>OX941082.1:22910716-25795716 GCA_954870635.1 Arctium minus
ATTTTTTTAGCCAAACGTTCATTATGCCTTTTGGGGCTTGGTTTACACTCAAATGAATCTTTGGAACAATTGTTTAGTTTTGGTAGCTCGTTAAGGAGCCTTGGACGTATGGTGTACTTAATTGCATCTTATTTGAGAGTTACATGTTTTGAACGCGTTAGTTCATTCTTTTGAGTCATGTAACGTTTTAGACTGCATTGCATTGGATCCATAGGCATATGAGTCAGTCGGTTGGTTAGTTGGGGACTTTATCCCCGTTTGGGGACTGGGCATTATTTATGGCTAGCGGGAGCTCGAGGTACAGATCGTGGGTGGTTGAACTCGATAACCGTGTAACCTTTATTGAAGGGCTCGAGGTAGCGATCATGGGTGGTTGAACTCGATGCCCGTTTGTCGTCCAGTCTGGTTACTCATCGTGGAATTTAGTATCCGCGTTTGAATTCTAGTGAGTGGTCCCTAAGTCATGTTGTTGTTATGTAAGCTTGCGGTGGTGCTCTGCAGAGCCGTATACAGAGCTAAGTCTTGCGGTGGTGCCCAGTGTGAGCCGGATACGGAGACTTGTGGCTTTGGTAGTGACACTCATTAGAGGTCGAGTAGACACTAGGGTCATTTGGGTATCTTGCGGTGGTAGCTCGGTTGGGAGCCAGATACGGGGATCCATGGCCTATGTGAAGCTCGAGAACATAGATAAGTGACTTAATTTTGTGTTCCCGTCAGTTTCGATGGAATTCGGGTATCCCCCATCACCGAAAGGTGTTGTTTTTAGGTATTGAGTTTTATTATCCAAGTTTTCGGTGGCGTCGTGTATATTTGGATTTTATCCTTGATTTATGGGTTGAGTATTTTGCCCCACCCGTGTTTTGGGTGTTTCGGGATATAAAGTTTTAACCTCATTTTCATAAATGGAGAGTTCGATTTTTTTTCACGTTTTGAGTAAGTGTTGGATTGCATTACTTCATGAAATAACGTTTGGCATTGAGGCGTCCATTTATAAATTGCATAGTATTGGAAACGGGTCGTTCTCATCTTTAAAGTATTTCATTTTTAAAGGATCATGATTTAAGTTTCATTATTTCAGTTTAATGGTTTTTATAATCATGATGAAAACTCTTGAACTCACTAGGCGTTAGCCTAACCCTTTTTATTTGTTGGCATGTGCAACAGGTTCCGGTTGGGAATAGCTCTAGTGACACTGTGTAGAGAGGAGTGCTAGTCGTGTGCTCAAGAGGTGGATATCTTAGTGAAGTCTTCCGCACTTGTTTCGAGAAGAGCAACTTAGTTGGGATTAAGTAACACCGACTTTGGTCTAGTCCTTGTATAAGACTGTAGATTATATTTGTTGAGGTTAAATAGAAAGTTTTATTTTGAAGATTTATCTTTTAGTTGTTGTATTACCAAAATTTTAAATTATTTGCTCTTACCAAATTTGAGGGTGTTACAAATTGTTTTAGATTACGTAACATTTCCCAAGGCGAAAATATGGGTTTTACAAGTTGGTATCAGAGCCGTAGTTCAAGAGAAATAGGTTATTATCTATAGCCTAAGCTTGAACTGTTAGTTGTAAGAATGATGCTTCAAGTTTAGGTGTGAATCAATATTAGTATCGTACATTGATCAATATAAGCATAACACATGTTAGACACAACATAATTCAGCGTAATTAACAATATAGCATTGTGCGACAATGTAATAAGTTTAAGTGAAGTTATAATTGATCAAATTTCTTTCTCTTATAGTTGATTGGTGTTAATAATGCACGTAGGGTGCTGAGAAGTAAGCTTTTGCAGAGTACGACAGAACAACTATTATGGGCTTAGGTCCAAAAGTTAGACATCTAAGTGTTCAAATTTAGAAACGTTAAGGCATATCTTATTTTAAGAACACCAACAGTCTTAATCAAAACTTGAAATGTTTCGTATATTAAATTGCAGTTGACAATGTCAGTCTCAGTCAACATTTAGTTATGCATGTTTGGGTATGTGTACGAATGGTCATGTATCGATATATCGGTAATTTAGGCAGGGTACTGCCAAGATGCATAAATAGTGTACCGCAAGGGTACCTCTGTACACATGTCTATTCAGTTCAGTTAAGTAACATGTACATATGTATTGTGGTCAATGTACATGGATGGTTCAGATAATAGATAACCCACGTATTACACCAAGAGAGCCAAAATCTCGAAAGTGTCTAGCCTTGTGTTTTGTTTAAATACAAATTTTTTAGAGTTTTTAGACACCATATTTATTGATTTAGATCAATTTGAATGTTATCGTTTTGAAGTAACATTTGCCCATATAATTTTTAGTTTAAAACCATCGCTTTCAATAACGCCATCTGGGTTGAGAAATGCGACAGTAACATTATGTACCTAGTGAGTGTAATGTGTGGACCTTACTTTGAAAAGTTGTTATAATCGTTATTTGCAATGTCCTTGAGTATTCGAGAAAATAAGGCTAATCATGTATAACAACAAAAGTTGGTCCCACAACTGTTAAAGAAAATAAGTTGTAAGAAAAAGAATTTTTCTTTATGAGTTATAGAAGCAAGGGTTCAGTTATCTTAGTCCCGTAGTTGACAAGATGAACATTTAAGTGAAAGTGTGACAAACTCAGAGGTTGTCTCATATTTAAAACAGTCAAGATTAGTGGTTGAGATAGAAGTTTATTTTGATTAGTAGATTATTGTCGGGGATTCATTAAGTATTCTCTACATTGTAGACTTTAATGTTAGCAAATACCCAGACAACACAGTAAGATAGATTGAGGTCAGAACAGTTATTGAAAGCAAATGTAAAGTTATGAATAAATTTGATGGTTGCCAGAAGAACTAGAAAACCTTGTAGTTTTTAGTGATGCCTTGAATTGGAATTATACTTATATTAATGCAACGAGACAAGTTTATCGCCTACACATTAAGTCAACTGTAAGAACTTGAGGAGACTAATACAACTAATGATAGAGAGTTAGCACGTGGTGCTTGTACTCGAATTGTGTGAGACATTACCAAAACTGCTCAAAGGGTATTATATACACAAATTTCGATAGTTACAAGTCCATATTCGATTGGAAAATGATAAAGTTGGAGCTAGAGATGTTGACTAACATCGTTGAATAATTATGATGATGAAATTCGTTGTCATCCAGATATTCAAAGAAAGATTAGAGTTGATTATATGGTGAGTTGCGATGACAAACTTCATATTAAGGGTGGGCAATCAGACTCAAGTAGTTTAGTAAGAGACTCTTCGATAAGAAAACGATAAGAAATAAAGAATGATTAACCACCTTGAGTTTCTACTAATATACTCGGATGAAATCTACTAGATCTTGGAACGAAATATGGGTTCTAACATAGAAGAGTTGTGAAATATAATGTTAGATGGATTATTTAAATCCTTGTGCCTCGGGCACACCGATAGAGATAAGATGTGCAAGAAACTTGAAAGAGATGTTTCAGAGTTTGTATAAAAACACACACACACATTAAGACGTTAAATCAGTGACAGTAAATCGGGGAAAGCTCCAAGTTTTAGTAAGGACTAGTATATACCTAAGGGCCTATTTTAACACCCTATACTCCATACTAGGATTTCTAACGAAAACTCGGCATGACCCGTCCATATATTCATGTTTTTTCCATTTTTAATATAACCTGTATACATTTATTTAGAACGACATCCCAAAAGATTATAAACAAAAAGCCACATAAATGGGCAAATCTAAGTTATACGACTATCTACAAAGACAATGATAATTCAACTTCTTCCAAAAAAAACTATTTGCAACTAATCATCGCCACAAAAGAGATATCGCTCGGCATACCACCCACCACTATCAAATACTAGCTTTCCTTACCCCCAAGTATTACCTTCTGCACCCGATTATGATCCTGGGATACACGTCAAAAAACAAAACAAATCAGACTACACGTCTGCTGAGTTCAAGAGTTTGTATTATAAACCATTCATATAAAAAGAAATTAAACTGATTCATAAATTCAAACACTGCATGATTGGTAACCAATAGTAATAGGGCAAACCAACACGTTACTTTTCACTAAAACATCTAAAAGTGTGGTTATTATTTTCACAATGAGGTAATAAACATTGCATCACATGGGGGAGACCCACAACAAAACCGGAATCAGTGAAGGAGCACTACCCAGCAGTCCACTTATCCGTTAGGCTAATTTCGGCATAATCACCATGTGCACGTTGTGTCTTAGAGACACTATGCCTATTAGCCGAGTATCTGGCACATCAGTGCACGGTACTCCATAAAACACCCAATGGGAGCAACCCATTTAATTGTAAAGGGAGCGACCCCAATACAAACGCAACAAAGGGGGTGACCTTGAGTCACCAGATCCGGATCTAAATACATTACTTCAGTGAGCGAACAAATAACTCACAATACCTCATTTATACAAAGTGTATTTCACCAAAATTGAAGTTAAAAACATGGTACATAAACATCAAATTTCAAAACATCAAAACAATATTCCATGTAGTTTATCATAAATATTTAGCATGCTTGTTTTTATTTTAAAATTTACTTTGTATAAAACAACAAATAACCACATTTCAGAACACATTGAAATCATGCATTTTTCAACGACACAAATTCAACATAAACGAAATGAATCAGTTATGTAAAACACATACTTTGACGTGTACCCAGTTTTAAGACTTCTTGAACTCACCTTAGCCCTTTTTAGTTAGTACTTCGTAGTTGCTTGGCTTGATTACCCGCCTTAATACCTAAACAACCACATAAAGATCTTATATCAATACAACAATCTAAACAACCATTTAGATTACATATTCTTATCTTAATATACCATCAAGAATCACTAAAAATAGACTTAAAACCCCCTTTTTTTATATGGATTAAATGAAACAATTCTTTTAGTTATGTCAAAAACAGGATAGCCTTGCAAAATCCAATTTTAGACCTATTTAGAGCCCAAACCACTTCATACTTAAAACATATGGATCGTAGAATACTTCTCGACGGTTTCAGATTGATATTACACGTCTAAATCCGAGTTACGAGTGATTTTATACATTTTTTACAATTTTCAGCATCAATTAACTTAATCCGGCGACTTGCTCTTATTTCTTCCGAGGCTCTTGTCTTACATAATAACCTTGAAGACATGTTTACTATACATTTTAAAACATGCTTAGAAGATTCACACATTGATTTATCACTTAAATTCTAACTAAAGCATATATTCTTATATTTTAGTTCCAACCGAATTCAAACATTCTTTAACTTTCTAAATCCATTAAAACCCATAAGATATATTGATTTGATCATTGTAAAACCTTTATATACCTTTCATAACTATATCCACCGAAATTCAATGCTTAATTTTGCACAAAATGACTCAATTTTATGATTAACCACAATAGTTTGACTTTTTCAATAAAGTCAACTGTTTTGAACATAACCTTCAATCTACCATCAAAAACATGTTTGGGTGGAAAATTTCTTCTTGATGCCATCAAATATAATCTTAATGATACTAAGAAACAAACCATATCAAACATCTTAATCTTTTCATGATAGTTTTGATGTCTCAAAACTCATCATCTTACTTTGACTTTTTTTAAAGATTGTCAAAGATTGTGATTTTCAACTTCAACTCTTGATTGAACACTTTAGATGGAATCAAAACTATTCTAAACATGAAATGAACTTACCCAACAATCACCTCTACCAACAAGACTTAGAACACCAATTTTTGTTCCTTTTTTTTGAAGGATTTTAGGTTCTAATGCATCAAAATCAAAATATATCACATTGGGATTCAAGAGGGGATTAATATACATCATAAAAAACGAAGTTATCATAGAGAATACATACACGGTTGTCCCCAAAAACAGAAGCTTGAATCTCGATTTTTTTTACCAAAAAGCCCCAAAATCGACTCTAATACTAGCTTAAACATCGGATATATCAAGAAATCGAGCTTATACATAAAGATTTTACCTTAATTTGTCGATTTGATGCCAATAATTCGAGGTATTGAACCCTAGATCGACTCCACCGCTTTCTCCTTCTTCTCCCGTCTTCTCCCTTCTAATTCTTCTTATTTTCTCTTCTTTTTTTTGAACCCTATTTATATTATAATTAGATTAGAATGTTGGCACAATAAGTCCCTTGAATTCCTTTATAAAACAATCCTACCCCATATATGATGTAATTTGACACAACCATTCTTATGTTTATCTTTTAGAACATAACATGTCTTCCCCAAAACTTAATATATATATATATATATATATACACACACACATATTAAAATTATACCTTCAAATAGGATGCTACATATATAAATAATAAATTAATACCTGGAAATAGGATGCTACACCTATGTACAAAGTCAAATTAGTAAGACAAACATTGATCCAAGAGCCTTCGAGCGAAGGTAAATAAGTGACACAAAATATGTTCCTTACCATATAAAGAGATGGTAAAGCGAGGTAGAGTAAGAATTATAAGTTATGTCACAATACCTCGATAGTTTTTAGTACGAATGATAAGTAAACATTACTGTCTCCATCAGTTATAAGTATATGCATTGAGTATGCATAAGAATATCAGTAAGAAACTAACATTGTGCATCACTTTCGATAAAGTATTCCTAGTGGTGCTTATCTATCTCAGGTTTCATTTGTGACACTGACACCCGAAATTCTAGTAAGTAATGTGACGTCATTTCTCTTATATTGACCTCATCAGAACTTATGCGAAACCCATATCTCAATTGCTTACCGATCGATCAAAACCTGCGATTCTCGAACTAAATTTCTACCTTCGGTACTGAGGGGGGAGAGAATGCCCGGCGACTATGCCATGTGGGATACACTACTAGAAAAGTGAGATTCAACGACGGGCCTTTAGCGACAAGATGTTTCAGCAAGAGGCTATTGCGACGACATGTCGTATATATAGACTGTTTTTGACGATAAATTGACTTTTAGAGACGACGAAAGTTGTTGTTAAAACCCATGTTTCTTGTGGTGATAGTCGCGTATCACAATCGGCGGGACAAACCCTTTTTCAGTACAGTTGGTGCGATTTTGCCCGGCGACAGTGTCAGGGTCACAGTCGTGGTGTCAAGGTCGCGAGATAGGTACCGTAGGTGCCTTTGAGCGGGCAACTATGCCTCACGACTATGCCATTGGCATAGTCGCATGTCACTGTAGCGAGTCGAGCCCTGGAGTATAAAAACTCGCTAAGTCGGGTTTTTCATCAGATTTAGCTCCTAGGGTTTCTTCTTGATCGATCTCTCTCCACATTTAAGTAATCAACTACCTTTCCTCCTCTCTTTCTTCATTGATTCTCCATTGAATCACCTACTTAATCATTTATTGTGCTCCTCTAGGTCCTTAAGCAGCTAGAGAAGTGAAGTGCAAGTCTCAATCATCTAAAGCCACCATCTTATTTAGAGAATCCTTGGTTTTTAGGTTTGTGACCTTAAACCAGCAAAGTGAGTCCCTTTTTCTAATTTCATGTGTTTATGCCAACATAAAACTTTCTCTTTACATTACTTGACTTTTACATTAAATCTTGGTTATTTGAACCTCTTGAACTAATGGGTCAAATCTAGGGTTTGACTTTCTTGGAATATTTTGGGATGTGGGGTTGCATTACATTTATATATTTGTGTATGTATGATGTTACTTGAAGGTTATGAATCATTGGAGTCCAAATGGGTAAGGTGATTTATTTGTATTTATGAATAAGGAAGTAAGGTTGAGAGTTCGTGAAATTATATCCATTATTGGTACTTTTGTATATGGATTAACATGTTACAAGTCTTACATTTTAGGTAAGCTTATATTATGTGAAATGATGGTATTATGATGATTTGGGATTATCATGTATTGGCATGATGAAAAATGAGGTTTGCATGTTGGGTGCTATTACTAAATGTAAATTTTTATGTTGATAAAAATATGAAGCTTTGGGAATGGTGAGGTCCTAAGGTAAAGATCTACGGATAAGGTTGAACTTGGTGATTCTTTGGGGTAAAGAATTGGATAAAGTTGAACCCATATTTACATTGAATCAAAGATTCATGGATAGAGTTGATGTTCTAACGGCTCAAGATTCATGGATAGAGTTGACATCGGTAAATAACCATTTCGACTAAGTGCTCCATATGAGTTATGGGCCTACTTTCATGTTCCGTCACAACCTATGGTGGAACGGGTCTCCCCCGTCTTGCATAAGGTTCAAACATTGGAAGTTGTATTTGTTATTATTACTCTAATTGTTAATAAATGTCCACTGATGTATTGTACTTCTTGCACCTATATTTTGGATGTTCTCACTAGGCTCCAAGCCTAACACTTGTTTGCTTTGGTGTGAAGCAGGTTCTGTTAGCGGTGGGGTAGCGAAGCCTTGAACGAAGAGTTGGGTCCCGTCGTGGACGATCTTTTGGAGAAATAGAAATTGTTGGGACATAACGTGTATAACACTTGATGATATTTTTGGGATATGATGACGACGCCCGATTGTAATCTAAGCTAGAATTGTTTAGATTAATAGGTTGTCGGTCATCGTCTCCATTTTTATAATTTTAAAAATATAAACGCATATACTATCCCCTTTTTGGGTGATTCCTTTCTTGGATGTTTAATTCTTGCCCTTACAGGTTTAAATCATTGGATTTATAAACACTCTATGGCGAAATTTTTAAGTTTTAAGTTTACCCAGGTTTAGGGTGTTACAAGTTGGCATCAGAGCATTAGTTTAAGTGAACTAGGCATGAACGTAAGATGTCTAGACTTAAGTTGGAGTTATTAAGTTATGATTGGTGAGGATTGGGTAGAACTTCTAAGATAGGATGGTCTTAGAGTCGACGAAATTGCATGAATTAAGAATTGTGATGATGATAACGAGAATCCTTGTGTATCGTGTGTTCATAATTGCACTTTGTTAATGCCATTATGAATATATTGTTACGTAAGCATGCTTGATTTACTAACGTCATGACGATTGATGAATGTACTAGTACGTTTCTTGTGTTTCGATCGAATCTCTTATCCTCTTTCGTGCTTGTGTAGCAGTCATTAGTACATCATGGTGAATACACGAAGTCGACCGTTGATCGAAGAGGAAATTCAAGAAGATAGCACATCCAATCTAAATCAAGCAGATAGGGCGGTAAATGCTATCCCTCCCAATATGCCGTCGTTATCTACCGGAAGGTTAGAGCACATACCCAAGGTGGATTTGGCATCTTCAAACCCGGTCTTTCAAGAAGCAAACCCTCAAGACGACATGATGGCCAGCGTCATGCAGATGGTGACGTCAGCTATAGAGAAACAACAAGAGGCCTTTCTAAAGATGTTGGAGGATAAAGATGCCAGTCTCAGGAGGCCTGAGATAGTTGCTGAGAATGTAGTGGTCGGTTCGGGTGGTACCAGAAATAGGATCAGAATGGAGGAGCATGTGGTTGTCGGCGCTCAGAGGGGCGGAAAGACTTGCTCTTACAATACTTTCCTTTGTAGTAAACCACCCGAGTTCTCAGGATCCAATGACCCAATCGCATGTATGAACTGGATTCAAGCGATCGAGTAGGCTTCGGATTCCAGCGAGTGCGGGGAGGAGCAAAAGGTAAGATTCACCTCACAGATGCTTAGGGGCCCAGCACATCGGTGGTGGAACATCACTAGGTCCACCCTCGATGTTGTCATCCTTGCCTAGTTGTCTTGGGATGCATTCAAGAAGATCATGGAAGATTATTGCAACGAGAGGGCGATGGATCGGATTGTTAATGAGTTTCGAGCCCTCAAGAAGGGTAACATATCAGTGAGAGACTATTCGAGGAAGTTCTTCGAGAAGCTTGATCTGGTGGGGCATGTGGCCCCAACTGAAAATGATAAAGTGAAGGCATATCTGAAAGGGTTGCCGGCGAACATGATGGCCATGGTTCGCAAAGGCAACCCCTCTACTCTCCATGAGGCCATTGAAGAGTCCAAGGTCATGGAGGATGTCTATGCTCAGAGTCACGAGGAGAGGGTCGGGACTACCGAGAAAAGAAAGTGGGAAGGCAACTATTTTCCCTCCAAGAAACCGTGAGCCTTCAACAACAACATCAACAGGGGAACCGAGCCTAGGCGAGAAGCTAGGTGGTGCCCTAAATGTAGAAGTAAACACTTTGGCCCGTGAAACTCTAGCGGAATGAATTGTTTCAAGTTTGGCAAGGTGGGGTATGTGTGTGAAGATTGCACCTGAGGGGTCATATGCTATGAATGCAAGGAGCCAGGTCACATCCCAAGTGAGTGCCCAAAGTTGAAGGCGGGAGGACCGCAAGGAAAGAAGGAAAACCCTTCGAGGGTGCCAGGAGAGCGTTCCATATGACCGTCAATGAGGCGAAGGCTTCACCGGATGTCATTTCAGCTACATTTCTTGTCAACTCAGTACCCGCTCTCATTTTGTTTGAATCTGGTGCCAGTTTTTCTTTTGTGTCAAATTCGCTCTGCCAAAACCTTTCGATGGCCACTAGCGCTCTAGATGATGCCTTAGTTGTGGAAATAGCTAACGGTTGTCAAGTAGTGGTCCACAAGTCACTTAAGGGTTGTACCTTGGAAATCGGAGGGAAGAGATTCGCAATCGATCTCATATCGATGACCATTGGGGGATTTGATATGGTGATTGGGATGGATTTTTTGGTGGAAAATTAGGCGGAAATTTTGTGTGCCAATAAGCTGATTCGAATTCCGACTACCGATGGAGTCGGTGTGGACGTCTATGGTGAGAGAAGAAAGGGATATGTACCCATCATCACCATAGCTAAGGCACGTAGGTGCTTAGTGAAGGGGTGTTCCTCCTTCCTAGCCTATGTGATGGACGCCAGGCTTGAAAAGAAGAAATTCGAGGATGTGAAAGTAGTTCGGGAGTTTCCTGACGTCTTTCCGGATGACATACCCGGATTACCGCCGGAAAGATAAGTTGAATTTTGGATTGATCTAGTTCCGGGAGCGGTTCCAATCACTAGGGCCCCCTACCGATTGGCCCCTTCCGAAATGCAAGAGATGTTGTCTTAACTCCAAGACCTCCTCGAGAAAGGCTTTGTAAGAACGAGTTCCTCGACGTGGGGAGCCCCAGTCTTATTCGTCAAGAATAAAGATGGCACGATAAGGATGTGCATCGACTATCGAAAGTTGAATAAGCCAACCGTGAAAAGCAGATATCCACTCCCGACGATCGACGATCTGTTTGATCACCTTCAAGGGACGGGGTGTTTTTCCAAAATCGATCTTCGATCCGGGTATCACCAGGTGAGAGTGAGGAAGGAAGACGTCCCGAAGACGGCGTTTAGGATCTGATGAACCGTGTGTGCCGACCATTCTTCGACAAGTCGTTGATCGTATTCATCGATGATATCCTTGTCTATTCCAAGGACGAGCTCGAGCATGATTGACACCTTTGCGAAGTTCTTGAGGTATTAAGAAAAGAGCAACTCTATGTCAAGTTCTCAAAATGCGATTTTTGGTTGAAGGAAGTCCAATTCTTGGGGCACGTTGTTACCCGAGACAGAGTGAAAGTGGACCCTTCCAAGATTGAGGCCATGATGAATTGGGAACCTCCAAAGAGTCCGTCCGAGATTCGAAGCTTCTTGGGTTTAGCGGGTTATTACCGGCGATTCATTCAAGATTTCTCGAAGATCGCCTCATCTTTGACCGCCCTTACCAAGAAGAATGTGAAGTTCTTGTGGACTGATACCCAAGAGAAATCCTTCTGAACTCTCCATAAGAAGTTATGTGAGGCACTAATCCTATCCTTACCCGAAGGAACCGAGGAATTCGTGGTCTTTAGCGATGCCTCGAAAATGGGCTTAGGTTGTGTCTTGATGCAACGGGGAAAGGTTATCGCCTACGCATCGAGGTAGCTTAAGATTCACGAGAAGAATTACCCTACCCATGATTTAGAGTTGACGGCGATAGTTTTTGCGCTAAAGCTTTGGCGGAATTATCTCTATGGCACTAAGTGCACCCTCTATACTGATCACAAGAATCTAAAGCACATGTTCGACCAGAAAGAGTTGAATATGAGGCAGAGAAGATGGATAGAACTCCTAAAGGACTATGATTGTGAGCTACTCTATCACCCCGACAAGGAAAAATTGGTGGCAGATGCTCTAAGTTATAAAGAGTATAGTGGTAGCCTGCGAGCTTCTCTCTCTCTCGAATCGAATTGGTGTCAAGTTTGATCGAGAAAATCAAGGCATCTCAAGCGGAAGCTCTTCGGCATGAGAATCTTAAGAGCGAGGTGATGGTGAAACAACACCTGCTCTTGACCGAAGATGGTCGTGGGGTGAAGTTCTTTGAAGGGCGAGTATGGGTACCCAAGATTGGGGGTAATCGCGAATTGCTTCTCAAAGATGCCCATAAGTCCAAGTATTTCATCCACCCGGGGAGTACGAATATGTACCGGGATTTGAAACTCAATTATTGGTGGTCCGTCATGAAGTTGGACGTGGCAAATTACGTGGAACGATGTGTGACTTGCCTACAATTCAAAGCTAAACACCAACGATCGTACGGAAGTCTCCAATCCATGGAAATTCCGGAATGGAAGTGGGAACACATCACCATGGTCTTTGTGACTAAGATGGCAAAGACTCTTAGAGGGCACGATACCATATGGGTGGTGGTGGATCGCTTGACCAAGAGTGCTCACTTTCTGGCTATGAGAGAAACTCTTCTGATGGACAAGTTGGCCAAACTTTACATCAACGAAGTAGTCTCGATACATGGTGTACCTTTGTCCATCATGTCGAATCGTGATAGTCGTTTCACTTCAATTTTTTGGGACGAGCTTTAGAAAGATTTGGGGACTAGGGTGAATTTGAGCACGACTTATCATCCCCAAACTGACGATCAAAGTGAGCGAATCATCCAAACACTCGAGGATATGCTAAGGTCGTGTGTCATCGACTTTGGCGTGAATTGGGACACTCATCTACCCAAGTTCGCCTACAACAACAGTTACCATTCTAGTATTGGCATGGCTCCTTTCGAGGCCTTGTATGGACGAAAATGTCGAACTCCGGTCTGTTGGTTAGAGGCGGGTGAGAAACAATTTGTCGGACCCAAAATCGTGCAAGAAACCTCGGACAAGGTCAAGGGTATCCAAGAACGCTTAAAGGCGGCCCAAGACCGGCAAAAGAGTTACGCGGATAAGAAGAGGAGACAAGTGGAATTCCAAGTGGACGACAGAGTTATGCTCAAAGTATCGCCTTAGAAGGGGATCATACGGTTTGGGAAGCGAGGAAAGTTGAGTCCTCAATTTTTTGGACCATTCACGATAACCAAGCGGGTTGGACTCCAAGCTTATCAATTAGAACTCCTACCCGAGATGAATGGAATCCATAACACATTTCATGTATGTTATCTCTGGAAATGTTTGGCGGAAGAGGAAAGTTTCATTCCCCTTTCGGAGAAAGAGTGGATGAGGGTAATCGTTGCATTGAGGAACCCAACGCCATTCTAGAAAGGAAGTCAAAGAAGCTCCACCATAAGGAAGTCACGATAGTTAAAGTTCAGTGGAAGCACCACCAGGGGGCCAACGTGACTTGGGAAGCGGAGGAGGACATGAAAAGGAGGTACCCCCATCTCTTTGCGTAAGCATCGATTTTGAGGACGAAATCATTTCCATGTTGGGGAGGATTGTGACACCTGGAATTCTAGTAAGTAATGTGACGTCATTTCTCGTATATTGATCTCATAAGAAATTATGCGATACCCATATTTCAATTGCTTACCGATAGATCGAAACCTGCGATTCTCGAACCAAATTTCGACCTTCGGTACTGAGGGGGCGAGAATGCCCGGTGACTATAACATGTGGCATAGTCACGTGTCACAATCTCCGGAACAAACCCCCTTTTGGTACAGTTGGTGCGACTGTGTCCGGTGACAATGTCAGGGTCACAGTCACGGTGTCAAGGTCGCGAGATGGGTACTGTAGGTGCCTTTGAGCGGGAAACTATGCCTCGCTACTATGCCATTGGCATAGTCGCATGTCACTGTAGCGAGTCGAGCCATGGAGTATTAAAACTCGCTAATTCGGGTTTTTCATCAGATTTGGCTCCTAGGGTTTCTTCTTGATCGATCTCTCTCCACATTTAAGGTATCCAACTACCTTTCCTCCTCTCTTTCTTCATTGATTCTCCATTGAATCACCTACTTAATCATTTATTGTGCTCCTCTAGGTTCTTAAGCATCTAGAGAAGTGAAGTGCAAGTCTCAATCATCTCAAGCCACCATCTTATTTAGAGAAGCCTTGGTTTTTAGGTTTGTGACCTTAAACCAACAAAATGAGTCCATCTTTCTTATTTCATGTGTTTATGACAACATAAAACTTTCTCTTTACATTACTTGACTTTTACATTAAATCTTGGTTATTTGAATCTCTTGAACTAATGGGTCAAATCTAGGGTTTGACCTTCTTGGAATATTTTGGGATGTGGGGTTGCATTACATTTATATATTTGTGTATGTATGATGTTACTTGAAGGTTATGAATCATTGGAGTCCAAATGAGTAAGGTGATTTATTTGTATTTATGAATAAGGAAGTAAGGTTGAGAGTTCGTGAAATTATATCCATTATTGGTACTTTTGTATATGGATTAACATGTTACTAGTCTTAGATTTTGGGTAAGCTTAAATTATGTGAAATGATGGTATTATGATGATTTGGGATTATCATGTATTGGCATGATGAAAAATGAGGTTTGCATGTCGGGTGCTATTACTGAATGTAAATTTTTATGTTGATAAAATTATGAAGCTTTGGGAATTGTGAGGTCCCAAGGTAAAGATCCACGGATAGAGTTGAACTTGGTCATTCTTTGGGGTAAAGAATTGGATAGAGTTGAACTCATATTTACATTGAACTAAAGATTCATGGATAGAGTTGATGTTCTAACTGCTAAGAATTGGAAGTTGTATTTGTTATTATTACTCTAATTGTTAATAAATGTCCACTGATGTATTGTACTTCTTGCACCTATTTTGGATGTTCTCACTAGGCTCCAAGCCTAACACTTGTTTGCTTTGGTGTGAAGCAAGTTCTGTTAGCTGTGGGGTAGCGAAGCCTTGAGCGGAGAGTTGAGTCCCATCGTGGACGATCTTTTGGAGAAATAGAAATTGTTGGGACATAACGTGCATAACACTTGATGATATTTTCGGGAAATGATGACGACGCCTGATTGTAATCTAAGCTAGAATTGTTTAGATTAGTAGGTTGTCGGTCCTCGTCTCCATTTTTATAATTTTAAAAATGTAAACGCATATACTATCCCATTTTTGGGTGATTCCTTTCTTGGATATTTAATTCTTGCCCTTACAGGTTTAAATCATTGGATTTATAAACACTCTATGGCGAAATTTTTAAGTTTTAAATTTACCCAATTTTAGGGTGTTACATCATGAGTGTTTCCAACAATGTTCATCTTAACGTATGCTATGTTTAATCAATGCGTATCAGACATGAGAGGTGTGACACTCCAAAATTGGGTAAAATAAATAAATAAAAAAGGAAAGGGAAAAGGGAAATGAGAAATAAATTAAAACGAGTTTTTATTTTATTGGACCAATAATGAGAAAAAAATAATTGAAAAAGAAAGAGTCAATTATGCCATTTAATGAAAGTAGGAGGTGATTGAAGGAGGTTATATTCTATTGGATCGAAAATGATAAAAGTTTTATGACAACAGGGGGTAAAATTAAAAAGTGAATGGAGCAAAATAGCAAATTATCCAAAGTCAAGGGACTTGTTTGCAACAAAATCAGAAAATCTGATTTTTTTTAGAGATTGTCTAGGAGTACGGAAGATATGGGACGATTTCGTTTTTTTTAATTTCCTTTTTATAAATACAACCACCAAACCCAAACAATTACCTGGATTTGTTTCAAGAAAAATGATACTTTTAGAGGGAGAAATATGAAAGAAAGCATTTGAGCTAGGTTATGGTTTCTTCAAATGAAGGTAAGAAATTAAACGAAGTTTTGTTCTTTTTATTGTTCATAGCTTTGTTTTCAAGTTCTCTATCAAATATTGATACCGTCATTTCAAATTTGTGTTTTTGACACTCATAATCGATGTTCAAAGTTTTGTAAGTCTAGTTACAATGTCAAACTTTAAATGAGATAATGAAACCCATTTCATGACAAGATCTTGTGTTTATATGTAAAATTATTGATAAAAGTGTTACCAAGTTTTTGGTGAAAAAGAAATAATTAAAATGGGTAAGAGAAAAGTTATTTTGAAGCTTAAAGGTGGAAGAAAGAAAAAAAAGGGAGAAAGATGAAGAAGAAACGCAGCCATTATAGCTGCACTTTGTTATTTATTTTTCTTGAGATAATAAATAAGTACTATATATATATATATATATATATGTATATATATATATATATGTATGTATAAAAGGCAAGAGTAAATGGGTAAGGCTTGGTACTGTTGGGTTTAAGCATGAGACCTCAACTCATGTGGGTACAATTTCAACCATCAAACAACAATCTCATTGTTGATTGTTTATTATTGTTTCATTTATGGAGGGTTTTGACATATTTCAGCTCAAGAATAAACCACTAGACTAATTTTATTTTATTACTTTATGAAAACAACATAAATTTAATAATATTAAATAATTTAAATTTGAGAGAAAGCTTTGAACTTGATAAGTACAAAGTTTAATTACATGAACTTATGAATTACCAAAAATTCTCATGTTTGTTAAGGAGTTGGTATTTTTGGTATATTGCACCCGAAATGGTCTACATTTGGGATTCTTATTTTAGTTATTTAATTCTAAAAGGATGGTTATAACAAATTATTTATGTCTTAAGAGAGAGTTTTGCTTAATAAATGTAAATGGTGTAATAATGAGATTAAAGTGTCGTAATTTGAGTTAAATATTTATTGAGACGTCTTAATTTGGAGAGTCGGAATTATAAGATTATAAAATTAATATTTTGACGTTTTAAGGCGTCGTAGAGTTTTAGACTTGGGGTTTGACTAAAGTTAGTCAAGGTTGACAGGGTTGACTCTTACCTCGTTTGACCCACTAGTATTTTGACAATAAGATTAAACGAAGATATTGAAGTCATTTAGAGGCTCAGTTTTGGAGTTTGACTTTAGGTCGAGTCGGGTTAACCATAGTTGACTTTTGGAGAAAATAAGTCATTAATTGGATATGGTGGTATCAAATGTGTAGGTTTTCAGTCAAGAGCTATCAGTAACCGATCTACACGGTATCAGATGAGTCTTCACGAGACTTACACTGGGATGTATACTTACGTACAAATTTATTTTCAGCATTATATGATTTATATGGTGATGTTTACGTATGCATGATGTTTCAGTTTTCATACATGATACATTATATTTCTCATGTATGTTATTTATGATCAGTTGCATGTTATGTGTTTATTTTGTTTTCAAATAACTCTAGTATGCTATTTCATATGAAAGTTTTATGACTGGTTTTAGTGGGTGGGCATTTGACCAGTAAGTCACGGACAAGTGGCACGACCCAGTCCAGTGGGTGATCGAATAGAACAGAAAGTTCAACCCAAGGCGTGTCAGTGACAAGTGGCATGACCCAATCAAGTGGGTGATCGAACAGAATATAAAGTTCAACCCAGGGCGTGTTAGTGACAAGTGGCATGACCCAGTCAAGTGGGTGATCGAACAGAACAGAAAGTTCAACTCAGGGTGTGTCAGTGACCAAATGACCCTTACCTGACGAGACTATTTATGATATCTCTTTTCTTTCAGCGCTGCATGTTTTCAGAAAATGCATACTATTTGATACAATGTTTTAAAGTTGATATGTATGATGTGAAATTATTTTTATTCACGCAAACCATAAACTCACTGAGCTTTATAAGCTGACTATAGTATGCATCTCAGGGACTGGAGGTTTCAGATTGGACAAGGGAAAAAGGGGCACATATAGAGACTTGCTTAACTCGTCTAAGTTCAATATTTATGTTCAGGCATCTATTAAGAATAAATATTGTAACGCAACTCGGTATGGGACGAGTTAGCATTTAAGTTACATATTTATTATTTTAAAGTCTTCCGCTGTAAACGGTCTAAAGTTTTAAATTAGCCGTTATTTTGGAGTATTTTTAGAGGAATTGTTCAGATTACGTAACACTTTTCTAGGTGAAAATATGGGTGTTACAAGTTGGTATCAGAGTCGTAGTTCAAGAGAAATAGGTTATGATCTTTAGCCTAAGCTTGAACTGTTAGTTGTAAGAATGATGTTTCAGCTTTAGGTACGAATCAATATTAGTATCGTACATTGATTAATATGAGTATAACACATATTAGATGCAACATAATTCAACGTAAGTACAGTATAGCATTGTTGTGGCAATCCAATAAATATAATGAAGTTGTAATTGATCAAATTTCTTCCTCTTAGAGTTGATTGGCGTTAAGAATGCACATAGGGTGCTGAGAAGCAAGCTTTTGCAGAGTATGACAGAACAACTAGTATGGGCTTAGGTCCGAAATTTAGTCAAGTAAGTGTTCAGATTTAGAAGCGTCAAGAAAAAACTGATTTTAATAGCACCAGATGTGTTAGTTAGAACTTGAGTTGTTTCATATATTATCAGTTTACTGTTGACAATTTCAGTTTCCATTAGCTTCAGTAATACATGTTAAAATGGGTATGTGTGTTAAGGGGTCACATACCGGGGTATCAATAAATCCAGCAAGGCAATGTAGAGATGCACAAATGATACATGTACCGCGAGGGTGCTCTGTACGTATGTTTATTCAGTTTAGTTAAGTAACTAACTCCTATTGTGGCGGATGTACATGGATGGTTCAGATATATAGATGACCCCCACACTACGCCAAGATTGTCAAGATCTCAAAAGTGTCTAGCTTTGTATGTTGTTTAAATACAAATTATTCAAAGTTTTTAGACACCAGATTTATTGTTCAGATCAATTTAAATGTTACTGCTTTGAAGTAGCATTTACCCATATAATTTTTATGTTCATAATCATGGGCTTCCAGCAATGTCATCTAGGTTGAGAAATGCAGCAGTGGCATTATGGACCTAATGAACGTAGAGTGTGGACCATACTTAGAGAACTTGTTATAGTTGTTGATCGCAACGAGGTCATTTATTTGAGAAATAAGGCTACACATATATAACAACAAAATTTGGTCTCACAACCATTAAAAAAAAGATAAGTCGTAAGAAAAAGAAAATTTTCTTATGAGTTGTAGATGCAAAGTTTCAGTATTCTGGATAATGTGGTTGACAAGAAAGACATTTAAATAAAAAGGTGACAAACTAAGAGCATGTGTCAGATTTAAAGCAGCCAAGATTAGTAACCAATATATAAGTTTACTTTGGGTTACTAGATTATCGTCAGAGATTCATTCATGGTTCTCGAAATTGAGCTTTGTAATGTTAAAATTGGCCCAGAAACATAGTAAGTTGGATTGATGTCAGAAAGAACAAGTCTTTTACTTATTGAAAGTAGGAATAAAGGTATGTATAAATTTGATGGTTGCTAGAAATACTAGAAAACTTGGTGGTTTTCAGTTATATCTTGAAGTTCAAATTAGACTTAATAACGATGTATCGAGGCAAGTTTTTTCGCCTACACATAATGCCAGTTGTAAGAACATGAGAATGTTAATTTGACGCATGATAGAAAGTTAAAAATGTGGTAATTGAACTCGAATTTTGTGAGTTATTACCTGGACAGCTCAAAGTGTAGTATGTATACATATCACGATAGTTAAAAGTCCATGTTTGATCGTAAAAGATAAAGCTTGAGCTAGAGACGTTGATTAACATCATAGAAGAAGTATGATGATGAAATTCATTATCATCCATATAGGCAATGAATGATTAGAGTTGATCAGATTGTGAGTGTGAGGTTATCAGATTGAGTTCGAGCAATTAGACTCAAGCAGACAGTAAGAAACTCTTCGGTAAGAGAATGATTAGAAATAAAGAATGATTAACCACATTGAGTTTCTATTAATATACTCAGATGAAATCTGGTAGATTTTGTAACAAAATATGGCTTCCAACATGGAAGGTCTGAGAAATACAATGTTAGAAGGATTATGTAAATCTTTGTGCCTGAAGCACCCCGATAGTGATAAGATGTGCAAGAATTTAAAAATGTGTTTTAGAATGTGTAAAAAAATGTCGAGACGTCAAATCAATGAAAGTAAGTCGGGGCAATCTTCTAGTCTCAGTAAGGACTAGTATATACCTGAGGGCCTATGTACTAAGTCAGATAAATAAGGCAATCAATGAATTTAGATCCTTCAAGCGAAAGTAAGTAAGAGATACAACATGTGTTCTCTACTATATACGAAGTTGGTAAAATAGGTTAAGGTATGTACTATATGTTTGGTCGCATTACCTCAGCAGCGTTTAGTATGAATATTAGATAAGTATTAACGTTTCGATCAGTTATCATTATGTGAATTAAGTATGAATCAGAGTATCAGCAAGAACATTAGCATTTGCATCACATTCGATAAAGTATTTTGAGTAGTGCTCATTCATCGTGCATTATGTTTGATGAATACTTCCAGCAATGTTCAATTATGGCACGATAGGTTTAGTCTATTCATTTTCAGCCATGAAAGGTTTATTGTATAACTTATGCAGTGATACGTGATGTTCAAGAAGTTGTCCAACATATGCATAAAAGTGCACTAGTCTGACATGTCACGAGTATGAGTTAAGTAACGATGTGGGGAAAGTAGAAATACATAGTACATGGAGAGTTACGCTAATAAGAAGCATATACCGCTAAAGTTTTAGACAACAGACAGAATGATCAGGATTCAACCTGTTACTTGCAGAAGTGTTTGGTGGAAGAAGAGAGTATCATACCGCTATCCGAAATTCATGTGGAAGACAACCGTTGTGTCGAAGAACCCGAAGCCATTCTAGAGAGAGAGACCAAGAGACTTCGTCGTAAGGAGGCCGTGATGGTCAAAGTGCAATGGAGACACCACCGAATCACGAATGTGACATGGGAAGCGTAGGAGGACATGAAACGTTGTTATCCTCAATTGTTTAAGTAGTAGGGATTTCGGGGACGAAATCATTCTCAAGTTGGGGAGGATTGTAACACCCGTAATTTCGGGTTATATTATGTTACCTTGAGTTCTTTTGATCATCCAATAATCTATGATAGTGTATCGTTGTTTGGATTTGTTATTTTGATTTGGTCAAGCTTTTCTCGTCAAAAAATCGGATCAGTTCGAGCCGAAGCCGCACCCAGGGAAATTGGGGAGACTATGTCCGACGACTATGCCCAGATAGCATATTCGCGTGTCAATGTCGTAGGAGAGGGGAGGCTCTCTGGACAAAGTCAGTGAGCGGGGTCTCGACGGCGACAATGCCCCGCGACTATGATCAGGGCATTATCGCCCAGTCATAGTCGCCGACGGGTCCTGCAATATAAAAATCAGACTTCGAGATGTTTCAGTTGGTTTGTGTTTTGGGATCAGATTTGGGTAAACTTTTGGTAGACCTATCTTGTATCATCATCTTAAGTCTTCAACTCTCCAACTACCACCTCCTAGGGTTTTGATTTCTTGTAAGAAATCGCCAAGGTGAGTGTATTATGGGCTCTTCTACTCATGTGTAGGTTTAACTATGTGCATATAACCATATTTCACACTTACTAACTCTTGATTTGATAAATGTGAAGTTTAACCTAAAACCCATTTGGGGATGATGTCACCAATGATGAGTATTATAGGGATGCTTGTTAATAGCATGAATTATGAGTTGAGTTAAAGCTAATGGGTTATATGTTGGTCATATTGGCAAGTTAAAAGTAAACTAAAGACCCGGTTTGGGTTGAGGTCACAAGTAGACTAAAGACCCGGTTTGGGTTGAGGTCACAGATAGACTAAAGACCCGGTTTGGGTGGAGTTCCCAAATAGACTAAAGACCCGGTTTGGGTTGAGGTCCCAAATAGACTAAAGACTCGGTTTGAGTTGAATGTCATATAGGCTAAAGACTCGGTTTGAGTTGATTGTCAATTAGGCTAAAGACTCGGTTTGAGTTGATGTCATGTATAAGCTAAAGACCCGGTTTGGGTTGAGTGCCCAAATAGCTAAAGATCTTGTTTAGGTTGATGCTATCAAGTTAGATGACTTGGGAGAAATTATAAATGTGTTGATGAGATTATATTGTGATTTCCTGTTTATTGACAGGTGAAGTAATTTGGTTGTGAACCATAGAAACGCGAACATTCATGAGTTGTAATTCCATTTGTTACTTGTATTATGATTATATGGTCTCACTAGGCTCTAGCCTAACACTTGTTTCTTTTGGTTGTCTTGTATGACAGGGTACCCTAGTGGCGGGAACATTCGGGAATGAGTGATCGATCGCTTGGTCGAGAGCGATCCTTTTGGGAGATCTAGAGACCAGTATATACGATTGATAGGCACCAATTTTTGGAAAAATAGTGACACCCGACCGTAATGTAATAGAATTATTTAGATTATTAGGTTGTCATATTTATATTCTTCATTCATTTGGGTTTTGTAATCACTATACTATATTCCCCGTTTCGGGATGACACTCTAGGAACGTTTTGACAGGTTAATGTTTAATCAGGGTTTACTCAGTTTACAGCAGTCATGTTGCCAAATTTTCGAGTTTTAATTTCCCCTAATTTTTAGGGTGTTACAACTATCTTAACCAACTGCTTAACTTTACTAAACTATCGTCACGAGGGTGGAAACCCAAGAAATAGGCTCTCTTTCTCCCTAGTAAAGTAACAATAGAAGATATATAGATGTATCGTATAGATAAAGGATTAAAAAGGGAAAATTTTCTTATTTCCCTAAGTTTTGTACCAACATATCCATTTATATAAATTAAGAAATTATTCGGCTATGTCTATAACTTAATAGTTATTAATTTCATTTGTATTCTCTTTAGATGGCAGGTTCGGATTCGGATTTTGACCATCGGATATTGAAATAGAATATGAAGAAAATAATATTATACCTATGGAAATCAATGTTGAAGAATGGGAAGGAAACGAAGAAGCTGACGAGGAAGAAGCCGAAGAGGAAAAAGACATAAATAGGGAGTGGGAGAGATGGATCATAATTAATACCTTACAACAAAGAAATGCGCGCCTAAACCAGGAGTTAAAATTCAAGACCCGGACATTCACTACCAAGATAAAGGATAGATGCCTTTTTTCTAATTGCACAGGTTCAAGAAGTCTTTAAAGGATGTAGGGCTACTCAAGTTGACTTAGAATGGGATGAAACTGGGATAGTGCATAATAAAGAGTACAAGATCAAGTCCCTATCTTACAAAGCATGGCTAAAACATAGATATCCGTGTGAAATTTTCGATATTTAAGAAAGCTAGCTTCGGAATATGACCACTATTAGATATGTGTGGGAAACTTTGTAAACTCTATTTTCCCAAATTTTGTACGATGCATATATGAAAACTATTCATGATTATATACATATTTATTTCAGATGAATGAAAGATACGAAAATGAATGGCTTGAAGAACTTCTTTATGATAGTCCACTATTAGACATCCTTACTTACGAACCAATAAACTATTCGAATCAAGTCCCTCAACCAGTCCAACTAGAAGTTCCAAATTCGGATGAACAGATGATGCTCGAGGGAAACCAAAATAATGTTATAGAAGACTTGAATGAAGAAGATCATTATCAACTCGAGTTTCAACCTCCATTCTTTTGAGATGCACCAGAGTGGCAAGTACTAGAATTCATACCACCTATGGTCGAATCACTTGAAGATGCTAGCTCAGCACAACAAATGAAGCCTTAATTCCATCACGATTGAGTCAAGCAGATATCAACACGCTTCTAGATAACCTAACTGAAAGTAATTCTCAAATCACAATAGCTCAAGAAGAGGTGCACACACAACATAGGTACATTGTGCAATTGGAAATGAGTTAAGGCTAGCACAAAGAGACACTGAAAGAACCGGACGAATGCTAGATCTGACTCAAATCCAGCTTAACCATACTCAGGAAGAATTAGCCATAAGTTACCAAGAAATTTCTTGTTTTACTAGTGAACTTTTGGGAGATCCTTACATGGGAGGTTTCACGTCTTATAGAATGTCGAGGCGGCGTTACCCTTATTAATTAATGATGTTAAATTTTAATTTAATCTTAGTAGCATAATTATGATACCAGGATAGAAATGGAGAATTAATATATCCCGAAATTTTTGTATAATGCATGTACTATATATAAAAGCAGAAGGTTATTATATTTATGTGTTCATTTTTCGTAGGATGAATACTCGAAGGATAACTAGAGATGAATCAGAAGATAATACACCACCAAGGTAAGGAAATAGAATGAGGGCAAATCCACAAGAATCTACCGGAGGAATTGACATAGCCACAAAAATCTCTCGAGGTATCCAAGAAAGTTTGCCAAGTATTATAGCTCAAATTGAAAACGCTATGAATCAAAACTCAGAACATGAAGCAGTAGAAAATCAGACAAGGCATGAGCAACATAATGGTCAAACTCATGAATGCAACTATAAAGCATTTACAAATACTAGTACATCCACGTTTGAAGGAAAAGGGGGACCAGTAGCTGCCATGAACTGGTTGGATGACATGGAGAGTTGTTTTCAAACATGTCAATGTGCTCCTACTCAACAAGTAAGGTTTGCTTCAACTAAGTTTAAGTTAAATGCCCTTCATTGGTGGAAAACTATACAATCCACAAGAGGCATCGCAGAAGCAGCTATAATGTCATGGGATGAGTTCAAGGATTTTCTCTATAAAAGGTATTGTTCAGATACTCGAATAAAAATGATGGAAGAAGAATTCGTAAGGTTAGAACAAGGGAACAAATCTGTAGAAGACTATGTAGAAACTTTCATAGAAAAATCTCGATTCGCTACCTACTTAGTTGCTACAGAACCTCGAAAGGTGAACCGTTTTCTACTTGGCCTCAGGAAAGATTTATGCATATTTGTAAATATGTCTCAACCAAAAACTTTCCAAGAGGTTGTGGAATTAGCAGCTCTAGCTGAAAGAGATTGTTATGTACCAAACAATTACAAGACCCAAGAGAAAAGAAAGTTTGAGGGTAGAAATTTTAACAATCAATTTAAGAAACTCAAAGATAATAGTATAAGGACATTTGATAGATCTATTTGTCCTAAATGCAAAAAGCATCACCTTGGAGAATGTATGATTGGCAGAAATGTATGCTATCAATGTGGTCAATATGGTCACCTGAGTATGAACTGTCTTGAAAGGAATTGTTACAATTGTGGAGCAACAGGGCATCGTGCAAATAACTGCCCAAAGCCCAAAGGTGTTCAACCACGAAGAGCAATACCAGGGAGTAGCGGAATCAAGTCAGAAACTGGAAAAGCTAAAGGAAGAATATTCCAAACTACTGTCGAAGAAACGAAGGGAATACCTGATGTGGTGACAGATATATTTCTAATCAATAAACAACCTACTCAAGTATTATTCGATTCAGGAGTAAATAAATCCATGGTATCTACAAAATTCTGCATGAATTTAAATTGGCCATCTAAGAAATTAGATCAGGCCATTGAAATAGAAATAGCAGATGGTAGAATTACAAAGGTAGATAAAGTATATGAAGGTTGCTCAATGGATATAGATGGAAACTATTTTACCATTAAGCTTCTACCAATGCTCCTTAGCACTTTTGATATTGTGGTAGGTATGGATTGGTTGTCTGAAAACCAAGCCCATATAGTTTGTAACAAAAAGATGGTAAAATTCAAGAATAAAGGTGGTAAGGAATTAACTATTTACGGTAGTCACAAGGAATATCCATTCAACCTTATCTCAGTCTTAAAAGCAAGAAAATGCATTGATAAAGGGTGTGAAACCTATTTGGCTTATGTAGTGGACGCTAAGAAGGAAAAGAGATTAGGAGAAGATGCACCGGTCGTATGTGAATATCCGGAAGTTTTTCCAGATGATTTACCTGGATTACCACCAGATAGACAAGTAGAATTCCATATCGATTAGTACCTGGAGCAGAGCCCATAGCACGAACACCGTACATACTTGCACCTTTTGAAATGCAAGAACTTATGAGTCAATTGCAGGAATTGCTTGATAAAGGATTCATACACCCAAGTTCTTCACCATGGGGAGCACCAGTATTGTTTGTTAAAAAGAAAGATGGGACGATGAGGATGTGTATTGATTATCGGGAATTAAATAAAGTCACAATCAAGAATAGATATCCCTTACCCAGGATAGATGATTTATTTGATCGGTTGCAAGGAGAAAGTTATTTTTCAAAAATAGATCTGCGCTCAGGATATCATCAGTTAAAAGTACAAAAAGAAGATATCCCAAAGACAGCATTCCGAACCCGATATGGGCACTATGAATTTTTAGTTATGCCTTTTGATTAAACTAATGCCCCAACTGTATTTATGGATCTCATGAATCGGGTATGTAAGTCATATTTGGATAAATTCATCATTGCGTTCATAGATGATATCCTCATCTACTCCAAAAGTCAAGAAGAACATGGACAACACTTGAGAATGACATTAGAACTATTAAAGCGAGAAAAGCTTTATGCAAAATTCTCAAAGTGTGAATTATGGATTCGAGAAGTTCAATTCCTAGGTCATGTAATCAATGAAAGGGGTATCATGGTAGACCCAAGTAAAATCGAGTGTATAACGAAGTGGAAAACTCCGCAATCAGCAACTGAAATTCGAAGCTTTCTTGGATTAGTCGGATACTATCGAAAATTTATCCAAGATTTCTCTAAAACAGCAATTCCCCTTACAACACTGACAAAGAAAACCAGTAAGTTTGAATGGGGATCTTCGCAAGAGAAAGCCTTCTAGACATTAAAAGGCAAACTAAGTAGTGCACCAATTTTAAGTCTGCCAAAAGGGGTTGAAGACTTTGTAGTCTACAGTGATGCATCCAAGCTTAGGATGTGTACTCATGCAAAGAAATAAAGTAATTGCTTTTGCATCAAGACAATTAAAGGACCATGAGACACATTACCCAACACATGATCTAGAATTAGCAGCTATAGTTTTTGCCCTAAAAATCTGGAGGCATTATTTGTATGGTACCAAATGTGTACTCTATACAGATCATAAAAGTCTCAAGTACTTATTCGACAAGAAAGAGTTAAACATGAGACAAAGACGTTGGATGGAATTGTTAAAAGATTGTGATTGTGAAATCAAATACCATCCGGGGAAAGCCAACGTCGTGGCAGATGCATTAAGTCGAAAGGAGCCCATTAAACCTATGAAGATATGTGCATTCAATATGATGGCTAAAACTAGTATATTGGAGCAAATTGGTCAAGAACAACAAAAACCTTTAAAGGAAGAGAACCAAAAAGGGGAAAAATTATTGGACAAGTCAAGCTTCTAGCAAATGACGAACATGGAATTAAAAGATTTCATGGAAGAATGTGGGTCCAAAAAGTCAGTTAATGTAGAGAAATAATTCTTGATGAAGCACACAAATCTAAGTATTATGTCCCCCCTGGGAGCAATAAGATGTATAAAGACTTAAAAGCCTTATATTGGTGGCCTGGAATGAAAAAGTTTGTGGCAAATTACGTTGAGAAATGTCTTACATGTTCAAAGGTTAAAATTGAGCACCAAAGACCATACGGACCATTGCAGCCATTAGATATTCCTGTTTGGAAGTGGGAAGATATTACTATGGATTTTGTAACAAAATTACGAACAACATTGAAAGGTTCTGATGCCATATGGGTGATTGTTGATCGGTTAATAAAAACAGCACATTTCCTACCAATAAAGGAGACATATGCACTGAAGAAATTGGCCAAGATCTATATAAACGAAATAGTTTCAAGACATGGAGTGCCTCTATCAATTGTCTCAGATCGAGATAATCGTTTTACTTCAAACTTTTGGAGAAGTTTTCAGAAGGAGCTAGGGTCACAAATTAAAATGAGCACGTCATACCATCCTCAAACCGACCGCCAAAGTGAAAGGACAATCCAAACCTTAGAAGATATGTTGCGGGATTGTGCGATCGATTTTAAAAGGAAATTGGGATAGTCACCTACCCCTTATTGACTTTGCCTACAATAATAGCTATCATAATAGTATTCAAGTTGCACCATTTGAAGTGTTATATGAGAGAAAATGCAGAACACCGGTGTGTTGGATGGAAGTCGGCAGGAAACAATTTGTTGGACCTGAAATTATCCAACAAACTGCGGATAAGGTAATTCAAATAAGAGAAAGACTTAAAGTCGCCCAAGATAGGCAGAAAAGCTATGCTGACAAAAGAAGGAAACCTATTGAATTTCAGGTAGAAGACATAGTATTACTAAAAGTGTCGCCGTGAAATGGAGTACTACGTTTTCGCAAAAAAGGTAAATTGCGACCACGATATATCGGAACTTACAAGATAGAAAAGAAGGTGGGAGTAGTAGCTTATCAACTTGAATTACCAAAAGAGCTAATAGGAATACACAATACTTTCCACGTGTCTAATTTGAAGAAATGCCTTGCGAAAGAATATGTCGTAGTTCCAATTGAAGAAATCTCCGTTGACGACAAACTCAACTTTGTAGAAGAACCCATAGCTATCACTAAACATAAAGTTAAGAAACTTAGAAACAAGGAGGTATCCTTGGTATTAGTCCACTGGGACTGTTGTCATGGATCAGAAGCAACATGGGAAGTTGAATCAGAAATGAGAAATAAATACCCACATCTTTTTGAGTAAAACTTCGAGGATGAAATTCTTGTAAGAAGGGAAGATTTGTAACACCCTACTTCTATATTAGTTTAATTATCAAAATCTTAAGCCTTAATTACAGGAATTGAATATTTAATTAAACTCCAACAGCAGCCAACAACAGTAGAAATTACTATATAGACATATTATCTATGACAAGTGGCTAAACTAATTGATGACAAAAACAAATCTAGAGAATATGACAAAGCAAACCTAAAGATCATGACAAAGCAAACCTAAGTGATGAATTGCAAGGCTACATGATGAGTTGTCAAAATTATTTGATGAATTGCCTAAGCACGTGCTTTGCCAATGAGTGATGTTATTTTACTTAATATCCCAAGTTAGGAGTAAGATCACAGCTTATCCCGCCACAAAGCGATTCAAATCTCTTTTCCATATGCGCTAACTCTTACTTAAATAGCTTCGCTTCCTTCCCCAGATGCATGAGATGAAGGAAAGCGAGGGCGAAAGGAAGGCTTTGACTAACTCCTTTTAGGGTGTAATTCCAAGATCTCGTATGGCAATGAGACTCACAATCAGGCGTCGCACCTTATAAAGCTTTCAGGAAAGTAAGGACTATTTATTGCCGCACACCGAGTGGCTTTATACGAACAAACAAAAAAATAACAACTTAAATAATGAATTTATAACTAGAATTGAGGCTTTAGAGACAGTATTTCTTTCTCTAAATATACTTGAAACAAAGACTAGATTGTCTAATGATGAGACTAAAAACAAAAAGAATTTCCTAGTTAAATTGTGTAATGTTGAGACTAAAAACAAAAAGAATTGCCTAGTTAAAATATATGATCCCCTTTTGAATGGAATGTATCGTGGAAGAATGAGATCTCGACAGTGAAGTAAGACCAAGCTCATGAGCTTATTATCTCAGGTCGGAACAAGTTGAAAGGATCCCATTTTTTACGTCCCCATGCCCTCTGTGTGGCGACATGGTGGAAAAAGCATGAGATGGCAAGGATAGGTATAAGCTATAGCAAGTAGGGGTGTACGCGGGTTGGGTTGGGCGGGTTGGGACGTTTTTACAACCCAACCCAATTATGGCGGTTTGGAAAATCTCAACCCAACCCATTCAAAAATATAACCCAACCCAACCCTTGGGGGTTATGGCGGGTTGGGTTGGGTTGGCGGGTTAGTAATATACATAAATTTGTCAATTGAAATACGATAAATAATACTAAAATTATTCTCAACAAAGTTATTAGTTATTACAATTAGGGCTTGTTCGTGTTCGTTCATTTAACTTAACCGAACAAACGAACGAACACGAACGGTAAATGAATGAAATTTTTTTAGACCAAAGGGCCTTTGGCCTAGCGATAAAAGAGCCTTTGACTTCCTAGAAGGTCATAGGTTCGAACCTCACCAAAGGTGAGGAGGGTGTGTGAGTTTATTTGTTGCATTTTGCCGTATATAAATATTATATACTTAAAAAAAATGAAATTTTTTGTGTTCATGTTCATTCATTAAGAAAATGTGTTTGTTCGTGTTCGTTTATGTTCGTTCGTTAAGATGTTAAACGAACATAAACGAACCAACATAAATGGACTTAAACAAAAATAAACAAACGAACACAAACATACTTAAACAAACATAAACGAATGAACATAAATAAATTTAAATGAACAAAAAACAACCACCATTACTCATCATTCCGTTTCTAAAAGCTAACATAACAAAATGAAAAACTGTGTAAACTTATGAGCGATAAAAAAAGAATTCTAAGAATTCAATTTACTTAATGATTTTACATATTAATGTCACAATATATAAATATATTTATATAATAAACAAACGTAAACGAACCTAAACAAACGTAAACAAACATAAACGAATGCAAATGAACGAACATTAAAGAACATAAATGAACGAACGTTCACGAACATAAATGAACGAACGAGACCATTGTTCATGTTCGTTCATTTAACTAAACGAACAAAAAAATGTGTTCATGTTCATTCATTTATTAAATGAACGAACATAAACGAACTTCCCACCAAACGGTTCACGAACGGTTCACTGAACGTTCGGTTCGTTTACATCTCTAATTAAAATCATCCAATTATAAATTATAAGCCATAAGTCTTAAAGTTAATTTGGGTTGTGAATAAACTGCATATATATATATATATATATATATATATATATATATATAATTTTATAAGAAAAAATAGTGGCGGGTTGGCGGTTTGGGTTGGGTTGAGTTTTCCTAACCCAATTTCAACCCTTCTAATTAGCGGTTTGGCGGTTTGCGGTTTGGCGGTTTTGCGGTTTTACGGGTTGGGTTTAATTGGGTTGGGAGCGGGTTGGGTTGGTCAGGTTTCGCGAGTTGATGGTTTTATGTACACCCCTAATAGCAAGTACAAAAGCATGAGGTGGCAAAAGATAAGTTATAACAAGTACAAGCTAAAAGGCATGACTTTCCAAGACTAGGTAATGAATTGGCAAAGCTAAAAATGCATGACATGGCAATCTAAAAGCTTGACAAAGCAACCTAGAAGCATGATGTGTTATATTCTCTTATCATAAAAGGGTGAGGTGTCAAAATGTTAAAAGAGTACAATCATTGAAAGCAAGAAGGAACAAGTGGTTGATGCTTTGGGTTTAACTATAAATAGGGGTAGAAACTAAGCATATGAATTCATTACAAATCACTTTCTCTTAAAAATACTACAAAGCTTAAAGAAGAAGATCAAGGAAGAAACTAATCTAAATCAATGTAAGTATGTTATGTGATTTAATGAGATACATACATGTTATATGAAATTATTTTATGCATTATGGAAGTTTTGATAAAGATATTTTGATATGATTGTTGTACATAAAGTTATGATACAATGAAATTATGATACAATTATATGATCAAAACATATGGTGGCATGTTATGACACAAGCATATGCATTTGTGCATACAAGGCATGAAAGTTTTATACATGTTATGTATGACCAAATATCCAACGTACGGGATATAGAATGAAGGGACGTCTTGAAAACGGACCTTATGGGGCAGCCTTTTATTGGCCCCTGGATTATTGAACCTCAAAGAAGTATGGCATACTTACATGTGAGAAGTGAGATCTCAAAAGAATGTTTTATGCATGAGCATGACAAAGTATTTTTCAAGCATTATGAAAGTTATTTATTCATGAAACCATAGCTACTAACTATGCTTAAAGATTATATATTTCGTGTATGCATCTCAGGGAATGAATAAAGAAGGACCTCAAGAAGTAGTATTACAAAGTTCCAATAAAAAGTGTTTATTGTATTACAAGCTTTTAGTCATGTTTCCGCTATGTTTTAACTCTTGATATAATAAATGAAGTATTAAATAACATAAAATTTTGTTTCTATTGTAAGATTTGTATAATTAAAGTAATGACACTCGAATATGGAAATTGGGGCATTTCAGTTGGTTTACAGTTAAAGAAAGCATAAACCCATAACCACAAAGTTAAGATTTGAGATTTCATACACAAATTCAACTCATATTTTCAAATCTCAACACAAAATATGTGGGTTTTAAGCAGTTTACCAGCAATAGTAGTGTTATCGCATCCTTGAAGTAAGTTACCAACAGCAGCAGCAGCAACAGCCACCAGCACAACTCCACTCATTCTTCTTCTTTAACCTAGAGTTCAATCCCACAAATCAAGAAACCCACAAATAAATAAGCACGAAAAAACTCAGAGTAAACAAACAGGGATATAATTAAACACATATCAAGCAATCGATCGAAGAAAATAACACAAAAAATATGCAATTAGACACACAGTTGGGCGAAATTCCAAATCCAAGGTTCTTCGATTACTGCGATGGAAGATGGATGGAGAAAAAGGCAAATCAGTGGTGGTTTGATGAACCTTTTTCCTCTTGGAAATTGATCTGCCTGAACTTGGATTCAGTTCAACACTGGGTTTCACATACAGTTGCTTGAAATGAAAACAGAAAGATGGGAAAACATTGATGTCGCGTAGAAGAGAATTAAACGGCGATGCCTTCGATTTCAACTGGTGTCTAGGAAGCGTTGCTCACAGTTGAAGAAGAGAGAAAGATTAGAGAGAGCGTGAGCCGTTCTTGGAAGCTGGATGGCATGGAATGGAAATTGATACATTTGAGATTCATATATGAACTACACATCGTTCATATATGACACGTTCCTATATGAATCAGTTAATTAGTTCATATGTGAATCACAAAGATTCATATATGAATCTGTTAATTAGTTCAAGTGATTCAAATATGAACCTACAATTAATTAGTTCATATGTGAATCAGTTAATTGGTTCATATATGAATCACAAAGGTTTATATATGAATCAGTTAAAAGAGTTCATATGTGAATTACACTGGTTCACATATGAACATATAGTTTATATGTGAATTACATTGGTTCATATATGAACTCGTCCCGTGTATTTGTAAAAATTACGAAACTTTCCTTCTATTTTTGGAATAGCCGCAACTTTTGACCAGTCAAAACTGTAATTGTTGAGCAGTCAAAGACACAATATTTGACCAATCAAAGTCGATCTTGACCGAATGAAAGTCTAAGATTACTTCTCTATTTCTCATATATTTAACATTTCTCAAAAGAACATCTCCCTATATATATATATATATACATATATATAATTAGATATGTGAAATTAATAAAGATAGTCATTTTTCACTAGTGGTATGATTTCTTAGCCACTTCTCACCAAATTTTACCAAAATAGCCATAGGTCTGCAAAATATTGCGGACCTAGCTCAAAAACACCAAAAAATACGAATCTGATCGATTTTCCTTAAAAAAAAATGTGTGGACCTGGAGTAAAAATTGCGGATTTGGGTAAAAAAAAAGGTTAAGGGAAATCGATCAGATTCGAATTTTTTGATGTTTTTGAGTTAGGTCCGCAATTGCGGACCTATATATTGCGGACCTACGGCTATTTTCGTAAACTTGGAGAGAAGTGGCTAAGAGGTCAAACCACTTGTGAAAAATGGCTATTTTTATTAATTCCCCATTAGATATATAATTAATCAAATTAGAACTCTATTCATTAAGATATTATATTATTTGTGATTTGTGATTTGTTTTAAATGTAATGAAATGTTAAAATCGACTAATTTTTTAACATGCCCTTTTTTGTCATTTTACATTTTTCAACTAGTTTTTTAGCTAACAACTAACTTATTAGTCATGATCTAGCTTATCATCTAGTTTGCTAAACACAACCTACGATAAATGTTAGCTGATAAACTTAAGGTTGGCATTGGTCGGGCAAAAGGTTCGGGTGGTCAAACCAAAAGTTCCGATCGGATTTCGAATATAGAAACTAAGCCCCAAATTTTGGCTTCCGGATTGCTTCAGGTTCGGGTCGAGGTCGATCAGGTTCGGGTATAGTTATAATGCTATATATAGAGAGAGGTTCAAATGAGAAATGTTAAGTGTGTGAGAAATAGAGAAATGATCCTAGCCTTTCATCTGGTTAACGTTTGCGGATTTGACTGTGAAGCACCAGATAATTCCTTGTGTGGTATGTAGAAGATAGAGGGAAACTTCCGTAAAATACGCGGGACCAGTTCATATGTGAACTTATGTGATTCACATATGAACTGTATGTTTATATGTGAATCAGTTAATTAGTTCATATGTAAATCACAAAGGTTCATATGTGAATCTGTTAATTAGTTCTACTGATTCACAAATGAATCTACAGTTAATTAGTTCATATGCAAATCAGTTAAATAGTTCATATATGAATCATAAAGGTTCATATATGAATCACAAAGGTTCATATATGAATCAGTTAAAAGAGTTCATATATGAATTACACTGGTTCACATATGAACATATAGTTCATATGTGAATCATACAGGTTCATATATGAACTTGTCCCGTGTATTTGTAAAAATTATGAATTTGTCCTTCTATTTTTGGAATAACCGTAACTTTTGACTTATCAAAGATGCAATATTTGAGCAACCAAATCCGATCTTGACTGTATGAATGACTAGGATTACTTCTCTATTTCTCACACACTTAGCATTTCTCATTTGAACCTATGGCTATATATATTTATATACAAAGAGAGAGAGAGAGAGAGAGAGAGAGAGAGAGAGAGAAAGATGAAGGATCATGCGAGAAATTAAGCATTTGGCGAGAAGGCGAGAAATCTCAATATCATATATGATTACACGTCATTTGTGTGTGTTTAATCATATATGATTAAGTGGTTATATATTGTTAATGTAACGTGTGTTTAATCATTTATGATTAATCTTGTGTATCATATATTATATCACACTTCTCGACTTCTCGCAAAATATTTAGTTTCTCGTTTGAACCTGCCTCTATATATATTGTAACACCCAAAAAATGAGGAAAGTTGTGAAAATAAAGGGAAATGGAATAAATGAAAAATGATACATTTTCATTGGGCCAAAAAAGGAAAACGAGAAAGTGTAAGATAAAGAGTTGATGTAACACCCTGTTTTTCGTAAGTAAGTTTTCGTCCTCCTTTGGTAATCTCTCCGTTTTCCGCCTACCTTTTTGGGTGGAAATGTTGTGCTTTCGAACCTTAAGTCGACCCATGCGAAAATCTCGAGTTTTGACCTTTTTTTGACTTCGGTACGAGTGGCGCGATTGTGACTCGCGATAGTGACATGTCTCACTATCGCGTGGCACAATCGCCAGGGGTGTACCACCCGCGGTACAATCCCCGCGATAGTGCCCTCGCGATAGTGACAATGTCACTATCGCGTGGCAAGGTCGCTCGCGGCCCCTGGTCTCCTAAATGCCCGAATTTTCACCCATTTCCCTCATTTTTGTTGGGAATTAAAGAATTGTTCAAGTATGGTTAATACTGCTAGTACAACTGTTTACTACTGCTAGTAGTTAGTACTGCTGAAGTTAGTACTGCCTGTTCAAAGTTAATACTGTTGATCACAGTTACTACTGCTGGTGAAAATTAGTACTACTCAAAGTGTTAATGATGCTACAACTTAATACTGCTTAAGAGATAATCAAGATTCGTGCAGATCAAGACTGAAGATAATCATGGAAGGTTTGAAGATAATGATAGAAGAATATACTGAAGATCTTTTATTTTTTGTAATTATCTTTTATTTTCAGTATATGTATAGACCTATTGAGAATAGTTTAGGATATCAAGTTAGAAGATTATTCTGAGTTTTTGTTTTTTAGAGAGAATTAACCTCAAGGTTTAGAACCCTAGTTCTAGAGAAGTAGAATTCGTATTGGTGAGCCTGTTCATCAATATTGAGGTTTTGTTTGAAATCTTGTAACTTTATTCATTCTATAAAGTTTACAAGATTGTGATTTCTGATTCACTGTTACATTGAGTATTGAATATTAAAGTGTTATTCCGCAACTTCTTTAATATTGTTTCTGAGTTCATTATTCTTGTTAAGAATTAGATCCTGACAAGTTGTATCAGAGCAAGTATTCTCAGAAACCTTCATTCATCATGGAAAACACAGTTGAATCAAACAGAACTCTTGTCTCAAAGGTTCCAATGCTCAGATCTAATGAGTTTGACATATGGAAGATTAGAATCAAGCAATACATTCTCCTCACAGATTACTTTATGTGGGACATCATTGAGAATGGCCCATCTGATGAAGGAAAGATTGGTGCAGATGGAAAAAGAATCCCACCAAAGACGGATGCAGAAAGGAAGACAAGGCAGACAGAGATGAAAGCCTTGAGTACACTGCTCTTGCCTATTCCCAATGAGTATCAACACCAATTCTGCAATTGCACTGATGTACAGATGCTTTGGAATGCTCTAGAGAAGAGATTCTCTGGTACCAAAAGTACCAAGAGAAATCAGAAGGCAATATTGAAACAACAATATGAAAACTTTATATCAACTAAGAATGAGTCCATGACTCAAACTTTTGACAGGTTTAATAAGCTGATTGGTGAACTAGCTACTGTGGGAGTACAGATTGATCAAGATGATGTAAACAGAAAGTTCTTAAGGTCCCTTGGAGATGAATGGACCATGTATACTGTTTCATTCAGACAGAATGAACAATTGGAAGAAAAGGAACTGGATGATCTGTACAATGATCTGAGAGTGTTTGAGTCTGAGGTGGAGGCAAAGAAGAAGCCTACTGGGTATGTTCATAATGCTGCACTCCTATCAGCATCAATTGATTCTACTGCTAACCCTGAATCAGTTAATGCTGCTAATGGAGTAAATCAAGAAAAAGGCATTGAATCTGTTTTTGAAGCCTTTCTTTCCAGCCATGGAAACTCCTCTTTAATCAATGATGACTTGGAACAACTACATCCTGATGATCTTGAAGAGATGGATATTAAATGGCAGATGGCCATGCTTTCTATGAGGGTGAAGAAGTTCATCAAGAGGACTGGGAGGAACAACTTCTCCCAAAGAAGAGAAGATGGAGCAGGATTTGACAAGGTGGAGTGCTATAAGTGTCATCAAAAGGGACACTTTGCCAGGGAATGCAGAAGTGGAGTGTCTCACAACAACCACCAACAAGCTCAGACTGGAAGCTTCAACCAGAACAGAAACTCTGCTCAAGCCCTTGTTTCTCAATAAGGAATGGGGTTTGACTGGAGTGATCAAGCAGAAGAGGCTATTCAAAATCAAGCTCTCATGGCAGAGGTATATGATCTCTCAACTGAGGTACTTTCTAATCTCTGTTCTCAAACTTGCATTGACACTGTTAAAAGGTACAGGGATCACAACCAGAATATGAGTGATGACCTTAAGAGATTAGAAAAATATATAGAAGACTATGTGAGAATTGTTGACAGGTTTGAGGAACAGATTAAAGGTTTCCAAGCCAATGAACTTCAACACACATATGATACCAATTACTGGAAGTGAGAGAAGAATGATCTAGAAATCCAACTGACAAAGTCCAAGGAGGAGAATGAAAAGTTGAGAGGAGAGCTAGACAAAGTTAAGCTAGATGTGGAAAAGTTTTCCAATGCTTCTAAAGCAATGGACTCTTTACTACAAACTCAGTTTCATGACAAACTGAGAAGAGGAATTGGGTATAATACCACACCACCACCATATAACAACAACTACATTCCTCATATATCAGACTTGCTAGAGACCAAGGATAGGAAGGACTTGCCTGAGGGAGCCACTGATATAGATCCCTTAGATGGAGTAGTTGTTGAGGACAAGACTCTGAAAGAAGCTGGTAAGAGTAAGAAGAACAATGTGAGTGGTGAGATTCCTCTAGAGAATCACATTATTACCAATGAGGGTTGTGGAAATATTTGGGTAAAATATAAGGACATAGAGAAGACTGAGGGAAAGTCTAAGAAGGTCCACTACAAGCATACCACAGTTGTGAATCCTGTTTCTTGCAAACAGTGTGCTTGTAAGGAGTCTGAGCCCCTAAATCATGATAAAAGGAGGGGAAATCAAAGGAATTGGAATAATCAGTGGGCTCAGAAACAAGGAGTTGATCTGAGTAGAATCATCAGACCAAAACCTTGTTTCATATGTGGCAAATTGAATCATCTTGCCAAGCACTGTTACTATAATCCTATTAACCAAAGGATGAATTTTCAAAGAGCTATGCAAAAACCCTTTGGTTATAGGAAGGATGAAAGGAACCATGTGGCTAAGAAATCTGCTAAATCTAAAAGCCACATGAAGAAAAAGACTGTGAAAGAAAGTGTCAAGATGTGGATTCCCAAAAGCATTAAAACTGTTAGTACTGCTACCACAAATAGTGCTGCTGACAAAGTTAGTGCTGCTAGAAGCAATACTACTGCTATCAATGTTAGTGCAGCTGACATTGTTAGTACTTCTTCAAATGTTAATATTGCTAACTCTGTTAGTGCTCCTAACAAGGTTAATACTGCTAACTCTGTTAGTACTGCTTGGAGAGTTAGTACTTCTAAAATTAGTACTGCTTCTAGTGTTTATGCTGCTAGGCCTATTATCTTGACAAAGTACTCCAGTAATAAGTGCTCTGATTTTAAAAATCTCATCAAAAAGGAATGTAAATACTTTGATGAGAAAGGGAGACCCAAGACCACTCTGGATTGGGTTCCCAATCAATACTAATTGTTTTATTCTACGTGCAGGGCAACCAGCAGCTCAAAGGAAAGAGCATCTGGCATGTTGATAGTGGTTGCTCTAGGCACATGACAGGGAAGATGGCTTGCCTCAAGAATTTCAAGAAAATTGATGGAGGACATGTTGCCTTTGGTAATACTCCAGATGGAGGTAAGATCAGTGGTAAGGGAGATGTAACAAAAGGTAAAATGACCTTTGAAGATGTGTTCTATGTTGAGCAGTTAAGATACAACCTGTTAAGTGTATCACAGGTTTGTGACAAAAAGCATAGTATATTGTTCACAGATACAAAATGCATTATCCTTGCTCTTGGATTCAAGGTAGTTGATGAAAAGATGATACTACTAAGAACTCCCAGAAAGGATAATGTCTATTGTTTGGATATGGAAAGTGTTTCAACTGATTCATCCCTAAATTGTCTTGTTTCAAAAGCATCTTTGGATGAATCATCACTTTGGCACAGAAGGATGTGTCACATGAACTTCAAAACAATGAATAAACTTGTTAAAAACAACCTTGTAAGAGGTTTGCCTTCAAAATTATTTTCATGTGATGATCATTGTGTTGCCTGTCTCAAAGGCAAACAACACAAAACATCTCATAAGTCCAAAGAGTTGAACACAATCTCAAATTCTCTTCAGTTGTTGCATATGGATCTGTTTGGACCTACAAATGTTATGAGTATAGGTAAGAAATCATACTGCTTAGTTATTGTTGATGATTACTCTAGATTTACTTGGGTATATTTTCTAAGGACTAAGGTTGAGACATGTGGACTGATCAAATCCTTTATTCTAAGAATTGAAAACCAAACAAATCAAAAAGTAAAAGTCATTAGGTCAGACAATGGTACTGAATTTAAAAATCATGACCTAAACACCTTTTATGAGGAAAAAGGAATTGAGAGGCAATACAGTGCTCCTAGGACTCCACAACAAAATGGTGTTGCTCAGAGAAGGAATAGGACACTGATTGAAACTTCTAGATCTCTGTTAGCTGATTCCAAACTTCCAATTACTTTCTGGGCTGAAGCAGTTAATACTGCTTGTTATGTCCAAAACAGAGTTCTAGTGGTCAAGCCTAAAAACAAGACACCATATGAGCTTTTAAATAAAAGAAAACCATTTATTGGATTTTTCAAACCTTTTGGGTGTCCTTGTACCATTCTCAATACCAAAACTCACTTAGGAAAGTTTGATAGCAAGGCAGATGATGGTTTTCTTGTTGGTTACTCATCTCAGAGTAAGGCCTATAGAATATTTAATTCTTCTTCTAGAATAATTGACGAAAGTGACAATGTCAAATGCAATGAGAACACACCAAATCCTATTGGTTCAGGTCCTCAGTGGTTGTTTGACATTGACTCACTAACTAACTCTTTGGGTTTCAGTAGTGATGATCATGCAGGTTCAGGAAGTGGAGGATCAGGGGATGTACAAGTACAAGACTTTATTCCTCAGTCTGTGATCTTTCCCATACCTACAATGGAACCTGTTGAAATCTGTGAAAATGATACTATTACTGAACCAATTCAGAGTGAAGAAGAAAGAAGAGATAAGGAGAAGTCAGAGCATGAAGAGCCAGAAGTAGCTGATGAGATCCCCTCAGCTGACTTAAATGATTCCAATCTAGAAGTAGGAATCAATGAAGAACCTAGTCATCAGACTAGAACACAAAAGAACCATCCTCCAGAGCTGGTAATAGGAGACATCTCTTCTCCTATGGTAACTAGGAATCAAAGCAGACTATAAGAGATGCAGGATCAACAACATACAGTACTCTCTTGCTTTCTATCTCAAAATGAGCCTAAGAAGGCCTATGATGCAATGAAAGATTCAAGTTGGATAGAAGCCATGCAAGAAGAGTTGCTACAGTTTAAGTTGCAAGATGTTTGGGACTTGGTGGACCTTCCAAAAGGTCATAGAGCTATTGGCACCAAGTGGATTTTCAGGAATAAAAAGGATGAGAGAGGAATAGTAATCAGAAATAAAGCAAGGCTACTGGCACAAGGGTACACTCAGGAAGAAGGCATAGATTATGAAGAAGTCTTTGCTCCTGTTGCAAGGGTAGAGGCAATTAGGCTATTTCTAGTCTATTCCTCATACATGAAGTTCAAGGTATATCAAATGGATGTGAAAAGTGCCTTTCTATATGGTACAATTGATGAAGAAGTATATGTCTGTCAGCCCCCTGGATTTGAAAATACATCATATCCTGACAGAGTATATAAACTGAAGAAAGCACTTTATGGTCTACATCAAGCCCCAAGAGCATGGTATGATACATTGTCTACCTATCTCTTAGAAAATGAGTTTGAAAAGGGAATAATTGACAAGACCCTCTTCATTAGAAGAAGTAAGAAGGACATCCTACTTGTTCAGATCTATGCGGATGACATCATCTTTGGATCTACAAAATAACAGATGTGTAGAGACTTTGAAGAGTTGATGCACAAGAGCTTCAAAATGAGTGCAATGGGTGAACTCACCTTCTTCCTTGGGCTTCAAGTGAAACAGCAGAAAGATGGGATCTTCATAAGTCAATCAAAGTATGTGAAAGACATCTTGGACAAATATGGTTTAAGAGACTCAAAGCCAGCAAGCACACCAATGGAAACTCACAAACAGATCACTGCTGATCTTGAGGGGGAGGATGTTGATGTCCATCTTTATAGATCAATGGTTGGATCTCTCATGTATCTCACAGCCTCAAGACCAGACATCATGTTTCCAGTGTGTGTGTGTGTGCCAGATTCCAAGTCAAGCCAAAGCAATCACATCTTCAAGCAGTTAAAAGGATTTTCAGATACTTAAGAGGGCAACCTAGATTAGGTCTTTGGTATCCTTATGAATCCAACTTTGACTTGTTTGCTTGTTCAGACAGTGACTTGGGTGGTTCTAATATGGATAGAAAGTCTACTTCAGGGGGATGTCAGCTTTTGGGTGCAAGACTAGTATCTTGGCAGTGTAAGAAGCAAACCACTGTGTCCTTATCAACAACAGAAGCTGAGTACATTGCTGCTGCAAGTTGCTGCTCTCAGGTTCTATGGATTCAGAATCAAATGCTGGACTATGGGGTAACCTTTCTTCACACTCCAATCTCCATTGACAATAGCAGTGCTATAAGCATTGTTAACAATCCATTCAAGCACTCCAAAACAAAGCATATTGAGATCAGGTATCACTTTATTAGAGACTGTAATGAAAAGAAGCTTATTCAAGTTGCTAAAGTTCATACTGACAACCAGCTTGCTGATCTATTCACTAAAGCTTTTGATGTGGGTAGATTCACTTTCTTGGTCACAAGTGTGGGCATGATCAACTCTGAATGAGCCCATGTTTTAAAAAGTGTTTACATACCTGTTATTTGGTTATTCTTTGGTGCTGCTAATCATCTTTCTCAGGAAAAGTATTGCCTTGTTCAGATCAACTTAAGCTTCAAAAAGTGTAAGTCAGTTAATACTGCTCACAGTTAATACTGCTAGTTAGTTAATACTGCTAGTGGTTAATACTGCTCTCAATTAATACTGCTAGTTAGTTAATACTGCTAGTGGTTAATACTGATCACAGTTAATACTGCTAGTTAGTTAATACTGCTAGTGGTTAATACTGCTCTCAGTTAATACTGCTAGTTAGTTAATACTGCTCTCAGTTAATACTGCTAGTTAGGTAATACTGCTAGTGGTTAATACTGCTCTCAGTTAATACTGCTAGTTAGTTAATACTGCTAGTTAGTTAATACTGCTAGTAGTTAATACTGCTTCTTTCCTGAATCATATATATACCCGTTTGCCCGCCTAAAAGCTCATAACGACTCTTTGAATACTGTTCATCTTCTCTCTAACCCTTTTTCTCTCAAGCACCTAGTAAGTTTCAGGCAAGAACACTCAAGCTCGATGGCATCCATGGAGTTCATTGATGAGCACAACGAAATCGCAATGCTTCAAAAGCCGAAGCAGGCTGATGGATTTCACCAGATAGTCGATTTTCTCAAGACAAGCCATATCGAGTATGCTCTTACAGTGTCGCCATCCATCTACATTGAGCACCAGAAACAATTTTGGTCCAATGCCACCATTGTTACTAAAAATGGTGTGCAAGTGATCAAGACAAGGGTGTGTGACAAACCCTTGACAGTTTCTGAAGAAGTTATTCGCATCAGTCTACGTCTAGACGATGCTTCAGGTATCTCATCTATCTCTAATGATGAACTGTTTTCCACTCTAACTAGAATGGGGTATGGAGGCCCATTGGGTGTTTTCAAGTTCTCAAAAGCCAAATTTTCTCCCCAATTGCGTTTCTTTGTCCATACCCTGATGCACTGTATTTCCAAAAAGACTACTGGATGGAGTGAGTTCAGTAGTACCATTGCTTATGCTTTGGTCTGCTTGGCCACTTCCAGAAAGTACAATTTTCTAAAATGATTTTCAATGACCTTGTGTCAAACTTGGGAAACAAAAAGAGTTTTTATATGTACCCAAGATTTGTCCAGGCAGTTATAACCAATGAATTGACGGATATGCCTCAATTTGATGAGGTATATGTACCAAAAATCCCCAAGGGTAAGGTCTTTTCAAATATGAAGAGATCTACCTTGGACTCGGAAGGAGTTGACACCCCATTGTTCTCTACAATGATGGTGGTGTCCCACAATCAAGAAGGTATGGATTCAGGGTCAAGGCCCTCATTAGACCATCCCACTGAAAGCCAATCCCACAGTCCCTTATTCAAAAACCAACTTCACCAATCACCAATACATACATGAGGAAAAAGGTAAATAAGGCTCCTTCCCTTCTTGTACCTTCACCCACAGAGCCTTTAAGCCCTCTAATGGAGAATTCTCCATTAGAGAATATCTATAGGGAAACCACAGGGGTGTCTCCCAACCCCAAGGAGGTGCTCACTGAGGAGATGCATGAGCATATGGGTGCAAAGGCTGCTACTACTCCTGCTAGCACAGAGGAGGCCAGTGGTAACATCAATAAGACCTTCCCCATGGCAACTTTGGGTGAGCAATCATCCAAAGGTCCCAGGTGCCAAGAAACCAACGGGGTGGAGGGTACTTCTGCTAGGCAGAAGACTTCCACTACAAAAAGATCCAATGATCCTCCAAAGGTGGTAAACACACCAAAATGAGGTGAGGACAGATATGACTACAATGAATTGATGGAAACTATGGGCAACATTAATATGGATGTTATCAAACAAGGCAAAGACATAGAAGAGATGAAATTGGTAATTCTGTCTCAACAAGTACATATTACCAAATTGAAGAAAATGGTGACAAGATTGGTGCACAAGAAGAGGAGAAGGCAATTTGTGTTGAAGAAGAGGAAAAATGCTAATGATGCTTTCAACAAGGGGGAGAATCAAGAGGCTGAAGAAGAAAAGGAAAGTACATCTGGGATGGGATTTGATTTTGAGGGGGAGAAAGAAGCAGAAACAGAACCACAAGTAGCAGAAACAGATGAGGTTCAAGAAGCAGCAGTAACAGAACAAGTAGCAGCAGTAACAGGGCTATCTGTTGAAGAGTTGGAAATTGCATAAACTTTGGTAAAAGCCAAGAATGACACTCCCAAGGCTACTCAAAAGACCAAGGGAGTGGTCATTAAGGAAGGAGGTATTGAAAAGAAGACAAGCAAAGAGATCAGTGAGGCAGAGTTGAAAAGGAAAGGAAAAGCTAAGATGGTTGAATCTGAACAACCCTTAAAGAAGTAGAATCAGATAGAATTAGATGCAGAAGTAGCAAAGCAGCTTCAAGTAGAGATGAAAAAGGAGGAACAACTCTAATCTGAAAAGGACAGAGAACTTGCATTGGAGATGGATAAAAGTCTAAATGAAGAGTATCAAAAGAGCATGCAAACTACAGATGAGGCCAAGAAGAGATCAGTGACAGTTTTCAAGCAAAGAATGCCAGTTAAGAAGCAGAAAAGACAACCTTCTAAGACCTTTTTGGCCAATCAGGAAAGGAGAAAAATGATAAACTTCCTGAAAGGCTTAATTGGTGTCAAAGGAGAGATGTTCACCAACATGGCATACAACAAGGTTGAGGAGCTGTATAAGAAAGACATGACAAAGCTTCAAGGGGACTCTTCTCAAAGGGAAGAAGCTGAAAGAAGGATGAAGGAGAGACATGATCTCAACATCCAACAACCATTCCCTGAGGAAGTCACTCCTACTAAAGAAAAGGCTGAAGACACTAAAGAAGAAAATGTTGCTGTGGAAGCCAAATCTGCAAAAAGAGTAAAGACCATAGCCTCCAAGAAACAATTCAAGAAGCCTAGGATTGAAGAAGCAGAAAAAGAGGAAGAACCTTCAGTTACACCTTCAGCAGAATCTGTGCAGAACCCAGAGCAGTCCAATAAGCAATCTGATGAGCATGTGGGTCTTTATATGACTGTAATTGAACCAGTACAGGTTGTTCCCATATCTGTAAAAGCACCAGAAGTCATCTTTTGGGATATTCTGAGGGACAACAGAAAGGAGTACTTTAGACTGAAAAGAGTTGGGGATGTATTTGAAGTATATTCAACTTGGGGAAAAGTAATCAGAAGTTGCTCCAGAGATGACCTAGAAGAAATGCATAAGGTGGGAATGAAGCTTTATGAGCATGTTTTGAAAGGAACAGAAGAAAATCTACTCAAGATTGCAATGGAATATCTTTGTATGATGTTTGAACCAAAAAAGGTGGGGCACAGGATAAAAGATTTGCATCATGAGTATGTGTTTAAGAAGATAGATAAGTGGATACTCTTTGAAAACTGTGGTGTATACATGATCACAATAGATAACTGTTATCATGAATACTACCTGGTGGACAAAGTATATGATCATAGCAAGGAGAAGCTGAATGGGATGCTGAAAGCTAAGCTAGTGTGTGCAAAGGAATCAGAAATGGCCAGAATTGTGGTAAGAAGGACAATCAATCAAAGTCTGGGTCTAGATCCAAATTTGGGCAACTAATATGTAGTGTTGAAAGCATCTTGAAGACCATAATTGAAGAACTTGACTTCTCTTCCTAAAAGTCAAGTTAGGGGGAGATTGTTGGGAATTAAAGAATTGTTCAAGTATGGTTAATACTGCTAGTACAACTGTTTACTACTGCTAGTAGTTAGTACTGCTGAAGTTAGTACTGCCTGTTCAAAGTTAATACTGTTGATCACAGTTACTACTGCTGGTGAAAATTAGTACTACTCAAAGTGTTAATGATGCTACAACTTAATACTGCTTAAGAGATAATCAAGATTCGTGCAGATCAAGACTGAAGATAATCATGGAAGGTTTGAAGATAATGATAGAAGAATATACTGAAGATCTTTTATTTTTTGTAATTATCTTTTATTTTCAGTATATGTATAGACCTGTTGAGAATAGTTTAGGATATCAAGTTAGCAGATTATTCTGAGTTTTTGTTTTTTAGAGAGAATTAACCTCAAGGTTTAGAACCCTAGTTCTAGAGAAGTAGAATTCGTATTGGTGAGCCTGTTCATCAATATTGAGGTTTTGTTTGAAATCTTGTAACTTTATTCATTCTATAAAGTTTACAAGATTGTGATTTATGATTCACTGTTACATTGAGTATTGAATATTAAAGTGTTATTCCGCAACTTCTTTAATATTGTTTCTGAGTTCATTATTCTTGTTAAGAATTAGATCCTGACAATTTTCATTTTCTAATCCCTTTCCTTTTCTCTCCCAAACCTCAAAGTCGAACCCTAACCCATTTTAAGGGTTTTTCCCCCTTGAACCACATGATTCTTCATCATCTAGATAGTGGGATCTTGAACCACAAAACATCCATCTTCATCTTCCTCATCAAGTTCAACGTGTGGGAGCTCGGATTGAAGAGTTGGAATGGGTGTCCTCGGAAAGTCTCATCACCTAGAATGGTAAGCTTTCTTGAAATAAGTTATAAATGCTCCATTGATGGTTTCTTAGTGTTTGATTTCTCAAATCTCGGATTTGATGGTTTTGGGGAAACTAGGGTTTTGATCTCGTTGATGATTTTAGTAAATAATGTTTGGGGAATGTTTCTAAACGGTTTGGTATGTGTGGATCTAGGTTTTGGAAGTCCTCGGCTTGAGGATTCAAGTGGCCTTCAAAAGAGCTCGTTGGGTGAAACCTAGATTTAGCCTAAATCTAGCAAGGTGAGTTCAAGTTGACTTGTGAAAACGGTGTACATGCCAAAATGTTTATTTTAAAGTGTTTTACAGAAAATGGTTAACTGCTGATAAGTTTTGAGTATTTAGAAGTAAAATATGTTTTACTTGGTTATTTGTCAAGGTGTGAGTATTTTGATAAGTTTTCATATTTGGTAAACTTGGGTTGTGTTAACCTCTTAAAATGTTTATATTGGGTTTGAACGTTTCAACAACTATATAACATGAATTACGTATTATTGGTGATTTTGTACAAGTAAGGTCTATTTCATGAGTTATACATCTTTGACGATTTTGTACAAATGGAGTCTATTTCATGTTATATGCATTTTGGTGTATTTGCATTCATAAACCCTTTGGAAAACCTTTGGTCCCATCACGCGTTGAGTTTTGGGTTAATCTCGTCTTTGAGGTATGTGTCTTCGTAAACGTTGTTTAAAGACATTTCATTATTTGGGGAACCGGTAATTGTTGGTCAAATGGATTTTGAGCATTTTATCTCGGTATTGGCTTAAAAGAGTCTTGAGGACATTTGTCCGGTTTTAATGGCTCGATGTAGAGTCCAATTTGTCATTTACATCTTAATGCATTTTATTGCATATTATCGATAGTTACAGACTCGAGTGCTTTAGTCATTCATGAGTAGTCGTGTAACTTTAGACTGTGTTGCATTTGATCCATAGGTGTTGGATCATAAATTGTATTCAAGATTAAAGTTAAAGTTAAGGTTTTAAATTGTATTTATTTGATACTTAAAGTTAGAGGGTTTATTTTGTAATAAGCTAATAGTTATTAGCTATTGGGCCTCAAGCCCATAAGCCCATTAGGCTTAAAAGCCTAAGTATTTATTGTTTTAATTAGTTTAGTTTTAGGGTTAATCCTCTCATTATTATCATTGTCATAATTATTGTTTAGAGAGAGGTAGTTGTATTCTCTGTATTCAAGGGTATCAAGAACACACAAGGTTTTCATTGTTTATTCAAGGGATTGGTATGTTATTTTGATCTTATATCTCTTGATATATATTGTGTTCTGTGATTGTTAATCAACTAGATTAAACTGGGATAACAAGTGGTATCAAAGCCAAAAGAATCAATTTTTTTGATATTACTGTTCATCGACTGTTATTCGGGTGAAAATCGATTTCTTGAATTAACATGCTTTTATGCTTAAAATCGATATGAATAGATGTGATTTATGCTAGTGAACATGATCTGATAGATTAATTGCATTAGAAAGCATCAAGTGATTGAATTTATTGAATTCTTGTTTTTCTGGGTTCATAATCAGTCGACACTGTGCTTATCAAATTGATGCTTAAAAGTTGATTTTAATCACTGTTTTTGATTGCATACTAATCATTGTATGTTAGTGGGTTCGAAAGTCTATTTTTCGCATTCAATTTCTATGTTTCTGTGTGATTTCTGGGTAAATTACTGGGCGGTTTATCGACATTCTGGGTTGTTTAAGAACATACCGGTCAAATACACTTTATCGGTCAAAGACAAATACCGGTCCGCACATCTTATTGGTCATACCCTATATCGCTCCATACTTCATATCGGTCCACAACCATACCGGTCTAAGCTCATTCCCGGTCTATCACTATACCGGTCCATTGCTTTATCGGTCACCTTCTCACACTCCTTACCGGTCGATTTACCTTCGAATTTATCGGTCCAAACGAGTTCTCGGTCGCCCGGTACACACACAGATCACTACCGGTCTAAGCACTGTTACCGGTCGAGCATAATACCGGTCTTTACATCCTTCCAGGTCGTGCAACATACCGGTCTAACAAGTTCCCGGTCGAAGCAAGTTACAGGTCGAACTCAACTTTGCGTCAGCGTCTTCTCACGAGAACCACGGTTTGCGCGACCCAAGGCTCACGAGAACCTCAGTTTGCGCCACTGCCTTGTCACGCAAATCCTACTTTGTGCGACCCACTACACACGCAAACTTTACTTTGCGCTACCCAAAGCTCACGCAAACCTCATTTTGCTCCAGTACCGGTTCACGAAAATCACTGTTCACTATTCACTATTCATTGTTCACTTTAGCGAAAAAAAAATTCAGATTTGCACAGTTCGATTTTTCAGTATTGTTTGTGCTTTATTGATTGAAAGGACTACATTTAATTATTTTTGGAAATTTATTTTTCTGAAAAATTTTTAGTATGGTTTTTATTTTGATTCTAATGATCTCATCTAGTTGGTTGTCTTGGTACAGAAAAGTTTGATTACTAACCGTACAGCTAAGATGTCAAATCAGCTTCTGTCAATGGGCTCTCAGTCCAAACCTCCTGTCCTCATGGCTAATGAGTATCAGCAATGGAAGACCAAAATGATCCAGTTTCTGAATCACAAGAACAGAGATTTCATGAAAGCAATCATTAATGGTCCAGAAAATCCAACGATCACAATAAAGGGTCAAGCTGCAACAGACACCTCTCTAGAAATCCCTGACAGACAGGTTCCTAAACCTTATCAGTTCTTCATTGAAAAGCAGAAAGAACAATACAAGATAGAAGAAGAGGCTCTAATTTATCTGACAATGGCTATTCCAAATGACATCTACAATCGTGTAGACAGTCAGAGCTCTGCTAAAGCAATCTGGGATGAACTAGCAAGACAGTTTTAAGGAAGTGAAGCTCCATACAAGCTAAGCAGAATCTATGCATAAATGCATACGAGGGATTTCATGCAAAAGAAGGAGAGTTGCTACTAGATACCTACAACAGATATAACATCATTCTCAATGACTTGCGGAGGAACAATATCTCTAAATCTGCTTCTGAGATGAATTACAAGTTCATCAAGAATCTGAATCCAGAGTGGAAGAACTTTGCCATCAACCTCCAGATGTCCAAGAATATGGCTCAAGAAAATGTCACTGATATCTTCTCTACTCTTGCTCAACATGAGGGTGAGGTGATATCTATTAATAACGAGTCTAATAATCTGAAGGACTCTGTGGCTCTCATAGCCGACAAAGGTTCTGTATCCTCTGCAAGGTCAAAGAAAAAGATGTCTAAAGCTATTGTTACTGAGGTTACTGAGTCCGAATCTGCTTCAAGCGATGAAGAACTGGAGATTGATTCTGATCCAGATATACAGAAGTTCTCTGAGGACTTGGCTCTAATTACGCGACGATTCAAGAAGAGATTTGGCAAGAAGAGATTCTAATCAAAGCCAAAGTATGATGGATACAAGAAAGAGAAGTCTGAGATGCGATACAAGCCGAGGCATGGAAGGAGAGAGGAAGGACGAGAAGACAGGAAGGAAGATAGAAGAGAAGGGAAGGGAAGAGAGAGGAGAAGCGAGAAGAACGAAAGGATGAACCAGGAAGATGCTACAACTGTGGCAAATTTGGGCATTTCTCAAGAGACTGCAAGTTCAAGAAGGTAAAGAACTCAGAGTATTACGCAAGAAAGTCACTCATTGCCAAGAAAGCTGAAGAAGGAAAAGTGCTAATGGCTGAAGAAGAAAACTGGTTGTACCAAAATTCCGATGACGAGGAGCAAGCACACTTCACCCAAGTATCTTATATGGCAAAGCTGGATGGTGACGATGAAGATTCTGAGGCACAATCCGAAGATGCAAACTCTGAGGTAAGTGATAATTCTGAACTTATTGAATCTTTAATGGCCCAAATACATGGTATGAAAGATGAATTTGCTTTACTGAAAGGTAAACTTAGCTCTGCACATCAATCTGTCTTAAGCTTTCGTGATGAAAATGTTATATTAAAAATTGTTGTGGAAGAAAAAGAAAAGGAAAAGGATGATTTAAAAGCTGAAAAAGAGTCTTTAAAAGAAAAAATATTTGGTTTAGAAACGGATCTTGTGAATCTTAATGCTAAAAAGGGTGAGTTTCAAATCAAATTTGAAGTTTGTTATAAAGAAAGAAATGAAACTTTCACCAAAATCAAGCAATTAGAGGATATTAATATGAAACGAGGTCAGACTGAGCAGACATTAAATCTGTTGACCAATAAACTCCAAGACGAAAGGTTTTATAAACTAAAACCAGGTTTGGGTGTGCCAACTAACGAAATTTTGAAAAAGGCATCGGAGCACCTATATAACTTTGATAAATTTGGCTCCGCAATCAAACCCATTCCTGACATTCGTGCAACTTTTGTTGAAGCAGGCTCTCTTAAGCCTTCTAAAGAGACCAAAGGTCGAGAAGAAATGGGAAAGAACAAGTCTGGTGACACTGATTCTCAAAATCTTTTTAAATCAGTTGGTTTTACATATGGTGATTTGAATAAAAGCTATGAGACTCGAAAGATCGAATTTACTGAGTTTGAATCACTATTTACCACACCTTCCAAAGAATCAGTAAGCACCAACATAGTTCCACCTGAGACTGCATGCAAATATGATGAGTATGAATAGGATGTTGATCCATCTACTATACCATCAGTCTCAAATCCCATTGCTTCTAAACCTTTACTTGTTGAAGAGGTTGAAGAAGAAAATGCTATCACGAATGGATCTTGCTCTCAAAATGAAAAAATGAAGTTTATTTAGTCCATGACTGAAGAGATATTTTCTGAAATGATGAATGCTTCAGACTCTAATCTTGTTTCTGATTTAAAGGAGTCAAATTCTGTGAATGATCATACATCTGAATTAATGAAGCAAATTGATATGTTGCAACAGTCTCTTGATGAGGTTGAAGATGAAAACTTTGATCTCAAACATAAACTTGAAAAATCTTTAAAAGTAAATCAAGAGCTTTGCACTGAGATCAATGATTTGAAAATTACTTTGTTTAAAAATGCTTCAAATGATAAACAGATGTTCAATGATCCAAGCTGGAAGGTAAGAACCAATCCAGAATTTGATGCTCCTGCAAAACCTTCAGCTGTTTACTCTGATTGTCCTGAATATCCACTGAGTATTTTTGAGAAGGGTGAGACTTCAAATAGCTCTAGAAAAGAACCACCTTCTAAGTTAGAGACTAACAAGGTTCCTGTTTCTGTTTCAGATATAAAAGGAATTGGAGTTGGGAGGAGTAAGAAGAATAAAGATAGTAGTTTGAATAAGAATGATAGGTTATCTAGTGAAACTTTTGCTTCAAATAGTTGTACTTCAGACAGTGTAATTTTGAAAAATAATTCTTTTGATGAACATGAATGTAAGGTTTGTTTTGATAAATCTAAGTTTATGAATTTTGCTCGAAAGAATCTATACTGCAAACACTGCTGGGATAACTCATTCAAATACTATTCCCCTCCAAAGTCCAAACAGAGTAAGAAAAAAGCTAAACTGAATCCTAATTCTAATTCTAATTCTAATTCTTCTGCACAACCCAAACTATTTCGAGCTAAGGTTGCCAATCCTACTTCTAAAAAGCACTTTCAAGAATTAAATGTTAAGATGTTTTGGAAATGGGTTCCAAAACCCCATTATGAATGGAGAGTGAAAGTTAAACCAGTTGATATTCCTGAGTTGCTTGATGCTAACCGCGAAGGACCCATCCTGATATGGGTACCTAAGCAAAACTAATTGTCTCTTTTGCAGGCCTGTCGATTGTGGGTAATAGATTCCGGATGTTCACGCCACATGACAGGATTCAAGCACCTCTTGCATAACTATGTGGAGGAGCCTGCCGGAGCAGTTAGATTTGCCAATTCTGAAGCAGAAGGACACGTCAGAGGATATGGAATGCTCGACAATGGCGTTGTGAAGATTCAAAGAGTATTATATGTAGAAGGGCTTGATCACAATCTGTTTAGTACCAGTCACTTCTGTGACATGAATTATCAAGTCCGCTTCACAACCACTCATTGCTATCTAGAGGATCCCGATGGTTACGAAGTTTTCAAAGCTGAGCGCCATGGAAATCTATACTATGTAGATTTTCCTACACTGTCTGCCACACGTCCAGTATACCTATTAGCCAAAGCTTCTAAAGCACAATCGTGGACGTGGCATCGACGCTTGTCTCATCAGAATTTCCGATCTATAGCGAAGCTACAAAGACAAGGTTTGGTCAAAGGTCTACCAGAAATGAGGTTTGAGAAAGACTCACTGTGTTCTGCATGTGAGTTGGGCAAAATCAAGCGAAGCTCTTTCAAGTCCAAAGTTGAATCATCGACCTCATCTGCACTGGAACTTCTTCATATGGACCTTTGTGGCCCAATGCGCACAGTATCTATCAATGGGAAGAAATATGTGTTGGTAATGATAGATGACTACTCAAGGTATACATGGCTCGAGTTTCTTCGCAACAAGTCAGATGCGCCAGAGTTAATTATCGCTTTCATTAAGCGCATTCAAGTACGTCTTCAACTGCCAGTCAGAACTATTCACAGTGACAATGGCATGGAGTTCAAGAATGACACCCTCAGGAGTTATCTTACTTCCGTGGGGATTTCACACAATTTCTCCGCATCCTACACTCCACAGAAAAATGGCATTGTTGAACGGAAGAACCTCACTCTTGTTGAAGCAGCTCGTACTATGCTTGCTTATTCCGATCTACCCATGTACCTTTGGGACGAGGCAGTCGCTACAACATGTTTTACACAGAATCGTACCATTGTGATCAAGCGCTTTAATAAAACAGCATATGAGTTAATCAACAATCGTACACCTAATATCAAATTTCTTCGTGTTTTTGGTTGCAGGTGTTACATTCTTAAAGAGCGTCAAGGATTATCAAAATTTGATAAGAAAGCGGATGAAGGATATCTCGTTGTATACTCTCTGACATCCAAAGCTTATCGAATTTACATTATTCGAACTAAGACGGTTGTTAAGAGCATGAATGTCTCCTTTGATAAGAATTCTACAAGGACTTCTGGACACAACAGTTCAAAACTCGTAATTAAGGACAAAGCTTCTATTCAAACCAGAATAGAACCAGCTTCTAAAGGATCTACTTCTTCTAACTCTAACTCTACTTCATCTGAGTTAGATTTACTGTTTATTGATGATACCTTTGATGATATTTGTGCAGATTTTGATAAAGGCATATCTACATCCATAACAAGCTCGGAGGTCCCTACCATTTCTGAAGACATCTCTGGACCTACCGAAGAAGTCACTGAAACTTCATCTCCATCAGGTACAACTCAACCATTAGTTTCTGACTCTACTAATGTTGAATCTGTCCCTACAGATATCTCTTCTGGAAAGGAAGTCCCGAGCACTTCAATTGCTAGCCCAGAAGCTTCAGTATCAGAAACACCAGTACAAGATGTCCCGAGTACATCTATGGAGCTACCTGTTGTGCACGATGAAAATGATGCGTCCAATATGCAACAACAAGTTGAATCCTTACCAAGCACACATCGTTGGACTAAGGATCATCCCCTGGACAACGTGATAGGTGACGTACAAACTGGTGTCACGACACGGTCAGCATCAGCCAACTTCTGTATGTTTTCAAGCTTCCTCAGTTCCTTAGAGCCAAAGAAAGCGTCTGAAGCTCTACGTGATCCCTTCTGGATTTCTGCTATGCAAGACGAGCTTCTACAATTCGAAAGGAACAAGGTATGGCACTTGATCCCACTACCTAAAGGTAAATCTGTTATAGGAACAAAGTGGGTTTTCAGAAACAAGAAAGACGAAGCTGGAATAATTGTGAGAAACAAAGCTCGTTTGGTCGCAAAAGGGTACTGTCAACAAGAGGGCATTGACTATGACGAAACATTCGCCCCGGTTGCAAGGATCGAAGCCATCAGAATCTTCCTAGCCTATGCAGCGCACAAAAACTTTACAGTCTATCAAATGGATGTAAAGTCAGCTTTCCTGAACGACATTCTGAATGAGGAGGTCTACGTGGCTCAACCTGAAGGTTTCGTTGATCCTCATCACCCTGATCATGTCTATGTTTTAGACAAAGCGTTGTATGGTCTTAAACAAGCACCGCGAGCCTGATATGAAACTCTCACTAAATTCCTCTTAGCTTCTGGTTTCAAGAAAGGTACAGTTGATACTACCTTATTTCTTAAAAGGCAAGGTGAGGACTTGATTCTCATTCAGATTTATGTTGACGATATAATATTTGGGTCGACAAATCAGAAATTTTGTAAGAACTTTTCAAAGATAATGGAAACAAAGTTTGAAATGTCGATGATGGGTGAATTGAATTTCTTTCTTGGTCTACAAGTAAAGCAATTACCCGAAGGCATATTTATTAATCAAGCTAAATACATAAAAGATATTTTGAAAAAGTTCAATATGTCAGATAGTTCAGTCATGAAAACACCAATGGCAACTGGTACACTCTTAGACACAGATCCCTCCGGGAAACCTGTTGATCAAAAGGTGTATCGTAGCATGATTGGTTCTTTACTTTACCTGACTGCCAGTCGCCCAGATATAATGTTTGCCACATGATTTTGTGCGAGATATCAGTCTAATCCTAAAGAGTCGCACTTAACTGCTGTTAAGCGAATCCTTGGATATCTCAAAGGCTCTCCTAATCTAGGCCTTTGGTATCCAAAGGATTCTTGTTTTGAACTAACCGGAAAAGCACCTCTGGATCATGTCAATTTATAGGTGACAAACTTGTGAGTTGGACTTCAAAGAAACAAAATTGTGTTTCAACATCCACTGCCGAGGCTGAATATGTAGTTGCTGCTAGCTGCTGTTCTCAAGTCCTCTGGATGAAGACACAGTTAAGGGACTTTGGATACAACTACACGCGTGTTCCTGTTTATTGTGATTCCAAGAGCGCAATCGCCATAACTGCTAACCCAGTACAGCATTCGAAGACCAAGCATATAGATGTACGCTATCACTTTATCAAGGATCATGTAGAAAAAGGTGACATTGAAATGCACTTTGTTCAAACTGACTTCCAGTTAGCTGATCTTTTCACCAAGTCGTTGGATGAAAAGAGGTTCCACTTTCTAATCAGCAAACTTGGTATGTTGAACATGTCTTAGACCTTACTCATGATTCTAGGGGGGGTATTCTAAATCCTAATCTTGTGTTTTATTTTCCAACTGTTGCTAACAAAAGAGGAATCATTTTTCACCAATGATTACCATTATTTCTTTTATTTATGCAGGTTTGTTCAAGTGACGATGGCTTCTAATCACATCAGATTAGAACCCGCACTTAAGTGCTTTATTTTTCTGCTTTATATTTTCAATCTTAAAAAAAAAATCTTCAGTTAAGGGGGAGCTTAAATATCAAAGAGCTTAAGTGAAAAACTCCTTTAGAGCTTAAGTGAAAAACTCCTTTAGAGCTTAAATTGTCAAACTCTTTTTAGTTTGAGGGGGAGAATATCATTGTCAAACACCTAATGTTTTGACTTCTCCAAATTTTATTCTTCATGTAACTGTATTCCTTTGTGCTTTCATGTACAAAAGCTTGTTGAACAGTACATTCTTTTAGGAAAATACATGGGATTCAGTGTGTGAGCTTAACAGAACTTCCATGGATACACGATAACCAGTGTTTCCTACCAAGGAAGTATTCCCTGAGTGATTTGAGGGGAGAGGGGTCAAAAGAATTGAGTGATGGTGTGTGAAGAGGTAAAATGGAAAAGAGATATTGGTTAGAAGTGAGCATTAAAAGAAAGAGGGTGAGAGAACAGAGTAAAAGAATATTAGACTCTGCACCAAACCACTTTCTGAGTCGGGCAGCCACATTATCTGATTGGTTCACATTCTTTGGTGACCATCATTGAAATAGGCAACTAGCCCATGCCATCTCTTGCATACAACCCCACCAGCTACTCATTCTTTTCTCAAAAAGAGAATGTTTCACATTTTCTGGGGAAGCAGCACATACGCTATTGGTTCTTCATTTGGAAGATACTAATATTGAAAAAGAAGGAAATTTGCCCCACCTTCGAACCCTTTCTCATGCACATTGAGTCTTTGTATAATTTGTTGTTGTCTCAACAAGTTTCCATAATTTAAGCCTATATTGAAAAGCAATCATCTATGCTTAATTCGTTCATACACATGCACTTGCACACAAAAATTTGTTTTCTGTCAGAACGTTCATAGATAACCATGTGTTATTCGATGATTGAATGGAAGACCTGGGAGTCTACATCAAACCAGCTCCTTATACAGTAACTTTGTGTTACTCAGTAACTTTGTGTTACTAACAGGCATTCTAACTGAGTCATTTGTTGATTCAGGGTTACAACTCTTTAACTGTTTGAATTTGCAAAGATTTGAACGGTTACTACTGACTATTTTTATCTGAAAAGATTGAAATAATCACTCTTTCCGTTTGGAGAGACTGCTCGTATTTCACAGGGCTCGGTACATGAAGACAGTGCTTACTGATGACCATTTTCAATGGGGGAGATCATTTTGATAAGTTTTGATGATGATGATTCTCACCACTCATCAAAAAGGGGGAGAATATATTAAAGGGGAGAACATAATCTGAAGACTGCTGAAGATTTTCAAAGATTTCAAAGATTTGAATTGAAGACTATTTAAAGATATCAAGTTTTGAAGCTATCAATGTCATATCTGAAGACAAGTGAAGACCTGAAGACTATTGCAAAAAAAATTTAATCTTGAATCCAAAGGGGGAGATTGTTGGATCATAAATTGTATTCAAGATTAAAGTTAAAGTTAAGGGTTTAAACTGTATTTATTTGATAGTTAAAGTTAGAGGGTTTATTTTGTAATAAGCTAATAGTTGTTAGTTATTGGGCCTCAAGCCCATAAGCCCATTAGGCTTTTATTGTTTTAATTAGTTTAGTTTTAGGGTTAATCCTCTCATTATTATCATTGTCATAATTATTGTTTAGAGAGAGGTAGATGTATTCTTTGTATTCAAGGGTATCAAGAACACACAAGGTTTTCAGTGTTTATTCAAGGGATTGGTATGTTATTTTCATCTTATATCTCTTGATCTATATTGTGTTCTGTGATTGTTAATCAACTAGATTAAACTGGGATAACAATAGGCACGTAAGTCAGTCTTATTTGATGGTCAATTGGGTGGTACAGGGTTGGACTCCGGGACTCATGGTTTATGACCTTGTCTTTGCAAGTAGGCACTAGGAGGGTTGAGCTCGGTTGAGATATCATGAATGTGGATAGTCCTCTGATGGGCGTTTGGGGCCTTCGCCGTGTGGGGCAATGCCGTTGTTGTATCCCCCGTGTGCCGAGCCTTTAGCGATAATTTCGGTGGTATTCGCTAAGGTCAGCTGTCTCTTTGGGTGAAACTTGTCAAGGAGTCCTAGGGACACTTGGGCGTTCGTGTCCTGAAGTGTCATGCGACCAACGTTGTTTGAGTGGCATACTTTTGTGTTCCTCCGTTCTCCACGGATACGGGTATCCCCCGTTGTCGGCCCGCTGTATTTTGGATATTTAATTGTCCATGCTTTAATATTTAGATTTCATTCCATTTTATGGTCGCATGAGTATTAAGTTTTAGTTCCATGTTTTCATGGCGTATCATATTTATAAGGATTGTTTTCCGTTATTTAAGGGTCGAGTATTATGTCCCACCCGAGTTTTGGGTGTTTTGGGATATGAAGTATTATTTACATTTTCACAAATGTGAGTATCGAACTATGACCCCGTTTTGGGTGAGTTACGGGTTGCATCGTTTTATAAGAAATGTGTGTTTGGGAGCATTGTCTTTAAAAGTGCATATTATGGGAAAAGGTTTCGTTTCCATTTTAAAGTATAATATTTCGAAGGATCTTGCTTTAAACCGAATTCCTTTCTTTTGAAGATATATTCATTCATGTTAAAACTCTTGAGCTCACTAGGCGTTAAGCCTAACCTTTTTATTTGTCGGCATGTGCATCAGGTTCCTGTCGGGGGTTCGGTTCTAGCAAGTGTTGTGAGGAGTTGAGTCTTAGCTTTATACAAGAGTAAGTAGCTGGTGAAGTCTTCCGCATGTTGGAGATAGTAATTGTTATTGGGTTTAGTAACACCCGTCCTTTTCATATATGGTATGTATAGGATGAATGCGTGTATTGAGGTTAATTCTCAAATTGTGTCTGTAGTCAAAAGTAATTATTGATGTATTTAGAAAAATTTTAATAAGTTGTTATCTTCAGATTTTAGGGTGTTACAGTTGACAAATATTTAAAAGGGAGAAGTTAGGGGCTGAAATGTATGTGGCTGAAGCTATAGGGGCATGTTTTGTCAAGTAGGAAAACTTTTGAATATTTGAATGAAATTGTAACCACCCATTTTAATGACTATTTATGGATAATCAAATCATATTAATAGGGATTTATGACAATTAAAATCCCTCCAGATTTTTGGGGTATAAATATGTTGAAGGAGTGTAGAGCTAAGCTCAATTTTGATAAATCGAGTTTGAAACAAGAGAGGCAGAGAACATCGGGTGACAGTAATATAAGATTTCGGCGTTTCGTCATTTTGAAGTAGTTTTTCATAAACTTATTCTTGAAGTTAATTTCATGGGTGTATTTAGTAAATGTTTTTTATGTTCATGATTAGTTTGGGATTTGTGGATGGCTCGAAGGTCATCATTTTGATCAGAAAGTTTTAGTTTCGAAAAACTTAAAGTAAAATGAGACTTTAAACTCGTTTTGGGAGGGACTTTAGTCGTTAAATTTATAATTTTAATCTCAGTGTTGTGTTATATTGTGATGGATTATTTGTAAAAAGAATCATCAACAAAAGGTAAGAAATGAGAGAAAACGGAGTAAAACGTGAAAATGGGTCAAATTCCGTTTTTTCCAGCGACCGACAGCCATAGTTTGACAGCCATAGTTTGACGATTGCGTATGGACTAGGACGTGCATTGGGCCGCAGTTGCTCTTAGGTTGGTCGGCTACTAGGCCGAATTTTCTGGTTGGGCATACGTATAAAAGAAGTTCATATTATTATTTAGAGTAAACTACATTGTTGGTCCCTGTGGTTTCTCAAAAGTAACACTTTTCGTCCCTGCAGTTTTGAAATTACAATTTGGCCATCATAGTATGCAAAAACGACCGGATTTGGTCCCTGCCTCTAACGGTCGTTAAATAATCTCGTTAGATGAGGCTTATTTTCGTCTTTTTAACTTTTTTTTATTATTGTCTTGTTTTCTATTGAAAATAGAAAATCCTTTTGTAAAAATAACTCATTGGCACCGACATACCCTCCGCCCACCGTCTCCGGTGCTCTTTCCGATCATCTTCTCCGGTGAATTTTCCGATCATTGTCTCCGTTTAACTCCAAACCCAAACCTCAATTGCAGAAGAAAAAAAACAGTACTTTGACTTTTTATTGTCTTTGATCACCGATGTTTCTTCGACAACAAGGAACGCCGATTTTGTGCCTTCGATTGCCACTCACCTTTATCGCCCATTCGAATCCTCTGTCCTACTTCAACCATCACCCTCCGATGTGGTCACCGAATTACAGGCATGTTTCCCCTTGCCTCCACCCACATCGGAGCAACACTAGAAAGATTGATGCATCTCTTCACACATCGACGATGACCACATCGGAGCAAAACCAAATGAAAAAACCCATTAACCCATTTCTATCGATCAAACCTCTGGTCATCTTCTCCGGCGAACCTCCGGTCATCTTCTCAGCCAAACCTTCAGTCATCTCCTAAAACCCAAATCCAAACCTTAAAACCAAAATCTAAATCTAAATATCAAAAATCAAAATCTAAACCAAAACTAAAACTAAAACTAAAACCATCTCATACCCAGATTTCATGTGTAGAATCGTAGATGTCTAGGTGTGGAGGAAGGGAGGGTGGATCGACGGAGTCTGAAAAAGGACACTAATTGCTTCACCATCATTGATTCATTAGACCTATTGTGCCTGGATCACTGGAGTTGGAAGAAGGTGCTTGTAACTTACCTCGTGGGTATCGTCGGCATGAGAGAAAGGACCGACATGTTGGGATTTTGTGGTAGTTCGAAGAGTATGGTGTTTTCCCGACGGCGACTCTCACCAATTTGATGGTCTTGTGTTTTTTCAATGATTTATCCATGTAGGGCAAAGGTTCTCAAATGGTGATATGATAAGGTGGGTTACTGGTTTTATATATATACACACACATAATATATATATATATATATATATATATATATATATATATATATATATATGTGTGTGTGTGTGTGTGTGTTTATTATATAATTAATATATTTGTATAATTAATGTATGTGTGTATTTGTTTATATTATATAATTAATATATTTGTATAATTAATATATGTGTGTGTGTTTATATTATATAATTAATATATTTGTATTTTTAAAGAAAAAGACATTTTTTTTTAAAAAGTCTGAAATACCCCTCATCTAACGAGATTATTTAACGGCCGTTAGAGGCAGGGACCAAATCCGATCGTTTTTGCATACCATAATGGCCAAACTGTAAGGAAGAAAAATGTTACTTTCGGAAACCATAGGGACCAAAATTGTAGTTTACTCTATTATGTAATTGTTGGACTTGTATTATTCTTAGGCCTTTCAGCTAATTGGGTATTTAAGTTTAATTTATTTATTTATTAGGTTATATTTAATTAAGTAATTTAATTTCTAATTTAGTTAATATATTAAATTGAGGGGCGTTTGATTCGTTTTAAGAGATTCTTAACTGTATAAATGACTAGGATTACTTCTCTATTTCTCACACACTTAGCATTTCTCATTTGAACCTATGGCTATATATATATATATATATATATAGAGAGAGAGAGAGAGAGAGGGGGGGGAAGGATCATGCGAGAAATTAAACATTTTGCGAGAAGGCGAGAAATCTCAATATCATATATGATTACACGTCATTTGTGAGTGTTTAATCATATATGATTAAGTGGTTATATATTGTTATGTAACGTGTGTTTAATCATTTATGATTAATCTTGTGTATCATATATTATATCACACTTCTCGACTTCTCGCAAAATGTTTAGATTCTCGTTTGAACATGCCTCTATATATATTGTAACACCCAAAAAATGGGGTAAGTTGTGAAAATAAAGGGAAATGGAATAAATGAAAAATGATGTATTTTCATTGGCCAAGAAAGGAAAACGAGAAAGTGTAAGATAAAGAGTTGACAAATATTTAAAAGGAAGAAGTTAGGGGCTGAAATGTATGTGGCTGAAGCTATAGGGGCATGTTTTGTCAAGTAGGCAAACTTTTGAATATTTGAATGAAATTGTAACCGCCTATTTTAGTAACTATTTATGGATAATCAAATCATATTAATGGGATTTATGACAATTAAAATCCCTCCAGATTTTTGGGGTATAAATATGTTGAAGGAGTGTAGAGCTAAACTCAATTTTGATAAATCGAGTTTGAAACGAGAGAGGCAGAGAACATAGGGTGGAAGTAATATAAGATTTCGGCGTTTCGTCATTTTGAAGTAGTTTTTCGTAAATTTATTCTTGAAGTTAATTTCATGGGTGTATTTAGTAAATGTGTTTTGTGTTCATGATAAGTTTGGGATTTGCGGATGGCTGGAAGATCGTCATTTTGATCAGAAAGTTTTAGTTTCGAAAAACTTAAAGTAAAATGAGACTTTAAACTCGTTTTTGGGAGGGACTTTAGTCGTTAAATTTATACTTTTAATCTTAGTGTTGTGTTATATTGTGATGGATTAATTGTAAAAAGAATCATCCAAAAAAGGTAAGAAATGAGAGAAAATGGAGTAAAACGTGAAAATGGGTCAAATTTCGTTTTTTCCAGCGACAGACAACAATAGTTTGACGATTTCCTATGGACTAGCACGTGCATTCAGTTGCTCTTAGGTTGGTCGGCTACTAGGTCGTGGTTGGGACATAAGCATAAAAGAAATTCATATTATTATTTAGAGTAAACTACACTTTTGGTCCCTGTGGTTTCTCAAAAGTAACACTTTTCGTCCCTGCAGTTTTGAAATTACAGTTTGGCCATCGTAGTATGCAAAAACGACCGGATTTAGTCCCTGCCTCTAACGGTCGTTAAATAATCTCGTTAGATGAGGCTTATTTTCGTCTTTTTAACTTTTTTTTTTATTATTGTCTTGTTTTCTATTGAAAATAGAAAATCCTTTTGTAAAAATAACTCATTGGCACCGACATGCATACCCTCCGACCACCGTCTCCGGTGCTCTTTCCGATCATCTTCTTCGGTGAATTTTCCGATCATCGTCTTCGTTTAACTCCAAATCTAAACCTCAATTGTGAAAGAAAAAGACAGTACTTTGACCTTTTGTTGTCTTTGATCACCGGATGTTTTTTCGACAACAAGGAACGCCGATTTTGTGCCTTCGATTGCGACGCACCTCCATTGCCCCTTCGAATCCTCTATCCTACTTCAACCATCACCCTCCGATGTGGTTACCAAAGTACAGGCATGTTGCCCCTTGCCTCCACCCACATCGGAGCAACACCAGAAAGATTAATGCATCTCTTCACACATCGACGATGACCACATCGGAGCAAAACCAAATGAAAAAACCCATTAACCCCTTTCCACTGGTGAAACCTCTGGTCATCTTCTCCGGCGAACCTCTAGTCATCTTCTCAGTCAAACCTCCAGTCATCTCCTAAAACCCAAATCCAAACCTTAAAACCAAAATCTAAATCTAAATCTCAAAAATCAAAATCCAAAGTAAAACTAAATCTAAAACCATCTCATACACATATTTCATTTGTAGAATCGTAGATGTCTAGGCGTGGAGGAAGGGAGGGTGGATCGCCGGAGTTCGAAAAAGGACACTTATTGCTTCACCGTCGTTGATTCATTAAACCTATTGTGCTTGGATCACTGGAGTTGGAAGAAGGTTGCTTGTAACTTACCTCGTGGGTATCGTCGGCATGAGAGAAAGGTACCGGCGTGTTGGGATTTTGTCGAAGTTCAAAAAGTATGCATCTCAGGAGTGAGCAAGGGTATTGCTTAGAGGATTATATTTTCGTTGATTAAGTATGAGATTTTGGGATGTTTATATTTCTATTTTTGAATATGTATGTAACGTAATTTGGTATGGGACGGTTAACGTTGGGGATATCATTTGCATTTGTATTTTGTAAGTCTTCCCCTGTGACAGGGCTTTATTAGTCGTTATGTTTTGGAATTATTTAAAGTTATTTAATCTGAATGATGTGGCACAACTTATTGTAAAAATGAGGGTGTTACATACAGATGGAGGATCATGCGAGAAACAAAGTAATTTGCGAGAAGGTGAGAAGAAATGTGGGCCACATAATCTAATAATTAAAAATCATAAATAAAAAATAAAAATAATTTTAGAAATTAGGATAATTATCATTTTGAATTGGATAAATCATTAAAACTCTCATTATATCTTTTAGATTTATTAATTTTATAATTTCAATTATTTCATAATTTTTTTATTAATTTTTTATTCTAAATATACTTTAAATAAAAAAAATCACAATTTTGACCAAATATCACATGTGATATTACTATATAAATATTTATACATATCACATATCATATATTATCTGTGATAACTGTATATATTTTAGTTAATCATATGTGATTATGTATATTTATATTTATAGATCTTTTTGTGATGTAAATATTATCACGGGGGAGACTAATTGCACATTTTTTTGCTAAAAACACCAAAATGATTGCAAAAATCATTATGTTTTTTTTGTTTTTTCGTCTTTTTGTTGTCTTTTTTTTCTTTTTATTATATATTTTTGTTTATATATTTTTGTTTTGATTTAAAAATAAATAAATATTTATAAATATAAATATTACTAATTTTTTTAATTATATAATTATAAAAATAAAACATAAATATTGCGATTTAACATATAAATAGAACATAAAATAATCTATATTACATTCGATTATTCTAAAATAACATTATCCGTAGTACAATTAACACGTAAAAGCTTCATGTACTTCTTTATAATTAAAACGTATTTTTTTAACGTATTTTAGTTAATATACGATTTTATGTGTTAATATGATAAAAATGAAAAATAGAAAAGTAAAAGGCATAAAGTAAATTAACTAAATAATTATAGGGGTATAAAATGTAAATATATATTTAAAATCATTATCACCTACCTACTCCCTTACGTCTTCTTCCCAACAAAAATTTACAGTGCCACGAGTTTAATTTCCTGCCCATCTCCGGTGAGCCTTGGTTCACCAGTGAATCCCTCTTCATTGTTACAAATTTATAGAATAAAATCAAAAGTTACAAATTTATAGAATAAAATAAAATCAAAAGTTACATATATATATATATATATAAAGATAATAATAATAATAATAATAATGAGGAGTGGACCTAAGCGGCAAGTACGTCCCACTGCCAAGTTAAAAAACACTATGAAGGTAAAAAAACCTAAACCAAGTTAAAAAAAATCAAACATTCACAGATAAAAGACTGTGAAGGTATATCCGAACCTTCACAGTGAAGACGCTGTGAAGGTAAAAAAAAACGAACATTTACAGCGAAAAACACCGTGAACGTAACATTTACGGTGTTTTCCCTATGAAAAGTTCGATTTTTTTTACATTCACAGTTTTTTGGTGTGAAATTTCATACTTTAAAGTTTGGACTCACCGGTCTCACATAAACTGTTTAGTCTCACACGAACTTAAGTAATGTGTAATATATTAATATATATATATATGTATGTATGTATAAAGAGTTTAGGTTAATGACAGTTTTAACCCTTAACTATCTTTAGTTGTCATTTTTATTTACGTTTCAATTCGGGTAAGAATAATTATATGTTTTTTAAATAAAAAAAACTTGAGTCTTACAGAGTAAATTACAGATTTTGTCCCTAACGTTTGGCATCTGTTACGGAATTGGTCCCTAAAAGAAAAATACATTTTACAAAGTTATGATAAAATGTAATTGTTACAAAAAGAAAAATACATTTTACAAAGTTATAATAAAATCAAAAATTACAAATTTATAGAATAAAATAAAATCAAAAGTTACAAATTTATAGAATAAAATAAAATCAAAAGTTATAAATTTATAGAATAAAATAAAATCAAAAGTTACAAATTTTATAAATTTATAAAATCAAAACACACACACACACACATATATATATATATAAAGATGATGATAATAATAATAATAATAATAATAATAATTGTACTTTAATGATTGGATCGGAATTCAAGAAGTCACTATTTGCACCTTTTTGGTGCAAATAGCACTCCCCTATTATCACATGTTATTATGCATCACTTATATTCAGACATATATTATCATATGTGATATGTATAAAAATCCACATAATAGGATCATAGGGGTTAAATCATGTGAGGACTAATAAAAGGTTAAGAACCTTAAGGACTAATCTAATCCATAGATTAGATTAAATCATAGGTCATTAAAGAAAGAAGTATATTTGAAATAAAGTGGTGAAATAAGGGTATTTTTGTCAATTTAGAAGTAATTGAAAGGGTTTTTTAGGCTTTATATTATTAAAATAAAATCATACAGGTTGTAATCTCAATCCTCTTCAACCTCCCACGCACAATCCCTTTCCCCTTTTTGTCAAATATCCGGTTGAAACTCAACGCCCCTTGCCACCGCCTCCTCCTCCTCGGCGTCGCACAACAGCTCTATATTCTTCGATATCGCGCACGATGACTCCATATCTGCATATATTTACCACCACAGACCCCTTTCTTCGATTGTAACTCGACAAGATCTAAGATGAAGAACAACACCAGTGGCTACCATCGACAATTGCCTCTCTCTCTCTTCTCTCACTCAAACTCCGGAGAACACCGGCAATGGTTCTCCCCTTTCGAACGTCGTTGAACATCGACCACGACCCAGTACTCGATGGAAACCCTATGTTTATCACTCCTTCAATCACGGTCATTAGCAACCGAAGTCACCAAAACGAGATTCACGGTTTGATGATCAAATGATCGATTAGGTTTTCTGTCTATGTATCAAAAGAATAGGATTTTTGTTTCTGATTCTTTTATATTTGTTTCTATTAAATCAAATAGTTGGTTGTAAAATGCAATGGAACTCAGATTTCTCGATTGTTTTTTAATTAAGGTTTTCAGTAAAATTATGTTTCATCTGGTGAATCTATGTTTCATTTGGTGAATTTGGATATTTGTGTGTTCATTTGGTGAATATTTCATCTAGTGAATTTGTATCTTTGTGTATTCATTTGGTGAATCTATGTGTTTCATGTGGTGAACATGTATGTTTGATCTGATGAATCTATGTTTCGTATGGTGAACGTGTGTTTCATCTGGTGAATCTGTATTGAAAAAATGATGATTATGCCCTTTTTTATTTAAAAACAACTTTCAATTAAAACCAAAGTAAGGCTTAGATCGGTTCTCACGGTCCTCAACCTTTTTGTGGTTCTCATTTGATTATCGTCCTAGGATCATATGTGATACATAATAATATATCATATGTTAAACGAAGTTAATCACATGTGATTCAAAACGTAAATCCAAAAAATAGAGAAAAAAATGGTGAAATAGATAATGAATTAATTGTAGATATCACATGTGATATTTAATGAAAATTATGATTTTTTTTATCAGAAGTGTATCTAGAAAAACTATATAAATTTGATAAAAATATTATGAGTTTTTTAAAATTAAAAAATAAATAAAAATAAAATATATTATGAGATTTTTAAGGATTTATCCAATTCAAAATTGTAAATATCCTAATTTTTAAAATTAATTTTTATTTTTTATTTATAGTATTTTTTTAATTGATAAATTATGTGGTTCATATTCCTTCTCGTGTTCTCGCAAATTGACCACCTTCTCGTTTGAACCTGCCCGTTACATATATATATATATATATATATATATATATATATATATATATATATATATATATATATATATAAATATATATAGGGAGAGGTTCATTTGAGAAATGGTAAATATATGAGAAATAGAGAAGTAATCTTAGTCATTCATCTGGTCAACATTTGCGGCTTTGACCGCAAAGCACCGGATAATTCCTTGTGTGGTCTACAGAAGGTAGAGGGGTAATTTCGTAAAATACACGAGATGAGTTCATATATGAATCTGTATGAATCACAAAGATTTATATATGAATATGTTAATTAGTTCAACTGATTCATATATGAATCTTTGTAATTCATACAGATTCATATATGAATCTGTTAGTTAGTTCAACTGATTCATATATGAATCACAAAGGTTCATAAATTAATCAGTTAAAAGAGTTTAGTTGTGAATTGCACTGGTTCATATGTGAATTATACATGTTCATATATGAACACAGCCCGTGTGTTTTGTAAAATTTACGAAATTGTCCTTCTATTTTTGGGATAGCCGCAACTTTTGACCAGTCAAAGCCGCAACTTTTGACCAGTCAAAGCCGCAATATTTGACTAGTCAAATCCGATCTTGACCATATGAATGGCTAGGATTACTTCTCTATTTCTCATATATTTATCATTTCTCAAATGAACCAAACACTATATATATATATATATATATATAATCAATTGCTTTTGATGATAAATTCAATCCGATTGAGAGGATTGATGAAATCGTAAGTAGAATGAGAAATTAAAAAAGAGTACGACCGACTATGATTTAGGATTTTCAAAAGATAATTATATAAATAAATGTATTTTATAATATCTAAAAAATATATGTATATGTATTTTGGGTTTTCGATCGGGTCGGGTCGTCAAAAATCAAACACAACCAGAACCAAAATATCCCCCCAAAAGTCAATTTCGAATTTCTGGATTTTGGGGCATTCGGATTTTGCATAAACACCTTCTTTTCGGTTCGGATTTCAAACCATTCAGACTTTGCACACCCCTAGATAAACTAGTCATTTCAGAAAAAGTTAGTTGATAAACTAGTTATTTTTATATTAAAAAAACTAGCTGATAAACTAGTCATTTTGGTATAAAAAAACTAGTTGACAAACTAAATGACAATGTAAAATGTTAAAAAATTAATTCAAAGAATATATGAGACGTAATTGGAAGGAAAAAAAAAACCTAATTGGAACTTATTAAAACGCTATTTAAAGTATTTTTTCAAAAAAGTAGCTTATAACTAATTAAATGAAGTTGAATTAATAAGTACTAAAAATAAGCTAAATTATGAAGCACAAACATAACCCTTGATGAAGTCGACAGACACCCGAGCTTCAAATATTTATTAATATCTAGTTTCTCAAATATTTGGATTAAATAAACATAAAATGTAACTTTGAGCATTTTGTAACACAAAAGTTAGGTTGAGTTTTAACATAGTATTCAAAAAATTTAATTGTGCACAAAAGTTAGATTGAGCAAGATACAACACCCAATTTCAATAATACATTATTTCAACAACAATGTATTGAAAATTTGACCTACAAAGAAATCCATGACAACCAATAGAAGTATCTGTCCATATTGTGAGTCCCAGATTGTTCACGTAACAACGAATAATTGAAAGATTAATTTTATTGAAAGATTGAGAGAGTTACAAAATAGGATTGAAAAACAAACACTCTCTATAAACTATTAGGCGCACAATCATATCTCTTAACTTCTAACCCTAAAGATTAGAAAACACACTTTAAATACCAAGGGCTTAAACCTAAAGGCCCAAGTCCATTACAAACCAAACAAGCCCAATGCTTAACAAAAGACTTTTACAAACCGATAAATAATTAACAAATAAACTATATAAATACTTTATATAATTTTCTAAAGTCCTAGCACATATTATTAAGCATGCAAGCTGGTGAAGCCTAAAACTGGCACCAGCATTGATTCTGCAAAGGAATAGTCTTTAATCTTAACAAACCAAGACTTGTACTTCATATATCTTTCCTATACTTGATAGTATTAAACATGGATGGTCAATGAGATACTATCTTCTTGATCCACCGCTAAATCGGCCGAGCCTTAATTACGGCTAAACCAGAGGATCTTTACAACTGCTGGCATTATTATCCAAACCAGTGAAATTATAACTCTTCTTAATTAGCTGTAGGCTTACTCAACTGAAACACAGGGTATCTGCATAATCTCCTTACTCCTTTTCTCAAACTTATCCTTTCTAATATCCCTTCTATTACTACCTCTCTCTGGTGTTGTTCCTGGTGGTCGATCTCCGGAGATTTGCTTACAGGTGAGTTGTTGTAATCATATTCCACAACGGACCCACTCTTTCTTGGAAAGCTCCAAAATTGTTCCTCGCTTTCGCTTCCTAATCTGTTCAAGGTGGAGCTTCGTAGAGGGTAAGGATGATCGTCTCCACTGTTATCTGCACATGATTCCTCTCTGTCACCAAGAGTTTTCATGACTAGTGTTTTCAGCAAATTCATGATTTGAACTGCATGAATCAATGCAGTCAAAGGATCCGCCATCTGCATTCATACAACAAAACTATGAATACCCATCTCCAAATCATACTCAACTTGCTGAAAGATGCATCACATTCCCTCCCATTTGAATTTGATTTTTCAGGCCAAACTTAATAGGCTTTAATTTCAGAAAGAGGTTTTGTTACATAAATGTTCTTTCATTTTGTAGGTGTTGGTTTTGTTGAAAGTAAGTAATAAGTTTAAGATTCTTTTGATTTTGAAGTTGAAAGATTAGTCCTTCAAGTGTCAAAATTGTGAAAGGCTGAGGATAACAGACCTGAGTCATGTTGGGGGCAAAGACCATAGCAATGTTTCGGGCATTCATCTTGTTTTCTTGATCATACTTGACAACATCTGCCATTAAATTAATGGCCCAATCAAGAAGTGCAGCCTCAGTTGGAGGCAGGGACTTGGCAAGCTGAGTACACTCCTCTTTAGTGTTGCAATGCATAACCTGCTCTGGGGTCAAAGAATCAAGAACGCCCGTAGGAAGTTCTCTAAACCATGCCTGTTGACCAAATAAACAAATCATTGTGATTGTTTTTATAAAACTAGCTAAACTTATATAACAGATGGTAGCAAATATACCTTAATCAAACCAGCCAAACAATGAACATCAACTCCATGGGGCACAAACCCTCTATTGAGCTGCTTCCTAACAAATTCTTCTTCACTATTTTCCCCATTTATTCGAAATATTCCTTCTGCCTTAATCACAAAACATGAAGATTATAAATGTTTGAATAACGTATAATTTAAACTATAAAAGCTTAAGGCATGACTTTGGCTTACTTGTAGGCCACCTCCTGAATATAAACGGTTTTGCATCATCAGAAGTATCGTTGGCACGCTATTCCCTCTCTCATCATAGGAACATTGCATAGACTCCACAGATACTCCAAACACGCACACGCTGATAAATTGAGAAATAAAGGGTGCTTAGTCAACGAGTTTGGAATTCGCTAAGAATAAAGTAGATATAAGGACTTGGAACGACAATAATTAAGATTCAGCAAGCAGATTATAGGGAACATCAGAAGACCAGCTATTCCATCAGGTGTCTTTGGTTTGGGCACAACTTTCACACTGTAACTTACACATTTAGTCTACAAAAGCTATATTCGGGTTATTGCATCGTTTTTTGTTGTTAAAATCACAAACAATGACCTTCGGCATGTGTTGCTTCAAGAGTCATTATGAGATTGTTTTCATAAACCTCGTATATTCACTTTGTTCATCTATTTATACTCTTATATATATGTACTCATTCTCCTCTTCAACAAAGTACTTCATTTCATCCTTTTTGCTCATTTCAATTTATTCCATTCTTCCTTATATTCCATCTACTAACACATCATCTTCTGCTCATTACAATCCATCTTCCACTTCCAATCTTCTATTTCTTTTTGCATCTCCTCGAACTTGCAACATACCAACAAAATATCAAGATTGTTATGCATGGGATTCCACCCTAATTTATGTGTTCTTAATTTCTTATCCTTCTATGTAAGTCTTTTCTTTTCTTAGTTACGTTCAAGCTGTTGAAGGCAAAATGTTGATCAAACCATGCATAAAGATAGAAGATCTTGAAGCTGATAATATTTGGAAGTTTACGCCTTTTCATGTTGGTATGATCACAATAGGTTGCAAATGGGTTGCCATGATGTGAGAAGATCTGTTACAAACTATGATGCTTGAACTTCACTTATCTCTTGGGATTTTAAGAAAAAACAATTAGGAGCTCAGTAGAAGCTGATACAGGGCTCTAGAAGACAGGTCTTGTGGCATACAATGTCTTAATGATGTATAAGCTAGTCGCAAGTTGCCTATTGTGATATGCTTTTTACGGTACATTTACACTTATCACAGCAAACTCTGTGTTCAAAATCCTGTCACCCCTTCAACTTGATGGGTGAGGCATGCCTCACCTAGTTTTTTTACGGAATTTGTAGCATATCAAAGGGATTTTACGCAGGGCCGTCCCAATCTTTTTGGAGGCCCTGTTACACTTGTATCAAAAATACGAGTCGATTGGAACACAAAATAAATAACAAATAGAAGTTAAATAGAAAAGTTCATATTAAATTGAAAAGTTCATATTAAATTGAAAGTCTTACAAGTTAATTAAAATAACCATTGAGCAGCTAAAACCAAATCATTAGGCATCTCTGATTTTGAGCTCTTGGGAATTTCAATCGACAACCGATTGAATCGGGAATAGATATGGGAAGAAGATTGAAGCGGTATCCGATTGATTCTGATTTGAGGATTATTGACTAACCATATAACTCAGGCCCAAAAATGTGAAATTTGGGCCCCAAAAATTTTGGGGGCCCTGTTCTGAATCCCATATTTAACATGCCAAGGGACGGGCTGATTTTACGTAATTATGTCATGTTTAGTTCGACTGTTTAAGTGGTTAGTCAGTCCCTCCATTGTTAGTTATAACTGATGTATATGTGTGTTACGTGCACATTTCCTCTGTTTTTCAATTCAGATTTGACGGAAATGATTTTGACCCTTGTGTACATCCAACTAACTTTAGACTAGACCATAAAAGATATTAGGATTAAAGTTACCAACTCACATTTCACTTATATACCAGAATAAGGGCAATTACACTATATACTTGGCTGACGGCGAAAGATCGTGTGAGAAATTGAGGTTAACATGAGAAGCATGAGAAGTGGATATGAATTGTTTATCACTTTTAATCTCATGTCCTCCCATGAATTGCGCCTCAAAGGGAATTGATCTGGTGCATCTCATCCTAACGTGCATCCATTTCTCATCCAACGGTTGATAACCACTTCTCACGTTAACCTCAACTTCTCACCGGAACCCAACCCCTTGGCTGACTGCCTTTAGAGTTTGATATCTCATGGTTAAACTGCTATTGAACTGTTGGGTCCTCTGTAGTTTTAGCATATGATCACACCTCGAGTGAAATGGCATCACAATAGAAATTAAATGCTTGATTATGTGGTGGATTACTTGAAGCATGAAGATGTTTGCCTTAGATCACTATACATATGGGTAGCAAACATCATCCAATTTAGAAACCATTTAGAAGGCTTCATGTGCTCTAAAAAAAGCAGCATAACAAAAATATCATTCTCAACTATAAAGATTGTTCTTTTTCTTGATTCTTCACCTGCAAGTACTTAAAGATCTTAAAGCAAACCATCACTATAATCCAATTTCACCCACCGAGAGGCGAGAGGGGTGAAGCTTTTTAACTCCCATAATATCTTTTGCTTTTCTCTTGATGAAAATCTAGAGACAAGGAGTCAATATCAAACTCACCTACATGCACTTTTTCATTATTAATTGCAGCCTGGCCCTGCCCTTTAATATCTAGTCACGGAGCACCGATTGAACATATTTACAAGAGATTTCCCAACTATATTAGGGGGTGTTTGGGATTGCTTATTTAAAACAACTTATGCTTATTTTAAAAAGTGTTTATCAACTTATGCGGTGTCAAACCGGAGTTTTTAAAAAAAGTGTTTGGATTAGCTTATTGTGATACCAAAACGTAACAAGCTAATAAGTTGTTATTTAAAGGTGTTTGGGATTTCTTATACATATAAAATAACTAAAAAAGTCATAAACACTTTTCAAATAAGTTGATAAGTTAAAACCAAATGACTTATCAAAAAGTGCTTTTCAGCGGTGTGGCACCGCTATAAGGGATTGTTTGGCTGGTTTTCCATTAAGTTCTTTATGGATAAAGTTGTTTGTGTGGATTAATCTGTCTGTATAAATTTAAAAGGTTTTTATTTGAGAGAGTTTTTTCATAGATGGAATGAACGTGTTTTTTTAATGGGAGAGACTGGTTAGGAAAAAACTTGGCTTTCTACATAAAGCTCCCCTTAAAATCTTATTGAATAAGTCACTTTTTATATTATTAAGTCACTATCAAACAGTCATATATATGTGACCGAATAAGTTGTGAGTCTCGTTAAGCTCGTTATGCTCATTATGCAGACTCTAAGTCATTTTAATTTTTCCTCATCCAAACACTCAAAAGTGTTTATCTCCAATGCCAAATCGCAATAAGCTAAAAAAACATCTAAAATAAACAATCCCAAACACCCCCTAAGCAAACAATGAATTCCCTCAACCACTCTCCCAACCAAATACACAGATTTGTTTTCCTGCTTTCAATAACCCAAATTCCATTAATTTCGTTTCTTGTTAAAGAAAAAAATGCCAAATAGAATTAAGGCATTTTAACAAACAGGTTACAAGCACAATATCCAAAATCCAGAAAGCGTTGGGTAAATCTGGAAACCCCTAAATTGGAATCTGACAGACACTTGTTTCTAAACAAAAGCAACAGAAAAAAATAAGAATACCTTGCACTGGGAACATGGCGGGGGACGTGGGGTTGAAGGGCATGAGGCAAACCAAGGAAGCCATTGAAGCGATCGAAGGTGACGTGGGAAACATGGTGGACGTCGGTGGGAGATCCGATATCCAAGGAGGAGGAAGCATCCTGCTGGGAGTGTTGGACGGCGCAGGTGAGGAGAGACTTACGTATGGCGGTCAACAAGAGAGAGAGGATGGTGAAATTGTGATTGGATTGAGGTGGAGACTGTTGGCGAGGACTGATAAAGGGAGTCGTAATTGGACTGCCATGGAAGTCTTGACAGAAAAAGGAAACGTCAATGTCGTCGTCGTCGTCATCATCATCATCATCGTTATCGTTATGATCATGTTGTGGAGTGGAAGTGGAAAAGTGGAAAAAGGAAGCTTTGGGGCGAGGGGTTCCGCCACAGGATTTGGATCTAAAGAGGGTCGTCATTAAAGAAATCAAAGGATCAGCTCAGATCGAATAAGATGATGATGAAGAAGAAGAATAAGGTATGAGTGGGGGTGGGGGCAATGACAGCTAAAACTATTCCTTGTTTCGTCTCTATTAATACATATGTCACACACAGAGCGAGACCAGCTATATAGAGAGAGAGAGAGAAACAAATATATATAGAGAGAGACAGAGAGTGGAAGACAGTTAGCGGCGTGGTCCACTTGGTATTTCAATCTGAGATTTATACATAATGAAATTATACATAGGGTCATATAATTACCTTGGAACATAAAAAGTTATTTAAACATTAAAATAAAATATAAAAGTCAAACATATGGAGTTAATTATGAGAAGAAGAGTGGGTATGGGGGTGGGGTGGGGTGTATAGATGATTTTTAGGGTGCCAATAAGTTTTCCCTATACATGTTAGCTTTAACAACGAAAATTACCCGTCAGACTCCCAAAATCTCTAACCCCGACCACTAAAAAACATTAAAATAGCAAATCTATTGAACACTAAAAAATCAACTCCATATACACATTAAGGTAGTTTTTAATATACAGGTATGATTAGACTGGATTGGATATGACAGAACTAGAAATGATTGAACATGGCTAATTGTATGTCTAGTGCTTGGTACGAGTAGAAATTGATAGGACGTGGTTAGACAAGTTGCTATAAAAATTGTTTAATGATTTTATATATTATATAATAGTTATAAAAGATACAAGTCAAATAAATATTTAAATAATTTAATATTTATAAACATTTTTATACAATTTTCATATACATACATATATAATAGTATCAAATTTGAATGAAGATTTTGATATGATTGATAGTAGTTTGAAGAACCCAATTCGTACAAAAGATAAAACTATGTTTTATTCGGTTTGGACAATTCTTTTGATTTGTGAAGGTGCGGTAGAGGTTGTTGCAGCGACAATGGTGGTAAAGGTTGAGGTGGTGCTAACTGGTGGACTACGGAGACTGTGGAGAACGTGAAGATGGTGGAGGTAATTGTAGTCGATGTGGTGGAGGTAGAGGTGGTGATGGATATATGGTGGTGGTTGTTATAGTGTGGAGGTGGTCGACGATGGCTGGTGGTGGGTTGTGGTAGTGATAATTGATAATGGAGGTGGTCGATGGGGGTAATGGATGGGAAAGAAATTTGGTGCTAATTTGTCCTTGTGAATGAAATATAACTTTTGTTAGTTGATTTGTTATGCTTTAGGGACTGCTTGCTTTTGTTGAGTTTGGAGAAACATGGGATAGAATGTTCCAGCAGGTGACTTTTCTTATAAAAAGATCCCCTCAATCACATTATATGTTTTTCCATATGTATATCTACATTTGATGAAGTAAATGATATTTATTTCGTCTTCACCATTTCTTTTCCAAAGACACAAATTTTTATGTTTCTATCGTGGCGGCACGGTTTTATCTTCTTGGTGGTTCAACTAATGATTAGGTGAATATCTAGCTTCATTTATAGTCATTGAACATCAATTTACTATGTATCTTAATATCAGCAAAGCATTAAGAAAATTTATATCCATTCCTACTTTACAGAGTTTGTGTCTGATCCATAAAAAATGTATCCTTCTATTGCTCATGGATGTCGGATTCCCTGTTTTTAGCCACCAGAAAATTGTTATTGTACAACTAAGCATCTTTTAGTTGATGATTTTTATTCATGGAGAAGATTTCATCAACTATACCTGATGTTTTCCATGCCTTCTTTGGTCTTATATGCAAAGTCATTTTCGGTTCTCTCTAATTTAGTTTTTTGTGACTGTTTGATCCATTTCTCTAATTTTCTTGGAATATCATGCCACATGTAAATTTGATTGCCATCTGTATCCTTTAAAATTGATAACATCCAATCCCGCTCTTAAGAACCAATTCTCCAGAGTTTGATTTCTGCTCACAAACCCATCACCACCATCAGGTCGGGTTCTCTCTTTCTCTCTCTCTCTCTCTCTCTCTCTCTCTCTCTTAATTTGTTGGTTATAGGATGTGTTCATGGCTGATAATGACGGTGAAAATGAAGAACAAGACAACAGATGCATTATTTCCTTCCTATTACAATTCTTTAAGAGGCATTAATTGTGGGTATGTGTGGAATTTTTCTATCCTCATGCAGAACTGGAATTTTTCAGAGGCAGAGTGTTACTAAGCAAGTTCTAACATGTGTGGAATTTTGTACTCATCAAGTTCTAACATGCATATTGTTATCAATCTACCAAATTGAAGAGGGAACACATTAATCCTGCACAATTACGTCCTATTTGTGAAGAAGTAACTTGCCTCTTTTACTCATATTGTGTTTGTGTTCTTATAGAAAATACTCTAGAGTATTGAAGCTAAATCATTTCTTTTAGATTCTTGAATTGCATCTTCTCATTTCTCACTTTAAACATTTAGGAACCTAAAAGTAAAGATTTTTGTAGTGTTTTTGTCTATAATTCTGGTGCAATTTGTCAATTCCTACTTGTGCATATTGGTTCGTTCTTTAGTTTTAGTCATCAAGTTTAAAAGCAACGAAAATATAATTAAGTGAAAGACCATATGATGTTGATGATGGTTTGTTTATTGTTATTTGGAATTTTTTTGGTGCATACTTTTTTATATCTGTCAAAGTAGGGATGTTGCAGTTTTTCACTTCTACAAGTTTGAACCAATTTGGTACATCCTTATGCTTCATTTTGTGTGCTACAGAACCTACCTACAAAATGAGAGGAACTGCATCAAGATACATAGTGAAGAACAAGGGAATCAATGAGAGACGTCTTCAGTTACTGCCACTTCAGCACCTACCAAAGATCTTAAATTATCTTTGTAGTTCAGAACTACATGTGAGCGTTTGAACATTATATTTGTTATACAAGGACCAAAAGATTTTAGGGGCAGAGATAAGGTGAAGAAGTAATTTGCCCTGTCATTTTCGAACTACATGTGTGAATTTGACATATTAATATGAAACATGTCATGCAGCTGAAGAATTTTCCAATAATGTAACGTAGCTGATATGCCTATCATTCACAGACATACAAAATATAGCCTTTCTTAATTATGTGCCTAAATATGATTTTTTGGTTCTGAGTCTGGTAATGAGTTAGATATTGATAATGGAGTTCTAAGGCATTTACAGCCTTGCAAGTATCTTATGTACTAATTGGTGACATGAGATTTTTAACTTTTCCATTTCTTAAAACTTGAACCACATAAGTCAGAGGGATCTAAAAGAAAGAATTGATTTGGTAGTCCAAATCGCTTCTATTCTTTTTGTGTTTCTTACATGTTTTTTTATTAACTATGTATTTCTTCTTGGCTATTATGTAACCTTTTAGACTAGGATTTTGTTGTATTCTTTAGCTAATCAAGCATCTCTTAGTGTTGAAGATTATAATGGTTAGGGACAGGGCCGTTCCTAAGGATTTTGATGCCCTGTGCGAGATACTAAAAAAATGCCCCTAAGCGGTTTTAAGTAAATGAAACGACAAAATCATCAACTGAATTTTCAACTGAATTTTCAATATTGTCAACAAACTCATTGAGATTTTCAGGCACATTTTCGGGCACATTTTCAGACCTAACAAAATATCTATTTAATGATCCCTATAAAGATTGAGCAATTTCTTGCTATTTTTTTTTCTTTTTCTATTTTGTGCACATGAAGGTTGTGATCTAGGAAACATGTTTACTACTAGTCGAATATAGAAGGATAAAATCTGGATTAAGATCGTGCTTCGTTCTTTTCTAGTTTTCCCTTTTCCAAATTAGTACTGGTACACTAGAACCTTTACTTCAATCTGCAACTTAAAAGACAAGTAAAAACTATAATTAGTTTAACGAAAGTTGTAAACAAAATTCAAAAGACCAAAGTAACTCAGTAAACCATTGACAAAAATCACAAAATCAGTAAGCCAAAGTTGTAAGCCATTGACATAACTAGTAAACCAAAGTCGTAAGCCATTGACATAATCAGTAACTCAGTAAGCCATTGACAAAAATCACCTAATCAGTAAACCATTGTCAAAATAAGCCAAAATCAGTAAGCCATTGACAAATGAGCTTTAATTTCATCTTCTTAAAACTAGGGGTTTTTTTCCCAAATTTTCACCATTATCAATTTTAAACACAATGAAATAGATTATCAGTAACCACAAAAAAGTTTCTTAAACTAGGGTTTAATTATCAATTATTAGTAAACCACACAAAAATTGGAAATTGGAAATACAATGAATTTAGAGTTTAGAAACAAAAATTATACCTGGGACAGTGGGACTTGGGAAGAAAATAAAAAAAAACTCAACAAGAAATAGCAATCTTCTAGTGTTCCACAGAAGCATAGCCGCACAGATTGGGAAGAACCGAAGAAGTGAATAACCGACAATGAAATATTGAGAACTAAAGCACATAAGTAAGCTTAAGAACGTTATTTACTCTTTTTTTCATTACTTTTTTTTCATTCTCCAATAAACAAATATGTGCTTTGATTTTTGATATGGGCTTTGAATTTTGATATTAAAAATACAAACCTACCAATAACCAAATATGGACTTTGATTTTTTTTTTGAGCCCAAACCCAAATTATTAAACCTATACTACTGATATATAAAAATTTGATGCCCCTATCGGCTTTGATGCCCTGTGCGGCCGCACGGGCTGCACGGCCCCAGGGTCGGGCCTGGTTAGGGATGGATAAGTTTTGTAAGATTTACGTAACATGTATGATGAAATGAGAGAGAAATAAGTTGTTATTGTTGGTTGAGTAACTTTAAGTTTCATTGTTATTTTTTTTTTTATCAATTTTAAAAATTCATTACTATTGTTGGTTGATCAATTTCTTAGGAAGGAAAAACTTGAGCATGGTGAAAAAACCAACATTAAGGTAAATTAGTCATTTTAATCATTAAAACCGTTTATTTAACACAACAAACAAACAACACTTTAACTTAATTCATACAAAGTACTTGATCCATGCTTAACGGTAAAACAATCAAACAACCCCTAACTTTTATACTTAAACATTTGATATCTTATAAAAATGAATAACATCTATTTTATGGTTCGAGTATAACTACAACAAAGTTGAGTTCCAAAGGTGCGGGTGTAGCCTCTTTTATATCTTGGGGTACGTGAATGCATGTTTACATCTTATCCATTCAGACCCTGCTTTTGAGTGACTTACATTGAGTATGTTGATTCACAATAATTTGTCATCCCCCGCATTGTGCGGGCAAGCAACTAGTTTGAAAAATAGAGATCCATATTTTAACCTTCAAATATAGAGGCCAAAGGCCATTCGTGGTCGCCCGGGGATTAGTCGGTGCACGTAAGCTGGCCCGGAAACCCACGGTTACCAAAAAAAATTGGTAACTTCAATTTTTTAATGTTATAATGTTGGATTGGAGTATGATTGACCTCAATTTTTATATTTTTAATGTTTATGGTGTTGGGTTGGAGACCGCCTAAAGACATTCTTATTGATGGTGCTAGGAGGGACTAAGGGGTTGTTTACCAAACAGCTTACCGGGTATCACTTGCCTTCCGGGTGAGCATGACAAGGACCTAGAATCTTACCTAGTTAAAAGCATAACAAGGACCGAGACTCTTACCAGGTAAGTGAAGGAAAAGACTCTTACCCAGTAAAAACTTATCGAGTAAAAGTTGTTTACCAACAATCCATTTTGATAGCCAATAATGTTATCTGATAAGGTAAATGAGGGTGGCACTCCTGTGGATAAATGCTTACCCGGTAAACGCCCCCTAAATCCATTATAAAAATGGAAGTAGATGAATCAATAAAATCTATTATAATATTAAAAGAAAATGGCGGGACCAAATATGTTATAAAAATGAAAATAGAGGAAAATGGACGGGTTAACGGACAAAACAACCCCTCACTAACAACATTCTAGTTAGCAGTGTTATTAAAAGGAACTATATTTATCTATATATTAAAGTAAAACTCATGCTTGATGAGGTGACATCTTCTAGAGGCTAGAATCTCATTTATTTATTTTTCTCATATTTTTGAATTAATTTTTAATAAAAATTGTTAATAAATGATCAAACTTTTCATTTTCTCTTTCATTTTTTTAATATTTATAAATATTAAATAATAATATTCTTATTCATTAGTAAAGTAATTTATTTATGTTTTTTGAATATTTTTAAATATTAAATAATAAAATTCTTATTTATTAATATAATATTTTATTCATGTTGGAAAAAAAAAACAAATTTCATATATATATATATATATATATGAATTAACTTAATCATATAAAATAGAATTATTATATAACATATAATTTTAATTTCATTTTAATATATATGTGAATATATAAAGATAAAAAAAGAATTGAATTTAGAATCTATATCCCATATTTAAGTTATATTTTCATTAAATGTATTGGAATTTTTGTATTTATACATACACATTGAAATTTATGTTATTTAACTATTCAATATCTTTTCTTTAGGTTAGATAACTATTCATTTTCCTTTATTTATGTTAATTAATTATTCATTTCTCTTATTTATTTAACCTTGTGGTCTTCATTTTTTAGTTGTCTACCTAATGGTTTTGGTTTTTTGTCAAACAATTTTTCTCTCATTATATTTGATCATCTAAGGTATGGACTTATGTATGTTGTTAAGTTATATGGTGTTATATGTATTTTATATGTATTTTTTTTGTAGAAAGTGCACAAACAAAAGACAAAACAAAGAGATATTGTCTAAATAAGTTGTGAAGATCGCTGAACATATTGAAGAACATGAAGGCTTCATGGACAACATACGGATATATTATGAAATGTAAGTCATTCTGTCTACTATTACTACAATCTCAATTTAAAATTGATTTTATCTATTTTGTAATTTCATGATTTATTATTATCTAATTCTCATTTATATTTTTTATTCCAAAAGAGTCACCACAATGCAAATAGATGAGTACTCTCCTATTGTGACTGTTTCTAGAGCCTCCGGTGAACATGTTGAGTTTGTTTATTATGATATGACATTGTTACTAGCAAACTACATTTTTAGTTTCGATTTTTAAGTATGGTGTCAATTCTATGTCATTTTTGTATTAATTTATTTTAATTAATTTTGATGTTATATAATAGGTGTTTAAACTATGGTTGTTATTAATAATTTCATTACACATCTAATATAATTTATAATACTATTAATTAAATAGGCTTATAATCAATCTTTATACGCTAAATTGAGAATAATAATGTTCATCGACACTCAATTTCATCATTAAAGATATTGTATAATGTTTTACAACATGTTCTAAATTTATAAAAACAATAAATAAAAATAACTTATACATTTTTTCAACATGATTTTTGACAATCTTGCAACGCTCGATGTCGAACATTAATATTAGTATATATTAGTATAATTTTTATTTTACTACGTTTTCAATTTCTTTTTTACTTAACAATTATTACATACATTTTTCTACAAATAACAACATTATTTATCTTACATTTTTTAGTAACAATTAATTAATATATTTTATTTTTATTTACTAATTTATTATTAATAAAACATATATTTTATTTTTTTACGTTACCAAAAAATTATTGGTAAGGTAAAATATATTATAAAATAGAGATTTATATTATTTAATTTATATTTTTAGATAACAATTAACAAATATATTCGTTTTATTTTTATTTACTTTATTATTATTATTATATTCAAACATACATTTAAATTAAAAAAAATTCCTTTACTTAACATAATCAAAAAAATTATTAGTAAGTTAAGAATGATTATAAATTAAGACTTGAGTTATATATTGTCAATATTGAGGGGTTTGGAATGGGAATGAGAATGAAAAATGTTGTTTGGTTTGACATAATATAATGAACCCATTACCCCAAACCCATTAATTTTCATTCCTGACTAAATTGGGGGGAATGAAAATCTTATTCCCGCTCAGTCACCTTTTCTCATACGCCCTTCATCTCTCGATGTTTAATGAAACATATTTTTTATTTTCGTGTTGGATAACACATATTTGTATTAAAAAACATTATATAAAATAATTTTTTATTGATTATATTGCTTTAACCAAACAGCATCAATGCAATGCCCATTCCTATTCTCATTCTACTTCATTCCCATTTTTATTTTCATTCTTATTCCTTAAAATGAACCAAACGCCCCCTAACTTTTTTTTTTGTAAAAACTAATGAAATATAACTTTTACTTTTATCAACTTTGATGTAATTAATTAAACATGTACTTTTATTTACTTTTATTTACAAATAATTTTATTTGTTAAAGTAAGGTAACAATAATTATAAGTCAATATTTTTATTTATACACAACATCATTATTTCTTTTACTTATCTTTTCGTTAACTCCAAAACCTTTCATCTTTTTTTAATTATGTATCATCAATATATAAATGAATATTTATTACGATCAATCAATATATTTGATATACAAAAATAGAATAAAAGATTAGTTGTGTAATTACTTTAACCCCCAAACTCATCATTTGCTCATTTTATTATATGCTTTTAATTCTCAATTCAACATTTAATTTTTCAATCAAAGAAATAAATATTTAAGTAACAAACAGTAAGAGAAATAGGTTGATCAAAGAATATGGAATCAAGTACTATTTAAAGAAATATTACTACGGCACATCACGCAGGTGGTTTATTATAAAAATGAAACTAGAGGATTATTCTTCATTATAAAAAATTCAAAGACTTTACTCTTTAATTTATATAAACCATAAATGACTAAATTTGCGTTTAACTCAACTCAAATAATATAAAATTGTTCATGCTATTTTAAGTTTTGCCCAATCCGCTTGACCTCTTGCACCGACCCTTTGAAATTTGAAGAGAGTCAATTTAAAAAAGGTATTTTTATTTTTGGTTGTTTAAATCTATTATTTGTTAATTATTTTATGCACTTATTAATTTGTTTATTGTTAATTAATATTTATTTAATTATTATTAATTGCTAGTGTTTGTTAAATCAAAAGGTTAAATTGAGTTATGGATTGTTATGAATTCATTTTTTTTTATTAATTGCTTGGGATTGTTAATTGATAAAAATGTAAATAGTTATAAAAGGATTTGTTAAACTAGTGGGTTAGATCTCCTAAATGAATATTTAGATTACTTTTATTTTATGCATCTATCAACTTCTTAATATGTTATTTTCTTGTTGAATTTATATCTTGTTTAAATTAAGTTTGTATGTTGATAAAACAAGATTCTGATACAATTTTAACGTTTTGATTGTACATTATCTAATGATTATCTTGCTAGCTAATTTTTAATGACATTGAATTTTTGTATTTGACTTTTATTTTATTTTATATTATATTATGTTAATCAAATATTTGTAATTTGTCCTCACCCGCTTCGAATCATCGAATTTTTTTGAATCTTGAAAGAAAGTTGCACCTTACAATTTACTGGAGACGCAAACAACATATATAGGCTACATTACATTAATTAACTCATATTTAATTTTCTATTGGCTTGTATTACAACACATTAATCAAAAGTCCAGAAACATCAAAATTCACCAAGTTTATGCAAATCTTAAGTATTTAGTTCATGGATTATAAAAGAATTGGAAGAAATTGGAATGGATAATTCTTTGATCAAATTCCAAATTCTACTTTTGCTTTACATAATGAAAATGATGGAATACTTTGAATTCTACAAATTAAGGAATTAATCAATTATTGACTTAAGTGAAAGAGTTAAATTTCATCCAATTCCTACAAACCAAACGTATGATCAAATTTCATTTCAATTACTTCAAAATCAAATTTCACTAAATTCCATTTTACAAACGCACCCTAAAAATCCAAATGCACCTCCATGGGTTTGTTGGTGGTGGGTATGAACACAAAACAAAGGGAAATGATTTGTGTAGGGTTTGGGGAAATCTAGGGGTGTTCATCGGTTGACATCCAATGGATGTGAGGAAACCGAACCGATCCAATCATCCATCCATTGGATGTTGGATTTTTCCTATCCAATGGATGATTGGATCGGTTCAGTTCCATCCATTGGATGTTCTTATTGGATATCCATTGGATCGGATTGGATTCATCCGACATCCAATGGATGATCAGATCGGATCCATCCAACGTGTTAATCTAATACAATGTTCTAATTAATTACTTTTAGTTTGTGTTAAAACCAACATAAATAAATGAAACTAAAAATTCAAAAACCAACACAAAACAAATTTAGATTTAAGCAAATTGCAAAAAAAATAATTGGATGATACTTGGATGGAAAATTGGATGGTAATCGAATGGTTAATTGGATGTTGGTCGGTTCGGTTCGGTCGGTTTTGGTCGGTTCTGGACTGCCATCCAAGAACCGACCGATCCAAATTGGATATTGAGATTTTCAATCTGATTCGATCCAATTACAATTGGATATCCAATTATGGTCGATCGGTTCTAATTGGATCGGTCGGTTCCTATTGGATCGGTTGAATTTCTGCATACCCCTAGGGAAATCCTTTGTTTGGTTTGGTTATAGTGGTTTTATGGTTTTAGATTTTGTTGGGTTTTGGGGAAATCATTTATTGGTTTGGGGTTGGTGGCAGTTTTTAAGCAGTTTAATAGAAGTTATATTTTTTTCGGTTACCTATATATGACAATTGTTTGATAGTGGCTTAATGATATCAAAGTGACTTATTCAGTAAGCTTTTAGATGAGAACTTTATGTAGAAAGCCAAGTTTTTCCAAACTAGCCATGCTCCTTTGGACTATGAAAAACCCTTTTAAAACAAAAACAAAAATCTCAATTTATATAGACATATTAATCCACACAGACAACTTTATCCCTACAGGACTTAATGGAAAAACCAATTATAAATCCCCTTAAGGATATCCAAAAACCCAATAGACTGACAACTCAGTTTAACCTATCTCAACCAGAAAAATAGGTTAAACTCAAACTAAATTGAAATTCATTGGGTTCTAAATTTTAGAGGCGGAAATAATGTTGGTCAACCCAACCCTACGAGGTCGATGAACACTAAACAATTAATAATTTAATATATTACCAGTGTTGGAACCGTGCAACATAACTCTAGTAATAATACATAGATATAATCATGAATAAAACAAAACATTTCCCTATGAGGAAAAAAATAAAATAACAATGCGTTGAAATTATCAACCACTTCAAATAAAAAAAACAAAAACAATGTATTAAGAAACAAAAAATGATATAAAATATCACAAAACTCATTATTCAAAGTTCATTTTAAACTACATTAAATTGATACAACTCAAAGGGTAGAATTCCGAAAAGACCCAATATAAGTAAAACGTCCTTAGGGAAAATGTCGATGAAGAATTTTAGGGACACGTTGATGAAGAAGATGGAGGTAATGAAGTATAGTCAAACTTCATAATAATTGAGTTTAAGCTGGGAAAGAATCGATATAAAATAATTACCATATATGGTTGTTTTAAATGAAATTCACGAGATCCACAACAAAACATAAAAATGTTTGACTACTAAATGCTTGAAAATTGAAAGAAAAAAGAGTTATTCAAACAATATTGTCTTACAGTTAATCAACTATGAACTTTTGAGCAACCAATAGATAACCCACTAAGATTTCAACATAAATAACAAAAACATATCATGAACATAATAAGTAAAACCTAATAGAGAATAAGAAATTGAGAGATGGATATAGCAAGAACTCTAGATGAGGTACCAAGAGAAAATGGATATGTTGTAGATTAACCGTATACATACAAAATGTATGCAAAATTACCAAAAAGAACTCCACTAACTGTTACATATAGATTTTTTGTATATGGCAACGGTCCTCATAGCCACACTTGCAATGGTTCATGTGTTAAATCCGTTTCTTTTGAAGAAAGTAAGCAGTTCTTTTCTCCTTCGTCACTTATGATTTTCTTGCTAGGAAAAAAACAAAAAGTTTAGCATAATACACATTTACATATTACACTTCCAATCAAATATAAACGATAAAACAATAAAAAATTGAAATTAAAAATTAAAAATCATAATACAAAAAATTAAATTTATGGATTTTCAGCGATTCCTCAAAAAAGTTGTTGTCATCGAAAACACTTTCAAGATAAGTAGAGATAAAGAAAAATAAAGCAATTATGGGATACATCCCTAAAAAGTAACTTGAAAGGAGATGAATAGAAAAGATGAGTTATAAGAGATGGAGGGAGTTGGATAGTTGGATGTTGAACATAATGTTGCTAAGTAATATTACCAAGAGAACAACCAAATTTCAATGAAATATACATTTTTTCATAAAGGGCAAACATGTGTATTAAATATTTTTTTTAAATAATGAAAAGATATACCTCACAATTGTTTCATGTGCAATTTGACAAAGAAAAAAACTCAGGTACCGAGAGATCGTAAAACGACAACACAATTCTTGTGCCTTATATATATATATATATATATATATATATATATATATATATATATATATAGAGAGAGAGAGAGAGAGAGACCCATTCATTTGCTAACCGTGATATTGGTGCTAACCGTGCTAACCAATCTCAACCATCCATTGCGATGATCAACGACCCATATTTAATTGAATTTTCATTTAATTAATTATTATACATAATGATTGATTTAAAACAATGCACAAGTGCACAGGGTTAATTTGGTAAAATAACAATCCAACTTTATTTACGAAAACACGTTTTAAAATAGTAAAATCCCTAACATTTAGGGATTTCTTCCCCTAGAATAATTAGGTAACCATCAAAACACAAAGGGAAAACAAAAACATGTGGTTGTCCTCACTGCATATGTGGTTGTATGGTATATGATTGTGTTTGTCCATATAGAATTAACATATATTTGGGTATATCCATACATAATTTTCAATGACATATGATTATGTGTGCATTTCTCATATTTGGAAATTACATAATGAAAATGAAGTGCACATGTCCATACTGGCATATATGCACTATAATTAAAATTGCATATGTGCACTTTTATGGAAATTCATACATGTACTATAATCATACATGCATATGTGCATAACTATTGGATATGGTATGGACATATTTCCCAAATGCATATATGCATAGTGTTAATCACTATAAACGAACAACTTTCTTTAACAACAGTTCCAAAACGTCAAAAAAATTACCTAGATCGATGGGTAATTAACTGATTGTGCAGTTAGAAATAAATAAAATGCTTAAAAAATGTAAAAGATAAATTCCAAAATTAATAAGATGCAAATCAGAATAAAAATTTTAATTAATTAATATATTTAATATCAGGATAACTACCAAAATAAAAAACTCCTTTAAATATGGTAACAGATTAAATGGGCGATATTTAGCAAATTCCCATATTACCCTTTCATATTTAATAGCATTCATGGGATAACAAAAACTCTAGGAAGCTTCTGATTGGTCGAAATTTGGTTAGCACGATTAGCACCAATGTCACGGTTAGCAAATGAAGGGGACCCTATATATATAGAGGAAAGTTCAAATGAAAACTCATTTTTCATTGTGCACGTGAGGATAAATCTCAGTCACTCGATCTCTTTTGATTCAACAACTCATATTAAATAGAGTTTTTAGTTTTAAAATGCTTAGGGGTAAAATTGGAAGAAAATTTAAACATACGCCTATCATATTTGACTTTTTATTTTCTTTTTTAATTAAATTTTTTTTACCCAATTAAAGTTTAAAATAAATTATCTTAAAAGTTACTAATATTTTAATCAAACAAATTACATCAAAAAAACGAGAATTTCATGTTCTTCGATATGACATCTATCTCGATATAGTTTTTTTTGTCGTTTTAACCGTTTTTTACGTGAAATGGTATATATGTGTTATATTCATTATGAATATTTATGTACGTTCAAGTTTGTACAACGCCTCGACACCGTAAGTATGTAACTCGACATCACATTCTTCAACATTTTCTTCAACGTCGTAAGACATCACGTTTCTTCAGCACCGTAACCCAACACCCATCAAGACGAATCGAGAACCTATCGAGTAATTCTGTTGTGAATCGGGGAACAAAAGAGAGTATGTCACGTCTCCACATCTTCACAGGTTATTTATATGTTATTCATTATGAATAATGTATCATTCAGGATGAATAATACAACATTCAGGGTTAATAATTCACGATTCATGAATTCGTGTATTATTCGTCATGAATGTTGTGTAATTCATCCAGAATACTATATTATTCATCATGAATAATGAATGAACGTTCACATTTGTTATTCATACTGAATGTGGGACATCCGGGGATGCGCTACATATTCATAATGAATTAAACCAAATTTCGGTTGTGAATTGGGAAACAAAAGAGAGTGCGCCATGTGTCTACACCTTCACGGGTCATTCATATATTAGTCATCATGAATAATATATCATTCATGATGAATAATATAACATTCAGGGTGAATAATACACGATTCATGATAAATAATACATGAATCATGGATTCGTGTATTATTCATCCTGAATATTGTATTATTCATCATGAATAGTGAATGAACGTTAATGTGGACACCCGATGACGTGCATGCATATTCATAATGAATATTACACATATATATAATTTCAAGTAAAAAACGGTTAAAACGAAAAAATCCTGAATATTGTGTTATTCATCCTGCATACGGTATTATTCATCATGAATAGTGAATGAACGTTCGCCTTTGTTATTCATACTGAATGTGGACACCCGAAGACGTGCATGCATATTCATAATGAATATAACACGTATATAGAATTTCACGTAAAAAACGGTTAAAACGAAAAAAAAAACTATATCGAGATGGATGTCATATCAAAGAGCAAGAAATTCTTGTTTTTTTTGATATAATTTGTTTGATTAAAATATTAGTAATTTTAAAGATAAATTATTTTAAAGTTTAAGGAGGTAAATTTTTTTAATTAAAATTAAAAATAAAAATAAAAATAAAAAGTCAAAGAAAGTAGGCGTTGATTCAAAATTACAATTTTGTCCTTAATCACTTCCCAATTAACCTTATTATGTATTAACCATTGATTAGTTTTCTAAGTTTTGATCAATGGTTAAGATTTGTCCTCATGTGCACAATGAAAGACGAGTTTTCATTTGAACCCACCCCTATATATATATATATATATATATATATATATATATATATATATATATATATATATATATATATAGGAGCAATCAAATGGAAACCACTCTAATTTTGAAAACCGTGGAAACCCTCGATTTCATTGGTCAAGTTAATGAAATTGTTTAATTTGATGAAATTGTTTCATATAATTCTTTTATTGATGAAATCGTTGCATATATTTGTGTTTTTTTTATGTAAAAGTGAAAAAGTTTCAGCAAATTGCGAAAATACATGAAACAATTTCATGAAAATGAGAAAAATAGATGAAACTACATAAAAAAACATAAATATATGAAACAATTTCATTAACAAAAGAATTATATGAAACAACTTGATCATATTAAACAACTTTATGAACCAATTTCATTAATTTAACCAATAAAATTGTCAGTTTCCAAAGTTTCCAATCTAATATGGTTTCCAATTGAAAACACCTATATATATAAGGGATCAATTGGAAACCAACATTAGAGTGGAAACTTTGAAAACCAATATTGACCAATCAATGAATTTCCCTTTTTACTTTTTTTTTTAAATTCATAAGGGTATTTTAGTATTTTACCTAATTTCGTAATATATATGGTAATTATTATTATTATTATATTAATTATTTAATTTGAATGCATTTTATATATGATAATAATTGATGTTATATTAATTTAAAGTATGCACTTTTTTATTCCGATTTCAATTTATTTTTAATTTAAAATATTCATTTTTAATTCCTATTAATTTAAACTATTTTCCTTGATTCCGATTTCAGTTTCATATTAATTGGAATAATTAAGGTAAACTATTTTTTTATTTATTTGATTTACGTTTCATCAAATTTTGGAAAAGAGTTATTTTTATAGAAAATTCAAATATTTAATTATATTTAAAATCAATATTTGTTTTCATTGAATTGAAATATTTTTAAAATATATTCTTTTCATTCTTTGTTATATATTTGTATGGCTTTTTTAATTGGAATGTAATTACTCATGAACCAATACGTGTTTCATCAAATACGTGTTTGATGAAACAATGTTGAAACTCATGAACCAATAGATGAAACACGTTTACACATGATGAATTTGTTATAGATGAAACAATATTGAAACGTGTTTCATCAAATACATGTTTGATGAAACAATGTTGAAACTCATGAACCAATTTGTTTCATGACTTTCATTAGATTTCAAAAAATGCATATAAATGTTTCATCAAAAATCGATTTCATCAACAAAAATAGGTTTCATCAATAATGTGTGTATAAACATTTTCATCACTCCATCCCTTCACCAACTTTCTAATAATCCTCTTAATTAATTAAGCATAGATATATAAAAAGAACCCTAAATTATGTCTATTGATCATTATGTTTAAAGGTGCAAGAGAGCTATATAAAAATAATAGAGAAATAATAGAGAAATAATAGAGAAATAATGAAAGGTTAAATTCATGTTAAACTCATTTAATGATAACTTTGTATTTTAAAAAAATCAAAATTAGGAGAAAATAGAAAAAAGATGAATAGAGGTTTCTCATTGTGCCACCTAAGCAACTCCAAGTTTTGCTTATCTATATTACTATATAAAAATTCTAAAACGGTTATTCTACAATTTTTTCTACAATAACATTTACCACTCTTACAATTACTTATTTAATTTACTTTATATCTCTTGTTTTTTTCATTTTTCATTTACACCATTATCATATTAACACAAATAATTGTATATGAATAAAAATGCAATGAAAAAATACGTTTTTTTTATAAATTATACCATTATAATCGTCTCATCAATATCTTCAAAACGAGTCCAATATTGAATATTTTTTAATTTAATTGTACTATTAAATATCATGAATATCAACGAATTAATTTGTTTTCTATCCATACGTTTTATTTTTTTCCACCGTTAGCACATTAAAGATACATAATCGTAAAATACGTTTCATTCTTATTATAAATTATATCATTATAAATTTTTCCGTCAATAATTGTAATATAATCTAATTATTGAATCTTTATAGGTTTAGGGTTTCATAAATTGTGATTCTTATGTGATGGTTGATTGTTGATGATATGTCTATAAAGAAGTAGCATTAATTGTTCGTTCTTTACTTAAATTCCGCTGCATCACGTGGGTATATGCCTATTATATATATATAGAGCAAAGATCATTTGTTAACCAAATATTTCTTGTTAACTATGTGAACCTTGCTCAACCAATAGGAATCCAAAGTTATTTGATGTTTAATTTACTTATTTATTTAATCCAAAAGGGCATAAACGTCATAACAATAGTAATCTTTTGTCATTAATTTCATGGAAGTTACAAAAAATGAAGATTCCAAAATTACTTTGTAGGTTACGATTTTTGAAGATCATCCCTTTTCATATTACTTTTTTGAATCATTTCAATATTATTATAATAATTTTGGTTCATGATTGGATAAAACCGTATATCGTATAGTCATTCTTCTCGAAAAGGTGAACAGAGGTGAACTTATATGCATAACACGAACAGAGGTGAACTTATATACTTGGTGTTAAAAGATATGAACATATATGCATATCATGAACAAATATGTTAACATATTTGCACATGAACGTTGTTGTTAAAACATATTTTAATTTCACATAAAGATGAACAATCATCAACTATTAAAAGGTGAACAGAGGTGAACTTATATGCGAACATTATGTTAATTGAATGCAATTAATGATGAATTAGAGTATCATCCGTTTCTATTGAATGCAATTAATTTCACAATCAGGGTATCATCCGTTTCTATTGAATGCAATTAATGATGAATTAGGCGTTTCATTTGGGTTCTTTTTTTTACCCATAATACCCTTACCAGTCATGTTCACCTTAATTAACAATAAATGAGACATTTTTTTTAAAATAAAAATTGACTATTAATCTCAACCATCCAATATCAAGATGGATGGCTTGGACGAGTTCACAAAGTTAACAAGAATATCAAGGTTAACAAAAGAACTCAACTCTATATATATATATAGGGAGTTTCTTTTGCAATCCACCTAATTTGTACAACCTATACAACCTCATCTCAACCAATCAAAAATTAGGAATTAATTATAATTGTCAATAATTAATGTTAATCCGATGGGGGTATTCATGTAAATCACAATATATTAATTTAATAAACAATTTGTTTTTTAATATTTTAATTATGGCAATGCATATTTTTAGGGATGATAGCATCTCTCTAACGGTTTTCATGATTTTGTTCGATTCTATGAAACATCCTTATTCCAATGTCGATTAACAGTGTACCTGCAGAAAATTCGATGGAGATTCCAACGTCGATTAACAGTGTTTTTGCAGAAAGTTCGATGCAACATCAAGGGTCGATGGAGCATCAAGGTTGTTTGATGAATGATTGTTATCCGATGAATGAAACATATGTTTCAGAATTGGACGTTTCTCCGAATCTGTTAGTGTATAGTTGTATCCAAGATTTAATAGGAAAAGTCAAAGTGTTGTAAAGTCAAATAGTCAAGTCTTGTAATGTCAACTTGTTGTATAAGCATGTGAGTGTTTTAGTTGTTGGTATAAATACCTTGTAATTGTGTGAGAGCTTAAAAAGAAGTGAAGCTTTGTATTTGTTACATTCATTGATAATATGACTGTGACTGTTTCTCTCTCTACTCTCTCTCTAGAACTTGAATGTTAAATCTTGATTGAGATTATGCTTGATTGAATTGGGATTTTTACATTTTCAATTGGTATCAGAGCCTACCCAATCGATTTCAGAGAGTTTGGGTTATCACATTGAATTAATTTCTGGAAATTTCAAGAACTCAGTCGTTTTTTCTGGACGATCACTGTTTGATCGAATTTTCTTTGATTTGTTGAAATTTGTCTGTAATAATGGATTAGTTGTGATCGTTTTGTAATAGTAAACACTTTGTATTCACACGCTTTCACGAATTAATCACTGATTTTGATGTAATTTTGGATTTTTCTTGATTTTTTGAAAAACGAACACAGAGTCTGTAATCTTGATAAATCGCACTGTAATCTTTGTTTTTGGTCATTGTTGTATGTTCAAAAAGTGATTAATATCACTTTTCGAACCTATTGGAATTGTTTGTAAAACAATTTGTAGGTTAAATTGAATTTTTGAATCAATTTTAACGACAGAGTCAAGAACGCGCTAGATTCAGACTTCACGCAAAATTCATCTGAAGAACACACACACTGAAGTACGCGCAAGCTACCAAGAATACACACGATGATCTTTGAAATTTTGATGTTGGTTCGTGCATAAAGCTCTTGCGAGAAGTGAGATACGCGTACAAGTCACTTGCGAGAAAGGATATGAATAGTGACTTGCGAGTTTTATAGCCGTGCGAGTTATTGAATTCTCGAAATTTTTCTAAGTGAGAAACGCGCTAAGTGCTGACTTGCGAGTTTTCATTCATCTGCGAGTTTTGGATCTGCGAGAAGTTCACTTGATCAAATTTTTCTAAGTGTAATACGCGCACGAAGCACTTTGCGAGAAGCAACTTCGTGCATAACGTTACTAGCGAGTTTGTCATTTCGCGCACGTAGCAGTCTGCGAGTACCTAGTTCACGCACGAAGCGTTTAGCGCGAAGTCTTATGAACAGTTACTTGCGAGTTTAGTGCTTTGCGAATTCTAGTGTCTGCGAGTTCTATACTTGTAATTTTTCTGAGAATTATTTTCAAGTGGTAATATAATTTTGACTTTCAGTCAAATTTTCTGAATTATTTGGGAACAATCATTCATTCAAGACTAATCATTCTATTCAAGATGTCTATAGTTTTGTCAGGGAGAGACTGTGCAATTATGTACATGCCTGAGATACCAACATTAGAAGCTGAACGTGATAAACTGAAAAATCAAAATTCAGTTCTTCTAAAACAGATTCAAGAGTTTAAATCTAATTTGTCAAATTCTAATAAAACTCCTGATTGTATAAAATGTGCTAATAATGCTAAATCTGATTTTGCAGGTATCGTCAAGGAAAGAGAGAAAGAGATTAATGAAAAACAGAAAGATATTGCTATCAAAGAGAATATCATCAAAGCAAGAGAGAAAAAGATTAAAGAGAAAGAGAAAATGATTGCTTTAAAAGAGAATACTATTCAGACTTGTGAAAAAGAAATCAAGTTGAAAGAGAGAAAGATTGTGAATCTTCAAATTCAACTGAAGACAACTGAACAAAGATCATTGGAACAGCAAGCTAAATCAGTTGAGCTTCAACAAAAGTTTACGGCTTTTGAAAAAAAGATATCTGTTTTGGAAGCCAAAAATGTTGAATTACTGAAAAGCCTCCAAGCAGATAAAGTTAAAGTCGATTCAGAGAAATCTTCTACTCAAAAGTTGTCTGATCCTTCTAAGAAAACTTACAAGAGAAAAAGGATCTTGAGCTTAGATGTATTAAACTCTCTAAGCAAGTGTCAGAATTTGAAAAGATTTTAATTACTGAAATAGATACTTTTGCCAAAGAGAGAAAAGTTCTTGAAGATAAAACTGTTGAACTTCCCAAACAGATCTCTGCATTACAAGATTTACTTGAAAAAGAAAGGAAATGTTTTCAAGAGAAGAAAAAGTCTTTTGAGCTTGAAAAGAAAAATGCTGAGAAGAGAAATGTTGGGATTTTCAAAGATATTTCTGAACAAAACAAGAACTTAGAAAAAGATTTTGAGCAAGAGCGTCAAATCTTTGAATCAGAAATATCTAAGCTCACATCCAAAGTTAAATGTTCTATCCTCAGACATTCTTACAGAACATATGGCTAAATCTGATTTGAAACAGAAGTTTGATACACTTATTGCTGAAAGAAACATTTTATCCGAAAAGATAAAAAACTTGGAAGCTGCAAACGTTGATTTGTCAGATAAAGTTTCAGCTGATGTGATTGATCAATCACCTGTTGATAACTCAACAGAATCAGTCTGTTCTTTCAAAACAACTTCAAGTTCTATTCATGAAAATGTTTTCAAAAAGAAAAGTGTCAAACCAAACAATGTCAAATCAAATCAGATCCGACCATCTAATCTATTTTATGACAAGTCTATTGATAGTCCAACGAATTTTTATGTTAAATCTCTTGGAAATCATTCTAAGAAAGAACAGATGGTCTGGAGAGTTAAAGGTTCCTCTAATGAGAAGAAGAAAGACAAAGCATTTGCTTCCACATCAAATGCCAAAAAGAACAGTGCACACAAAGGTAAATATTTTGATAATTCTGATATGTTTTACTCTACTAATCATTTGATCAGGATTGCTCAAAAGAAGATTTGTTGTTCTTACTGTGGAGCACATGACTTTGTAAGTAATAATTTTGTTAATTACTGGTATGGTTCATATTATGTTACCCCCACAAGAACTGCAACTAACATATCAAGACCCAAATACCAGTGGGTACCAAAAGCTAAATTTGTGTTGCAGGCACCCAAAGTTTAAGGGGGAGCAAGAACAAAGGCTTTTGAACAAAACAATTCAAAACCCGGACTTCAATGTCAAGAATAATGGCTCTTGAATAATTCAGTTCAAGACCCGGACTTCAAAGTTAAAAGACTACGACTTCTAAACACATCGGTTTAGGACCCGGTCTTCAATGTTTAAAGATAAGGATATTTTAAAAATATCCAGGGGGAGCTTATCTGATCTAAATCGTTATATCATAATTTGAGGGGAGCTTAAATGTAAGTATCTTCTAATATAGATCTCTGATTGTTTGAAAGAAGAACAACTTTCAAATATGAAAAACGTTTTCTTAAATGTTCAAACCACTTCTCTATTCTTAAAAAAAATTCATGAATTAAGAAGTGTGATTTTCAAATGTTTTTCATACTTGAGCTTTAATGTTTAACTGACTGTGTGTTTCCAAAGATTAATACTTGTGTATTATCTTGTCTATATACTGTCAAGTATTCACACACACCGGTTCAGTACTGTAACACCCCGAATTTCGAAAAGCACCATTTCAAGTTAATACAAAAATCAGTAGCCTTAAAGGGGAAAAATAAGATTTTTGATTTTGGAGTTAGATCCTAGATTTTATAGTCTTAATGGATAAATGATTCAATTACGAGTCCAACGGTTCTTTCTGGAGCGAAATCGGAGCTAGAACGAAGAAGTTATGGCCAAAACAGTGTTCGGTACATGCTTGGCTATAGTGCCCGACGATTGTGACACTGTCACTATAGCTTGTCACAATCGCCGAATTCAAAACCTCTCGGTACAATCTCGGCGATTGTGCCAGCGATTGTGCCACTGGCACTATAGCCTACGGGTACCAGAGTGTTAAAATCGCGATTTTCAGCCATTTCTCTCACTTTCTCACTTCTAATCTCTTCCTTTTCTCTCCCAAACCGATCCCTCACCCTTTCCCACGAACCCTAACTTATTTTGGCTCAAATCCTTGGATTTTGTGGAGGTGAAACATCATCAAGTGGTAGGATTGAAATCTATGGTCAAGGATTCACCATCTCCATCTTCATCTTCAACCTCAAGCTTATTTTTGGGTTTTCTAGGTTTTCATCCAAAACCTAAGTGGTAAGTTGATCCCTTCCATTTATAAACTTATGTAAGAGTTGTAAATGCTTCAGTGATGGTTTCCTAGTGTTTTATTACTCCAATTTCGGTTTGGAGGATTTTGAGAAAAGTTAGGTCAAATTGGGGTTTTTGACCAAAATGGAGATTATGATACAAGATGTTTGGGGAACGATTCTATATGGCTGAATATGAATATTGATGGTTGGAAATTTATGTATCTAGGTTTATGGAAGTTTTGACCTTGAAGATTCAAGTTTCTTCAAAGGAGCTCAAAGTGGGGTAAAATCTAGATTTAGCCTAAATCTAGCAAGGTGGGTTCAAGTTGATTTGTGAAAACGGTGTACATGCCAAAATGATTATTTTAAAATGTTTGTGTTTTACCTCAAATGGTTAACTGCTGATAAGTTTTAGTTATTTTGAAATGTTTAGCTTTATAAACATGTTGAGACACCCATTTTGGGATCTTTGGATATTTTGGTAAATAAATCATGTTGAAATGTTTCTTTGATGATTTTACATATATATTTGGATTTCAATTGACGTAAGTGTCATTTTGTGTATTTGATCGTAATAACCTTTTTAGGAAATGCATATTATTGTATTATGAGGCGTTTTGAAAACATAAGGGTATAAGTTCATTTCGAAAATGGTTTGTCTCAACCAACGATGAGATTTGGGTTGATTACACTTTTAGTCATGTTTGCATAATAGTTGGTCAAACATGTTTCCATGTTTATATCGGTTTTCATTTGGGTATTTACGTAAAGTGTTGGGCCTTTGGCTCGGATTTGACTAAATGAGTCGTGTGGACACTTGTCCGGATTTATAACCGTCGTGGGTTTTGAGTATGATGGCGCATATTTGTGTCATTTGTGAATTGCATGTTTTGGGAGCTTTGGTCTTTCAATTAGAGTCATGTAATTTTAGACAGTGTTGTATTGGATCCATAGGCACGTAAGTCTGTCGGTTTGGTAAGGCCTGAGATTTTGGGTTACATTTAGTGACCGCTCGGGTTTGCTAGCGAGTAGGAATATGTGGCTCGGGCCACAGAGTTGGAACTCGTCTAGATTAGATAGGCACCCGGGTCCGTAAGACCCCGGGGTGGAACTCGACGGAGTATGGCAAGGGGCAGCAACAGGTCTGAGGATTGTGATGTCTTGTATGGCATGGGAACTAGGACCGGGGCACGTTGGTGAAATCCAATAACATCACGGGTGGACCCATTCACGTGTTCTCGTCACCCTAGATGGAAACATTTAGAGAACATGCAAGGAAGTCGCGTGAACGGCCTACTTGCGTGTTTCTCTATTCTCGGTATTTACGGATCTCGTCATCGTTGATTCGTAGTATTTTAAATGGTAACGTGGTATTCTACCACTTTTGGGTTTTAAGTGGTCGGCGGTAAATGATGGCTTTAATATTGGGCTTTCCCCACGTATATTAAGGCTTGAATGAAATGAGTCATTTCTATGTTTCAGTATTTGGTTTCTTTCCATTTTATGGTTGTGTGAGTTTTGAGTCTATTGTTCGTATTCGCGGCAATATTTATTTATATAGACTTTCGTCTATGGTTTATGAGTTGTGTAACATATTCCACCCGTGTTGGGTATTTCGAGATATAATATTTTAACCGTGTTTATAAAAATGGGGAGTTCTCTCGCTATTCTCATGTTGAGCAAGTTTGGAGTAAATCTAAGTTTATGAAAGAACGTTTTATATTGGGGTCTTATTCTTTAAAACAACTGGGTTTGGTAAATGATTAAATTATATACGTTGAAAACTCTTGAGCTCACTAGGCGTCAAGCCTAACCTTTTTATTTGTCGGCATGTGCATCAGGTTCCAGTTGGGGGTTTGGATTCTAGCAATTCTATGAAGAGTTGAGCCTTAGCTTTGTGCAAGTGTAAGGAGTTGGTAAAGTCTTCCGCAGTTTGGAGATAGTGACTATTATAGGGTTTTAGTAGCCACCGTCCTTATTATAGTCTGTATGTATATATTGAACGTATGTATTGAGGTTAATTCATAAATTGTGATTGTAGATGATGCAATTATCGATGTATTTAGAAAATTTAAATTAGTTGTTATTTCCAGATTTTAGGGTGTTATAAGTTGGTACCAGAGCTTAAGTTTGAGAGATTTAGGTATTGATTGTTGGATGCCTAGACTCAAACTAGCGTTCTTATAAGTGATTGAAAATGAAGTTTGTCAGGATCTGAATTCTTAACAAGAATAAACACTCAGAAACAATATTAAAGGAGTTTGCAGAATAACACTTTAATATTCAAAGATCAATGAAACAGTGAATCATAATAATAACTTGTAAACTTTATTGAATGGTTATAAAGCTACAAGATTTCACACACAACCTCAATATTGATGAACAGGCTCACCAATACGAATTCTACTTCTCTAGAACTAGGGTTCTAAACCTTGAGGTTGATTCTCTCTAAGAAAACTAAAAACTCAAAATTATTCTCTCTTTTTTTTTTGCTAAAAATACAAACTATTCTATACATATACTGAAGATAAAAAATAATTACAAAGAATAAAAGATCTTCAGTATAATCTTCCAAAGTTATCTCCGAGCCTTCCATGATCTTCAATCAATACAGCTGTTATCCTTGCCATATGAAGTCTTCATCTCATAAGCAGTATTAAGTTCAGCAGTACTAACTACTAGCAGTACTAACTATGCTCAGCAGTAGTAACTTCTTCTAGCAGTATTAATCTTGGTTAGCAGCATTAATCTTTCTCAGCAGTAGTAACTTCAGAAGTAGTAACCATTTAGTGCTAGCAGCATTAACCATACTTGTATAATTTTGAATTCCCAACAATCTCCCCCTAACTTGACTTTTAGGAAGAGAAGTCAAGTTCTTCAGATGCTCCCAAAACACCATTCTTCATATCCCTGTATTAGCATCCAACCCCAAGCTTTGATTAATTGTTCTTTGGATCAAATACTTTGCCATTTCTGAATCTGGTACACATCCAAGCTTTTTCTTCAACATGGCATGCAGCTTCAATCTGCTGTGGTTGTAAACTCTATCCACCAGGAAGTATTCTATGTGATTTATGTCCATAGTCAGTGCATACACTCCACTAGTTTCATATAGAGTCCAGTTGTTAACTGTTTGAAACACATTTCTAATAACTTCCTCCACTTCTTCTGGTTTGAACATCATACACAAATACTCCATCACAAGTTTTGTGATTGAAATCTCTGGAGCTTTTAATTGATCAGCATACAACTTCATTCCTATTTCAAACATCTCCTCTAAATCAGACCTGGAACATGTTCTGACAATCTTGGCCCAAGTATTATACACTTCATACTTCTCATCTTTTCTTTTGAGCCTGATATACTCTTTTCCATCAACTTCCAGTATATCCCAGTGAATGATCTCTGGAGGCTTAACACCAACAGGTTCAGCTGTAATAGGTTCAGGCACTTTGTCCATCACTACCATGTACAGATTCACATCATCAGTACTTGATGGTTCTTTCTGTTCAACTGACTTAGGTGCCCCTTCTTCTTCAGCAACTTTCTCAGCTTCTTTTTTATCCACTCTAGGCTTCTTGGATGATTTTCTTCTTGCCATCATTTTAGTTCTTTTTAAAGTCCTTAGACTTTCACCTAGAGTTGCTTCTTTCTTTGGTGTTTCTTGCTCATCAGGGAAAAGTTTTTCTATCAGAAAATCATTACTTTCTTTCATCCTCTTTTCCATTTCAACTCTGGCTGTTTCATTCCCTTGAAGCTTTGTCATCTCTGAATCATACAACCCTTTGATCTGTTCAAAAGTCATCTTTGAGAACATCTCCTTTCTTACTCCCACAGCACCTTTGAGAAAAGTAATCATCTTCTTTCTCTCTTGAGTACCAAGGTAGGTCTTTGAAGGTTGTCTCTTCTTTGTATCCATTTTGACCAACACAGACTTCTTTAGGGTTAAAGCTTTCTTCTGTGCTATTTCAGTTGCCAAACTTTGTTGATAAGCTTCATTTAGCTCTGCAGCTAGAGCCTTAGCCATCTCTCTATCTTTGTCCACTTGAGCCTTTTCTTCTTGCTCAAGTTCAGCCTGAATCTTTTTGGCCAAAGCTTCATCTGACTAAACCAACTTTTGCTTTTTAATTGGTTGATCAGATTCCACTAACTTTGCTTTTCCTTTGTCTTTGCTTACTACCTTCTCAATACTTGCTTTCTTGATCACTTCACCTTTTTCTTTGATGATAACTCCTTTGGCCTTTGAAGTGACCTTGGGAGTATCATGCTTAGCCTTGATTAAAGTTTCTGCTATCTCAAGGTCCGTTAATACTTCTTGCACCATTTCTGCTGCTTCATTCAATTCAGCAGTATTAACAGTTTCTGCTGCTTGTTCAAACACACTTTCTGTTTCTACTGCTTTCTCTTTTACTGCTGCTATGCTTTCTGTTTCTGCTGCTTGTACTTTATCTCCACTAACCCCATCAAACTCCCCCTCAACTTTAGCATCTTCCATGTTGGCATCAGCTTCTGACTCCCCCTTTTTGGGAGCATCAGTCACTGGTTTCCTTCTTCTGAGCACAAACTGTTTCTTCTTCTTTTTCTGGACCAATCTCTTCACCATTTTCTTCAGGTTGGTAATATGTACTTGTTGAGACAGAATTATCAGTTTCAACTCTTCTATGTCTTTTCCCTGCTTGATTACATCCATATTGATGTTGCCCATTGTTTCTATCAATTCAAGATAGTCATATCTGTCCTCACCTTCTCCAGGAGTGTGACCCCCTTTTGAAGGATCATGGGATCTTTTTGTAGTAGAGGTCTTCTGCCTAGCAGAAGCACCTGCTACCCCCATGGTTTCTTGGCACCTGGGACCTTTGGATGATTGCTCACCCAAAGTTGCCATGGGGAAGGTCTTATTGATGTTACCACAGACCTCCTCTATGCTAGCAGGAGTAGTGGCAGCCTTTGCACCCATATGCTCATTCATCTCCTCAGTGAGCACCTCCTTGGGGTTGGGAGTCACCCCTGTGGTTTCCCTATAGATATTCTCTAATGGATAATTCTCCATTAGAGGGCTTAAAGGCTCTGTGGGTGAAGGTACAAGAAGGTAAGGAGCCTTCTTTACCTTTTTCCTTATGTAGGTATTAGTGATTGGAGAAGTGGGTTTTTGTATAAGGGACTGTGGGATTGATATGGTGATTGAAGGTTGGGATTGGCTTTCAGTGGGATGGTCTAATGAGGGCCTTGACCCTGAAGCCATATCTTCTTCATTGTGGGACACCACCATCATTGTAGAGAACAATGGGGTGTCAACTCCTTCCGAGTCCAATGGAGATCTCTTCATATTGGAAAAGACCTTACCTTTGGGGATTTTTGGTACATATACCTCATCAAAGTGAGGCATATCCGTCAATTCATTGGTTATAATTACCTAGACAAATCTTGGGTACATATAAAAACTCTTTTTGTTTCCCAAGTTTGACACAAGGTTATTGAAAATCATTCTTGAAAAATTGTACTTTCTGGTTGTGGCCAAGCAGACCAAAGCATAAGCAATGGTACTGCTGAACTCACTCCATCCAGTAGTCTTTTTAGAAATGCAATGCATAAGGGTATGAACAAGAAAACCCCATTGGGTATAAAATTTTGCTTTTGAGAATTTGAAACCACCCAATTGGCCTCCATACCCCATTCTTGAAAGATTTGAGAACAAGTCCTCATTAGGAATAAAAGTAATACCTGCAGCATCGTCTAGACGTAGACAGATGCGAATTACCTCTTCAGAAACTGACAAGGGTTTATCACACACCCTTGTCTTGATTATCTGCACACCATTTTCTGTGACTACAGTGGCATTTGCCCAAAATTGTCTTTGATGCTCTATGTAGATTGTTGGCGACACTGTAAGAGCATGGGCAATGTGGTTGGACTTGAGAAAATCCACAATCTGGTGAAACCATCAGCCTGCTTTGGCTTTTGTAGCATCGCGATTTCGTTGTGCTCATCAATGAATGCCATGGATGCCATTGAGCTTTGAGAGTTCTTGCCTGAAACTTACTATGAGATTGAGAGAAGAAGGGTTAGAGAGTAGATGAATAGTAATCAAAGAGTCGTTATGAACTTTTAGGCGGGCAAAAAGGGTATTTATACGATTCGGGACGTAAGCAGTATTAACTAACTAGCAGTATTAACTGAGAGCAGTATTAACTAACTACCAGTATTAACTGAGAGCAGTATTAACTAACTAGCAGTATTAACTATACTTACACTTTTGAAGCTTGAGGTACTCTGAGCAAGGTAATAACTTCCTGAGAAAGAAGTTAGTAGCACCAAAGAATAAACCAATACCAGGTATGTAAACACTTTTTAAAAACATGAGCTCATTCATAGTTGATCATGCCCACATTTGTGACCAAGAAAGTGAATCTACCCACATCAAAAGCTTTAGTTAATAGATCAGCAAACTGGTTTTCAGTATGAACTTTAGCAACTTGAATAAGCTTCTTTTCATTACAATCTCTAATAAAGTGATACCTGATCTCAATGTGCTTTGTTTTGGAGTGCTTGACTGGATTGTTAACAATGCTTATAGCACTGCTATTGTCAATGAAGATTGGAGTGTGAAGAAAGGTTACCCCATAGTCCAACATTTGATTCTGAATCCATAGAACCTGAGAGCAGCAACTTGCAGCAGCAATATACTCAGCTTTTGTTGTTGATAAGGACACTGTGGTTTGTTTCTTACACTGCCAAGATACTAGTCTTGCACCCAAAAGTTGACATCCACCTGAAGTAGACTTTCTGTCCATGTTAGCACCACCCAAGTCACTGTATGAATATGTAATCAAGTCAAAGTTGGATTCATAAGGATACCAAAGACCTAATCTAGGTTGCCCTCTTAAGTATCTGAAAATCCTTTTAACAACTTGAAGATGTGATTGCTTTGGCTTGACTTGGAATCTGGCACACAAACACACTGGAAACATGATGTCTGGTCTTGAGGCTGTGAGATACATGAGAGATCCAATCATTGATCTATATAGATGGACATCAACATCCTCCCCCTCAAGATCAGCAGTGATCTGTTTATGAGTCTCCATAGGTGTGCTTGCTGGCTTTGAGTCTGTTAAACCATACTTATCCGGGATGTCTTTCACATATTTTGATTGACTTATGAAGATCCCATCTTTCTTCTGTTTCACTTGAAGCCCAAGGAAGAAGGTAAGTTCACCCATTGAACTCATTTTAAAGCTCTTGTGCATCAACTTTTCAAAGTCTCTACACATCTGATCTTTTGTGGATCCAAAGATGATATCATCCACATAGATCTGAACAAGTAGGATGTCCTTCTTACTTCTTTTAATGAAGAGGGTCTTGTCCATTATTCCTCTTTCAAACCCATTCTCCAAGAGATAGGTAGACAGTGTATCATACCATGCTCTTGGGGCTTGATGAAGACCATAAAGTGCTTTCTTCAGTTTGTATACTCTGTCTGGATATGATGGATTTTCAAATCCAGGGGGCTGACAGACATATACTTCTTCATCAATTGTACCATAAAGAAAGGCACTCTTCACATCAATTTGGTATACCTTGAACTTCATGTATGAGGCATAGGCTAGAAATAGCCTAATTGCCTCTACCCTTGCCACTGGAGCAAACACTTCTTCATAGTCTATGCCTTCTTATTGAGTGTACCCTTGTGCCACAAGCCTTGCTTTGTTCCTGATCACAATTCCTTTCTCATCCTTTTTATTCCTGAAAATCCACTTGGTGCCAATAGCTCTATGACCTTTTGGAAGGTCCACAAAGTCCCAAACTTCTTGCAATTTGAACTGCAGTAACTCTTCTTGCATAGCTTCTATCCAACTGGAATCTTTCATTGCATCATAAACCTTCTTAGGCTCAATCTGAGATAGAAAGCAAGAGAGTACTGTGTGTTGCTGATCCTGTAGCTCTTGAAGTCTGCTTTGATTCCTTGTTATCATAGGAGAAGAGATGTCTCCTATGACCAGCTCTGGAGGATGATTCTTTTGAGTTCTAGTCTGATGACTAGGTTCTTCATTGACTCCCACATCTAGATTGGAATCATTTAAGTCAGCTGAGGGGATCTCATCAGCTGCTTCTGGCTCTTCATGCACTGGATTCTCCTCATCTCTTCTTTCTTCTTCACTCTGAATTTATTCAGTAGCATTCTCCTTTTTACAGACATCAACAGGCTCTATTGGAGGTATGGGAAAGATCACAAACTGAGGAATAATGTCTTGTACTTGTACTTGTTCATCCCCTGATCCTCCATTTCCTGAACCTGCATGATAATCACTACTGAAATCCAAAGAGTTAGTTAGTGAATCAATGTCAAATAACCACTGAGGACCAGAACCAATAGGATTTGGTGTGTTCTCATTGCATTTGACATTGTCACTTTCCTCAATTATTCTAGAAGAAGAATTAAAAACTCTGTAAGCCTTACTCTGAGATGAGTAACCAACAAGAAAACCATCATCTGCCTTGCTATCAAACTTTCCTAAGTGAGTTTTGGTATTGAGAATGGTACAAGGACACCCAAAAGGTTTGAAAAATCTAATAAATGGTTTTCTGTTATTTAAAAGTTCATATGGTGTCTTGTTTTTAGGCTTGACTACTAGAACTCTGTTTTGGATAAAGCAAGCAGTATTAACTGCTTCAGCCCAGAAAGTAATTGGAAGTTTGGAATCAGCTAACAGAGATCTAGCAGCTTCAATCAGTGTCCTATTCCTTCTCTCAGCAACACCATTTTGTTGTGGAGTCCTAGGAGCACTGTATTGCCTCTCAATTCCTTTTTCCTCACAAAAGGTGTTTAGGTCATGATTTTCAAATTCAGTACCATTGTCTGACCTAATGACTTTTACCTTTTGATTTGTTTGGTTTTCAATTCTTAGAATAAAGGATTTGATCAGTCCACTTGTCTCATCCTTAGTCCTTAGAAAATATACCCAAGCAAATCTGGAGTAATCATCAACAATAACCAAACAGTATGATTTCTTGCCTATACTCATAACATTTGTAGGACCAAACAGATCCATATGCAACAACTGAAGAGAACTAGAGATTGTGTTCAACTCTTTGGACTAATGAGAAGTTTTGTGTTGTTTGCCTTTGAGACAGGCAACACAATGATCATCACATGAAAATACTTTGGAAGGTAAACCTCTTACAAGGTTGTTTTTAACAAGATTATTCATTGTTTTAAAGTTCATGTGACACATCCTTCTGTGCCAAAGTGATGATTAATCCAAAGAAGCTTTTGAAACAAGACATTTTAGGGATGAATCAGTTGAAACACTTTCCATATCTAAGCAATATACACTATCCTTTCTTGGAGTTCTTAGTAGTATCATCTTTTCATCAACTACCTTGAATCCAGGAGCAAGGATAATGCATTCAGAATCAGTAAATAATATAGTATGCTGTTTGTCACAAACCTGTGATTCACTTAACAGGTTGTACCTTAACTTCTCAACAAAGAATACATCTTCAAAGGTCATTTTACCTTTGGTTACATCCCCCTTACCACTGATCTTACCTCCATCTGGAGTATTACCAAAGGCAACATGCCCACCATCAATTTTCTTGAAATTCTTGAGGCATGACATGTTCCCTGTCATGTGTCTAGAGCAACCACTATCAACATGCCAGATGCTCTTCCCCTTGAGCTGCTGGTTACCCTGCACATAAGATTAAACAGTTAGTATTGATTGGGAACCCAAGCCAAAGTGGTCTTGGGTCTCCCTTTCTCATCAAAGTATTTACATTCCTTTTTGATGAGGTTTTTAAACTCAGAGCACTCTTTATTTGAGTACTTTGTCAAGATAATTGGCTTAGCAACACAAACACTAGAAGCAATACTAACCTTAGAAGTACTAACAGAGTTAGCAGCACTAACAGGTTTAGCAGTACTAATATTTGAAGAAGTACTAACCATGTTAGCAGCACTAACATTGGTAGCAGTAGTATTGCTTCTAGCAGCACTAACATTGTCAGCAGTACTATTTGAGGTAGCAGTACTAACAGTTTTAGTGCTTTTAGGAATCCACATCTTGACATTTTCTTTCATAGTCTTTTTCTTCATGTGTCTTTTAGATTTAACAGATTTCTTAGCCACATGGTTCCTTTCCTTCTTCCTATAACCCAAGGGTTTTTGCATAGATCTTTGAAAATTCATCCTTTGGTTTATAGGATTGAAATAACAGTATTTGGCAAGATGATTCAATTTGCCACAGATAAAACAAGGTTTTGGTCTATTGATTTTACTCAAATCAACCCCTTGTTTTTGTACCCACTGATTATTCCAGTTTCTGTGATTTCCCCTCTTTTTATCATGTTTTAGGGGCTCAGATTTCTTACATGCACACTGTTTGCAAGGAACATGATTCACAACTGTGGTCTGTTTGTAATGGACCTTACCAGACTTTCCCTCTGTCTTTTCTATGTCCTTTGATTTGACCCAAATCTTTCCACACCCCTCATTGGTAATGATGTGATTCTCTAGGGGAATATCACCACTCACATTGTTCTCCTTACTCTTAACAACCTCTTTCTCAGTCTTGTCCTCAACAACTACCTCATCTAAGGGATCTATCTCAGTGGCTCCCTCAGGCAAGTCCTTCCTATCCTTGGTGTCTAGCAAGTCTGAAGTAGGAGGAATGTAGTTGTTGTTGTATGGTGGTGGTGTGGTATTGTACCCAATTCCTCTTCTCAATTTGTCATGAATCTGAGTTTGTAGTAAAGATTCCATTGCTTTAGAAGCATTGGAAAACTTTTCCACATCAAGCTTAACCTTGGTTAGCTCCTCTCTCAACTTTTCACTCTCCTCTTTAGATTTGGTCAGTTGGAGTTCTAGATCCTTTTTCTCCCACTTCCAGTAATTGGTATCATATGAGTGTTGGAGTTCATTGGCTTGAAAACCTTTAATCTGTTCCTCAAACCTCTCAACAATTCTCACATAGTCTTTTATATCTTTTGCTAACCTCTTAATGTCATCACTTATGTTCTGATTGTGATCCCTGTACCTTTTAACAGTGTCTATGTAAGTTTTAGAACAGAGATTAGAACTTACCTCAGTTGGGAGATCAAATACTTCTGCCATAAGAGCTTGATTTTGGATAGCCTCTTCTGCTTGATCACTCCAGTCAAACCCCATTCCTTGTTGAGAAACAAGGGCTTGAGCAGAGTTTCTGTTGTGATTGAAGCTTCCAGACTGAGCTTGTTGGTGGTTGTTGTTGTGAGACACTCCACTTCTGCATTCCCTGGCAAAGTGTCCCTTCAGATGACATTTATAGCACTCCACCTTTGATTTATCAAAGCCTGCTCCATCTTCTCTTCTTTGGGAGAAGTTGTTCCTCCCAGTCCTCTTTATGAACTTCTTCACTCTCATGGAAAGCATGGCCATCTGCCATTTAATATCCATCTCTTCAAGATCATCAGGATGAATTTGTTCCAAGTCATCATTGATTAAAGAGGAATTTCCATGGCTGGAAAGAAAGGCTTCAAACATAGATTCAGTGCCTTTTTCTTGATTTGCTCCATTAACAGCATTAACTGATTCAGGGTTAGCAGTAGAATCAATTGATGCTGATAGGAGTGCAACATTATGAATATATCCAGAAGGTTTCTTCTTTGCCTCCACCTCAGCTTCAAATACTCTAAGGTCATTGTATAGATCATCAAGTTCTTTCTCTTCCAATTGTTCATTCTGTCTGAATGAAACAGTGTACATGGTCCATTCATCTCCAAGGGACCTTAAGAACTTTCTGTTTACATCATCTTGATCAATCTGTACTCCCATAGTAGCTAGTTCACCAATCAGCTTGTTAAACCTGTCAAAAGTTTAAGTCATGGACTCATTCTTGGTTGACATAAAGTTTTCATACTGTTGTTTCAAGATTTCCTTTTGATTTCTCTTGGTACTTTTGGTACTAGAGAATCTCTTCTCTAGAGCATTCCAGAGCATCTGTGCATCAGTGCAATTGCTGAATTGGTGTTGATATTCATTGGGAATAGCCAAGAGCAGTGTACTCAAGGCTTTCATCTCTATCTGTATTGTCTTCCTTTTTGCATCTGTCTTTGGTGGGGTCCTTTTTCCATCTGCACCAATCTTTCCTTCATCAGATGGGCCATTTTCAATGATGTCCCACATGGAGTAATCTGTGAGGAGAATGTATTGCTTGATTCTAATCTTCCACATGTCAAATTCATTGGATCTGAGCATTGGAACCTTTGAGACAAGAGTACTGTTTGATTCAACTGTGTTTTCCATGATGAATAAGATTTCTGAGAATACTTGCTCTGATACCACTTGTCAGGATCTGAATTCTTAACAAGAATAAACACTCAGAAACAATATTAAAGGAGTTTGCGGAATAACACTTTAATATTCAAAGATCAATGAAACAGTGAATCATAATAATAACTTGTAAACTTTATTGAATGGTTATAAAGCTACAAGATTTCACACACAACCTCAATATTGATGAACAGACTCACCAATACGAATTCTACTTCTCTAGAACTAGGGTTCTAAACCTTGAGGTTGATTCTCTCTAAGAAAACTAAAAACTCAGAATTATTCTCTTCTTTTTTTTTGCTAAAAATACAAACTATTCTATACATATACTGAAGATAAAAGATAATTACAAAGAATAAAAGATCTTTAGTATAATCTTCCAAAGTTATCTCCGAGCCTTCCATGATCTTCAATCAATCCAGCTGTCATCCTTGCCATATGAAGTCTTCATCTCATAAGCAGTATTAAGTTCAGCAGTACTAACTACTAGCAGTACTAACTATGCTCAGCAGTAGTAACTTCTTCTAGAAGTATTAATCTTGGTTAGCAGCATTAATCTTTCTCAACAGTAGTAACTTCAGAAGTAGTAACCATTTAGTGCTAGTAGCATTAACCATACTTGTATAATTTTGAATTCCCAACAAAGTTGCACATTAGGCACTTTAAGATAAGATATTTTGGAGTTGATCGAGTCGCTAGAAACGAGAAATTTGTCAAGGGTCGCAAGGATGATCATGTATGGTACGTTCATAATGGCACCTAGCCAGTGTTATGGTGAACCTACATATTACATGTGCATACTTGAACTACCTTGGTATGATGATCGTTCGGGTAGTGAGAAAGTTTCTAAGCGACTAATTTAAGGAAAGGTTGATGTCTATAGCAATGTTGCATTGAAGTGATAGTTAAGTGCGATGAATGCATTAAGTTGATCATCTTGAGTCAGAATTATTGGTTGGATTAGAACTATAAGTTCGTTAGACCAATTTTATTTCGAGGAGAAATTGTAAGTTAACCGAATTAGTGGGTTTGTGGCTCTAAGATGTTTGATGCATCCGGATGACAATAGTATGTCAGAAAATAGAGGAGTGTAGTCCTAAGATGCTGAGTGCTGACCAAATCTATGCACAAAATTTATTTCTAAAATGAGTTTGCATAAATTGTCAAAACATTGGATTATAAAGTCTTGATAAAGCATTTATTACTCATTGGATTTTAAACCACGAGTTTAAGCATACATAAGATTGTTTTGTTGCACGCGACTGCATATTGTTGTTAAAAATCTCTTCGTCCACGTTCCGTGTCTAACGTTGTTTTTCGGATATTGTAATATCCGTGTTTTAATGTTATTTAAGTTATTGGGCAAGTAACTGTGGACTTTTTGACCTTGACATTGGATCTCCTCCGCGTATGTTAAGGTTTTAAAGGAAGAGTTATCCCATGTTTTAGAGTCGGGATTTTTTGGTAGAATTTTGGTCTGAATGAGTCGTGTTCAATTTTATGAAGTAAAGTTTTGCAACGTTTTGGGCGTGTGAGTGTACTTTGAGTTGCGTGGGTTTCAATTTTATTGCGTGTAAATTTACGAACTTTTTGGGCGTCGTGTCTCATGAAGGTTTTGTTGAAAAGGGTCACTTTATCTTACGTTGCGATTTAGAGTTTGACATTTTGGAATTGTTGTCGTATTACGTTTTTATTTTATTTTATTTTTATTTATGTTGGGAAATGAAATTTTGACACCATTTGATTTTAGCGTTATTGAGTTTTTATGAAAATTCAGTTGAGTTTTATGGTGTCTTATCTTACGACTTTTTACGTCGCGTAGATGAATTTTGGGACGTATATACATACATTATTGTGTGCGTTGATTTATAAATTTTGGTAATAGACGTCATCCCACGCGTTGTTTTGGGAAAGTTTCATTTTCACGTGATTTATCTCTGGGCTATATTCAAGTGTCACTCGTTGCATAGTAATTTCATTTGGATTAAATTATTCCGTTGGTGTGAGTAATTGTATAAAAAACTCTGTTATCCCATATTCATCTAGTTGGTAAATAATCACAGAAACAAGTAATCAAGCAACACAATAATAATCAAGAGATATATAAATCAGAGTAACATACCAATCCCTTGAATAAACAATGAAACCTTGAGTGTTCTTGATACCCTTTGAATATAGGATTACATCAACCTCTCTCTAAACAATAATTATGAAAGTAATTGTGAGGATTCTTCTCTAAAAAACCTATTAACTAAAACATTAAATACCCAGGCTTTTAGGCCTAATGGGCTTGAGGCCCAATAGTAACTAAACTATTAGCTTATTACACAATTAACCCTCTAACTTTAACTTTAGCACAATTTCATTTTAAACCCTGAAGTTTAACTTTAATCTTGAATACAATTATTTGATCCAACAATCTCCCCCTTTGGATTCAAGATTAAAAAAATTTGCAATTGTCTTCGGGTCTTCTCTTTTCTTCAGATATGACGTTGATAGCTTCAAAACTTCAAAACTTCAAATCTTTGAAAATCTTCAGCCAACAATTCTTCTTGTATTCTCCCTTGTTTGATAATTCTCCCTTTTCGTATCTTCTCCCCCTTTTTGATGTGTGGTGAGAATCATCATCATCAAAACTTTGTAAAACAATCTCCCCCTTTTCAAGACAATCTCCCCCATTGTGTATGATTACGTAAGCACAGTCTTCATCATGTAACGAGCCCTGTATGGAAATAAGAGCAGTCTTCCCAGATGGAAAGAGTGATTATTTCAATCTTTTCAGATTAAAATAGAAAGTAGTAACCATTCGAATCTTTTCAAATTTAAACAATTAATAAGTGTAACCCTGAATCAACAAATGACTCAGTTAGAATGCCTGTCAATGACACAAAGTCACTGAGTAACACAAAGTTACTATATAAGGAGCTGGTTTGATGTAGACTCCCCAGGTCTTCCATTCAATCATCGAATAACACATGGTTATCTATGAAGGTTCTGACAGAAAACAAATTTCTGTGTGCTAGTGCATGTGTTAGAAAAAAAAATTAAGCATAGATGATTGCTTTTTCAATATAGGCTCAAAATATGTAAACTTGTTGAGACAGCAACAAATTATACAAAGACTCAATGTGCATGAGAAAGGGTTCGAAGGTGGGGCAACTTTCCTTCTTTTTCAATATTAGTATCTTCCAAATGAAGAACCAATAGCGTATGTGTTGCGTCCCCAGAAAATGTGAAACATTCTCTTTTTGAGAAAAGAATGAGTAGCTGGTGGGGTTGTATGCAAGAGATGGCATGGGCTAGTTGCCTTTTTCAATGATGGTCACCAAAGAATGTGAACCAATCAGATTATGTGGCTGCCCGGCTCAGAAAGAAGTTTGGTGTAGAGTTTAATATTCTTTTACTCTGTTCTCTCACCCTCTTTCTTTTAATTCTCACTTCTAACCAATCTCTCTTTTCCATTTTACCTCTTTTCACACACCAACACTCAAATCTTTTGACCCCTCTTTCCTCAATCACTCAGGGAATACTTCCTGGGTAGGAAACACTGGTTATCGTGAATCCATGGAAGTTCTGTTAAGTTCTCACACTGAATCCCATGTATTTTCCTAAAAGAACATGGTGTTCAACAAGCTTTTTTTGTACATGTAAGCACAAATACCACTTGTTACATGAAGAATATAATATTCGGAGATGTCAAAACAGAAGATGTTTGACGATGCAATTCTCCCCCTCAAACTAAAAGAGTTTGACAATTAAGCTCATAGGAGTTTTGTCATAAAGAATAATATGTTGGAGAATCAAAAACGAATGTTGTTTATATGAACAATATATAAACATATTTTCAATGAAAGCAAATGAAATGACGTTTGATTCAAACAACAGTGAATACAAATAACGTGAGTATTACCATAGAAAGATTTAACTTTTGATACATGGTAATAACAAAGTCAAAATAGAATGTTCTGAACCGTTATGTGTATGAATACTTGACAAAGTATATTGACAAGATAAAACGCAAGTATTTATCTTTAAGAACACACGGTCAGATAAGCATTTAAGTATTCAAAAATCTGTTAATATCACAGATATTCTCCCCCTTAACTGATAATTTTTTTTTTAAGATAAGGCAGAAAAAATGAATAAAGCACTGAAGTGCGGGTTCTAATATGATGTGATTAGAAACCATATTCCGTTGAGGTACGGGTTCTAAGCTGATTTACTTAGAAGCCATTGTTCTTTCTCCCCCTTAAACCTTGGGTGCCTGCAACACAGATTTAGCTTTTGGTACCCACTGGTATTTGGGTCCTAATGGGTTAGTTGCAGTTCTAGTGGGAGATATGAAGTAAGAACCATAACAGTTATTAACGTAATCTTTTCTGACAAAATCATTTGAGCCACAGTAGGAACAACTAATTTTCTTTTGTGCTAACTTGATCAGTTGATTAATAGTGTAAACCAGATCAGGTTTGCCAAAAGTTTTACCTTTTGTAGCATAGTTCCATTTAGCATGTGATGTATGCACAAATGATTCTTCTTTCTTCTTCTCCTCCGAGGATCCTTTAACTCTCCAGATCCAGTTTCCTCTTTCTTTCTCATCATGCCTTCTCCAGAAGCTTTTCTTTTGAGACTTAGTCTTCTTGAAGTTACCTGAACCATCAACATTTTTGTCATAGAAAAGGTTAGAAGGATGAATCTGATCAGTAGATTTAGAAGTAAGACAATCATCTAAATCATAGAAAGGATTATAGAAAACATTTGAAAAATGTGAACTTGAAGCTGTTTTTAATGAACTGTCTGAATCAGCTAGATCATCTCTTGGTGATTGAGCTATTGACTCTGGCGTCTTGTGCTCAGTCAACTTCACCTTGAATACGATCTCTTCAAGTTCCTTTATCTTTGAAGAAAAACTGTTTCTTTCCTTTTCAATCAGATCAAACTTCTTATGCAACTCAGATTTTGCATTCTTCTCCTTCATGATGTTTGTTGACAATTCAGATAGCTTTCCTGTCAGCTTGGCTATCTCGGTCTCAAATATTTTCTTTTCTTCAGAAAAGTCTATATTTTCTTTCTTCAGCTCAGCTTTCTTCTTCTTATTCTCAGCCTTTTCTCTCTCTAGAATGATAACCTTCTCAAAGTCTGAAACTTGTTGAGAAAGTTTAACGCATCTAAGCTCTAAAGATTTCTTCTCTTCAAAGGCTTTTCTGGAGAAGTCAGAGAATTTCTTAGCGAATTCTTTTCTTTCTTTTTCAATCTTCAACATCTCATCTTGAGCTTTTGTATTGTCTCTGTCTTGGGTTGCCTTTTCTTTTAGCGTTTCAATCTCAACCTCAAGACTGAGAACTTTATCTTTCAACTTATCTCTGTCCGCACAGAGTTGAGAATTTATCTTTCTAAGTCCTTCACTAGTATCTCTTGCAACACTTGTACTCCTTCTAAGCTCCTCAAACTCTCTTTGCATTGCATCCTTCTTAGACCATGTAGATCTTGACTCAGATCTTTTCAACTTTACTTGAAGATCGAAGATCTCTCTTTCTTTAGACTCAATTATTCCTGCAAAGTCAATTAAAGAATCAGAATCTTTTGAATTTTCTTTTAAAGCATTGATCTGAATAAGAAGAGATGAGTTCTGAATCTGTAAAGCCTTGTTCTCAGCTTTGAGCATTTTGTCCTCTTTGTCATACTCATCAATCATGCGAGATGATGTTGATAACCGTCCAGCAAGTTGTTTAGCCTTTGCTCTTACTTCAGAAAGAGTCATGTTGTTAAAATCAAGGTTGTAACCTTCAGACATCATTAGTTGATTCGACATCTTAGTTGTACCACTTGTTAGTAATTAAACTTATCTGTACCAAGACAACCAACTAGATGAGATCGTTAGAATCAAGATAAAAACCACACTCAAAAATTTTCAGAAAAATAAATTTCCAAAAAAATAATTAAGTGCAGTCCTTTCAATTAGTATAAAGCTTCAAATAATACTGAACAAAAAGAAAATGTTGATCTCGAACAGAACTTTGTCCCCCTTCGAACATAACTAAGTCTGGAAAATGTGCTTCGACCGATAATGCTTGGACCGATGTCTTGCTTCGACCGGGATGTTGCTTGTACCGGTACTTTGTTCGACCGGTATGCTGCAAGACCGGGAGACTTCTTTGACCGGTAAACTGCCTTCGACCGGTATAGGCAAGGGTCCGGGCGATCGATAATGAATACTCGACCGGTAATCTGCTATGACCGATAAAATGCTTCGACCGATAGAGGTCTTTGACCGGTAAGGGTCTTCGATCGGGACTTCCTTAGACCGGGGTGAGATGAGAGTGTACCGGTCGAATACTAAGGACCGATAAATGGTATTCGACCGGAATAGTAAGGACCGGTATGGTGCTAAGGACCGATGTAGTGTTCGACCGGTAAGATGATTAGACCGATAAACTGTTATGACCGGAACAAAATTAGACCGATAGACTGCTTAGATCGACAAAGGCTTTGACCGATAAAGATTAAGACCGATAAAGTGCTTAGACCGGGTGAACTTTGTGTGTACCGGTTGAATGCTATAGACCGATAAACTGCTTAGACCGATATTATATTCGACCTATATGGTGTTCGACCGGTATGTTCTTAACCAGCCCAGAAGTCGATGAACAGAACGAATAATCAACCCAGAAAACTCAAAATCACAAAACTCAATCACTTGATAAAAACTCACAGATTCATGAAATCAGATGAACACAAAAAAAATTTCGATGAACAGTGATTTTGCGATGAACAGTGATTTTCGTGAATAGTAAAAAATTTTGATTTTTTTGGCTCTGATACCAATTGTTATCCCAGATTTATCTAGATGGTAAATAATCACAGAAACAAGTAATCAAGCAACACAATAATAATCAAGAGATATATAAATCAGAGTAACATACCAATCCCTTGAATAAACAATGAAACCTTGAGTGTTCTTGATACCCTTTGAATATAGGATTACAGCAACCTCTCTCTAAACAATAATTATGAAAGTAATTGTGATGATTCTTCTCTAAAAAACCTATTAACTAAAACATTAAATACCCAGACTTTTAGGCCTAATGGGCTTATGGGCTTGAGGCCCAATAGTAACTAAACTATTAGCTTATTACACAATTAACCCTCTAACTTTAACTTTAGCACAATTTCATTTTAAACCCTGAACTTTAACTTTAATCTTGAATACAATTATTTGATCCAACAAACTCTATATTGTTTCAGATAGAACTATTTATTTAAACGTGTTTCAATTGTAAACTTTGCTGTCATAAGTTTCCGCAATGCATGAAATGAGTTTTCGGTTTGCATGTCGTTGTTGTTACCACGTTGGGTAAGTGTGTTTCATATGTGCGGCCCAAAATTGGGACTCGATTTAAAATTTATTTACGTTCCTATCGTGTCGATTAATTTTGGGGAAAATAAACGGACGTATATAGACCTTATTGGAAATTTTATCTCCCGATGCCTTGCGTTCTTTTAAGGAAAAGATTTTAAAATTGAAGTCGTGAAATTTTCCTTGGGGAGTTGTACAAACTTTTGTTGCACGTGCCTCGGTACAGAAAATTACTTTCACATTTATGGTATAATTTGATGTACGTTAGGACCATGGTAGTCCATTTAAAATTTTACTACACATCTTTTATTTCTACCCATATTAACCTGTGTACTGATCAAATGAGTTTTGGAAATGGTTTTATATGCGTATTGTTGGCGATCAATTTTGAAACCTACCGAATAAACGGTAGTGTATTATTTTACCGCACGTTTAATTGTTATAAAACTTGTGTGTTTGAGGGTTTTATAAAAGTTTAAATTGGTATAGAAATTGAAAACCTTGAACTCATTAGGCCTATAGATTTAAACCCCTGTCGTGAAAGGAGTTGTAATTAGGGACTAAGGGAGTCCTTGGGATTCGAAGCGTCGGATGATCCGACTTGCAGTCAGTCTTGGACTTTTGGGACTTCAGTTTATTAATCTGTGCGCATGTATAATGGAAATAGTAGAATTAAGTCTTCCCAAATATTTAAGAGGTAATTTTTATACTTCGGTAAACATGCGGAATAAGATCTTATGTGACTACCTGCGCGTAAATTGGGTTCGATTTGGTGGATTACTCGTCGGTGTGACATCATGGTTTATGTTGATGGTGTACCGTCTTAGTGGGTTTCGCGATCAAAAGAAATCCTTGTGGTCCGTTTGTTAGAGATGTAAGATTCGGAATTTTAGCTTTCTGTTAGGTGTCAACCTTAGTGCGACAATCCGTTTGGAATGAAATTTTGGGCGGGATGTCCACGTTTTCGAGGTCACCGTTTAGTCCTAGGTGTAGAAACCTGTACCTTTATACATACATCAAAATAACATTTCTGTCTAAAGACAGACCCAGGCTTACATTTCAGAGTATAAGGTTTACAACTATCTCCTATTACACAACTGAGTCAAAAAGTAAACTATTGCAGAAAGTCTTCTAGCTCCTCGAAATAGCTAACATCTTCTCCTTACCTTTATCTGTACCTGCTACCTTTCGTTAACCTGAAACAGGGTTATAATTTTGAAAGAGCGAGGGTTTGAAAGCTACTGGCGCATTGGTCAGACCAAATGGCATAACTAGAAATTCATAGTGTCTGTACCTCGTACGAAATGCAGTCTTAGGTACATCCTCCACCCTTACCTTCAATTGGTGATAACCAGATCGTAAATCTATTTTCAAAAAGTAGCTCGCTCCTTGAAGTTGATAAAAAAGATCGTCAATTCTGGGAAGCGGGTACTTATTTTTGACAGTCACTTTATTAAGCTCACGATAGTCTTTACACATTCTCATAGACCCGTCTTTCTTCTTAACAAACAACACTAGCGCTCCCAATGGAGAGGTACTAGGACGAATAAATCCCTTGTCTAATAAATCCTGTAGTTGAGTCATCATTTCTTTCATTTCTGTCGGTGCCAATCTATAAGGTGCTCTTGCTATCGGCGCCGCTCCGGGTACTAAATCAATACGAAATTCCACTTGCCGATCAGGAGGCAGAGTGGTTAAATCTTCCGGAAATACTTCTGGATATTCACTTACCACTGGAACTGACTCTACTCCCTTTTTCTCCTTCTTAGCATCTATTACATAAGCTAAAAACCCCACACACGCTTTTACTAGACATCGCTTAGCTTTAATCATTGAAATCAAGCACGACTTTCTATCCCTCCGATCTCCAAACACTACTATATCTTCTTTACCTGGCTGCGCTATACGAATTAATTTCTTATTGCATACTATATGAGCATCATTAGACGCCAACCAGTCCATTCCTACAATAACATCAAATTCTCCCATACCCATCGGGTACAGTCGAAGTAGAAATGGCTGCCCATCGATGACAATACTACACCCATCATACACCTCCTCTACTAAGATTTGACTATTATCGGCCACTTCTACTTTCAATTCATGCCTAAGCTTCTTGGGTTTCTCATGCAATTTATGCACGAAATTTGGAGACACAAACGAACGGTTTGCACCTGAATCAAACAACACTTTTGCAAAATTAGAATCTATAAAGAAAGTACCTGTCACCACATCCGGTATCTCCGCCGCTTCTTCTGTTGTCATATTGAAGACTCTAGCCCTCGCTTTAGCTGGTTCTACCTTTTTCTCACCTCCCTTATCTTCATATCCTCCAACTGATCCCTTTTTCAATTGTGGATAATTAGTCCTGATATGATCAGGAGATCCACACTAATAACAAGACTTTGAACCCTGGCAATCCCGAGCCATATGCCCTATCTTTCCACATTTATAACAACCCTCTTGATCAATCTTACATTCTCCTTTATGTCTTCGGTTACACTTGCTACATGGATTACTTTCAAACTTATTAACAAATCGTTGATCAGACTTTGCAGACTTAAATGTCTTAGAATCACGGATCGTTCCGTTCCATTTTCTTTTATCTCCACTTCTTTCTGTAGCTTGGAGATTCTTTTCCTTTTCTCTCATTTCCGCTGCATTTACTGCCACTTCAAAAGTAGACGGTTCCTTGTTCGAGACAAATTCTCGAATATCACTTCTTAACCCCAAAGATGAAACGTTCTACTCGTCTTCCTTCATTAGGTACGTAGATTTCTGCAAATCGAGACTTCTCTATAAACTTTGTAGTATATTCTCGAACTGACATCCCCTTTTGCTCTAAACTCAGAAACTCTTCTTCCAACTTTTTAACTGCCGCCAGAGGGCAAAACTGTGCTTTAAATCTCTTCACAAACTCACCCCAAGACATTTCTTTGGCTACCGTCGAACTTTGTCCTCCTGCTTCAACATCCCACCACATTACAGCTTCATCTTTCAACATTGACAATGCATAGACTACTTTATCTTCCTCAGCACATTTACTAGTATCAAATGCTAGCTCCATCCATTTTACCCATCTTAACGCTATTACTGGATCACATTCCCCTTTGAAAGTAGGAGGCTTGCAAGCAGTAAACTCCTTAAAACTATATCCTCTCCCAACCACCGCTTTAGTGGTCACAATGGGGTTTGACTAAGGGTGGCTACCCCCTATAGTTACTGGTGATTCTGCTACCTCGCTCCCTACTCTTTCTTCACTCTTTTCTTTGCTTGAAGAGACCTCATTAGTGCGCTGAGCCAATAAAGCATTCAACGTTTCCTGCAACTTTCCCATTTCTGTCGTGAAGGTTTCTTGGGTAACAAAACCCTGAGTTCGACCTCCGCCACGGTTTCCTGTCTGCTTTCGACCCCTCACGGAAGCCGAACTTTCTTGATGAGAAGTTTCTTGTTCAGATCTTACTTCAACACTTCTTGCTCGACGAATACCACTGGTCGTCTTCCCGCCTCGAGTTCCCACAGTGGAAACCCTCGCCTGAGTAGTCACCTTCTGACCCGTCTTACCTCTAGGTCGACCGCGACTCTTTCCTCGATTAGCAGTCGGGTTGACAGCAGTCGTTCGCTCTTCGACAACGACTTCATTAACTGAATCAATTTCAGGATTCGGCATAGACCTACTCCTTGTCACTCGCTCAGACATACTTTTGATAAGAAGAAACATAAGATATTCAATCTAACATGCTACACATTACGGCAGTTTAAGCACAAGCATGTACTTGTAAATTCACAATTACACTGACCAGATGAAATTCCAAATTTACCTTACATGCTAGTCCTTACTACCTTAATGTTATCTTCCTACGGTCTTCCTACTTCTCAGTTGTGCTTCTACTTTCTCAGTTTAAGTCTAGGCCCATCTGGTCACCTAGATCCCTAAAACTAATGCTCTGATACCAATTGTAGCAACCTGTACCTTTATACATACATCAAAATAACATTTCTGTCTAAAGACAGCCCCGGGCTTACATTTCAGAGTATAAGGTTTACAACTATCTCCTATTACACAACTGAGTCAAAAAGTAAACTATTGCAGGAAGTCTTCTAGCTCCTGGAAATAGCTCACATCTTCTCCTTACCTTTATCTGTACCTGCTACCTTTCGATAACCTGAAACAGGGTTATAATTTTGAAAGAGCGAGGGTTAGACCAATGGTCTAATGAGTCCCCTCCAAGCACTACTGCAACAGTTCAAATATTATTTAAAACATTTAAACAAAGCTTTATATCTCAAAAACATAACTTGCTCTCTTTTTTTTTATCAAACTTTAAACATACTTTATGCTTCGCAAGCATAACTCAATCTACCGGCCATTACTGACCACTCTTTACGCTTCGCAAGCGTACCTTAAGCTACTGACCAACACTGTCGTCAAAGACGGTATGTCTGTCTCGTAATGCCTTCTTTTAGGGACACACCCTAATGGCATAAACGGGCTACCTCCCCGGTACGAGCAGGCGGGTCACACTTCCCGACTTAGGTCAGACTTCTGACTCAAATGTATGCATACACTTAGTCCTGACTATATATAAAACAAGTTTATATAAACATAGCATAAACATGCCAAACTGATTAAATCAACCTTTTTCAATAAATCTGCATAACTTTCAATACTATAAACGTGCAGTTTATAAAACCCACATTTATCAAATAACTGTCAAAATCATAAAAGATTTAGTTTGAAAGACTCACATCTGATTCTTCTTGCTTAAACTCTATCTTCTAACGATTAACACCACCTACGATGGTATCAAAATACAAAGGTAAGCTAACTCGTGACTAACATTCCTTCCTTCTCTAAATAAATCAACACACTGTGCACCAGGTCAAGACTCCTCCGGTCGACACACCCCGGTGCACCTTACCGGTCGCTCTATATATATATCAGTCAACTACAATACCGGTCGACTACAATACCGGTCGACAAGATATACCGGTCGAGTACGATACCGGTCACTACATCTTACCGGTCGACAGTATCGGTCGGTCGCAACATACCGGTCGATGAGACCGGTCAACACAACATACCGGTCACCAAACCGGTCACACTGGGTTCCGATCAACACCGGTCGATACCTTCATTCCGGTCCAATACCGGTCGATATTTATACTAAGTCGGCAACTTTACAGAAAACCTCAAATCTCTTAATCAATCAAATATACGGTTAAAAGCTTGAATAACAAGACTATTTACCGACTATAACATGCAGATAGAAGTATTAAGCTAGAATCATACCTCTATTTGACCAAAACGGGTCGATTCTTCAAAACCTTTCTCTGCCTTCGCTTCTATTCTTTTTCTCTAATGTCGGTCTCAACTTTATCAGGCTTTGTGTTATGAAAACAAATTCTTAAGGTTATGGTTATATATAACCAAAGTTTCAAATAACCCCCTTGAACTTTGGGTCTCGCTTGACTTTTCACCCAACTTCCAAAATTAATAAAAATTTCGGACCCAAATATTACACTAGGCATCGACTTGTTTTCTTGAGGTCAATGGATCTTGGAATGTTTGGAAGTATCCTGGTTGGATCATGGTAAATATTGATCTTTCGGTGATGGAATTTGAAAGAAGATTGGGTGTTGATGATTAAGTACCTATGTGTTTAAGCATTTCTGTGGTGATAAAGATTTTATTATAGGAATGTTGTGGGGTTAGGGTTGGAACGTTGTTGAGTGTTAGCCGAATCTGGGTTAACTAGTTTCTTGAAGGACGCATTGGTGCGTCTTGGGAGGACAACTTTATCAACATTAGGAATGGGTCAGTTGGAATCTGAGGGTTTTAGGAGCTTGGTGACGATCCTTGGCTTTGGGTTCGGAACCGTGTATATCCACAGGGAATTGGTCGGTGAGGAGCTGAGGTCACAAACTATCCTTGAGGTGGTACGTGTCACCCAAGGTTGGGAGACAGTTGCAGTCTCGTGGATTAGCGGCTACTTTAGTAAGTTAAGCGTTCATACGGATATAGGTGTAATGTGCCCAAAATGGGCAATTATCGTGAGTATCAGCGTAAGGACATCGTGGTTGATCTGGAAAGTGGATTATAGAAAATCTCGTACGTGGGCGGCGTTAATTGGAAATTTAGATTTCGAGGACGAAATCTCTTTTAAGGTTGGGAGGATTGTAACACCCCGAATTTTGAAAAGCACCATTTCAAGTTAATACAGAAATCAGTAGCCTTAAAGGGGAAAAATAAGATTTTTGATTTTGGAGCTGAATCCTAGATTTTATAGTCTTACTGTATAAAGGATTCAATTACGAGTCCAACGGTTCTTTCCGGAGCGAAATCCGAGCTAGAACGAAGAAGTTATGGCCAAAACAGTGTTCGGTACATACTTGGCTAGAGTGCCCAGCGATTGTGACACTGTCACTATAGCCTGTCACAATCGCCGAATTCAAAACCTCTCGGTACAATCTCGGCGATTGTCCCACTGGCACAATAGCTTGGCACTATAGCCTACGGGTACCAGAGCGTTAAAATCGCGATTTTCAGCTATTTCTCTCACTTTCTCACTTCTAATCTCTTCCTTTTCTCTCCCAAACCGATCCCTCACCCTTTCCCACGAACCCTAACTTATTTTGGCTCAAATCCTTGGATTTTGTGGAGGTGAAACATCATCAAGTGGTAGGATTGAAATCTATGGTCAAGGATTCACCATCTCCATCTCCATCTCCATCTCCATCTCCATCTCCATCTCCATCTTCAACCTCAAGCTTATTTTTGGGTTTTCTAGGTTTTCATTCAAAACCTAAGTGGTAAGTTGATCCCTTCCATTTATAAACTTATGTAAGAGTTGTAAATGCTTCAGTGATGGTTTCCTAGTGTTTTATTACTCCAATTTCGGTTTGGAGGATTTTGAGAAAAGTTAGGTCAAATTGGGGTTTTTGACCAAAATGGAGATTATGATACAAGATGTTTGGGGAACGATTCTATATGGCTGAATATGAATATTGATGGTTGGAAATTTATGTATCTAGGTTTATGGAAGTTTTGACCTTGAAGATTCAAGTTTCTTCAAAGGAGCTCAAAGTGGGGTAAAATCTAGATTTAGCCTAAATCTAGCAAGGTGAGTTCAAGTTGATTTGTGAAAACGGTGTACATGCCAAAATGATTATTTTAAACTGTTTGTGTTTTACCTCAAATGGTTAACTGCTGATAAGTTTTAGTTATTTTGAAATGTTTAGCTTTATAAACATGTTGAGACACCCATTTTGGGATCTTTGGGTATTTTGGTAAATAAATCATGTTGAAATGTTTCTTTGATGATTTTACATATATATTTGGAGTTCAATTGACGTAAGTATCATTTTGTGTATTTGATCGTAATAACCTTTTTAGGAAATGCATATTATTGTATTATGAGGCGTTTTGAAAACATAAGGGTATAAGTTCATTTGGAAAATGGTTTGTCTCAACCAACGATGAGATTTGGGTTGATTACACTTTTAGTCATGTTTGCATAATAGTTGGTCAAACGTGTTTCCATGTTTATATCGGTTTTCATTTGGGTATTTACGTAAAGTGTTGGGCCTTTGGCTCGGATTTGACTAAATGAGTCGTGTGGACACTTGTCCGGATTTATAACCATCGTGGGTTTTGAGTATAATGGCGCATATTTGTGTCATTTGTGAATTGCATGTTTTGGGAGCTTTGGTCTTTCAATTGGAGTCATGTAATTTTAGACAGTGTTGTATTGGATCCATAGGCACGTAAGTCTGTCGGTTTGGTAAGGCCTGAGGTTTTGGGTTACATTTAGTGACCGCTCGGGTTTGCTAGCGAGTAGGAATATGTGGGTCGGTCCACAGAGTTGGAACTCGTCTAGATTGGATAGGCACCCGGGTCCGTAAGACCCCGGGGTGGAACTCAACGGAGTATGGCAAGGGGCAGCAACAGGTCTGAGGATTGTGATGTCTTGTATGGCATGGGAACTAGGACCGGGGCACGTTGGTGAAATCCAATAACATCACGGGTGGCCCCATTCACGTGTTCTCGTCACCCTAGATGGAAACGTTTAGAGAACATGCAAGGAAGTCGCGTGAACGGCCTACTTGCGTGTTTCGCTATTCTCGGTATTTACGGATCTCGTCATCGTCGATTCGTAGTATTTTAAATGGTAACGTGGTATTCTACCACTTTTGGGTTTTAAGTGGTCGGCGGTAAATGATGGCTTTAATATTGGGCTTTCCCCACGTATATTAAGGCTTGAATGGAATGAGTCATTTCTATGTTTCAGTATTTGGTTTCTTTCCATTTTATGGTTGTGTGAGTTTTGAGTCTATTGTTCGTATTCGCGGAAATATTTATTTATATAGACTTTCGTCTATGGTTTATGAGTTGTGTAACATATTCCACCCGTGTTGGGTATTTCGAGATATAATATTTTAACCGCGTTTATAAAAATGGGGAGTTCTCTCGCTATTCTCATGTTGAGCAAGTTTGGAGTAAATCTAAGTTTATGAAAGAACGTTTTATATTGGGGTCTTATTCTTTAAAACAGTTGGGTTTGGTAAATGATTAAATTATATATGTTGAAAACTCTTGAGCTCACTAGGCGTCAAGCCTAACTTTTTTATTTGTTGGCATGTGCATCAGGTTCCAGTTGGGGGTTTGGATTCTAGCAATTCTATGAAGAGTTGAGCCTTAGCTTTGTGCAAGTGTAAGGAGTTGGTAAAGTCTTCCGCAGTTTGGAGATAGTGACTATTATGGGGTTTTAGTAGCCACCGTCCTTATTATAGTCTGTATGTATATATTGAACATATGTATTGAGGTTAATTCATAAATTGTGATTGTAGATGATGCATTATCGATGTATTTAGAAAATTTAAATTAGTTGCTATTTCCAGATTTTAGGGTGTTATAAGTACTTCATATTGATTTTGTTATTACCATGTATCAAAAGATAAATGTTTCTGTGGTAATACTCCCATTTGCTATTCACCGTTGTTTGAATCAAACGTCATTTCTATACTGATATGTGCTTTTATTGTTAATATGTTTATATATTGTTCATATAAACATCTTACGTCTTTGATTTCCCAAAATATTATTTTTCTTCATGATAATTTGATCTGATTTTAATCATTGTCAGATTCTCAAAACATTTCTATTCTTTCATGATTATTCATTCATACAAAGTTTTGAGAAATCTTAAATGCTTAAAGTACTCAAAATTCATTCTTATCTTAATGAGCATACACATACTGACAAATGATTTCTTGTGCTTAAATGTCAAGAAAATCATTGAGACACGCATATTTTTTTAGGAAAAATATATGGGATTCGGTGTGAGTGCTTAAACGAACTTCCATGGATTCACGATAACCAGTGTTTCCTACCCAAGAAGTAATCCTTAGAGTGATTGAGGGGAGAGGGGTCAAAAGATTGAGAGTGGTGTGTGATGAGGTAAAATGGAAAAGAGAGATTGGTTAGAAGTGAGTTTACATGTTTAAAAGAAAGAGGGTGAGAATGTTTCACATTTTATGGGGATGCAGCACATACGCTATTGGTTCTTCATTTGGAAGATACTGATATTGAACAAGAAGGAAAGTTGCCCCACCTTCGACCCTTTCTCATGCACATTTGAGTCTATGTATAATCATTGTTGTCTCAATGGTTTACATACTTTGAGCCTTATGAAACACAATCATTGTGCTTAATTCTTTCATAACACATGCATGAGCACACAGAAAATTTGTTTTTTTTTCAGAACATTCATAGAAAATACCTTGTGTTTTTTCGATGATTGAATGGAAGTCCTGGGGAGTCAACATCAAACCAACTCCTTAAATTGTACATTTGTTGTACACAGTAACTTTGTGTTACTGACAGGCATTCTTAACTGTTTCATTTGTTGATTCAGGTTTACAACTCATAATTTGTCTGAATTTGAAAAGATTCGGATAAATACATTCATGAATTGACGGCTCTTTATCAGATTAATTGGAGGAGAATGTTTATATTTTACCAGAAGAGATCATGAAGATTGTTCTACATTGTTTAAAAGGGAGAGAAGTTTCAAAGACTGAGCTGACTTTGAAATGAGTTTTGATGATTTTGATTCTCATAATTCATCTAAAAGGGGGAGAAATTCTGAAAGTTTAATTTCAAAGTCATTAAGTGAAAAGACTTGTGGAGAAATTTACAAAGTTCAACTCATTCAAATCTGATGAAAAGAAATCATTCCGAGATGATTCAAATTCCGAGATGATTCAAAGATAAATCAAGATAATTAAGAAAGTTGGTTTTCTGAAGATGATCCAGAGATCAGAGAAGTGAAGATACAAGATCAGAGATATGAGATCAAAGATTCCTCAAAGTTCAAAGATGAAGATTTCAAAGAAGTTTTAAAGTTGTTTCAAAAGTTTCAAAGAATTCAGATTCGTGTTCAAGACTTGTTGACTTTCCAAAAATGCTAAATGTGAAAGACTTTTCAAAGTTCTTCAAAGCATCAGAGTCTAAAGACTGTCAGAGCTACAAAGTTAAAAGTCGTCAGAGATAAAGTTTGAAGAATCAAAGCGCTGAAGACGATTGTCAGATTTTTATTAAATCTTGAATATAAAGGGGGAGATTGTTAGTGTATAAATGTATCCAAGATTTAATAGGAAAAGTCAAAGTGTTGTAAAGTCAAATAGTCAAGTCTTGTAATGTCAACTTGTTGTATAAGCATGTGAGTGCTTTAGTTGTTGGTATAAAAACCTTGTAATTATGTGAGAGTTTAAAAAGAAGTGAAGCTTTGTATTTGTTACATTCATTGATAATACGACTGTGACTGTTTCTCTCTCTACTCTCTCTCTCTCTAGAACTTGAATGTTAAATCTTGATTGAGATTATGCTTGATTGAATTGGGATTTTTACATTTTTAGAATCTGTTTCAGATGAATGAAGGTATCAGCGACGATGACAACGGTGTTGGTTCGGATGGGATCCCATTATCCGGCGACGAAGAAGATGATGTTCAGTCCGACCGTGAAATCGACGATAGTGGTATGGGTTTAACGATGTGATATTGTTTCTAATCAAAATTATCTAGAAAAAACCAGATTTCATAAACATAAAGTAGATAATGAGTCTACTATCTGAATCCAAAATCATTCTACTAACCGAATCCAAAAATACCGTTGCCTACCTGAATCCAAAATCAGTCCACTAATTGGATCTAAAATCAGTCTAATACCTGAATACCAAAATCAACCTGCTAATTGAATTCAAAACCAGTCTACTAACTGAATACCAAAATCAACCTACAAACTGAATCCAAAAATGCGAAAATGTACCAAAATACCACTAAGAAGTAAATCAGGAGTCAACTAATTCAAACGACAATTATTAACTTTACTCGGCATTATTATAAACGCTCGAAAAGACTTTCGTTTGCTTGAAGGAGGATCCGTGTCTTGATGTCGGCATCCATCGAGTGAAATTTGTCTACCTCTTTCACCATCACATTCTTCACCAGGTTGTGATCGTTCAATGTCGCAACATACTTCTTCATTAGGTCTTCTAACTGATTTTGTTGTCGTTGACCTTCCTCCACTAATCCAGTTTTCCATGATTTTGTGTCTCCCATAAAGGTTTCCATGTGACACATGGCGAATATTTCACTGTCATAGGAGTTATGGTGGGTTTGCCAAGCCATGGTCAGACTATCTTGGACAACTTCCTGTAGTTCCTCGCCCGCAGCATGCCCAACAATAAGCAGATGCTTGATCATCATTCGTTGCTACAAAACAATTGATAATTACAATACACAGATCAATAAGAATGCATTTTTAAATGAAAGTATTATTAAAGTGAAGTTTGTATTCAATGATTACCAGTACTTCCATCACGTAACCATATTTCCTCAACAGAAATGGACTTGGTATTGCGCTGCACCCCCGGTTGTCGATGACGGTGCGTGATGGGTTTTTTAGGTTGAATACCACTAGATAGTAGAATGCACCATCACGCATCGAGAAGAATGCCTGCACATAAGTAAGTAAAGATTAATGTTCATTGTCATAGTGTACAATTACAATGCATTATAACGAATCACAAAAGTTACCAAATCTATATCCTTCATCGTCATGATATTCTCATGATATCTCGCTACTTCTGAAAGGTTATTCACGAAGATGTCGTACTTTGTATTTGCATCGACCAATCGCCTTCGCAGCAAGGGATTACTCTGTTTATTAAAATATGTGTGTAAACATTTTTTATGCATTAGTGGAACCATAATCAGATTATGAAATAATCATGAATCCATAATCACAAATACAATAAAACCTAGCATTACACATCTAGGCAGTCATAAGTTTCACAAATACACATATGTATTGCTATCAACATGTTTTCTTTAATGCATACTACATCATGTTTTTAGAATCACAAAAAACAAAATCCAGATGAATGCTTCACATGTTTTGATTTCATGAACAATTAATTTTGAACACATATTAATGATTTCAAATTCTACACTACTGCCTGTTTTCATCAATACAAACAGTCTGAATCTGATTTCTAAATTAAAATGTGTATTCATGAATGCAAAGTGTACATATGTATGGTTATATACATGTGTGCCTTTTTTTTAATACAATGTGTATTATGTTGTTTATGTATGCATGTCAGATGAAATATTAGCCTTACCATCATCTCTGTTGTGAAGTAGAATCTCCTCATTGAATCTCTATTTCTGAATCACTCTTCGTAGTTTAGTATCGAAGACCATCCGTTGACTACACTTGGTGAAACGTTCATATTTGTCGCTGCCAACGTCTCCAACTTCGTGCGTAGGATATTAACGCAATCACTCGTCAAGGGACCTGAATTCATGAATACATGCATCCTGAACTTTGTATGATTATTATCACGTTTTTTCATGAATACAACATCAACTATTTAAATGAATACAGTGAATCATTAACCGTAATCAGATTACCAGGTAATCTGAACCAAATGAATATAGTGAATCATGAAAACTGTTGTTTATTCATAAATACAACAGCAAAAACATAAAACATTCATGATATTTTGAAAACATGATTAGTCACTACCTTTAATCTTCAATCTACCAAATTTTCCACATTATTGGAACAATAATCAGAATGCCAAGGAATAACGAACCCAAATCCACAAAAACAAAAAATCTACATAAACAACAACAACTACGTAAAATATTCAGGATATTTTAAAGACATGATTAGTGAATACCTTTGACCTTGAAGCTACCAAATTTTTCCAAATTATTGGAACCATACTCAGATTACCAAGTAATCACGAACCCAAATCACCAAACACAAAAAATATACATATTGTATTCATGAATATATGCATCCTGAACTGTCCATGTAAATTATATTGTTTAATCATGACTACAACATCACCTACACTGTTTATTCATGAATACATTGAACCATGAATACATCACATATACTGGTTATTCATGAATACATCACCTATACTGTTTATCCCAGGTGAACCAGAACCTTTTATCATATCCATTTTTAAGTAACATTGTTTTACATAAAACAAACAACATTAATCTAAACATATATCATAAACTAATATTCAGGAACCTTGAACAAAACAGCTTTATTCATGAATCGTGAAATCCTTTAATGGTGAACCGATTAATTTTTCATGTGGTTCAGGAACCTAATCAAATTGTGGCAAACCTGAACACTAAACGATCAACATTTCAAAATTTAATTTTAGGGTTTTCTGAAAAACTTCGATGCAACACCTTCATCAAAATTCTTTAATAATCATTAAAACTTACAATAGAATCCATACCTTCCATTGATGGGCTTGAACCAGGCTTCTCGTTACTCTTCTTCCTTACTCGTCGTAGTGGCTTCTCTGCGGTGCTAGTCTTTATAACAGGGAAATCATCGTTGTCTTCTTCATCCAGCAACACAGGATCGTCAGCAGTATTCGTGAAGGTGGAGAAGGCGGTATTCATGAGTATTCGCTGGCTTGGTTTCCAAACTGAAGCATCAACAAAAAACCTTAAGTAAACGACTTAAATATATGATTGTTTAATGGATGGAAATCTGTAAAAAAAATACCTCGATTCGAATGCATAAGCATTGCTACAATTTATGGGGATGAAATCCTCGCTATGTGGTATGTGGATATCGAAAAGATATCGATTATCTTGTTGTTTTGGTTATGAATCGATATGATCGTGTTCCTCGGAGGGTTTTACGGGAGATATGAATCCTTGATTATCAGTTTCAATTTTAGTAGATGAATCACTTTTTTTCCAATAGTACCCTCCAGCAACTAAAAAAGAAAAATTAAAAAGAATCTTAGTTGCCTATTTTAATGTTGTCTTAATCAGAGCCGTTGATGATTAAAATAGATGGTCCTGATTGAGTTGTATAGGTTGTATAAACTACTAGGATTGCAAAAGAAACTCCCCCTATATATATATATATATATATATATATAATATTAAGAGTAAACTACGATTTTCGTACCTGTAGTTCGTTAGTTATAATGATTTTCGTTCCTAGTCTTTAAAAACTGTTTTTTTCGTCATTATGGTTTACATTTCATTTCGTTTTTCGTCCTTGAAGGTAATGGTGTTTAAAAAGCCTGTTAAGTAAAGGGTATTATGGTCCTTTAACCTTTTTCTTTAATTTTTCATTAAAATTTAAAAATTAGATATTTTATATGTATAAATTATAATATTATATATATTTATTTAATGTACACGCACCTTATTCTTAGCCCATCCTGTAACACCCCTAAAATTGGAAAATAACAGATAATTTAAAACTTCCAATAATACCTTAATTACATAACTTGGAACATGAAAATCTAAAGTTACAAGGGAAGAAACACAACAACATGTATCAGAGTTCTAACGGAACTATCTAGTCCCACAAACGGAAACAAAGTCTGACGGGTGTTACTATAATCACCAAGTCCACTATCTTCTCAATCCGGATGACGTCACTAGAGTTATCCTACCGGAACTTCTACCCAGGTTTACTCGCCACTCAGATCCATCTAAGACCTGATATACATGTCAATAAGAAAAAGTGTTATGCTTAACGCCTAGTGAGTTAAAGAAGTTTAATCATATATAATAATAAGACGTTTTAAGACCAATAACGCAATCTAAAAGCATCCATACTTGAAACATCAAATATAAGGGTTTTATTTCCATAACACGTCTCTACCCACACCAATTACACCTTTTTAAATAATTAAACACCATTCAATTTCTCTCAAAACGCACCCATGAAATATTTTATCAAATCTATTTGTATAAATAAATGGTACGTTTCAACACCGAAAGTGTGGGTAAGGGAATACCCGAAAATAACACATTTCGGTGACGGGGGAGACCCAAATTCCATCGAATGTGGCGGAACACAAAGTTAAGCCATTTATCAACGTTCACGAGATTTACCATGGTCACGGATCCCCGTATACGGCTCTTTTGATCAACCACCGTAAGATACCCAAATGACCCTAGTCTACTCGACCTCTAGATGAGTGTCACCACAAAAGTCACAAGTCCCCGTATCTGGCTCACCATGTGCACCACCGCAAGACTTAGCTCTGTATACGGCTCTGCAGAGCACCACCGCAAACTTACATAACAACATGACTTGGGGACCACTCACTAGACTCAAACATGGACATCAAAAACTCCATGATGAACATAATGACTCATATGCATATGTATCAATTGCATTACAGTCTAAACATTACATGACTCCAAATGAATGAACTAATGCATTCAAACATGTAATAACCAACATTTCTATAATAGTTACATTTCCATAAAATTCTCCATTGAGCCCTTTAAACCAAACGACATCTCAAAACTCATTTGAGTGATAAACAAGCCATAAGGTATCATAAGACGTTGGCAAAATAATAAACCCATTATGGCTACATGAGCCAAAGTTCAACTTTTCTAAAAATGACACTTTCCAAAGTATGGTTGGCCGAAGGCCAAAACGTAAAGTTTACAATTAACCAATATTCATAAGGTCAAGAATGACCGTTCCCAATAACCCAAGTAAAAGCCATTAAGTTCCAACATTTAAAACTCGTTAGTTTGGTAAAATCACCAAATAAACCGTAATCAAATAATTACCCATAAGTTTCTAACTCTTAAAATCAATCCATCAAAACCCATTTGTAACCCCAAATTGCACATTTAGAAAGCAACGACTTATGTTATTCAAATCCTTCAAAACCCCATAACATGTTTACTAATGGATCAACATCCACTTGGTGGCCAAAACGCCCAATATCACTTTATAAATTATTTATAAACATTTAGCAACCCAATATGCTCAAGAATCCCAAAACCATTAAAATCTATTTGAATATCAAATGAGCACATAATTGTATGTGTAAAACCCAAAACATTTATATTTTGACATGCATATAGTTTTGTAAAGCAACTAGAACTCACCTTGCTAGATTTAAACTAAATCTAGGTTTTACCCACAACTTGAGTTCCTTAGATGAGACCTTGAATCATCCCACTAGCTTCAAGCTTTCCACCACAAACTTTGCCACAACATATCTAGGTTAAACCAAGACCCAATAATGAAAAGGAAAGATAATCATAAAACCCTAATTTCTTAGATTAAGAGAAGGAAGGCTACCTTACCCACAATTTTAATCCACCAAAAAAAATACTTTTAGATCACTAATGCGACCTCAATCTTCAATCTTCCAAAAGAATGGAAAAGAGTTTGATGAAACCCTAGAAAATGAGGATGATTTTGTTTAAGCTTGAGGAGGTTTGAATGCCTCACAGTTAGGGTGCATACACCTAAGAGGAAAAATAAGTGTCCATAAGATTGATAACTAGGAGAAATAGATGAAGATGGAAGATTTGAGAAGAAAACCTACCAAGAGTTGGAGAGAAAATCGGCCTCCAAATGCCCCAAAACCAGAAAAGGAGTTACAAAGCGCTGCTACCCCCTTTAAATGCTCCTGGACCCCGCCGGTAACTATGCCATGCGATTGTGCCATGGCATTCTCGTCGGGCACAATCGCGGCGCTCGTACCGTGGCCCCACTCCACTCCGCGAGGGTGACTCGCGACAGTGACCCGGGCATTCTCGTCGGGCACTGTCGCCCAAGGCGTACTGATAGGGGTTTAGACCCCGCGTCTTTGCCTTGTGATTGTGCCCCATGGCATTATCGTCGGCCATTGTCGCTGAAACATGCCGAAGCCCGAAATTTCCCCTTTTTCCACCCGAAAACCTTCCAACACCTTGAAGATCAAAAGTAGGTCATTCGCTCCCTAATACTTATGCTTGCAAATCACAAAATGAATTCAGTGAAACTTTCACAAATTGGAAATTTACGGGTGTTACACATCCCCCATCCCTCTTACCCCACCTTCTTCCTCAACACCCATAAACCTGCACATTTTTCTACCCTGAGTTTAGCTCAAAATTAATCCCTCACACCAATCTTCATCCCCTTCCTCCCCCCATCGGTGATGCAACATTTCTTCCCTTATCTCTTAATGTGCGTTGCAACATCTATTTTCTGAGATTGATTCAAAATCATAGAAGGAAACTATAAAAATCACAAAACCTAAGAGAACTTTTATTAAAACTTGATAAATTGAATTGAAAACAATAAAGGGATTAATCTTATTTATAATTAGGCTTAGAGATAACTAAGTAAAGAAATACTAAAGTAAGGAAATATAATATAAGGAAATACTAAGATAAGGAAATATAATATAAGGAAATACTAAGATAAGGAAATATGCTTTCGAGAGTTGTCCCGAGACTTAAGTCTCAGTAAAACTCTCGGTAGTTTCTGCCTTGATTTTCCAATGTGGTCCATTTGCTCTTCGAACCTCATTGCTAGTCGATCTACATCAGAGTTAGCATTGGATAGGGCATCGTGGTTATCGTTCCCAAACGTTTAATCGACTGGACAAGATCGAAGGGAGGAAGGAAGTTGTTCGAGTAGAAATGGCAGAGGGGAAAAGTGGTAGTTCGATGTCATAATTTTGAGCAACAGTGGGTAAGGGTTGTGCGTGGTTAAGGGTGCTGGAAGATGTGCGGCTCTGCTTGCTAGCAACAATTGGATGAAGTTTGAAGGATATTTGGCAGTGGGTTCAGGTACAGACGATGGCTCCATTGAAAAGGCGAGATGTGCATATTTTAAGGGGTAGTGGAAGAGGAGGCGGGTGTAACACCCCGAATTTCTGAGAACCCATGTATTAATCTTTCTCGTTTTGGAACCTTATCATTATTGGGAATTGTTAGTTAATATCGATTTTTTTTACCAGTTTTGAGCATCGTGGGTTGAAGATGCTAATGTCCAGAAAATTTGGGCTGACCGCGACTATGACAGGGTGTCATTGTCGCGAGGGCAATGTCGCCGAAGTTTGGGGGCTCTCGGTACGAGCCCGACGATTGTGCCCTGCGACTATGACATGGTCACTGTCGTTGGGGCATTGTCGCCAAAGGTGTACCGTGAGGGGTTGGACCCTCGCGACTATGACCCGCGAAAATGACAATGTCATTGTCGTCGTGGCAATGTCGCCAACGGGTGCTGAGGGTTTAAAAACCCCATTTCGGGACTTTATCATTTGGAACTGATTTTGGGAAGCTTTGGAGGGTTTTGCTCCTGCGATTTTGGTAAGTCTTTGTGCCCTAGTTTCCACCACCAACATTTAATGTTCTTGGATGAGTATTAATGGTGGAGTAAATGCATCCTTAGGTGCGGTCTTGTAAGGATTCTAGCTTGTGGCAACTTCTCAAGCCTCCAACTCTCCATCCTCCTTTTCTAGGGTTTGATTTCTTGTGAGAATCAACAATGTGAGTGTACTTCTTAACTCTCCTACTCTTATATCTATGCTTAAATAACGTGCTAGTATTGATATAGATTATGTATTTACTCACTTGATTTGTGGAGTTGACCTAATACCCCACTTGTGGGTAAAGTTACACAAGGAGAGTATAAGAGATGTTATGTGGTCTAGACATGTAGAAATATGTCATGTATGAATAAAGAGTTATATGTTATGTCATTTTGGAGTATGATGTTGACTCATAAATCTCGGTTATTATTGCTATTGTAAATGAACTAAAGACCCGGTTTGGGTTGAGGTTGTAAATGAACTAAAGACCCGGTTTGGGTTGAGGTTGTAGATGAACTAAAGACTTGGTTTGGGTTGAGGTTGCAAATGAACTAAAGACCCGGTTTGGGTTGAGGTCATAATTAGACTAAAGACTCGGTTTGAGTTGATTGTCGGATTGGCTAAAGACTTGGTTTGAGTTGATGTCATGGGATGGCTAAAGACCCGGTTTGGGTTGAGTGCTTAATTAGCTAAAGATCTCGTTTGGATTGATGCTACTCAAGTTAATTAGCTAAAGATCTCGTTTCGAGATGTTGTACTAGAGTTTCGAGCGGGAGCTGGAGCTGGTTAGGGTGTCATGTGATTGCTTTCTAGATCGGCATGAGTTATGGTTTTCTTCGTTGCGGGTCGGTGGGTGACTTCTATATCGTTCAAGCTGTGACGCAACTGCGTTCCGGGGGTGTCTGGACGTGTTTCCAGTCGGTTTTAGGGTTGTCTGTCTTCTCTGTGCCGCTGTGGTGGTTTGATTCTCGCAAACTCTCGTTTAGTTTAGTTACGTTCTGTTTGTTCTAATTCGGTGTTGTTCAGTTTTGTTTTTGATTTGTTTCGGTTTTGCCCCATCGTAAAACTTGTTGTTTGATTTTTTTGGTTGGGTATAAAAGTTCTACTGCTGTTAAAAAAAAACCAATGTAACAAAAATGGAATTTACTCTTACTACTAGATAACGACGACCATAGATTTAGATCTAACATTTTAACTTTAAGGACTATTTTTGACTTTCCTTTCAAGATAAAAGATATTTTTTTTTGGCACAACTAAGATATTATCTCTTAGTTCATTTAAATTGTTCTAAATTTTCTTTTCTTTTTTATAGATGATGGATATGATCCATTCATAAAAACCGACAATAACAAAAGATTTATTTCAGTTAATAATGACACCGGTAAAAGAAATTGTTAAATAGCTAGATTTATTGAATGAATTCAAACAATTTATGGATACAAATAGGTGGATGTAGTGGATTTTGATTTTAGATTACCAAATGTTGTACAATACTTATTTTTCCACATTAGATCATCTTTAGTCTATGTTTGACAAACTAACTGATAAGCTAGGTTATGAATGATAAGGTAGTTGATGACTGATAAGTTAGAGGGTAGTGGATAACTTAGCTGATAATTGATAAGCTAGCTGATGAACAAAGTTTGACAAAAACTAGCTTATAAGCATGTAAAATGAGCAAAAATAACATCTTAAAAAAAATAATCAATTACAAATATTTCATAATATAATTCAATTAAATTTCTAACAATATAATTAAAATTAATTTCTAATAATATAATTTGTTAATTACTACAAACAAAATGGTAAAGAAAAATTAAATAGTATAATATTTTAATTAAAAGAATTTAAAATTGATTATTATAAATATACACTATATATGAATTTTGAATTTTTATAATAATTTTTAGAAAAACTCTACATTAATTTATTATTTTAAATGACCATTACATTTAATATGAATAACAATAAAATTGTTTAACCTCACATATCCTAATTAATTAATATTTTTTTCAAAAATATAATTAATAACTAAATTAAATATTTTATTAAAATTATTTAGTATATTTTAGTTTTTTCTGAAATAAAATAATTATAACTTTAACATTTATGTAACTTATATGTTTATTTTTAGAATTGTTATATTGCTTTTTGATATCTAAATATATTGAATAAAAATTTAAAAAATAATTAATATAGCTAATATCATTATAAATAATAAATAATTATTACTAAGAAAAAAATTAATTAACAATATATAATTAAAATTAATTAATAATTTTTAATTACTATAAATACTATATTTATGAATAACTAACATTTGTTTATGATTAATAGTTAATATTTATTAATAATTAATGTTAATTTATAACTAATATTATAAAGGTTATAACTGAAAAAAAATGTAAAAAAATAACTTCTTCCGCTACTCCAAATAACTTATATTAATAAGCTAACTTATAAGATAACTTATATACATTCAAACAATTACTCAAAAAATAAACTAACTTATTTTTATCAAACAATACCTTAATCAACATACCTTTTACTGTTATGCAAAGTTTAATACCAAATTTCATGTAGTATTCAACAACACTACCTTTAATTTGTTAAGGTTTTAATATTTATAAAACATTCCTCCAATTTTATGATATATGTGGTTTATACATTATTTCATTGTCTATAACATTTTATAAATTTTAAAAAATATTAATTTATAATAATTTATAACACAATAATATATTTAATTAAAACATACCAATAATATATATTCTAATGTGAAAGCATATAAGTTAGAAATGAATAATGATCATTAAAATAAAAACATATATAACCAAAAATGAACTGTATATTATTTGGTTCAAATGATATAATAATATAATTTATAAATTTATCATAAAATATGTATGACTTATAGAATTAATAATTATACGGGTAGTATTGAAAACATATGTATTAAAACTAAGAAAAAATGTACTTGAAATATTATATTTTTTTTGTGTAAATCATCTCCAACATATTATTTAAAATGGATATTTCGAGGATTTTTGCTCCAAAATTTTCTCAAAAGTAGAGAAAATAGGAGAGAGAGAGAGAGAGAAATGGTGTGTTTGGTACAGAGATTTGAAGGCAGAAAAATGGAAATGAACCTTAATTCCCTTGTTTGATAAGTTAGAGAAAAGAAAACCTGAGAAATAAATGATTTACTTTTATCTACTTTTATTTTCCCCCAAAATGAAAAGAAAAGCTAGGAATTGAAAATTGGATTCTATAGGAATTGAAAATAAGACACGGAGGGTTCCACGGTAACCCAACCAAACGGGGTCGGTTTTGGACGAAATTTTGTGTGATGCCTCGTAAACATAAAAAAAAAACATGATCCGAAAAAAAAATTCTCGTTTTGGGGTCGGGATTTTCCCGGGGCTCGGGTTTTGACGGGTTCCGGTCCAAACGGGGTCGATTTTGGACGAAACTTTGCGTGATGCCTCGTGAACATAAAAAAACATGATCCCAAAAAAATTTCTCGTTTTTGGGTCGGGATTTTCCCGGGGCCCGGCCCGGACTCGGGTTTTGACGGGTTCCGGTTCAAACGGGGTCGGTTTTGGATGAAATTTTGCGTGATGCCTCGTGATCGTAAAAAAACATGATCCGAAAAAAAATTCTCGTTTTGGGGTCGGGATTTTCCCGAGGCCCGGCCCGGGGTCAGGTTTTGATGGGTTCCAGGTCAAACAGAGTCGGTTTTGAACGAAATTTTGCGTGATGCCTCGTGAACATAAAAAACATGATCCAAAAAAAATTCTCGTTTTGGGGTCGGGATTTTCTCGGGGCCCGGCCCGGGCTCGGGTTTTGACAGGAACCCGGGCAAACGGGGTCGGTTTGGGACGAAACTTTGCGTGATGCCTCATGAACATAAAAAACATGATCCCAAGAAAAAATTTCTCGTTTTGGGGTCGGGATTTTCTCGGGGCCCGGCCCGGGCTTGGGTTTTGACAGGAACTCGGCAAACGGGGTCGGTTTGGGACGAAACTTTGCGTGATGCCTCGTGATCATAAAAAAACATGATCCGAAAAAAAATCTCGTTTTGGGGTCGGGATTTTCCAGGGGGGCCGACTTGGGCTCGGGTTTTGACGTGTTCCGACCTAAACGGGGTCGGTTTTGGATGAAACTTTGTGTGATGCCTCGTGAACATAAAAAAACATGATCCAAAAAAAAATTCTCGTTTTGGGGTCGGGATTTTCCCGGGGCCCAGCCCGAGGCTCGGGTTTCGATGGGTTCCGGCCCAAACGGAGTCGGTTTTGGACGAAACTTTGCGTCATTTTAATTATTAATTTAATTATTAATTTATGCATTAGTTATTAATTTATGGATGCAAATGATATGTTTGTATAATTCTCTGTTGAAATCTCTGTGCTCCCAAACAAGGGAAATGATTCCCTGTTACATTTCTCTGTCGAATTCTCTGTGCTACCAAACAGGAGAGTCAATTCTTATTCTCCAGACCAATTCTCTTTCTCTGCAACTCCATTCTCTGTACCAAACACACCCTAAAATTCTCCAAATTTAGAGAAATGTCCAACTAGGAAAGAGAAATTATTTCTTATTCTTCCTAACAATGAGAAATCTTGAAATTAAATTATTTTGAAGAGAGAAATAATTTTTTATTAATTGCATTGTATATTTTAATAAACGAATGATTGTGTGAGAATATGAGTTAAGGTGAGAAGTGTAAGAAAAGATTTGGACTCTTGATCACTATTAATTAGTGTTGATCTAATCGTTCAATTAAGTCTTAAAATAACCTGTGAATTAGCTTAAAAGAGAATTCTTAATTGATCTTCAATTAGGATTAATCTAAGGATTGAGATCTCTTCTTACCATTATCACGATAACTACTATTCTTATCGGAAACCAACTCTATTTTAATATTATAATTAATATTTAAATCTCTAAAATAGAGAAATTGTTAGAGATGAATGTAATTTTTCTTTGAAAATTCTGACTTTTGATTATATTTTGGAGATGCTCTATACATTAGAAGATTTACCATTTGCTTCAAAACAAATCCACCAAAATGACACAAAATTTGATGTTCTATATGAAGATACATGCACCCTCTCAACTAAGGGGCTGTTTGTTTACCTCTTAATGATGCCATTAAGAGGTAAACGTCTGATTCGGTCAAACATTGTATTGTTTGGATGGATTATGAAAAGGGTCTGAATGGTACAATTAGCCCTGAATCGCTCCTTCACCCGCCTACCTCCCATACGATTCAGATCTACGATTTCCAGGCTTGCCCTCCGATTCTTTGTTTCTCTTCATCCTATCGTTCATCTCTACACTCTCATTCCTCTCGATTCTCGATCACTGTTGGATAACCAGCGACGAGGCCCAGTGACGCATCTTGGAAACCTAGAAGCGCACCCCTATTGAAAACCTACGATCGATTCATCAGGTAATACTTCTCGATTGTGATTATGTCTCTTCTCTGTGATTATTTTTGTTCTAGTGGTTTCATTGAACCTGCTTTTCTTGTGATTATTTGGTTTCATTTGTTTTCAACAACCCTCTATTGTTGATATATGGTTTTCATAGCAACGAACCATCTTTGGTTCCATTGGTTTCATTTATTTGGTGATACATTTTATAAAGAAAAGAACTAGTGGTTCCATTGGTTTCATTGGTTTGGTTCCATTGGTTTCATTAATTTGGTCCCTAGAGTAGAACAATACAATTGATCTTTGATGAAACATCAAGTACACCTTATGTCTGTAAACAGCAAAAAAGAGAATAAATAGATCAACATGACAGATAAATGAAAGCCATTTGTGTAAGCACACACCTCTGTTAATTGGTTTGAGCATTCAAGCACAAACTAGTTATTTTTGGTTTCATTGACTTGGTTCCATTGATTTTGTGATACAATATTTAAAGAAAAGAGCTAATGGTCATTGGTTTACATTATCTAAATGCAATGAAACAAGAAGTTCTATGATACATTATATAAAGAAAAGAACCACGGGTTACTGATTTAACCATTTTGCATCAAAAGAATGTCATCATTTTAGTTTTGGCTTTAACTTAGGATTAAAAAAAATCTTCTGATATTTGTTTTGATTTGACAGTTCTAGTTTTGGTTTTTGACAAGATTACTGTCTTGATATAATGAATTCGGATATATATTCATTTTATTATGACTTTTGGTTAAACAATTAATTGAGTTATCTGGTCTAACTTCTTTTGGTTTCTTTTTCTTTGTTTGGGATATTTTGGTATGTTGTTGAAGTTAGATGTTGAATGAATTAATACTCGATCTAGCTTTCATGAGCACTCAAAAATTCGAGTCTCATGTCCAAAATCTAGATTTTTATTGTATTCGGTATTGAGTTCGGTTATCCGTTTGTTATCTATTGTATCCGTGCACTGAGAATTTGGCTCAGCCGTTTTCTTTCTTTGTGGCAGATATCCAAGGATAAACTAAGGAGTAAGGGATCCAAGTATCTAAGAGGTTTGTTGATTTGTATTTGTAGGTTTTGTTAATGTTGTAAAACAATTATTGGAGGGAAAAAAATACATTGTTCGAGACAATTGTTATATTAGATGGTGTTTATTTTAAATATGGTTTAATAATGCTCTGTATGCTCTTGTTAGCAGTTTGTTTTAAGTTCGAGTGTAACCTCCTTTTCCATCTCGGGAAGGGGGTGTTACAAGAATGGTATCAGAGCCCTAGGTTCTATCTTGTAGAGAACCAAATAGGTTTGACCTGTGAATATATGTAGTTTAGAAGAGAATATCCGAATGGTGTAGTGGAAGCGTGGTGGTGAAATTATGTTATTGTTATCCTAGACTGACTCCCTAATTGGTACGAGGATTAAGGATCTATGGATTTGAATTAGCTTATTGGTTGATGAATATCATGGTCGAAATTGTAAAAGTTGGTGTATGATATTTTATGGCTTTTGGTTGAAATGTTGTGGGTTAAAAATTGTAAATGTTTCTTTTAAGGTTATAGGCAATTTAATTCGGATTGGTTTACTAAGCCAATAGTCTTAAGTGATTAGATTTAAGAATATTTGAATTAATGATATAGTTGTAATGATTGACATCGATTATCCGTTGGGAAAGTTGCAATTTGGTATACATAGAACGTAGTAATATGGTTGAAATAATTATATGTTATCTAAGGAATAAGAAAATTAGATAGAATGTCGTATAAGGATTAGTTGAAATGTTGGATGACATATTATTGACGGTAGTATGTGGTTTTGGATAAGTTGTTATAAGATACTTAACGTTTCTCGGTATCATTTTTTATGCATGATCAAGGATGGAACTGTGCATTGCGTTCTTTAAATTTAAAGATGTTTGGTTGGGGATATTTGAATGCTCAAGTCAAATGCTTCGAGTTAGAATTTGGTTTCTAAAGCGATATTAGATATGCAATTTTGTATCTAGCTAGAATCAAGATTTATGGTATTTAGAAATTAGTGTTCTTTGGTGGATATATGTTTTTTATTCCGTTTTAGAGTTGGTAGAGGAGTAGTCATGATGTAAGGTTAGTTGCTTTATTGAAATATTTTTTTTTTGTGTTTTATTTGTTATACTAAGATTGAGGTGTGACTTGTAAGTATTGATGTGTTAAGACTTAAATTGGGTTTATAAATTTGGAGGACCAATTCTTTTAAGCGGTGAGTCGTAATAACCCAAGTTATTTATATAGTTTTGAGGATTTTAAATTTTATTGAGGATTTAGTTGATCAATGCCGTAAATTAATTTATAGAATTGTCTCATATAAGAATCATCATGTGTTCACAATTATAAGGATGTGATAGAAGATTGGCTTTTGTTATATTTTTGCTTATTTGAATTCCGAGGACGAAATTTTTTTAAGGGATGTAGATTGTAATAACCCGTAATTTTTTTTAGAAAATATATTCAAATAAATGTATTAGTTTGAGTTTGGAAACTTTAGAAAATTAGAGGGACTAATTATGTCATTAAGCAAAACTTTGAAATATTTTTTTTTGAATGACCTTAGAAGGTTGCAAACCAAGTAGGATTTTATATATAGATATATATTATGCTTAAAAAAAGGAAAAAGAAAAAGATATTTGACATCTCATTTAGGGTTTGGCGGCGTGATATGTACATGAATTAAGATTATTTTTTTTATTATTATCATTATTATTATCCTATGAATGCTCTATGGGTGAAGAAATCATAAGGAAGAAAAAGAAATCGAGAAGGAAGGTTGAAATTCTTGGAGTTTCAATTATCAGTATTAGGGTTTGAGGTTGGATTGATGTTGGAAGTTTTGATCATGATTAGAGACTCGTTGAAGAAATTTGATGGAGTTTTCATTAGCGGTTTTCAGATATTAGTTAAAGGTACGGATTCCTTATTCTTCCCTCATTAACCTGCGTTTATTTGAGTCGTTATATATGTGTGTACGGATTCGTTATATTTTCTTCCGTTGTGTTTACTAGATCGGGTTTTTATGCATATGAATATACTAATTCCAATTGTATTTAATTGATTCGTTGAATCCGTACGGTCTCTTTGTTAGTTCTTTCGAGTCGTGCCGTTCGATTTGCTAAATAATGTGTTTTTACTTCCTTCAAAGTATTTTTGTGTTTCCGTTTGATCAGTTGATTGTTTGATCATGGGTTAGTCGATCGGTTGATCATGTGAATTCTCGGGTGAATCTTCTTTTGGTTTTTTTATTTTTATGCAATAAATTGAGGTTTGCATATGTTAAAAACGGCAAACTCAATTTATAAATCCGCTGAATTTTACTCTGAAAATTTCGTGTTTTTTGTAAAAATCATAACAAATCACTCGTTTACCGGATTAAGGCATACGATAAGGTTTTGAAAAGCTGGAGATGTCTTCTACGATTTACTGTCACACGAGCAAACTGTGATTTTTATGCTAAGGTGTCTAAAATCTGGGTTTTTCAAAACTAGTCTCGTTTTAGGCCAGAACAGCGCGACTGTTTTCAAAAATTCGTGTAAAATCCATTTTAAATCTGATTCAGTCCATTCTTGATTCGTTGGAATCCTAAGACGTTTATTTGAAACTTCTGTTTAGATATTGTTTTCTAAAACTTATTGGAATTATGATAAAATATCGGATTTGTAAACGTGTAAAGTTCTAAAAATAGTACGACATGATTTCAAAAAGTTGTAAGTGTGAAATTCCTAGTCTATGTTCGAATTTGATTTGTCGTACGATTTGGTTTCAAACTCTTTTGTGAAGGTTCGTACATGAAGTTACGTCAACGGTTTACTAAACTCGTCCCATTTAATTTTCTTTCGATTTGTAAGTCTGTCAGTTTTAGAGTGTTCGAAAAATAAAGCTTTTAAGTGGAGCGGTCAATATTTTTGTACGTTCAAATACCCTTTTTATTTGTTTTGTAATTCGTATGATTTGATATTCATTTAGTATGATCACATGTGTTGTGACATACTTTTGAAGTTTATACGTTAAGGTGTATCAAGCTACTAACCACCTATGGGGGTACCATAGGCACGTCATTGTGGCACCGATGGCGTGACACCACCCGTGGCAGTGTGATCAGTCCACGACGTCTTCTTTTGATTTTGTGTGCTCTGATGAGAGCTGGCGTGGTGTGACGGGAGGCGTATGGGTCGACCCTAGTTTGTAGGGTGGATGATGGTGTAGTGCCCAACACCGCATCTCACATTATTTAGTACAGTTGGATGAGAATGTTCAACGTACGTGCCTATGTTGCTTATGTATGACACTTGTTGTATCTGTTTATGTGTGACATGAAACTCAAGTGTATGCGATTATTTGTTCGAGCTCGATATGCAATCTTATGATATGATTTTGATTTAAGCTTCTCGGATTAGCTTGATATTTAGTTGACAATATTTGTTTTGATTTGACAGTTCTGGTTCTGGTTTTTGACAAGATTATTGTCTCGATATAATGAATTCGGATATATATTCATTTTATTATGACTTTTGGTTAAACAATTAATTGAGTTATCTGGTCTAACTTCTTTTGGTTTCTTTTTCTTTGTTTGGGATATTTTGGTATGTTGTTGAAGTTAGATGTTGAATGAATTAATACTCGATCTAGCTTTCATGAGCACTCAAAAATTCGAGTCTCATGTCCAAAATCTAGATTTTTATTGTATTCGGTATTGAGTTCGGTTATTCGTTTGTTATCTATTGTATTCGTGCACTGAGTGTTTGGCTCAACCGTTTTCTTTCTTCGCGGCAGGTATCCAAGGATAAACTAAGGAGTAAAGGATCCAAGTATCTAAGAGGTTTGTTGATTTGTATTTGTAGGTTTTGTTAATGTTGTAAAACAATTATTGGAGGGAAAAAAATACATTGTTCGAGACAATTGTTATATTAGATGGTGTTTATTTTAAATATGGTTTAATAATGCTCTGTATGCTCTTGTTAGCAGTTTGTTTTAAGTTCGAGTGTAACCTCCTTTTCCATCTCGGGAAGGGGGCGTTACAATAATAGTTTCCAAACAAGCATTTTCTATCTAATACTCAATCATATAGAGTCTCTTAATCATTCTGATCACTTAATCATTTTGCACTAAACCATTGGCAATTGTCAAACAACCCCTAAAAACACTCAAACTAAACAATGTTAGACCTATAAACCATATTCAAAGTAAAATACATTCCACAGTATTTATAGCTACACTTTTTCAAATTTAGGGACCACTTTCGGATTTCTTTTTTGTAAACCATGTGGACCAAAAGTGGAATGTACTCTACTATTACATAACAACCACCCTACATTTAGGTCAAACATTTAAGAATCATTCCTCACTTTCCTTTTTAAGGAAAATATATTATATCAAAAACATTTAACTTTTTAATTCATTTAAACCGCTCTAAATTCTTCATTTTGTAGATGATGGATGTGACTCATCTACATTCTCAAAAGATTTATATCAATTAATAAAAAAATGAAACAGATAAAAAAAATTGCTAAATGAATGGGATGGATTCAAACAATCTATGGATTATTTAAATAGGTGGATTATATATTTGGATTATTTGATGTTAAATTCACCAAAATCTTGTACTATATTTGTTTTTCGCAACAAATTGTAACATTTTGTTCTGCTGAACTATAGAATACCAAATTTCGTGTAACAATATTAATCAATATTATTTTTTTGCTAGAGTTTTGATATTTACAAAATGGTACTTTAATCTTACGATATATATACTTTTACATCATTACATTAATTGTCTAATATTCTTTTAATAAATTAAAGAAAAACATCGTGTTATGATATTTTACAACACATTAACATATTATACCAAATTACCAATAATATATGTTCTAAGATGAAAGCAGAAGAAATTGGTAACAGTAGCAGTTGAAGAAATTGATAACAATGGCAAACAGAATGAACGATCTTTTTGTTATGATATTAGAGCTTTACAACAAGGTTGTTTATATACAAAAAAAAAAAAACTCCAGCGGTAAATAAGCTAAGGGCTGGAAGTTTGGTAATCTAATCCTAGCCAAAAAGGAAAAGAATAAAGGTGATTACAATTAACCAAAATAAGATTAAATCAAATCTTTTCACTCCCCCTCAAGTTGGTGCATGAAGGTTACGAATGCCCAACTTGCCAGCTAAAAATCTGAAACGCGTTGACCCCAATGCCTTGGTAAATATGTCCGTGACTTGATCATCCGTGGAGATTTTTCGAGGAAATATTTTCTCCTGATTCCACCCGTTCTCGAACGAAATAACAATCTATCTCCACATGCTTGGTTCTTTCATGAAACACCGGATTGTTTGCTATATGATATGCAATCTGGTTGTCGCAAAAGAGCAAAGTAGCTTGTGGTTGTGGAGCATCAAGATCTTTGAGCAACCAACGCAACCATAAAACTTCACTAACGGTGGTTGCCATGGCTCTATATTCTGCCTCTGCTGATGAGTGTGACACGACAGACTGTTTATTTGATCGCCAAGAAATTGGTGCCCCTTCTATTGATATATAGTAACTGGTGCAAGATCGCATCTTCATAGAACGACCACCCCAACTTGCATCACAATAGGCTTCGAGCGATAAATCTCCATGAGATGGGAGGAAAATCCCCTGCCCGACGGTAGTCTTGAGAAACCGTAAAATACGTATTGTTGCGTCCATGTGCGTGTGTCGAGGCGCTGTGATGAATTGGCTCAAAAGATTCACAGCGAACTGAATGTCGGGTCGCGTGACAGTTAAATAAAGTAAGCGACCAATGAACCTGGGATACTGAAGTGCATCAACCTGTGGACTGGAATCTTCTGTACTAAGGCACAGGTTTTGTTCCATAGGAAAATCACTAGGTCGACTTCCTTGTAAACCGCTCTCTTCTAATATGTCAAGCGTATATTTTCGTTGACTCAACACAATTCCTTCTTGGGACCTTGCAACTTCAATTCCCAAGAAGTATTTGAGTGGTCCAAGATCTTTAATGTTGAACTTGCCATCCAAGTATGCTTTCACATCGACAATTTTATGTTCATCATTTCCGGCCAATATGACATCGTCAACGTAGATGAGAGCGGCAACATAGATCCCACTTCTCTTAAATATGAACAAGGAATGATCTGTCCGCGATTGTCTAAAACCAATGTCAAGTAATGCTCGAGTAAATTTGTGATACCAATTTCTCGATGTTTGACGGAGGCCATACAGTGACTTGCGTAATTTGCAGACCCGTGTTTCTCCACTTTTCACAAATCCTTGTGGAATCTTCATATAAACATCTTCTATTAGGTCTCCATGGAGGAAGGCGTTGTTTACATCAAGTTGATGTATAGACCAGTTCCTTTTTGCTGATACGGCCAAAAGACTGTGCATGGTTACTAATTTAGCAACCGGTGCAAAGGTTTCATGAAAATCTATCCCTTCGATTTGTGTAAAACCTTTTGCAACGAGGCGTGCCTTATAACGCACAATTTCGCCGTTTGGTTTATATTTGATTTTATAAACCCACTTAGAGTCGATGGCCTTTTTTCCCGGCGGCAGTGGTTCAAGAGTCCATGTCTTACTTTCTTCCAAAGCTTGTATTTCTTGTTTCATCGCCTCCCGCCATCGATCATTTTTGACAGCTTGGTGATAATACTTAGGCTCATCGTGAGAAGTGATGGCCGTAAGATAAGTTTTGTGAGTGGAATAGAATTTGTTATAAGACACAAAATTAGATAAAGGATATTCCGTCGAGGTTCCCGAGTTAGCGATGGGTTGCGAATGGTCTATAGATTGTGGTATTTCAGTAACATATGAATCCAAACGTTTGGGTTGCCTTTTCGTTCGATCACTTCTACGCAAATTTTCATTTACAGATTCACCGGTATTTTGTGATTGTGAAGCCTCTGGTGCTATTTCTTGTTCCAAATCAACCTGGGTATCACCTTGTGATGAGTCATGCTCCTGTAAATAGTCTTGGGGTGATGTTTCATTGTGGACTACAACAGGTGGATCACCATTTTCATGTCCAATGAAATCTTCTTCCCATTCTCTTGCCCTTTGAGTAACCAATTCAGGGATCTTTGATTCTGGATTTGTGTCTTTGAGAGGAAAAACATTTTCAATAAATTTAACATCTCGTGATGTATATGTTTGCCTGGTTTCAAGATCAAAAACACGGTATCCCTTTTGCGCATTTGGGTACCCTACGAAAACACAAGGCCGACCCCGTACGCCGAATTTTTCACCCCCCCCCTTTTTATTATCTTTAACGTAAACCAAACACCCAAAAATACGGAGATGATCATACGAAGGTCTTTTATTGAATAAAATTTCATAAGGTTTCTTATTTTTTAAAACTTTGGTAGGCAACCGATTAATTATGTATGTGGCGGTTAAAATACATTCCCCCCAAAACTCTATCGGTAATCCCGCCTTGAACCTTAAGGCTCTAGCCACTTCCAAAATGTGCTTATGTTTTCTCTCGACTACCCCATTTTGTTGTGGGGTATCTGTGCAAGATGTCTCTAGTAAAATGTCGTTTTCAATGTAGTAATCTAACATTTTTTGAGACCGGAATTCGAGGCCAATGTCACTCCTTATTCTTTTTACCTTCTTTCCAAATTGAGTGTGTACCATGTTGCAAAACATGGTAAGATAGTGGCTCACTTCAGATTTATATTTCATCAGAAAAACCCAAACACCTCTACTAAAATCATCAACCACAGACAAAAAATAATGAGCACCGGTGTGAGATCCCACATCGGCTAGGAAGGAGAACAAAGTCCTCCTTATAAGGGTGGATGGATACCTTCCTTGCATGAGGCCTGTTGCCTGTCACAGGGTGCGGTCTGGGTGCGTCCCGCGTATGCCTGTGCTGGCAGGAACAAAACCGTGAGTGGTGCCGGCATGCTTATGCAGAGGGTATCCGCAAAGCGGACAATATCATGTACGGTGGACTGGGATGTTACAAATGGTATCAGAGCCAGTCAGCGAGGACGCTGATCCCACTAGGTGGGTGGATTGTGAGATCCCACATCGGCTAGGAAGGAGAACAAAGTCCTCCTTATAAGGGTGGATGGATACCTTCCTTGCATGAGGCATGTTGCCTGTCACAGGGTGCGGTCTGGGTGCGTCCCACGTATGCCTGTGCTGGCAGGAACAAAACCGTGAGTGGTGTCGGCATGCTTATGCAGAGGGTATCCGCAAAGCGGACAATATCATGTACGGTGGACTGGGATGTTACAACCGGAAGAGGAGGGTGTTCTATAACCACCCCAAATATCACAATGAATAAGTTCGAAACAATTGTTCGTTTGAATGCTACTACATTGAAAAGGAAGTCTTGTCAACTTAGATCTTAAACATGAGTCGCAATGTTCCTCATCATTTATTGAAATACCACAAATATTATCAAAATACTGAGACTTCAAAACAGATGCATGTCCTAGTCTTTTGTGCCACACCCTTGAATCAACAGTAACATTCATAGCCATACCTTCCTTTGCAACTGACTCTAAGCAATATAGACCATCGCATTCTCTACCCATCCCAATCAAGTTTCTCGAAGCTAAGTCCTGTATCACACAAAAATCGGGAAAGAAAGTAAGGGCATAATTCATATCTTTTGTCAACTTGCTAACCGAAAGCAAATTACACTTAAAAGCAGGTATATTCAAGACATTATTGATTTTTAATCCGTTTGGAAAACTAGTGTTACCGACACTCCTCACGGGTATGGTTTCACCATTGGGAATTTTCACCGACATTTCATTCTCGGAACATGTTTGATTTTCCAAAATTGCACCAACGCACGTGATGTGCTCGCTTGCACCTGAATCAATTATCCAAGTGTTTAAATCAGTTGCCTTACCAGCCATGTTTGTTGTGGGAAGGGTGTCCACACGTTCGGCATTGGAAGAGTCAAAAGTCCCGCCAAAATACTCCACTAGTTTTGTGTACTGATCATCAGATAAGCCTGGAATGGGGCTGTTTACACCAGCAACGAGATGTGCTGTTTTACCTGGTACTTTGGGTTTGTTACGACCATCTCTTCCCTTTTCGCCATCCCAGTTTTTCTTTCTTCCTTCCGGATACCCTACAATCTCGTAGCATTTCTCCACCGTGTGATAAAACTTTCCACAGTGTGTGCATCTCGGTTTCTCAAGTTGGCTCCCTTTGGCATCTTCCCTGTTCTGTCGGCGGGTACCATAGGCTTGAAAAGCGGTTGCTTCAACTTTTATTCTACATGTGGTTGCAATTTGTTTTTGCTTCTCGTCCTCCGACATAAGGTGATAAGTCGTTCCCAAGGAGACAATCGGCTTTGTTGATAAGATTTGGGTTTTAATCGTCCCAAAGCTTTCATCCAAACCCATAAGAAATTCATATAAACGTTCCTTCTCTCTAATCTCCACCAATTGTTTAGAGATGTCATAGGTGCATCCGCCACACTTGCATTTTGGGACATGGAAGATAGATTGGATCTCATCCCATAGACCCTTAAGCTTGGTGTAGTAAGATGAGACAGAAAGTTTCTCTTGTCTGGTGAGGGTTAACACCTGCTTCAATTCATACGCCCTATGTGCACTCTCGCTACCAAAACGCTCATGAAGGTCGTCCCACACTTCACGTGCCGTTTTCACATGTTTAACGCTCATGCGGGTCTCCTTTTCCTTTGAGCTAAGCAACCAACCTCTAACCATGGCGTTGCATTACTTCCAAAGTGGTAATTCTGCAGCACCTTCACCCGGGATTGGAATCGATCCATCGACTAATCCAATTTTGTTCTTTGCAAAAAGGGCATTAGTCATGTCATCAACCCAATCTGCATAGTTCCCATCTCGAAGGAGATCGCTAACGAAAACAATATTCAGACTATCAGAGGCCGATATGAAATAAGGAGACATAACTTCCACCGTAATCGAACCAGAAACACCGCCTTCTTGCTTGTTGTCGTCTTTTGTCATGGTGGAAGAAGATGATAAAGAATTTTCGGTAAAGTTATATTGTTTGCGGAAGCTGGATCGTCAGCCACTCTGATACCATGAAGAAATTGGTAACAGTAGCAGTTGAAGAAATTGATAACAATGGCAAACAGAATGAACGATCTCTTTGTTATGATATTAGAGCTTTACAACAAGGTTGTTTATATACCAAAAAAAAAACTCCAACGGTAAATAAGCTAAGGGCTGAAAGTTTGGTAATCAAATCCTAGCCAACAAGAAAAAGAATAAAGGTGATTACAATTAACCAAAATAAGATTAAATCAAATCTTTTCACATTTACAAACGGCTAAGTTAAAAATACATAATTACCAAAATAAAAACATACGTAATTAAAAATGAACTAAAATTTGGTTCAATGGTATAATAATATTATTTATTAGGTTATCGTGAAAATATAAAATATATATCTATAATATATAGAGTTAGTAGATATAGGGATAGTATAAGAAATATATGTAATTAAAAAGTAAATAAATATACATGGAATATATATATAGGGGCACGTTCAAACGAGAAGGTAGTCAATTTGCGAGATAATTATCATTTATAAATTAGGATAATTACAATTTTGAATTGGACAAATCCTTAAAAATCTAATTATATCTTTTAAATTTATTTACTTTTAATTTTAATAAATTCATAATTTTTTTATCTAATTCTATTTTTTTTTTCTAGATACATTTTTGATAAAAAAAGTTACAATTTTCGTAAAATATCACATGTGACATCCACAATGAATTAATTATATTTTTCACCATTTTTTCTCTATTTTTTGAATCACATGTGATTAATTCCTTTTAACATATGACCTATTATGTATCACCTATGATTCACTATGTGAATTCTTGTACATATCACATATCATATGTGATACTGTCAATAATCATATGTGATAATATCAAACATCATATGTGATTACATGTGATAAAATAATGGTAAAACATATGAAGGTAATACCAAATATCACATATGAACTATCAAATATCATATGTGATACTATCAAAATTCACATGTGAAAATATCAATATCATATATGATTACATGTGATAAATTAAAATAATAGTAAAAGAAATGAACCTAATATCTGATAATATCAAATATCATATGTGATAGTATCAATAATCACATGTGATAGTATCAAATATCATATATGATACTATCGATGATCATATTTGATAATATCAACATCATATGTACTCAAATGTGATTTACACCAACACTGACTACAAAGTAAATCATGGTTGTTAAGAAAATGGAATTCATCAAGACGAGGAGGCGGAAGCGATCCTCCGATTGTAATTTTGGCGACAGTTTCGAATAACATGATCTTGGTGGTGTTTTTGATACCGGTCCTATACTACTTTGGGTTTTGAATTAAATTGGATGTTGATGACAAATAAAGAAATTAAGCAAGAAATAATTTGTAATTGGATAATTTAGAATGATGAGGAGGCACGTGGCATAAGTTTCCGAAAGCGTCAAGATTGAATGGTGATGTATTCTTATCGGTAAGATTTAGTTTTTAAATTGGTTTAAAAATCAAATCAAATTTCTTATTTATTTGAAATATAATTACGGTTAGAAATAATAATTTATTATAAAATGACATTGCTATCTTTTTTAATTTAATTTTAGATAATTTTATTTAAGTTAATGATTTAATAAGATATGTGGTCTATATTCTTTCTCGTCTTCTCGTAAATTATTTATCTTCTCGTATGATCTTCCCTATATATATATATATATATATATATATATATATATATATATATATATATATATATATATATATATATATATATATATATATATATATACGAAAAATAGAAAAGTAATCCTAGTCTTTCATTCGGTCACCATCGGCTTTGACTGGTCAACAATTACGGCTTTTACTAGTCAAAAGTTGCAGTTATTCCAAAAATAGAAAAACAGTTTCGTAATTTTTACAAATACACGGGACGAGTTCATATATGAACCTGATGATTCACATATGAACTATATGTTCATATGTGAACAAGTGTAATTCACATATGAACTCTTTTAACTGGTTCATATATGAATTAATTAATTGTAGGTTCATATGTGAATCAGTTAAACTAATTAACAGATTCATATGAACTTTTGTGATTCACATATGAACTAATTAACTGATTTATATATGAATATATAGTTTATATATGAATCAGTTAAAATAGTTCATATGTGAATTACACTGGTTCATATATGAACATATAATTCATATGTGAATCATACAAGTTTATGTATGAACTCGTCCCGCGTATTTTACGAAACTACCCCTCTATCTTCTAAAGACCACACAAGGAATTATTTTGTGCTTCACGGTCAAAGCCGCAAATCTTGACCAGATAAAGGGCTAGGATCATTTATTTATTTCTCATATTTTTAGCATTTTTCAAATGAACCTAATCCTATATGTGTGTGTGTGTGTATATATATATATATATTGGGAAAGTGTCATAGGCTATGCCTAGACTAATCATTTGGCAAATTATGACGGTAAGACATCAGCCCTGATTAAACATAAGTAGCCACAATTATTGTGTATGTCTGGATTCGAACCCTGGACATATGAGATATTCCACCACATCCCCCAGAACCTTAACCAGTGCGTCACAACCCTTGTGGTTTAGAATATTATTTTTTATGTTAAAACAATCTAATACATTAGACATAATTTACTATTTGTATCATATTATACACCAAAATGATAGAAAATTCGATGTTTTACATTGAAGATGAAGACCCTAATGCCCTTCAATTAACAACATTCCAACTAATGATGTTACGACCACTATGGACCAATTTCAAAGCAAAATGTATACTCTGATAACTATATTTGCACTTTTTTTAGAATTAGGGACCATTTTCGGCTCTATTTGCAAAACACATGGACGAAAAGTGGAATTTACTCTCACTGTTACAACAACCGACCACCCTACATTTAGATCAAAACATTTAATTTTAAGACCGTTTTTCACTTTCCAAGGAAAAGATACTATATCAGACACCTTTAATTATTCTCTTTAATTTGTCTAAAACATTCTAATTTCCCCTTTCTATATACGATAGATGTGACATATTTAGAAGAAAACGACAGTGTCAAATAATTTATTTCAAGTAATAAAAAACAACTTAACTGATAAACGAAATTGTTAAATGGATGGGATGGACTAAAAAAATCTATGGATTTAAATAAATTGATATATTGGATTACTATTTGATGTTACATTCATCAAAACTTTAATTATTTTTCTGCATCAAATATCTTCAGTGAACACATTATTTTACTCAGTAAAACACCAACGTTTATGGAATGGTATTCACCATCACTATTCTTTGTTAATGTTTTAGTATTTACAAATAGTCCTCCAATTTAAAGAGATATACACTTTTATATTATTTCATTGTCAAATAACATTTTAATAAATTAAAATAATATCAATTTATAATAACTTACTGACGTAGCAGGAAATTGTGGAACGGATCGACAAACGTCTGGATCCAAGAATATCGAGTTTTACAACGAAACACTCGAAAAATTAAGAGAAAACTCTTAAAACTAGATATAAAACTCTAAAAAAGTTTAATTTAATTATTAATCAATAATATTAAAACTCTTAATATTAAAGAAAACAATAAACCCTATTTATAGTCTAAGATAATTAAAAGATAACTATGAATTAAATTTAAATCTAATTATAATCCTAAACCAACTAGGAAACTATTTAAATAATTAATAAAAAGGAAACTAAATAATAATCCTAATAATAATTAAAGCTAACAAAAGTTATTCTAAGTTTAAATAATTAAAATAAGGAAATATGTTTTCGAGAGTTGTCTTAAGTCTCGGTGAAACTCTCACTAAGCTCTGTTGTTGGCGCTACAAATTCCAGTAACCACAGGTACTTGTACCGGGACTTAGGTCTCGGTGTAACTACCGGTAGGGAATGTTTGCTCCTTTTTTTATGCCAAATTCCGAGTCTTCTTTGAGCTCGTTTTCTTCTTTTCTAAAGATAGAAGAAACATTAAAATATTATAAACGAAATAATTAAAAACACATGTAACATCCTAAATTTTAGAGAAGTAAAAATTCGAAAATTTTGCAAAATGACGGCTATAAATTGATAAACCTAGGTATAAAAACCTGTTATAAACAATCCCAACGTATCATCCCGAGAAACGGGGAAATAAAGTTATGACCTTTACAATTGATCAAATGAATAATATACTTAACAACCTAATAATCTAACTTAAATAAGAAAGATTAGTATCGGGTGTTGCTATTCTTCCAAAAGTGCATCCGCTATCAAAACACCGGTCTATACATCTCCCAAAAAGACCGCTCTTGACCCCAAGGCCATCTACTCAATCCCGACGAATCCCACCGGAAACCTGACCTGCTATACATGTCATTTTAAGAAAAAGTGTTAGGCTAAAGTCTAGTAAGATCAAACATATGCAGTTGAAATAACCGGACATAAAAGTAAGTAAAGAAATCTCTTTGTGACAATGATAGTAATAATAATGTTTTTGAATGTAGCAAGTACCTCTTGGGTTAACGGGGGAGACCCGCTTACTAACACAAATGACGGAATACAAAAGTAAGTCATTTGATAAGTCAGTAAAACCAATACACAATTAAAGTACACGCAAGGGATGTCAGACTCAGTGGCTTTAAATTTACACCCACGGAAACTCAAGTTCAACCCCGAAGGGTCCTTACGTCGAGATCCTCATCCAATATCGTAATACTTGAGCACGTAGGACTACAACCCAATTTGATGCCTAAATGTGCCTCGATGTGGGAAACTAATCGTCCCAACGTCGGAACAATAATATAACAAAATACGGGGTCATGACTCCCAAATGCAACAATTAAGCCACATAATGCTCATTAGGCCCAACGAGTATTCCAACAATTGATAATATGCATAAATGACGTGAGAGGTGATTTCCACCAAAACAATTTCCATTGGTTATCAAAAGATCACTAGTCAAAATATAAATGACCCCTTTTGTTTATGTCACAAATCCCAGAACATGTTGTAGACCAATGTGCAAACTTATCAGCAGTTAACCACAAGTTCCATGTACTCAAAATCCATAAATTTTACATTGTAGATACCATCCATTTAAATGTATTTCCCAAGTGTAAGTAAGCTAAATAGAATCATTATTGAGGTTCATAACTCTCCATTTCCAAACATTATCATCAACCCTAAAGTCTCTAAAATTTAGGTTTAGTATAAAGTTCCATAAATTAAATATATACAAGGAGATGTTTAGGTATTCAAAATCCTCATTTGACATGTATAAAGTTTTGTAAAGAGTGTATGAACTCACCTTAGTAGTTTTTTCCCAAAAGAAAACTAAACCCTAGAAATGGAGAAGATGAAGACTTGAGCCTAGATAACTTGTACACTTCCATTCCAACTTTACAATACCCAAACTCAGGAGAAAAATCACCCTAGCACACCACCAAATCAGATAAAATGACTAAAAATCGCGACTTCCTCTTTTTATACCCCTGACACCCGGCCGCGATAGTGACACGGCGAGAGTGACATTTGTCACTCTCGCAGGCATAGTCGCGCGAAAACTCCCCACCCGCGGTACAAACGAGGCGATAGTGCCCCACGATTGTGACCAGGGCACTCTCGCCTGCCACAATCGCGCGAACTGTACCGAGAGTTCGTATCCCCCGACGATTGTGCCTTCGTGATTGTGACACCCTGTCACTGTCGCGAGAACCACTAATTTCCCAAAAATGATGCATTTCAAACCATGATGCTTAAATCAATAAAACTCGATATTTAACTACTAAATCGTAACGCACAGAAAGTTCCAAAATGAGAAGAATGCTATAGGGATTTCCAGAAGTTGAGGTGTTACAACATAATGACCATAACCGAAAAATATCAATAATTTGGTTCATGTATAACAGGTTGTTGGTGTTGGAAATTTGAGTGTGAGGTTGGAATGTTTCCATCCCACATTGGTAGAAATACAAAAGAAGCTTGAGTTTATAAGCCTAGACTCTCAAGTGGGTCTTGAGTAAAATGATGAGCTTATGGTGGGGGTCTCAAAGAAGTGCAACGCACGCGCGCGCGTGGCCGTGGCCGAGGGCGCGGGCACGCACTTTGCACTTTGCACTTTGCACTTTGCACGCTCGCATCGGAGCTGAGGAGCCTCGCCCCGAGCTCCAAGTTTCTTTTTATGGATCGAGATGTAGAATTAATTAAGCAGATAATTATTTTCCAGCTGATAATTCTTTTAAGCAGATAAAGATCCAATTTTTCAGATAAATTCTCGGTTTTTTGAACATTAAAAAACGTGGGTTTATTGTTGCTAATCAGTTGGAGACTTAGTCTCCAACTCCAATCCCGATTCTTGGGGAGGAGTTTAGATAATATTCTCAGATTATTCTCTATATTTTCAAGTATAAATAGAGGGTTGATATTATTGATTAAACACACTGAAAATTAATCTGCCCTCTCTCAAAGAAACGATCTGCTCTCTGCTATCTCTCTCTCGATCTCTGCACTATGTCTCACGAACTGTTCATCACAGAACAGTTCTGCTTTCTACTAATTTTCTGTCAAGTTTTGCATTAAACAGTCAATACTATAGCTGTTAGTATTCGACTAATACTGCATCAAATCCTGGGCTAAGCGATTGTAGACTCACAACTTCATAGAGTGTCGCCAAAACCTTTAAGGAGTTTGGTTACTTGTTGTTGATCATCTTCTAAACAGTCTGGTTCATCGTTGCTACTAATCTTCTACACAGGTTGGTGTTTTACGATTTCTGCATTGTTTTATTTTTCGTCCACTAGAGTGGACAGTCTATCTTCTACCCCTTCTTCTAAACGATCTATCGCGAAGGATAGATTCGTTATTAGGTTCACATTATAATAATTATAAATCTGTTTTATCAAGTAATTGTTGATCTTTATTATAAAGTTTAATACTTTATAAATAAAGTTTGGATCTTTACCAATAAAGTTGTTGTTTTTTATATTCATCTCGTGATAATATTGAATTTCTAATTATAAAATTCAACAGTCTTAAAGGTTTTGATATGGACTTCGGAAACTCTTCCAACGTTCGAATGGTGAATCAAGAGTTTGTGAAACTTGACCGATTCGACGGGTGCCACTACACCCGATGGGCCGAAAAGATCAAGTTTTTACTAATGGTTATTAAGCTTTATCATGTGTTGGACCCAAACCTCCCTCCTATCCCTGATGATCTGATTCCCGAAAAGGGAAAAGAACCGGATAGGGCAAGAATAACCGAGCTTGAAAAATTAAGGCTACTCCGCAAGGAGGAAAAATCCTTGGCCTGCTGACATATTAAAAACATCCTATCCGATAGACTCTATGACTTGTACTCTCCGATAAACGATCCTATAGAGTTGTGGAAAACGCTTGAGTTTAAATATAAGACACAAGAAGAGGGAACTAATAAATATCTTGTGTCCCAATTCTTACGTTTTCAAATGAATGACGAAAAACCAATTTCAGAACAGATTCATGAGCTCCAGGTTATAGTAAACAAACTCAAAGTGCTTAACATAACTCTAACAGAAATTTTCCAAGTGGGGGCGGTGATTGATAAATTACCCCCATCTTGGAAAGATTTCTCAAAAAGAATGATGCACAAGTCTAAAGACTATTCTTTGGATGACCTGCTAAAACACATAAGGATCGAAGAAGAGACTAGAAATCGGGAAAAAAGAGGCAAGTCTGTGATGGGTGGTGCAAACAGCGTGAAGGCTGGCAACACCAAAGGAATGGGAAAGGTTGGAGGCTTTAAGAAGTGGAATCTGGGTCCACAAAAGAAGAGCTTTAAAAGATCCGGACAGCAATCCAAACCTGCGCAACAATTCAAAAGAACCGGGAAATGTCACGTCTGCGGTGAGACGGGACACTATGCCCGAGAATGCAAGGAAAGGAAATCCGGACCGCCAGTAGCCAACTCTGTTGAAGGAATCCAAAATCTTGTTGCAAACTTGCATATGGAAGAGATCGATATGATCTCGGAGGCAGCTACTAGAATCACTGCTAGTATAGGAGGTTGGTATTTGGACACGGGAGCTACAGTTCATGTGTGTAACTCCCGGTCCAAGTTTGTTGAATATGGCCCTGTTCGAGAAGGAAAACAGGTAATCGTGGCGAACAACGACAAGGCCGATGTTGCGGGAATGGGTACGGTGCTACTCAAGTTCACTTCCGGGAAGACTGTCACTTTGAGGAATGTTCTTCCCGTTCCTTCCATCAATAAGTGCCTCGTTCCTGGGAACAAACTCGATGAACATGGGTTTGGTATCAACATCGAGGAAAGGAAGCTATTGATTTACAAACGGAAGACATTCATAGGAAAAGGATACAACCTGTCGGGTATGTATCGGTTGAACTTGAGTGATGATGAGAATGAGGTCGGGCCAAGTGGGGGTAGTGATGTGTTAGCCATTTCTGATGAAGTTTTTGTTTCTACTATCGATGTAACTCGTACTGATTCCAATAAAATTAATTCTTTTGAGTACTTTGCTTGTTCAATATCTTTATGGCATAAACGTCTAGGCACACACCAATGTTAAAAATATTGAAAAAATGCAAAATAAAGGATTAATTAAAGTTGACAACAAAGATTTTGGAAAATGCGAGACGTGTGTAAAATCAAAGTTTACAAAGAAACATTTTCCATCAGTTAAAAGAGATACTACTATTTTAGAGTTGATTCATTCCGATATCTGTGAATTGAATGGAATACTTACCCGTGGTGGTAAACGGTATTTCATTACATTATGTGATGACTTCAGTCGGTACTTATACGTTTACTTATTACATTCAAAAGACGAAGCTTTTGATGCTTTTAAACTTTATAAATCTGAAGTGGAAAATCAACTTGAAAAACGAATCAAAATACTTCGATCAGATAGAGGCGGGGAATACTTTAACAGAGAATTTGATACTTTCTGTGAAGAGAATGGTATCAAACATGAATGCACCTCACCGTTCACCCCTCAACAGAATGGTTTGGTGGAACGAAAGAATCGAACTCTTGTTGAAATGGTCAACTGCATGTTGAACCAAGCGGGTCTGCCAAACAACCTGTGGGGAGAAGCCCTATTGACCGCTTGTCATATTCACAACCGGATCACTAGTCGTGTGATCCCAACTAGCCCATATGAACTATGGAAAGATAGAAAACCCAACCTGAACTACTTTAGAGTCTGGGGTTGTATTGCCTACTATCGGACTTCTGACCCTAAAAGATCCAAACTGGGAGCTCGTGATATTAAAAGTGTATTTGTGGGATATGCTAGAAATAGCAAGGCTTATAGGTTGTTGGATAAGGAATCAGGAGTAACAGTAGAATCCAGGGATGTGGAATTCTTTGAAGACAAGTTTTCAGAAGATGCTGAAAACTCTGAGAGAAATTTGGTTTCAAATCTTCCTAGTACATTTCATGATAGTTCGAAAACCTCAAACAAGGTTGACGAACCACGTAGAAGTACTAGAGTAAGAAAAGAGAAAAGTCTAGGAGATGATTTCTTCTCCTACCTAGTAGAAGGAACACAAAAGAAAGTGACTAGAGAAGTCATTTTATCGATAAACATCGAAGATGATCCTAAGACTTTTAAAGAAGCCATGTCTTCAAGGGACGCTCCACTATGGAAGGAGGCAATAAATGATGAAATGGATTCCATTATAGGGAATGGAACTTGGGAATTGGTTGATTTACCCAAGGGAGTGAAACCCATAGGTTCCAAGTGGGTATTCAAAAGGAAGTTGCATCCAGACGAATCAATATCAGCTTTTAAGGCAAGATTAGTGGCTAAAGGATATAGACAGAAAGAGGGTGTCGAATATTTCGACACCTATGCTTCGGTTGCTAGAATTAGTTCTATTTGAACTCTTATAGCAATCTCAGCTATAAAAGGACTGTACATTCATCAAATGGATGTGAAGACAACCTTTTTGAATGGCTATCTAAACGAAGAAGTTTATATGGAGCAACTTGAAGGATTTGTGATACCCGGACAAGAGAACAAGGTATGCAGACTTGTTAAATCTCTATATGGGTTGAAACAAGCGCCTAAACAATGGAATGAAAGATTTGATACGACTATCACTTCTTTCGGGTTCAGACATAACGGGGCTGATCGATGCATTTACTCAAAATGCACAAAAGGATCCACTGTAGTAATCTGTCTTTATGTAGATGATATGTTGATCATCGGTACTAACCTTGAGGGTATCCTTGAAACAAAGGACTACCTCTCTTCTATCTTTAAGATGAAAGATCTAGGAGAAGTAGACACTATTCTTGGAATAAAAGTAAAGAGGTCAGGATCACAAATCTCCTTATGTCAATCACACTACATTGAGAAGATACTGACAAAGTTTCAACACTTGAATATAAAGGAGTTTAACACACCTTTTGATTCATGTGTAAAACTTGATAAAAACTCTGGAAGAGCAGTGGCTCAACTAGAATATGCTAGTGCTATAGGTTGCATGATGTATGCAATGCATTGCACTAGACCGGATATTGCTTTTGCTGTGAGTAGACTAAGTCAATATACTAGCAATCCGGGTCCATAGCACTGGAAGGCAATTAGTAGAGTATTAGGTTACTTGAAAAGGACTAGTAACCTAGAACTGACATATTCTACACATCCAGGAATATTAGAGGGATATTCTGATGCGAGTTGGATAGATCACTCAGGTGACTCTAAATCCACAAGTGGGTGGATTTATACTCTAGCTGGAGGAGCGGTTTCTTGGGCAAGCAAGAAACAAACTTGTATCGCCTATTCAACAATGGAAGCCGAACTCATTGCCTTGGCAGCTGCAGGAAAAGAGGCTGGATGGATTAAAGATCTGTTGACAGATATCCATTTGTGGCCTCGATCAACTCCCTCGATTCCCATGTATTGTGATAGTGAGGCCACACTGTCAAAAGTGTACAATGCCGTGTATAATGGGAAATCTCGACACATAGGTCTACGACATAACTATGTTCGAGAATTAATCGAAAATGGTACCATTAGTATAGTGTATGTCAAGTCGTGTGGAAACTTGGCAGATCCATTGACTAAGCCTCTGACGAGAGACTTAGTAGGATCAACTACCAGAGACATGGGTCTGAAACCACTCAGAATCGGTTAGTGATGGGAACCCAACTTGAATTTAGTGCTCCTATCTATCAAGTTTAATGGGTAACAACAAGTCACTTGACCGATAGAAGGTACTATCAACTGATAGACCCATGTAAGGTATATGATAGTACGTCATTGCCGAGAACTAGGATGAGGAAAATCTCTTAACAAAATTTAGAGGCATCTTAGCAATGAAGATGTTATAGAATTTTGCCTATATGACTGAGAGGTGGTGCCGCCTCAAATGGAGAGTTATGGTTTCTCTTCTAAAAGGTCATGAAATAGGATTTTTTAGCGCATGGCCATATATATATTTACTAGTATTTTGTTACAGTTCACACTCTTCTTTTGCATGTTTCTTACCTTGTTAAACTTACTCATCTCCTACTTAGCTGGCTATACGCCATTAATGTATATACATGAATGTATCCACTCTCTGCTCTGCGTTTTACCTATACGTACATGTATATATATATATACAAACACAGACCTGATATTCATCCTCATCTCTGTAAAATTGTACGTAACACTCCAAAATATTAACTACAAATATGTCGTTCTCTTCTAAATCTCTACGACTTGTGCTTCTTTTCACCATCACCATCTTTAAACCTTCCACCTCCCTCAATCTCAATTTCATCTCTTTCACTGAAACTTTCTCCCTACTATTTGGATACCAAAATATCCTACTTTCCAATGACGATAAATCCGTTCAAATCTCCATGAACCAATGGGCTCGTGATGGGTCGGGTTTCGTTTCACGATCCGCATACCACCATGGCCTCTTCACTGCCTCCATCAAGCTACCAAACAACAACTACTCCGCCGGTGTTGTCGCCACTTTCTACGCTCGAAACAACGCTTTCAACCGTGACGACGAGATCGATTTCGAGTTCCTTGGACACATTCCAGGTGAAGAGTGGGTTCTTCAGACCAATATTTATGGCAATGGAAGTGTCCATAGAGGAAGAGAAGAAAAATTCACATTACCCTTTGACCCTTCTAAAGATTTTCACAATTATAGTATTCTTTTGAATACGGGTCGGGTCGTTTTTTATGTGGATGGGTTGCCCATCAGGGAGGTCCGAAAAGTGGAAGCAATGGGTGGTGATTTTCCATCTAAGCCATTGTTTTTATATGGCACTATTTGGGATGGATCCGATTGGGCTACTCATAATGGTCGGTATAAAACCGATTTCAGCCACGGCCCGTTTGTTGCGGGTTACGCCGGTTTTGTTATAAATGGGTGCCCGGTTATTGACCCGACCCAGCCAACGCAACCCGACTGCCAGGTGTCACTTCCTGATGGTATTTCTGCAGTTGAAAGAAGCAAAATGCAGGTGTTTAGGAGGAAGTATATGACGTATTCATATTGTTATGATACGGGTCGGTATCCGAATCCTTTACCCGAGTGTGAGGCTGAAGCTCCAGATATGCAACCCGCTGAGCCACCGGTTGTACTGTCGCCGGTTGAACCACCGGTATCCGGGGCAAGTCGGAGGTTTCGGTATATATAGTATTAAAAACCCGACCCGGAAGGGTCGAATGATCGATAATAATTAGTATATTAATCTTGGTTTTGATTTAAGAAAGAAAATTAAACAGTAATTGAGTTATGAATTATAATATTATATGCATCTCAATACGAACAAATCTTTAATGTTATCAATTAATACTCTCGGTGATGATTATTTTATTGGGAATTGAATAACTATTTATTTAATAAAAAAAGGTAGTTTTAAGATAATAATTAATATAAAATTTTAAAAGAGAAATTTGGTAATTACACATTAATTAATTAATTTACTAAGGACGTTTGGTTCGCAGAATACTTTTGGATGAAATGTAATATCTCAAATGAATTTGACTTTGAAGGAATTTGAATGAAATGTTATCGGGTTTGACCACTTATTTAGTTGACAAACATTGGAATATAATTTGTTAAAAGAATTGGAATCTGTTTGTTTGGTTCACATAATATAGTTTTGGAATTTGAATGAAATATTGGTAAATAATTAAACTACCCTTTTTTGAAAATTTTGAAACCAAAATCCTACTATTATGGTTTATATTGGTGATTTAGATCAGTGGTGGTGGTTCAGAACAGTGGTGGTCGGCAATGATTTAGATCGGTGGGGGTTGACGGTGGTTGACGGTGTTTCAGATCGATGGTGGTCGGGGTGTGGAGATCGGTGATCGATGGTGGTCGACAATGGTGCAAATCGGCAGTGGTTTAGGTCGGCAATGGTCGACGGTGGTTCAGGTCGGCGGTGGTCTGAGTAAATCAAGCAGGAAAGATGAAGATAATTTTGTCTTTTTGAGAAAATGGGATGAAATGAAAATTCTTCTCAATTGTGATGAAATGAGTAAATCCATTATGGTGGAATGTGTGGAATTCATTACCATTCCATAGGTAAATCAAATGCCTGAGCGGAATTTGGGCAATGGAATTGATCATTTCAATTTCTTCGAATTCCTTTGGAATCCTGCAAACCAAACGCACCCTTAAAATCATATGAGACAACCTTTTTTATAAGACCCATAAGACCACCAACATAACATTGAACCTTCACAAAACATTAGTAGAAATTGAATCTTCTAACAAAACAGAAAAGGTACACCACTATATAATCTTATTCAACTTCATTAGTTACATTATTTAACTCATGTAGACTTTTTGTTTTTCTTGTCATATCGGGCTAAATGAGGAAAAACTTGATGAAGAACTTGGGGGAGCAAGAGGTTTTCTTGCTTGAGGAGCATTCCCAACATTTTCAAACACTTTCGTTTCTTCTTTTTTTCTTAATGACAAATTTTCTTTTTCACTCTTATCTCCTCAAACAAGAAATTTTCATTAAATCGAACATCTCGAGTTACCACAATCTTCTTTGTCACCGGATTATACACCTTGTATTTCTTGTTTCTTTCTCGCCAACGAAAAATATATTTTTATGACTTATCATTCAACTTGCCTTTCATTACACCAGGAATTTGAGAATTTAAACAAACGTGAAAGTGTATGTGAGTTTAATATGTTGTATATAAATATTCACCTAAAAAAATGATAGCAAGCAAGACTCCCAAAAATTATTAGATGACAAACACTAAGGTGGCTTTTGGTTTGCAGATTCTGAAGGAATCTGATGGAATTGGAATGTTGAATTCCATTGACCAAATTTCATTCCTTTGTTTGGGTCATTCTTTTTCACCGAAGGAATCTCTAAATTCCATCAAATTTCACAAATGAGGTAATTTAACATTCCTTGGTAACTACAAGGTATTTTGATGGAATTGAATTCTTATTTTTCATAATACCACATATGCTCTCAATCCAATATAACCTAATCATGGCCGACCATCGTCGATCACCGTCGATCTGAACCACCACCGATCACCGCCGTTCTGAATCATCGCTGATTTGAACCACCGTCGACCACCACTAACCACCGCCGACCATCGACCAATGTCATTTTGAACCACCGTCGACCACCACTAACCATCCTCGACCATTGTCGATCTAAACCACCATCGACCATCGTTGAACACCGTCAACCACCGAACACCGCTTATCTGAACCACAGCCGACCACCACCATTCTGAACCACTGACAACCGTCGACTATCGATCAGCGTCGTTCTGAACCATCGCCGATTTGAACCACCTCCGACCACCAATGACCGCCAATATGAACCACCATTGATCACCGCCAATATGAACCACCGCCAATCTGAACCACCGTCGTTCTGAACCACCGTTCTAAACCACCACTAACCACCACCAATCTGAACCACCGTTACAAATAAAGTATTTTTAATGACTATTTTATTAAAGCATGTTTTGTTTATAAAAATTAAAATTATCAAAAAGGGTATTTTGGTCATTTATCAACATTTCATTCTAATTCCAAAGCTACAGAACCAAACAGATAGATTCTAATTATGTCAACCAAACAGGTGGTCAAACCTGACAACATTCCATTCCAATTCCTTCAAAGTCAAATTCTTTTGACAGATTTCATTCCATCCAAAAACATTCTGCGAACCAAACTCCACCTAAGGCTCTCATCATTTCATGTTGTGTACAATTCAACAAGGTCCTTGCATGTAGGTGACCTGCTAATCATACTTGTTCTATTCTTTCTTCCATGTAGGTAAACTGCACCAAAAAAAAAAAAAAAAAAAAAACTTTTAGGCAAAACCTCTTCTTTCTGACCTTTTTCATAATTGTTCTATTCTTTCTTCCATACACACCATGTATGACGGACTGTCATTTCATGCCAAATATAATTGTATTTGCAATGTTTCTCAAAATCATTTAAAAAATATTCACCATCACAACCAATTCCAAAATATTGACTTTTATATTAGCTCTGCAAAATTGAAGTGGGCCTTGGCGTGAAGGACCAAACCTTATTATTGTCCCTGGAGGCCCATGACCAATAACAGTGGGAGTCGTATTTAAATGCATATAACTTTTGCTATGAAACTCCATTTTAGGCCCGAAATACGCCGATTAAAATCTTGGAACAAGGAGCACGGCCTAGCAAAGGGCCTACAAAATTTTGAGGCTTAAAACATTGTTTTATTATGTCTTTGGACCCATTTGTATTTTTGTTTTTTTGTTGCTATTTTCCATTATCTGTTTGGGCTTTTATGGTTGACCCATCAACTCTTTTCAAGCCCATTTCAATTTTGGTCTCCTTATTTATATGCTAAATATGTAATTTGGATGGTTGAATATGGAAACTTCCATTTTTTTTCCTCCAATTTTTTGGTTCTCTTTGGGTTCGAATTTTGAGCCTAAAGCTTGGCATTCGATTGAATCCACAAGCTTTAGAAGAGGTGTCTTGGGTATTCTTTGAATCAAAAGGTTCAATGTTTGTTTCAATTATCATGCACTAAATTAAAGTTTCTTCACTTCTGCCTTGAGATCTTTGCATTTTTGAAAAACTTTTGACTTTTTTTAACACAATACACCCAAACCTTTCGTGAATCATAAGTAATTATCAATGAAAGAGATAAAATAACGGTTACCTTCGTAAAATGAAATTGTTATCGGATCGCAAAGATCCTAGTAAATTAGTTGTGGTGGTACTTTTGCTTTCCAAAAAGTAGAAAGAGAGAAAAAAAATTGTGTTGTTTTCCAAACTGACAAACTCCACATGCAAACATCAAGACAATCAATTTTAGACAAACCTTTTACCCAATACCCACTACAAGAAAAAACGTTATTAGTGACAAAAAATATTTGGTCACTAACTACCTAAAATTGGTCACTAAGGTCGTTTAGTGACCAAAATTTTGGTGGTCACTTTTCGTCACTAAAGATCCGTCACTAATTTACGATAGTGACCAAATACGAAAATGGTCACTAATTAGTGACTAAATTAAAGTGGTCACTGTGTTTGTGACGACTAATTTGTTCACTAAATATAGTCACTAAATCACTAAAAGTCGTCACTAATTGCTCAAGATAACGGCTTCGTTAACGTTCGTTAACTTCCATTAGTGACAAAAAAAAGTGGTCACTAATTGAGAAAACAGGAAGAAAAAAAAAGGTTAACAGCGCATTTAAGTAAAGCTTATTAATTTTGGAATAAAAGTTACAACTTGATGTATCTTGAACCAGAAGAACACTCAAAAAGAATATTGAAATACAAAATTGTAAAAGTTTTGGTCTTTGGAGAAAGTTCTTTGCAGAAGCTATTTATGATTCCAAAAGTCTGCAGGTGTACAATTTCAGTTGCATGAATACATTGTTCGATATCCATTAGCAAAAGATCAATATTTGTGCAAGTTGAAGCAGTTTGTAACTCGGTGTACTGGGTTAGAAATGAGTTAAGATGATAAGGTGAATCGGTGTCTTTGGCAGCTGCTGTTGTAGTCTCTTGGTTAAACTTTTTCTTCCGGTACTCATCCAACTAAGGTCCAAATATGGCTTTTTTCCATAGACGATGTTAGTGCTAAAATAAAACAGATGATCTAAATCGTTAGACTAACATGGTTCATCTGCACAAATTACAAGTTCAATAACAATCCCCATGCTTCTTTAACAACTTATTTGTTCATTGCATAATCTATCAAAAAGAATTTCAAGACTACCCAAAAACATAACGGCAAAGGGATAGTTTCAAGTATCTAGGCTCTATGATTTAGAAGGATGGCGAGATCGAGGATGACATAATACAAATGTGGTCACTTCTTTTGGGATAAAATTTAAATATAAATGTGAGTACTTATTTTAATAACAAGTCCATAAAAACTTCAACTACAGAATTTTGAGCTTGAAAAAGGCACAAGACCCAGGATCAGAACATACAGACAAAATACTCTCTTCTACTAGATTTTGCAGAAAATAGATGCACGTTAGCAAGGCTAGAATTTAAACTACTCGATATCAAAGAATGCCAAGTGAAATATTTTGACATGGCTCTCCAACACCGAAAAGTATGACTAACAGAAGGACAACTGCTATATCATGCAAAAATCAAGCCATATGGACCCATACAGTTTTTAGTAATCAAACCACATGCATGAAGCCAGCTTTTTAAGAAATCGAACCTAGAGTAGGAGTATCCCGAGAGGATATGAGCCGAATCGAGTTGGTAGCTCACCCTTCTCTGCAAGAAGCTACATCGTACTAGGTAAGCATATTGTAGCTGACCAATTAAAAAAATTAACATCTTCTCAATAAATTCCTTGAGCACAAGAAGTTATCGATGCTAGTTCTAAAGATATAGGTTTCCATATATTATTTCAATAACTTTAAAAACAAATAAATTTGACTTGCAATTCAATTAAAGCAAAGAAATACAAGTGAAAGCAGATTGATACTTGATCATGAACATTCCAAAGTGACATGTATGTCATCTGTCATCACTTTGTGAAGATCAAAATATTTACTAGCTTTAAGCCTTTAACAACTTTTCCATGGTTGTCTCATCTTCCATAAACCAACATCAATTTATAACGTAAAGGATTTTCCCCCTATATCATCATCATTGAAAGGTATTTGAGACATTTTACTATAGTCGATCACTTTCATTAAACAAGCTGCCAAATCAAAAATTACAATTACTTAGGGACCAATGAACAATTGCCTGAAAAACAAAAACAAGAAAAGTTTAGATTCTACTGTCACCAATGCCACAAGGATAGGCTTATTAATTCGTTGAAATGGGTGATTTAATATTATTCAGTTACATGATTTCCATTGTATCATAATGATGCACTAATCATGTATGAACAAATAGTAGACTATTTCAATTGTGTCTTTTACTAAGCACAATGTCTGATACCTAATTATCTATAATAACTTAATAAGTTTCCAAAATGAGAAACCATTTCCACTATATTTAGAATTACAAGCCTGAGTCTAAATTTGATACGCATAAAGGTGTCTAAAGTAGATACATCATCATCTTGCTTAAAAATATGCTCCATTAAAGGCTATGTTTAAATTTCATACATAATTACATATTGAGAGAAAATATTTGATTATAGCTTGTTTACAAAACACCCTTATCTATGCAGTGTACATTGATAGATGCACATGACATCTTATGCAAAAAAAAAAACAGGGTAAAGATTTGAAAATGTTAAATAAAATTAGGAATTATAGTAGAGACTTGTTTGTATATCAATTAATTAATTTTTATGTAGGGAGTGTGGGTAGATTCATATGTTTATTCAAGTATTCCTAAGTTATATAATGTTGTATGATAATTTAGAATGTCCCATAAATGGAAAATGTTGCACCTATAATGCAGTGAAGGGATATGTTTCTGTAATTATACCATCAAGTAACTCGGTGGTTTTATTCAGAGAAAACGGAAAGACGAAATAAGAGGAGAAGTACCGGACTACTTAAAAAATGTGTTACCACTTTAACACTAGTATTTCACCATCATACCTAATTAATTCTTCAACTGATGCTTCGTAGTAAACCTGAAACAAAAAATTATGTGAATGAAATCTGAAACTTACTAGAATAGAGTTAAGGTTTGAGATCATTGATGAAAAGAATTTTGTCAAGCATCTACCCATTTGTTTCACATATGGCAGAACATGTAAGCGGAAGGAAGAGGACACCTTAGGAATAAGGAATAAAAACGTTATTTAGTCGGTTGGGGAAAATCTGTTAAGGGGTGGGAGGGTAATTTTGGCCGGGGGCAGTTGAGGCAATTCTTGAATGTTTCTGTTTAGCTTTAGTTATCAATAGTCGAAAGGTGGGGGGATAGGTATGCAGAAAATGGTTATATTTATGGAAGATCCTACCATCACGAACTGCTAGTTATCTTTTCATTTTGTTTTCTTTCCATCTAAGTTGGCCAACGTTTTCATTCTCAAATCTATTCTTTGTCAATTGCACACTTTTGTGGTTCTTAATGGATTTATACCTCAATGTTCTTAACAGATGATATATATATATATATATATATATGGTGATGATCATTTAATTAAGCCAAAAAATATGTTAAATTTACATGGTGAGGATGAGGCATGTCGGCACCATGATATCAGGAACCAATATTTAGATAAACATATATCCGGCCATTAACTATATCCAGCCATTAACCATTTCACTTGTTATTACAAAATTCATGGTCTTTTTGTAATCTAGAGTAAAGAGAAAGAAAAACAGACTTGGTGTGGTTCTCAATCTCTCACAATGCATATGAATAAAACCAAAAAGTAATAAGCAAAAAAGATATACATGTGAATACAGTAAGTAGTTAAAAAGCAGAAAACACAATAAATAAATAGCAGAACATTAGGGATGCAAAGTATCATCACGGAACTAAACCATATCAAATGGAAGTTACACAATTAAGATTCTTTCACACAATTACAAACAGGAGGTTACAGCAATTGCATCAGACAATGTCCAATTCTAGAGATAAGAAGCTGATATATTACTTGATGACATGACAATAAAACTAGTGTAGGATACCTGGCTTGCTATAGTTTCAACCACAAGCCTCTTCAAGTCTTTGTCCACTGTCAGATCCTCATAAAATAGCCAATTAGGAAGCAGTAGAAATAGATATTATAAAACTAGTAGCATACCTGGTTTGGTTTGTTGAAGTTTAAATCAACATTTGTGTTTATTCATCCAAAAACAGTCGCATGTCACAAAAATTGAGGGAAAAACTACAGGAGTTTGTAAGAGAGGAATAGATACGTACCAAGCACCTTCGAAGTCAAAAGAAGAGAAAATGTTGATGCCTTGTCTCCGATCGTTGATCATTGTTCGTTGAAAGAGAAGGGGGTCGCCGATGTCGGATCCTCACAAGAATAGCCAATTAGGAAGCAATATAAATAGATACCGTAAAACTAGTGTAACATACCTGGTTTGTTGTAGTTTCAATCACATTTGTGTTTATTCATCCAAAAACAATCGAATCCTCACAAAAATTGAAGAAAAAAACTGCAAGAACTTGTAATAAAGAGAATAGATACGTACCAAGCACCTTCGAAGTCAGAAAAAGAGAAAATTTCAATGCCTTGTCTCCGATCGTTGATCGTTGTTCATTGAAAGAGAAGGGGGTGGTCGATGGAAACTCAGTCAAGAACACCTAGGGTTTTTTTCGGTTGGAGTGTGAGGAGAAAATGAACCGAATACCTTGAATCGTCAGCAATGTGGGTTGAATCTGCATGATTTTAAAGTAAGAATATAAGTTTGGCAGTCTTAGCCCCTGGACTTCGAATTCTTATATTTATGTCATGATTTTACTATTTAGTTACCAATTTTTTGAATACCATTTAGTGACTACTATTTTTGTCACTAATACTTACAAATTAGTAACTACTATCTTTTTGTCACTAACACTTACAATTTAGTCACCACTATTTTTTGTCATTAACCCTACAACGTTATGATTAATGATAACCATTTAGTGACCACCATTTTTTGGTCATTAATCATTTCAATGTAGTGACCACTATTTTTTTGTCACTAATCATTTCATTTACAACTATTAAATCACAGTTAGTGACCACTGTTTTTTTTGTCACTAACACTTTCAATTTAGTGACCACCTTTTTTGTCACTAATTAACTCATCCAACTTAATACAATCTTCAACTAATGAATCACATTTAGTGACCACTATTTTTTTGTCACAAACATATTCAATTTAGTGACCACAATTTTTTGGTCACTAATTATTTCAATGTAGTGACCACTATTTTTTTGGTCACTAATCATTCCATTTACAACTATTGAATTACACTTAGTGACCACTGTTTTTTTGTTACTAACACTTTCAATTTAGTGACCACTATTTTTTGGTCACATTAGTGAAGAAACACAATGTCACAAAAGAAATTCTATGAGAAAACACAACTTTTAGTGACCACTTAGTGACCAAATTTATTTTTTGTCACTAAAATTCATATTAGTGACCAAAAATTAATGACGACCTTTGTCATTATCACTAATTGTTAGTCCCAAAGAAGTAAACAGGTATTGTAGAGGGGGGGGGGGGTTGAATACAATAACACAAAATTACTTAATTTTAATTCTTTTATTGATAATGAATATCAAGAATTACACAAAGAGAAAAATAAAGATTGTTGCGGAATAAGAATAGTTAAGAACTACTCTAAACAATCTAACACTTAGAAGATATTAAGAACACAAAGACTTAAACCTTAAGGAAATAAAAGACAACTATCAACCTGCTTGAAATCTTGTGAATGCCAAAGCTTGAGCTGAAAGCGTAAGCAAGGTGCTACTTCCATCCTTTATATACTATCCAATGTAATGAGTGCAAAGGACAAGTAGGAGTAAAGGCTTTGGTGGTTGAGAGGTTGACAATAAATTATAAGATATTTGATGTGACTTGTCACAATACAAAAGGTAACTTTTGTACTATGAAAGTACAATATCTAAATAAAATATTCTTGGGAAAATCTTTTTGAGATCTATTAGAAAAATAAACATCTAATCAAATTAAGACTAAATGTAAATCTTCTAAAGGAAGAGAGAAGCTTCCATTCCCATTGTCAGAAGATCATTGGGAAAGAGGAAGTATGTCAAATCATGAGGATTTAACATAAATGTTCGTACTAGATAAAGAAGCAATCTGTACGAGGAGAATGCCGAATAAAGAGTTCGGCAGATGAGGGTTGTGCCGAACAACGATTATTCGGCAACATAGAAAGGACATACCGAATAGGAAATCGGCATGTGGAGAGTCTGCCGAATAAGAATCGGCAAAGAGGATGATCTGTCGAATAGAAGTCGGCAGGTCAGGCTTAGTTCACTTTGAGGTCCATCTCAATCCGCATTGTAGACTTCCTTCATGTTGGATTCGGTTTATCTTCGACTCACCGATCTGTTAAACTAACTAAGCTATTACAAAGAACCATAAAACAAAATACAAGGTTCAATCATCAATAAAGACTAAGGAGAGGTTATCTTTAAATCTTAGATGACCCAACAATCTCCCCCTATTTGATGATAACATCTCATACAACATAGAAGTTAATGAATAATGCATTTTGACCCTTTTTCATATTCTTTTGGGTTCTTTTTCACATAGACCATTCTTTTTGTTTATATTTGGATTTTCTAGAGTATCCGACATTTACAAGTATAGACGAATGAAATAAATATTTGTACAAAATTTACGATAAGACATAAAAGCTCAATGTATTAATCTTTTTAAGAAGATTACAATACAGAGGAAAACAAAATAAATATAAGCATAAAACTACACCGAGTTTATTCAAAAGAAAAATGCGGTTCAGCATCCCTCTTCTTTAGTTCGTTGGTAGTAGCCACATAGAAGTCCTTAGCCGACATTGGAATTATTTGAATAATCCCGTGGAGAAAGGTTGTGTCGGCAATAGGGATTTGGCTTGATCTGAAGAAGGAGATCTGCCCAAGCGCATCGTTGAAGAAAATACCATGAGTAGGCTCAGAAATCACAGTGGTTGAAGGATGAGGAACCGGAGTCGGTAAGGATAGATCCAGATTTGAGGTTTTCGGAACCTTTCCTTCTTTAGCCATTTGAGCAAACACATCTTCCTTTTTGGATTTTGGCTTGGATTTGGGAGGAGGACGATCAAACCTAAGACTTTCGATGAGCTTCTCTTCAGTCGGAGAGTGAACAATGTTATACGTCTTTCGGTACGTCCTGAACTTCGTTTGGAGATCTGTAAGAAATTTATCAACCTCAGGCTTGAGAGTATTTCGGCTTTTATTCAAACAGATACCAATTTCCATCCATTCGGAAACTCCAAACCGAACAAAAGAATCCAGTCTGTCCATAGAACTTGAAGCATCCTCCCTTATAATCCTTAGCCGAATGACATTGCAGCTAGAAGACGGTTTGATAATTTTGACATCTGTGATTTTTGCAGAGGATCGGCGTCTAGAGAGAGCTTTGTGGTACCAATCGATACACAAAGACTTTATTTCTTCATTTTTCTTCGCCGATTCCTCCAGGGCACTCACCTGAGCTTTGATTGTGTCGGTAGGATTTTCTTCGGCAGCAAGTTTAAAAGCCAGGTCGGTATCTCTGTCCCGAGCAATTTGGGCAAGCTTTGCAGCTTTTAGTTCCTCTTCGGATAAGCCCAAAACAGAAGAGGTAGTCTTTAGGGGAGGAAGGTGAAGACCAGTACCATCTGCAGCTTTCTTTATTAAAGCATCTTTTCGACGCTTTTCTTCAGCAGCTACTTCATCTGGTGATAAAACAGCTTTGCCCTTATCCTTTTTGGGCTTTTTCTCCCCCTCAGACTCTTCGACCACCAAGGGGTGATCGGTGCCCTTCTCTTCGGTAGCAGAAGGTTCGGTAGCAGCAGCAGCAGTGGGTTCGGTAGCAGCAGAGACTTCGGCAGAAGCAGAGGGTTTTCCCTGACTCGTACTGACTATATGAACCCGAGGGAGTTGCTCCCCCTGAATTTGTTGCTCCCCCTCAGTTGATTTCTCCCCCTCAGAACGAGCCGGGGAAGAAACACCAGCTTTAGCCGACACACGGCCAAGACGGCGATCAACACGCTCCAACACTGTGCGATCATCAGGAGTGAAAGCGGACTCGGTGATGTCGATGTCCAGAGATTGAGCACAGTATTGAGCAACATCGGCAGGCATAGAATCAAGACGCCGATTTATATACTGAAGAGCAATGAGAATTTGAGAATTAACAGATTCTTGTGCCAGGGCCTGCTTCCGAAGATTGATGAGATCCTGATCCCGTGCATCAGAGGCTGCCTTTAGAGCGGCCACTGACAAAGTCAGGGAGGTATTTTGATCATTGAGCCTGACCACCTCCTTGAGGAGAGATTCCATAGTGGCAGAGAGAGGGGCACGAAGACCATCAATTTGGTTATGCACGACATCCAAACACCGAAAGATGTCGCGATTGAGACCAACAACCTCAGAATTTTGCTCTTTGACGAGCTGCAGAAGTTCGGCAAGAGAGATGTTGTTTGCATCCAAAGAATGAAGAAGTGCCGGTTCACGCAAGGACTTGCGTAGCTGTTCAAACTGAGCACCTAGCATCCGTACTTGCCGATTGGAGTCAACAATTTCGGCAAAACACTCGGCAGATATGGTGATCGGTACTTGTGCAGAAGCTCCACCCTTTTCGGCAGAGGAGGGTTTCGGTGAGGGGGATTTCTGTGGTGAAGATTTTGGGGAGGGGGTCTTCTTCGGTGAGAGTTTTGGAGAAGGGGATTTCATCGGTGAGGAAGTGGGAGAGAAGAGTCGTCGGTGCATTTCCTGGGATAAAACCCCAGTTTGTGCAATATCATCGGGATTGACCCCGGGTGATAGGCTGTGTGGTGAGGAAGCAGAATGTCGGTCCGGAGAGAATACCAACTCATCTTCAACCTCCACATAAAGAGGACGAGGAGAAGGAATATGTGGGGACTCCTTTTGTACATCCAAATCTTGTTGAGAAGATTTAGAGGAGGTGAGAGAGGGTTTAACAGATCCCCGTGGCCCTGGAGGGGAAAGTTCAACATCTACTGATTGTTGAGAATCGGTAGATGGAGTGTGAGGCTCGGCCGAAGGTTTCCTAAGTTTCTTAGAACGAGACTTAGGAGGGGATTTGGAGCTCCGTCGCTTAACAGAAAAAGAAGGGGTTATGACTGGGGTAGCCACCGAAGGATTCGTCGGTGGCATAGTCATGAGAGCAAGTGCGACGTTTCCGGTGGCCTTTTTATTTTTAATAGCCACCGTCTTAGCTCGGGAAGGTTTTGGGGGAGAGGGGACCACCGATTTGGATGGCTTGAGAGAAGATGAAGACCTTGCGGATTCACCTTCGGCAAGCGTTCCCCAAATCGGATTGGGAGAAGAGATAAAAGAAAGCATACCTGAGATGAGCGGAGAGTCGGTAGGCTTGATAGACTTGAAGATCGTTTGCTTTCTGATTTGAGAAATGGGCAAGTCAAACTTGATCGTCGGTTCAGGCAAAGCAGCATCGGCACACAGTTGTGCTGATAGCTTGTGGTTGATGATCAGAGAAATGAACCGTGGGAGAGGCACATTGTGAGTTCTTGGAGGTGTGATGGCAGCGACCAAGGAATCGAAAAATACCTGAGCAAAATCGATCCTCCTCATGAAGATGAGGGCATGGGCCAGACGAGTGATGGCAGTCGGGGATTGATCCCACCCCGAAGTCTTGTGAGAAAGACAGTAGAGGAGGTGAGAAAAGAAGTAGTTCCAAAGTGCACCCATATTCTTTCGAAGAAGAGTGCCGGAACCCTTGGATTTGCCCTCGTGAACATAGTTGAGAGCTGCAATGACCTCATCGTGTTCTTGATGAGTAGGGAATGGAGCATACATATTAAACTCTGGAATATTGAGAACCGCACGAAGGTCATGCACCCCAAAGGAAAGGTCGGGATGCTCTTCAGAAGAGAGAATGGAGGCAGAAACCTGATGAGTATCAGAGTCGTACTTACAGGTAAGCCAGAAGTTACCAAGAAGCATTTTGCTCATCTTGGTCGATTCTGTGAGAGCATGGCGCAATGGCGATCTTTGAAGAAAGATAGAAACTTGGTTGAACTCAGGATGATCAACATCCGCAGAAAGACGAGCCACCTGGTTGCATGGAGGGAACACAAGGGATTCCTTAGTGAGAGGAGTAGAAATCTTTGAAGCCTTTGTCGATTTGGAGGATGCCATTGATTAAGAAAAGGAGTTGCAGGTTTAGGGAGTCTTGATGAAGAAGATGAGAAAGACAAGTAAAGAATGAAACGTAAAGGAAAAGAAGTATTTATAGGTTTGAAAAATAAGAGGGAAAAACGTGCGTATTTGGGAATTCAAAAAGCCAAAAAAAATTTGTAATGATGGTACGACGCAAACGTGCGTCATTGAGAAGTGTAAGGGCTGAAAAACGGCTAAGTGTCAGGTCGTGGACGTCCCATCAACTGACGCACGAACCCTGTAGTGCCACGTGGCAGAAGCCCATAGGGTAAAGAAAAGGTGCCGAAGATATTCGGTATGAAAGAATTGGATAAGAATGACACATCATACACTATACCGAAAATAGAGAGATGCCGAAAAATGAGAGATATTTCGGTAAGAAGTATTCGGTATATAGAGATACCGAATAGAGAAAGAGATATTTCGGTAAGAAGTATTCGGTATATAGAGATACCGAATAGAGAAAGAGATATTTCGGCAAGAAGTATTCGGTATATAGAGATACCGAATATAGAAGGAGATATTTCGGCAAGAAGTATTTGGTATATTGAGATACCGAATATAGAAGGATGCGATCGTTCGGTAAGAAGTATAGAGAAGTACCGAAGTATGAGAGATACTTCGGTAGAAAGAGTTACGAAAATGCGAAAGGAATTTTCGGTATGAAAGAGTTACCGAAGGTAATAGATACTTCGGTATGGAGAGAAAATGTACAAGTTGCCGAAAGGTAATCGTCGGTAAGGAGGTACCGTCAATTATTGGGCAAGTTTTTTTTTTTTTTTTTTTTTACGATAAATTTAACATACCTAAGGATCCCACAAGGAAGTTGAAACGTGCCTCATCCAGTGGTTTTGTAAAGAGGTCTGCAAGTTGAAGATCTGTCGGAATGAAGTGAAGTTCAATATCACCTTTAGAGATATGATCTCTTATAAAGTGATACAGAATATCAATGTGTTTAGATCTGGAATGCAGCACTGGATTGTTGGCAATGGCTATGGCACTAGAATTGTCACATAGAATCGGTACATGAGAATAAACTTTGGCATAATCTTGTAGTTGGTTCTTCATCCACAAGATTTGAGCACAGCAACTTCCAGCTGCAACATATTCGGCTTCGGCAGTGGAGGTGGATACCGAATTTTGCTTCTTACTGGACCAACTGACTAAGTTTCCACCTAGTAATTGACAGCTGCCAGTTGTACTTTTTCTGTCAACCTTAGACCCTGCAAAGTCAGAATCTGAATAGCCAATTAGATCAAAACCTGAGTCCTTGGGATACCAAAGACCCAGATTCATGGTACCCTTTAGGTACCGAAAAATACGTTTCACAACCGCCAAGTGAGATTCCTTGGGATTAGCTTGATAACGTGCACAAAGACACGTAGCATACATGATGTCAGGTCTACTAGCAGTAAGATAAAGAAGAGACCCTATCATTCCTCTATAATTCGTGATATCTACCGACTTGCCGGTGGAATCTGCATGAATTTTTAGAGGTGGTGCCATTGGAGTTTTCATGGGAGAACAATTTTCAAAATCAAACTTTTTCAAAAGATCACGAATATATTTATTCTGACAAATGAAAATACCTTCAGAGGATTGTTTAATTTGAAGACCAAGAAAGAAAGTAAGTTCACCCATCATACTCATCTCATATTTGCTTTTCATGAGAGAGGCAAACTCTTGACAAAGATTTTCATCAGTGGCACCGAAAATGATATCATCCACATAGATTTGAACAAGAATGATATTACCGTTTGTTTTCTTGAGAAAAAGAGTATTATCAATTTTACCTCTGGTATATCAGTTGGATAGAAGAAAATCAGACAAGGTGTCATACCAAGCACGAGGAGCTTGTTTCAGACCATAGAGAGCTTTGTCAAGCCTGAACACATGGTACGGATGAGCTGGATCTTCAAAGCCAGGTGGTTGTTTCACATAGACTTCTTCAGCAAGTTCTCCATTGAGAAAAGCACTCTTAACATCCATTTGAAAGACCCGGAAGTTTTTGTGAGCAGCATGAGCAAGAAAGATTCTTATTGCCTCAAGTCTAGCAACAGGAGCAAAGGTTTCATCATAATCAATACCTTCCTCCTGCCTATATCCTTGAGCAACAAGCCTGGCTTTATTCCGGATTACAGTACCGACTTCGTCCATTTTGTTTCGGAAAACCCACTTAGTACCTATAATGGTTTTATCGAAAGGTCTTGGCACAAGTCTCCAGACTTTGTTTCTCTCAAATTGAGACAACTCTTCTTGCATGGCAGTGACCCAACAAGAATCTGCTAGAGCATCTTCAATTTTCTTGGGTTCGATAACGGATAGAAAATTCACATAGAGACAGATGTTTCCAATACTTCTTCTAGTTTGGACACCTGCTAGCTGATCTCCGATAATTTGATTTACCGGATGGTCTTTGGTCCATTTTAAAGTTGGGGGAAGAGGTGCAGGAACTGTGTTTGGAAAGTATGAAGGTGAAGGATCGGTAGGTATAGGATGAATATGATGAAGAGGAGAAGTATGTAAGGTGGTTTCGGTAGGAGCTATGGATTCGGTAGGAGCTGTGGGTTCGGCAGTTGGTAAGGGTTCTGCCGAATCATGATGGAGAGAAGTGGAGGGTACTGAAAATGGGACATATGGAGGTCTTGAAGATAGAATATTTGGAGACGTTTCTCCAACATAGGAATTAATCCATTCATGAAGTTCAGTGTCATCACAAGATAGAGAGGATGTCTTGTGATCATCAAACTTCACATGTATTGACTCATCAATACATTTTCTTCTTAGATTATATACTCTGTAGGCTTTAGAGAAGAGAGAATAACCCACAAATATACCTTCATCAGCTTTGGGATCAAATTTCCCAAGCTTCTCTCGATCATTCAAGATAAAGCAAAGACAGCCGAAAACATGAAGAAAACCAATGTTTGGTTTTCGTCCATAGAAGACTTCATAGGAAGTCTTGTTGTGCCTTTTCACAATGATAGATCGATTTTGAGTGAAACATGCTGTATTGACAGCTTCAGCCCAAAAATAGGTTGGAAGATTTGATTCACTTATCATTGATCTTGCAGCTTCACATAGCGTACGATTCTTTCTTTCTACAACACCATTTTGTTGTGGAGATCTTACTGCTGCAAAGTTTTGAGAAATACCTTTGTCACAAAGAAAGGCATCTAAAGTAGCATTTCTGAATTCGGTTCCATTGTCACTTCTGATAGATCTGACTAATTGACCGTTGAGAACTTCAGATTTCTTGATAAAGTTGATGATTTCTTCAGGTGTATCACTTTTGTACCTGAGAAAGAATACCCAAGTGTAACGTGTGTATTCATCAATAATTACAAGAATGTACCTTTTTCCACCTAGGCTAGGTGTGCTGACAGGCCCACAAAGATCCATATGCAGCATCTGTAGAGGAGTAGAAATAGAAAAACACTGTTTTGATTTGAAAGAAGATTTTGTCAGTTTGCCTTTCTCACAAGCTGCACAAAGCTTTTCTTTTGAGAAAGAAATTTTCGGCAAGCCAACAACAAGCTCTTTGCTGGAGAGAGCATTTAACGTTTTGAAGTTGAGATGAGAAAGACGTTTATGCCAGAGCCAGTTTTTCTTTTCAGAGTCTTCAGAAATGAAGCAGATGCTTTCCTTTCCAGTTGATTTGTCATCCATATTGATGACGTACACATTATCCTTTCTAAAACCAGATAGGACAGTGTGAAACTGTTTATTAGTGATGAGACAATCAATTTCTCTGAAAATTACATAGAAACCTAAATCACATAGTTGACTAATGCTTAAAAGATTATGCATCAGTCCCTTCACATAGGCAACTTTGTTAAAAGTAATGGAACCGTTAGAAAGAGTTCCATAACCTTTAGTGGAACCACGAGAGTTATCACCAAAAGTTACAGTTGGTCCCTTTTCTTTCACAAAGTTTAGAAGAAGAGATTTGTTCCCAGTCATATGTCGTGAGCATCCGCTATCAAGATACCATGTTTGATGATGCTCATAGACCTGCAGATAAGAACAAATTAGTCTTTTGGAACCCGTTTTGAGGTAGATCCTTTAGGGTTAGAAGAGGAAGAAGAAGGATTGGTCGGATGATATCTTTCGATACGGTCCTTTGGACAGTCTTTGGCTAAGTGAAAAGTATCACCGCAGTTGTAACACTTTCGGTAAATAAATTTCTTCATTGGATCAAGAGAAGCAGCTTTTACCTTTCCTTGAGTTTTGGATTTAGTAGGTTTGGAAAGGTGAGAGGGAACGGGATAGCTGTACGGAACGTGAGGGTTATGGGGAGCAGGTCCAAGGATTCCTTTGTAAATGGAAGATGAAGAAATGTTTGAAATTCCTTTGGACTTCTTTATTTTTAGGGCTCTTGGGATGAAGTCCGTTGTGTTCATGATAGATTTACCTTTTGAAGAAGGTGTAATCTTTCTTTTGTTAGGAGTATTAACGACAACAGATTTTCCTTTAGAGAGGAAATGGGCCTTTTTCGAAGAATGGGAAGAAGAAGAAGAAGAGTCGTTGTTTAAATTTAATGACATAAGAAGATCATTTACAGGTTTGACCAACTCATTTGAGTCTTGATCTTCTGTTAGAATAGGTTTGGAAGATTTAGCAGACACAAAGTGGCCAAATTTTCTTTAATCGCGAAGATCCATTGAATATACAGAATTAGAGTCTTCTGACATAGAATCATTCCAGTCAGTAGAATAAGAAGGTAATTTAGAAGACAGAGGAATATCCTGAGTAGAAGAGGATATGTTTTCAGAAGGGAGGCACAAAGAATTTTCTTTCCAGTACCCTAGACCATAAGTTTCACCAACAATTTGATCTTGAAAGATTTTCTCAAGATTTTTGGAAGAGGTGTTCCATTTGTTTAGGGTTTCTTGTTCCTTCTGTAGCTTCTTTAGAAGCTTGTTCTTCTCCTTGGCAAGCACAAAGTTTATAGTCTTTAAGTCATCTAACTCAGCTTTTAGTTTGTTAAACTGCTCTAGCTGGGATAGAGACTCATGAAGTTGGGATGAGAGAGTTTTGACTTGAGCATTTGCTCTTTTCTTTGCATCTTTTTCATTGTGAAAAAGTACAGTTAAAGAGTCAAAAGCTTCAATCTTTTCTTCATTAGTGAGAGAGAGGAAGGGATGTACCTGAGAAGAAGAGGAAGAGCACTCAGCAGTGAAGTCCATCCTAGAACAGGAGTCTTTAGGTTCTTTATCAAGTTTGGCCATAAGACATTTACTTGACACTTCTTTCTCACTGTCGGAAGTGGGTTCGTCTGTCCAATCTAGAGTTTCAGCCATCAAGCCTTTGCCTTTTTGTTGAGAGTTGAAATTTCTTTCTTTCTCTCTTCTATATTTGGCTTTGTATTTGTCGGCTTTGTTGGTAAGTTCTTTGAAGGAAGAAGATGGAGAAGGTTTTCTTGGATGCGATCTTCCTGTAGAATTAGATCGAAGATGTCTTCTTTTAGAAGAGTTAGAAGAATTCGATATGGAAATCCTAGAAGAATTGCTTCTGCATTCAGATGCAAAATGGCCTTTCTTACCACATGCATAGCAATCCTCCTTTGATTTGTTCAAGGAGTTTCTAGAAGAAGAAAAATTTCTGTTTCTTTGAAATTTATTAGAAGAATTCTTTCGAAATTTAGAGAAATTTGCAAGCATACCCATTTCCTCTGTCAATAGATTGACAGATGGATTTTCTCCTTCATCATCAGCTTCACTTAGATAAGCTTCCGAGGAGTGATTCAGATTTTCATGACTTTCTCTATCTGAATCATCATAAGGGTAGGTTATACGAGGAATACACACAGATTTCTTGGAGCCATCACTGATAAGAGCCATAGAGGGGGCTCTTATTTCTTTATAGATGGTTTTCCTTTGAAGTTGGGTTTGTTCATGATTAAGAAACATACCATAGAGAGAAGTGAGAGGAAGGCTTTCCAAGTCCCTGGAAGTCTTAATGCAAGTGGAAAGGGTATTCCAGAAATCTGGAAGACCATCCATGAATTTGCATATGATTTCCTCGTTGTCATAAAGTTTTCCAACAAGTTTTAACTCATTTAAGAGACTGTTAAAACGGTTGTAATAGGAGGGAAGAGATTCTCCCTTTTCATGAGAGAAAAATTCGTATCTACGTACGAGAGAGATCTTTTTAGATTTCTTTACTTCATTTGTACCTTCGTACAAAACACATAGAGTTGACCACATATCTTTTGCCGTTTTAAGACTGACAAGAGATTGGTATACTTCATCAGGAAGGGATTGAGCAATGATGGTTCGCACTTTGGAATCAAGTCCAACTGTGCGCTTATCTTCATCATTGTATTCTTTGGTCGTTTTTAAGACATATCGACCAGTTGCAGAAGTTCTTTCCTCCTCTGATGAGTCATCGGAAACTTGAAAGAGATTGTCCTTTTTCTTTTCTTTATCCTTAGGAGTTTTGACAAATCTATCCCAGACTTTTGGGATAAGAGGACCGTCACTAAGGATGGTAAGATATCGACTGTCAGCTCCTTCAAGGAAGAGCATCATCCTACTTTTCCATAAGGAGAAGTTGTTCGAGTTGAACTTAGGAGGTTTAACAGTAGATCTATTGTCAGAGTAAAAAGAATTTTGAGAAGAAGTCTCAGGTTTTGTAGAAGGAGAAGTCATTACGGATCTGGTTTATTAGATTAAACCAACCGCTCTGATACCACTTGTTAGTCCAAAGAAGTAAACAAGTATTGTAGAAGGGGGGGGGGGTTGAATACAATAACACAAAATTACTTAATTTTAATTCTTTTATTGATAATGAATATCAAGAATTACACAAAGAGAAAAATAAAGATTGTTGTGGAATAAGAATAGTTAAGAACTACTCTAAACAATCTAACACTTAGAAGATATTAAGAACACAAAGACTTAAACCTTAAGGAAATAAAAGACAACTATCAACCTGCTTGAAATCTTGTGAATGCCAAAACTTGAGCTGAAAGCGTAAGTAGCAAGGTGCTACTTCCATCCTTTATATACTATCCAATGTAATGAGTGCAAAGGACAAGTAGGAGTAAAGGCTTTGGTGGTTGAGAGGTTGACAATAAATTATAAGATATTTGATGTGACTTGTCACAATACAAAAGGTAACTTTTGTACTATGAAAGTACAATATCTAAATAAAATATTCTTGGGAAAATCTTTTTGAGATCTATTAGAAAAATAAACATCTAATCAAATTAAGACTAAATGTAAATCTTCTAAAGGAAGAGAGAAGCTTCCATTCCCATTGTCAGAAGATCATTGGGAAAGAGGAAGTATGTCAAATCATGAGGATTTAACATAAATGTTCGTACTAGATAAAGAAGCAATCTGTACGAGGAGAATGCCGAATAAAGAGTTCGGCAGATGAGGGTTGTGCCGAACAACGATTATTCGGCAACATAGAAAGGACATACCGAATAGGAAATCGGCATGTGGAGAGTCTGCCGAATAAGAATCGGCAAAGAGGATGATCTGCCGAATAGAAGTCGGCAGGTCAGGCTTAGTTCACTTTGAGGTCCATCTCAATCCGCATTGTAGACTTCCTTCATGTTGGATTCGGTTTATCTTCGACTCACCGATCTGTTAAACTAACTAAGCTATTACAAAGAACCATAAAACAAAATACAAGGTTCAATCATCAATAAAGACTAAGGAGAGGTTATCTTTAAATCTTAGATGACCCAACACTAATGTCATAGTTAGTGACTAAAATTTAAGTTGTCACTAATATTTTGGTCACTAACAAAGCTTTTTCTTGTAGTACCATCATTGTCTTTGAAAGCATCTCCAAGTGTCCATAGTTCGAAATTCGAATGGCGATTTGTATAATGTCATATTGTTATAACTTGGGCCTTTATCAACACCAACAAAACAAGACATGTTTTGATTTTGAAGAATGAGTGAGAAAAGATTATTTGAACCAATATCAACTTCAGCAATAACTTGAGTTTTCGTTGACAAATAACAAGCTATTTCACGACTGAATGACAAACAACTTGATTATTCAAAAGATGGCTGATACTAAGGGGGTGTTTGGTTCATGGATTTTGAATGAATTGGAATAATATATTTTTCATTCCCTAGATCCCTCCCCCCTTTTAATTTATTCCACCACCCGCCCACCTTTCCCCCATTTATCCCCAAAATTTTAGAAACTCCTTCCATACGTAACCTTAAATTTTTAGATCCACTTTATATGACCCCACCCTAAAATCTTAGATCACGTCGTCACACCCATTTGATTAAATAAAAAATCGTAAAATAATATTACAAGCAATCTATTTTATTGTCTTAAATAGATCTATAGGACTTTAAAGGGTTTTATTGGGTTTAAAAGGGTTTTATTGGGTCTTAATGGATCTATCGAACTTTAAAGGGTTCTATTGGGGCTTTAAAGAGTTTAATTGGGCCTTAATGGATCTATCAGTATTTAAAGGGTTTCATTGGGTCTTAATGGATCTATTAAGGTTTAATTAATTATACGGACTTTAATACGCATGGGCGTTTATGGATCGGTTGGGCTTTAATACATTCACTTAGGCTTTATGGATCGATTGGGTTTAATGGATCCACTTCGGCTTTAATGTATCGGTTGGGTTTTAATGGATCCATTTATGCTTTAAGGTTCCACTTGGGCTTTAATGGATCCATTTGGGCTTTAATGGATTAAATTGGACTTTAATTGATCCACGTTGAAGTTTATGGATCGATTGGGATTTAATGCATCCACTTGGGCTTTAATGGATTAAATTGGACTTTTAGCGAAAATCGTATATAAAGTGATTTTGCATACGAAAATCGAACCACAAGTTGTAGCTGTGAAGGTACATTTAGGCTTTAAGTATCCACTTGGGCTTTAATTGATCCATTTAGGCTTTAAGTATCCACTTGGGCTTTATGGATCCATTTGGGCTTTAATGGATTAAATTGGCCTTTAATGGATCCACGTTGGTGTTTATGGATCAGTTGGGCTTTAATGCATCAACTTGGGCTTTAATGGATCGATTGGGCTTTAATGGATCAACTTGGGCTTTAATGTATTAGTTGGGCTTTAATTGACCCATTTAGGCTTTAATGGATTCATTTGGGCTTTAATGCATCGGTTGGGCTTCAATTCATCCCCTTGGCCTTTAACGGATCGATTGGGCTTTAATGGATCAACTTGGGCTTTAATGGATCAATTTAGGCTTTAATGGATCTATTTTGGTTTTACTATATTCATTTGGGCTTTAATAGATCGGTTGGGCTTTTAACGGATCCACATGGATCGATTAGGCTTTAAAAGATCCATTTGGGCTTTAATGGATGAAATTGGGTTTTAATGGATCCACTTGGGCGTTTATGGATTGGTTGGACTTTAATACGTCCGATTGGGGTTTAATGGATTAGTTGGACTTTTAACGGATCCACATGAATCGGTTAGGTTTTAAAGGATCCATATGGGCTTTAATGGATCCACCTGGGATTTAATATATCGGTTGGGCTTTAATGGATCCAATCGGGTCCATCGGGATTTAATGGACCTCATAGGGCTTTAATGTATTGGTTAAGCTTCAATGGATCCATTTGGGTTTTAATGGATCAGTTTGCTTTTAGCGGATCCACATGGATCGGTTGGGTTTTAAAGAATCAATTTGGGCTTCAATGAATCCACTTGGGCTTTAATATATCGGTTGGGCTTTAATGGATCCATTAAGACTTAGTCTTAATGGATCCATTAAGGCTTTAATGGATCCAATCGGGTCCATCCAAATTTAATGGACCCAATCGACTCTACATATCAAATATATATATTTTCGGTTCACATGTAGCGGTTCATATGAATGAGTTCAAATGTATATTAATTCGTTTCACATGCATGTTCGGATGTGGTGGAATATCCAGACGTACAAAACAATTATGGCCACTGAGATTTAATCAGGGCTGATTTATTACAACCATAATTTGCCAAGAGATTAGTCTAGGTATAGCCTATGACACCGTTCCCAAAAATAACTTATACATATCTAAAATAAATTACATCGTTACTAAACCCAAATTAAATTATAATAAAAAAAATGATTAAACAAATTATAAAAAACGAGGACCTTTAAATTGTTAACTTGACAATAATATCGACATGAGAAAAAATAAAAAATCAAGATGTATAGCGTTGCATTAAACTTATTTATAGTTTATTATTATTTTTTTATAGCAAAAATTTAAAACTTATTCAATATTATTAAACAATAAAAGTAACTTAAAACTCCCAAAAAATTAAAATTTCCCCCCATTTTCCTTATCAAAATTTCCCCCCAATTAAAATTTCCCTGCCGCCCCATTTTGAAACCCTTTTTTCTTTCTTTTTTAAGAAAAAAACCCCTTTTTTCTATTAAATCAAATACCCCTCACGTTACTCATCACTTTCTCTAAACCCTAATTACTATATTCTTCTCTTTCTCCATCAAACACAGCCTCCATCACTCCTCACCTTCCTCTTCTCTTTCTCCATCTAACAAAGCCATCTGCAACCACCGTGTAACCCAGGGAGAGAGCTCGATTAAAAGCGAGATAAGGAGTTAGAACCGTGGGGATGACGGCGGCGGATGTCGTGGATCTTGAGTCGGGAGTGAGTGTGCCCCGTTACGGGGACTGAAGCATCCATATGGGTATATTCTCAAGGTTTGTTTCTAATCACTTTATTAACGGTCGTTGAATGAGTTTTTGGATTTTATTGTTTTTCTAATTTTAGTGCGTTTTCATGGATTGTTTTTCTTTTCTGGATGATGATGAGGATGAACATGGATACCGTCGGGCTCTATGCTGCGGTGGGACAAGTTGTGAGAATGAAGATGATGATGAACATGGTCATCATCGGTGCCATTTCTAACATGAATAACAAAGGTTGTCCGAATCTGAGTCTTTCACCATGGGGGACGAGTAAAGGAGACAAGTTTCTGAAAATGGTGCGACGGCGGTGGTTTTGGGGCTAGGGCACAAAGTTTTCATTATTTTTTTATTACGATTTATCGTGTGTAACATCCATGGATATTTGAAGTTAAATAAATGATGATTTTTGATTGTGAAATTGGTTTATTATTGTGGATATGAAGTTTATTGGTTTATTATTTTGGATAATCGGTCGGAAATATGCCGTAAACTTAATCTTAGTCACTAATTTAATTAATTAAGTAAACAAAAAACATGAAAAAAAATTGTGGCAAATTTCTGGCGGTCGAAATCCGTCGGAAATGGTCAATCTGCCAGAAATTTTTTTGCTGGAAAATGTGATTTTCGATGGATTTTTCCACGGAAAAAGTCTTTTGTTTACTAGTGAAAGACAACATATGCAAATATAGTATGTTGTCTAAGTTGATACCTTAGGCAACATATACATAAATCTAATGTTGTCTTAGTGTTTGTTTAGTGCAACATATGTTTTTTTCATAGGCAACATAACTTGTTGTGTGTTGCTTAAGGAGTCTGCTTAGGCAATATATGATGTTTGCCTATGTTGCCTAAGTTCTTATGCAACATTGATAAGGCAACATTGCTTAGGCAACATAGGCATGTTGCCTAAGCCTTAGGCAACACATAAACCCCTCTTAGGCAACAATTTTCATTTGTTGCCTAAGTGACATTTGGTTTAGTGATAATTCCTTTGACCAAATTCCAAATCCTATGTTTAGTTTACATAATGAAAAGGATGGAATCCTTTGAATTCCATAAATTAAGGAATTCATCATTCTTTGGCTTAAGTGAAAGAATTGAATTTCATCCAATTTCTACCAACCAAACGCATGATATTCCATTTCTTTGAAAGTCACCACCTCTTTGATATCTTCCTTCTTCTTCTTTAGAGACAACTTTGACTAGAGTGCTTGATCCAAACCTACTTTATTATAATTCTTGTTTAATTAATCTCTCTTCATTAGCTTAATGAGTCTGTAAGTTCATTAATAGTCATAGTATTTAAGTCAACAGATTCTTTAATGGCTACAAACAATAATGTAGTCAAATTTAGAACCCAAAAACAGAGGATTTTTTTCAATGACACGAATATCATTATGGTATCATCATCCCTTTAATCGGTTAACTATATATAGACAATTAATACCCACGAACAATAATAAAAAACGATTCAAACTCTCCTCAAAATAGTTGCAACCGAATTAATTTTAGCTTTTCATCTGTTTTGGATTAAATTTTGCAAAATCTCTCATGTTTAATTCCCAAATGGGAGAGTTGAAAAAAGTTATTTTCCTTCTTTAATTCTTAGACTCATTTTGAGATTGTGATAATTCTTCTTTCATTTTCAAAATTTCAATTTAACTGTATACTTCATCTACCATAATTTTCTTTGGTTAATTGAGGAATATAAGAAAGAGAAATGGAATGGTTAATTAATACTTCATATTAATAAATTAAATAAAAAAGCTCTGGTATCAATTATTGAATATATAACAAATTATGATAAATTAACTTTTTTGATTTTCTTCAAAATTTTCTCTTTCAGTTGACTTCACTTCTCTTCAATTACAATACAAATAGTTAATTATTCTGTCACATATTTATCAGTACATTAAATGGTTGCATGAGCCTAGACATTCAGAAACTTTCTAGTAACTTCTCCATTAATTCCTCTAAATAAATATAACTGCATAATAATTTATGCAAGATAATTAATTCTCATGCTAATAGATTTTTTTTTAATTATATCAATTAATTTTCCAAAGATAATTAAAATGAGAAAAACTAAAGTTAATTTATAATACTAATTAAGGGGGCTTTGGGATTGCTTATTTAAAGTGTTTATTAACTTATTCATGTGTGGTATCGCCAATAAGCAGTTTTTAGTGTTTGAATGGAAAAAAAATGTTTATACCGGTGATAAAAAGTTTTTGATAAGTCATTTAATTCTAACTTATTAACTAATTTGAAACAACTTATCAGTTTTTTGATCATTTTACATGTATAAATCAATCCCAAATTAAATCCATAAAAAACAACTTATTAATTTTTGGTAACACCATAACTAATGCAAACACTTTCTATAAAACTCCGGTTTAAATGACATAAATTGATAAGAACTTTTAACAAAAAAAAATGTTTTAAATAAGCAATCTCAAACACTCCCCTAATAAAAATGTAAATTAAGAGACAAAGGATTACATATTAGTTAGAACACACATCGATTTAGTCATTAATCAAGTCATCATTGCATACAAATGTACTTCGATCCCACGTACACGTACACAATCCTACTTACATATCAGAAGAAAAAAAAAATTAAAACTGCATGGAACTCAGTACAGTTAATTATAACCTCATGAGCTTGTAATACAGATAGCTAGCCACCTCAAACCCTAAACCACCCAAAATGGTGTTGCTGCTGGTTCCGGCGGCGCCATACACAAACACATCTAGCCAGCCCAAACCCTAAAACACCCAAAATGGTACTCTTGCTGGCGGTGGCGGTGGTGGTGGATGATGCGATTGATGATGGTTCGAAAATGGTGAACATTACAAGGAATAGTGATGGTGCCTTTCTGTTCGAACCCATATTCATCTTCTGCATCTTTAAGAAGCTGCATGAAGAGTGGATGGTTAAAGCAAATAACGGGCACCACAAATCGTTGTTGTTCGGCGCCGGTTTCACCAACTTTGACGGCTAAACAGCCTTTGGGAACCCTAGATGATGATGATGATGAGTGAGGTTGTTTGGGAAGACGAACCAGAAGTTTGTTGGTGGTGCTACTGCTGCCCATTAATGTTGGGTGAGTTGCAGAAGCTAGGAGAGTGAAATACGTAGGAGAGTGTTCGATATTGTCGAGGTTAATGCAAAAGAAAACGGGTCACACGTGGCCCGTCGGTCGAAGATACGTGGAAGTTGGAATCAAATGTTTCTCTATTTACTACACATAAACAAAATTTTAATTGTTATTTATTGTTAATATATGCCTAATTTTGAATGTGTCGCATTTCTTTTTAAACCTATATATTTATTTCGAGAAGATTTAAAAACCAGAGTTTTTTTTTTTTTTTTTCTTTTTGCTTATTGTAAGAAGTATGTATTGTGAGTTTCTGATGATAATAAATAAATAAATAAAAGTGAAAATTGATTATGCTAAACAAAGATCTTGTTAAACCATATTTTGATAACCAGGAACTCTGAATGTTCGAGCGTGCTCAGTGCATTCGTTTGATTAGGATTTTTTTAAGTATGAAAGGTGTACCTGTTAAAAAGAAACATCAAAAACCAAAAAAAAAACTCAAAATCAACTAAAAACCCGAAAAAAAAAATCTCTTGAAATCAACCAAAAACCCGAAAAGATCCCTCGAAATCAACCAAAAAACTCCCCGAAATTGACCAAACACTTAAGAATCTCTCGAGTCAACCAAAAAACTTAAAAATCTTTCGAAACAATGAATATCAACTAAAATCATATAAGGTAACTTTGGAGGCCTTTGATTCAACCTAAAGGTACACTACACTCTACAAAAATACTAGGTCCATTGATTACGGAAAAAAAATTAAGATGTATGTTAAGTAATTTGTAGGAGACTAGAAGCGTACTCGCGTAATACAGCGAATTACATCACGATTTTAATATTTTATTTTATTTTTTTGTCGATTTACAGTACGATTTTGGATGGTTTTGAAAAGGTGATAATGTTTTTTTATAAATTTGTTTAATTTAGGCTTAATAATATAATGTTTTTTATATAAAAAATTAAGTATTTTGTTAGAATTCAATGATTATCTTAATTATATTTTAATGACATCTATAAAAAATAATCAATTACATATTTAATAATATAATTAAAACAAATTTATAGTAATATAATATATTAATTAGTAGTGATACATGGAAATGTCTGCATAAAAGGATTAATGCCCAACACATACCAAATTGGTGGGTGTTAGAAGTCTGTAGTAGTAATATGTATATTATGCTTTGATACTTGTAAATTAAGAGATTTTTAAAATCTTATATTAAAATGATGGTACTTGTAAATTAAGAGATTTTTAAAATCTTACATTAAATTGATGGTACCTTGTGCCTAATAATTTGTATTTAAGAATTTTTTATCCGTGCTTTATAATATAGTATAGATATGTAATTTTTTTCCATACAGTAACAACCGATGAAATGACAGAATCCCTGTGTTGTTGGAGCTGTCAATCGATCAATATATATTTTATCAAAGCCTGATTTGATCTATCATGTCTCAATGAAATCAAATCAATACTTTGAAAAACGATTTGACTTTAACACGTATAAAACAAAATTATTAAGGCTATCATTTCCATATTTGTATATACATTAACATCAAATATCTTTCTTTTATATTTATAATTCTATGATTTAACTAAAAAAGAGTTCATTTAAGATGTGTTTGGTATGTAAATTGGACAGGACAGACATATGAGAGTGGATAGGCGGGTAAAAGAATTCTGTAAGGTTTTAGGATTTTAATTTGACATATATTGTTCAGTAATCTATCAATCTTGTATTATCACCTTGATTTTGTTCCACAATTTAGGTGAGACAGAAAAAAAAAATGCATTTTGTTTCTTTCATTACTCATGTCTTGTCCTTCTCTAATATTGTATCAAATTACGTCGACAACAAATTTTTCTCCAATAATGTCCAGTTATGCACACCAAATACCCCCTTAAGAGCATCTCTAATGGGAGGTTCTTATAAATAAAAAGTGTAAGTTCTTAGAAGAATTAACATAGGTTCGGTGTGAAGTAACATTTTATTAGTTCTTTTATATATTTGGCTTTATAATTATTTATTCATGTTAGAAAAATACATGAGACCCATAAAAGAGGGTTTTATAAGAACTATTATTGTGGACTTTTATTTCTCTTCTTAATTTGTTGAGTTGGAATTGATGTGGCAAAAATAAAAAGTAGGTTGTTATTAAAACTTCCATTGGAATGCTACATCGAATGCATAGGTAGCTTAAATGTGACACTCTATTGTACTGCATTGAATGCTACAACTTTCATGGACCGGCTATTTCAAGTATTTGGAAACACGATTGACCAAATTGGAAGCAGGATTGTGGCTATTCTCTGGAGTATTTGGAGGGAATGTAATAAGAGGGTGTGGAAAAATTATTTGAGGCCGTCAGACATTGTTAGCCGGCTCGGTTTAGAAGACTTGGTGGACGGGGCTAGGGCAAGGAAGGAGCAAGGGACACAAACGGTGAAGGAAACATCACCGGTATGTGTAACAAATTAATGACATCCTTCACCGACACCTTTCTAGAAATGCAATTGCGATGAGGTGATCCTTCAAGAAAATGGAAGTGTGGGATTGGGAATTGCCTTGAGAAATGGAAATGGAACATTAATGGTTACGGTTCCTATCAATGAGTGCCCCGAAGTCAAGGAACGTGAAGTTCTGGCTTTTTAATTGAATCCATATCTTGGACGGAATCTATGTGGTATCATCAAGTGATCTTCGAGTACAACTCTCAGGTGGTCATCGCAACAACACAAAAAGAGGAGGACGATAATACGGAATTTGAAACTATTACGAAACAATGCCGTCAATAGTTGTAAGCTAATCCATCATTTACGTACAATCCAAAGTATTCGGAGAAATTATAGAAATGGGGTTGCCCGTATATTGGCAACGCGATCACAGTTCTGCACTTTGTCTACTATAGGTGTTAATTATCTAAGTTGGCATGCATTTTGATGTTCTTAACTCTATGTAATTATTTTGATCATTAATGAGTTTATATTTTTCTTAAATAAAAAAAATACCTCCATTGGAGATGAGAGTTTCCCTATCAACCTCCTACCAATTTCCTCCATACATCAATATCAAATCATCCTTATATTTCTAATTTTATAATTCTATAAAAAAAATTTCAAATTTCAATTTGCAGGATGCTTTATTAATATTTTATTATTTACTAAGAAAAGAAACAAATTTAATCGGCTAAAATTACACGATTAAAAACAAATTAAGTTGGAGTATGAAAAAAAATGTATCAAAAGACAGGAACGAAGGGTTATTACCATATTGGGAGATTTTTTTTTTAGTTTTTAGCCATCTCCAAATTCTTTTTTACAAAATAGCTAAAAACAACACTGCAGACATATTTCTTTGTAGTTTCTGAAATTTTCCAACGTATCCAGATGAAAAGTGGACCCATCACAAAAACAAATTGAGACACCGCAACGACATGCATCGACGAACAAAAAGCAAGCCAAAATCGTAGCTTGCAACACCACAAGGACATACCGCAATTTGCAACATTGGAAAAACATGCCGCAACTTGCAGCATCGCAAGAAAAAGTGTTTTAAGACGTTGATCTGCAGTTTCTTGGTTGTTTTGTGGAAAAAATAAAGTTCAAAAGTATTGGCCTATGCGATCATCTACAATAACCCCATGAACGAAGAGGTGGCAAAAATGAAATATGAGAACCTATCCTCTTTTATGTCATCAGTTCGAGACTCCTCATCTCAACCAAGCTGACCGAGACATCAACCATTACCCAAAACAAGACAAAAAATAATGAAATACGTGTTACACACAATTTGACACGAAATGAACTAGTCTCACTATCAGACTGCCTTCCAAATTATCCTAGAAACACAAAGGAAAAAAAAACTTAAAAGTAAAAAAACAACAGTAATGGCCCAATGTCGCTCTAACATTAACAGCCTAATCAACTTCATCTTGTAGAAGCTCTTGCACTCATGGATGAATGATAATTGGTGCTTCTTTGTTTCCTATATGAAGTATAAACATCATCATACTGACTAGCTTCATTAGGGTTAGCTGTTGCCCCGAGCCCCAGCCTTCCCGACCCACTCGATCCTGGTTTCTTCTCCACACTTCCATCCGCAAATGTTCCAGTCTCCGGGTCCACCAGGTTCGGAGGTGGAGGTATGCAAGCACCTCCCTTACGAACCGGAGCCTCTCTTTCATACTCATCGTCATCGTCACTCTTCACATCGCCACCTCGCATGGGTCCTTCGGAAGGGTTCACTTCTCCAATGTCCTTGAAGAATTTCGATACACTCTCTAGAATTTCAGATGGGGATATGGTTGATGGTGGTATAACGGTCGGAATATCCAAAGGGCTCATGGGAGAGTAAGGTACTCCACTGCCAATCTGCATTTTTCTAACCATTCCAGGAATCAGACCGGGTGGGAACAAAGGGTATGGGGGTAATTTCTCGGCGCCCGCTGGTGCTGGCAGCATATGAGGGGCGGGTTGTTGATTTGGGAGTTGAACAGAAGATGAAATAGGCATGGAACCACCATAACCACCAGATGGGATCGAGTTTGGAAGGAATTGTGGGTTTGGAATCGATGGTGTCAATACAGATGGCACTTGTTTATCGGGATGATCTTGGTCCGATAAATTTGGCACCATACCCTGTTTATCAGGCTGCCAATGTACTGCATTTGTTGCTGATGCCTGCTGTTGATGTCCTGCATGAAGGAGGAGCATAAGAAACCAATATGCATTGTGCATTCCCCTTGAAAAGCTACTCCAGCTAGGATTGGGGCAGTTTCAAATGAAAACCGTAACTATTTGAGAACCCGGGAACCAACTATTCATGTATTATTCATGATAAATGTCGTGATAGATATTCATCATGAAAATAATTCATAATGAAAATGCATGATATTCATGATGAAAAAATCATAAATAATGAAAACGCATGATATCAAGAATAATGAAAATGCATGACATATATGATAGAATAATATTCATGAATATTTAGGGTTATTCATTACTAATAACAAATCATATGTTTGGTTCCCAGGTTCTGAAAAATTTATGGTTCTCATTTAAACTTTCCCCAGCTAGGATAAATGTATTACTATCAATTCCAAAGGCCCATCCATTTTCTTTATAGCATGACTAATAACTTTTGTAATGTAATGACTATCAGAAAGCTGTGTCTCTATGTGTGTTTTTGGGTGTGGGTGGGTGGAGGGGGTTACCTTGAATGGCTGATGGATCACCTGGGATAGTATCATTCTTATTTGCTGGAAAAGAACCGATGGGTGGTCCATTCAGCATCTCATTCTCAAGTAGTCGTATAGTATCAGGATCATAAACTTCCTTGGAGGCCCAAAACTGTAAGATTTTCTGCAATCGTGATTGATTTTCGTCCTTGTTTAGAGGGTTGTGGTAAATTCGTGCAAGCATGGAGCCTAAAACATGCCGAAACGCAAGTGCCTCGTTGTCGATTTCGTGAGGATTGACACGTCTCTGCAAGCTGCAGTTTCCAAAACAAAAAATATACACATGATTACATAAATATCATAATCTTAACATAAACTTGCAAGCTCTCAAATTCCATGGCTATCCCATGTTTATTGGTAAAGTTTGCCAGAATCAACAGAGTACAAAGTGCATCTGTACGACTGCTTTGATGATAAGATGCAAATTAATTTCATATAAAAGTAAACAAAAATCTTAAACGCAACATGAAATTATTGAAGAAAATAAATAAAACGAAAAACTAATTTCCACCCATTTCTCTAAATTGCATGTATAACAGTGTGATTCACCAATATGTAAGCATTAGTGAAGCATTATGTGCAATTGTATTTTTACCCAGTTAAGTTTTTAATAAGCATCACATTTCAAGATCACTAAGCATCACCCTTACCCGCTGCCACCAAACTCTATTAAGGTTTAGCAAGGTCAAAACCATCCGTCCTCAAACCGTTAACATTCAGCTCCAGAGTGTAAGAAGCAAGGATGGCATATTTCTGAAGGAACCCATATCCATCTTATGTGTAGGTTAAGCACCAAAACATATAGAACAGGATACATATAATGTTTTGATACTAGGTGCCAAGAGTTAAGAAAGGCTTTTACAGGTTTAGATGTTAGAAGCATTTGCATTTACCATTGTATTTGGCATAGGTTTAAGATTAATCCGTCCGCACCAAAATAAATGTCCATGATGAAAAAGGCACACAGTTTGAGGAGTGTCTAATTATTATACCCTTTAACTAACTAAATGGCAATTTTACCTTTAATGAAATAGAAGTAAATAATTTCTCATCCAATAATTAAGGATGGAATTGGAAGTAAACACATACTTCATGAAGTGGACACTTATTTTTGGACAAACCAAAATAGAAATGTAGATACTCATTTTGACTCCCTACGTCCCAAAATAAATGACCACATTTCTACTTTAGTTTGTCCCAAAATAAGTGTCTAGTTTCTAATTCTATCCTCTATTATTAAGGGAAAAATTATGATTTAATTAAATAAAAAGTTTAATAATTACACATTTTTAAAATTTGTGAGCCTTTTTCACAGTGGACATTTATTTTGGGACAGAGGGAGTACAAACTACAATAGAATTATAAAAAAGGGTAAACGCCCCCACCGTATCGGTTCCATGGTCATCATGGGGAGGTAAATCAGCACATGCATCTCATTGGCGGAGGAGCAATGCCCAGGCTCGAGCCAGAAACCTCCCTCATATGGGTTACACCCACACCTCTACCACTGGGACAGATCAATAGGAACAAGAATAGAATTGTGAACACTTATTTTGGGACAAACTAAAGTAGAAATGTGGACACTTATTCTGGTACAAACCAAAATAGAATTGTGGACTTATTCTGGTACAAACCAAATAGAATTGCAGACACTTATTTTGTGACGGATGGAACATTAATGACTATTCCAGAAAAAGGAATCACATCACATGTTCTTTTCAATAGACCCTACATTTTCACAGTTTATACAACTTTTTTACAATTGTAAATAGCTGAAGTTCAAGCATGTTTCCATTCAACCCTTGACATCAGATATTGTGTGCTCGCAAGAGGAAATTTAATTGTCAAAGGAAAGGTGCTTGATGTGTGTGTTGGTAGTTGGTACCAAAAGTATGTATGCTTAGTGTAAATCATAATTCATACCTGTCGAATAAGATGTCATTGGCAAGGTAAATTATATGCAACTGTCTTTCAGAGTCATCCAGAGAAAACACCCTATCTCTAAGTGCCTCAGCCAGAGCCGGTGCAAATGGAGACCTTTGCATGAACCACATTTTGGCGCCTTTGATCGACTCTTTGGTGCCTGTGAGGCTGTTGAGCACATTATTCATCTCTGATGCAACATCAGAAGGAAGTGGCCCAGACAGACCTTTGAAAGTCCTGGAAGACTGGTCATATTCTGGACGCCCATGACCACCAAAAGGCTGAGAATGCTGGTGATGTTGTTGTTCATAGTATGGTGGATATGGGTGTTGATGCATTTGATGTCCACCAATCACAGATGGAGATGCCCCAGGACCAGAAGCTAAGTGTGGAGCATTCAAAGACGACTGGTTCATCATAGGATTAGAAGGGTGCAACATATTAACAGAAGCTGAAGGAAAAGGAGGGTTGAACATGCCACCAGGAGGACGTGCAGCTAACCAGAGTTTGTACCGGTAATAACTATGGCCTTCACCACCAAACAAGAAACTATAAGCAGGATTATCTTGCTGTTTTTCACGAATCATAGCTTCAAATTCAGGGCCATTCTTGACTGCATACTCGACAAGTTTATCAATACACTTTTGTTGTTCGGGATCAGAAGGAGGTGGTGCAGGTGGTGGTGGTGCGTCATATGGACCATGGAATGAAGAAGGACCTAGGTGAGGTGGCATGTGTGGAGGAAAAGTCGGGGGTGGTTGCTGTTGTTGTGGAAGGTGAAGAAGGTGAAGATGGGATGGAGGATGAGGGTGGATCTGTGGCTGCTGCATGAGGGGATGGCGGGGAAATTGTTGGATAGAAGGGTGTGGTGGTAGAAAAGGAGGGCCATGAACTGAAGGTAGAAACTGCTGATGTTGTGGGTGAAAACCGAATGGCGGTTGCTGCTGCTGCTGCTGCTGCTGCTGCTGGATATTAGCTGCTTGTTGCTGCTGTTGTGCAAATGCCATGGCAGCAGCCGCTGCATAATCATGACCCTGCCGATCCATCAATCTTCAACAAGATGTATCCTTGAGAACCACCTAACATGAGGCATAACCCATTGAATGAAGAAGAATGACATTAAAGTATAACTTGCGATTAACTCAAAATATACAAACTATGCATGAAACCCCTGCTAGATGATTAAGTGACCAACATGTTCAGGAAAGAAAAGTACAATATCATCTAATTCTAACACATAGGTTGCTCTGCAACTAGCCGTGCATTTCCCACCATTTTGTAACTTAATGTTTCTAACATTTTAAGTGTTACGGTTACCCCCCTTCGTTGTATATGTGCAGCAGGTGGCATCCACTGGTCAGCATAGCCATGACCCAAAAGCTCTTAAAAATAATAGGAAGAAACTAATTATGTATGATGTATATACATGATTCAGATCTTATCACCAAAACCGAAACGTTTGGAGTTATTTATAATCAATTAACCATACATGGACTACCCAGAACTGAGGAATTCAAATTGTTAACCAGAGACCTACCTGAAAGTGGTACAGATGTGAGAGGACAATGTTAAATAGAAGAAGCAGGCACAAAATATGCACTCCGTAATCTAAAATCAAACTCTAAATGAGTTTAAAGGAACCTTTAGAGTTTAGACCCCAACTATTTGAAATAAATTGAAACAAATAGAACACAGGTTTACACACATAAACAGTTGATTTTTATCAATGGAAGTATTACACAAGTATATTCGATGCGAAAAGAACATCACGTACATTGGTCGATAAAAAGACCTATATGCTGACAACAAAATAAAATCCAAGAGCACCCTCCTTCTCATCTGTCGTCCATCTTCACCCCTCGCCCCTCCAACCCCGTATTCCCCAATTTATGCAAATAAAAGCCTTAGTGATCTTATTCCTATGTTTGGCTATATTATAAACCTTAATTTCTACTCTCAACTAAGTATTGATGCCTTAGGTTTGTATCATTTTTTAATTCATGTATACAACATGATTGGGCTGAAATTTAGCAACATCGTTCCTAAACTTATTTATTATTCTGGAGTTTTTCCTCATATTTTATCAAGTTCTCAGCATATAGGTTTTTGATTTACCTGTGTAATTTAGCATCAAATTGTGCAATAATTCCATTGATAAAGATCAGTGGCTTATGTGTGTAAAATTGTGTTCTATTTGTTGTTGATTCATTTCAATTAATTGGGGGGTCTAAAGGTTCATTTAAACTCATTCAAAGTTGTAATTGAAGACCAACATTACAATGACATGAAAAGTGATTACAGGATATTCATGAAATCAACAGCAAATACAAAAAACCAACCTTACAAAAGACATTAAATAAAACCAACATAATATCAACAATGCGATACAAAACCAAAAATCAGTACATATTTCAGCAGCTAATTATCAGCAAAGCAAAATGTTATATCAACAGCAACAGAAAACCAACATCAACAAAGCAAATACAGCAAAACCAACCACAATGAATTAAAAACAGAGGAAATAAACTGTAATTTTCGAGAAAAGAGAAGCAAAAACCAGTAATCGAGAAAGAAAGAAACCTCCTGCAAACGAAAACTCACTGTCGACTTCGATAAGCAACAGTAAAAAAAACCGACGATTTGGAGAAGCAAGAGCAAGAAGCAACCTAAACTACCATCGTCAATTTCAATAAGTAACAGGAAGGAGCAACGATTGGGAGAAGCAACAGTAAGAATCGAAATCGTACGAAGATGGACACTCACCTTGTCAATTTGGAGATGGACAGACCGTCGATTTCGTTGTCTTGGTTGTTTGCCAGCTAGAAAGATGAGAGGGAGTTTACAGAAGAAATAAGCGATCCCAATTTGGTCTGGAATCGGAGATCATAGGGTTTGGGCAACGGCCGATTATATCATATCAAACCACAAATCCCTCTTTTTTTTTCCATTCATTTACATTTCGATACCTTTACGCTATCATTTAACGAAGAAAGGAAAGGAAAGGGGAGGAAAGTAAAAAAATAAAGGAAAGGAAACGGAAGGAAAGAATTAATAACTTTCCTTCCAAACCTGGAAAGAAATTAAAATAATTTAAAAAAATTACTGAAATTATTAAAATTACAAAACTACCCAATTTTTCATTATAAAGAATATATTTTTATAAGGATATATTTGTAAAATTGACATTTTTCCTTTCCTTTCTCTCCTGTTCAAGAACATGAAAAACTATTTTCTTTCATTTCCTTTCCTTCCTTTTCCTTCCATCTCGAGAACACAAATGAAAAAATTATTTTTCTTCCCTTTCTTTTCCCTTCCTTTCTTTTCCATCCATTTCTTTTCTTTTCTCTCCAGATTAGAGAACACAATAGTCCAACAAAACCTATGATTACTGTTGTAGAATAAGTGTGTCATCGTCTAAAGGATATGACGATAGAGATAAAGATAGATATAGAGATAGAGATAAATATATCAGAGTTAGATTAGAACTAAAATATCTCGTGGTTATCTACTTGTATCTCATCCCTATTTAAATGACTTTTGATTAATGAGAATTACAGATTCATTCTCTCCGTATATTGTTGTTCTATTATGTTTTTCCTTTAACACGTTATCAGCACGTAAGCTCAGATATATCCAGTTTCCGCTATTGGACAACTCGCATCCTCCTACCAAATACAAGTACACATTCTTCAACTCTTTATACATATGAACAATTAAATAATTGTGCTAATGATGTGGATGAATTTGTTTTAATGATTTATTTTGTTTTTTTGCCCTTCATATGGATTTGGTCACCTTAGTTTTGCTATTTTTTATTTATTTAAAAGGAAAATACACACTTTTTTTGTGTTTTAACCTTTCATGTGGATTTGGAATCGTATTTTATATATTTTAAACAATTAATTACTGACTCAATTTTTGTTATAGTTATTAATTTAGGTATTCTTAAATAAGTTTATAATATTGCATATATTTAGTTAGTTAACTTAATCATGTTATTATTATTTACTTATTTAAATAAATTAATTTGTTACAACTCATTATTATAACGATTAATATGTTAGTAATCTTCGATGTTGTAATTTTCAGTTTCAAATCAATCTTATAGTTGAAATTAATATTTGTAGATTTAGTTCTGAACCCTCAAAAAAAAAGTTATTATTGGATTTGTTAGAATTATCTCTTATCTAATTTTTTCTTGGACTTATCAACATTTAATTTTGTTATTTGTTTAATTTGTATTTGAACCTAAAATTTGGCATTATCTATCGGATCATTATTATTTTAATTGTTTTATATATGATTTTATTTTATCCTATTGTTATTGATAATGTACATTGAAGTGGACAACTTAATTTGTATTTATTTATCTAAATCAATTGTTTTAATTTGGTATTAAAATGTTTAGTAATTCTTTTATAGATTTTTATGCCTTATCCACATAATATTCAAATGTTTATCTTGTTTATGAGTTCCTACTCATTAATCTCAATCTTATAAATTATATTTAGAATTTACACTTTCAACCCCCCCCCCCTAACTTTTGTTATTTTGCTAAAAGCTCCAAAAATAACATTAAAATGTTAAAAAAAAAATATCCAAATACTTATCTTGATTAGGGGTTCCTACTCATTATTTTTAAACTATATAATTAATCTTTGGAAGTTACACTTCCAACCCCATATAATTTGGTTTTTACCAAAAGCTCCAAAAATATTATTAAGGTATTAAAATATTAAAATTGGCTTCTATGCCAAACTCATAGTCATTTTGGCATCTTTCCAAATGCTCTATAATAAATGTTATATTTAAATTACCTAAATCACAAGATATCGACTGGATTTTGTCAAACGGGTGTAAACAACCTTAAGGTTTGTAGGGATTTAAGAAATCCATGTGATTCACCTACTACCTGGAAATTCAATAGATTGAGTGATTTATTTTTCGCAAATTGAAATATTGATGAAGTATTATCAATAAAATTAAAGCATACAAAATCCAATATTGTTATGATAATGAAATTTCATAACCATAATCCATTTTCTTATCAAAAAGAAAATATATATTATTCTTTATATATATAAATGGTTGAAACAACTCGTCCAAAAATCAACGTCGTAAACTCAAAAAGAATCTGAATGAGTATATAAACCTCCTTTTGAAAAGGTACAAGAAAATACCTAAAATCCAACTCCCTATTGACTCTAAAACCAACCTCTTGAAAAGGTACAAGCAAATACCTTCATGTTTTGAGATGACATATAAATCCTAAATTTCATAGGAATACCTTTACTAGAAACTCCCAAAGAAACGTGGGATGTCCCGAAAGGGATAATCGGGAGTACTCATGAATATGTACTTACAGAACTAATCGTACATTGGAATGAAACCCACTTACTCGATTACAAAAAAGGTAACTGATGTCAACAAAGAAATATATCCAAAACGCATCTCAATCTCTGTGGCAAGGAACTCACAGAAGATGACATGATTTTTAACATTATTTCCACCTTTCATATATAAGTAAATATAAATATAAGTTGGAATGCAACATTTAGACAAACTCATCAACCTAATGAAAGTGGTTGAGAGACATAACAATGTTCTTTCGAATAACACCACATATGTCGGGATAAAGAAAATTCCCGATATCGATAGTGAAAGTGTTAGAGGTGGAAACAACTCCAAAGGATTTTGAGTTAAAAACAATTTCACACATGTGACATTTCTGCACCATGTGGACGAGACCCTATAAAGGGTCAGGGTATTGGTAAGAGTCAGGAAGAATTTTTCAACACCTGGAGTAGGATACAACTACTACCCAGGTGATAATGGACAATCAAATAAGATATGCACTAAAAAGTGCTTCTATCAAAAAGGGAACACGTTGAAAATGAAATATAACATATTTGTTTTAATATTTAATATTGATTATGCATATGTTTCTTTGAAATTAATTTTAAATACCAAAATTAATTTCTTTGCTAAAGTAAAATCGAATATGTAACCATTATAGATGTAAAGAAATACATCAAAACAAATACAAAAAAATTCAATATTCTCCGTTCCGCTTAGGAATGTATCGAGGAGAATTGATTTTTTTGACCTATCGCACAATCGAAAAAAAAAAAGATAGACTAATACTTGTTTTATAATACATCCAACCAAATTACTTAGATGATGGACTGTCACTTTCTTGGTGGAACAACTTTAATAGGAACCTTGTAAAGATATTTGTATCAAATGGAAATGAAAATGAGCATATATACATAAATTCCAATGAATATGAAAGGAAACATATATCATGGAAACTAATGTGTCAAACTAGTAGATTATTGGGTCATCGGAACATATTTTGTCACCAATAAATAAATTTTGGGGGCAATAACACATATATGTTTCGACATAACCATGTGGGACACCGTGGTTATGACATAGTGATCCGTGTATTGCAAAATACACATAGACACATTCTCTTTCGAGTGAAAGGCAAAACAAGGCAAATTGCAACTGTTGACTTCTGCAACATAAGAAACAACATTGCTATCATAATATGCCCTCTCGAATACATAAAACTTTTGTATATACCCTAATCCTTAGTCAATACAGGAATGAGATCGTACTAAAGCTAAGGACATTATACAAAAATATTCCATTGTTACAATGAATACAAGGTGATATTTATGGACATAAACATCCAGAATGCGGACCATTAAAGTACTTTATGGTTCTGGTTTCGACACGATGAACGCATGTCGTATTATTGTCCACATGAAATACTACACTCCTAGCACTAGTTATACATTTAAGGGCTCACCACCCTTATTATTTCATCAAGTCTACATGACTTGGAATGCTGGAGAATTTACGTCATAAGGATTTGATGTTAATTGCATATGTATTAGGATCAATGTAGAGTTTCCTATACCCCATGTGTATATATAAAATGGTCTCATAGAAGTTGTTATCAAAAGAATATGATGACATATAGGGTATTAGTAATGCGCACCAATTTACCCACATCTACCTGGATTATACAATTATTATATGCAGTTTTTTTTTCGTTTTTAGACCCACTGCTTGCTAACCAGTCTCATGCGTACCAGTTGGTAACTGGATATAAGCTTGGTACTTTATATTTACGCATGTTTGATTATATGTGCCAATTGCGCCCCCACGGCGCATCGAAATGGGTCCTTAAAGACGATTTGGTAAATGTTGGATATGAACCCCCAACAATTATCCGCTAATTAGAATATTTGACTAGTGATCTCTTTACCGCTAGATTTGTGGGTTGTCACTTTCATGAGACAGTCTTCCCGTCGTTAGGGGGAGATAGGAAAAAAGATTTTCAATGGGAACGACAGGAAGTGTCATTGAATATTCTCACTTTGTCTCATTTTGATCCCCAAAACTTCACAACGTAATGTTGAAGTCAAACGAATCAGACTCGATACCTGATACGTTTAATATTCCAAAAGTGACAAGATCACATATACGAGCTGCAAATATACTCGCAAGGTTAAAAAGTCCCCAACAGGGGCACAACGCCACTAGAAAGTGCGTTGCAATCACACATAGTGGAGGTGTGGTTGAGGTCGTAGCTACCAAATGGAAGTGGTGGAAGCTACTTGGTTCGATGGATACTATTCTAAAGGAAGAGAATAGTTAGGCACATCCATTTATCATCAATACATAAAACTCTCATGAGATTGTCTCTAATTATAATTATGTCCATGAATCATCACTGGAGGACGCTCCGAAGTTAATATTGATTCGAGAGATGAATATTAATATCAAATGAACTATGAGAGTACATATGAGTCGATGGACAGATCATATATAATCATTGATGATTTATTCGCATATACAATGGCTCATAAAATGATCGAGCACGACGATATCGTACCAGGATCAGTTGAATAATATCAACAAAGAGCATATTGGCCTAAATGTAAAGAAACAATCCAGAAAGAATTCTATTATTTGACAAAGGATCGGGTATTTGGTCAGGTAGTGCTAACCTACCAAGTGTAAAGCCCGTAGGACATAACTGAGTCTTTGTCAGAAAGCGTAACGAGAATAATGAAGTCCTAATATGTAAGGCTCTCCTTTGGCGCAAGGTTTCTCACAACGCCCTGGATTGACCATGAGAAGACTTACTCTCTCGTGATGGACGTTATAACGTTCTGCTAAATAATTAACCTAATAGTTTCCGAAGGACTGGAAATGTAGCTCATGAATGTGGTTACCACATATCTCTACGGGGATCTAGATTTAGAGATATATAAAAGTACTTGATGATATTACATTACCAAAATCAAGTAACTCTAAACCACGAAATGCGTTTGCAATAAAACGAAAACGCCCACTTTATAGATTAAAGCAATCTAAGCGGATGTGGTATACCCGCCTAATGGAATACTTGATTGAGAAAGGATATATAAGAACGATGAACTGTTCTCTTGCGTATTTATTATGGAAAACAAGTTCCAGATTTTCAAAGTAGCTCTATATGTCAATGTTATGAACATAATAGGCACTCTTGATGAAATGAGAGGAACCACAAGCTACTTAAAATCTGATTTTGAGAGGAAAGATCTTGGGAAGACTTAGTTTTGTCTAGATATTTGAGCTAGGACACCGAGTTTGTGAAATATTAATTCACCGATCGCATATGTCCAGAAAATAATCAGGCAATTTAATATGGACAAAGCGCATTCGGTTAGCACTCCCATGATCGGTTGAAGTGTCGGATATAAGGAAAAATCCATTTCGTCTAAAGGATGATGACGAAAAATGTTGGGAGCTGAAATTCCCTATCTAAGTACAATATGCGCATTATCGTACTTAGCATAATACACTTGACCATACATTATATTTCTCAATGAACTTGTTAGCTAGATTTAGCTCAGCGCCAACGCAAAGTCATTGGAATGATATCAAATTAATATGTTGGAACCATTGACATGGGTTTATACTTTCCCTATAGAAAGAAAAATTGGATTGATAATGGAATTTCAATACCTACTTAGAATGTAAGCAGCAAAAGTACTAGCTCTTATAGAAAAACACCAAACAATGTCTTGGTATGTGTTTGCTGATATTAAATATATGTCTAACCCATACAAAGGTTGTTCCCAAACTGGATAAAGAATTACCACAAGGAACACGTCGATTGCTTGGAAGTAAACTAAGAAATCCTTTGTAACTATCTCCTTGAACTAAACCAAGAATATTACTCTCCATGAGATAATAAATAATGTATATGATTAAGGACTATCATTACATATATTAGAGGAGTTAGTAATTTTGGGTTCAACCAGTATCCTACTTGCATATATGGAAATGATGCATCATATATTGAAGAAATGAACATAAGATACATCAAGGTAATCACACAAAGCATATTCTGCTTAAGTTTATATACAATCAGCAATAAAATACTCTCTTTTAGATTCAAGTGAATCAAGTAAGGTGTCAAAAGAATGTGACATATTTTACCAATTCATTACCATAAAACCATATATTGGAAAACGTGTAGAAAGTAAATGGAAATGTTTTCCAAACTCCTTTGATTAATGCACGAATCAGGGGGAATCTACTATATTTGTGATATTGGTATGTTGTGCTCTTTCCTTCAACCAAATGTTTTATTTTTCTCATTGGGTTTTGTTCCTTGGTGTAAGGTTTTAGTGAGGCAACTGTTTATATACCATCATGTTTTCCTAACTCTCAAGATTAAAGTATGAATCTAAGAGAAAACTAGACTGAAGGATAAGTCTATGTATTGCAAAGAAGCTGGTGCGTTGTACTCTTTCCTTCGTCATATTTTTATTTTTTCCCACTGGGCTTTATTTTGGCGAAAGGTTTTAACGAGGCAACAACTGTGCACCACCACTCCTTTAACTCGGCACAAGGGGGAGTGTTGTAGGATAAGTGTGTCATCGTCTAAAGGATATGACGATAGAGATAAAGATAGAGATAAATATATCAGAGTTAGATTAGAACTAAAATATCTCGTGGTTATCTACTTGTATCTCATCCCTATTTAAAAGGCTTTTGATTAATGAGAATTACAGATTCATTCTCTCCGTATATTGTTGTTCTATTATGTTTTTCCTTTAACAATTACAAATTTACAACAATTTTTATAAAATTTGTTATTGTAGTATTCTATTTTTATTTTTTATTGTTATAGTGATGTAATTTAAATTAATTTTTATTATTATATTGTATTTTGAAATATTTATATGTTATAGCAATGTGTAATCTCATAGAGCATCTCCAACAGCTTATCTAAAATGGGGATTTTGGAGATTTTTTGTTCTAACAGATTCTTCAAAACCTTCTCCAAAATGAAGAAAGTACGGGGAGTTTAGTTCGCAAAATATTTTTGGATGGAATAGAATATGTCAAAGAAATTTGACTTTGAAGGAATTGGAATTGGAATGTAATCAGGTTTGACCACTTATTTGGTTGACATACATTGGAATGGAATTTGTTAAAGGAATTGGAATATGTCTGTTTGGTTCACATAATGTAGCTTTGGAATTGGAATGAAATATTAGTAAATGACCAAAATACCCTTTTTGAAACTTTTGAAGTCGAAATCCAACTATTGTGGTTCAAATCGGTGGTGGTTGGCGGTGGTTCAGATCGGTGGTGGTCGGTGACGGTTCAGATCGGTGGCGGTTCAGAACGGTGGTGGTCGGTGGCAGTTCAGATTAATGGTGGTCAGCGGCGGTTCAAATTAATGGTGGTCAGCGGCGGTTAAGAACGATGGTGGTCGAGCGATTCAGATCGGTGTGGGTCGACGGCGGTTCAGAACGGTGGTGGTTGGCGGCGGTTCAGATCGGTGGTGGTCAGCGGCAGTTCAGATCGGTGGTCGTTCAGAACGGTAGTGGTCGGCGACGGTTCAAATCGGTGGTGGTCAGCGGCGGTTCAGAACGGTGGTGGTCAGCGGTGGTTCAGAACGGTGAGGGTCGGCGGCGGTTCAGAACGGTGAGGGTCGGCGGCGGTTCAGAACGATGGCGGTCGGCGGCGGTTTAGAACGGTGGTGGTGGCGGTGGTTCAGATCGGTGATGGTCGACGGCGGTTCAGATCTTTGAGGGCCAACGGCGGTTACAACGATGGTGGTCGGTGGCGGTTCAGACCGGTGGTGGTCGACGATGGTCGATGGTCGTTCAGACCGATGGTGGTCGACGGTGGTTAGTGGTGATTTAGATCGGTGGTGGTCGGCGGTGGTTCAGATCGACGGTAGTCGGCATAGGTTCATATAGGTTTGGGTAAATCAAGTAGGGAAGATGAGGGTAGTTTTGTCTTTTTGAGAAAATGAGATGGAATGGAATTGAATTCCTTCTCAATTGTGATGGAATGACCAAATCCATGAATGGTAGAATGTGTGTAATTCAATTCCATTCCATAGGTAACCAAACGCCTGAATGGAATATGGTCAATGGAATTGATCATTCCAATTCCTTCAGATTCCATCGGAATCCTACGAACCAAACGCCCACAGGAGAGAGATGATGAAAATCTCCAAATTTGGAGGTATCTCCAAAAATCATTACTTATAAGAGAGAAATAGTTTTTTATTCCTTCCACCAATTAAATTGCTTTAAATTAAGGGGGTGTTTGGTTGGGGGTATTGAAAGGTTATTAATAGGAATGATATTAATTGTATTTGTTTGGTTCAAAAGGGGAATGAAAATGAAATGATTGATGATGTTTGGTTGTAAGTAATACAATCAATCATTATAATAGAAAGGTCCAAAATTCATTCCACTCCAAATTGGGTGGAATGAACCAAATTAATACATCATCACCAACAGTAGCAGATAGCATCGTTTGTGATACTCCATATTCTCCTCTCACCATCTCATAGTTATCGAACAATGTATTTTCTCTTCAATTTTTTGGAATATCTCCATCTCATCTCTGATTTTGGGGTTTTTTGATTTTGGGGTTTTTTGATTTTGGGTAGTAACCCTAGAAATCCCGATTTTGGTTAGTAATCCTAGAAATCCCAATTCGATTTTGTAGTATCTCCATCTTCGTCAAAACGATGTCGAGGAAATGGCATCACTACGAACTGGTGGATTTGTGGATCCTGGATGGCGGCATGGTACTGCCCAATACGAGAAAAAGAAGAAGGTGTCGTATTGGTAAGAAAGGCTCCAGAAGAGGTTTGCCTAAAATTGAAAGAAAACTTGGAAGGATGTCGTATTGGTAAGAAACTGAAGCAAATTGAATATGATGAACAAGCATATCTGAATTTCCCTTCTAATGATGACATTGAAGAGGAAGAGCACAGTGCATACAGGAACAAAGGAGAGCAACTGGTAGGGGACAAGGGTTTGGTTAATCAACATTTTGATGTTGGAGATGTTGTGTTTTATTTTGGTTTTTTGGTTTCCATGGCATCACCATCATTGAACTGAGTTTTTTGTCTTGAATATGCTCTCTCCTTGGTGGTGAACCCTAGCCAACGTATCCCAATAAGACGCTTCTTTGATAGTTTCTTTTTTTCTCCAAACAGCAACAATATAATGGAATGTAATATAATAGAATGAAAGTAATCATTTCTATTATACCCTATTTTCATTTTCATTCCTTTAAACGAACCAAACACCCCCTAAATGTTTATGAGAGAGAAATAATCTTTTATTAGTTGTATTGAATATTTTATTAATATAACTAATTGTGTAATCTCCAAAATAGAGAATTTGTTGGAGATTAAGATGATTTTTTTGGAGATTTTGACTTTTTACTTCTCCAACAGAGATGTTAGAGCATTCACATCCATCTTACAAATGGTCTTGCAAGATGACATGGCATGTTCATTTAGATTGTAAGGTCTCTTACACTTGTTAATTTAGCAAGACCATTTGCAATGCCAAGTAAATAAAATAATTACATTTTTTTAAATAAATTCATTTAGTAGGTTGTTTAAACATTATTTTATTAATATTTTAATAATTTGTTTGAACATTAATTTTTATTAATTTGTTTGAACATTAATTTTTATTAAAATTTCTACCCATAATTTATTTTATATAAAATGATATTTTTCATAGAAAGTTTTTTGTTTAAATTACTAATTTGGCTACTAAAATAAAAATACATTAATATAAATAAATTAAGAAAATACAAATACAAAATAGATTAACTTACAAACATCAATAAAAATACATGAGAACATAATCTACTACCTAATTAGTAAATAAACATAAATATTACATCATTAGTCGTGTTCTATATTTTATAATTAATTTATTATTTATATTATAGTTTACTATATTGTTCATATTATAGTTAATTTATTATTTATATTACAAATATAGCATATTTAGTGGTTTTTGTGATATTATAAATTATTAAAATATGTAAATATAAATTATAAAGTAGTTGATAATGTGGCATTGGAGATCACTTTTGAAAAGATTTTGGTCTTTCATTGATGTGGAAGATATTATTGCAAAACTGATGTGACATTTTAGAAATAAATGTTGTCTTTCATTGATGTGGATGCTCTTATATTTTAAACCGGTTTTCCATTTTTTACTTTTTTTTGCTTATGTGGCATAATTTAGATGATGTGGAGGATGTGTTTTGCTTAGGTGTCATAAAGGATAAAATGCGTCAAAATGTAATAAAGTTTGGTTTAACTTCTATTTAGTATAATAAATTTTATCTTTTCTCAATCAACGTAACAAACTTCCATTTTTTTATAGTGATTTATATTTTTCGTTAGGGGTGTTCACGGTTAGGTTCGGTTAGTAAGGAAAATGTGAACCGAATGAGGCGGATACTTGGTTACCGGAACCGAAACCGAACCGTAGGCTGAACCGAACCGCGCCGAACCAAAATAAGGCGGTTACCCACGGTTCGGTTCACGGTTACCCGAAGTTATAAAAAATATCAATTATAATATAAAAACGGTACCGAAATATAACATATTAAACAATTACACAACAAATAAATAAAAATAATAAAAGCACGACAAATTTAAATAAGTTTAATTGTATAAAAACATCCATTGTTCGGTCGACTCCTTCACAACCTCATGCCGTCAAATTTGATCATCCACCGTAATGATTGACAGCAAAACCTAAAAAATTTTAGTCGTTAAACTTTTGGTTAATTAATAAATAAATAATACATATTAAAATATTATATATATACGTTATATTCGGTTTGGTTCGGGTACCCGTGGGTACCTAAAATTCAAAATCGAAACCGACCCGTGAATACCGTTTTTTTCGGTTTTCGGTTTTTTGATTTTTGAATTTTTCGGTTATTGGTTTTTTCGGTTTCGGCTCGGTTTCTCGGTTTTCTTGAACACCCTTATTTTTCGTCCTTCTGGTTTATCAAAAAATTGGTTCTTGTCTTTTGACTTCAATAATTATATCCTAAACCTTTGTGGTTTACATTTTGTGTTGGTTTGGGTCACTTGTTCAACATTTGACATAACTTTTATGTGAAAATAGGATCAAAGTGGAACAAAAGCATGTTGCACCCCTACTCTCAAGGTACGTTCGGTATGCAGACAAGACATGACAATACAAGACATGATAGGTGTCCAGTGTTTGGTAAGATATGATATTACTGGAAAGAACAAGACAGGCCGACCAATTACCTCTGATGAGTTTTTAGTGTTTTTTTAATTAAATAATCAATCTAAATGAATATTAACAAATAATATATAAAAATACAAACCTATCTAATATAAATATTGATTAAAAACTCATATTCAAAAATCTGTGTAGCAAAATTCACATATTTAGGACGTAAGCCCTGAACACCTTAACAATTACAATTAAATTGTTATGATCCATGTTTACAAAAAATAAAGCAACAATCACATATCAACAAAACAATTCATATATCACTTGTAAATCATATATAACTTGGTAAAAATCACAAATTTGAGCATGAAGCACAAATCACATATTTGACCATGAAGCAAAATTCACAGATTTGAGACCATGAATCAAAATTCACAAATTTAACCATGAATCAAAAAATGACAAGTTTGTTAAGCAAAAATCAGTCTAAAAAATCACAGTTTTTTTCAATGTTCTAAATAGCGTGAGACATGGCGTGGCGGCGAGGTCAAACCTTAAGCCTTGGAAGCCACGACGAGGTTGTGGCGTTTTTCAAGGCATGGCTTATGGCGGCAAATCTGTATATCATATATAAAATTATATATACATAAACATATGTTTTCTACTATGACTCAATAAATCAATGATACTAAGCAATTTAAATTAAGTTATATATTAAAAACTAACAACTAAGACATTAAAAAGCTAAGTAAAATCAAATATCATGTTACAAAAACCGCGCATTACGTTGTGGCGTGCCTTAGGCATAACGTGGCGTGAGATACAAGCCTTGAGCCACGGCGCGCCATGGCGGCTGCTGCAACGAGCTTTTTCGAACATTGGTTTTTTTAAAGAAAAATCCAGTCTAATGTGTAAAGCTAGAACCACAAAAATCAGTCTAACGTTAACTTGTGGAATTGTGAACAACTTTGTGTGAGATATCAATCTAATGTGCAAAAATCGTCTAAATGAGTCTAATGGGGAAGAAATCACAGCTTTGTGTGAGAAATCGACAAAATAACTTGGAGAAATTGACCGATCAGTGGAGAAAATTGACAGGAACAATGAACGATGTGGAGAAGACGAGTTAGGAATCGAGATTTACCTGGTGGAGAGGACGATTCACGCAGGAGCAACGATCGATGGTGGAGAAGACGATTGATACTGTGGAGCGCTGATATGAACTTTTTTTAGGTTTTTTTTGAAGGGTATTGGGGGAAATAGTTTCTATTCTCCCTTGTTCGAGGGTGCGGGGAAGGACATGCCTGTCCAAGAATTCCACTATGTTCTGCGTACCAAACGTATTCTCACGAAACAAGGTGAAACAAACTTAAATTTATCGATATAACTTAATTCTTTTCTAAAACATCAAATACACCTCCCTCTTACATTTTATTTATTTTATAGTCTTTAAACTTTCATTTTACTGTCCTCAAAATATTTTTTTTAAATGGTCTCTATATTGTGGTTAAATTATGTAGTTTATTAAATATCAATAATGATAATAAAAATAAAAATAATATAGAAATGGTATAAAATAGAAAAGAGTAAACTACACTTTTGGTCCCTATGGTTTCCCGAAAGTAACACCTTTCGTCCTTACAATTTCAAAAATACAGTTTCGCCATCGTGGTATGCAAAAACAACCGGATTTGGTCCCTCCCTCTAAGGGTCGTTAAAAGAATCTGTTTAAGTGAGGGGTATTTTCGTCTTTTTTGGTTTTTATATTTATTTTCTGTTAAAACTTTAAAAAGAACCATCTTCATTCACTAAAAGAATGACAAGTGTCATCCACCTTGTTAGGATCAAGCGCTTACCACTACGCCAAAAACAATTGTTGATGGAGAATGCGCAACTTTATTTCCTTATAGCGTAGCAGTCAGCGCCACGTTTCGATTTAGGAAGATGCTGGTCAATGACCCAACCCCCCCCCCCCCCCAGCATCTGTCAGCACTAACAAGATCTTCGCTAGAAGTCAATGGTTGCACAGCATGCCTTTGGCATTTAAATGCACTCCATGGGATTCGAACCCGTGACCTGCTCTGATACCACATGTTAGGATCAAGCGCTTACCACTACGCCAAAATCAATTGTTGATGGAGAAGGCGCAACTTTATTTCCTTATAGCGTAGCAACCAGCGCCACGTTTCGATTTAGGAAGATGCTGGTCAATGACCCAACACACCTCTTCCACAAAAACTATCACACCCTTTCCCCTTACCATTTTTTCGGCCATCTTTTCCGGGCAAACTACCATCACATTTTCCAGTCATCTTCTCTATTGTTGGTCACTCCGGTCAAACTCAAATCCAAACAACAACATCGAAATAAAACTCAAACACCAAATCAAAATTAAAACCAAACCCGTGATTCAAATTAATCGATGAACCTAAATCAAAACAAAACCAAAACCAAAATAAATCCCAAATCAAAATCAAAATAAAACCCAAACCAAACCCTAGGAGATGAACTCCTTTATAACTTCCTCCCAAAAAAAAATACAAAAGTGGGAGTAGAAGGAATCCAAAAAATAGTTGCTGGAAAATGAAATCCGAAAATTTGTAGGTCTTTCGAATCCAAAGTAGTTGCTGAAAAATGAAATCCAAAAATTTGTAGGTCTTTTGAATCCAAAACAGGTTGCAGTGGTGGTCAGTCGAAGGAGAAAAGCGGTGTGGGAGCCGGCGATAGTGACCAACAGTGGAGGAGATCATCACTTTTGAAGTGACGGGATCGATCGAAGTGTTCATCTGGTGACGGGATCGATCGAAGGTCTGTTGAAGGTCATCGACAGGGAGAGGGGTAGGATAGGGCCGACGAAGACTCCCTGGCGTGGGGTTCTTCAATATTTAGATGTTAATCGGAGTTGCAGAAACAAATTTGGAAGGGATTTGGGTTTTTAAACCTTCCGATTCAACCTTCCAGACTCAGTGCAACGAAAATCGAACCCCTGTATAGATTATATTTCGCCAGTATGTGGATGGGTTCGTCTGAGAGGATCGCCGAAGAAGGGCCGGTTGGGGTAAGGGGGTGGACGATTAGGCATACGTGTGTGTGTATGTGTATATATATATATATATATATATATATATATATATATAAAGTTACAAAATTGGTCCCTCTGATTAACATACGTATTTATTTTATAAAAAAATGTAATTAAAAGTGAAAAAAGACCAAACTACCCTTCATTTAACGGACGTTAGAGGGAGGGACCAAACCCGGTCGTTTTTGCATACCATGATGGTGAAACTGTATTTTTGAAACTGCAGGGACGAAAGGTGTTACTTTCAGAAAACCACAGGGATCAAACGTGTAGTTTACTCAATAGAAAATTAGAAATTACATAAACTTTTTATTTTGGTGTCATTTTTGTAGTCTTGGTTAAAAGGTTCTAATGTTATATTTTTTATAATAAATTACACATTATAGTCAAAATATATAAAAGATATACATAACTCATTAGGGGTAAATTGATCATATTATCTGTTCCGTCCTGTCCAATTATGTTTTACCAAACTATCTTGTTATATTATGTCATGTCCTGTAACGTTTTATTTTATTTTGTCTGGATACCAAACACATCCTTTAAAGAGCGTAAATGCAATCGATTATATTTATTTCCAAATATCATACACATGGTAATCCTTGTGTCTTAATAAATAACCGTTGCAAGAGTGAGCACAACTATTTCATCCGGTCTGTCAATAGTAACCAATTCCTTTCCTGCGGTCTGTCTCTCAGACTGTCCTCTCATTCCAGACAAGCAAGGAAGGCAATTTCCATCTTATTTTGTTTTTTTCTTATCTCATCTTCGCGGTCTAATTGGACCCAATAGTTGTCCTGTTCACCCCAACTAGTGGTGTACTCGTGTTTTCTTTAGGTGTAATTTTTAGAAATAATTTATACTTTAAAATATAGTATTTAGGTTTTTTGTTTTCTTAGGCCTTATTTGTTTTTAATTTTTTTTTATCAGTCTCTTATGTCTAATTCGGTAATAGCTCCTTTAGACTGTTTGTTTTTTCCAAATTTTCAAAGTCACTTACATCTTATCATCCTCTTATCTGGTAAGAGGTAAACAAAACTCTTAGTTGTCTCTTATTGTTCTCAATGGATAAACATTAATAGATTCTTTCTCTCAATCTATCCACTTGGATTATAATAAAAATCAATTTACTATAATTAGATCCTTATAATTTAAATATATTATTATCTCGCAATCAATTAACCTTATTTGTTTAAATGAATGCTAATTTTATAATTTAGATATAACTTTGGTAATGATAATGAGTAAACATGTGAAATTGTATAAATTTATATATAAATTCAACACTATAATATTCTAATGGGTGAAATAGACAATTTAAACAAGTTCAGACATTTAACGGTTTAAAAACAAACAAACAATCTTATTTGATTCAAAATTTCAGAAGTCGACACCACCTCTTATCAATAAGAATTCAGACTTCAGCACCTCTTAAAAAACAATCGTCACCTTATAAAAGCTCTTACTTTTCAATAATGAATAAGTAATGTATACAAAATCTTTTCATTTTTGATAATATTCAAATTTTGTTCTTATTTTAAACAATAAAAATGGAAACTTTAAGGGTTTTTGCAAACTCATATTACCTTCTCAACTGAACAGATCAAGTTTTAGAAACTCATCGAAAAACAATAAATTTTTTAATTAAAAATGAAATACCTCCTATCTATATCTATACTATATTATAAAAACGACATAAAAAACTCTTAATTACAACATTTTAAGCACAAGTTGCAGCTAATTAAAGTCAATTACTTAATTTACAATTTCTTAATGTTTTGGTACAACCTTTTCAAACACAATATCTCACATAATCATCTATTTGTGGAATTGATACTCATTTATTAATATAACTATTTGTTTTTTTGGTGGAGGATTTTATAAAATAGATTTTATATTAACATATAATCTATTTTAAATGTAGATTTTACATTTAAATCTATATTAATGAGATATAATATAAAATATTTTTTCTTCCGTATTTTTTTATATTACATCTTATAATGAATTTTCCATATTTTATTTTATAAAATCTTTTTACATAATGAAATGTAATATAAACTCTTTTTTCTTCCGTATTTTTTTTGCTAATATAAAATCTATTTTATTTTATAAAATATATACGTATTTTTTTGATAATATAAAATCTACACGCATTTTTTTTCACGAGCATTAAAAGAAGAAAAAGAAGGTTGATATGAATAAAAAATAAAAAATAATGAGATACACTAATAAATTATCGTATTCTTTAAAATAAAAATATTCCGCAATACTTTCCAAATTAACCAAGTGTAAAGAAAATAAAATAGAAACGATGTAGATATAAAAATATTCTTCCATATTTTTAATATATTTACATTTAAATGTAAAATCGAAAATGAAAATAAAACATTTTAAATAAACGAAACAGGGAAAACATACAACCAACACATGAGAAGTTACAGAGCACTAAAGAGAGAAGCATAAAACATAAAAGTAAATCCCCAACTATTTGGAGAGGAAATTTTTTCTTTTGAATGCATATATAATATGAAAAAAACCAATAAATGAGGACTGGCAACTGAGGACAGTAGTGATTAGTCATCTAACACACAATATTTACACCAAAAATGTTTAGAGAGTGAATTCTTTTTCTTCTGAAAGTACACATAAGATTTGATAACCGTTGATGTTTTGTTTTCTCTTTTAGCGTGAGGGTTAGTAGCCTAAAACATGAATACGTAACCTCAACGAAAATGTTAATATGCACAAAATAGCAGTTTAATAAGGCATACTGGCAAAGTCAAGAATAGAAGACAAAATAAGAGCACCTCTTTACCTCATAAAACTATTACTATAGAACCTCCAAATTGGTTCCCAAAAAAGCCCTAAGTTATTTTCTTTTCTTCTTTTAGCTAATGTAGAAGATGAAAAAGAATAAAAACAACAATTTATTAGTTCTACAGATAGTTACAAAATCGTGAGAGTCAAAACCCTAATTTTAATTTCTTACCGAAATAATATGGTCCGTTTGTTGTTTCTAACAATGTTGAAGATGATTTCCTTCGATTTCAACATAGCAGAACAAATCCTGAGAAGATTGAAGAGATTTTGCTCGTGGCCGAAGGTGTTTCGTTTCATCGCTGCTGTGGAATTTGAAAGCTTGAAAATGTTATGGAAACGGTACTTTTTTAGGCAATTTATTATTGGAGACCTTTTTATGCCGTTGAATCTCAAACAAATTACAAAATTACCACAGTGCAAAAAGTAACCATAGATTATTTTTAGCTCTAATCTAATGGACAAAATTTGGTCTCATGGGTCTCACGAAAAATCATTGGTCTCACTTGATCCCAACTCTCTCTCTCTCTCTCTCTCTCTATATATATATATATATATATATATATATATATATATACTATATTATAAAAACGACATAAAAAACTCTTAATTACAATATTTTAAGCACAAGTTACAATTAATTAAAGCCAATTACTTAATTTACAATTTTTTAATGCTTTTGTACAACATTTCCAAGTACAGTATCTCACATAATCATCTATTTGTGGAATGGATACTCATTTATTAATATAACTATTTGTTTTTTTGGTGGAGAGTTTTATAAAATAAATTTTATATTAGCATAATCTATTTTAAATGTAGATTTTACATTTAAATCTATATTAATGAGATATAATATAAAATCTTTTTTCTTCCGTATTTTTTTGCTAATATAAAATCTATTTTATTTTATAAAATCTACATATATTTTATATTAGCATAATATAAAATCTACACGTATCTCATAATGGTTTTTCCATATTTTATTTTATAAAATCTTTTTACATAATGAGATGTAATATAAACTCTTTTTTCTTCCGTATTTTTTTGCTAATATAAAATCTATTTTATTTTATAAAATCTACACATATTTTATATTAGCATAATATAAAATATACACGTATTTTTTTGATAATATAAAATCTACATGTATTTTTTTTCCACGAGCATTAAAAGAAGAAAAAAGAAGGTTGATATGAATTAAAAATAAAAAATAACGAGATACACTAATAAATTATCATATTATTTAAAATAAAAATATTCCGCAATATTTTCCAAATTAACCAAGTGTAAAGAAAATAAAATAGGAACGATGTAGATATAAAAATATTCTTCCATATTTTTAATATATTTACATTTAAATGTAAAATCGAAAATGAAAATAAAAAATCTTAAAATATTCTCTACATTCACTATAAATATATATAGATTCTCTATGTATCATCCGAGTACAAGAAGAAGACGAACGGTCGGGTGTCAATGGCGGAACCCGCAACTGAACAAAAGGTATTCCACTATATTTTGTTTCTTTGAAAAACTACTTTTTTATATTTTATTTTATTTACTGATGATTTGTTTATATTTTTCAAAACCCACAATCATATTTTTCGAAGTAGGGGAATAAGATATATATATACATATCTTTATTTTTATCGACTAATACTATGAGGTCTTGAAGTCAATAGTCAGATAAATATGTTGTGAGACATGTCGTTTGAGTTTTAAATAATATAATACAAAACTATTACCAATATTATTGCACAAACTCATAACAACAAACGATTAAAAATATATGCAAGTTAACCACTTATGAAAATATCTTCGTTTTTCACATTGTATTTCATTAACTGTTAACAGAGAAATTACGTTTCATTTTAATTCGGTTCAATATTCCAATAAAAAATTTATCCTTCCGTGCAATGCACGGACCCAACACTAGTTATATTTTAAAAAAATATGAGTTACACAAGGACCAAAAGTGTAACTTATTCTTTCAATTACGCTTTTGATTTACTGTAGGGTTTTTTTATTTAGTTTGAGATTTTAGGTTTATCAAGATCTAAATCTAAAAGGTAAATAAATTAAAAAAATATCTTGGGTTTTGTTCTAGGAATTCTTCTTTTGATTATACATTGTATGATAAATGTTTGTGGGAATGATTTGCACTTGTATATTTTTGATGTCTTGATTGATATTGTATGTGTTCGGTTTATGTTTGATTTTTATATTTTGATATCGTTTATGTATGGATTTTTGTGATTCATGGTGGTTGGTGGTGCTAAGGTAGTCACACGAGAGGGAGGATGCCATTGTTGGCTTGATGGAGGATCAACACAATCAATGGATCTAAAGCATTATCTTTGATTTTGAGCTTGTGTGTGAGAGCTTCTTTTATTTCATTAATGGCAGACTGAAGAAAAGTGTCTTGTCCAAAAGGGTGAGTGGCCCGGAAAGGGATAAGGACAATGAAAAGGCAAGGGATGGTGATGTGGGTTGCTTGATTTATGCTTTATTATTTTTTTTATAAATGATTTACGTAGTTGTACATAGGTTGTATAAACTTGTACATTAAGAAGCTTAAATTAAAATGATGAAAATACCCCTCATGTGTGCAAATTTAAAACAAAGTGAGGTCTAGAAACTCAATCAATAACAAAATTGAAGCCACAGTGATAATATTTGAAATTATTTCATTTAGGGAACCCAATCCATAATTTTCATATAACCACATGGAGGAAATTTGTAATTGACTCTTAACATAATAATATAAATCACGAATTCTAATGCAATTCGAATCAATTAGTTGGATTCCTCACACTTGGTATTTGGCTAAACATAAATAAATAGACTCATTGAGCTAAGTTCGTGACTTAGGGGTCGTTTACGGAACCCTTACTGGCAAGAGTCACCATTCTCATTTACCTTATAGCGTAACATTCTCAACCATCAAAATGGATAGATGTAAATATTTATCTAGGTAAGTGCACAGTAAAACAACCCCTTATTAAACTATATAAGTCTATAGTCGAGTGTTACGTACTTACGTTGCTTACATTGTTCCGTAATCCAAGTCTACTAAATTCTCAATTTATATTGGTCAGAGTGACATAAATATCAAAATTAGAGTCGACCCTAGGGTAGGCGGCATAGACATCAACTAGGCTCATGCTCTTGGCTTGTTATTGTTAAAATAGATAAATGAAATTGTGTTGTAGAAAGATTTGAACGTAAGACCTATCATATAATTCTAATAACCATACCACTAACCTATTGGTGCTTTCATTTAGTTTGTTGTCTCACTTTGTTTATATTACTTTCCACTAACTCCTTTACTTTTAGAACTGTTTTTTTTTTGTTTTGTTTTCATGCTAACATCTATTTATTTAAAATAAAGTTAGGGGTTGTTTGATAGTTGCTGACTGGTTTGGTATTGAATGATTAAGTGGTCAAAATGATTAAGAGACTCTTATGATATAATACAAAATGAAATAATGGTTGTTTGATAATTGTTCATAATGAAATCAGGGTGCTTAATGGTTAAGGGAGATCTATGATACAAAATCATTCCGAGGGTTTTGGAATCATTAAAAGACAATTTTTTTTTTTTGCCAAATAAGATTCACCTCTCAGTCTCTTAATGGAACCATTAAGAGGTAAACAAACAACCCATTAATCACATCAAACAATATATACTTTGTACCAATTTCTAGAAACTTATTAAGTTATATTTATATTGTCACATTTGCATATTATCTGTGGATTTTATGCTCGTCATGGGTATCTCTAACCCAACACCAAATCCTATTTTTTTTTTAAACACAATTTCACTCCAACCCAGGGTATTTATTTTTTTAAATGCTTTGGGGGATGTAGTGGAAGATCTCATCTACCTAGGGTTCAAATTCAGGCGCTACCAAAGTCCTTGTGGCCATGGAGGTTCACCTGCAATGACTTCAGGCCATTCGTGATCGCCCGAGGATTAGTCGGTGCACGTAAGCTGACCCAAAAACCCACGGTTACCAAAAAAAGAAAAAAAAAACAATTTCACTCCAACCCAAACACCAATTCCTATACTATTTTGGTGTTGGTGTTGTGAACAACATAACACCAAATTCGGTATTTAGTGTTGAACTACTTATATTACAAAATAGTTTCTCAAATTTGGTAGTTATATAATTTTAATTTATTTGATTGTAAATTATATTTTTTATAATATTTATTAATATTATATTATAAATTACATTATATCATCTATCACATATACTTGCGATACAAGAAATGTATAATAAGCCCAAGAGTATACCCACTCACCGAGAAATAAAATACGGCCCAATGTTTTAAAACCCGGATCGACCCGGCCGGTTCAACCGGGAACTGGTCGAGAGACCGGGTCAACTATCACCGGGTTTTTGGGGATTTATGAACCGGATCGAACCGCCGGGTTTTTGAGAAAACCGGTAAAAGCCCGGGTTGACCCGGTTAAAAACCCGGGTTGACCCGGTTAAAAAAAAAAAAAAATTTTTGTGTTTTTTTTTTGATTGATATAAAATTTGTCGTTATGTGTTTTTTTAATGTTTTTGGATTGATGTAAACTTTTTGTTATGTGTTTTTTTAATGTTTTAACTTGTGGACATCAAATTATTGGTTTTATATATATACATATATAGAGGAAGGATCATGCGAGAAGTTAAACATTTTGCGAGAAGGCAAGAAGTGTTTAATCATATATGATTACACGGCTTGTAAGTGTGTTTGATCATGTATTATTAAACGTTTATGTATTGCCAATATAACATGTGTTTAATCATATATGATTAAGCTTGTGTATCATATATGATTAAACACTTATCGCCTTCTCGCAAAATGTTTAGCTTCTCGTTTGAACTTTTTTAAGGATTGTAAAATATTCTTTCACTATATATATATATATATATATATATATATATATATAGTGGAAGGATATTTTGCAACCCTTAAAAAGGTTGCAACACTTGCAACCCACATCTTAACCGTTGGATTTATGTTCGACGGTTATTTTATTTTTATTTTTCTCTTTTTTTAATTAAAAATATTGGGCCCCATATCTTTTATAACCGCCGATCATGAATCCGACGGTTAAGATGTGGGTTGCAAAGTTTGCAACCTTTTTAAGGGTTGCAAATTAAACAAACCCTATATATATATATGCAAGAAAATGAAAAATACATAAAATTTCTTGAAACCGGGTCAACCACCCGGTTGAACCGGTTGGACCGGTTGGACCGTGACCCGGTCACCACACCGGGTCAACCTTAAAACCGGGTTTTAAAACATTGATACGGCCCAACTTTCCTTAAACAAGTAACAACCCAAAATGACCCAATATTAATTAATTATTATACAAATTCTAGATTATCTTCTTCTTCTTCTTCTTCAAAAAAAAAAGAAAATTCTAGATTAAAGTCCTCATGGAATCGATGCCTTTGACTTCCCACCTTTGACTTTCCAAGACTCGCTGATTTTGATTTTTGAAGGGCGACAAGTTTACAACAACAAAGGAAATACGTTTGATAACGGCTAGTTTGAGTTGAGAGTGAAAAACTATAAATTACAAATGAAGGAGCATTTGTACCTCATTCCAACTTTCAAAACCCTGATTGCAAAATCCAAAATGAAGGAGCATTTGTACACGATTCTTCTTCTTAACTTTCTTGCGTTCTCTGTTTCACTGCATCTCTTAGGGTTTCTTCAAAGCGTATTCGACATACTCATTGTTACAGTCTCGAATGTGGAGCGATTCAGAGGTTATTCATTTTCTTGCTCTCGCTCTCGCTCTCTCTCCATGTCTCGATTTCAAAACCCTGATTTCAAAACCCAAATGAAGGAGCATTTGTACACGATTCTTCTTCTTAACTTTCTTGTGTTCTCTGTTTCACTGCATCTCTTAGGGTTTCTTCAAAGCGTATTCGACATACTCATTGTTACAGTCTCGAATGTGGAGCGATTCAGAGGTTATTCACATCTCTTAAGAAAATTAGGGTTTGCTTCAAATTTTCTTGCTCTCGCTCTCTCTCCATCTCTCGATTTCAGAAACAAGTAATGAAGGTTGAATCGAAAATCCCCAAAGCTACGGTAATTACATTTTTAATGAAGAAGATTTTGCATAACTTCTATTCTGTTCAATAAAAATGATTTTGAATCTTTTTTTTATACTTATTGGACGTTCAAATCTTTTATGCAACTTCACCCTTTTTTGAATCCAGAAATCTTGTGTTTCATTTTGACAAATATCCACATAACAAATATGTTTACGTTTCTTGGTAAGCAATTTAGTTTTGATCTACCTAATTCGTATCTATTTATGTTCCCAGATGACAAATCTGATTTTGATTTTGATCTTCTAGTGATTTAGTTTTGTCAATTATTTTTTAAATATTTTAGAATGATTTTTTATGGTGACACACGTCTGCTCATTAAAAGAAATATCATCAAAGAGTAAAAATGGTGGTGGTGGTGCACTTACCTCCACTTGCAATTACTCTTATCGGAGTTTGTAGGGGGTTCATCCTTTTTTGAATTAAAGCATTTGATGAAGAATCATAATAAGATAGTGCTAAATAAAACCAATTGCTTCTAACCTTTTCAAGATTGGATGCAATCTGCCTTAACTCAAAATTTTTATTCTGATTTCCATGTTTTTCTGGTTCATAATTTGTTATATGATGCTCTTTTTCTGTGTTTTATAGCTTCTAACCTTTTCAAGATTGTACACTTCTATTTCTATCTTTCTTATTGTATGTTTGTAACGTATAATCTTTTACGTTGTTTTGCCTATGCATCAAAAGCCATTGATATTCTAGAAGCATATGAAGGGACTCTTGAGGACGAGTATCATCCAAAAAACAAAGGATTTGAACATGGGGAAGTTTTGTTATACAACCCTACGAGGTAATATGTGTAATAGCTAACTCTTTAATTCCAATACTTTAGATATAATTTTTATATTGGTTGCTATACTCTGTTTAAATATCTTTTAAGTATGCCATTTCATTCGGATGATACCATACGAACCTCTTGCAATCTGGCTTACATCCATTTTAAACAAAACATCCACATTATACTATATGTTCCATTTTCAGTTCCCACACATCCTGTTTTTCCATAGGAAATTTTCTCCACTTTCCATATTCAGGACCCACTTCTAAAAAATTCTTAATGGACCCTTTAAACCCTATATAATCATCAAAGTCTGTGCCCTTCCAAATGTTCATTATAATCTGTTTCTTCATAATAGGAATCTGCTGAACTCCATCTCTGAAATGATACATCCAAAAAGCATAGTATAACCATCCTTAAGCTGCTGATGATCCAGACCCAACAGCCTCCATTCTAATCCAGCTCCAAACTGATGTAAACAACTCAAACCAAAACCATAGCATATCAGCGTAAGCAAACCATGTATATACTTGTATATGTATATACACAAATACATAATTTTGGGTCATTTCATCTCTTGTACCTGTGTTGTTGGAGGTGCTGCATTTGCATCATTAACTGAGACTTCATTTAACCGAAGTGAAACTAAACTTTGAAGAACTCAATTCGAATAAAGTGAAATGCAATCAGACATGTGTGTGGTGTGATGCCTCTGCTATCTTGATCATATATAGAATTGGTTTTTGCAGTGCAATGGCTACCAATGTCACCAAATTTTAAAACAAAAGACCGCTTTTTGTCGCCAATAGTCCTGCCCTAAAGCATGTGTTAAGGTATGTTTACTCATTTCTCCATTGCCTTGTTGTTAGTACTTGACAAAATTAAATTTCCTAATGTATGTTTGTGTCTTGTGGTTTGTATGCAGTTCTGTTAATAATGCTTATGTGTGTACTCTATAAACATTCGACTCGGTTTTGTAATTTTAGTATTCAGAAAGCTATATTTGCATGATTGCTGAGGTAATATTATCTTGAAGTTTTATTATTGTAAAACCACTATCTTGTCTGGATATGTTATGGAGATTACATTCACATTTGTGGTTTGTATGCAGCTCCCACATGTTCCTTCGTGTCAACTTTATTTCCAATTTGAATATGAGGGTTCCTACCATTCATCAAACTTCTCTTCAATTGGCAACGATTTAAGGTATGATCTCTCACCCTCTATCTCCCTCTCTCCCATCTTAAAGACATGCACATACATACATACGTAATGCACATTTCTCTTTATTTTCCCTATCTTTTGGTGTAAGCAACAACCGCTTGTAACTTTGAGTTCAATCGAGCCTTGCTATGTTCATTGTCTTATTTTTAATTTAAATCGTGGTTTAGTTGTTGAATTTATTTTATCTTGATTCATCTTCAATTAAGCATCATTAGATTTTTTTTTTCCTAATCCTGCCATCGGTTTTAAAAAAAGGTTTTTGTGAAGTCAAGTTTGCAGTTTCAATTGGTGATCTTGGTTATGGGAAACACTTCCTATTCTTCTTGCTTTGACTTTGTAACTTCATTTTTGACTTTCTAAGTAATGTCTTTTTCGTATTTGTTTGGTTTTGACTTTATCCTTGTTAATTTGCATCATGGTACGTTACCATTGTTGGCATTTTAGGTAAATGGAATTATGCATGAAGAATCTATTTCATTTTATTTATTTATTTACTTGTCCCTTGATTTCCATTTCATTGTGATGAGATAGTATATACACACAACCTTTCTAGTATTGTTGAATTCGACTTCTATAAATTTTTTGTTACATGTTTTTGTCTACATGCAACTTTTTCTAGGCATTGTTATTAAGTTTTCTTTCTAGGGCATACCCTTCGGAATATAAAATGATTACCTAAGAAATGCTTAGAAAAAACAATTAATAAAGTCCTAAATCTAAAACCAACAATAGAGATAAAGGCCCAACAAATCCACTCAAAAACTCATAAAATAACTGCCCAACACGTGGCACAAATCCTGATCAAAAGCCCACGAAGAATGATTCATATTCTTTAAATCATCAAAAGTCCAACCCAAATCATCACATAAGCTCAACAGCCGATTAACAATTAGATCAGCCCACATAGTTATATGCGACCAAAGGGCACACAAGGTAACCACCTGCCATGTCGCATACACAGGTTGCATTGAGCAAAAAACACCCCACTCACATCCAGAACCTGCAGATCTCCACCATTCTCTAAATCACGATTATAATGATTCACCTTACACTCCACAAATCCAAAACCAATCCTTGGAATTCCAAAAACATCCCCCTTTAATCTCCCTTAATAAAACCATAGCAGTTCCCATACATCCTATTTTTCCATAGGAAATTTCCTCCACTTTCCATACTCAGACCCACTTCTAAAAAACTCTTAATGAACCCTTTAAACCCACATATCATCCTCCTTATATCCCCTATATAATCATCAAAGTCCATTCCCTTCCATATGTTCATTATAATCTGTGTCATCATAATCAGAATCTGCTTATCAGATTCAATAGCCTCCATTCCGATCCTGCTCCAAACTGATTTAAACGACTCAAACCAGAACCATAGCTTATCAGAAGTATAAGCAAACCATGGATAACCACCAAAAATCAACCCATAGCAAACTCAAGAATTGGGCCAACCCATAGCAAACTCAAGAATCCTTAAAATCAACAGGTCCAAAACCAAAAATCTGATGCAGCCCAACCCATAATACAGCAGCCAATAAAATAGAAAACCACAAAGGAAAAACCATAAGACTGAACAGCAAAAGCAATAAAGGATAACAGAACCCAAAGCATTAGCTTACAGCCTAAAAAGAGTAGAAAAGCAATAAAGATAACAGAACCAAAAAATGCAAGTCCCAAAAATGAAAACTAATCCAAGACATAAAACAAAAAGAAAGTCCCATATAGGCAAACACATTGGCAGGATCAATGGCATGGGACTAAGGCACACAAAATGGCATGATCTATGATCAACCATTATTTTTCAGCCACAAATACAGGCCAACAAAGGGGGAAGAACAAAAACACAAAATTCTTAGAAGCAAAATGGGACAAAGCAACAAACCAAAGGGAATCAAACCACCAAATCCAAAAATAAAGGAAGAAGCAAGTCCTAGAACCATTATACCAAACCAAAACAAAAGGCGAAAAACCAGATCATCATTGCTATTCCAAACTCCAAAGATCCAAAGAGCACAACAAATGAACAGGACATAGAAATCCAGAAGAGAGCACAGTAAACCAGATTTGATCAAGGACCAAAGCAAACACAAAATCGTCAATCCTCATCTGATAAAATCCTCTAGAGGTCAAGACCCAACACCATAACACCAAACACCAGAAAACAACAAAAAGAATATTGATCTGCACAAAACAATGTTAGTACATAAAACTAGAGATTTGAACCCGGTCCCCATCAAAAACCAATGAACCCCAAGTTCGGTGCCCAACCCCCCACCCCCCCAAAAAAAAAGTTCCATCCCAAAGAAAAGGCATCCTCTCAACTACAATTCTCAAAAAAGAAAATAGGTTCCAAATGAACAAGTAAATGGAACCAAAGAGGGAAATTGAACAAAAATAAAACCTGGAGACACATAAAGGAATAGAAAGAACAAACCTAAACCAACTAGAAACCAAACCCCCTACTCTAAACAATGGAACCAACCATAAAGAAGAATAACAATCATGTAGAAACTTGTTGGATAATAGGCTCACTCCCACCATAAAATTTGTCATTCTCTGATCCATCCACTTTCATAAAATGAGGAGCCCCATCCGGATCACATAAAATGTAGAAACTTGTTGGATAATAGGCTCCTCCGGTTGAATGTCACAATGGGCATTGTTGGACCATTGTCCTTTGATATGATCAGGGGCATCACTTTTAAGCTCAAGCCAATAGTTAACTAACTTTTTTTGTTCCTCCCATATTTCCAAGTCACAATCAACCGGAAACATCACTTAAAAGCCTCAAACTTGTTATCGGTCCTCATTACTTTAGAATCCCCACCACTTGAATTCACATTCACATGCTTTTCTTTGGCTTGACAACTACATTCTTTATACCCTTTCCCACCACCGGTCTAATACCTTCCCCATTCCAAAGCTCAAAAGGGGTGCCATGAATACTAATCCAAAGAGTTTGTTTGGTTTGGGTTTTAGGTGACCATTCCTTATTAAACAAAGGAACCCCATTCACCAACCACTTGCCATTCTCCAGAACTTTTTTTATTCCCGCCTCCCTTTTAAACTTGAATAGCCAAATTCCAATTTCTTCATCCACAGACATCTCACCAACATCAAACTTCCTCCACATTCTTCTTAAGTTGTAAACCACTTCACGAAAAGGCAAATTGATACCCATAGAATTCCCATATAAATGCAAAGCATAATCCAAACACCCTCTTTTAACCACATCACCCGGGATATCCACAAGAATGCTACCATCCGGAAGGAAAGTAAGGAAAGTAGGTGGCATAAAATTCATTGGCACATCCCTGATTTCGTTTTACTTCTTGATTACATTGGCATAATTAACCCTCGCTCAAGCATTACCAACAACGGGTTTAATCTTCTTTTAATCACCACATCAACATCCATTTTCTCATGAGCCGCCTTCCCATCATTATCCACCACCCCTTAGCTTCAATCCATCCAAATTCCTCCATAGAAGGAACCATACGACTAGACTTCAAAGGACAAGCACCACTAGAGAGACCTATAGAATCATCCACAATAGGAGACACATCCTCAATCACACTAGAAGAAATAACACTCTAACACCCGCTTGATCACCGGAAAGTGATTCAACACCCTTGGACTCCAAAACCCCATCAACGTCATGTTTACCAAGTTCATTCAAATCCCCAAAATCTCTGCCGTCACAACCATATTTTGCGTAATCAATCCCTCACCAACAAAGCAATTTTCTTCTGATTCCTCGTGCTTGTCTGATTTTTGGCTTATCATATACTATGTGCAACTTGTATCTTGACTTTCATGTTTATTCGAGTTACTATGGAATGTAAACGTGGGTTGTGTCTATTCCCAAATATTTCATTCGTTCTTGATTTTTATTTTTACCGACTCTTAAAATTTCCATAATTATATGTGTTTTGATTGTGTTTGACTTCTATCCTATTATTTGTTTTTGACTTTCTCACTATGGTACCTACTACCTAGTCTCCGATCCCTCTCTTGCATTACTTTTTATTTGAATTGAATACTACTTTATTTTCAGCCTTTCTAAGTAACGGTGCTTGATTAGTTGTTGGTTGTCCAAAAATGTTTATATTCATTAAAATCCCAAGCTCTATTGGAAGTAGGAAAGATATATAAATGTTATATTGGCTAACATGTATGTAACAAATAGTCACATCACATTCGTGAGTTTCATCCTATACTTAGATATGGGCGAATGTGGTTACTTTGAACCCAAATTAACTTCCGTACTCATAATCGTAGGTTTTTGTTTGTATGTTTTATAATAATTGATACAGACACATCGCTTGTGGTCCAATAGGATTAACCTTACGAATATTCTTTGTGCTTTCTCCAAATGACTTGTGATTTTGTAGATACAAATTATAAAATAGTTGGATTCTCAAAGTGTGGCTATGAGCATTGATAATGGCAAAAGGAAATGCATTGGGAATAAGAAAGATAGGTTCTCTTTCTTCTTTAAAAATAAGGTTAGTTTTCATGTTTTTCTGTTTTATGTATTTTGGTTGATATATTTACAAATTTTCTTTAGTTATTTGAATCAATATGACCAACATTTATCTAAGTAATTAGCAAGGCCTAAAGGTTTCTTGAATTGTAGTTTATTTTTCTTGCAGGGTGGAATGAAGGATATGTAAAATGGAAGACCACACCAATAATATGAATCTTAGAGAGATTGGGCTTGCTTACAATTCCAATTCCACGGTAATTAAGCCACATACTGACATGTTCTATTACTTCTCGTGCGAGATGCCTCTTATGTTGACTAGTGTGTGCAGATTGGTATATCGCTCGGTTTTCAAAATTACGATACAAAGGATGTTTCAACCACGTTGGAATTACTAAAAAGCTTTACACAAGATAAGTGCCTATTACTCCATCTACAATTGTTTTTAGAATAATGATGCATACATTTCATGATTAACTTATGCCATATCATTTAATTGTCGACATTTGACCTTTCACGGGTTTTCAAGTTCTTTTTTTTCTTGATTTTTTTACTAAAAGAATATATATTGGCAACATCTTCTATTTTCCTTGCTTTTAGTTTGTAACATAAACTTTGACTTTCTATTTTTCTTTCCACAATAATTTCATTTGTTGTTATTCGGTGCTAATGGTCTTTGATCTTGTCTATGTAATATGTATTTCGTACTTGTTTGGTATTGAGTTAATCATTCTTGTTGATTTGCAATATGGTTCTTTTCCATCATCCATTTTCTCTATCTTGACTCCACATGTTTTTCAATAGCTCACATTTTGTGTATATGAGATTGTGTGAGCATTTTGTCATTTTGTTCTTTTTGACTTTTATATGCTTTTGATTTCTAATCAATGTGATGGGATAATATATGTGCATGACCTTCCCTACTATTGTTGATTTTGAGTGTCTTACGTTTAGATTCTTTATTAACATGTTTTTGTCTATGCGCAACAATTTTCTTTTCAAGTTGATATCGATTTTTTAGTTGATTTGGATTCTTTTATGTTTAGGAGTATGTGTACATTATTTTCCATTTATGTTGTTCTTTGCTTGTGCACATCTTCTATTGTAAATTTTGATGATGAACATCTATGATTGCACCACGTTTTCCTTTCTTGTTTCGTTTGGTTTAAGAATGAAATTTTTGTCTGTTTTGATATCCTCACTTTTTTGTTCTTCCTTTACATAGATTGTCCTTACACTAAGTTCTCCATTGTGTTGTCAGGACATATATATGTATTATATTTCAACTGTGTTGAACATGGCATAACCATTTTCGTTCTTGTTTATTTTGATCTTTGATGTATTGGGTTTTTGTCGATGTGCAACCAACATTTTTATATACTTGTTGAGTTTTATTTTTGTGCTTGTGTGATAAATTACTTGCTAAGGTTGCCTTATTCTCTTGTTTGTGTTGTTTGCTAGTTTTTTGTTTATACACATGGTCTTATATGTTGAATGGGCTTGCTTTGAAATATTGTCTTTGTAGTGTTTTTTTTATACTTGTTTGGCATTGTGTTAATCATTCTTGTTGATTTGCGTTAGACTTGTTTGCCATTCTCCTGGGTGTAGATGTTTTTCTATAGCTGACATTTTGTGTAAATGAGATCGTGTGAGCATTCTATGACATTGTGTTCTTGTTGACTTTTAGATGCTTTTGATTTCTAATCAATGTGATGGGATATGTGCATGACCTTCCATCTATTGTTGATTTTGACTATCTTATGTCAAAATTTTTATTAACATGTTTTTTTGTCTGTGCGCAACATTTTTCTTTTGTTATTGATATTGACTTTTTTTTGGATTTTTTACTGTGTTATGTGTACATTATTTTTCCATTTATGTGGTTTTTTACTTGTGCTCATCTTCTATTGTAAATTTTGATCATAAGAATATCTGTTTGCATCACGTTTTTCTTTCTGGTTTCATTTGGTTTAAGAACGAAATTTGTGTTTTTGTTTATTTTGACATCCTCAATTTTTTTGTTCTTTCTTTACCTAGATTGTTCTTGCACCAAGTTTTCTATTGTGTTGTTGGACTTGTATATGTATTAGATTTTAACAGTGTTATACTTGGCATAACCACCTGTTGCGTTTGCATCACGTTTTTCTTTCTTGTTTCATTTGGTTTAAGAACGATTTTTTTTTGTTTATTTTGACATCCTCACTTTTTTTGTTCTTTCTTTACCTAGATTGTTCTTGCACCAAGTTTTCTATTGTGTTGTTGGACTTGTATATGTATTAGATTTTAATAGTGTTATACTTGGCATAACCACCTTTTGTGTATTGCGTTTCTGTTCATGTGCAACCTTTTTATATTCTTGTTGAGTTATATTTTTTGTTCTTGTGTGATAAATTGTATGCTAAAGGGTGCCTTATTCTCTTCTTTGTGTTGTTTGCCCAATTTTTTGTTTATACACCAGTCGTATATTTTGTGTGTTGATTGAGCTTGCTTTGATTGTCTTTTTAGTTTTTTTTGTACTTGTTTGGTAATTTGTTAATCATTCTTGTTGATTTACATTATGATTTTTTGCCATTCTCCATCTCTTTTATATGGCTGCACATGTTTTTCTATAGCTGACATTTTATGTAAATGAGATTGTGTGAGCATTCTATGTCATTTTGTTCTTGTTGACTTTTAGATTCTTTTGATTTCTAATCAATGTGATGGGATAATATATCTGCATGACCTTTTTACTATTGTTGATTTTGAGTATCTTACGTTTAAATTTTTAGTAACATGTTTTTGTCTATATGCAACATTTTTGTTTTGTTGTTGATATTGACTTTTTTAGTTGATTTGGATTCTTTAATGTGTAGGAGTATGTGTACATTATTATCCATTTACGTTCTTTGCTTGTGCACATCTTCTATTGTAAACGTTGATGATGAACATCTATGTTTGCATCACATTTTCTTTTCTTGATTCATTTGGTTTAATAACGAAATTTTTGTTTTTGTCTGATTTGACATCCTCACTTTTTTGTTCTTCCTTTACGTAGATTATCTTGCACCAAGTTTTCTATTGTGTTGTTGGGACGTATATATGTATTAGATTTAACTGTGTTGTACTTGGCATAACCATTTTCGTTTATTTTTTTATTTTGACCTTTGATGTATATTGTCGATTTGCTAATCGTTGCCTTATTTATTTCTTTGTGTTGTTTGCCTGTTCTTTGTTTATAAACATGATCGTATATTTTGTGTGTTAGACTGAGTTGCTTTAATTATGATTATTGTTGATTTTGATCACCATGTTTCTATTGTCTTTGGTTTATCAAGTGTTATGAGAAACGTTGGATATTCTTGTTTAAAATTGTTTTTATATGATTAAACTCATTCATAAATGAGTTTGCATTTTTGACATTGTCTTCATTACGTGTTTTATGTTGACCTTTTTATGATGGTATTGTGTATGTGTAACGTTTCCATTCATATGTATCTTGATTTCCATATTCGATTTGTCTATTTCATCTTTGTCGATTTTTATTTCTTTTGTTTTGATTATGTACAAACATCTTAGGTCGTAATAAAAATGTTTGCATGTTTTATACTAGCGAATACAAACACATGACTTGTGGTCCTATATGATTAACCTTACGAATACTCTATGTGCTTTCTCCAAACGACTTGTGATTTTGTAGATACAAAATATGAAATAGTTTGATTCTCAAAGTATGGCTACGAGTATTGAGAATGACAATAGGAAATGTATCGAGAGTGAAAGACAAGGCTCTCTCTCTCTCTTGTTTAAAAATAAGGTTTGTTTTCATGTTCTTCTATTTTATGTTTTTTTTTGTTGATATGTTTACAAATTTTCTTTAGTTATTTGAATCAATATGACCATATTTATGTGACTATTTAGCAAGACGTATAGGTTTCTTGGATTGTAGTTTATGTTTCTTGTAGGGTATCTATTAGCAACGATCTAGGGATCCATCAATCGGTGCGATGAATGATATGTCTAAATGGAAGACCATACCAAGGATATGAATCTTTGAGATATTGGGATTACTTACAATTCCATTCCACGGTAATTAAGCCACTTACCGACATGTTTATTTACTTCTCATGCGAGATACCACTTATGTTGACTAGTGTGTGCAGACGAGGGATTTACTTGGCTTTTAATATTGAGATACATAATAAGTTTCAACCACGCTGGGATTTCTCAAAAGGTTTTCACATAAGATAAGTGCCTATTACTCCATCCATAATTGTTTCAAAATATTTTTCCTATTTGTCGATTTTTATTTTTACTCGTTCTAAAATATTGCTTGATTTTATTTGTTTTGATTGTGTATAAACATCTTAGGTTGTAATACCAATGTTTGCATGTTTTTTAATATTTGATACAAACATATGGTGATTTGTGGTCTTGTAGTTATTCTTTGTTCTTTCTCCAAATAGCTTGTGATTTTCTGAAATAGTTTGATTCTCAAAGTGTGTCTACAAGTAGCGAGGATGGCAAAAGGAAATGCATCGGGAGTAAGAAAGATAAACACTCTCTCTCTCTCTCATATAAAAGTAAGGTTAGTTTTCATGTTCTTCTATTTTGTGGTTTTTTTTGTTGATACACTTACAAATCTTTTTTACTCTTTTGAATCAATATGAACAATATTCATCTAAGCAATTAGCAAGATGTGAAGGTTTCTTTGATCCTAGTTTTTGTTTTTACAGGGTATCAATTAGCAACGTTCTAGGGATCCGTCAATTAGTTCCATGAAAGATATGTCTAAATGAAAGACCATACCAAGGATATGGATGTGAGATATTGGGATTACTTACAATTCCATTCCATGGTAATTATCACACTTACTGACATGTTCATTTACTTCTCATGCGATATGCCACTTATATTGACTAGTATGTGCAGACTGTTTTGCTTGGCTTTTAAAATTGCAATGCAGAAGAAGTTTCAACCACGTTGGGATTTCTCAAAAAGATTTTCGCATCAGATAAGTGCCTATCACTCGATCCACAATTGTTTCTGTTTCAGAATAATGATGCATATATTTGATGACTTACTTATGCCGAGGATATGAATCTTTGAGAGATTGAGCGTACTTACAATTCCATTCCATGGTAATTAAGCCACTTACTGATATGTTTTTTACCTCTCATGAGAGATGCCACTTATGTTGATTAGTGTATGTAGATTGGTATTTTGCTTGAATATTAAAATTGCGTTAAAGGAGTTTCAACCACGTTGGGATTTCTCAAAAAAGGTTTACACATCAGATAAGAGCCGATTACTCCATCGACATTTGTTTTCACATTTCATGATTAACTTTTGCCATATCGTTTAATTGTCGACATTTGACCTTTCATGTGTTTTGAATTTCTTTTTTGATTGAACTTTTAACTAATAGAATATATATTGACTACAATTTCTATTGTTCTTGCTTTAGGTTGCTAACTTAAACATTGTCTTTTCTATTTTTCCTTCCGCAATAATTTCTTCTATTGTCATTCCGTGCTAATATTCTTTGATCTTGTCTTTGTAATATGCTTTTCATACTTGTGTGGTATTCAGTTAATCATTCTTGTTGATATGCATTAGGGTTCTTTGCCATTCTGCATTTTTTTAAATCTCGGGTGCACATATTTTCCTATAATCGGCATTTTGTGTAAATGAGATTGGGTGAACATTCTATGTCATTTTGTTATTGTTGACTTTTAGATGCTTTTGGTTTCTAATCAATGTGATGAGATAATATATGTGCATGACCTTCCTACTATTGTTGATTTTGACAATCTTACATTTAAAATTTTTATAACATGTTTTTGACTATGTGCAATATTTTTCTTTTCTTGTTGACATTGACTTCTTTAGTCAATTTGAATTTTTTTAATGTGTAGAAGTATGCGTACATTATTTTTCCATTTATGTGTTTTTTTACTTGTGCACATCTTTTATTGTAAATTTTGATCATGAGAATCTTTGTTTGCATCACGTTTTCCTTTCTTGTTTCATTTGGTTTAAGAACGAAATTTGTGTTTTTGTTTGTTTTGACATCCTCACTTTTTTGTTCTTCCTTTACATTGATTGTCCGAACACTAAGTTTTCTATTGGGTTTTTTTTGATGTGCTTTTTATATTCTTGTTGAGTTTTATTTTTGTGCTTGTGTGATATACTATATGCTAAAGGTTGCCTTATTCCCTTCTTTGTGTTGTTTGCCCAATTTTTTTGTTTATACACGTGATCGTATATTTTGTTTGTTGATTGCCTTGCTTTGATCTTGTTTTTGTAGTGTCTTTTTGTACTTGTTGGGTAATTTGTTAATCATTCTTGTTGATTTGCATTCGCATTTTTTGAATTTGTCCATTTCTTTTATCTCGTTGCACATGTTTTTCCATAGGTGACATTTTGTGTAAATGAGATTGTGTGAGCATTCTATGTCAATTTGTTCTTTTTGACTTTTGGATGCTTTTGGTTTCTAATCAATGTGATGAGATAATATATGTGCACGACGTTCCTACTATTGTTGATTTTGACTATTATACATTTAAAGTTTTTATAACATGTTTTTGTCTATGTGCAACATTTTTTCTTTTCTTGTTGACATTGACTAATTTAGTTGATCTGAATTTTTTAATGTGTAGAAGTATGTGTACATTATTTTTCCATTTATGTGGTTTTTTACTTGTGCACATCTTATATTGTATATTTTGATCATATGAATCTATGTTTGCATCACGTTTTCTTTTGAACGAAATTTGTGTTTTTGTTTGTTTTGACATCGTCACTTTTTTGTTCTTCCATTACATTGATTGTCCGAGCACTAAGTTTTCTATTGGGTTTTTGTTGATGTGGAACCTTTTTATATTGTTGTTGAGTTTTATTTTTGTGCTTGTGTGATATACTATATGCTAAAGGTTGCCTTATTCCTTTCTTTTTGTTGTTTTGCCCAATTTTTTTGTTTGTACACATGGTCGTATATTTTGTGTGTTGATTGGCTTGCTTTGATCTTGTTTTTGTAGTGTCTTTTTGTACTTGTTTGGTAATTTGTTAATCATTCATGTTGATTTGCATTCGGATTTTTTGCAATTCTCTATTTCTTTTATCTCGCTGCACATGTTTTTCTATTGGTGACATTTTGTGTAAATGAGATTGTGTGAGCATTCTATGTCATTTTGTTCTTTTTGACTTTTATATGCTTTTGGTTTCTTATCAATATGATGAGATAATATATATGCATGACCTTCCTGTTATTGTTGATTTTGACCATCTTACATTTATAATTTTTATAAACATGTCTTTGTCTATGTGCAACATTTTTCTTTTCTTGTTGATATTGATTTATTTAGTCGATTTGAATTTTTTAATGTGTAGAAGTATGTATACATTATTTTTCCATTTATGTGGTTTTTACTTGTGCACATCTTGTATTGTAAATTTTGATCATGAGAATCTATGTTTGCATCATGTTTTCCTTCCTTGTTTCATTTGGTTTAAGAACGAAATTTGTGTTTTTGTTTGTTTCGACATCCTCACTTTTTTGTTCTTCCTTTACATTGATTGTCCGAGCACTAAGTTTTCCATTGGGTTTTTGTTGATGTGCAACCTTTTAATATTATTGTTGAGTTCTATTTTTGTGCTTGTGTGATATACTATATGCTAAAGGTTGTCTTATTCTCTTCTTTGTGTTGTTTGCCCAATTTTTTTGTTTATACACATGGTCGTATATTTTGTGTGTTGATTGACTTGCTTTGATCTTGTTTTTGTAGTGTCTTTTTGTACTTGTTTGGTAATTTGTTAATCATTCTTGTTGATTTGCATTCGGATTTTTTGCAAATTTGTGTTTTTGTTTGTTTTGACATCCTCACTTTTTTGTTCTTGCTTTACATTGATTGTCCGAGCACTAAGTTTTCCATTGGGTTTTTTTTGATGTGCAACCTTTTAATATTCTTGTTGAGTTATATTTTTGTGCTTGTGTGATATACTATATGCTAAAGGTTGCCTTATTCTCTTCTTTGTGTTGTTTGCCCAATTTTTTTGTTTATACACATGGTCGTATATTTTGTGTGTTGATTGGCTTGCTTTGATCTTGTTTTTGTAGTGTCTTTTTGTACTTGTTTGGTAATTTGTTAATCATTCATGTTGATTTGCATTCGGATTTTTTGCAATTCTCTATTTCTTTTATCTCGATGCACATGTTTTTCTATTGGTGACATTTTGTGTAAATGAGATTGTGTGAGCATTCTATGTCATTTTGTTCTTTTTGACTTTTATATGCTTTTGGTTTCTTATCAATATGATGAGATAATATATATGCATGACCTTCCTGTTAATGTCGATTTTGACCATCTTACATTTATAATTTTTATAAACATGTCTTTGTCTATGTGCAACATTTTTCTTTTCTTGTTGATATTGATTTATGTAGTCGATTTGAATTTCTTAATGTGTAGAAGTATGTGTACATTATTTTTCCATTTATGTGGTTTTTACTTGTGCACATCTTGTATTGTAAATTTTGATCATGAGAATCTATGTTTGCATCATGTTTTCTTCCTTGTTTCATTTGGTTTAAGAACGAAATTTGTGTTTTTGTTTGTTTTGACATCCTCACTTTTTTGTTCTTCCTTTACATTGATTGTCCGAGCACTAAGTTTTCCATTGTTTTTTTTTTGATGTGCAACCTTTTAATATTCTTGTTGAGTTATATTTTTGTACTCATGTCATATACTATATGCTAAAGGTTGCCTTATTCTTTTCTTTGTGTTGTTTGCCCAATTTTTTTGTTTATACACATGGTCGTATATTTTGTGTGTTGATTGGCTTGCTTTGATCTTGTTTTTGTAGTGTCTTTTTGTACTTGTTTGGTAATTTGTTAATCATTCTTGTTGATTTGCATTTGGATTTTTTGCAATTCTACATTTCTTTTATCTCGCTGCACATGTTTTTCTATAGGTGACATTTTGTGTAAATGAGATTGTGTGAGCATTCTATGTCATTTTGTTCTTTTTGACTTTTAAAATGTGATGGGATAATATATGTGCATGACCTTTTTGCTATTGTAGATTTTAAGTATCTTACGTTTAAATTTCTATCAACATGTTTTTTTCTATACACAACTTTTTTGTTTTGTTGTTGATATAGACTTTTTTTGGTTGATTTCTATTGTTTAATATATATGAGTATGCTTACGTTGTTTTCCATTAATGTTCTTTGCTTATGCTCATCTTCTATTGTAAATGTTGATGATGAGCTTACATGTTTGCATCATGTTTTCTTTTCTTGATTCATTTGGTTTAAGTACGAAATTTTTGTTTTTGTCTGTTTTGACATCCTCACTTTCTTGTTCTTCCTTTACATAGATTGTCCTTGCACTAAGTTTTCCAGTGTGTTGTCGGGACATATATTGGTATTAGGTTTTAGTCGTGTTGTAATTGACATAACCATTTCCGTTCTTGTTTATTTTGACTCTTGATGTTATGGGTTCTTATAGATGTGCAATCTTTTTATATTCTTGTCAAGCTTTACTTTGTGCTTGTGGGATAAGTTATTTGGTAATGGTTGCATTATTCTCTTCTTTGTCCTGTTTGCCCGTTCTTTGTTTTTTATAAACATGTTCGTATATTTTGTGTGTCGATTGGGCTTGCTTTAATTATAATTTTGTTGATTTTGATCACCATGTTTCAATCGTATTTGGTTTATCAAGTGTTGTGAGAAACGTTGGGTATTCTTGTTTAAAATTGTTTTTATATGATTAAACCTATTTATAAATGGGTTTGCATTTTTGACATTGTCTCCATTACGTGTTTTATGTTGACCTTTTTATGATGGTATATTGTGTATGTGTAACGTTTCCATTCATATGTATCTTGATTTCCATATTTATTCGATTTGTCTATTTCATCTTTGTCGATTTTTATTTCTTTTGTTTTGATTGTGTACGAACATCTTAGGTCGTAATACAAATGTTTGTATCTTTTATAATAATGGATACAAACACATGACTTGTGGTCCTATATGATTAACCTTATGAATACTCTATGTGCTTTCTCCAAACGGCTTGTGATTTTGTAGATACAAAATATGAAATAGTTTGATTCTCAAAGTATGAGAATGACAAAAGGAAATGTATCGGGAGTGAAAGACAAGGCGCTCTCTCTCTCTCTCTCTTGTTTAAAAATAATGTTAGTTTTCATGTTCTTCTATTTTATGTTTTTTTTTGTTGATATGTTTACAAATTTTCTTTAGTTATCTGAATCTATATGACAATATTTATGTGACTATTTAGCAAGACGTATAGGTTTCTTGGATTGTAGTTTATGTTTCTTGTAGGGTATCTATTAGCAACGATTAGGGATCCATCAATCGGTGCGATGAATGATATGTCTAAATGGAAGACCATACCAAGGATATGAATCTTTGAGATATTGGGATTACTTACAATTCCATTCCACGGTAATTAAGCCACTTACCGACATGTTTATTTACTTCTCATGCGAGATACCACTTATGTTTACTAGTGTGTGCAGACGAGGGATTTACTTGGCTTTTAATATTGAGATACAGAATAAGTTTCAACCACGCTGGGATTTCTCAAAAGGTTTTCACATAAGATAAGTGCCTATTTGTAACACTCCCTTCCCGAGATGGAAAAGGAGGTTACATCCGAACATAAAACAAGCCGCCAAAAAAAAAACATACAGAGCATTATTAAACCTTAATTAAAATAAGCACCAACAAAAATAACAAACAACTCAAACGATACATTTTCTTTCTTCCAATATTTCCCAAAACCTTATTAAAGCCTAAAACTTCTTACCAACAAACCTCTTATATAGGATGAAGCTCTGAATTCCTTAAACTCTTTAGATTCCCTTCGAATACCTGCCGCGAACAAAGAAATGTGGCTGAGCCAAATGCTCAGTGCACAGATACAATAGATAACAAACGAATAATCGAACCCAATATCGAATATAATAAAAATCTGAATTTTGGACAAGAGCCTTGAATTTTTGAGTGTTTACGAAAGCTAAATTGAGTATAATCATTCCACATCTAACTTCAACTACAGACTTTATTACCCCAAGACAATGAAAACGAAACCAAAAGAAATTAGACCAAAAGACTCAAATTTAATTGCTTAATCAAAAGTCATAACAAAATGAATAAATCCAAATTCATATATGGAGACAGTAATTTTGTCAGGGTTCAAGACTATCAAATCAAAACAAATATTGTCAACTAAATACCAAACTAGTCTGAGAAGTTTAAATCAAATTCATATCATAAGATTGCATAACGAGCTCGAATAAATAATCGCATACACATGAGTTTCATGTCACACATAAACAGATACAACAAGTGTCAGACATAAGCCACATAGGCACGCACGTCGGACATTCTCGTCCAACTATACTAAATAATGTGAGATGCGGTGTTGGGCACTACACCGTCATCCACCCTACAAACTAGGGTCGACCCATACGCCTCCCATCACACCACGCCAGCTCTCATCAGAGCACACAAAATCAAAAGGAGACGCCGTGGACTGATCACACCGCCACGGGTGGTGTCACGCCATCGGTGCCACAATGACGTGCCTATGGTACCCCCATAGGTGGTTAGTAGCTCAGTAAACTTAACGTATAAACTTCAAAAGTATGTCACAACACATGTGATCATACTAAATGAATATCAAATCATACAAATTACAAAACGAATAAAAAGAATAAAAAGAATATTTGAACGTACAAAAAATATTGACCGCTCCACCTAAAAACTTTATTTTTCGAACACTCTAAAACTAAGAGACTTACAAATCGAAAGAAAACTAAATAGAACACTCTTCATGTACGAACCTTTACAAAAGAGTTCGAAACCAAAAACGTATGGCGAATCAAATCTGAACATAGACTAGGAATTTCACACTCACAACTTTTCGAAATATTCAGAATTTTATACGTTCACAAATCCGATATTTTATCATAACTCCAATACGTTTTAGAAAACAATATCTAAACAAAAGTTTCAAATAAACGTCTTAGGATTCCAACGAAACAAGAATGGACCTAATCGGATTTAAAATAGATTTTATATGAATTTTTGAAAAACACTGCGCTGTTGTTGTCTAAAACGAGACCAGTTCTCAAAAGTGCCGATTTTAACCAACTTAGATCGAAAATCACAGTTTTGTTGTGTGATGACAGTTTGTAAACGACATCTCGAGGTTTTCAGAAACATATCGTATGTTTTAATCCGATAAACGAGCGATTTGTTATGATTTTTACAAATAACACGAAATTTCCAGGATAAAATTCAGCAGATTATAAATAGAGTTCGATGTTTCTAGAATATTCAAATCCCGATTTATCATATGTAAAACCGAAAGAATACACACCCGAGAATACACACGAACAAACGATTAACTAAATGAATCAAATCTCGATTTATCATATGTAAAACCGAAAGAATACACACCCGAGAATACACACGAACAAACGATTAACTAAATGAAATGGAAACGCAAAGTAACTTTGGAAAAGAAAAAAGAAAACGCTTTACTCACCAAATCGAACCGAATGACTCGAAAGAACATTAAAGAAACCGTACACGTAGTTAACGAATCAAATAAACACTTCGAATTACGAATCCGTACACATATAAAAACGGATCAAATAAACACAATGGAGAGAAGATAAGGAATCCGTACACACATATATAACAACTCAAATAAACGCAGGTTAACGAGGGGAGAATAAGGAATCCGTACCTTAGCCAAAATATGAACTTTGCTAATGAAAACCACATCATATTTCTTCAACGAATCTCAAAAATCACGATCAAAACTTTCAAATACGAACCCAATCTCAAGCCTTAATATTTGATACTTGAAAGTAACTCTATCTTTTGCCTTTTTCTTCTTCTTTTTTTTGTAAGCTTCCCTAGACGATAATATGAGATGAAATCAAAAGAATTAGCACAAAATTGCTAACCCTAATTTGACCCCAACACTACCTCTCGTGAAACACTAAAGAGATATTCAAGTCTTAATTATTATTATTATTTTTTAAACCAAAATATTCTACAAAACTACCACGTCCAACTTAGGAGATATCCAAAACTATTTTATTTTTTTTGGCCCATTACATATCTAGCCCCTCTAGTTTCAAAAGATTTCCAAATTTGAACCAAAGTATTTGCTTATTAATTTCTTAAAAATCACGGGGCATTACACTATTACTCCATCCATAATTGTTTCAAAATATTTTTCCTATTTGTCGATTTTTATTTTTACTCGTTCTAAAATATTGCTTGATTTTATTTGTTTTGATTGTGTATAAACATCTTAGGTTGTAATACCAATGTTTGCATGTTTTTTAATATTTGATACAAACAGATGGTGATTTGTGGTCTTGTAGTTATTCTTTGTTCTTTCTCCAAATAGCTTGTGATTTTCTGAAATAATTTGATTCTCAAAGTGTGTCTACAAGTAGCGAGGATGGCAAAAGGAAATGCATCGGGGGTAAGAAAGATAAACTCTCTCTCTCTCTCATATAAAAGTAAGGTTAGTTTTCAGGTTCTTCTATTTTGTGTTTTTTTTTGTTGATACACTTACAAATCTTTTTTACTCTTTTGAATCAATATGAACAATATTCATCTAATCAATTAGCAAGATGTGAAGGTTTCTTGGATCCTAGTTTTTGTTTTTACAGGGTATCAATTAGCAACATTCTAGGGATCCGTCAATTGGTTCCATGAATGATATGTCTAAATGGAAGACCATACCAAGGATATGGATGTGAGATATTGGGGTTACTTACAATTCCATTCCATGGTAATTATCACACTTACTGACATGTTCATTTACTTCTCATGCGATATGCCACTTATATTGACTAGTATGTGCAGACTGTTTTGCTTGGCTTTTAAAATTGCAATGCAGAATAAGTTTCAACCACGTTGGGATTTCTCAAAAAGGTTTTCGCATCAGATAAGATAAGTGCCTATCACTCGATCCACAATTGTTTCTTTTTCAGAATAATGATGCATATATTTGATGATTTACTTATGCCGAGGATATGAATCTTTGAGAGATTGAGCGTACTTACAATTCCATTCCATGGTAATTAAGCCACTTACTGATATGTTTTTTACCTCTCATGAGAGATGCCACTTATGTTGATTAGTGTATGTAGATTGGTATTTTGCTTGAATATTAAAATTGCGTTACAGAAGTTTCAACCACGTTGGGATTTCTCAAAAAAGGTTTACACATCATATAAGAGCCTATTACTCCATTGACAATTGTTTTCAGAATAATGATACATACATTTCATGATTAACTTTTGCGATATCATTTAATTGTCGACATTTGACCTTTCATGTGTTTTGATGTGTTTTGAAGTTCTTTTTTGATTGAACTTTTAACTAATAGAATATATATTGGCTACAATTTCTATTGTTCTTGCTTTAGGTTGGTAACTTAAACATTGTCTTTTCTATTTTTCCTTCCACAATAATTTCTTCTATTGTCATTCCGTGCTAATATTCTTTGATCTTGTCTTTGTAATATGCTTTTCATACTTGTGTGGTATTCAGTTAATCATTCTTGTTGATACGCATTAGGGTTCTTTGCCATTCTGCATTTTTTAAATCTCTTAAATCTCGGGTGCACATATTTTTCTATAACCGGCATTTTGTGTAAATGAGATTGGGTGAACATTCTATGTCATTTTGTTATTGTTGACTTTTAGATGCTTTTGGTTTCTAATCAATGTGATGAGATAATATATGTGCATGACATTCCTACTATTGTTGATTCTGACAATCTTACTTTTAAAAATTTTATAACATGTTTTTGACTATGTGCAACATTTTTCTTTTCTTGTTGACATTGACTTCTTTAGTCAATTTGAATTTTTTTAATGTGTAGAAGTATGTGTACATTATTTTTCCATTTATGTGGTTTTTTACTTGTGCACATCTTCTATTGTAAATTTTGATCATGAGAATCTTTGTTTGCATCACGTTTTCCTTTCTTGTTTCATTTGGTTTAAGAACGAAATTTGTGTTTTTGTTTGTTTTGACATCCTCACTTTTTTGTTCTTCCTTTACATTGATTGTCCGAGCACTAAGTTTTCCATTGGGTTTTTGTTGATGTGCAACCTTTTAATATTATTGTTGAGTTCTATTTTTGTGCTTGTGTGATATACTATATGCTAAAGGTTGCTTATTCTCTTCTTTGTGTTGTTTGCCCAATTTTTTTGTTTATACACATGGTAGTATATTTTTGTGTGTTGATTGGCTTGCTTTGATCTTGTTTTTGTAGTGTCTTTTTGTACTTGTTTGGTAATTTGTTAATCATTCTTGTTGATTTGCATTCGGATTTTTTGCAATTCTCCATTTCTTTTATCTCGCTGCACATGTTTTTCTATAGGTGACATTTTGTGTAAATGAGATTGTGTGAGCATTCTATGTCATTTTGTTCTTTTTGACTTTTATATGCTTTTGGTTTCTAATCAATGTGATGAGATAATATATGTGCACGACGTTCCTACTATTGTTGATTTTAACTATCCTACATTTAAAATTTTATTAACATGTTTTTGTCTATGTGCAACATTTTTCTTTTCTTGTTGACATTGACTAATTTAGTCGTTATGAATTTTTTAATGTGTAGAAATGTGTACATTATTTTCCCATTTATGTGGTTTTTTACTTGTGCACATCTTCTATTGTAAATTTTGATCATGAGAATCTATGTTTGCATCACGTTTTCCTTTGAACGAAATTTGTGTTTTTGTTTGTTTTGACATCGTCACTTTTTTGTTCTTCCATTACATTGATTGTCTGAGCACTAAGTTTTCCATTGGGTTTTTGTTGATATGCAACCTTTTTATATTGTTGTTGAGTTTTATTTTTGTGCTTGTGTGATATACTATATGCTAAAGGTTGCCTTATTCCTTTCTTTATGTTGTTTTGCCCAATTTTGTTGTTTGTACTCATGGTCGTATATTTTGTGTGTTGATTGGCTTGCTTTGATCTTGTTTTTGTACTGTCTTTTTGTACTTGTTTGGTAATTTGTTAATTATTCTTGTTGATTTGCATTCGGATTTTTTGCAAATTTGTGTTTTTGTTTGTTTTGACATCCTCACTTTTTTGTTCTTCCTTTACATTGATTGTCCTAGCACTAAGTTTTCCATTGGGTTTTTGTTGATGTGCAACATTTTAATATTATTGTTGAGTTCTATTTTTGTGCTTGTGTGATATACTATATGCTAAAGGTTGCCTTATTCTCTTCTTTGTGTTGTTTGCCCAATTTTTTTGTTTATACACATGGTCGTATATTTTGTGTGTTGATTGGCTTGCTTTGATCTTGTTTTTGTAGTGTCTTTTTGTACTTGTTTGGTAATTTGTTAATCATTCATGTTGATTTGCATTCGGATTTTTTGCAATTCTCCATTTCTTTTATCTCGCTGCACATGTTTTTCTATAGGTGACATTTTGTGTAAATAAGATTGTGTGAGCATTCTATGTCATTTTATCCTTTTTGACTTTTATATGCGTTTGGTTTCTAATCAATGTGACGAGATAATATATATGCATAACCTTCCCGTTATTATTGATTTTGACTATCTTACATTTATAATTTTTATAACATGTCTTTGTCTATGTGCAACAATTTTCTTTTCTTGTTGATATTGATTTATTTAGTCGATTTGAATTTCTTAATGTGTAGAAGTATGTGTACATTATTTTTCCATTTATGTGGTTTTTACTTGTGCACATCTTGTATTGTAAATTTTGATCATGAGAATCTATGTTTGCATCATGTTTCCTTCCTTGTTTCATTTGGTTTAAGAACGAAATTTGTGTTTTTGTTTGTTTTAACATCCTCACTTTTTTGTTCTTCATTTACATTGATTGTCCGAGCACTAAGTTTTCCATTGGGTTTTTGTTGATGTGCTTTTTATATTCTTGTTGAGTTCTATTTTTGTGCTTGTGTGATATACTATATGCTAAAGGTTGCTTATTCTCTTCTTTGTGTTGTTTGCCCAATTTTTTTTATACACATGGTAGTATATTTTTGTGTGTTGATTGGCTTGCTTTGATCTTATTTTTGTAGTATCTTTTTGTACTTGTTTGGTAATTTGTTAATCATTCTTGTTGATTTGCATTCGGATTTTTTGCAAATTTGTGTTTTTGTTTGTTTTGACATCCTCACTTTTTTGTTCTTCCTTTACATTGATTGTCCGAGCACTAAGTTTTCCATTGGGTTTTTGTTGATGTGCAACCTTTTAATATTCTTGTTGAGTTCTATTTTTGTGCTTGTGTGATATACGATATGCTAAAGGTTGCCTTATTCTCTTCTTTGTATTGTTTGCCCAATTTTTTTGTTTACACACATGGTCGTATATTTTGTGTGTTGATTGGCTTGCTTTGATCTTGTTTTTGTAGTGTCTTTTTGTACTTGTTTGGTAATTTGTTAATCATTCTTGTTGATTTGCATTCGGATTTTTTGCAATTCTCCATTTCTTTTATCTCGCTGCACATGTTTTTCTATAGGTGACATTTTGTGTAAATGAGATTGTGTGAGCATTCTCTGTCATTTTGTTCTTTTTGACTTTTATATGCTTTTGGTTTCTAATCAATGTGATGAGATAATATATATGCATGATCTTCCTGTTATTGTTGATTTTGACTATCTTACATTTATATATTTTATAACATGTCTTTGTCTATGTGCAACATTTTTCTTTTCTTGTCGATATTGATTTATTTAGTCAATTTGAATTTCTTAATGTGTAGAAATGTGTACATTATTTTTCCATATATGTGGTTTTTACTTGTGCACATCTTGTATTGTAAATTTTGATCATGAGAATCTATGTTTGCATCATGTTTTCCTTCCTTGTTTCATTTGGTTTAAGAACGAAATTTGTGTTTTTGTTTGTTTTGACATCCTCACTTTTTTGTTCTTCCTTTACATTGATTGTCCGAGCACTAAGTTTTCCATTGGGTTTTTGTTGATGTGCAACCTTTTAATATTATTGTTGAGTTCTATTTTTGTGCTTGTGTGATATACTATATGCTAAAGGTTGCCTTATTCTCTTCTTTGTGTTGTTTGCCCAATTTTTTTGTTTATGCACGTGGTCGTATATTTTTGTGTGTTGATTGGCTTGCTTTGATCTTGTTTTTGTAGTGTCTTTTTGTACTTGTTTGGTAATTTGTTAATCATTCTTGTTGATTTGCATTCGGATTTTTTGCAATTCTCCATTTCTTTTATCTCGCTGCACATGTTTTTCTATAGGTGACATTTTGTGTAAATGAGATTGTGTGAGCATTCTATGTCATTTTGTTCTTTTGACTTTTAAAATGTGATGGGATAGTATACGTGCATGACCTTTTTGCTATTGTAGATTTTAAGTATCTTATGTTTAAATTTCTATCAACATGTTTTTTTCTATACACAACATTTTTGTTTTGTTGTTGATATAGACTTTTTTTAGTTGATTTCTATTGTTTAATATACATGAGTAAGCGTACCTTGTTTTCCATTAATGTTCTTTGCTTATGCACATCTTCTATTGTAAATGTTGATGATGAGCTTACATGTTTGCATCATGTTTTCTTTTCTTGATTCATTTGGTTTAAGTACGAAATTTTTGTTTTTGTCTGTTTTGACATCCTCACTTTCTTGTTCTTCCTTTAAATAGATTGTCCTTGCACTAAGTTTTCCAGTGTGTTGTCGGGACATATATTGGTATTAGGTTTTAGCCGTGTTGTAATTGACATAACCATTTCCGTTGTTTATTTTTTGGTTTATTGGCGGGGACCCAAGGCCCCGTGGCCCACTTTCCGTTCTTGTTTATTTTCACTCTTACGTTTATGGGTTCTTATAGATGTGCAATCTTTTTATATTCTTGTCGAGCTTTACTTTGTGCTTGTGGGATAAGTTATTTGGTAGTGGTTGCCTTATTCTCATCTTTGTCCTGTTTGCCCGTTCTTTGTTTATAAACATGTTCGTATATTTTGTGTGTCGTTTGGGCTTGCTTTAATTATAATTATGTTGATTTTGATCACCATATTTCAATCGTCTTTGGTTTATAAAAGGGTTTGCATTTTTGACATTGTCTCCATTACGTGTTTTATGTTGACCTTATGATGGTATATTGTGTATGTGTAACGTTTCCATTCATATGTATCTTGATTTCCATATTTATTCGATTTGTCTATTTCATCTTTGTCGATTTTTATTTCTTTTGTTTTGATTGTGTACGAACATCTTAGGTCGTAATACAAATGTTTGTATCTTTTATAATAATGGATACAAACACATGACTTGTGGTCCAATATGATTAGCTTTACGAATATTCTATGTGCTTTCTCCAAATGGCTTGTGATTTTGTTGATACACAATATGAAATAGTTTGATTCTTAAAGTATGGCTACGAGTATTGAGAATGGCAAAAGGAAATGCATCGGGAGGGAAAGATAAGGCTCTTTTGTTGTTTAAAAATAAGGTTAGTTTTCATGTTCTTCTATTTTATGCTTTTTTGTTGATACGTTTACAAATTTTTTTAGTTATATGAATCAACATGAACAATATTTATCAGAGTAATTGGGAAGACATAAAGGCTTCTTGGATTGAGTTCATTTTTCTTTCAGGGTCTCCATTTGCAACGATCTTGTGCTCCAACAATCGGTGCAATGGATGATATATCTAAATTGAAGACCATACCGAGGATATGAATCTTTGAGATATTGGGATTACTTAAATTACATTCCATGGTAATTAAGCCACTTACTGACATGTTTATTTACTTTTCATGCGAGATGCCACTTATGTTGACTAGTGTGTGCAGATTGTTGTTTTGCTCGACTCTTAAAATTGCGATACGGAAGAAGTTTCAACCACATTGGGATATCTCAAAAAGGTTTTCACACAAGACAACATAAGTGCCTATTACTCCATCTACAGTTGTTTCAAAATAATAATGCATACATTTCATGATCAACTTATGTTGTGGATATGAATCTTTGAGAGATTGGGATTACTTACAATTGCATTCTATGTAATTCGACCACTTATTGACATGGCTTTCTACTTCTCATGCGAGATGCCACTTATGTTGACTAGTGTCTGTAGATTGGTGTTTTGCTCGACTTTTAAAATTGCGTTACGGAAGAAGTTTCAACCAAGTTGGGATTTTTCAAAAAGGTTTACACATGAGATAAGTGCCTATTACTCCATCCAAAATAGTTTGTTTTCAGAATAATGACATATATTTCATGATTAACTTATGCCATATCATTTAATTGTCGACATTTGACCTTTCACGTGTTTTCAAGTGCTTTTAGTTTTATTTTTTTACTAATGGAATATATATTGGCAACAGTTTATGTTTATGTTTTTTTTGCTTTTGGTTTGTAACTCAAACTTCGACTTCTTCTATTCTTCTTCCGCAATAATTTCATATGTTGTTATTTGGTGCTAATATTCTTTGGTCTTGTCTTTGTAATGTGTTTTTCATACTTTTTTAGTATTGACTTGATCATTCTTGTTGATTTGCATTTGGGGTTCTTTGCCAATCTGCATTTCTTTTATCTCGGCTGCACATGTTTTTGTATAGCTGGCATTTTGTGTAAATGATATTGTGTGAACATTCTATGTCATTTTGTTCTTGTTGACTTTTAAATGATTTGGTTTTCTAATCAATGTGATGGGATAATAAATGTGCATGACCTTCGTACTATCTTTAGTTTTCACTATCTTACATTTAATATTTTTATTAACATGTTCTGTCTATGTGCAACAATTTTATTTTCTTGTGGATATTGAATTTTTTAGTGGATTTGGATTCTTTAATGTGTATATGTGCATTATTTTCCATTTTTGTTGTTCTTTGCTTGTGCACATCTTCTATTGTAAATTTTGATGATAAATGGGTTTGCATTGACGTTGTCTCCATTACATCTTTTATGTTGACCATTTAATGATGGTATCTTGTGTATGCCTACCTTTCCATTCATATGTATCTTGACTTCCATATTTACTCGATTTGTATGTAAAGTGGGTTGTGTGTAAGCCAAACATATTTCATTTTTGTCGATTTTTAATTTTACTCGTCCTAAATTTTTGCCTGAAAGTATCTTATATGTTTTGGTTGTGTACAAACATGTTAGGCCGTAATACAACTGTTTGCATGTTTTATAATAATTGATACAAACACATGTCTTGTAGTCGAATAGGATTAACCTTACGAATATTCTATGTGCTTTCTCCAAACGGCTTGTGATTTTCTAGATACAAAATATGAAATAGTTTGATTCTCAAAGTATGGCTACGAGTATTGAAAATGGCAAATGGAAATGCATCGGGAATGAGAAAGATAAGGCGCCCTCTTGTTTAAAAAAATGTTAGTTTTCATCTTCTTCTATTTTATGTTTTTTTGTTGATACGTTTACAAATTTTCTTTTGTTATTTTAATCAATATGAACAATATTTATTTTTGTAGTTTACGTTTCTTGCAGGGTTTCTATTTGCAATGATCTTGGGCTCCATCAATCGGTGCAATACATGATATGTCTATGATATGTCTAAATGGAAGACCATACCAAGGATACGAATCTTTTACATATTGGGGTGACTTACTATTCCATTCCATGGTAATTAAGCCACTTAATGACACGTTTATTTACTTCTCATGCGAGATGCCGCTTATGTTAACTAGTATGTGCAGATTGGTGTTTTGTTCGACTTTTAAAATTGCGATTCGGAAGAAGTTTCAACCACGTTTGGATTTCTCAAAAAGGTTTTCACACAAGATAAGTGCCTATTACTCCATTCACAATTGTTTCAAAATAATGATGCATACGTTTCATGATTAACTTATGTCGAGGATATGAATCTTTGAAAGATTGGGCTTACTTACAATGGAATTGAACCACTTACTGATATGTTTTTTACTTCTCATGCGAGATGCCACTTATGTTAACTAGTGTGTGCAGATTAGTGTTTTGCTCGGGTTTTAAAACTGCGATATGGACGAAGTTTCAACCAAGTTGGGATTTCTCAAACAGGTAAGTGCCTATTACTCCATCCATGATTGTTTTCAGAAAAATGATGCTTACATTTCATGATTAACTTATGTCATATCATTTAATTGTCGACATTTGACCTTTCACGTGTTTTCAAGTTCTTTTATTTTTATTTTTTTATTAATGGAATATATATTGGCAACAATTTATGTTTTTCTTGCTTTTGGTTTGTAACTTAAACTTTGACTTCTTTTATTTAAACTTTGACTTCTTTTATTCTTCTTCCACAATAATTGCATCTGTTATATTCTCTGATCTTGTCTTTATGATGTGTTTTTTATACTTTTTTGGTATTGACTTGATCATTCTTGTTGATTTGCATTAGGGTTCTTTGTCATTCTGCATTTTTTTTATCTCGGCTGCACATGTTTTTCTATAGCTGACATTTTGTATAAATGATATTGTGTGAACATTATATGTTATGTTATTGTTGACTTTTAAATGCTTTGGTTTTCTAATATCTTACATTTGAAATTTTTATTAACATGTTTTTGTCTATGTGCAACAATTTTCTTCTCTTGTTGATATTGACTTTTTTGTTGATTTGTATTCTTTAATGTGTATGAGTATGTGTACATTATTTTCCATTTTTGTTGTTCTTTGCTTGGCACATCTTCTATTGTAAATTCTGATGATGAGAATCTATGTTTGCATCACATTTTTCTTTCTTGTTTCATTTGGTCTAAGAACGAACTTTGTTTTTTTTTTTGTCTTTTTTACATCCTCACTTTTTTGTTCTTCCTTTACATTGATTGTCCTTGCACTAAGTTTTCGGTTGTGTCGTTGGGACGTATATATGTATTAGATTTTAACTGTGTCGCACTTGGCATAACCACCTTTAATGTATTGGGATTTTGTAGATGTGCAACCTTTTTATATTCTTGTTGAATTTTATTTATGTGCTTGTGTGATAACTTATATGCTAAAGATTGCCTTATTCCCTTCTTTGTGTTGTTTGCCCAGTTTTTTTGTTTATACACATGGTCGTGTATTTTGTGTATTGATAGGGCTTGCTTAGATATTGTCTTTGTAGTGTTTTTTTGTACTTGTTTGGTAATTTGTTAATCATTGTTGCTGATTTGCATTAGCCTTTTTCGCCATTCTCCATTTCTTTTATACGTGGCATTTTGTGTAAATGAGATTGTCATTTTATTCTTGTTGACTTTTAGATGCTTTTGATTTCTATTCAATGTATGTGATTATATTTGTGCATGAATTTCCTACTTCCTAGTGTTGCTTTTGACAATCTTATGTTTAGATTTGTATTAACATGTTTTTGTCTATGTTAGACAATAAGTGTGATACACGTACATATTTATATTAGAGGGTTTAGAGTGTAAATGTTTCTCTTATATATACCCTTGATTGTAATCGTGTTTCACACAATAATACAATACACAATTACCCAGTTTATCTTGGTATCAGAGCCATCGTTCCTAAAACCCTAATAGCCGCCCGCCGCTCCAAATCCCTAATAGCCGTCGCTCCCAAAACCCTAATAGCAGTCGTCCCAATTTCTGCCCGCCACCGTCGTGAACAGTGTTTTCGGCGTGAATAGTGTTTTTCGGCGTGAATAGTACCTTCCGACTCTAAACAACAATGACAAACATGACATCCTTCACTCCAATCTCGTCTACTCCTCAACCGGATCAATTTACTCTTTTGTCTACTCCAATCTCGTCTACTCTTCAAGCGATTCAACAACAATTTGGTCTTCAACTTAAGCTTGTTAATGCACAACCTGCACAAGCCTTTTACACCAAAAGATCTGGGAATAACCGTGGCCATGGACGTGATTTTAGACGTGAACGCGGAAACTACAACAACAGAAGTCAAGGAGGAGGTAATCGTAATCAATTTAGTTATCAAAACACTGTTTTTGGCACATGCAACAGGTGTGGGATTGGTCATATCCCGTCTCTTTGCCCTAATCGTGACCCTGCCACTATAAGGACGAGACAACCACCTTCTGCCAACTTTACAGAGTACCGGTCACAAGCTTGGCTTCCGGACATTGGCTAGCCATCATGTTGCACCGGACCTATCTAGCTTCGATAACTCTGAGGCCTACTACGGTGAGGACAACCTTCACGTTGGCAATGGTAAGGGTTTATCCATCCTACACATTGGTTCCTCACATCTTTCTTCACCAAACAAAACCTTTTCCCTTACAAACATACTACACGTACCTGACATAAAACAAAACCTACTTTCTGTCCAAAAATTCTGTCTTGATAATCATGTGTATTTTGAATTTCATTCTACTTTCTTTGCCGTAAAGGACAAGTTTACACACACTCTCCTCTTCACGGGTCCAAGTAATAGTGGTCTCTACTCCTTCCGTCTTCCTCAGACTCAACATGTTCAAAAAATGTCTTTTTCCACCACTCGTGCTTCTTTCACTACATGGCACCAAAGACTTGGACATCCACATCCATAGCTTTTGAAGTCCATGTTGTCTAAATACAGTTTACCTTCACAAAATAAATGTGCTAGTGTTTTTTGTGACTCATGTTCTGTTGGAAAATCGTCCAAACTTCATTTGTTACCATCTACTTATAAAAGTTCGCTCCTATTCCTTCTTTTGATGGTCACAATTATTTTCTGTTGTGTGTTGATCATTACTCCAGATTTATGTGGATTTTTCCATTAAAATCAAAGTATGATGTTTATGTCACTTTCAAACAGTTCCTTGCGATGGCTGAAAGACATTTTCAAACCAAACTAAAATCTGTCCAAACCGACTGGGGAGGCGAGTTTCGGAATCTCTCCCGGTTCTTCTCTCCTCTCGGCATCACCCATCGCCTTTCATGTCCACATACAAGTGAGCAAAATGGGTTTGTTGAACGACGACATCGACATGTTGTTGAAACCGGCCTTACTTTGCTCGCTCAATCTCATGTTCCACAACGGTTTTGGCATTTTGCTTTCGACACCGCAGTCTATCTTATTAATCGAATGCCATCAAGAACCAACTCAAACACCTCACCCTTTGAACATGTGTTCAAGCACAAACCTGATTTTTCCTTTCTTCGGGTTTTTGGATGTCAATGCTACCCTCATCTCCGTCCATACAATAAACACAAAATGGACTTTCGTTCTACACCTTGTGTGTTCCTTGGTTACAGCACCACTCATCATGGCTATCGGTGTTACGACCCACAGTCTGATCGTATTTACGTGGCCCGTCATGTTCGATTCAATGAACAATCATTTCCTTTCCAAACATCTCCTACACCCACCCCTACTCCAACCACCCCAAATCCCTACGTCTCCACCTATCCCAATCCTGACCTACCACCCACCAATCCACCCTCCACTGAACCTAATACACATTCTACTCCACCAGAACCAACACCCTCAACAATACCCACAGTGCAATCTGTCCCACACGAAACACCACCTACCACCACCCTTCCCAATGCCTTTCCCACGGCCCAACCACCCATCATTCAGACCTATCACCGCCGTTCCAAAGTCACCGAACCACCACCACCTCAGCCTATCCCTACCCCCCCTCCCTTCTCTACCACTGAACAACCCATCCGTACTCGACCATCCAACCTACGCCCAAATCCCAAACCGACCAAACCCTACAATGCCTCCTCATACCATACCCAACTTCCTTCACCTGATACCGGACCGGCCACCTTTACTATTGCTAACAGGTATCCTCAGTGGCGTAGTGCCATGGCTGACGAGTATTTGGCACTGATGCGGAATGGTACATGGACACTAGTGCCACGTGTTCCGAATTCCAACGTTGTTGATTGCAAGTGGGTATACAAATTGAAAATGGACCAAACAGGGGCAATAAAACGTTACAAGGCACGACTAGTTGCCAAAGGGTTTCGGCAACAACCAGGCATTGATTATCAGGAGACATTCAGTCCCGTGGTCAAATCGACCACCATCCATGTTGTTCTATCTCTGGCCGTAACACATAAATGGTCCCTAAGGCAACTTGATGTGCAAAATGCCTTCCTACATGGTGATCTCAACGAGACGGTTTATCTGCAACAACCACCAGGGTTCGTTGACCCGTCCAAACCCGACCATGTTTGCCTACTTCACAAATCCTTATATGGATTAAAGCAGGCCCCTAGAGCGTGGTTTCATCGCCTTTCTACGGTCCTTCATTCTCTTGGCTTTCAAGGCTCTAAGACGGACCCTTCCTTGTTTATTTACTCCCACAGGGGCACCATTTTGTACATGCTAGTCTATGTTGATGACATCCTTTTGACAGGAAACAATCCGGGGGGGCTATTGACAAAGTGGTACAACGTCTTAGCCAATCCTTTGCTGTTCAGGATATGGGTCGCTTGTCTTATTTTCTCGGTATTGAAGTAACCAGTCAGGGTCATGATATGCTTCTATCACAAAGGAAATACATCCTTGAACTCTTGCAACGTGCAGGCCTGTCTAATGCTAAACCGGTTTCATCTCCTATGACCACTACTGCTAATCTTGCTCTTGGTGATAGTGCTACGTTTGCTGATCCGGTCAAATACCGCTAAATTGTGGGTGCCCTTCAGTATGTCACATTGTCTCGTCCGGATATCACTTTTGCGGTCAACAAAGTCTGCCAATTTATGCACTCCCCCACTGAGAATCATTGGACTGCAGTCAAACGGATTCTTCGCTACTTGCAGGGCACTGCTGACTATGGTTTACGAATCATGCATGATTCCGGCACAATCCTTCATGCTTATACTGATTCTGCTTACAACTCTCTGACTGGCTTCTCAGATGCAGACTGGGCTGGTTGCCCCGACGACCGTCGATCCACCAGGGGATATGCTATCTATCTTGGTTCAAACCTAGTATCATGGTCCGCACGAAAACAACGGACTGTCTCTCGGTCGTCAACAGAGTCTGAATACAAGGCTCTAGCCGATACTGTTGCTGAGTTCACATGGCTACAAACACTGCTGCGCGAACTTCGGGTTCCTGTGAAATCGGTTCCTACCTTATGGTGTGATAATCTTGGAGCTACGTATCTTTCAGCTAACCCTGTATTTCATGCCCGCACCAAGCATGTAGAAGTGGACTTTCACTTTGTTCGAGAAATGGTTGCCCAACGGAAGCTCTCAGTTTAGTTTATATCTACAGATGATCAGATTGCAGACGTGTTCAATAAGCCGCTACCTTCACAACGGTTTCTCCTATTACGGTCCAAGCTACAGGTCGGTCCCCGACCTTAGCTTGCGGGGGAATGTTAGACAATAAGTGTGATATATGTACATATTTATATTAGAGGGTTTAGAGTGTAAATGTTTCTCTTATATATACCCTTGATTGTAATCGTGTTTCACACAATAATACAATACACAATTACCCAGTTTATCTGTCTATGTGTAACATTTTTTGTTGATATCAACTTTTTTTAGTTGATTGGATTCTTTAATGTATAGGAGTATGTGTAAATTATTTTCCAATTATGTTCATTGTTTGTGCACATTTTCTGTTATAAATGTTAATGATGAGAATTTATGTTTGCATCACGTTTTTCTTTCTTGTTTCTTTTGGTTTAAGAACGAAATTTTTGTTTTTGTCTGTTTTGACATCCTCACTATTTTGTTTTTCCTTTACATAGATTGTCGTTGCACTACGTTTTCATTGTGTTGTTGGGACGTACATATGTATTAGATTTTAACTGTCTTTTACTTGGAATAACCATTTTCGTTTTTGTTTATTTTGACATTTGATGTATTGGATTTTTGTCGATGTGCAACCTTTTTATATTCTTGTTGACTTACTTTTGTACTTGTGTGATAAATTATTTCCTAAAGGTTTCCTTGTTCTTTTATTTGTGTTGGTTGCACAGTTTTTTGTTTATAAACATGAATGATTCCATATGAACCTCTTGCAATCTGGCTTACATTCATTGCAAACAAAACATCCACATTATACAAATTTTTTACATTGCACCCGCACCGACACCGACCATTGCAAAGAAGTCGCAAGTGTTCTTCAATCTAGGTTTTGCTCACCTTCTTGGTTGTATTTGGGGATGAGGAGTAAAGTAAACCCCTTTTCTAAAATCGTGGTTTTTGCTTTTTACTAAAGATTTATATTAGTTATTTAGTTTTAGCTTTGATTATTGGTTATCAAAGACATCTTTTAGAATTTATCCATTTACATACATGTTTTTTAGAATTTATCTAGCTTTTAGAAAGAAAAACAATCCTTGTTTCCTCATTGGGGACAGGGATGGGGATGTGCCAGCAGAGAGCGGGAGCGGGGTCGGAGATTGCGGATCAGGGATGGGGATGGTAGACTCGAATCAAGTCGTAAGTCCGGTCATACCGATTTCAATTGTAATTATTTTGCATGAATGGTCCGTTAGACTTCCTGTTTTACAATTTTACCTTTAATATATTCAATCTATTACATAAGGTGTTATTTTTCATGTATTGTTAACCATATTTGAAATTTATGTATTTTTATTACGTGAGTTTTTTTTTATTAAAATTATTTTTGAGTAAATTACATATTTCGTCCCTGTCGTTTTTATGCAGGTACTCGAGCTCAAAGCTTGCAGTGGAGAGGCAAAGACTTGTAATTTGTTTTACACGGCAATGTTGTTTGTACGTGTTACAGTCAAATATGCGGAGGTCATCTCATTTTAGAAAATTGTAGCAATTACCATGGAATTGAGGGAGTACATTGTCATCTTGGTTTTTCCTATTACTGCTTTATGTTTAGGGAATATTCAAGCTTGTGTTTTAATGAACAAATGTACTTGTTAACATCCATTATTCCGGTTTTAGTGAAAATTCTTACAATTCTTCACAGATGGCAGGTTCTGCAAATGTTCGTGTGGGTGTCGCGTTTAATTCCAATGTTGTTTCTGGTTCAAATAGCCTCATCTTTACGAAGGTTTTTAAAATCTCAACATCCTCATATAGGTCTGTTATGTCCCAGCTTCATACGATGATTTTTATTTTAGCTAAATATATGCACATTCGTGCTGTAAATTTCTTTAGTTTCTCACACACGTGGTTCAAAATATTTCTTTTCTTTCTTCCGGTCATAAGAATGAGGTATTAAACTTTCTAGATCAATTGTGTTCATTTTACAGGAATGAGTTCATGTTTGGGATACAATCTAAAGAACTTATGTCAGCTCATTTGGACCACTGTTTCTATCATCAAAAGGTGAATGCTTATTATGGTTCAGTGTTCAAAAGTGGTGTTTGAAAGCGTTTCACGGGTGTTTTCCCGTTTGGAATTATCTTAACCATTGCATGTTTCTAAACACGGGAAGTAATACAACTTTTATTTCTTCCACCATTAAGTTTAGTTATTTCAGTGATTACAGTTATGGTTCATGTGCACAAAAATTTATAGTTGTTAGAAAGTGCTTGTTTCTGTGCATATACATTCATCATAGTGAGATATTTTGTATTTTTATGTTTATTCTGTGCATTCGGAATCAAAGTAATTTTGTTAGTTTGATTTCTAATAACCTTTTATAGATTTTTCTCTATGGTTAATGAATTGAAGCGTGTGATAAACGGGTATCAGATGTGGTAATCAACCTGGTGCATCTACAAAAAAAATAGCACTAAATTTTGTTAGTTTGATTTCTATAACCTTTTATAGATTTTTCTTTACGGTTAATGAAGCGTGTGATAAACGGGTATCATGATGTGGTAATCAACCTCGTGCATCTACGAAAAAGAGCATTAAATTTGAATTATTGGACAAATCAAATAGATTGTAGAGATTTGTATGTTTTTTTATAATTGTTTTATACTTGTATATGTGCAGGTAAATATTACCCGGTATAGCCTTGCTTTCTTTGTTTAATTAGAATGGACCATTTTATTAACAGAGATTTTTCTGAATCACTACAAGAAAAATGGCCTTCAGAGAAGGTTTTCTTTTGTACTTAAAAGTTTCAAAAACTTCTCTAAAGGTTTTAGAGAAGTTTTTCATTTCCGTCAATAACCTTCTCTAACGGTAGCTAAAGGTTTTAGGGAGGGTTTTCGGGGGGGAGGGGTACATTTATGTTAACCTTTAGAGAAGCTTTTTTGTGCTTTAAATACGCTTTCAAACCTTATCTAAAGGTTGACCGATTTATTTTAAAAAACTTCTCTAAAAGTATGTTTTTAGTGACGTTTCTTGAGTATCAGTGACGGTTTTCAAGCGTCACTAAATGGGTTGTCGATCACATTATTAAAAAAATATGTGAAATACTCAAGAAAAGACGCGGTTCATACGAGGAATTATGTGATTTACTCCAAAAAAAAAACAATTCACATTTGAAACCCTGTGACTTACTCGAGAAAAGATGATCGGAGTTTTGAGTTTGATTGGTTTCTCATGAAGATTTGCCTAAGATCCTCTTCTGTATAATCAGGGAAATAAACAGGTATGGGATCAACAAAACCAGTATCCGAGTGGTAGGTATCGAGTGAGGAGTTACTGATAAAAATCACACCCACATCAGGAACCTTCGATATATCATGAAGCTTGAAAAGAAGAGGTAATATGGTAGAACTTTTGTCCCAATCTCTAACAAGCTCTAGACTATCGAAAATCAAGTAAACCATACTTCCATTAGCCGATCCTCCCGACTTCTTTGAGCTAGAAGATCTCCCCACATTCCTCTTCAAACTATTTACAACACCCACCAATGCTTCCTTCAAAAAGATAAACAAAATCCGCATGCTTTTCACACTTCTTTGCACTCGAATAACCATTGCTTTCACTTATCCTATGAAGCAACAACTGATTCAAAATATTTTCAAACAATTGGCGGGCATTGTAACAAGTCCTACAACTGGAGTACTGATCGGTCATTTAATTCGAGATTATTTTCTCGTCAATCACCCATCTTTAATGTGCTAAAATGGTAAAACCAAACTACATTAATGTGTTTTTGTGTTTGATAGGTTCGGAAAAGTGTGTAGGAAAAAAGGGATAAAAATGGCGATTTTGACAGATTTGCGCAACAGTGGCGTTTTGAGCATATCTCACTCGTCCGAGCTCGGATTCAAGTGATTCAAGATGATTTGGAAACCTAACACACAGACCTACGACTTTGAAGTTTTGAGCTTTTGCAAACACGGACTGCATCTATGTCAAAACTGTCGCCGAAGTCAGAATAGCAAAATCGGATCTGTTGGGAAATAGATAAAAGAATTAAAAGCGTCATTCTTGAACAAAAGGAAAGCTTAGTGGAGTTGGCAAGGGGTGTGCAGATTCGTGTTGTTGGTTGCGGGTTCAAACCCCGTTAACTGCATATTTGTTTTTAGTTGATCTTAGCTTCGGCCCACATAACATTCTAGGCCCAGCTCACATCTCAAGCCCAATTCTTAATTATGGAAATTAGGGTATAATTGTGGTATAAATTAGAGAAGAAGTCATTGAATTTGTATTTTTTTTATAAAGTTTTTAAGATGCAAAGGGTAGAATTCATGGGATTGAAGATTGTGGTTCGTTAGTTGATGATGATTTGAAGATTCGAGTAGGTGATTTTATTGGAGATACAAAAGAGGTTTGAGGTTTCTTTCAAGTAATCCTTTTTGCATTTATTAATTTTAGTTTGATTTTAGAAAAAGGTTTGAGTTGTTTCCTATTGATATTGTTGGTTAATGAAAACGTTGGAGTTGATTTCTTAGATAAAGTTCGTGGCTTTTTATTGAAATATTGGTTATTGAGGTGATATTGATTTTTTAGTTTTTAATAATGTTTCTACGAATTCTTCATTGCGAACGATATGTGACAGATATTGTTAGCTTTGAAGGATTTCGTTTTCGCGTTATTTTGTTAGTCATAAAGTTTTAATTTTTATTCGTTTAATTCAACTCTCAATCCAAACCTTTTGAAGTAGTGTTATTTGTAATAATTAAATTTTTGTTTTTAGTTAGATTTTTTTTGAGCTTAATTGATAAATTGGGTAGCCAATCTTTGTGACACACGTGCATTCGGTTTTGACACAAGTCGTTAATTTAACCACTGACTCCCTGAGAAGAACGATACCCTACTTACCCTATCACTAGGTTTGAGTTAGGTTTATAAATTTAAACCTTGTTGTGCGTTTAACGACGCGTGCACCAAGTTTTTGGCGCCGTTGCCGGGGAGTTGTGCGCTTAAATTAATTTGTTTGTGTTAATTTTATTTGTTTGCATTACCATTTGAATAGATTGCTACTCGATATCTTCTAATAGTATTTTGCAGATTGTTTGCTTGATCTCTCCCGGATCAGGTAAATCTTCTTGTCTTTATTTTTAATATTTCTTTTAGTGTGTTTTTTTTTAGTGTTAGTCTTCTTTAAAAAAAAAAAAGTAGTCTTGTTTAGCGTTTTTATTTTTAGTTTAGTCTTTACTTTATTGTCTCTTTTTAGTTTAGTTGTTTATTAGGTTGCCTGTCACGTAGTTCTAAGTTTCGATCTGATTGAGGTCTAACTAGTTCTTTTAAGTTGCATGCACCACACTAGATCTAAGAAAGATTTGCCTGTATTTGGAGTGCATGAATTAGAAGAAACTGAAAGGCGAGCTAGAAATCAGAAATATGTAATCAAGAAGCCTAAGACTGAGATCCACAAAAACTTAATGAGTGATAGTGAAGGAGAAATGGAAAATCCACCACCACCACCACCAAATCACCCTCTTCTGGAAACTTATTTCCAACCCGGCGCTTACGAGAACCCATCCCCGATATCCTTACCGGTTGATGATGACACTTACTATGAGATTCGTCCTCATCTCATTCAGTCACTTCCAAACTTCCATGGCTTATCCAAAGAAGAACCGTATAATCACTTATACGAATTCATTGCCATCTGCAATACCAACAATATTCGAGGTCTCACCCGAGACCACCTTAGGCTCATATTGTTTCCCTTTTCTCTGAAAGGGCGAGCAAAACAATGGTTTATATCACTTGAGCCAAGGAGCATCTCTACTTGGGATGACATGCAGAGGAAGTTTTTAGCCGAGTACTTCCCCATAAGGAAAACTGCGGAGATACGTCGTGCGATCTCCAATTTTCAGCAACAACCTGGGGAAGAGTTTCACGAGGCGTTTGATCGACTGAAAGAGCTTCTTCGTTCCTGCCCTCACCATGATACCCCAAAATGGATCTTGGTAAAAACATTCTTAGATGGCTTAGACCCGACTCACCGAGGTCTAGTTAATGCTGCAAGTGGGGGAACGATGATGACAAAGAGTGATGAGGAGGCATGGAAATTCTTAGAAGCATACAGTAGAAGCCTTTCATCACATAATTTCTCATGGACGACTCATAGGTCTGTGTCATCAGTGTCTAATGCTGAAGAGTTAAATGATTTGAGGAAAGAATTCAAGAGTGAGATTGGTGAGTTGTCTAAAAAGATGGATCTTGTTTTAGGTGGGATAGCCGGGAAGAAAAATGATGTTCTCCAGGTTCAAAATGCATGCACTCACTGTGGGGATTCTTCACATTCTGCAAGTGAGTGCATAGTTTTTTATTCTGAGAGCGTAAATCAATCCCAGGGGTTTGTGAATCATAATCAAGACCCATTTTCAAGCACTTATAATGCAGGATGGCGAAAACATCCCAATCTTTCTTGGAAAAACAATCAAGAGGGTCCTTCAAATCAACCACGGTTCCAAAACCACCATCATGAGGGTCAGTCGAGTCAGCCTAAATTTCAAGGACAAAATCACAACCATTATCACTCTGGAAATTACCACCATGGTAATCAAAGTCACAATCAAAACTTTGGTGGTAATAATAATAATTATAACAACAACAGACAAGGTTCAGCGCTAATTGAGAAGCAACTGCAAGATATAATGGCAATGATGAATAACTATACTCAGTCTGCTGCTGCTACTAATCAGTCTGTTGCTGCTTTAGAAAAACAAGTCGGTCAACTGGCCGAACAGATGAATAGAAGGGACGGGGGTACGCTGCCAAGTATGACTAAGCCAAATCCTAGTCATGAGCATGTAAACGAAATCACCTTGCGAAGTGGCCGTCAATTGGATCCCCTCCCTGAAAAAAATGATGAAAGCTCTCAAGCGAAAAAGGGAAAAGGGAAAGAGATTGAGCAGGGAGTAGAGTCTGAAGAGACAAATCAAGTTCCAATCACATCGAATGCCGATAAACCTCAAAATGGGGAGGGTTCAAGATTGCCTAATCAAGAACCCATTGTTCCATTCCCCACCGCTTTAAATGAATCTGCGGCATTTCCATTTGGAAAAAGAGGGCCGAAAAATGATGATATGATGGATGTCTTTCGCCAAGTAAAGGTAAATCTACTATTACTAGACGCCATCAAACAAATCCCGACTTATTCCAAATTCTTGAGAGAATTGTGCACTCAGAAGCGCAAACAAAAGACTTCAATCCCCAAAAAGATTGAAGTTACTGAACAAGTCAGCACTATTCTATCTAGTTATCTACCACAAAAATGCAAGGACCCTGGAGCTCCATTGATCCCTGTCATTATGGGAAATTCCGCTATAAAGAGTGCCTTGCTTGATTTAGGGGCTAGTGTGAATATCTTGCCAGGATCGGTGTATGATCAGTTTGAGTTTGGTGAACTCAAAGCAACAAGTGTGTTATTACAACTCGCTGATCGATCTGTTAAGACACCGAGGGGAGTGCTTGAGGATGTGATTGTGAAGATTGAGGATTTCTACTATCCCGTGGATTTTCTTGTGTTAGATACTGAGGGCATTTGTAGAGATAAAAGCCCTACGATGATTCTCGGTCGACCCTTCTTGGCGACTGCAAACGCCACAATCAATTGCCGATCTGGAGTGATGGACATTACCTTTGGTAATCGAAAACTGCGCATGAACATCTTTGCACCATCCTCCTTCCCTCCGACTGAGATCGAGTGTTATTCCATAGACTTTGCAGATGAATGTACCCAAGAATACACTTCAAGCATACTGCAAGAGGATTTGTTCACTCGATACTTTTCTATCTCATCGGAAGATGATCTTGATCTAGTAGATTTACATGAGGTCCAGGCATTGCTTGCTGAGCCACTTGTGCCTAATCAACCACCCTGGTCTCATAAGGTTGAACCATTGCCAAGTCTAGCTCATGAACCTCCCAAGAGTTCACTTGAAAAGCCACCTGTGCTAGAGCTTAAGCAACTACCAGAGCACCTTAAGTATGTCTTCCTAGGAGACGATGGCACTTTACCAGCTATTATCTCATCATCACTCACACCTGATCAGGAAGATATGCTTATTTTTGTTCTAAAAGAACATATGAAGGCAATTGGATGGTCGATAGCCGATTTGAGAGGGATCAGTCCTTCGGTATGCATGCATAGAATCCACACTGAGCCTAATGCCAAGCCCTCACGTGAATTTCAAAGACGGCTGAACCCGAACATGAGGGATGTGGTGAAGAAAGAAGTTATCAAATGGTTAGATGCCGGGATCATATATCCCATTTCTGATAGCCCTTGGGTGAGCCCGACACAAACGGTGCCCAAGAAATATGGCATCACCATTGTGGAGAGAGGAGGGGAAAATATTCCTACTCGCCCCGTCACCGGATGGCGAGTATGCATCGACTACAGAAAGTTGAATGCAGTCACATTGAAAGATCATTTCCCCTTACCTTTCATCGACCAAATACTGGAGAAGCTGGCATGCCAGAAATTCTACTGCTTCTTAGATGGTTATTCAGGATACAATCAAGTGGCCATACACCCTGATGACCAAGAGAAGACGACATTTACATGTCCTTACGGCACTTTCGCTTTCCGTCGAATGCCATTTGGATTATGTAATGCGCCTGCGACATTCCAAAGGTGTATGATGTCAGTCTTCAGTGACATGTTGGGAGAGTCATTGGAGGTCTTTATGGATGACTTCTCAGTATTTGGCGAGACGTTTGAAAGTTGTCTCCATAGTCTTGAGAGAGTGCTGAAGCGTTGTGAGGAGACTAACTTAGTGCTAAGCTGGGAGAAGAGCCATTTCATGGTTCGAGAAGGAATTGTGCTTGGTCACGTGATTTCTGAACGTGGCATTGAAGTTGATCGAGCAAAGGTCCAGGTAATCTCCACCCTACCTCCACCGACATCGGTGAAGGGTGTCCGCTCCTTTCTAGGACATGCAGGCTTCTATAGGCGATTTATCAAAGACTTCAGTGCCATTTCACGACCCTTGTGCAATCTACTTGCCAAGGATAATTCATTTGTCTTTGATAAAGCCTGTCTAGAGGCGTTTGAGACCATCAAGAAAAAGCTTGTCGAGGCACCCATCATGCAAAAACCAGACTGGTCGTTGCCATTTGAGTTAATGTGCGACGCAAGTAATGAAGCGATGGGAGCTGTACTTGGTCAACGGGTGAATAAAAAGCCCGTTGCCATCTACTATGCTAGTCGGACATTCTCCGAAGCCCAGATGCATTACACGACCACCGAAAAAGAGTTGCTTGCTGTCGTGTTTGCATTGGAAAAATTCCGCTCATATCTGTGGGGAGCGAAGGTGATCGTTTACTCAGATCATTCAGCCCTTCGCCATCTGCTTGACAAGAAAGAAGCCAAACCTAGGCTCATTAGGTGGATTTTGCTATTACAAGAGTTCGACCTGGAAATTCGAGATAAGAAAGGGTGCGAAAATGTAGTAGCCGACCATTTGTCTCGAATCCCCACAGATCAGATCCCGACCAAGGAAGAGGTCCAGGGATCGTTCCCGGATGAGCAGTTATTTGCCATATCTAGACTTCCTTGGTTTGCACACATTGTTAATTACTTGGCTGCAAAGAAGTTTCCAGCTGACTGGACAACTCAACAGAAACGGTACTTCTTTTCGCAACTTAAGTACTATTACTGGGAGGATCCTGAGCTGTTCAAATATTGCCCAGATCAGATTGTACGGAAATGTGTCCCCGACAGTGATCACGAAGATATTTTAAAGCACTGTCACAGTTATGCATGTGGGGGACACTTCAGTGGAAAGAAGACAGGAATCAAAGTACTTGAGTGTGGATTCTTTTGTCCTACCATATTTTGGGACGCTCAAAACTTTGCGAAATCCTGTCTTTGATGTCAAAGCCTGGGAAATATCTCACGAAAGGACATGATGCCTCTCAACCCTATCCTGACTGTCGAGATCTTTGACGTATGGGGCATAGACTTCATGGGTCCCTTTCCATCATCCCAAGGTAATTTGTACATTCTGCTAGCTGTTGACTATGTTTCTAAGTGGGTGGAGGCTATTGCGACCAAAACGAACGATCACCGGGCAGTATGCAAGTTTGTCAAGAGCCACATTTTCACTCGACATGGGTATCCGAGAGTCATCATCAGTGATGGCGGAACCCACTTCCGTAATATGAAGTTTAGTGCTCTGGCAAAACACTACGGGATCACACACAGGATAGCTACACCATATCACCCACAGACTAGCGGACAGGTCGAGGTCTCGAATCGTGAAATTAAGCATATTTTGGAGAAGACCGTGAGACCTGATAGAAAGGATTGGTCAAGTCGACTGGAAGATGCGTTATGGGCATATCGTACCGCATTCAAGACACCCATAGGCATGTCTCTATATCGACTCGTGTATGGAAAAGCTTGCCATCTACCAGTCGAGTTGGAGCACTGCGCTGCTTGGGCAATCAAGAAGCTGAATCTAGATTTGAAAGAAGTCGGTGACCATCGGAGACTCGAGTTAGATGAGTTAGAGGAATTGAGACGAGATGCATACGAGAGTTCCCGCATATACAAGGAACGAACTAAGGCTTTTCATGATAGACACATATCGCGAAAGTCGTTCCATGTAGGGATGAAAGTATGGCTCTATAATTCTCGTTTGAAGTTATTCCCAGGCAAGTTGAGGTCTAGATGGTATGGCCCATACATTGTGCAAGAAGTGTTCCCACATGGTGCTGTCACAATTCAGGATGAGAAAGGCGGGGCATCCTTCAAAGTAAATGGGCAAAGACTGAAGCCATACATCACTCCTAGAGATCACGATGGCTATATTTTGGAGACCACTGCTCTTGTCGAGCCGGTATATGACTCTTAGTCATGGTATCGGTTCCATTTATCTGTATATTTTGTATATTTGTTTTATTGCTTTTTATTTATTTGCATGCTTTAAAATCGAGTCAGTTAATTGAGTCGTAGTTAAATGAACTTTGTGGGTATGTTCACTGCAAACCCTCACGAGACTTCATTCGTCCACTAGGGGGAACCTAGGGGTTTAAAAGGCTTGTTGCACATGCTAAGTGTGATCGCGTTTCCCTGCGAAAATGAGGATTAGCTAGTAAGTTTGTTTTGATTTATCTCTTTGTTCTTGTTTATCTGTCTTGGAGCCGGAGATCCCTTTTGATTGAGTCCCACTTCCCAGCATTGAGGACAATGCATATCTTTAAGTTAGGGAGGGGGAAATTTTGGAAATTTCTGATTAATTGCTATTGAATCTGTATTGTGCTTTAACGAAGTTGGTCCAAGTTGTGTTTTAACAGGAAAGTACTGACAAAATGCCGAAGGATGACATTCCCCTACAGGTCGGAGCTTACATGGATTGATCAATACTGCACCCAGTCATGCATTGGAACATCATCCAGGGGAGTTTTCTGTTCCTCTCATCTTTATTCATGTTCTTTAGCACAAGGGCATACATTGGGGACAATGCATGATAAAGTGTGGGGTGTTAAAAAACTTAAAGAATTGATTTGTTCTTGGGCAGTAATTCTTTTACATATATGAGCACAATGAAAAGTTCTTGTTAGACTCTAAGGAACATACAACACTATTGAAATGGTCGATTGGTCCCTAAGACTACTTGGTGTGTCTTGCTATTTGAAACTAGCTTTGATTGATTGGGTGAGCATATCTAACCTGTGAGACATTTGAGCCTTATGACTAAAACATCCAAATTAGTCTCATTTCACTTCATGTGTTTATTACACCTCATGTGCATTGGTCTCTCTAGAACTTGCATCTATTCTCTTCAAGATTGCATTTAAGTCATGCTTGCATACAAAAGTGATAAAGGCCATCTTTGATGTGATTGTTTACCACTTTTAGCCAAAAAGCCTACCCTGAAAATGCAATCCACTTGATCAACCATGTTGAGCCTATAAACCCGTTCGTTTGACACACCTAAGCTACAAGCCACAAAAGCCAAACACTTCCTACCCAACCTTAAGACTTGGGGTGTGACATTAAACCAATGAGCTAAATTGTTAATATCTTGAAGTTGTGGTCTCAAAAGAAGAAAAGAGTAGAAAGCAAAGCCTCAGAAAAAAAAGAGAGAGAAAAAAAAGAGAAAAAAAAAGAAAAAAAAAAGAAAAGAAAGGAAGTGGCACAAAGAAGGGGTTTAAAAGTCAGTATATGCCCCGTGTGAAAAAGAAAAGAAAAAAAAGAATAAAGGCTTGCAGTCATTAAGTGAAAAGTGCTCAAAAGTTTTCAAAGAGAACCGCAATGTGACATGCTTTTGGTTTATTGCTCATAATGCTCCCTTAGTCTTAACGGTTTTAAAGTCACTTTACCATAACCATCCTACCCTACCCGTAGCCACCGTTACAACCCTTGAAAAAGACCTTTTGATTTGTATATTGCATGCACTTCCGACGGTGGAGAATGAGATTCTTTTTGCAAGCCTATGGTAGAGTACCAGTCATGTGAGGATGTCTCGAGCGAAACACATAACCTAAAACACATGAGTGATTAAGTGAATCGTATCCTTAGTGAGGGCTCATCGGATCATTTTATGCTACTTCTTAAAATATTATGGACGTACTAAGGGGTTGATGGTTGACTTATCCCATATTCATGACATGCTATGAGTTCTAAAGAGTTTGATTTGACTATTCTTGAATTACCGAAATAAACTGTTTTATTGCCCGAGGACGGTCAATGTTTAAGTGTGGGGTGTTTTGATCGGTCGTTTAATTCGAGATTATTTTCTCGTCAATCACCCATCTTTAATGTGCTAAAATGGTAAAACCAAACTACATTAATGTGTTTTTGTGTTTGATAGGTTCGGAAAAGTGTGTAGGAAAAAAGGGATAAAAATGGCGATATTGACAGATTTGCGCAACAGTGGCGTTTTGAGCATATCTCACTCGTCCGAGCTCGGATTCAAGTGATTCAAGATGATTTGGAAACCTAACACACAGACCTACGACTTTGAAGTTTTGAGCTTTTGCAAACACGGACTGCATCTATGTCAAAACTGTCGCCGAAGTCAGAATAGCAAAATCGGATCTGTTGGGAAATAGATAAAAGAATTAAAAGCGGCATTCTTGAACAAAAGGAAAGCTTAGTGGAGGTGGCAAGGGGCGTGCAGATTCGTGTTGTTGGTTGCGGGTTCAAACCCCGTTAACTACATATTTGGTTTTAGTTGATCTTAGCTTCGGCCCACATAACATTCTAGGCCCAGCTCACATCTCAAGCCCAATTCTTAATTATGGACTCTATAAATTAGAGAAGAAGTCATTGAATTTGTATTTTTTTTATAAAGTTTTTAAGATGCAAAGGGTGGAATTCATGGGATTGAAGATTGTGGTTCGTTAGTCGATGATGATTTGAAGATTCGAGTAGGTGATTTTATTGAAGATACAAAAGAGGTTTGAGGTTTCTTTCAAGTAATCCTTTTTGCATTTATTAATTTTAGTTTGATTTTAGAAAAAGGTTTGAGTTGTTTCCTATTGATATTGTTGGTTAATGAAAACGTTGGAGTTGATTTCTTAGATAAAGTTCGTGGCTTTTTATTGAAATATTGGTTATTGAGGTGATATTGATTTTTTAGTTTTTAATAATGTTTCTACGAATTCTTCATTGCGAACGATATGTGACAGGTATTGTTAGCTTTGAAGGATTTCGTTTTCGCGTTATTTTGTTAGTCATAAAGTTTTAATTTTTATTCGTTTAATTCAACTCTCAATCCAAACCTTTTGAGGTAGTGTTATTTGTAATAATTAAATTTTTGTTTTTAGTTAGATTTTTTTTGAGCTTAATTGATAAATTGGGTAGCCAATCTTTGTGACACACGTGCATTCGGTTTTGACACAAGTCGTTAATTTAACCACTGACTCCCTGAGAAGAACGATACCCTACTTACCCTATCACTAGGTTTGAGTTAGGTTTATAAATTTAAACCTTGTTGTGCGTTTAACGACGCGTGCACCAAGTACACAAATGGTCGGTTTAAGTGTCGAAAAACCTGAATAATGTCAAAATGGTTGTTTTTGTGTAGTCAAACCAGAAATTGGTATCTTGCTGCTCAGTTTGAGAGAAGAGATGAGAAGAGATGCAGTTGATCTTTGAGATTGAAATGGTTCTTCAATCTTTTGAAAATTTTGAAGAATCCATAACAAATTATGACTAAAATCCACATCTTTTCGCTCACAGTTGACTTTTGGCGTGAAAAATTGTTGTCAAATCTTGAAAATATTAAAGAATCCATATCCATTATATGATCAAGAATCAATCTTGTTGTTCAGTTTGTTAGAAAAAGATACAGTCGACTTTTGAGATCAAAATAGTTATCAATCTTGAATTTTTTTGAGAACCCATATCAACTTTAAACAAAAAAACAAATACAGTGGGAAATATTAATCAACTTTAAACAAAAATACACATAAAATAATTATCTATTAGATTGACTAACATTAAACTGGTTTGATGAGGGTGTGGGGTAAGAAAACGGTGATTTTGAAGCATTTCTGATTTTGAGACCAATAGGCATTATATGCAAGCATGTAACAAGTATACATGTATATTTAGTGTAACTTGACCTTATCTTTCTGTTTCCATGCTTGCAATGGTAAGGCAGGAGCCATTTTTCATGATTCATACAACCCACGGATAATCAATTTAACTTACAAAGTGACAATCCCTACGTAATTAACTCTTATGGAACTCTTTACTTACTTCTCTCTTAAACTCTGCTAAAGCAGCACCTGAAAAATCCTGATCAAGGAACTTCTTCACTGCCACCTCCTGTTTAAAGAAGCATCAACTAATTAGGTAACTTAGTAGTCTCTGTAAAGGAAGTGACACATTTGGCTATGCATTCAGTAATAATCTATATATTTAAAATTTTGTCCGAACTAAATCATCCACAATAATTATGTGGTAGATCATTGAAAACTTCTCCCTCACTGCCACAACTTATTTTCGTAAGAAGATAAACAGAAACTTATAGTGCCATTCCAATCAGCATGATAAACCTCACCATATGAACCTATGAACCTACAGGTGGAAATTAATACAAAGCATAAGGAAAATGGAACTAAGCATACAATGCATTCTAAATCTGAGAGGTAAGCAGTGTAATGCACAGTTGACGCAGCGTAGGTTTGCGGAAAGATCGACAAACGTCTAAACCCCTTTTTTTTATAACGAGAATTACAACCGTAAAACTCAAATTAAGAGAAAACTCTCTCAAAAGCTAAACTTTATTGATTGATAACTTGATTAAATTGATTAACAATGAAAACAATAAACCTATTTATAGCTAAACTAACTAAGAAATAACTATGGAAATTAGAACTATCCTAATTATAAACTAACTAGGAAGCTATTTAAATAACTAATAAAAGGAAACTAAATAATCCTAAATTACTAGCTAATATAATTATTTAATTAAACTAAATCTAATGTGATTTGGAGAGTTAAATAAAGCAAAAAGATAATTACTAAACTATGGAATTGAAGCTATCATGGGACGATGGATATGGAAAGTCACGTGGTCGCAAAATAGGAAAACAAACAGTGTGCTACGCGGGTATTGTGGCGGCTTAGGACGCATCAAACTCGCATGGAAGGGAAACAAGCCGCATGACACCCGCTTTCTCGTCCGTTTGTATTTTCCGACTTGTTCTTCGATTTCTGTCACAATCCTTTTTATACTTGGTGTTTTATAGTTGCCTCTTTTCCGATGCCAAATTCCGATCCTCTTTCGAGCTCGTTTTTCTATTCGATCCCGTTTCTCTTTTTTCCAATTACTTTCAAAAATTCTTATTAACTCCCGAATTCTCCCTGTATCAGTCACCCTCACTTGAAAAGAACTCGTCCTCGAGTTCACTTGAAAAACGTCTTCCTCCGACTCGTAGAACATTCTTTTCTTCGAAATAATTGGATCCACATCCCGGTTTTCAAAATTCAAAAATCTTGATCGGTCTTCAAATCCAAACTGAGGTTGTCGTGATCGTCTCCATACGAGCGATATTTTATCAAATTCAAAAGTGTAAGGGATTAAATTAACTTTACCGGGATTTGTTTCGGTTTGAACCGGAACTTTGGGTGCGGTAATAATCGAAGTGTCACCTTCGGAATCACCGTTCTTGACTTCTTGTGACAACGCTTTCGTTGGCTCGAGAATGTCTTCCACTATCTTGCTTTCGGTGTCTTCGGTGACTGGTCTAAGATCTAGTTCCGACACTTTGGCCTCGATAACAATTTCTTGTTGTGACTCGGTCACGACGGGGATGACTTCCTCTTCAAACTTGTCCGACAAAACTTCATCGTCTTGTTTCGATGGCTCTTCCGGAATGGGTGGTTTTTCCGGAATGGGTGGTTGTTTAACGAGAGTAGAAATTGATGGTATAATATGATCATAGTTGTTGTGGCCCAAAACCATGATTGATTTCTCGTGCGTATCCTTTCTCCAAGAGTTGTCGTTGTCGGGTTCGGGATGGAGTTTCCTAAGGACCTGTTCGTAATTTTCCGGCAAGAATCGTTCCATCATAAGCTGCTTCATTCTCCTCCAAGATCGAACTGGTCTCTTTCGTTGTCGTTGTCTTTGCACGATCAATTTATCCCACCAAATAGCGGCGACACTCTTTAGACGGAAAACAACCAACTTTACCTGTATGTCTTTGGGAACATCCATAATGTCAAAGAATCGATCGACTTCGATTTGCCAATCTAAGAATTCTTCTACACCTCTGGTTCCATAGAAAGACGGGATGTCCACTTTTATTCGGTTATTGTGGTCGTTTCTTTTCAAGTTCACTGGTTCTTCTTCCTTATCTTCTTTGGATTCGGAACTTGAAAAATTAACCCGGTTATGGTGGCCATTACACGACACCATAGTCGGTCCTTCAAACCTGTCTCTTCTCCGACGATTGTCGTTGACGATGTTGGGTTGAAGCCTAATAACAACCGTTGTCAGATTAGCGAGTGTTGTGGATAAGGCCACATCCGACTCAACCAAGTCTGCTTTGGTAGCGGGCTGTTGATCTGCCATGGTTAGTGAAAAGACAGGCGAATCCTGCTCTGATACCAACTGACGCAGCGTAGGTTTGCGGAAGGATCGACAAACGTCTAAACCCCTTTTTTTTATAACGAGAATTACAACCGTAAAACTCAAATTAAGAGAAAACTCTCTCAAAAGCTAAACTTTATTGATTGATAACTTGATTAAATTGATTAACAATGAAAACAATAAACCTATTTATAGCTAAACTAACTAAGAAATAACTATGGAAATTAGAACTATCCTAATTATAAACTAACTAGGAAGCTATTTAAATAACTAATAAAAGGAAACTAAATAATCCTAAATTACTAGCTAATATAATTATTTAATTAAACTAAATCTAATGTGATTTGGAGAGTTAAATAAAGCAAAAAGATAATTACTAAACTATGGAATTGAAGCTATCATGGGACGATGGATATGGAAAGTCACGTGGTCGCAAAATAGGAAAACAAACAGTGTGCTACGCGGGTATTGTGGCGGCTTAGGACGCATCAAACTCGCATGGAAGGGAAACAAGCCGCATGACACCCGCTTTCTCGTCCGTTTGTATTTTCCGACTTGTTCTTCGATTTCTGTCACAATCCTTTTTATACTTGGTGTTTTATAGTTGCCTCTTTTCCGATGCCAAATTCCGATCCTCTTTCGAGCTCGTTTTTCTATTCGATCCCGTTTCTCTTTTTTCCAATTACTTTCAAAAATTCTTATTAACTCCCGAATTCTCCCTGTATCAGTCACCCTCACTTGAAAAGAACTCGTCCTCGAGTTCACTTGAAAAACGTCTTCCTCCGACTCGTAGAACATTCTTTTCTTCGAAATAATTGGATCCACATCCCGGTTTTCAAAATTCAAAAATCTTGATCGGTCTTCAAATCCAAACTGAGGTTGTCGTGATCGTCTCCATACGAGCGATATTTTATCAAATTCAAAAGTGTAAGGGATTAAATTAACTTTACCGGGATTTGTTTCGGTTTGAACCGGAACTTTGGGTGCGGTAATAATCGAAGTGTCACCTTCGGAATCACCGTTCTTGACTTCTTGTGACAACGCTTTCGTTGGCTCGAGAATGTCTTCCACTATCTTGCTTTCGGTGTCTTCGGTGACTGGTCTAAGATCTAGTTCCGACACTTTGGCCTCGATAACAATTTCTTGTTGTGACTCGGTCACGACGGGGATGACTTCCTCTTCAAACTTGTCCGACAAAACTTCATCGTCTTGTTTCGATGGCTCTTCCGGAATGGGTGGTTTTTCCGGAATGGGTGGTTGTTTAACGAGAGTAGAAATTGATGGTATAATATGATCATAGTTGTTGTGGCCCAAAACCATGATTGATTTCTCGTGCGTATCCTTTCTCCAAGAGTTGTCGTTGTCGGGTTCGGGATGGAGTTTCCTAAGGACCTGTTCGTAATTTTCCGGCAAGAATCGTTCCATCATAAGCTGCTTCATTCTCCTCCAAGATCGAACTGGTCTCTTTCGTTGTCGTTGTCTTTGCACGATCAATTTATCCCACCAAATAGCGGCGACACTCTTTAGACGGAAAACAACCAACTTTACCTGTATGTCTTTGGGAACATCCATAATGTCAAAGAATCGATCGACTTCGATTTGCCAATCTAAGAATTCTTCTACACCTCTGGTTCCATAGAAAGACGGGATGTCCACTTTTATTCGGTTATTGTGGTCGTTTCTTTTCAAGTTCACTGGTTCTTCTTCCTTATCTTCTTTGGATTCGGAACTTGAAAAATTAACCCGGTTATGGTGGCCATTACACGACACCATAGTCGGTCCTTCAAACCTGTCTCTTCTCCGACGATTGTCGTTGACGATGTTGGGTTGAAGCCTAATAACAACCGTTGTCAGATTAGCGAGTGTTGTGGATAAGGCCACATCCGACTCAACCAAGTCTGCTTTGGTAGCGGGCTGTTGATCTGCCATGGTTAGTGAAAAGACAGGCGAATCCTGCTCTGATACCAACTGACGCAGCGTAGGTTTGCGGAAGGATCGACAAACGTCTAAACCCCTTTTTTTTATAACGAGAATTACAACCGTAAAACTCAAATTAAGAGAAAACTCTCTCAAAAGCTAAACTTTATTGATTGATAACTTGATTAAATTGATTAACAATGAAAACAATAAACCTATTTATAGCTAAACTAACTAAGAAATAACTATGGAAATTAGAACTATCCTAATTATAAACTAACTAGGAAGCTATTTAAATAACTAATAAAAGGAAACTAAATAATCCTAAATTACTAGCTAATATAATTATTTAATTAAACTAAATCTAATGTGATTTGGAGAGTTAAATAAAGCAAAAAGATAATTACTAAACTATGGAATTGAAGCTATCATGGGACGATGGATATGGAAAGTCACGTGGTCGCAAAATAGGAAAACAAACAGTGTGCTACGCGGGTATTGTGGCGGCTTAGGACGCATCAAACTCGCATGGAAGGGAAACAAGCCGCATGACACCCGCTTTCTCGTCCGTTTGTATTTTCCGACTTGTTCTTCGATTTCTGTCACAATCCTTTTTATACTTGGTGTTTTATAGTTGCCTCTTTTCCGATGCCAAATTCCGATCCTCTTTCGAGCTCGTTTTTCTATTCGATCCCGTTTCTCTTTTTTCCAATTACTTTCAAAAATTCTTATTAACTCCCGAATTCTCCCTGTATCAGTCACCCTCACTTGAAAAGAACTCGTCCTCGAGTTCACTTGAAAAACGTCTTCCTCCGACTCGTAGAACATTCTTTTCTTCGAAATAATTGGATCCACATCCCGGTTTTCAAAATTCAAAAATCTTGATCGGTCTTCAAATCCAAACTGAGGTTGTCGTGATCGTCTCCATACGAGCGATATTTTATCAAATTCAAAAGTGTAAGGGATTAAATTAACTTTACCGGGATTTGTTTCGGTTTGAACCGGAACTTTGGGTGCGGTAATAATCGAAGTGTCACCTTCGGAATCACCGTTCTTGACTTCTTGTGACAACGCTTTCGTTGGCTCGAGAATGTCTTCCACTATCTTGCTTTCGGTGTCTTCGGTGACTGGTCTAAGATCTAGTTCCGACACTTTGGCCTCGATAACAATTTCTTGTTGTGACTCGGTCACGACGGGGATGACTTCCTCTTCAAACTTGTCCGACAAAACTTCATCGTCTTGTTTCGATGGCTCTTCCGGAATGGGTGGTTTTTCCGGAATGGGTGGTTGTTTAACGAGAGTAGAAATTGATGGTATAATATGATCATAGTTGTTGTGGCCCAAAACCATGATTGATTTCTCGTGCGTATCCTTTCTCCAAGAGTTGTCGTTGTCGGGTTCGGGATGGAGTTTCCTAAGGACCTGTTCGTAATTTTCCGGCAAGAATCGTTCCATCATAAGCTGCTTCATTCTCCTCCAAGATCGAACTGGTCTCTTTCGTTGTCGTTGTCTTTGCACGATCAATTTATCCCACCAAATAGCGGCGACACTCTTTAGACGGAAAACAACCAACTTTACCTGTATGTCTTTGGGAACATCCATAATGTCAAAGAATCGATCGACTTCGATTTGCCAATCTAAGAATTCTTCTACACCTCTGGTTCCATAGAAAGACGGGATGTCCACTTTTATTCGGTTATTGTGGTCGTTTCTTTTCAAGTTCACTGGTTCTTCTTCCTTATCTTCTTTGGATTCGGAACTTGAAAAATTAACCCGGTTATGGTGGCCATTACACGACACCATAGTCGGTCCTTCAAACCTGTCTCTTCTCCGACGATTGTCGTTGACGATGTTGGGTTGAAGCCTAATAACAACCGTTGTCAGATTAGCGAGTGTTGTGGATAAGGCCACATCCGACTCAACCAAGTCTGCTTTGGTAGCGGGCTGTTGATCTGCCATGGTTAGTGAAAAGACAGGCGAATCCTGCTCTGATACCAACTGACGCAGCGTAGGTTTGCGGAAGGATCGACAAACGTCTAAACCCCTTTTTTTTATAACGAGAATTACAACCGTAAAACTCAAATTAAGAGAAAACTCTCTCAAAAGCTAAACTTTATTGATTGATAACTTGATTAAATTGATTAACAATGAAAACAATAAACCTATTTATAGCTAAACTAACTAAGAAATAACTATGGAAATTAGAACTATCCTAATTATAAACTAACTAGGAAGCTATTTAAATAACTAATAAAAGGAAACTAAATAATCCTAAATTACTAGCTAATATAATTATTTAATTAAACTAAATCTAATGTGATTTGGAGAGTTAAATAAAGCAAAAAGATAATTACTAAACTATGGAATTGAAGCTATCATGGGACGATGGATATGGAAAGTCACGTGGTCGCAAAATAGGAAAACAAACAGTGTGCTACGCGGGTATTGTGGCGGCTTAGGACGCATCAAACTCGCATGGAAGGGAAACAAGCCGCATGACACCCGCTTTCTCGTCCGTTTGTATTTTCCGACTTGTTCTTCGATTTCTGTCACAATCCTTTTTATACTTGGTGTTTTATAGTTGCCTCTTTTCCGATGCCAAATTCCGATCCTCTTTCGAGCTCGTTTTTCTATTCGATCCCGTTTCTCTTTTTTCCAATTACTTTCAAAAATTCTTATTAACTCCCGAATTCTCCCTGTATCAGTCACCCTCACTTGAAAAGAACTCGTCCTCGAGTTCACTTGAAAAACGTCTTCCTCCGACTCGTAGAACATTCTTTTCTTCGAAATAATTGGATCCACATCCCGGTTTTCAAAATTCAAAAATCTTGATCGGTCTTCAAATCCAAACTGAGGTTGTCGTGATCGTCTCCATACGAGCGATATTTTATCAAATTCAAAAGTGTAAGGGATTAAATTAACTTTACCGGGATTTGTTTCGGTTTGAACCGGAACTTTGGGTGCGGTAATAATCGAAGTGTCACCTTCGGAATCACCGTTCTTGACTTCTTGTGACAACGCTTTCGTTGGCTCGAGAATGTCTTCCACTATCTTGCTTTCGGTGTCTTCGGTGACTGGTCTAAGATCTAGTTCCGACACTTTGGCCTCGATAACAATTTCTTGTTGTGACTCGGTCACGACGGGGATGACTTCCTCTTCAAACTTGTCCGAAAAAACTTCATCGTCTTGTTTCGATGGCTCTTCCGGAATGGGTGGTTTTTCCGGAATGGGTGGTTGTTTAACGAGAGTAGAAATTGATGGTATAATATGATCATAGTTGTTGTGGCCCAAAACCATGATTGATTTCTCGTGCGTATCCTTTCTCCAAGAGTTGTCGTTGTCGGGTTCGGGATGGAGTTTCCTAAGGACCTGTTCGTAATTTTCCGGCAAGAATCGTTCCATCATAAGCTGCTTCATTCTCCTCCAAGATCGAACTGGTCTCTTTCGTTGTCGTTGTCTTTGCACGATCAATTTATCCCACCAAATAGCGGCGACACTCTTTAGACGGAAAACAACCAATAATGTCAAAGAATCGATCGACTTCGATTTGCCAATCTAAGAATTCTTCTACACCTCTGGTTCCATAGAAAGACGGGATGTCCACTTTTATTCGGTTATTGTGGTCGTTTCTTTTCAAGTTCACTGGTTCTTCTTCCTTATCTTCTTTGGATTCGGAACTTGAAAAATTAACCCGGTTATGGTGGCCATTACACGACACCATAGTCGGTCCTTCAAACCTGTCTCTTCTCCGACGATTGTCGTTGACGATGTTGGGTTGAAGCCTAATAACAACCGTTGTCAGATTAGCGAGTGTTGTGGATAAGGCCACATCCGACTCAACCAAGTCTGCTTTGGTAGCGGGCTGTTGATCTGCCATGGTTAGTGAAAAGACAGGCGAATCCTGCTCTGATACCAACTGACGCAGCGTAGGTTTGCGGAAGGATCGACAAACGTCTAAACCCCTTTTTTTTATAACGAGAATTACAACCGTAAAACTCAAATTAAGAGAAAACTCTCTCAAAAGCTAAACTTTATTGATTGATAACTTGATTAAATTGATTAACAATGAAAACAATAAACCTATTTATAGCTAAACTAACTAAGAAATAACTATGGAAATTAGAACTATCCTAATTATAAACTAACTAGGAAGCTATTTAAATAACTAATAAAAGGAAACTAAATAATCCTAAATTACTAGCTAATATAATTATTTAATTAAACTAAATCTAATGTGATTTGGAGAGTTAAATAAAGCAAAAAGATAATTACTAAACTATGGAATTGAAGCTATCATGGGACGATGGATATGGAAAGTCACGTGGTCGCAAAATAGGAAAACAAACAGTGTGCTACGCGGGTATTGTGGCGGCTTAGGACGCATCAAACTCGCATGGAAGGGAAACAAGCCGCATGACACCCGCTTTCTCGTCCGTTTGTATTTTCCGACTTGTTCTTCGATTTCTGTCACAATCCTTTTTATACTTGGTGTTTTATAGTTGCCTCTTTTCCGATGCCAAATTCCGATCCTCTTTCGAGCTCGTTTTTCTATTCGATCCCGTTTCTCTTTTTTCCAATTACTTTCAAAAATTCTTATTAACTCCCGAATTCTCCCTGTATCAGTCACCCTCACTTGAAAAGAACTCGTCCTCGAGTTCACTTGAAAAACGTCTTCCTCCGACTCGTAGAACATTCTTTTCTTCGAAATAATTGGATCCACATCCCGGTTTTCAAAATTCAAAAATCTTGATCGGTCTTCAAATCCAAACTGAGGTTGTCGTGATCGTCTCCATACGAGCGATATTTTATCAAATTCAAAAGTGTAAGGGATTAAATTAACTTTACCGGGATTTGTTTCGGTTTGAACCGGAACTTTGGGTGCGGTAATAATCGAAGTGTCACCTTCGGAATCACCGTTCTTGACTTCTTGTGACAACGCTTTCGTTGGCTCGAGAATGTCTTCCACTATCTTGCTTTCGGTGTCTTCGGTGACTGGTCTAAGATCTAGTTCCGACACTTTGGCCTCGATAACAATTTCTTGTTGTGACTCGGTCACGACGGGGATGACTTCCTCTTCAAACTTGTCCGACAAAACTTCATCGTCTTGTTTCGATGGCTCTTCCGGAATGGGTGGTTTTTCCGGAATGGGTGGTTGTTTAACGAGAGTAGAAATTGATGGTATAATATGATCATAGTTGTTGTGGCCCAAAACCATGATTGATTTCTCGTGCGTATCCTTTCTCCAAGAGTTGTCGTTGTCGGGTTCGGGATGGAGTTTCCTAAGGACCTGTTCGTAATTTTCCGGCAAGAATCGTTCCATCATAAGCTGCTTCATTCTCCTCCAAGATCGAACTGGTCTCTTTCGTTGTCGTTGTCTTTGCACGATCAATTTATCCCACCAAATAGCGGCGACACTCTTTAGACGGAAAACAACCAACTTTACCTGTATGTCTTTGGGAACATCCATAATGTCAAAGAATCGATCGACTTCGATTTGCCAATCTAAGAATTCTTCTACACCTCTGGTTCCATAGAAAGACGGGATGTCCACTTTTATTCGGTTATTGTGGTCGTTTCTTTTCAAGTTCACTGGTTCTTCTTCCTTATCTTCTTTGGATTCGGAACTTGAAAAATTAACCCGGTTATGGTGGCCATTACACGACACCATAGTCGGTCCTTCAAACCTGTCTCTTCTCCGACGATTGTCGTTGACGATGTTGGGTTGAAGCCTAATAACAACCGTTGTCAGATTAGCGAGTGTTGTGGATAAGGCCACATCCGACTCAACCAAGTCTGCTTTGGTAGCGGGCTGTTGATCTGCCATGGTTAGTGAAAAGACAGGCGAATCCTGCTCTGATACCAACTGACGCAGCGTAGGTTTGCGGAAGGATCGACAAACGTCTAAACCCCTTTTTTTTATAACGAGAATTACAACCGTAAAACTCAAATTAAGAGAAAACTCTCTCAAAAGCTAAACTTTATTGATTGATAACTTGATTAAATTGATTAACAATGAAAACTATGGAATTGAAGCTATCATGGGACGGTGGATATGGAAAGTCACGTGGTCGCAAAATAGGAAAACAAACAGTGTGCTACGCGGGTATTGTGGCGGCTTAGGACGCATCAAACTCGCATGGAAGGGAAACAAGCCGCATGACACCCGCTTTCTCGTCCATTTGTATTTTCCGACTTGTTCTTCGATTTCTGTCACAATCCTTTTTATACTTGGTGTTTTATATTTGCCTCTTTTCCGATGCCAAATTCCGATCCTCTTTCGAGCTCGTTTTTCTATTCGATCCCGTTTCTCTTTTTTCCAATTACTTTCAAAAATTCTTATTAACTCCCGAATTCTCCCTGTATCAACAGTTCACGATGATCACAAATAAACCTAATTGAATGCAATGAATCAACAACAGATTATAATGCAACCAGAGCCACTGAATCACAAATCGATCATACCTGTAACCAAATCAAACATAATTTTACAGTATAAACATAACTTCCTAATTGATTTCAATGAATCGTCAAACTGAAGATATGAAGACAAACTCGAAGTCGCCTACCGTATCGATGAATCCTCAAGCCCTAGATCAAGAAATCGAACAGAAATTGAACAAAGATTGAAGAGAACTCTTAATACTCGTAGTACCAGTACGATTGATTCTAGGGAGATTGTTCCGATTGCTGAAAAATGGAAGACAAATCGGAGAACTTGTACAAGATTCTCGACTCTGGACTCTCGTTCGTATTCTCCTTTCTCATTGTATTTTTATTATATAAATTTAACTTATTGAAAAATAAATAAAAAAACCTTTAGAGACGTTTTGAGAATTATAAAAAGGGTAACTAAAACCCTTTGTTTAATTTAAAAAACAAAAATAAAAACAATTTACTGTTTAGAGACGATTTGAAAAGGGTATCTAAAGCTTTTGGTTAACTTTTAGAGACAATTATTGTAAGAAGTGTCTATAAAACTTTTAGAGAAGATTTTCATAGAGTATCATTTGTTTTGAAATCCTTCTCTGAAACTGTTACATTTTTCACTTTTGTCATGTAGTTCCTTCCCTAAAAGTCATCTTTAGATACACTTCCAAATCCTTCTATGAAACTTCCTTCTCTAAAACCCCTTTCTTTTGTAGTGAATCTGGTAAATCCGAATTTGCAGTAGAAACCTTATTGTAGTCTTATGTAGGCTATAGAACTGAATAGGGACATCGATCCGTTCCGATTTACCAGAACAGAGATTTTTCTGAATCTGTTACCTTTTTTTTTTTTTTTTTTTTTTTCATTTCTAATGTTCATAACTCGTGCTTTTGATGATGGTACTTGTAGATCCAATTACTGGCAAATTAATCTCAACCTTAGAAAGACACCTCAGCTTATTGAATTGGTGGAGGATGACAAGGTAATTTGTTTTGTATTTTTGATGTATGAGGATATTCAACGCCCTGCATGTGAATGTAATTGTATGTTTTATAGGATGTTGAGGAGCTCATGCCATCATCACTGTAAAGGTTTTATTAAAATGGATGAATTTTCATCTTAAGAAAGCAGGCTACACAAAAACTATAACAAATTTCTTTTCGGAATTGAAACTAACCACCAACTTTTGATACATATTTGTATAGTTTAACAAAGTCTCATTGTGACCTATCTTTTATTCTCTGATAATTTATGTTTTTTTTTTAATTTTTTTGATGTATATAATATTTATATACAATATACGGCAAATGCAACAAATAAACTCACACACCCTCCTCACCTTTGGTGAGGTTTGAACCCCTCTGACCTCCTAGGAAGCCAACGACTCGGATTCCGCTAGGCCAAAAGCTGTAATTTTAGGTTTGGAAGATAATTTATCCAAGATTGTTACATGATGCAATCTTATATGCATTATTGAATTATATAAATCCTTTTGTGTTCATTGTTATTACATGTTTTCAACTTACAGATCTAATAATTGTACTAGCTAACTACATTAGGATATCTCCAAAGGCAATACTACTACAACAACAGAGACCTAACACAACTCTGCTTATTCTGATTCTCAGAATTTGCTTAGCTTTTCTTCACCAAATACGCACAGCGCCTTACTATGCTCGAAATATTACCGGTACTCTATGCTTATTTTTGTTTTTACTTATAAAAAACCAACTTTTTCATAGTCTGAGTAGACATTGTGTTCAAATCTCTTTCTTTTGTATGTGTGTTTGTTTTGCAGTGTTTTGAATTTCTTTCTTCTGAACGTGGGGTTGCTTAACATGGTTACACATATGCTTGTGTAAGGCATTTCGACAAAATCTTGGCACTACAACAAATCTACTCCATTGCAACGACAAAAGTCGTCGCTAGTGCTCCAATTATCGTCGCTATAGAGGTATTACGACGACTGTCGTCGCTGTAACACATATGTTTTGTCGTCGCAGTTTTTCTGCAAGTTTACCGAGAAATGGTAAAGATCAAAGATGTGTTTTTTAATGTTATGTTTTCTTGATGCATCAAGGGATTATTTCTTTGTCACTTTACTTCATCTTCTGAGGCCTGATTGATTAGAAAGAAACATTTATGTACGTTTTAGAATAACAATATGGCATTTGTGGCCTGAATAAATTCTTGTTTTCTTTTTTTTGGAATTAATTGAAGGTTATGATTCTGGACGGAGTATGATGGCAGGGGTGATACGCCCAATCACAAACATCCCAATGAATTGAGTTAGAACACCAAGCATTGATCTACAAATACATCACCGTGAATGCACCTATCCCTTCTAATCTCCTCATCCCCATCAGAAAGGCCCTCGAAACTGCTGCCTTTTACGGAACCCATCTCAGAAACTCTAGTTGTAAGTTATTTCCAGTTACAATTAAAATAAAATTCAAATTCAGCTGCTTGATAGTATAGGTGGTGGTGTTTAGCAGATGGGAAGAAGTGGTGGTGCTCTAGGGACGCAGTTGCAGATCAAAAGTACTGTGAGCGCCATATGAACAAATGCCGACATCCTTCAAGAAAGCCTGTGGAAGGCCAAACTGGCCATTCCATCTCCAACGTACGTACCAAAACCGCTGCTGTTGCTGCCAAAGTCTCCGCATCAGCTGGAGTGGTAAACTGGTAACCACTACGTCCACCGTTGTCAGCCACTTGCACCATCACAATGACCATCAACTTAGCAGCAACAATAGAACGCAGCCTTCAACATATTCCCATACATGATAACAGGTATAAAAAAACATTCACTATTTTATTCCAGTTTAATTGTTCCAGTGAATATCTCTTTTAATCTTGAGTTTTGCTAAAGGATTGCCAATGGGTTCTTTTTTCCCTTTTCTTTGATATTTGGTGGTACAAGCCTTGATCTGTGATTCTTGTGCAGAAGTTTTTTAAACAAGGGAAATGAGAAAATGAAGGATGCAACTGGCCATTCATCCATTGGCCTAAAACAGAATCCATCAGAATTTGGGCTTCTTTGCTTGGATTACTTGCTGAAGCCATTGCAGAAAAATGAGGATGGGGGTGGTCAAAAATCCCAAAATTCGCTTCCCTAATTCATTGCAGGAAAATGAGGATATCTCAAATCCAATTCCTCCCTCAGACTTCATGTCTTCAACTTCATCCCCCATCAACGAAAGACTCAACTTTTCACCTCTAAGAATGGGGCTATGAGCGGGCAGTAATAGCGTAAGGTCGATCAAAATGGATCTCGGTTTCTTGGGAAAGTTCAATGGGTGGGCCGTTAGGCGAAGTGTTAAATGACAGCTCCTCGACTCTAAGTCTGATGACAGATGGTTAGGTGAGCATCGAACAGATGACCTTGTCTGTCACACCCCGCTAAAGCGGAAACACGAGGCATAACAGCTCCGATGTCATAGCGCAAGATTATAAACATACCAACATTTACTTAACATTCAAAATACATTACATTTTTATGAACACAGTATCGTCATTATTTACAACTCCAAATCTTTTAAATATAACGATACGCATAAAGCAAAAATAGTCTTGCTTCAAAATATGAGGTGCACTGCTAAAACATCATGGAATTACTTTCTCGATTCCTGAAAAGCATGAATAAAAACCAAGGTCAACTACAAAGAGTTGGTGAGTTCACAGGTTTTAAATATGCACAAATCATTTTTATATGCAAGTTGTCATTTGTAAAACATACGTATAAACCAACTCCAATTCTTTGATTCATGAGCATCACAATTTAATTTCCTTATGATAAGTGTACGCAAAGATAATATTACGTTGAGCCACTACTAAGCCATCCCTGACCAATTTCAACGCCCCCAATGAACTAACTCAGCGGTGGTTCATGCCACATGTTTAGTCATCTTATCTAGTATAGTGCACCCCTGCTCGTCAGCATTAAGGTGGGTTTGTCACACCAAATAGCGCTATCCACTAATACTATAGGCCCGATTTTCTTCGAGTTAATAGTAGTGTCACGGGGTCTTAACATTAAAAACTCAACACATCAATTGCATACTTATCATATAGCTTATAATTCCAAATGCTTTTAACAAAACCTTATAAATTGCCAATTCGCAATACTTTCAAACAATTTCTCATGAATCTTTAAATACGCAATTTAAACATGCTTTCCACCCCAAAATCAATTAAAACGATAAAGTGGGGCTGTGAATACTCACCTTGACGAAAGTGACGGGTGAAGCTTTACTTTAATACTTATTGAATTTTGTCACGCCCTTAATTTCCCTATACAAGAGTTGCCATAAGAAACATATTAATGCCCTATTCCGATGTCCAACCAATATGTCCAATTGTCCCATGAAATGCCATCAAATAGGTTTCTTAGTCCATATCCATTTTTAACTATACAAAGTTCCAAAATACAATAAAACATAAATTAAGTTTGATAAAATTACCTTTCTGGATTCAGCACATGCTGTCCAGAAAGTTATCCGGTAAATTCAACACGGAAGCTTAACTTCCCAAGAGAATTATTTAATCAAAAATTTTGTGATGATACTATAATATGTTTAGAGTAAATCTGATTTTTTTTATAATTTTTGAATAAATTTTGATACATCAAATAATTTTTACAAAATAGAGTGTCACTGATTTTCGGATCAGTGACATACCTCACTTGTAACAGGTTTTTGAGGTATCAATTCTTGGAATTAGACAGTGATCCATATATGGATGCAAACCTAACTCAAAATCCTAACATTTGGAAAAAGATTCACTTAATTTGGATGAGTAATGAGGGAGTTATGACCTCTACAAGATAGGTGTATGAATCTGTCTTCACTGGACAGATTACACCATTTTCTTGTAAAATCTATTTAAGTGCCCAAATCAACTCCAAATTCAGTGTTTTTGGACTTTTTAGAAAGCTAACACTCTAAATTAAAGTTTAGAAGCAAAAACCCCAAATTTGGACATGTGGTTTGTGAGTTGTGCAATCTAGAAGTGAAGTCCATTTTCTGGACAGATTCTAAAATGAAGTAAATACTATTTTAAACCACAAATAATGATCATTAGACATGGTTTTTGATTATAAACCATGTCTTCACTCTTCATTGCATGATAAACTAACATATGCATCATGGATTCATTGCAACCAAAATACTCATCCATATGCATGCATGTACAATATACCCATTTAAGTGATATTATCATCACTAATAAACTCTTAATCATGTGGAATTTGGGAAATTCCATCTTAAGAGTATTTTTTATACTAAATTTTTCATTGTAACAACATAGCTAAAAGTTCAATAACACCAAAATTTTGTGATTCAAGATACTCTACTTACAAAATTCACCATTATGATCAAAAACCATAAATTTGATAATAACAATTTTTTCTTTGAAAACAAAAATCACTCATTTTATGATATTATATACATCAAATGTAATCCATCTCATTATCAAAAATCCAACTTGTATAACATTTAGATGTAAATTTTTACTTCTCAAACCCAACATTCAAAAATGAGAACATGCATAAGAAAATGTAGTTTTTGAGGTTACCTTGAAGATTTGAGATGGAAACTTGATTCTAACTTCAAATTGTTGATGGATTCTAGCTTGGATTTTGATTTTGAGTAACAAAATGAAATGGTGGTGGTGGTGGTGTGGGTTCTTCGGCCGAACAAAGAGAGGAGAGGGAAGAGTAGATGAAAAGTTAATTTTTGAGAAATGAGAAGTAATTCTAGTTTTTGAATTTGGTTTTCAATTATTAAATAATTAAAATTTGGTAGGATTAGGACAAGTGTCCTAATGACTCACCTACATAAAAAAAAATTAATTTAATATTACTAATTAAATTACTAGTCTAATTTATAAAATATCAGATATATTTGAGAACCGAAATACCTGATTCTCAATATTTGCTAAATAAATGACAAATTTGAAAATTTTGCAATGCAAGAGAAATTAACATACTGATTTTTATAGATTAAGAATTTTGGACTTTTATTTACTTATTTGGCATTTCTGGACAGTGACGGTCAGATGCGGAACTGTTCCGGGTTTTTAACGCAACTTCTAAATTTTTCGGGAAACTTTTTATCTTAAAGGCTTTTAATAAAATTTTAAAAGTGACAAAACTTATAAATTAATCTGAGGGTGCTAACCTCAATATTCAAAATTTGACAGGTGTCACATTGTCTCCAATTCGAATGCTACAAAAACTGCATTTGCTCTTCCAAATAGCAGCCCAAGAACAAGATGAACAACACTTGGCAGTTCCTCCTTATCTTTAATGTAAACCTAAGCCCAATCTTTTGTCATTAAATTTTGTATGCTTAATCTGTTTGCTTATGTATGTTGTATGCTTTGAATAACACTTTTTGACTGAAATGGAATGCATGAAGATCTGGTTTTTGTTGATAGTATTGAAGAATTATTATTTTCAACTGTGAATTGCACTGTTTGGTTGGTGAGTTTCTTATAGATTTTTATTTTGCATATATTTTGGATTTTATTGTGTACATTATAAGTCGTAGAAAAATAAAACAAACCACTTATGACATTGCTCTTTTAGATCTACAAACAATAAAAATTATCGCATTGAGAACCCTGTTATCCGGCAATTTCAAACATATTAACCTTAAATTTATATATCACATAAAAGCATAAAATTAACATTGTGAGAGAAGTAAAATAGAAGAAAACATGAAATAGGATTTCCATTTCAAGTTTAATTTCAAAGCCAATATGCTCCCCGTAGCAATGCACGTGGGTACATAACTAGTATAATTAAACACAAAATATTGACATATATATATATTACGATTCAAGTAGTGCTACACTACTTCAACTTAGAGATGGCCAAATCGGGTTTGGCCCAGCTGGGACCGATTACGGGTCCAATTATGCTTTTTACAAAAATTCAAAGCCTGGCCCGGTCCGAGACAGTTATAGGACCAGTTATACATATCTTTATTAAAGTTTTCTTTAAGCGTTTCAATATTTTATCTAAATAAATGTATTATTTAGTGTATTTATGTACTAAATTTTAAAAGTCATTATTATAAAAACATGTAGAATATTTTTGTGTAAAAATCTTGTTTGAAGATTTTTTATACTTCAAAATTGATTTTTGAATTTTCTTTTGGCACCGATTTGGCCCCGGCCCGGGCCGTGGGGGTAGGTGGGTGTTTTAGGTTGGGACCAGATCCATTATAATGGGACCGGTTACGAGGACGATCTTGGACCAAGACGATTGGCCCGACCGAAACCAATTTTTTGTCGTGTCTAATTCAACTGATTCATATGGTATAATCAGCCCAAGCATTAGGAAATAAAATATGGCCCAACTTTGGTTGAACAAATAACAACCTAAACCTAATGACCAAATATTAATTAGAGTATAAACGGATTTCGTCCTTAAGGTTTGGCATTTGTTACGGAATTAGTTATTTATCTTTATTTACTACAAAAGATCCTTCACATATGCCGTTTGTCTTGGATTTGGTCCCTCGTGCTAACGGCCGTCTATTATTTCCGTTAAGTAGAAAGACAAAATGGTCAATCTACCATTTTTCTTTATTTTATGATTATTTAATTATATATATATATATATGTGTGTTTATAAAAATATTGTTTTTACTTTTGTATAGGAAAAAAAATAAAATAATAAGCAAAAGGCTAAAACGACCCTTGATTTTACGGAGTTAACGGAGGCGTTAGTCAGAGGGAACATAATCAAAACAAATTGAATATCACAGGAACCAAACCCACAATAAACATACCATAGAGACCCCAGTAAAAAAATTAAAACACAGTACCAAATCCACAATTCACTCTAAAATATTTAATAATCCCCTCTTCCCTCTCCAATTCCAAGCCCTTCCAAGACCCCCCCCCCCCCCCCCAACCAAAAAAAAACTCACTGTACTGGACCGCCTTATCCTTCTCACACCTACTACCACCAACGTCCTCTTCACACCTGCTTCACCCAGATCAAGAAACCATCGATGGACCACGAAGAAACCTAGATATCAACCTCATCTTCTCCAATGAAATTGGTGGTCCCCCCCCCCTCTCTCTCATCTTCGTCTTCGTCTTCATCTCCATCTTTGTTTTCGTCTTAGATCGAAAAACAGAAAGATTAATGGGTTTTTCGATATGAGTTCAAAATGGTTCTAGAATTGAGTTCGGGTTTATCGAATAGTTCCATATTTGACCCTCTATAAATATATGAGTTCCAGACATCCGAGTTTGAGTTTGAGTTTGATTTCGATTGGTGTGAGTCTTTGATGGGTCTAGGTTGATTTGGGTTGAGTTTTGATGATTAGGGTTAGGATTTGGGTTAATTTGGCGTGTATGTGTGTTCTGATATGTGGTGCCAGAGAAGATGACCGAAATAAGTGGCCGAAGAAGGTAGATGGCTAGAGAGGGGTAACAACGAGAATCACATTTTTGTTTAATTAATTATGGCTTGATACACTTGTAAAAAAGCATCTAAAGTTGTACACTAAAAACTCTATTAAAAATGGACAAATTGACTAAAATACACCTGACTTAACGAACAGTAGAACTTAGATCAAGGGACTCGCTTCATAAAGAAAAGAGTAAATTACGTATTCGGTCACTATGGTTACATCAAATTATGGATTGAGTCCCCCAAACAAATCAATTATAAGTATCGTTCACTGTGGTTTCAATTTCGTTGCGAATTGGGTCCCTCAACCTAACTCTGTTAAAATAAATTATGTTTTACATAAGGGATATTTTTGTCTTTTCATTAACTAATTAAAAAGCATTTGAACACCCAATTGGAGAATGCCACATATCCATACTACTACTACTACTACTACTACTACTACTACTACTACTACTTAACGTTTTCCGGTCTCTATCAAATTATAAGCTTCTCGGCCTCCTTATTCATCTCCGGCGACCACTTTCTCCGACCTCCCCCCTCGTCAGTTCCCTTCCCCATTTTTCCTATTTATGTGAAACTCCTTATTTGTCAGGATGTTGATATCTATCATGTTAGAAGATGAATATGATTGAAGGAGACGATGAATATGCTGAAGGTTTGAAACCTCAATATATTGATTGAGAGAAAACGTACAGAGTGTAAAGTAAATAATGAGAGAGCTTAACCTAGACTATAAAATACAAACTATTTATACAAAGACTATATGGGCCTGGGCCTTATATGGACATGGGCCTGGGCCCTCTACACATATACATTAACATCCCCCCTCAAACTCAATCGGGAGAAGAATGAGCCAGATGGAGTTTGGAAACTAGATCACGAAACCGTCCTGGTAGATGAGCTTTAGAAAAATGTCGGCCGGTTGATCAAGAGTTGAAATAGGAAGAAGCTGAATAGTCTTACGAGTCACATGTTGACGAACAAAGTGACAGTCAATTTCAATATGCTTTGTTCGCTCGTGGAAGACATCATTGTGAGCAATCTGAATTGCACTGTTGTTGTCACACCACAATGGAGTAGGAGATTGTTGAGGAGCCCCCATGTCAGAGAGTAGCCAGCGTAACCACACAAGTTCTTGAGCCGTGTCCGCTAGTGCTCGATACTCAGCTTCAGTACTGGATCGAGCTGTGAGAGATTGTTTCTTGCTTCGCCAAGATATAAGAGAGTCGCCAAGAAAGAAACAGTAGCTGGTAGTGGAGCGACGATCAATCATGTCACTGTCCCAATCAGCATCAGAAAAACCTCGCAAAGTCAATGATGAGGTGGATGGAAAATGAAGGTCATGAAACATGGTCCCTTTTAAATATCGAAGAATGCGCAGGACAGCAGCGTAATGATCAGAACATGGTGCAGACATGAACTGACTGACAATATGAACAACATAGGCAATATCAGGTCGAGTCACTGTCAGATAGACAAGTGACCCCACTAACTAGCGATATAAAGTAGGATCACGCAGAGGAGGTCCAGCATTTGGAGCCAAACGAAGGTTGTGCTCAAGAGGAGTGGATGTCGTTTTGTTGTCAGTAATCCCAACTTTTGACAAAAGATATGAGGTGTATTTGGCTTGACAAAGATAAATTCCCGATGGATCTGAGAGCACCTCAAGACCAAGAAAATAGTGTAAAGAACCAAGATCCTTCATCTCAAAACAGGAGCTGAGAGATGACTTCAGATTTGCTATGCATGTAGAGTCACTGCCAGTAATAATCAATCATCCACATACAGGAGAAGTAAGATTGTGCCAGCCTCAGTGGTCCGAGTAAACAGTCCTGAATCATAGTTGCTGGGTGAGAAACCCAGAGAGGTGACTGTGGAATTGAATTTCTCAAACCAAGCTCGCGGAGCTTGCTTGAGTCCATAAAGAGCCTTCCGAAGACGACAAACATGACCTTGTGGAAGTCGAACGCCTGGAGGAGGTGTCATATAGACTTCCTCAGATAAGTCACCGTTCAAGAAGACATTCTTAACATCCATCTGAAAGAGAGGCCATTGTTTGGTATCTGCAATGGCTAGGAGACTGCGAACAGAGGTGACTCGAGAAACAGATGCAAATGTCTCCTCATAATCAATACCGTACTCTTGATTGAAGCCCTTGGCCACAAGACGAGCTTTGTACCGATCAATAGAGCTATCAGATTTTGTCTTGATTTTAAACACCCATTTGGAGCCAATGGGTGACTTGCCTGGTGGAAGATGGACAGATTCCCATGTCTGAGCTTTGTCAAGAGCATGAAGTTCCTCATCCATAGCTTTCTGCCAATCAAGGTTAGAGGAGGCTTCCTTGTAGGAAGTAGGTTCGTGATTTGACAGCAGAGTAGCATAAACATGATAATCACGGAGATGAGAAGGAACTTGTCTTACCCGATCTGATCGTCTAACATTCTGAGATTGAGAAGTTCCAGGAGCCAGAGACTCAGCAGGCACCTCAGATGTTGGTTGTGCGGATGGAGCAGATGATTGATGTTGATCAGGAATACTAGTAGAGGCAGGCTGTGTAAGGGTAGTAGACTCTAAAGGAGAGGAAGACTCATAAGGAGTTGGAACAACAGGTGGAGTTGATATGATGTCAGACTGGAGTGAGTCCAATGAGACGGAGGCATCAGTGAAGAACGGAGTGGTGAATTTAAGAGACTCACGAAACTTGGATATAGAAGAAAAAGGAACATGTTCCCAGAAGGTAACATGACGAGATATACGAAGACGTTGGGAGATAGGATCCCAACAGCGATAACCCTTGTGTTCAATACCATATCCAAGGAAGCAGCAAAGTCTGGAGCGAGGTTCAAGTTTGGTATGTTCATGAGATTGTAATTGAACAAAACAAGCACTACCCCAAACTTTTAGAATTTCATAGGAAGGGGTGACCTCATAAAGAGCCTCATAAGGAGACTTATTATTAAGGATGGGAGTAGGGTGACGATTGATAGTATAAACTGCAGTGAAAGCAGCTTCACCCCAAAAACGTTCTGGACATTTAGCAGAGATGAGAAGAGTGCGAACCGTATCAAGAATATGACGGTGTTTGCGTTCGGCACGACCATTTTGAGGAGATGTGCCGGGACAGGAGTACTGAGAGAGAGTCCCCTGAGATTGAAGAAAGGAGAGAAGAGATGACTCTTTGTATTCCATAGCATTGTCAGCTCTAAGAATCTTTATGGATTTTGAGAACTGGGTGTGAATCATCCTGGCAAACAAAATATAAATTTTGGGTAGTTCCGAACGATGTTTCATTAGATATATCCATGTGAAACGTGTATGGTCATCAATAAAAATAACAAAATATCGAGCACCCCCCATGGATGGATATGGTGCTGGTCCCCATACATCAGAATGAATAAGATCAAAAGAAGAAGTAGAACTAAATTCATTCAATTCAAAAGGTAAAGCATGATGTTTGCCAAGTTTGCATGATAAACAAGAAATATTGTCAGTTGATACACAATTTCCTAACAACCCTAAATGAGCTAATGATTTTATTCTGGCTAGAGATAAGTGACCCAGCCGGGCATGCCACAACTCAAAAGAAGAAGTGCTGGAAACGGAAGCAACAAGACTTGAAGAGGGTAATGGAAGACGAAGGTAGACTATCTGTCCAACTTTACGGCCGAGTCCAAGGATCTTCTTGGTCTTTGGATCCTGTACAACACAACCAGAAGAATGAAATAAAATGATCAAATTAGATTCAAGAAGTTGCGCAATCGAAACTAAGCTCAGAGATAGTTTCGGAAAATTTAGAACACCCGGTAATTGTATATGAGGAGTGGAAACATTTCCACTAAAGGATACCGGTAGGCCAGTGTTGTCAGCAGTTCTGACTGACGTAAATTGCTGAGGTGGTTTCTTAGAAACGAAACCATCAGTGCAAGGTGTCATATGATTGCAACACCCTGAGTCAAAAAGCCATAAGTTACCTGATGCAGCTGAGTGTGGAGAATTCATACCCATAGCACCAGACATGATCTGCTCCATGAGTTCCTGATTGCGACGCATCAGTTCCATTAGGTCAGGTGAGGAGGCTGGAGAGACCTCAGTATCAGCAATAGTAGACCCAGCAATGGCGTGAGCCCGGTTCTGAGAACCAGTGTGCTTTGAGTTCTTCGGGCAGTCAGACTCATAATGACGCGGATGAGTGATACCACACCTTCGGTACTTACGGATAGGACAATCAAGGAGAAGGTGAGCAGTAGAATGGCAAAAGGCACACTCAGATGTGTTCGTCTTTCCCACAAATTTGGAATGATTGTTGTTGGTCCATTTGCCTTTGGACTTGGGATGAGACGTGTAGAGAACGCTATCAGTAGCGGGCATCGGTGATCGCATGTGAAGACGGGTTTCTTCACTTATCAATTCTGATATTGCTTCTTCAAGAGTAGGTAATGGCTGCCTATGAAGAAGAGAAGCATGAACATTCTCAAATTTGTCAGTAAGACCCATCAGAATAGTAATCAAATGTAGCTGGTTGAAGTAGGCGGTGAATTGTTGAGATGTGTCATCAAAAATCTGTGGTGCTCCAAGACTTATATGATCTCTGAGAGACTGCATTTCAGAGATATAAGAGTTTATGGATTGATCAGGAAGCTGACGTTTGCTCTGAAAAGTGGTCCACAGTTGATGTAACACCCTAAAAATAGGGATAACAAAAATCCGAAAAACGGACATGCGGTATTTAAAATTGCCAAAGCAAGAGCCTCCCAAAAATGGGGAAAATATACAAACCTGTTTAAATACAATCGTAATTAAACGGACAATAAATAACCATCAACTAATCTAATTTCCATAATTAGAAAAGAGATTACAAATAAGGGAGTCATTTATAGACCCAAAGGTTATCCTACCAAAAGTAAGTCCAATTGCAATATTTCCAAATCTCTCACCCAAGCACTATGCCCGCTTAGAACCGGTGCCGCTAAAACCTGAGATACACATCGACACCAAACAAGTGTTAGGCCAAAAAGCCTAGTGAGTTGAACAATAAATAGCATGGTATAACATATACAATTCTTATCAGCAGTTAACCAATTTTCCACATGTATGGAGTCAACGAAGGATACCCATAGCACCAATCAATTCCACCCCAGAGTCGATGTACCTTGATGCCCTTAACAAGGCGCACCCCAAAGGCCCGGCACACCCGAAAATTCCATCTTATCCGAGTGGCGGAGGTCTAAGCACATACCATGCATCACGGTGGCGCCTACGACTACATCCTCCTTGTGTCCTTGACTTGGTTCGTCCAACATAAAGCATATAGGAGGTCCTTAGGTATATTTCAACCAAATATAATTCAATACCAACCATAGGTACAATATCACCCTCCTAATAGCATGAGTCCAACATAAGACTTAAACATCCACATAGCCACGTTGTAGATACAATATCACCAAGAATATATTCCAAATGGAAATCATCATGATATACCAACATATATTCCTTATTCATGTCCAATACCCATTGTGGGCACACATAATGGAAATCCCCAAATAATTACACAACATAGAGTAAATCATGGGATGACACTTCATATACATATATCTCACATAATCTCATGGAAATACCATCAAATACATAAACCCGTAAAGATGACCATTTTGAGCAAATATGTGATAATAACAATAATTAAACAAATATGATGTGTATCCAGTTTTAACAAAAGTTTAGTAAACTCACCTTCAAGGTTTTGAACCAAAAACCCAGAAAATAGAGAACCCTAGATCTAAGAAGATAAAACTTGGAGAAGATGAAGATGGAGATGGTGGTGAAGCTTCCAAACCGAAATCTTGGATGATACTCTTAACTCTAGCAACAATTGGTGATGATTTGGTGGTTGAAAGAAGCTTAGAAGAAGTAGGTGAAGGGAAGGGTTGGGAGAGAAATTTTGAGATGAAGAAGATGAGAAATGAGAAATATTTGGGGAAAATAATGTATAAAAACGTCCAGCACCATTCTCGTGGGTTGATCCGTGAGTTCAGCTTCAGCAACCCACATAACAAGGTACCCTAATTTTCATTCTGGTAGGTTGCTCCGTGGGTTCAGCTTCAGCAACCCACATAACAAGGTACCCTAATTTTCCTTCTGGTAGGTTGCTCCGTGGGTTCAGCTTCAGCAACCCACATAACAAGGTACTTCAGCCACTGATTTTGGCCCACTTTTGAAATTGATTTTTCTTCTTATTTGGTCAAATCTCGTTTCGGTCATAACTTCTTCGTTATAGCTCCGTTTTCGCTCCGAAAAGAACCGTTGGAATCGTAATTGAATCATTCATCCATAAAGCCTATAAAGTCTAGGATTCAAGTCCAAAATCAAATATCTTATTTTTCCTTAATATATCGGTTTCTGAATTAACTTGAAGTGATACCTTTCGAAAATCGGGGTGTTACAATCCTCCCAACCTTAATAGAGATTTCGTCATCGAAATCTAGCACTAACCAATCACTCAATATCGCCCTTGGCGAGGTCAATTGATTCCCTATCCAAAAGGAATACCTTCACGAAACCTTACCTCATAAACGAACCTGATTACACCCCGGTTGAGGTTGTCACTGCGTTTCTCATACTGAGCCATCCCAACTCAACCCCAACGTTCGATATAATTCACCCATGACGGGATGAACTTGAGTCCTTGTTTAATCATTTTCTTAATCATTACATCCCGGCTGCCTCCCAACCTTATGTTGCCCATATTACCTTAAGAGTAACTTACGACCTTATTCAATCATTTCCACCAAAAATACTCCAAAGCAAACATTTCCCTTAGATACCTCTAAATATGACACATCAAGGTCTCATCGATAATCGATTTGTACTTAAAGTCCACCTCGACATTCTCACCAAATGTAATAACATTACCACCAAACTCCCACCATGCATTCAAGCATCGATTTCTAAATCAGCGAAAGTTCTGACAATTATCAAAATACCAATGGTTGATTCTTAATTATCAACATCTAGTTTCCTTAAGTTTACCATTTATCCTGCAGACACACCAGACCTAACGGAAGTACATTGAAGCACACTAACAGTCATTTCCTCAAAATCAAGCGCCAACACCTAACCCGAAATGACCATTATGCAAACGTGGGTATACTACCAACTATTTTCATTCCCGACCAACAATGTCGATTCAAAGTTGACACCTACTCTTAGAAGTAGTCATCCAAATCCAATATCCTTACTAGTCAACCATAACATCATCATTATCCACGAATACCCAACAATATAGTACACCACCGACACATAGCATGCCATCGTACCAAATTCCCACAATTCCAAAACCAACCATACCCAAACAACTGAACACGGTTTTAATCCGTAGGTTTAACGAAGCATAAAGATCGTTACTTAACTAATTGGGAGAAAACACATGTCTAACGCCTCAAACTCCGAGGACTCTTTTAATCCTTAATATCGACTTCTAACACGAGGGGGCTTACACCTATAGCCCAATGAGTTCAAGGTTTTTCATACTACTATGCAATTTGAAATTTATAAAACTCTCAAGTACATAAGTTTTGTAACAATTAAACGTGCGGTGAAAACACACTATCGAGCATTCGATAGGTTTCAAAATTGATCACCAATGCCACACATATAAAACCATTTTCAAAACTCATTTGCTCAGTACTTGCGCTAATAAAATGATAACGAAAGATGCGTAACAAAATTTTCAAACGGACTACTAGAGTCTTAGTATGCATCGATTTATACTATGCGTATGAAAATAACTTTCCGTCCCATAACATGTGCAATAGAAGTTTGTACAACTCCCACAAGAGGATTTCACAACCTCAACTTTAAAATCTTTTACTTTAACACAAAACGTCGGAAGATAAAATTTCCAACAAGACCTATATACGTCCGATCATTTCCCAAATGTAGCAACACAATAGGGACGTAAATAAATAAATATATATATATATATATATATATATATATTCGCGTTTCAAATTTGGGTCGCACCGATAAATCGTACTTACCCAAAAATTGTAACTACAATGACATGCAAACCGGAAATTCATTTCATGCATTGCGGAAAAACCCCTATCAGTAAAATCAATAACTGAAATATGTTTTGGGCAAAAGTTCTATCCGAAATACCATAAATCCTTCATACGATTATTCACACCAACAGTATAATTTATGTAAAGAACTAGAAATAGTTTCACGTACTAAAACAGTGTATAACAAGACGTTCGTACAAAACTACAGAAAGGAAATTCACAAAATCGAACCCCAAAATTTCGGCAATTATCCATGAAATGTCATGAAATAAAACTTCCCATCGTGACTCACATACATCTGTTTATTCCCCAAAATTTAGTAAAGACATATGCATGCAATTTGAGCAATTGTAAGAGTAATTTAGTTTAATTCCAAACTGTATAAATAAAATGTTCGCAAAATCCAAGACCACATGCTTACAATATCGAACTCTTAAAGTTTTCTCTATTTTAGTCACAATGTGGCACGAAATAAGCTTTCACTACAAAACTTGCATTCGACCGTTTATTTCACAAAGCTAGTAGATTGATATGCGTTTGCACCTGGTTAAAACATGAAATAATTTATGTCTTTTTCGAGTTCAAAGCCAAATATAAACATGCTCTCATCGTTCTAAAACATTGGCTGAAATACCATGACGGAAATGTCCAATAAAATATGGATACATGATATGTGCACTGAACTGGGGAAACAATACCACTGTTTTTAAACCGGACAAATTTCTTCAAGACTCCATTTAGTTAAAATCGAGCCAACGACCCAATAGTTTACATAAGTACCCAATGAAAACCAATAGAGACATCGAAATACGTTTGACCAACAATTAAGCAAACAACACGACCCAAAAGTATAATTAACTAAAATCTCGTTGCTGGTTGCGACAACCATTTTTCAAATGAACTCATATTCTTATGTTTTCAAAATGCCTCATAACACAATAATATGTGTTTTCTGAAAAAGGTTTATAAAATCAAATATACAAAATGACACTTACGTCAATTGAACTCCAATTATATATGTAAAATCATCGAGGAAACATCTCTACATGATTTATTTACCAAAATACCCAAAGATTCCAAAATGGATGTCTCGACATGTTCATAAAACTAAACATTTCAAAATAACCAAAACTTCTCATTGGTTGCAACAAAATGTTTTTCCAAATGAACTCCTTCTCTTCATGTTTCCAAAACGACTCCTAGTTCAATGACATGCATTTTCCAACGGTTTATAAAATCGTATGCATCAAATGGACAATTATATAAAATAACTTCCATTTCTATATTACATCGTAAAGGAAATATATCAAAATGGTTTATTTATCAAAATGCCCAAAAATCATGAAGATGTGTGTTACATAAGTTTATAAAGTTAAATATATCCAAATAACCCAAAATTTATCAGCAGTTAACAATTTAATGTAAAACACAAGCACTTTAAAATAAGTAACTTATAAATAATAGCCCATTTTCTTTTTAAATAATAAAGACCGACGCATATACATATGAATCCACTGCATTACAGTCTAAATAGTACATGACTCCGATTGAATGACCAACGTACTCAGAACATGTAATTCTCAATTGATGCGCGTTAACCGCCATCATACTTGGTATTTCACAATTGGGCTATTAAACCGGACCGAAGTCCTAAAGACTCATTTATTTTCAAATATACCTTTCCAAGTTTAACTGCTGATAAGAATGGAAATCATAAAATGGGACTATATACATAATTTCAAATACTTCACATAAATATGCAAGTAATGCTTCATAAAACATTCCATTTCATGAATGACGCATACAAACCGACAACCATTCAAAAGTATATTTGTTTGACCAAAGATCGTTTTATGCAATAAAACGTTAAAACACATTGATTTGTGACCCTTTATCAAAATGTCCAAAAATCCCAAATGTGGTGTTATACAAAGTTTATAAAGGTAAATACTTCAAATAATCAAAGGTTACCAACTAACCCAACATTTGATAATTTCATGTAAAACACATAAACACCTTAAAATGGATATTTTGGCATGTACACCGTTTTCACAAATCAACTTGAACTCACGCTCCTCGATTTCTCTAGTTGCACTATCGTCATCCAGATGCTCAACATCTTAAGGCAAAACCACGGACTTCATAGGTCCACCTTACAATTTCTCCTCTAATACATCGATTCAAAAAGTCTATGGTTCTAATCCAACCAATATCCGACTCGAAACTGTCCACTTAATGCAATCACCATACTTACCGTTACTCCAAGTAACGAATAATAAAATCATCAACTTTTTCTAATAGTTACCCATTCAGAAACTTTCTTACTACCCCAACGGTCAACATACCAAGGCAGTTCATACAAGCACGAGGATGAATAAGAAGGAGATTAACTGAATTGAACACGAAGGAAACGTACTACCACGTCTACCAAGTATCATAACATTAGTAAACCAAGCACAAGAGAATGTACTACTACATTACCAATTGTCACAGTAACGGCACTTCAAGCACCATCACGTATAAATATCCTCATAATAACATTAGCTAGGTGAGATTATGAACATATAATACATAAAGGTTCTCGTTACCATCGCCACAACAGTTGATAACTATAGTTTCCGTCGACTCTAAGACTAACCCATCTTAGAAATTCTACCCATCTCACAAATCATTGCCTAACGTACTCAGTCTAAGTCTAGACATCTTACAATCATGCCTAGTTCACTTAAACTAGAGCTCTGATACCAACTTGTAACACCCTAAAAACAGGGATAACAAAAATCCGAAAAACGGACATGTGGTATTTAAAATTGCCAAAGCAAGAGCCTCCCAAAAATGGGGAAAATACACAAACCTGTTTAAATACAATCGTAATTAAATGGACAATAAATAACCATCAACTAATCTAATTTCCATAACTAGAAAAGAGATTACAAATAAGGGAGTCATTTATAGACCCAAAGGTTATCCTACCAAAAGTAAGTCCAATTGCAATATTTCCAAATCTCTCACCCAAGCACTATGCCCGCTTAGAACCGGTGCCGCTAAAACCTGAGATACACATCGACACCAAACAAGTGTTAGGCCAAAAAGCCTAGTGAGTTGAACAATAAATAGCATGGTAGAACATATACAATTCTTATCAGCAGTTAACCAATTTTCCACATGTATGGAGTCAACGAAGGATACCCATAGCACCAATCAATTCCACCCCAGAGTCGATGTACCTTGATGCCCTTAACAAGGCGCACCCCAAAGGCCCGACACACCCGAAAATTCCACCTTATCCGAGTGGTGGAGGTCTAAGCACATACCATGCATCACGGTGGCGCCTACGACTACATCCTCCTTGTGTCCTTGACTTGGTTCGTCCAACATAAAGCATATAGGAGGTCCTTAGGTATATTTCAACCAAATATAATTCAATACCAACCATAGGTACAATATCACCCTCCTAATAGCATGAGTCCAACATAAGACTTAAACATTCACATAGCCACGTTGTAGATACAATATCACCAAGAATATATTCCAAATGGAAATCATCATGATATACCAACATATATTCCTTATTCATGTCCAATACCCATTGTGGGCACACATAATGGAAATCCCCAAATAATTACACAACATAGAGTAAATCATAGGATGACACTTCATATACATATATCTCACATAATCTCATGGAAATACCATCAAATACATAAACCCGTAAAGATGACCATTTTGAGCAAATATGTGATAAAAACAACAATTAAGCAAATATGATGTGTATCCAGTTTTAACAAAAGTTTAGTAAACTCACCTTCAAGGTTTTGAACCAAAAACCCAGAAAATGGAGAACCCTAGATCCAAGAAGATAAAACTTGGAGAAGATGAAGATGGAGATGGTGGTGAAACTTCCAAACCGAAATCTTGGATGATACTCTTAACTCTAGCAACAATTGGTGATGATTTGGTGGTTGAAAGAAGCTTAGAAGAAGTAGGTGAAGGGAAGGGTTGGGATAGAAATTTTGAGATGAAGAAGATGAGAAATGAGAAATATTTGGGGAAAATAATGTATAAAAACGTCCAGCACCATTCTCGTGGGTTGATCCGTGAGTTCAGCTTCAGCAACCCACATAACAAGGTACCCTAATTTTCCTTCTGGTAGGTTGCTCCGTGGGTTCAGCTTCAGCAACCCACATAACAAGGTACTTCAACCACTGATTTTGGCCCACTTTTGAAATTGATTTTTCTTCTTATTTGGTCAAATCTCGTTTCGGTCATAACTTCTTCGTTATAGCTCCGTTTTCGCTCCGGAAAGAACCGTTGGACTCGTAATTGAATCATTCATCCATCAAGGCTATAAATTCTAGGATTCAATTCCAAAATCAAATATCTTATTTTTCCTTAATATATCGGTTTCTGAATTAACTTGAAGTGATACCTTTCGAAAATCGAGGTGTTACAGTTGATACTGATGAGATAGGCCCGATGACGTGTATCGTTTGGCGAGAAAATCCCAGAGACTTTTGGCGGTAAGATAACCAAGAAACTGTTGGTTGATCTCAGGAGTAGTGGAGGCATTAATGAAGCCCAAAATACGAGCATTATTGATGTCCCACTCATTCATGCGTTTTGCAAAGTCAACAGCGTTCTCAGTTGGTTCCTGAACTGGAACTTTGGATGCACCAGTAACATAGGTGTAAAGTCCATGGGATTTTAGCAGAATTGTCATATGATGATGCCAGAGAATGTAGTTGCTACCATTTAAAATAACCGAGATGGGATTTGAGTGACTGAGATTGGCAGCCATGAAGTGAGAAACAGATACTGAGAAACAGTATTAATGACCGGTATTAACGGCCGGTAGGGTTCGACCGATAGGTGTGGACCGATAATAGTTTCGACCGGTAGGGTGATGTTCGACCGATAGGGTTCAACCGATAATAGTTTCGACCGGTAGGGTGATATTTGACTGGTAGGGTGATGTTCGACCGATAGGGTTCGACCAATAGGGTTCGACCGGGAGGTGTTCGACCGATAGGATTCTTCCGGTCGACGGCTAGGGTTGTGATGCGATGAACAGTGAAGCGGCGATGAACAGTAAAGCGGCGATGAACAGTTACCCCGATGAACAGTAAAGCGGTGATATAATCGATGAACATTGAAAAACGATGATGAATAGAACAAAGATAATGATGAGATTGCAAACAAACCTACAGCTCTGATACCATGTTAGAAGATGAATATGATTGAAGGAGACGATGAATATGCTGAAGGTTTGAAACCTCAATATATTGATTGAGAGAAAACGTACAGAGTGTAAAGTAAATAATGAGAGAGCTTAACCTAGACTATAAAATACAAAGTATTTATACAAAGACTATATGGGTCTGGGCCTTATATGGACATGGGCCTGGGCCCTCTACACATATACATTAACATATCAGACCACCCACCCCTAGCTAGTGTGTTTTAACAGAGTACTTACGGGAATCGATACGCTCGGCCTTCCGGTATCTACACAAAGGCATATCCGCGATCAGTACTTCGATTTGAAATCAAACTTCATGGAGAAAGATAAAACCATCGAGCGTGTTAAGGTTAGTTTTTTCCGTATCTTTTACATTTCAAATTCCGGTTGGAATATATTATTAGGGTTTTATGCTTTATTTGGTATGTTACGGACAACCATTTTCGTATGAATTTAAGTTTGTCGATTAGGGTTTAGCATGCCTAATCGGTTAAGTTAGGTTTTACTAAAGTTTGTTTTAGTATGGTTTTTGAATTCTTAAGCTGACGCAGAAGAAATTTTTGTTTCCTTATCTGTAGGAAAAAAGAACCAGACAAGAATATATTGGGAAGAAAGGGAATAGAAGTGGGGGTTTGGGGTGTGAGGAAGAAAGTGTGAGAAATTCTTTGAGGCTGCGAAATATATATATATATATATATATATATTATTTCTTTATTTTTAATAAAAAGACTAAAATGCCTCTAACTTAACTAAGTTAGGTTGAGGGACCCAAACCGCAATAAGATTCAAACCACAATGACAATAGTTGTAATTAATTTTTTTGAGGGACCGAATCCATAATTTTGATATGACCACAGTGACCAAATCTGTAATTTACTCTAAAGAAAATTAAACCACTTGAGGACCCTAGTCATGAGTTTTAGGGTTTAGGGACCTTATTTATAATCAAACTAAGTAATTTACTCAATTATTTTTATTTCTTTCTGTAGATCCCAGTGCAGTGCAATCACAAGTAAATATGATCAAAGATGAACAATTTATAGACCACAGTAACTAGTCATATGATTGATAATACTTCAAAGGTTTAGGTTTACAAAGAGAATTTCTGATCAGGGTTTGTAAACCTAATGACTAGAAAACTGAATAATGAAATTATGAACTTCTAACTCTACAAATGAAATAGAAAATAACTTTAAATACTTAGGCACGCAGGCCTGACGGGCTTATGGGCTTGGGCCCATCTAATTAATTAACTTTAGAATAATTATATTACGAACCCTTATAAATACTTTATTCCACTTTCAACACACGGGACTTTCAGTCCTAACACTTTCTTTTAATTTGAAACACTTGAAATTAGTAAAACTTTATCTAAATAAATTTATAGATAAAAGAAGTTCTGATGAAAAGTTCTTAAAAACAAGAAAAATATCGAACAAGTTAAGATTGATTTGTGACAAGTTGAAACTATTAGAATTATACCTTACAATGGTCAAAGCTAATTTAGATCTTGAAGCATAATAAATACCTCAATACACTTTAAGATAATGAATGGTTGGAGATAAATTAAAATTTGATTAGCAATTCTTTTAAATTATGGCATTGATTTGAGAAATTGAGATGACCAAATAACAAACATGGAAATGATTTGCCTTATAATTTTATCAAGAACCTTTAAGAAGCTTGTTATATTAATGTTGGTAGAAAATAAGAAAAATACAATATATTTATTGATTGAACAGATAAATATCATGTGATCATGTTGTTATATGAATCATAGATTCAGTAGAAAACATTTAAGCATTGATGATTTAAGCAAGTCATGTCATCAGTTTATCTTGAATAATATATTGTTCGATCGTTTGACTTGATAATTGTATTATTATTTATTTATTCTTATTATTTATTCCAAATTTTGAATAGTTATGTTGTTCAAGATAAACCGATGACAAGTCTTGCTTGAATCATCAACGTTTAAATGTTTTCTATTTAATTTTTTATTCTTATAACAACATGATCACATGACACTTATTTGTTTGATCAATAAATATGTTGTATTTAATTTCTTATTTCCACCAACATTAATATGACAAGCTTCTTAAAGGTTCTTGATAGAATCCTAAGACAAATCATTTCCATGTTTGCTATTTGGTCATCTCAATCTCTCAAATCGGTGTTATATTTCAAAATCATATCTTAGTTTTTCACAAACTAAAATGTTATAGGGAGAAAATGCGCTAAGTAATAACCCACTTTGGATTATCATCTATCTATTCAAATAACTGGTTTGTGAAATTATTATCTAGTAAATTGAATTGCAAGCAAAAGAAACTAAAACAGAAACTACGATTTTCGTCCTTGTGGTTTATTGTTTATAACCATTTTTGTCCCTGACTTTAATAAAAGTTTCTTTTTTGGTCCTTGTGGTTTGCAATTCCTTTCCATTTTCATCCCTAAAACTAATATTAAGGACTAAAAGCGAAAGAAGTTGCAAACCACAAGGATCAAAAAGATAATTTTTAAAGATCGGGGACGAAAATAGTTATAAACAACAAACCACAGGGACGAAAATAGTAGTTTACTCAAAACAGAAATAACAAGAGCAAAAGCAAACTAGGAGGTGCTCTTTTGTGGTCGTCTGGGATTATGACGATTAGTCGGTGCACATAAGCTAGCTCAAATCCCCACTATTACCAAAAAAGGACAACCCTTTTAACTTCCTTAAGCCCAAGGTTTGTCATTGTGACATTTAACCCCTCTTTTAACTCACACTTAATTACACGTTGTTCCTTGAACTTTTGTCACAACCTTGATGATATTATGGAAGATGTTCCATAAAAAAAATGACCAATCCACAACGTTAAACACACATATATGCGGTATTAATTAATGACTACATAAGATGGGTCGACTCGTTATACCGAGATTGATCAACCCGAGTAAAAATTAAAATTATAGCAACCAAATGACATGTATATTACCTGAAAAAGTTACAACAGTTTTGAAATTGATAATTGAACCTAAACCAACTATTGGCACTGTGAATATAATAATTTTCCGACGGATTTATAGAAGTTAACACCACCTTACATATATCGTTCGACCATGAATTAATACAAAATAACAATTAACAAATAAAAGAAAGGGAAAATAATCCACACGCAAGACGGATAATGTCGCACACACTCCTCGAGTAGAAAAAACTGCATCAAGACAAAGAAAACATAAGTTAGCTCACAACCTTTTGACAAAAAGGTTTAGTTGTTGAATTGTAGATAAATGTGCTCTGCCTCTATCGATCTATCAAGCTACAGTGACCTTTTGATATTTGTTGAACTATTCAAGTGGATATGATTGAGGCATGTGACACAAATTGGCACTTTCTAATTGGATTCCTTCTTGATTAATAATTATGAGATCAAATTTTCATTGGTACCATTGGATTTCCCTCATAATTGGATTATTTCTTTTTAGTATATGTTACCTAGATCCTCTTTTTTTTTCTTTTTTTTGAAGAGTAATTTAATGGGGTTCATCATATTTTTACATGGTATCAGAGTCAAGTTAACAAGGGCTACCATTCTAAGAGACTTAGACACTTTGGCACAATGTCTAACCTCTATTAGAGGGACGTATTGGATGTGACATTGACTTGGACCATTTTTTCTCAATATATGTTTTATCTTTTTAGAAGCTCTTTTGGAGAATAATTTAATGTGGTTTCACATATTCTTACAGATATAATTACAGACATGAACATACGTATGTCAACTCTAGACCGATGATTCATGATTAACAGAAACTAATACCATGAGTTTTGAAGGCTCGATCGACAAATGCATCAGGTGGCATGGGCATGATCCATTTGTTGATAGACGAAACCTGCAGTCTCCATCTTTTGGATCCCGATATCCGGATGGATCTTCTTCTTCTTCAACATCTTTCTCATCAACTTTAAACATAAATGGCAGCAATTAAATTAACCCACATTATAAGTTTCAATAATTAGTAACGAAAGATGCAAAAAACCCTAATAACTCGAATGAGCGAAAGTGAAAGATGAAAGAGAAGCTCACTCGTTTTGTTTTCTTAATTGGGTGATCAGCTGAATCATCTTTAGGAAGCTTCTTCTTTTTCTTTGAGATCAAAAACCCATGATCATCATCATTTGCACCATGTTTCTTGATGGATTCAGTACTCATAGTAGGGATTTTGATCACCTTATGATCATCATCATGATCATATAACTTGTTGTTTTCGGAATCGGCCCAAAACAAATCAGCAAGAGTGATTCTCTCTCCACTCATCTTAATCTTCTTCAATCTTTCCATATCCATATCCAAATCCATTGAATCTATAACATATTCTTGACCATTATTAGGTTTAGCAACTTCATGATCAGGATCTTGTTTTTGATCATCAACATGATCAAACCCATGATTAGAAGCTTTTAGAACCAATGGGCTGCATTCCATTTCTCCTTCTTGATCATCCTCATGATCTTGGTCTTCATGATCACCAAAAAACAATACTTGATCATTCCCATCATCTTTAGGGTTGAAATCTTTAAAAAGATCAATCCCCAATGTACCAATGGCAAGAATACCCTCTTTCCAACCATCATCTTCATTTTCAAGCAATGCTACCTTCTCATTTTGATCAGCTTTCTTGAAATCTAGGCTTCCTCCATCTGCTTATATATATATCCATTACAAGTTACAAACAACAAATGAAAAGAACCACAAGGGTTGTGGCGTACTGGTTAAGGATATGGGGGATGTGGTGGAATATCTCATTTGTCCAGGGTTCGAATACAGGTGGTACACAACAATTGTGGCCACTGAGGTTTGCCAAGAGATTAGTCTAGACATAGCCTAGGCTTCTCAAAAAATAAAAATAAAACAAATGAAAAGAAAACGATAGTACTAACACGATGGATCACAATTCACACCTTTGTGACGAAATCTACGATGAACCCAACTGAAGATCTGTGGATTAATGAAATGTGAAATGAAATGAATCAAGATTTATGAACATAATTAACAGGAGTAATTATATGTTAACTTTAATTAACCATTGCATACCTTCATTGTCTTCTTTCTTGGTACAACTGTACAAGAGCTAGCATAAAACTTGATTGCAGTTTAAGTTTTTATAAACATCATACAGAAACACCCAATGTGTTTTATGTGTTTTTGCTGGCGACAAACAGACGATAATTATTAGGGTTTAGGTAAAAAAGATCAAAACATGGACCAAAGTGGAAGGGGGGCTAACATGGTGATAGCTTAATATGGTGACACGTCCAAGTTTGCCTTTTTCTCTTTTTTCTTTCCATTTTACCAAACATTATTACGTACCTCTTTCTTATTAGCTTCATCGATTAGAACAATACCCATATGATATGTAATTACTTAAATGTGGGAGAATGAAACAGAAAGCTCTGATATACACGTTAAAACGAATAATATGTGCAGTGTGTGTATATATATACATACAGGCGAAAGATCGTGTGAGAAGTTGAGGTTAACGAGAAGCGTGAGAAGTGAATCTGAACCGTTAATTAATTTAAATCAAATGCCTCCATGAAATGCGGCTTAGTTGGGAGTTGATCCGGTGCATCTTATCTCGGTGCATCTCATTCTAATGTACATTCATTTCTCATTCAACGGTTGATAACCACTTCTCACGTTTCTCATGTTAACCTCAACTTCTCATGAACCCAACCCTATACATTACATGGGCGAAGGATTATGTGAGGAGTTGAGTTAACCGTGAGAAGTGGATCTAAACCGTTGATCTCTTTTAATCTCAAGCCCTCCCATAAATTGCGGCTTAGAAGGGAATTGATATGATGCATTTTATCTCGGTGCATCTTATTCTAATGTGCATCCATTTCTCATCTAACGATTGATAACCACTTCTCATGCTTTTCACGTTAACCTCAACTTCTCACGGAAACCAACCCAATACATACATGTATGTATGTATGTATGTATGTATAAAGAAACAATAATTTGAACATGTGAATTAAATGAAACATATATTCCTTAAAAAAGGGATTCAACAAGAACAAGAAGACAGTTCCTTCATCTCACTGATCTCCAATTCGGGTCCTCCATCAATGTCGATTTTTAACCCTTTAAGCATCAGACAATCAGCATCGGATTTGGCGGCATCGTGATCCAAGGTTTTCTTGGAAACCACTGAAAAGATTTCTTCTAGTAGCTTAAAGAAGGCAGCTTCCACATTGTCGCCCGTGAGGGCGGAGGTTTCGAAGAAGTATAACCCTTGGTTCTCGGCAAATTCGACCGCGTCTTCCGATGGAACGGCTCTCTTTTCTTCAAGATCGGCTTTGTTTCCGATCAAAGCAATGACGATGGAGTTATCGGCGTGGGCTCGGAGCTCTTCCACCCATCTTGCAACGTGATCGAATGATTGTCGCTTGGTGATATCGTACACCACCATTGCACCCAATGCTCCTCTGTAGTATGCACTTGTTACTGCTCGATATCTGCTACCCACAAGTTTCATTGTTAAATATATCAAAATGAACTCATGATTATTAGAAGAAGAAAAAGAAATGATATCAAGCAAGGGGTTGTTTATCAAATTGTGTCATTTATTTTAACTAGTGAGCATGGTAAAATCAAGAATTTTACCCTTTTTAAGTTAGGGAGAATACTCTTATGCAGCTAGCACTAGCGAGGTAAGAGACGTTTACTAATTACAGTCCATTTTGATGGCTGAGAATGTTACCAAATAAGGTAAGTGAAGGTAGTGATGGTTGCCGGTAAGTGTATGGTAGACGGCCCTAAAACATGATTATTACGATATTTAGCTTGTTAAAAGTATCTCCAACAAATTTCCCAAAATTTATCCAAAATGAAGAATGAAATTTCAAAATTTTTAAAACAAAATACATTCAGTTCCAGCACGTTCTTGGTTTTGAATATTATAATATTCATTATATTATAAAAATATTACATTAGTCTAATAAAAGATTTTTTTCTCTAAAAGTTTAATTTCAATTTTCTTATAATTAGTAGGAATATATTAAAAATTACTTGTCTCTCCTTGTAATCATTTTTGGAGACTTCTCTAAACTTGGAGAACTTTACTCTCTTTTTCCTATTTTCTCCATTTCTTCAAATCTTTGGACCAAAAAACATATCCAAAGTCTTCATTTTAAAGAATCTGTTGAAAATGCTCTAAATACCAAACGCTTACCCGGATAAGCGTTTACCAATAAAATTTAACACTATCACTTACTTAGCAGGTAAGATTTTAGTCCACCAAAACGATATCGTATGCAACAATTTTCCCGATAAGCTCTTACCAGTAAAATTAACACTATCACTTACTTACTGGATAAGATTTTATTCCACCAAAACGGTATTGTATGCAACAATTTTCCCCGGTAAGCGTTAACCGTGGTAAGAGTCTTCGCCATCACTTATCAGGGTAAGACTCTTGGTCATTGCCTTAGCTCTTACCGCTAAATTTTTTGGTCATTTTCATCTTCATCCATAAGTAATATGACTTGGTAAGCGCTTACTCGGATAAGTGTTTGGTAAACGGCCCCTAGGTATTGAACAATGACCTTCTCCTGGTTCTGCAAAATACCTATAATATATTTCTAGGAGCATCATAATGACAATTTGTAAACAATTTTTAATTAGGAAGCTTTTTGGTCACATTAAAATTTGAATTTTCTTTTGGGAACCGCAAATTTTATAAAGAGACGAACTAGCAAGAAGTTAGGAGTACATTAAAATGTTTGAAGTGGTGTCAGGATCACTACACGTACCATACATTCTAATCTAAGTTGTCCTCCTTTTATATTTGTTTAATCCAGAAAAACGCTTAAAAGTGGACCTTGTTAACTATAAGCCAACTCATTTTGCTTGTAAGTCACAAGCACTCAAAAAAAGCTTGTGTTTTTAACTTGTTGAAGAGTTTTGCTTGTTTTAAATAAAAAAAATACCATATTACATATGCTCTAAGTTTGTGTCAGAATGAATCTCAGAGATGGATTATTTTGAGCCGATACAAATTAGATGAAAGTGTGTTAAACCAATCTTTTTTAGAAGATCATATTTCCATTTAAAAAATGACATTTATTGAACCCGATTGAAAATTATTATTGTTTAATAGTAATGGATTGAAGTTGTATTGTATAATTAGAATGTAATCTAAATGGGGCCTAACCAGGATGGCATGAAAGGCAAATGCACATGCCAACGCCACTCATACAACTAATAGTGTTTAAAACACTAAATGCTCAATTATTATTCTTATAAAATAGGATTTTCCTCAAATATTAACCATTTATGTTATACAAAAAAATCTTTGACACATGTATTTGTCGTAAAATAAATTAAATGAATTTTGAACTTAATAAAGTTACAAACCTCGTGATAAATCATCAAAAAACTCTTGATGATGCATATGGAGATGAATGTCATTACTACTCCAATGCCGAGCCCTAGTTGATGTTTAATAATCTTGTTTTAAAATTTTCATAATTCGGGATTTCCTTCAATTGTATGATTTTTAAATGTTTGATATTTAGATACTTTATGCCTTAAAATTTATTGAAAATTATATTATTTTACATATTTCAATACTTTATGCCTTTAAACTTTATTCAAAATTATATTATTTTCCATATTACAATACTTTATGCCTTAAAATTTATTCAAAATAATATTATAGTATTTCGTTTACTAAAACATATCCGAAATATTAAATATTGGTCGACAAATGGTTGTATGCAATGATTATTTCCAACCCCTACTTTTGTCCTTTTTTTCATATTTCATATTTCACCCTTAACTGTTTACCATTTTACAAATTATACCCTTATGAGTTATGACACCTGCTTCAAACCGTTGCTTTTTTTCATATCTCACCCCCAACTTTTCACCATTTTACATATTATATCCTATTGAAAATTTTAAATTGATAAAAAGAAAAACAACATAGGCTTTTGTAGGTCCTATTTTCGAATTGAGATATATTTGTATTATTTCATGTTATAACTTGCTTTTGAATTATATATATTGGTTTGGTTCCATATTACATTGTGATTTCGAATAAGATACACTTGTTTGGTTCCATATTAGGCCCTACTTTTGAATTAGATATACCGGTTTGCTTTTATATTAGACCCTACTTTCAAATAAGATATATTTGCTTGGTACCATATATATGCTAGACCCTATTTTCAAATGGGATATATCTTTGGTTTTATATTTGACCCTACTTTCAAATAAGATATACATGCTTGGTGCCATATATACTAGACCATGTTTTCTACTGGGATATATCGGTTTGCTTTCATACTAAACCCTACTTTTGAATAAGATATAGAGGCTATAATATTCTAACCGGTTTGGTTTATTGTGACACTTGTTGTTGTTAATTAGAAAACAATAATTGAAAAATGTATAGTAAGAGAGAGAGAGATGTTAATTGGTTTACCTTTCTTGACCAGCAGTATCCCAGATCTGAGCCTTGATAATCTTGGAGTGAATGGTGAGAGTTCTGGTCTGAAATTCAACTCCAATGGTGGATTTTGAATCAAAACAAAACTCATTTCTAGTGAATCTGGACAGCACCTGTGTCTTCCCCACCGCTGAATCGCCGATCACCACCACCTTATAAACATAATCTATCTTCTCATCACCACCATTCCTCACCACCACCACCTTCTTCCCCACCACACCACCACCATTCATCTCTGCATTCATGATCAATCTCCTCTCCGGCCCCCAATATATATATATATATATATATATATATATATCCAATCACAACTCTATATATAGAAACAAACAACACTCTTCTTGGCTTTATTTATATATATATATATATATACAATCTTGATAATGTGTGTGTATTATTGGAGCAAGAAAGTGTGTGTTTTTTTTTGAAGGAATACAGTTTTTATTGGTGTTAAGGAGTAGTGGGGATCTTTATATCCCAAATTCAGGCGAAATGCTCGCCATTATCAATTGACGAAACTGCCCTTTTTTCACATTTCATTATCTTTATTAATTAAAGTTTAAAGGGGTTTCCAAGTTTAGCAGCTTTTTTGCTTTGACAACCACATTGGACCCCGATCCTTAATCATTTGTGTTTGAGAATAAATAAATGAGTTTAAATTACAAATGTAAAATTTATTTTATTTTTGATTTTTTAAGATTAAAATTACTTAATGTAGAATATATGTGTTTCTGTTTGGGGGATAGAACATGGATATGAAGCCATTCATAATAAATTGGAAAAGGACTTCTCGTGTTCATTTGTAACTACAAATATTTATTGCATTATGTTGTAAGATGATGTTTTATAATTTATAAACTTACTATCGATTTCATCAATCTCTCAATCGATTAAATTTATCCTCAAAATCGATTGAATTTGTATATATTTTTTGCATTATAATTAATAATACCCGAAACCCGACTAACCCGAACCCGAATCAATCCGATATCCGAAACCTAAATTCGGGTCTTGATTTTTATATCCGAAATCCGATCGAGTTTTTGGTTTGCCCACCTGAACCCGTTCGACCCGTCGGATGCACATCTCTAGTTTTAGAATTATGTAATTATTATACTTTTTAATTATAAAGAGAAATTTTATCCATTTTATAATTAATACTATGTAAAATAAAAAAATAAATATTTACTTTTAAAAGTGACATTTATTTTAATAAAAAAAACTAAAATAGTACTACAAAGATTTATTTTTGATGAAATGGAAGAAACTTTTTAAATTATTAGTTTTTTAATAAATTTGCACCGACAAAGGCGGAAAAAACAAAAGCAAAGTCAGCCGTACATAACTCATTAAATCGAAACTTTCTGTCTGTCTACTGGTCCCACACCACAAGCCCAATGGGCTTTCCCAGCCCATCTTTACACCACCCCTGGCTCCTGAGTGGCCCCTTGCCATCGACCTTACTAATAATGTCTCCTTGGGGGTGCTCAAAAACCCGACTAACCCGATTAACCCAATCCGAAAAAAAATCAACCCGAGGTAATTCGACATATAATCGATACAAAATTAAGATAACCCGAAGTTATTGGGTTGCTATTGGGCTAGGCTCAAAGTAACTCGATAACCCCATAAACGTTTTAGCGACTTCTCTAAAATTATTTATATTTCTCTTTAATATGTATAAGTTACTAAAAACAACTCGACAATAATGAGAAATAGATCTCATAAGAGGACATTGTTGGAAAGTTATAGGTAATACCTAAATATTTGACGAACTTGTATATTCTTTTGAATGATGGATCGTATTTCAAAGAAAAAATTCTTTATTTTCATGTTTTCAATATTGTTTTTACTTCGTTTAAATACAACCCGATCAAACCGACCAACCCGAAAGGTGTATTGTAGATGTGTGTAATTTTTTTTTTAAATTTCACTACTGTTTCTCCATTTTAAAGAAATTTTAGAATATCTATTAGATATGCTCTTACATCTCCAACAGATTCATTAAATTTCCCTAAAATGGAGAATCAAAAGTCAAAATCTAAAAAAAAATATTACATTCATCTTTAACAAATTTCTTATTTTAGAAAATCCAACATTGATAACATTATAATATTTAATTTATATATTAAAAAATTATTTTTCTCTCTATATATATCTATCTTCAAATTTCCTATTAGTTCTCTAGTTGATAATTATTTTGAGATGATTTGAAGAAAAAAAAATATAATAGCTTAAAAGAATTTGATGAAAGTGGGACAGCTGGTGGTAGTTAGGAATGGGCAGTCGACAGAGGCCGCAGCGTGTAGCTCCCGATCCCAATGCCAACGTCCGATCGTCGTGGCTGCACACCCATTCGTCGTCAATTGTGTCTATTTATGATTTACCCCCCTACACTATTCCCTTACTTTCATTTACTACCCTCCACTATTTCCTCACTTTCATTTACCCCCTCCATTTTCCAACAATCAATCTGTAACACCTTGAATTTTCAATTATTAATTTTTTCCAACTGAAGTCCTCTAAAATTTTCTTATTTGGGATCGTAACCTTTATGCCTACCGTTAATCGTATGTATCGCGAGGAATCCTTTTGGGGAAGTGTAAATCTCAAATTTTTTAGGCCTGGTGTGTTGGGCGACAGTGCCCGACGACTTTGCCATGGGCATTGTCGTCGTGGTCATAGTCGCTAGTGAGAGAGGACCTGTGGTACAGGTCATGCAAGTATGCCCCACGATTGTGACACGGGCATTCTCGTCGTGTCACTCTCGCCGGCTTTGGGCACCTCTCGGTACGCGGGCGGCGATAATGCCCCAGCGAGAATGACAAGGCATAGTCGTCGAGTCATTCTCGCGCGACGGGCCCTGATGAGTTAAATACTCCCTCCTTCTCATTTATTTCAGATTTCACTTTTCACCCACCTCTCAACTCTTTCACTCTAGGCGATTTCCATCTCTCTTTTGAGCATTCAAGGCTCATCAAGGCTTCAAATCCTAAGGTTCCAAGTCTTTCATCTTCATCAACTAGGGTTTCAAGCTAGGATTGAAGGTTCACCTCCACTCATAATCTCCTAGTTCATCCATTTACTTCAAGGATTGTAGGGTTTCAACTAGGGGTGTTCAAAAAAACCGTTGGACCGCTTAAACCGGTCAAACCAAGTCAAATCAAACCGTTTTGGGTGGTTTGAGCGGTTTGGTGGTCCGGTCCGGTCTGAAAAATAACTAAACCGCTCGGTCCGGTCTGGTCTGCGGTTTGAATGTTTTTTTGAGCGGTCTGGACCGGACCGACCGCCAAAAATACGCATGTATTAATTATATTTATGTTTCATGTTGTAAGCCAATATTTATGGTCCAATTAACATAAATTTGTCTAAAACATTATGTTTTTTAGTTTTTATTTCTCAAATGACTACGTATCTAAATTGGCAAAATTCTAAAATCCGTAAAAATCAAAATCCAAAATTCCAAGTCGTTCTTCGAATTGCTCAATATTTGTCCAAAGGTCAACTATTCTTGGTGGACTTGTTTAACATTTTTCTAACTTGCTCAATGTTTTTTTTTTTAATTTTAGAGATAGGTGTTTCTTTCAAAATTTGGAACATTACTTTTTAATAATTTTATATCGGTAAAAAAATTCATTTTGGATATAGATATTATGCTTTTTTTAGTTTAAAACACATAAGAGGTCCAAACCGCCTAAACCGGTCAGACCAGACCGTCTTTTTGTGGTCCAGTTTGACCGGTTTGGTCACTTGCTGTCAAACCGCTCGGTTTGGAAATTTCCTAAACCGCTCGATTTGGAAATTTCCTAAACCGTCATTTACAGTTTGGTTTATGGTTTGGGGGGTTAAACCACCCAAACCAGACCGCGAACACCCTTAGTTTCAACCAAACCCTAGATTGTGAGTCATACTTCCTTTTATTAAACTTTATACACATCAAAATGCATTTTTGACTTCTAAATATCTCCTTGTTTACATTTTTATTGTTGGTGAGATTTTGACCTAACTTGGTATTTTTGATATTTTTAGGGTTCTTACCATTTTGTAAAATAAAGAAGTATTCTATGTCTTGGAACTATAAATATGGATGTTTTCATATTTGATGAGTAAATGTTCAACCCATGGCATTTTAGCCATGATTATGTTTATGCATATTATGGGTATTTGGGTGAAAGGGTTATTTTGTAAAAAGGGAATAAATGGTTTAGTCTTGAGGAAATGCATATTTCATTGAAATGGTTTTTACACTTGAAGGGTTTACTTGGTAAGGAAACATATTTGGAAATGAGAAAATGGCCTTATGATTCATGTTTGAGTTTTGTATTTCTTATCAGCAGTTAATCATGAAAATATGATTTGAGAAATAAATGGTGTTATGAACTATATGTTTGATTATAGTTGGTCACAAATGTAATTGTGACAAGTCTAGACTACTACTAGTGGATCCATAGGTATAGAGTCGACTTATTATTTGGGGATAACTCCCGTATGTAGCTAGTTGAGAAATTGGACCCTAGAGGGCAACTTGGTACGGTTATGTGGGACCGGATACTAGCCGTGGGTCGTAAATGTAAATCCTAGTGAATGAGCATGACTAAGGATCATTGGGTGCCCTCCCCCACATCTTAGTACGAGTCGGCGTGTTCGTGGCCTTGATCCTAGTATGGTGAGCTCAATAACTCGAAAAATGGCTTACTTTGTGTTTCGCCCCAATCCTTGGAAAATCGGGTCTTCCCGTCATCGCAAGATATATTTTGGACCGCAAGGTCAAAGTGTGTTTATCAAATCATTTACAAAGACTATTGGTGAAAACAGGTTTATTTATGTTGTATTTAACTTTCTTATTGAATTGTCATATAAACTGTATGTTCTCGCTAGGCGTTAAGCCTAACACTTTTTCTCACTAGGCGGGTCGTCAAGGGTTTGAGTGAAGAGCGTGGACTCTTGAGGGCATTTTTGGATGATAAATATTTTGGAGTATTGGCGTTTAAAACAAATTATTGATTTTTGGAATTGGGTTGACAACCTATGTAATCTAGATAGAATTGGTTTAGATTAGTCTGTTGTCGATTTCCCATTCATCTTATACAGGTTTTGTAAACGCATACACTTTTACCCTTTTTGGGTGGTTAGCTCCAAATACAAATGTCATATTGCCGAATTTCAATTTTTAAAATTACCCGAATTATTAGGGTGTTACACAATCCTTCATTCCACACAAACAAAACAATAGTAGTAAACAACATAATTATCGAATGCCTTTTCTCGTGTTAATTATGCAAATCTGTACAACAACTATAAAAATTAGACCACACCATGACCACGATCACAACCGTTGTTTACTAGGCGGCTTTAAATCGTTCCATTGACGACATCCATCCCTATTCTCAAACACAAAAACACACAGTAAATGCCGATAAGCCCGATCCCCAACAACTTGCGAGGTTGCATTTTGTTTTTTGGCAACACCACGAGCGACCAAACAAGCCCGATTACGATAAACCCCGTGTTACAAAACAAGCCGCTATCACGAGACATTACGTAAGCCTCGGGTCGCTTTGACCACGACCCAATCAACATCGAAATCCCCAAACCCACAAGTGTGTTGAACATTGGCCTGACATAGCATCCAGATATTGCTATCTGCACACCATCCGCTCCATTCACCGACGGAGGGAGTAGGGGGGCAGGGGGGTGCCCAGCCCCCTCCAATGAAGCAACTTCATACACCATAATATAAAAAGCAAATCATATGCTCTTAGTGGATTAAAACTCTTTAAGACTTACATGTGGAAGCATACTTAATTAGTTACTCTTGTTTTAATCTTTTTTCCCTTTTTATTATATATATAGATTTATATTTAAGCAATGTATAGATATATACTACTCTTTGTTTTAATCTTTTTTCCTTTTTATTATATACTAGAAATGTACTCTCGCAATGCAGCGGGTTTCTTAAATCTAGAACTCGAACCCTCGATCATTATTCATATTTTTTTATTTTATTTTACGATTTTTAGAAACCTAGATTTAAAACAAAAATATATTTTAGTTTAATTTAATTATGGTTTTTTATAAAAAATAATAATAAAGTACTTTTTTACGGGTCAAAAAATGTTTAATTTAAATGATAACTATATTTAAGATATTTTATATTTAAAATTAAAAGAATAACATACTTCAATAAAAAATAAAAATAAGGTGTTTTATCTCGAATTTTCTTATATTTATCGGTTAGTTATATCAATAATTAAAAAATTTAGATATTTTAGAAAATATATTTATGTTTAAAATGTTGTAATTAAGAGTTTTTTATATCTTTTTTATAATATAGTATAGATAGATTAATATGTAAAAATGATCAGAAAAAATATATATTATTAAAATAGTAATATATTTTTTTAAATAAAAGATTTATATAAGTTATTATCATTTAAATACAATTTAGAAAACCATTGATCTTTATTAACTACTATTCCCTTTTCATTTGAGTACTAGAAGCGTACTCGCGCAATGCAGCGAGATACATCACGATTTTAATGTTTATTTTTATTTTTTGCTTTTTATTGATTTACAGTACGATTTTGGATGATTTTTATTGAGTGATAATGGTTTTTTATATATAAATTTGTTTAATTTAGGCTTAACAATATAATGTTTTTTATATAAAAAAAAATTAAGTAGTTTGTTAAAATTCATTAATTATCTTATATATTTTAAATTTTTATATTTAAATTGAGATGTTTATTCTGTTTTGATTATGTTTATCAGAATTCAAATTTCATAATTTTAGGGTTTGGGGATTAGAGATAAAGATTTTGGGGGATAAGGATGAAATATATTAATTAGGGTTAAAAGCTTTACAGGTAGTACATTAGGCTTTAGTAGTTATTTTTAAGAGATTTTAAGTAGATAGCTTTAAATGATAGTACATAAATCTTAGTGAGTTGTAATTAAGAGTTTTTTATGTCATCTTTATAATATAGTATAGATATAGATATATATTTGAGCAATATATAGATAGAGGAAAGTTCAAACGAGCAATATGTGATTTTGTATTAATTGGCAAAAGTTGGACGCATGCGACTTTGGCCGGACTTAAGTCGCAAGGCAAAGTAGCGTGAATAATATATGATTTTATACGTGAATCATATATGATTTTGTATATACTCGGTTGTTCTCATTTTTTCTTAAATAAATATTGTTCTCGTATGAACCACTTCTAGATAAATAGATATTATTTGTTTCATTTATTAATTCTTTTATTTTTTCAAAAAAAATGACAAGTATGTGTATTTTAATATTTGTATATACTATCGTAAACATTTTATAGTTCATATGTTATTTCTTCCTCGAGTTATAAAATATGTTTTTAGCTCATGTATATATGTTATATTTATATTTAATTGAAAATAATGATTCACTTCATCATAAAAATATGTTTCGTACTTCAATTTATACTATTATATATATATATATATATATATATGGGAGAAATCAATTGGAAACCAGTATTATATTGGAAACTTTGGAAACCGAAATCAACCAATCATTGAATTTTTTTTTAATTTTTTATAATTGATAAGGTTATTTTAGTCTTTTACATAATTTCATAATATATATGGTAATTGTTATTATTATTATATTAATAATTATTTATTTTTAATTTATTTTATATATGGTAATGTTAGTCATTTATTAATGTAAAAATGAGATATTTAATTTAGGAAAACAAATTTTAATCATACGGTTTCTCTATTTTTGATTCTGATGAATCATTGAATGATTAAAATATTAATATAAAAAATAAATGTTTAATTTTTCAAGTATTCATATGAAATTACCTTCAGGCACAAAATATTAATATAGTGAAATATAATGGATTTGATATAGTGAAACAAAATATTAATATAGTGAAACCTGATGAAACATAAAATGTTAATTTATTGAAACCTGATGAAACAGATTTGATATAGTGAAACATAATGGAAAGGTAATGAAACAAAATATTAATATAGTGAAACACGATATAGTGAAACAAAATATTAATATAGTGAAACCTGATGAAACAGATTTGATATAGTGAAACATGATGAAAAGGTAATGAAACAATAATGGTAATGAAACTTAATTGGGTTTTTACATACTGCATATTTGATGAATAGTTAATAAAAAGGTAGTCTTGATATATTGTTATTATCTTTTATTAATATATTAATTAATTTATTACCATATTTCATCTTTGTTGCCAAATTTGAAACACAAAAGAAAAAGACACATTTACCCTTTTGACATATTATTATTATCTTTTATTAATAAATTAATTAATTTATTACCATATATAATTCAAATGAATCTTAACCATTGATTAAAAAGATCAATGGTTGAAATTTGGTTTCCAAAGTTTCCAATGAAATTTGGTTTCCAATTGAAACCACCCCTATATATATATATAATACATTCTAACTATTCACAAACAAAAGTCATAATATTCATTGATTTTGTTCACTTTTCTATTCACAATTTTCTTAATAGTATGCTCATAACTATTAGAGAAATATCTCATCAAGATGGAATCAATTGATTTGGGAGTTACAAATCAATTGATTTGAGAGTTACAAAATCAATTGATTTGGGAGTTACAATATTACATTAATTGGATAGATAATAGATTAAAGGTTTTCATACTTGTATAAATACCGTTGTAATTCTTCTTGTAAACACACTTCTCAATAAACAAATATATTTTCTTATATGGTATCAGAGTTATAGAGTTAATCTGGCCTGTTTTTCTTTTCTTTTAAAACCTATATTCTTTACTCCCCTAATCATCTTCTCCCTTCTTTTCCTTCTCAAAATGGCTTCTAACGATATCCTTCCTACTCCAATTCCCACCTTCCCTAATCATCCTCGAACGCTTCGTTCATTTCTTGGATGTTGTCAATGGTGCCGTGCTCAAGGGCACTATGTTACCCAATGTTCAATGTTTCGCCGACAATTTTCCAACGTCATTCAATCTTCCAATTCTCCATTTCCCCAAAACCGGTTCCTACATAAAACTTACCAACCCTCCTCTACTCCTTGTGCCTATGTTGCTACATCCTCTAGTCCTTCTACAGGTTGGCTCTTAGATAGTGGGGCAACCCATCATGTAACTAATGATCTTCACAATCTTGTTCTTCATGCACCCTATCAAGGCACTGAAGAACTCGTCATTGGGGATGGCTCCGGACTACCAATTGCTAACACCGGTTCCACATCTCTTCTTACTCCCTCTACTAAATTTTCTCTTCGTAATATACTTCATGTTCCATCTGTTTCTTGCAATATTATTTCTATTTCAAAGTTTTGTCGAGATAATAATTCTTCTATCACATTCTCACCTAACTCCTTTCATGTGAAGGATCTTCACACGGGGGCATCCCTACTTCAAGGTCCAACCAAGTCTGGCATTTATGAATGGCATCCTATCAAGCCCGTCGTTCATACTTCTACAAGCTCACATTCTCTTATAAATTGGCACCATCGTCTAGGTCATCCCTCTTACAATATTTTACAACATATTAGTTCTCGTTTTGATTTATCAATTCCTAAGTCTACTTCTTTTCATTGCAACTCATGTGATTGCAATAAAAGTCACAAATTACCCTTTTATCAAAATTCTATCTCTTCCCGTGGTCCACTCGACATCATTTATGGTGATGTTTGGTCATCTCCCATTTCTTCTTTTGATGGTTATAAATACTACATAATATTTGTTGATCATTTCACAAAATATATGTGGTATTATCCTCTCAAAAAAAAATCAGACTCAAAAGATATATTTCTTCATTTTAAATTGCGAGTTGAAAAATACTTTCAAAGATCGATACCACATATAACTCATCTAACTTCTCCTCCACATACTCCCAAACACAATGGGTACTCTGAGAGACGTCATCGGCACATTGTTGAAACAGGTCTCTCTCTTCTCTCTCATGCCACAATGCATCAAAAATATTGGCCACTTGCCTTCAATACTGCAGTTTATCTTATAAATCGAATGCCCACTCCCACCTTAAATTTTCAATCTCCCTTCTCTAAAATATATAATACTTCTCCTAATTACCATAAACTACGCAGTTTTGGATGTCTTTGCTACCCATGGCTACGTCCATACACCTCAAACAAACTTGATCCACGCTCGATTCCATGCGTTTTTGTTGGCTACTCGACCACACAAAGTGCTTATTTCTGCCTACACATTGCTTCCAACAAGATATATGTTTCAAGACATGTCAAGTTTGTTGAGCATGTTTTCCCTTTTACCTCATCCACTCCTTCAACAATTTCTCAAACGGACCAAACACATAATCAATGGTGTACTCTTTCCCTACCCATTATTGTTCCTACTATCACTACCTCTCCAACCTCAACGCCCCTTTCTCCTACTACCAATCCTAACCCCTCTCCAACCTCAACACCTAATTCCCCTACTACTATAGATCCATCCAACTCACAAAAAATATCTGCTACCACTTCCTCCCCTACCAAGACACAAACTCCTTGTCCTCCTCCCCCACCTGCACCCCCTCTCCATAACCCTCGTTTACAAAATGGCATTCGTAAACCGATAACCAAACTCAACCTCACCGCCACTGTGGAGAACTCCTTTCATGAGCCCACAACTATAACTAATGCTCTTCGAAACCCCGTATGGCGTGACGCTATGCAAACTGAGTTTAATGCTCTCCAGAAAAATCACACCAAGATGGAATCAATTGATTTGGGAGTTACAAATCAATTGATTCCATCTTGATGAGATATTTCTCTAATAATAACAACTAAAAATTTCTCCCAGTCTCACGATATTTAAGACAACCAATAATAATCACAATTCTCACATTAACAACTTGTTTGAATATGTAACACCCTCAAATATGGAAATAACAACTTATTTAAAATTTTCTAAATACATCAATAAATAAATCATTTGTAACCACAAATTAAGATTTAACCTCAATACAACCATTCATTCTATACAAAAGTCTATGATAAGGACGGGTGCTACTAAAACCCCATAATAGTTACTATCTCCAACAATGCGGAAGACTTCACCAACTACTTACATTTGCACAAAGCTAGGGCTCAACTCTTCATAGCTGCTAGAACCAAACCCCCAACAGAACCTGATGCACATGTCGACAAAATAAAAAGGTTAGACTTAACGCCTAGTGAGCTCAAGAGTTTACAACATAAAAAGTTAACCGTTTAAGAGAAGAAATGCGGTTAAAATCATAATCTTTCAATTCATTATGTCTTATATACGGAAACGACTCATTTTTCCAATAATATGCAATTTAGGCCAAGAACATCAATTTAAACGTTTTCCAATCTAAACTACTTCAAGGACGAAGATACCAAAATAAACCTCTCATTCATAAATTTGGTTTAACACAAAACTCACTCAAGACGTGGATAGAAATTGAACTCTCCATTCATGAAAATACGGTTAAAACTTTATATCCCAAAACACCCAAAACACGGGTGGGGCATAATACTCAACCCATAAACCAAGGATAAAACCCAACTATACAAACGCCACCGAAAACTTGGATAATAAGACTCAATACCCCAAAACAACACCTTTCGGTGACGGGGGATACCCGAATTCCATCGAAAGTGACGGGCACACAAAGTTAAGCCACTTATCAATGTTATATGAGCATCACTTAGGGATAAAACACTCATTAGCATCAACCTTTCCGGGTCTATAGCTAACAAACCAACAAGCTCAACAACTCCATGTCTATTGCCTGGATAATCACCAAGTTCAACAACTCCATGTCTTTACCTTGGGAATCTTTGTGCACTCATCAAGTTCAACCCCTCCAGGTCTTTACCTTGGAATCCCAAAACATCCCAGTTAAGCTCGTTCACAAGAAAGTTGCAATTATTGATCATAAGACCTCATGCCAATTTCAAGTTACAATACGGGGATAAACCAACTAAACCAACCGACTGACTCATATGCCTATGGATCCAATGCATTACAGTCTAAAACGTTACATGACTCAAACGAATGGACTAACGCATTCAAAACATGTAACTCTCAAATAAGATGCAACTAAGTACACCATACGTCCAAGGCTCCTCAACGAGCTACCCAAAACCGAACCAATGTTCCAAAGACTCCACCGAGTACAAATCAAGCCCAAGAGGCTAAAATAGACGTTTGGCTAAAACATGCGAGCCAAAATAGTTATATAAACCAAAATACACATTTTCCCAAAATCTTTAATTCTCAAATTACCATTGACCTTCAACCCCAAACCCCAAAAAGGTTTTCCATTTCTAAAATGTTCCCTATAGCTGGGAATGACCCAAACCCAAAGGACTCACGTATTCGTACCTTTCAAAACGTCCCATTTCATGAATGATGCATAAAACCCAACAGACACTTAAAAGTGCATTTTTGACCAAATACTTACTTATTCAATAATTCATCAAAATCCGTTCATTTATGACATATTTAACGAAATGCCCAAAAATCACAAAGATGTGGGTTACATAAGTTTATAAAGTTAAATATACCAAATAACCCAAAACTTATCAGCAGTTGACAATTTTAATGTAAAGCATAAATACTTTAAAATAAGCATTTTGGCATGTACACCGTTTTCACAAATCAACTTGAACTCACCTTGCTAGATTTAGGCTAAATCTAGGTCTCACCCAACGAGCTCTTTTGAAGGCCGCTCGAATCCTCAAGCCGGAAACTTCCAAAACCTAGATCCATACAATCTAAACCATAAGTAACCAAATCCGACCATGTAGAAACATTCCCCTAACAATATACCAAGAAACCCCAAATAATAACAAAACCCTAGTTTCTCCAAAACTACCAAATCCGAGATTTGAGAAACCAAGCACTAAGAAACCATCAATAGGGCATTTATAACCTTAATACAAGAAAACTTACCCTTGAAGACGATGAGACTTCCGAGAACACCCAATCCAACACTTCAACCCGAGCTCCCAACCGTTGAACTTGATGAGGAAGATGAAGGTGAAGCTTCTAATCTTTGTTGGGTGGGGGAGAACACTTGGAACATGATAGGTTTGGTGCCATGGATACATAGAAACCGATTTTAGGGTTTGGGTTCGGTTTCTAGAGAGAAAAAGGGTGAAAGGGGTTGAGAATAATGAGGTGGGGCTGCTCAAAATCGAATTTAAAACAACCAGAGGCCGCCGACGATTGTGCCCGGCGATTATGCCCAAGGCACTTTCGCCAGGGCACTATCGCCCAAACTGTACCGCGGGCACCACTCTGGGCACTATCGCCAGGGCACTATCGCCCAGAGTGTCCCGAGCCCCGATTTCTTCCATTTTCATCCGGAGCACCCACGATGCGATAAGTCTTAAAAGGTAAGGCGTAAGGGATGAAATTCTATGATCAGAATCAAGGATTTCTCAAGGGATTGGCTTTCACAGACAGGAATTTACGGGTGTTACAGAATACATTCAGTTGACAATGTAAGTTTATTCTGTTTAACATCTTATAGCCCCCCCCTATAGTAAAACTCCAGCTCCGCCCCTGAATCCGGTCATCTTCTCTGGTGAACTTACTTCCCACAACATGACTGTCCCCTTCTTCTTTGGTTTCTCTCCTTTTTTTCATATTACCACATAATCCTGCAAACCCAACCAAACCCTTCCTTTTTCTCACACCTGCAACACATTGGTCCTCCATCGATTTCAAACGCCAACCATTTCCTCCCTAATCATTGATCCTCCCTCCTCCCTACACCATCGATCATCACCACCAACAGATAGGGGTGAGCATAACCCGCCCAACCCGAAATATCCGACCCGATCCAACCCGAAAATAGTTGAAAAACTCGAAACCCGAATATCCGAACCCAAAGATAACCGAACTGAATAAAATATCGGATAATATAGGATCGGGTTGGGTACCCAAATCCCAACCCGACCCGACCCGAATATCCGAAAAACTAACTAAAAGTCTAAAATCGTATACTCCGTATACTCCTTCCCAAATCCCAAACACTGAACAACAAAACAAGAGGGTAGGGTTTACGTTTCAAAGTTCAAACGAGGGTTTACGTTTTTCATCGATTCGATTCATCGTCAGTTCGTCACGTCAATCGTCCCATCCCAGAACTCATCTCGATTCTCGATCGGCTCATCGGCGACGCCGACGACCCACCGACGATTGAGGTTATTTTTTTGAATCTTGATTGAATCTGTAACTCTGTAAGTGTGGACCTTGTGGTTTCGTTTATTTTGTTTTTCTTATTTTGGATGAACAAATCTGTAAGTGTGTGTGGTTTCGTTTATTTGATTTTTTTTTGTTAATAAACTAGGTTAGACACTTAGACTGTTATTACTTTCATTGTTAACTGAATCTTGGGGTTATTCTTCCGAATCTTGATTTTTTTAATGTCATTATATTACTGAAAAACCTAACATTACTTTAGTTGGCGGTTGACACTCGGTTTTGAGCAGCAAATTGCAATTATCGCAGAACTTTAGAAATCAGATTTATCGATTTTTAGAGTTGGTCAATTTTGGTTTAGGGTTTAACAAGGTCAACTTTCAATCAAAATGTATCAGGATTCGAGTTTAGTGTTTGATTTTGAAGATTTATCAGTTGATTTGACAATTGCTTGGTTTCGAAGCTATAATTCAGTCCCGTTTATGCTGCTTCACCATTCTTCCGTCTACTTGGCCTACCAGTAACTCATTAAGTGTAAGTGTGTAACTGTGTAACTTTGTAAGTCTATTTAGTTTGGCACCAATTTGTTGATTATCATATGCTATTGCTTTGAGTTTGAAGTAAGTCCATTTATGTGGACACCTTATGACTTATGTCTCGATCTTGGCACCAATTTGTTGATTGTTCATTTACAGTTCACATATGTCTCGATCTTAAGCTGAAAGTAGTGCACCCCTGAACCAAAGAAGCGTAAAGCTACCGAAACAAGATCTCATGTATGGGATCATTTTGAAAAAATCTTAAGCCCGGAAGGTAATTTGATTAAAGGGAAATGCAAATATTGTGAGAAAACATATGCGGCCGACCCGAAAAAACATGGCACATCCTCGTTAAAGAATCATTCGCTTTCATGCCTCAACATATGGGGTTTTCAGATTGGGTTTGATGGAGATATGGGGTTTTCAAATTGGGTTTGCTGGAGATATGGGGTTTTTAGTTTTGGGTTCGATGGAGATGCCATCTCAACATACTTGATTTTATGCAAGGCGACAGTACTATCCTTTCAGGCCTCTCTGGAGAAGTCACGGTCGTCTCCGGCCTCTCCTACAACCACCATCGCTGCTCACTCGAGGAACTGGTGACAACCGCTATGGTGTGAAACTCCGACAAGTTCCACATTTGTCCCTCACTTCTTCCAACCTCTTCATGACAAATTCCATAGACATATGGCAGAAGACGAACTCCGATGATGCTACCGAGATTGTTTTTTCGTTCAAATGTTTGTAGTCAAAGTTTAAGTATGTTCAGCTACCATTATCCAAATCACTGGATTGGGGTTACAAAACAAATTACTACTACGATTATTATTTTAATATATGAAATGGGTTTGAAATTTCTGAAAACCAGATGAACACTGTGATGAATGGGTGTATTTTTGGATTTAGCAGTACGATGTATGGGTTACATACTTACATCCATGGATGCACAAACAAATACAAACAAGAACACAAAATCAAATATCAATGTGTGTGTCCTTGTAAACATTCAAAACTGAAATTTGGAAAAGATCATAGTGGTTGAAAATGGAGATGATGATGATGAGGGGAGGGACTACTGGAGTGAGTAAATATCACAATGGTTGGAAATATATGTGATGCTCGGTATTGCAGGGGGCAAAATAGGTGACAACGTTAGCAACACCAAGATCGGGTTCAAGATGGTCGATCGGAGACCAGAGGTTATCGACTTAGGATTTTCAGGTAAGTTTTGGGGTTGCCGGAGCAGAGGAAGGTGAACGGTGAGGGCGCTTGAGTGGGAAAGATGAAGATGGAAGCTTCTGAATATGTTATATATATATATATTTTTTGGCCCTAATACTTTGATTATTGGGCCAAAGTTGAGGGGCCATAATTGTAACTTTCCTTTAATTTGGAAATCTATGTTCGTGATACACGAACATATGATACGAACTAGGGCCAAAATTGAAAATAATTTGATTAATGTTTCAAAGATGAGGGGCCATAATTGTAACTTGCCTTTTTATTTAAACCATTTACTTCGTATCACATAATATATACAAACTAGGGGCCAAACTTGTAATTCGGTATATTCGTATCACTCACATGATATATACGAACAGGGGCTAAAATTGTAAATTTGTAATATTATTTAACTCACATGATGGTCAAAAAGGTAAGTTTGGTTCGTGAAATACGAACAGGGGCCATAAATGTAATTTTTTTAAACTGATTTCATTTCCCAAGAACCCATTTCACGAAGTTAATAAAAATTGTTGAGTTTGTAAATTATGTTCGTATATACGAACATATATTACGAACATATGTCAAATTTATCAGATTTAGGGATGTGTTCGTATATACGAACATCTTTCACGAACTTATGGGCTATTTTAATAAATTGAGGGAGAGATTGGTTAGGAGATAAATTCGATTTTCTGAAATGGCTAGTTTAATTAATTTCCCAAACATTTATCTTCTTCTTGTTGACTTGGTTAGTTTGGTCCCTGTTGATAATCCTTCTCTTCTCGTCTCTTCAAACTCCAAGACCCTCGTAATCCTTTGTCTCTCTCATAGATCCCCAAAAATGGCGTCAATTCAAAACGGAAATGATCATGTCAACTACTGATCTTCGTTGCATTTCTTCACAATTATATGTTCAGTGCTTATCAGGTCAGCTAATTTTACCATTCTTTTCATATCTCTTTGATATTGCTGTTGACTTCAACCTTAGTCCAAGTCTTCATCGTCTCTGTTTCAATATTGATGGCTGTTTACAGTATTATAATTGGAATATCAATACTTTCATTTAGTTTTGCCATGTGGTTTCCTTGATCTATGCTTAATGGTCAAGCTCCATTTTGATTATCTTCTTACGTACTATAACAATTCATAAAAGCTTAAGCAGGCAGACCAACTGTTTGTGTAAAGTACTAGCTGACTAGCTTAGAGCAAAATGAAAATTAAAGTTCTAGCAAAGATGCAGCTGTCTCTGTTCGGCCAACAAATGTGTTTAATTGTACAAACTAGCAAAGTAACAAGTTTGAGAGTGTTGATTGGGGAAACTAGAATTCCATTTGATGCTTAAAGATGATTAGCCATGCAGCAGCTTTCCTTGTGCAGGTGCTTGAATGGGCAGACAGGATGAACACCTTGGTTTGCATACATGAGAACGAGGTGATCGCATAGCGGTAAGGAGATGAATGACACTCATAAATGCAGAATTCAATAGGACTGATTTGATCATATATTGTTGTGTCTCACTTCTGTATATCCCTTTTTGGCAAAAAAAATTATACTCTACAAGACCCCTTTATTCTATAATTAGAATCCATTCTTCCATGACTGATAGGGTTGAGTATTTGTCATATTACACCCAAGAAGGAAACTTTTTGGTTGAACAATTTTTTGACAAAAATGGACTCTAACAATTGCATGTTTTAGGTGATGGATTCTAAAATGCAGGTTCATATGCGAACCTTTAAGTAAAACAACTTGGACCAAACATAAATGTGACAAAATCAACTCTTACGATGGACTGAAGGGAATAATAAATATGTTAAATTGACCAAAATTCTGCTTCTCAGGTCCTTGTTCTTATCTTGAAGAGATGACCTCCTGAAGGTATGAGGGTATAAGGTTTAGTCAACCTGCTATACTGGAGAATCTCATGATCCAGAGCATGCCAAGTTGGTAACATTATTTATGATACCAGAACAGCAATGGAAGCAATTACAAGCACCTCTTCCATGGCAGCTGCAGAGTTCATCACTCAGACTATAGAAATACTCACTGAAGCAGCCGTAGAAGCTAAGAATCTTTTTGTAGAGAAGGAGAGTTTTTTAGAACTTGCTTCATATTTGGATAGAATTGTTCCTCTTCTAAAAGAATTAAGGAAAAGGGATATCAGTAATGCTGAGAACAGTTTTGTTGAGATCTTGAATCAACAAGTCAAAGTTGCTAAACAACTGATGACTGAATGCAGCAAAAAGAACAGGGTGTACCTCTTAATGAATTGCCGGTCCATTACAAAACGCTTACAGGACATTACAAGAGAAATTAGCCGGGCATTAAGTCTGATTCCTTTTTCCCAGTTGGATATTTCAGCAAGCATGGTGCAGGAACTTAGTCAGCTCTGCGAAAGTATGCAGTCTGTAGAGTTCAAGACAGCTATGGCAGATGAAATGATTCTGGAGAAAATAGATACAGGAATACACGAGAGGAATGTAGATCGCTCGTATGCCAACAATTTGCTAGTTTCTATTGCACAGGCTCTGGGAATTTCGACAGAAAGATCTGCATTGAAGAAGGAACTTGAAGATTTCAAAAGTGAAATACAAAATGCACAGCTCCAGAAAGACCATGCTGAAGCCATTCAAATGGATCAAATAATTTCTTTGCTGGAAAAGGCAGATGCTACTCATTCTTCAGAGGAAAAAGAGAGAAGCTATTTGACGAAACGCACTTCATTGGGTAGTCAACCTTTGGATCCTCTCCAATCATTTTACTGTCCAATCACCAGAGAAGTTATGGTGGACCCTGTCGAAACTTCTTCTGGTCACACATTCGAGAGAAGTGCAATTGAGAAATGGCTGGCTGATGGGAGTAATTTGTGTCCCCTCACCATGATTCCTTTAGAAAATTCCGTTTTGCGACCTAATAGAACTCTTAGGCAATCAATTGAGGAATGGAAGGACAGGAATACCATGATAACAATTGCTTCAATAAAATCAAAACTCTCAAGACCATTCTCAGAAAACGAGGAAGAAGTGCTTTGTTGCCTGGAACAGCTGCAAAACTTATGTGAACAAAGAGACATACACCGGGAGTGGATAGTGCTAGAGAATTACATACCTATCCTTGTGGAACTTCTTGGAGGTAGAAACCGGGATATAAGGACTCGTGCCCTTGTCATGCTTTGCCTTTTGGCAAAGGATAGTAATGATGCAAAGGTACTTCTACTTCAATATTCATAATGATGATTGTGAGATTCTTCTGTTATATAACCTGAAATACTCTAGTGCAACTTCTACTGCCTTTGGATCTTTCAAATTTTAATGTGCAAAATGGATAGAATGATAAAGAATTTTGGTAGCTGCATTTTGTATTTAAAATCACGCCAACCTAGAATTTCATTATGCGATTGGTAACAATTTAATCATGTTGTTTGTATCTTTGCTCTGTATTTGTTACTTCTCATACCCGAATCTTGTTGTAGGATAGGATTGCAAAGGTTGGTGGCGTCATTGAATCGACAGTCCGCTCACTTGGGCGTCGGATTGCTGAAGGAAAATTGGCAGTCGAATTGCTATTGGAATTATCATGCAATGAAATACTGCGAAAGAGCATTGGGATGGTTCAGGGATGCATACTACTTTTGGTGACCATGTCCAATAGTGATGACACTCAAGCTGCCACCCTTGCAAAGGAGCTCTTGAACAATCTTTCATTCTCTGATCAAAATGTCATCCAGATGGCAAAAGCTAATTATTTTACACATCTGCTGCAGCGGCTATCTTCAGGTTCTTTTTGTAAAGAAGTTATTGATTGATTATTAAATTTCTTAGAGATGCTTAAATCTCATGCCAATTTAGCTTTGAAACTAGTTAGATAGTTATATTGACCTTTTAAGTGATGGCTAGCATGACTGAATTACATATGGAAGTTGACAACATATTGATGAATTTCATTGAGCATGATTTTATACCCATTTCAGTTAGATTATATTTATCTTGGATTAGAAGAGGTCAAGAGGTTGAGATGGACATAAGACTAAAAAATTTCAAAACCTATGATACTTGGTCCAAAGACATTATAGCTATGATGGAAATGTCTTTTGCTTCACATTCATGCCTATTTTCCGAAGATATGACCTCTGATAGGAGTTTTTGGAGACGTAAGACTAGCGTAGCAGACTATGCATGGGATTTACTGTGTCTGATTGGTTTTCTTTGGTGTGGTTATTCATGCATGTTCATCTTACGAGAAGTTTAAATGTGTAATGTTTTGGTATTACCATGTACCATAAAAACCGATATATTTACTGCAAGTACTAGTTAGATCCTGAACAATGGGACGTTTTTTGGCAGGCTCAGAAGATGTCAAGATGAGCATGGTAACAACATTGGCAGAAATGGAATTAACAGATCATAGCAAGTCTTCTTTATTCGAAGGAGGTGCACTAGATTCACTTCTTCACTTGCTCTCACATGGCAATCCTAGGATGAAGGAAACAGCAGCTAAAGCACTTTGTAACCTATCAAGCTTAACAAAAAGTAGCATGCAAATGATAAAACAAGGTTCAGTGAGATTGTTGGTCAATATTCTCTACAATCACACATCATCCCACTGTTTACAGGATGAAGTTGCAGCTATAATCATGCATCTTGCGATATCAACCATGTCCCAGAATTCCAATGAAACGCCCATTTCATTATTTGAATCTGATGGAGATATCGATAGCCTCTTTTCGTTCATTGTCTGTACAAGGCCTTCGGTGCAAGAAAGTTTACTTCATGCTTTTTATGCCATGTGCCATTCTCCTTTAGCTGCTACTGTAAAAGCAAAGTTGAGACAGGTAACATCTTCAGTCCCTAACTTCCCTTTTGATGCATTATGGCTTGCCTTGTTTGATTTAGGTTATGTTTGGCAAACTAGCTTATAAGCTAGCTGGTAGCTGATAAGCTAGCTTTTCAAAATGCTACTATGAGTAGCTTTTCAATAAGTTAGCTTAAGGTCATCCAAACATGTACCAGGAAAAAAAGCTAGCTTATAAGCTAGTTGATAAGCTAGCTTTTTTTTGCCAAACATAGCCTTATTAGCTGATAAACCAGTTGTCCATTAATAAACTAGTCATGTTTGGCAAAAACTAGTTGATAAGTCTAATGACAATGTTAAATGACCTAAAAAGACATGTTAAAAAATTAATTGGAAAATATAAAGGGCATAATTGGAAAATAGTGGAAAAAAGCCCCCGGAGCTTATTGAATTGCTAGTTCAAGTAGCGTTTTAAAGAATAACCTAGCTTATGGCTAATCAATACGGGATTTTTCAATAAGTTCAAAAAATAAGCTACCTTATGGTTGCCAAACATGGCCTTGAAAAGTGGCTACTACAATCTCTGTCAAACATCTAACCAAACTCCACTTTTTCCGTTTAACTTTTTTTTCAGAATTCTGAAAACGGACAAGCACTGGTGCTTTTATGCGACGATGAACACCCGAAAGTACGAGCAAATGCTGTTAAGCTGTTCTGTTGTTTGACGGAAGACGGTAATGACAAAGAGATCATAGATCGCATGGGGCAACAATCAATCGAGACTCTGATAAAGATAATACGGACTTCTAGTGATGAAGAAGAGACTGCTTCTGCTTTGGGTGTCATCTCAAACCTCACACAGTCATCTCAACTCACTGAGTCGCTGTTGAGAGCAGACGGGCTGCCCGTTATATCAGCCTGTCTTCACAATGGAATGCATAACGGGCCCCACAAGAAACGTTTGATAGAAAATTCCGTTGGATCACTTTGTCATTTTACCATCCCCGCAAACCAGCAGTCACAGAAGAAAGTAGCCGAGGCAGGTGTCATTCCTTTACTGGTCCAGTTGTTAGAGCTAGGTACCAGTGTGACCAAAAGAAAGGCATCCATTTCTCTTGCTCAACTTTCCAAAACCTCCTTCCAGTTAAGCCGGCCAATCCCCAAGCCGTTGGGGGGATTATTCAGGTGCTTCTCACCTCAATCAGAATCCGGATGCCCGGTTCATCAAGGAATCTGCACCATAGAATCGTCTTTCTGCCTGGTGGAAGCTAACGCGGTTTCACCATTGGTGACACTTCTGGGAGATCCTGATCAAGATGTCTGTGAAGCTTCTTTAGATGCCTTATTGACCTTAATTGAAGCCGAAAGGCTTCCATATGGCTCTAAAGTTCTTTCTGAAGCTAATGGTATACATCCGATCATAAAGCTACTTAACAGCACTTCTTCGAGTTTGCAGGAGAAAGTACTAAACGCATTGGAGAGAATTTTCCGACTGGTGGATTTCAAGCAAAAATACGGACCGTTGGCTCAGTCGCCTTTAGTCGAGTTGACTCAGAGGGGAAACAGCAAAACAAAATCTTTGGCAGCCAGGATTCTTGCTCAGTTAAATGTGCTTCATGATCAATCATCTTATTTCTAGAAGCATTTATATTATAGGTGATATTTATGAATTATGATGATCAGTGGGTAGATTATCTCCTGACTGGTAGCATTGCATATGATTGTTAGGGAAAACTTGTGTTTCTTAGCTCAGTGGAAAGTTTTGGCATTGATTTTGTACACAGCTTCTGTATTCTATTGTATACCACATTCATACATAATTTAATTTCATGTTTAAGAATTAAGGCTTCCATTCAGACTTTTTTCTAATACCTGTTATATTACCTATCTTATTGTTGCTTTGCGTACAACTTTCATCGTGCACATGCCGGGGTTTTCACAGAAACAACCTCTCTCGATACTGGTGGATGAGGGAAGGTCAACGTACTTCTTACCCTTCTCAGACCTTAGACCCTACTTTCTAGTGAGGTATATTGAATTCGTTTGGTTTATTCAGACTTTTTGGATCTTGCTTTCTTTCCTTCTTTTGAAGACTCTTTGAAAACTGACCCCGTCTAGTGAGTGGTTAGAATCTCACTATCCGAAGCTCGACAGTCATCCAAAAAAGAGTAGATCAGACATTTGTTTTTTAAAGAAACATCCAAAAAAACGTGTACTATGGGTAAGTACTTAGGTTAAAGATGATACTCGAAAGGTGATCGATAATGCTTAATGCCCTTTGGGTTTTGTAACGAGGATAATCAATTCGATTGTTCTTCGATAGTAGTTAGATAGAGCTTGATTGAAAACTATGGACCAACAATATTGAACATTATCAAGAATGTCAAATTTATATAACATGTAATACATTTCTATCTCACATTAAAATATCATATCTACATCTAAAAATTAAAATAAAATAAAAACAAATTGAATAATGAAAAAAACTTGATAAGGAGTCGACACGACATAAAGAGTGTTTGGAGGTTAGAACTTTTGAGTAAACATTTGTGAAATTGAATAAACTAGTCACTTCGGACGAAACCCTTTTCAATTGAACCAAAATAGTCAAAAAAATTCACGAATGATCATTTCGTAACATGCGAAATATACTTTTTTTTTTGGTTAAATATATAATTGGTAGGATTGGCTTGCGAAATCTCTTTAGTGGCTTACGAAATGACCCACCAGAATCATATTTTATTCATAAAAAGTATATTTCAAAAGTTATAGAAATAATTACTTGCGAAATCTTGACTATTTTGGTTCAAATAAAAAAAAATACATCATAGAATAAAGAGGTTTGTTGAGTAGTTTAGACAATTTCCATAATATGTGCTACTATTCACATTACTTTATACTATTTCCTAAATTATTTCATATTATACTCATTATACACATGTTTTTAATTGCCTTTTTTTAGGTTTTCTAATTGCATAAATATTTTATTTTTTAAAAATCTAAATATAACTAATAAAAAAATCAATGCGTTTTATTTTTTACTGTAGATAAAAATCTTTTCTTTTACAAAAAAAAAATATGAAAGTTATCAATTAACATAAATTTATATTTTTCTTAATATTGATTTTAATTATCGCTCAATACATATTTTAAACATTATTTTTTAATAGATGAATCACCAAACTACTCAAAATATAAATTTGCAATTTATTTTTTAGATTATATGATTATAATAGTACATCTCAAGTGGGTATCATATCCAAACTAAACGTTTTATTTAAAATTAACAATATGATCATAGACAAATATATAAAATCAAAAAATATCAAATTAAAGAGTATGTTATCTTGGATCAATCTTTGTAAGTCGATAAAAGATGATTAAAATTAAATGGATGAACAACTTAAAACTTAAAATAGAAAAGAAAATAAAAATGAAAGAGACTTAATAAAATAGAAGAAAAAAGAAATTAGAGAAATGAAATAAACAAAAAAAATTGAATAATAAAAAAAAAAGTTAACAAATTCCTTTAATAAAAAAATCGTTCACAATTTAACTAAAAAATGGAAATTTTAAAAATTAAAAAAATAATAGAACGTGATAGTAATTTTAAATTTTACCTTTATTTTTTATCAAGAATACATCGATGATAATATATTATTTTTTTTATTCATGAATTTCTATTTTCTTAAAATAAAGATTCATTGGACCCGTGAACGATCATTAACAAATTTATTTAATTTTAACCATTTGAATCACAGTCTGATTTTATTCTAAAATCAAAACCATTTTCTATTTTGAAAAGTCAAAATCAAACCTAACCAACCAAGAGAAAAACTCTACCGGAGTACCCTAGTTAGTTGTTGTTGCCATACATACACATAATAAAAATGTACAAAAAAAGCCCTAAAACTCGGCTCGAAAGAGCTCGATCAGACTCTCTTTCAACCCCATATCCTGGGTTTGCTTTTTGAAAAACGGGCTTGAAAGGTCCAGACTCCAGCATGTACAAACCGCGTTGGTTGGTACTTGGTAGGATTTCAATTCCTTCACTTAAGCCGCCAATGAATGATGAATTCCTTAAATTGTGGAATTCAATGGAATTGGAAGGATTCCATCCATTTCATTCCGTAAACCAAACATGAGCTCGGAATTCATCATTCCAATTCCTTCAAATTAAATCTAACCAAACTAACCCTAGTTGGACCCGTAAATTAGTAAAGAAATACATTGAAATAGAATCTAAAATCCATATTAAATAATAAATACTACCCAATTACAATATTCCAAGAAAGTTGGAGAGAAATAGAATACAGAAAAAGCATGGTTATTTTTCCATAAAAAGCTAGAAAAAGAAAACTAAAAAAATAAAAATTCAGTTTTGTGATGAAGATGAAGCAGAAATAGGTTTGTTGATCTCGTCTTCAATGGCTTTCTCCAACCACATCTCTGCATCTTCCATCATTTCTGGACTGAGTCTGATCATGAGTATGCAAAACTCCATTTCATTCAAGAATCCATCTCCATCAAGATCACCTTCCATCACCATCTCCTCTGATTCTTCTTTGCTCATTCCTTCCATTCCCAGAATCCCCGAATTCTTTCTCAAGCTCTCCGCCGTTATCACACCTCTCGTCTCGTCCGCCAGCAACCAGAAACCACCGCATAGCTCCTCCATGAACCGCCCTACCTCTAGCTTCTCCGCCATCACCGGAAGCAAGTCTTGGTACCCACCTTTTTCTTCCATTTTCTGATTTTGGAGAATTCTTCAACTTGTCAATTGGGTTGAGACAATTCCACCATCAACATTATATTATACACATATATATTATAAGAGAGGGAGGATCATGGAAAAATCCAAAAAAACAAATAAACACCCTAGTAACCGTTCATCTCGACAGTATATACATGTGCATATAAGTAATTTAAGTGATTTTTTTTGGTTTGTTCATGCATGTGTGCAGGTTACAAATTACTTGTATGTATAGGTGCATACCGTCTAAATGAACGATTACCATAATATTCCTCAGTTTTTCATTTTTTTGCGGTTTTCACCCTATAATATTATAATTAATTAGATAAAGAAAAGAAAAACAAATATATGGTCTCATAGAAGTTAATGGAAAAAGATGAAAAGGATGTGGTTGTAGGAAGCTTCATGGGAAGGTAAGGTTCCATTAATGTCTTTTGGAAACATTCTCCATAGTTATGACCTTCCATTACTTGTCTTCTTTCTTCTTCTTCCTTCCATGAACCTTCCTCCCTTTTAACTCTTCCAGTTTGGATTATAATTGCATATATTTTTTAATACATAATTGGATATCATCTCATCAAATCGATCCAGATTGGATGTTGAGATTTTCAATACACTATATTTTTTATAGTGTACTGAGATGATAAAATTATAAAATATTTTAATATTATAATTAAGGTTAAAATCTTCAAAATATATAATTTGTCTTTTGATTCTCTACTTTTAAAAAATAATAGAAAATCTGTTGTAGATGCTTTATAAAATCTAATCGCTTTTTCTTGGAGATATATATATATATATATATATATATATATATAATATTGTTATGTTTAAGACATCGTTTGACAAAAATAAACTAACTTATTTTTTAAGTAGATGTTTGGATGGATATAAGTTTATAAGCTACTTTATTAATAAACTACTTGGAGTAGCTTATGATCAATTTTTTGTGACTTTTTCTAATTATACATTTATTAATATTACTTATTATTTATTAGTATTAATTATAAATAAATTTTAATTATTAAAAATTATTATTACTAATATTAATTAAAAAAATATTAATTAAATTTTAATTATACGTACATTGATGTTAATTTTTAACTATTTAGAATTATTGTAAATCATATCAATTACTTTTATATATATTTTTAATATTAGTCAATATATTTTAGTTATCAATTAGTATTATTTAAGATCATAAGTTAATGTAGATTTTTTTTAAATTTGTTTAACAAATTCAAAATTTATAGTATATATAATAATAAATTTAAATTATTTAAATTAATATATTATATTATTTAATTTTTTTTATACTATCTTATTTGTTTTAATTAACATATTATATTACTATAAATTTGTTTTAATTATATTATGAAATATTGTAATTGGGTATTTTTTTTCAAGATGTCATTTTATATGTTTTATCAGCTAGTTTTTGTCAAACATGACTTATTCATCAGTTAGCTTATCAGTTACCAGCTACCTTATCGGTAATCAGTTAGCTTATCAGCTAGTTTGCCAAACATAACCTAAGTCTATACTTGATTATTGTATCTATAATCTATATTACATTATAGAGCATTTACGTAAAAGTCTTACAAACATTTTATTAAGTATTACGTATATCTTAGTAATACATAAATTCCTTAAATTTCAAGTTTACAAGTAATTATTGCATATAGACAAAATTTTAAAACTTTGTAAACTCCATAAAACCAACTAATCATCAATTGATAAACACATTCAAATACATGATATCTTTGAACCCTACTAATACGACAAAATATTTCATCACTATTTTATAGAAAAACTTATAATTAACTTAATTTATTCATACGAAAAAATACTCCACCACTAAAACTAAAATTTATTTTTAGATCTAAAATAACAAAATTTTAAATTAAACAAATTACACAGAAAACAAATTATATATAAAAACAACTTATATAAAACATACTACAAATTTGGTCCATGTGGTTTGTGGAAAATTACAATTTTCATCCATGTAGTTTCACAACTTCAAGATAATCATCGTGGTTTGCAAAAATGCTCGAATTTGGTCCCTCCTTCTAACGGCCATTAAAAAATTTCATTAAACGAAAGACAATTTTGTCTTATATCGATTTTTTAATCTCGAGTAAACTACAAATTTGGTCCTGTGGTTTCTCGAAAGTAACACTTTTCGTCCCTACAGTTTCGAAATTACAGTTTGGTCATTGTGGTATGCAAAAATGACAGGATTTGGTCCCCCCCTCTAATGACAGTTAAAAAATTTTGTTAAGTGAGGAACAATTTAGTCTTTTATCATTTTCTTCTATTTTTCTTTAAAAAATAAACTCCACTTGATAGTATACAAACCACAGGGACCAAATATGTATTTAGTTATAATATATCCATCTCCTAAAACACATTGTCCCTAAGACTAACTTTCATGTCCGATGTCCTCCATTTTCTCTGGCGGCTACCTTCCTGCTTTCCCTCTGCCATGTTCTCACTTCCAACCACAATCATCTTCATCCTCCATCACCCTAACTCTCTCTCCTACCCAAGTGTCGCTAACCCCTGTGACCACCAACACCACCCTTCGGTTACACAGTCGCTATACACATCGCTATACACAAATGATGAAGAACATAGCAACAGGATCTCTCCTTGTTAATAGAGAAGACGAAATCGAAAATCCCTTTATTCTTTATCTCATATATCTCTTCCGATGACAATCAATCTCTGTAAAATAGAAAGTCTCGTCCCTTTATTTTGGTATTTAGGGTTTGTGTAACACCCCAATTTTGGGAATTTCTGTCCTAATTTGATGTTGAGCGAGGTAGCCGAAACGAAGACAAAAAATGTCGGTAGTGTTCTGCGCTGCTCATCCGCGCGGAGCTCTGTTTCTTTTCAAATCCAGAACTCGGCGTGACTCTCCGCGCGAGTCGAACCCCGCCGTCGACCGTGCGCGAGCACTATGTAAATAAAAAATGGAAAATCGGCCTTTAACCTCATTTTCTCCTCATTCCCTTCTTCTAAAACTCTCCCAACAGGAAAACTAGGGTTAGGTCATTTTGGGGCTTCATTGAAATGTTCAACAATTATTCTTCCTCAAAAGTCTTTATCATCAACCTAAGATCATCACCTTCATCGTCTTCATCATCTCCTCACCATTGTTGGCATATCTTGGAGTTTTCCAAGAAACCCATTTGTAAGTCATTCTAACCATTCCTAGACCTTTGTTACTGTTAAAACCTTTCATATTAACATCTTAGAACATCTCCCTTGATGTATCTCTCATATTATGAGTTTCGATCTATTTTTGGGTATTTTGGATATTTGGGATTTTGGTAAAGTCTAGTGTGAATCTGATTTTTGGGAGTTACTCTCAGTGTGTTTTGGTTTGTTTGTGACCTAGATAAGGTTTCTAGTAGTGGATGTTTGCGGATTTGAAGCCTTCTTTAAGGAAGCTCAAGTTTGGGGTCAAAACCTAGATTTAGTCTAAATCTAGCAAGGTGAGTTCTAGTTGCATTGAAAAACTATATACATGTCAAAATGCACATATTTTGGGGTTTTGAAAGTATATCCATGAAATTACTTCATTTTGATAAGTTTTATGAATAGTTGTATACTTACACATATTTGTGTTATAAAACCCTTGAAAATGGTTTACAATATTATATGAGGTGTTGAGTCACCAGACGGGGGATTTTGAACGTATGTTACACGCACACTTTACAATCGATGAGTTTTATGGTTAAATGGGTATTTGTACGTACTTGGGATGTCAAGGCTATATAATGGTTTGCTAATGATGTTTGGGTGTTTTATCCTCAAAATGATATTTAAACCAACTAATGGAGATCCATTGGATTTATTGGAGAATTTAGGAAACCTAATGTGTTGGGTTTTATTTTGCGAAAAGTTGGATACAAATGGTTATTTTGGGATTTTACCCTACTTATGAGTTATAGGATATTGGTGCTTTAAACTATTTCGGCTTTAACAGTGTGAGTAAATGAAAAATTGTCATTCTTGACACGATGAGTATTTTGGGAAAATTATGAATCTTATGGTTTAGGCCTTCGACCAATTATACGTTGGAGAAATACCAATTTTGGGAAAGTTATACTTCGGCATATGTACCATATTGGCTTCATTCTTATTGCCAAATGTTTTATGATGCCTTATGACTTGACTTTTACTTTAATGAGTTTTGGGACGTTATCCGGTTTAATTAGCTCAATAAGGAGCGTTTTATGGAAGTGTACTTATTGCACAAATGTTGGTTATTACATGTTTTGGATGCATTAGTTCATTCATATGGAGTCATATAATGTTTAGACTGTAATGCATTGGATCCATTGGCATATGAGTCGTTATGTTCATCATGGAGTTTTTGATGTCCATGTTTGAGTCTAGTGAGTGGTCCCCAAGTCATGTGGTTATGTAAGCTTGCGGTGGTGCTCTTGGAGAGCAGTATACGGAGCTAAATCTTGTGGTGGTGCCCATGGTGAGCCGGATACGGAGACTTGTGACTTTTGTGGTGACACTCATCTAGAGGTCGAGTAGACTAGGGTTATTTGGGTATCTTGCGATGGTTGCTCAATGGAGCCGTATATGGGGATCCATGACCCATAGTAAATCTCGTGAACGTTGATAAGTGACTTAACTTGGTGTTCCGCCACATTCAATGGAATCGGGTCTCCCCCGTCACCGGAAGGTGTTATTTTCGGGTATTCCCTTACCCGTACTTTCGGTGTTGAAACGTACCATTTTATTTATACAAATAGTATTTTGATGAAATACCTCTTGGGTGCATTTTGGGGAAATTGTATGGCGAATAATTATTTAAAAAGGTGTGGTTGGCGTTGGTAGAAGTGTGGTTTGTAAATAAAGCCTTTTTATAACTTATATTTCAAGAACGGGTGTTTTTAGAGTGAAATATTTGTCTAAACATTTTATGATTTATATGATGAAAACTGCTTTAACTCACAAGGCGTTAAGCCTAACACTTTTTCTTTTCGACATGTATATTAGGTCTTAGATGGATCTGAGTGGCGAGTGGGGCTTGGTAGAAGTTCCGGTAGGATGGCATTAGAGACGTCATTCGGTCTTGAGAAGATAGCAAATTTTGTGGTTTTAGTAACACCCGACCGACTTTGTCCCCGTTTGTGGGATTAGTTAGTTTCATTAGAACTCTGATACATGTTGTAGTATTTTCTTCCCTTGTAAACTTTAGATACTTGTTGCTTCGAGCTATGTATTTAAAGGATTTTTGGAAGTTTTAATTTGTCTGCTATTTTCGAATTTAGGGGTGTTACAGTCTGATTGGTTTTGTACCTTAAATATGTAAATTGTATGGAATTTTTAGGGGTTTCTTCAATATTCTTTTCCTTTCCCTCCCCCATCCCCTGTAATCAAATCGAATCTCTTACAAACACCAACCTGGAGTGTGTGGGCGTGGATCAGAAGTACATGGGAGTGCAAATTGAAAGGAAAGAGGTGGATGGTTTTTTTTTCTGGCTTCACAATCACAATCCCTCCCCCCTTTCGACTCCTTTATCCTGCTTCAACCACCAAAACACACACACACACCTCCACGAACATTTAACTTTTGGTTTTAGATTAGGGTTTGAAAGAGTTTCAGTTTGGATATGGGTTTGATTTTGATTTTGATTTTGAGGTTTAGATTTGGGGTGGGGTTTGTTCTAGGTTTGGAGGTAAAGATGATTTTCCGATGAAGTTTCCGACGAAGATGATTTTCCGATGAAGATACAAGTTGTAGAGTTGCAGACATATATATATATATATATATATATATATATGATACAATATATATTGTTTACAGTTTGTTTTTTAAAGAAAAGTGTGAAGAAAAGTATAAAAAGACTAAAATACCCTTGACTTAACAGGTTTTTTTAATAGTCTTTAAAGGGAGTGACTAAATCCGGTCGTTTTTGAAAACCACGATGGCCAAACTATAATTTCAAATTTGTAGGGACGAAAAGCGTTACTTTCGAGGAACCATCGGTCCAAATTTGTAATTTACTCTTTAATTTTTTATCCAATCAAAATCGATTTTATGATTTGTGTGGTTTTTAATTGGGTAATAGACAAAAAATCGATAAAAGAACAAAATTGTCCCTCACTTAACGGAATTTTTTTACGGGCATTAGAGGGAGGGACTAAATCTAAACGTTGTCACAAATCACGATGATCATCTTCTAATTTAATTTCAAATTTTAGGAATGAAAAATGTTATTTTCGATAAACCACCTGGACCAAATTCTTTGCAGTTTATTGTAATATTTAATTTAACATATATATTATTGGTTTGTTTTCTTATACTAAATTAGTAAGTGATAGCGGAAAATCGTATAGGTCCACAACGTGGCCACTATGTTGCCACAGTGGCGGTGCAAGTGCACACCGGACACTATGATCGCTATTAAGTAATAAAGTGGAAGAGTACCAAGATCGTTTCCACAGGGACTAGTCAACTAAGAATCAAAAAACTTTCATGAACTTCTAGTGCTTGTTGAGTTTTGAGAACAATATCAATATTTGTGAGTTTTAAGCAAACTAAACAACGATTAAAAGGGATTAACAAGATAAAAGGTAGGATGTGGGTACAAGCATTAACTAAGACTGGTGTAGTAACAATATGGTCAGAAACAAAATGACACACAATATCTTTAGAAACCCCTTTCTCTCGAAAGTGAGTTTCCTCGGAACGTGGCCACGTTGCACCGACAAAGTCACCACTTTCGCCAACTCAAGACTTGCCGACTTAACTAAGTAAACCTTTAAGGATTTCAGTTCCACCAGTATGGATATAGAAGCCCAAATCTTTTTGTGACACCTATATCGACCGACATTTTGAACCTTAGTTAAAGTCATGCAAAAACCAGTATCTCTACGTGGTTATAAAAGACTTTCTCAAATCTTCTTTGCATCACTCAAGTCGTATTTCGGATCTGCCCCTCTCGAGGTCTAAGATCTAATATTAACACTAACAAGTTATCGGCTTGTCCGCGTTGAGTTGAAGTCCCGACTCGAGTGACCAAGTCTAAGAGTTAGCAAAGATGGCAACTGATAACTCTCAAATATTGAGAGTTAATTCCTCTCTTTTCGTTTTCGTTTTACCATATTTTCTCCCATTTTGTCCCTTTCCCCTTCGTTTGGTCTAGTTGTTCAAACATTGTGATGAAATCTCAAGAATGCAAAAATTGTGGTTTTACTAACTTTTTGTGCAGAAGGTGGCCACCTTGCCACCACGTTGGGAAGATGGCTGAAAATTAATGGATAAAATTTAGCCATTCTTGGAAAGTTTTCCTTTTGAAGAAATGAAAAGAATTTTCTGCACTTTCACAAGAATAAACAAGGAAGAGGACAAGAGATGTAAGTCAAAGGAATGTGCTATACTCTTCCTTAAAGGCTACTTTTTATGTTTGGTCACATCAACATTTCTTCTTCCTTGGGCTATAAATTGGAGCTTGGAGGAACCATTTGAGCATCAACAACATCCAGGAGCATTCAATACCCCTGGAGCTTAGCATTTAATTTCTAGTCTCTCTTTAAAGCTTGTAATTTAGTTGCATTTAATTTTAATTTCTTTGTAATAGTTGTTGCCAAAGTGGCCACCTTGTCACCACGTTGGCAGCAGCCCTTTAAGTTATTTATGCACTTTATGTTTTCTCCTTCTTCTCTCATGTCTTTTACTGTTATTATGAGCTAAACATCCCCTTTGGGTGTGGGTATGAGCCAAGGCTAAGACTAGTAGGCAACACTTGGGTGTTGCCATCTTTGCTAACTCTTAGACTTGGTCACTCAAGTCGGGACTTCAACTCAACGCGGATAAGCCGATCACTTGTTAGTGTTAATATTATATCTTAGACCTCGAGAGGGGCAGATCTGAAATACGGCTTGAGTGATGCAAAGAAGATTTGAGAGTCTTTTATAACCACGTAGAGATACGGGTTTTTGTATGATTTTAACTAAGGTTCAAATGTCGGTCGATATGGGTGTCACAAAGAGATTTGGGCGTCTATATCTATACTGGTGGAACTGAAATCCTTAGAGGTTTACTTAGTTAAGTCGGCAAGTCTTGAGTTGGCCAACGTGGTGACAAAGTGGGTGCAACGTGGCCACGTTCCGAGGAAACTTATTTTCGAGAGAAAAAGGTTTTTAAGCCTGTCGTGTGTCATTTTGTTTCTGACCAAGTTGTTACTACATCAGTCTTAGTTAATGCTTGTACCCACATCCTGCCTTTAATACTGTTAATTCCGTTTAATCGTTGTTTAGTTGCTTAAAACCCACAAATATTGATTTTGTTCTCAAAACTCAACCAAGCACTAGAAGTTCATGAAAAATTCTCTGATTCTTAGTTGACTAGTCCTTGTGGAAACGATCTCGGTACTCTACCACTTTATTACTTGTAGCGATCATAGTGTCCGGTGTGCACTTGCACCGCCACTGTGGCGACATAGTGGCCACTTTGTGGACCTATACGATTTTCCGCTACCAGCAACACCCAAGTGTTACCTACTAGTCTTAGTCTTGGCTCATGCCCACACCCAAAAGGGTGTTTAGTTCATAATAACAGTAAAAGACATGAGAGAAGAAGGAAAGAACATGAACATAAATTGCATAAATGAAACTTAAAGATTGTTGCCAAGGTGCTCACAACGTGGTGACAACGTGGCGACAACTGTTACAAAGAAATGAATCTTAAAAATTAAATGCAACTACACTACAAGCTTAAAAGAGAGAATGTAAACTAAATGTAAAGCTCCAGATGATATTGAATGCTCCTGGAAGTGATGATGCTGAAATGGTGCCTCCAAGCCTCAATTTATAGCCCAAGGAAGAAGAAGTGCTGATGTCACCAATCATAAAAAGTAGTTTTAAGGAGGAGTATTGAACCTTCCTTTGACTTACACCTTTTGTCTTCTTCCTTGATTATCTTGTGAAAGAGCAGAAAGTTCTTTAATTTTCTTCAAAATGCAATCTTTCCAGAAATGGCTAAAACTTATCCATAGATTTTCAGCCAATGTCGCAACGTGGTGACAAGGTGACCACGTTCTGCACAAAAAGTTAGTAAAACCGAAATTTTTGCAATCTTGAGACTTCATCACTATGTTTGAATAATTGAGACCAACTGAAGGAGATAAGGGACAAAATGGGTGAAAATGTGGTAAAATGAATACGAAAAGAGATGAATTAACTCTCAAGATTTGAGAGTTATCAGTAAGACTAGACATATACCCGCACGATGCAGCGGAATGTAAGTAAAGAATGAACAATTAATGCTACTTCGTTATAGACATGTCATCAACAATCAACCATGACCTAAAAATCACAATTTATGAAACCCTAAAACCCTAAACCCATAAAGATATTCAATAATTAGTTTATATTACAATTATTGACGGAAAAAATTATAATGATATAATTTATAATAAAAATGAAACGTATTTTACGATTATGTATTTTTAATGTGCTAACGATGGAAAAAAAATAAAACGTATGGATAAAAAACAAATTAATTCGTAGATATTCATGATATTTAATAGTACAGTTAAATTAAAAAAATATTCAACATTTGGCTCGTTTTGAAGGTATTGACGAGACGATTATAATGGTATAATTTGTAAAAAAAAAAGAAACGTATTTTTTCATGGCATTTTTGTTCATATACAATTATTTGTGTTAATATGATAATGGTGTAAAATGAAAAATGAAAAAACAAGGGATATAAAACAAATTAAATAAGTAAGTGTAAGGGTTAAATGTAACATTGTACAATAAACACTTTGTACAAATAACCGTTTTAGAATCTTTATAATATAGTAGAGATATATTCAACCATCCACTTGTAATTTCTATTTACTCAAACATAAATTTCGAATTCAATCCAACTTTCAATTTAAAACAAAATCTTGCATACTACTTCATAATTAACACCGATAAACAACTAGTATATACATAATACATATGCCTACAAATCCAATAATGGTTTTGGCTATATGGACATGTATGTAAATCATGCGTTCCTTTACAGAGAATCTGATCCTTGTTCATGTTTTTTCTAGAATAACAAACATAAGATCGATATAAAATTTGATCATCTATATGTTCTCTACAACCGACTTTAGTTTTACACAAATCTTTTGGTGTTATTTGCTTTTACTTTTAGGTTATACTAGAAGCGTACTCGTGCAATGCAGTGAGATACATCACGATTTTAATATTTCATTTTATTTTTTTGTCGATTTACAGTACGATTTTGGATGGTTTTGAGAAAGTGATAATGTTTTTTTTTTATAAATTTGTTTAATTTAGGCTTAATAATATAATGTTTTTTATATAAAAAATTAAGTATTTTGTTAGAATTCAATGATTATCTTATATATTTTAATAACATCTAGAAAAAATAATCAATTACATATTTAATAATATAATTAAAACAAAAATATAGTAATATAATATATTAATTAATAGTGATACATGGAAATGTCTGCATAAAAGAAAGACCCATCACATACCAAATTGGTGGGTGTTAGAAGTCTGCAGTAGTAATATGTATATTGTGCTTTGATACTTGTAAATTAAGAGATTTTTAAAATCTTGCATAAAATGATGGTACCTTGTGCCTAATAATTTGTATTTAAGAGTTTTTTATCCGTGCTTTATAATATAGTATTAATATTCTTTTCAAATTGAATATCAACTCCGATATTTAACTTCAAAAATTATAAGAAATGTGCTTATATGTTTATTTTAACTTTTAAGCATATATATATATATATATATATATTATATGCTTAAAACATGTATTATAAATTTAGGGGAGGCTAAATGCATCTATCTATATATTGCTATATACATTTCTATCTATTAATTTCCTCCTTACGTATACACACATAATCGGGATACATATAATAACACCCTAAATTTACAATTACCGAGAATCTCATCTGATTCCTTTGACCATATATTGTCAACTATGAATATTTTAATATTTCAACAATAAAATCCCGAAAGAAATAAGTTAAATCGTGCACCAAAGTTTGTTCCAAAAAGCTGGTTGAGCACAAAATAATATGAGAAAATCTAGTTCAATTTCCTACCACTAAATGAGATTATTAACAAGATTTGAACATGTCATATAGAGGAGGTTTGGTTGAGAATTGCATTTTCATTATGAACCGAAGAATCATCAAAAGCATAAATTTCAATTGAACTTATATATATATATATATATATATATATATATATATATATATAGGGGTAGTTTAATTTGTAATCCATGAAAATCTTACAACCCATGCAACCCACTTCTTAACCGTTGGATTAATGATCGACGGTTACAATACATGTGGGTCCAATATTTTCAATTAAATAAATCAAAAAAATAAAAATAAAATAACCGTTTTTCATAAATCCAACGGTTAAGATGTGGGTTGCAAGGGTTGCAACATTTTTAAGGGTTGCAAAATATCCTTCCACTATATATATATAGGTGTGTATGCACGTGTGCGTATGAGCAAACAAGAAGACGTTCAATATACGAGAATGCAAGAAGTTAGGATCACATATATGATAAAATATGTCTAAAAGGATAGTGATCTGACCCTTCTCGTAATTCTCACAAATTAAGCGTCTTTTCGTTGGAATTTGTCCCCTCTCTCTCTCTCTCATTCTATCTATACCATATTATAAAGATGACATAAAAAACTCTTAAAAACAAGTCTTAAAGCTTAATGTATCGCTATTTAATGCTAATTACTTAAAAAACAGCCATAAAAGTTGTATGTACTACATTTAATGCTATTCATTAATTTTCAATCATTATCTCTAACCATTTTAACTACCCTAAAATCATTTCCCACTTTAACTCCCCTAAAATAACTCTCACCATATTTTAGATATAAAAAATCTAAAATATAATTAAAAAATCTTACAGAATATTTTAAACCAAAATAAAATAAACAAATTACATTATATTATTAAATTATTAAACCAAAATAAATTACATTATATTATTAAGTCTAAATTAAACAAATTTATATAAAAAAATCATTATCACTCTCTCACAACCATCCAAAATCGTAATGTAAATCGACAAAAAACAGAAAATAAAATGAAACGTTAAAATCGTGATATATCTAGCTGCATTGCGTGAGTACACTTCTAGTATATATATATATATATATATATATATATATATATATATATAGAGAGAGAGAGAGAGAGAGAGAGGGTCATTCAAGGGAGAACTAAGTTATCTGTGGTAACCATGAGATCCAATATTAACCACAAATCAGAAGATAAATTAGGAAATCAATAATTTTAGTAATTTTAATTAAAGATATTTTAGTTATTTTTGAGATCTCTCTATTCTCCTCTCTCATCTCTCCAGTAAATACTATTCCGACGAATACGTGATGCTCACTGTGATACACTTTATAAATATCGGAAATACGTGATGCACATTGTGATACACTTTGTAATGATCGAAAATACATGATAGCACACTATGATACCCTTTTGTAAACATCGGAAAAACATCGAAAATACGTGATAGCACACCGTGATACACTTTGTAAAGATCCAAAAAACATCGAAAATAAGTGATGCACACTGTGATACACTTTGTAAAGATCGAAAATACATGATAGTACACTATGATACCCTTTTGTAAACATCAAAAATACATGATAGCATACTGTGATACCATTTTGTAAAAGGAAATAAGAAAATTTAGGAATTAGGTTATATTTTAGGAATTAAACAAATTTACTAAAATATTATTTTTTATTTATTTAAAATTAATATTAATTATTCTAAATGTGTGGCTCATATTAGATCTCACAATTATCACAAACTACCTAGTTCTCATTTGATTAAGCCTATATATATATATATAGGGGTTGTTTTATTTGCAACCCTTAAAAAGGTTGCAAACCTTGCAACCCACATCTTAACCGTCGGATTCATGATCGGCGGTTACAATAGATATGGGGCCCAATATTTTTAATTAAAAGAAACAGAAAAATAAAAATAAAATAACCATCGATCATGAATCCAACTGTTAAGATGTAGGTTGCAAGAGTTGCAACCTTTTTCAGGGTTACAAAATATCCTTCCACTATATATATATATATATATATATATATATATATATATATAGGGTCCCCTTCATTTGCTAACCATGACATTGGTACTAACCGTGCTAACCAATTTGGACCGTTCGTTATTTAGATCAATGGATCATAATTAATTGAATTTTTAATTTTAGAAATAATAAATTAAAATATTAGGAAAATCTGGTGCATAAGGGTAGAAGGTTAAATTGGTAAAAACGCAAATACCATTAAATAAATATGTGCACACGTTGCCAAAAATATAGGCGCATAATTAGGGATTGGAACCATCTTCACGTTGCCAAAAATATAGGCGCATAATTAGGGATTGAAATCATCTTGATGGAATATATTAAAATATGAGCATTATTATAAAAATTTATATTATATAATATATAATAAACTTTAAAATTACTATAATTCTCTAATTAATATTTCGAAAGTAGGACATATATTTGGGATAAAAATTTGGTTTGTGCATATCTATTGAAGTGCTCATAAAGTTTTCATAAGTATTGAGATTTTATGATTTTTCTTTGGAATAGTGTTTTTTTGGGATTATGACTCTACTGCATTATTGCATTGTAGATAGTTAGTGATTACGAACATGAATGAACAAATGCTTTAGTCATTCATTTGTGCATATGAGCATTTTTCTAAATTGTGCATATATGCATACATTATGGAGTTACCAATTATCCGTTTGAAATCAACTACGGTTTGATGTGCACTATGCGCATATTAGCATGTTTTAGTTCCCCTATTATGATTTTTACATATGTTAACATTATTAAGTTCTGATGTATACTATTAGACTATTCAATATGAATAGGGAAAAAGGTTGAAGATATACAAATATGCCCATTAGCAAGGTTAATACTTTTAAATACTTTGAGAAAACCGTTGTGCATATGGGCATAATTTGGGGTTAGGCATATGATGAAATTTGTGCATTGGATTGTATATGTGCATTGTTTGGAAGTTGTGCATATCGGCAAATGGTAAGATGTGTCCAATTATAGTGTTGCATAACATAATATACATTGTGAGAAGCGATCTTTAGTGGGTAAACTATTTGGATTGTATATGCATATGGGCATATGGTAATATGTGTCCATTTGGAGTTCTGCATAAGAGCATCTAGGTAGTGGGTAAACTGTTTTATTTGGATAAACAGTTGTGCATATGCGAATTCTTTTGGAGTAGTGCACATGAGCATATGGTATGGAGTTTTCTTCAATGGGTAAACTGTTTGCTCTTTATGTGCCTGTGTGCAATGGATTGTATATGTGCATTGTTTGGAAGTTGTGTATATGGACAAATGGTAAGATTATCCGAATTCTTGCGATAATCCCATATTCATCGGTTCGACAGAATCGTATTGACGTGTGCAAGGGGGGACGTTTTGATTATCAAAAATAGATTCCAAAAAATCTCGTTATCAACATCAGACGTGATTCGATTTTCGTTCATTATGATTTTTTTTTAAAAGCAAATATATTAACCAAACCACCACACATTACAAGAACCAAAGGTTTGCAAGACACAAACCAGTGCAGCACCAAACAAAAACAAGACCTGTGCAGCAACAGCAAACCAAATCCTAACACAGGACCCGAACAAAACCACAATCACCAAAAGAAAAAAAACAGGAAACACAAGACAAAAGCCAGAATCAGGAACCGAAGGTCGGGCACGAAACGAGTAGCTCAAAACCGCGCCCGCACCGCACCTAAAACCACTCTGAACCTCCTGATGGAAACAGACCACGAACCAAAAAAAAACTGAGGCCAAAAAACAGCACCTGCCCGAACTGATCTATCCCGAATCTGCCTCTCCAACCACCACAACTTACGGACAACTGGTTGGATCATTCAACCACTTCGTTCATTATAATATGCACTGGAAACACTAATGGTTCTTCTTCCACAACGATGATAAACCAGAAAGAAAATTTCAACTCGATGAGTTTAGAGGCTTATGCAGTTAGAAGATGATTGAATGCTTGAAAATAGGAAAGATATAACTACTCGTATTAACTTGATATGATAGAATTTTAAATTAAAAATATTAAAATTGAAATTCATATCATTACCATAACAAAACTCCATGAAATATGGAATAATATTAAATGGGGCGTGAGTTATTAATTTACCATATTGCCCTTTGATATTGAATATCCTTAATCGCAATACATAATCTCTAGGAACAATCTGATTGGTCGAAAGTTGGTTAGCACGGTTAGCACCAATAGAACGGTTAGCAAATGAATGACCCTCTCTCTCTCTCTCTCTCTCTATATATATATATATATATATATATATATATATATATTACTTGTCAACCCTATTGAATCATGACTATTTGCATTTCAATTCAATGTTAATTCTTGCTTTGTGTTCAACTCATGATTTTTCTTGATTCAAAGAAACACTCAGTCTTGACTTTGAACAAACAGTTTTTAGAAATAATTTATGCTTAAAGACTAAAACCAGAAAACACAAAGAAACAAATAATTTATTGTTCATTTTAAAAAATGAATCCAATAAACCAAAACAATAAACAATGCTACCAATTGTCTTTCACAATCTTGAATTTTTCAAGCACGGTTTTTGATTCTTTGTACTTCTGTGATTCCTCATGAACTTTCTCGTATCTCCATCCCAAAACCTCCCCACAATCTGAGCACTCGACATCCGCCACCGTGTACAAACCCGTGATGAAGCGGCGGTCCATTTTAGGACCGACCACCAAGTTCATCACGTGGGAAAACAAGAACGCTCTCCGACGATGGCCCGCCTGCAATGACAAATTAATAACATACATATATAAACGCATTGCACCTCGAAGAAAAAATAAAATTAGATTCGTGATAACGTATGTATATATATTTAGGTGTACCACGAAATGTTTAGAGACAATATCATCATGAAGTGCGACACGATTACGACAGTTGTAGCAAGCATACAACCTTGGACCGATGAAATCTGCCATAAGAGAAGAGTTTTGGAGATGATCGAATGAAAATTAATGAATCAAAAAGGTTCGAGTAAAGAGAGATGATATGGTGAAGATCGATGTGATAAGCTCTAACTAACAAGAAACAAACTATACTAGAATCTTTTTAAATTAATATATTATCTAAGAGCATCTCCAACAGCATTGTTAAAATAGAAAAAAAATGGATTTTTGTTCTCTAAACCTCTTCAACAGCTTTGCTATCTTGTTTGCTATAATAGAGAAAAGTTAAAAATTTTCCAAGTTTAGAGAATTCTCTAAAACTTGATGGTAGATGAGAGACTTGATTATTTTATTCAATCCCACCAATGAAATTTGATTTTTATTATTTTATATTAAGATTTTTTTTTAAAGTGTATTGGAATGATAAATTATAGAATATTATAATAATATAAGTTGTTTTAAAATATCTAAAATAGTAAATCTGTTGGAGATGAATGTAATACTTTTTAATGATTTTCATTTTTTGTTCTCTATTTTTAGAAAAATTATAGCAATGCTGTTGGAGATGCTCTAATAAGTTTATTAATTTTTTTAGACTTTGATTTTTCCCTTTTTATTTTGAAGAAATTTTAAAAATTATGTTGAAAATACTCTTAGGGGTTGTTTGATTTTTTAAAAAAATCTCTTAATCTCTCTTAAGTCTAAATCGTTCAAACATTTTTATACACCACCTCTTATTAATCATAACTAAATTAAGACTTCAGACTTTAGACCTCTTAAAAAATAAACGACACCTTAGTTTATAACCATCTTAATAAATTATTTAAAAGAGTTTACAAGGCCAACAAATATACATCATATAATAAAATTGTATAATTATAAACAAAAGTTTAATAGTCCTATTAAATTATAGAAAAAATTATATTAGAATGGAACCAATATTTTAGATAAAATACTATTTTAAGGAATCAATTTCAAAACCTTCGTTTTAGGGTTTGATACAAACTTTGTAAATAATTTAGAAACCAGGTGACGTGCTAAACCTTTAACATGTCGCTATTTATTTATGTGTTAATTTAAATAATTTAAACTTAGCATTATTTTTTCAATTGTTGACAAATGACAAGGATTTTTATAGAAACTTAGGGGTGTTTAGGATTACTTATTTAAAGGGTTTATTAACTTATTCAGTTTTCTCATCGTTGATAAGCAGTTTTCAGTGTTTGGATAGGAGAAAAAAAACCCGTTTATATTTTTTTCTCACCACTGATAAAGAGTTTTTAATAAGTCATTCAATTCTAACTTATTAACTTATTTTAAACAACTTATGAGTTTTTTGGTTATTTTTACAAGCAATCTCAAACACCCCTTAAATAACAACTTATTAGCTTAACGTTTTGGTACCATCATAAGTTAATTCAAACACTTTTTATATATGAAATAGGATTGCTCAAATTTCCAACCAACCCGGCCAACCCAACCCGAAAAAGCGCAAAAAAAAAAACTCAAACCAAGGTAACCCGATACATATAATCGATACAAATTTTGTCCAAACCGCATCTATTGGGTTGAAAACGGGTTAGACTCACCCGACCAACTCATTAACCCGATCAAAACTTGTATGCTTTTTTTTTATTATAGTTCTAGCATTTTAGCGGCTTTTTTCTCTCAATTCTCAAGTCTTACTATCTTAGCCCTAGTTTAGATCTATCCACGAGACCACACCGATTGAAATCGCACGAATCTAATCTTCAAGTCTTAAAAAATCTTCAACATTCATCGAATCAAGAGCCAAGTGGTATTCTTCTTCTACTATTTTTTTCTCTTGTTAGCCTTATTTTTATTTTTATATTTCTATTTTGATTTGTTTCTTTAAACGAAATCACTTAGTTAGATTATAAAATGATGTATCAAAGTTTCAACCCGACCAACCCAACCTAACCGGTACGGTTTTGGTTGGGTTGGGTTGAGATTTTTCAAACCGCAAACATTGGGTTGAGTTGTTCAAATGCTTTCAACCCGGCCAACCCAATCCATGAGCACCTCTATTCCTATATGAAAGAAGGCCTCTTTCTTCTCCATGGGGGGTCCACCCACATCTTCCAAACCACACACGAGTCAAAGTTGTGCTAAAGTCTTTGCGGTCACGAAGGTTTATCTGTGATGACTTCAGTCTCCAGGTTGTGGTCGTCTTGGAGATTAATCGGTATAGATAAGCTGACCTAGAAACCCACAATTACCCTAAAAAAAATCAAATTCTATAAATTCATGAAGATTTTGTGCTTTTGAAATATGCTACTGACGTCCCTTAAATGTTATTGCTGGGATACTTCATTTTGGAGTCGTATTGATTTTTGAAAAGATCTTTTTAGAGATTTATTTATAGTTTCAATCTTTTGGGGATGGGAAGGGAAGGGAAGGTGAAAGGTTTAATTTTTTTTTTATTAAACTTAAATAATACTTATTTGTAATTTCATGTCAAAATTTACGAAGTCACATATATCATCAAGTCATGGATGACCCTCAATGAATTACAAATTTTATTTTAGATCATTAAATGAAGGTTTTAAAAATTGGTTTCCAAAATAAAAGTTGATCCAAAGTTTCTTCTATTGTAATTTGTAATACAATTTATCCTAAATATGTTCTAAAATGTTGTTCATTAAAGTAAGGAGCTGTTTACCAATTTTTTTATTAAGTCATGTATGGATAAATTTGTCTTTTCAGATAAAAATGTGTTGTTGTTACTTTTTTTTTGAATGAATTGTCTGAAGAATATAAATGACCATTTTACCCTTGAGTATAAATTACACTTGTTTAGTTGAAATTTTACATATAACATTCATTCATCAAATACATGGTGTGCACAATATCGTCCAAAAGATAAATTTCAAAACCAATATATCAATTTATATTTTATACGACCATTATGATATTGCTTAAGAGTTGATACAATACAAGAATCATTGAATACAACAAAGTGGAAGAGAAATTGAAAAGAAAAAAAGAGATGAACAAAATCAAAGACAAAAGAAGAGAGAGGACCTGCAACTAAAATCAACAGACTTGCACCAATTCCAGAACTCAAACCAACAGACCACTGCAACTAAAATCATCGAGTAAATCCCCTCTTTGCTCGAATTCTCAAACCCTAAAATCAGTGACTGGATCATAGGGGAGCGAGAGGTTAGGAAGTGACGGGAGTGACCGGAAAATCCATCGCAGGCAATGACCGGAGCACAGGGGAGCGAGAGGTATGGAGAGGAGGGTTGCCATCGAGGCTGAGATCCGATAAAGAAAGGGGGCGGTGATGTAGGGACGTCGTTGAAGCGGAGTATCTCCGGAGCAGGGACGTGGCCGCCTCGCCGGAGCAGGGACGTCACCTGAGCAGGGTCTTTGAAGAAGAGTATCGCCTGGAAAAGAGGATCGGTGGAGGGGAGAAGCACGGATGGGAGAGCGATGGAGGATAGAGTTTAGGGCAAGCCGTTTCTTTTTAATTGAAGGGTAAAAATGTCAATATTTTGGCTTAATGGGGACAACATAACTCCTAGGTAATGTGCGAATAAGCCATTTTTGTCTGCACGAATAAGCCATTACGCCACAAGTAAACACCTCAAACGTTTGCACAAATAAGCCGTTTTGATGATTAAGCTCATTATGCCACAAGTAAACACACCATAAGATTCAGAGTGAAGCAGATTTTATAGGGTAAAAAGAATAATTTATTGTTGTCTAGGGTAAAATTAATAAGATTTTAGAGTCTAGGGGCAAACGAGGAATAAGGTCCAAAGTTTAGGAACAAAACCATTTTTTTTATGCCTTTCTCCTCAATTGGCATCCGATCGCCGTCGCCGCCGCCGCTGCCACTGCACTCCGCTGCCGCCGCCCCTCCTTCGTCGCTGTTGCATCTGTTTGATTCAACTGTGATACGCTACGAGACAGGTATTTTTATATACATCAATATATGTAAATATATGTATGCATATGCTGATACACGAACTACAATTTTCCGGTTCACCGACTCCAGTAATTTGTGTATTCAACTTATATACAGCATGTGCTTGTGTGTGTTTATTGCTGATTCGATGTCGGTTATTGATCGGATCAAGTTACTCATTCACAAACATATAATTCGCCGTTGTTGTCCGTATCGAATTCGTCATTTCGTTTTATAGATTATGCACGTAAGCTGTTTGATAAATTGTCAGTCGTATTGATTAGTTCTAGTAAAATCAATGTTCATTTGCACAACTTCCAATTATGTTAGTTTTCAAGCAAAATCTTGTTAAATTCTCTCCTTTGAAATTTAAATCATTCTAGAAGCATACACTCATGTACTGCCACAGTGCTCATATTCTAATATCCAAAAGAACAATTTTTGTCAATGCACCTGAACATTAGGCCAGTACATGATAAGCCAAATAAAAAAAAACTGAATTATGTGTGTTTTTGTAGAGCATATGGAATTCTGCCCAACTTGTGGAATGCTGTTGAAGTATGAGCTGCCATATATGAGTCGTCCTGCAAGATTTTTCTGCCCGACATGTCCATACGTTACCCAAATAGAGACCAAGGTAGCTTCGCTCAACGACTATGGGATAAAATTGTAATTCTCAATCATGAACTACATTGTTTTGCCTTGCGTTGAACCATTGTTTTTTCCTTCCACTATGTTTAATCTATATGTAGGTCAAGATCAAAAGAAAGCAACGTTTGGTTAAAAAAGAGATAGATCCTATCATCACGAAAGATGACATGAGTAATGCGCCAAAAACAGATCAAGGTACTTGTACGTTTAACAATTTGTTGCAATTGATTTGTTCTAAATGTGGATGGCTTATTAAAGCTTTTTGAAGCATGATTCATGTGGATGTATGTGTTCATTTTTCTATTGTGGTTCCCCATCTTCGCAGACACACACACACACACACACACACACATATATATATATATATATTCATTCTTGTGGGATGGATAGATACAGGTGTGATGAACCAAAAGTTAATAATTAGGCCATGGGTTGTGTTATCTCGACATGAATTTTGTTAGAAGTTCTTGTTTTATTGGCCTTGTGTTAATATAGCCATGCTGGTCTGCTTAGCCTTCTCATAGCTATCTTATACAATTTTCCAAGATACAACTGGCCATTGGTTAACTATTGTAGAAGTTAAGTTCACTGAGGATACCAACAATAGGTCTCAGCCTAAAGATGGGAGACAAACCTCCTATGACTTCCTAGATGCTTTGTCCAGCAAAAGGAACCTTGTTGATCTGTTTTTAAGTGTGTTAATTATCTATGTGGTCCTTGGTTTCATTAGGCTCACAAATGTCCTACATACCACGACCCATGTATTGTTTCACAACTCACTCGGTGAAACGTGGGAAATGAAGTCTCGAAGTGAGTTACTTTTTTTTTTATAACTCAGGCGTATCTAAGATTGCTTAAAGTAACCGAGTAAACTACATCTATAGAGAGAGTCATACATTAAAGCTCATTTTTGAACCCTGAAGGGTGTGTGAATATAAACCCACAATCGCTTTGTTTCTCATCTATGTGGTGGGACTTGTAATTGACCATAGTCCCCAATGCAGTTCAAATTGACTAAAAAGAGTAACAAAAATTTTGTTGGGTGAAACATGAATGTACATGCTTCAAATATGGTGTCTAGACGATGAACAAGAACTAAACTAGAAGGATTTGACATACAAAGTTGTTTCCAACTTTTATGAACCTCAAACCCAGAGATTATTGGTGCATTTTTTGATGCTTTCATTGACTGGTTTGAGTCCATTGTCACACTTTTTGTATCCTTTGTTTCTCAGCTCTTTGTTTCTTGCAGCGCACTGCCCGAATTGTGGTCACAATAAGGCTGCTTACATCCAGTTTCAAACAAGGTCAGCTGATGAGCCGATGACGATAAACTTCACCTGTGAGAAATGTGGTCACTGCTGGCGTGAGGACTAACTTCCCCTGCTGTGAAGTTTTCATCTCTTGAATGCGCTTTTTCTATCGTTCAAAATCAACTTCTGTGAATCCAGGTGGTCTTATTATATAGACCAATTACTTCAGCTATAAAAATAGTTGCCACAAGTCCTCACAGCTACAAGTGTAGCATTCTCCTTGTTGCTGCTCTTTGCCCTTTTGGTGTTTACTTTCTGCCATATTCTTAAGTTGATGGGTGTTTATGATTTTGAAATATTTTGAACTTGTCATTTGAAATATTTTGAACTTGTCATTTGAAATATTTTGAACAATGGGAATAGACTCGAAATGTTGTGTGAATCGGAAATTCCAGACTTGGCCTGTGTAAGCGGTAGTGTCGTATTCCCAAGTGCGTATGGCATGCGAACGGAGCTGAACTGCCAAGAGTGAGATAGGCAGGTGAATGGTTTAGGATTTTAATTTGATATGGGTAGTTTAGTAATTTACCAAGATTGTCTCATATTCTTGATTTTTGTTTCACTGATTTTGGTAAGACAGAAAAACATGCATTTTTGTCCTACTCATGTTTAGTCTTGGTCTAATTATCGAACCAAATGGAGGACGGCAAGTCTTTGTTCAGTGTTGTCCTGCATACCAAACGAGCCTAACTGACACTCAATCCAATTTTACAGAGATTCAAATTGTCTTGATGAAATAAGTTCAAGATTCAATTAACGTTTATATGTATTCAAATCATTAGATACATCATTCGAGTAGACTCCATGTATTTAAACTTGTGATTATTTGAGATAGAAACAAAGTTTCATCAGGATGTCTTTCTACTCTTTGTTCAACAGTCTTTTTCTTCTCTTCTCTTCTCATTAAGTCGTTATACATCTCTTTCTAGTTGCTTCAACTCCCTTTCCCATCACCCTTTTCATCTCTTTGCACCATTGTTTATATCTTGTTTCTATTGCTTCTAATTCTATCCTTACCTTTACCTTATCGCATTCACATAACGAAAGAAACGAACCACAGCTCGAGAACCCCTTCGATTTCGGGACCCCAACACTCAGATTCGCAAAACCCGACCCTGGTTCACAACCTGAACCAACAAAGCTTCCAGGTTCCGACTCAAATGATGCTATTGAATCTTTATCGATCAGGGATCCATGCTCAGACTCCTTGTATTCACCACTCCGCTTCTGTTTTAACATACAAAAGTTCCGAGTTATAAACAAGAAATGGAGAGAAACACCGCAACAAAATTGGTCTTTTAGGACGCCCAACCTTCTTAATATAGTACTTAATGGGATTTTAAGTTTTATAGGACCAAAAACCAATGTCAGAGTTACAATAAGTTGTTAGGACAAAGTTAGACCATCTCTATCGATAAAATTGGATAACTATGTCAAAAAATAAGTCGTTCTCTAAACATTTTGACATGACACTTTTAAAAAACATTGTGTTAGCCTTTTTTTTTTTTTATATGCCACTTTTAGAAAACATCCTTTTTTTTTTTTTTTCCAAAAGTGTCATATGAAAAGACTAATAAGACTCAATTTGAGGGTATGAAGAGTATCCAGTCCTTGGGCCGGTCCAGTCAATGAGTGGGTTGCCCCCCAGCCCAGTCTTAGACTGTGGTTGGGCTCTAGGTTCAGCGTAAGCTGGGCCGGGACAGTGACGGATTAGTGGGCTGCCCGTGGATGCCCGATACCGCCGGGGAGGCGTGCGTGCGTGAGTTCGTGGTAGTCGTTCGTTGGTTCGATGCCGCTATGCCTTCCAAAAAAAAATAAGATAAATTTTGTGTCATTTGGGTACCCAACTTCGTCAATAAAATGTGTTAGGGCATCTAATATTTATCCTAACAACTTATTGTAACGCCTTATTGTTTTTGTGCTATAAACTTTAAGTCCATTAAGTACTTTATTATGTGGGTATTGAAAGACTCATTTTGTCGAAAAATTGGCTTTTCCCAGTGATAAAAGAGGCCAAATCCATGGATTCAGCTATTTTAGCAATAAATACAATTAAAATGGGGCTTACAGCCATGTTTGTCGGGGCAGGGGCGCCCGTATTTGATGGAGTGCGGTCATGTGTATTTGTCCCTCCATCGGATAAGCAACCTGATGAAGGTTGCTTCGATGGAGGGGCACCATGTGTAATCGACCCTTCACGTGAACAATACGCTGATGAAGGTTTCCAGTCCGGTAGAATCTTTGTTATCAAGTTGTTAATAAACTCGGCAATAAAAGACGCATCATGCTCCACTAAATCCAGTTGTTCAACCATCTCATTTGCAACGGATGGCGCGGTGTCCCTATCTGGGTAAAACGTGAAATGTATGTTCCTCGCCTGACCTGAAATCAATGACGAAAAAGACTTTCCTTCATACGTTCTATAAATAGATTTATGAAAGCGATCGCTACTTAGGATTCGTTTGGTATGCGAAACGAGACCAAACATAATACGACAAAAACTTGTTGTCCCACGTTTGGTGCAACATTTAGACCTGGACAAGGCTGAGTGGGGGCAAAAATGCATTTTTTTTATCCCAGCTGGAACAAAAATTAGGGAGATGAAAGATAAGATTAATAAATTACTAAATTGCCCATGTCAACTTAAAACCCTAAAACCCTGCACAATTCTTTCACGTGTCTTCCTGACTCTTATCCGTCTTACCAAACGCATCCTAAAAGAATGCAACAACTAGAGAACGATAACTATCTACTACTTGGGTCAGCAATACGCATGGTCAAAGAAACCGAGTTGTTGTCGTTCTTGGTGCCTTGCAACCTAAACTCGTTTTCTTGATGCTTCCTATGAAGTTCAACAACCGGAGGATCTCTTTTGTTGCGGGGGTCTACTGACTGGCTCGGTTGGCTTAACGAACTAGGAACGTGGGTTGGTTCTTTTGGATTCTTGCAGTTGAGAAACGGATCTTTTAAAAGTTCCCTAGCAGACAACCTTTGGTTTGCTGGAACCAAACATTTCTCTATGAACGCCTTAACTTCAGGATCCCTCACTTTCTGAAGAGAAGCAGGTTTAATGCCCTGTTCATCAACCAATCACCGAAAATGTGAGAAAATATGAAACCCATTAAGATTACTTTCCAAAAAAAGCCCCTGTGAACAGAAAGAAAGGAGGTTTCAACATATATTAAGGAGAAAAAGGTCCAAGTCTAGCCGATGCAGGAAACCAACATGCCCCCTCCAACGGAGGCTAGACGGGCACATACTATCACAATGTGTCTAGAGGGGGCTAGACGCGTACAGATTGCCCTAGAATAGTATACATTTGCTCTGATACCATGTACGTAAGAGTATGTGAAACCCCATTAGATTACTCTCAAGAAAAACCCTTCTGGAGGGTAATCTAATGGGGTTTCACATATGAAATGGTATGAAAAAAGCTTTACTCTTGATTCCATCAATGACTAGGATGAAGAGAAGTTAACTCACAGCAGTAACTTTCTTGTAGATCTGAGCTGGATTCTTGCATTCACTATAAGGGTACTCAAAAGTTACCATTTCCAGCATGCACATCCCAAATGAATATATATCAGCAAGTTCATTATACTCCTCTTCATACAGCTCTGGTGCCATGAATTCAGGGGTTCCTACTTTGCCAAATACAAAGGTAAGAAATGAAACTAGGATCAATAGCAGTAAAATTCGTGTTCTTACCGATGAAAGTCTTGGCTTTTGGTTGTCGCAAAACCGTTGCCAATCCAAGGTCTCCGATCTTGATTTCGCCATGGTTTCCGTTAACAAAAATGTTGTCACATTTTATGTCGCGATGAATAACAGGAGGGTTCTGACTGTGAAGGTAGTCAAGACCGTGGAGAATCTGTCTTGCCCAGTTCTTAATTGCTTTCATATCGACACATTTGTGCTTCGTACGGTATCTACACGAAGGATCATATGTAGTTGAGACGATATCATGAAGAAAAATAAAGAATTCAAGTCACACACACTACATCAAAATCGGCTTTTATTGGACACAAAGTATGTCTAAATGTCCTACTACACTGCTTACTTATAGAACCAAACAACCGTGGATTATATGTAAATGTGTTACAATAACAAGTTTTTGAATAAAACTTTGAAATAAATCGTCTTATTAGTCTTTTTATATTATATTTATCTAAAAAATGTCTTATAAAAACAAGAATGTGTTAAAAGAACTTGTTAGGATGCCCGCATTCGTCATTAACATCCTATTGTAAAATATTTACATATGATGCATAATTGTTTGGTCAGTCTATAGGAATATTTAGTAATACCGATTTTGTTGTAGTAGATAACAGGAGCGGATCCCATGCATCGGCTCAACTTATTTTCATAAGTAGAATTTTTTTCGGGCATAAAAGGTGCAACCGCAAAACTTCAAGGGGTGTTTCAGGATATTAGAAAATACAAGGAACATCAACTCAAAAAACCTAAAAAAGTTCCTCGAAATCAACCAATTTTTTTTTAGAAATCAATCGAAAAAGTACTTCAAAATCAACCAACAAACTTAAAAATATATGGAAATCAACCAAAAAACTTAAAAAATCCCTCGAAACAGTGGAATTCGGCTAAAAACACGCCAGGCAAAGCTGCGGGCCTTTGATCCAGGAACCTCTCGGCAAAAATCCTATAGGAGACTTACTGTCGCAGGCTTCCTGATGTGAAGAGCTCTGTGATCATGTTCAAAGTCTTCTTCTTGATATCAATCCATGAATCATAAAACTTGATAATGTTATCGTGTTTCAATGATCTAAGAAGATGAACTTCTGAGTACAACTTTCCGAAATCGTCTGGAGACTGCAGCATGTCATCGATCCTCACTCGATTCCACGCAACTTCGATTCCATCAAGTTGATCAAATGCCTTATAGCTAAAACAACAAATACAAAAGGGAAATCATATCGACCTCATAATTCGAAACCAAAAAATGTTATGAAAGATCAAGAAACCATACACTTTCTTGAATGCCCCTTTGCCCAAAACTTCAGGGTACTGTAAAATTAACAAGAAAGACGATCAATCTTTACCCACCAAACAAAAAGAGACGAAGGTTCATCTCGTGTGAGAATATGAGTTAAGATTTAGAAGTGTAAGAAGGGATTTGATCATTTTTAGTTAGTGTTAGATATAATGGTTCAGATTAAGTCTTAAAATAAGCTATGAATTAGCTTCAAAGGAAATTTTGAGTTGATCCCAATTAGGATTGATCAACGGTGGAGCTCCCTTTTTACCATTTACATAACTACTATTTTTACTGAAAAATTCATTTTCTCATGATAACTACTATTTTTACTGAAAAAATTCATTTTTTAGAGAAAAAACATATTTGAGCATAATCTTGATGATAATTAACTACTATTTTTACTGAAAATTTCATTTTCTAGAGAAATACCATTTACCCTTCTCATTCTCATGATAACTACTATTTTTACTAAAAAAATTATTTTCTAGAGAAATACCATTTACCCTTCTCATGATGACTACTATTTTTACCGAAAAAATTCATATTCTAGAGAAAAAAAACATATTTGAGCATAATCTTGATGATAATGAAAGTCCCTTATCGATCTGTTCCAACGGTACAAGTGTGGATGTAATCCATATGTGTGAAGTTCGTGTGCACCATTCCCATAATGGAAAACATGCGCTGATTTACCTTCCCATGATGACCGTGGCACTATACGGTGGGGACATGGTACGAAAGAAAATTTATGGAAAAAATGAAAATTTTAGTACATAAGTACCCGAACGTATCGGCCTCTTGGGTCTTTTTCGACATAGTCAACCTCCATAGCAGCTCCACCTTCAATCAATCCATTGTTTAATTTACAAATCTCCATTTTCCGAGGAACCAGAAAGCCACCGCCAGAAACCAACCCACCACCGGAGTTCATCAAAGAGGAGGAGGAGGAAGAAGAAGAAGAAGGCGACGTCGTTTGTTTGTTTGTGTTGGAAGATTTACAACCTAACAATCATAGAGACCCAAATCCAAGATGGGTCTCAGAGAAAGTCTCCAAAGAAGCAACTGAGTAGGACTCGAATGCCGACCGCGTTTGGAATCGAGATCGGCATTCGAAACAAGCATCATCAACATTGCCAAGATTTCTTGATGATGAGAAAGAGTTGATCCGAATGTAGTAGAGTCTTTTATTATATGTCATCACAGCTTCTTCCATGGACGAGAGAATATCTTTCTTGAAAAAACAAAATCCTCAAAGAATCAAATAAAAACTAATAAATCCTAACAACACCCCCCTTTCCCTCCTAACATGTTTTTACATCGTATAATCACCATTTCCTTGTTTGATTTCTCTCTCTCTCTCTCTCTCTCTCTCTTTTTTTTTTCTTCTTTCTTTCTGTTTTTAATTTTAAAAAGAAAGAAAACCCAGAATGGATTATTGGATTTGAGTTAAGGATGAAAAAAGAAGATTATGGATGTTTGAAATGGTGGTGAAAGATTTGACAGTTTTGGGAAGGAAAGGATGGTGAGCAAAAGGAAGCTGAAGATCAAACATTGGAGATGGGGTTGAGATAAATATATAGATATGGAAGAAGAAGAAGAAGAAGAAGGAAATTGTTTGTGAGTTTTGAGAGAATGGAATGGAAGAACAAGTGGGTGGCGGAACAAGTGGACTCAACAGACACCTGGATGGTATAACGTAGCTGCCAATGAGAATGAATCCCATAAAGAAAACACAACAATGAGAGTTTGAAAAAATAACCAAAAAGAAACATTTTTTGTTTTGCGGTGAACGTGGATCGAACACGTGACCTTCAGATCTTCAGTCTGACGCTCTCCCAACTGAGCTATCCCCGCTTTGTTGTTTATAAGTATAGAGAAAAATTCTATAATCAGATTTTGTACTAATTTTTGGAGTGAACTCAGTTTTTGGTCTTATTATTTTCTTGGTCCTTGGAATTTGTTTATTATAATTTTTGTCAATGTTAGTATGCAATTTTTTTACTTGGTTTTGGTCCTAATTACTAACGGTCTTTTTTATATGACGTTTTATTAAGCATGTGTACAACCCCTTAATATGTACACCCCATCCCTTCCCTCTCTCTACCTTTGCATTGCAACCACCATCTTCCTTCCACACTTGCATCTAACGACAAATTGATTTGATGCCATTAACAAGTAACGCCATGTTTCAACTTTAATAACTGATTCTAACAAAGATTTCATGTTACAAAAAATGGTATTTCAATAAATTTGTAATTAAGTCGGATAGTATTGGGATCACATACATACAAACATTGTTTAATCATGTCCTTGACACATATGAATAAAATAAAGTGATTAATTTGAAAAAGAAACAAGTATAAATTTTCATAAAATTGACAACTTAGCATATGTTTATCCTATATTTCAAATAGTAACGATTGCCACTAAATTCCAAACACAATTTATAACATCCAATAATAAATACATTTTAATAATGAGTAGGACTAAGGACCCTCATCTTGATGTATTTTCTTTATACTTCCTTCTCAAGAAACATGGATTGATTAATTGCCAACACCATGTACATCTATCCTACTCTCGTCAAATTCTCATCTGCCGGATGATATATTATTTGGGGAAAAAATAATCGAGAGAGAAGGGTTGATTTGAATTTTTAACATTTTTCCAATTTTCCCACCATCATCAACCCTGGTATGTCAACAGTTTTTTACGATATTCGCAACATATTTTGCTTTTTTTCAGGGTATAATTAATTCTCGTGGGATTTTGGATTCAATCATTCATTCGATTTGGGAACAATTTCGCAGATTGATAATCCCATTTCATCAAGAGAATCTTGGTGAAGTTGATAGTAATCACGGAACAAGATTAAGATGATGTACGTGAAGGCGACACCAACGACGGATCTGAATAGAAACACGGATTGGTTCACGTACCCAGGAGTATGGACAACTTACATCTTGATCTTATTCTTTTCATGGCTTCTGATTCTTTCGGTTATTGGTTGCACCCCTGGCATGGCATGGACCATCGTTAATCTCTCTCACTTCCTGGTAAATTACGTATAAACATCGTTTATTTTCTTTTATGCATCTTTGGGTTTTAGGGTTTGTGGCTTTGGATTTGTAAGGGAATGTGTTATTGTAAGGTGTTCGATCTGTGGTTGGTTTAATTTATGTAGAATAATGAATTTACACTATTTAAACAGTTTTGTTGAAATTGGAAGAAAGCTGGAAGATGATGTTTTTGTTTTGTTTTTTGGTGATTGCAACCCAATGGGATGCTGATGCCCTAGAGGTGTTGATTTTTGTTTATTTTGGGTTTGGATTTGTCTGATTATTAACTTTTGGGTAGTTGGTTGATGTTGAATTTTGAGACCTACTTGATTGTAATTAGAACTAAGACTATACTTTTAACGATAATTGTAATTTGGTAGTATTTAAATGTTGAGGGATAGCTGAAAGATGTGATCTTGGAATTTGGCACCTGATGAAATGATGATGCACTCAGAGTATTGGGTTTTTAGTTATAACTTGTATAGATGTGTAGTGTGTTGTAGAGGGTTGGAATACTTGATTGGAGTCTTGCACTCGAATGATCTATTGAAGATAGAAAAAGAGGATTCCCGTTAGCTTTTTAGGAATTCTTCGAGGTTTTTTACGACTTATGGCATTGTGCTCAAGTATCTCTTAGCCTAGCTATGTTAGGCAGTTATGCACTTTAGCCATCGTTGTAGCTCACTATAACGTGATGGCATGCTAGGATTGCCTAGGACAAAGAACAGCCGAGATTCTGTTTTTGTTTCCAAGATTGCACACTTTATTCTATGTCATAAAACTGATGATGCTTCACACATTGCTGAATTGTTCTTTAAAGAGATGGTGCATCTACATGGTGTACCACGTACTGCTGTGAGTGATAGGGATAGTCAAAATTTTGAGTCATTTTTGGCTTGTAGCTTTGGAGTAAACTGGGTACTAAGCTTTTATTCTCTACTACAAGTCATCCCCAAACTGATGGACATATTGAAGTAGTTAATAGAACTTTGTCTCAATTACCTAGAGCTGTTATTTCAAAGAACTTGAAAAGTTGGGAGAGTTGCTTGCCGTTTGTTAATCTGAGTGTTCATTCTGGCAGAATGATTCTTCTACTAACTATTATCCTTTTGAGATTGTGTATGGCTTCAATCCCTAAATAATATCTAGGGTTATTTTTAGTTTTTATCGTTCCAAAAGCAAATTTACTTTTGCACAGGATTGTTGGAATTTCATGTGTTAATTTGGAAATGCTTTGATATTTACCGTCGATGGCCCGTTTACAGCAATTTTTTTCATTCTACAAGTTCACTTTAGGGACTATCCACCTCCGAAGTCTATTTTTAAAAACTCACAAACAGAGATAATGAAGGATCGGCCTTGTAGCAGTATGATGGCTCTATGCTTGCATGCAATAAGTGGCATTCGCATTTTCTGGCTTTCTATTGTTTGGATATTCATCCCATTAAATTTTTCTCGAAGCATTTTATCTATGGTGGATGGCTAATAAGTATCTTTCTTGTTAGGTCACTTATCACTTTTTCCATTGGATGAAAGGAACTCCGTTTGCTGAGGACCAGGGGATATATAACAGGCTAACCTGGTGGGAGCAGATAGACAATGGGAAGCAACTTACTAGAAACAGAAAGTTTTTAACTGTCGTACCTGTGGTGCTGTAAGTACACCTATGTAAATTTCGCATAGTCTAAAGTGGATATTATTGATATCATATATAAGTATACTATGAATAGACAATGTTCTGGTTTTAGCCAAGTTATTATAGACCATTTTTATGGGTATCTTTGTCTTTATTACCTTCTTGTCCTCAAAACCAAACCAAACCATACCCGGTATATCCAACAAGAGGTAGAGTCTAGGTAGGGTATGATGTACGTAGACCATACTTCTATCCCTAGGGGTAGAGTCGAGAGGTTGTTTCTGTGAAGATTATGAAACATTTCTTTTTTTAAAGGTTTAGGATTCGACCAAAAGAGTTACCTGAACAAACAGAAAGCAAGGAAAACTTAGAAAAGCTTGCGAGGAAGCAACATTAAGAAAACAACCTCTTCAATATCTAAAGACACTCAAAATTGCATAGGATAGGCTTATGCTTAGTAATTGTTTAAATGTCTAAATGTCTTGCAGGGTGGATCAAACACAATTAAGTTTACACCACATATCTTCACAAAAAGGGTTTGATATAAACATAGTAACATGTGCACAATAAAGGAATTTTCTCTCATTTTTGTAAAAAAATTACTGTTTATTCATCGCTAGCATTGATCAAGAGAACTTAAAATGTCAATAGGAACGGTACAAGACAAATCAATAAAAGATATGGACAAGAATATATGATTTTACACACATACTTATTTGCAGTTCTGGATGACGTTCCCTTTATAAGATCATGTCAGTTTCTTTTGTCCTTAGATTGAATTTCTTTTTGTTAGACAAATAAGGTTGTAGCCTTCTGGTATCTCTTCTATATTTGGAATGAAAGCTTTGTTGAGTATCAGCTAACTTTTAGGCTTTAGCTAATGGCAACAAATGGTTAATTGCTTTGGGGGTCAATTAGAGCATGGTATTTGATTATGTGATCATGTGTTATAGTTATGTTATTTTGTGAAGTGTAAAACCGTCTTGTTGGTAGCTTGAATACCAAAGCCTAGTGTAAATATAGATGATAGATCTACCCTCTTTCTAACTTTTTATGTTATCGAGTGTATACAGTACTGTAGTAAGAGGTTTGAAGGCTATTTTGGTAAATATAGATGGTTTTGTAAACAATGGAAGATCTAAATATGGTTTTGGCTTCAGGGTGTGGATTGCTTTGTATGCTTCAGTCATGAAGTTAAAGATTAGAGTAAATTACGAATTTGGTCCCTGTGGTTCTTTGAAATTTTGGATTGGGTCCCCCAAAAGAATTAATTACAGTTATGGTCATCGTGGTTTCAAATCTGTTTCAGATCAGGTCTCTCCATCAACGTATTTGCACATATATAACAGATTATATGGGGCTGCAAGTCTGTTGCTTTTGGACAAACATGTGTTTGCACAGATTCATACCAGACAGATTTGTGTGCAATATGTGTGCAAAAAACAGGTGTGCAAACACATTAAACAAATTTGAAACCACGATGATGGAGGGACCTGATCTAAAACAGATTTGAAACCACAATGACCATGACTGTAATTAATTCTTTTAGGGGACCCAATCCAAAATTTCAAAGAACCATAGGGACCAAATCCGTAATTTACTCTAAAGATTATAAACTGTATAATGGAAGAACATATATCATAATCAAATATATGATTAGTTCTATTTTTCTTCCACTTTCAGGTACTTAATAGCCTCACACACAACTGATTACCAGCATCCGATGCTATTCCTCAACACAGTTGCTGTACTTGTGCTGGTTATTGCCAAGTTCCCCAATATGCATAAGGTCCGTATCTTTGGAATTAATGGAGATATGTGACCGTTGATTGATGCTGATTATTCATCAAGTTTCGACACCCCCCCCCCCCCCCCCCCTCTTTTCTCTAGTCCTTAAACTCCTTTGTTCTAAAACGGGTAATATCACTGTATAGTAAGTCAAGATCGGAAAAAGGTTATCTTGCTGTGTACCATTTTTGTAGATAACCTTTTTGTTTATCTGCCTTCATGTTCTACAAGATACCAAAAATAATGAGTCATCTTTGTATAGTGGAAGTTTACTGTATCTCAGGAGATTCACATCAGAATTATGTTATAAAATGTTGTTTGTTTTTGTTGATATCTTGCTATCATGACCCCTTTGTTTTTATTCATATCTTCCACTGTATTCTTGACATTTCTTGAAAGTTTGCATACTTCTAATTCTTGGAGATTGAGTTCTGTTTTATTGAATATGGAAAATTTTGAATTTAGACATATCTTTTTAGACTGAAAGAATCTTACCCAACAGAAGTAGTTACAGTCGTAAACAAATACAGCCGAAACAGATGTCAAATTACTTGAATTTGAAGAAGATGGAAACTTTAGGTGGTTCATATTGCTATTTTCAATCTCAGGTAGCTTTAGAAACCATAATGGTGTTCATCTTGTGTATCTTGGAAACCTAAAGATAAGTTGTGCTTCATGGGTGGTGAAATCTTGAGAAAAGAACTGAGAGATTAATTTGTTTTGCCATTATGATGAAATTGAGTAGCTGATATGGATCCTTGGTTCTTTCTTGAGCCACATTTCTGGTGATTTCAAGCCTGGCAAAAGTATCTTGATTGAGTTGAGAATTAATTGATGTACCGAAGGGTCACTGGCCCAACTGTATCCGGGTTATCGGTAAATCTTGGCCTTCCTAGAGTTCAAAGGTTCAAATCTCGCAAAAGGTGAGGAGTGTGCGTGAATATTTGTTGTATATAAATATTATATACTTCCAAAAGAAGAAAAGAAAAAGAAATGCATTGGAAAAGTTTGTAAATTTTGTGGCTTTAAACTTCCTCTTTTGCACTTGATTTGAGATCCAATTGTCACCATCCTGAATCAAAACTGTGCACACAGAGGGGGATTAGGCTTGGTACAAGAAGAGATTCATCTGCAATAAAAACATACCCAATGAGCCGAATTAGCAGCATCCATGAATTCAACAGGAAAAAGGGTTGTTCTAAAAGAGTGCTTTAATGATGTTCAGTTTTGAATTTTTTGTTTGGCAAAACTTAATTTGAATTGATTTGGATTTGTTGAGATTACAATTTCTCAAATGAAAATGAATAATTAACCTCTGTGGATGAAAATGAGAATTGCATGAAATAAAAAAATTTAATAAAAAATCCCTCATTTTAATTTGCCCTAATCTGAAGCAACCAAGCTCTCCACATCTTCGATGAACGATTGATAATTTTAGTATTAGGGTTGACGATTGTAGAAGATGTAGGCCAAGAATTAACGCGATATGGTTATATCATTATTAAACGATCAAAACTGTTGGGAATCTAGGTATAGGGTCTGTGAGAAATCACTTAAAAGAACTTGGATCAAGAATATAAGATCGTGTAGGAAATCATTTTCCTTAAATAATATTTCGACCTTGTATTCGCCTCGGTTATACGAATTTAACTCGAGGATAATCCATTTATGCACTGTCGATTTAGGCAAAAAAAAATCAAGAGCAATAGACAAAAAGAAATTTGTAAAGTTTTGTATGTTAAAACCGAAAATAAATGCACATTTAAAAAGTAAACGCTTACTGGGTAAGTTTGTAGTTTATCATAATGGCATCGTACCATCGTATGCAATAATTTACCCGATAAACGCTTACCGGGTAAAAGTCGTCATTCTCAGCTCTTACCGGATAATCGCTAGCCCAAATGTTTCATGTTAGAAAGTTTCTGTTGGATCCTTCAACTATTTAAAAATGTCATGATATACCCCTGACATTTAGGAAATGATAACCGAGTTAAAAGCCATCTACCTCCGACTCCAAGGACCCTAATCAGAAATGAATACGGTAACAGCGCCATGGAAACAGCTTCTTCTCAACGCACTGCAGTCTAATTCCCACCTCAGACACTCTTCCTATTTTCAACTCGTACGTATATATATATATATATATATATATATATATTCATAACTTACCATTTTTTTTATCCGAATACCTTCTATTAATCACAAATAAAGTTGCTCTTCATTTCTGGTTCTACAGGCAACAATAGGATCTACTGGCAGACCCGCTAATCGCACTGTTGTTTACAGGTATTTTATTTATACACACAGCCATAAATTATATGGTACGAGATTGGGGGTTTCTAATCTTGTTTTATGCAGGGGATTTCAAGATACAAGCAATAAAATTCAAATGAACACCGACTGCAGAAGTCACAAGGTTGTTTATTTCAGTTTACAAATATTAGTCAGAGGTGAATTCGGTATTCAAAATTGGGTCTTGATTTTGGAAAGTTTAACTGCAGATTGAAGATCTTAAACAATGCCCCTTTGCTGAAGTATGTACAGTTTGATTCCCTATATCTTCTTTTTTGGATTGCATATTGGTTTCATAACTTAATATATAATCAAGCTTCTTAGTTATAAAATTCCTTTAGAATTCTTTCTAACATTCGAAATCGCACTGTTGTGATCTAGATTTGTTGGTATTTCACGGATTCGTGGGAACAATTTCGAATAAATGGTATAGTTGATGTCATTGATGAGTCAAACCCTGATCCCTTGAAACTTCAGGTAGCCTTACTTTATAATTTCTTTGGTTCAGCATCACTTTTTTTTTCTTTTTCTTCAATTTCCTCTAAATAAAAATAATATTTTATAATATCATTACTCCCTATGTTCACACTTGAAGATAAAGGATACATGTACTATTGAATGTAACTTCAGAATTCTGGTTCCCAATGCTAGTTTCATGTAACAATATCTAATAGAGTGTTACACTAAATGGGACACTTATTGCTAAACAAATTCTTTTACAAAGTTGAGCTGAAATTTTGGTACTTTGGAAGTATTTGAAAAAATTAGAGCAAATACATGTGTTCATCTCTCGAATCAATGGGATCCTTCGGATAAATGACCTCAAATAAGTTTTCAATTAGGAATTTAGGAGCATGACCTTCTAATTTCTTTTTAGCTCAATGATCTTAATTTGACCTGGTTCAAAACACTTGCTCCCTTAAAAACTTACGGGTTGTTTACCTTTTTTTCCCATCTGTATGTGTATGGATTAAGTTGTCTGTCTGAATAAGTATATCTGATTGAGGAACGAGAGACTGATGGGTTTGAGGGAGGCAAAAAGAGAGGATTATATCATTTCTGAATTCTGATGCATTTCTGGCATTAATTTGTCTGAGGTGGCTTAATAGGGACAAGTGAGGGGTCCTGGCTTATTCCGTATACCCATTTTGGCTTAATGGCTTAACGATTAAGCCATAAAGAAACACTCCTATATGGTTGAACGATTAAGCCGTCTAGACCATTAAGCTCATTAAGCTGTAAGGAAACAGCCCCTTAGAAGTACAGTAGAAGGTCATTTTGCAAAACACCCATTTGTTTTAGCTAAATAACCCAGAATCTTTGATGCAGCAAAGAGAGAAAGCTTGGTTTGCTAGCTCACCAAAGTCCAGGCTCCAGTACTTGGGACCGAATCCAGGGCTTCCCTCTCTAGGCGACCAACCAACCGAGGTGCCAAGCTCGTTGGATCCTTCGGCTGGTCCTGTTGCAGCTTATTGCTTGCTGGTTCTAGACCCTGATCAGGTCCACGTTCTTTCTTGATCTTATATTTATAGTTTATTTTTCACTCATTATAATTGTAGGAGTTTCCATCGTATACAGGTTGATTACTTGAATTTGAAGAGTAATGAGAGGATAACCTTCTCCAGAAAGAACGCCAACGAAGATAATTCTTGGACTTCTGACAGAGTCAACCCCTGATCTTTTCGCTGTTATCTAATCCATTGTACGCTGTAAAATGCTTTGATTAAATAAAAAAAACTGACGTTGTTGTCAAGATTTACCTTTATCAACTGTCACTGTGATGTAGAATATGTTCAACTTGATGATGTGAATGAAATAAAAAGGCTTCTCATGGATGGTGTCACGTTGGTTTAGTTCGTTCTCCATATCATTGAAATTATACCACAACTCGGAAATAATTCAAAAGGTGTTTGATTTGTGCACCCGCTTGATTCATGATATGATGTATGAGGTCAAATGGACTGATTTTTCATTTCAAATTCAACTTCTTTCAGGTTCTTGAGGGAGGAGGCTTGTAGTTTCACGGGGAGCTATATATCGAGGTATTTGTTATATACTTTGATTAAAATCCTTCATATTAGGATGCCTTTTGGCTTATTTCTATAGCTTTTAATATAATATAGTTTAGGCACACTAACTTTCCCAAACTATGGTTCTTTAATCCAACTCTCTACCTATAATGGCCACATAACACAAAGAAGGATGTGATGTATTTCGAATATTGTCAAAACTTTGATTTTTATTAAATTGAAATATGGGTTTCTTTTTAAGTTACATCACTTGTTCTAAGAAAATGAAATCACACGTAATGCACACTTGTTTGAAAGAATCTTTTACTTCAGAAAAGATCGCTCCATCATCATCCATATATGATCTGAAAGACCTAATTAACATCTAGGCATATCTGATGGGGGGTGAGGAAGTGTCTCCATTGGCCCTTGTCCGTTCTTCACTATCAACGCGACTGCCAATCCCCAAGACAAGTGTATCTCCAAGTGACAATGCATAAACCAAACCCCTAAAACATTTCAAACGAACATTGAAATAAATACCCAATTACCCATCAAGGGTCTGGTTCAGGGGAAAACCTCGAAAAAGGGAAAACTGAGGAACACCCTAGTAGCCCTTCATCTGGACGGTATACACTTGTGAATACAAGTAAGTTGTAACATGCACAAGTGCATAATGCATACGTGCATAAAAACCAAAAAACAACTTAATTACTTGTATGCATAAGTGCATACCGTCCAGATCAAGGGCTACTAGGGTGTTCCTCAGTTTTCCATTTTTTTGCGGTTTTCCCTTGAACCTCCCTCTACCCATCAATCGTGCTTCGTGTGTTTCTTTAAGTATGTACCTGGATTATCAGCAACGAATCTGATTGCAGCCCATCCACCAACTGGTACACCGATTGTGTTCATGTAAGGTGGGTCCACCAAGTTAAAAGTTGCAGTTTGTGGGTTATAATTCCCACTACCATACCCAATCACGTAGAAGCTATACCCATGAAGATGAATCGGGTGGTTTTCTGTTGTGATCGTTCCTGTGTCCTGTAATATGAGTTGCACCCTGCTTCCGAATTCAAGAACTTTTGTTCTAGTTCCATTCATTGACCCTGTGTTGTTAGGAGGTGAATTAGGTGCCCCATTAACAAAATCATAGAACCTAAGTGGAGATCCCGGGAAATCCTCGGTGAAATCGCCATTGATGTGGTCATAATAAGCTCGTAAGATGGAAAATTTAGGTCTAATAAAACTGTTGTTATTCATCGAAGCTGCCATCACGCCACCGTTAACGCTTTGACAGTTCTGGTTTGGTGTTTTCGAACCACACTTGTTGACATTAAGTCCTATAGTAAAGAAAAGATTTGTGTCTATCTCTTTGGGGACATCGGCAATATCAAGGCTTCTTAAACCATCCATCACGGTTTTAACGGCTAGATTATCGTTGAAGATAGGTAGAGGAGCTGGTAAAGCGATGCTATTGGGTGTGGCACCTAGGTACTGAAAGTACGCAATTGATGTTATATTTTGAAACGGGACATTCTTGGCTGACATATAGGGCCCCATGGCCATGGAGTATCTTCCTATCTTCTGATTGGCTGTGACCAGAACGTTGAGGGTATGACCTGGTCCGAGCATGACACGATCGGTGGTGAATGGTTTTGTGTACTCTCCATCGGCTTCAACGATTGTTAATTTGTGGTTAGCAATTGTGAAGAAGCTCTCCATGTTTAAAAGTGCACCAATCAGCCTTAACATGTAAGTTTTTCCAGGTACAACATTGATCTTGTACACATCTGAAAAGAAAGGAAAAAAATCAGTATTCAGACATCCGCGTATACCACCTAGAACGCGAGAGTGAGGTTGGCAGGTGGAAGAATTTTGGGTTTAGGTTTTAGGGTTTAATTTGACATGGGTAGTTTAGTAATTTGTCTCGTTTCCCTGATTCTTGTTCCACCTGTTTTGGTGGGACCAAAAGTAATGCATTTTTGTCCTACTTAGGTCTGGTCCTGGTCTAATGTCAGGTCAAACATGGAACAACAAGTTTTTGTACTGTCCCATCTGGTCCCGCATACCAAACCCACCCCTAGTGAACAATATCTATTACCATCAAAGTACGAAACTTTCTGATATCAGATTGTGTGTTTGTAATTTTCTTTATGCACCGGACGATGAAGGTGCCTTAACTGCAAAATGCAGGGTGTTTCTATGGGAAAAAAACGTATTATAAAATTGCGAAATTAAAATAAGATTTCTTCAAATAGGTCATATATCAATTCTCTTTCTCGAAAACCCATTTGATATACTAATGAATACCATTTGTAGAGCAGTTGTAGTTGGGGCCAGGATGACCGTTAGTGGTATAAGCATCCGCTACTGGAGCACCTCCACCGCTAGCCGTAACATTCTTCTCAAGCTGCACAAGATCTCTCTGCCAATACTCCCCTGCAAGAACAAAAAGAAAAGGTGAACTATGATACTCTAAATTCTCTTGTTTAAATGCAAAATTAAATGGCGTTTGTTTAAGTTCACGCAGACTTGCCTAGAATTACGATATGCTCTTCATAAGGGTATTTAAAAGGGTATGGAACCCCTGTCTTGGGGTAGACGATAAGGGCACCATAAACGGTTGCTCTAAGCCACGAAAAATGAGCGTGCCAGAAAAGGGTACCCTTTTGCTTCACTAAAGTAAACTCGTAAGTGAAAGTCTGTCCAGATTGAACAGGGCATTGAGTAATGTAAGACGGACCATCTGACCAGCACGATAGCATCTGTCTAACACCATGCCTAATATTTGAATGAAATAGATGCATTAGATTTTATCAGAAGGATTTAAAACCAAATCAACCGAACCCAGTATATCCGACACAGAGGTAGTGGAAAAAGTGTGAGCGTATATATACCAGTGGATCGTGGCATTGTAGGGTGTCTCATTGGTGAGTTTGACGATAATTCTGTCATCTTCTTGGGCATAAACGACGGGTCCGGGATACATCTGGTTGATGGTTACAATATCTCTGGTGCTACAAAGCTTGTTGACCTTTAGCATTTGGACCTTAAAGTCATAAAATCTGGTTGATCCTCCTTTTGGCCATTGTGCCATGCTATGCAGCATGTTATTAGCACAAAGAAATAGTAAGCTTAATAGGATATAGTTGAATGAATTGACCAATTTGGCCATGGCCATTTTAGATGCACACTTGGAGAGTGAGATTTGTGAAGAGGAGGAAGTGAGGAGATCATAGCAGGGTGGGAGGCTTTTTAATCAAGAATTTAGACCATTTGTTTGATCTTTTTTAAAATAAATATTGTTTTTTTATATAAAAGAAGGGAGAAGAAGAAAAGGGATTTGTGAAGATTTATTTAAGTTTGTCAGCTTTCATGATTCCCTTTACATGGATTTGTAATAATAAGTTGTTGGGAGATGTTTAGTCTTCATCTCCCTCCTTCACATACTTTTTTTTATTCATCATATATCTCCCTAAAACTCATCATAATCAACTCTCTATCTGACTCCACACACCTGCTTCAAATACAAATATATTATAATATATTTATATATAGGGTCAGGTTCAGGGAAAATCGTAAAAAAATGGAAAACCAAGTAAAACCCTGGTAACCGTTTATCTAGACGGTATGGACATTCGAGTACAAGGAATTTGTAACATGCACTCGTGCATAAAAACCAAAAAGTAACTTCAATTACTTGTATGCACATGTGCATACCATCCAGATGAATGGTTACCAGAGTGTTTCTCAGTTTTTCATTTTTTTGAGATTTTCCCCTGAACCCCTCTCTCTCTCTCTATATATATATAGAGAGAGAGAGAGAGTGATGGAAGGAAGGAAGGAAGGAAGAAGCAGATTTTTGTTTCCTTTTTACTTTGCAGTGAGGGGTAGTAAAAGGTGAGTTTGGTTGGCTTTTATTGGACATTCTTCTTCTAGAAATGATCATAAACCATTTGGTGCATGCTAATGTAGGGACTCCAAAACAATCATGTGGTTTTGCTACTCCAAAACAACATTTAGATCTTGACTACAGGTTTCATTTCAGATTGGATGTTCAAGGAAACTGTTGGCTATAATCATCTCAACGGACGACATAATAAAATACAAAATTTCAAATAATTGTTAAATATTATAAAAAGATGGTTGTGCAAGATCAATCTAAAATGTGTGAAACACGTTGCTCTTTAATATTTAACCGTACAAATCTAACTCAACTCATTTACGGATTGAATTGTTAAAATTTTTGTTATTTGTACCGTTACATGCTAACTTAAATATGAATATAGTGAACATCAAAGCCATGGTCTTGCATGCGTAGAAGATGATGATTCTGTCGATGTGTTTATAAATAAAACACAAAGTAATAGACATCGTACAACTTTGATATAAATCTATATGGTTGAAAGTGTAGTTTTTCAAAGGAAGCAGTTGCATGCATACGTACGTACCCAAGATTGTATAGGTTTCAATTTTGCTGGTTTTAGTTTTCAATTTAAATATTATGAATAAAAAAATTGCATATATAATATTGGTTTGGTGAAAGAAATATACAAGTAAATTTGAATCATGTTTGCTGCCCTCATTCATCATGTGATGTCTTCACATTTTTTTTTTTAAATTTGATTTGGTATTTTGTTTTTAAGTAACAACATGAGGGCTATTGCTCAACTAATTGCAGACAATTTCTGTGTTTTCTTTTTTCTATTATTTTTCTCATAAAAGACTTTGAATGAGATATAATGGATACAAATTAATTACCATTTGTGTTGGGGAAGGGGGACTTAACACTTCAATTCATAAGCTCGATGGAACCCTACCCTTCTGATCGATTCAACAAGCGCAATTTTCTATCAAGACATCATGCAATTTGCACTTGTGTAATTATTAACATTGATATGTAAACCACAAGGGTTGTGGCGTACTTGTTAAGGCCTTGGGGGATGTGGTGGAATATTCCATCTGCCCAGGGTTCGAATCCAGGCGTACACAACAATTGTGGCCACTGAGATTTAATCAGGGCTGATGTCTTACAGTCATAATTTGCCAAGGGATTAGTCTAGGCATAGCTTATGACACCCTTCCCAAAAAAAACATTGATATGTAACTATAAAATGATATCGATTAATTGTAAAATGCGACTGGAATCGACTGAATTAAGCCACCACTGATTGAGCTCAAAGATCAAATGGTATCAATGTGGGTAGGTCTTGATGACAAATAATTAACCAAAAACCTATATAAAACCAAGAAACAAACAAATTGAAGAAATAAATTTGAATGACAGAAGATGAACTAGTTAAAAACATACAGATCATTAGAAGAAGAAATAAAAAACACACACACACATTCTCTGATACTATCAAGGAGAAACTTTCACTCTGTAATACCTTTTTATACAACTATATAATATATATATATATATATATATATATATATATATGAGCCTAATCAAATGAGCAGAAATCAGTAGTCACTCTGCTACTTCAAGATATTGCGTAAAAAAGAAAGAGAGTCCGTCCGACCCTATCCTAAAGGAGAAGGAGTAGGAGCAGAGCGGAGAATCTTTTTTGATTCCAGCCGAGAAGACTAGTAAAAGGAAGGATCAAGAATGAGAACTCGGTAGTTTGTGATAACTGTGAATCCAATGTGAATCAATAATTTAATTTATTGATTTTATTTAATAATTTAATATGAAAGGTTATATTGGTAATTTAATTATTTGACAACTCATCCCTAAAATCACGCCCTGGCCTCCACTTCTCGAGAACTCTCCTACTAAAATCCGGAGTAGAGTACATCCAATGAATATTAGATAGTTTAGACTGCCATCGTCTCGTGAAATCAATCTCCGCCGGAGATGGGGATGAAGATGTTATCGGAACCGGAAAAGACAATTTGGACGCGGAATTCAAAAGATTCTCAAACTCACGGTCAAAAGAAGATGCTAGGTTCTTAAATAATTTCGCTCTGTCTTTCATCAACCCCAGATTTGCTTCCGTTGAATCTTTCACTTCTCTTCATCCCTTTGGTATGAACGGAATCGCTTTCTCCGCAGCCACAACGGAACTACTCGTCGTCTCCGTCAACAAAGCACGAGCTACGGTCAAATTCTTTTGTTTTGGGGTTTTTTTTTTCTGATGGCCTTTTTTTGTTTTTTGGGGGTTGGTTTAAAGATTGGTTTTTCGTGTGTTTTGTTTGTATTTGTTGCAGATCTGGTTGATAATCTCGAATAATAGTTTGCTTTTGTTCATTTGTTTGTTTAGATTTAGATGGATCAAAATGTATTTATGAGCAGTGGATCACAATGTATTTATATTAGGGCATCACAAGTATATATTCTTTTAACAGTCTTTCTTGCTGCCAACCCCATTGTGATACAATATTTTGCATAATATGATACAACGTGTACCACAATATTTTTCTTGTTTGTATCTTGTGTATATATTCTTTTAACATTGTGTGTATTTGAAGGTGCATCTTGTATATATCTTGGGTATCACAATGTGTATCACAGTCGATATGTGCCTTACTGTTAGAAGTTTTTGGGTATCACAACGATGTATGCTAGTAAGTTTGGCCGGAGTAATGTTCGTCGAAAAGAGGAGAGAGATTTACAAAAAGACTAATTTATCCCTAAATATTATCCATAAATTTAATTTTTTTCTTTTTTGAAAATTAATGGATAATTACCAAAAATTAATATTTTTAATAATAGTCGTTGATTATTAATAATGTCGGGTTAAGATTGGATCCCATAGTTATCACAAACAACCGAGTTCTCCCATGATAACCCCCTATATGTATATATATCACCAGCAGAACCAAAAAGAAAGCAGGATATAACAATCCTAGTATAATCTTTCAAAGCTGATTACCATTGTTATTTGGTTCCATTCCCGAGACTTGGTTCCATTTGCGAGACCGGTTCATAAATGGTTTGCTTAACGACATCAAGAATCGCATTTCCAGTGAACCCGTCATCCGTTGCATAAAAAAGATTCAGCACGTTCGACATGCTCCAAAATGCATCTTTGCAAGCTTTCGGAACAATGCTTCCCTTTGTTTGCAGAACTAATCTCATCAATTCTCTCCTCTTGTTGCCACTCACCATCTTCATCTCCTCCACAACCTCTTCTTTCACAACTCCATTCGTTCCACGATTCATGTGCAAACTTAAAGCATTCAACTTGCCCGCCTGCATTTCTCTCTGCATTAACACAAACCCGTTAGAAGAAGCAGTTTCCGGATTTTTTAGAAGCTGGTCAAGTGAAAAGCATCTACCTTGAAGCCTTGGATATCGTTCAGAAGGCGACCCTGAGTGCTCATTAGCTTGAATAGATTGTGGTATTCAGAGCTCTGAACGATCTCCTCTGACAATCTTGGACCAATAAGGTAAAGAGCTGGGAGTACGATTGGCCCCAACGCAAATGATACGTAACCATTTTCCATATACTCGTTTATTGTTGGTGTCTGATCATCTTTTGACCATATAGCTTCTCTCAGCATACTCTTCATCAAATCCATCCACTGTCGAAACAAACAGAAAAATGAATCCCATCTTTTTGTAACACCATCTAGAAAGGTGAAATTTCATCGGTGTTCCTGACAGTCAAGATAGCGATGGATTTAAAAATGGGGTCGTACCAAGTTCAGAAAATCACTTACCCTTGATCGTTAAATATGTTTTAGTGGGAAAAAGTAAATGAAATATCAGATCCTAAGAATTTCATCTTACCGTTTCAATAACATGACTTGTTATGTCTCGTGCTTGCCATTTATAAGCTTTGTCACCAATCCAACAGATTGCATTCTTGAGTGCTAAAAATATAATGCGAACTTCCTCCGAACAGCAATCATTGTCAACATTTACATTCCATCTGCAGTTGATAATAACAAAAGCCTCATTACCCATTTAGAACTTTAAATAAGTCTCGGTTATATCTAAGGATAAAGATTATCGAAGAGGATATATTGAGAGCTCCTGGACCCAAGTAGATCACTGATTAATTTGAACACTATGCTCACTACAACAAAATTGGCTTCATAGGTCGTCAAATATGTGTAAATGTCCTTATAAGCTTCTTTATAAGATTTAAGTTTATAAGACCAAATAATTGTGTGTCCTATGTCAAGTGTTACAATAAGTTGATAGGATGTTTTTGTGTGTGCAAAAGCTAATAGTCCTAAAAAACTTGCTACGACGCACAAAAGCATCCTATCAACTTATTGTAACACTTTTATACATGACGCACAATTTTGGTCCTATAAAGCAGTCTATAATGACATTTGGCATCCTATAAACCAATTTTGTTTGTAGTGGCTGGAGAGAGAGCGAAAGAGCAGGAAGGAGTGGAGAGGATCAAAGAATGATATACTTTTGAACAGACTGAATCAGGTTCACCAATTCATCCATAGAGCCTCCAACATCAAAGAAGTCATCAACCACCGTAGTGAGGATGCCATTTTTGGCCCATGAAATACGGGCATCCGATAGTTCAGGAGAGGAAAGTGTTGAAGCAGCAGAAAAGTAACAGTAGGCTGCCTTCTGCCTAGCAAACTTCAGCTTGTCCAATCTATTTTCCACCACCCACCTGCTCATACAGAGATCGAATGATGCAATCAAAACAAAAATCTTTCAAGGGTGACTTAAAAGTTAAAACACATTGATAGTTTCAGATACACACCTTTCAAGACCTTTCAATTCCTCACGATAAATAGATTGGCATGCATTGAAATCTTCCACTGCTAACCTTAGGTAATCTTCGTTGCTAATGTTTGATGAGCTGACAATATATAGAGTTAAGTATTCAGAATTCTGCAGTAGTAAAATCTAAAATCCGACATTTCTTGTTCAAGATTTGCAATCAAAATCTCACCGATATGTAGTTTTCAAGATTCTTGTATCGTCCACATTGTAATGCTCTATATTTCTCCTAGTAGACATGCGTTCTAAACTGGCATCGAAAGGGAACTTAAGAGCGTTGTCCACCTGATTTAATAATCAAATCAGATATATCGATTAAGTAGGAGAAGAAAAAAAACAAACTGATATTATACTTGATGGGAGATGACGAAAACTCAAAAGTCAAAATTTGAACACCTCTTTGTGTATAAATTTAGAGTGCCTGTTTGATGGGATTGAAGCAGTGGATCTTTCCCGTTTAAGGAAATCAATTGACCTCAAGTTTTGTTCTCCCGAAGCTAGCTCATCTTGATATATAACCTGTGATGCACGACACACTTCAAGAGCTGCATCTACGTCTTTGAAAGGCTCTTCAAGTGAATTCATGTAATCCCCCTCTTTGGTAATTTCAACCAATGGATCTACGCCACAAGCCACGTGATGAGACTAAAAGATGAGAAGACTTAGGGGAATGATTTACGTTATCTTCCTTTATTTGAGAAATATATATACCTGAGGAGACTTCATACCCATTGGTCCTTAATACCCGAAAGGCTAGAGCACAAGTGACAACGTCCATGAATATTTGCTCGTCCTTCTGCACCCAACAACTATTTTTTTTTTTTGGCAAATGTCATATTTCCAACTACTGAAATTTGAAAATTTCCTAAATGCAAAATTGTTTTGAACTGGTTGACCAAATGAGTTGCATTTAACTCATTTGATTCCACCCAGCATGCACGATACCTGTATGTTTCGTCTAAAACATTTTGGATTTCCACCCTGAAATGCCGTGCGATTCCCAATCTTTCAAGTGTGTCAACCATGTGAAGCCGCACATATAAATCAAGAGGGTAAACCGTCGGGACTGACATTCACCACACGCAACCACTTAAACTTGTTAGAAAAACGTAGAAATCATGCACAGGATCATATGGATGAATATGAAACAGGGTACCTGCATTCCCAAACTTGTCCAAGAGTGAAGTTAGATAATTAAGACAACCAGTGTTTTGATGATGAATGAGAGCAGCGGCTGTTGCTGAAGGTGAGTTGAAAAGAGAACCATTCTTCATCTGATATTTCATCACCATGTTCCAGTCATGGAAATTTCCGAGTCCTTCTGAAATATATGCCAAGTATGCATCCCTCTTCTTCGAATGACATCTAAGTGATGATTACAAATAAATATTTGTAAGTAAGGACATTTCTGCATTATATTTGTGAAATAGTTATTACAGATTTCTTAATCATCATTCCCTCCGTCCAATAAGTGTCCACGTTTCTATTTTAGTTTGTCACAAAATAAATGTCCACTTTCTCGTCATTGTAAACAATGACTAGTCATTGTTTTATCAAGTCAACCACTTTGGTGTAAATACTTCATAGTGGAACATCCAAACATAGGGGATATATATAGAGGATAAGTATATATGTAGTGTAATCATACAAAAAAAGCATACCTTCTCATCTCCAATTCTCTCTGATGTAGCATCACACTCATATCTGTTTGGTTTAAAGGGAGTCTTATGTTCAACTCTTTCGCATACTCAAACATGCCCGGAAATATGATATCAAAACCAATTGGAGATGATTGATTCTTGTCAGTGGCTGAAGCGAAATTTGACTCTATAAAACATAGACCTGCAACAAGATTCGACCTTTTATATATCTGGAAAACATTAACAGACAGTGAACAGGAAGAGAGCAAACAAAGAGCCACTTACCCTTGTTAATTTGGTCTTCCCCAACATTCCATCGTTTTAATGCAAGAATAGATGCTAATGTTGAAGAAAGAGAATCTTTAAGTAATGGGGGATGATAATGATGAAGAAGACCCCATGAACCATCATGAAGCTGATTCTCCATCACCCAGTTGAGGCAGTCAGGGAAACAAGGGGAGTTGGGAGAGTTTGGAGAAGGGACCATAGCTACCCAGGCGGTGTCGTATGAAGAAACAGAAAGTTCCACATTGCTCAACAGTTTGTGGATTCGTTCTTTGGTCATATCAAGAGTCTGCATACAATTTGAAGGTAAAAGTTAATGAATAATTTGAAGCGCATTAACAAACATAGAGAACCGAATGCAGCAGTCTTACCAGAACAGTAGGATTAGCTTGTGCAGAGTGCGAAGAAGCTGCTCAAACAGAAACTCTGAATTAAGCCAGGAAATAAAAAAGTGCCAGAAAATGTGAATTTCAAATGCAATCATATGCATCATTCGATTGTGCAGTACTAAGACGCAGGACATGCAATGAAAGATTCTACACCTATTATCACTAAACAAATTGAGGCAAGAGGAAAGGAGGCTACATGATATGGATCTTCTAGTCGGTATGTTGAAGTTTTGCATAAGCAAATATAAGAAAGTTGGAAAATCATGTATAGAAAGGATCTTTCTCTCTATTATATGCAATAAGTCAAGATCCTTGTTCTGAAAATCAGTCTAAGAAGGCACCTATGTGGAGGCAGATGTCAACCACCTCGACCGTGGTATAATTAAACTCCTAAGAAAATTAAATAAGGAAACCGGCAATATAAGCAAATTAAGCATGGTTATGGAGTTAAGCAGAGGAACAAGATTTTCAAAATGTCAAATTAGAGGGGAAAATTCAAGATTTCTTGATAATTGATATTGAATTTCTTTGTTTGAGAAAGAAAGAGTAGAGGAAGGAGAGTAGAAAATGAGAAAATTTATTGTTTATCTTGATTGAATTGAACCCTACCCACATAAATTTATACACATGGCTAACTTAAGATGTGAACAAATTGTGGGGACCAGCTAACAAATCATCAATTTGTTTAGTACATTGTATCTAAGTTGAAAATAAGGAAAAAGAGGGAAAAAATATTCAATCATTTATATTCTCTCCTCTCTAGTCAATCTTTGCTTAACTTACCTCCATGAAGAGCCGATCGATTGCACTGCTCCATGCAACAACCAACCACCCACGACCGATGTGGTCTGTGCAACGAAGGGACCACCATGACGGACGATGTGCTATGTGCAATTTTCATTGATGTTTTGCTTCCCTACTCCAATTTACAAATATTGAATCAATAAGTGATCGAAATTATTTTAGTGGTTGTAATAGAATTGGTAATTAATGAAAAATGATTCTTTGATAAATATCATGAATGAATAATCCGATTATTAGATCATCATCATGAACAAATAAGTTCTTGTAAAACTAAAATAAAAACGGGATAATGTTATCACAACATCATTTAATTACTAACTTAGAATATAATTAGACAACAAAGTCCATGCCAGCGTAACAGTTTGAATACAAATCCAGCTCATCATCTAAAAATACAACGTCTGAAATTAACTTCTATTGCATTCTATATAAGCCTTCGCTGAGCTAAAACCATAACAATCAAACTAATAAGGAATCTATTGCATGATCCTATTATAAGCATTTTACCATGAAGTTGCCTTCAAATTTGTTTAACAAATTCCCAAATCAAGAAACTAGCAATCACTAGTATTCCAAGTCCCAATGAACATCAACACTATGTAATCCCTGATGCAAATTCCCCCAATTCCAAAGAGAACTAAACCTATGACTTCCAGTTTCAAAAGTCACATAGATTTCCTTACAGATTCACTACCAAACTTTCTCATTGGTGAATTGAGATAAAGTTCAGTATTCGTACCCAAATTCTGAAGTCAAACTGAATTTCATTTGTTTTTGGCATAAACGAAATTTAGAAGAAGCTAAATTTGAGCACAAACACAATCTAAAAACGTAAATTTTTTTTTATCATAATCACTATGACATAGAAATCCCCTGATGAAGAAAGTCATCACAATGCATCGTAACTCTTCATACGTATAAGAAACATTCACAAAATCAGATTAAAACTCCTGAAAAATAAGATTACAGAGTTGAAGAAATTTGTCTTGCCTGTCAAACCGAAGAGAACCGTGACTGTAAAGAGGACAGCGAATGAGTGTAAATAGAATGTTCACTCCATTCCCCAAAATCAAAAACTATACATGTTATAATAATAATCGATTCTTTTGAAGGAAGGTACGAAATCAAACGTGCTGATAGTGTAGCTCTGTTCTTTGTGAAGTCCATTGAAGTCTTTTAGTAGAAAATGCATGTTCGAATTCGACATAAAAAACAAAACCATCTGTTGCAATTCTAAAACCTAACAAGCAAAAAGAAATGGAGAATTTACCTGAGAATAAAGAAGATGAGTTGGAGAGAAGAACAAAGTTGATGGAAACCAAACACTTGAAAGACAAAACTGGATAAATTAATTGAGAGTAGAGAATTTGCGGGGGAGGCGTGGTTTGTGGAAACAATTTTGTCAAGTTCAGGGGGGGGGATCTTCACAGGGGATCGGTGATCTGATCAAATTTTACCCAATTTGTAAAATTTAATGCAATGATAAAAAAATAATACTACTATTCTACATTATTTAATTTTATGTTCATATTGTTAGAGCATCTCCAACAGCTTTGCTAAATTTTTCTAAAACAGAGAATGAAATGTCAAAATCTCTAAAACATTTTCTTCTAACTCAAACAACTTTTCTATTTTAGAGAATCAATCATTATTTATATTATTATAATATTTCATAATTTAATCATCCTAATACACTTTTTTAAAAAAAAAACTTAAAATTAAATGTTAAAAAATAAATCTTATTGGTTGGATTGAATAAAATAATATTTCTCTCTCCAATTTAGAGATTACAGAGAATTCTCTATATTTAGAGATTTTTTGATCTTTTTCTATTTTAGCAAACCATATAGCAAAGCTGTTGGAGAGGAATAGCAAAGAAAAAGCCAAAATTTTCTATTTTAGCAATGCTGTTGGAGATGCTCTAATAGAAAAAAATGGGATTTGTTCTCTAAACCTCTCCAACAGCTTTGTTATCTTGTAGGAGAGATAAATGATTATTTTATTCAATCCCACCAATGAAATTCAATTTTTATTATTTTATATTAAGTTTTTTTAAAAGTGTATTGGGATGATAAATTATTATATATTATAATAATATAAGTTGTTTTAAAATATCTAAAATAACAAATCTGTTAGAGTTGAATGTAATATTTTTTAGAGATTTTCATTTTTAGTTCTCTATTTTAGAGAAATTATAGCAATGTTGTTGGAGATGCTTTTATGTTATCAATGATGAGGAGTGTTCATATGTTTTTGTGTGTTGATCATATTCTTGTCTGATTGTTCTTCTAATAAATTATACTCATACTTTTTATTTGTTAAAAAGTAAATTTTGGTTTTGATCTACGAGGTAGTAGTGTTTAGTATGTAAACTAGATGGATTATGACCGGATTGCAATGAACAGGATATGACTAATTGTTTGTCATACATTTGGTATTACTAGGAAAGTATATAACAAAATTGTTAAAGTGATCAGATTGTCTCTAAAATTTTATTATAAAAAATAAAATTATAAGTTATAATATATATAGTAATTTGTAATTTATATGAATATATATATATAAATTAAAAAAAGTTATATAATAATATATCATAATTTATAAAAACATATATACCATATATAAATATTATATATAAATAGTATATTATTTTATAAGTTATAATTCATATTTATTTATATAATATATGATATAAAAATGTATAATGTATACATATATAATAATTTAAAATTTATATAAATATATATAATAATATATTATTTTATAACTTATATTATATATATATATATATATATAAGTTAAATCTAGTGAGGACCAAAAAAAGGTTAAGGACTTGAGGACTAATCTAATCCAGTGATTAGAATAAATCAAGGTCATTAAATAAAAAACCTCTTTGTAATAAAAGGAAAAAGTAAGGGTATGAATCGAGTTTGAATCGAGTTTGGTGAGAATGGGTGGATGGATCGATTGGCGAGTTGTGGTCAGTAATTATGTTGTGAACCAGGCAACAAAAGAGAGCGCGTCACGTATTATTCATCATGAATAATGTATCATTCAAGATGAATAGTACAACATTCAAGGTGAATAATTAACGATTAATGAATTCGTGTATTATTCATCATGAATGTTGTGTAATTCATCTTGAATATTGTATTATTCATCATGAATAATGAATGAACGTTCACATTTGTTATTCATACTGAATGTGGGACATCCAAGGATGCATATATATATATATATATATATATATATATATATATATATATATATATATTCATAATGAATTAAACCAAATTTTGGTTATGAATTGGAAGACAAAAGAGAGTGTGCCATGTGTCTACACCTTCACGGGTCATTCATATATTATTCATCATGAATAATGTATCATTCAGAATGAATAATACAACATTTAGGGTGAATAATACACGATTTATGATAAATAATACATGAATCATGAATTCGTGTATTATTCATCCTGAATGTTGTATTATTCATCTCGAATACTGTATTATTCATCATGATAGTGAATGAACTTTCACCTTTGTTATTCATATTGAATGTGGACATCCGATGACGTGCATGCATATTCATAATGAATATAACACATATATAGAATTTCACGTAAAAAACGGTTAAAACGGAAAAAAAAACTATATCGAGATGGATGTCATATCGAAGAGCACGAAATTCTCGTTTTTTTGATGTAATTTGTTTGATTAAAATATTAGTAATTTTTAATATAATTTATTTTAAAGTTTAAGGGGGTAAAATTTTTTTAATTAAAAAATAAAATAAAAAGTCAAACAAGGTAGACGTTGATTCAAATTTCCAATTTTGTCTTTAATTACTTCTCAATTAACCTTATTATGTATTAACCATTGATTACTTTTCTAAGTTTTTATCATTGATTAAGATTTGTCCTCATGTGCACAATGAAATATGAGTTTTCATTTGAACTCACCCCTATAAATGTATATAATAAAATATCATATATAGGAGGTTTAAGGGTTACAACAATATTTTTTTGATTAAAAAACCTCATCCCCCCTATTTCTTATACGAAAAATAAACAAAATTCGAGTGAAATAAATTATACCAAAAAATGATCATATTTTTCTCATTAATTTGACATCTATATTAATATACTTTTTCATTCGGTTTTTCGTGGTTTTTCGGGTTTCATTTATTTACCAGATCCTATACATACATCTCTACATATATATATATATATATATATGTATGTATGTATAGAGAGAGACAGAGAGAGTCGGATTCAAACGAGAATGATACATATTTAAAAGAATAAGAGAATAATTCTGGACCAATCATTTTATTAAATAATATCTTAAATAAAACTTTCTTAAAAATCACCTAAAAAGGCATATGTGTCATTTGTTGTATACATATTATATATGGAAACTCACTTGTTTTTATATAGATTATGTAACAAATTTAATTAAGGTATTTATTCATGAATTTTTTAAATAATTTTTTACAACATTAATATAAACGTGATTTAATTATTCATTTTAAATATTTATTTTTATTAAATTAGTTTATTTAAAAAAATTACATTTTTTCTCAAAAATCACATGTGATATCCACAATTAATAGACATTTTTTTCCTAAAAAGACTCACTTATTTTCTTTTATGTATCATTATGTGACCTTATACATTTTAAATGTGTTTTGTTACAAATCACATATGATTCTGTTTTCATTATTTTTTTTCAATTTTTAATTTGAATCATTGTTTTTCAAATTTTAAATCATATATGATTAAGAAAACATTTTGAAAACAAATTAATTCATTTTGAATCACATGTGATTTTGATGAAAATTATGAATTACGTTTTGAAATACATATGATCTTATACATTAATTTTAATTGTGTTTTGCTACAGATCACATATGATTTTGTTTTCATTATTTTTTTCAATGTTTAATTTGAATCATTGTTTTTCAAATTTTAAATCACATATGATTAGAAAAACGTTTTGAAAAAAATTTAATTCATTGTGAATTTAATGAAAAATTATGAATTACGTTTTGAAGTTCTTATATATTAATTTTAATTATGTTTTGCTAGACATCACATATGATTTTATTTTCATTATTTTTTCTTTTTAATGTTTAATTTGAATTATTATTTTTTAAATTTTCATTCACATATAATTAAGAAAAAATTTTGAAAAAAATTAATTCATTATGAACCACATGTGATTTTTATGAAAATTGTAATTTTTTAAATATTATTTTAAATAAAAAAGAATTCTTTAGATGAAAATTAAATATGTTCATTTTAAATGAATTAAATAAAAAAAATTATTTAATAAAAAATATAATCATATTAAATTTACAAATATGGTAAAAGTAGAATTTTAAATAAATACCTAAAATAACTTTTATATAACTAAATTACTTTTATATCCTTATTTATTTATTTTTAGCATTAATTATTTAAGGTATTATTTAATAAAATGATTGTCCTAGAATTATTCTCTTATTCTTTTAAATAGTTAGCATTCTCGTTTGTTCCTCCATCTATATATATACTAGAAGCGTACTAACGCAATGCAGCGAGATACATCACGATTTTAATATTTCATTTTATTTTTTGTTTTTTTTTGTCGATTTATAGTACGATTTTGGATGGTTTTGAGAAAGTGATAATGTTTTTTTATAAATTTGTTTAATTTAGGCTTAATAATATAATGTTATATATATATATAAATAAGTATTTTGTTAGAATTCAATGATTATCTTATATATTTCAATGACATCTAAAAAAATAACCAATTACATATTTAATAATATAATTAAAACAAATTTATAGTAATATAATATATTAATTAATAGTGATACATGTAAATGTCTGCATAAAAGGAAGACTCTGCACATACCAAATTGGTGGGTGTTAGAAGTCTGTAGTAGTAAGAGCATCTCCAACAGTTTCTTCAAAATGGAGATTTTGGTTTTTTTTGCTCCAACAGCTTCCCCAAAACCTTCTCCAAAATGGAGAAAACATGAGAGAGAAGATGAAAATCTCCAAATTTGGAGATATCTCCAAAAATGATTACACATGAGAGAGAAATTATTTTTTATTCATTCCACAATGAGATTGGTTTAAAATAAATGTTTAGGAGAGAGAAATAATATTTTATGAGTTGTATTGAATATTTTAATATTATAATTAATTGTGTAATCTCCAAAATGGAGAATCTGTTGGAGATGAAGGTGATTTTTTTTGGAGATTTTCACTTTTTACTTCTCCATTTTGGAGAAGCTGTTGGAGATGCTCTAATATGTATCTTGTGCTTTGATACTTGTAAATTAAGAGATTTTTAAAATTTTGCATAAAATGATGATACCTTATGCCTAATAATTTGTATTTAATAGTTTTTTATCCGTGCCTTATAATATAGTATATATATATATATATATTAATTTTCGATTTTGTTATGTTAGAGAGTAAAATAATAATCGAGTGATTTTTTCATAAATTGTTCCGAATTTTTGGGTGAAACATAAACAACTCTAGTTTTGTCACTTGAAAATGGGTTTTTGGTCCATCTTGTACACCTCCCTTGTTACATCTCGTGCCAAATATCGAATTATTTTTTTGGTCACATGTTTCATGTAATTTGCATATATACCAAACGTACCCTAATGTTTGTCACTTGTAATGAAATGGGTCCATAGTATTCATTTATTTTGTATTTTTTCCTAATGTTTGCAAAATCGCTCATTCTTTGTCCTTCTCACTATTGGGTATTGAATTTTCCTGTTAAGTCCAGTTATATGAGAGGAATATGAATTTTTTATATATTTTGATTATTTTTCTCAATAATAAATTTGACCCAACCCCCACCTCGGCCCTTTCTTCTATGTTTCTTGGTCACTACGTCATCTCATCGGAATGAAGAAATATGTTGTTAAAAACCGGTTTTTGTTCTTCGTTTTGTAGACTTACATACATTCCATCTATTATACATTTACACCCATGTCAAATCTGATCCGTTATTTTTTTTTTTCGTTGCTGAAGAGGTGTTTTCAACTAGATGTTCCTTGTTTCTTGGTATCTACATTTTAGTTTACACGAAGAGATTGTGTATCAGCTTATGTAACACCCCAAAAATTGAGGCTAACAAAAATTTCCGAAATGGAAATGTGGTATATATAAAATGCCAAAGTATGAGCTCTCCCAAAAAGGGAACAGTATGCGCCTATATAATTACAAGTTTGTAATAATAAAGCTATGAGAGATAACAACCTCTTAATCTAATTCCTACCAAGAAAAGAGATTACAATAAGTTGTCATCTAATTTCCCAAAAGATCGCCTTTTAAAATGGCGTCCCAAAAATGCTCCCAAGCTCACATCTAAAGGCCCGCTAAACCTTCTTGGCGGTCACGCCGCTAGAACCTGAGATACACATCAACACCAAAACAAGTCTTAGGCCAAAAGAGCTTAGTGAGTTTGAACAATAACTTAGCATATTTAATTATCAATAGGGGAGACCCAAAACACCGACGAGTTTCACCTCAATAGTCGATGTACCTTGGTGTTCACTCTCATGAGCAACACCCCGAAGGCCCAACACATTTGAAGACTACTTCCAAGGCATTACTCCAAATGTAGGAGATCTAGGCGCATACCTACAAGGTGGTGCCCAAGATTACATCCTCCTAGTGTCTACTCGTGGTTCATCCAATATTCAATTAGCTCAAAGCCTCAATTTAGGTCAAAATCCCAAATTATGTAAAATCCACATATAACATCATCAATAATGAATATCACATCTACATGCTCCAATATTTTCAACGAATTAACCCCATTAAAGTTACTCATAAGATGACTAGCAACCAAGTTCCCAAAACCTCTCAGTATAGAAAATCATGCTTTCTTTGACAATAAACGCAAGATAAAATGAACCACAAAATCATAATAGAATGCACATAAGACATGTATCTCATTTGTAAAAGGTTTAGAAACTCACAATATAGGTTTTTGGGGTAAAACCTAGAAAAAAGCAAACCCTAGAAATTGATGGAGTTGGTAGATGGTTGCCTTGAATATCCTCACTAAATGCTTCCCAAGGTGGTTTGTTGCCCAATCAATGCTCCTAAATGGTTATTCACCGAGAATTTAATGAAGAGGGAGAGCTAGGGTTCCAAAATCTCCTTCCCCAACCCTCAAGAGTGTTTCCCTTACTGATTTCTAAAAGTGAGAGTAATACATGAGAAAAGGGGCTTGAAACCCGCCTTAAGACCTGCAGGTGGTTCACGCGGCTTTGCCCGCGGCTTAAGGTCGCGCCATAAGTAGCGTGCGTACTCTCGAACCTAAACTCTAGCGAGTTCCGCGACTTTGGGTCCGCGCCGTAAGCCGCATGCGTTCTTCTAGCCCTGAACTCCAGCGAGTTAGGTGGCTTTGGCCGCAACCTCGAACCCACACAAGTTATTGTCCACCCCCTTAAACTAAGCTCTCGATTTCAACGCACAGGTTCTCAATCTCGCGAAATGAGACCTACAACGAATCTACTTAGAAGAAGTTTCAAGGATGGAAAAAAGGCTCGTAAAATATATGAATATATAGATAAGTTCCAAGCGAAATTACGGGTGTTACAATCCTCCCAACCTTGGAATTGATTTCGTCCTCGAAATCTTACCTTACACAAACAGATTGGGATATCTCCGCTTCATATCTTCTTCGGCTTCCCAGGTCACGTTGGCACCCCGATGATGCTTCCATTGCACCTTTAACATGGTCACCTCTTTGTGCCGAAGTTTCTTCGTATTTGAATCTAATATGTCCCCCGACTCTTCCACACACCGGTTCCCATTGTCCACCCGAATCTCCGTCAATGGAATGACGCTATTCTCCTCGGCTAGGCACTTACGAAGATAGTACACATGGAAGGTAGGGTGAATACCGTCCATTTCTCGCGGTAACTCCAACTTATAGGCTTAAAGTCCAACCCGTTCTAATATGGTGAAGGGTCTGAGGAAACGGGGACTAAGCTTCCAACGTTTTCTAAAACGAATGATCTCTTTCCATGACGACACTTTCAACATGACTCGTTCCCCTACTTCAGTTACGGTTATTGTTAGTTGAATATGGATTTAAAGTTGAAACTATGAAGAGTAAGAGCTTTATTCGAGGGGGAGCGTTGATTGACATGAAGACAAGCAACACTAAAGTTTCAAGAATCAAGAGAGAGAGAAGATCAAGACCTGAAGATTTCAAGAAGATGAATTCTTTATACAACTTTAGTGGGAGATTGTTAAGACTAAAAGTCCTAGTGCGTTGAAAGTTATTTAAAGTATTTATAGAGTTTTAGTTATTTATTTAATGTTTTGTAAAAGCCTTTAATTTGGTTATTGGGCTTTGGCCTTATTGTTAGTAAAGGTGGCCATTTGGGCCCGACCCAATCCGACCCGTTCGGTTAACTGAACCTGCCTATTCCTTGACCGATCCGACCCGGGACCGGTAGTAACCAGTTAGTAGCCTGAAATCCTTAACCGGTTAAGGTTTTGGATGGATTTGAAGGCCCGTGACTGGTCAAGGGCCCGACCCCGTCCGGATCGATTTTTCAAAAAACTAGCCGTTTTTCTAGCCGTTATATAACGCTAGTAATAATAATCGATGTGTGGATAAATTAAAATTGAATTTAACCCCTATTTTAGATGGGCAATTATTTCATACATGTTGTTGTGCACACATAATAAATCTAGCCGTTCAAGACAGTTTAGAAAAATGTAAACGTGTAATAAATAAGTTTAGGCTTATGTTACAACGGATTTTCACAAAAGGTAAAAAATGCAACAAGCATATAGACGATATTGTGAAGATGTCGGTTTTCGAGCTTTGGGACCGGCGTTTGATATGCCGGTTCGATGGAATTCGACTTACTATATGATTGAAAGTTTAATAAAACAAAAACAATATCTTTGGGCATTTTATAATGTTCATTACGTGGATAACTCTATTGGACACCAAGATTGGGCCATTGTTGATGACTTACACGATATCTTGGGCGATTTCAAAAATGCAACAACTCTTTTATTCGGTATTTATTATCCAACAAGTCATTTACTTTTAAATCAACTATATATCTTGGCAAGTAAAATTGCAAAATACAAAAACCATCACGATTGGGGAACGTTGATGGGTTCAATGAAAACAAAATTGTTAAAATATTTTATCGAGATCACCTTCTATTTTCTTGGTATTAAACCCTTATTTAAATGTTACGGGTGTTAAAGTTTTAATATCACAAATATATGTGGGGTTTGGTTTAGATACACCCACCAGTAATAGTTTTTCAAGGGAACGCAAACGTTTGTTTAATCATAATTTTCAAAAATTATTTGATATTTATAAAATCTATCATGGGGGAGGATGCCAACATACCTCTACAAGTCAGTTATTTACGGCGGGTTCTAGTTTAGTTCTAGTGGTCATTGCAAAACCGGGTCAACTTAATGACAAATTTAATGAACGAGGTTTTAAATGAATCTACTAAAAAAATCTAGATTTGATAATAGCGATTTGGGTGAATTAAATATTTACATACGTACTAATTTTATTGCTACATGTACCACATCCAATCCCATCGAAACTTTTGAACAAATAGATTTATTATACTTTTGGAAAAAAAAACAACCTCAATTTCTGGTTTTGGCGTCTATGGCCCATGTATACTAACAATCCAAGCTAGTACCGTAGCTTCGGAGTCCACATTTTCTCTTAGTGGCAAAATCATTTTGGTACGCCGGACAAGACTAACCGCAGAGTTGGTCGAGTGTTGCATATGCTTGAAGGGTTATTTGGATAGCGTTCAAAGACTTCAAAACCAAACATCACTCGAGGCGGATTTGGAACATGTTGAAGATAATATAGAAGAAAACGAACAAGCCATGGGACTAAGTACGCCGCCAACCACAACCTACAATGATGGTAGTAGTGCCATCGGTGTCTCACATTACGACGATGATGAAGAAATCGACATCGACGACCTTGATGATCCAACGGCTCTTAACCGACTTGAACGGTACGGGACTCTTGAATACAATCCATGGGATGAGGGGAATACGGATCTTTAATAAGTCTATTTTTTTATAATTAATGTAATTAATTCGAAAGTATAATAAAACATATTTTTAAAGTGTATTTGAGTGACCCCCAAATTTATTTTTTAAAGTTTATTAATTAATGTAATTATTTTAAAAATTTTATTTAAAAAAACCCTTAACCGGTTTTGGACCCGACCCGTAATTTTATTTAAAAAAACCCTTATCTCTCCTCATTTTTCTTCCAAAAATCTGCAAATCTACAAATCTATGCAAAAAATGCAATTCACAAATTTTGTTCAATTTTTTGATTTAATAGTAAGAATGATCCTAATAATTATTTTCAATTATGTAGAAATACAACCAATCGACTTGGAATTCATTAGAGATTATTCTTATTATTTTAGAATAATTATGAACCAATTGTGGGATTTTTGTGCAAAATTATGATATATTTTTAGTGGAGACCTCAAATCAAATGCTTAGTATTACGTCGATAATATCCCCTTTTAGGTATATAACCTTGAATGAGATTTTACGTAAATCCAAAACCATATCATGAGGTTCTTTTTAATGTGCCGATAGTTAGGTCATGAATTTAATTAAAAACTCATTTAAATTTATATAGTCAAGATTCCAAATTACGTGTAACAAATGAAGACGAGTCAATCATCCATGGCCTATATTCAAACCCAAACATGTAAAATTTTACATTTCCTTTACTTAAAACTAAAACCAAGTCACAAAGGAACTATATAAGCAAATATTATTTGTAATTAAGGTAAAACGTTGTTTTTTACTTTAGAAAAATATGATATCGACATTTTCAGTCTTCTGGATCTTCCCATTAATCGGACAAATATTACCTTTTCCAAAAGATGTATATATTATTTGTATTTGAAAAATAATTAATCTGATTTTCGTTACTACATTTTTATTATGCTTTTTTTGGTGTTTAATTTTTTCACTTATATTTCTAATGTTTGAATTCATAAGGATTCATTCATTTGGCACGCTTTTACTTTTTGTTTTAACATTTAATAAATTTCAAAGAATAAAACTGGACTAAAAAGATATACATAACAAATGTTTCATTCACATTAAAAAAAACCACATTAAGCAACTAACGGTTATAAATTGTAATTTATATATAAACTTCATTTTGATATTTTGAATTTTGACATTAATTAAGCATCATAGACCTAAAATAACATGACGTAGCAATGGTTAAATATAGTTCATAGAAACAATACAATAGTGAAAAGAATTTAACATAAATTTCGAAATGTTGAAAGAAGACTTGAAACAAAACAAACCCCTCAATCCATCCAAAGGAGGCTACAAAAAGCATACCATAGTGCCATCCATAAGGACATAACTTTCCGTAGCAATGAACGCTTTTCATTGAAACAATCGTTCTACTCTTCAAATTTGCGTACATCCCACCCCCAGATTGCACCTGATCGGGTGATACATACTGGGTTCATTCCGTTTGATTTACATATAGCACCAACGGAACCAAAAAGAAAACAACAATCCTATCATAATATTTCAAAGCATCAACCGATGGGATACCGGTTCATAGATGATTTCTTGGACAATATCAAGGATGTCATTTCCAGTGAACCCGTCATCTGTTGCATAAAAAAGATTCAAAACGTTCGACATGTTCCAAAATGTATCTTTGCAAGCTTTGGGAACAACGCTTCCCTTTGTTTGCAGAACTAATCTCATCAACTCTCTCCTTTGTTCGTTGATCAAAATCTTTATCTCCTCGACGACCTTTTCTTCCACGAGACCACACTTGGTGTGTAACGTTACCGCATTTAATTTGCCCGCTTTCAATTCTCTCTGCATTTTTTGACACAACCCATTTAGATTTAGACTTAAATTTAGGTGCCGTTTGTTTTTTAAGAGGTCTAAAGTCTGAAGTCTTATTTTAGTTATGAATAATAAGAGGTGGTGTGTAAAAAAGTCTGAACAATTCAGACTTAAGAGCCATTAAGAGGTTTTTTTAAAAAAAACAAACAACCCCTTAGTAAGTAGCACTTTTGACATCTTTAGAAGTTGAAAAACATCTATTTACCTTGAAGCCTTGGATATCGTTCAAAAGGCGACCTTGAGTGCTCATTAGCTTAAATAGATTGTGATATTCGGAGCTCCGAACAATATCCTCCGACAATCTTGGACCAACAAAGTAAAGAACCGGGAGTACAATCGGGCCCAACGCAAGTGAAACGTAACCATTTTCCATATACTCGTTTATTGTTGGCACCCGGTCGTCTCTCGTCCATATTGCTTCTCTTAACATACTCTTCAACATATCCAACCACTATCAAAACAAATAAACTAATGAATACCATCTTTTTTTTGAAGTGGAATACATCAAAAAGAACATCTATAAAAGAAAGGTGTGGTTCATGTATTTTGAAATCAAACTAACCCAGTAAATCTCACTCGAAAGTAGGGTTTTAGCTAAGAGGGTGAGATGTATGCAGACTGGACCTCTACCCAAATAGGTTAGAGCAGCCATTTCCATGAAAACCCCGAAGAGCTTGTCTAAGAGTGTGAGCAAACATATGACAAGAATACAGACTAACATATGATGTGACTTGACCAACTCGCGTTGGAAGTCGCTTATGTTGGAAAAATTAAAGACAGTGAGTTTGCCCACAAAGATGCTAGGAAGGGTTTCATCTTACAATTTCTATTAGATGACTTGTTATATTTCGCGCTTGCCATTTTAAAGCTCTCTCACCAATCCAATAAATTGCACCCTTGAGCGCTAGAAATATGATCTGAACTTCCTCTGAACAACAATCATCATCAACATTTACATTCCATCTGCAGTTGATAATAACAAAACCCTTGTTATACAAGTATTCAACATTATCTAAAGAGTATATATATATATATATATATAGAGAGAGAGAGAGAGAGAGAGAGAAAGAAAGAGGGGTTTAGGGGAAAACCAAAAAAATGAAAAACTGAGGAACACCACCCTGGTAACCATTCATTTGGACGGTATGCACCCGTGCATACAGGTAATTGAAGCTGTTTTTTTGGTTTTTGTGCACGTGTGCATGTTACAAATTACTTGTATGCATATGTGCATGCTTTCCAGATGAACGGCTGTCATGGTGTTCTTCAGTTTTTCATTTTTTTGCGGTTTTCCTTTTAACCTGACCACATATATGTACAAGGATGATATATACTTTTCAACAGACTGAATCAGGTTCACCAATTCATCCATAGAGCCTCCAACATCAAAGAAGTCATCAACCACCCCAACAAGAATGGCATTTTTGGCCCATGAAATACGGGCATCCGATAGTTCAGGAGAAGAAAGTGTTGAAGCAGCAGAGAAGTAACAGTAAGCTGTCTTCTGCCTAGCAAACTTGAGCTTGTCCAATCTATTCTCCACCACCCACCTGATCACACAGAGATCCAATTTGATGCAATCGAAACAAAAATCTTTCAAGTGCGAGTTACAACTTAAAACACATTGATCAATATTTTCGATCACACACCTTTCAAGACTTTTCAATTCCTCGCGATAAACAGATTGGCATGCATTAAAATCTTCCACTGCCAACCTTAGGTAATCTTCATTGCTAATGTTCGATGAACTAAACACAATATATAGTGTTAAGTATTCAGAATTCTGCAGTAGAAAAATCCGCACATGACCAGTGTTTCAAGTTTAAGATTTGCAATCAAAACCTCACCAATAAGTAGTTTTCAAGATTCTTTCATCTTCCACATTGTAATGCTCTATATTTCTTCTAGTAGACATTCGTTCTAAACTCGCATTAAAGGGGAACTTAAGAGCAATGTCCACCTGAATTAGTAATCGATTCAGATCAATGAAAATGTTTACTGATATCATACTTGAAGGGAGATAATTAACTACAAGTCAGTTGAAATTACAACACCTGTTTGTGAATAGAATTATTGAGCCAATTTGAAGGGATTGAAGAAGTGGACATTTTCTGTTTAAGTAATAAATCAATCGATCTCAAGTTTTCTTCTTCGAAAGACAACTCCTCTTGATTCATAATCTGTGATGCATGATACATTTCAAGAGCTGCATATATGTCTTTGAATGGCTCTTCAACTGAATTCATGTAATCCCCCCTTTTGGTAATTTCAGTTAATGGATCTATGCCACAAAACCAAGTGATATGAAACTAAGAAAATCAGAAAAATTTAGGGGAAATGACTTAACATATGTTTTCTTTAATTGAGAAATATTTATACCTGAGGAGACTTGATACCCGTTGGTCCTTAATACCCGAAAGGCTAGAGCACAAGTGACCGTATCCATGAATATTTGCTCGTCCTTTTGCACCCAATATCTAAATTTTAGTGATTAATGTCATATTTCCAACTTACAAAACTCGCGAATTTCCTAACTAGTTAATGTAATGAAATATTACCTGTATGTTTCGTCTAAAATGTTTTGGATTTCCACTCTGAAATGTCGTGTGATTCCTAATCTTTCAAGTGTGTCGACCATGTGAAGTCGCACGTATAAATCGTGAGGGTAAACTGTTGGAACTGTGTTATTCACAACATATGACCACTTAAGTTTGTTAGGAAAATGTAGGACTCATGCACAGGCCATCATTTGGATGAGTATGAAATTAGTACCTGCATTTCCAAACTTATTCACAAGTGAAGTTAGATAATCAAGACAGCCAGCATTTTGATGATGAATAAGAGCGGCTGCTGTTGCGGAAGGCGAGTTGAAAAGAGAACCGTTCTTCATTTGAAATTTCTTAACCATATTCCAATCATGGTAATTTCCGAGTCCTTCTGAAATATATGCAAGGTATGCCTCCTTCTCCTTTGAATAACATCTAATGATGATAACATATAAAGATTTCTTGATTAGTATTTTCATGGCAGTAGACACATACATACATACATATTCGTAAATTTTATATCTACTGTGTGTGTGTTTCATGCATAGTACTGTTCATGAGGGTTATATATAGAGTGAGACTTGGGATCACGTGAGACTATTCTGTTTTCGTAAGACCCGTGAGAACACATTTTTACACTTAAAACTTCACAGCAAAACACAGTGTTTTTAGCTGTGAAGGTTCGGATTTTTTTTACCTTCACAGTATTTTGCTGTGAAGTTTCAAGTGTAAAAATTTGGTGTCTCACGAAAATAAGCTGGTCTCACGTGAACCAAACCTTATATATATATATATATATGTTGTATAATGATGGTATGCATACCTTCTGAGTTCCAATTCTCTTTGATGTAGCACCACACTCAAATCTGTTTGGTTTAAAGGGAGCCTTATGTTCAACTCTTTTGCATACTCAAGCATACCAGGAAATATGATGTCAAAACCAATCGGAGATGGTTGATTCTTATCGGTGGCTGAAGCAAAATTTGACTCGATAAAACACAGACCTGAAACAAGATTTGATCTTTTATAAACAGACAGTGAAAATATGAGCAATCCCATTAGTTACTGTCCAAAAGATCTTTTTAAGATTCAGAGAAAGAACATTCCAACATATATTGAGCAGAGATGGTCCAACTCAAGCAGAAGTGAGACAATTACTATACATACAAAGAGCCATGTATAGATTTAGGAGTTGTTTGTTTTAAAAAAAAAAACTCTTAATGACTCTTAAGTCTGAATTGTTCAGACCTTTTAGATTTAGACTGTTTTTGCTCTTAACTCTTAAATACATCTGAAATAAGAAGTGGTGACCTAACTTCTTAAAACCTCTTATCGCCACCTCAGTTCATAAAATCTTCTTTCTCGCAAGACGGCCTCCTGACGTTAGAGAAACATACAGTTTTCTTGATTCAAATTTCAGACTTCAACGCCACCTCTTATTAATTAGATGTAAAATAAGACTTCAGAGTTTAGACGTTTTAAAAAACAAACGGCACCTTACCCTTGTTAATTTGGTGTTCACCGAGATTCCATCGTTTTAATGCAAGAATAGATGCTAATGTTGAAGAAAGAGAATCTTTAAGTAATGGGAGATGTTGATGATGAAGAAGAAGAGCACCCCATGAACCATCATTAAGCTGATTATCCATCACCCAGTTCAGACATTCAGGGAAACAAGGGGAGTTGGGAGAGTTTGGAGAAGGGACCATGGCTACCCAGGCTGTGTCATATGAAGAAACAGAAAGTTCCACATTGCTCAACACTTTCTTGATTCTTTCTTTGGTCTTATCAAGTGTCTGCATACATACAGTTTGAAGGTAAAGTTATATACAATAATGTCAGTTTCTTATTCGAAGTGCATCGATGAAGGCGTAGAACTGAATGCAACAACTACAACAATATTGGGTTTATATGACACCTAAAAGTGTTTAAGTGTCCTAATAAATTACTTTATACTTACGACTTTAGTTGATAGGACCAAATATTCGTGTGTCATATCTAAAAGTGTTGTAATAAGTTGAATTATCAAGTTTTAGGACACTTTTAAAAAAAGTATACTATTAGCCCTTTTATATGACACTTTGAGGAGTGTCTTATAAACACATTTTTTATAGGATTCTTGCTTTGTAAGACATTTTTTTTTCAAATAGTGGCATATAAAAAGGGATAATAGGACTTAATTTCAAAAGTGTCCTAAAAAAACTTGTTAAGACACCAGAAACGTCGTATAAACTTATTACAACACTCTTAGATAGGATACACAAGTAAACGGTCCTATAAACTAGTCTATTATGACACATTTTCGGTGTTCTATAAACCCGAATTTGTTGTAGTAAACCGGTCATACCATAGCAGCAGGATTCACTTGTGCAACATGCGAAGAAGCTGCTCAAACAGAAAATCTGAATTAAGCCAGGAAATAAAGACTCGCAAACAAAAATTATATGCATCATCAAAATTTTCAGAACAAAACACAATGTAAAAATTTGAAGCCGGGGAAAAGGAAGCTACAAACACGGAAACTTATTAGTGTTTTTTTAGCTTAAATTTTGGTTTTTTTATATACCTCTTGTGTTTTTAAAAATATATGTAGACATGACTCGAACATGAGACTCTTCTATGTAAGGACAGGTAACCAACAGACATGTTTATACTAATATAGTGAAAATTTTCTTCGGATATTCTTTATAGCCAAATTATGCCACCACTTTAAAAAAAATTATGGCTCCACCTCTGTACTAAGATATATATATATATATATATCAAATTTGGTTATAGAACGAATGTACAGAGATTAACATGGTCATGATTCTATATATATTTAATTAGTCTTAATACTAGAGTACTATAGTTTTCAAATTCATTAAAATGCTTTAATAGCGTGACATTAATAGATGGATAAAATTTTAAAGATGATATATCAATATATAATACTGAAAATTTATTATATGATATTATGGATTTAACAAAAAATGCTAATTCATTTTGTAATCATGCAAAAGAAAAATATAGATTCAGCCTGCCACTATTTGATTAATAATAAAAATTACAATTTCTATGAAAAAAATTCTCTCTCTGTTTAACTTACTTATACGAAGAGTTGATGGCTTGTACCGATAGTCCATGCAACAATCAACCATCGACGATTGATGTCCTCTATGCGACAAAGAGATCGCCATGATACTCGATGGGCTTTGTGCGATCTTCGTTGAGCTTAGAAGATTACAGTTTTAATTCTCTTAATCATTACCTTAGAAGTTAATGAGAAGAAAAAATGGATTTTTGTTGGGGTTTTCAAAAGTGAGGCTCTACACCCTCCTTTTATAAGCTCTACCAAGAGATTGTCGAGGGGCAATGTTGAAAAGAGACGCTAGAAAGCATCCAAAATGCATAAACACATCGGTTTTTTAAATCTATGTTTTATTTTATTATTCATGAACCTTTAAAAAATTACGACATACATTGACCCATTAAATTATTTTTTTTCATAATTTTATAATAAATACTTAAAAAATTAGTTGTTTCTTCATATATTGTCGTTATTTAATGAAATAATTTATTATTAATATAAAATTAATGTAACAACCCAAAACTTCCAACAATTTAACATAATTGATTAATATGAATTCTTGCCCAAAACGGCCCCAAGTCTACAACAAGATTTCAAGGTTTGCAGAAGACAACCTATTACACAACTGAGAATTTTAAACAACTAACTATCAGGAAGTCTTCTAGAATTGGGCACCGCTCACACCTTCTCTTTGCCTTTACCGGATCCTCCTATTTCGCGTCTACCTGAAAAGGTTTTTAGTTTTGAAAGAGCGAGGGTTAGACCATGAGGTCTAGTGGGTTCCCTCTAATAACAACATTCACATCAACAACAATGTTAAAAACAGTTTGATGGCGTTTAAAAACAATGCTCCACTTTAAAACATTTAAACTTTTACTCGCAAACCACATACGTAATCGACACACTGAAGTCACGCCACTCGTGACCATGTGTCAGTCTCACGCTGCCTTAACTGGAACACACCGTGTCAGTCTCACGCTGCCTTAACTCGAACACACCCTCCATGGCATAAACGGAACACACACCCCGACGTGAGCACTGGCGGAACACACCTTCCATGGCACAAACGGGACACACCCCTGACGTGAGTACTGGCGGAACACACCCTCTGACTTAGCCGTTATAGACCCACACCGAAATGTATGCATACAATTATTCAACTTTTACACATAGCAAAACATGCGGTTCATATATCAGATAAGTATATGGTCTCATAACATTTCATGCGTTTAATATTAAAACACAAGTTACCACACTTTCAGTTAGAAAGACTCCCGTTTAATTAAATCTTGCATGCATAAAAGTAGCAGAAATACCAACGATAATTTAATAAACTTCTCATGCGTACAGTAACATAAACAAGAGGAAGTCTCTAGTTAGAAAACTCACCTGGTGCTTCTCGCGTAGACCCCAACGGTATTGTTTAAGCTTGGTAAAGAACCCCTACGGTTAACAGTGAAAGAGCGGTAAGCCTCCTATAAGACTCTACAGTTAAACGATCTAAATCCCTCACACTCTTCCCCGGACATCAACTCTCGGACGAATAGTCTCGAGAAACTTTCTGATCAAACAGAGGGGTTCACTCGATGGGGAGCTCCCGGGATCGCCCGGTCACCCACCTCCCGGGTTCACCCGGTCTTCACCAAACCGGGACCGCCCGGTCATTGGAAACTTGGGGTCTCCCGGTCCCTAACTCCCTGGGGTCGCCCGGGGTCGCTCGGTGGTAGTCTACCCGGGGTCGCCCGGTTGCTTGGCTCTCGGGGTTACCCAGTAGCAGCCTGCCCGGGTTCATCCGGTGTTTGGCTCCCGAGGTCACCCGGTAGCTCTCTTCCCCGACGGATTCGCCGAAGACAAACCTCCGCAAAAGTGAAGATCATTAAAAGATGGTAATCGATTCGTTTCTTTCCCCCTACGATCGTCGGTTACACCCTTCCCAAAACAAAGAATTGAAAGGGCCGATTTCTATCCAAAACCTCAAAACTCTTTCCCAAAGAAAAGAACACAGTGATCGATCGATGTGCTGATAACTTAGGTAGAAAATTTTGTGAATAAGATCGCTAGACTCCTACCCAAAACGATAATCAGAGTTAGAGCTTACCTTGGAATGATCGATGAATGCTTGAAATCTGCTCTTTTGCCCTCCTTCTCTAGAATAGCCACTAAGCTCTCTCTTTCTACCCAAAACTTTCAGCCACCAAAGCAAAATGAGAAAGTTTCTAGGGTTAAATCCCTCTTTTTCCCTTTTACACTCTTGACCCTTAAAAGAATTCCGTCCCCGGAATTCCTTCGCTGAACAAACTGGGATATTGGGATCTCATGTCCACCTCCACTTCCCACGTTGCCTCTTGCCCTTTTCTCATATCATCATTTCATTTTCGTATAATGGATTTCTTTTGATCCTTACTTCTTATTTGCTTGCATACCTTTGGAAGGTATTGACGCCCAACTTCCAATAAACTCCATTAACTAGTGGCGTGACGCCCGAAATGGATTCCAAAACATGGTCCGACATGAGCTCCTCCTCGAATACGCCATTTCACTCTATGGGAACGACTTTCATATCAAGTTACGCCCTCTCAACTTGAGATTTACAAATCTCGCGTCCTTTTAATCATATCAACGTAACTTCACTCTGATGTCCGAGATATTCTGCCAATACCAAAGCCATACCAATTGACATATATTTGTCCGCTTTGTCCACACACCTGGACTCACGATTTTTAAACGCATCTCTTTAAGGTTTCACATACCACTTTACTTCTTTTCACTAACGAACTTCGCCGGATATAGCACCTCAATAGCATGCATCACAGACTAAGATAATAACCTCTCAAATTGTCAACCCAGCACAATGTCAACCTTAGACATCACCATGAACCCACCGTTATGAATTTTTTCATCAAGTATCCCGTCATAGAAAAACAACTCCTCTCAACACTACATACGCCTAGTACGAAAGGCACCTTCTTTCCCAAACCAACCACAACACACCGATGTTGCACATCTCATACGTATTAAACATATGTTGCGCCAAACGCCATCACCCCAACTTCTTACCTGAAGAACATAAAACTTCCACCACCCGCCACTTTCATAGTTAACTAGTTCCAATTGACCGAATTAATATGATGCATACTTCAATTTCGCATTGCATCCACAATTGTCCAACCATATGTGCAATAACCCAAACTTCACCCGCTCAAAACGGAGTGACCATGCTCACACAAACTATTCCAAATAGTTTAATACTGGACGACCGACTCACTTGGAATCCTTTCCACACAATACCATATCTGACACTATGGTTCTTTACTCTGAGCACTACATCCAACCACTTCTTCCCTTCTTTGTCGAAGACTTCAAACCCACTTCTGAAAACTGGCTCATTGATTTGCGGTGCAAGCTTTAGGCCAACCGCACGATTTATATTACTCAACACCCAACCCGCATAAACTCTTTCTCACACCTACGCTAGGGTCCATAATTTACTACAACAAAATCTGAAAACATAATTCGACATTTTGGATCACTTGCCAATCTTCTTACTTTCAGACTACCCGCCTTTCCGACATAAAATAATCGCTCTCTTCTCGATGCAAGGAACGCTACTCACCCAACATTGTCTTCTCCATTCATAATCCCTAGTGTCGAAAACACATTTACATTACTATATTTAGTCAACCGATTACCCGCAATTCTTATGCGAGGTAATCAACTGAGCTCTTCCAAAACATTACTCACTACTCGAAAGCACCGCACTATTCTCACTCTGCAAACAAGCTTGCCCAATCTGATGGAATCCCTTCATGCCCCAAGGAATTCCTCGACGTGCTCACGGATTCTTATCTACTACACAACATCCTGAACTAAGCGGTTCCACACCTCCATCAACATTCTAGAGGTAAAAGATAAACCTGCCCATGAATCACCGCGACCTAGAACACATGGTTCCTCGTTCTTATCGATTTCCTTCAAGGTAAGGTTTCTCTAATCAGTACTTCTTGTTATTAGAAATTTGTAGAGAGAAGTAAGATTTCTCATGGGAATGGGGGAAGCCTGATGTTATTTGAAAGGGATTAGGGTTTTGAGAACTTATGCTTAATCTCTTAAATGAATTAGAACTTTGGGATATTAAGTTTGATTTGTGTAAATTTCAAGTAATAACCCTCCATCGTCGGATGTATCTTCTTATTTTGAGAGGGTGCGGTCGAATCGCCACCGCCATCAAACCTGGGGTTTGTTCCCTGTGTCGAAGGGGCTCTGCCTCGGGAGCTTGCTCGCCCGGGGGTTTTATCATCGGGAATAGGGGAGTCGGGCGACCCCGGTTTCTTGTAGACCGGGTGACCCCGGGAGGAGTGGCCGGGTGACCGGGACGTAGGGACCGGGCGACCCCGGTCATTTAGGTGGAACCCGGGCTGTGACCCCGGGAGGCGGGGAACCCGGGGGAAGCCGAATAACCCGGGTCATGACCCCTGGAGGCGGGGAAGCCCGGGGAAGGATATTAACCGGGCGACGGGGTTTAACCCGGGAGTCGGGCGCCCGGAGTGTAGGTCCAGTAACCTTTTGGGAATCGTCACTAAATAGGTTCTGGAGAGAAAGTGAGAGAGTGTAATCGCCCGTCTTTAGTAAATGTTTTCAAGGGGGGTGTCTTACCCATTTAACGATGTTATCGTAGGTTGTGGGATCACTAGAGCACGGGATTAAGCAAGGACCAAAGGTGAGTTTTTCTGAACTAAAACCTCTTATGATTATGATGCTATTTATGCTTGTGAGTTTTCTAACTAAAAGCTTTAAAAATGATGATGCCTTATTTATTGCATGCGAGACTTGTTCAAATGCGAAAGATGCTTTATTGTTGTTAAATTAGTAGAAATGTATGCATACATTGTTGTAAGTGTGTTATGCTCAAAGTCGGGGTGTGTGTCCCGCCTGTGTTCATACCGGGGGGGGGGGGTGTTCCGTTTATGCCATTGGGGGTGTGTCCCAAGTAGGACAGTGTGAGCCAGACACGCTGTCACCTTCAGGTGGCGGTAGTGTGAGCCGAAACGTATGTTGAAAGTGGGAATGTTTTTACGAAGCGAAATTGGTTTATTTTATTATAAATCTTTCATATGTTTGCTTGGGCTCGAATTGTTGTTAGAGGGGCTCACTAGACCGATGGTCTAACCCTCTCCCTTTTTAAAACTAAAAACCTTTTCAGGCAGGGGCGACGTAGGAAGGACATATAAGGGTAAGGAGAAGATGTGAGCTGGCTTTGGACTAGAAGACCGTCATTTTAGTTTTATTTCTCGTATTCTCAGTTGTGTAATAGGTTGCTTATCCGCAAACCTCAAGACTTCTTTGTAGACATTGGGGCCATTTTGGCGTATTTTCTTTATATTTAATGGTTATGTTCGTATTGAATGTTTTGGGTTGTTATAATTGGTATCAGAGCCATAGATTAAGGGATTTAGGTGACCGGACGGGCCTAGACTTAAACTAGGAGAGGAGAACACAACTGAGAAATAGGATGGCCTTAGGAAGACGAGTGATGGGGTAGTGAGGACTAGCATGTAAGGTAAATTTGGAATCACATATGACTAGTGTAATTGTGAATTTACAGGTACATGCGTGTGCTTAACTTGCCTTATTGCGTTTGACCTATCATATTGAATGTTGTGTGTTTATGTCTTATCAGTAGTTATGTCGGAGCGAGTAACAAGAAGTAGATCGGTGCCGGCAGCTGAGGCAACACCGGTGAATGAGGTTGTTGTGGATAGGCCAGTAGTTCCTCCTCGGCCAGCTGCCACATGAGGAAAGGGGCATGGTCGACCTAAGGGGAAAGGAAAGACGACCTGAAAGGCAACCACTCAAGTGGACGAACCGGAAACGAGAATTCCAGGGAAAAGAACGGTATGTGTTGCCCGTCGAGCCAGAAGTGTGGAAGTGATGGTTGAACAAGAATCCTCTCTTCAAGAGAGTTCAACTACTGCAAGGGGAAGGAGGTCGGACCCAAGCCTCTGTAATGCAAAAGACCTTCGTCACTGAAATGGGGAAGTTACAAGAAACTTTGCAAGCTTTATTGGCACATCAGAATAAGGAAGCATCGGCAAGCAAGTAAAGGAGCGAGGTGAGGGAGGTGACCGAGATGACTAACTCACCAATGAATGTGATGGGTAGCCACTCTCAGTCGACTCCGGTAATGGAAACTGAAGCAGTCACAGAAAAGGGATGCAGTTACAAGTCATTTGCTGTGTGCAAGCCTCCTGTTTTCAAAGGAGAATGCGATCCGATAGTAGTGATCAAGTGGATTGGGGAGATGGAACTGACCTTCGACACCAGTAAATGTGCTGAAGAGGACAAAGTAGTGTTTGTATTGTCTATGCTGAGAGACAATGTTGTGTTTTGGTGGGAGGCTGAGACTGGAGGAAAGGGTTCGAAAGCGGCTAAGGGAATGGATTGGGAAACTTTTGTCGCCAGATTCAAACAACAGTTTTGTCCTTTAGGAATTGTGAAAAAGTTGGAAGAAGAATTCTTGAATTTGGAACAAGGGGAGATGACGGTTGGAGAATATACGACTAAACTCCTGGAAAAGGCACGTTTTGCTGAGATATACGTGCCTAATGAGGAGCGGTGGATTGACAGATATCTGTTTGGGTTAAGGAGCAACATCCGAGAGCTGGTAGCTACAAGAGAACCTGCTACCTTTCAGGTGGCCGCTAATGCAGCGGAGATGACGGAAAAGGATAAGAATCGTCAAATGTCTGAAAGAGGTCATGAAAAGAGAAAGTAAGAAGGATCTACACGTGGCGTTAAGAGAGCAAAGTCTGCAAGACCTGAGCAATGGGCAATGCCAAGATTTGAGAACAAGTCGTGCAGCAAGTGTAACCGGATGCATAAGGGAGAGTTCTTGATGGACAAAGATGGTTGTTTTAAGCGAGGGAAGGCGGGTCACATGGCTCGGGATTGTCAAGGATCGAGGAATTGTTACCAATGTGGTTCTCCAGACCACATCAAAACAGATTTTCCACAACTGAAGAAGGGATTCGTCGGAAATTTTGGGGGAAAAGGAGGAGAAAGAAAGGTGGAACCCGCCCGATCAAGAGCGAGGGCGTTTAACATGACAACAGAGGAGGCGGTGGAAATACCGGATGTGGTGACAGGTACTTTCCCTATAGACTCGACTTTTGATAAGGTGTTGTTTGATTCGGGCGTAAACCATTCGTTTGTGTCATCGAACTTTGTTCATAAATTGCGTGTGAAACCCAAGAAGCTTAGTCTTGGGTTTGAGGTAGAAGTAGCGGATGATAGTCGAGTCTTGGTGAGGGAAGTGTATGAAGGGTGTAGTATTGACATCGACGATCATTCATTCCTGTTACGGCTGTACCCGATAGGTATGGGGGAATTTGACGTCATCGTGGGGATGGATTGGTTGGTGTCTAATGATGCCCATATAGTGTGCAATAAGAAGTTGATCCGAATAGCGTTGCCTAGTAAGGAAGAGGTGGTAGTGTACAGAGATCGACGGGATAGGAAGTCGTGTTTGATCTCTATGATCAAGGCTAGGCGGTGCTTAGTGAAAGGGTGTGTGGGGTTCTTAGCGTATGTAGTAGACGCTAAGAAAGAGAAGAAGGGGCTGGATTTGGTTCTGGTAGTAAGTTAATACCCGGAGGTGTTTCCGGAGGTTTTGACCACTTTGCCTCCTGATCGACAAGTGGAGTTCCGAATAGACCTGGTGCCTGGAGCGGCACTAATCGCAAGAGCACCCTACCGCTTGGCGCCGGCCAAAATAAAAGAGATGATGGCGCAACTGCAAGAACTGGTCGACAAAGAATTTATTCATCCCAGTACACCACCGTGGGGAGCACCGGTATTTTTCATTAAGAAGAAGGACGGGTCCATGAGGATGTGCATAGACTATCACGAGCTTAATAAGGTAACAGTCAAGAATAAGTACCCGCTTCCTAGAATTGATGATCTTTTCGATCAACTGCAAGGAGCGAGTTACTTTTCGAAGATAGACCTGCAATCGGGCTATCATCAGCTGAAGGTGAGAGAGGAGGACACACCTAAGAATGTGTTCCGTACAAGGTACGTACATTATAAGTTTTTAGTTATGCCCTTCGGACTGACTAATGCACCAGCCATATTTATGGACCTAATGAATAGAATATGTAGACCACTCCTGGACAAATGTGCGATCGTCTTTATTGATGACATACTAGTCTATTCGCGGCCCATGAAAGAGCATGAGTTGCATCTGCGAGCGGTGTTAGAATTGCTTAAGCGTGAAAAGTTATATGCAAAATTTTTGAAGTGTGAATTTTGGCTAAGGAAAGTACAATTCTTAGGGCATGTAGTATCAAAAAAGGGCATTAAAGTCGACCCAGCTAAGATTGAAGCTATTAAAGGTTGGGAAGCGCCGAAATCGCCTTCGGAAGTAAGGAGTTTCCTAGGATTGGCGGGCTATTATCGAAAGTTCATTCAGGATTTCTCGAGGATAGCTACGCCGTTAACGGCTTTAACCAGAAAAAATGTTAAGTTTGTGTGGTCGGAAGCTCAAGAGAGTGCGTTTGGAAAATTGAAGGAGAGCCTGAGTAATGCACCCATCTTAACCCTGCCCAACGGATCTGAAGGATTCGTGATCTATAACGATGCTTCAAGGTTGTGTTTAGGGTGTGTGTTAATGCAAGAAGGCAAAGTGATTGCCTATGCATCTCACCAGTTGAAGGAGCATGAGAAGAATTACCCGACGCATGATCTGGAATTGGCAGCGGTAGTTTTTGCATTAAAGATATGGAGGCATTACCTGTACGGAGTTAAGTGTCAGATTTATACTAACCACAAGAGTCTCTAACATCTATTCAACCAAAAAGAGCTGAATATGAGGCAACGAAGGTGGATGGATTTGTTAAGAGATTATGACTGCGAAATTTTGTACCATCCGGGTAAAAGCCAATGTAGTGGCAGACGGCCTGAGTCGGAAGGGGCGTGGTGATGCAATGAAGGTAGTGGCATTTCGAGTCGAGACAACTTCTACCTTTTTGGAGGAAGTCAAGGGTCTGCAAGAGGAAGCACTCTTGGAAGAGAATGTGAAGAGCGAGAGGTTAGCCGGAATCGTGAATTCGCCAACCGTTGACAGTCGTGGAGAGAGATACTTTGGTGATCGAGTGTGGGTCCCGAAGTTGGACGACCTTCGGAAGAAAGTGTTGGAAGAAGCTTATAAGTCTCGTTATTCCATATATCCAGGAACTAATAAAATGTATCGCGATCTGAAATAGAGTTATTGGTGGTCGGGTTTGAAGAAAGACATCACTCACTTTGTGGAGCGATGCCTGACGTGTTTAAAGGTGAAAGCGGAGCATCAAAGACCGTATGGGGAGCTACAACCGTTGGAAATACCGGTATGGAAGTGGGAGGAAATCGTGATGGACTTTGTCACTGGACTTCCGAGATCACCTAAAGGCCACGATGCTATATGGATTATCGTGGACCGTCTCACAAAATCCGCGCACTTCTTACCGATCAAAGAGACATATCCATTAGAGAGGTTAGCTAGACTATACATAGACGAGATCGTATCCAGGCATGAGGTGCCGTCGTCTATAGTATCAGATCGGGATGGTCGTTTCACGTCATCGTTTTGGAGGAGTTTGCAAAGAAAATTGGGATCACAACTCAAGTTGAGTACAACCTATCACCCCCAAATGGATGGCCAAAGTGAGAGGACCATCCAAACGTTGGAAGATATGCTTCGGGCATGTGCAATCGATTTCAAAGGTTCGTGGGAAGGTCACCTACCGTTAATAGAGTTCTCCTACAACAACAGCTACCATGTAAAAATCCAAGAGGCACCGTTCGAAGCCTTATATGGACGCAGATGTAGGACACCCGTGTGTTGGAACGAGGTAGGAGAACGTGAGTTGACAAGTCCGGATATAGTGCAAGTGACAGCTGATAAAGTGAACCAGATAAGGGAAAGGTTAAAATCAACCCAGGATCGACAAAAGATGTATGCAAATAAGCGAAGGAAGCCAATCGAATTCCAAGTGGGAGACATGGTTATGTTAAAAGTCTCGCCTTGGAAGGGGGTAGTCCATTTCGAAAAGAAGGGTAAGTTGAGACCGAGATTCGTTGGACCGTTTGCTATCGTGGAACGTGTTGGAGAGGTAGTGTACAAACTGGAATTACCTGTGGACCTACGAGGGATTCACCCTACATTTCACGTGTCTAATTTGAAGAAGTGTTTAGTGGAAATGGATGTGGTGGTGCCATGGGACGATATTCGTGTAGATGAGAAGCTAAGCTATATTGAGGAACCGGTGGCCATTTTGGACCGTAAAGTGAGGAAGTTGAGGAATAAGGAAATCCAACTTGTGAAAGTGCAGTGGCAATTTCACACAGGTCAGGAAGCGACTTGGGAATTAGAGTCAGATATGAGGTCCCAATATCCCAGTTTGTTCAACGAAGGAATTATGGGGACAATTCTTTTGAAGGGGGAATATTGTAATACCCGTGTAAAGATTTGCACAATATTTTTATGTAAGGTGTAATTCGTATCGTAGACCAAAGTTTGGGGTTTGAAATGAAAAGTTGAATAAAAAGGGGCTAAAACCTAAAGACCTATTATATTCTCATTACTGGCGGCTGTAGTCTCATTCAAGAAAAAGAAAGGAAAGGGGTAAGGGCGATTTTGGGAGAACCATGAAGAAGAAGGAAGCATTTTGTTTGATTCAAGCTCTTATCGATTTCCTTCAATGTAAGGTTTCTCTAATCAGTACTTCTTGTTATTAGAAATTTGTAGATAGAAGTAAGATTTCTCATGGGAATGGGGGAAGCCTGATGTTATTTGAAAGGGATTAGGGTTTTGAGAACTTATGCTTAATCTCTTAAATCAATTAGAACTTTGGGATATTAAGTTTGATTTATGTAAATTTCAAGTAATAACCCTCCATCGTCGGATGTATCTTCCCATTTTGAGAGGGTGCGGTCGAATCGCCACCGCCATCGAACTTGGGGTTTGTTCGTTGTGTCGAAGGGGCTCTGCCCCGGGAGCTTACTCGCCTGGGGGTTTTATCACTGGGAATAGGGGAGCCAGATGACCCCGGTTTCTTGTAGACCAGGTGACCCCGGGAGGAGAGGTTGGGTGACCGGGACGTAGGGACCGGGCGACCCCGGTCGTTTGGGTGGAACCCGGGCTGTGACACCGGGAGGAGGGGAATCCGGGGGAAGCCGAGAAACCCGGGCCGTGACCCCGGGAGGCAGGGGATCCCGGGGAAGGATATTAATCGGGAGACGATGTTTAACCCGGGAGTCGGGCGCCCGGAGTGTAGGTCCAGTAACCTTTTGGGGATCGTCACTAAATAGGTTCTGGAGAGAAAGTGAGAGAGTGTAATCGCCCGTCTTTAGTAGATGTTTTCAGGGGGGGTGTCTTACCCATTTAACGATGTTATCGTAGGTTGTAGGATCGCTAGAGCACGGGATTAAGCAAGGACCAAAGGTGAGTTTTTCTGAACTAAAACCTCTTATGATTATGATGCTATTTATGCTTGTGGGTTTTCTAATTAAAACTTTAAAAATGATGTAGCCTTATTTATTGCATGCGAGACTTGTTCAAATGCGAAAGATGTTTTATTGTTGTTAAATTAGTAGAAATGTATGCATACATTGTTGTAAGTGAGTTATGCTCAAAGTCGGGGGGGGGGGGGGGGCTGTCCCGCTTGTGCTCATACCGGGGGGGGGTGTTCCGTTTATGCCTGTGTCCCAAGTAAGACAGTGTGAGCCAGATACGCTGTCACCTTCGGGTGGCGGTAGTGTGAGCCGAAACGTATGTTGAAAGTAGGAATGTTTTTACGAAACGGAATTGGTTTATTTTATTATAAATCTTTCATATGTTTGCTTGGGCTCGAATTTTTGTTAGAGGGGACTCACTAGATCGATGGTCTAACCCTCTGCCTTTTTAAAACTAAAAACATTTTCAGGCAGGCGCGACGTAGGAAGGACAGATAAGGGCAAGGAGAAGGTGTGAGCTGACTTTGGACTAGAAGACCGTCATTTTAGTTTTATTTCTCGTATTCTCAGTTGTGTAATAGGTTGCTTATCCGCAAACCTCAAGACTTATTTGTAGACATTGGGGTCGTTTTGGCGTATTTTCTTTATATTTAATGGTTATGTTCATATTGAATGTTTTGGGTTGTTACAACTCACACCTCTACCGCTGGGACAAATCTGTGAAGACCAAACATAGATACAATAAATGGTATAAAATTATTTATGTTATATTTAAAAATTACTAAAAGAAAAGGTTCCTTTGATGATAAAAGATATTTGTTTTTCTTTCAATAACACTATAATATGAAATATTTGTCTTTCATCATAGCACTTCACAAACAAAAGTCATTAATATTCATAATCTATTTTTCCAATTTTTATCTACATTTTCTAAAATTGCTTAATTATTTACTCATCACAACTCAAATTTCATTTGATCTATCAAATCTATATATCCGACTGACTTCAATATCTAAGGATGGAGCTAGTATTCACTATAGAAGTCTTATCGTGTTATCTAATCTTCTCTAGTCTATAACAGTATCATGCCATAATGGGATTGGTCTTTACACTTGCATTGGTATCATGATAAGGTTATTCGTATGCCACCATGATTCCCTTTCAGAGTTTAGTATCAGATTCTAACCTAGCATTGGTACCCGTTCTGTATGTTGAAATGCGAAAGATGTTTTATTGTTGTTAAATTAGTAGAAATGTATGCATACATTGTTGTAAGTGAGTTATGCTCAAAGTCGGGGGGGGGGGGTGTTCCGTTTATGCCATTGGGGGTGTGTCCCAAGTAAGACAGTGTGAGCCAGACACGCTGTCACCTTCGGGTGGCGGTAATGTGAGCCGAAATGTATGTTGAAAGTGGGAATGTTTTTACGAAGCGGAATTGGTTTATTTTATTATAAATCTTTCATATGTTTATTGCATGCGAGACTTGTTCAAATGCGAAAGACTTACGACACATTCCATAGCATCATATAAAAGATTGAACTAGTAAACCTAGAAGGAAAAGTCGTAGTTGCTACCTCCACTGGGCTTCTTACTCTCACAAGACTTACGACAACCAACACTAATCATATTTCTCACATTAACATTCTGTCTGAATACATTTAAAATTTATTCATTTAACATCTTTTAGCTCCGACCCCCCTGTAACAACCCAACTCGCGACATAAAGCAAAACTAACTTTATTAATTAACAATGCCAAACGACCCAAAACAACATCTAAAATTCAAGGTTTGCGGAAAGACAACCTAATACACAACTGAGATTACAAGGAGCGAAAACTAAAATGAAGGTCTTCTAACCCAGCTCCGGCTCACACCTTCTCCTTACCCTTGCTCGATCCTCCTACCTCACGTCTGCCTGAAAAGGTTTTAAGTTTGAAAGAGCGAGGGTTAGATCGAAAGGTCTAGTGAGTTCCCTCTAATAACGGTTCACAATCCATAGCATCATATAAAATATTTATAAGCAATTATAAACCAATTCAGTTTTTATTTAAAAGATCAACATAGAACCAACCGTTGCTTTTGGCTTACACTACCGCCCCACACAATGACGGCGTGTCTGGCTCACACTGCCTTACTTTAGGACACAACCCCCAATGGAATAAACGGGACCCCCCCCCCGGTATGAGCGAAGGCGGGCCACCCCCCCCCCCCCCCGGATTAAGCCAAAACTTAATTTCCACCATGTATGCATACATTTAAAACAACGACATCAAAATAAATCTCACTAAACAAATCTTGCCTGTTTAAATACATTTAGGTATGAATAAAAATGGAATGCTTTAAAAATAAAACCTCCACATACTTCGATCCGTTCAACCACACATAAAAGTTTAGTTAGAAAACTCACCTTTGGTCCTTGCTTAATTCCTTGCTCCAGCGATCCCACAACCTACGATGACATCGATAATTTGGTAAGACACCCCTTGAATCCGATACTAACGACGGGCGATCAGTCTCTCTCTCTCTCTCTCTCTCTTTCTCTCTCGATCTAAGATAAAGACGTCACCCCAAACATAAATTGTACACCCTCAAACAACATCTCACGAGGTTACTGGACAAAATTCCAAGTGTCGTCCTCCTCCCGGGGACGCCCCGTTTCCCGTGGTCCCCCCCCCCCCCCCCCCCCGCGCCCGGTATGACACCACCCCGGGCTCCCCCGTCTCCCGGGGTCACGGCCCGGGTTCGGTCACTCTCCCGGCCTCGCCCGGGTTCTGCCGACTCCCGGCCCCCTTCCTTCACTCCTGGCCCCCGACTCCCGGGTCACGCCCGATGTGCTGTCTCCCGGCTTGACACCACCCTCGTCCCCCGGGGTGTCTCCCTCTCCCAAACCGCAGGGTTTCGCTCGAGTGAACGAAAACCCAGTCCAGACAACTCCCCATTTTAGGGACTTAATAACCCAATAAACGGAAATCCTTCCAATGAAGGTGTTCTCTCCACTCCCCAAAATGAGAATCTAAGGATAAAACCCAAATGATTTCATCTCTTAAAACTCCCAGATTATACTAAAAGAAAAAGGATCCATCCAAGAGTTCTTCCATCATCAAAATCTAATAAAAAACTAGGTTGAAAGAGTGCTTAACAATCTCATAATATTAGATTCAAAGATTGGATCATTACCTTGAAGAATCAAAGACGACAATCTCCTTCAAATCCTTTCTCTTCTTGAATTTCTCCAAGACCCTTGCCTCCTTCTCTCTCAATCAAATCTCCAGCCGCCAACAATGAAGGGAAAATGGGGCTCTTAGGGTTAAACCCCTTTTTACCCAATTTTTCACTTTAGCCCCCCAAACTATCGACTTTTCAATAAACTTGCACTCAACTTCATAACATTATTCGAATCTCAACACGGTTATTACACCCCCTCCTTGCAGTTATGGTAACGACTTCGGGCATGGCCAGCTCCCATAGTATGACGCCCCGCCCCCCCAAATTTTTTTAGGAATATTGCTTTATCCCTGCACGTAAATGTTAACTGGGTAAAGGTCACCAACCTCACTTATTAGGTAGGATTATCGATTAATAAATTGGTATAATAAGATTGTTGATAAACACCATCATCTTTAACAAAGTAAGATCATTTATCCTACAAGAGACAATAAATATTCAGTTACTCAATAAAAAATAATTTTTTTTAATAAAGAGCTCTTCCTACGAAACCATTTTCAATCTTCACACTTAAACATTTAATATTTTTATGTTATTAACATTATTTTTTTGGGGGATCCAATCAAGTATTAAAAAACATTTCTAGTCTAATAATGACTAATATATTTTTATGATACTATTTTTTATAAGAAAAAACATAATAATTATAATATATAATTAGTTATCTTTACTATATTATATAAATATTAATAAAACTTTTAAAAATAGTTTATAATATTGAGTACTTTTTCAATACAAATACTTAAATTTCATTTTCACAACTTACAATAATTTACCTACAATTTTTAAAAGTTTTATAAAATTGACCGAAAAACTTCATTGATTTACCATGTTTAAAAAAAAAACTAAACTATCTTAAGCATAATTGTTTTTTTAATTTAACAAATTAACAAGAGAAAAATAGAATTTTATTATTTTCAATTTGATACATATTTCAACATTTTTCCCAATTTTTATAAGCATATTTTCAAAATTTCGATCACATTTATATTAATAATAATAGATTTACCATATTATAAAGCATTTACAACTTATTATTGCATACATACAATATTTTAGAACTCCAAGTTTGAATTTAATAAAACTAACCCATAATCAATAGATAAACTTGTTTAAATACATGATTAATGTTGAACCTTCTAAATAGTAATACAGCAAAATACTCCATAAAACTTTTATCAAACTCAAAATGTTATCGCTTACTCAAACCCACATAAAGCCATAAAATACTTAAGAGAGAAAGAAAATAGAACATATAATAAATCAGGATTAAGGGTTTTATTTTCGAATTATTCAGTTCCTTATCAAGATATAGCGCACTGTATTACAAGAATACATTTCTAGTTAAATTATAAAAAGAATTATTAATTAATTTTAAAATATTTTTTATATGATATTTATTAAATGTTTTGTTAAACAAAATTAAAAATATGCAATTTTATTATGATATTTTATCTGTTTGTTAGATAATTAAACTAACTATACTTAATTTACATAAAACTAGAAGCGTAATCGCGCAATGCAGCGAGATAAATCACGATTTTAATGTTTATTTTTATTTTTTGTTTTTTATTGATTTACAGTACGATTTTGGATGGTTTTTATTGAGTGATAATGGTTTTTTTATATATAAATTTAATTAATTTAGGCTTAACAATATAATGTTTTTTATATAAAAAAAATTAAGTAGTTTGTTAAAATTCATTAATTATCTTATATATTTTAAATTGAGATGTTTATCCTGTTTTGATTATGTTTATCAGAATTTAAATTTCATAATTTTAGGATTTGGGGATTAGAGATAAGGATTTTGGGGGATAAGAATGAAATTTATTAATTATAGTTAAAAACATTTAAAAGTAGTACATATTGCTTCATTAATTGTTTTTAAGAGATTTTAAGTAGATTAACATTAAATAATAGTACATAATTCTTAATACATCACGATTTTAATGTTTATTTTTTGTTTTTTATTGATTTACAGTACGATTTTGGATGGTTTTTATTGAGTGATAATGGTTTTTTATATATAAATTTGTTTAATTTGGGCTTAACAATATAATGTTTTTTATATAAAAAAAATTAAGTAGTTTGTTAAAATTCATTAATTATCTTATATATTTTAAATTTTTTATATTTAAATTGAGATGTTTATCCTGTTTTAATTATGTTTATCAGAATTCAAATTTCATAATTTTAGGGTTTGAGGATTACTGATAAGGATTTTGGGGGATAAAGATGAAATATATTAATTAGGGTTAAAAGCTTTACAAGTAGTACATTAGGTTTTAGTAGTTATTTTTAAGAGATTTTAAGTAGATAACTTTAAATGATAGTACATAAAGCTTAGTGAGTTGTAATTAAGAGTTTTTTATCCCATCTTTATAATATAGTATAGATAGATATATAATTAAGTTTTTACATTAATATATTTTGCGCGTCAATGCACTGACACCGTTTTGGTGGGTTCTTGTAGCAAACGGCAAGCTAGTATTAAAATCACCGGCCGGTTGGAGAATATTGGGCCGGCGAACATCCATTTTGCCGGTTCGTTATAGAAGCCTTGAAACGATTAAATATTATTTTTAAATTCTTTTAAGGGTCTTTCATTTAAGAACCCGTAAAATTGTGATAATTTTGAGAATTGGTATATCGTATGCTATTTAACATGATCTTTTTCTATTGGATTTAATGTATTAATTAACATATATTTGTTTCATAATGTAAACATTTTTTACATTTTGTGAAATAAAAAATACAACTAAAAAGTTTAATATTGTGAACTGATTATATGAAACAAACACATTGTGAAACAAATATATGTTAATCAATATATTAAATTATAACATTAGATAGAAAAAATCATATGAAATAATACTTTACAATAATAGTTTTCACAGTTATCAGAATATATATTATGATTCTCAAATGATTAATGGGCTATTTGTTTTTTTTCAAAACCTTTTAATGGCTCAAGTCTGAATCGGTTAGACCTTTTTACATTCAGACTGTTTTTTTTTTCAGTTTTCAGAAACTCTTAACTCTTAAATACATTTGAAATAAGAAGTGTTGACTAACTTATTAAAACCTCTTATCGTCGCCTCATTTCATATGCTCTTCTTTCTCTTAAGCCTCAAGACATTACAAAAAACAAACAGTCTTATTGATTCAGATTTCAAATTTCAGCACCACCCCTTATTAATCAGAAATGAAATAAGACTTCATACTTCAAACCTCTTAAAAACAAACGCTAAGGTGCCGTTTGTTTTTTAAGATGTCTAAAGTCTGAAGTCTTATTTTAGTTATGATTAACTAGAAGCGTACTCGTGCAATGCAGCGAGATACATTACGATTTTAATGTTTCTTTTTATTTTTTGTTTTACAGTACGATTTTGGATGGTTTTTAGAGAGTGATAATGTTTTTTTTATATAAATTTGTTTAACTTAGGCTTAATAATATAATGTTTTTATATAAAAAAAACTAAGTAGTTTGTTAAAATTCATTAATTATCTTATATATTTTAAATTTTTTATATTTAAATTGAGATGTTTATGCTGTTTTGATTATGTTTATCAAAATTCAAATTTCATAATTTTAGGGTTTGGGGATTAGAGATAAGGATTTTGGGGGATAAGGGTGGAATTTATTAATTAGGGTTAAAAGTATTTAAAAGTAGTACATATTGCTTCATTAGTTGTTTTTTAAGAGATTTTAAGTAGATTAGCATTAAATAATAGTACATAATGCTTAATGAGTTGTTTTTAAGAGTTTTTTATATATCTTTTATAATATAGTATAGATAAGAGGTGGTGTGTAAAAATGTCTGAACGATTCAGACTTAACAGCCATTAAGAGGTTTAAAAAAAAAAAAACAACCCCTAAGTCTCTTTAATAATCAATTGTATTTTATTATTTATTATAAAAATTGTTGGATTGTCGCTCCTTACCTCTCCTCTGCTTGAGCTCCTCTTTTATGTTTTTTTTGAAAGGGTGTCCTGAGCCTTTGGCCCAAACTAATCTCTTGGCAATGAAACCGACTGCTAAAGCATGCAGCCCTGAGGTTATACCCAGTGGCCACAAAGTTGCAAATGCAGGGAATCGAACCCGGGTTGAGCGCTATGAACTCCCCCGGTGATTACCGCTACACCACAAGCCTTGTGGTTCTCCTCTTTTATGTTGTTGGCTTTCTTTTGGTCGGTGCTCCTAGTTTTCTTCGTGCTTTCCTGGCCTTATAGTTACTATTCCTTTTCCATGGTTTGAGGGGTTGTTGCACCTCGCAGTGGGCTCCTGTTTGAAGTTTTTTTTGTTTTGTTGGTTTTCTTATTAAATTGTTGTTGCCTTTCACAAAAAAAATAAAAAAAGAAAGAAAGAAAGAAATTTCAAATGATGGGCAAAAATCTGGGTTATTCAATAAAACATCGTTTTAATGAACATCATATAATGAACATAATCAAATCTATATATTTTGATCTATAAAATATTAGTATTTTCGTATTTAATACAAGTTTAGAATAAATTAAAGTTATTACGTGGACCCCACAATTAAATGGACCATTTCCAACTATTGGGTTTGACCATTCAAAGATGTTAATTTATCGGATATGCGAATTGTCCCTTTCGATCTAAATGTCTTGGATGATATAAACTACAGTGAAATACATTCGTTCTCTCTTATTTATTACTGTTTTTTAGTTTTGGTCATTAAAATTCATAAAGTATTTATAGTCTAATTTTTGTGTTTCAAACCCCAAACTAACCTCTTATATTAACATCATTAGAGGAAGCTCTGTTAATTCAATCATGTACCTCTCACGTGAAAGGCATTTTCGTCCTTTTATCCCGTTTATAATTTTCTGTAAAATATATACGAATAAGTTTTTTATTTATTTTTTCTTTTAATTAGAATTTTGGAACACATCCCCCCACCAAAAAGTTATCATCCCTCCCCACTTTTTCTCTAGCCAAATCCCACCTTCGAACATTCACCACCATCGACCCCTTTCCATCCTACACACTAACCACCACTTGATGTAGCAACCACCGCTTTGCATCTCCTTCTTCCCCCTGCTGTGAACCCTAGTCCCCTCCTGCCTTTTCTCATGGTGCTCTCTTCTTCAAGCGCAATTGTCCGCCATAGAGACCCTAAACGTCGGCCACCACTTCCACCAATGCCTCCACTACCAGCAACCCTTCCCTTCTCTATCCACTGGTCCCCTCATCTTCTCTGTCCTCCCTTCTCCCACGAAGACCAAATCCATATCTGAACCACCCATGAGGTGAAGACTAAATCCAGGTTTGTAAACAAAGACAAAGTCGAAATCTAGACTTGTTTAGGGTTTGATTTAGACATTTGTTTAGGGTTTTGATTTCATGAAAAAATTTGTATAAGTTTGTATACAGTTTTGATTTTTTGATTTTAGAATGAATGATTTTTATGTATCACAAAATCTCATGAATGAATTTGATATTTTTGTGTAAATCTAATATGTTTTTTGTTTGAATTTGATTTATGTCTCAATGTTTTTGTCTGAATTTTTGTGGGTTTAAATCTTATTTAGGTTTGAATATTTTTGTAATTGATGTTTGTGATTTTTTTGGGTTTGAATATGATTTAGGTTATGGGTTTGGATGGTAAATGGGTGGTGAGTGGTGGTGAATGTTATTGAGAAAGAAGAAAAGGGGGTTAAATGACGGCAAACTCGTTACGTGAGGGGCACATGACTGACTTAACGGAGACTTCTCTAACAGTATTAAGTGAAGGGACTAGAACACGAAAAATGGACTATCATTGTACTTTATGAATTTTAGGGACCAAAACCAAAAAACAACCATAGATAACTGACCACAAATATAATTCATGGATAATCACAATTTTTATGTTGATCATAAAAATTAAAAAGTATTTTTTTGGCTTTTATTGATAGACGATATTAAGTTAATTATCAATTAGACAAGTTATAAGAAAGAGAGGATAAAAGCATATGCCCTTCATAGCTATGTTTTATTATTAGTCTTGTGTTTTTGATAGATTGCATCAAAATGAAATCAGTTTTAGCCAAATTTATATTTTGAGAAACAATATTATCATTATAGGGTCTAAGCAAAGTTTTTATATAAGTAATGGTCTCGTTTACTTGTTAAGGAGGTAGTCGGTCTATTCAAAATGACATGATAGAAAATAATTAATGCTTACATAAAATCTATATCATTTATAAAATAAACACGACCCCTCCTCCTACACCTCCATCACCCTTTCTCCTTTTGCGGGCCATAGATCCCCACTAATAAGGTATTTACATCAATTTCTTAACTTTAACAACTATTTGGTACATTAGGAAAGATGAAAACCCTTGAAATATATTCAAAGTTTTGCTTTAGTTTCATTTTAATACAATCAATATTTCCCTTAATTAATGTCAGATAATTCAATTGGTAGATATATGAAGTGGGATTAGTTTTCTCCCCTTAAGATCATTGATACGATATTTTCAGTATCTCAATTCACGAGGTTCACGTAAGTTTAATTTGTATAAAGGGGAAATTGTATTAAAATGGAACCAACTTTTAAAGTTATTATTTGAGGGTTTAATGCAAACTTTTCGTATATCATTTACCGGTTGAGCAGGTAACCGGTTCATATAAGATGACATGGCAAAAATAAATAAATTAAAAACTTAATTAAATCCACATCATTTATAAATTAAAAAAATTCAACCCTTCTCTTCCACCCCCCATCACCGACCATTATTCACTTCCCCAGTTTCAACTTTTCCGGCCACAATTCATGTCATCTGTTTTTGCATCAATTAACAAGAAAAATAAATTTAAAAAATCACAAGAAAAAAAAAGATTAAAATCCACAAGAATCCACCAAAACATTTATCAAGAAAATAAAAGCCCAAATTGAAATCAAGAAAAAATAATAATGATACAAAGCTTCTTTTGATAAAAACCTATCTTATCCAAAAAAATACTTTGTTTCTCTACTTTTTAGAAATGCTCTGCATCACAAAAAATATTTACAATAAATGTTATTTTCTCTTTAGCAAGCAGCAACAATTGACCATTGATAAACCTTAAAACCATGGAGAAAAATCAAATCTTTACATCAAGAAATACTTTAGCCATGGAAGAAATAACACAGAGGAGAAGAACAATGTCCAGGTTGCAAAGACGATGTGAGGGATGGAGGTGAGGATGGAGTTGTAGTCCTGCAAATCGTCGTGAGTTGTGGACGACGAAGGTACGACGATTTTCAATTTGCGTGAGGCACTGATTGTCTTCTAGGGTTCTTTGTTTTTTCATTTCCTTTAGTTTTCATTTTCTTTTATTTGTTTTCCTTAATTTTGAAGAACAAATATTTGTGCTTTAATGCTAGCACTTTGTACGTGAAGAGTTTTCATTTCGTTATTTTTTATTCAATTAAAAATATTAGCAAATGGATGTGTAAATAAATACTTATTTTAATTATATATCATGTTTATGGCATTTAATTTATCAAATGACAAGTCGGCATTATTGATGCCATGTCATCATTAAAAATTTATTTTTTCAATTTTTAAATATGATATGTAATCTTAGTTGGCAATTACTTACACCATGTCATAATTATCAGGTCATCAGGTCAATAAGAGTCTTAAATATATGAAAAGTTTGATTCAGACCCTAAATTGATAATTTTAACAGTTGGTTCCCCAAAATAGGAATCAGACTAAAATTCGTTCCATTTTGATGCAATTTACCCTTGTATAAACTAAACAAGTTCTCTATTTTCGGATGGCATATATGGCCATGGGAGAACTTAGAGTGAAAAAGTCAAAAATACAATTTTTTAAGATTAAAAACAATTTTTTTAAATTTATACCATAGTTCACCCCACTGATTTTTCGTATGGGACCCCATCAACTAAAAAAAGTACCTCAAAATCAATTAACAAACCAAAAAAAGCTCTGGAAATCAATTAAAAAAACCGAAAAAGTCCTTCGAAATCGCCAAAAAGACTTTGAAATCCATTGAAATCAACCAATAAAACTTTAAAAATCCCTCGAAACGTTAACGGTGGAATTAAGCTAAAAATATATCGGCGACTTTACGGTCTTTTAATCTATCTTAAAGGTGCCCTCACCAGGAAAAAAATTTCTGAATCTGCCACTGTATATGGCCCTATACACATGAATGAATCATATATTAAGCATTCAAAACCAATAAACATTTACATGTTATTTTTAAAAAGATATTTAGGCATTGTTTTTGGCAAAAAAAAAGCTAACTTATAACCTAGTTTTTTTTGTACATGTTTGAATGACCATAAGCTAACTTATTGAAAAACTAATCTTACTAGCGTTTTGGAAGCTTGAGGAGCTTTTTATTTTATTTTTTCCAAATATACCCTTGCTATTTATTATATATTAACCCTCATTAAAATATTAACTATAAATAAATATTAATTATTAAAATTTATTATTATTATTAATTAGTAAATATTAATTAATATTATTTAAAAATTATAACATAAATTTTAATTATATATTGATATAAATTTTTAATTATTTAGAATTATTGATAATTATATCAATTTTTTAATATTGATTAATATATTTTAGTTATCAATTATTATTAATTTTGTAATTATTATTTGATTAATTTTTTTCCATATTATATGTATCGGTATTTTAAAATTATAAGTTAATGTGTGTGTATATATATATATATATACTATATTATAAAACACAAATAAAAAACTCTTAAATACAAATTATTAGGCACAAGGTACCATCATTTTATGCAAGATTTTAAAAATCTCTTAATTTACAAGTATCAAAGCACAAAATACATATTACTACTGCAAGCTTCTAACATCCACTAATTTGGTATGTGCAGATTTTCCTTTTATGCAGACCTTTCCATGTATCACTATTAATTAATATATTATATTATTATAAATTTGTTTTAATTATATTATTAAATATGTAATTGGTTATTTTTTATAGATGTCATTAAAATATATAAGATAATCATTGAATTCTAATAAAATACTTAATTTTTTTTATATAAAAAAATTATATTATTAAGCCTAAATTAAAAAAAAATATTAAAAAAAGCATTATCAATTTCTCAAAACCATCCAAAATCGTACTGTAAATCGACAAAAAAAACAAAAAATAAAATGAAACATTAAAATCGTGATGTATCTCGCTGCATTGCGCGAGTACGCTTCTAGTATATATTAAATTTGGTTTAAAATTCAAAATTTATAATATATAATAATAAATTTTAAGTTTTTTTAATTAACATATTATATTATTTACTACCTTATTTGTATTAATTAATATATTATATTATTATAAATTTATTTTAATTATATTATTAAATATTGTAATTGATTATTTTTGCTAATGTCCTTTTTGATAATTTTACATCTTATAAGCTAGTTTTTGCCAAACGTAATTTTTTAATCAGCTAGCTTATCAGTCATCAGCTAGCTTATCAACTAGTTTACCAAACATAGTCTTATACTTTTACTATTTAAAATCAAAACAAAAAAATACCAGCCAATAAAAACTGAATTATACATGAAGTTCCCTTTAAAAATGACATTGGGAACAATTTAGCCTAACTTCATGACGAAATATGCTTCATTGACTTTGTATTCTTCATTCCATATGTCATATCCCAAGAATGGTGAAGAACTTGAAGAATCATGCCAACAAATTAAAAAAAATGGCAACTCCTTTATTCGTGTTGAAGGGTATGTTAGGTTGGTTTTTCATTAAGTAATGTTTGGATAAAACTAGCGTGGATTCATCTGTCTATATAGATTGAGAGGGCTTTTGTTTGGGAGGGTTTTTTCATACCCGAAAGTAGCATGTGTTTTTAATTAGAAGGGGAAAGTTTGGAAAAAAAAACTTGACTTTCTACATAGAGCTCCCCTCGAAACTTAACGAATAAGTCACTTTCTATATTATTAAACCAACATCGAACAATCATATATAAGTTGTGAGTCTCTAATTGGGCCACGTCTTGCCACTTTGCTGGGCTATTGTTTGTATTTTTGTTCCCAGATTTTATTTTTTTACCTCCTTTTTTGACTTCAAAGTTTTTCTTTTATTTTGTAACTCAAGTTATTTTTTCTTTTCAAAACATATTTATCTGAAATTATATAAAAAATAAATACAAATTTACTAAAATCGGACATATAAAAAATCAATATGCACATTAACTTATTAAAAAAAAAAAAAGGAAAAAAGACTCAACCATACATGGACAAAACAATAGTAAATGCAAATTTTAAAGATAGCAAAATGATGACAAACTATTTACATCAAATTCTTAAAACGAGAGCATGCCAATTCAAATGTATATCTTATGTTCAAATCATTGATATCTTGATCCCATTTATTAATTATTTACTTTTTTGAAATCGTAACAATTTTGATCTTAATGTTAGAATATTTAACATACCATTTAATTTATATTAAAAATTCTTATATGATCAATCATATATAAGTAGCAAACTGAATCTTGGTTCTGTACCACCTCTAAATCTATATCAAGTGATGATCACTTGGTTATACCAGGGATTAAGAGAAATCTTGGCAACATTAAGAGGGCCAACTATCATTAGCTTTGCCACTATATACCCAAAGATAGACCACTTTTGTACTTCTTTCAGTTCTTTGCTTGCTTCTCTGCAAGGACGTTTCAAGCTTTTTGGAGGCCTTGTTACACTTAATTTTTTTTATTACACTACAAAATGAGACAACAAAGATACATATACACAAATTATAGAGGCGATGATAAGGCGTATGTAACACCCGGAAAATTCTTCTCTAAGTAAAATCCCAAGTTATATGTGTGTTTTGTCATTAGTATAATCTTATTAAGTAAATTATTGGTTAGATGGAATTGGTTATGGAAATGGTTAAGAAAACAAGTGAATACAACATTTTTTGTCCTTCTCAACCTCTACCCAGTCGGGATAAAACAGACAAGTCGAACAAGACATAAATAGCTTGATCTGTGGAAAGATGGCCGAATCGGGAAAGACTGGACCCAGTCGGGCACTGGTCTGATTCACATAAAACCCATTTTATAGATTCTAACCTCATTTGTTTTTGTTTTAACCACAAGGGTTGTGGTGTACTGGTTAAGGCCCTGGGGGATGTGGTGGAATATCCCATCTGCCCAGGGTTCGAATCTAGTCGTACACAATAATTGTGGCCACTGAGGTTTAATTAGGGCTGATGTCTTACAGTCATAATTTGCCAATGGATTAGTTTAGGCATAGCCTAGGACACCCTTTCCCAAAAATAAAACCTCATTTGTTTTCTTTACCAACCCTTCTCTTTCTATTTCAACTCGGTCCAAACCTTTTCATTTCACCAAATCGAAATCTTCAAGTTCATCTAAATGATTGAGATCTAGGTATTCGATAGCTTTGTGGGTGGAAGGTCAACATCTTCATCTTCTTCATCATCTTCTCACCATTGTTGACCATATTTTGGGGTTTTCTCAGAAACTCATTTGTAAGTCATTCTAACCATTACTAAACCTTTATTCATGTTAAAACCTTTCATTTTAACCTCTTAGAACATCTCTTTTAATGTATCTCTCATATTATGAGCTTTGTCCTATTTCGTGTATTTTGGTGATTTGGGATTTTGACAAAGATTTGTATGAATCTGATTTTAGGAGTTACTCTTGGTGTGTTTTAGGTTTGTTTGTGATCTAGATAAAGTTTCTAGTGATGGATGTTTGTAGATCTAAAGTCATCACCAAAGGAAGCTCAAAGTTGGGGACCTAGATTTACCCTAAATCTAGCAAGGTGAGTTCAAATTGCTTTGTGAAAACTTTGTACATGCCAAAAATGTGTATTTTGGAGTCTTAAAGATGCTTACTTAATATTTATCAAATGTGGTGATTATTGATGAGATTTGTATCTTTGGTTTATAAATCTTGAGAAATGCCCAAGTTTGGGACATTGACATTTCGATAAATTAACAACAAGTATGTAGAGATTTTGATGATTTATTCCTCTTGGCCATTGATGATTAAAAACATTTTGGTGTATTCGATTCATAAACCATTTGGAAAATATGCATTGCTGTTATATAAAGTAATTTAGAGATGTAAATAGTATGATTTTGCTTAGAGAATGAAATGATGGTTTATGAATATAATCATATTTTTAGAGCATGTGTTTGGATAACTGTTGGTTAAAGGCATTTTATTGTTCACTATGGCTTATATTGAATAGTCAATCGTGTTGTTGAGCTTTTGGATCGGGTTTGACTCATTTGAGTCTTGCGGGACATTTGTTCGTTTGATTTGCTCTATGTTGAGCTTTTGGGGTTATATGCAATTATGACGCATTTATTTAAAAGTTACATGTTTTAAGTGTGTTGGTCATTCATTTGAATTCATGTAATTTCATATTGTAATGCATTGGATCCATAAGCATATGAGTCAGTTTGAGTGGGATGAACATCCCCGTTTTGTGACCTAGAATAGGCACGGGGTCTTAATGGATAATAAGATGTGGACCTTTAAGCCAGGCATCAACCAATAACCGATAATTGTAATTCCCATAATGTAACGTGAAATAGGCATGACGTCTTAATGGATAATAAGATGTGGGCTCTTTGATTCGGGCATCGACCAATGACCAATAATTCTAATTTCTCATGATCGAGTGAAATATAGGATCATCGGGGGTCTTTTGTCATGAACCTCGAGGGGTTGTATTGCATGACCATCGATCCGTAGTGAGGCTCATTAACACTGAGTTGTGGCTTACTTTTGTGTTACATATCATCCAATGGAATCGGGTCTCCTCCATCATCGAAAGATGCATTTTGAATATTATGTTTTATTCATTCTTTTGTTGTTGTTTTGAGAATGGTATGCACCCAATGAGTTGATGTTTTGGATGTTGGATGACGCATTGTTGTTTTGGGTACTTGAATTTTATCCTAGTTTTTCTGGTATTTAAATATCAAGTTCTATTCTTGGTTGCATGAGTAATGGGTTTTGGTCGCGTGTAAACGAGTGTTTTGATTCGAAGTTTTTATCACAAAAATTGTGGGTTTTGGAAAAATGTTGCTTTTATGACACATACATATCATTTGAGATATTATGTTTTAAATCAACAATATTTCGATTTTACCATTTTACAATTATGATGAAAACTGCTTGGATTCACTAGGCGTAAAGCCTAACCCTTTTTATTTGTCAGCATGTGCATCAGTTCCTTGTTTGGTAATGGTACTAGCGACACCGTGAAGAATAGAGTGCTAGTTATATGCACTTGAATGATCTAGTTATTCGACGATGTCTTCCGCATTCGGAGGTAGCGACTGTTATTGGTTTTAGTAACACCGACCTTGAGCTAGTCTTGACGTAAGACGTGGTTTACTTATTATTGAACTTAAATCCAATTTTGTTATTCGATGTTGATTTTACGTATTGGTTATTGTAAAGGGAATTCCCCTTTATTTAATGTATTAATGAAAATTTTAAATTAGTCGATTTTTCCAAATTTGAAAGTGTTACAACGTATTACTTTTGTTTTCTGATAGAAATTAGAGTAACACTGAGGGAGGGCTATATTTTTTGCATTCTTTGATGAAAAAGCCCTAAAAATGTAAAAGTAGGCCCCAAATTTTTGGGGTCCTGTTCAAAATCACTCATTTAACATGTTAAAGAATGACTCTGCTTCTCTACATAACCCCCCCCCCCCCTTCTTACTATACCTTCATAATACTTCGGTCATTCATCTTCTGGAAGTCGCTTCTACATCCGCTCTATGGCTTTCTCGTCAATTCCAGGATATTTATGCCTTGATTTTTGTTGCTTGCTAGCCGTACCAAAACTGCAAAAATCTAAAATCAAGCATTCAATTCTACTTTAATATAATAATGATGTATAATTGAGGTAATTAGTTTGAGGCACACCTAGCCAATATCCTATATTGTGATAACTCCAAGGTTTGTTCTTTGGATCACACATGTAACAAACATTTTATTAATGACTTTCAGAAGTTAGAGAATCAATTTTCAGAGGTATCTTACCAATTAGTTCTTCCCAATGTTGCTAAACCAAGTTCATAATAGTTGTAACTTGTATCGGTGTGGCTAAAGAGCTCAAGATGGCTAAAAGTTCCTATTTGCATTTGGCTCCATCGGTTAAATATTTTTCCAGGTACAATTTTTTGTTTCTCCTCTTCTGGAACCTAGACCAATTTTGGCTTTCAGTGGTTCTATGAAACTTTCCATTGTAGTAAAATAGTATATTTTAGCATTCCATTACTCCCCATAAATTCATTCACATCACAAAAATTCTTGCCAAATAGATTTAAACGAAAATAATGCTTTCTTGTTTAATGTGGCTCCAAGATTCGACCACTGAATTCGGAATAGGAAGCGAACCGTTTCGTTTCAGAATTACCTTTTAAACACCATGTTTATTCTTTTGAATTTCTAAGCTTTCTTCCTTGTTCTTGTGTTGATCAGAAACTCGTCGAGTCGTCATCATGTTGATCAACCGCAAGGTTTTTGATCAACATAAGAACCGTGAAGTAATTAAACATTGGAAATTTACGGAAATAAACATGATGCTGCAAAAGATGATTTTGGAATGAAATATTGTTTGCTTCCCATTCCATATTTAATGTATGAATTTTGGAGTCTAATCGAACAAGATAGCTTTCATTCAGTTTACATCCATTTCCCAAGAATCTATGTGTGTGATGAATGAATTTGTGGGAAATAAAGGAATTCCAAATATACCACCTTAATTTTATGGAAAGGAACCACTAAACACCAGAAATGGACAAGGTTTCAGAAGAGAAAAAACAAAAAAATCGTACGTGGAAAATAGATTTTCACTTATCGAGACAACAAGTACCTTTCCCTCACTTATTTCCAACTCTCACGGAGGAATACAAAGGCATTGCAATTGCAATTACCAAGAGGATGTGAATGTGTAAGTTTTTTGCTAGGCTGGAGAAGAGGAAGGGGGAGGAAAAGCGATGGAGACCGAAGGTCGGAGATGGCGTCAATGGGCGAAGAGGAGCGTGTATATGTATATATAGATAAATATAATATGAGAAATATAAAATAAAATACAATGAATATATAATATATAATAGTATAATATGATATATATAATATAAATTTTATATGATAAATTTAAGGGAAATTAATTAAAATGACCGTATTTCAATATCGTATTACCAAAATGCCCTAAATCTCTTTTGTTTTGCTGAAATACCCTTTTTGGCCGGGATGTAGGACCGGGATGAGACCAATCCCGGGGTTGTTAAATTTTTTGAGAAATAGAGGGGTTACCCCGGGATTTAGAGAGATATCCCGGGGTTGGAGTTGAAATTTTTAATTCAATTTATATCCCGGGTAAAAGATTATTCTAAAATGCGTTTAAAAAGATTATATCCCCGGGTGAAATTTTTGATTCGATTATATATTATTTTAATATATATATTTACATTTTATACCCCTATAACTATTCAGTTAATTACTTTATACTTTTTACTTTTCTATTTTTCATTTTACATTTTTATCATATTAACACATATAATCGTATATTAACTAAAATGAGTTAAAAAGACACGTTTTAATTTTAACAAGTTACATCATTATAACCGTCTCTTCGATACATTCGAAATGAGCCCAATATTGAATATTTTTGGATTTAATTATTTATTATATATTATATCTGGTTTAGTTTTAATATCATTATTATTGTAAAAACTTTTAAGAATTATCGATTATACAGAGACGACAATTTCAATACATTTATTTTTAAAATGAGGATATTTGAATTTTATTTTTATTATATATTATATCTGTTTTAGTTTTAATATCATTATTATTGTAAAATCTTTTAATAATTATCGATTATACAGATACGACAATTTCAATTCATTTATTTTTAATATGAGGATATTTGAATTTTATTTTTATGTTTAATGGGTCAATGGTAAAAAAAAAATCAGGTAAAAACATAAGATGAAATGATTGACCAAATTTAAGACATGTTTGTTAGCACCTTAATATGCTTAATGGGAGTCCCACCTTATTTGTTAGTTTTACATGATTTTTGGTAGTGGTTTAATGATATTCATGTAAAACTAACAAATAAGGTAAAACTAACAAATAATATCATTTTAAAAATAAATGTATTGAAATTGTCGTCTCTGTATAATCGATAATTCTTAAAAGTTTTTACAATAATAATGATATTAAAACTAAACCAGATATAATATATAATAAAAATAAAATTCAAATAACCTCATTTTAAAAATAAATGTATTGAAATTGTCGTCTCTGTATAATCGATAATTCTTAAAAGTTTTTACAATAATAATGATATTAAAACTAAACCAGATATAATATATAATATATAATAAATAATTAAATCCAAAAATATTCAATATTGGGCTCATTTCGAATGTATTGAAGAGACGGTTATAATGGTGTAACTTGTTAAAATTAAAATGTATCTTTTTAACGTATTTTAGTTAATATACGATTATATGTGTTAATATGATAAAAATGTAAAATGAAAAATAGAAAATTAAAAAGGTATAAAGTAACTAACTAAATAATTATAGGGTATAAAATGTAAATATATATATATATATATATATATATTAAAATCATATATAATCCAATCAAAAATTTCACCCCGGGATATAATCTTTTTAACGCATTTTAGAATAATCTTTTACCCGGGATATAAATTAATTTAAAATTTTCACCTCCAACCCCGGGATATCTCTCTAAATCCCGGGGTAACCCCTCTATTTCTCAAAATATTTAACAACGCCGGGATGGGTCTCATCCCGGCCCTACATCCCGGCCAAAAAGGGTATTACGGCAAAACAAAAGAGATTTAGGGCATTTTGGTAATACGATATTGAAATACGATCATTTTAATTAATTTCCCTAAATTTAAAATATGATATAATAAATATATAATATAATAATAGTATATAGGAATGTTCAGGATAAAATCTTAAATAAATGAAAAATAGAAAAACACTTTATGAACCGTTAAATTAATTGATTAATGGATTTGATTAAGTAGGCAGTTACAACTTTATTTTTAAATTAAAAAATCACATTATCCCTTATTTTTTAAATCAAAAAATATGAAATATGATAAAATTTCGAATGAAACAGATTACACTAAAAAATCGATCATATTTTCCTAGTTAGTTTGACATTTATATTTTAATCTATTTTTAATGTTTTTTCAGTTTTCCATTTATTTAGCGTTTTCCCTTGAACCCCCTGTAGACTATTATAACATTTCCTAATATAACTAAAACAAATCAATGATAATATAATATGTTAACTAATACAAACAAAATAGGGAAAGAAAAATTAAATAATATAATAGGTTAATTAAAAAAAAATTTAAATCGATTAATACACATATATTATACATTTTGGATTGGGAATTTAACTAAAATGGGCGTATTTCAAATCCGTATTACCCAAATACCCCAAATCTCGTTCAAATCGCCGAAATACCCTTTATGTACGGGAATAGTGGCCGGGAATCCCGGGTTGGTCGTGTTCGAGGTTATGGCCGGGATTCCCGGGGTTATGGCCGGGATTCCCGGGGTTAGAGGCCGGGTTTCCCGGGGTTATCCATGAACAATGGGTTTACTTATTTTTATCATTTCATTCAAGTCAAAATCATTACTTCCAATTGGAGAGAGGCCGGAAATCCCGGGGTTACATAGTATCATATGCATACAATATACAGACACAAAGAGTGTGTATGAAATTGGTCAAAATCAATTTTCTCCAAGTCAAAATCATTACTTAGGGGGTTTCCCGGACATAACCCCGGGATTCCCGGCCTCGCAACCAATCCCGGGATCGAGCCCCATCCCGGCCTCGCATCCCGGACAAAAGGGGTATTTCGGCGAATTTAACGAGATTTGGGGCATTTGGGTAATACGGATTTGAAATACGCCAATTTTAATTAATTTCCCTTTTGGATTTGTTAAAACCAATTGTCGAAAATTTTTATATCAATTTATGATTTTAATAAGCATTATATAATATATAAATAATTGATTTAATTAATATTATTTCTAATTAATTAATAATTAATATTAGTGTATAATGTATAATTAAAATTAATTAATCATTTTCAGTAAACACTAGTTACTATTAATTAATACTAGTGTTGGGCCCGTGCATTGCACGGGAGGATAAATTTTTTGTTGGAATATTGAACCGAGTTAAAATGAAACGTAATTTCTGTGTTAACAGTTAATGAAATACAATGTGAAAAACGAATGTATTTTCATTAGTGGTTAACTTGCATATATTCTTAATCGTTTGTTGTTATGACTTTGTGCAATAATATTGGTAATAGTTTTGTATTATATTATTTAAAACTCAAACGACATGTCTCACAACATATTTATCTGACTATTGACTTCAAAACCTCATAGTATTAGTCGATAAAAATAAAGATATGTATATATATCTTATTCCCCTACTTCGAAAAATATGATTGTGGGTTTTGAAAAATATAAACAAATCCTCAGTAAATAAAATAAAATATAAAAAAGCAGTTTTTCAAAGAAACAAAAATATAGTGGAATACCTTTTGTTCAGTTGCAGGTTCGCCATTGACACCCGACCGTTCGTCTTCTTCTTGTACTCGTCGATAAAAATAAAGATATGTATATATATATCTTATTCCTCTACTTCGAAAAATATGATTGTGGGTTTTGAAAAATATAAAAAAGTAGTTTTTCAAAGAAACAAAAATATAGTGGAATACCTTTTGTTCAGTTGCAGGTTCCGCCATTGACACCCGACCGTTCGTCTTCTTTTTGTACTCGTCGATAAAAATAAAGATATGTATATATATCTTATTCCCCTACTTCGAAAAATATGATTGTGGATTTTGAAAAATATAAAAAAGTAGTTTTTCAAAGAAACAAAAATATAGTGGAATACCTTTTGTTCAGTTGCAGGTTCCGCCATTGACACCCGACCGTTCGTCTTCTTCTTGTACTCGGATGATACATAGAGAAGCTATATATATTTATAGTGAATGTAGAGAATATTTTAAAATATTTTATTTTTATTTTCGATTTTACATTTAAATGTAAATATATTAAAAATATGAAAAAATATTTTTATATCTACATCGTTTCTATTTTATTTTCTTTACACTTGGTTAATTTGGAAAGTATTACGGAATATTTTTATTTTAAAGAATACGATAATTTATTAGTGTATCTCGTTATTTTTTATTTTTAACTCATATCAACCTTCTTTTTTCTTCTTTTAATGCTCGTGAAAAAAAATATGTGTAAATTTTATATTATCAAAAAAAACACGTGTAGATTTTATATTATGCTAATATAAAATACGTGTAGATTTTATAAAATAAAATAGATTTGATATTAGCAAAAAAAATACGGAAGAAAAAAGAGTTTATGTTACATCTCATTATGTAAAAAGATTTTATAAAATAAAATATGGAAAAATCATTATGAGATGTAATATAAAAAAAATACGGAAGAAAAAAGATTTTATATTACATCTCATTAATATAGATTTAAATGTAAAATCTACATTTAAAATAGATTATGCTAATATAAAATCTATTTTATAAAATCCTTCACCAAAAAAACAAATAGTTATATTAATAAATAAGTATTCATTCCACAAATAGATGATTATGTGAGATACTGTGCTTGGAAAGGTTGTACCAATACATTAAGAAATTGTAAATTAAGTAAGTGACTTTAATTAGTTGTAACTTGTGCTTAAAATGTTGTAATTAAGAGTTTTTTATGTCGTTTTTATAATATAGTATAGATTAGTAATAATAATTAATATTCATTTACAGTTAATAGTAAATAGTAATATAATAACAATTAATACATATTAATCATAGTTATAATTGAAAAAGATGTTAAAAAACTCTTTAAACGTAACTTAACTAAAATAGCGTTTCAGTAAGCTACTAACTTCATAAGCCATTTTTTCTCATCCAAATAATTTTTTTGAAATAAACTCAAAAAAATAAGATAGCTATATATGTTTGCCAACTATAGCCTAAACCACAAAGAGGAAACATGTAATTCACTCTTTAAGAGCATCTCCAATGGTAAAGTCATTAATGCCTTATTGAGATGTAAAAATTCTTTTGAACAAAGTTATTTTCATTGGACTTAACTAGTTTTATACCCGTCCGTTGGTCGGGTATACAACACGATTTTAATTTAAATTCAATTATTTGGTTGGTCTCTCTTTTCATCACTGTCGAATTGTAACACCCCGATTTCGAAAAGGTATCGTTTCAAGCTAGTACAGAAATCGTTAATTTTAAGGGAAAAATAAGATATATGATTTTGGACTTGAATCCTATATTTTATAGTCTTGATGGATAATGGATTCAATTACGAGTCCAACGGTCCTTTCCGGAGCGAAAACGGAGCTATAACGAAGAAGTTATGGCCAAAACAATAAACGAGAAGAAAGCTGGGAGAACCAGCGACAATGCCCTGGGCATTGTCGCATGGCAATGTCGCCCAAAGAGGGCAGGCTGCTGTTAAGTCGCGAATTTCAGCCATTTTCCTCATTTCTTCTCACCCAAACTTCTTCCACTCTCTCCCAAACGATTCTCCTTCTTCCCCCTTCAAACCCTAGCCTATTTTGGCTCAAATCCTTGTGTTTTATTGAAGATGAAACACCATCAAGTGGTAATATGGAAAGCTAGGGTCAAGGTTTCATCATCTCCATCTTCATCTTCAACCTCAAGCTCATTGTTGGGTTTTCTAGGTTTTCATCAAAACCTAAGTGGTAAGTGTATCCCTTCCATTTCTAAACCTTAACATAAGTTATAAAAGCTCCATTGATGATTATCCTAGTGTGTGCCTTATCAATTTCGGGTTTGATAGTTTTGGAGAAATCTAGGTCGAAATTTGGGTTTGGACCAAAATGGAGATTTTGATGTGTAATGTTTGGGGAATGTTTCTATATGGTTGAATGTGGTTATTTAAAGTTGGAAATGTATGGATATAGATGTTTGGAGACTTTTGGCTTGGAGGATTCAAGTTTCTCCAAAGGAGCTCTAAGTGGGTAAAATCTAGATTTAGCCTAAATCTAGCAAGGTGAGTTCAAGTTGATTTGTGAAAACGGTGTACATGCCAAAATGTTTGTTTTAAAGGGTTTTGTGCCTTACACGAAATTGTTAACTGTTGATAAGTTTTGTTAACTGCTGATAAGTTGGTTATTTTAAAGGTGTTTAACTTTATAAACTCATTTAGCACACATCTTTGGGATTTTGGGCATTATGATAAAAAAATCATGTATTTTGGTATTTTAATGATTTATTTTATGGAAGTAGATTTTGAGTATAAATGTGTTTCAATTTGTGTTTTGGAGAAATGCATGGTTTTGTGTTATGGGATGTTTTGAAAGAATAAATGTTGTAAACTCACTTGGAAAATGAATTGTCCCAATCTAAACTACGTTGGAATTAATCACATGTTTTGGAACATGGGTTTATATAAGTACGGGTGGTTTATATTTGATTTCATTTTATGATTTTCAACGTTGGGTCTTTGGGTTTGTCGAGCTTATGGCTCGGTTTGGATTTTGTTGGGTTTTGAGGACACTTGTCCGTTTTAATAGCTCATTGTAGAGCGTTTGGTTATGATTTGCATTTATTGCATCTTATTTGAGAGTTACATACTTTAAATGCGTTAGTTCATTCGTTTTGAGTCATGTAATGGTTTAGTTAGTGCAATGGATCCATAGGCACTGTGTTCCTCTGTCCCCGTTTGGGAAGTTGGTTCACCATTTGGCACGGAATAGGCATCGGGCTCCATGGTAAGTAGGGTGTGGGCCTATACGGTCGGGCAGCGTCCCATGGACAGTAAGGTGTAATTCCATTGTGCCCGAGTTACCCGGTTTTGGGGACTCTCAAGAATAGACCTGGAGTGGTTGACTTGATGTTTTCGGGCAATAGACTTGGAGTAGTTGAGCTCGGTGGGTGTTTTATGTGTAACCCACATGTTTTGATTTACTACATAACTATGTGACGTACTTTGTGTTCCGTCACGTACAATGTAATCGGGTCTTCCCCGTCACCAATAGGTGTGGTTTTGGTTATGGAGTTTTATAATCCATGTTTTCGGAGATGTTTGAGTATGGGTATTTATCTATGTTTTAAGGTTTCGGTTATTGAAACTCATTCGAGTTATTGGGATGTCTTGGAAGTTTGAGTTATATATGTTTTCAACGTTTGATCATTATAATATCATTTATGTTTTACGTGCGCTTTGGGTTTTGGCTTTATTTAAAGAGGCGTGTGTTTTATGATTTTAATCACGAAAGGGGTGAATGATGAAAGGAGATTGTTTTAAGATTTAATGTATTTCATTTCTAGTTGTTTCCAAATTAGTTGTATTGCATTTTGGGAAATCATGATTTTAAATAACATTCCTAAAGTTATCACTTTATTTATCTCTAACGAAAACTATTGAGCTCACTAGGCGTTAAGCCTAACCTTTTATTTGTCGGTATGTGCATCAGGTTCCAGTTGGGGTTTGGTTCTAGCAGTGCTTTGAGGAGTTGAGCTATAGACTTACACGAGAGTAAGTAGATTGATGAATTCTTCCACAGTTGGAGATAGTGACTATTATTGGGTTTTAGTAGCACCCGTCCTTATTATAGACTGTACGTTGAGAATAAATGTGTTTATTGAGGTTAAATCCTGTATTGTGTTTGTAGATAAATTATTTATCGATGTATTTTAGAAAATTTTAAATTAGTTGCTATTTCCGAGTTTGAGGGTGTTACAAGTTGGTATTGGAGCTTAAGTTTGAGAGATTTAGGTATTGATTTTAGGATGCGTAGACTCAAACTAGCGTAAATTTAAGCGTTTGAATGTGAGATCATACCATTAGGCACTTTAAGGTTTGATGATTCGAGGTTAGTGGATTCACTAGGAATGGGAATCACGCCGAAAATGGCAAGGATGATCATGTACAGTACGTTCATAATAGCACATGGCCAGTGTTATGGTGAGCTTACGAGTTACATAAGTATGCTTGAACTGCCTTGGTACGATAACCGTTGGGGTAGTGAAGAAGTTTCTGAATAAGTAACCGTTAGAAGGAGTCAATGATTTGAGTATTCGACATTTGAAATGACAGTAAGCATGGAGATAGCTTTAAGTGGACCGTTTCGGGTCGGAATGAATGGATGGAATAGAACCGTAGACTTTTGGAATCGACATTATTCGAGGAGAAATTGTACGATGAACCGATGAAATTTTCGATGATTGCTTTAAGATGTTTGATCACCCGGATGACAATAGTATGATGGAAAATTGAGGAATAAGATTTCGAGATGTTGAGTGCCGACCGAAGTCATGCACGAAATTTGCTTTTAAAATAATGTTTGCATCAGTTGTTTCTCATGTTTTCGAAGCATAAAATGAGTTATACTACGAAGTTTTGGTAAAGCATTCAACACTCATCAGATTTTAAGCCGTGAGCTTAAACATGCATAAAATTGTTTTGTTGCGCGTGGTTGCAATTTTTATTGAAAATCTCTTTATCCCTGTTTTGTGTCTAACACTATTTTTCCGGATATTGTAATATCCGTGTTTTGATGTTATTTGGGTTATTGGGCAAATAACTGTAGAATTTTTGACTTTGACATTGGATCTCCTCCACGTATGTTAAGGTTTTAAAGGAAGAGTTGTCCCTGTATTTTGAGTCGAAATTTCCGTTGGAATTTTAGTCTGTACGAGTCGTGTTGAAATTATGAAAAAAAAAATCTGACGCTTTGCTATGCACGAGTGTATTTTGAGTTGTGTGAGCTTAATTTTATTGAGTGTAAATTCACGAGTTTTATTGAGGCGTTGAGTCTCATGTGAGTTTTGTTGAGAAGTGTCATTTTATACCAGATGCGATAAAAGATAAATTTTTTGGAATTATGGCGTTTTAGTCATAACTTTGTTTCATGCTATTTGATTTTGGGAACGTTGGTTTTTGGCGCCATTTGATTTTGAGTGTCGTTGGGTCTCATTGAGTTTCATTGAGTTTATGGAGAATTTTATTGGGTGTTATAGAATTCTATTTTACGACACTTGGCGTCGTGCGGTTGAACTTTGAGAGGCGTATACTTGTATTATTGTGTGTGTTAACTTATGAATGTTCGTTTAATATTTTTGCCTCATGCGAGTTTTGCACCGGTATTTTCGCAACCTTAAGAGACGTTTTGAGAGTTTCGTTAATAAATGTTATCCCATATGTTATTTTGGGAAGTTTCAATATTATGTGATTTCTCTTTTGGGTTTTATACAAGTGTTATTCGTTGTATGCTACATGGTATTCGAGTTGTTTTAAATTGTGGGTGTGAGTAAGCATATGAAAGGTTTATGTCGTTTCGTATTGGACTTTCGCTTTGAACGTATTTCAGTTGTCGATTTTAATGTTATAAATTCCGCAATGCATTAAGTGAGTTAGCGGTATACATGTCAATTGTAGCCACTATTTTCGGACAAGATCATTTCAATTGTATGACCTAAAGTTTGAAAATTGATTTACATTTATTGTATGTTGACCAATCGCATGCATATTTTGTGTGGTTAAAATTTTGAGAAGCGAACTCAGCATGCGGGTCTTGTTGGGAATTTTATTCCATATCTTTATATAGTCGAATGAGAAATTTTGGGAAACTCGATTACGTAACTGGTCTCTTGGGAGTTTTGTTCAATCGCCTCGTTATAAACTGTTTTGGTACGTGAAATTATTTCCCCATTTATGGTATAATTTGATGCATGTTAGGACCATGGTAGTCTATTTAAAATTTGTTGCGCATCTTTTATTATTATCCATATTAACGTAAGTACTAATCAAATGAGTTTTGGAAATGGTTTTATATGCGTAGTGTTGGTGATCAATTTTGAAACCTATCGAATGAACGGTAGTATATTTTTTTTACCGCACGATTAATTGTTATAAAACTCATGTATTCGAAAGTTTTATAGATTTCAAATTGGCATACTTGTTGAAAAACCTTGAACTCATTAGAGCTATTGACTTAAAACCCCTATCGTGAAAGGAGTTGCAATTAAGGGACTAGAGAAGTCCTTAGGATTTGAAGCGTCGGATGATCTGATTTGTAGTCAACCTTGAATTTGAGTTTCAGTTTTTGAAACGGGTCATGCGTGAATCGTGGGGGTAATAGATTATGTTCCCCAGTTAATTAAGAGATGATTTCTATGCTTCGGTAAACCTTCGGGATGAGGTTTTGTGTGACTACCTACGTCTGTTGGGTTCGTATTGATGGGTTGCTTGTCTGGTTGACATCAAGTTATATGTTGACGGTGTACCGTCTTAATGGGATTCCGTGATCAAGGAATTTTGTGGTCCGTCTGTTAGGGATGTAAGATTTGGGAACATTAGTCCTCTGTTAAGTGTCAACCTTAATGCGACAATACTTCTGGAATGAAGTATTGGGCGGGATGTCCACGTTTTGATGTCACCATTTTAGTATTAGGCGTCGACTCTTTTCTTGAGGACAATAACCGTTAGTGTGCTCAGTGCATGTCCGTTGAATTTGGAGTGTTCGTAGGTGAAATGGTAACATTAAGAGAAGTAGATATTGATACTTAGAGATCGATCAGTGGTAATCCTGCAATCTACGAGGTTTCGCCGATCTATCAATCGACGCTTGAATACATTATGGGAACTGTGTAACCGTGGGGTTGAAGTAATCCGCTATCTGTGGGTATTGTGCTTATGGCAACTTGAGGGTCGGATCTACGATTGTGTTGGGTCAGGCCAAGCTAATGCTAGGAATTGTCGTCAATGAAGGGACGATGAATCTTTTACAGTATGGATTATTGGGGTATTATTGGTGGAAATGACTGATTAAGGTCGTAAGTTACTCTTGAAGTAATATGAGCAACATAAGGTTGGGAGACAACCGAGATTTAGTGATTAAGAAAATGATTAAGCAAGGACTCAACGTTCATCCCGACGTCGGTGAATTATATCGAGCGTTGAGATTGAGTTTGTAACGACACGTTATGAGAAACGCAGCGACAACCTCGACCGGGATGTAATCGGGTTCGCATAAGAGGTAAGGTTTCGTGAAGGCATTCTTTGTTATGGGAAATCAATCGATTTTGCCAAGTGCGATGTTGGGTGCTGGTTGGTGCCAGATTTTGAGGACGAAATCTCTTTTAAGGTTGGGAGGATTGTAACACCCCGATTTCGAAAAGGTATAGTTTCAAGCTAGTACATAAATCGTTAATTTTAAGGGAAAAATAAGATATATGATTTTGGACTTGAATCCTATATTTTATAGTCTTGATGGATAATGGATTCAATTACGAGTCCAACGGTCCTTTCCGGAGCGAAAACGGAGCTATAACGAAGAAGTTATGGCCAAAACAGTAAACGAGAAGAAAGCTGGGAGAACCAGCGACAATGACCAGCAACAGGCATTGTCGCATGGCAATGTCGCCCAAAGAGGGCAGACTGCTGTTAAGTAACGAATTTCAGCCATTTTCCTCATTTCTTCTCACCCAAACTTCTTCCACTCTCTCCCAAACGATTCTCCTTCTTCCCCCTTCAAACCCTAGCCTATTTTGGCTCAAATCCTTGTGTTTTATTGAAGATGAAACACCATCAAGTGGTAATATGGAAAGCTAGGGTCAAGGTTTCATCATCTCCATCTTCATCTTCAACCTCAAGCTCATTGTTGGGTTTTATAGGTTTTCATCAAAACCTAAGTGGTAAGTGTATCCCTTCCATTTCTAAACCTTAACATAAGTTATAAATGCTCCATTGATGATTATCCTAGTGTGTGGTTTATCAATTTCGGGTTTGATAGTTTTGGAGAAATCTAGGTCGAAATTTGGGTTTGGACCAAAATGGAGATTTTGATGTGTAATGTTTGGGGAATGTTTCTATATGGTTGAATGTGGTTATTTACGGTTGGAAATGTATGGATATAGGTGTTTGGAGACTTTTGGCTTGGAGGATTCAAGTTTCTTCAAAGGAGCTCTAAGTGGGTAAAATCTAGATTTAGCCTAAATCTAGCAAGGTGAGTTCAAGTTATTTGTGAAAACGGTGTACATGCCAAAATGTTTGTTTTAAAGGGTTTTGTGCCTTACACAAAATTGTTAACTGTTGATAAGTTTTGTTAACTGCTGATAAGTTGGTTATTTTAAAGGTGTTTAACTTTATAAACTCATTTAGCACACATCTTTGGGATTTTGGGCATTATGATAAAAAAATCATGTATTTTGGTATTTTAATGATTTATTTTATGGAAGTAGATTTTGAGTATAAATGTGTTTCAATTTGTGTTTTGGAGAAATGCATGGTTTTGTGTTATGGGACGTTTTGAAAGAATAAATGTTGTAAACTCACTTGGAAAATGAATTGTCCCAATCTAAACTACGTTGGAATTAATCACATGTTTTGGAGCATGGGTTTATATAAGTACGGGTGGTTTATATTTGATTTCATTTTATGATTTTCAACGTTGGGTCTTTGGGTTTGTCGAGCTTATGGCTCAGTTTGGATTTTGTTGGGTTTTGAGGACACTTGTCCGTTTTAATAGCTCATTGTAGAGCATTTGGTTATGATTTGCATTTATTGCATCTTATTTGAGAGTTACATACTTTAAACGCGTTAGTTCATTCGTTTTGAGTCATGTAATGGTTTAGTTAGTGCAATGGATCCATAGGCACGATGTTCCTCTGTCCCCGTTTGGGAAGTTGGTTCACCATTTGGCACGGAATAGGCATCGGGATCCATGGTAAGTAGGGTGTGGGCCTATACGGTCGGGCAGCGTCCCATGGACAGTAAGGTGTAATTCCATTGTGCCCGAGTTGCCCGGTTTTGGGGACTCTCAAGAATAGACCTGGAGTGGTTGACTTGATGTTTTCGGGCAATAGACTTGGAGTAGTTGAGCTCGGTGGGTGTTTTATGTGTAACCCACATGTTTTGATTTACTACATAACTATGTGACGTACTTTGTGTTCCGTCACGTACAATGTAATCGGGTCTTCCCCGTCACCAATAGGTGTGATTTTGGTTATGGAGTTTTATAATCCATGTTTTCGGAGTATGGGTATTTATCTATGTTTTAAGGTTTCGGTTATTGAAACTCATTCGAGTTATTGGGATGTCTTGGAAGTTTGAGTTATCTATGTTTTCAACGTTTGATCATTATAATATCATTTATGTTTTACGTGCGCTTTGGGTTTTGGCTTTATTTAAAGAGGCGTGTGTTTTATGATTTTAATCACGAAAGGGGTGAATGATGAAAGAAGATTGTTTTTAGATTTAATGTATTTCATTTCTAGTTGTTTCCAAATTAGTTGTATTGCATTTTGGGAAATCATGATTTTAAATAACATTCCTAAAGTTATCGCTTTATTTATCTCTAACGAAAACTATTGAGCTCAGTAGGCGTTAAGGCTAACCTTTTATTTGTCGGTATGTGCATCAGGTTCCAGTTGGGGTTTGGTTCTAGCAGTGCTTTGAGGAGTTGAGCTATAGACTTTCACGAGAGTAAGTAGATTGATGAAGTCTTCCGCAGTTGGAGATAGTGACTATTATTGGGTTTTAGTAGCACCTGTCCTTATTATAGACTGTATGTAGAGAATAAATGTGTTTATTGAGGTTAAATCCTATATTGTGTTTGTAGATAAATTATTTATCGATGCATTTTAGAAAATTTTAAATTAGTTGCTATTTCCGAGTTTGAGGGTGTTACACGAATGTAACATGAAAAGCTGAAAACCTGATTAGAAAATGTAACATGAAAAGCTGATTAGAAAATGTAAGATGAAAAGCTGGATTCCAAACAACAATTACCTTGGAGTGCAACTTGTTCCTTGAGACCTCCACGATGTTTAGCAACTCCTTGGCGGATCTTTCTTTTATAACAATCTCGTCTCCACAAGACAGAGATAAATCAACCAAAGTCAAGGGTGCAGCGACATAAAACATAATGTCGTGATGCTTAGCACATAAGACAAGGGTATATATTCTAATCTTGTTGGCGGTGTCACCTGCAATGTGCAATTAAGTGCAATTAAGTTTTACGTTTGTGTGTGAATTATAGGTTCATTACGTTAATCATATTATACCAAGAATTTATCATTAGAAGCAAAATGATCAGCTCCAACAATAACAACATGCACACGTCCGACTTTAATTAAAGCAACAGCTGCAGAATCTGTAAGAGGGTTGGTATTTTGTCATGCACCAACTCACTCAAAAGCCGTTAATCTTCATCCCTACACTCGAGCAATTAAATATAATGATTTTACATTCACCCAAGTAACGTAAACCACAAAAGAGGATTGAAAAAGTCAACATCAAGAAGTTCAAAAGAGGTAATCTAATTAAGAAAATCAAATCAAAGTAACGAAAAGAAAACTTACATGGATATGATGCTTTCATAGTGATTGTTGTAGCCAACTTAGTACCCACAAGTGGAGGATTTAAACCAAAGAGCATAATCTGGCTGGTCGGAACAAATTAATTAATTAAATTTTGTTATATTTGAAATCAAACTAATTAATGATTTTAATTCAGAGAGGAAATTAAATGTTATTGTCGGTCCAACAATACTTTATAACAAGTTCTTAGAAACAACACAATAAGATTACCAACCTGTTTGATATATAAAATAACGATTACAAGGTTGATCGATTAAGCTTTGCTTTGTGTTCTCTATGTTTTCTCTCTTTTACACCTTGATGTGTGTGTTTGTATGTGTGATAAGTGATCTGATCTTTTTGTTTAGAGAGATACTAGAGAGACACCTAAAATCTAGCAAGTGTGTTGAACACACTATCAAGATTAATATCTAGATATTAAATCTAGATATTATATCTAATATAAACTAGAAACTAAATAACTAACTAAGTTACCTTTAACTAACTATTACAATACTTTAACTTAGATATATAGATCTAAGTAAACTAAAACATATTACATTAAATTACATTGACATTTATTACAAATAGACATAGACTTTTATATCGAGAGTCGACGTTCCGGCTTTAGCTTCAGATTACGATCTTCAGATTGGATGATCTTGAATCCAATGAGACTGTGGTCTAACAATCTCCCCCTTTGGATCAAGATCATTTAATAAAAAGATTTATCCAATTCAGTCTTCTTGTTCAGCTCAGAAGATGCAATCTCTTTCTCTAAATTCAGCATGTCTTCAATCTAACAATCTTCCCTTTTGAAGAGTAGACATGATTCTTGAAACATGTGATCTTTGCCATTTCTTGTGTAGTCATTCTCCCCCTTTTGATGTTAAGTGCAACGACTTCATCAAAATTTGTGGTAAGAAATGTCAATCTTGCGGTTATAGCCCCTGATTCGTCAATTCATAAGAGATTCATCTAGATCTTTGCAAATCCAGACAAATGTGTCGTGTAACACCTGAAATCAACTAATGAATCAGTTATCATGCCTGTCAGTAACACTAAGTCACTGAGTGTAACGAATACACATGGGAAAGGAGCTGTTTGATGTTGACTCCCCCAGGGCTTCCATTTAATCATCGAAATACCACAAAGGTAATTTCTATAAACGTTATGACAAAGAAACTAATTCCTTGTGTGTTCGTGCTTGTGTTTGAAAGAATTAAGCACGGATGATTGCTTATTGGCTCAAAATTGTGTAAACCACTGAGACAACAGTAAGTTAAACACAGACTCAATGTGCATGATTGAAGTGCGAAGGTGGGGCAGACTTCCTTCTTTTCAATATCTAGATTTTCCGAATGAAAATCAGATAGCATATGTGTTGCATCCCCTTTGAAAATGAAACATTTTCTTTTTGAGAAGAAAATGAGTAGATAGTGAGGTTTGATCAAGAGTTGGCATGGGTTAGTTGCCTGTTTCAATAATGATCACCAAAGAATTGTGAATCACTAGAATGGTGGCTACCCGGCTCAGAAAAAGTTGGTGCAGAGTGGTGATATTCTTTTAACTCTGTTCTCACACGCTCTTTCTTTTAAACTTTTTGCTTTCTCTAATCACACTCATTTCTTTTCTATTTTCACACTCAATCACTAAGGATTAACTTCTTGGGTAGAAATCACTTGTTAAGGTGATTCCATAGAAGTTGTGTTAATACCTAGCACAATGATTCGTTGTTTTCCTATGATGCATGTGATGCTCAGAATGGTTTAACTATTTCAGGTAAAGCACAATTTAGATCATGAAAACATTTAAAAAATACACTCCCAAAATATAAAATGTGAGGAAAAATCGGGAAGTGGTTTGAACATTAAAAATAATGTTTTCGATGATTGAAAGTTGTCCTTCTTTCATCCATATGTGAGATGAAGATATAGAATTATACCTTTACGTATGATCTCCCATCTCATGAAGCTAAGCTTTAAGTCATAGAAATATGAACTTGTAAGCTTCTCTCAAAATTCTGCAAAAGTCTAATGTCAAGTCAAAGTAATAATTATTCACTTATATTGAAAAGACAAAAAGCAGTAAAACTTTTTAAAGTATGAGTCCTGATCTGAAATAATCAGAAGTCATGTCCGAACTCCCTTTTTTTTTTTTTTTTTTTGATTTGAAGAGCTCCCCCTAAAATCTTGCATAACAAAAAATTGGCATTAAAAGGTACATGCAACATTTTATGAGCTCCTCCTCGAAGTAATATTGACCAGTTGTCAATTTCTTCTCATTCTCCCCCTTGGATCATGAACATTTTGATAGAATGACAGATATCAAACAGAGTTAAGAATGAAGAAATGATGAAAAAGTATACAATAGAAAACTTTGTTAGGTAATTACCGATTATATCTTAAGATTTAGCATACCAAGCTTAGAGACAAGAAAGTTGAACCTCTTTTCATCTAAGGGTTTGGTGAACAAATCGGCAAGTTGATAATCAGTCTTTACAAAGAAAAGTTCAATTGTTCCTTTTTCAACATGATCTTTAATAAAGTGATACCTGACGTCTATGTGTTTTGTCTTTGTGTGCTGAACAGGATTCGCTGTGATTGCGATGGCGCTCTTGGAGTCACAGTAGATCGGGATCTTGTTGAAGTGGAAACCGTAGTCGCGTAATTGAGTTCTCATCCACAAGACTTGAGAACAGCAGCTAGCAGCAGCTACATATTCTGCTTCTGCCGTGGAAGTTGAAACGCAAAGTTGCTTCTTTGATCCCCAACTTACTAATTTGTCACCGAGGAACTGCACATGTCCTGACGTGCTCTTCCTGTCTAACATACAACCTGCATGATCTGCATCTGTGTAGGCTGTTAGTTCAAAACTAGTATCTTTAGGATACCACAGACCAAGATCTGCAGTGCCTTTCAGATACCTGAAAATGCGCTTTACAACAGACAAATGGATTTCTTTTGGATTGGCCTGATATCGTGCACATAAACATGTTGAGAACATTATATCTGGCCTACTCGACGTAAGATACATTAAAGAACCTATCATCCCTCGATAAGTCCTAATATCAATAGCCTTTCCCGAAGGATCGGTGCCAATTTTAGTTCCTGGTGCCATTGGGGTACCAATCGGTTTTGAATTTTCCATTTGGAACTTCCGAAGAATATCCCTAATGTACTTTGATTGATTGATAAAGATACCCGTAGAAAACTGTTTTACTTGTAAACCGAGAAAGAAATTCATCTCTCCCATCAAGTTCATTTGAAATCTAGACACCATAAGGTTTGCAAAATTCTTACAGTACTTAGTATTTGTAGAACCAAAGATAATATCATCTACATAGATTTGAATTAAAATGATATCGGCTTTTTCCTTTTTGATAAACAAAGTGGTATCCACCGTACCTTTGGAAAACCCAGACTTGACTAGAAAATTAGAAAGGACATCATACCAGGCTCGAGGTGCTTGTTTCAGACCATATAGTGCTTTGTCGAGAATGTATACGTGATTCGGTTTCTCTTGATTGACAAAACCTTCTGGCTGAGAGACGTAGACTTCCTCCTTCAGAATTCCATTGAGGAATGCTGTCTTCACGTCCATTTGAAAGACCGTGAAGTTCTTGTGGGCTGCGTAGGCTAGAAACATTCTGATTGCCTCTAATCGCGCCACAGGAGCATATGTCTCGTCATAGTCTATACCTTCCTCTTGTCTGTATCCTTTGGCTACTAGTCTTGCCTTGTTTCGGATAACGGTACCAACTTCGTCTTTCTTAATTTTGAAAATCCACTTCGTACCTATAATGGTTTTACCTTTAGGCTTCGGTACGAGTCTCCAGACTTTAAGTGCATCGAACTGATTCAGCTCTTCTTGCATTGAGATCACCCATTCTGGACCTGCAAGTGCTTCCGATACGCGTGTTGGCTCGAACTTGCTTAGAAAGGAGTCATGCATGCACAGGTTCATTGATGCTGACCTAGTTTGCACCGGTTTTGATGGATCGCCAATTATCTGGCTTATCGGATGCTCTTTGGTCCATTTTTGTTCATGAGGCAGTGGATTAGATGACTGTATGTCAGTTGTGTCATCTAAGAATCCACTTGTACCTTCTTCTGTTTGTTCAGGAGGATTGATTGTTTCAGTTGAAGTGGCAGGTTCAGAAGGCTCAGCAGGTACAACTTGAACTGGCTGTAGATGGATCTGTACAGAATCTCCTACTGTTGCAGCTACTTCTGTCTCTTTATCACATGTCACTTCTTCAACTGTTGGAGTCGGCATTTGAATTGTAATTTCTTGTTGAATAGGGGCTATTGATTCAATAGGAACATCTGAACTGGTTGGATGAATAGTCGTAAATTCTTCCATCCTGTCAACCACAACAGATTTCTTTACATTAGATCCAAGAAATTCATCATAAAACAATTCAAATAATAAATCTAAATCAGATAAATGGTTAGTTGAAGTTGAAGCTTCGTCTGATTTAGTCTGTTGAGACGCAGGTTCTGGACTGAGTTGCCCAGAAGCTAGTACTCCGGTTATAACGGGTTCTGAACGTTGTTGTTCGGAAGCCATATCTTCATCAAAGGAGACGTTGACGCTTTCAATCTCCGTCTTTGACTTCTTTAGGTAAACACGAAATGCAGTCGCTGTTGAGGAATATCCAATAAAGATTCCTTCATCTGCCTTAGCGCTGAACTTGTTAAGATTCTCCCTATCGTTTAGTACGAAACACGTACATCCAAATATATGGAAGTATTTGATTGTCGGTGTTCGGTTGTTGATTAACGCATAAGGAGTCTTCTTGAACCTTCGATGTACCATGGAACGATTTTGTGTGTAGCACGCGGCCGAAACAACTTCTGCCCACAAAAACAGAGGTAAGTCTGATTGACTTAGCATAGTACGAGCAGCCTCGACTAGTGTTCGGTTTCTTCTTTCAACCACTCCATTTTGTTGAGGCGTTCGAGCAGCAGAGTATTGATGTGAAATCCCGATAGATTCGAGATATTCTTCAACTTTGTTGTTCTTGAACTCTGTGCCGTTGTCTGTTCTTAGAATCTTGACCGGTTTCTGCAGATTCACCTGGGTCGTTTTCAGGAATGTAATGAGAACATCAGGTGTCTCATCCTTTGAACGAAGAAACTTGACCCATGTGTATCGCGAATAGTCGTCCACGATCACGAGTATGTACTTCTTGCCACCTAAGCTTTGCGTACGCATTGGACCGCATAGATCCATATGCAATAACTCTAAAGGAGCATTGGTACTTGGTTCTGGCTTCGGTTTATGAGGTGCCCTCTTCATCTTGCCCTTCTCACAAGCTGCACAAAGATGTTCTCTTTCATATCTCAGCTCTGGAAGTCCTTTGACGAGCTTTCCACTGACCAGGTTGTTGATGTACCGAAAGTTGAGGTGAGAAAGACGTCGATGCCATAACCAACTTTGTTGCATCGAAGCTTTCGATAGTAGACAAACTTATTTGTCAGTCTGGACATCTGATAAGTTTATTGTGTAGAGGTCTGATTCTCGTGTACCGACCAAGAGTTCTTCGCCTTCTTCATTGCGAACAGAACAGCTCTTGGCTTTGAAGTTGACCTCTAAGTATTTGTCACAGAACTGGCCTATACTGAACAAGTTGTGTCCTAAGCCTTCTACATAGCTCACCCTCTTGATAGTTACATTGCCGTGTTGTACATCACCATATCCCATGATTGGAGAAAACTGGTCGTTGCCAAATCTTACTTTTCCACAATATTTGTCTTTGTAATTGGACAGTATCTCTTTTTGACCTGTCATGTGTTTGGAACATCCGCTGTCCAAGAACCACGTATGACTAGTCTGCATAAGAGAAATTAGAAATTTAGATTTGTATATGACAACATTGGAATATACACTTTGGTCATCGAAGTGCGGGTCTTGAACTGATTTGTTCAAAAGCCTATTTTGATCTTCGATGTTCGGGTTTTGAACTGCATTATCCAAAAAACCTATTTTTGACTTTGAAGAACGAGTCCTGATCTGTACATAATCAGAAGTCGCTTTCTCTCTAAGCTTTGTGTGCCTGCAACACAGATTTCACCTTAGGTACCCATTGGAATTTGGGTCCTACTGTGTTAGCACATGATTTTGGTATCCATTTCAAATTGGATCCTATTTTCTTTTGAAATGCATGAGAAGAATTGGTATGAGATGAATGCACATGGTAATTTCCAAACCAATCTTCAGAATCTTGACAAGATATAGATATATGTTTATCATAAAAAGAAGACTTTCCAGCAAATAAAGATAACTGAAATAATTGCTTCATTGTATATTGTTTACGAGAAACAGCAAGTTTTGGGTTCAAAACAGCAATATCAACAATTACAACATCTTTAGTAAGCGAAGTCTTATTACAATTAACACTACTAGACGTTAAGACGGTCTTGTCAAGGTTCCGTTTGGGTTGCCACAGAGAATTTGCTTCTGGCCTTTGATTTCTCAGATCTGAAACATGTAAAGCTGGTGAGTTAGACCTTGGAGCAACAAACGAATGCTTCTTCTTGGAATTACCAGTAGTGGTCGGTTTCTGTGAATGCTGAGATATTTTCTTACCTTTAGCACTCTTAGCGTTCACAGAGACTGATTTATCAACGAAAGCTTTTGTTGATTTTGCACTGTTCACAGGCTTACTGGTTTTTCTTAAAGTTTTCTTCACAAAAGATGAATGGTTGGGAAGTTGTGTATTAAAGTCAAAGAGATTGGAACCATCATCTGAACTACCGTCAAAGTTCAAAAAATCAAGACTTTTATTTGATGAACCAGACAAATCCTTAGAGTTTGAAGCTTTTGAAATAACAGAATTTGAAAACACGGTTGAAAAAACGTTTTGCTCAATATTTATCAAAAGTCTTGCATCTGATAAAGAATTCTCGAGTTCAGAAATTTTACGTTCTAAAACGAGAGGAGGGACATATAGTTTACCTTTAATAGGCTTCGCCTCCATTTCCTTTTCAGTATAACTTAGAAAGAAATCACTTGAAAGAGTTTCCTTCTTTTTGTATATTGGGTTTTCATCATAACTATTATTCAACTTCGCATAATAAAATGGAAGATGAACTTTAGCTGATTTCATCCGTTTTTCCGTTTCATTGGCTTCATCCTCTTTTGATAGCTTAGTCCAAAAAGTTTTAAACGCGGGGAGTCTGCGGGCTAATTGCATATTAAGATGATCATAAAGTCCTGGAACTTCAGACATCCCCTTTTTAAGACAGTGAGGATTCTTATAACCGATTCCCCATCTCTCTTTCTCCTCTTTGGGTTTGTTCAGAAAAATAGTTTGTTCAGTTTGACCCATTTTATACAACTTCTCTTCCAAACTTTTTAGTTTTCCTAACAAAGAAAAGTTCTCTTTTGTACAAGAAGCATGCAACTTTTTCAGCTCAAAAATATCTATTGCACCTTTTAGCAGTTGAGATTTAAGATCAGAATTCTCTTTTAGAATTATTGTCTTTTCCTTAGCATTGGTGTCATTTTCTTTATGTAAAACCTCAATTAATACTTTCTTCTCAGCAATTTCATTGCTAAGTTTCTGTATCAACTGGTTTTTGTCTGTCATGACACCATTATCTTGTTTAGGATTAGATTCTAACTCTCTTTGTTTCATACTCATGGCATGCATTTTATTCATGAATTCTAAATCAGAAAGATTACATACCTCCTCTTCTTCATTGTCAGAATCAGCTTCAGCATCTGATTCTATCTTGCCCATCAAGCACATGTTGACAGCTTCTTCTCTATCTTCATCATCTTCTTCTTCATCATCTGAGTGATCGAGCCAGTATTCGTCCTCAACCATCAGTACCTTGCCTGCCTCTTGTTGTTTTGCAAGAAGCATCTTGTTCTTGTAATAGTCTGAATTTCTGACTTTAGATCTGCGGCAGTCTTTGGCATAGTGACCTGGTTTACCACAGTTGTAGCATGTAGGCGGTTCTGGATGGCTTGATCCTTCAGCTTTGAATTTCCTTTCTTCCGGTCTCCTCTCCTCTATCCTCTTTCCTTCCGACTGAAACCTTCTCTCTTCTGGTTTCCTCTCCTCTGATCTTCTCCCATCAAATCTCTTCCCTTCGTATCTGCTACCTTCAATCCTTTCTTTATGAATGTAGTTGTTCGGACCAGATGAATATCTCTGATTATTTGATGTTGGCTTTGTGTAGAACCTTTTCTGAAAGGCACTAGTCAGCATCATCATTGCTTGCTTCAGCTGATCGTTTTCATCTGATTCTGAGTTTGCACAACCTTCATTTTCTTCATCTGATTCATATACAGTCGCCTTGTTCTTCTTCTTTCTGACTACAAGGGCGACTGTGTCTTCAACTACCTTTCCTCTCTGTCTCTTCTCATCCAGAATTTCATCCACCTCTTCTTCATTCTGACGGAGGGTTTCATACACCTCGTGAAGTGGAATCTCATTCAAGTCTTTAATTTGCTTCATCTGACGAGCAAATCTTTTCCATTCAGGTTGAAGAATACTAAGGAATTTGATATTCAGCTCATTTTGAGATTTGTGAACTTTGTTCTTGCTAAGTTCATTCAGCAATGTCACAAACCTGTCATAGGTTTCTTCTAAGGTTTCTCCCACCCTGCCTCTAAATTCTTCATAGTTATTTAGGCAGTTGGAGATCTTCAGCTGATTTCCAATTTTTGAACCCAGCATCATTTTCTCGAGCTGATCCCACATTTCTTTACCTGAAGCCTTGTAACTGTCAATCTTGACATATATTTCATTTGGGATCCCCTGTAAGATGTATGACTTTGATAATTTGTCGCCTTTGGCTCTTCTGAGGTTATCATCTTGTAGCTCGTGATACTTCAGTTCAACCTGAGTAGGCACGTTATCAATTACACGAGTCGTCATTGGTGGTGTCATAATCCCTTCTTCAATAGATGTTCTGATAAAATCACCCAGCTCGTGTCTGTCAATGAAGTTTAGAAACCTATCCTTCCACTGTTCGTATTCTCCTTTGAATAGAACTGGTGGCTTGGTGTCAGTTCCTATTGCAAGGGCTTCTCTGGATGTCATCCTGTTTGATTTGATGTGCAAAAAGAACTGTTTGATTTGACCGTTAGTACAGATAAAATTTGACCACACAAGAAATTTTGTCCCCCTAGGCAGACTTAGCACGGGACCCTATTACAGTTTCGAAAAATTCTCAGGAAAAAAAAATATTCTAAGTGAGGTTCGCGTTTCTAATGGGACCCGAGAAGTATGCTTTGCGGGTCACTTGGGAACCGAGAAGTTTGAGCTTTGCGGGTCACTTGAGAACCGAGAAGTTGAGCTTTTCGGGTCGCTTGGGAACCGAGAAGTTGAGCTTTTCGGGTCGCTTGGGAACCGAGAAGTTGAGCTTTTCGGGTTATTCAACCTCTGGAATGCGGGTGTTCGACCTGTTCTTCTGAAAATCGTATGAATCTTGTTCCTGAAACGATTTTGCAATAACAAACACTACCCTTATGTCTAGAAACACTTCTAGAACAGATTGTAGGCACTCGATCTCACTAAAACACTCTTTTTAGAAATTAATCTGATCGCACAGTGACTTACTCTTCTCAACTCTTTTCTCACAAAAACCACAAATTGGAACTCGATTTAAGCTTTAAAGTGAAATTAAACACATACAACTCGATCTAGCATGTATTTCGATCACACTCTGATCGATTCTAACACCTAAAACACTCTTACACTCGAAATCAATTTTTTTTTTCTTGAAGAACACAGAGACGTTTTTCTGAAAAACTTGTTTGATCTTAATCAGGCTCTGATACCAATTGTCGGTCCAACAATACTTTATAACAAGTTCTTAGAAACAACACAATAAGATTACCAACCTGTTTGATATATAAAATAACGATTACAAGGTTGATCGATTAAGCTTTGCTTTGTGTTCTCTATGTTTTCTCTCTTTTACACCTTGATGTGTGTGTTTGTATGTGTGATAAGTGATCTGATCTTTTTGTTTAGAGAGATACTAGAGAGACACCTAAAATCTAGCAAGTGTGTTGAACACACTATCAAGATTAATATCTAGATATTAAATCTAGATATTATATCTAATATAAACTAGAAACTAAATAACTAACTAAGTTACCTTTAACTAACTATTACAATACTTTAACTTAGATATATAGATCTAAGTAAACTAAAACATATTACATTAAATTACATTGACATTTATTACAAATAGACATAGACTTTTATATCGAGAGTCGACGTTCCGGCTTTAGCTTCAGATTACGATCTTCAGATTGGATGATCTTGAATCCAATGAGACTGTGGTCTAACAGTTATATTTAATTAGTAGAAAACTTACGTTATTAACTTGCTTCCTTGTAGTTAGTCCCAATATATCAATATGATCCAAGGCAAGAAATGAGCCAAGTGCATTAACTATTGAGTATTCTTACAACAGGTATAGAACATCACAAAACAAATCAAAAACACAAAAGGTAACATCATGATTATCAAATGCTGTTTTTCAAGAACAATAGCAAACAAAAGTCGAAATATGTTTGAACAACATATCGAAGTTTGTAACCACCAAAAAACAAAAGTCCAACACTGATCCAAAAGACTACGTTAGCACAGAAAGTAGAAACCACAAATCATTCAAAATAAGAAGTTTGGAACAAAAAAGGTAATCAAAACAATAGCCCCACCACGCAAACAGTCGAATTATAACACCCACATCAATCATCATAATCTTCATTCTACAAGAACACAAAACAAATAAAACAACACAAAACTTAGAATAAAACTGGAGTAACCTATTTATAATAACACTGAGAAATACGTAAATTTAAAATCATACCTTCTCTTCCTCATGTTTAGAATTATTTACCTCCGATTTAGACTTTCCAGAATCATCAGAATCATGAACTTCGTGATTACGTCCAACAACCTAATTGTAGAACATGACAACAAATATAAGAAATATAAGGTAAATATTTTCATCTTCAAAATTATTTACCTCAGACTTAGACTTTCCGGAATCATCACAATCATCAGGTTCATGAATACCTCCGGCAACCTAATTGGATTACATGACAACAAATTTAAGAAATATAAGGTAACTATTAGAAGATATGACACAAAATGTAATAATAATTACCGAGTTGTTGATGTTAAATATTTTCATCTTCAAAATTATTTACCTCAGACTTAGACTTTCCAGAATCATCACAATCATCAGGTTCATGAATACCTCCGGCAACCTAATTGGATTACATGACGACAAATTTAAGAAATAAAGGTAACTATTACAAGATATGACACAAAATGTAACAATAATTACCGATGTTGATGTTGTGGGGGTCACGGTTGGAGTACATAGACCCCACATGCATTCCACTGGCATCTCCCATTCATCGTTTGTGATGCTATTCAACCAAGCTTCATCCTTTCCTTTGACATCACAATAATCCTGACCATGTTTTGGAAGAATGGTGTTGGTTCCAGTTTCATCTGTATCTATAACTTTGTTTGGCATACTGATATCCTCACCATGGTATTTCGTTACAGTAAACCGACACACATATTGAGGTGACAAATTGAATTGGTCGACCTTAATTGTAAGAATGACCCTTCGAGCACATAAACTTTTAATAAGAAAATCATGTACCCAATGAGGATCCTCACCACCCTATAATATATATATATACATACATAAATAAATGTAATTATGCATACACACATATCTATATTTATATATATATATATATAATGTATGGATTTATATAGAAACAAACCTCCAAGGAACTCTTCAAAACTAATTCTTCAACCGTAAGTCCGAGAAGATCAATAGCAACTTGATTGAAAACAACACACGACATTTCCTCTTGGTTGTTAATCACCCGGATAATCAATTTGTACCTATATAAATGTCGTTACTAAGAGCATAGCGAAATAATGACAATATGTTAAATACTTACGCTTGACGTGGGTTGCTTATATCTTTTTTACAGGCATAACAAAAGTAGCGAACATCAACCCACGTGGCCTTCTTGAAGCATGTACTACACTGGATGAATTTCCAATCATTAACCATATCGACATCGATGATGACTACGTCGATAGTATACGATGTTCCCTTTAAAAAAATATAAGAAAAAAAATGAATTCGAGAGTAACATACAAGTTTCTATTATAGATAGTAATAAGATACTACCTCAGTGACATCTTTCTGTAAAGAACTATAAATATCTGGGATGGTGGTAATGCGAAAATCGTCAATCTTTTCGGTTTGATCTGATTGAAAAGATATAGGTCGTGCTTCACTATAAAAATACAACAACATGTAAGTAATATAAATTGGTAATCGTCTTACAACATGGTAAATGACCGTGTATATATGTATTTATTTACATTTCCTTGTATGAAGCGACAATGTCCACCGGAAGGTTCAAGTAGAGTTGAGACGCAACCGTTGTATGTTAAGTTGGAACACCTAATAGAAGAAGAAATAGATATACACAATAATATATGTCATAGACGTAAATGAAAATAACATATTTGAATAAAACATACCTCTGAAAAGTCTAACTTTGCAAGATGTTAAAATCACAATGATTTTATTATCTTTGTAAGTTTGGATATGTTCACCAGTGTACTTCTTCGCCAACTGTCCCCATAGCGTTATACGAACTTCCATACCGCTGCATGTCATAAATGAAGGGTCCAACAGTAAGTGACCAACTTCACATAAAAGTATGCCAAGTGTTTAAAATAAGGTACCTCTTATCGGATATAACGACTTTTCGTGTTTCGGGATTACATGATGCCAATTTCCCAACCTGTTTCTCAAGTAATCCCCACTCTCGGATAACACCGATAACGTCTACAATTAGATAAAAGTTACAAATGTAGATGTAATTGAGTAAAACAACTAATAAAAGAAAGTTTACCTGTTAGATACTTGTCGTCCGAAACACGCGAATGAAGCATGTTAAACGGAATCAAATCAAAAACATATCTGTCAAATGACGTCGGTTGAATGTAGGAGACATAAATCCTCGTGTTGCGGGAAAACTGAACAAAGTTCTCACCATGCACTGGTCGATACAATGTATCGTATGGGAGAACAAAAAATCTATGAATCCTATAAATGCACCCCTCCACCACATGATTCTTAAATGTGTCGATCAGTTTATCAGGAATCCTTGCGTGAATGGAAGAATGCTATAAATAAGGAGAGTTAGTGTTAAAACCTAAAATGTTAAATTAATGTTAACGAATATGGATATGTTGAAGTATACTTACTTGTTCATCGGATAGTATCATGTCAAAAGAGAAAACACGGTTGGTGATAGGGTTATACATGGTCCATGCACGTGAAACCATGACATGTACTTGCCACTTGTCCGTAATATTAGGTCGTAGGTCGCGGACAAAACGATAACCAGAGGCCATTCTTATAGATCGTTACCTACACACGCAAACAATACAAAGTTTCATATACATGTCAAAAGTAAATAAATAAATAATTTAATACTTCAGAAATTTAATATTGAATTAATCAAATATCAAATAAAGTTCACGTACATTACATGTATACAAATGGGTGAATAGAAGATTCCACATTTGTTGCAACTGTGACAAGCCAAATCAAACGGTATCGTTCGTTGTATCAAGTGGAAAATTATAGAAAACTTCTTTGTAGACAACATTTCTTGATAGGTTATTATCACACTTGCCACCGTTGTCAACATAAAACCGAAGACCAGTGCGAGAAGTTACTCGAGATGTGGTCACATAAAGCTGACCGTGTGTAAAAACAGGATTCACCAGGTATGCACACACATGATTAAATGTTTGCCCTTGACTTTTGTTGATTGTCATAGCAAAGCAAACCTTTATGGGAAACTGTCTTCTCTTAAAATCAAAAGGCCAAGATGTAAGTTGGAGTCAAATCAATCCTACCAATAAAAGTTTTTTCTCCAACATGAGTACCCGTAACAATAACAGCCTCAATAACACTTCGACTGATTTGAGTTACCACTAACCGAGTACCGTTACATAACCCTTTTTGCAAGTTTATGTTACGTAGCAATATAATTGGTGCACCGACCTTCAACTCTAATATATGGTTTGGAATCCCAGAAAAACGTAATATGTTAAGGAATTCAGAAGGATACATAGTCTGCATTTCCTCCAAGTTGTACGTACTCGCACATATCTCATCAGCACTTAACAATTCATGCATTTCGCCTGGCATCTTCATAAGAACATGTGAATTAATCATGTCAACATCATCATTTGTCGGGCACAGAATGCATCGCTCCTTTAAGTAAGAAATGTCGTCGAGCCTATCTAATATATCAGGGAATATATTGGATACAACGACTTCAATAGGATCATCAGCGATAGGAATAAGAAGTTCATCGGGTATAGTGATCCACGTAGCATCGTCTTCACCTGGCAGTGCAATTGCAGGAAGCCGACCCGCCCCCATGTCTAAAATCCATTTATTAAATTGTTGCATCTGTATGAGATCATCACCCTCGATTGTTGGATCATGCAAACGCATATTTGTTGTTAAAACGAAAACCTTACATGCATCCCATATAGTTGATGACTTGTTGACAACAGAAGCAACGATCTCACTGCGTGATGCAAATGGAATAACCGGAAGAACTACAACTTTCCCCCCGAAAACTTGAAGTTCAGCCCCGGGTACGTTATGATGACACACATCTCGTAACGTGCGATCAACAGCTTCAAATGCATATCGATGTTGTAAAGGCGCTTCATCCCAAATGATAAGTTCTAAAACGTTGATCAACTCTGAAATATCTGAGCCGACGTCGATTGAACAACACGAGTGCTCATCAATATCTAAGGGGATACGAAATCTTGAGTGTGTTGTACGACCACCAGGCAATAACAAAGAAACAATGCCAGAAGATGCTACAGACAAAACAATCTTCCTCTGTGAACGCATGGAAGCAATAAGTGTTTTCCATAAGTATGTTTTCCCTGTCCCTCCACTACCAGTTACAAAAAAAACTCCTCCATTTTTCGTACTGACAGCATTCATGATAGTAGTGTATACCTCCTCCTGGCGAGTATTCAAACGACCATAAAGATTATTAAACCTCGTTCTCTCTTCGTGAACATTGTATGTCCGCTCACCTGCAATCAACCTATTATGGCCAATAATCATCACAAGATGGTTAATTTGAGGCAGATTTGGAAAATCGACCAACGATCTATTGTTTTCGTTTAAAACCTTCTCCAGCTCAAGCAAAGTGTAGTTTAGCACTTCATCATAGGAGAACTGAACATCTTCATTCTGAAGCAATCTACGTTGATTATACACAACATCTTCTGATAAGTAGGGGAAACAATCCGAAAAAAACTTGGCGTGATCATTTACCATACAGAATAGCAAAATTGTAACAAAAAGTTCACGAACTTGATTCCCGAACTGCCATTGGCATGCATCTCGAATTGATTCACTCCATTCAGCATCATCTCCTAATAAACTCAACGCTTTGCAAGCTGACATGTATGTTGGATGCTCAACACCATCAACTATGCGAATATCTCTAAAAGTCAGCGGCCCCCATACAACATTTAATAGCATGCGAAGATAATACGTTTCTCCCATAGAAGGACTTACATAATAGATTCGACCAATAGCGAACCCACTTTTCCGTGGCATCCATGATTTTGCGTCGCCATGCCATGTGAATCTAGTAGGGAACTCAACATACGTTAAAGATCGACCTTCTGGGAACAACTGATTTGCTACCATCCACTCGGTAAACTTAGACATTGCAGATGTAGGCCTCTGTACAACATATTCAAGTTGGTTATTGTCACGGAAATAGACTCTATTACAACCTTCTTCATGAAATGGTAGTCTTTCAACCGGTATCGAACGATAATGCATGTCAAATGCAAACAGTTTCCAACATGCCTTTGATGCTGATATGTAACGACAGTTAATATATGCCTCAATCTTGTTATCGTGGTTCAGTAGCGAACTGAAAGGTGTTCTACTATTTTGACCTTCTAGAAGAACGGTAGCACGATCTGGACCTTTGTTAAGGTAAGAAAAAAGGTACTTAACCAACATTCCTTGGTTACACCACTCAACATTTATGTGACAACCATATTTGACAAGCAAATCACGATTATGTGGAACAACGAATCGGTTATCAAGCATGATATCATGACGACCAACTTGCACTTTTGCTACATTATTAGACCTTCTATAACGGGGCCACCCATCACGCCTGATGATTGTTTCATCACAATACGTCTTTGGGTATCCTTTTGAACACCATCCGTTGTACATACACGGACTCGAAGGGTTAAGCTGACCACAAGGTCCATGCATCATATGAGTACGAACAACTTCAAAACTGCAAGGGTCATTTACTTCAAATGGCAACTCTACAGAGATCAACTGATCAATCTTATCAGTTGTAGTTATTTTATCGTTAGGCTGAAGAAACACGAGAGCATGACAGTGGGGCAAACCTCGTTTTTGGAACTCAATTGTGTAAATAACTGCATAGAGACATTGACGTAGGGCTATAAAGAAATGAAGAGGGCTTTGTAAATAATTACGACAAGAATAAATTAAAAAAAACGTACCAGCTTTTACTTGACCAAAATGATAATTCTTCCTTATGTATTTCATAAGCTCGTCAAGTTTAATTTTAAACATACGTGCAATAATGTCGGGTCTATCACATGTTGGTTGGCCAGGTATGGTTTCTTGAACATGACGTTCAATCTCATGCCATCTTGGGTTGGACGTCATAGTAACGAAAAAATCAGGAGTTCCAGCCCAACGACATATTGCCATTGCATCTTGATATTGTTGTATCATATACCTAGGTCCACCGGTGAATGATGCTGGTAAGATAACCCGTCGACCGATAGATTCACAACTTGTTTCTCCATTGCAGACACGGTCATGTAGACCATTGTACAAATCCGATCGAATTTTATTTTGGTTTCTCTTATACCAATCCAGATCATTATCAAGCACCGTTGTATAAGCATCAACAACATATGTGTGAAACAAACGGCCTGCTTTGTGCAATGTTTTACCCTCGTTGTTCCTAACATGCAAACGAAAGCAATAGTATTCCCTCAAACTGACATTTTTTCTCCTCCCCGTTGGCCTTGTAGTAGCAGTTAGAGGTATATTTAGATGGAACCCATCTTCTCCATATGGGAAAAGTAACGGATACTGCAATGCCATAAAACTTGGGTGGACTTCAAATATTCTTTTTATATTTCCGCTACCTCGCTCTTCGATAAGAACATCACGAGAGTCTGTTGGATTACCATCGCCTGGAATCAGTGCAGCTACTTCGGAAGCAGTTGGTAAATTATATTGTCTTCCATCTTTTTCTCGCTTACCAATCAATCGAAGTGTAACATGTTGCATTGATGATGCATTAAAACGCTCTTTAGCCATCCTAAAGGCTTGCACTAATGAGTTATTCTGATCAAGCATAACAATGAGGTCTTGAACTAACGATCGAAGAATGACGTCCTCAGAAGTTGAGGGAAGACCTCGATGTAATGCATAAAATCGATTGTCGGTCTCATTGTCAGTGTCATAAATGTATAATTGCGCAAATCTAGGACGACCATCATCGTGTGTAGGTAACAACGTCCCAATCCTATGATGGTTATGACCATTCAAACGAAATGTATAAGGTCCTCGACCATCATTTACATTTATATTTCCTCCCGTGGAGGTGAACGAAAACATTGCATTTAGTAGTTTGATATTTTGTCTAAAGACTTTGGATCGTTGTTCACCGTTGTAATCCAACATTCCTTGTAATGGTTGAGGAGGATGTTGAAGGAAAGGGAGGGTCACCTTTCCTTCACTACAACATATGGTGAATTTAGGATTAGATGGGGAATATGTTTTAACGTTTCGTTCCTCATACCATACCATTACTTGACAATGTATACGTGTGTGATTTGCATTCCCACAATCCCAATACGACGACATATGGCCTGTAATGACATGATGTAAATAGGTACAAACTAATATGAAAAGCATGTTACATATTGACAAATCATAATAAATTTATAGGTTTGCGGATATTACGTCGTGAGTAGTCAGGATCAGAACGTGTATGGAACTATGGATGTCCAGATTAGCTGTCGCAGTAACTGGATGTAAATTTGAGGAAGTTATTGGGAATCATACAATGTTAGTTACGTTGGACGAATGTAACGGATTCCCATCAATATCAACTACTGTACGTGAAGAAACAATCATCCGAGGGGTTGGCCGATTTGAATCACAGATGTACTCACTATTCACAGGCAAACCTAGAATGAAAGATATAAACTAAGGGTTACAAATTTTCCTATCGATGTAATTAATGAACCTAGGAATAAAGTTTTACAAAACTGGAGAATGTGAAACAATTGTAGTTTGTTCTAAAGTCCGTCCAACACACTGAACAACGGACGAAGAAGGCACGAGAGAGGTGCCCGTACCACCACGACGTCTTGGGGCATTTGTACTATCATCATTCAAAGTAGTAGGTCGTACTCTTAAACGGGGACGACCTCGACGTCTCCTGACTTCAGGGGATTCGGAGTAATTTGAAGTTGAGATAGATGAACCAGGTGTTGGTGAGACTATATCAGTATGACTTGGGGTAACACGACGTCTTGGGACATTTGTAATATCATCGTTGAAAGTAGCAGGTCGGCTTCTTACATAGGGACGACCTCGACGTATCCCGACTTGAGGGGTACCAGAGTAACTTGAAGTTGAGACGGATGAACCAGGTGTCGATGTCGGTGAGACTATACCAGTATCATCAGTTGAGGTAACTCTATCCATTATGTCTGACCATGTACTTGTGTATGTGGTCACTCCTAGCAACTAAAGTATAAGAAAACTACATCTAAGTTGGCTATTAGACTATGATAGCCGACAGAAAAGTTGTGTGTACTAATATAAAAAGTAATGTTTACACACATAAAAGTTAATGTATCAGACAAAACAAAGAGAAAACATAGAATAAACTATATGCGTAGATAAAAGAGAAAACATACTTTATCTAAAATGCTAAACTATGATAGTTTTCTGTTGAGGCTATTATTTTGTTTGCGGCTGGCACGCAGTTTTAACGTGTTATTGATATGATTTCTATAAATTATACATAATAACCACAACTATGTAGTTTCGAAACCAAGTGTTGTAAGAATATATAGTTGGTTTTCAAGTGTGAATAAATACTTGAAAATTTGAACATGTATACAATAAGTTGACATAGAAACTAAAGTGTACATCTTCCCTAGAAAAGTCTAAAAGTTCCCATAGTTGCCATTGGTTGCCTTAATTGTCTTTTCAATTTAAATCTCAAATCCTTAAATAAATAATAACATGTAGACAAGGATGAGGGGAACACTAGTAAATATTCATCATTAATGAACAACACAGTAAATCATCTATCAAATAGAGGGTATAATAGAAGCAGCTCTTTATCCCAAGTATTCTTCTAAATGAAAATTAATTTTTAGAAAAGCAATGCACACAAATCTTTCTTGAAAAGGTTGTGAACCAGCATTTGGAGTAACTGGCAATTTTGAGTAAACTGCAAACCAAGTCTTCTAACTTCTCTCAATGGTATTAGAGCAAGAAAGATGCCCAAATTGCCATTTTTATACAAATTATATATATATATATATATATATATATATATATATATATATATATATCAATGTTCTAAAAAACTCGCCGCACAGCCGCCATGGCGTGCCATGGCACCAAGGCTTGTGTGTCACGCCACGTTAAGCCCATGGCACGCCATGGCCTAATGCATGGTTATTGTAATGAGATATTTGATTTTTTCTTTACGTTTTTAATGTCTTATTTGCAAGTTTTTTATATATACAACCTAATTTAAATTCCCTATTACTATTGACTCACTGAGTAACACTACAAAACATACGTTTTTATATATAATATTATATATGAAATAGAAATTTGACGCCATAAGTCACGCCTTGAAAACGCCATGGCTTCGTTGTGGCTCCTAAGGCTTGAGGCTTGGCCTCGCCGCCATGCCACGACTCACGCCATTTAGAACCTTGATATATATATATATATATATATATATATATATATATATATATATATATATATATATGCCGTTTGAACAGGAACACGACGTTTCTCTTCCATCCCTGTCAAAATGGTGTTCTTTTTGCCTGCTTGTTGGAGTTTCCAAACTGGCAAAATGGCATTCTTGTCGTAGGGTTAAAGATGTCCTAATACCTTTTCGACATATATGTCTCCTTTTCGACAAATATGTCTCTACACCACCATCTGATGCCATCGTCAGTTTCTGGAAAATCACAAATCAAGTGTCTCTTGATATGCACGTGTACCTAAAAGAAACAGTATTCAGACTTATTTTTATAGCATAACATGTAGGAAAAAAAGTCTAACCTGTATGGTTGTATACATGATTCATGAAATTGACATTCTCTTTGTCGTTCCTGGTTCTATACTCTAAATACAGTCCAGCTCCCAACAAAACCATACGACACTTGTAATTTGATTCCTGAAGCCATCCCCAATTGAGAGAAAGAGTATGGCAAACAGAACCTGTGCCACCTGAAAAACAAACCAAAAAAGATTCAATCTTTCATGTAAAAAAACCCTAAAAAAAATTAGAGCAAGAAAGATGCCCAAATTGCCATTTTTATACAAATTAGTAGAAGATGAAAGCAGGGAACTTATATTCAGGTAACCGTGAGCCAAATCAGCTAACAGTTGATGGAGTTTAAGAATAAAACAATGATTTGACAAATAATTAAGTAATATGCAAAGTTTAATTGCTCCTGTCACAATGAACTTCAGACTGGAAATAATACCAATGCAAAATAAAATAGGCAATATGAAAGAACTAAAGGAAATATAGATGTAGATGTAGTGACTATTTGAGGTATGATTTGTGTGTTCAATGTGATCCTTCAGTTTAAAAAGACGTGTGTTCAATGTGTATAATTTTAGTTGAACAAATGGAAATATTAAAGATGGTGGACCTAGACAGAATTACTTTGACAACATGAAGGCATGAATTGGTGTATGAAGAAGCTGAATCAAGCAACCTCAATTTCCGTAGGAGTGTTTCCACTGAAAATACTCCAGCTATGTCTTGTAACCTCAACCATCAATCTGTTAGCATTATCTAATAATAAATAACTTAATAAAAAAAATTTAAGTTTCAAGCTCAAGTTAATAACCATCATAGAACACTATCCAATCAACAACTTTACCAACGCCACACTTCACATATTTCAAATGGAACTTTTAATTGAACAAACACAAGACACACCACATAATTCTTGAGCCAATAAGTTAGTCCAGATGTGATGACATCAATTATGAAATAACTTTGTATAATATGAGGAAATTTGAGTTATGTCAATGATAGACTTTGTAATGCTATCAAGTTTTAATATTCGAAACTTACAGGAAGTTCAGATAAATCATGATTGAGAACTCAAGCAACTGATTCTAAAAGAAAAGAGCACATGGTTTGCTGAAATAAACCTTAAAAATGACAAACTTATTCTTCCATGGCATCTCCTCCCAGTTGAACTATATCAACCAGCTAGCTCCTTCAGTGGTGTAATCTTTGTAAGTAGAACTTCTGTAAATGCAGATTTGATCATCAAAATCTAATAATAATATATATAGAACTCAAACTCCTTTTGTTTTATTTCTTTTTTGGGAATAATAAAAGAGAGTCAAATGATGGTTAGGTTAGATCAACAAAATCAAAAAATGATAAAAATGGTAAAGGTAATGAAGTTGTAACCTGAAATTCACAATATGTCCACCACATAGACCTACCGGGCATACTGGACCCTGAGAAGATAACACAGACTGCATCTCCGAAGGATCTGAAACATAACCTAGTCTCATATATGGAAGCATATCTAGAACGGTTTCTCTTTCCTTCCCCACGTTAACCTAATTACAAAGTGAAACCAACATATATTCAATCACAAAGTGGAACTAACATAAATTCAATCAGAAAGTGAAACTGAGAATGATTTATGCCTGGGAAGTTTGTATGGTCAATTTTCCATTTCGTTGAGCAACCATTCTCTTGTCATGATATTGAGGATCCTCTGTATTCAATGTTGCCTGGAAGCAAGAGAGGTAAGATAAAGTACAATCAGAAGCAAAGATGTTTGACATAGCAAAAAATGCACCAGACCCCATTTTTATTACCTTTTACAAAAAGAAGATATCAGGATCACTGGTGAGCTTTAAAAAGATGCAAGATTTAGGATTCTTGACATACCAAAAGTTGCTCCAAGAAACAAAAATAAAGAGAGGTAAGATAAAGTACAATCAGAAGCAAAGATGCTTGACATAGCAAAAAATGCACCAGACCCCATTTTTATTACCTTTTACAAAAAGAAGTTATCAGGATCACTGGTGAGCTTTAAAAAGATGCAAGATTTATGATTCTTGACATACCAAAAGTTGCTCCAAGAAACAAAAGTAATCTAGCATGCTCACAATCACAAGAACAGGTGCATCCTGCCACAACCTGGTACACCCTTTTGCCTCTAGTTGTACACAATATATATATATATATATATATATATATATATATATATCTCCAAGAATCATATGTGTTTTGTAAAGAAATGATACCTGTATTAAGGAACTTCATGTTGATGCATTGATCCATTTGCACACAGAACACAGCTTTGAGATCTCTGAATTCGTAAAAGAGTAACAGGTAGGTTCTCAACTTCTTGCTAGAAAACCTCACAACTATTTAATAATGCACAACAAAAGAAAATCATCCAATAAACACAATTTACATGAGCCTATTTATGATCTAACAATGTGGCTGTCTAAGCCTTGTATTTTTTTCCACAGGTACATCCTGCCACAACCTTGTACACCCTTTTGCCTCTAGTTATACACAATATATATATTCGAGGACCAACTCATTTAAACAAATAAGCATAAGAAATTTAAATTACAGAGCACCATCATAAGGATTAGTAAAAATATATTAGTAAGCAAATTTCTAGCAACCTAATCATAAATTGGCAAAAAGAACAGAAAATAGATGAAAAGATGAAATCAGTTTTATAAGCAACTGCGATACAAACAATAAAAAAAGCGTTTCTAAACGCCTATGCTACCAACCATGTTTTTACAAAGATATTTAACTATCATCACCGGAAGCAGCCCTAACACGGTGGATCGAACCACGGGTATGAACAACGACCCGAGGGACTTGAACGCGGGTAGATGTCGAGTCCGCAGTGTCGGTCAAGTCTTCATCAACGTCAGCATCGAGGTCAATGACTTCATCCCACTTCCATCTGATGAGAGCCCGCACACATTTTGCGTGCTTTTGAAAATCACGCCACTGAAAAAAGTACTTCATTATTATTTGTACATCAAATATTAACATGAGCATGAAATATATAAGCGAAATTACCTCATCGCTTAGATCACGGGCTAAGTGGGATTGGTAAGGTTGAAAAGCCTCACCAAATGATATTATCTCCACACTTGCAGACTTTTCCGGTCGAGGATGAACCACTGTTGCCCTCTGGATGCTTGTTTCAGTAGAAACTTTGTTCACACTTACAGAATTTTCCAGGTGAGGATGAACACCGGCAGCATCCCCAACAGCTTCCCTGTCCATGCTTGTTTCCGTAGGAACTTTGCTCTCCATGTCTGATAAATAAACATAAAACCCAATAAATGGTTGAAATTTAAAAAAGAAACATAGACGGTGCACCTACCCCCCCCCCCTTTTCCTTGATATAAACTGAAAGCTTAGACAAATTCATTAGAACACATCCAGAAAATATATTTCAAAAGTTCTAACCTCAAATGAAAGGGTAAGAACTTTTGAAAAGTAATTGAACCTAAAATGACACAATTTTAACTTATGAAGAGGTTAATATCCATCAATTCACTAATTAAAATCTTATTTAAACAATATTGAGATTAATTCAGAAATTATATATATATATATATATATATATATATCAGATTGAACTTATAATAACACTTCTCTAAACCTCCATTAAAATCCCATACAGAAAATCGTATATGAATATTACAAGGAGCGAACATACCTCAAATGAAGAAATCGTCTGGCACCTGCTTCCCTTCTGATTCTTTCTTGTGAATTCCCTTGGTCTTCTTAGGCCTATTTTCTCCCTGGCCTGGAAAGAGAGCGAGATAGAAGCATAAAGCACCCATTAGAATAGATGCAATCGCCAATTTATAGATGTAATCTGGAGGAGTTGAAACTCCATTGAAGGCGGGAGTGCAGTCGTGGAGGAGTGAGGGAATTCCGATTGAAGGGGAGGAGTGACCGATTGGGGCTGGAAGGTGTGAGGGGAGAGCGTGGAGGTTGAAGGCGAAGACGTGGAGAGAAGGGAAGTGGGCTGGGTGGTGATTAAACTTGGAGATAGAAGACCAGCCGTGAAAATAGGAATTTAAACGACCCAGATTAAAAATTTGATGATTTTAAACGGCCCAGATTAATCCAAAATCGGTTAGACTCGGCTCCATCCATATATATATAATTACTTATTAAACAATTTTTTAATGAAAGACTTATTCAATCGGTTATTATTGGATTTGTATAAAATTTCATTTTATACCCCATTTAATATAATTTTTCATTTTAAACCTTAATACATTTTTATTAATTTAATCTAATTCATTAAATATCCATAATAAAACCAAATATATTTTATAACAAAATACATCAATGAAAAACTCTCGTCAAGATGATTAAAATGGCACCAATATCAAATACCAAGACGAGCATGCACGGGCGATTATTAAGGATGAACCCATATGGAGAGGGGGAAAGCATAGATGCATGATGTTCATACAAAAAAAAAAGAACGTTGAAGATGATGAAACTATGGCATCCATCCCATAGCAACCAAAAAAGCAAAAAAGAAACAAAAAGAAATTGCGACTACCTCATAGAATGTTGTGTGACGAAACTAAAACGAGATATAAAATTTAGGTTTAGAGCTATTTTTTTAAATAGCGTTTATTTGTAATGTTTTTAAATAATTGAATTTTAATGTTAAGTAATTTTTGTTGTTGAAAAATATGACTTGCGTTTTAGAACAATAAATTTGTAATAACCGGGTATAAAGTTTTAATATCGAAAAGTTGAGGGTTTATTTGGTTATTATTCAAAGGTGAAAGGGTAAGGGAGTATCATTGAATAAAAAGGGTTCTAACCCTAAAATCTCTCATTTTGGTGTTGGCGACTGAGAACGAGATGGAGAAGGAGAGCGAAGTGGGCGATCGAGCTGAGGAGAGGTCTTTGATCGAGATTTTGGTTCTTGGAGATTTCCTTAAGGTGAGCTTTTCCCCTAACCTCAATCTTATTATCAGAGTCTTTGGTTTTAGTTTTAATGTTTGGTTAGGGCAATAGTTGTAATATCTGGTTTTGATTGTTGGAGAGGTTAGGGTTGTAAGATTTAATCTGTTTGTAGATTTGTAGTGAATGGAATTTTAGTTCTTCATTTTGTTAAATATCATCGTTTCCAGCAAAGAGTTTGGGGTTTTGTTTGAGTCCCGAATATGGGGATTTGGGGGAAAACATTGAAGACTGGGTAAATCGACCTCGGTCGTTTGAAGACCCCGGTCAATAAGGACCTCGGTCGACTAAGGACCCGGTCGCTTGGAAGACATCGGTCGCTATTTGTGTGGAGGCCGGTCGACACAAGGGGAGACCCCGGTCAGGGAGACCCCGGTCGGTGATGGGGGGAGGCCCCGGTCGGTGTGAGGGACGGCCCCGGTCGGCGCACGGGGGGAGGCCCCGGTCGATGCACGACAAAGGGGGGTAGTGATCATGCGGTCCAGTCCTTGGGCCCTGTTATGAATGGGCCGAAGCCCATATGCTTGTAGAGCAATTCTAGTTATTAGACTTTGATTTGTTAGTAGTATCGGTCCATTGCGATTAACCTAAGGGTCGATGTTGTCTTAGTGGACTTGTGCACTTTTAGAAAATGGGGTAAGTTGGAATTATGGTCAATCCTGTGTTAAATAAAAAGAATTGCGAGTTCACCAATCATTGTTCCATTTATAGGTTTCGAACCGGGTTATAAGATTAGACGCGAGATCTAAGTTGAGGACGCTAGGTGAGTTTTCTGAACTTAAACCCTCGCAAGTTTATGAAGTTGTTTTATACACATGGAAGTTAATTAAACGTTTGTATTGTTTCAACTGTTTAAGACGTGAGAAAGTTATTTTTATGACGCATCTTTATTTATGCAAGCTTTATATACGTGAGCTTCTTTTCTTGCGGTATAAGTTTATTTGATGATTAAATGTATGCATACATTGTTGTGAGCGGCCAAAGTCGGGGTGTGTGGCCCGCCTGTACTCATACCGGGGGGGGGGGTGTCCCGTTTATGCTATATGGGGGGTGTCCCATCTAAGGTAGTATGAGACAGACACGTTGTCACTTTAGTGACAGTAGTGTGTGCCGGAAGCGAGTTTTATACGTGATTTGTTTTCTTCTGTAAAGCTGAAAGGTTTGATTTAGTTTATTTTCTGTTAATTGTGCTAAACTTTGTTTTGTGGGACCTCACTAGACCGTTGGTCTAACCCTCGCTCTTTCAAATATTAAAAACTCTTTCCAGGTCGTCGTGAGTTAGGTAGCGCGAGCAAGGGGAAAGAGAAGGCTTGACCGGGAGCGGGAATAGAAGACTACAATAGATTGTCTGGTTTAGTGAAAATCTCAGTTGTAATAGGTTGTTTTGATGCAAACCTAGCTTGATTTAAAGATTATAAATGTCACGTTTAAGGCCGTTTTGGCAAGATTTCTCTTGTTATTGGATTGCTCTAGTGTTTTAGTTTTGGGTTGTTATAATTGGTATTAGAGCCATAGTTTAAGGGATTTAGGTGACCAGATGGGCCTAAACTTAAACTGTGGAGTAGATGGACACAACTGAGATTTAGGAAGCCTTTAAGAAAGACCTTGATCATCGTGAGAGGTGATAACAATAGTGAGTACCCTCATGTAAGGTAAATTCAGAATCGCATCTGGCCAATGCCATTATGAATTTACAGGTGCATGGGCATACTCGATTACTATTGTTGAGTGTGGTTCAGGGTAGAGAGTTATATCCATAGATTGATAGTTTTAGTCTAGCGTGTAGTGGAAGTTCGTTTTTTTGGTGGTAAGGTTAACACCGTTTAGGATGCCTATCGTGCGGGATGTAGATATTTCGTTGAGATAGGACCTCCTGAGTTCATAAGGAGGATAATGATGTTAGGAGGTGGACTTTTGCTCCAAGGGAGTCTTCGGTCTGGTAGAGTGGTATGTTGGCTAGTGAGAAGCAGGAGAGTATTAATCCAAAAAAAATTGAAGGATAGAAATGAGGCTCCTAAAGCTGTAGTTAATTTAAGGGGTGGTTGAGAGACGAGATCAGTGGACTGATGATATGTAGTGAGGATCCATAGAATCAAGTTATGGTTGGTAAGTTTGGTGGAAGGTAAAAAGTGAGGATGCGTGTTTCGCGAAATTGTAATGGCGATGGCAACTAGTACCTATTTATTCATAGACGTTGGGAAGTGTTGGTGCTAGTAGTAATGGCAAATGTGAGGATCTTGATGGGTAGGTCGGAAGTAGAAAGTCTGAGATGAGTTGTGGTAAGTGCAAGCAGTTGACCTTGTTAGAGTAAATAGCCTTCCATGTTTCTGAGTCTCATGCGGTGAGTGTCAAGCAAATTGTTGGAGTTTTTCATATCATTCATAGCAGACGTTTTGGTGTGTGTGTGCCTTACAAAGTATTTGCTTTGAAAAACGAGTAGACGCATACAAATGTGTGTTTGGATTGAAAAGAATAGTTTATGGCGTTGGGTGATAAATTTCGATTTTTGTGTGGGTAAATTATTATATGTCTTTTGTAAATGAGTTAACTTTTGTTATGAAAAATCGAAACAACATTTCATCGCGTGATTTTATAAGTGAGTTTAGTACAGACTTGTGTTGTCATATCAATAAAGATGAGAGTCGTTTAACACACTCAGTGTAAGCAATTCTGTAGTATTTTATACACCGTGTGGGTAAAGTTCATCGGAAATGATTTCAAGTGTGCCAACACCGATGTTGGGGCGTGGTGAAAAGAAATTTGTCGTAAAGTTGAGGTTGAACGGTTCTTGAAATCGTTGTGCATGGCTGAGTCGGTGTTGGGTCGTGTCCATTCAAGTTGCTTCATAATGTAGTATTTTTTTTTAATTTTCAAACGTGTCTAAAGTTTAAATGTTTGTGTGTCATGCATGAAGGCTATGAACTCTCTAGGTCGTAGGGAAAAGTTGCAATTAAGGATGATGAAAGTTTTGAGAGTGAAAGTGTGTCACTAGATTAGAGGTTAGAAGGTACTTGATTCTGGTATCCAACTCAGTAGAGGTGGTGAATAGCGGATGTGGTTAATGGAAGCACTGATCTATGACGTTAAGGATGATGGTACTATAATAGCATATCGTTGGTTCCGAGTCTTGACATGTGAATGTCGGCAAATGGTTGTGTCAGGAGTGGAGTCTGAAGTAGTAAATATATATTTGCAGTTAACTGTCGCAGTGGAAGAGGTAGATTTCATTGGGGATCCTTGTTGGTTGGAGACATAGTGAAAATATCTCAACGTCGACTATTGCCGTGGAAGTCAGAAGCCATTTTCATGGTGAAAAACGAGACGCTGAAAATGAAGAAGTGGTTATGGATAGTTTCGAGGAGCTTCGTGAGGAAGCGAAGGTTTACTTAGAAAAGGTGCAAACCTAGTGCGATGTTGGACAACATTGCGTGGTTCTTGCAAAATGGAAGATCTTTAGTTCGGTCAGGTGACTCTTTATCAATGAGGTATTGATGGTTATGTAGGAGCGAAGTTTTATATAGCACAACTGGGAAGGGTTGTGCTTTGAGCACTTAAGTCTACGAGGTAGTACGCTTAATCTTTCAGGCTACTGTAGTGGATTCCAGCAGGTCACGATGAGCTGACAAGGAGCGAAACCTTGTTGAATAGTTTTGAGGATCATAGTTTTGCGAATTATTCAGGTTCGAGAAAGGCAAGGTCGTGTAATGCCTTGAAGTCCGATTTCAGTATTATGACCAGTGAGAAGAGAACGGTATTTGTAGGTGTGCCAAGTGGTCGTAGAGACCTGCAGTTGTTCTGGGATGAAGTAGTAGAGTGATGATTGTAACCATGGGTTAGTGATGTATTTATGACATATTTGGGGGTGCAAATCCTTAAAGGAGTAAGGAGCTTTCTTGAGGATATGTATAAGGCTGGCGTTATTGTTATAGGAGGAGCGTCCTCATCTAAAGATCGAGAGAGAGTGATTTGTAAGTGATAAGTATGTGGTCGGGATGTGCGAATGTTTGGTTAGTATTGGGATGTTGTTAAGTTGAGAATAATTTTCAAATGATGGTGGGCGGTTATCCAAAAGAGGAATTGTGTGTTCTGGTTTTCGGCAAATTCTGGGGCGGGATTAGAATATACATATACATATATAAGCGAAGATCATAGCACGACTTAACCATAATCATGTTTCATTCATAACTAATTAATCCGGAACTTCGTAGGCTGTTCATAGATTAGCATGCAGATCTACCACAATCCAATTAACTAACAGTTTGTTGAGTTGACAATCAAACAGATAAATTAATTAAATACACTAGCAAGCAGATGATAAGCAAACACCATTAATCAAACATTTGAAGCGAACAACTGAAGTATAAGCATTGGAATCAAATCAACACATCATTCTTATTATTACTCTATACGTTCAATGAAGCAGATCTCATATCTAGCTAGATGATCAAAGTACTGAAGTAAAAACATGCACTGGTGGCGAGTAAACATCACGAATTAGAATGAACGATTGAAACTAAACATGAAAACATTAAACCTAAGTACGTATATCAGTTCGTTGGAAACATTACCGATGAACTACCGCGCTTCACCTCCTTGATTATCTGCTTTCTCAGATCTAGTAATCAACATTAGTCGTCGGAAACATTTCCGCTTTCATTGTCCGATGAGCTATCGTTATGATCTGGCATCTCACTTTTCGATGCAGCCTCCATCTTCACTTTCGCCGGAATATCATCCACTTCTAACATCGGTTTTTCATTCGCATTAAATCTGTTGTTCCACTTCCACAAAATCTTACGTTTCGATTCTTCCGACAGTCGCAGCTGCAGTGGACCCGGAATATTCGGATCCAATATTAATAACGGCATTTCACTCGAACTTGAAGAGTTATTCTGATTGTCGTTCAGCAGCTTCGATAACTCACCTTTAACTGCAGTCGCCATCTTCAGTTTCGCCGGAATATCATCTACCGGTATTTCACTCGAACGTGCAGAGTTATTCTGATCGTCGTTCAGCAGCTTCGATAACTCAGTTTTCACCTCCTTCTTCACTTCCGGCGGAATATCATCCATCGGTATTTCACTCGTAGGCGAAGAGTTATTCTCATTATCGTCGTCTTTCAAACTCGAATCCAGTTTCTCCTTCTCTTCATCGGCCATTCTTCAGAAATGCAATCTAGATTTGAGAGAGAGAGAGAGATGTAGTATCAATGTGCATGCTTAGAGAATCCCATTTGGTGCTTAATTAAATAGATGTGTGTGGAACAGACTGTAAGAAACTCTGGGGAGTGATATTCAGGTGCTGCGCACTCACAAGAAGACGAACGGTGATCGTATGTATGTACACATATTAATGAAATTTAAAATATAATTATAAATTTATATGATTACTTTTTAAATTTAACTACCAAAATGTTTATCGATAAGCACAACGGTAAGTACATAACCTTTACTTACTTTATTGTATAATTTTCTCGATCATTGAAATTGATTGGTGGTAAGTGATTGGTGGTAAGTGTCTTAAACATGGTAAGTCTTTATCAGATAAAAGTCATTTTCCCACACTTACCGAGTAAGACTCTCAGTCCTTGTTATGACTCTTACCGGAAAAGATTGTAGGTAGTTTTCATACTCAATAGCTAAAGACCGTAAGGTAAGTGGTACCGGTAAGCGCTTACCCGTTTAAGTATTTTGTAAACGGTCCCTTAGTTTACATAAAATCAGAGTCGTTCTTTGGCATGTTAAATTTGTGCTTTTGAACAGGGTCCCCCCAAATTTCTGGGGCCTAATTTTACGTTGTTTCGAGTTTTTAATTAATGAATGTAAAATTACAACTCACCTTATTGCGTCACTAATTTATATATGTCGTATTATCGTCAGAAAACAAAAATAATATGTCGTATTATCGCCTTAGTAATTTATATATATGTATATTTGTTATCTCATTTTGCATTTATAATCAAAATATTTAGGTGTAACAGGCCTCTAAAAATATTGGAACGTCCCTGCATAAAATTTATACTTCCCTTGTCTTTTAAGATAAGTGTATATATTTTTATTTCAAAAACAATCTTTAAATTAAAAAATAGATAACTAAAATTTTAAATTTATTCTTAATTAACGTATAAATAACTAGAATAAAAATCACTTGTATTAATTTTTCAAGTTTCATTGAGGTCCAATGACATGAGTACATGCAGTAAAAGAGCGAATATGAATTAGACATATAAAATAAACAAAAATCCGATGCGTCTTAAAGCATCTCCAACAGCTATGCTATAATTTTTCTAAAATAGAGTAGAAAAACTTAAAATCTTTAAAAAAAATTACATCTAACTCCAACTGCTACTCTATTTTAGCAATTCTATCATCAATTATATTAATAAAATATTATTTCTCTCTCCTAAACACACAACTTCAATATTTCTTATTGGTGGAAAAGAATCTATCTCTTAAATAGGGAGTTTTAGAGATTTCTCCAAATTTGGAGATTTTTACATTCTCTCTCTTCTTTTCTCTATTTTAGCATACGATATAGCATAGCTGTTGGAGCAAAAAAGTTGCTAAAATCTCACTTTTTTCTAATTTAGCATAGCTGTTGGAGATGCTCTTAATTTTACTTGTGAGACAGAATGACACGCTTGGTTTTGGAAAAGATGATTTCTATCCAAATATTTAAGAGTTATGGAAAAAAAATTTATATATATGTATTGTTGTAAGATTTTGTGCCATCATTAAAAGAAAGTGATTGATATAATATTTTTCTAGTATTAGAAATTATCATAATGAATGTTTCCTTTTCTTTGTAAACTCCTCCCTATTTAAAGGGTTTATGATTAATGAGAATTACAGACTTCTTCTCCCTGTCTTATTGTTATTCTCTCCATATTGTTGTTCTATTTGTTTTTCCCCTTTAACACGTTATCAGCACGATGCTCGTTTGTGTTACTGTTTCATCAAATGAATTACAAGAATGACAAAGCCAGAAACAAACTCGAATCATGATTTGAAGGATGAATGGAAAAAAAAATCCATATGACGAGGTAATAATTTTCAGTTTTTTTTTGCTTTTAATAAGGTAATAATTTTTTTTAATGTTGGAAGAATTTTTTTTACTTATTTTTTCAGATTCATACGCAGAATAAGTGATTTATTTAAAATCAAATATTTTTTCATTGAATTCACATATTTTTAAATCCACATTCGTTTTGCATATTTCTTATATTTTTGAATGGTGTTTTTGATTCGAATGTTAAAAAATTTAAACATACGAAGCAATGGAGTTTAACATTGTTGATGGAACATCGGCTAATGGGATTCATGTTCGAGATCTAACCGACAACGATGAAATGTCTTTATCGTCTTTCGTTCGCCCGGTTGATGAAATTCCTATTAACGATTATGATAAGATTCCCGAACATGTACCGAATGAATTGTGTGAATTCGAGGGGGATTGTCATGGGTCTCAACACATCGAAGATGCTAACGAAGGTACAATTTTTACTTAAGTATGTAATTAGGAGTGATATCTACTTATTTGTCACCACAATTTGAAGTTGTATATTTTACTATGAGAAACAAGCATGAACCAAATAGATTTAGACACATGAAATAGTATATGCAAATTATTGTTTGATGAAACCAATGTTGCAACTCAAGAACCAATAGATGATGTTCCACTATCGTTCATTTTATTATTAGGCTCCCTACAATCATCATTTGATGTTCCACTATCTTTTGCTTCGTACTTGAAAATATCACCGAGAATTCCCCTGTATTTCTTGAATGTTTCATTTCCATGGTACTTTTCAATAAGCGACTCCAAAAGCTTCTCTGTCTCATATTTGGCAGCAATGAGAAGACCTATCTTGTCATCCATTATCTTCATGTCTTCCTGTTAGTTTATTTAAAAAATTCAACAAAAGATGAAATATGAAAGTCACTTACTCATCAGGTAAACTTATATTTTTCATTGTAAACACAGGTTAATCACACATCAGCAAGAGATCAAATAAATTGAACCCTTCAAATTCATGGATTTACTCACACAGATTCTTCGATTTCATCATACACATTCACAGATTCATCATACATATTCATGGAGTATCAAATTAATGGAGTATCAGATTCATGGGTGTTCAGATTACACATGGACTAACTGTTTCATCATACATTATATTAACATCACACAGATTCATCGCACAGATTCATCGCACAGATTCATCGATTTCATCATACATATTCACAGATTCATCATACATATTCATGGAGTATCAGATTAATGGAGTATCGATTCATGGGTGTTCAGATTCATCGCACAAATTCATCACACAGATTCATCACTAAAATTCATCACACAGATTACACATGGATTCATCACACTCAAATTCATCACACTCAAAATCATCACACATATTACATATCGATTCATCAAATAGATGAATCTGTGTGATTACAATCTGTGTGATTAAATCCATGGTGTGATTAAATCTGTGTGATTATATTAACATCATACAGATTCATCGCACAGATTCTGTAACACCCTAAAAATAGGGATAACAAAAATCCGAAAAAAACGGACATGCGGTATATAAAATTGCCAAAGCAAGAGCCTCCCAACAATGGGGACAATACACAAACCTGTTTAAATACCGTCGTAATTAAACGGACAATAAATAACAACTAACTAATCTAATTTCCATTACTAGAAAGAGATTACAAATAAGGGTGTCATTTATTGACCCAAAGGCTCTCCTACCAAAAGTAATTCCAAAAGAAATATTCCCAAATCTCTCACTCAAGCACTATGCCAGCTTAGAATCGATGCAGCTAAAACCTGAGATACACATCAAACCAAACAAGTGTTAGGCCAAACGGGCCTAATGAGTTGTACAAAAGCATGGCATGACATTCGATAAACATGAAATAGCATAATTAACGACTCGGTCCACATGGCCATACTGGAATCAATGGGGGAGATCCATCACACCAATGAGTTTTACCTCAAGTCAATGCACCTTGGGTGTTGTTCTTCCGACAACACCTAAAGGCCCGGCACACCGTCCCGGTGGCGGGGGCATTAGGCACATACCGTCCCGGTGGCACCTAAGGCTACATCCTCCTGACACATACTCACGGTTCCTCCAACATACATATATATATATATATTTTCCATTTCCGCACATATCTAGTATCACAAGATATATACACATATTAACCATCCTTATACATATCTCGCATCAGCAAGAAACATATATAAGGACTTGCATGACTTCAATCCCATGTTGGGCCCAAAACACCCAAGCATGTAGGTTTAATCAACAATCTTCACATAATCTATGATATTAACCATCATAACCAATAATAACGATGTTAACAACACAATGACTCCACATATATCTCAACAGTCAACCCCCCCCCCCCCCAAATACTCATGAAAATAGCATTTAGGTCAAACTTATCAGGTGATCAGATTTGTGCATACATAACAAGTAGTACAAGTAAACACTTAAGATGTGTATCCCATTTAAAGATTTTGGTAAAGAAAACTCACCTTGCTAGATTTAGACTAAATCTAGATTTTACCCACTTAGAACTGGAGGAACTTGATTCTTCAAACCAAATCTTCCAAAACCTAGATTCACAAGGTTCCAACCATAAATATACATATTCTACCATAAACAATCATTTCCCAAACCATATACATGGATACCTCAACTACTACCGAAACCCTAACTTCCATAAGCGAAGAGAATAGAAGATTACCTTAACCCAAGCTTGAATTCACCAACCAAAACACTTCTAGTTCACCAAAATGATCACAAACCTTCAATCTATGAAAGGGAGAATAAGGGGTGGATGAAACCCTAGAATATTTTGGGGAAGAAGATGAATAGGGAGAGATGAGAAGCTTACCACCACAAAATGCTCTAGTATACTTCAATAGACTTCCAATCTCTTGCTATATCCTTGAAAAGCTCTCAAAAACGAAACCGTAGCACTTTGAATCACCCAAATCGGAGCTAGGATGAAGGAGATATGAAGGAATGAAGTTTGGGGCTGAAAATCGCGATTTAAGCTCGATCCAGTGGATTTCGCGACTTGTGCCGCGACCTTAAGTCGCGACATAAGTCGCCCGCTTCCCTGGTTTTCTTCTCGATACTGTTTTGGCCGTAACTTCTTCGTTATAGCTCCGTTTTTGCTCTGGAAAGAACCGTTGGACTCGTAATTGAATCATTCATCCATCTAGACTATAAAATCAAGGATTCAAGTCCAAAATCAAAAATCTTATTTTTCCTTAATATATCGGTTTCGGTATTAACTTGAAATGATACCCTTCCGAAATCGGGGTGTTACAATACTCCCAACCTTAAAAGAGATTTCGTCCTCGAAATCTAGCACCAACCAATCACCCAATATCGCCCTTGGCGAGGTCAAATGATTCCCTATCCAATAGGAATACCTTCACTAAACCTTTCCTCATATACGAACCCGATTACATCCCGGTTGAGGTTGTCGCCGCGTTCCTTATAACGAACCATCGCCAACTCAACCTCAATTTTCCATATAACTCACCCAAAGCGGGATAAACGTTAAGTTTTGGCTTAATCACATTCTTAACCTTAAATCTCAGTTGCCTCCCAACCTTATATTGCTCATATTACCTCAATAGTAATTTACGACCTTATTCAGTCATTCCCACCAAGAATCCTCCAAAGCAAACCTTTCCCTTAGATACATCTAAACACGACGCATCAAGGTCTCATTGGTAATCGATTTGTACTTAAAGTCTACCTCGACATCCTCACCAAAAGTCTCAAATAAATATTACTACCAAACTCCCACCATGCACTCAAGCATCTAATTCCGAATCAGCGAAAGTTCTGACAATTATCAAAATACCAATGATTGATTTTTTATTATCAACATCTAATTTCCTTAAGTTTACCGCTCGTCCTGCAGACGCACTAGATCTAATAGAAGTACACTGAAGCACACCAATAGATATTGTCCTCAAAATAGAGTGTCGACACCTATCCTCAGAATGACCATTTTGCAACCATGGGTATACTACCAAATATTTCATTCCCGATTAGTAATGTCGATTCAAAGTTGACACCTACTCTTGGAAGTAGTCATCCAAATCCAACATCCTTACCAGTCAACCATAACATCATCATTATTCACAAATACCCATCAATATAGTACACTACCGACACATAGCATGCCGTCGTACCAAAATCCCACAATTCCAAAATTAACCATACCCAAACAACCGAACACGATTTTAATCCGTAGGTTTAACGAAGCATAAAGATCGTTACTTAACTAACTGGAAGAAAACACACGTATAACGCCTCAAACTCCGAGGACTCTTTTAATCCTTAATATCGACTTATAACATGAGGGGGATTACACCTATAGCCCAATGAGTTCAAGGTTTTTCACACTACTATGCCAATTTGAAATTTATAAAACTCTCAAATGCATAAGTTTTATAACAATTAAACGTGAGGTAAAAATACACTATTGTGCATTCGATTGGTTTCAAAATTGATCACCAATGCCACACATATAAAACCATTTTCAAAACTCATTTGATCAGTACTTACGTAAATAAAACGGTAACGAAAGATGCGTAACAAAATTTTCAAACGGACTACCAGGGTTTTAGTATGCATCAATTTATGCTATGCGTATGAAAATAACTTTCCGTCCTATAACATGTGCAATAAAATTTGTATAACTCCCAAAAGAGGATTTCACAATTTAAACTTTAAAATCTTTTACTTTAACACAAAATGTCGGAAGATAAAATTTCCAACAAGACCCAAATACGTCCGATCATTTCCCAAATGTAGCAACACAATAGGAACGTAAATAAATAAAATATATATATATATATATATATATATATTTTTTATTCGCGTTTCAAATTTTGGTCCGCACCTATAAAACGTACTTACCCAAAATTGTAATTACAATGACGTGCAAACCGGAAATTCATTTCATGCATTGCGGAAAACTCCTATCAGTAAAATCAATAACTGAAATATGTTTTGGGCAAAAGTTCTAACTAAAATACCATCAATCTTTTATACAATTACTCACACCAACAGTATAATTTATGTAATGAATGAGAAATAGTTTTACGTACTAAAACAGTGTAATACAAGACGTTTCGTACAAAACTACAGAAGGAAAATTCACAAAATCGAACCTCAAAATTTCTGCAATTAACAATGAAATGACCTGAAATAAAACTTCCCCAAAATTTAGTAAAGACACATGCATGCGATTTGAGCAATTATAAGAGTAGTTTAGTTTAATTCCAAACTGTATAAATAAAATGTTTGCAAAACCCAAGACAACATACTCATAATATCGAACTCTTAAAGTTTTCTCTCTTTCAGTCACAATGCGGCACGAAATAAGATTTCACAACAAAATTTACATGCGACCGTTTATTTCACAAAGCTAGAAGATTGATATGCGTATGCACCTGGTTAAAACATGAAATAATTTACGTCGTTTTCGAGTTCAAAGCCAAATATAAACATGCTCTCATCGTTCTAAAACATTGGCTGAAATACCATGACGGAAATTTCCAATAAAATATGCATACATGGTATGTGCAACTGAACTGCTCCCACTAAACCCAAAGGGAAATAATACCACTGTTTTTAAACCGGACTAATGTCTCCAAGACTCCATTTAGTTAAAACCGAGCCAACGACCCAACCGTTTACGTAAATACCCAATGAAAGTCAATATAAATATCGAAACACGTTTGACTAACTATTATGCAAACATGACTAAAAGTATAATTAACTAAAATCTCATCGCTGGTTGAGACAAACCATTTTCCCCAAATGAACTAATACTCTTATGTTTTCCAAATGAACTCTTTCTCTTCATGTTGCCAAAATGACTCGTAGTTCAATGATATGTATTTTCCAACGGTTTATAAAACCGTATGCACAAAATGGACAATTATATAAAATGACTTCCATTTATATACTACATCGTAAAATAAATATATCAAAATGATTTATTTATCAAAATGCCCAAAAATCACAAAGATGTGTGTTACATAAGTTTATAAAGTCAAATATAACCAAATAACCCAAAACTCAACACATATTGGGGCCAAAGATTTTTCCAAAGGGTTTATGAATGCAAACATCCCAAAATGCTTATGACATGAAATAGACTTCGTTTGTACAAAAACCACCAAAGATGCATAAGTCATAAAAATAGAGTTTAATTGTACAAAACCACCAAAAACACGTAAATCATGCTATTTAGTTGTTGAACTATTCAAAATCCAATCTGAGCATTTTAGGAGGTTAAAACAACCCGAGTTTACCAACTATGAAAATTTATCAAAATATTCATACATTGACAAATACCAAGTAAAACATATTTTTACTTCAAAATACATATTTTGGCATGTACACCGTTTTCACAATTCAACTTGAACTCACGCTCCTCGATTTCTATAGTTGCACTATCGTCATCTAGATGTTCAACGTTTTAAGGTAAAGACCACAGACTTCATAGGTTCACCTCACAAATTCTCCTTGAATACATCGATTCAAAAAATCTATGGTTCTAATCCAACCAATTAATCTGACTCGAAACCGTCCCCTTAATGCAATCACCATACTTACCGTCACTCTAAGTAACGAATAATAAAATCATCAACTTTTTCTAATGGTTACCCATTCAGAAACTTTCTTACTACCCCAACGGTCGACATACCAAGGCAGTTCATACAAGCACGAGGATGAATAAGGAGGAGATTAACAAAATTGAACACGAAGGAAACGTACTACTACGTCTACAAAATATCATAACATTAGTAAACCAAGCACAAGAGAACGTACTACTACATTACCAATTGTCACAGTAACGGCACTTCAAGCACCATCACGTATAAATATCCTCATAATAACATTAGCTAGGTGAGATTATGAACATATAATACATAAAGGTTCTCGTTACCATCGCCACAACGCTTGATAACCATAGTTTCCGTCGACTCTAAGACTAACCCATCTTAGAAATTCTACCCATCTCACAATCATTGCCTAACATACTCAGTCTAAGTCTAGACATCTTACATTCATGCCTAGTTCACTTAAACTAGAGCTCTGATACCAACTTGTAACACCCTAAAAATAAGGATAACAAAAATACGAAAAAAACGGACATGCGGTATATAAAATTGCCAAAGCAAGAGCCTCCCAACAATGGGGACAATACACAAACCTGTTTAAATACTGTCGTAATTAAACGGACAATAAATAACAACTAACTAATCTAATTTCCATTACTAGAAAGAGATTACAAATAAGGGTGTCATTTATTGACCCAAAGGTTCTCCTACCAAAAGTAATTCCAAAAGCAATATTCCCAAATCTCTCACTCAAGCACTATGCCAGCTTAGAACCGATGCCGCTAAAACCTGAGATACACATCAAACCAAACAAGTGTTAGGCCAAACGGGCCTAGTGAGTTGTACAAAAGCATGACATGACATTCGATAAACATGAAATAGCATAATTAACGACTCGGTCCACATGGCCATACTGGAATCAATGGGGGAGATCCATCACACCAATGAGTTTTACCTCAAGTCAATGCACCTTGGGTGTTGTTCTTCCGACAACACCTAAAGGCCCGACACACCGTCCCGGTGGCTGGGGCATTAGGCACATACCGTCCCGGTGGCACCTAAGGCTACATCCTCCTGACACATACTCACGGTTCCTCCAACATACATATATATATATTTTCCATTTCCGCACATATCTAGTATCACAAGATATATACACATATTAACCATCCTTATACATATCTCGCATCAGCAAGAAACATATATAAGGACTTGCATGACTTCACATAATCTATGATATTAACCATCATAACCAATAATAACGATGTTAACAACAAAATGACTCCACATATATCTCAACAGTCAACCCCCCCCCCCCAAAATACTCATGAAAATAGCATTTAGGTCAAACTTATCAGGTGATCAGATTTGTGCATACATAACAAGTAGTACAAGTAAACACTTAAGATGTGTATCCCATTTAAAGATTTTGGTAAATAAAACTCACCTTGCTAGATTTAAACTAAATTTAGATTTTACCCACTTAGAACTGGAGGAACTTGATTCTTCAAACTAAATATTCCAAAACCTAGATTCACAAGGTTCCAACCATAAATATACATATTCTACCATAAACAATCATTTCCCAAACCATATACATGGATACCTCAACTACTACCGAAACCCTAACTTCCATAACCGAAGAGAATGGAAGATTACCTTAACCCAAGCTTGAATTCACCAACCAAAACACTTCTAGTTCACCAAAATGATCACAACCCTTCAATCTATGAAAGGGAGAATAAGGGGTGGATGAAACCCTAGAATATTTTGGGGAAGAAGATGAATAGGGAGAGATGAGAAGCTTACCACCACAAAATGCTCTAGTATACTTTAATAGACTTCCAATCTCTTGCTAGATCCTTGAAAAGCTCTCAAAAACGAAACCGTAGCACTTTGAATCACCCAAATCGGAGCTAGGATGAAGGAGATATGAAGGAATGAAGTTTGGGACTGAAAATCGCGATTTAAGCTCGATCCAGTGGATTTCGCGACTTGTGCCGCGACCTTAAGTCGCGGCATAAATCGTCCGCTTCCCTGGTTTTCTTCTCGATACTGTTTTGGCCGTAACTTCTTCGTTATAGCTCCGTTTTTGCTCCGGAAAGAACCGTTGGACTCGTAATTGAATCATTCATCCATCTAGACTATAAAATCAAGGATTCAAGTCCAAAATCAAAAATCTTATTTTTCCTTAATATATCGGTTTCGGTATTAACTTGAAATGATACCCTTCGGAAATCGGGGTGTTACAGATTCATCACTCAAGTTCATCACACAGATTAAACATGGATTCATCAATCTCAAATTCATGTCTACCAATGTTTACCACTTCCTATTAACGACTAATGAAAACCGTAAAGGAAAACATCATACGAACATCAATATATTTCATCTATTGAAATTGTTAAACATTGAAATGTATCACAGTCGAAAACACCAACGTGCTTGAATCTCTGATATTCTGTTAACAATGAAACTGTATTGAAATGCTTTTATTTATAATTTATGTTTCATCCCAATGAAATATGTAAAAAACCACCTCAATGTGCTTGAAACACTGATATTCATCAAATACATATCAAAACCCAATCCCATTTACGACTAATGAATACGCCAAATGAAGACAATATCTGAACATCAATAGATTTCATCTAATTAAATCGTTACATATCAATTTTTATCGCATCTGAAAACCCCAAATGCAGAATAAACTAGGATTTTCCACCAAATACGAGTCCTTTCGAAAAATTTAACTTAATAATAGATTTGAGAGATTGAAACACTCTCATATGATAAAAAATAAATGTACATAAACTTACCTTCGGTTGAGCATTGTTTATTAACTTCGATAAGTTGTTTCACGACAGGTGGGTTGTTACTGGTGCTCCCCTTCGAATTCGGTTCGATTTCATTACCATCTTCATCGAGAGGATTATCTGTTGTGTTCATATAGTTCGAAAACGAGTTCTTCCTCATCAATATTTCGCTTCTTTTCCGCCCTACACAATGAAATCAACGAAGGTTTTCTTATCGATATCAAAATCAATGACAATGGATGCTTTGCTCCTCTATTTCAGGACACAAATCGATGAAATGTTCAAAGATTACCACCAGGTAATCGAATCATCGTTCGAATGAAATTGGAGCGATCCTCTGGGTTCAGATGGTAAGCAGACAACTTCAATATCGTATTGATGCGATTTCATCTCTTGTTTTTTTAAGGAAACAGTAGCTTTTCTATATTTCTGCATATTTCACCTTCTTTTCCTTATTTGAAACACAAAACACAAAGACATCTTTACCCTTTTCAGCTATTATTATTATTATTTATTAATAAATTAATTAATATATTACCATTTATATTTCAAATGAATCTTAACCATAGATTAAAAAGATCAATGACTGTGATTTGGTTTCCAAAGTTTCCAATGAAACTTGGTTTCCAATAGATAACACCCCTATATATATATATATATATATATATATATATATATATATATATATATATATATATATATATATATATATGACGGAGGTTCAAGGGAAAACCTCAAATAAATGAAAAACTAAAAAACATCTTATCAACCGTTAGATTAGATGATCTGATAGATATGATTAAACAGGCGGTTACAACAATATTTTTTAAATTAAAAAAACCTCCACCCCCTATTTTTTATTTGAAAAAATACAAAAAATGAACAAAACTCAAGCGAAATAAATTACACCAAATAAACGATCATATTTTTCTCGTTAATTTGACATCCATATTCATATACTTTTTTATTCGTTTTTTCGTGGTTTTTCGGTTTTCCATTTATTTAGAGTTTTCTCCTAAACCTGACTCATATATATATATATATATATATATATATATATATATATATATATATATATATATCTCCTTATGTAATTGATATTGAAAAAAAAAGATATTTGATTCATTTATCTTTTCTTATTAATTTATATCATGACTGATTAACATATTTAGATGTGATCCAATTATTTTAATTTTGGATACTATTGATTTTAATTGTTAATGTTAATTTATTGGTTCAATGTTTATTATAGGCGTATATTTATGACATTTACATATTAAACTTGTTAATTTTTTTTAATGGAATATGTTTATAAATGTATTGGATTATACTTAAGGCAATTATTATGCACATTTTGAAGGGTCGATGTGTGAGAAAAAAAAAACTATTGAATTTAATTCAATATGTTTTAGGTCTTATAAAATTATTATAATTGCTTGCCTAGTTTATAAAGCACGTATGTTGTTTTTCTAATGTAATATATATATATATATATATATATATATATATATATATATATATAGTGTTTGGTTCATTTGAGAAATGGTAAATATACGAGAAATAGAGAAGTAATCCTAGCCATTCATATGGTCAAGATCGGATTTGACTAGTCAAATATTGCGGCTTTGACCGGTCAAAAGTTGCGGCTTTAACTGGTCAAAAGTTGCGGCTATCCCAAAAATAGAAGGACAATTTCGTAAATTTTACAAAACACACGGGCTGTATTCATATATGAACATGTATAATTCACATATGAACTATATGTTCATATATGAACCAGTGCAATTCACAACTGAACTCTTTTAACTGATTCATATATGAACCTTTGTGATTCATATATGAATCAGTTGAACTAACTAATAGATTCATATATGAACCTTTGTGATTCATATATGAATCTGTATGAATCACAAAGATTCATATATGAACCTTTATGAATCACAAAGATTCATATATGAATCAGTTGAACTAATTAACAGATTCATATATGAATCTTTGTGATTCATATATGAACTATCCCGTGTATTTTACAAAATTACCCCTCTACCTTCTATAGACCACACAAGGAATTATCCGGTGCTTCGCGGTCAAAGCCGCAAATGTTGACCAGATGAATGGCTAAGATTACTTCTCTATTTCTCATATATTTACCATTTCTCAAATGAACCTCTCCCTATATATATATATATATATATATATATATATATATATATATATATATATATATATATATGTATATATATATATATTGCCATATATGTTTTGTTACTAAGGGGTCGTTTGTTTTTTTTTAAAAACCTCTTAATTGCTCTTAAGTCTGAATCGTTTAGACTTTTTTACACATCACCTCTTATTAATCATAACTAAAATAAGACTTCAGACTTTAGACCTCTTAAAAAACAAACGACACCTATATATTGGAGTATAGTTATAAGCGTATCATAATCAGAATAAATTCCTAATAATGACGATTGTATTGCTTATTTCCAAAAACATTATTCTTATATTATTTATAAATCATCCCCATGTTATAATTTTTTTTTGGAAGTTACACTTCCAATCTCCATATATCCAAAAATGTTAGTAAGATATTAAACATTTGAATTTGACTTTATGTCAAAACCAATATTTATTTGGCTCATAACAAAATATCCCAAAATACCATTAAGATATTAAAACATTGAAATTGGCTTCATATGCCAAACTCATATCAATTTTTGGCCTCATGCCAAATGTTTTATAATTAACAATGTTATATTTAAATTAAATAAATCACAAAATATCGACTGGATTTTGTCAAACGGGTGTAAACAGCCCTAAGGTTTGTAGGGCCTTAAAAAATCCATGTGATTCCCCTACTACCTGGAAATCCAATAGATTGAGTGATTTATTTTTCGCAAATTGAAATATTGATGAAGTATTATCAACAAAATATAAACATACAAAAATCCAATATTGTTATGATAATGAAATTTCATAACCATATCCATTTTCTTATAAAAAAGAAAATCATATATTATCCTTTATATATGTAAATGACTCATCATAAAATCAACGAAGTAAACTCAAAAGAATCTGAGTATCATAAATGAGTATACAAACCTCATTCTAAAAAGGTACAAGAAAATACCTAAAGTCCATCAACTCCCCAATTGACTCTAAAACCAACCTCTTGAAAAAGTACAAACAAATACCCTCATGTTTTGAAACGACATATAAATCCTATGTTTCATAGGAATACCTTTACTAGAAACCCCCAAAGAAATGTGGGATGTCCTGAAAGGGATAATCGGGAGTACTCATGAATATGTACTTCCCGAACTAATCGTACAGTGGAACAAAACTCACTTACTCGATTACAAAAAGGTAACTGATTTCAACAAAGAAATGTTATATCCAAAACGCGTATCAATCTCTGTGGCAAGGAACTCACAGAATATGACATGACTCTTAACATTATTTTCACCTTTCATATATCAAAAATATTAATGAACTAATATAAGTTGGAAAGTAACCTTTAGACAAACTCATCAACCTACTGCAAGTGGTTGAGAGACATAACAAGATTTTTTGGAATAATAACACCACATATGTCGAGACAAAGAAAATTCTCGAGATCAATAATGAAATTATTAAAGGTGGAAACAACTTCAAAGAACGGACAGTTAAAAACAATTTCACACATGTGACATTTATCCACTATGTGGACGAAACTCTAGAACAGGGTCAGGGACTTGGTAAGAGTCGGGAATAATTTTTCAACATCTGGAGTAGAGATACAACTACTGCCCCATGTGATAATGGACAATCAAATAAGAAATGCACTAAAGAATTCTCTTGTCAAAAAGGAAACACGTTGAAAATGAACTATAACATATTAATTTAATATTTAATATTGATTAAGCATATGTTTATTTGAAATTAAATTTAAGCATCAAAATTAATTTCTTTGCTAAAGTAAAATCGAATATGTAACCATTATAGATGTAAAGAAATACATCTAAATAAATAACAAAACTATTAATATTCTCCGTTCCATGTAGGAATGTATCGAGGAGAACTTGAGTTTTTTATTCCACAATCTAAAATGATAGACAAATACATATTACTTAGACGATGGACTGTCACTTTCTTGTTGGTACAAGATTAATAGGAACCTTGTAAGATATTCGTATCAAATGGAAATGGAAATGGAAATGAGCATATATACATAAGTTCTAATGAATATGAAAGTAAACATATCGGAAACTAATGTGTCAAACTAGTAGATTATTGGGTCATCGAAACATATTTTGTCACCAATAAAGAACTTTGGGGGAAATGACACATATATGTTTCGACATGACCATGTGGGACACCATGGTTATGACATAGTGATCCGTGTATTGCAAAATACACATAGACACATTCTCTTTCGAGTGAAAGGCGGAATGAGGCAAATTGCAACTGTTGACTTCTACAGCATAAGAAACAACATTGTCATCATAATATGCCCTCTCGAATACCTAAAACTTTTATATATACCCTAATCCTTGGCCAAGACAGGAATGAGATTATCCTAAAACTAAGGGACATAATACAAAAATATTCCATTGTTACAACGAATACAAGGTGATATTTATGGACATAAACATCCAGAATGCGGGCCATTAAATTACTTTATGGTTCTGGTTTCGACACGATGAACACATGTCGTATTATTGTCCACATGAAATACTGCACTCCTAACACTAGCTATACGTTTAAGGGCTCACCACCCTGATTATCTCATCAAGTCTACATGACTTGGAATGCTGGAGAATTTACATCATAAGGATTTGATGTTAATTTCATATGTATTAGGATCAATGTAGAGTTTCCTATACCCCAAGTGTATATGTAAAATGGTCTCATAGAAGTTGTTATCAAAAGAATATGATGACATCTTGGGTATTAGTAATGCGCACCAATTTACCCACATCTACCTGGGGTTATGTAATTATTATATGCAGTTTTTTTTCCTTTTCGTTTTTAGACCCACTGCTTGCTAACTAGCCTCATGCGTCCCATTTGGTAACAGGATATAAGCCTGATAGTTTACATTTACACATGTTTGGTTATGTAGTATATGTGCTAATTGCGCCCCCACAACGCATCAAAATGGGTCCTTAAAGACGACTTAGTATATGTTGGATATGAATCCCCAACAATTATCCGCTAATCAGATTATTTGACTAGTGATCTCATTACTGCTAGATTTGCGGGTTGTCACTTTCATGAGACAGTCTTCCCGTCGTTAGGGGGAGATAGGAAAAAGGATTTTCCATGAAAACGACAGAAAGTGTCATTGAATATTCCCACTCTGTCTCATTTTGATCCCCAAAACTTCACAACGTAATGTTGAAGTCAAATGAATCAGACTCGATACCCGATACGTTTAATGTTATTCCAGAAGTGACAAAATCACATATAAGAGTTGCAAATATACTCGCAAGGTTAAAGTCCCCAAACAAGGGCACAACGTCGCTGGAAAGTGTGTTGCAATCACACATGGTGGATGTGTGGTTGAGGTAGTAGCTCCCAAACGGAAATGGGGGAAGCTACTTGGTTCGATAGATACTCATCTAGAGGAAGAGAAGAGTAAGGCACAACTATTTGTCATCAATACATAAACCTCTCACGAGACTGTCTCTGATTAAACTATGTCTATGAATCATTACTGGAGGACGCTCCAAAGTTAATATTGATTCTAGAGATTAAAGAAATTTCAAATGAATTATGAGAGTACATATGAGTCGATGGACAGATCATACATACTCATTGATGATATATTTCGCATATATTGTTGCTTATGAGATGATAGAGCACATTGACATCGAACCATGCTCAGTTGAAAAATATCAACAAAGAGCAAATTGGCCTAAATAAGCAATCCAAGAGAATCATATTATTTGACAAATGAACAGGTATTTGGTTTGGTAGTGCTAAGCCACCAAGTGTAAAGCCTGTAAGACATAGATAAATAATTTGTCGTAAAACGTAATGAGAATAATCAAGTCATAATCTATGAGACTCTCCTTTGGCGCAAGGTTTCTCACAACGCCCTGGATTGATCACGAGAAGACTTACTCTCCCGTGATGGACGTTATAACGTTATGCTAATTAATTAGCCTAGTAGTTTCCGAAGGACTGGAAATGCAGCTCATGGATGTGGTTAATACATATCCCTATAGGGATCTATATTTAGAGATATAAAAGTGCTTGATGACATTACATTACCAAAATCAAGTAACTCTACACCACGAAGTGCGTTTGCAATAAAATTGAAACGCTCACTTTATAGATTAAAACAATCTATGCGGATGTGGTATAACCCCCTAAGTGAACACTTGATTGTGAAAGGAGACATAAGAACTATGAATTGTGTCCTTGCGTATTTATGTAGAAAAACAAGTTCTAGATTTTCAAAGTAGCTTTATATGTCGATGTTATGAACATAATAGGCACTCTTGATGAAATAAGAGAAACCACAAGCAACTTGAAATCTAAATCTAAGATAAAAATCTTGGGAAAACTTGGGTTTGTCTAGCTATTTGAGCCAGGACACCGGGTTTGTGAAATATTAATTCACCAATCGCATATGTCTAGAAAATAATCAGGCAATTTAATATGGACAAAGCGCATCCGGTTAGCACTCCCATGATTGGTCAAAGTGTTGGATATAAGGAATTGTCCATTTCGTCTAAAGGATGGTGACGAAAAAAAAAGTGTTGGGATTTGGAATTCCCTATCTAAGTACAATATACGCATTATTGTATTTAGCACAATACACTTGACTGTATATTCTATTTCTCAGTGAACTTGTTAGCTAGATTTAGCTCAGCACCAACGCAGCGTCATTTGGAATGATATCAAGTAAATCTTTTAGAACCATTGACATGGGCTTATACTTTCCCTATAGAAAGAAAAATGGGATTGATAATGGAACTTCAATACCTACTTAGAATGTAAGCAGTAAAAGTACTAGCTCTTATAGAAAAACACTAAACAATGTCTTGGTATGTGTTTGTTGATATTAGATATATGTATGAATCATAGAAAGGTTGTTCTCAAACTGGATAAGGAATCTCCAAAGTGAACACCCAGATTGCTTGAAAGTAAGCTAAGCAAACCCTTGTAACTACCTCCTTGAACTATTCCAAGAATATTACTCTCCATGAGATAATTAAAGAATGTATATGATTAAGGACTATCATTACATATATTAGAGGAGCTAGTAATTTTGGGTTCAATCAGTATCCTACTTGCATATATGGAAATAATGCATCATGTATAGAAGAAATGAACATAAGATACATCAAGGGTGATAACACAAAGCATATTCTGCTTAAGTTTTTATACAATAAGAATAAAAGACTCTCCTTTAAATTCAAGTGAATCAAGTAAGGTGTCAAAAGAATGTGACATATTTTACCAAGTCATTACCTAAAACCATATATTGGGAAACATATAGAAAGTAAATGGAAATGTTTTCCAAACTCCCTTGATTAATGCACGAATCAGGGGGAGTAGTAGACAAAAGGGAGAGTCTACTATATTTGTGATATTGGTATGTTGTGCTCTTTCCTTCAACCAAGGTTTTGTTTTTCCCATTGAGTTTTGTTCCTTGGTGTAAGGTTTTAGTGAGGCAACTGTTTATATACCATCATGCTTTCCTAACTCTCATGATTAATGTACTAATCTAAGAGAAAACTATACTGAAGGAAAAGTCTATATATTGAAATAAACTGGTGCGTTGTACTCTTTCCTTCGTCATATTTTTTTATCCCACTGGGTTTTTATTTTGGCGTAAGGTTTTAACGAGACAACAATTGTGCACATCACTCCTTTGACTCGGCACAAGGGGGAGTGTTGTAAGATTATGTGCCATCATCAAAAAGAAGTGATTGATATAATATTTTCCTAGTATTAGAAATTACCATAATGAATGTTTCATTTTCTTTGTAAACTCCTCCCTATTTAAATGGTTTATGATTAATGAGAATTACAGACTTCTTCTCTCTGTCTTATTGTTATTCTCTCCATATTGTTGTTCTATTTGTTTTTCCCCTTTAACATGTCTAAGTTTATCTCATTTCAATTATAGACATCTATATCCATACTATATTATAAAGCACGGATAAAAAACTCTTAAATACAAATTATTAGGCATAAGGTACAATCATTTTATGCAAGATTTTAAAAATCTCTTAATTTACAAGTATCAAAGCACAAGATACATATTACTACTGCAGACTTCTAACACCCACCAATTTGGTATGTGCAGAGTTTTCCTTTTATGCAGACATTTTCATGTATCACTATTAATTAATATATTATATTACTATAAATTTGTTTTAATTATATTATTAAATATGTAATTGGTTATTTTTCTAGATATTGAATTCTAACAAAATACTTATTTTTTTATATAAAAACATTATATTATTAAGCCTAAATTCAACGAATTTATAAAAAAAAACATTATCACTTTCTCAAAACCATCCAAAATCGTACTGTAAATCGACAAAAAAAAAACAAAAAAATAAAATAAAACATTAAAATCGTGATGTATCTCGCTGCATTGCGCGAGTACGCTTCTAGTTTATTTAAAAATGAAGAAGTATTATTTTAACTTTTGATAAACTTCTAATAAAAGAAATAGTGTTGCTTTAATTAGAACGTATTTTTTTTATGGTAAGTTGGTAACATGTGATTTTTTTTGGAAGGATATCACACATATAAAAAACATGTGAAATTTAACTACAACAAGATATTAGCAAAAGTTCATGTAACTAATGTAACGATAAGTATTTGCTTTTTGTGTTTGTACATGTTTATTAACATTTACAAAAGGATTTCTTGTAGATGTATATGATTTATTATCAAGGTTCTATAAAGCGCTCTTTGGCGTCGCCATGGCGTTGAGGCATCACCTTGCCGTTCCGTTTTTTCCCTTGGCGTGGATATAAGACGTGAAATTCGTTATGTGCGCCGACGTTACAAATCTATATACTTTCTATTCTTCAAATCTGTGTACTTTGAAATTACACTACAAGAAAAATGGTAATTAGTGACAAAAAGAAATTGGTCACTAACGATAGAAAATTGGTAACTAATGTCGTTTAGTGACCAAAATTTCGGTCGTCACTAAAGGTCCGTCACTAATTGATAATAATTGTAATTCCCATAATGTAACGTGAAATAGGCATGGTGTCTTAATGGATAATAAGATGTGGGCTCTTTGATTCGGGCATCGACCAATGACCAATAATTCTAATTTCTCGTGATCGAGTGAAATATAGGATCATCGGGGGTCTTTTGTCATGAACCTCGAGGGGTTGTATTGCATGACCATCGATCCGTAGTGAGGCTCATTAACATTGAGTTGTGGCTTGCTTTTGTGTTACATATCATCCAATGGAATCGGGTCTCCTCCATCATCGAAAGATGCATTTTGAATATTATGTTTTATTCATTCTTTTGTTGTTGTTTTGAGAATGGTATGCACCCAATGAGTTGATGTTTTGGATGTTGGATGACGCATTGTTGTTTTGGGTACTTGAATTTTATCCTAGTTTTTCTGGTATTTAAATATCAAGTTCTATTCTTGGTTGCATGAGTAATGGGTTTTGGTCGCGTGTAAACGAGTGTTTTGATTCGAAGTTTTTATCACAAAAATTGTGGGTTTGGAAAAATGTTGCTTTTATGATACATACATATCATTTGAGATATTATGTTTTAAATCAACAATATTTCGCTTTTACCATTTTACAATTATGATGAAAACTGTTTGTATTCACTAGGCGTAAAGTCTAACTCTTTTTATTCGTCAGCATGTGCATCAGATCCTTGTTTGGTAATGGTACTAGCGACACCGTGAAGAATAGTGTGCTAGTTATATGCACTTGAATGATCTAGTTATTCGACGATGTCTTCCGCATTCGGAGATAGCGACTGTTATTGGGTTTTAGTAACACCCGACATTGAGCTAGTCTTGACGTAAGACGTGGTTTACTTATTATTGAACTTAAATCCAATTTTGTTATTCGATGTTGATTTTACGTATTGGTTATTGTAAAGGGAATTCCCCTTTATTTAATGTAATAATGAAAATTTTAAATTAGTCGTTCTTTCCAAATTTGAGAGTGTTACAACGTATTACTTTTGTTTTCTAATAGAAATTAGAGTAACACTGAGGGAGAGCTATATTTTTTGCATTCTTTGATGAAAAAGCCCTAAAAATGTAAAAGTAGGCCCCAAATTTTTGGGGTCCTGTTCAAAATCACTCATTTAACATGTTAAAAAGGACCCTGCTTCTCTGCATAACCCCCCCTTCTTACTATACCTTCATAATACTTCGGTCATTCATCTTCTGGAAGTCGCTTCTACATCCGCTGCTCTATGGCTTTCTCGTCAATTCCAGGATATTTATGCCTTGATTTTTGTTGCTTGCTAGCCGTACCAAAACTGCAAAAATCTAAAATCAAGCATTCAATTCTACTTTAATATAATAATGATGTATAATTGAGGTAATTAGTTTGAGGCACACCTAGCCAACATCCTATATTGTGATAACTCCAAGGTTTGCTCTTTGGATCACATCATGTAACAAACATTTTATTAATGACTTTCAGAAGTTGGAGAATCAATTTTCAGAGGTCACTACAAAATTTTCGACTTTTTCCGACGGTCAAATCCGTCGAAAATTCGCCGCAAATAGTCATTTTCGCCGGATTTTCGCCGGATTTGGTCCACTGTAAACAGGGGCGCCGCAAATAGTCATTTTCGGCGGATTACTATTTTCAGCGGAAAAATCCGCCGAAAACCGACCCGAATTTTTTTAAAATTTAAATGATTTGATTAATTAGCAAAATTAATTTTAATTTTTTTCGGCGGATTTTTCCGCCGAAAATATTTTCTAATTAATTATTTATTTTTTTAAAAGAATAAAAAAAATAAAAAATAAAAATAAAAAACCATCGGAAATCCATCGGAAATCCATCGGAAATCCGCCGAAAAAATTATAATATATTTTTTATTTTTTATTTTTTTTAATAATTAATTATTTATTTATTTTTATTAAAAAAACATCTTTCGGCGAAATGTTACTGTAGATTTTCGACGAAACGTTACCAACGGATTACTGACGGAACGTTATTTACCGACGGATTACTGATGAAACGTTTACCGACGGATAACCGACGGAACGTTATTTACCGACGGAACGTTAAAAAATAATTAAAAATACAGAAAATCCTTATAAAAACATGTTCAAAAACAATGGTAATTCCTATACAAAAACTATTACAAAACACTAGTGTATTTAATACAATATCATCTCAAATCTGTAAACTAAATTCAATGTAGTCTGGCGGTACAGACTAAGCAACCAATTCAATAGAGTTTAATTTTAGAATTGGGAGGGTAGACGATGATAACGGTATCAACATCGCAAAGAATGGTGAATTTGTTAGCTTTCTTTATGATCCCAAGTTTACGTTTCTGGTAAGTGGTATTTCGGGTCTTCTCTTTAAAGCCCAACTGGATCCATTAAAGTTCAACTATGTACGTTAAAGCCCAACTAGATCCATTAAAGCCCAACCGGGTACGTTAAAGCCCAATCGGATCCGTTAAAGCCCAACTATATCCATTAAAGCCCAATTGGGTACGTTAAAGCACAACTGGATCTGTTAAAGCCCAACTGGGTACGTTAAAGCTAACTGGATCTGTTAAAGGTCGACCGTATCCATTAAAGACCAACTGGATCCGTTAAAACTCAATTTTGTATGTTAAAGCCCAACTGTGTACGTTAAAGCCCAGTTGGATCCATTAAAGTTCAACTGGGTATGTTAAAGCCCAACTGGATCCGTTAAAGCCCAACTATGTACGTTCAAGCCCAACTGGGTACGTTAAAGCCAATTGGATCTGTTAAAGCTCAACCATATCCATTAAAGACCAACTGGATCCGTTAAAACTCAATTGTGTATGTTAAAGCCCAACTATGTACGTTAAACCCCAACTTGGCACGTTAAAGCCCAACCGGATCCATTAAAGTTCAACTATGTACGTTAAAGCCCAACTGGGTATGTTAAAGCCCAACCAGATCCATTAAATAGATACCAGGTACGTTAAAGCACAACTGTATCCATTAAAGCTCAACTATACCCATTAAAGCCCCATTAGGTACGCTAAAGCCCAACCGGATCCATTAAAGACCAACTGGGTACGTTAAAGCTCAATAATATCCATTAAAGACCAACTAGGTACGTTAAAGCCCAATAAGATCCGTTAAAGACCAACTAGGTACGTTAAAGCCCAGTTGGGTATGTTAAAGCCCGACTTAGTATGTAAAGCCCAACCGGATCCATTAAATCCCAACTGCATACATTAAAGCCCATCTGGATCCATTAAATCCCAACTGGACCCATTAAACCCCAACCGGATCCATTAAAGCCCAACTGGATACATTAAAGCTCAATCGGATACATTAAAGCCCAACTGTGTACATTAAAGCCCAATCGGATCCATTAAAGCCCAACTGTGTATCCATTAAAGCCTAACTAGGTACGTTAAAGCTCAAGTGGGTACGTTAAAGACCAACTGGGTACGTTAAAGGTCAACTGGGTACGTTAAAACCCAATTGTGTAAGTTAAAGTCCAACTGTGTACGTTAAAGCCCAACCGGGTACGTTAAAGCCCCAACTACATCCGTTAAAGCCCAATTGCATCCATTAAAGCCCAACTGGGTATGTTAAAACCCAACTAGATCCCTTAAAGCTCAATTGTATCCATTAAAGCCCCACCGGGTACATTAAAGATCTATTGGATCGGTTAAAACCCAACTGGGTACGTTAAATCCCAAGTGGATCATTAAGGCCTAACTAAGTATGTTAAAGCCCAAGTGGGTACGTTAAAGATCAGATGGATCCATTAAAACCTAACTAGGTACGTTAAAGACCAAGTGGGTACATTAAAGACCAACTAGGTGCGTTAAAGCCCAACTGGCGGCCGTTTATTTTTTATTTTCTAAATTTTTTAAGAAAAATAAACTTTTTTTATTTTTAAATAGGGTTTTCGGCGGATCCTTTTTTTTTAATTTTTTTAAAAATACAAAATATCCGCCGGAAGTTTTATAATTTTTTCGGCGGATTTCCGACGGATTTTTATTTTTTTAATTCTTTTAAAAAAATAAATAATTAATTATTTTCGGCGGATCCTTTTTCTTTAATTTTTTTAAAAATACAAAATATCCGCCGAAAATCCGCTGGAAGTTTTATAATTTTTCGGGGAATTTCCGACGGATTTTTATTTTTTATTTTTTTTAATTCTTTTTAAAAAAATAAATAATTAATTATTTTCGGCGGATTTTTGGCGGATTTTAATTAATTTAATTAATTAAAATCCTCCGAAAATCCGCCGAAAATAAATAATTAATTATAATTAATAAGTAAAAAATTAAAAAAATTATAAATCCGTCGGAAATCCGCCGAAAATAATTGATTTTTTTAAAAATAAAATAAAAATAAATTTCCGGCGGATTTCCGGCTAAAGTCAAAGTGGTTTGACCCGTTTGACTTCCGTCGGAAATCCGCCGAAAATTTCCGGCGGAAAAATCCGTCGGAAAATTCCGCCGGAAAAAGTCTTTTATTTAGTAGTGTATCTTACCAATTAGTTCTTCCCAATGATGCTAAACCAAGTTCATTATAGTTGTAACTTGTATAGGTGTGGCTAAAGAGCTTAAGATGGCTAAAAGTTCCTATTTGCATTTGGCTCCATCGGTTAAATACTTTTCCAGGTACAATTTTTTGTTTCTCCTCTTCTGAAACCTAGACCAATTTTGGCTTTCAGTGGTTCTATGAAACTTTCCATTGTAGTAAGGTAGTATATTTTAGCATTCCATTACTCCCCATAAATTCATTCACAACACAAAAATTCTTGCCAAATAGATTTAAACGAAAAGAATGCTTTCTTGTTTAATGTGGCTCCAAGATTCGACCACTGAATTCGGAATAGGAAGCGAACCGTTTCGTTTCAGAATTACCTTTTAAACACCATGTTTATTCCTTTGAATTTCTAAGCTTTCTTCCCTGTTCTTGTGTTGATCAGAAACTCGTCGAGTCGTCATCATGTTGATCAACTGCAAGGTTTTTGATCAACATAAGAACCGTGAAGTAATTAAACATTGGAAATTTAAGGAAATAAACATGATGCTGCAAAAGATGATTTTGGAATGAAATATTGTTTGCTTCCCATTCCATATTTAATGTATGAATTTTGGAGTCTAATCGAACAAGATCACTACTGGATAATTGCTTATTTCCGACCAAGATTACCGACGGATTATATCCGTCGGTAATTACAGACGGATCACCGACGGAAATGAAAACTTTGCGACGGATACACTATCCGTCGGTAACTGTCTACATCTACCGACAGATTACCGACGGATATTAAATTATTTTATTTTATTTTTATTTTTATTTTTAAATCCGTCGATAATCCGTCGGTAATTTATATAATTTAATAAATATTTATTTTTTTCTGACGTCCATCGGTAATCCGTCGGTAATTACCGACGGATTACCGACGACATTTAAGAATCCGTCGGTAATCCGTCGGTAAATTTAATAATTTAATAAATATTTATTTTTTCTTTGATCATGTATGTGTGTATATATATGTATATATGTATGTATGTGATCATGTATAGTATGTATGTACATGTACATATGTGTTCATGTATGTATATACACATGTATGTATGTGATCATGTATGTATATACACATGTACGTATGTGATCATGAATGTATGTACATGCACCATGTATAGTATGTATGTACATCATGTACATGTATAGTACATATGTGATCATGTACGTATATACAAGTACGTATGTGATCATGTATAGTATGTATGTGATCATGAATGTATGTACATGTACATATGTGTTCATGTATGTATATACACATGTATGTATGTGATCATGTATGTATATACACATGTATGTATGTGATCATGAATGTATGTACATCATGTACATGTATAGTACATATGCGATCATGTATGTATGTACATGTACATATGTGTTCATGTATGTATATACACATGTATGTATGTGATCATGAATGTATGTACACCATGTATAGTATGTATGTACATCATGTACATGTATAGTACATATGTGATCATGTATGTATGTACATGTACATATGTGTTCATGTATGTATATACACATGTATGTATGTGATCATGAATGTATGTACACCATGTATAGTATGTATGTGATCATGTATGTAATATGTATGTATGTACATATGTGATCAACCGGATTAAAGCCCAACCGGATTCGTTTAAAGCCCAACTAAATCCATTAAAGCCCAACCGGATTCGTTTAAAGCCCAACTGGGTACGTTAAAGCCTAACTGGATCCATTAAAAGCAACTGGGTATATTAAAGCCCAACTGTGTACGTTAAAGCCCAATTGGATACGTTAAAGCCCAACTGGGAACGTTAAATCCTCACTGAATCCATTAAAGCCCAACTGGTAACGTTAAAGCCCAACTAAATCCATTAAAGCCCAACCAGATCCATTAAAGCCCAACCGGGTACGTTAAAGCCTAACTGGATCCATTAAAAGCAACTGGGTATATTAAAGCCCAACTAGATTAATTAAAGCCCAACTGTGTACGTTAAAGCCCAATTGGATACGTTAAAGCCCAACTGGGAACGTTAAAGCCCCACTGAATCCATTAAAGCCCAACTGGTAACGTTAAAGCCCAACTAAATCCATTAAAGCCCAACCAGATCCATTAAAGCCCAACCGGGTACGTTAAAGCCTAACTAGATCCATTAAAAGCAACTGGTATATTAAAGCCCAACTGTGTACGTTAAAGCCCAATTAGATAAGTTAAAGCCCAACTGGGAACGTTAAAGCCCCACTGAATCCATTAAAGCCTAACTGGTAACGTTAAAGCCCAACTAAATCCATTAAAGCCCAACCAGATCCATTAAAGCCCAACCGGATTCGTTTAAAGCCCAACTGGGTACGTTAAAGCCTAACTGATCACATTTGGTCCCTGATCTAACCGGATTCGTTTAAAGCCCAGTTACTTCAGGGGTATTTTAGTCAATTTAAATAAAATTTGATAAATTAATTAATATTTTTAAATATAATTTGATAAATTAATTAATTAATAATTTATTTATTAATTTTAATATTAAATAATATATTAATTAATAATTTATTTAATAATTATAGTTTTAAATATAATTTTAATTTAAAAGTAATTTATTTAATAAAAAACAATTATCCGTCGGAAATCCGTCGGTAATCACCGGGGTCTATCGTTGAGTCTTATCTAGTAAATGAACTCTCCACCTATTGCTCCTTATATTTTGATCCACAGATAGAATCTCGGCATAATCGCGAGTCAAGAAACTTTGCCCCAGATATTCCTAGTTCTTCAGGAATAGACGATCGCTTGAGCATATTCAAGGTTCCATCTCGTAGATTATTCGAGAGGGGGGGGGGAAATACCATCTTGACTCAAGTCGAGATTCACAAGATCCACACATATGTGTTGTTGAATTGTGAAGAAGTTCGACCTTTTCAATGGACCTTCGATGAGTGGATACGACAAAGAGAACCTCATCTTGATGCAGTTGCACGGGATAAAGCTCGGGATGAAAGGTTTTCTACTTGGTTCGAACAACACGTGAGTACAAACATATGAAATTTACGTATGTAATCTTACACATATGTAATTTATTTCTTATTTGTGGTTTTATAGGTCATGCTCGGATCAGGCGATTTCTCCGACCATTTGAAATCCCTAGCACGTGGACCAGGCCGATATGCTTGGTAACATAAGGGATATTTTGTCAATGGTTACAAGTTTCATACGGTTACACATGCTGTTGGGCGTGTCACACATAATAGTGGCGTATGTGTGAGAGGATCTTGTTATGACGACTCCAAGTTTGACTATTACGGATTGTTGGACGACGTGTTAGAGGTGGAGTATTACGGTGTGGGTTATTGTGTTGTAGTTTTGTTCAAGTGTACATGGTTTGATAGTCCAGATGGAGTTAGAGTCGACCCTAAACATGGGTTGGTTGATATCAAATACAAGTCTAGACTCAGAGGTGAGGACTATTACGTCCTAGCATCACAAGCGGAACAAGTGTATTACACACCCTATCCTTCAGGAAGTAAGGATTTAAAGGACTGGTGGGCAGTTGTGAAGACCAAAGCCCGTGGAATATATGAAGTTGCAGAAAGGGCTATCGATGTGTTGGATGATGATAACGTGGATGGAGAACCGTTCTTTCAAACCAACGAACGGGTAACTCATAATACAAACAACTGGGTAAATGAGGACCTCGATTCCATCCCTCTTGTCACTGGGGAGCTCAACGTAGTCGCCATAAATGACGAAGCTAGCGAGGAAGATGCATAATATAAATTTTATATGATAAATTTAAAATATGATATAATAAATATATAATATAATAATAGTATATAGGAATGTTCTGGACAAAACCTTAAATAAATGAAAAATAGAAAAACACTTTATGAACCGTTAAATTAATTGATTAATGGATTTGATTAAGTAGACAGTTACAACTTTATTTTTAAATTAAAAAATCACGTTATCCCTTATTTTTTAAATCAAAAAATACGAAATATGATAAAATTTCGAATGAAATAGATTACACTAAAAAATCGATCATATTTTCCTAGTTAGTTTGACATTTATATTTTAATCTATTTTTTAATGTTTTTTCAGTTTTTCATTTATTTAGCGTTTTCTCTTGAATCCCTGTAGACTATTATAACATTTCCTAATATAACTAAAACAAATCAATGATAATATAATATGTTAACTAATACAATCAAAATAGGGAAAGAAAAATTAAATAATATAATAGGTTAATTAAAATAATTTTTAAATCGATTAATACACATATATTATACATTTTGGATTTGTTAAAACCAATTGTCGAAAAATTTTATATCAATTTATGATTTTAATAATCATTATATAATATATAAATAATTGATTTAATTAATATTATTTCTAATTAATAATTAATATTAGTGTATAATGTATAATTAAAATTAATTAATCATTTTCAGTAAACACTAGTTACTATTAATTAATATTAGTAAATATAATTAATATTCATTTACAATTAATAGTAAATAGTAATATAATAACAATTAATACATATTAATCATAGTTATAATTGAAAAAGATGTTAAAAAACTCTTTAAACGTAACTTAACTAAAATAGCGTTTCAGTAAGTTACTAACTTCATAAGCCATTTTTTCTCATCCAAATAATTTTTTTGAAATAAACTCAAAAAAATAAGATAGCTATATATGTTTGCCAACTATAGCCTAAACCACAAAGAGGAAACATGTAATTCACTCTTTAAGAGCATCTCCAATGATAAAGTCATTAATGCCTTATTGAGATGTAAAAATTCTTTTGAACAAAGTTATTTTCATTGGACTTAATTACTTATTAAACAGCTTTTTAATGAAAGACTTATTCAATCGGTTATTATTGGATTTGTATAAAATTTCATTTTATACCCCATTTAATATAATTTTTCATTTTAAACCTTAATACATTTTTATTAATTTAATCTAATTCACTAAATATCCATAATAAAACCAAATATATTTTATAACAAAATACATCAATGAAAAACTCTCGTCAAGATGATCAAAATGGCACCAATATCAAATACCAAGACGAGCATGCACGGGCGATTATTAAGGATGAACCCATATGGAGAGGGGGAAAGCATAGATGCATGATGTTCATACAAAAAAAAAGAACGTTGAAGATGATGAAACTATGGCATCCATCCCATAGCAACCAAAAAAGCAAAAAAGAAACAAAAAGAAATTGCGACTACCTCATAGAATGTTGTGTGACGAAACTAAAACGAGATATAAAATTTAGGTTTAGAGCTATTTTTTTAAATAGCGTTTATTTGTAATGTTTTTAAATAATTGAATTTTAATGTTAAGTAATTTTTGTTGTTGAAAAATATGACTTGCGTTTTAGAACAACAAATTTGTAATAACCGGGTATAAAGTTTTAATATCGAAAAGTTGAGGGTTTATTTGGTTATTATTCAAAGATAAAAGGGTAAGGAAGTATCATTGAATAAAAAGGGTTCTAACCCTAAAATCTCTCATTTTGGTGTTGGCGGCTGAGAACGAGATGGAGAAGGAGAGCGAAGTGGGCGATCGAGCTGAGGAGAGGTCTTTGATCGAGATTTTGGTTCTTGGAGATTTCCTTAAGGTGAGATTTTCCCCTAACCTCAATCTTATTATCAGAGTCTTTGGTTTTAGTTTTAATCTTTGGTTGGGGCAATAGTTGTAATATCTGGTTTTGATTGTTGGGGAGGTTGGGGTTGTAAGATTTAATCTGTTTGTAGATTTGTAGTGAATGGAATTTTAGTTCTTCATTTTGTTAAATATCATCGTTTCCAGCAAAGAGTTTGGGGTTTTGTTTGAGTCCCGAATATGGGGATTTGGGGGAAAACATCGAAGACTGGGTAAATCGACCTCGGTCGTTTGAAGACCCTGGTCAATAAGGACCTCGGTCGACTAAGGACCCGGTCGCTTGGAAGACATCGGTCGCTATTTGTGTGGAGGCCGGTCGACACAAGGGGAGACCCCGGTCAGGGCGACTCCGGTCGGTGATGGGGGGAGACCCCGATCGGTGTGAGGGACGGCCCCGGCCGACGCACGGGGGGAGGCCCCGGTCGGCGCACGGGGGGAGGCCCCGGTCGGCGCACGGGGGGAGACCCCGGTCGGTGCACGACAAAAGGGGTAGTGATCATGCGGTCCAGTCCTCGGGCCATGTTATGAATGGGCGGAAGCCCATATGCTTGTAGAGCAATTCTAGTTATTAGACTTTGATTTGTTAGTAGTATCGGTCCATTGCGATTAACCTAAGGGTCGATGTTTTCTTAGTGGACTTGTGCACTTTTAGAAAATGGGGTAAGTTGGAATTATGGTCAATCCTATGTTAAATAAAAAGAATTGCGAGTTCACCAATCATTGTTCCATTTATAGGTTTCGAACTGGGTTATAAGATTAGACGCGATATCTACGTTGAGGACGCCAGGTGAGTTTTCTGAACTTAAACCCTCACAAGTTTATGAAGTTGTTTTATACACATGGAAGTTAATTAAACGTTTGTATTGTTTCAACTGTTTAAGACGTGAGAAAGTTATTTTTATGACGCATCTTTATTTATGCAAGCTTTATATACGTGAGCTTCTTTTCATGCGGTATAAGTTTATTTGATGATTAAATGTATGCATACATTGTTGTGAGCGGCCAAAGTCGGGGGGTGTGGCCCGCCTGTACTCATACCGGGGTGTGTGTCCCGTTTATGCTATATGGGGGGGGGTCCCATCTAAGGCAGTATGAGACAGACACGCTGTCACTTTAGTGACAGTAGTGTGTGCCGGAAGCGAGTTTTATACGTGATTTGTTTTCTTCTGTAAAGCTGAAAGGTTTGATTTAGTTTATTTTATGTTAATTGTGCTAAACTTTGTTTTGAGGGACCTCACTAGACCGTTGGTTTAACCCTCGCTCTTTCAAATATTAAAAACACTTTTCAGGTCGCCGTGAGTTAGGTAGCGCGAGCAAGGGGAAAGAGAAGGCTTGACCGGGAGCGGGAATAACAGACTACCATAGATTTTCTGGTTTAGTGAAAATCTCAGTTGTAATAGGTTGTTTTGATGCAAACGTAGCTTGATTTAAAGATTATAAATGTCACGTTTAAGGCCGTTTTGGCAAGATTTCTCTTGTTATTGGTTGCTCTAGTGTTTTAGTTTTTGGTTGTTATAATTGGTATCAGAGCCATTGTTTAAGGGATTTAGGTGACCAGATGGGCATAAACTTAAACTGTGGAGTAGATGGACACAACTGAGATTTAGGAAGCCCCACAAGATTCAACTTCTCCATGAAAAGACGGGTATATTCCCTCACCGTCAGATCCCCTTTCTTTAGCGCTCGGAACTCTTCCTCGATCAGATCCATCTCGTTTTCATTACAATATTCTTCCATAACCTTCTTCTTGAAGGTGGCCCATGACATCTTTGCTAACACGACTTCCCCTATGGTTGCGGTGTGGACGTCCCACCATATTAAAGCCGCACCCCGAAGCATTTGGGAACCAAAATTTACCTTCTGATTCTCATCACATCCGCAAGCCCGAAAGGCCTGCTCAGTCTCCCTCAACCATTTCATGCAAGCTACGGGATCGTCGGCCCCGGCGAACTCTGGCGGCTTACACCCCATGAAGGATTTATACGAGCAACCCTTTCCCGTCTGCCTCGTCTCTAACACCACCACTCCATCAATACGGTTCTCACCTCAGTACCACCCGAGCCAGCTACCGCGTTCTCTGCCACCACCTCTGGCCTCCGAAGACTGGCATCTCTATCTTCTAGCATCTTTAGGAATGCTTCTTGTTGCTTTTCCATGGCCGATGCTACCATCTGCATAACACTGGCCACCATATCAGCTTGCGGGTTTGCATCCTGAATGACCGGGTTTGTGGATGCCAACTCCACCCTAGGTATGGTCTCCACTGGCCCGGTAAATATTGGCGGCATTCCGGGAGGAACCACAGTTGTCACCCGGGCTACAGGGTTCGGGTTAGACGAAATGTCCTCAAGCATTTCTCCCTCATTCAGTGGTCGACTCCGAGTATTTACCATTTCGGATCTGCCACACAAAAGGAAGGAAATGGAAATAAGCAACACTAGATATACTCAAGAAACATACTCATACGGTCCATTGATTTTTATAATCGTAGCAATTCAAGTACGTTCACGTAATCATACATTCATAACAACAGTAGCTAATTGAAATTATGAACATACACTACATAAAAATTCTCACTACCACTTTTACAATTCCCAATGACGTAGTTTCTGTTGACTCTAAGGTTGTCCCATCTTAGACTTCTACCCAAAACTCGCAATCCATAACTTAATAGTCTCAGCTTAAGTCTAGGCACCGAGTCCACATACCTAGTTCACTTAAACTAGAGTTCTGATACCAACTTATAACACCCTAAAATTTCAAGGTAAAATAAAACATAAAATTTATGCAATATAACGCCTAAAATAAGGCGAATCCAAAACCTGTAAACATGATGACTAAAACCCAAAAGAGACGGGGTAGTTCTATAATGAAGTAGCGGAATAAATAAGACATATACATGACAACCTATTCAATCTAGAACAATTAACAACTAGATTAAAATGGGTGTCACTATGACTTCAAAAGCGCTCTTTCTCAAATCCCAAAAATGCCCGGTCCAAGGAGGAATCCTAGGTGCGATCCCGACTGATCAAGACATCCTACTCGCACCGCTAACGGAACCTGTGAACCATTTAAACATTAACACAAGTGTTAGAACGAAATCTATTGGTTGTTATGCCGATACCAATTATAATGCAAACAAGAACAATAATTAAATGTTACCGGCTCCCAACGCATTGAGGTCAATGCCAAACCTCCCAATAGGGACATTGTAATTTCCTGTACAAATAATACACAAATATCTTTCATATAAAGCGGGGTAACTCGTGATCTAGATTGGATTTCACCGTCCAGCCCGGTTCTAGTTCCCATGCCACGCCGGACATCATAATCCTCAAACCCTCTCTGCCTCTTGTGCTTACCCCGTCGGGTTACACCTCAAGGTCTTAAATGCAAGGGTGCCTATCCAATCTAGCCGAGTGTACAACTAAGGGACTTGCGCCCCCTATTGTCTACTCAAAATTCCCAACGGCAATAACCATGCAATAATCATGCATACCATCTAAATCCTCGTGCACAAGGAAATAGATAAAAGACTCCCAACAAGAGTTATAAACAATTATAGATGGCAATTATCATGTAAGCATGTTAAGGACCCAAATAGTGTAATCATGCTTGTTACATAATTATCATAAGGAACTACAATTCATTTAGCCACATATAAATCCCCAACTAGCGTAGTGACTCCAACTGTTGATAAGAATTTAGGCATTTAACATTTCCTTGTGTAGAGGTATAGACCTACACCATGATTTGCCCTTTTTCTTTAAGACTGGTAAATAGCACTCTACAATATGTTTAAACACTTCCACCAACCCCAAAATCTCATTTATCGAAAACAAGCAAAACCCTAGATTTTAGGTTAACATCATGCATTTCATATATTTCATATAAACAAGTAATGATGTGAGTATAAATGTACATAAGTTAAGAAAACTTACATAGAGGTTAAATGAACAAACCCTAGAAATGAGGAATGAGTGGGATTGAGACTTCCACCCTTTGATTCGTAAGAGTAAGCTCCTATGAACTCAAAAACCTAAGAATCATTAACCATTAATGACTTATCCATCTAACAATTAATGAAGAGAGAAAGGGAGGAGAGTGTGTGAAAATCGCACCTTTAGTGTGTGTAAACGTCTCCAAGAAACTGCAAGACCTAATAAATGCTCTAACCCCAAAAATGGCATTAAATGAGAAATTGGTCGTCAGTACCCGTGCGCGATAGTGCCCACGCGACAATGCCGTTGGCACAATCGCAGGCATAGTCGCGCGGTTTGTACCGTGACCAATCCTCTTCTCGCGATAATGACACCGCGACTGTGACTATGGCACTGTCGCCGGTCACAGTCGCACCGCACGTACCGAGGCCTCACAGTCCACCGCGACATTGCCCGTGCGATAGTGACATTGTCACTGTCGCGGGCATAGTCGCCGACTTCTCCCTCCAGATGCTGAAACTCGACGATCCGACCCGTTTTCGCCCAGATTTAAAACCACGAAGAGAAACTCTTAAACATAAACTTAATGCACAAATTTTACAATGGGGTCTAAAATTTGGGGTGTTACAATCCTCCACCCCTTAGAATGGATTTCGTCCTCGAAATTCTAACTAACCAAACAAATGAGGGTATTGCCTCTTCATGTCTTCTTCCGTTTCCCAAGTCACGTTGGTCCCGCGATGATGATTCCATTGAACCTTCACCATAACCACCTCTTTGTGCCGTAGCTTCTTCGTCTTCCTTTCCAGGATAGATTCGGGCTCCTCTATGCAACGATTGTTGTCCACTCTGATTTCCGATTGTGGGATGACACTCTCTTCCTCGGCTAGGCATTTCCGCAAGTAGCACACATGAAAGGTGGGGTGGATTCCGTCCATCTCCGGCGGAAGATCCAACTTGTAAGCTTGTAGACCAATACGTTCAAGGATAGTGAAAGGCCCAAGGAAACGGGGACTGAGCTTCCCCCGCTTTCCGAACCTTATCAATCCTTTCCATGGTGATACTTTCAGCATCACTCGTTCCCCCACTTGGAATTCGACCGGCCTCCTCTTTTTATCCGCGTAGCTCTTTTGCCTATCTTGTGCCGCTTTCAAACGCTCTCTGATGACCTTCACTTTGTCGGCCGTCTCTTGAACGATCTCCGGTCCGGCAAACTGTTTCTCACCCGCTTCCAACCAACACATGGGTGTCCTACACTTCCTTCCATACAATGCTTCGAATGGCGCCATACCAATACTCGAGTGATAACTGTTGTTGTAAGCGAATTCCACTAGTGGAAGGTGTGCATTGTAACACTCTAAAATTCAGAGTAAATTAAAACCTGGAAATATGGAAACAAGACATCCGTATTGATATAAACTTCCCATAAAGGGGTTCAGTCCTTAAGACTATACAAAAACCTGTACGGATTTAGAAATCACCAACAAACTAATCTAAACATATACTATCTAGATTACATAAGTTATTGATCCAGAATCATCCAAAAATGTGGGACTTAACAATGCCCAACAATCCAATACTACATAATCTCAAAAACCCTCGAGTTCAATCCCGACACTCAAGACCTTAGCAACCCGCGGCTAACGAGAACCTGATATACATATCATTTGAGAAAAAGTGTTAGACTTATAAAGCCTAGTGAGAACATACAGTTTATACAAAATCAGAGATATAAACATTTGCATCCAAACGGAAATCTTTCAAACGAGCATTTCCAAGTTCTCCATTGATAGGAACATAATCCATTTAAAATAAGGTCATAAACCTTCTTTCCAGAACCTCACAATTTAATGCACATGTAGTTCTTCGTTTTGGTAATCAAATAGAACCTCACAATTTAATGCACAAGTAGTTCTTTTATAAACTTCCCGAAATATAAACATCAGTATCATAAGGAAATCTTTTCATAAAGGTTTAATTTATAAAAGATAACGTTTCGCCACATCCGGGCCTTTTCGGTCCAAAACTCATCATACGATGACAAAAGAACCATTTACCAAGGATGGTGGTGTAACACAAAGTAGACCACAAATCCGAGTTATGAGCTAAATATTGGAACCATGGCCACGAACGCTTCGGTCCGTACTACGATGTGAGGGAGGCCCCCAAGGAACTCAGTCATACTCGTTCACTAGACTACATTTGACCCATGGCTAGTAACCGGTCTCACATAACCGTACCAAGTGCCCCCGAAGATCAAATGTATCTAGCTACAACAGAAGGGGCACAACCTTCCCAGCCATAAGCCGACTCGATACCTAGGGATCCACTAGTATAGTCATGACTTGTCACAATATTTCATGTGACCAACAAAGCTAGATAAACAACTTTCAACACATTTATATTTCAAAATGCCATTTCCCAGACCAACTGCTTGTAAGAATGAAAATCATAAAAATGAGTTCATAAACATTCTTTTGCATAAGCTACATAATCAGCAAGTAAAACATCCTTTTACTTCAAATAAGTTGAAATCCATCATTTTAGTCAAAAATTATCGGGAACCCTAAAATCTCCCAAAACTCAGGTTATATCAAATATGCAGGAAACTTAGATCTGAAACCATGGAGATATATAGGAGTTCCAAAAGGTAGCTTTTGATATGTATACAGTTTTAAAAATGATAGTAGGAACTCACCAAACAGGTTTATACGAAAAACCCGAAAAACCAGATATCGACCACGACGAAGAGGTGAAACTTTCTACACCGAAACCCCGAGAAATGCACTTAAAACTAGCAATCAACGGAGCTTCAAAGATCGAAGAAACCAAAGAGAAATCTTAGAGAGAGAGAGAGAGAAATATCAAATGAATGAGATATTTGTGGCTGACAACCCTTAAGTCGGCCAGCTGATTTCGCGGATTATGCCACGACCTCAACTCGCGGCATAACTCGCCCGTATTCTCAAATCAAAGCTCAAACAGAGGCTTTCGCGACTAATGTCGCGACTCCAAGTCGTGAGCAAGTCGCGGAACTCACTGGAAGGTTCCAACTTCTCCGAACAACATAAACTCGAACTTTATACCAGACGGGGTGCTAACGACAAAAGATGAACACAAGAATACAAGATTATATAACGAAATTCAGGGTGTTACAATCCTCCCAACCTTAGAATGATTTCGTCCTCGAAATCTACTCTTCTCAATGGAACACTGTTCGCAGAAAAGATCGTTCTTAACCCATTTGCCAGAATCATTAACGAGATCCTAATACCGACATCCACATTAGCTACCCTTCTTGGGCACATTTCACTCCTAACCGAGCGAACACTCAACTCTCTAAAGTAACCTTTACTCATAAGGTTACGGTTGCCTCCCAACCTTAGGTGACAATTACTACCTCCAGGAAATTAGCGACCTCAGTTTTCCATCTACCAATTTCTTTCGAACTGCACGGTTCCGAACTCAAAGCCAACGGTCGACGCTAATCTTCCCAAAACTCTCAGATTTCACTGATCCATTCCTAATATCGATAAAGATATTCTTACAAGGCGCACTAATGCGTCTTTCCGGCAATCGGTTAACCCATATTCTGTTATCACTCAACTCCGTTCCGACTCCAAATATGGAAATAGCCCTTATTCAATTTCTTAATACTTCTATAAATACTTTGTCTACAACCACATTATAAAGATTAGCCTCTAAACATACTACCAACTTATACATTCGGACTATAGAGGACGGGCGCTAATAAAACCCACAACAGGAATCTGATGCACATGCTGAAAAATAAAAAGGATTAGGCTTAACGCCTAGAGAGCTCAAGAGTTTTACATAAGTAAAAGCAATTAAATTGATGAACTTCTCTTTTAAAACATAACCTTTCAAATAATGAATTTTAAAACATGGAACAACTCCTTTTCAAAGTTATGCAATTTCAAAGATGGATCCTTCATTTCAACGATGCTTTATAAATTGACACGACTTGTACTAACTTGAAGTATGAAACATTAGTAACACCATCCACATTGTACGTCCGAAAACATGGACACTAAGCCCAATACTCACACGACCAAAAACGAAAGAAAACTAAATATCAACATGCAGGAATAACACATTTCATTCAAACCTTAATATATGTGGGGATAACCCAATATTAAAGCCATCATTTACCGTCGACTCCACATAACCAAAGTTGGTAAAAATATGACATTAGTGTTTAAAATACCCCGGGTCTACGACGGAGAGACCCTTACACAAAGAGAATAGAAGGACACGCAAGTAGGTCGCCCATACAACTTCCTCGCATGACCTCTAAACGTTTCCATCTTGGGTGGCGAGAACAAATGAATGGGGCCACCTGTGATGTTATTAGATTTCACCACGTATCCCGATCTTAGTTCCCATGCCATATCAGACATCACAACTTCAAACTGTTTATTGCCTCTAGCCATACTACGTCGAGTTCCACCTCAAGGGCTTACGGACACGGGTGCCTATCCAATCTAGACGAGTTCCAACTCAGCAGCTCGTGCCACCTATTGTCTACTCGCTAGCCAACCCGAGCGGTCACTAAGTGTAACCCAAAACCCCAGGCTTTACAAAACAGACAGACTGTCTATGGATCTACAGCACTGTCTAACATTACATGACTCCAACTGAAAAACTAAAGCTCCCAAAACATGTAACTCCCAATGGCATGAAATAATCGCCATCATACTCCAAAAATTCCACAATTGTTTTTAAACCGCACAAATGTCCTCAAGACTCCATTTAGTCAAAACTGAGCCAACGACCCAACAGTTTACGTAAATACCCAAATGAAAGCCGATATAAATATTGAAACACGTTTGACCAACTATTATGCAAACACGACCAAAAGTATAATTAACTCAAATCTCATCTTTGGTTGAAACAAACCGTTTTCCAAATGAACTCATACCCTTATGTTTTCAAAATGCCTCATAACACAATAATATGTATTTTCTGAAAAGGTTTATAAGATCAAATACACCAAATGACACTTACATCAATTGAATTCCACTTATATATGTAAAATCATCAAAGAAACACTTCAACATGATTTTTTTACCAAAATAACCAAAGATCCCAAAATGGGTGTCTCAACATGTTCATAAAACTAAACATTTCAAAATAACCAAGACTTATCAACAGTTAACAATTTAATGTAAAACACAAACACTTTAAAATAAACATTTCGGCATGTACACCGTTTTCACAAATCAACTTTAACTCACCAAAAACACAAATAAACTCCATCATACTAAAACCTTTCATTGCGGTTATAAATCCGGACAAATGTCCACACGACTCGTTCAGTCAAAACCCGAGTCAAAGGCCCGACACTTTACGTAAATTTCCAACGAAAGTCTCGTAAACCTTAAAACACATTTAACCGACATTTAATGTTTCCCCAAATAATGAAATGTCTTTAAACAATGTTTATGAAAACACACACCACCAGGACATGATTCCTCAAAACTCAACACGTATTGAGACCAAAGATTTTCCAAAGGTTTTATGAATGCAAATATACTAAGATGCATATGTCATGAAATAGACTTTTGTTTGCACAAAATCATCAAAGATGCATAAATCATAATGTAGATTTTACGTGTACAAAATCACCCAGAATATGTAAATCACGCTATTTACTTGTTGAAATATTCAAGCTCGACATGAGCAATTTATGATGTTAAAACAATCCAAGTTACCGAATACGAAAACTTAACAAAATACTCGCACCCTGAGAAATACCGAGTAAAACATACGCAATAGTTTACACTATAAACGTGAAAATAGGTTCTTGCACTTCAACATGTGCAACAATTGTTTGTACAACTCCAAAGGAAAAATCACAATTTTATCTTTAAAATTCCTCCTCTATAACCAAGAGGCGTTGCAGCAAAAGAATTTTCAACTCACCCCATATGCAACAATTCATTCCCCAAAGGGCGGTAAAATAACGGGGATGCAAATAAAATTTCAAATCGAGTTTAAAGCTTCACGTTGTAAAGATAAACACATCTGACCCAAAATAGAAACTACAACGACAAAAATGCCGCTAACTCGCTAAATGCTTTGCGGAAATTTTAACAGTTAGAGTTAATGATGGAAATACGATCAGAACGAAAGTCCTGTTTTTTTAAAAATAACATAAATCGTTTATGCAATCATTCACACCAACGTTACACTTAAATCCAATGCACATAGTACCCGACGGTTGACTTTTGTTTACAGAACCCCGAAATTAACGCACACAATGATGCCTATGCACATGTTCCTGAAATTATTTACGCGACACAAAAGTCGTAGGATGAGACACCATAATCCAACTGGATTTTATAAAACTCGTTAACGCTAAAATCAAGTGGTGTCCAAATTTCCATTTTGCAACACAAGGTAAGGCGACCATTTTGACAAGATTTTTGATGAGACTCGACGCCCAAAGAACTCATAAATTGCACGCAATGAAATTAAACTCACGCATCTCAAAATATACACATGCGATAAAAGAATCTGTAAAACAAAACTCCAAGAATTCAACAAAACTCACACAACTAAAAATTCCCAAGAAACTCCTACTCAAAAGCATGGGAATAACTCTTCCTTTAAAACCATTGACATACGTGGAAGAGATCCAATGTCAAGGTCAAAATTCCATAGCTACTTGCCCATTAACTCAAAAAGCGTTAAAAAACAGATATTTCGACATCCAAAATAGCATTTAAACACAAGACGTGAATAAAGAGAGTTTTGATAACAATTTGAAATCAGGTGCAACAAACCATTTTAAGCATGCTTATGCTCATAGTTTAAAATATGTTGATTGCTAAATGTTTTGCCAAAACGTTATAAGGTAATTTACTTTATGGTTGGCGATCAAGAAAAACAATTTATGCAACCTTATTTTAGAAATAACTTAATGCATGAATTCGTTCGGCACTCACATCTTAATACTACGCTTCCCAACATCCCGACGTACTATAATCAACCGGATGCCTCATGCATCATAGGGCAACCATCCCATTAATTAAATTACAAATCTCCTCGAAATAGAATCGATCTAACAAGATATAGTTCTAATTCCACCAACGAATCTGGCTCAAGACGATTAACTTAATGCGTTCAACGCACTTACTATCATCCTAAAGATACATTGCTATAAAAAACAATCATTCCTTAGCTTACTCGCTTAGAAACTTTCGCACTACTCTAACAGTCAACATACCAAGGTAGAGCAGGTAAACACAAGCACGAGAAAGGGTAAGGAAGAGTTTAACTGAAACATGCACGAAAGAAACGTACTGTTACGTCTACCAATTGTCATAACATTAGCAAACCAATTACACTCACGTAAAATATCCTCATAATCACATTAGCTAAGTGAGATTATGAACATATAACACATAAGGGTTCTTGTTACCATCATCACAACGCCTGATGAACATAACTTCTGTCGACTCTAAGACTGTCCCATCTTAGAAGTTCTACCCAATCTCACAATCAATGCCTATCAAACTCAGTCTAAGTCTAGACATCTTACATTCATGCCTAGTTCGCTTAAACTAGTGCTCTGATACCAACTTGTAACACTCTAAAATTCAGAGTAAATTAAAACCTGGAAATATGGCAACAAGACATCCGTATTGATATAAACTTCCCATAAAGGGGTTCAGTCCTTAAGACTATACAAAAACCTGTACGGATTTAGAAATCACCAACAAACTAATCTAAACATATACTATCTAGATTACATAAGTTATTGATCCAGAATCATTCAAAAATGTGGGACTTAACAATGCCCAACAATCCAATACTACACAATCTCAAAAACCCTCGAGTTCAATCCCGGCACTCAAGCCCTTAGCAACCCGCCGCTAACGAGAACCTGATATACATATCATTTTAGAAAAAGTGTTAGGCTTATAAAGCCTAGTGAGAACATACAGTTTATACAAAATCAGAGATATAAACATTTGCATCCAAACGGAAATCTTTCAAACGAGCATTTCCAAGTTCTCCATTGATAGGAACATAATCCATTTAAAATAAGGTCATAAACCTTCTTTCCAGAACCTCATAATTTAATGTACATGTAGTTCTTCGTTTTGGTAATCAAATAGAACCTCACAATTTAATGCACAAGTAGTTCTTTTATAAATTTCCCGAAATATAAACATCAGTATCATAAGGAAATCTTTTCATAAAGGTTTAATTTATAAAAGATAACGTTTCGCCATATTCGGGCCTTTTCGGTCCAAAACTCATCATACGATGACAAAAGAACCATTTTACCAAGGATGGTGGTGTAACACAAAGTAGACCACATATCCGAGTTATGAGCTAAATATTGGAACCATGGCCATGAACGCTTCGGTCCGTACTACGATGTGAGGGAGGCCCCCAAGGAACTCAGTCATACTCGTTCACTAGACTACATTTGACCCATGGCTAGTAACCGGTCTCACATAACCGTACCAAGTGCCCCCGAAGATCAAATGTATCTAGCTACAACAGAAGGGGCACAACCTTCCCAGCCATAAGCCGACTCGATACCTAGGGATCCACTAGTATAGTCATGACTTGTCACAATATTTCATGTGACCAACAAAGCTAGATAAACAGCTTTCAACACATTTATATTTCAAAATGCCATTTCCCAGACCAACTGCTGGTAAGAATGAAAATCATAAAAATGAGTTCATAAACATTCTTTTGCATAAGCTACATAATCAGCAAGTAAAACATCCTTTTACTTCAAATAAGTTGAAATCCATCATTTTAGTCAAAAATTATCGGGAACCCTAAAATCTCCCAAAACTCAGGTTATATCAATTATGCAGGAAACTTAGATCTGAAACCATGGAGATATATAGGAGTTCCAAAAGGTAGCTTTTGATATGTATACAGTTTTAAAAATGATAGTAGGAACTCACCAAACAGGTTTATACGAAAAACCCGAAAAACCAGATATCTACCACGACGAAGAGGTGAAACTTTCTACACCGAAACCCCGAGCAGTGCACTTAAAACTAGCAATCAACGGAGCTTCAGAGATCGAAGAAACCAAAGAGAAATCTTAGAGAGAGAGAGAGAAATATAAAATGAATGAGATATTTGTGGCTGACCACCCTTAAGTCGGCCAGCTGATTTCGCGGGTTATGCCGCGACCTCAACTCGCGGCATAACTCGCCCGTGTTCTCAAATCAAAGCTCAAGTAGAGGCTTTCGCGACTAATGCCGCGACTCCAAGTCGCGAGCAAGTCGCGGAACTCACTGGAAGGTTCCAACTTCTCCGAACAACATAAACTCGAAGTTTATACCAGACGGGGTGCTAACGACAAAAGCTGAACACAAGAATACAAGATTATATAACGAAATTCAGGGTGTTACGTGCATCCCAGTTCCCCCCGAAATCGATAACACATGACCTCAACATGTCTTCGAGGGTTTGGATGGTCCTCTCGCTCTGTCCGTCTGTCTGCGGGTGATAGGCGGTACTCAACTTAACTCTTGTACCCAACTCCTTCTATAAACTATCCCAAAAGTGTGATGTAAAGCAGCTATCTCGGTCGGACACAATAGAAAGTTGCACTCCATGCCTCGAGACTACTTCATTTATGTACAATTTGGCCAACTTGTCCATCGGTAGGGTCTCCCGCATGGACAAGAAATGCGCGCTCTTGGTCAAACGATCCACTATTACCCAAATGATATCGTGGTTCTTTAAATTCCTCGGTAGTTTGGTTACAAAGTCCATGGTGATGTGCTCCCATTTCCACTCCGGTATTTCCAAGGATTGAATACTACCGTATGGTCGTTGGTGCTCCGCCTTCACTTGTAGGCAAGTTATGCATTGCTCCACATAACTAGCCACGTCTAGTTTCATCACTGGCCACCAATAATTGAGCTTTAAATCCGGTACATCTTAGTACTCCCCGGATGTATCGAGTACTTGGACTTGTGCGCGTCCTCCAATAGTAGATCCCGACATCCTCCAATCTTTGGCACCCAAATTCGACCTTGATACAATTTCAAGCCTCTTCCATCCTCAGTCAATTTGAGATGTTGCTTCACCATAATTTCACTTTTGAGGTTGACTTCAAGAAGGGTTTCCGACTGCGATGCTTTGATTTTATCGATTAAGCTTGAGACTACATCTATCCTTGCAAAGGTGGCTTGAACTCCACAACTGTACTCCTTCCGGCTCAAGGCATACGCGACCATATTTGCTTTTCCGGGATGGTATTGAAGCTCACAATCATAATCTTTGAATAGCTCGAGCCATCTCCTTTGTCGCATATTCAACTCTTTCTGATCGAAGACGTACTTCAGGCTTTTGTGGTCGGTGAAAAGGGTGCACTTCGTACCGTATAGGTAGTGTCGCCATAACTTCAAGGCGAAAACTACCGCTGCTAGCTCGAGATCGTGGGTTGGGTAGTTTTTTTCGTGCTCTTTCAATTGCCTTGATGCGTAAGCTATGACTTTGCCTCTTTGCATTAAGACACACCCCAAACCCATTTTGGACGCATCGTTGTAGACCACAAAGTCTTCTGTCCCCTCGGGTAGAGATAAGATTGGTGCTTCACACAATTTCCTTTGGAGGGTCCGAAAGGATTGCTCTTGCTTCTCGGTCCAAAGGAACTTCACGTTCTTCCTTGTCAGAGATGTCAATGGTGATGCGATCTTGGAAAAATCTTGGATGAATCTTCTATAGTAACCGGCTAGACCCAAGAAACTCCGGATTTCCGTGGGACTTTTTAGCGATTCCCAATTCATCATAGCCTCAATCTTTGATGGGTCCACCTTTACTCCTTCACTTGACATCACATGACCCAAAAACTGAACCTCTCTTAGCCAAAATTCACACTTGGAGAATTTGGCATAGAGCTTCTCGTCCCTTAACACCTCTAACACTTCTCGGAGATGTCGCTCATGCTCTTCATCATTATTCGAGTACACCAAGATATCATCGATGAACACTATGACCGACTTGTCTAGGAAAGGCCGACAAACACGGTTCATCAAATCCATGAATACCGCCAGCGCGTTGGTTAGCCCGAAGGGCATAACCAAGAACTCGTAGTGACTATAACGGGTTCTAAAGGCGGTCTTGGACACGTCTTCTCCTCGAACTCTAACTTGATGATAACCCAATCGAAGGTCGATCTTTGAGAAACATCCGGCTCCTTGCAGTTGATCGAAGAGATCGTCGATTCAGGGTAATGGATACTTGTTCTTTACGGTTACCTTGTTCAACTCCCGATAGTCGATGCACATCCGCATCGATCCATCCTTCTTCTTGACGAAGAGTACCGGAGCTCCCTAAGGCGAGGAACTCGGCCTCACGAATCCCTTCTCCAACAACTCTTGAAGTTGTGACATCATTTCTTGCATTTTGGTCGGAGCAAGACGGTACGGTGCACGGGCAATCGGCGTTTCCCCAGGGATTAAATCGATTCGGAACTCCACCTGGCGGTCGGGTGGCAAACCCGGAAGATCGTCAGGAAAGACGTCTGGGTACTCACTAACGACTCGAACATCTTCAATCTTTTTCTTCTCTGCTTTGGCATCCAACACGTAGGCAAGGAATGAAGGGCAATTCTTCGCAAGACACTTACTTGCCTTGATGGAAGAAATAAGAGCCACTTCACCCTTACGCTTCTCCCCGTAGACAAAGACAAACCTCCCGCTTAAAGTCGGTAATCTGATCATCTTCTTTGAACAAAAGATCTCCGGCTTGTGATGAGACAACCAGTCCATTCCGATCACTACATCAAAACTCCCGATTGCCATAGGGAGTAGGTCCACAACGAACAACTCCCCACCAATATCTAGCTGGCATTTTTCCAACACTTCCCGTAAGATCACTTGTTCCCCATTTGCTAACTCTACTACTAAGGCATCGATAAGAGTACTAGTGGGCACGTTCAATTCTTTGCAAAAGTCAAGAGACACGAAAGAGAAATTCGCACCAGAATCAAATAGCACCTTAGCAGCAAGTGAGTTAAGTAAGAACGTACCCGACACCACGTCGGTGGTTTCCTTCGCTTCCTCTCTTGTCATTTGGAAGGCCCTCCCTTGAGCTTTAGGGACGGCTTCCCTCTTTGGTTGAATTGGTGGGTTTCCTCCTCTAGCTTCACCCCTTAGCTTGGGGCAATCCCTCCTAATGTGCCCTGGCTCCTTGCATTGGAAACAAAGTGTCCCCGGTATGGGACAACGCGGACTTGTGTGACCCGGCTTATTGCACTTGAAGCACGTGACTTGCCGGGGGTTGGAGTTGCAAGGACCAAAATGCTTGCTTTTGCACTTGGGACACAAATTCGCCTCCCGACGATCATCAAAGTTTCTAACGTTCGGTTGGAACTTCGGTCACTTGAATGAACTCGGCGGCACTTCACTTTTCCTCTTTTCTGCGGCCTTCGACTTCTCTTCCTTGTCTCTAGCGTAGACTCTTTCCATTACTTTGGCTTCCTCAAATATCTCTCGTAGATTTGTAGCTTTCGAGTTTTGGACTCGGTTTCCCATGTCCGCGGGTAGGTCCTTCAGATAGGCCTTTATCTGTTCCTTCTCGGTCGGGGCCACATGCCCCACAAGATTCAGCTTCGCCATGAAAAGACGGGTATATTCCCTCACCGTCAGATCCCCTTTCTTTAGCGCTCGGAACTCTTCCTCGATCAGATCCATCTCGTTTTCATTACAGTATTCTTCCATAACCTTCTTCTTGAAGGTGGCCCATGACATCTTTGCTAACACGGCTTCCCCTATGGTTGCGGTGTGGACGTCCCACCATATTAAAGTCGCACCCCGAAGCATTTGGGAACCAAAATTTACCTTCTGATTCTCATCACATCCGCAAGCCCGGAAGGCATGCTCAGTCTCCCTCAACCATTTCATGCAAGCTACGGGATTGTCGGCCCCGAAGAACTCTGGCGGCTTACACCCCATGAAGGATTTATACAAGCAACCCTTTCCCGTCTGCCTCGTCTCTAACACCACCACTCCATCAGTACGGTTCTCACCCCCAGTACCACCCGAGCCAGCTACCGCGTTCTCTGCCACCACCTCTGGCCTCCGAAAACTGGCATCTCTATCTTCTAGCATCTTCAGGAATGCTTCTTGTTGCTTTTCCATGGCCGATGCTACCATCTGCATAACACTGGCCACCATATCAGCTTGCGGGTTTGCATCCTGAATGACCGGGTTTGTGGATGCCAACTCCACCCTAGGTATGGTCTCCACTGGCCCGGTAAATATTGGCGGCATTCCGGGAGGAACCACAGTTGTCACCCGGGCTACAGGGTTCGGGTTAGACGAAATGTCCTCAAGAATTTCTCCCTCATTCAGTGGTCGACTCCGAGTATTTACCATTTCGGATCTGCCACACAAAAGGAAGGAAATGGAAATAAGCAACACTAGATATACTCAAGAAACATACTCATACGGTCCATTGATTTTTATAATCGTAGTAATTCAAGTACGTTCACGTAATCATACATTCATAACAACAATAGCTAATTGAAATTATGAACATACACTACATAAAAATTCTCACTACCACTTTTACAATTCCCAATGACGTAGTTTCTGTTGACTCTAAGGTTGTCCCATCTTAGACATCTACCCAAAACTCGCAATCCATAACTTAATAGTCTCAGCTTAAGTCTAGGCACCGAGTCCACATACCTAGTTCACTTAAACTAGAGCTCTGATACCAACTTATAACACCCTAAAATTTCAAGGTAAAATAAAACATAAAATTTATGCAATATAACGCCTAAAATAAGGCGAATCCAAAACCTGTAAACATGATGACTAAAACCCAAAAGAGACGGGGTAGTTCTATAATGAAGTAGCGGAATAAATAAGACATATACATGACAACCTATTCAATCTAGAACAATTAACAACTAGATTAAAATGGGTGTCACTATGACTTCAAAAGCGCTCTTTCTCAAATCCCAAAAATGCCCGGTCCAAGGAGGAATCCTAGGTGCGATCCCGACTTATCAAGACATCCTAGTCGCAACGCTAATGGAACCTGTGAACCATTTAAACATTAACACGAGTGTTAGAACGAAGTCTATTGGTTGTTATGCCGATACCAATTATAATACAAACAAGAACAATAATTAAATGTTACCGGCTCCCAACGCATTGAGGTCAATGCCAAACCTCCCAATAGGGACATTGTAATTTCCTGTACAAATAATACACAAATATCTTTCATATAAAGCGGGGTAACCCGCGATCTAGATTGGATTTCACCGTCCAGCTCGGTTCTAGTTCCTATGCCACGCCAGACATCACAATCCTCAAACCCTCTCTGCCTCTTGTGCTTACCCCGTCGTGTTACACCTCAAGGTCTTACAGGCAAGGGTGCCTATCCAATCTAGCCGAGTGTACAACTAAGGGACTTGCGCCCCCTATTGTCTACTCAAAATTCCCAACGGCAATAACCATGCAATAATCATGCATACCATCTAAATCCTCGTGCATAAGGAAATAGATAAAAGACTCCCAACAAGAGTTATAAACAATTATAGATGGCAATTATCATGTAAGCATGTTAAGGACCCAAATAGTGTAATCATGCTTGTTACATAATTATCATAAGGAACTACAATTCATTTAGCCACATATAAATTCCCAACTAGCGTAGTGACTCCAACTGCTGATAAGAATTTAGGCATTTAATATTTCCTTATGTAGAGGTATAGACCTACACCATGATTTGCCCTTTTTCTTTAAGACTGGTAAATAGCACTCTACAATATGTTTAAACACTTCCACCAACCCCAAAATCTCATTTATCGAAAACAAGCAAAACCCTAGATTTTAGGTTAACATCATGCATTTTATATATTTCATATAAACAAGTAATGATGTGAGTATAAATGTACATAAGTTAAGAAAACTTACATAGAGGTTAAATGAATAAACCCTAGAAATAAGGAATGAGTGGGATTGAGACTTCCACCCTTTGATTCGAAAGAGTAAGCTCCTATGAACTCAAAACCCTAAGAATCATTAACCATTAATGACTTATCCATCTAACAATTAATGAAGAGAGAAAGGGAGGAGAGTGTGTGAAAATTGCACCTTTAGTGTGTGTAAACATCTCCAAGAAGCTGCAAGACCTAATAAATGCTCTAACCCCAAAAATGGCATTAAATGAGAAATTGGTCGTCCGTACCCGTGCGCGACAATGCCCTTGGCACAATCGCGGGCATAGTCGTGCGGTTTGTACCGTGACCAATCCCCTTCTCGCGATAATGACACCGCGACTGTGACTATGGCACTGTCACTGGTCACAGTCTCACCGCACGTACCGAGGCCTTACAGTCCATCGCGACATTGCCCGTGCGATAGTGACATTGTCACTGTCGCGGGCATAGTCGCCGACTTCTCCCTCCAGATGCCGAAACTCGACGATCCGACCCGTTTTCGCCCAGATTTAAAACCACGAAGAGAAACTCTTAAACATAAACTTAATGCACAAATTTTACAATGGGGTCTAAAATTTGGGGTGTTACACAAATCCTTAAAGGAGTAAGGAGCTTTCTTGAGGATATGTATAAAGCTGGCGTTATTGTTATAGGAGGAGCGTCCTCATCTAAAGATCGAGAGAGAGTGATTTGTAAGTGATAGGTATGTGGTTGGGATGTGCGAATGTTTAGTTAGTATTGGGGTATTGTTAAGTTGAGAATAATTTTCAAATGATGGTGGGTGGTTATCCAAGAGAGGAATTGTGTGTTCTGGTTTTCGGCAAATTCTGGGGCGGGATTATCTTATACCCCTAGAATGATTGTTGAAAGTGTCGAACTGCGTAATTCATTGGGTTGTGTAGTAGATAGCAAATCCGTGGGCATGTTGAAGTTTTCCTTAGGGTGAAAGGATTTTAGCTGGTTGGGTAATCCTGTTTGGAGAGCGTGAAATGTGCGGCGTTTTCGAGTAGTGGGTAATGCTTTGGAAGAGTTGGGTTGATTATCTCGCGTAAGAATTGTGGAAAGTCGGTTGACCAAGAAAAGTAATGTGAATGGGATTGGACATTTGGGAATCATCGAGAACAGAGTAAGTAATGTTAGGTGAGCGGTAATTCTTGCAATGAGAAGAAGGTGAAGATATCATGTCGGAAAGGGGGGAAATTTAAGAGTAAGAAGTTTGGCAAGTAACATAAAATGTGGAGGTATGTTGTTAGATTCAGCTGTTAGCAAGTTTAAAAATCCCTAGCGCGGGTATGAGAAAGGGATTATGGTGTCCGGTGCGGTGTGAGTGTGATTAATCAAAATCGTGCAGCTGACCAAAAGTTCACACTACTAATCAGTGAGTCGGTCGTCAGAAGTGGGTTTGAAATCCTCAAGGAGGAAGATAGATGTATTGGGATATAGTGTTCGGAGCGAAGGACCATAATGTTAGTTTTGGCAATGGGTGAAAAGAAGATTCCAAGCGAGTCCGTTGTTCCGTGTTAGATTAATTGGAAAAGTTTGTATGAGCTTGGTCACTCCGTATCGAGCGGGTAAAGCTGGGTTTTAATGCGCATTTGGCCGGGTGATTGTGGATGCAATGAGAGATGGAAGTATGTGTCGCATTAATTGGTCAGTTGGAACTGGTGGTTTACGAGGATTTCGGAATTGCGGAAGTCTCTACCAATATGTGAGAAATTGGAGTGATGACGTTGGGGCGAGGCATTCTAGTGTGTGAGATTTGGTTGATGCCGAGGAGTTGAGATCAATGTAGGTTGAAAGAAAGTGCTTCTACGTTGACTTATGCAGTGATAAAAGGGGTTTGCTTGCAAGGGCCAGTTGCATGGTGAAGAAACTCGTGACTGTGAGTTGTTGGTGATGTATGCGGTTGTCGACGTGTCATGTTGGCGAGTTGGGTGAGTATTTAGTCAGTGATGCATGTTATCGTGGTGTGACTCCAGCAAAATTCTATCGGCCAAGGAAGTTGTTGTAATCGAGGGGTAATATGTTGGTTTCGTACGGTTGTGTATTGACCAGAATGGCTTGGATAATCAATTGGTACTTTGTTGGTTAGGTTGAGAATTATGAGTCATTAGTCCCAAGCGGTGACAAATATAAAGTTACCAGTCTCGCATTGGAAGGGTGTGACCCGATTTAGAAAGGAATGAAAGTTAAGACCTAGATCTGTTGGGTCGTTGCTTTCGTGGAGCGCGTTGGGAAAGTAGTGTATAGACTGGATCTACCCGTAGATCTGCGAGGAGTGCACCCTAGGTATCTAATCTGAAGAAATGTTTAATAGAAAGTGATGTCGTTATACCTTTGGAGGATGTCCAATTAGATGAGGAGATAAGCTATGCGGAGGAACCGGTAGCTATTCTGGATCATTAAGTGAAGAAAATTAAGGAGCAAAGGAATTCAATGGGTGAAAGTTCAGTGGCAATTATACAAGGGTCAAATAATCAACTTGGGGAGTTAGAGTCGGTTATGAGAAACCAATACCCTAGTTTGTTTAGCGAAGGGATTCCGGGGACAAAATCCTTTTGAGGGGAGAGTATTGTAATAACCAGGTATAAAGTTTTAATATCGAAAAGTTGAGGGTTTATTTGGTTATTATTCAAAGATGAAATGGTAAGGGAGTATCATTGAATAAAAAGGGTTCTAACCCTAAAATCTCTCATTTTGGTGTTGGCGGCTGAGAACGAGATGGAGAAGGAGAGCGAAGTGGGCGATCGAGCTGAGGAAAGGTCTTTGATCGAGATTTTGGTTCTTGGAGATTTCCTTAAGGTGAGCTTTTCCCCTAACCTCAATCTTATTATCAGAGTCTTTGGTTTTAGTTTTAATCTTTGGTTGGGGCAATAATTGTAATATCTGGTTTTGATTGTTGGGGAGGTTGGGGTTGTAAGATTTAATTTGTTTGTAGATTTGTAGTGAATGGAATTTTAGTTCTTCATTTTGTTAAATATCATCGTTTCCAGCAAAGAGTTTGGGGTTTTGTTCGAGTCCCGAATCTGGGGATTTGGGGGAAAACATCGAAGACTGGGTAAATCGACCTCGATCGTTTGAAGATCTCGGTCAATAAGGACCTCGGTCGACTAAGGACCCGGTCGCTTGGAAGACACCGGTCAAGACACTGGTCGCTATTTGTGTGGAGGTCGGTCGACACAAGGGGAGACCCCGGTCGGGGCGACTCCGGTCGGTGGGGGGAGACCCCGGTCGGTGTGAGGGACGGCCCCGGTCGGCGCACGGGGGCAGGCCCCAGTCGGCACACGACAAAGGGGGGTAGTGATCATGCGGTCCAGTCCTCGGACCCTGTTATGAATGGGCCGAAGCCCATATGCTTGTAGAGCAATTCTAGTTATTAGACTTTGATTTGTTAGTAGTATCGGTCCATTGCGATTAACCTAAGGGTCGATGTTTTCTTAGTGGACTTGTGCACTTTTAGAAAATGGGGTAAGTTGGAATTATGGTCAATCCTGTGTTAAATAAAAAGAATTGCGAGTTCACCAATCATTGTTCCATTTATAGGTTTCGGACCGGGTTATAAGATTAGACGCGAGATCTAAGTTGAGGACGCCAGGTGAGTTTTTTGAACTTAAACCCTCGCAAGTTTATGAAGTTGTTTTATACACATGGAAGTTAATTAAACGTTTGTATTGTTTCAACTGTTTAAGACGTGAGAAAGTTATTTTTATGACGCATCTTTATTTATGCAAGCTTTATATACGTGAGCTTCTTTTCATGCGGTATAAGTTTATTTGATGATTAAATGTATGCATACATTGTTGTGAGCGGCCAAAGTCGGGGGTATGGCCCGCCTGTACTCATACCGGAGGGTGTGTCCCGTTTATGCTATATGGGGGGTGTGTCCCATCTAAGGCAGTATGAGACAATCACGCTGTCACTTTAGTGACAGTAGTGTGTGCCGGAAGCGAGTTTTATACGTGATTTGTTTTCTTCTGTAAAGCTGAAAGGTTTGATTTAGTTTATTTTCTGTTAATTGTGCTAAACTTTGTTTTGAGGGACCTCACTAGACCGTTGGTCTAACCCTCGCTCTTTCAAATATTAAAAACACTTTTCAGGTCGCCGTGAGTTAGGTAGCGCGAGCAAGGGGAAAGAGAAGGCTTGATCGGGAGCGGGAATAGCAGACTACCATAGATTGTTTGGTTTAGTGAAAATCTCAGTTGTAATAGGTTGTTTTGATGCAAACCTAGCTTGATTTAAAGATTATAAATGTCACGTTTAAGGCCGTTTTGGCAAGATTTCTCTTGTTATTGGATTGCTCTAGTGTTTTAGTTTTGGGTTGTTATAAAATTAAATGAGAGAATTTTATAAAATATATTAAATAAATGATGATCGATTATAATGTAATTGATAAAAAAAACTTTTTGTATTGGAGAAGTTTTATAAAAATAGGGTTTGTTAAAAAAAAAAGTAGAAAACTGATTTAGCAAAAGCAAAAAGTCGTATATAAACTAATGCATTATGGATGCTCAATTATTTTAAGCTTTACTTTTTTTTAAATATATTGTTAAGTCTGATTTTATAGTAATCATTGTATTTATAGGTTTGGTCTTATTCTGTACTTAGATAGGTTTTATCTGTTGTATCTAACCAGGGTATTTAAGTCCCTTTGGTCCTTGTTCCTTGTAAGACTTTCAAGCCACATCAATACAAACCTTACTTTGCGCTTCTATTGCTCTCTCTCTCTACTTTCTCTCTCTAGGATTTAGAGATCTTGGATTCACAATTGATATCAGAGCCAATCTAGATCTTGAGAGAATTGAGAGATTTGTTTTTCGTTTTCTGAATTTGTGGATTAAAGTAGAAAATTTGATCGATTTTCTTGAATTTTTTCAAGAAAATCTCGTTTTTTGCTTTTTCATCAAATTCGGACTGGTTTTAGGACGAATTGTGTTGCAATTTGATTCATTGGAATCGATTTTGATAGGAGAACATAATTGTTTCACATTATTTTGCAAGAAAAACTGGTTTTGATCATCGATTTTGAGATTTAGTGATTTTTTGAAAAACCATTTTTCACGTACTGTTACATTCTTGAATTGTTGATTTCGTGGTTTTTAATCGTTTTTGTTTATTGAAAAGTGTTAGAATCTTGTTTTCGTTCAATTGTGTGTGAATTTGTTGCATTAATTTCATGGCTATAATTGAATTTTGCAAGATTTTCTTGTTTTTCAGAGGTTTGCGCCAGATCTATAGTTTGTGCGAGTTCATACTAGTTTGTGCTAGTTCATTATTGTTCTAATCTTTGCGCCAGTGTATTTCAGGTTTTCGTCTCGAGAAGTTCAACTTTTCGCATTGGATTATTCACGTAAAGCTAACTTTGCGTCTCCCGTGCTTCAAGAGAACTCACGAGAAGTTCTGTTTGCGTCACAAGCTTCTAACGCAAAGTTCAGTTTGCGTATTCTTCGCATAACGCAAAGCTCAGTTTGCGTCTTCTTCGCATAACGCAAAGCTCAGTTTGCGTCTTCTTCGCATCACGCAAAGTTCAGTTTGCGTCTTCAACTGGTCACGAAAAGCTTGGTTTGCGTCTTCAACGCTTCACGCAAAGTTCGTTTTGCGTCTTACTTGACTCACGCAAATCCCAGTTTGCGTATTGCTCTTCTCATGCAAAGTCAATTTGTGTCACAAGTATATCACGCAAAGCTCAATTTGCGCTATCTGCCTCTCACGCAAAGCTCAAGTTTGCGCCAGTTCTGTTTCAAGACTTAGATTTTTTTTCTGACGAAATGGATTCTACAAAGTTTGCTTTTCAAGCTCAGTTCTACTCGAACGATCTCATGATGTCATTAGGAACAGAAAATCTTCCTCCGGTTCTGATAAATGAAAACGAATTCATTCAGTGGCAGGATCGGTTCATCAACTTCATTGAGCGTCAAGTTAATGGAGCTAACATGATGAAGTCTCTCAATGAAGGACCGTTCATAAAGCCTAACAAAGAGACTCCAGCATCACCTGAAGAGGTTTTGAGAATGAAAGCTGATCGAGAATTATCTGCTAATCTTATGCTTGCATTGCCAAATTCTGTATACAACCGTGTTGATCATTACAAGAATTATCCAAATCAGATGTGGACACAGTTGGAAAAGATTATGCTTGGCTCATCAGTTGCAACTCAACTCCGACATACACGTTTCATGAACAACTTCGAGGAGTTTAAAGTCAAAGAAACTGAGTCTCTAAAGAGTGTTTTCGACAAATTATGTACAATGCTGAATGATTTGCGAAAGATAAATGTAAACAAGACAAAGCTTGAGACGAATCTAAAATTCCTCAATGCTCTTCAGCCTGAATGGAACAAATCTTGTCACAAACTGAGGAACGATGTTCGGGTCTCTTCTATGCAGATTCAGGAATTATATGAGACTCTGATGACTGATGAGAGCTTGGTGCTAGAGAAGAAAGCAAAGCTTGAAAAGAAGAACAAAAAGTCAGTGGACCCGGTTGCTCTCCTCACGAAACAATTGACAGAACAAGCATTGTCTGATAATGCTTACAACGGGGCTACTGATGAAAATGGCGAGGCGCTCGAGAAAGCTATGATCCTTCTCTCTCAGCACTACCAGAAAAAGTTCCAACCACGTTCGAGTTCCAACACTTCTCGCTTCACTTCCGGTTCAAGAATCAAAGTACCCGAGCCAAAGACTATTGCCTGCTATAACTGTGGAAAGACGGGTCACATATCTAAGGAGTGTAAAGTGAAGAAAGTTAGGGACTCAGCTTACTATCGAAAGAAATTGGAACTGGCAGAGAAAAGAGAGAATGGAACTGCTCTTCTTGCTGAAGAAGAATTCTGGCTGGATCACTCCAACGATGAAGCTGCAAATGTCGAGATCGCTCAGATGTGCTTTGTTGGAGATGATCAGTCAGGTGATGATTCTGACACTGATGAAGACGAGGTAATTTCTGATTTTGATTACACTTTCATTTCTTCTCAGATGAATGTTATAATTACTGCTTTACATGATCTTCTCTTAAAGTTATTATCTGAAAAGAACTTAAATTCTGAAAAGTCAGACTTGATTGACAAATTGAAGATTTCTTTGAAAGATGAAAAATCTATTTTGGAAAATACAAAAGACATCTTTCAAAAGAAATTGGATGATTTGGAAAATTCAAATAAGACTTATCTTGAATCTTTGACTGCTATGACCACTTTAAAAGACAATTTTTCGGATAAAATAAATAAATTAGAAGAAAAGTTATATCGAAGAAACCAATCTGAGCAAACAATTTTTATGAATAAACCAAGGAGTGAGGAAACTTTAAAAGAAAAATGGGGACTTGGTTTTAAAAATCCACATTGTTTAAACAATGCGATTGAAAAATCCCCTACTTTATATAAATACGATTATCTAACTCTTGCTCAATATGCTCCTCAATTTAAAATTGATTGGATGAATGAGAAACAAGTGTTAAAAATCGAAAATGAGAAAAGGACAAATAACAAGAAAAAGGAAATTCCTTTTATTTACACATTTGAAAATGCAAAATATTTTCCTGACAAATCGAGAAGAGGTAGAAAAGGTTTAAATGATATATCTCCTATCAAATCTCCTGTGCCTGATGATTTTGTTGATATTTTTGCTAATAAATCTGATAAGGAAAATACATCTCCAATCATTTATGATTCTAAGAGATATACACCTCCTTTAATTTTAGAAAGCAAAATCATTGATCTTGAAGATAAGATGGAAGATCAAAATATTTTAAAAGAAATGGAATCTGATATTATTCTTTCTTTCATGACGTCTAGTCTTGAAGAAAAATTATTTTCTCAAAAACAAGATTCTATTTCTAGTCTTTCTTCTGATTGTCAAGTAAACATAATGGAAGTTTCTAAATCTGATATCTTTTCTCAAAATAATTCTGACTCCGAGGTAAGTTCAGATTTATTGTCTGATCAGATTGGTTGCTTAGGTAAAATTATTTCTTCTGATTTAAATATTAATTCGGAAATTCTTGATGAATCTTTTACGCTAAATGATCAGTATTATAAACCAAAGCGTAAAAAAAGACGGTCAAAGAAGTCGAAGAAACAAGATAAAGTTCTTTCTGACAGTTCTAATTCTTCTGATTCTAATATTTCAGATAGGACTTTGAGCAAGTCATCAAAGCAGATTTGGAAAGCGAAGCGGATATCTGATGAATCTCAGACTGATGGAGATAGATATGTAGACATATATTATAAAAGTGATTCATTTGTTGTTTGTAAGAAAATTTCAAAATATTCAATAAAGCAAATGATTCAAATTTCCAAAAATGTCACATATTCTTCTTCTGATTCTAGTTCAGATGATTATGCCTTGTATTCATCTGATGACTGTGCTTATCTTTCTGATAATCTTTCTCGTGCTTCTCGTGTTAAATCTAATCAATATTTCCCCATAAGAACTGCAACTAACAAATATGGGCCCAAATTCAAGTGGATACCAAAATCTCAATCTGACTCAAAGTTGCAGGCATCTCATCTCAATCTTTTGTTTATTCTTATCATTGTACATTTAAATCAGTTTATCTTTTACTGTTATCAATAACTGATTTATATTTTAGTAATTACAATAACTTGCAACTTTCTAGTTCAATATCTGTATATAGAAACGTTCATAAAAATTCAACAAACTATTTGTTTTTGAATGATTAAATCTTGAACTTATTTTTTGAATAAAAAATCATTAAACTTTCTCATTTTAAATGATTAAGTTCATGGACTAATTTTTTGAATGAAAAAACCATTAAACTTTCTAATTTTGAATTAAGTTTATGAACTATTATTTTGAAAAAAAACCCATTAAACTTTCCCAATTTGAATATAAAAACCATTAAAATTTTCTATTTTGAATGATTAAGTCCCTAAATATTTTTATTCAATAAATTAAATCATCGAAACTTCTAAAAATTGGTTATTTACACCATTTTTAAAAAAAAAAAAAAAAAAAAAAAAAAAAAAAAAAAAACTACCTGTAACCGGTTATATTTTGATTCTTCCTCTTTTGATAAATAAAAAATAGATCAAAAAGAGAGAGATCGATGGCAGGGGGAACAACATGTTAGGCGATATGAAGAACGGGCAATGGGGAGTGGCGATGCGGAGCGATACGATTGCTTGTGAGGGCTTTTAATGGCGTAGAGTTTGAGAACAATAAAACTGATTTAGATTTGTTTTTAATTTAAAACTTTCATAGTCGGTTCAAGGCAACTTTTAAAAAAAGATAACCAATTTTTAGAAGTTCGATGATTTATTTATTTAAAAAAATGTTTAGCGACTTAATCATTCAAAATTAGAAAGTTTAATTGTTTTTTTTATTCGAAAAAATAGTTTAGGGACTTAATCATTCAAAATGAGAAAATTTAATGTTTTTTTATTAAAAAAAATAGTTTAGGGACTTAATTATTCAAAATGGATAGTTTATTGTTTTTTTTTATATTTTCCCATCTGCATATGAATTCATGTTGAGTTTTGATTGAATATTATCACATTATCGTTAATTAACTTGAAAAGTAAACATGTAGGAACCGTTTATCAAAGGTTATCCGGTAAGCGCTTACGGGTGTCACTTACCTTCTAGATAATCATTGTAAGAACCTAGAATCTTATCCATTGAGAAGTATAACAAGGATCGAAAATTTTACCCGATAAATGAGATAAAAGACCTTTACCCGGTGAGTTCTTATTGGGTAAAAAACAATTACCAACAATTCATTTTGATGACCGATAATGTTATCCGAAAATGTAAGGGGTTGTTTGTTTTTTTAAAAAAAACCTCTTAATGACTCTTAAGTCTGAATCGTTCAGACCTTTTTATACACCACCTCTTATTAATCATAAGTAAAATAAGACTTCAAACTTTAGACCTCTTAAAAAACAAACGGCGCCTAAGTAAGGGTAATGCTCTTGTCGGTTAGCACTTACACTCTAATTAAGCGTTCCATAAACGACCCTTAGTCTAAGCTAAACAAAGTTGAGAATATGTTGCAGCTTTTTCATATTGTAGGACGCTGCAACTTCTTTAGAGCATCTCCAATGGAGGTTCTTATAAGAACCTCATTTTTGCACTTTTTGTCGGCACCTCATTTTCAACTCATCAAAATAAGAACTCATATAAATGTCTACAATGGTAATTCTTATAATAACCTCTTTTTGTTGGTCCTATCTATATATTCGATATTAATAATTTATTATAAACTCAAAAAAATAAAATAAAATAATAAGAAAAATGTCACATCTCACAAATTTCATGGTAAGAACTAAGGTTTTATTTAAGAACCTAGAGGGGTTTTGGGTTCTAATAAAAACTCTCCATAATGCTAGTTCTTACAAGTCATTCTACTTTTTGTTTTATAAGAATGGAGATGCTCTTACCGTTCTTTAAAAGTACGTCTAATATCTATACTCGATTACCAATGGCTATTCTACGAAGTCAAACCGTCCTGAAATCAATAAGTCTAATAGATGGTTTTTACGGTTTTTTCTTGATAATTACCGAGTTCATATATTGTCGGTAAATCTTGGGAAAAATCTTGGATAGTGTAACCAAATATAATTTGGTACGACTCTTTATCGACAAGAGTATTGTGAAGATGACATTTCGTACTTGGAACAAACAAAATGAAGCATATGCTTAATTGAAGAAATAGTAGTAAACTAGTAATGCAAGAGATTAAATACTTGGGCAGAATATTGTATATATATATATATATATAAACTCACAGCTAGCATGAAGATATAGAAAACATATGTGGAAATCAAGAAGATGTATGTGCAAAGCAAAAGCTAACAAACTTGATAAATGAATATAGAAATCAATTAAGAAGTCTTTAATTCTGGTACTAACTAAAAGAATTTACTATAACTTTAACTATCATGACCAAAGTTTTTGTTATTGCATGTTGAAACAATTAAGCATTTCATTTTCTCAGCATTAACATCCCACGCAGTCATATATAGACGGAGAGATGTTGAAAGAGAAAAAAGATAGAATATACATATACATATATAAGCGAAGATCATAGCACGACTTAACCTTAATCATGTTTCATTCATAACTAATTAATCCGGAACTTCGTAGTCTGTTCATAGATTAGCATGCAGATCTACCACAATCCAATTAACTAACAGTTTGTTGAGTTGACAATCAAACAGATAAATTAATTAAATACACTAGCAAGCAGATGATAAGCAAACACCATTAATCAAACATTTGAAGCGAACAACTGAAGTATAAGCATTGGAATCAAATCAACACATCATTCTTATTATTACTCTATACGTTCAATGAAGCAGATCTCATATCTAGCTAGATGATCAAAGTACTGAAGTAAAAACATGCACTGGTGGCGAGTAAACATCACGAATTAGAATGAACGATTGAAACTAAACATGAAAACATTAAACCTAAGTACGTATATCAGTTCGTTGGAAACATTACCGATGAACTACCGCGCTTCACCTCCTTGATTATCTGCTTTCTCAGATCTAGTAATCAACATTAGTCGTCGGAAACATTTCCGCTTTCATTGTCCGATGAACTATCGTTATGATCTGGCATCTCACTTTTCGATGCAGCCTCCATCTTCACTTTCGCCGGAATATCATCCACTTCTAACATCGGTTTTTCATTCGCATTAAATCTGTTGTTCCACTTCCACAAAATCTTACGTTTCGATTCTTCCGACAGTCGCAGCTGCAGTGGACTCGGAATATTCGGATCCAATATTAATAACGGTATTTCACTCGAACTTGAAGAGTTATTCTGATTGTCGTTCAGCAGCTTCGATAACTCACCTTTAACTGCAGTCGCCATCTTCAGTTTCGCCGGAATATCATCCACCGGTATTTCACTCGAACGTGCAGAGTTATTCTGATCGTCGTTCAGCAGCTTCGATAACTCAGTTTTCACCTCCTTCTTCACTTCCGGCGGAATATCATCCATCGGTATTTCACTCGTAGGCGAAGAATTATTCTCATTATCGTCGTCTTTCAAACTCGAATCCAGTTTCTCCTTCTCTTCATCGGCCATTCTTCAGAAATGCAATCTAGATTTGAGAGAGAGAGAGAGAGAGATGTAGTATCAATGTGCATGCTTAGAGAATCCCATTTGGTGCTGAATTAAATAGATGTGTGGAACAGATTGTAACAAACTCTGGGGAGTGATATTCAGGTGCTACGCACTTGTACAAGAAGACGAACGGTGATCGTATGTATATGTATTAATGAAAACAAGAAGGGCAATGATAGATCACGATTTCAATTTTTTTCGATTTAGGGTATGATTATATTATATATTTTAAATTCTTTATATTTAAATTAAAATATTTATCCTGTTTTGATTGTGTTTATCGGTTAGTTATGAATTCAAATAGAAATTTGCACTCATGCGTCAAAACTTGTAATCTTGAATTTTAAGTAGAGTGTATTAATAAACAATACTTAATATATAAAAGTTTGTTTTTAAAAGTTTCTTCGATAGTTTAATAATAATGTAATTTATTTTAGTTTTAATAAAATAATGTTTTTTTTATAAAATAAACATTAAATATTTTGTTAGATTTTCTTACTTATATTTTAGAATTTTTATATTTAAAATTTGAATTTTATCCTGTATTTAATTATGTAGGAAGTGATTTTAGGGAAGTTAAAGTGACGAGTGATTTTAGGGGAGTTAAATTTGTTAGAGATAAGGATTAAATAGTAAGAGATTTTAAGTTTTCATTCTTTATTTAAGTTTTAAGTAATTAACATTAAATAGCGGTACATGAAACTTTAACAATTATTTTTAAAAGTTTTTTATATATGCTTTATAATATAGTATAGATTTAAATATAATTATAAGTTTATATGATTACTTTTTAAATTCAACTACCAAAATGCTTATCGGATAAGCACCTAACGGTAAGTACATTACCTTCACTTACTTTATTTTTCAAGACACTGACATAAACACACACTCACACATATATACATAGGCGAAGGATCGTGTGATAAGTTGATCAGTTAACGGTGAAAAGCGTGAGAAGTGGATCTGAACCGTTGATCTCTTTTAATCTCAAACTCTCCCATGAATTGCGGTTTAGAAGAGAATTGATCTGATACATCTCGGTGAATCTTATCTCGGTGCATCTCATCCTAATGTGTGTTCATTTCTTGTCTAACGGTCGATAACTACTTCTCACGCTTATTACCATTAACTCAACTTCTCACCAGAACTCTATATATATATATATTATACAAATTTGCCGCCTTAAACTATGCCTTGAAAAACACCATAGTCTCGCCGTAACTCGTAAGACTTGAGGCTTGACATCACAACCACGTCATGTCTGAAGCCAATTTAGAACCTTGTTTATTATTAGTTAATATAGTGTCAGAATAAGATATAAATAGGGGTGTTAAAAATAATTTTTGTGATAATATCTTGAATTTTTTTATTTTGGAAACTTTTGGGGTTTTCTTATCATAACGGGATTAGGAAACTCTTAGGGGTCATTTACCCAAATGCTTATCCGGTAAGCGCTTACCAATAAAACTCGACACATTAATTTACTTAACATGTAAGATTGTAATCATCACGATGGTATCATATACAACAATTTACCCGGTAAATTAACACTTACCCAGGTAAGAGTTGTCACTCTCACTTACCAGGTAAAACTCTCCATCCTTATACTCGCTCTTACCGGGTAAGATCTTATGTTCTTGTCATGTTCATCCGCTAAGGTAAATCCCCTAGTAAGCGCTTACCGGGTAAGCGTTTTGTAAACGACCTCTTAGTTATCCTTATGAGATTAGGTGATCTATATATCCCCTAATAGAGGCTCTAGAATAAGAAGGAGAAACTTTGAACTAGTCAATCAACATCCGGAACTAAAGTAATATGTTTTTGGGAAAAATCTGAAAAAATTCAAGAAACTATTTGATTTTGAATGACTAAATCCTTAAACTATTTTTTTAAATGAAAAAATTATTAAACTTTCTAAAACCGGTTAAATATAACCTGTTTTTACATTGTTGTCTACTTCTTTATTGAGTTAACTCACGTGGCTATATTTTTTTTGCTCCAATCACCCCTTGATGTGGTTTTGTAGACCTTAATTGCCTTTTAAAGCTATATTTTTGTTCTTTTGTTCAGAAAGGGTGAAAACATTAACCTAGGTAAGACCAAATGATCAAGCTAGGTAGAATGGAAGAGACGGTAAGCATCTTTTTGCTCCTTTCTACAATGTGAATGCTTTAGGAAAGGTCCAAGTTGTAAGGAATTAGTATCCAACTACACATTTATCCAATTAAGTATATATAATTCTCAAGAATTGTTAACTGTATTTTCTTTGTGCTAAGTTTTTGCGATTATTTGTGGGTAATATGTTATAATTTTGTATAATTTAAGATAAAATTATTACTTATAGGAATTGATTTGCGCATATGAGGTGCTTTTCTTGCATAAATTGTTTCCCGAAAGATGATGAAAATTACGATGGCAATATGGCAGCCAACGAATTTGCAGGTTTGATGGTTGTTTTCCGTTGTCTTTGTTATATCAATTGTGAATTATGTATTACACTTCATGAATTATGTTTTCCTTTGATTCCTTGTTTGATCCTCTGGTTTGCGGAAATAAACCCTACCAATGGCACTCATTTGGTTTGAATTTGAAAATGCTTGTTATAGAACTAATCTCAGAGTTTTGCCAATTAACATAGAACCAGTGCCTCAAAGATTTTGTCATTTAATGTGTTGGGTTGGGTCTAATCGTGGTTTTCTATAAAAGCCTACTCCCATTGGTGGTTAATTTTGGCGTTAATCTTTTGTACTTGTTATTCTCTGACTTAAAACATTTCTTAATTTGTTTGAGAGAAATTTGTGTTTGAAGGTACTTGTGATAGATGGAAGATATAGGAATTTAACAAGAAAGATAAGAAGTCGTTGTCTTTACTCTTGGACAACATATATCTGGTGGTTTATTTCTTTCCTATACTTGCTCCTTTTTCTGCTTCTTTATATCATATTACTACCTTTTATGTTAGTGAGGTTGATTCCTGCTTGGGCAGGGACGGACGCAACAACTTTTTCATACGGTGGCACCATATTTTTCATACGATTTTTATCGACATGTCTTAATTTTTTTTACCGGCGATCAATATTGTCCGATGTATTTTTAGTCTAATTCCACCGTTTCGAGGGATTCTAAAGTTTGTTGTTTGATTTCGAGACATTTTTAAGTTTTTTTTATCGATTTTGAGTGACTTTTTCGGTATTTTTGGTTGATTTTAAGAGATTTTTTCGGTTTTTGTGGTTGATTTCAAGAGATTTTTATGGGTTTTTTTATTGATTTCAAGAGTTGGGCTAGAATAGAAGTGAAGAAATGGGCTTTCAAATTAAGATTTGGTGCACCTTTGAAGTTTCGAAAATAAATACGGCAACACACTCGAAAACGATACGGTTGCACCTTTCACGAACGTAAAATTTTTACCCTTCGTCGGAGAAATGATACGGTGGCACGTGCCACCGTAACCACCCTCTATGTCCGTCCCTGTGCTTGGGTGATGGCTTGTTTTCGATCTCTTTTACCTGGAAAATTCAGAAAACTTGTAAACATGATGGGTTAACATCGGAGTAATTGATAGAAAATTTACATAAAGCATTGGAGGAAGCTACTTCTCCAACGAGTAGAAAATTTACATAAAGTGGCATGGAGGGATGTTTGATATCCTAGATGTTAAGGGATGTTGAAATTTGTTTATAACTCAGAGTAATTTCAATATTCAACGCATCATGTTTTTTTACATTTCAAATAATTGTTTGAAAAGTTTGATATTATGAAAATTTTGATGTTTGTAGATTATCGTTGATTTTTCATAGAATATTTTATTATCTGTATTCAATTAATATGAAGTCAAAAACAAGAGTAAATTATGTTTTTAGTCCCTGTGGTTTGTTAAAAAATGCGGATTTTGTCCTTGTGGTTTCGAAATTTCGGTTTCCATCCTTATGGTTGCAACTCATTTCTATTTCCGTCCTTGTGGTTTAAACTTGATTGTTTTCTTCGTCCCTATGGTTTACAATTCATTTCTATTTTAGTTCCTCATACTTAAAAGTAATAATTAGCTTCATGGACGAAAATATAAATGAGTTGCAAACCATAGGGACGAGACTGAAATTTCAAAACCACAAGGACGAAATCTGTCATTTTTAACAAACCACAGGGACGAAAAACGTAATTTACTCCAAAAACAAAGTCTTTAAATTCTTTGAGATCTAATACACAGACTATTTCTTCAAATAAACTATACGAAATGATTGATTTTTATAAGTTTCAACTTAGTGGCCGTTTATCAAACGCTTATCCGAGTAAGCGCTTACCAAGTCATATTACCTTATGGATGAAGATGGAAATGACCAAAAATTTTAGCGGTAAGAGCTAATGCAAGTACCAAAAGTCTTACCCTGGCAAGTGATTGGCGAAGACTCTTACCACGGTTAGCGCTTACCGGGGAAAATTGTTGCATACGATACCGTTTTGGTGGAATAAAATCTTATCCGGTAAGTAAGTAACAGTGTTAATTTTACCAGTAAGCGCTTATCGGGAAAATTGTTGCATACGATATCGTTTTGGTGGACTAAAATATTACCCGCTAAGTAAGTGATAGTGTTAAATTTTATTGGTAAACACTTATCCGGGTAAGCGTTTGGGTAAACGGCCCCTTAGTATTTTTCATTTGCCTTTCATGATAATATTTTACTTGCAAACAACCCATAATTTAGATGATATAAAACATTCTATAAATAATCGTATTAATTTTTCTATCACAATTTACAAGAAAGTTTAAAACTCGTGCCGCATCGCGCACGGATATATGCCTAGTGTTATATAATTGAATATTGAGTAAATTACAAATTTAGTCCCTGCAATTGATTCAGCTGACCTGAGTACATTTAAGGAAAAGCACACCTATACTTTATTAGCGATGGCTTTTCTACGATGTCAAACCGTCGGGAATAAAGTGGATCTGTAAATCTAATAGATAAGATGGTTTTACCGGCGGCTTTTTCCCTGATAATTACCGAAGGACGACGGCTTTTTCATTGATAATTACCGACGGTCATATTGTCGGTAAACCTTTGGAAAAATCTTGGATATATAGTTTAACAAAATAAAATTTGGAACGAGTCGATCTTTACCAACAAGGCGAGAAGAGTATTGTAAAGATGACATTTAATACTTGGAACAAACACAATGAAGCATGATTAAGGAAGAAATAATAGTAATTAATGCCACAAATTAATTGAAAATAAGCTAGTCAACCTTTTTAGTGCAACTTAATTCAAGTAAAGCTTTGTATAATTAAACTCACAGTTAGCATGAAGATATACATAGAAAACATGTGGAAGTCAAAACAGAGATGTATGTACAAAGCAAAAGCTAACAAACTCGATCAATGAATATAGAAATTAATTAAGTAGTCAATTTAATTCTGGTTACTATATATATATATATAACTAAACAAATTATTAGAACTTTAAATATACAATCTATCACGAAAGTTTTTGTTATTGCATGTTGAAATAATTAAGCAATTGTATGATGTAACTTCCCATAAACACATGACTAACTCATTGTGTCAGCATTAACTTCCCATGCAGACACATATAGGAGAGCATGTTCAATTCATAGAGAGAGAGAGAGAAAGAGAGAGAGAGATGTTGAGAGAGAAAAAAAATGAGATTATATGTGTACATCTATACTATATTATAAAGATTTGTCATCTTATATATTTTAAATTTTTTATATTTAAATTGAAATGTTTATCCTGTTTTAATATTCAGACACATACAGCTAACTACAGAAATTATTGGTACGAGGAAACAAATTACATCGGCGACGCTAGCTGAGAGCTTGCTAGCACAACATAACCTTAATCATGTTTCATTCATAACTAATTAATTAATCCGGAACTTCCTATGTTATTCATAGATAATAGATTAGCATGCAAGCAGATCTACAACAAACCAATTAACTAACAGTTGAAACACATAAATTAATTAAACATAAATTGATAAGCAAGCAGATAATAAGCAAACACGTACCATTAATCAAACATTTGAAGCGAACAACTGATTAAGCATTGGAATCAAATCAACACATGATTCTTATTATTACTAGTATGTTCAATGAAGCAGATCTAGGTAGATGATCAATCAAAGTATTGAAGAAAAAACATGCACTACTGACGACGAGTAAAACATCACGAATTAACTAGAATGAACAAGTACTAGAAACTAAACATGACAACGTTAAACCTAAGTACGTACATCAGTAGTCCTTGGAAACATTACCGCTTTAATATTGTCCGATGAACCACATAGTGTGCCTCACCTCCTTGATTATCTCAGATCTAGTAATGAACATTAGTCGTCGGAAACATTACCTGCAGTTTCATCGTCCGATGAACTACCGTTATGAGGTTCTCCTAATAATCGAGATTCCGATACAACAGTTGCCGACAACTGTCCAAAGTACCTTGGAAATTCAGTCTTGAACGGTAAGCGATCTGGCATCTCTCTTTTCGCTGCAGCCGCCATCTTCACTTTAGCCGGAATATCATCCATTTCTAACATCGGCTTTTCATTCGCATTATCCTTTTTCGCTTCATCCGACAGTCGCAGCTTCAGTTTCGACGAAGTATCATCCAATATCGGTATTTCACTCGAACTTGAAGAGTTATAATTTTGATCGTCGTTCATCAGCTTCGTTAACTCACTTTTCACCGCCATCTTCACTTTCCTCGGAATATCATCCTTCGGTATTTCACTCGGACTTGAAGAGTTGTTCTCATCGTCGTTCAGCAGCTTCGATAACTCACTTTTCACTGCAGTAGTCGCCATCTTCACTTTCGCCGGAATATTATCCTTCGGTATTTCACTCGAACTTGAAGAGTTATTCTCATCGTCGTTCAGCAGCTTTGTTAACTCACTTTTCACCGCCATCAACACTTTCGCCGGAATATCATCCATCGGTATTTCACTCGTAGGCGAAGAGTTATTCTCATTATCGTCGTCTGTCAAACTCAAATCCAGTTTCTCCTTCTCTTCGTCGGCCATTCTGCAGAAATGCTCGCTAGATTCTAGAGAGAGAAAAATGTAGTATCAATGTGAATCCTGTGGAGTCCCATTTCGCGCTTAAATAGAAAAATTCGAATAGCAACACCCATGAGCAGACTTCTAACTTGTGTTCGTAAAACAATTAAATATTTGTTAAATTTTATAAAAAAATTAAAATTACTTTTTAAAACGAAAGAATGATGATCCTTGCGTTTATAAATTTGTTTTAAGAATTTGTAAAAAATATAAATATATAACAATTAATTTTAACATATTTTTTTTATTAATTTTTGTTGGAAAAATTTAGTAAAAAATGTGATTTTTTACTAACTTTGGACACAAATAAATACATGTATATGTATAGTATATATATCTAACTCTTCGTGGGTTTGTGTTCTCCTATATGAGAGCTTCAAAACGATATATTATATGTCCAAAACGGAATATGTGTGAATGAGATATCGATGCTCAAAGTTGAGTGTTTGGGATGAAAATTGGCAAAACCAAGTGGGTGTGGGAACTTGTCCCACATAGGAAGGAGAACCAAAATTTATGAGATTTATAACCTTAGATGTGGAAGGAGTTTACAAGCTCTTTGTTTGGTTTTACTCCATCACCTACCCGTGCGCAGGGGGTGTCGATTGCGACTGTCGTAGGCTAAAATCGGCGAACTTGTGCATGGGCGCGACCTGCGGACACGAATGCCGCTTCGAAATCTTGTGCTCGCGCAGGTTGGTTTATGGACGATAAAACAGTATGAATTTTCTCGTGCATACATTGTCTCTCCGGGCGACATTTTCAGGCAAGTGATATATCCGGCAGTACATCTGCTCACGCTGTTGTACCCTGGGAACAGACGGCAAATCTGTTTAAGAGAATTGTGTTCAACACGAGCCTCAACCTCGTTACGGTTTATTCGATTTTAATTTTCAGTCGATTCCCTGTATTTAAATTTCTCTAATAATTTGTTGATTATATTAAGTTATTTCGATTATTTTATTCTATCTGTATTATTGAAATACATATCTGTGTACTAACAATTTTTACATAACTTGATTTAATCTATCACATAAAATAAACATAAATTTTGTCTTACAGAGGAAAACGTTAAATTAATAAGAAATTAAAAATTACAAAAAAAAAATGAATGAAAAGATATATATCAATATAGATGTCAAATTAACGAAAAAATATGATTGATGTTTTGTGTAATTTGTTTCGTTCAAATTTTGATTATATTTCATATTTTTTGGATTTAAAAAAAATAAAAATGAATGATTTTTGAATTTAAAAATATAGTTGTAACTTCATCTTTAATCATAATCATATTAGATTAATTGATCTTGTCTTCTTTGACTTATATATAAAATTAAAATGGATCGTATATTTGTTGAGGTAGTTTTAAACGAATAAAAATTTTCTGTCCCAAATTATCATGTCTCATTTATGTTCATTAATCACATGAATACACGTCATTGGAGAGAGAATATAAACTTGAATTAAATAAAATCAAAAATATATAAAATCTGGTGTTTCTTAATTCATTGGTCGGACAGAAATGAGACATGAGATTTTGGGACAGAAGATTTTTAGAGCATCTTCAATGCAAGGTTCTTGTAAGTAAAAAGTGTAGTTGCTAGTAAGAGCATCTCCAACAGCATTGCTAAAACAGAAAAAATTGGCTTTTTCTTTGCTATTTCTCTCCAACAGCTTTGCTATATGGTTTGCTAAAATAGAGAAATCTCAAAAAATCTCTAAATATAGAGAATTCTCTATAATCTCTAAATTGGAGAGATAAAATATTATTTTATTCAATCCAACCAATAAAATTCAATATTTAACATTTTGTTTTAAGTTTTTTTTAAAAAATGTATTAGAATAATAAATTATGGAATATTATAATAATATAAATAATGATTGATTCTCTAAAATAGAAAAGTTGTTGGAGTTGGAAAAATTTTTTTTAGAGATTTTGATTTTCCATTCTTTATTTTAGAAAAAATTTAGCAATACTGTTGGAGATGCTCTAAGAATTAGCATTGTGGAAAGTTCTTAAGTAAGAACCTTAGTTCTTACTATGAAATGTGTGAGATTTGACATTATCTTTATTTATTTTTTATTTTTTTCTTGACTTTATAATAATTATTAATATTATATATATTTAACTTATATATATGGGATCCACAAAAATAAGTTCTTATAAGAACTACTATTATAGACTTTTATGTGAAATTTAATTTGATGAATTAGAAATGAAATGACATCAAAAAATACAAAAAAAAATTATTATAAGAACTTTAATTGGAGATGTTCTTGTTAAAACTATCTCTTCGTATGTAACATAGGTAGTTAGACCTGGATAGTGAGTGGGAATGAGGAACATGACCCAACATCTTGAATGCGCCAATTAAGTCCTAACACGTGGAAGGAGTGTAACAAACTTTGGGAAGTGATATTCAAGTGTTACGCACCACCACCCCACGAGGTTGTTAATTTGATCGAACGTTGTTTTCCAAATTCCGACATAATCACGTAAAGACAAACAGTGATTGTATTGTATGTATATATGTATGAAAATTAAAATATATATGATTATATGATTCCTTTATAAATTCAAAATTAGATACCATAAATTAGTTACTTCTTCCTTATTAATACTAGGCATATATCCGTGTGATTCAGTGGAATGTAAGTAAAAAACGAACAATTAATGCTACTTCTTTATAGACATGTCATCAACAATCAACCATGACCTAACAATCACAATTAATGAAACCCTAAATCCTAAACCCATAAAGATATTCAATAATTAGTTTATATTACAATTATTGACGGAAAAAATTATAATGATATAATTTATAATAAGAATGAAACGTTTTTTTACGATTATGTATTTTTAATTTGCTAATGGTGAAAAAAAATAAAACGTATGGGTAGAAAACAAATTAATTCATAGATATTCATGATATTTAATAGTACGGTTAAATTAAAAAATATTCAATATTTGGCTCATTTTAAAGGTATTGACGAGACGATTATAATGGTATAATTTGTAAAAAAATAAACGTGTTTTTTCATTGCATTTTTGTTCGTATACGATTATTTGTGTTAATAACATAATGGTGTAAAATGAAAAATGAAAAAACAAGGGATATAAAGTAAATTAAATAAGTAAGTGTAAGGGTGATAAATGTAACATTGTAAGGTTGCTAAATGTTATTGTACAAAAAAAAATGTACAATAATCGTTTTAAATTTTTTATATAATAGTATAGATAAAATAAATTAAATAAGTAATTAAGGGTGGTAATGTTATTGTACAAAAGATTGTACAATAACCGTTTTATAATTTTTATATAAAACAATTTAATTCGTAGATATTCATGATATTTAATAGTACGGTTAAATTAAAAAATATTCAATATTCGGCTCGTTTTGAAGGTATTGACGAGACGATTATAATGATATGATTTGTAAAAAAAGAAACGTATTTTTCATTGCATTTTTATTCATATACGATTATTTGTGTTAATATGATAATAGTGTAAAATGAAAAATGAAAAATGAAAAAGTAAGAGATATAAAGTAAATTAAATAAGTAATTGTAAGAGTGATAAATGTAACATTGTAAGGGTGGTAAATATTATTGTACAAAAGATTGTACAAATAACAGTTTTAGAATTTTTTGGGATATAAAGTAATTAAATAAATAATTATAATGATGGTAAATATAACATTTAAGGGTGGTAAATGTTATTGTACAAAACATTGTATAATAACCGTTTTAGAATTTTTATATAAAACAATTTAATTCGTAGATATTCATGATATTTAATAATACGGTTAAATTAAAAAATATTCAATATTGGACTCGTTTTGAAGGTATTGACGAGACGATTATAATGGTATAATTTGTAAAAAAAGAAACGTATTTTTTCATTGCATTTTTGTTTATATACGATTATTTGTGTTAACATGATAAGGGTGTAAAATGAAAAATGAAAACAATTGATATAAAGTAAATTAAATAATTAATTGTAAGAGTGGTAAATGTAACATTTAATTTTAATGGTTTTTCAAAAACCGTTTTTCAAGAATTGCCTTTTCAAGAACCGTTTTAGAATTTTAATTATACAAGAAATGTACCCTCGCAATGCAGCGGATTTCTGAAATCTAGAACTGGAACCCTCGATCATTATTCATACTTTTTATTAGTCTTTTTTTTTATTTTATTTTACGATTTTAAGAAACCTAGATTTAAAACAAAAATATAATTTAGTTTAGTTTAATTATGGTTTTTTATAAAAAATAATAATAAAAAATTTCGTTACGGGTCAAAAAATGTTTAATTTAAATGATAACTATATTTAAGATATTTTATATTTAAAATTAAAAATATAACATACTTCAATAAAAAATAAAAATAAAGTGTTTTATCTCGAATTTTGTTATATTTATCGGTTAGTTATATCAATAGTTAAAAAATTTAGATATTTTAGAAAATAAAAATAAGTGCTTATCTGCAGTTAGTTACACGAATTCAAACATTGAACTTTTATAAGTTGTACTTATGTTTAATCAATTTGTACTTTTGGATTTTAAGTAATATACATTAATAAATGGTATCTAATGCATAAAAATTAGTTTTTAAGAGTTTAACTTAAATGCTTTATAATATAGTATAGATATATTAGTTCAAATTCAAAAAATTACAAGTTAATGAATAATTATAACTTATTAAAGTCTCATGTTTTTATTTGTGTAACTAACTGTAAATAAATATATTAAATACAAGATAAACACTATGAGATAAACTACCTGTTTTATTTTTTTTTAAATATATTTATTAGATCAATGCATGTTTTTATAATATAGTATAGATATATTAGTTATGAGATTATAACTAATATAGATATAGATATATTAAGAGCAAATCATAAAATAAAAAATAAATATTGATAATAGTAATATTGATCAAATCGTCCAATAAATATTGATAATAATAGATAATATTGATCAAATCGTCCATTAAATATAAAAAACAAATATTTATATTAATAAATGAGTATCTATTCCACAAATAGATGATGATGTGAGATATTGTGCTTGGATAAGTTGTACCAATGTATTATGAAATTGTAAATTAAGTAATTGACTTTAATTAGTTGTATTTTATGCTTAAAATGTTGTAATTAAGAGTTTTTTATGTCTCTTTTATAATACTAGAAGCGTACTCGCGCAATGCAGCGAGATACATCACGATTTTAATGTTTCATTTTATTTTTTTTGTCGATTTACAGTACGATTTTGGATGGTTTTGAGAAAGTGATAATGTTTTTTTTATAAATTTGTTTAATTTAGGCTTAATAATATAATGTTTTTATATAAAAAAATTAAGTATTTTGTTAGAATTCAATTATTATCTTATATATTTTAATGACATCTAGAAAAAATAACCAATTACATATTTAATAATATATTAATTAATAGTGATACATGAAAATGTCTGCATAAAAAGAAAGTCTTGTACATATCAAATTGGTGGATGTTAGAAGCTTGCAGTAGTAATATGTATCTTGTGCTTTGATACTTGTAAATTAAGAAAATTTTAAAATCATGCATAAAATGATGATACCTTGTGCCTAACAATTTGTATTTAAGAGTTTTTTATCCATGCTTTATAATATAGTATAGATATGGTTATCATTAATTTGAATCTTCATATATATATATATATATATAGAGAGAGAGAGAGAGAGAGAGAGAGAGAGAGAGAGATACATACATAAATATAAGAATTAGTCAAATGAGAATACCCCAATTTATAATACGAGAACACCATAAAAAAAATATAACAATATGGATGTCAATTAAAGAGAACAAAATGTTTGTTTGGCTCTAATTTTTGTTATATTTCAATTATTCTCGATTTAAAAATAGGTGGTGGTTTTTTTATCAAAAAAAATGGTTCACATCCGTTAGATCATTTCATCTTACAATTGAGATATATTCAGGCGTTTTCGTAAGTTGGCAGTGTTCTCGTTTGAATCTTCACCATAAAAGCTCATAAACTATGAGAACTAATGCATCATTTGTTATTTCAAATGATATTTATTTCATCTAAGGTTACGATTTAAGGTAGCATTAATTAACACACACACACACACACACATATATATATATATAGAGAGAGAGAGAGAACTTTTTTTGTAAACCCATTTTATTCTATAAACTATGTAAACCAATCTAGGTCATCTATTAACTTGATCGACGGTTGATAAATTTCCGGATTTAAATTTATTTAAAAAAAACTAGAAGCGTACTCGCGCAATGCAGCGAGATACATCACAATTTTAATGTTTCATTTTATTTTTTGGTTTTTTTTGGTCGATTTACAGTACGATTTTGGATGGTTTTGAGAAAGTGATAATGTTTTTTTTATAAATTTGTTTAATTTAGGCTTAATAATATAATGTTTTTTATATAAAAAATTAAGTATTTTGTTATAATTCAATTACTATCTTATATATTTTAATGACATCTAGAAAAAATAACCAAAAATTAAATTTATAGTAATATAATATATTAATTAATAGTGATACATGGAAATGTCTGCATAAACGGAAAGTTCTGCACATACCAAATTGGTGGGTGTTAGAAGTCTGCAGTAGTAATATGTATCTTGTGCTTTGATACTTGTAAATTAAGATATTTTTAAAATCTTACATAAAATGATGGTACCTTGTGCCTAATAATTTGTATTTAAGAGTTTTTATCCCTGCTTTATAATATAATATAGATAGTATAGATAAGTGTTTGTATTTTTATTTATGTTTATTTTAAAATAAGTGTTTAATTTTAAAAATAGATAATTAATTTTTAAATTTACCTTTAATTAATATATAAATATTTAAAAATTGTGAAAAGTGAGAAATTAAATAAAGATAAATATATCATTTTGTTAACAAAAAAAATGTAATAATTATGAATGTTTAAAATTGCATTTCATTTCAATTGTGAATAATTATTTCGAGACATAATGAGTATATTTTAGCTGTTGATAAGCTTTAAATCAAAAAAAAATCATGTTGCTTTAATTTACAATTTATTATATTTTTATTAAATATTGTAATAATCATGTTCCCGTTTGTGAAAAGAATAGAACTTAAGTGTGTGTGGTGTAAATTGTAGGAGTTTAGGGGTCAAGGTGTGATTACGGAAAAGTGAGTTAAAACCCCTAAAACCCTCTCATTTCTTCCTGATTAGTGTGGAGGCGACTTAAGAGAGAGAGAACTGAGAGTTCTTGCAAATTTTGAAGGAAGCCTGGAATTAGAAGCAATTTGTGGTGTGGTTCTTCGTCTCCTTCAAGGTAATGATTCTCTCTCTTTTTCTCTTTAAGCTTTGGGAATTATTTGGATTGTTGGTGGTAATTTGGGAAGTGATAACCTCATTTAGAGGAGTTGTGGATAGGTTGATAATCTATTGACTAATCCGTGCGGGATGATGTTAAGAAGGTCATTTAGATCATTTTCATGGCCCAAAATCGACTTTGGGATGGGCTGAGTTTGGATTTGGAATGTTACTACAGTAGGGATTATTGAGCAGGTCGACAAACCCCGTCCGGGAATCGCCTAAACCCAGAACAGGTAGAATCCGGGTAAGAATAACCAGGAATCGGCTAAACCCGGAAGCGGGAAACCCAAATTGGCTGATGTCCGGATGAGAGAGGTATCTGAATAAGCGGCAAATTCGGATAAAGGTGAAACCCGGATGAGGGTGAAATCCGGTTGACATGTAACTAGGTGTTGGGGGCGTCCTAGAATGTTGGGATATGGATGATGTTTATCCGGACATGGCAGAACCCGGATGAGGTATTGTCCAGGAAATTGTGTTTTTGTCGACGTCGAGGTGTCGATTAGAGAGTCTCGAGAATTGAGAGTCAACCTATGTGGGATGGTTGAGTGACTTATCACTCTTGTATGTTTGATTGAAACGTATGTGCTCGGTTTGAGGGTCAATATCTCAAGAGAGAAGGAGTTAAGCGTGGATGACAGATGAGTCTTTCTAACTGAAAATGTTGTTGATGTACGAATTTTAACGCATGGGATGTTTATGAAATTGCATGTTTTATATTTATTTAAAATGTGATAAGATATGTATGCATACATGTTGAAAGTGGGCATGTATGCATACATATGAACATATGAACATATAGATCATATGTGAATCATACAAGTTAATATATGAACTCGTCCCGTGTATTTGTAAAAATTACGAAACTGTCCTTCTATTTTTGGAATAGCCGCAACTTTTGATCAGTCAAAACCGCAATATTTGACCAGTCAAATCCGATCTTGACCGTATGAATGGGCTAGGATTACTTCTTCATTTCTCACACACTTAGCATTTCTCATTTGAACCTATGGCTGTATATATCTCTTATGAAGCCATCCTTACCGGTGAAGTCTCTCCAGTTAAAACATCTTCTCCGTGAAAACCCGGTCCCCTCCACCAAAGCCATCACCACCACCTCCGGTGTTTTGCCAATGTTGGTCATCTTCACTACGGTACACACAACTTTGGCCACCTCACTATCTTCATCTCCGTTCTTTTCAGACAAACTCATAGTCATCTTCCCCATGCGTCCTTGAATCCACCTCCCTATCCCAACATGGAACAACTTGAAACCACCACATCATGAAACCCATCAACGACCTTTTTTATCGACCTCCGTTCCTACGGGCTCACAACAGAGAGGTATTTCTAGGTATTGATTTGTAGAGAGGAATTTATCATTTATTTGATGTAATAATGAAATTTTAAATTAGTTGTCCTGTCCAAATTTGAGGTTTACCGTTAATTAGTTCAACTGATTCACATATGAACCTACAGTCAATTAGTTCATATGTGAATCAGTTAATTAGTTCATATATAAATCACAAAGGTTCGTATATGAATTAGTTAAAAGAGTTCATATGTGAATTACATTGATTCACGTATGAACATATAGATCATATGTTAATCATACAGGTTCATATATGAACGCGTCTCGTGTATTTGTAAAAATTACGAAATTGTCCTTCTATTTTTGGAATAGCCGCAACTTTTGACCAGTCAAAGTCCCAATTCTTGACCAGTCAAAGGCGCAATATTTGACAAGTCAAATCCGATCTTGACCGTATGAATGACTAGGATTACTTCTCTATTTCTCACACACTTAACATTTCTCATTTGAACCTGTGGTTATATATATATATATATATATATATATATATATATATAGGGAGATGTGTAACACCCTCAAATTTGGTAAGAGCAACTAATAAAAAAATCTCAATTTAATATCAAATAAAGGACAAAACTTCCACTTACATATCAACGCTCAACATGCCTCAAATATAACATTCTATAACTAACCTCAACAATTATAAACTTCAGTATTAAACAAGGACCTAACCGAAGTCGGGTGCTACATAACCCCCAATACAAGTTGCTCTTCATAAGCAAACGCGGAAGACTTCACCAAGCTACTCACCTCACGAGCACACAACTTGCACTTCTCTCTTCATAGTGTCACTAGAGCTATTCCCCAACGAAGTCTCTTGCACATGCCGGCAAATAAAAAGGTTAGGCCAACGCCTAGTGAGTTCAAGCGTTTTACATGAACAAATATATCTTTAAAATGATGAACTTCACTTAAAACCATGACCTTTCAATTGATGTACTTTAAAACGTAGAAACAACTATTTTCCAATGTCATGCACTTTCAAAGATGGACACCTCATTTCAAAATGCTTTATAAATTGATGCAACTTAAACTAACTCGAAACATGAATATGAATCGACTCCCATTTAAGAAACGTGGATAAAACGTTATATCCCAAAACAACCAAATACGGGTGGGACAAAATACTCGACCCATGAATCATCATCAAAACCACAAATACCGTACGTCCGAAAACATGGACACTAGGTCCAATACTCGCGTGACCGTAAACGAAAGGAATCTAATTACCAAAACATGGGGATGACATAATTCATTCAAACCTTAATATACGAGGATGAAGATCCAATATTAATGCCCTCATTTACTGTCGACCCTATAGAACCAATGACAATAAAGTAAAACATCCTTTATATTTAAAATACTGATAGTCGACAACGGCGGAGACCCGTATCCGTTGAGAGTGGAGGAACACAAAAAGTGTGCCACCCATGCAACGTTAATCGCATGACACCTCACGACATCACAGCCCAAGTGTCCCTACGATTTCTTTAACAAGCTTCACCTCAAGTCAGTTGACCTTGATGAACATTCCTAAGAAGTCCATCCCGAAGTCCCGACACACTTAAAGACTACCTCCCAGACATTACTTCAAGCGGCGGAGGTCCTAGTGCCTACCTCTTCGGTAGCACCACCAGACTCAACCCTCCTAGTGCTTACATGTAAAGTTTTCGGTCATAAAACATGGGTACCGGAGTTCAACCCCGCAATACCCAATTGACCATCCAAAACAGACTGACTTATGTGCCTATGGATCCAATGCAACACAGTCTAACATTTCAGGACTACACATGAATGACCAAAGCACTCGAGCCCGTAACCAACCTCAATACGCAACACAACGCATTAGTACGCACGTCATAACTGGACTCTACATTGAGCCATATAAAACCGGACGAGTGTCATCAAGACTCCTTTAAATCGACATCGAGCCAAAATACTCAAGACCCCTTCTTGACCGACGATCAACTACTCCCAATTAAAATAACATAATCGACTCATGCCATGTAAACACACCCCAAAATACACGTGTAGACTCCGATACAATTTAGATTGGGACAACTGGTTTTCCAAATAGATTTATATTCTTTATTCTTTAAAAACGTCCCATAACACAAAATTAAGAATTTCTCCAAAACAAACACTAAAAATGCCTTTTAACCAAATAAGTCTCATTTATACAATAAATCACCAAAACGCGTCCATTTACGACTCATTTATCAAGATGCCCAAGAATCCTAAATATGGGCGCTTTACAAGGTTCATAAAGTCAAACTTCTCAAATAATCAAAACCCATCAAGTAACTCTACAAATGATAATTTCATGTTAAACACACAAGCACTTTAAAAATAAACATTTTGGCATGTACAACATTTTCACAAATCAACTTGAATTCACCTTGCTAGATTTAGGTGAAATCTAGATTTTACCCCAACTCGAGCTCCTTTGAAGAACACTTGGATCCTCAAGCCAAAAACTTCCAAAAACCTAAATCCATACATTTCCAACCATAAATAATCACAATCAACCATAAAGAAACGCTCCCCAAACTTTATACATGAAGATCTCAACTTATGTCAAAATCCTAATTTTTGATCTAATTTCTCCAAACCATCAAACCCGAAATTTGAGAAGTCCAACACTCGGAAATCATTAAGAGAGCATTTATATCTTATATTAAGGTTTAGAAATGGAGAGGATAAACTTACCACTTAGGTTTTGGTGAAAACCCTAAGATGAAGATTAAGGTTGAAGATGACAATTGTGAACTCTTTTGCCAAAGCTCCTAATCTACCACTTGATGATGGAACACCTTAAGAACTCGAGAAATGGACCCAAAATGAGTTAGGGTTTGAGTCTTGGGGTTTGAGGGTTGATTTGGGTGAGAAAATGGGGAGAAATTTGAGGTTTGGGTGAAAATGGGGTTTGGGGGTCGGATTTTCCCGTTTTTGTGCACACAGCGACTCCGCGCGGGTGGTGGCGCGGGTCCATCTGTGCGGAGACCCGCGTGTAGCACTGCCGCTCAAATTTCTTGCCCGAACACTGTTTTGGTCATAACTTCTTCGTTTTAGCTCCGATTTTGCTCCAGAAAGAACCGTTGGACTCATAATTGAATCCTTCATCTAACAAGACTATAAAATCTAGGATTCAAGTCCAAAATCCTATATCTTATTTTTCCTTAAAATACCGATTTCTGTATCAACTTGAAATGATACCTTTCGAAAATCGGGGTGTTACAAGATGTTCATTTGAGAAAATGTTAAATATATGAGAAATAGAGAAGAAATTGTAGACTTTCATTCGGTCAAGATTGGCTTTGATCGGTCAAATATTGCGTCTTTGACTGGTAAACAATTACGACTTTGACTGGTCAAAAGTTGCGGCTATTTCAAAAATAGGAGGACAGTTTCGTAATTTTTATAAATACACGGGACTAGTTCATAAATGAACCTGTATGATTCACATATGAACTATATGTTCATATGTGAACCAGTGTAATTCACATATGAACTCTTTTAACTGATTCATATATGAATCTTTGTGATTCATATATGAACCAATTAACTGATTCACATATGAACTAATTAACTGTAGGTTCATATGTGAATCAGTTGAACTAATTAACAGATTCATAGATGAATCTTTGTGATTCACATATGAACTAATTAACTGATTCATATATGAACGTATAGTTCATATATGAATCACAAAGATTCATATATGAATCAGTTAAAATAGTTTATATGTGAATTACATTGGTTCATATATGAATATATAATTCATATGTGAATCATACAGGTTCATATATGAACTCGTCCCGCGTATTTTACGAAACTACCCCTCTATCTTCTATAGACCACACAAAGAATTATCCGGTGCTTCACGGTCAAAGCCGCAAATGTTGACTAGATAAAGGCTAGGATCATTTCTTTATTTCTCATATTTTTAGCATTTCTCAAATGAACCTAATCCTATATATATATAAACACAGAGAACATCCTTTCATCTCTTGTGAAGCCATCCTTACTGGTGAACTCCATCTTCGGTTAAAACATCTTATCCGTGAAAACCCGGGCTTCCACCTAAGCCATCACCACCACCTCCGGTAGGTTGCCAATGTTGGTCATTTTCACTACGATACACACAACTTTGGCCACCTCAGTATCTTCATCTCCGTTTTTTTTCTTCAGACAAACCCATTGTCATCTTCCCCACCCGTCCTTGAATCCACCTCCCTACCCCAACGTGGAACAACTTGAAACCACCACATCGTGAAACCCATCCACGACCTTTTTTTATCGACCTCCATTCCTACGGACTCACAACAGAGATATGAAACACCACCCCATCTCCATCTCCGGCTAACCCACTGCCACCACCTACTCCACCTCCATCCTATTGATATGATGATGATGTATGATATTGTGGTTTGCGGACACATACACATACACACACACATACACACATATATATATATATATATAAATAGAGAGAGAGAGAGAGGTGGTTTCATTTGCAAACCACTTTTATTATGTGTTGGGTCATCTGAAGATTTGAAGATGACCTCCCGATCTTCCATTTTATATCATCATACTTAAAATATTTTGAGGTTTTTTTATTAGCTTGGTTTCTATACAAATTTTTGGTGAAGTCGAAGATCAGCCGAAGAAGACAAAGAAGGAGAATATCTCTCAAAGCGGATTGAAGATAGACTCCTCAGTCTAAAGCCAAGTATGCCTACTTGATCAACACCATTGGCCAGGATGGTGCCGATCTCAGTCTTCAGGAGCCGAAGACCTCTTCGGAAGCCGAAGATTTCTCAATCTTCGGAAGCCGAAGACCTCTCAGTCTTTAGGAGCCGAAGACCTCTTCGGAAGCCGAAGACCTCTTCGGAAGCCGAAGATTTCTCAATCTTCGGAAGCTGAAGACTTCTCAATCTTCAAGAGCCGAAGACTTCTTAATCTTCAAGGCATGAAGATTTCTCTCTTCACATTGTACTTTTCTGACAAAGTACTTTGTGATATCTGACAAAGTATATTTGTGATATTTGTGGACCTCATCTGAAGATCAGATAAAGTAAGCTTTGTCTCCTACACCATTTTAAGGAAAGGTCTACACCATCCTGCAGGTCAACACTTCAAGCCAAAACACCTCAAGACAAAAGGTACATCCTGTACCTGGCTGAAGACCTGTGTCCATCCTTTGCTCAACAGGTGTCCCACGCATTTAATGCACGAGGCACTATATATATGGAGGATGCTTCAACATGCAAGATACCCAGCAGAACCAGTTCTGCAACCTTCAAGTTCTCTAAGTGCCTGGCAACTTTCTCTCTACGAAGTTCAATTGTTTTCTAAGTGTTTTACAATTGTTCTTCATTCTCTTTGTGTAAGATTGTTTGAATAGATTTCTTCTATTCTCTTCCGAAACAATCAAAAGTTTTCTATGTGTAATTCTTGATTTCAAATCAATAAGAATTAAATTAAGTGAAAAACTGTGTGTATTGTATTCAACCCCCCCCCCCTTCTACAATACTTTTCTTATTTACTTACTGCTATTTGGGACCAACAAGTGGTATCAGAGCGGTTTAGTTTAACTCAATAAACTAGATCCGTAATGGCAGCCTCTTCTTCTTCTTCTTCTTCTTCTTTAAACAATGTTTCTTCTCAAAACACCACTGTTGTTTCCTACGACAATGGCTCTATAGTCAAACCACCAAAGTTTAACCCCAATAACTTCTTCTTGTGGAAAAGTCGTATGATACTCTTTCTAGAAGGAGTTGACAGCAGATATCCTACTATCTTACATGAAGGTCCTTTTCTTCCTAGGGTTTGGGACCGGTACAATGCCAAAAAGGCAGATAAGGGAAATGCTTGATTGTCCAAGATCAATGAATCTTTAGAGAGAGAAAGTAGAGAGAGAGCAAGGATGCGCAAAACAGAGAATGTATTGATGTGTGCGTGAAGGTTCTTTTACGGAACAAAGACCAAAGGGACTTAAATACCCTTGGTCAGATACAACACAGATAAACTCTAAACACAGTATATGACCAAGCCCTATAAATACAATGATTACTATAAAATCAGACCTAACAATCTCCCCCTTAGTAATCATTGGCGCTTTGGTCTTCAAAATTCATCTTCTAAAACAACACAGACCATTAAAGCGACTTTGTGAAGCTTTCTGACTTTTAAGAAAAAGTTTCTTCTCAGCATCTTTCAGAATAAGTTGTCTTTGCTGCCTTGAGCTCTAGATGACACACCTTTTTAAATGATCTTGAATGAACGGTGGTGGTCGGAGCAGAAACAGCAAAAGAATTAGTTGTAGCTGAGAGAATAGAATATTTGAGCGAATCTTGATCAACAGATAAACGTTTGTGCTCTTTGTCTCTTTAACATCTCCTTAACATCTCTTAATTCTCCCCCTCAAGACCTTGATGATTAGGATCAACTTGGTCATGCAAATGTTGGAGACGAGACAACTTAAGATCTGCAAAATCAAATAAACAGAGAAAAAACAGGGAAGGTTTGCGCATCACGTTAGTTGCGCAAAGTAAAGTTTGCGCGTCACGCTAGATGCGCAAAGTGAGGTTTGCGCGTCACGCTAGTGGCGCAAAGTGACCAACTGATTGCGCAAACCTGACTTGGAGTCCAAAATTTTTTACCTGATTAGCTCTTTGATTCCCCCTACACAAATGCACTAAATTTGACAATTCAAGTTAGCATTCATATAAAGAATCAAATACTCCCCCTCAAAAACAGATATAAACTTTGAAAAATATTCTCTTTGTTCACTCCCCCTTGAATAATGCAAAAACCCATTAAAATATATTTATGAGAACACAATGATCAAAATATTAATGTACAAAGAAAAAAATATACTGAATATAAATTTTAAAACAACTAAACATATAAAACTTTAAACACTAAACAAATTGAATTATACTGAGTGAAATATGACAAATTTATCAATCAGTTGAAATCAAATATATGTTGTTGGATAAAGAACAAGCTTTATTGCATATCAAGTTAAAACATGTTCAGCTTCAAAAACTTCCAACAATCTATTCAGTGTGCTCACATGTGAATCTTCGATTAGTTTCAAGAAAATGCAATTCTAAAAATATAATAGAGAACTTTGCATGTACTCACACCAATCCATCAAAAATTAAGATTTTCACAAATTATAGGTTTATCGCAACTGAAACATATCACCAAGTATCATGAGATGTGTGCTCATTGGCATCTTAACATGAGTGTGCTCTTTGGCATCTTTTAAGTTCGTGCACTTTGGCATCTTTTTAATCAAGAAGTTTATTAAGTAAAGAACATGCCGTAAACGTAACTTTCTATCTGACCCTATTGCAGGATTTGGGTCAGCCGCTCCCAGACCAGTTGGCCTTAGGGCACTAGCTGTCAAGCACCCCTTGGAACTTATTCTCCCAGATCAGAAAGGCTACATCGACATATCCTAAACCCATTCATACCAGTAGAACATGACTTTCGATCTGGTTCTATTGAAGGATTTGAGTTCGATCACTCCCAGACCAAATGATCTTAGGGGACAAGATGACAAGCATGCCGAAGAACTTACTTTCCCAAACCAGAAAGACCACAGGTACAAACTTTTAAACTTAGAGATTTCTGAATTTTAAGAATTTAATATTCATATCAATCACTCAATTTTACATAAAAGTACTTAGCCCATATTTTCATTTAGGGGTGAGCATCGGCACCGAAAATACCGAACCGTACCGATACCGATTATATTTTTCGGTTCGGTACTCGGTACTTGTAATGTCGTTGATTCGGGATTCGGGAAATTCGGGATTCGGTACTTGGTACCATGCTCACCCCTATGTAAAATCATCAAGCTATGCATGCTACTATAAAGGGTTAGCTAATTTAGGCTCAAATAACACAAAGAGTCAAGTGACTCAAGTCAGACTCACCATAAAGTTTAGGCTCATCGTGAACCTTGTTCGTGAGCTCCAAGAGGCTTGATTTATATTTAAATGCATTCTCAAATGTGTGGATAATTTAGTTAAACGACCATATTTGAGATTTTAATATGACTTTCTGAAAAAAAAAGTAACAAGCTTTGAATGTATATGATGTTAAACATCTCATCTATGGTGTAAAAGAATATAGTCATGTAAAATTTTAAAAATACACTAATAGGACGTTTGGTTTGATGGAATGATTTTGAGATATTCGGGAAATTCGGGACGAATACCGAATACCCGGTACCGGTACCGTATATGATTACTCAATTCGGTATTCGGTACCGCCTTTAGACCACATTCGAGATTCGGGAAAATCGGTACCGGTCCGGTACCATGCTCACCCCTATTTTCATTACAATCAAAATTTTGACTTTTTAGATTTTTTCAAGCATTGTAAACTATAAATATTCCGAATCACACAACTTTAAAACAGTAATAAAAGTTTCAAACATGTTGCTGACTTTTCGACTTTTGTAAGACTTGAAATTTGATCATATAAAAATTTTAATATAAACAAAAGAACTTGAAAATTTATCATAGACACATATTTTATTCAAAAGAAAGAAAAAATGTAAAACTTTACTTCATAGAATAAAATTTGTAAAGATTTAAACTTTTAAACTCAATATGCCGATGTTAAAAATTTTCATTAAAGACAAAATGTAAAGAATTCGGCAAATTGATATTTAGTTGGAACAAAATAAAATTCAGTAATTTCATCTTTCACATTATAAAAATAATTTGTGTCTCAAATTAAAAAATTGGGTTATACAAAATTAATAAATAATTGAACAAGCTCAGATTATTGAAAAATAATGAGAAAAACTGGAACACATCATAATCAGAGATAAAATGCAGCGGAAATAAAATTGATGTACTCACAGTATCTCATTTAGTCAGAAGCTTAAATTATTGAAGAACGAGTTCTAAACTGATTTGTTTAGAAGTCGTAGTCTATGAAGTATGGGTCCTGAGCTGAAGTACTCATAAGCCAATTTCCCTTACTCCCCCTTAACATGTGATGCCTGCAACTTTAAATCAGATAAAGATTTGGGTACCCACTTAAATTTGGGCCCATGTTTGTTAATTGCAGTTCTTATGGGGAAATAATTGAAAGAATTAAAACTAGAAGCACGAGAAAGATAATCAGAATAATATGCACAATCATCAGAAGATAAAGCATAATCATCTGAACTAGAATCAGAAGACGAATATGAGACATTTTTGAAAATCTGAATCATTTGCTTAATAGAGTATTTAGAAATCTTATTACAAGAAGCAAATGAATCACTTTTATAATATTTGTCTACATATAAATCCTCATCAATCATAGAATCAGTAGATGTACGCTTTATTCTCCAGATCTGCTTCTTTGACCGGCTCAAAGTCCTATCTGTAAGAATTGAATCGGAAGAATTAGAACAGTCAGAAATAACTTTATCTTGTTTCTTCGACTTCTTTGACCTTCTTCTTTTACGCTTAGGTTTATAATATTGATCATTGAGCGTAAAAGAATCATCAAGAATTTTAGACTTAATATTTAAATCAGAAGAAATAAATTTATCTAAGCAACCAATCTGATCAACTAATAAATCTGAATTTGCCTCGGAGTCTGAATTATTTGGAGAAAATATTTTAAAATTGGAAACTTCCTTTTTATTTTCCTTAGAATCAAAGGAAAGGATAGAAATAGAATCTGATTTTTGAGAAATTAAATTTTCTTCAAGACTAGACGTCATGAAAGAAAGAATAATATCAGATTCAATTTTCTTCAAAATATTTTGATCTTCTATCTTGTCTTCAAGATCGATGATTTTGCCTTCTAATACTAAAGGAGGAGTATATTTCTTCGAATCATAAATGATAGGAGAAATATTTTCCTTATCAGAATCAGGGGCATAAGACGAAACAAAATCATCAGATATTGAAGATTTAACAGAAGATATATCATTTAAAATTCTTCTACCTCTCATTGATTTTTCAGGAAAATATTTGGCATTTTAATACGTATAAACAAAAGGAATTTCGATTTTCTTATTATTTGTCCTTTTCTCATTTTCGAGATCTAACACTTGCTTTTCACTAGTCCAATGAAATTTGAACTGAGGAGCATAGTGTGCAAGAGTTAGATAGTCGTATTTATATAAGGTAGGAACTTCGTTTATCACTTTGTTTAAACAATGAGGATTGTTAAAACCAAGTCCCCACCTTTGTTTTAAAGCTTCTTCACTCCTTGGCTTGTTCATAAAAATTGTTTGTTCAGATTGGTTTCTTCGATAAAGCTTTTCTTCTAACTTATTTATTTTATCTGAAAATTCATTTTTTAAAGAAGTCATTTTAGTCAAAGACTCAAGATAAGTCTTATTTGAATTTTCCAAATCATCCAATTTCTTTTGAAAGATGTCTTTAGTATTTTCTAAAATTGATTTTTCATCTTTCAAAGAAATTTCCAGTTTGTCAATCAAATCTGACTTTTCTGAATTTAAATTCTTTTCAGATAATAACTTTAAACGTAAATCAGATAAAGCAGTTATCATGATATTCAACTGAAAGGTAATAAAATTGTAATCAAATTCAGAATATACCTCATCTTCATCAGTTTCAGAATCATCTGACTGATCAATTCCAACTAAGCACATATGAGCGATCTCAACATTTTCTGCTTCATCATCAGAGTGATCCAGCCAGTACTCCTCTTCTACCAGCAAAACAGTTCCATTCTCTCTTTTCTCAGCTAGCTCCATTTTCTTCCGATAGTAAGCCGAATCCCGAACCTTCTTCACTTTACACTCCTTAGAGATGTGACCGGGCTTTCCACAATTGTAGCATGCACTAGCTTTTTTAGCCTCGGTCACTTGTACATTCTTTGACCCAGAAGTGAAGCGAGAAGTGTTGGAACCCGATCGAGGTTGGAACTTTTTCTGGTAATGTTGAGAGAGAAGGATCATAGCTTTCTGCAATGCCTCACCATCATCTTCAGTTGACCCGTTGTAAGCGTTATCAGACAACGCTTGTTCAGTTAATTGCTTTGTGAGGAGAGCAACTGGGTCTACTGACTTCTTATTTTCTCAAGTTTTGCCTTCTTTTCTATCACCAAACTCTCATCAGTCATCAGAATCTCGTATAATTCTTGGATTTGCATAGTGGAGATTCTGACATCGTTCCTCAATCTGTGGCAAGATTTATTCCATTCTGGTTGCAATGTGTTGAGGAACTTCAGATTTGTCTCAAGCTCAGTCTTTTCAACTTTAATCTTCCTCAGATCATTTATCACGGCACAGAAACGATCAAACACAGTCTTTAGTGGCTCCCCGTCCTTGGATTTGAATTCCTCAAAATTATTCATGTAGCGAGTATGCCTGAGTTGAGTTGCTACTGAAGAACCAAGCATAATCTTTTCCAACTGTTGCCACATCAGATTAGGATGACTTTTGAAACAATCAATCATGTTGTATACAGAGTTTGGCAAGGCCAACATTAGATTTGCTTTAATATCCCGATCAGCTTGATATGCCGACAACCCATTCTGTGAATATTCTTTAGTAGGCTTGTATAATCCAGAAGCCAATTTGGGTCTTTCGAACGGTCCTTCAGATAAAATGATCATCATGTCATTTTCATTCTTTTGTCGTTCAATGAAGTTCAGGAACCGATCTTATCACTGAGTAAATTCATTTTCATCTATCAGTACTGGTGGACGATTGCCTATACCCAAAGTCATCATAATATCACTTTTGTAGAACTGAGCTTGATAAGAAAACTTGTCAGAATCCATTTCAGATATTCAGAAAAATTGCTAAGTGACAAGCTTGCGCAAAGATGAGCTTTGCGTGTCAGGTAGAAGACGCAAACGAGACTTTGCGTACGAAGGCTGATGCGCAAACTAGGCTGAGGCTGATGTCTCGGAAGCAGAAGGAAATGCAAAGTTGAGCTTTGTGTATGAAGCTGATTGCGCAAAATAGACTTTGAGTAAACAAGCAAACTGACAAGGGATACGCACACTGACAAGTAAACCAACTTTGCGTATGACAAGGGATACGCACACTGAGCTTTGCGTAACACGGAGGATACGCAAACTGGACTTTGCGTGATATGATGAATACGCAAAGTAGTTTTGCGATATGCAGAGGAGACGCAAACGAGGTTTGCGTAAGCTAAGAGATACGCGAATTAAGCTTTGCGTAATCTGTTGGATGCGCAAAGTTGAACTCCTTGATACGAAAACCTAAAATACAAGAACAAGATTAGTAGAACACGCAAATCAAACTAAGAACTTGCGCAAAGTAGGAAGAACTTGCGCAAAATAGAGATCTTACGCAAACCGAAGAAAAATCACAAAAACTTCTAAAAAATCGATTTCAACACCGATTTTGATGAAATTTTCTTATACTAATACGATCGAAAACATCTTTTCAACACATTTCAATCAAAAATATCAATTAAAATCCATAAAATCTAAATTTCGTAAATCACACAGTTCGTTAAAAACGGTTTTTCAGAAAATCACAAAACCTCAAAATCAACCTTCAAAACTCGAATTTCTTGAAAAACAATGTGAATCAAAAAAATTCTACTATAAAAATCGAATCCAACAAACTGATTTTCAATGAGATTTGATCAAAAACACATCCGAATTTGATGAAAATCAAGAAAACGAGATTTTTCTTGAAAAATTCAAGAAAATCAATCAAATTTTAGATTTAAACCACAAATTCAGATTCGAAATAACAATCTCTCAATCCTCTCAAGATTCAGATGGCTCTGATACCAATTGATAGTCTAAGATCAATGAATCTTTAGAGAGAGAAAGTAGAGAGAGAGCAAGGATGCGCAAAACAAAGAATGTATTGATGTGTGCATGAAGGTTCTTTTACGGAACAAAGGCCAAAGGGACTTAAATACCCTTGGTCAGATACAACACAGATAGACTCTAAACACAGTATATGACCAAACCCTATAAATACAATGATTACTATAAAATCAGACCTAACAATGCTGATGAGGACTCTTCTGAGGAAGAAAGAACTCCAACAAATGGGAGATACATTGTAAAGGATCCCAGCAAATATAATGATGAAGACAGACGTCTTATAGCTCTTGATACTAAAGTCATAGCTATCATTGCCCTTTCTCTGCCTGATGAGGTCTATCACTCCCTTGTTAACCTTTCTACCGCTAAAGAAATGTGGTCCACTTTGTGTATTCTTTATGAAGGTACGTCTGAGGTGAAAAAGAGCAGAAAGATTGCTCTCGTTAGAAAGTACGAACTCTTATCGTATGAAGAGGGGGAATCTCTCTCAGGCTACTATAACCGTTTTAACGACCTTCTCAATGATCTAAAACTTGTGGGTCACATTTATGATAATGAGGAAGTCTTGTGCAAGTTCATGGACTGTCTTCCTGAGTTTTGGGAAAACATTTGTACTTGCATCAAGTCTACCAAGGATCTTGACTCTATGCCACTCACTGCTCTTTATGGCACTCTCTTCAACTACGAGCAGACTAAACTGCTAAGGAAGTCCATCACAAAAGACATTAAAGGCTCTTCTCTAACTCTTGTCAGTGATTCTTCCAAAAATATTGTGTGTGTTCCTAGAATCACCTATCCCTCTGATTCTGACCGTGATAGTCAAGAGGACCCTAATGATCCTTCAGAAGCCTACCTTAGTGAGGCTGATGATGAAGGTGAGGAAACTTCCAGCAAGCCTCGTTTCTCTTCTGGAAAATCCAGGTTTTCTAGAAGATCCTCTTCTACTGTTTCTAAAACCGCTTCATCTGACAAATCTAATGAGGAATGTTATAGGTGTGGGAGGAAGGGACACTTTGCTTCTGAATGCAGAAGCAGGTCCTCTGATAAATCTAGACTGCCCTCCTCTAACCGTACCTCCTCTAGGTCTGTCAGAACCAAGTCTGATTCCTACCAACCTTCCTTTCAAAAGTCAATCTCGTCTGTTCCTTCAAACTCTGACCGTGCTGAAAAGTACAAGGCCAAATACAAGAGAGAGAAGGAAAGAAATGCTTTTCTGGCCAACAAAGGAAAAGGTCTTCTTGCTGAATCTCATGATTGGGCAGATGAACCAACTTCCGAAAGTGACAAGGAAATGGCCAACCTTTGTTTCATGGCTAAACTAGATGATGTTGATGACTGTGAAACTTCTTCCACCTCTATGGCTCTTGTTACTGCTGAGAGCTCCACCTCTTCTACTCAGGTACATCCATTCTTTTCTCTATCCGATGCTGAGAAAATTGAAGCTTTTGACTCTTTGACCATTGACTTCTATGAAGCCAAAGATGCAAAGAAAAAGGCAAATGCTCAGATAAAATCTCTTTCTTCACAACTGCAAATTTGTCTTTCTCAGCTAAAACACTTTGACAAAATCAAGGTTGGGCTTGAAGATTTGAAAACCATAAATTTCACTCTTGCCAAAGAGAAAAATAAACTTCTCAAAAGATTCAAAAAGGAACAAGAAATTGTTAAAAGGTGGACAAGTTCCTCCAAAAACTTAGAAAGGATTTTCCAGGATCAAATACCTTGTGATGACAAGTCTGGACTAGGCTTTGGAAAATCTGACCTTGAACCTCCATCTCACACCCATGCTCCTTTCTCTCTTCCCTCATTCTATGAATCTTCTGAAGAGAACTACGACAACTCTAAACCTTTGGACTCTTCTGACCTCTCTAAAGATCTCAAGTTTGGGATGTTCATCAAAGCCAAGAACATTGACTCTCCTCATGAAAATGAGGAAGCCCAGGACTCAAAAGACTCTTCTAAACCCATTCTTGAGTCTATGTCCTCCTTAAAGATAAATGAGCCTTCCTCTTCTGAACCCAAACCTTCCAAAATTCCAACCAAAGTTCCTCAACCTTCTTCAAATAAATTATCTTCCTCTGAAAAAGGAAAAACGGTTGCCGATCTTCCTCCCAAAAAGAAATTTCCCAAGAAAAACTCAAAGAAATCTTCTTCTCTTCCTATCCCAAGACCAATGATGTTGAAAAAGCTGAATTCCAAGACACCCTCTTCTATTCCTTCACCTAACTCTGGTAAAGGTATCTTGGGTCCTAAGCCTCTTGACACTTCTCTATCCTCAAAGGCTATGAAAGTCAATGTGACCAGTCATCACAAGGAAGGTGATCAAAGCTCCAAAAAGGTTTTTATCTATAGAAAGTGTTATAACTGTGGTAATACCTTTCACCTTGCTAAGGATTGTCCTATGGAAAGATTTGATAGAAATACTTCCAAGGATTCCCCATCTTCGGCTACCGAACTACTGTTCATAGCCGCAGAAGTTAAAAAAAAAATTGGCTACATAACTACTGTTCATAGCCGCCGAAGTTTTAAAAAAAAATTTAATTTTTTTCGGCTACCGATTTACTGTTCATTTAAAAAAATATATTTTTTTCGGCTACCGATACTGTTCATCGGCCGCCGAAGTAAAAAAAAAAATTCGGATACCGAACTACTGTTCATAGCCGCCGAAGTTTTAAAAAAAAATTTATTTTTTTCGGCTACCGATTTACTGTTCTTTAAAAAAAATTATTTTTTTTCGGCTACCGCTACTGTTCATCGGCCGCCGAAGTAAATTTTTTTTTTAATTTTTGTCGTCTACCGATATTGTTCATCGGCCGCCGAAGTTATATAAATATATATATATATATATATATATGTTTTTCTTTTTGTTTTTTTCCTCTTCTTTTTCTCTCTTCTCCTTATACCTCTTCTTCGGCCGCCGAACCCCCCCACTTTCCCGCTCTTCTTCGGCCGCCGAACACCCCCCTCTCCCCCTCCCCTTCCTTCGGTCTCTCTCTCTACCCCCCCTTTCGGTTTCTCTCTCTCTCTAAACCCCCCCTTCGGTCTCTCTCTCTCTCTCTCTAACCCCCTCCTTTCGGTAGCTCTCTCTCTCTCTCTTCACATTCCCTCCCCTCTCCCCCTCCCCACCGACCCCCCTTCCTCCCAAGCCGAAACCCTCTCTCCCTCATCTCTCTCCTTCGGCTCCAACCCCCACCACCGAACTCCCTATCTCTCTCCCTCTCCCTCTCCCCTTGCCCACCGAACCCCCACCACCCCCCCTTATCACCCCACCGAATCCCTCTCCCCTCTCCCTACCGAAACCCCTCCTCTCCCTCACCCTCTCCTTTCCTTCCATCATTTTTCCCCTTCCCAAGACTTCCCCCTACTACCCATACCATCCTTTCCTTTTTTTCAAATCCTACCAAATCTTACCTTCTCCTTCCATAATCTTTTCCAAACCTCTTCCTTCCATCATTTTTTTTCCTTCCATCTATCCCATCCTATCCTACTATCTTCCCTTACTTTCTTTCTTTTTCTTCCATATCTTCTCTCTCCTCCATATCTCTCATCCCACCATATCACTTTTTCCCATCCCTACCATCTCTCCCCATAATTACCTACCACTTTCTTCCCTTCCTTCTCTCCCTTTTTTTCTTTCTTGTTAAAAAAAAAGAGCCCCAAAAAAAAATGGGCCACTGAATTTATGAGTTCTTCGTGTCTTGTAATTTTTCTGAGTGTCAATACCATCTTTTTCTATGTGTTGGTGTCATCATCAAATAGGGGGAGAAAAATTATTGGGTCTCTAATTGATTTGATGATGACCCATCGTCCAACACTAAGAAAGTCAAGAAGACCTCTCTCAACAAGGGCTCTCTATCCACCAATCGAACTCTCAGCTCAGGTATGATTTCCTTCATAAACTCTCCCGATCTACAATGGGGTGATCCTCGCAACACTCCGGTGTCCGAAGCTCCCTCATCTGTAGTGGCCCCATCTGCCCCGTCCCAAGTGAAGTCGACTAGCAAAAAAAAAATCTTCAAAGGCTTTCGGCACCTCCGCACTAGCTAAGATGACCATACGATCAAAAGAACCTTCGATTGTTGCCCAGGTCACACATTCCTCTTCAAAGCGGAGGCACTCACCTTCTTCCCCTTCCTCTCCTCTCAAGAGGCTGAGGAAGGTTTCAAGGGCAAAGCCACAAACTCCACCCACCGATTCTCCACAATCGGCAGGTGTTGAAATTTTCCCATCCGGTCCCGGGGACTCTGCTAAACCTAAAGCCACCTCCTTTGTATCCTCACAAAAGGATACAATTGTAAAATCAGGGACCCCTATTATTCCCTCATCAACCTTTTCCTTGGTTGATAAGGATGACTTGGACACCTCCCCAATCCAAGGTTCTTCTTCTCCACCTCACATCCTATCACCCGGGATTCTCAGTTCCGATGATTCTGCATGATCCAAGGATGAATCTGCCCTTCCAGGAGTAGGTTCAGAGGATCCCGAAAACTTTCTGACTTATTTATTTCCGAAACCATGAATTATTTGAGGGGGAGTATGTGTTGAGAGGGAGCAACTTACCACTCAAGCTTAAACTCTGTTGAAACTAATTTTGCGATGGACTGTGTGATCAAAACCACCTTACATTAGTTGAGGGGGAGTATGAATTGAGGGGGAGCATCCAACCACTCAAGTTCAAACATTTCCGGCTACTGTCTTCTATATCTTGGTATATATTTATTTGCTTTGTCATTCTTTACTCGTTTGTATAGCTATACTTTTTCTTTCATTTGTAAATGTCAGATATACATCTTCTCCGTGAAAAACCCGGGCTTCCACCTAAGCCATCACCACCACCTCCGGTAGGTTGCCAATGTTGGTCATTTTCACTACGATACACACAACTTTGGCCACCTCAGTATCTTCATCTCCATTTTTTTTTCAGACAAACCCATAGTCATCTTCCCCACCCGTCCTTGAATCTACCTCCCTACCCCAACGTGGAACAACTTGAAACCACCACATCGTGAAACCCATCCACGACCTTTTTTTTATCGACCTCCATTCCTACGGACTCACAATAGAGATATGAAACACCACCCCATCTCCATCTCCGGCTAACCCACTGCCACCACCTACTCCACCTCCATCCCATTGATACGATGATGATGTATGATATTGTGGTTTGCGGACACATACACACACACACACACACACACACATATATATATATATATATAGAGAGAGAGAGAGAGAAAGAGAGAAAAAGAGAAAGAGAGAGAGGAGGTGGTTTCATTTGCAAACCACTTTTATTATGTGTTGGGTCATCTGAAGATTTGAAGATGACCTCTCGATCTTCCATTTTATATCATCATACTTAGAATATTTTGAGGTTCTTTTAGCAGCTTGGTTTCTATACAAATGTTCGGTGAAGTCGAAGATCAACCGAAGAAGACAAAGAAGAAGAATATCTCTCAAAGCGGATTGAAGATAGATTCCTCAGCCTAAATCCAAGTATGCCTACTTGATCAACACCATTGGCCAGGATGGTGCCGATCTCAGTCTTCAGGAGCCGAAGACCTCTTCGGAAGCCGAAAATTTCTCAATCTTCGGAATCCAAAGACCTCTCAGTCTTTAAGAGCCGAAGACCTCTTCGGAAGCCGAAGACTTCTCAATCTTCAGGAGCCGAAGACTTCTTAATCTTCAAGGCCTGAAGATTTCTCTCTTCACATTGTACTTTTCTGACAAAGTATATTTGTGATATCTTGCATTGACGTGGATCTCATCTGAAGATCAGATAAAGTAAGCTTTGTCTCCTACACCATTTTAAGGAAAGGTCTACACCATCCTGCAGGTCAACACTTCAAGCCAAAACACCTCAAGACAAAAGGTACATCCTGTACCTGGCTGAAGACATGTGTCCATCCTTTGCTCAACAGGTGTCCCATGCATTTAATGCACGAGGCACTATATATATGGAGGATGCTTCAACATGCAAGATACCCAGCAGAACCAATTTTGCAACCTTCAAGTTCTCTAAGTGCCTGGCAACTTTCTCTCTACGAAGTTCAATTGTTTTCTAAGTGTTTTACAGTTGTTCTTCATTCTCTTTGTGTAAGATTGTTTGAATAGATTTCATCTATTCTCTTCCGCAACCATCAAAAGTTTTCTATGTGTAATTCTTGATTTCAAATCAATAAGAATTAAATTAAGTGAAAAATTGTGTGTATTGTATTCAACCCCCCCCCCCCCTTCTACAATACTTTTCTTATTTACTTACTGCTATTTGGGACCAACATTATGCAATCTTTTCAACCCTTATAGATGCCAATGATACCACCAATCAAAGGTTAAGATTCATTTGGGGGGCTATTTATGTTAATTAATTAATTAATTAAAAATAATAAATTAACAAAAATAGGATGGAAGGACATAATGATACATTGCAATTCCAAATTCAAATAAGGAAACCGGATTATTCTCTTTTCATAAAAGGAAACCAAATTATTTTAATATATTATAAATTCCTTTTTAATATATTATAAATTCAATAATATATTATTGAAAAAATAGTGAAACATAATAAAGCCTTAGGGGGGTGTTTGGTTCATGGATTTTGAAGGAATTGGAAGAAAATGGAGTGGGTAATTCTTTTGACCAAATTTCAAATCCTATGTTTGGTCCACGTAATAAAAGTGACGGAATCCTTTGAATTCAATTGAATTCCAAAAATTAAGGAATTCATTATTCCTTGGCTTAAGTGAAAAAAATTGAATTCCATCCGATTCCTACTAACCAAACGCGTGGTCAAATTTCATTTCAATTCCTTCAAAGTGGGCATGTATGCATACATATGAACATATAGATCATATGTGAATCATACAAGTTAATATATGAACTCGTCCCGTGTATTTGTAAAAATTACGAACCTGTCCTTCTATTTTTGGAATAGCCGCAACTTTTGATCAGTCAAAACCGCAATTTTTGACCAGTCAAAGACGCAATAATTGACCAGTCAAATCCGATCTTGACCGTATGAATGGGCTAGGATTACTTCTCCATTTCTCACACACTTAGCATTTCTCATTTGAACCTATGGTTGTATATATCTCTTATGAAGCCATCCTTACCGGTGGAGTCTATCTCCAGTTAAAACATATTCTCCGTGAAAACCCGGTCCCCTCCACCAAAGCCATCACCACCACCTCCGGTGGTTTGCCAATGTTGGTCATCTTCACTACGGTACACACAACTTTGGCCACCTCAATATCTTCATCTCCGTTCTTTTCAGACAAACTCATAGTCATCTTCCCCATCCGTCCTTGAATCCACATCCCTATCCCAACGTGGAACAACTTGAAACCACCACATCGTGAAACCCATCAACGACCTTTTATTTATCGACCTCCGTTCCTACGGGCTCACAACAGAGAGGTATTTCTAGGTATTGATTTGTAGATAGGGATTTATCATTTATTTGATGTAATAATGAAATTTTAAATTAGTTGTTCTGTCCAAATTTGAGGCTTATAGTTAATTAGTTCAATTGATTCACATATGAACCTACAGTCAATTAGTTCATATGTGAATCAGTTAATTAGTTCATACATAAATCACAAAGGTTCGTATATGAATTAGTTAAAAGAGTTCATATGTGAATTACATTGATTCACGTATGAACATATAGATCATATGTTAATCATACAGGTTCATATATGAACTCGTCCCGCGTATTTGTAAAAAATTATGAAATTGTCCTTCTATTCTGTTTCCTTCACGTCTCCCTTAGGTCATTGATTTGTGTTTCAAGTCCAGAGTTTTTTTCAACTCTCGCTCTCATATCTATAGGATTTGATTCATGGTTCCATCACCTTCATTTACATCGTTGATTTGGTGAATGTTTGTTGAATTCAAATCTTTCAGGGCTAAGGATGAAAATGGATTGGAGGTGGTCTTTGATGCAATGGACTTCAATATGTTCACATCTTTTTGAACACGATTTCAAAGCTCCGAGGGACCCTAACAGTGGCTCTGGCCGCCCTTTATTGGCTGCCCAATGATACTCCATATGAAAGCTTCAAGCTTAGGTAAAGTTTCTTTAAAATTTTGTCTATTCATATGGTTTTATTTAAACTTGTGGCTGGAAACTTAAAACCACGATGTATAAAGGTTTCAAGAATGGGGGTTTGGGAAGGGATGGGAAGATAATGCATAATGGGTGAGGGAAACAGTTCGATTTCTTTTGGAGGTTCTTCAAGCAAGTGATCTTGTAAACCAGGTTTGAAACTTCTAAACCATTATGACCCAACCGCAAATCTTTGACTTTGTGAATGGTGATTGTTTTTTCAAGGATTAATTACAACTCTTTCATGGTAGTATTATTGAAATATCACTAAGCAAAGGCTAATTAGTATTTGGTACAATTTTTCCAGGCGATGCAAGGAATGAAGAGTCAAGTTTCATTTTTTACATGGATATGAGATGAATGTCGATGTATTGAGTTTGAGTAGATGGTAAGTTTATTACTTTACGGCTAATTAGACTTTGTCCTAAAGGGGTATAGTTTTGTGTGGTTATGTTTTGGTTTCTCCTGAATTTGGACTACTTATGTGCAATCTTTAGGATTAGATTTTTATGATTTGATCTATGCTCAACTTATCTTTTCGTTTCAGCCCATTTTAGTTGAACTATAAATGGCTTTGGTTGTTTTTTTTTTTTTTGGTAACCGTGGGTTTCCGGGCCAGCTTACGCGCACCGACTAATAGATACAACATTTTGCTATCTTTTATTGTTGTTGCTGTTATTTTTCTGTCTCTTATGATGGAACATATTGGTGTTGTGTGTCTATATGGTTTCCAACAGTCTGTGGGAACTGTTCTTATCGCCCAATTTTTTTTTTTTTTTTGGAATATGGGGTTCTGCACAGATGTTGTAATAGAGAATTAGAGGATGGTTAACTTGGTTCATAGTTTGGTGGCATCAAAATATGTATGGTTTATGATTGCAATGCTGGGTCATTGGATTGATTTGTATTGGGCCTGTAATATTTCCAAAACTAAAGTTCAACTAATAGTAATAGTAATATTATAATGAGTTTTGGGCCTGAAGTTGGATTTTTTCAAAATTTATGGTTGGGCATCTTTGTTAAAATTGCATGTGGGCCATCTTTCCTGGATCATTTCCAGTTTTCCACCAATGCTTTGTTTCAAACAATTCAAAGGGTTATCTACTTTCAATTATTTGGATGATTATAGTTTCGGTCGGTAGGTGGATTTTTAACTCTAAGCTTGGTTTTAGAGTTAGGCCTATGCTTAGTATCTTCCCAAACATTTTCTTAGAAGACATTTTGTTTTCTTGGAAAATGTCCCTCGTATTTTGTGAGTTTTGCAATTACTTTGATGTTTAAAAATGAAATATATCTTGATAAAATATTTGCATTCCACCGTATTGTACGGATACACAACTAGTATATATATACACATACACATATTACACAACAATGGTGAGTTTGTTTTGATTTTTGATCGTGGTTTTTATTGGTGGATTTGTTCTCTCTATATTGTTACAAAAATCAAAAGCAAAAAAGGAAGACAAAAAAAGAAGATAAGTTGCAAATGGATGTTCTCATGGTGGAGGGGAAAAGAGAGAAAAAAAAAGGAGGGGAAGAGAAATAGAGAAATAAAATGAGGGAAATAAAGGTGAATGAAAGAAAAGTTACAGGTGGGATGAGTTCATGGTGTAGGTGGGATTTACATTTTTGGTCTCTTAGGTAAAAGACAAAAAAAATATGGCTAAAAGACTAAAATAACACTTGGCCTAACTGAGTTAACGGAATCTTTTTGATTTCGTTAATGTAAGGGACCCAGAACGTGCGTTATTGTATACACAGGTACCGAAAGTATAATAAACGCGTTTTAGGGACAATATCCAAAATATCTGCAAACCATAGGACCAGGAATGTAATTTACTCATTATTATTATTAAAACAGTTCTTAAAAAAATAGTAAATAAAAGATTTATACGAGTTTGCGTGAAGCGTTCACAGAACTTGTGGAAACATACAAGTCACAATATTTACATCAAGGCTCCCGGTATTATTTATTTTAAAATAAGTTTTTTTTAATTAATTATTATACTGGTTTTTTATAAATAAAAAAAACAAATTAATTTAAAAAAACAGATTAATTTTTAAATGTTGGATTTGGAATTGAAATGATAAAGAAAATAAAAAAAAAACATTATTATTGTTGTCCTTACATCTTTATCAGATGATGTGGATGGATTACTAAATCTAGAAATGTATATCTTCCATTTGATTCTTCAAAACGTTTTCTTTTATTATGACAAATTAACGAATAATGATAATAATAAAACATGCATGCAAAGATAATCATATATTCGATTTTTAATCCATTAAAATTTTGTGGGATTCGAATCTTACACTTTTAATGAAAAGAATTCTCTTTAGTTTTGTCATGTGTTTTCATATGTTATATTTATTGTATTACAAATATTTGGTAATAATGTTTAAAATTTGTTGGAGATGAAGATTGTTTCATCTCCATTAAGAACACAATCACAGCGGAAGAATAAGTTTACACAAACTAAAATTGTATATTGATTGTGATAGAGAATTACATACACGATGCATACATGTATATAGACACTGAAACGTTGCCATGAACAGTTGCAACTCTTTGGAAACGTTGCTAAAGAAACTGCCTTATAACTTCTACAAAACAGGCTTCTAAACTACCATGTATTAGACTCCTAGAAACTACCCAACGTGCAGGCCTGTGGCCCAAGACTTTGACCCAACAAATAACATAAAATGATTTTTGTCATTATCTTTTCAACATTCCCCCTTAATGACAAAAATAGTAAATTCCTTCATTCTTCAACCAACAATAACGAACTCATTGAATTCGTTTGATCCACTCGAGCTAACTTCTCCACCGGTAACATCCTCAATTTCTTCGGTAACATCAATCTTGGTTGGAGCATACACATTGCCCCTTTCTTGATCTTCATCCTTGCTAACAACTTGCACACCTTTAACAGTGTAATCTTTTGGATATATTCTCCCTTCTTTTGTGAACACGTATTTTTCACAAATCTCTTTAAACTTCTTCTCATACCATCTCTTGTAAACATCATCCATTTCAACATGCATTCTATCTTGCTTCTTTTCAACAAGATCATCCATCTCAACATACATTCTATCTTGCTTCTTTTCAACAAGATCATCTTTAACAATTTTCAAGTCATCCTTAAGCAAAATATCACAATAAATTGTGATGATTTCAACTTCAACCATTTAGAGCGTTTCTCCATTCAAAATATCTCTTACCTTATGTTTTTCTGTGGTGCTTTCTTCATCACCACAAATTTGCACTTCTTTGTTGTAGCTTTAAATATATTGATCCCAATCATTGACTTTCCCATGGAGAGTATCATCCATAGGCATACATTCCTTCTTGTTTCGGTTAATCCTTTTCAACCGCAACCTTCTGAAACTATTGATCACAATCCTTTTTGCAATCTTTTCTTTTCTAATTCGTACTGCATCAAGAATCGACTTCTTATTCCCTTGATCGAGCCTAAGGCTCTGATACCACTTTGTTGGAGATGAAGATTGATTCATCTCCATTAAGAACACAATCACAACGGAAGAATAAGTTTACACAAACTAAAATTGTATATTGATTGTGATAGAGAATTACATACACAATGCATACATATATATAGACACTGAAACGTTGCCATGAACAGTTGCAACTCTTTGGAAACGTTGCTAAAGAAACTGCCCTATAACTTCTACAAAATAGGCTTCTAAACTACCATGTATTGGACTCCTAGAAACTACCCAACGTGCAGGCCTGTGGCCCAAGACTTTGACCCAACAAATAACATAAAATGATTTTTGTCATTATCTTTTCAACAAAATTAACTTATAAGTATCATGTATAGTTACTTATAACCTACGCGCAACAAGCTAGGCCTCTTTAATCTTATAAAACTAATTGATAACCAAGTAATAAAAATATTTAAATGAATGATAATCATATAGTCCTACTATAACAACAACATACTATTTATAGTTATTCTTATCCAAAAAACCATGTATATACCGTCAATAAGACTAAATTAAATAATACATGTATGTTTTAAATCAAAAATATTAAATAATAATAGAATTTTGAATTAAACAAATTATAAAAAACGTAATTTATATAATACTAGGCGTACTTGCGCAATGCAGCATGATACATCACGATTTTAATGTTTCATTTTATTTTTTGTTTTTTTTATTGATTTACAGTACGATTTTGGATGGTTTTGAGAGAGTAATAACGGGTTTTTTATAAATTTGTTTAATTTAGCCTTAATAATATAATGCTTTTATATAAAAAAATTATTTATTTTGTTAGAATTTAATTATTATCTTATATATTTTAAATTCTTTATATTTAAATTAAGATGTTTATTATGTTTTGATTATGTTTATTAGTTAGTTATGAATTCAAACATATATCTTTAGAAATTTGTACTCGTGCATCATGACTTGTAATCTTGAATTTTAAGTAATGTGTATCAATAAACAATACTTAATGTATAAAAACTTGTTTTTAAGAGTTTTTTCGATAGTTTAATAATAATGAAATTTATTTTAGGTTTAATATTATATGTTTTTTTTTTAAATAAATATTAAATATTCTTAATTATATTTTAGATTTTTTATATCTAAAAATTTATTTTTATCATGTATTTAGTTATGCGGGAAGTGATTTTAGGGGAGTTAATGTGGTTAGAGATAGTGATTGAAAGTTAATAAACAGAATTAAATGTAGTACATAAAACTTTAATGATTGTTTTTAAGATATTTTAAGTAATTAAAATTAAATAGCGGTACATAAAGTTTTAGCAATTGTTTTTAAGAGTTTTTTATAAATGTTTTATAATATAGTATAGATTTGATTAACACTAATATCAAAATATATCTATATATAGAGGCGGGTTCATACGAGAACTGTATATATTTAAGAAAACAAGAAAACAGCCGAGTACATGCAAAATCATATATGAATCACATACAAAATCATATATGATTCCCCGCGACTTTGCACGAAACTAAAAGTCGTGGAAAAAGTCGCGCGTGTCCATTTTTTCCGGGTTAATGTAAAATCACATATGATTTTGTACATGATTTGTTGTTTTCTTGTTTTTTTAAATAATTAGCATTCTCGTTTGAACCTTCTTCTCTCTCTCTCTCTCTCTCTCTATATATATATATATATATATATGACGGTAAACAAATGAGAACAAAAAAAAGATTAAGGATCGTGAGGACCAATCTCAATCATCCAAGGGTTTTAATCTGTAACATCCTAAAATTTGAGGTGAAATAAAAATTGAAAATTTGGCAATATGACGTCTATAAATGGAGGAAACCAGTCCGCCCTAAATGGGGAACCAACAAAACCTGTATAATACGGATATGGCAACCAAACCAATTGTAAGTCAACCCAAAATGGGGATCAAGGTATAACAATTACAATCCCCAAATCTACATAAAGAATAAAGTACGACAACCTAATAATCTAACTTAGTTAAGTAAGATTAAGGTCGGGTGTCGCTATTCTTCCAAAATGGGCAATCTCTATAATCCATTGTATCGGTCACTATTTCTTCAAAAAGACCACTCACGACCCTGAGGTTGTTCCCTCAGTCCCGACGTGCCCCTCCGCTAAGCTGACCTTTCAAACATGACAACCAAAGAACAAGCGTTAAGCCTAAGCCTAGTGAGAACAAGTCAAATTAGAATGGAAGTACTAAACCCATTTGAAGTCACGCGGAGGATATAGCTGAGAGCTAAAACCAATAAATCAAATAAACCATTAGTGATTAAAATAAGGTACAAATAACACCAATCACATAATGAGCTCAACTCCTCTAAGTCTATTGCTCAAAAACATCAAGTCAACCCCTCTAGGTCTATTCTTGAGAGTTCCAAAACGGGGAACTCTAGCACAAGGAATTACACCTTACTGCCCATGAGACGTTGCCCGACCGTTTAGGCCCACACCTTACTTATCATGGTGACCCGATGCCTATTCCGTGCCAAGTGGTGAACCTAATGCCCAAAACAGGGACATAGGAACACCGTGCCTATGGATCCATTGCATTAAGACTAAATATCAAAAAAACATGCTAGCATATGGAATGCTCATATAAATCATGTAAGTAAGAAGATCGAATGTACGATGTTACCAACATATAAATCTTGACTCCCAACATTGAGGAGGCTTAAACAACAAAACTCATCAACAAAATACTATATATATATATATATATATTCCTCATTTAAAGTCAAGATTGTAATTTAATTCGCCCAATACTTGCATTTCCCAAACCCTAATTACTCCACTTTGGGTTCACCAAAATCCCATAGACTAAGGGTTGTCTATCAAGTGAGTGGAAATCAAGGGCATAATTATTTTTAGTTTAAAATACATTCCTTCATATTTACTTAGGTTACAAAACCCTAAATGTAACACCCGGAAATTTGTAAGGTAAGTATTTGTTCCTCTCATTTCATTAATTGTGATTATGTAAGTAAATGAAGTCCTTTATATGTGCATGATCATTTTTATAATGTTATAAAGCTACATGAGTTATATAATCATTGAATGTCTAAACCTCGTGCGCATTATCGAATTTGGTTGAGTTTTCAATCTGTTGAGGGAGTGGCGCGATAGTGCCACGCGATAGTGCCAAGGGCACTATCGCAGGGTTTGTACCGCGAGTTATGGTGGTGAGAGCGATTGTGACTCGCGATAGTGACATGGTCACTATCGCCAAGTCACTGTCGCGAGTTTTGTACCGTGGGCACCTTGTTGCTCGCGATTGTGACACGCGATAGTGCCCATGGCACTATCGCCGGGCACTATCGCCGTCGGGGGGCTGAGAGTTTAAATGAATCCTTATCTGATTTTAACTTCATTTCTTCACTCCTCTCTTCTCTTTGGCAATTTTGGAGCTTCCAAAACCAGTTCTCTCCCTCATAAAACCCTAACCCTCATAAATACAAACCCTATTTGGTAGTTGGATCCTTGATTCTTGCAATAACTCTTCTCAAGGAAGTATTTAATAGGGTTCTTCAAGTTCAGCCTCTCCTCTCCAAGACTCAATCTCTTCAAGCTAGGGTTTCCTATTTTCTAGGTTTTGGTCCAAAAACCTAGATTGTGAGTTTACTAAACTTTTGTCAAAACTAGATACACATCATAATCTTCTACTTGTTATTATTGTATCTTTACTTGAAATGTTCATCTCTACATGTTTAAGTGTTCGGGGTTTTTCCTTATATTTACATGTTTATAAATGTTTTGCCATGACTAAATGAAATGCATAAATTGTTATGGGGATGATTTTCTATCTGAGACACTATTTGGTGGTATCATGTTTATATGATGAGATTTTGGTCATACTAGTCTTGTAGTGGACTTTATAATGATTGGGACGGTGATATTGTACCCATGGTTGGTATTGAAATATCTTTGGTATATTGTGCCTTGAAACCTCCTATAATGTATGTTGGACGAACCAAGTCTGTAGACACTAGGAGGATGTAGTCTTGGGTGCCACCATGATGGTATGTGCCTAGACCTCCACCATTCGAGGTAATGCCATGGTTGTAGTCCTCGGATGTGTCGGGCCTTTCGGATGTCACTCTTAGTAGTTGGCATCAAGGTATATCGACTCTTTGGGTGGAACTTGATTGGTGCTATGGGTCTCCCTTATTGACTTCACATTTAATGAAATTTGGTTAACTGCTGATAAGAATTGTAAATGCTCCTATATGCTATTTCTTGTGCAATCTCACTAGGATTTTTGGCCTAACACTTGTTCGGTGTCGATGTGTATCTTAGGTTCTAGCAGCGCCGTTTCTAAGCAGGCCTAGTCGGTCTGTGGTGAGAGCTTGGGGGAAAGTGCTTAAGATGCATTTTTGGTGAAGCCATTGGTTAGACTTAGACAACACCCCTTTTGTAATCTTCTTTCTAGTTTAGAAATTAGATTAGTTGGTTGTTGCTTATTTTCGTTACATTACAATTGTAATTAACAGGTTTTTATAGTTCCCCATTTTTGGGAGGCATTTGCTATGGCAAATTATATACCACATTTTCGTTTTTTGGAAAGTTTTTGTTATCCCTATTTTTAGGGTGTTACAAGTTGGTATCAGAGTTTTAGTTTAAGTGAACTAGGTATTGTTTTAGAGTACCTAGACTTAAGCTTTAGATTTTATTGCCTCACTGTCCACTTGGGGTAGAAGTCCTAGGTGGGGAGAGTGTTAGGAATTACGGAATTACGCAAATTAAGAGTTGTAATTGTGGTAACAAGAATCCTTGTGTATGATCTGTTCATAATTTCACTTAGCTACTGCTATTGTGAATACATTGTTACGTAAGTATGCTTGCAAATGTTGTTATTACGATAATTGAAATGCGTGTTAGTACGTACAATGAGTTCAACTCGCTTAGTCTTTTCTCAATCCCTTTTCTCGTGTATGTATGGCAGATATCAATGGTAAACACTCAGAGCAGGTTACCGAATACGCCAGAGGGCCACGTGGAAATGGAATCTACTGCTGACCGACCTCCTTTGGTCGAAACCTCAAGGGGACCTCCCATACCCACTATCTTGGGAGGAGGACCCGAGAATATCCCATGTACGAACATTGCGGCTAACAATGCTATCATGGAAGAGGTGACTATGGAGACCAGAATAAAAGACAATATGATGTTGGCCATGAACTCGGCCATGGTCCAACAGCAAGAGTTCTTTATGAAGCTTCTGGAAGATTGAGATGCCAGTCACCGACAACCTGAGACGATGGCAGAAAACATCGTAATGGGGTCGGGTGGTGGACCGACCGTTGTGTTGACTGAAGACCAGGTGGAGAACGGGGACAAGAGAAAGGCCAAGGGATGCATCTACAAAGCTTTTCTGGGGTGCAAACAGAAGGAGTTTGCAGGTTCCGACAACCCGATTGCTTGCATGTACTAGCTTAAGGAGGTGGAGATGGCCTTCGAGTCTAGTGATTGTGACATCTCACAACGGGTCAAGTTCGCTTCTCAACTGCTTAGGGGAGAGGCTTTGATCTGGTAGAACCTCACTCGATCCGCCCTCACTCCTCAAGTTTTGGCCAAGCTAACTTGGCCGGTTTTCAAGGAAAAAATTATGGACAAGTATTGCAGTGAAAGGTCATTGGACAAGCTTGAGAGAGAGTTCATAGATTTGAAGAAGGGGACTTTGTCCGTTACCGATTACTCCAAGCTGTTCTTGAAAAAGTTAAATTTGGTGGGACATCTGGTCCCTGATGAGAGGTCGAAGATAAAAGCTTACCAACAAGGGTTACCGGCCGAGATGAGGACGGCGGTGAGAAATGCTAGAGGATCAACATTGCAAGAGGCCATTGAAGAGTTATTGCTTATAGAGGACGACATGATTGCGGAGAAAGAAGAGAGAAGGCAGTTCGGGGAGAAGCGGAAATGGGAAGGGCTATCTAGGCCCGTTCGGCAGTCTAAGCCGTTTGTGAGTGGAGGAATTGAGGGCAATCAGAGGGAAGATCGGTGGTGACACAAGTGCAAGACCAAGCACTCAGGCTCATGCAAACCAAGATCTTACTCGGGTCCGGTCGGTTGTGCCAAGTGCGGCTTTCCGGATGACTACTGAGGATGTTCTATCTGGGGACCAGTGTGTTTCGAGTGTCGGGAGCCGGGCCATATGAAGAAGGATTGTCCGAAGCTAGTGGGTGTCAACCGTGGGAATTCCTTTGGATCAACGGCGCGAGTCGATCAACCGTCGAGGGCGCCAAGCCGAGCTTTCCGGATGACTACCGAGGAGGCAAAAGAGACCGCTGATGTTGTTTCAGGTACGTTCTTAGTAAACTCCTTGCCCGCTCGTGTATTGTTTGATTCGGGTGCTACATGTTCCTTTGTATCGGATATTTTCTGTAAACAGTTCGTCACTCCTAGTAGTGTCCTTCCTGATGCTTTAGTAGTAGAAGTAGCAAATGGAGATCAAGTGATCATCTGAGACTGTTTGCGTGATTGTTCTATAGTGATCAATGGGAATCCATTTGGAGTATACTTGCTACCTATGACTATTGAGGGGTTCGACGTGGTCATATGCATGGATTGGTTGTCAAGGCATAAGGCCGACATCTTTTGCTCTAAGAAGATGATCCAAGTACCATTGTCGGAAGGCGGAGTGGTTACCATCTACGGGGAGAAAGGGAAGAGTAACAACCCTATCATCTCCTCTCTTAAGGCTCGCAAGTTTCTAGCGAAGGGTTACCCTTCGTATCTGGCTTATGTGGTGGACGCGAAAAAAGAGAAGAAGTCGGTGGAGGACGTGAGGGTCGTACAAGACTACTCGGATGTCTTTCCGGAAGACTTACCCGGGTTACCACCGGAAAGACAAGTGGAGTTCCAAATCGACCTCACTCCAGGAGCGGCTCCGATAGCCCGTGCTCCCTACCGATTGGCCCTGACGGAAATGCAAGAGATGATGATGAAACTTTAAGAGCTATTGGAGAAGGGTTTTATCCGACCGAGTTCGTCACCTTGGGGAGCCCCGATATTGTTTATGAAGAAGAAGGACGGATCCATGCAGATGTGTATCGACTACCAAGAGTTGAACAAAGTCACGGTAAAGAAAAAGTATCCTCTACCTCGCATCGACGATCTTTTTGATCAACTCCAAGGCGCAGGATGCTTCTCAAAGATTGACCTTCGGTCCGGGTACCATCAAGTGAGAGTGAAGAAGGAAGACATTCCGAAGACGACTTTCCGAACGTGATACGGTCACTACGAGTTCTTGGTGATACCCTTCGGCTTGACCAACGCTCTGGCCGTATTCATGGACTTGATGAACCGCGTGTGTCGCCCATTCTTGGACAAATTCGTGATTGTCTTCATTGACGATACTCTAATCTATTCAAAGGACGAGTCTGAGCATGAGAAACACTTGCGGGAAGTATTAGAAGTCCTCCGAAGAGAGAAGTTGTTTGCAAAGTTCTCAAAGTGCGAATTTTGGCTCCATGAAGTGCAATTCTTGGGGCATGTGGTATCTAAAGACGGAATGAAGGTAGACCCGGCAAAGATAGAGACGATGATGAGTTAGGAAGCGCCAACGAGTCTGACGGAGATTCGAAGTTTCTTGGGTTTGGCGGGCTATTATAGACGTTTCATTCAAGATTTCTCTAAGATAGCTTCGCCACTCACTTCTCTTACAAGGAAGAATGTCAAGTTTCTTTGGACCGATGTAAAAGATCAAGATTTTTAAACGCTCAAAAAGAAGGTGTGTGAAGCTCCTATCCTGTCTCTACCCAAGGGATCGGATGATTTCGTGGTGTATAGTGATGCTTCCAAGATGGGGCTCGGGTGCGTGCTTATGCAACGTGGAAAGGTGATATCTTATGCGTCGCGACAACTAAAAGACCACGAGAAGAACTACCCGACTCATGACTTGGAATTGGCAGCGGTGGTTTTTGCTTTGAAGTTATGGCGACACTATTTGTACGGGACGAAGTGTACACTCTTCACCGATCACAAGAGTCTTAAGTACATCTTCAAACAAAAAGAACTCAACATGCGACAAAGAAGGTGGCTTGAACTTCTAAAGGACTACGACTATGATTTACTCTACCATCCCGGTAAGGCCAACGTGGTGGCGGATGCGTTAAGCCGAAGGAGCCATGATGGTGGTATCAAATTGTCCCTCACAAGGATCGACGTGGTATCGAGTTTGTTAGAAAACATCAAGACGTGTCAAGTGGAAGCACTTAAGGAAGAAAATCTCAAATCTGAGGTTATGGCAAAGCAGAGAGAAACATTGACGGAAGACAGTCGTGGACTTAAACTCTTTCAAGGACGGATATGGGTGCCAAAGTTTGGGGGAAATCGAGACCTACTCCTTGAAGAGGCCCATAAATCGAAGTATTCTATTCATCTCGGAAGTACCAAAATGTATAGGGACTTGAAATTGGATTAGTGGTGGCCAGTGATGAAACTAGATGTGGCTAGTTACGTGGAGAAATGTGTCACGTGTCTCCAAGTCAAAGCGAAACATCAAAGACCGTACAGAAGTTTACAACCGTTGTCCATTCCCGAGTGGAAATGGGACAACATCACCATGGATTTCGTGACGAAACTGCCGAAGACTTTGCGAGGCCATGACACCAAGAGTGCACACTTCCTTGCGATGCGAGAGACTTTGCCAATGAAGAAATTGGCCAAGCTTTATATCGATGAGGTGGTGTCAAGGCATGGGGTTCCGCAATCTATTGTATCAGAGCGGGACAGTCGATTTACATCAAACTTTTGGGCTAGCTTACAGAAAGATTTGGGCACCAGATTAAATCTGAGCACGACATGCCATCCTCAAACGGACGGTCAGAGCGAGAGAACGATTCAGACGCTAGAGGACATGTTGAGGTCGTGTGTCATAGATTTCGGAGGAAGTTGGGACTCACACCTACCCTTGGTGGAGTTCGCTTATAATAATAGTTACCATTCTAGCATCGGAATGGCACCGTTCGAGGTGTTATATGGACGAAAGTGTAGAACTCCGGTTTGTTGGCTCAAAGCGGGCGAGAAGCAATTCGCCGGACCGTAAATAGTTCAAGAGACGGTGGATAAAGTGAAAGAAATTCGAGAAAGACTGAAGGCGGCTCAAGACCGACAGAAGAGTTATGCTGACAAGAAGAGGAGACCGGTCGAATTTCAAATGGGCGATCGTGTCATGTTGAAGGTATCTCCATGGAAGGGGATTATCCGATTTGGAAAACGTGGAAAACTCGGTCCTTGTTTTCTTGGTTCGTTCGTCATTTTGGAGAATATTGGACTTCAAGCATACCGGTTGGATTTACCACCGGAGATGGATGGAATACATCCTATCTATCACGTATGTTATCTTCGGAAATGCCTAACCGAGGAGGAAAGTGTAATTCACTTGTTGGAAATTCGAGTAGATTATGGGAATCGTTGCGTGGAAGAACCCGAGACGATACTAGAGTCGAAAGTGAAAAAGTTGCGGCACAAAGATGTAGTCATGGTTAAAGTTCAATGGAAGCACCATCGGGGTGCTAACATTACTTTGGAGTCTGAAGATGATATGAAGAAGCGTTATCCTCATCTATTTAATCTAGGATGAGATTTCCGGGATAAAATCCCAATTAGGTGGGGAGGATTGTAACACCCGGAAATTTGTAAGGTAAGTATTTGTTCCTCTCATTTCATTAATTGTGATTATATGAGTAAATGAAGTCCTTTATATGTGCATGATCATTTTTATAATGTTATAATGCTATAGGAGTTATATAATCATTGAATGTCTAAACCTCGTGCGCGTTATCGAATTCGGCTGAGTTTTCGGTCTGTTGGGGGAGTGGTACGATAGTGCCACGCGATAGTGCCAAGGGCACTATCGCAGGTCACTATCGCGGGGTTTGTACCGCGAGTTGTGGTGGTGAGAGCGATTGTGACTCGCGATAGTGACATGGTCACTATCGCCAAGTCACTGTCGCGAGTTTTGTACCGTGGGCACCTTGTTGCTCGCGATTGTGACACGCGATAGTGCCCATGGCACTATCGCCGGGCACTATCGCCGTCGGGGGGCTGATAGTTTAAATGAATCCTTATCTGATTTTAACTTCATTTCTTCACTCCTCTCTTCTCTTTGGCGATTTTGGAACTTCCAAAACTGGTTCTCTCCCTCATAAAACCCTAACCCTCATAAATACAAACCCTATTTGGTAGTTGGATCCTTGATTCTTGCAATAACTCTTCTCAAGGAAGTATTTAATAGGGTTCTTCAAGTTCAGCCTCTCCTCTCCAAGACTCAATCTCTTCAAGCTAGGGTTTCCTATTTTCTAGGTTTTGGTCCAAAAACCTAGATTGTGAGTTTACTAAACTTTTGTCAAAACTAGATACACATCATAATCTTCTACTTGTTATTATTGTATCTTTACTTGAAATGCTCATCTCTACATGTTTAAGTGTTTGGGGTTTTTCCTTATATTTACATGTTTATAAATGTCTTGCCATGACTAAATGAAATGCATAAATTGTTATGGGGATGATTTTCTATCTGAGACACTATTTGGTGGTATCATGTTTATATGATGAGATTTTGGTCATACTAGTCTTGTAGTGGACTTTATAATGATTGGGATGGTGATATTGTACCCATGGTTGGTATTGAAATATCTTTGGTATATTGTGCCTTGAAACCTCCTATAATGTATGTTGGACGAACCAAGTCAGTAGATACTAGGAGGATGTAGTCTTGGGTGCCACCATGATGGTATGTGCCTAGACCTCCGCCATTCGAGGTAATGCCATGGTTGTAGTCCTCGGATGTGTCGGGCCTTTCGGATGTCACTCTTAGTAGTTGGCATCAAGGTATATCGACTCTTTGGGTGGAACTTGATTGGTGCTATGGGTCTCCCCTATTGACTCCACATTTAACGAAATTTGGTTAACTGCTGATAAGAATTGTAAATGCTCCTATATGCTATTTCTTGTGCAATCTCACTAGGATTTTTGTCCTAACACTTGTTTGGTGTCGATGTGTATCTCAGGTTCTAGCGGCGCCGTTTCTAAGCAGGCCTAGTCGATCCGTGGTGAGATCTTGGGGGAAAGTGCTTAGGATGCATTTTTGGTGAAGCCATTGGTTGGACTTAGACAACACCCCTTTTGTAATCTTCTTTCTAGTTTAGAAATTAGATTAGTTGGTTGTTGCTTATTTCCGTTACATTACAATTGTAATTAACAGGTTTTTATAGTTCCCCATTTCTGGGAGGCATTTGCTATGGCAAATTATATACCACATTTCCGTTTTTTGGAAAGTTTTTATTATCCCTATTTTTAGGGTGTTACACTAAAATACCCAAAACGCACATTTAGGTTAGAAAAACATGGAGGACTAAAATACAAGAGATATAATCATATATTGAGGTTCAAAGAAGTGAATAAACTCACCTTGCAAAGTGTAACACCCGGTTTTTCGTGAGCAAGTTCCCGTCTTCTGTAGGTAATCTCTCCGCTTTCCGCCTATCTTTTTGAGTGGAAAATGTTGTACTTTCGAATCTTGAGTCGACCCATGCGAGAATCTCGAGTTTTGACCTTTTTCTGGCTTCGGTACGAGTGGCGCGATTGTGACTCGCGATAGTGACATGTGTCACTATCGCGTGGCACAATCGCCAGGGGTGTACCACCCGCGGTACATTCTCCGCGATAGTGCCCTTGCGATAGTGACAATGTCACTATCGCGTGGCAAGGTCGCGCACGGCGTCTGGTCCTCTAAATGTCCGAATTTTCACCATTCTCCTCATTTCTCACTTCTATCTTCTCCCCTTTTTTATCTCCCAAACCTCAAAGTCGAACCCTAACCCATTTTGAGGGTTTTCCCCCTTGAACCACATGATTCTTCATTATCTAGTTAGTGAGATCTTGAACCACCAAACCTCCATCTTCATCTTCCTCATCAAGTTCAACGTGTGGGAGCTCGGGTTGATGAGTTGGATTGGGTGTCCTCGGAAAGTCTCATCATCTAAAATGGTAAGCTTCCTTGATTTAATGTTATAGATGCTCCATTGGTGTTTCTCTAGTGTTTGGTTTGTCAAATCTCGGATTTGATAGTTTTGGAGAAACTAGGGTTTTGATCTCATTTGGGGATTTTAGTAAGTAATGTTTTGGGAATGTTTCTAAATGGGTTGGTATGTATGGATCTAGGTTTTGGAAGTCCTCGACCTGAAGATTCAAGCGGCCTTCAAAAGAGCTCGTTGGGTGAAATCTAGATTTAGCCTAAATCTAGCACGGTGAGTTCAAGTTGATTTGTGAAAACGGTGTACATGCCAAAATGTTCATTTTAAAGTGTTTTACATAAAATGGTTAACTGTTGATAAGTTTTGTGTATTTTGAAGTAAAAATATGTTTTACTTGGTTATATGTGAAAGAGTGAGTATTTTGATAACTTTTCATATTTAGTAAACTTGGGTTGTGTTAACCTCTTAAAATGCTTATATTGGGTTTTGAACATTTCAACAACTAAATAGCATGATTTACGTATTCTTGGTGATTTTGTACAAGTAAGATCTATATTATGATTTATGCATCTTTGAGGATTTTGTACAAATGAAGTCTATTCCATGTTATATGCATGTTGGTGTAATTGCATTCATAAACCCTTTGGAAAACCTTTGATCCCATTACGTGTTGAGTTTTGGGTTAAGCTCGTCTTTGAAGTATGTGTCTTCGTAAACGTTGTTTAAAGGCATTTCATCATCTGGGGGACCGGTAATTGTTGGTCAAATGGATTTTTGAGCATTTTAGCTCGGTATTGGCTTAAAAGAGTCTTGAGGACATTTGTCCGGTTTTAATGGCTCGATGTAGAGTCCAATTTGTGATTTACGTCTTACTGCATTTTATTGCATATTATCGATAGTTACAGACTCGAGTGTTGTAGTCATTCATGAGTAGTCATGTAAATTTAGACTGTGTTGCATTGGATCCATAGGCACATAAGTCAGTCTTATTTGATGGTCAATTGGGTGGTACGGGGTTGGACTCCGGGACTCATGGTTTATGCCCTTGTCTTTGCAAGTAGGCACTAGGAGGGTTGAGCCCGGTTGAGCTATCATGACTGTGGGCAGTCCTCTGATGGGCGTTTGGGGCCTTCGTCGTTTGGGGCAATGCCTTCGTTGTATCCCCGTGGGCCGAGCCTTTGGCGATAATTTCGGTGGTATTCGCTAAGGTCAGTTGTCTCTTTGGGTGTAACTTGTCAAGGAGTCGTAGGGGCACTTGGGCTAGCGTGTCATGAAGTATCATACGATCAACGTTGTTTGAGTGGCATACTTTTGTGTTCCCCCGCACTCAACGGATACGGGTATCCCCCGTTATCGTCCCGCTGTATTTTGGATATTTAATTGTCCATGCTTTAATATTTGGATTTCATTCCATTTTATGGTCGCAGAAGTATTAAGTTTCAGTTCCATGTTCTAATGGCGTATCATATTTATATGGATTGCTTTCCGTTAATTAAGGGTCGAGTATTATGTCCCATCCGAGTTTTGGGTGTTTTGGGATCTGAAGTATTATTTACCTTTTCACAAAATTGGGTATCGAACTATGACCCCGTTTGGGCGAGTTCCGGGTTACATCGTTTTATACGAAAGGTGTGTTAGAGAGCATCGTCTTTAAAAGTGCATATTATGGGAAAATGTGTTGTTTCCATTTTGAAGTATAATATTTCGAAGGATCTTGCTTTAAACTGAATTCCTTTCTTTTAAAAGATATATTCATTCATGTTAAAACTCTTGAGCTCACTAGGCGTTAAGTCTAACCTTTTTATTTGTCGGCATGTGCATCAGTTTCCTTTCGGGGGTTCAGTTCTAGCAGTTCTTTGAAGAGTTGAGCCTTAGCCTTACAAGAGTGAGTAGTCGGTGAAGTCTTCCGCAAGTTGGAGTTAGTAATTGTTATTGGGTTTAGTAACACCCGTCCTTTTCATAGAGTGTATGTATAGGATGATTGTGAGCGTTGAAGTTAACTCCCAATTTATGTTGTAGTTCGAAGTATTTATTGATGTATTTAGAAAATTTTTATAAGTTGCTATCTTCAGATTTAAGGGTGTTACACAAAGATTATACACAAACCCTAGGTGTTAAATGAACCTAGAGGAAGATGAGAAAGTTCCTTAAAGCTTTATATCCTTAAGCTTCTTAAATCAAGCTTACCAAAACCTAATTTGAACACCACATAAGATTTAATGCTCTTAACCAAGAGGAATCAATGAAGAGAGATGAAGAAACCTACCTCACAATAAATGAAATCGCCCAAATCAGTTCCCAAAAGCAGAAAATAGGTTTTGAGTCGTGAAAATGGGTTTTAAAGGGGTCTGGGCCCGACCGCGACCTTGCCCCGCGATTGTGACATTTGTCACAATCGCCTGTCACAATCGCCCGCTAACACGACCCCGCGGTACAGATCTCGCGATAGTGCCCGGCGAGAGTGACCCTTGTCACAATCGTGGGGACTGTCGCCAATTCCTCCTGAGTTTCGGTACAATCCTCGCGATAGTTCCCTGCGAGAGTGACCCTTTTCACAATCGCCCCGCGAGTACCGAAGCCCCAAACTTCCCAGATTTTGACCCGAGAAGCCCACGATCCAAATTCTAAGTCTAACGATAAAATAGAACATGATCGGTTTAACGGTATGTGATTAAAATGCACATGTAGAGATCGTACCAAAATACGGGTGTTACATAATCAAAGGCAATTAAAAATTTGGCATTTTTGTAATATATGTGAAAATGGTATATAATCTCATGTCTAATTTGAAAGTTTGAGGGAAAAATTGTAATTTGAGTTTTGAAATAAGAAAGACCACGACTAAAAAACCCAATTCATCAAACCTAATTCCTCTAGGACACGAAGGGGAAAATCGTTCACCGTCGCCCTTAACCTCCACCACCCTCGACGGAGTAGCGCCTGAAGACGACTCCATTTTCCGGCTGTTTCTGCAGCGGCTGCCGTTGTACCTCCGATACTTCAATCTGAAATCCGAACACGACCTAAGTCCTTCTCCATTCGGCTGCTGCCAGAACTCCGACAAAATTCCATCTACCGTACGAGGCGGCAACGACACCATTGCAATGGTGGAGAGACTTACAGGAGCATTGTTGTTATCATCGAAACTTGGATCTTGAAAGACGGGTGATTGATCGATGGGGAAAATCAGTTTTGTTAAACCTGAACAGGTTCGTTGAATTAATCAGTGATTGATTCGTATAATTTCATAAATTTATTCATCAAATTATTCAATCTGATGAGTTTTTGTTATTAATTGCAGGTAGTGAAAGCAATCAACGGACTGATGACCGGAGACGATGAACAAATAACGGAACTGGAAGAATTGGAGCGGTGTAAATCAGCGATCGACGAGAAGGCGAAGAAGTGGGTCCGAAGAAAATGGAGTCCTTGTACACCGATGATTATGAAATCAAATATGAATCGGTGTTTATAGACATAAATTGTATTTGATTTCATTAGGTGAAAATAGATTATAGATGAAATTTGTCTTTGATTTCATGTGGTGAAATAAGGTTAGCATGTGTTTCATTTGGTGAATTTGTGTGTTTCATATGGTGAATTAGTGCGTTTCATCTGATGAATAAATATGTATGTTTCATCTGGTGAATCTTGCTACCAAAATGACGATTATGCCCTTTTCATGTGGTGAAACAACTTTTAATTATAACCGTTCATCTAGCCTAACAAATATATAATTTCATAAATATATTGATTATTTCCTAATAAAAAGTATTATCACAATTAATAAACTCAAATCATCTTCCTTAAATATTCAAATCATAATAAATGAATCTTCATTATTTCTATAAATATCTTAATTAATTGGTTTCTATTGTTTGCAACATTTGCATGGTTTGCATTTGATTTGCCCCCTCTCTCTCTCTCTCTCTCTCTCTATATATATATATATATATATATATATATAGAGAGAGAGAGAGAGAGAGGAAGGTTCAAGGGAAAATCTCAAAAAATGGAAAACTGAAGCACACTCTGGTAGCCTTTGATCTGGACGGTGTGCACTTGTGCATACAATTAATTTATAACATGCACATGTGCATATACACATGTGCATATGCATAAGTGCATAATATGTACACGTGCATAAAAACAAAAAACAACAACTTAATTACTTGTATGCACAAGTGCATACCGTTCAGATAAAAGTCTATCAGGGTGTTCCTCAGTTTTCCGTTTTTTTGAGACTTTTCCCTGAACCTGACCCTATATATATATATATATAGAGAGAGAGAGAGAGAGAAAGAGAGAGAGAGAGAGAGAGAGTCAGGTTCAAACGAGAATATTTTCGTGATTTAAGCATTATTAACATGCTCGTTCTTAAGCCTGTTAAAACTGCTTCTTTGAACAGGCCCCCAAAATTATGGGGGCAATTTTACTTTTCTTAGGCCTAACCTGTAACCCAAATTCAAAAAATGGATCCCTAATTTCAATCCAGAAGAAAACGTATGCATATCGACCTCGGTTGCAAATCAAACTCAATAACTCTTCAATCTCCCTCTCGCATATCGACCTCGGTTGAAATTCCTTTGATGATTTGGTTCTTCAAAGATAAAGACAACGACTCAATTCCAAACGACTTCCTCTTCTTCCTCTGTATAATACGACAGGTTTTCTAGTTTTGAATCTTAGATTCTTCATCCTCGCATCATGCCCAAACATACAGTACATCTGTCGACTGGTTCTTACTTCTTAGCATCAACAATTGATTTGGATTTTAGGCAATTGGTTCTTATTTCTTAATACGACAGAATTGAAGTTTTGGACCATTTGGTTCTTGATAAATCATTGGACCTAACAATGAACAGGTTAATTTCATTTTAAATTTCTTAAAATTTGATTTTTTTTTGTCTCGTTTCATAAACAACGGTTGTTTTTTTGTGTAAATTAGGTTCTTACTCTCACCTATTTAGGTTAGGTTCATTGTTTTTTTTGTAAATTACTATTGTTTTGTGTGAATTAGATTCAGATTGTTACTTACTTAAGTTTAGATTCATTGATTCAAATTCTTAATTTCTCAGATTATGTTCAGGAATGATAATGTTAATTTTTCATATTGTTTAGGTTAGGGAAATCAAAATTAACATAATGTTTAGGACTTAGGTTTAATTTTTGGAGACGGTTGATTATGAAAAATTGATTGAAGACTTTGTTTCAAAAAATGTTAGAAGAATGATTTTGGATTAGTGGATTTCACATTACTTTGTCATTTTAAGCGTTTTTCTACTTTTATTTTGTAAGACGTTTAGTACAATATATGGTATGTGTTTTTATAGCTTATTTTCTTTATTACTCGTTTTATGTGTAACAAGGCCTCCAAAAAAATTGGAACGACCTTGATTATTAATTTTTTATTTATTTACTTTTTATTTTTACAATATTAAAATAAGTGTGATTTAGTTTTTCATTTTAAATATTTATTTTTTCTTGAATTAATCTATTTAAGAATTTTTTAAAATTTTCGTCAAAAATCACATGTGATATCCAGAATTATGAATTGCGTTTTGAAATACATGCGATCTTATACATTTTAGTGACGGAGGAGACCCGATTCCATAAAATGTGACGGTACACAAAGTAAACCCATTTTATGTTGTTAAGACTAGTCATATAAACAAGCACACGCAAGGGATGTCAGACTCGGTGGCTTTAAACTTACACCCACGGAATGTCAACTTCAACCGCGAAAGGTCCTTACGTTGAGTTCCTCATCCAATATCGTGTACTAGCACGTAGGACTTACAGCCCAATCCGATGCCTAAACGTGCCTCAATGTGGAAAACTAGTGTTCCATCATTGAACATAATGATTCCTAGCGCAAAGGATGTCAGGCTCGGTAGCTTTAAACGTACACCCACGGGATATCAACTTCAACCATAAATGGTCCTTACGTTGAGTCCCTCATCCAATATCGCAACCAAAGCTCTAAGTCGAGCTATCAAAACTGGACAAATGTCCTAAAACCCAATCATAATAAAATACCAGGCCACAGGCTCAAACAACCAAATGACTCATTGTCAAAGGAAATAAAATGCAATAAAGCGCACTCGGCCAACGTTTATGCAAACACATGCTCCAAGGTACACGACCAACTCCAACACAACTTAGATTGAGACAGATTATTTTCCAAACAAAGATATACCATTGACTCTTTCAAAACGTCTCATATCACAAGGATGAACATTTCTCCAAAACACATAGTAAGAGTATTTACACCAAAAGACTTATACCCGTAAAATAATTCGTTAGAATTGTCAATGCTTAAGATTTGCCCATCAAAATACTTGGAATGCGTCTTTTCCCCAAAACCAAAAGATGTACAATTCCCGAAATATTCACAAGGTCGGGAATGACCAAAACCCAATGACTCACACGTTGATACTTTCAAAACATCTCATAACCCGAACTATGCCTATTTCCAACAAACACAAAAATTCATCTTGACCAAATAATCCCCATTTTATGCAATGCATTATTAAAACATTTTCCTTAATGGCTTATTTATCAAAATGCCCCAAAAGTCCCAAATGGGGGGGGGGGGGGGGGGTTTACAAGGTTTATAAAGTCAACACCTCAAATAATTAAACTCACCAAATAACTCGACAAATAATAATTTCATGTAAACACATAAACATTTTACATTTTAAAATAGGCATTTTGGCATGTACAACGTTTTCACAAATCAACTTGAACTCACCTTGCTAGATTTAGGCTGTTAGAAAATGTATGCTAATTCAAAGAAAAGATGTGTAAACAATTGATTAGAACGCGATAAGGATCACTATCCTTAGGATATTATTAGCCCCCACTATCAAGGTTGTTTGGGTTTAGGCTAACACACCCCCAGGAATTATCTAATCAATAGAATAAGTTTTAACAAAAAAAACTTATTCTCAAGAACATTATCTGTAGAAATTCATGAAGAACTAAGAGAGAATCAAGAGAGGATTAAAAAATCATTCAAATGATGGAATAAAGGCACATATATATAGGTTTTGACATATAACTAATTTGGATAAGTTTAACCAACTTGAAACTTTATCCAAATTCAAATTATAACAGAAAACCTGTCAAAAACGGTCATAAAATTGCCATCAGTGATGAATGCGACTTTGATGCGGGTTAGGTCGCATGGAACCCACATTAGACATTGTGTTTCACAACAAACAGAAGAGAATGCAGGTTTGGTCGCATGAAACCCACATTCTACACTATTTTCAAGCACAAAAAAATATGATTTTATTGAAATCGCACACGCACAACGTGCTAGTGTTATCTTTTGACCGTTAAATGTATGTGTAAAATCCACCCAACAAGGCCAAATTCCCCTTAGTTCATTTGATCTCTTAAACAACTCTACAAGTTGTTTAAGAATTATAAACTAAGAAAAAGTTTATCACTCTTCCAATGTGGGACAAGTGATAAGCCTAAAATGCATACATATATATAGCTAACCAAAACAAGTAAGATTCCACTATTCTTTCTATGTGGGACAAATCTCACTATGAAGACTATATATATAACATAGGCTAAATCTAGATTTTACCCAACTTGAGCTCCTTTGAAGAACACTTGGATCCTCAAGCCGAAAATTTCCCAAAAACCTAGATCCATACATTTCCAACCATAAATAATCATATTCAACCATAAAGAATCATTCCCCAAACATTAAACATGAAGATCCCAACTTATACCAAAACCCTAACTTTCTTAGATGAAGAAAATAGAAGATTACCTTACCCACAACTTAAATCCATCAACAATGCACTCCTAGGTCACCAAAATGAGCCACAAACTTCCCATCTTCAAAATAGATAAAAGGTTGGGTGAACCCTAAGAAGCTTGGTGGAGAAGATGAAGATGGAGGGATGATGGTTCTAGCTTCCAAAACTTGTTAGATGGTGAAGAATCACTTAGATTTAGGGGAAAACTCTCAAAAATGGGTTAGGGTTTGTATTGGAGGTTAGAGGGTCGATTTGGGAGAGAAATGGGGAGAAGATTTGAGGTTTGGATGAAAAATGGGGTTTGGGACCGGTTTTCTCTCTTTTAAATAAGCACAGTGGCTCCGCACGGATGGCGGCGCGGCCTGACCCGCGTGGGGCACTGTGGAAGTTTTTCTTTGCTATCTCTTCGGCCAACGATTTCGGGGTGTTACAGTTCTTTATACGCACTAATATGTGGGGAATGGAAAATGGCAACAACTTTTGGGTTATTTAGAGGCCAGTAGGAGGCAATTAAATATGCCTAAAATACTAATGGTGACAATACTTATAAATGTATTTTCTACTCCTAAAAAAAGATAAATTGATGACAATTTGGACCTTGGATTTATATGATAAAGAACGCATCAAAAACCCTTTTGTTTCCAATCACCATGTTCAACCATTTTTGTGATAAAAGAAGTTTACCAAGTTGTACTTCTTTAGGCATCAACTTGATGCTTACTATTTGCTTTCTTTTTTAAGAGAGGTAAAATTTGATGTACTGACATTCAAGAAGCAACACCCTTGAGTCTTGGTCATGATTGAGAGAACCCTCAATTCTAGATTGGAGCAAAACGTGTATTTCCCGGAAACTCAATTCTAGATGCTCAATGGATTAAGAGAGTTGCCCAAGTTTTATCAAACAAACGTATGCACGAGAAATTGAAGGTGTAATGCAAAATGAAGGCTACTTTTAGTGTTAGGAGAGTCTTAGACAGTCTGATATTTTCAAATGTTCAATTGATTTGCTTGGAAATCCCATAAATACAAGTTACTTGGAGTTGTATTGACAAGGAATTTTATGATAGTGCCAAGGCAAGGCCATGAATGTTAACATCATGGGATAGTACATTTAATTAATAAAAATTAATAAAACAAGGCTATAATTTCATGTTCCATTGTGATATTTGTGTAAGTAGAATCTTGATCAACAACAAGTGAAGTGAAGTGAAGCTTGGTTAACCTTTTTTTCTCCAAAGTGGATTTGAATCGAAAGTATATAAGAAGGTTGTTGCTTTGTATTTGTAGTTAGTGTAATTGTGATGAAAACCAAACAAGTTTTGTGATTGTTTATATCATTGATTTGCTTGTGGTATAAGGCTCACTTTCATTCGAAGTTTTTTTTTCTCTTTGTGTCTTTTAGCTCCATTGTTTCACAAATAAAACTTATGTTTAAGATATTGTTATTTGTAAATATTTCTACATTTCATATGTGAAAACAAGTACATATTTAGCATTTATTCTCTTTTCTAACTACATTTGAATTCTTTTTATTGATGGGAAGAACGTTTCAAAGCAAAAAAAATGACCAAATAAGAAGAATTGGCACCATAAAGGGTACCAACATAGAAGATTGTTAGAGTCTGCAAGAAAAACATTGTGATGCTTTGCTTCAGGTGTATCATCGATTATATGGGTTGTAACTTCCTTCCATCATAAAAACTTTTTACCTACCATTACTATTGATTGTTTAATTTTTGAAATATTTCTTTTTCTAATGTAGTATCTAATTTTTGCTTTCATAAAGATGTTTTTCCCCTCAAGTGACGGTAGCGAGAATTAATACCCAAATTTGACCATTTCATCTGGATGTTTTTTCCCCTCAACGTGGCAATGGTAGTTTCAGATTGTTTTAACGAAACAATTGCATTAGCCTTTTGTTTCCGATTCACAATATTCTTTACATCCCACCGCATTGCGTGGGTACACAAGTAGTATATATATACATATATATATATATATATATATATATAGAGAGAGAGAGAGAGAGAGAGGGCCCTTCATATACAAATCATACAAATAGTACAACCCTTACAAATTCATCTTGACCATTAATTATTTAATCTAAGGGTCAAGATTAGATTGGGTAGAAAATGTAAATATGACAAACTAGGTTTCCATAACTGAAATTCACATAGGCAAGTAAAAGTAATATATGAATATTGAATATATTAATGTTATTGGATAATAAGGAAAGTAATTAACTAATTCCTAAAATATAAAAGATTTTTTTTTGAAAAAAAGAAACAAAATCGTTTTTTAATATACAAAATCATCAAAATCAACAAAATCGTTTTAATCTACATAAAATCGAGATTCAAGTTTGCATATGTTCTTTACAGAATTCGATTGAAGCAAATAATTTTTCATATGTACAATATCATATATGAATGATCATATATGACTTTGTTCATATATGAATGTTCATATATGCACATGTGCATATATGAATGGTGATAGATGATAGTGCCATAATCTATCAAATTTAGACTTTTTTGCATATATGAAACTTAGCATATGTGCATGACCTTCCATAACCAACAACATATGTGCATGTTCATTCGTGATTCAGTCCATATATGAATGTTCATATATGCATGACTTTATTAATTCAAATATCAACTTGCTAACAATATCTACGGAAAAATAAAATAGCAAATTACATATATTGAATGTTTTGATTAATCAACAATGAATCGTTACATATAACAAATAACTTTGTTCCCCGATATGTTCTTCTACAATGCATATATGTAATACCTAAAAAGACATTAAAAACACTATCTTACAATTGTCGTCATCCATGTTAGCTTCATCGACAACATCTTTTTCGATGGTGGTGTGCTCCTCATGCATCTCACGGGAAGAAAATTCTGTATTATTATCCTCGAGTGTGATATCTTCGTCAACTATGTGCTTTCCTCTACGATGTTCATCGACTTGATCACTTTCACACGTCATGGTTTCATAATCTTGCTTCAATCGAATTATGTGAAGAACATATGCAACTTTAATCTCGATTTTATGTAGATTAAAACGATTTTGTTGATTTTGTATATTAAAAAATGATTTTCTTGATTTTGTAGATAATGAAAAACGATTTTGTTGATTTTTTTTGAAAAAAGAAATCTTCTATATTTTAGGAATTAATTAAATACTTTCCTTATTATCCAATAACATTAATCTATTTTTTAAATAAAATTATTTTGTAAATTACATTTGTATCCCTAGATATTAATAAAATATAATAAAAAAAGAAAATTAATCTTGATGAGATCAATGGTCCAGATTGTTTTGCAAAGGGTGTAGGAATTGAAGGGTGATTGAAGGGTTTGTATATATATATATATATAGGGGTTAAATCATGTGAGAACCAAAAAAAGATTGAGAACTGATCCAAGCCGTAATTTTTTTTATCTTATGGTTTTAATTAAAAGTTATTTCTTCACATGAAAATGGCATAATCGTCATTTTGGCAACAAGATTCACCAGATGAAATATACAAATTCATTCATCAGATGAAACACAATTTCACCTTATGAAACAGACGGATTCACCAGGTGAAACGTATACTAACCTTATTCCACCACATGAAATAAATCACAATTTTATAAATATTCTATTTCACATAATGAAATCTATACATAATGTTCATGTATATCTTAATTCACCACATGAAACCAAACTCAAATCTCAACTTTAATCTATTTTCACATGACAAAATCAAACATAAATATTATAAAATAGGAAAAAGGGTAAAAGTCATGAAATTTCAACATCAGATCTCTCATCGAACAATTCTAGGGCTAATTCTTTCTTTTCCTTTTTGCACAATTCAATCTGAAAAGAAATCGATTAATAAATCTTCTGTATCGATAATGAATACTCAGATTATTCAAATTAAGAAACATATTTTGATTTTGATTTCGATTTGATACTTACCCCATAGGAAGAAAACTGGAAGAAGGTGTCATTGGAGATCGAAAAGGTCGGAAATTGAACAGAGTCAATGACGATCTTGGGATTCTTTGGTTTGAAGACCAGGAAGTATATCCAATATGGTTTCCATCTTTCTCAATTGATTCCTGTTTATCAATCCATCTCTTCATTCAATTCTTGAAAAAGATCCCCTTTCTTGTTTTTAGTTGTTGTTAGGTATGATGTCTTCGCTCTTCCCAGATCTGACCAACAAAATCTACCCTGAACCATCCTACAGTTTCTCCTCACTGGAGGACAAAACCGTCAACCATTTTGATCTACTGTCGGACTCTCTCATCCTCTTGATTTTCAACAATATCGGCGATGACAAGGCCTTAGGTTGTTGTTGCGTTGTTTTCAAGCGATTTCATACCCTTATTGCTCAGGTTGAAAACGTCGTGGTGCGACTGCGTTATATTTGATGAGGACGCCACCTCTGCCTCTGGCGCCTCTGGTAAATCTCGTGACCCTTTTCCAGTATTGTGAGACTTGTGGTTGGGAGAATCGTTAAGCCCATCTAAGCTCTTGGCCAGTTTTTGGGACCTAAGAGATCGTCGTTAATTGTAGGTAAAAACATCCATGGTGATGATGATGATCATGATGTCATGGTGAATAGCAATGTTGTTGATGGAGATGAAGAACGAGAGTAGGTGGTTTTGAAAGCTAAATTTACAAGATTGTCCTCAAGCTTCCAAATTAGACATGAGAATTGGGCACGTCTTTCATTAATATTACAAAAATGTCATCTTGTTTAATAACCATGGATTAAAATTCTTTAATGGTTGAGATTAGTCCTTACGGTCCTTAACCTTTTTACGGTTCTCATTTGATTACCGTCCTATATATATATATATATATATATATATATATATATATATACAGAGAGAGAGAGAGAGAGGTTCAAGGGAAAACCTAAAAAAATGGAAAACTGAGGAACACCCTGGTAGCTTTTGATATGGACGGTATGCACTTGTGCATACGAATAAATTAAGTTGTTTTTTTGGTTTTTATGCACTTGTGCATATGCACGTGTGCATGTTACAAATTACTTGTATGCACAAGTTTATACTGTCGAGATCAAGAGCTACCAGAATGTTTCTCAATTTTCCATTTATTTGAGGTTTTCCCTTAAATCTCCCCCTCTCTTTCTATATATATTGGGGGGGTTTTTCACCCGATCTTAAATATAGTGGAATGTGTTCATCCATTTATAATTTCTATTTTCTTCAAAATAAATTTCAATATTTTCTTTATGATTAATTTTTTAATTAATTTTTATTTATGAATTACAATAAATTTTATATATCATTGTATCGCATATATATACATCTAGTATAAAAATATATGTATAAAATTAGTAATTATAAAACAATAAATTATACGATTTATGTAAATTTTCATTTTACTAAAATAAATTTAAGGGGTGTTTGGTTTGATAGAATGGTTTTGAAAGATTTGGATTTCATAGAATCATTTGGATTTTGAAGGATTTAAATCTTATGTGGCGTTTGGTTCGCAGAATGTTTTTGGATGGAATGGAATATGTCGACTTTGAAGAAATTGGAATGGAATGTTGTCAGTTTGACCACTTGTTTTGTTGACAAAATTGAAATGAAATATGCTAAAGAAATTGAAATCTGTCTGTTTGGTTCACAGAATGTAGCTTTGGAATTGGAATGAAATGTTGATACATGACCAAAATAGCCTTTTTGGTAATTTTAATTTTCTAAACAAAAATGTTTTAATAAAATAGCCATTAAAATATTTTATTTGTAACGGTGGTTCAGATTGGTGGTGGTCAGTGGTGGTTTAGAACGGTGGTTCAGATCAGATATGGTCGGCGATAGTTCAAATCGGTGGTGGTTCAGATCGGCGGTGGGTGGTGGTTCAGATAGGCGGTGGTCGACGGTGGTTCAGATCGACGGTGACCGACGGTGGGTCAGAACGGCGGTGGCCGCCGGTGGCGATGGTAGTCGATGGTCGGCGGTGGTTCAGATCGGCGGTGATTTAGAACGACGGTGGTCGATGGTGGTCGACGGTGGTGGGTGGTGGTTCAGATCGGCGATGGTCAGTGGTTCTTCAGATCGGTGGTGGTTCAAAACGACGGTGGTCAGTGGTGGCTCAGATGGGCGATGGTTCAGAACGGAAGTGGTCGATGGTCGGTGGTGGTCGACGGTGGTCAGTGGTGGTCGGTGATGGTCGGTGGTCAGTGGTGGTCGGCGGTAGTTCCAATCGGCAGTGGTCGACGGTGGTTCAGATCGGCGATGGTTCAGAATGGCGGTGGTTCAGAACAACGGTGGGCAGTGGTGGTCGGCGGTAGTTTCGATCGGCGGTGGTCAGTGGTGGTCGGCGGTGGTTCAGATCGACGATGGTCGGCGGGGTTTAGAGAAGGAACCGATGGAGGCATGGTTTAAGCATATAGGTTTTATGTGATTAGGTTATATTGGATTGAGGACATATGTGGTGTTATGAAAAAAATAAATTTCATTCCATCAAAATACCTTATAGTTGCTAAGGAATCTCATTTGTGGAATTTGATAGAATTTAGAGATTCCTTCCATTAAAAAGAATGAACCAAACAAAGGAATGTGATTTGGTCAATGGAATTCAACATTCCAATTCCATCAAATTTCTTCAGAATCTGTGAACCAAACGTCACCTTAGGTGTGTTTGGTTTGTAGGATTTGGAATGAAATTGAATTTCATTTTTTATAAATAATCTATAAAAACAAATTATAAAAATAATTAAATTACCTTTTATTAATTGATTATTACAAAACAAATGTTTTTAACATATTTTGAAATTTTATTACAAAGAAGTTCTATGAAATCCTGCGAAATACCAACCATCCCCGTGGGATTTCAAATCCAATGTTTGTGGATTTCAAATCCCGGGAATCCTTCAAACCAAACATGCGATTGTAATGGAATTCAATTCCAAATCCAATCAAATCTCGCAAACCAAACGGACCCTTGTTGAAAAGGATAATGTCAAGTTGTTTTTTTCTTGAACTATACTGTCTATACAATATTATACTAGTGTTGGGCCCATGCATTGCACGGGAGGATAAATTTTTTGTTAGAATATTGAATCGAGTTAAAATGAAACCTAATTTCTCTGTGAAAAACGAATGTATTTTCATAAGTGGTTAACTTGCATATATTCTTTATTGTTTGTTGTTATGAGTTTGTGCAATAATATTGGTAATAGTTTTGTATTATATTATTTAAAACTCAAAAGACATGTCTCACAACATATCACTATTATTGAAATAATTATAAATATGAACATACGTTTTTACAGATTTTGCAATTTTTCTGAAACCTCCTCGACAACACTTGACAATCACTTTGAACGTATAAATCTGTAGATTAAATAACAACATTCAACCCACATCAAATATGACAAAGAAAATAAATGATTTCTATCTTTTGTAACCGGCAACTCAACTGGTATAGTTCAAATTCACTCAGTACCACTTGAAAATTTATCTGACTATTGACTTCAAGACCTCATAGTATTATCTTATTCCCCTACTTCGAAAACTATGATTGTGGGTTTTGAAAAATATAAACAAATCCTCAGTAAATAAAATATAAAAAAGTAGTTTTTCAAATAAACAAAAATATAGTGGAATACCTTTTGTTCAGTTGCAGGTTCCGTCATTGACACCCGACCGTTCGTCTTTTTCTTGTACTCGGATGATACATAGAGTGATAGAGAAGCTATATATATTTATAGTGAATGTAGATAATATTTTAAAATCTTTTATTTTCATTTTCGATTTTACGTTTAAATGTAAATATATTAAAAATATGGAAGAATATTTTTATATCTACATCGTTTCTATTTTATTTTCTTTAAACTTGGTTAATTTGGAAAGTATTGCGGAATATTTTTATTTTAAAGGATACGCTAATTTATTAGTGTATCTCGTTATTTTTTATTTTTAATTCATATCAACCTTTTTTTTTCTTCTTTTAAAGCTCGTGAAAAAAATACGTGTAGATTTTATATTAGCAAAAAAAATACGTGTAGATTTTATATTATGCTAATATAAAATGCGTGTAGATTTTATAAAATAAAATAGATTTTATATTAGCAAAAAAAATACGGAAGAAAAAAGAGTTTATATTAAATCTCATTATGTAAAAAGATTTTATAAAATAAAATGTGGAAAAATCATTATGAGATGTAATATAAAAAAATACGGAAGAAAAAAGATTTTATATTACATCTCATTAATATAGATTTAAATGTAAAATTTACATTTAAAATAGATTATGCTATAAAAATCTATTTTATAAAATCCTCCACCAAAAAAATAAATATTTATATTAATAAATGAGTATTCATTCCACAAATAGATGATTATGTGAGATACTGTGCTTAGAAAGGTTGTACCAAAGCATTAAGAAATTGTAAATTAAGTAATTGGCTTTAATTAGTTGTAACTTGTGCTTAAAATGTTGTAATTAAGAGTTTTTTATGCCGTTTTTATAATATAGTATAGATATGGCAACTACTCACGCATATTTGCTTATCTATACTATATTATAAAGACGGAATAAAAAACTCTTAATTACTACTTATAAAACATAAGGTACTACCATTTTATGCATACATTTCAAAAATCTCTTAATCACAACTTAGTATGTATAAGGTACAACTCATTTGAAAAAAATTCAAACTTTACTTTTTCACTACCTTCCTTATTCAAGTTTTTTTCCTTCCATTTGGGGTTTTTCCAAAAGAAGAAAAGTTATTTACTTGCTCAAATTAACATATTTCTTTAATTATTTCAGTATTTTGAAAAAATATTATCATTCGTTATATATCGTTGATTAATACATGTTTTTAAAATTCAAATATACATTTAACGATTACTTTAATATAATTTTTTAATGTTTCATGATTGAAAAAAAACTCAAGTTATGCGTTTATCACTACTAATTCTACATAAATTACAAAGATATGATTTACTCAATATATATATTTTTTTCCTGACAAACTATTATATTAATTTTTTATTTCCATTTACAATTGATCACCCCGATGCATTGCACAGATACACTGCTAGTATTTGATAAAGTTTGAACCTTAACTTTATAAGAGAGGCTTAGCCCTACTGGTAATCGGGATACCATTAATGAAACCATAAAGGGATTTTTCCTCGTATCTATTTCAAATAGAAGAGTAAGTAGAATTTGTGGTTAGTTTTGGCTGTATACATCTACTTTTGGCTTTGCTATTTGAAGATCTATGAGATATAACTCGTCAACTTTTGATGATCGAGCCTATGTTCATGTTTTTCTTTATCGGGGTTGTAGGTCGGCCCGATCCTCTCACATGGTCACTATCAAAGGTATTTATTTACTTTCAAAAATGATGCAACATGTAATTGTACATCTAATTCAACAATTTTTTTAAATATCAGTTCAATATCCAAAAAGTCATTTTCTAGTAGAACGTTAGAAATCTTACAAACAAAAATCAATTATAATAACAATTTGCAACAAACAAAATAAATGCAAATATAAGTTGCTCTCGAGGTATGACAAAATTAATTCCCAAATGGTATACTTTTTTTTTTGTAACAGTCCGGGCCAACTTACACACCAACTAATCCCCGAGACCACGAATGGCCTGGGTACCCAAATACTATACTTGCACAAAAAGAGAAGAGTTTAAGTTATCTTAATTATTTTGACCAAAAAATTGATACTTCCGTTTCATAATAAATGTCCACAATGAAATAGACACACATTTTCAAGAATATACAACTATTAAACTTTTTAATAAAAAAAAAGAAGAAGACAAGATTGCCCTTAATTGTAGAAAAAACTTTATTCATTTCATAAATAATAATAGAATTGAAAAATAGACATTTATCAGTAATTATCCATTTCTATTAATAGGAAGCTGTATACATTTATAATTTTATAGTCAACGTTTTCTTCTGCTTATATGGAGTGTAAAATTAACCACGTTGAATAAGTAGATGCCAAGCCCTAATTTTAATTCTTTTTTGAGTGTAAATTGATGCATAATTAAATAATTTGTTGAGTGTAATGTCGTCGTTTTGGAGGCGAATTCTCTTCTAATAAACAACCGACAGAAAAATGGGGAAAGAATACGAAAGAGGATTATCGATTGAAAAATCCATGTCTTTGATGAATTGATCATCATTCTTTAAAAGAATCAAGATTGAATCCAGTTTCTTGATCCCATTTCAGATATTTTATCCAAAATGAAGAAAACCCAATTGTTCGTTAGTCTCTGGTAAGATTCTTTCTTTCTTTCAGTCCCCAATCTTTACGTTTTCCATGTTCTTCGTATGATTTGTTGATTGTATTAACAGATTTATGGTAATTTCAAGTACCCTTTTGTTAGTCGAGTAGATTTCCTACAAATTTATGTAACCCCATGAAAGATGTGTTTAAATATTGCAGTGTTGATGATTAATTGATCAGAAAGATTTGATCTTTGACTACTTGTTTTGAGAACCAAACCAAAAAACCAGTGAATCCCACAAAGATTAGGGTCTAGGAGTGTAGGATGTATGCAGACGTTATCTTTATCTGACGAGTAAAGAGACTGTTTCCGTGAAGAACGAGTGATGGCTGCAGTGGCGGTTTGGAAACGGACCGCAAACCGTTATTTCGATGCGAAAAGAGCTCCTAAATTAGCATGTTCAACTTCATCCTTATTGTCAAAACAATTAGATAGAATACCATATAACATTACTGATGTGAATGATAGTTTCCCGTTTCTCGACGACAAACCTCGGCTTGAGTTGCAGCCTACTGATTATATATACCAAAAGGGTTTGATCGATGAACAAGTCGACGCCTTAGAGACTCGTCGATTCGTCAAAAATCCAAATGGTAGTGGTATAATTTCTCTGTTAAAAGAATCTTATGAGATGGATTCTGTAGACTGGAAATTTCAGCAGTTTGAGAAAAATGGTGAGCTTCAGCTTCCTTGGTGGCAAAGAGATTGTTTGGCTTCGTACGTTTTCGAGAGATCGCGTGATCTTCCTCAGACTATGCACAAGGGTTCGAACCCACAAAATGCCGTTTCACGAGTTCAAGTTACAAGCAAGCCGATCAGGTATCTTTTGAATATATGTCTGAACATTTCTGATTCTTTTTCTTTCTTTCCTAAAAAGTTTTGAGAACACGGGTTTCTAATCGTATTCCATGTATTCTCAGTATTATACTGGTATTGTGTATTCATCGTTACCTGATAATGTGTTTCATTCGGACAGCCCTCTTGGCATGGCAAACGTTAACTGTGCAATCCATCAGGGTCTAAGAGAAAAGCCGATTGCTGAGGTTGATTCAAGCAAGGCGAAGATATTAGAAGCTCTTCGGCATTCTCAAACACGTGCAAGAGAAGCGGAGAAAGCAGCGAAGGAAGCATACGCGGAGAAAGAGCAGGTCATCAAACTCCTCTTCAGACAAGCATCCCAGTTGTTCGCATACAGGCAATGGCTCCACCTTCTCCAACTTGAAAATCTATATTACCAAATCAAGAACAACAAGACCAATCCAGTTTCCAAAACTGGTAAATTACACAAGAATACGAAGAAACGGCCACCGGCAAAGTGGGAAACACAAAGCGGAGATGGGGTTGGACAATACGAACATGATATAGGCAAATATGCGGTCGTTTTCGTAATGGGATTGGGGCTTGTTGGTGCCGGTTTGCTTCTTGGGTGGACCGTAGGGTGGATGTTGATATAGGATCGTCTACCAACACAAAATGATTAAGTGCTAACTGGGTAAGCATGCAGTAAGGTTAACATCCCTTTGCTTACCACATCAACATCTCGATCAACATCATGGACCGATAAGAAAGGCTTGGTAAACAACAACATTCTTTAAAAATAGTGTACAAAGTTCGATTTCTTGGTAGTCGTTCCATAAATACTTGTTCTTTTTTTGTCTTGAAATTGGGTTGGTTGCCTTTATTAAGGTTTGTTAACATCTTTCCATATATGTTAGTAGTTGTATTAATATGGAACCCCTTGATCCTAGTCTAAAATATATGCACCAACCCATTGATTCATAGACAACCAAATCAAAATTTTATTACCAAATGCAACCTACAAAAAGAAATAAAGCCCCCATATCAGTTTCATCCATCTTACCCTTTTTCACTAAAGATCAAGTTTTGATTTCGATTTTGGTGAAATGGTTAATGTGGGTCTTCTTTATTGTGTTTCTTTTGATCATGGTTCGTTTCTTTTTTTTTCTGAAATTACCCACAGCTTTATCAATGGTGGAGGACTTGGTTCTGTTCCATATCAAGAAAATGAACAAAAAATGGATATGCCCTCAATGCGAATCTGGTTACCATTTCTCGTAACACAAGAAGAATACAGATGAGGATGATGATGATTATACGTACATGCTCTGCAAATACAAATAATATATAAAATATATATATATCATATATATCGACTAATACAAACAGTGGGAAGCCTAAAAAAACCCGTGATGGATATGATAGTTGGTAGGACAAATCAATGACTGAAGGTTTTCTTCTTCCATGGAACTACATGCTTGAATCCTTCATAAATCGCAGCCTGCACAAAACAAACAAAAAAACATCAATCAAAGTTGAAATATAACCCCACCTGTTTACCCTTTTCCAAACCCCACCTGGCCACCATTATTCCCTGCTCAATTTTCAATTTAATTAATCGCAAAAAAAAAATAAAAATTTGACAAATCAACCCTTTCATTTGCTTTTCAACTAATCTGCTCATTTTTTTACTGTCACCTTTGTTTTATCTTGTTTTTTTTTTTTTAAAGTACTAATTTTTATAATTGAAAAGATGATTGCAGACTTGCAGTGCTTACCCAAAAGTGGGACCTGGTGACTTTTGACAGACTTGAATTTCTCCTCATCTTTTTCCCCTTCTTCTCCTCTGCCTCCATTGACGACCACGAAGATGGTGAAATCAAACTACTGTTACTACCCTTAAGTTTATGAGTACCCTTTACCCTAAAAGATCCAAAAAAACCTCTACCACCGCCACCACCACCATTTTGCTTGTTACCAAGAAGCAGCTGCTGTCCGCCACCGGAATCCTCGTTCGAACTCCACCCACCGCTACAACTACTATCAAAAGACCCTTGTCTCTGCCCCCCCTTACGACGTCGTTCCCTGGCGAACCTGAAAGAAGATGATGAAATCAAGGATTTGGGACCGAAATCTCCGGGACCGTCGAGTACGGTTGTTGGGGAGGGTGTTTTGTTGGGTATAATAAGTCTTGGAGGAAGGTCGAGGCATCTGTTGTTGTTTGTAGGGGTGAGGAGTATGAGGTCCGTACATGGTCGTGGCTTGCCGGGTTGTTCTTCCCACCGGAAAGGGACCGAAGCGGAGGTTTGGAGGGGTGGGGTTAAGGTGCCGGATGGTTCGTGGAGGTGTGGTGGAATGGAGAAGAGTGGGAGTTTGGGGATGGAGTCTGCATCGGATTCCATTGTTGTTTCTCTGTAGAATTTGAGGAAACAAAGGAAAGGGCGGTGTTTATAGTAGGGTTGTTGTTGGGTTGAGGATGCCATTACGTCAATGGACAAGAAAAAGACTACACCACCGAGTCACGTGACTTGTGCGTGACAATTTCCTAGCATTATCACTACGTTCTCGAAACTCATTTAACGAACGAAAGGAAAGGAAAAGAAAGTGAGGAAAAGGAGAGGAAAGTAAAAAAAACTTGTGTTCTCGAAATTTTTTTAGGAGAGAAATGAAAGGAAACGGAAGGAAAGAATTGTTAACTTTCCTCCCAAACTTTTTCTCCCAAATCTGGGAGGAAAGGGAATGAAAGTAAATGAAAGAAATTAAAACCATTCAAAAAAATTACTGAAATTATTAAAATTACAAAACTATCTAATTTTTCATTATAAAGAATATATTTTTATAAGGGTATATTTGTAAAATTGACATCTTTCCTTTCCTTTCTCTCATGTTCAAGAACATGAAAAACTATTTCATTTTCTTCGTTTTCCTTCCGTTTCGAGAACACAAATGAAAAAATTATTTTCTATTCCTTTCTTTTCTCTCCATTTCTTTTCTTTTTTTTTTCTCTCCAGATTAGAGAACACAACGTATGTTTTTACATTTGGGAAATAAATAAATTAAAGGGAACTGATTCAAATAGTTATGGTAGACATTCTTTAAAATGCAAAATTAAAAGTTAAAATATAAAAAAAAAGTTACATTCATCTCCATGAGAGAATCCAACATTCATAAAAATATTAAAATATTTCATTTATCTATTAAAATATTATTTCTCTTTCTATATATCTATTTTCAAAATTTTCTATTGGTGCTCTTATTTACTAATCATTTTTGAGGTTATCTCCGTATTTGGAGAAAAACTCTTTCTTTCTCCTACTTTTTCCATTTTGTAGATAGTGTTAGGGAAGCGGTTGGATATGCTCTAGCCATTTTCTTTCCTACTTTTACTGAAATGCTACTACCTCCACGATTTTCCAGCCATATTTGCAAATTGCAAACCTAGATCTGCAATCCCAAAAAAAATTATTTTTTGAGGAAAATTGACCATAGTTGTTTTTTTTTTCTGTGTCTTTTAGCTAGGTCCGCAAATTGCAGACCTAAATTTTGCGGACGAAAATGGAAGAGAAATAACTAAGGGGGCGTTTAGTTCACAGATTCTAATGGAATCTGATGGAATTGGAATGTTGAATTCCGTTGACCAGATTATATTACATCGTTTGGTTCATTCTTTTTAAGAAATTGGAATGTTGAATTCCAATGAATTCCACAAATGAAGGAATTCAACATTCCTTGGGGGGAGGTGGTATTTCATTGGAATGGAATGTCATATTTTTTTTTGACAAAATTGCCCCTCATCCTAATATGCACCACCACCTCCGGCCACCGCCACCGGCCACCATTGACCACCACCTCCGGCTACCAACACCGGCCACCACCTCCGACCACCATCGACCACCTCCGGCCACCATTGACCACCACCGACCACCACCACCTCCGGCTACCAACACCGACCACCACCACATCCGGCCACCACCACCACCTCCGGCCACAGCCATCGGCCACCACTACCTCCGACCACCACCGCCACCGGCAACCACCACCACCGGCCACCACTACCGTTCAACATTATTAGCAGACACCAACTCTCTCTCCCTCTCCCTCTCCTCTCTCCCTCTCTTTCCTCTCTCTCTCTCCTCTCTCCCTCTCTCTCTCCTCTCTCTCTCAATCTATCCTCTCTCCCTCTCTCTCTCCTCCCTCTCTTCTTCTCTCTTTCCCTCTCTCTCTCCTATCTCTCCCTCTCTCTCCTCTCTCTCCTCTCTCTCTCCTATCTCCCTCTCTCTATCCTCTCCCTCTCTCACTCCTCTATCTCTCCTCTCCCTCTCATCTCATCTCTCTCTCCTCTCTCTCTCTCTCTCTCATCATCATTCGTGTGCTAAAATAATCAAAGCAATTTTAGTTAAAAATTAAACTATTTAATGACTATTTCATTAAAGTAATTTTTGTTGAAAAAAATTAAAATAAACAAAAAGGGTATTTTGGTCATTTACCAAAATTCCATTCCAATTCTAAAACTACAATCTGTGAACCAAACAGAAAAATTCCAATTCATTTAACAGATTCCATTCCAATTCTGTCAACCAAACAGGTGGTCAAACCTGACAACATTTCATTTAAATTCCTTCAAAGTCAAATTCCTTTGACATATTTCATTCCATCCAAAAACATTATGCGAACCAAATGCCCCCTAAGAGACCAATGTGTTGGTCTAAAGTGACTAGTTAGGCCAATTCCAAATAGTAAATCTCAAAATGAGAAAAATGTGATTTTAAGATGGATGTTCAATATTCTATTCTCTAAATCTAAAAAAAACATAGAATGATTGTTCTTATGAAAACTACGAAATATGTAAAAAAAAAAAACAGCAAAAAGGTAAGAAAAATGATAAACATAAGTCGATAGAAAGAGAAAACGAAATAGTAAGAATAAGAACATAGAAAATATATAGAAAAGATACATAACTATGATTGTTACTTAGCATGTTAAATATGAAATTTTTATATGGGGCTTTTGAAATTTTGGGGCCTAATTTTACATGTGTTTATAACCTTTTATGAACCAGTTTAAGGGTGGTTTTTTTTGTTGGTAAATTAGATGTAATAATCTGATTGTTAATTGTCTACGTTTAATATCTTTTGTGTGTTTGACATGTTTGTAGCTTTGTTATCTCATTTTATTGTGTAATAGAAAACTTTGAATGTAACAACTACAAGACCTACAAAAAAATTGAAACATTCTTGCACACAACCATCCATCTATCATATAAAACATTATGTAAATTTAGAAGTCTTTGTTGATATTTTATTTTCCCTCACCAAATTTTACTCACTACATGGATGTTAGTGTTACATCTTAGTCTCTTAGATACAATTGGAAAGATGTTTGGATTGAATGTATCTGTTACGTCTATTAAACGACCATTATTAAACATGGCAGAAGTTGAAAAAACGAGCAAAAGTTTTACCCCTGATTGATGAATATAAAAACTCCAAAAGAACAATCACAACGTCCGGAAAATCATTTTACAACTTTGATAGATTAACTCTCAACTGGCAATACTTGACGTCTTGATCTTTGGAGCTTAACCCCATAAATAATCAGTTCGAGTATTTTCAAGACCATTAGGAATTTTTCTGAGTGTCCTCAAAACCCCATGAGATATGTTTTGTAACAAAAATTGGCTCAAACATTCACTGTTAACAAAAGTAAACGATTTCGAGTGGTTAAGATAACTGGTTTTTTAATGTTTGACGTCTTGACAAATTTATGTTTTTATAGTTACTTAAATTTTTATTTGGATTATAATTTTTTTCAAACGCAAAAGCACAAAAACGGAATACATTTCAACAAATATAATTTGTTAAAAAAAAAATTAGAGATATGAAAATGATATAGATAAAGAAAATAATGGTTTGAACTAAGCAGAGGGAAGTCATATAAACCACATATTGGACGTTTGCCCTTTTCATGCATAAAGTTGGAATAAATATGCAGGAAATTTAAATTAAAGATATGAAAATGATTTTAAAAATTAAATGAAAAGCATTTTATTTCTATTTAAAAAGGAAATAAAAAAAGAAAAAGCCTTGGCTACAATATGTTCTTTCTTTGACTTTCTTTTCTTGTCTTAAACCCAAGTAATAAAGATATTAAAATTCAATTGTATTATTAAATAATACATGTTTTTCTTAATTTATAAAAGAGATTTGAGTTTATATGCTTAATGTTGTTTCAAATATCAAATTTATGCTTTATATTGGCATCAATTGAAAATATACGTAACATTCAAAAGGAGGTTTTCAATATTATCTCAATGGAAGTGTTTTTAATGGAAAAAGTACCCATATAATAATTATCGAGAATCGATCGACACCATCGTATGGATAGAATGTAGATATAAAGGTTAAAGATATTTAATGTGTTTTTAATGTTTTGTGATTAGGTAAGTTTAACAGTTAAAGTGACTGAAAAAGGTATCTTATAGAGAAATTAATTTTTACATAAAAGAAGTAAATTAATGAGAAAATCATTTTAATAGTAATCGGGAGTCAATAATTAGCATTAGGGGGTATTTGGTTTGCAAAATGTTTTTGGATGAAATGAAATCTGTCAAAGGAATTTGACTTTGAAGTAATGGAAATGGAATGTTGTTAGGTTTGACCACCTGTTTGGTTGACAGAATTGGAATGAAATCTGTTAAATGAATTAGAATTTTTCTGTTTGGTTCACAGATTGTAGCTTTAGAATTGGAATGGAATTTTGGTAAATGACCAAAATACCCTTTTTGTTTATTTTAATTTTTTTCAACAAAAATTACTTTAATTAAATAGTTTAATTTTTTAACTAAAATTGCTTTAATTATTTTAGCACACGAATGATGATGAGAGAGAGAGAGAGATAGAGAGTAGAGAGAGAGGAGAGGAGAGATAGAGGAGAGATAGAGGGAGATAGGAGAGAGAGAGAGGGAGATAGGAGAGAGAGGAGAGAGAGAGAGGATACGGAAATAGATCGAGTAATCTGTTCCTTTGATAGAGTAGAGAGAGAGAGGGAGAGAGGAGAGAGGGAGGGGATAGATTGAGAGAGAGAGAGTAGAGAGAGAGGAGAGAGAGAGGAGTGAGAGGGAGAGAGAGAGAGAGAGGAGAGAGAGAGTTGGTGTCTGCTAATAATGTTGAACAATAGTGGTGGTGGTCGGTGGTGGTGGTCAATGGTGGCTGGAGGTGGCGGTGGTGGTGGCCGGAGGTGGTGGTCAATGGTGGCGGTGGCCGGAGGTGGTGGCCGATGGTGGTGGCCGGAGGTGGTGGTGCATACTAGAATGAGGGGCAATTTTGTCCAAAAAAAAATATGACATCCATTCCAATGAAATACCACCTCCCCCCCAAGGAATGTTGAATTCCTTCATTTGTGGAATTTATTTGAATTCAACATTCCAATTCCTTAAAAAGAATGAACCAAATGATGTAATGGAATCTGGTCAACGGAATTCAACATTCCAATTCCATCAAATTCCATCAGAATCTGCGAACCAAACGCCCCCTTAGGGTTCAAGGTTCTAAATTATTATTAAGGGTGCATTTGGTATGTTGGACAAGACAGAAGAGAACAGAACATGTATTAATGTTCCAAGTTTCGTATGATTTTTTTGTGAAACAAACATGAACAGAGTAATACAACACAGAACAGACATGTTCCATCCCCACCCTATGGAACAAGTTGGAACAAGGTGTAAAAAGTCTACATTTTACTAATATGCCCTAGAAATGTTTAGGTCTTTTGATTTTATGAATGTGAGATTTTTAATCAAAATTATATTAAATGTTTTTGTATTTTTTATATCATTTATTAATTTTCATTTAGATTGATTATTTGGTTAGAAAACACTAAACAACTCATCACAAGGGTAAATTGATCATTTTACCAATCATGTTGTAACATCCTGAAATTTATCAACGTAAATAAGGGAAAATTCCGGAAATTGGGCAAAAATAAAACTTCAATTTGCCACAACTTTAACCCACAAAAGGGGAAGTTTATACAAACAAACAACTACTGAATTGAGGCATAAAGGTAACAACCTAATTAATCTAGACTATGACCACTAGATTAATCGGGGTGAAATTATGTCTCCAAAAATTCTCTCTTCACAAAAGTTCCCCAAAAGCCCGACTCTTCGAGTGCTCCTAAACGCATGGTCAACCAAGTCAATCCATTCTAGATGCACCACTAGTGAGACCTGAAAAACATTATACACCACAACAAGTGTTAGGCTACGAGCCTAGTGAGATTTTAATAATCATATTTAATCATAAGCAATATTATGGTATAATGTAAACGTTACCGGATTCCAAATTTAGTAGCACATTACCATATGTCCCACACCTTCACAAAATGCCACATACCTGAACATTCAATCAAGAAACCCCTTTTTGGATGGACGGGGGAGACCCGTTCCATCAAGGTGACAAGAATATGGGGGTGAAGTCACCTAGTGATGTTATTGGGTTACACCTTAGATTCCGGTTTTAGTGCACATGCCACATAGGCATCACATCCTCAAACCATTTCATGCCTTTATTGCTTACTCCGTAGAGTTACACCTCAAGGACTTAAAGAATCTTATTGCATACCCAAGTTAGACGAGTTACACCTCAAGAGCGTCGACACCCTTTATTATATACTCGCTAGTGGCCCACACATTGGCCTACTCAAGTGAGTATATACATCACATCCTAAATCCTCATGCATAAGGATTTAGGCACAAAGTCCATGCATGCTCATATGGAAAACCAAAGTGTCATGATAACTTACCTTATACCACTCCTCACTCAATTCATGCATTTAATATTTCAAAGATCATGAATATTAAACTATTATGATTCAAACCTCCCTTTACCTGTTACGGGTTCTATCATATTAAACACATAAACAACCCTATACTTGTTACATGATAATAAATGGAAAACCCTTTTAAATCCATCATTTTCTCCAAAAATTTAAGGTATCATATTTTAGGTCAAAACCTCTTCAATGTCTCCAAATATTCATTTGTTGTTAGATAATGAGGTAATACAAATCATTTATCAAGGTTCCTAGAGAGTAATGCATTCAGGAAACAATAAATGAAATAAACCACACATTCTCCATTTTTAGGTCAAATATCATGGAACTCTACATTTTGTCATTTAATACAAATAGCACACATGAAATGAAAATGAGATAGTAAAAGACTCACCAAGTAGGGTTTGTAAAGTAAAAATCCTAAAAGATATGAAACCCTAGAATGGAAGATGGTTAGATGGAGTTTGAACACTTGAAAGAGCACTTGAAACTTCACTTCCTAGTGTTTAGGATCTAAAGGGGAGGAATAATTATGGTGGGGATCTTCACTTGCATTCAATGAGGAAAGATGAGGGTTGAAAGGGGGAAAATCGCCTAGGGTTGAGAGGAAAACGAGTTCCTTGCCAAAAATCTGATCCCAACCTATTTCAGCCCAAAAAACAACATTTAATAGGGTCCTGCAGGTCTCGGGAGATAGTGCCACGCAAGAGTGACCACGACAATATCGCCGAGAACTCTCGCCCAGCTTGTATCGCAGCCACCCCGCCTTCCGCGACTGTGCCCCGCGAGTATGACCTGGGCACTATCGCCGGGCATACTCGCCTGATATGTACCGCGAGATACTTCTTCCTTGCGATTGTGACACCGACGAGAATGCCAAGGGCACTCTCTCCGAAATTCTCGCCAAGGGTATCCAGTCCCTCTCAAGTGCCTATTTCGCTCAATTCGACCTTTACAACATCGTCCAATTAATGAACATTCAGACGTAGAAAAATGTGGAAGCCTACTATATGCCTTCACCGATTCACTAATGAGTCTACAATAACTAATACTCTTGAAGCAAGGTTTTGCAGAAATTAAATTGAGTCACTTCCATGAAATTTCAGGTGTTACACCTGTTATGTCCAATCATGTCTTACCAAACACTGAACAATTGTTTTGTCCTGTCTTGTTATGCCATCTCTTGTAGTGATGGCCAAAACTCGGGCTCGGGCCGGACCGGGCCAAAACGGGCTTCGGGTCCAAATAGTAAACCCCAAAACCGGGCCAATCGGGCTTCGGGCCAGGCTGGGCCGGGTTTCACCCGAATATGTGTGGCCCGTTTAATGTTGGAAAAAACCGGTTATAGGAAAACCGGGCTGGGCCGGGCCCAAAACCGGGCCGAGCATTTTTCCGTATTTTAAAGAAAACAATAATTTCTTTATATAATAATTAATTACTAAGCTTTAAAAAATAAATATTGGATTGGATCACTAAAATACACTTTAAAAATACGTTTTATATATAATTTTAAGTTACAAATTACAATACAAGTTTTTATAGGGGTTTGGGGGGGTAAAAATACAAAAAAAGTTCAAAAAAACGTATATAAACGGTAACATAACGTCTTTTTTTTTAAGTACAAATCGGGCCGGGCCGAGCCAAAAACCGGGCCGTGAACCGGGCTCAGGCCGGGCCAGCAAATCCTCCAAAAAATGAACCGGTCCGGCTTTTCGGGCTTCAAACCGGTTTACTACCGGGCCGGGCCGGGCTTTGAGTGGGTCGGGCTTCGGTTAATCTATCGGGTCGGGTCGGGCTAGGCCCATTTGGTCATCACTAATCTCTTGTGCTATCTTGTTCTATCATGTCTAGATACCAAAAGCACCCTAATAACTTACCTTATAAGTATTTAAATTATTGAGAAGGAGGAGAAACTTAAAAAGTTCAAATGGATCCGTTAAACTAACTTTTTTTAGCAATAATGTTATTTGGTGAATGACTTTTAAGTTAAGCATATTTTACAAATGATGTCAATGTAAAACATATTTTTTAATATTTTGGACAACGTTAAACATAAAAACTCAAATTTCCTTTTCCTAAATTTATATGAAAACTGCTTTTGTTTTGGCTGGATCTAAAAAGGAGTAGCTAAATAAAACAACCTAGTTTTAATAAACCGACACCTATCCAAGACAATCTTTTTTTTTTCATCACAACTCAAACATAAAACATGATCTAATAAACGCCATCTATGAATCTAAACATTATCTCAAATGACATATAGGTAATGATATAGATTACATACATATATGTATAGGAAGGTCGATTGAGGGTACTTTCGAAAGGAGAGTAGCATAAATCAAATTGTTGCCGATAGTTTTTTTTTTTACTTAAGTTAAGAAGAAAAAAACATTTTCTAATTTTTTTAATTTTCGAGTTTTTTTGGATTAAATAAAACTTTTTATATTTGACCATATAAGTTAGAGTATCTCCGATGTGGTGGTAAAATTATGGTAACTTTTCACTTTTTACTCTAGTGGTTGATTTCACTTTGAGACTATGAAATCAGGGACGGATTTAGAAATTTTTTCATACAATGGCACCATAAAATATAAACAAAAAATAATTACAAAAAGTACGGTTTTTATCGACATGTCTTCATCTTTTTAACGTTCAATATTTCTTGATGTGTTTTTATTCTCATTCCACCATTTCGAGGGATTTCTTAAAGTTTTTTGCTAGATTTTGAGGGATTTTTAGGTTTTTTTTTATTGATTCCGAGGGATGTTTTCGATTTTTTTGATTGATTTCAAGAGTTTTTTTCGGTTTTTTGGTTGATTTAGAAAGATTTTTTTGTTTTTTGGTTGATTACGAGGTATGGTTGCACCTTCTTGAAGTTTCCGAAATAATACGGTAGCACCTTTCAAAACGATACGGTTGCACCTTTCACGAACCTAAATTTTTTTACCCATTCGTCGGAGAAATGATACGGTGGCACGTGCCACCGTGGCCACAAGAGTAGATCTGTCCATGTATGAAATGCATTTGGTAAAAATTATTTTTGGTTGAGATAGAATCCAAATAAATGAGACTTTGTTATTGGAAATGTTCTTAGTCAGTTTAACAATAATCAGATAAAAAAAATACAATTACAAAACTACAAGTTATAAATATTTTTATTTCAATATATAATTAGGAAACCCGTAAAAATATTATAGAAACTTAATACTAAATAATATTAAGAAAACTTTATGAGCCCCTAATGTTGCCTTCAATCACTAGGGTCAAGTGGTGGACATAATTTATTTAAATTTTCATTCTTCCTTTTTATCATGTGATGGTTATTTTATTTATTTGTATTCTCTTTCATTTATTATTTCGAAAGAGACAAAAAAACATATGTTTTTTTTATATATAATTAGGATTTAAAATAATGCAATACAATAATAATAAAATGTATAAATATAAGCATATAATTGTGTTTTCCCCTATAATCAATGTTATATGTGTGTAATTATAGATGAATAAAGTAAAAAGGATTTATAATTAATTTTTATCTTTATATCAAAATAATATATACAAGAAAAATAATAAAACAAAATACCCTTTTTTGAAAAATCAGTACCCAAAATGCCCCAAATCTTGTAATTTTTGCCAAAATACCCCCTAGGTCCGCGTTTTTCACTGTTACACGCGGACCTGGTACGCGTTTTGGCCGCGTTCACTGTTACACGCGTACTCGACCCGCGTTTTGGCCGCGTTTCCCCCTACACGAGGACCTGGTACGCGTTTGGTCCGCGTTTGGTCCGCGTTTGGTCCGCGTTTGGTACGCGTTTGGTCCGCGTTTGGTCCGCGTTTTTCACTATAAAACGCGTATCTGGTACGCGTTTGGGCCGCGTTTTTTGTTACAAACGAGGGTTAGGTCCGCGTTTAATAGTGTAAACCGTATTAGGGTTTTGAAAATTAGGGTTTCAGGCCTATGATTTCATGTGTGGTCAACTGTTTGTGACGTATTTTTTGAATGATTTTACTGTTTTTTTCCACATTTTAGTCTGATTCTCATACAATAAGTGTACCATTGTCATTGAATATGTGGTTCACATTCATTTTCTCCATTCAATTTTTCCTATAAAGATTAGTAAGATTAGATGCAAAATCGTTCATCACATCCACTTGAATTGCTTCATTTTTCATACTACTGAAAAAATGAGTTCATCTGTTCAAAAAACTAGAGTCTTATTATGTTTCGATGGTCAATGGGTGCAAAACAACAATGGGTGGGATTATATTGGCTACACAAAGCGTGGTGTATATATTCCAATAATGGTTGCGTATAAGACGTTTATCGATTACGTCGTGGGAAAGTGTGGAATCGGAGATTCTGTTGCTTGCAAGTTGGTGTTCAGACGTGCAGATGGCTCACTGATGGAGATAACCAACGATGACGAAATCCTTGGTTTTATGCTACTTGCAGCCGATTCAGAAATACCTCCACAACTTTTTGTGTATGTCGCACCATCGATGGGCGATGACGAAGATGATGACGAAGGTGATGACGAAGATGATGACGAAATCCATGTCGGTGGTAGTCAACTGGAGCCTGACTCTCAATTTCAGGCATCCTACGACACCACACTTTATTCTGATCATGCATATCGTCCTAACGAATCTTATCCCGAAGTTGTTCCGGAGACGCAACTAGAAGAAGAAGAAGAAGCAGAAGACCCAAAAAGACGGTTTGTTGGAGTTGCTGATGACGAAACACATGTTTTCACAACTGGTATATCTGATCTGGACAGATCAGATACCGATAATGACGAGGACGAAGAAACATATACCCCTAGCAATAAATCATTTGGTGCGTTAAACGATTATTTTGATATGCCCCCTTCTCTTCCTAACCCGGTCCCCCATATACCAGCCTACCAACCCGCACCTTACAATCGTAGTACAACTATACATGAAGGTCAAATATTTCATACGAAGGAGGAAATGACCGTACAGTTGGGAATGAAGTTCTTGCGAGAGGGTTTCGTGTTTAGAGCGAAGAAATCCGACAAACGCAGATACAAGGTTGTATGTGACCAACAAAATTGTGAATGGAGTATGTCCGCGAAGTCTGTGGGCCCTAAAGGAGGGTTGTTTGTCGTTAGAAAGTTGAACGACGTACACACATGTTCGAGGACACAACTAAATGCTAGCCACCGGCAGGCCAACAAAAGGACTTTGGGCCACATACTGAAAGACAAGTTTCTTGACGCTAGCAGGTCATTTCGGCCGAAGGACATCGTCAACGATATAAATCAGCAGTACGGGATAAACATTGGTTACCACCAAGGATGGCGTGCGCGTTGCAAGGCACTACTAATGGTGAGAGGCACTCCCGAGGAGTCGTACGAACGACTCCCTGCGTATTTATATAACTTGGAGCTGAAGAATCCGGGTACACGCACCAGAATAAGGACGGATTCAAACGGACGTTTCGAATTGTGTTTCGCTGCACTTGGATGTGCGGTAAGTATATTAAATCGTCGTAGCTTTACATATTATGAATTTTAACATTTACAAATAATAACCACATACGTTTATTGCAGATCCGGACGTTTTTGACAAATCTGCGTCCTGTCCTTGTAATAGACGCTGCCCATTTAAAGGGGCATTACCTGGGTATGATGTTCTTGGCGGTTGCCATGGACGGAAATAACAACATTGTGCCCTTGGCTTTCGGAGTAGGAAAGTCCGAGACGGGGGAGGAGTGGGGTTGGTTTCTGAACATGTTGCGGGAATGTATCGGCTCCCCGGAAGGGTTGGTGTTTATGTCCGATAGGGCTCCTTCCATAAGTGCGGCAATTTCTGCCGTGTACCCCTCCACCCCTCACGCCCTATGTTGTCGACATTTGGAGATGAACGTGAAAAGCGCGGACAAACGTATCACAACAAACAAGACCACGTATTGGAAGGCGTGCAAAGCATATACTATTAGGGAGTTCGAGACCTACATGAATGCACTACGATATGAAGTACCTCGTGGAGCACAAGTTATGGACGAGGCTGGTAAAGAGAGGTGGTCAAGGGCCCATTTCCCTGCACAACGGTATAACATAATGACCTCTAATAGTGTAGAGTCGGTGAATGCACTGTCCCGTTTTGCACGCAGGTTACCCATTGTCGGCCTTATAGAGTACTTCCGAGATTTTCAACAAGAGTGGTACCAACTTCGACGACGAAAGGGAGGTTGATAAACTCTAAAATCTTTAACTTATATGTTTGTTGCATTTTTCGTCTTCCGTATAAATCGTAACACAATTAACACATATTTGTAGATGAAATGCGTAATCATCTCACACCAATGGCGGAGGAGATAATTAGCAGAAGGTCGGGAAAGTCTGCGACGTGGAGGGTAAGTCAGATTGGACATGGTAAGTTCAACGTTCGGGATATCCGTTATCACGCGACTGTCGATATGGTCAACGGTGTTTGTGAATGTAACCAATGGCAATATTCTGGTTTACCGTGCGGTCATGCCATCGCTGCTGCAAGGTCAATGAATCGTAGAGATTGCAGCGATCTGGCTATATCTTACTACACGTCCAGTACTTACCGGTCAACATATCATGAGTTGATCTATCCTGTTGGACCCCCTCAATCATGGGTTTTGCCACACGTCCCCCTTCCGCCATGCTATCCACCGTTAATAACCAAGAGACGTGCGGGGAGACCAAGAAAGAACGATCGACGTCCATCTCGTGGTGAGGATCCGATACAGAGAACGTGTACTAGGTGTGGAGCAGTAGGACATACTCGTGGTGAATGTCCAACTCCTGCCCCTTCAACCGTGCCCAGGAGAGCTTCTACTAGCCAAAGATTTCGCTCTCAAGGGTCATCGGACCTAGAACCACATGGAACTTTAAGGCGTGATAGCATTGACCTTAACATTGACTTCCCTTGATTGTAACCACCTCATCTTCTATGCTAAGTGATATTGTTATTATGTTAATTGTTGATTTTATCTACCTTATCGTGATTGTGAAATTATATTATGTGTAAATAAAAGATAAACCATAAAAGCATCGTTTTATTGAAATTAAAGAAAACGAAATGGTGCATCCGTACAACATTCAAGCATCGATAAAGTAAAAATTAATGCATAAAATAAAACTTAGGTTAAACGTTAAAGTGCATCCATACAACAACCACCCTTTGAGAAACCTACTACGGGTAGATTTCCCGGCACTTCGTAACCCAGCCAGCCTTTGCCTTCATATGCTCCTCCATGACGGTGTAGTTTTCTTTTATGTCTACCAGTTCATCTTCTAACTTTCTAATCTCCTTTTGTTTCTCCCTGACATCGCGCTTCATATTCTCCAGGAGGTCCTTCTGCTCCGCAATAGTTGCTTCTTTGTCCTTCTGAAGTTCCATGTTTTGTAGCCACGTCCTGCCTGTATTTCGTATCTCTTCATTTGCCTCATCACAGGACCTTTTCAACCTGGTAGGCAGTACCTGAGACATTGGTAGACCTGGCCCCTGGTTGGATTGATACGTAGGAGGGGGCATTCCTCCATGAGCAGCGTAGTATGCGGCTTGGGCATTGTTAAACTGCTCCCACTCCTGAGGCGTTATCGGTTCATCGTAAGCAGTTAACCCAAACTGCGCCCAATCCTCCGTTGTATCTGGTGCATTCCAGTCAATCCTTGAAGCTCCATCATTTAATTGGTCGATGTCCACGGAGCGTGAAGTGCCAGCCCCATTCGCTGACCTTTTCCCCCTACCGCGTGAACCTCCAGCCATCAAGTAATGAAAATTTAGATAATGTATAGAATGTAGATAATATTTGTAAATGAAAGTGAGGTTAGAAAGGATAGATATGAAGTTGTGAAATACTACTTCACCGGAGCATCTACTTATAGTCCATGCGAAGATCGGTTCATGATAGTTTCAAAGGCATGGTCAAACGATTCCTCTGCAAAGCCTGAAATGATTTGTTTTTTGTGCCATGGTCAAACGATTCCCCTGCAAAGCCTGAAACGCGGACTAACCCCGCGTTACACCACTAAAACGCGGACTAACCCCGCGTTTTGTTACTAAAACGCGGACTAACCCCGCGTTACACCACTAAAACGCGGACTAACCCCGCGTTTTGTTACCATATGCGGAGATAGGTTTGTAACCATGGTCAAACGATTCTTCTGCAAAAACTAAAATGATTCTTCTGCAAAGCCTGAAATGATTCCTCTGCAAATACTGAAATGATTCCTCTGCAAATACTGAAACGATTCATTTTTTTTAACAATTGTTCCTTGTTACTATAAATACCCGTGTTATAGTAACTGTGAAATTCACAACACTAAAGAGTTGTCGGTTTTTTACTTTTACTTTCTATGGTTTTGTTTCATTAATAAAATCGTCCAATGTATTTTGTGGTTTGATGCGTTTATATTTTTATACTACAAAATTATACCGTCATTGAAGTGTACAGCAAGAAAGTTGAGCTTAACACTTCCAAAATTGTATCACCCGAGCATATAAGAAGTCGTTGGGGATTCCAGAAAAACCAAGTGTCGTGTAGCCATAGTTTGACATTTCAATGACCGACAATGTTACCTACTCACTTCATTTAATGACGTCGTTCCAATATTTGTTTAGATGAACTTGTACCGGTTGTTTTCGAACCCTACCAGTTTGTCATTAATAATTGGTAAGTTTAAATAATATTTTGTTTTTTATTTACCAAAAGAACTTTTTCATGTACTACCCTTTTCATATCAATTTGTGATCTTGGGAGTTAACGAATTCTATTTTTATATAAAATAAAACATCCGATCCAAATTAGTTATCTAAGTAAAAAAGGGTTTTAATATTTAAAATGACTTTAAAAAAAAGAATCATATTTGTTATTTCAAGAGGCCCATCACAACTCACAAGTAACATAAAAAGTATCTCCAACCTAATCGTTTATTTGGACAGCCAACGAGAAAAGGGTCTCCGCCATGTAATTACGCCATTCCCTTGCCACATGCTCAGTTGCATCTGGTGCAACTGTTGGGTGCAGACCTTCAATAAACTTGGATATGTTACGACACACCCACACACCGCAATCCCCAAGGCCCCCTGTCTGTTGAGGTGCATCAGGATCATAGATAACCTCTAATTTCTTGCTGGCCTTGATACGATCCGGCGTGTCGTGTATCTTTTTTAACAACTTCGGCAATTGTTTTTTGAAGATCCCAAGGCGTTCTTCCAAGGGCAAAGTGTACCTTCTTGCTTGTAAACTGTCAAATAAGACCAGCCGTAAAATGGACACATCAGGTGGGGGAGCTGATCACTGATACATAATTCCCTGATCTGTGCCGCCGAAACAAACACCGATTGCCCCGCGTCAGTCATCGTAGTGTCTCCCCCATCCTTTCCCTTGCCCTTTGCCTTCACCCTTGCCTTGGTTTTTTTCTTAGGTACTGTTGTGGTCGAAGCTTGTTGGACATATGGGGAACAAAGGGCTGGCCCCACAACAGCGACCCGTCTCGCCCTCTCATGTGCTGCCTGATCTGGCTCATGTATGGGCATGTCAGCATCCTCAAAGTGGTGATCGATGATATCATCAGCCATCGGAGTACTCACCCGCGCCTGGGTGGTGTCAACCCCCGACTCCGACCCCATCGAATAAGGGATGGAAGTTCCCAAAAAATCTTCCACCAACCCGCTTAGGACGGACAGCCCCGGCCCCGGCTCCATCATCTGGGGTCTGTAATAGTCCCCCGCCTGCATCTCAAACTAGTGACGTAGGTCATTATAAGAATCTTCAAACGTAATAACAAAAAAAAAACAACAATGAGCACTCGTCGTAACTTACATTTTGCTGGAATGATGGGGTCGAGAAAGGGTAGTTTCCTCCGGTTGCCGCCTGTGTGTACCCCGGCGACGTGTAGGCTGGCGTCGTACTTGTCATCCCAACCTGGTGACATGGATTATAATGAGCACTCTTAATAATTACTTTCAAACGCAATAAAAAAATAACCTACATTTCGCTGGGATGATGTGGTCGCATATGCCGCACCCGTGTACCCATGCATTTGCCCAGGCGACGTGTAAGTGGGCGCCATGTTCGTTGACACCTAATACAATCATGGAACGTAATATCAATACACAAACCAATATTAAAGTATTGGGCGTAATATCCCCAAATTAAGTTAAACACTAACGTGAGTGTGGCGAAGGTGTGCGGTGAGGGCCTCGAGCTCTCTTATGCGTCTGGCCATATCGAGGGCCTCGAGGTCTCTTACGCGTCTGTCCACGGAGGTCATGTACTCCCACTTATCTTGGTATGGGTCTATATCAGGCATCCTATGATGGGTGGGGCTAGGGGGAGCTTGATAGGTGGGGCTAGGAGGAGCCTGATAGCTAAAGCTAGGGGGAGCTTGATAGCTAGAGCTAGGGGGAGCCTGACGTCGCGTGCCATCATCGTCATCTTCATCATCATCGTCATCATCGTCATCATTGTCATCGGGATCAGGACCTGTACGTCGGGACCTCTTTGTCGGTCGCCTGCCCGCCGAACTTTCAAAAAAGGCGACGCTCCGTCGAAACCAACTCGACTGCTGCTCATCCTGAGTAGGCCTCAGTTCCGCATATGGCGCATCAACAACCTAAAAAATTATAAGACATATAAATCACAAATAGTTTTTTAATTACTACAATTAAAAATATAGTAAGAGGGCGTACGCTCAAAGCTGAGTTGAAGATCCCAATGCATGCAGACTTACTAAGGACAGCATCTCGATCCCATTTGGTTCCCCTAATCAACCTGTCGGAGCGCTTGGTGAAATTTTGCCGGCAGGCAGGAAACATCTCCAAGATCCATATCTGGAATTACATAAATTGAACAAGTACGTTAGAATAAATCCAAAATTAGCAAAATTAGTTAATGAATTGATATTTATGTTATTGTACTTATCTAACCTTTAGGGCGTGTGCAAACCCGTTCAACGTCATCTTGTTGTTGTGCTGGTTCTTCTGCTTGCGTCTGGCGATGGCACCGTGGAGTCCTTTGTATGAGTGACTCCAGATGTAGCTACCCCACGGATAGCGGTTAAACCTCTCAAAGTCATCGACAGCGATAAGTACATTAGAGGAAACCGTCAGCCTTGGATCACGACCCATGAACATCAAATCCGCCATCACCACCAAGCAAACACGCACAGCATCCTCATCGGATATCGCACTCAGACCAGTTCTCATCGTCTCGAGGACGGTTCTCAACGTCAAGATACTTGGTGCAAGGCCGGGCCAAACCCTACTAACGAAGGACTCATCTGTCAAGGTAGGAAGGTCGGGTATTTGTCCGAAAAGGAGTCCTGTTACAATACAGAACTCACGACGACCAAAGTGCATGCGAGTCCCACACACGTGAAAATACAATTCCTCCGGCAGTGGTCTCGCAACCTCGACCTCCATCTGTAAAAACATGTGTACTAGAAGGGGGTCCTGTACAATATTGGTAAGCTCGAGCCATGGCCCGAAAGATGTGCGGCTAAACATTTCATGTAAACGTTGTGCCCGTTCAGGTGGACACGCTTCAAAAGCATCTCTAATTTCCTTTACAATGGAGATGCGGCATTTGAACGAAAGATCGACGTTATCAAAATCGTCCTACATAGTAATGCAAGGATGTTGTCAACGCACCTAACTTATAACAAGCCCAATCTCTACACTTTTTTTATACAAAAAAAAAAAAACGCAATCTCTAAGATTAACGCAATCTCTACAATTATTTTATGAAAGTAGCGCAATTCTTAAAACAAGCCCAATCTCTACACTTTTTTTATACAAAAAAAAACGCAATATCTACAATTATTTTATGAAAGTAGCGCAATCCCTAAAACAAGCCCAATCTCTACACTTTTTTATACAAAAAAAACGCAATCTCTAAGATTAACGCAATCTCTACAATTATTTTATGAAATTAGCGCAATCCCTAAAACAAGCCCAATCTCTACACTTTTTTATACAAAAAAAAAACGCAATCTCTAAGATTAACGCAATCTCTACAATTATTTTATGAAATTAGCGCAATCCCTAAAACAAGCCCAATCTCTACACTTTTTTTATACAAAAAAAAAAACGCAATCTCTACACTTTTTTATACAAAAAAAAACGCAATCTCTAAGATTAACGCAATCTCTACAATTATTTTATAAAATTAGCGCAATCCCAAAAACAAGCCCAATCTCTACACTTTTTTATACAAAAAAAAACGCAATCTCTAAGATTAACGCAATCTCTACAATTATTTTATAAAATGAGCGCAATCCCTAAAACAAACGCAATCTCTACAGTTTTTTTATACAAAAAAAATGCAATCTCTAAAATTAACGCAATCTCTACAATTTTTTTATGAAAGTAGCGCAATCCTAAAACAAGCCCAATCTCTACACTTTTTTTATACAAAAAAAAACGCAATCTCTAAAATTAACGCAATCTCTACACTTTTTTATACAAAAAAAACGCAATCTCTAAGATTAACGCAATCTCTACAATTATTTTATAAAATTAGCGCAATCCCAAAAACAAGCCCAATCTCTACACTTTTTTATACAAAAAAAAAAACGCAATCTCTAAGATTAACGCAATCTCTACAATTATTTTATAAAATGAGCGCAATCCCTAAAACAAGCCCAATCTCTACACCTTTTTTATACAAAAAAAAACGCAATCTCTAAAATTAACGCAATCTCTACAATTTTTTTATGAAAGTAGCGCAATCCTAAAACAAGCCCAATCTCTACACTTTTTTTATATAAAAAAAAACGCAATCTCTAAAATTAACGCAATCTCTACACTTTTTATACAAAAAAAAACGCAATCTCTAAGATTAACGCAATCTCTACAATTATTTTATAAAATTAGCGCAATCCCAAAAACAAGCCCAATCTCTACACTTTTTTATACAAAAAAAAACGCAATCTCTAAGATTAACGCAATCTCTACAATTATTTTATAAAATGAGCGCAATCCCTAAAACAAACGCAATCTCTACAGTTTTTTTATACAAAAAAAAATGCAATCTCTAAAATTAACGCAATCTCTACAATTTTTTTATGAAAGTAGCGCAATCCTAAAACAAGCCCAATCTCTACACTTTTTTTATACAAAAAAAAAACGCAATCTCTAAAATTAACGCAATCTCTACACTTTTTTATACAAAAAAAAACGCAATCTCTAAGATTAACGCAATCTCTACAATTATTTTATAAAATTAGCGCAATCCCAAAAACAAGCCCAATCTCTACACTTTTTTATACAAAAAAAAACGCAATCTCTAAGATTAACGCAATCTCTACAATTATTTTATAAAATGAGCGCAATCCCTAAAACAAGCCCAATCTCTACACCTTTTTTATACAAAAAAAAAACGCAATCTCTAAAATTAACGCAATCTCTACAATTTTTTTATGAAAGTAGCGCAATCCTAAAACAAGCCCAATCTCTACACTTTTTTTATACAAAAAAAAACGCAATCTCTAAAATTAACGCAATCTCTACACTTTTTATACAAAAAAAAACGCAATCTCTAAGATTAACGCAATCTCTACAATTATTTTATAAAATTAGCGCAATCCCAAAAACAAGCCCAATCTCTACACTTTTTTATACAAAAAAAAACGCAAACTTTAAGATTAACGCAATCTCTACAATTATTTTATAAAATGAGCGCAATCCCTAAAACAAGCCCAATCTCTACACCTTTTTTATACAAAAAAAAAACGCAATCTCTAAAATTAACGCAATTTCTACAATTTTTTTATGAAAGTAGCGCAATCCTAAAACAAGCCCAATCTCTACACTTTTTTATACAAAAAAAAAACGCAATCTCTAAGATTAACGCAATCTCTACAATTATTTTATAAAATGAGCGCAATCCCTAAAACAAGCCCAATCTCTACACCTTTTTTATACAAAAAAAAAACGCAATCTCTAAAATTAACGCAATCTCTACAATTTTTTTATGAAAGTAGCGCAATCCTAAAACAAGCCCAATCTCTACACTTTTTTATACAAAAAAAAAACGCAATCTCTAAAATTAACGAAATCTCTACAATTATTTTATAAAATTAGCGCAATCCCAAAAACAATCCCAATCTCTACACTTTTTTTATACAAAAAAAAACCGCAATCTCTAAAATTAACGCAATCTCTACAATTTTTTAATAAAATTAGCGCAATCCCAAAAACAAACCCAATCTCTACACTTTTTTTATACAAAAAAAAAACGCAATCTCTACAATTTTTTTATGAAATTAACGCAATCTCTAAAATCAACGTAATATGTAAAACTAAAATTAACGCAACCTCTAACATATTATCAACATAAACGCAACACTCTAAAATTAACACATAATCACTAAAATAAATATAAAATTAAAACGCGGTTAAAGGAAACTTACCGAAGAAAGTGGTCGACCCATATCCGACTTTTATAAATGCTAACCAACCGAGCCGAGATCCGAGCGTGTGTAATACACGATATATTTGAGAGAGTGAAATAGATGGGATACCTTTGAGAGTGATGGTTTGAGAGTGATGGTGGTGGGGTTATGGGTGGGGGACACACTTATTTATAGGAGCAAACCCTAACAAATGAAAGCATCCACACCGTCGATCTCTAAACCCTAAATAAACAATGCTATGGGCGGCCCCCAAGTACGCGTTCTACAGTAAAAAACGCGTACCAGATACGCGTTTTATAGTGAAAAACGCGGACCAAACGCGGACCAAACGCGTACCAAACGCGGACCAAACGCGGACCAAACGCGTAACCAGGTCCTCGTGTAGGGGGAAACGCGGCCAAAACGCGGGTCGAGTACGCGTGTAACAGTGAACGCGGCCAAAACGCGTACCAGGTCCGCGTGTAACAGTGAAAAACGCGGACCTAGGGGGTATTTTGGCAAAAATTACAAGATTTGGGGCATTTTGGGTACTGATTTTTCAAAAAAGGGTATTTTAATTAAATTTTTAGATGAATAAAGTAAAAAGGATTTATAATTAATTTTTATCTTTATATCAAAATAATATATACAAGAAAAATAATAAAACAAAAATGAATAAAAAATCTCAATTCTCAACACACACATCCCAACCTAGAAATGGGTCATCGATATGCAAACATAGTACCAATAAAAATAAACAAACCGAGTAATTCTAATATATAATATCTTGAAAAATTCAAGAAAACCTAACGAAATATTTAATTTTGAATGATTAATTTTATAAACTATTTTTTAAATGATTTTTTTTTTAAATTTTCTCATTTTAAATGATTAAGCCATGAATTATTTTTTGAATTAACAAATCATTAAACTTTCTCATATTTAATGATTAATGTCTCTGGACATTATCTATACTATATTATAAAACACGGATAAAAAAATCTTAAATACAAATTATTAGGCAAAATGTACCATCATTTTATGCAAGATTTTAAAAATCTCTTAATTTACAAGTACCAAAGCACAAGATACATATTACTACTGCAGACTTCTAACACCCACCAATTTGGTATGAGTAGGGTCATCCTTTTAAGCAGATCTTTCCATATATCACTATTAATTAATATTTTATATTACTATAAATTTGTTTTAATAATATTATTAAATATGTAATTGGTTATTTTTTCAAGATGTCATTAAAACATATAAGATAATCATTGAATTCTAACAAAATACTTAATTTTTTTAATATAAAAAACGTTATATTATTAAGCCTAAATTAAACAAATTTATAAAAAAATATTATCACTTTCTTAAAACCATCCAAAATTGTACTGTAAATCGACAAAAAAAACAAAAAATAAAATGAAACATTAAAATCGTGATGTATCTCGCTGCATTGCACGAGTACGCTTCTAGTTTTGAATAAATCAACTATCGAACTACTAAAAATTGGTTACCTGCATCATTTTAATAAAAAAAAGTTATCTATAAGACTATAACCGACTACAAATGTTTTAAAGTAAAAAAACCTAAATCAGTTTTACTTTTCTCAAACTCGATGTCATTCAAACCCCTCGAAAACAACGATGTCGCTCTCACTCACCACTCCTCATCGCCACATGGTTGTCCGTTCTCCAAATTGACTATCACGATGTTGGCCCCTGTCATCGATCTCCCTCTTTTTAGTTTATTTTTTTAATCAAAAGAGAGAATCAAATGATCAAAAAACATATCAAAAAGAGGGAGATAGATGGCAGAGCCAACAACGTGATATGCAATATGAAGAACAAACAATGACGAGGAGTGGTCGGGGGGGGGGGGGTGATATAGATGTTTGTGTAGGGTTTGAATGATGTAAGGCTTCGGAACAATAAAACTAGTTGAGGTTTATTTTTATTTTAAAATTTTCCTAGTCAGGTACATGTAACTTTTTTTGGGTTAAAGTAACTAGTTTTTAAAAGCTCGATAATTTAATTTATTGAAAAAAATGTTTAGGAAATAAATTGTAACACCCTTAAATTTGGAAAAAACAGCTAATTAAAAATTTGAAGTAAATGGTAAAATCCCTTTCTACAAATTCATACTTGGAAATATCTCAAATAACCATACATTTAAAGCCAACAATCATTGACTCGAGGCTTATACCAAGACTAAATAAAGTCGGGTGTTACTAAACCCAATCCAAATTGATATTCCAAAAGTGTGGAAGACTTCACCCAAGCTACTCACTCTTGTGCATATAACTAGCACTCATCCCCTCACAGTATCGTTAATACCATTCCCCAGCCGTAACCTGATACACATGCCGATAAATAAAAAGGTTACGCCAATGCCTAGTGAGTTTAAGAGTTTTCAACATTAATAAATATATCATTAAAATGAAATAATGCAACTTAAATCATAATCTTTCAAAATGATTTACATTTAAATATGAAAACGGTCCGTTTTCCAATAATACGCAATTTTAAAGATGAACACCCCAATGCAAAACATTCCTTCATAAAGTGATGCAACCCAAAAACTCACTCAAAACGTGAATAGAAATCAAACTCCCAATTTATGAAAACGTGGATAAAACTTTATATCCCGAAACACCCAAAACACGGGTGGGGCATAATCCATGTATATAAAACCCATAAATCATGGACAATAATCCATGTATATAAAACATCACCGAAAACATGAATACTAAAATTCAATACCCAAAAACAACACCTTTCGGTGACGGGGGATACCCGATTCCATATAATGTGGTGAAACACAAAGTAAGTCACATACGATGTTATGGAGCTTCTATTATAGCACCAAAGGTTATCGAGTTTAACCACCCACAATCTTTAGTTCGAGCTACCAAATGGTCTAAGAATGACTCACTCGCTAGAATTTAAGAGTCATGGGTCGCAAGGTTATCACATTCGACCACCCACGGTCTATAGCTCGAGTTCTCAATAGTTAATCCCATGTCTAGCCATAATGAGAGAGATCTATTTCATATAAACGACTAATGCCTATGGATCCAATGCATTATAGTCTAAAATGTTATACGACTCTAATGAATGAACTAACGCATTCAAAACATGTAACTTTCAAATAAGATGCAACTAAGTACTAAACTATAACACCCTAAATTTCTATCCTAATTGAAGAAAAGTGTTGAATTGAGTGAGTAGGTAAAGGAAGAACCACATATGGTCGTCTCGGCTATAGTGCCATGTGGTTGTGATAATTGTCACAATAGCACCAATGGTATTAAGAGTATGGTCGTCTCGGCTATAGTGTCGTGTGGTTGTGACATTTGTCACAATAGCACCAATGGTACTAAGAGTATGGTCGTCTCGGCTATAGTGCCATGTGGTTGTGACATTTGTCACAATAGCACACATGGTACTAAGAGTATGGTCGTCTCGGTTATAGTGACATGTGGTTGTGACATATGTCACAATGGAACCAATGGTACTGAAAGTGTGGTAGTCCCGGCTATAGTGTCATGCAGTTGTGACATATGTCACAATAGCAACGGCGATTACTAAGTGGTTGGTCGTCCCAACGAATGTACCATGTAGTTATGACAATGGCAGGATAACTGGTATAATAGCATCAAATGTTTCGAGAGAACGGTCGAGGAATGGCCGGGATAAAGGTCGAGGAATGTTCGAGAGAACGGTCGAAGAACGACCAGGAAAACGGTCGGGAAAGCCGTCGAAAAAGGCCTCGGTACATTCCGCGCGACAGTGCCCGCTACAGTGACAGATGGTACTGTCGCATGGCAGGGTCGCGAGAGGCAAGGGGGCCTCGTTACATTCCACCCGACAGTGCCCACTACAGTGATAGATGGCACTGTCGCATGGCAGAGTCACGCCAATCTCACACTGCATAAAATCGAGATTTTCTTCATTTGGTCATATCTTGCTCATTTCTACTCCGTTTTGGGCAATTCAAAATGTTATGGTTTCATTTTTGAGAGATTTTCAAGGTTAAAGTATTAGTTTTGGGAAGATTAAAGAGTATTTGGTGGTGGATTGGAAACAAAGGTCAAAAGCTCTTCATCTTCACCTCCATCTTCAAGGATTTTGGGGTTTTCTAGGTTTTCACCAAAACCTAAGTGGTGAGTTCATCCTCCTAACTTCTAAAACTTATTATAAGTAAATGCTCCATTGATGATTTTCTAGTGTTTATGTTTCTCAAATTTCGGGTTTGATGGTTTTGGAGAAGTTAGGTCAAATTAGGGATTTTGGCCAAAATGGAGATTTTAATACAAGATGTTTGGGGAACGATTCTATATGGTTGAATATGAATATTTATGGTTGGAAATTTATGGATTTAGGTTTTTGGAAGTTTTTGGCTTGAAGATCCAAGTTTCTTCAAAGGAGCTCAAGTTGGGATAAAATCTAAATTTAACCTAAATCTAGTGTAACACCCTCAAATTTGGAAAGAGCGACTAAATAAAAACTTTCAAAAATACCTTAAAGGATAATAAAATCTCTTACTAATAGTCCAAAATCGAAATACATTTCTAAACTGAATCATCAACAAATAATTAAAGTCTTACATAAAGACTAACTAGAGTCGAATGTTACTAAATCCCAACGACAATCGCTATCTCCAAATATATGTGCGGAAGACTTCATCAAGTTAAACACCTCTTTGAGCACACAACTAGCACTCATCGCTTCTCGGTGCCGTTAGAACTAAACCCGGAATGAAACCTGATGCACATGCCGACAAATAAAAAGATTAGGTTAACGCCTAGTGAGTTCAAGAGTTTATATCATGATTATAAAGGAAAATGTAAAAGGGAAATATCGTAACTTATAATCATGATCCTTTAAAAACGATTTAGTTAACAAATAAGAGAACAACTCATTTACTAATAATATGCATTTTATAAATGGATGCCTCAACGCCAAAATATTCTTTCATGAAATAATGAAATCCAACACTTATTCAAAACGAGAATAATGGTAATGCTCGAATAATGAAATTTGAGTAAGCTTTATAAAATAGACGACCAAAATATAAGTAAACTCAAGTTTCTAAGATTATAGCATAAGAGAGATAATTCAGACTCAAAACGTGGATATAATTTGACTTCCAAATTTATGATAATGCATATAATACTTCATATCCCAAAACACCCCAAAACACGGGTAGGGATTATTACTCAACCCAATAAAACATGGAATGAACTCATGTATGCAAAATATCGCCGAAAACATATGTATAAAAGACTCAGCCCAAAAACAACACCTTTCGGTGACGGGGGAAAACCCGATTCCGCATAATGTGACGTGCACAAAGTAAGCCACACATTACGTTAAAGTGGTATAAGTATCGGGCTCAACATCTTTCAGAATACACCCATAGATACTAGCACAGAGGACTTACACCATACCAAAGAAGCCAACCGTGCCTCAATGGGGAAAACCAAACGTTCCCCCATCGGACAAAGTAATAAATGTATCGAGCTAAGCATCTTTCAGCATACACCCATTTGATACGAGCACGAAGGACTTATAACCCAATCCGATGCCGAACGTGCCTCGATGTGGAAAACTAGTCATCCCAACATCGGATAAAATACAAAAGTGCTTATGGATCCATAGCAGACGGGGTTGAAACATTACATGACTCAAAACGAATGAACTAACGCATTCAAAACATGTAATTCCCAAATAAGATGCAATAAATGCAAATCATAACCAAACGCTCTATAATGAGCTATCAAATCCGGACAAATGTCCCCAAGACCCAACAAAATCCAAGCCGAGACATAGGCTCAACAAATCCAAAGACTCAATGTTAAAAAATCATAAAATGAAATCAAACGTAAACGACCCGAAGTAATGCAACCCATGCTTCAACACACCCAAATAACTTAACATGATTTAGATCGGGATAAAACATTTTCCAAAATGGGTTTATACCTTTTATTTTTTCAAACCATCCCATGACACCTAATAGGACGCATTTATACTCAAAATTATGCTCCATGAAATAAGTCATTTAAATACCCAAAATATATGATTTATTTATCAAAATGCCCAAATCCTAAATGTGGGTGTTTTATAAGTTTATAAAACTGAATACTTCTAACTAACCAAAACTTATCAGATGATTAGCAGTTAACCATTTTCATACAAAACATGCAAACACTTTAAAATAGACATTTTGGCATGTACACCGTTTTCACAAATCAACTTGAACTCACCTTGCTATATTTAGGCTAAATTTAGATTTTACCCCAACTTGAGCTCCTTTGAAGAAACTTGAATCCTCCAAGCTAAAAGTCTCCAAAAACCTAGATCCATACATTTCCAACCGTAAATAACCATAATCAACCACATAGAAACATTCCCCAAACACTTAATCATCGAAATCTCTATTTTGGGTAAAACCCTAATTTTGACCCAAAACTCCCAAAATCTTCCAAACCGAAATTTAGAGAAATCAAACACTAGGAAACCATCAATGGAGCATTTATAATTTTATTCCATGGTTTAGAAATGGGAGGGATACACTTACCACTTAGGTTTTGATGAAAACCTAGAAAACCCAAAAATAAGCTTGAGGTTGAAGATGAAGATGGAGATGGTGAATCCTTGACCATAACTTTCAATTCTACCACTTGATGATGTTTCACCTCCACAAAATCCAAGGATTTGAGCCAAAATAAGTTGGGGTTTGAAGGGGAAAGAAGGAAATCGGTTTGGGAGAGAGTAGAAGAAGTTTGGATGAAGAGAAATGAGAAAATAGGCTGAAATCCCGAACTTAACAGCCTCTGGATACTTTAGGCGACATTGCCCATGCGACATTGCCCAGGGAAATGTCGCTGGTCATAGTCGCAACTTCTCCCAGTTTTCTTCTCGTTCACTGTTTCGGCCGTAACTTCTTCGTTATAGCTCCGATTTTGCTCCAGAAAGAACCGTTGGACTCGTAATTGAATCCTTTATCTATATAGACTATAAAATCCAGGATTCAAGTCCAAAATCTTTTATCTTATTTTTTCCTAATATAACGGTTTCGGTATTAACTCGAAATGGTGCCTCTCGAAATCGGGGTGTTACATCTAGCAAGGTGAGTTCAAGTTGATTTGTGAAAACGTTGTACATGCCAAAATGTTCATTCTAAAGTGTTATTATGTTTTGCATGAAATTATCATTTGTGGAGTATTTGATGGGTTTTGATTATTTGAGAAGTTTGACTTTATGAACCTTGTAAAACACCCATGTTTAGGATTTTTGAGCATTTTGATAAATGAGTCGTAAATGGATGCGTTTTGGGAATTTATTGCATAAATGAGATTATTTAGTTAAAAGGAATTTTAGTGTTTGTTTTGAAGAAACACGTAACTTTGTGTTATGGGATGTTTTGAATAAGTAAATGGTATAAAATCGTTTGGAAAATATTTTGTCCCAACTTAAACCATATTGGAGTCCACATATGTATTTTGGGGTGTGGTCGCACGGCGTGAGTCGATTGCGTTTATTATTTGGGAATTATTAATCGTTGGTCAAAAAGGGGTTTTGAGCACTTTAGCTCGGTGTCGACTTAAAAGAGTCTTGAGGACACTTGCCCGGTTTTGATGGCTCGATGTAGAGCCGGTTATGGTTTACATGCTTGAGTGCGTTGGTCATTCTTGTGAAGTCATGTAATGTTAGACTGTGTTGAATTAGATCAATAGGCACGTAAGTCAGTCTGTTTTGGATGGTCAATTGGGTATTACGGAGTTGAACTCCGGTACCCATGTTTTACGACCGAAAGCTTTACAAGTGTGCACTAGAAAGGTTGAGTCTGGTGGTGCTACTGAGGAGGTAGGCACTAGGACCTTCGTCGCTTGAAGTAATGCCTGGGAGGTAGTCTTTAAGTGTGCCGAACCTTCGGGATGGAGTTCTTCGGAATGTTCATCAAGGTCAACTGACTTGTGGTGAAACTTGTTATTGGGACACTTGGGCTTGTATGTCGTGAGGTGTCATGCGATTAACGTTGCATGGGTGGCATACTTTTGTGTTCCTCCACTCTCAACGGATACGGGTCTCCCCCGTTGTCGGCTAGCAACATTTTAAATAAAATGGCGTTCACTTTATTGTCATTGGGTTTAAGTGGTTGACCGTAAATGAGGACCTTAATATTGGATCTCCCTCCACGTATATTAAGGTTTGAATGAAGTACGTCCTCCGCACGTTTTGATAATTGGTTTCCTTTCAATTTAGGCCTAGCGTCCGTGTTTTTGGTGACATATTGTACATGCGGGTTTTAACCATGTTGTGTGGGTTGAGTATTATTTTACCCCACCCTTGTCTGGGTGTTTTGGGATGCAACATTTTACCCACGTTTCTTAAATTGGGAGTCAATCCCCGTTCTCTTTTCGAGTGAGTTTTGGGTTGCATCATTTTATAAATAATGTTTTATAGTGGAGTGTCCATCTTTGAAATATACATGGAATTGGAAAAGAGTCGTCTTCGAGTTTAAAGTAAATCATTTGAAAGATTATGGTTTTTAGTTGGGGTTCATTCCTTTAAAGATATATTTGTTCATGTAAAACTCTTTAACTTACTAGGCGTTAGCCTAACCTTTTTATTTATCGGCATGTGCAACAAGCTTCGTTGGGGAATAGTACTAGTGACACTATGAAGAGAGAAGTGCTACTTGTGTGCTCGTGAGGTGAGTAGCTTGGTGAAGTCTTCGCGTTAGCTTATGAAGAGCAACTTGCATTTGGGTTAAGTAACACCCGACTTCGATTTAGTCTGTATATTATTGGAGTTTATTATCTGTCAAGGTTACTTATAGATTTCGTATTTGAGGCATATAGAGATTTGGATCGTAAGAGGAAGTTTTATCTTTTTTTGTGTTATGTTTAAAATTTTAAATTAGTTGCTCTTACCGAAATGGACGGGATTCGCCCCACTTTTCACGTGTGTTACTTGTGAAGATGTCTAGCCGAAGAAGAAAGCGTCATTCCCTTGTCAGAGATTCGAGTGGATAACGACAGATGCGTAGAGGAACCCGAATCTATCTTAGAGAGGAAGATGAAGAGATTGCGACACAAACAAGTGGTTATGGTAAAGGTCCAATGGAAGCACCATCGAGGAGCCAACGTGACGTGGGAATCAGAAGAAGATATGAAGAGGCGTTATCCTTACATTTTTGTCTAGCTTGAGATTTCGAGGATGAAATATTTTCTAAGGGGTGGAGGATTATAACACCCTGTAACGCCCTAAAATCTGAAGATAGCAACTTGTTAAAACTTTTCTAAATACATCAATAATTACATCGACTACAACACACAATTTAAGAATTAACCTCAATACACACATTCATCCTATACATACAATCTATGAAAAGGATGGGTGCTACTAAAATCCAATAACAAATACTATCTCCAACCTGCGGAAGATTTCATCAACAACTTACTCTTGCATAAAGCTAAGGCTAAACTCTTCATGAGGCTACTAGAGTCCGAACCCCCAACTGGAACCTGATGCACATGCCGACAAATAAAAAGGTTAGGCTTAACGCCTAGTGAGCTCAAGAATTCTAACATGAATGAATATATCTTTAAAAGACAGGAAATCAGTTTTAAAGCAAGATCCTTCGAAATATTATACGTCAAAATGGAAACGACACATTTTCCCATAATATACACTTTTAAAAACAATGCTTCCCAAACATGCATTTCTTATAAAATGATGCAACCCGTAACTCACCCAAAACGGGGTCATAGTTCGATACTCAAATGTGCTAAAATGTAAATAACACTTCATAGCCCAAAACACCCAAAACTCGGGTGGAGCATAATACTCGACCCATAAATAACGGAAAACAATCCATATAAATATGATACGCCATTAAAACATGGAACTGAAACTTAATACTCACGCGACCATAAAATGGAAGGAAATCCAAGTATCAAAACATGGACAATTAAATATCCAAAATACATCGGGCCGACAACGGGGGATTCCCGCATCCGTGGAGAGCGGAGGAACACAAAAGTATGCCACTCAACCATCGTTCATCGCATGACACCTAACGACATAAATGCCAAAGTGTCCCTACGAATCCTTGACAAGTTCCACCCAAGAGACGAGATACCTTGATGCCACAACGGACACCCGAAAGGCCCGACACGTCCGAGGACTACAACTGAGGAAATTCCCCTACGACGGAGATCTAGGCACCCACCAACATGGTGTTGCCCAAGACTACATCCTCCTAGTGCCTACTTGTCAAGTTGGTCATAAAACATGAGTCCCGGAGTCCAACCCCGTACCACCCAATTGACCATCCAAAAAGACTGACTCATGTACCTATGGATCCAATGCAACACAGTCTAAAATTACACGACTATACCTGAATGACAACAACACTCGAGCCTGTAATTATAAATATGCAATAAAATGCATTAAGATGTAAACCATGAAATGAGACTCTACATCGAGCCATTAAACCCGAAAAAATGTCCACAAGACTCTTTTAAGCCAACATCGAGCTAAAATGCTCAAAATCCATAACCAACAATTACTGGTCCCCCAAATAATGAAATGCCTTTAAACAACGTTTATGAAGACACATACATCAAAGGCGAGATTAACCCAGAACTCAACGCGTAATGGGACCAAAGGTTTTCCAAAGGTTTTATGAATGCAAATACACCAAAATGAATATAACATGAAATAGACTCCATTTGTACAAAATCCTCGAAGATGCATAAATCATAAGATAAATCTTACTTGTGCAAAATCACCAAGAATACGTAAATCATGCTATTTAGTTGTCGAAATGTTCAAAACCCAATATAAGCATTTTAAGAGGTTAACACAACCCAACTTTACTAAATATGAAAACTTACCAAAATACTCACTCTTTGACATATAACCAAGTAAGACATATTTTTACTTCAAAATATACAAAACTTATTAGCAGTTAACCATTTTATGTAAAACACTTTAAAATAAACATTTTGGCATGTACATCGTTTTCACAAATCAACTTGAACTCACCTTGCTAGATTTAGGCTAAATCTAGGTTTTACCCAACGAGCTCTTTTAAAGGGCGCTTGAATCCTCAAGCCGAGAACTTCCAAAACCTAGATTCAAACACTCCAAACCATAAATATTCATAATCAACCACATGATTACATTCCCCAACATTATAAACCAAAATCCCTAAACGAGATCAAAACCCTAGTTTCTCCAAAACTAACAAATCTGAGATCTGATAAACCAAACACTAGGGAAACATCCAAAGAACATTTATAACCTTAAATCAAAGAAGCTTACCATTAAAGATGACGAGACTTTCCGAGGACACCCAAACCAACTCTTCAACCCGAGCTCCCACACTTTGAACTTGATGAGGAAGATGAAGATGGAGGTTTTGTGGTTCAAGATCCCACTAGCTAGATGATGAAGGATCATGTGGTTCAAGGGGGAAAACCCTCAAAATAGTTTAGGTTCGACTTTGGGGGTTTGGGGTCCGGTTTGGGAGAGAAAAGGGAAGAAGATTTAGGGTTTGGGATTGAGAGAAATGAGGCTAAAGGCTGAAAAATTGGCTTTTTGCTTGAAAGTGTGCCACGCGGGTTATGTCGCGACCTTAAGTCGCGGCATAAGTCACCCGTTTCCCCAGACCTCACTTCCAGTGAGTTACGCGGCTTGTGCCGCAACTCCAAGTCGCGCCACAACTCGCGGCAGCCCAAAACTCCGGTTTCTCGCGTCTTCGTGCCTGGTTCGATCCTCTATGATTCCATAGTAAAACTCACCTGATTTCTTGGCACCTTTTCGTTCCAATAGTCAAACGGCTCCCGAATTATTACTAAAGGAAAACTCCAATTCACGGGTGTTACACACCCCGATTTTTGATTTATGCAAATATTACCTTAAATCTATGTTGCATTTGTAGTATGGTGTTAGTTCTTGATCTTACCTTGAAAACCTGTTTTATTAGAGGGTTTATCGATTTGGCCGAAGAAGAAAGCGGGGGGAACGACAGTGTTCCGCGCGGTTGTCTGCGCGACCGGAATTGTGCCGCCATCCGCACGGGGCTATGTCTACACGCAACTCTAATGATCCGTGCGGCTCTCCGCGCGGCTAGAACCGCACCTCCATCCACGCTCGACCTCTGGTCGATTAAAAAGGGGGAAATCGGTCCAAGACTCATTTCTCACCAAAATCATTTCTCTAAAACACTCTCTTCTTCTCCCTCTTCATTAAATCCGACCCACAAACATTCATTGCTACCATTTCCCTCAAATCTTCATGTGTTAATCATCACCTAAAGGCTAGGAATGCTAGAGTTTAAAGGTCTACCACCTCATCATCTCCATCTTCAACCTCAAGACTCCATCTCCTTTTCTAGGGTTTGGTCATCCTAGTTTTTTTACATCATAAACTCTTCCTGGCGAGTCTTCTATCTTCTATTATACCCTATCTATGTGTTCTTAACTGCCGATAAGATGATTTTAAGTAATTTGAGATTTAACGAAAACTAGGGTTTTATGAATCTTACTAGATTATGATTATTCATGTTAATGGAAGATGCTTAATGTCATTAGGAGTACTAAATGCATGTTAAACCATAAAAGAGTCATACATGAGTAAGGAACCACCTCTTTTATCGATGGGTTTTGAGTATGTGATCATCTTAGTGGTTAAACTTGTCATACTTGTTATATGATGTCTTAAATGAGAAATGAATTGGGCATATGCAAATAAATAACCAAAGGTGGATTATCATGTCATAAAATGGATTATATTATGCATGGGGTGTATTATTTCATTTGGTCAACACTATCATGGAATAAATGTCTATTTCCTTGTGCACGAGGATTTAGATGGCATATTTATATGGTGTTAATTGCTGGCCGTTTGGGCACTAGCGGGTAGACAATAGGGGGCGTAAGTCCCTGAGTTGGAACTCGACGGAGTAAGCACTAGAGGCATAAACAGTTTGAGGATTGTGATGTCTGGTATGACATGGAAACTAGAACCGGGATATGTGGTGAAATCCAATAACATCACAGGTGACCCCATTCACGTGTTCTCGTCACCCAAGATGGTAGCGGGCCTCCCCCGTCTTTCAAGAGTTATCTATGTTATATTTGTATAGGGAAAGAAACATTGTCCCGATTGGGAGTATTGGCATTGACTCAATCTTTGGGTATTCTGGTAACAATTAATTATACTGTACATGCTTACATTATAAACTGTTAAGGGTTTGTCAAATTCTAGATTAATTAGGTTGTTGTGTATTATGTTTCATTTTGTCGCTACTAAAATCGGTTACAAACTAACCTATGTCGTTGAGTTTTAGTTGTACTTTTTATACAGGGTCCTAAACCTTAATGTATAGACATTATATTGCCGAAATTTTCCGTTTTATTTTTACCCAAATTTTAGGGTGTTACATATAACACGAAAACCAAATATAATTTTGGCGGTCGGTTCGGTCCAAACCGTTAAAAAAATGTTCAAACCGTAGACCAGACCAAACCGAGTGATTTGACTATTTTTCAGACCGGACCAAACCGCCAAAAATGGTCTGGTGTGACCCGATTCGACCGGTTTAAGTGGTCCGACGGTTTCTTTTAACACTCCGGAAACTTCTTATATCCTTCCCAAATACCAAAATATAAGGTTAATCAACCAAATAAAAAAAAAGAATATTTGAGATTTTTAGAAAATTTATCTTACAATTAATAGATTTCCTAAAAAAATAAAAAAAAAATAATAATTTAAAACAATTTAAATATTCGATTTACAATTAAATTATACATTCTCATCTAATATATACACTTCTAACATTAAATACATGAGCATGATCCACGTTTAAGTAATATTCTAGGGGATTAAATGTTAATAAAATATAATATTTGGTTTTCGTGTTATTTCATTAAATAAGCAATGAATTTTGAAGATCTCTTTGCATGTTATGATATTTATATATAAATAGAGTCAATTTTGGTACCTTATATTCATAATTAATTTACATAACTTAAAGAAAATGTCTGTAAGGGCAATAGTCAAGACGCTTACAGATACCGACACAAGCTACCATGGAGTGATAATTTTGCCAAAGAATAGTACTGAAGAACATTTTATATCCTATATGGATGAGAGTCTACGACGTATAGTTTTTGAAGAAAAAGAAGCTTTGGAAGTTCTTTTGTACAACGAGGCAAATGGATTCACTGGCACCGTTTTGTTTACAAAGTACAGAGATACATTTATGTTCAAAAAATGTAGCAATTTTTTCAAGGCTTCAAATTTGAAGATCGGGGACAAGGTAGAGTTCTATCTTAGGGGGATTGTTGGTAAATCAATGCATGTTGAATTTCAACAGATACGTTTTGTATAAATATTTCTAATACAATTTATATACAAAATCTATTAGGTATTTACATATATTTTTCGTATTGGTTATATTAGTTTTCAATTGTCATGAAGATTTATGTTGATACATTATAGAAATTGATGATAACATGGTGAAAAAACCAATTATTCATAAATACCATAAACACTAGGGACACAATATGTCAATCAGAGTTAAAGAGACAACTTCTAATCTCATGATCAATAATTCATCGAAAAGAACAAATTGACAATGTGAAACATGTCACGGAAATAACATTTTCAAAAATAAACACAAGACCTTGAATGTTGATCGAAAGATACTAGCATGAATTTCAGTACATGTTGAATTGTTGATAACATTAAAATCAAATTCAGTTTACCCAACACTTTCAGAAAAATTCTCAGTGCCTCATGATGAAGGAAACACATGGTTTAAACTTTACTGGAGGCAACTACATTTATATCTATACTATATTATAAAGATGACATAAAAAACTCTTAAAAACAAGTCTTAAAGCTTAATGTACCGTTATTTAATGCTAATTACTTAAAAAACAGTCATAAAAACTGTATGTACTACATTTAATGCTATTCATTAATTTTCAATCATTATCTCTAACCATTTTAACTTCTCTAAAATCATTTCTCACTTTAACTCCCCTAAAATAACTCTCAGCATATTTTAGATATAAAAAATTTAAAATATAATTAAAAAATCTTACAGAATATTTTATAAAAAAAATTATATTATTAAACCAAAATAAATTACATTATGTTATTAAGTATAAATTAAACAAATTTATAAAAAAAAAATTATTATCACTCTCTCACAACCATCCAAAATCGTAATGTAATCGACAAAAAACAGAAAATAAAATGAAACATTAAAATCGTGATGTATCTAACTGCATTGCGCGAGTACATTTCTAGTTGTATTATAAAACATATGAGTTTTTGTTCTTAAAAACTCTTAATTTTTTAAGGATACAACTATTAATCAATAATCAAAATCTTTCAGTTTTATAATATTTCTATTTCACTCACTTTATAAACAATAAAAATGGAAATTTGAATGATTTTTGAAAACACCAAACAAAAAAATCCATCATTTAAACTAAATTAAGACTGTATCCTTATTTAAATCTAAAATATTTATATTATAAAAAAAAAACTTTAATTAAACAAACTATATTAGAAAACAAGAATTTTATAATATTTAATCTGTCATTAATATCAATACATTATCTTTTCGAATTTTTTTCATTGTTTTGAATTCAGGAAAACATGCTTAACTAGCACATATAATTTCTGTTATATTCAAACCAATATTTGAAATTTTAATTTATAATAAGAAATTACATCAATTATTTTATTCTCAGTTTACAATAAAATATTTTGTGCCATTGTATTGTGCATATACACAAATAGCTCATCTCCTCTTGTCCTTTAAAATCAAGATGTCTTATTACATATGGTTGTTATTCATAACCCTTCCTTACTCATATACCACCTAATTCGAAAAAAAAAAAAAAAACATGGTGATGATTAGTATTTTCATTAAATCTTTATTTATATCTTAAATCAACCATTTATTCTAGTTGATTTTATTATAAATTGAAAAAACTGTAATAAATATATTAATATAATTTTAATACAATCAAATAAGCATGTGAAATCACGATAAAACTTTTATCTATATTATATTTTTTATAATAAGAAATCAACAAATATGACACTTGAATGAAGAGGTGTAGTAAAATAATTTAATCATAATGTAGCCAAAATTATAATAAAGTGTCCTACTCAAATAATGTAATGCATGTGCAAATCATTTTCTTTTGAATGCGCATTTTGAATTTAATTTCAAAATTAAATTATGAGGTGATAATTTTCATTATTTCAGATCTAAATTTTTAGACCAATAGAACGAAATCATTTCATGTGATCACTCTATCAACTACAAAAAAATCAGTGTGTCCGATTTTAATCCGATTCAAACCAATATTTACGTGACATTGTATGGTCTAAACTGAAGTGGGAAAAATTTCAAGTAAGTCTGATTTCCGGTAGTACCAAACATTTACGATCCTTGTTAGTATAATAAAAAAACTTATGATCAAGCATACACATTTACGTTTTTAAATCAATATTTAGGCATCTTAAGACCGTCACTAGAACACAAGAATCGAGAGCTCGGTTGTTCCAATCTACCACTAAAAAACAAAAAAAAAAATTATGTACAGTGAAGCAAACATTTATATTTGATGGTCTACTATTCATGTAGTGCAAAAAATGTGTGCGATGCTCTAGAGTTTTGTGTTTTAGTGAGTGGTTGAAAGAATTTTGTGTTTTAGTTGATAAGGGCCCACAGTTTAATGTTTCTTAGAGGTTTTGGTTAGAGATGGGCCTATCAGATATTCGTATTAAGAAAAACAAGAGATATAACAATCTGGCCTCAACATTAGGGGTGAATTTATGTAACCTTCACTTTGTGACACCACAAAATTGTTCTGGATTAGTGTAAATTATGTTATGATAATTAACGGTGTAATTGTTTTCTTTTGTTGTGTACCATAGAACTATCAGTTCACTTTTTTTTTCTAGATCGGTCTATGTTTGATACCAGGGTTTCTTAACTCGAGCACGGTAACGCAATCTGGCCGGTGCGTAATTGTGCGTATGCACATATATGTCGTGATTTATTTTTTTGTAGTTCTTTTTCGTATAAAACATAAAAATAAAAATGTAAGACTGTTGTAAATAATAATGCATCTTTAACCTTATGTTATGTCCACAGCTGTTGGGCGGAAAAGGCTTTCATGTCTACAAGATGGGCCGAGCCTTCTACATTGCGAAGTTAACGGCCCAGTTCAAGATTATCAGTTGGGCCTCACAGTACAAATTCAAACATATCCCAAAGAGTCCACCCAAAATTAGCATGCATTTATTACTCAAATAAGCATACAATATTGCAATTTTAACAACTTATTAATAAATCCATAAACATAGCATGCAAGCATTCTCTGGGGTAAATGTGGATATTTTGGTGATCTTACGCACATCGATTAATCCCTTATACAATCATAAATGGCTTAAAGTTATCGTAATTGAACGTTCATAACCAGTTTGGCAACATTTGGATTCGAACCTGGATAAGACGAGATTTTAGAAAAAAATCTTAATCCAATGCTTCATGGGATCAGGGTTTTCAATGTTAAACGATCTAGCTAAAAAGAAGTTCAATTTTTTTGGCTATATTCATTATACACAGAATAAGGTGTAAGACATTCATATAATTACGGTTTTGCACAATATCTCTATTTATGCAAATGTCACATGTTGATAATAACTTAATTTTTGGATTGGGTACATTTGGTTTAACCATTTTCATTAATGAAGGATTTAACAGAACACATAACTTATTTACTTGGAGCAGATAAAATATATAACCGTTGTTTTATAAATGTATTATTAATTTTTTAAATGGATGAAGATTATCTACTATTTTATGAACATATTCAACTACTTTTATTAATTTTTGTTTAACAAAATTAATTTCCATAATTGTACTTGTTGTACTAGATTCACATGCAGTTTCATTAAACCCTAGACTATTCCTAGCATTAGAGATGCACATGTTATTCAACTTAGAGTAAATTACATGATTGGTCCCTATCGTTTACATAAAATTGCATTGTGCATCCCTAAATTAAAATAATTATGGAAAACGTCCATGTGGTTTACATTTTCATACGCCTTTGGTCCCTTACCCTAACTCTGTTTTAAATATTCCGTTAAGTAGGTTAACTCCAAGGGAATTCTAGTAATTTACCTTTTTTCTTCATTTTAATTAAAAGAATAAAATAATATTTTACATATACCATAGATGGGACCCACATGCCCACCTCCCAAGCCTTCATCTTCCCCATCACGCCAAGTTTGTTACCATAGCGGCACAACAATATGAACCAAAAAAACCAGATTCATCGTTGTTGCCATTTTCGTTCCTACTCCGGCAGCCCTACACGCCCCATCTTCAATCGGCAACCGCGTGAAGGCCATCCCCACCTCCACCCATCCCTCTCGATGTCTTCCGACCACCACCTGGTTCACTGACCACAATGCCCGCCATACAAGACCAGTGATTGTCTTCATCTCGCCTGCCTCCCCATCTCCAGTGATATCCCTCCTGATGACCCCCATCCCCATATTAGGCAAAACACATATCCAACACAACCACTTCACCAATCGCTTTTCTTTCATCCACCAAGAAGAAGCATCACCTTGTCCTTCCCTTACCCCGTTTGAAGATCCATACATTGTAGATTTGGGTTTTCACTTTATAATTTCTTGTTGAGCGAAGAAAATTTCTGGTAGGGACAGTGCAGGGTTCGATCGGAAACACCCTGAGATCGTTCAGTTTCACGATCTCAGGGACGGTACGGTTTCATGATCTGATTCGATTTCACGAGCTCAGTGAAAAGGAGAGAGAGAGAGAGATTGGAGTGGGTGTGTCGGCGATAGAGGTGGCTGATGGGTGTGCCGGCGATGGAGGTGGCCGGTGGATATGCCGGCGATGGAGGTAGCTAGTGGGTTTGGTTGATTTCACGATCATAATATATACTATAATTTAATATTTTTTTAATTTTAATAGGAAATAAGAAAAATAAGTAAATGACTAAAGTACCCCTTGAGTTAACCTATTAACAAAATATTTTAAACCGAGTTAGGGTACAGGGACCAAAGGCGTGTGAAATTGTAAACCATAGGGACATTTTCCATAATTATTTTGATTTAGGGACGCACATTGTAATTTTATGTAAACAACAAGGACCAATCGTGTAATTTACTCTTCAACTTATCATTATTATATGTAAAATTTGCCGTTATACAACAAGAAAATGTTATTTGCACCTCTTTAATATCAGAATCAAATCAAGTCATGCATTGGAAATGTAAAAAGTATGTTTCGATGTGGATGTGTCAGAAGAGGAAATTACTAGCACTGTATAAGGGTGCAATTAGCCTCCCCCAACGTATTTATATCTAAATCAGGTTAAATCATACATTGAAAATATAAAAACAGGACTTGATATTAATGTATGTGAGGATGACATTAAGTAGTAGGTGTGAATTTGGCATGTTAAATCATACATTGAAAATGTAAAAACACTACTTGATATTAATGTCATACATTGAAAATCATACATTATGTTGGGAAAAACAGAACAAGATAGACAAGATAAGAAGCTAGAGAGCATATTTTATTTAGAATGGAGCTGGCTTTAAATAGCCTACATGGAGAGATAAACAACATAAAGACAAAGCTGAAAAATAGGAACAAAATGACTAAAGAATAGTAACTGATATCAGTTACTGATCTGCAAATTTATTTCTTCAAACGGCTAGTTTTGAATCAGTTTTTCAACATCCTCCCTTGATTCAAAACTAGTAATGAACATTCGATTTCTCAGATCTTCAAACTTAGCTGGAGGAAGAGCTTTTGTCAAGATGTCAGCCAATTGATCATTAGTCTTGCACACTTTCAGCTGAATTTTCCCTTCAGCAACTAACTGACGAATAAAATGATGTTTTATCTCAATGTGTTTTGTTCTCCCATGCATCACAGGATTTTTCGTTAATGCCACAGCAGATACATTATCGCAGAAAACTTGAGTAGCTTGCACTTATTCCTGATTCAAGTCCACTAGCACCCTTCTTAACCATACAGCCTGGCAAGCAGCTGTTGTAGCTGCTACATATTCCGCCTCCGTAGATGATAATGCCACCGTTGCTTGTTTCTTTGACCCCCAGGCAATAGTTCCAGATCCTAACATAAAACAATTCCCACCTGTGCTCTTTCTGTCATCTTGTGAGCCTGCCCAATCACTATCAGTAAATCCTGTCAGAACAAACTTCTCATTTTTCACATACCATATGCCAAAGTTCTTGGTAACCGCTACATATCGAAGTACTCTCTTTGCTGCTCCAAGATGCTGCTTTGTGGGACTATGCATGAATCTTGAAAGTAAGCCAACAACAAATGAGACGTCTGGTCTCGTATGAGTGAGGTAGATGAGGCGACCTACTAAACTTCGATACTTTCTTGATTCTGCCATCCCGGTGCCGTCCTCGGCTGTTAACTTCTCATTAATGTTCATTGGAGTTGATGCAGGCTTGCAACTCGTCATTCCAAACTGCTTTAAAAGATCAGTTGCGTATTTTTCTTGCGACACAAATATACCTTTACTGGACTGATTAACTTCCAAACCAAGGAAATAACTTAGCTTTCCCATGTCGGTCATCTCAAACTTGCTCATCATAGCATTCTTAAAGTCTTCAATCATTTGCACGTTCGTCCCTGTGTAAACCATATCGTCCACATACAGACTCACTATCACCATACCAGCCTTGCCTTGTTTTTTCACATATAAAGTAGGCTCGTTTGAACTTCTTTGAAACTCATTTTCCTGGAAGAACGCATCAATCTTGCTATACCACGCTCTAGGGGATTGCTTTAAGCCATACAAAGCCTTCTTGAGCTTGTACACTTTGCTTTCATCTCCTTGAATAACAAACCCTGTTGGTTGTTCTACATAAACCTCTTCATTCAAATCACCGTTAAGAAATGCTGACTTGACATCAAATTGAAACACAAGCCATTGTGATTGAGCTGCAAGTGCAAGAAGCATTCTCACTGTTTCAAATCTTGCTACTGGAGAGAAAGATTCTTCAAAGTCAACTCCTTGTTCTTGCACGTATCCCCGAGCCACCAACCTTGCTTTGTGCTTCTGAATACTCCCGTCAGAGTGAATTTTAGTCTTGAACAACCACTTCAGGCTAATAGCTTTCTTGTGTTCAGGTAGATCTACAAGTTCCCAGGTTCCATTTCTTTCAATGGCTCTTATCTCTTCAGCCATAGATTCCTTCCAAACGTCGCTTTGTATGGCTGTTTCCACTGTAGATGGATCTCCTGCAAACATAGCAAAGTCACAGCTACTTCCTCCCTCAACTGGGAACCTCTTCTTAGGAATTAGTCCTCGTTGACTCCTACGCAACTGAGTAGTTTCAACTTCATTTTGTGCTGAAGTTGGGTGTGATGATGATGGAGAATTGGGCTGTGAAGGTTGCGGCCCATCTTCACTTGTTGCTGAAGTTGGAGAATTGGGTTGTGAAGGTTGCGGCCCATCTTCACTTGTTCCCGGATCAGGTACTTCTTTATCAGGCCTCTCCTCTTCATCTCCGTTTGTTGTATCTATAACCGTCACTTGTCTTGAATCTGGCTCTTCAAGCTTTAATTGTTCATCAAATTGAACATCTCTGCTCACGAAAATTCTTTTATTTGCTGGATCAAACAGCCGGTACGCTTTTGAATGTGAACAGTATCCTACAAATATGTATTCCTTTGCCTTTGCTTCAAGTTTGTGCCTGTGAGAGGTGACTAAAGCATAGCATAGGGAACCAAATATTCGAAGATGGTTAACCGTTGGTTTAAGTTCATACCAGGCTTCAAATGGTGTTTTATTCCACACAACTTTGGTAGGTGAAAGGTTGATTAAATAAACTGTTGTAGCTACCGCTTCTGCCCAAAAACTATCACCAAGATCCTTTTCCTTCATCATGCTTCTGGCCATTTCAACAATTGTTCTATTCTTACGCTCTGCTATACCGTTTTGTTCTGGGGTATAGGGAGCTGTAAGATCTCTCTTGATTCCATGCTCCTCACAGAAACTGTTGAATTCTGTAGAGCAGAACTCACCTCCTCTATCAGTTCGTAGAACCTTTAGTTTGCTATCACTTTGTTTTTCGGCTAGGGCCATGAATTTTTTAAAGTACTCTAATGCTTCAGATTTATTAGTGAGAAAATACACCCAACTCATTCGTGTTAGACCATCAATAAAAAGTAAGAAATACCTACTACCGGCATGGGATTGACTCTTCATCGGCCCACATATGTCCGCATGCACCATTTCGAGCTTCTTTTCGGCTCGTTTGGACTGTCCAACTGGAAAAGATTTTCTGGTTTGCTTTCCCAATGCACACCCTTTACACACGTGATCGAGGTTTTTGATTGTAGGGAGTCCTTTTACCATGTTCTTACTTGCAAGTAAGTGTAGGCCTTTGATGTTGAGATGTCCATATCGCAAGTGCCAGATTTTGGAGTCACTCACCTTGCTGCTCATTAAGCCATAATGCTCCTTGCAAGAAAGTTTTATTGGAAACATCTTATTGTGAGTCATTTTAGCTTCCAAGAGTATTTCACCTGTTTTCCTCTTTACACTACATGAGTCATCTTCAAACATGACCGAGTAGCCTGATTCAAGGAGTTGACCTACACTTATCAGATTATGAGCCAAACCTGGTGCATAATGAACATTTTGAATTAGTTTTTCTTTTCCATTGATGTTGACAGCGACAACCCCTTTGCCTTCAATCTGAATTTGCTTGTTATCTCCCAATTTAACTTGAGATTTGTATGCTTCATCAACCTCCTTGAACTTTGCCTTATCTCCTGTCAGGTGAAGCGAACAAGCACTATCGAGGTACCATGTGTCTTTGGAAGCATCTTGAGAACTTTCCAAGGTCATGAACAGGTAGTCTTCTTCTACAAATTGTGCTCCTTTCTGTTTACTCCAACAATCATCGGTGGTGTGTCCGTATCTGTTGCAAATTGTACACTTGGGAGCTTCTTTCTGTTTATTCCAGCAATCATCGGTTGTGTGTCCATACTTGCCGCAGTATGTACACTTGGAAGCGCTCATTCTGCCACGACCTCGTCCTCTAAAGGGTCCTCTATTTCCGCCTCTATTATAAGAGACCCTTGATTGATCTCCTTGAACATGGAAGGGTTGATCTTCCTCCTTTGCAATATTCCTATTGATTCTGACCTCATGTGTTTGCAAGGACCCCATCAGTTCATCAACAGTGTAAGTGGCAAGATCTTTCGATTCTTCAATCGCTGCAACCACATGATCATACTTGGGGGGCAAACTCCTCAAAATTTTTGCGACAATAGTTTCGTCAACGATCTTTTCACCGTATGCTCTCATTTGGCTAACAATAGATGAGATTCTTGCAAGGTATCCTTGTACCGTCTCCTGATTTTTCATGTTTGCAGTTTCAAAATCTCGCCGAAGCGACTGCAGTTTTACCGTAATTACCTTGGCAGAGCCTTGGTATTCAATCTTGATAGTACTCCATGCTTCATGTGCGGTGTTTGCTGCTGCTATTCTTGAGAAAATTCTTTCATCTACAGCTTGCTGGATAAAGAATAAAGCTTTTGCGTCCTTCTTTTGAGTCTCCTTCTTTATCGTCTCATCTTGACCAGTTTCATCTGCGCCGTTTTCCACCAAATCCCATAAATCTTGTGATCTAAAAAGTGTCTTCATTTTGACACTCCAGTACTCATAGGAGTCTCCTTTGAAGATTGGAATTTGAGGTTGTGAGATGCTTACTGTAGAGCTGTTAGTAGCCATCTTGCTGTTGATTTAAGCACAAAGGTTGACGCAGGTAACCTTGCTCTGATACCAGAATGTTGGGAAAAACAGAGCAAGATAGACAAGATAAGAAGCTAGAGAGCATATTTTATTTAGAATGGAGCTGGCTTTAAATAGCCTACATGGAGAGATAAACAACATAAAGACAAAGCTGAAAAATAGGAACAAAATGACTAAAGAAAAGTAACTGATATCAGTTACTGATCTGCAAATTTATTTCTTCAAACGACTAGTTTTGAATCAGTTTTTCAACACATTAATGGGTCGTTTATTAAATCACACATTCAGGGGTCGTTTATTACCCACTTACCCAATAAGGGCATAAAGTGTTTACCGACAGGAGTTAGCCCATTCACTTGACTTATCGGGTAACATTCTCGATAATCAAAATGGATTGTTGGTACATGGTAATGGTATTTTACCCGATCAGCCCTTACCGAGTAAGAGCATCTACAATAGGTTCCCTACATTGGTTGTTTAACTATTCATCGAAATCCAAATATGAAAAAAACATCACTTCAATGGACCCCTTACATCGGCTCCCTACATTAATTTTCATGATCTTACTCCGTGCATGTAAGGAGCTTCCTAAAAATATTCTACATTATTTTATTATATACATATGTACATCACGTCATTTGTTATTTTATTTTAATCAAAAAATAAATGACATATTATTAAAATAATGTATATTTGTTAATGTAGGAAGCATGAGTAGAGTAACAACGTATTATTTTGCTCATCACACTAATTTCTATGCATTTTACTTCCAATATTAGCTTAAACATAGGAGGTAAGATTAGAGATGCTCCAAGAGTCTTTTTCCCTCTCTTGCAGGTAGTGGTGTTTATCTAAACCGCCCACACCGCAACACGGTTTAAAACTTATGCGGTGCGGTTTGCGGTTTGCGTTTTTACCAAACCACACTATGCATTGCGAATTGCAGTTTTGAATTATCAAATCGCGGTTCAAACCGCACCGCACCGCATATTATATATATGTATATATTTTTAATTTTATATATTACACACACATATATATATGTATATATAGAATAATTGCAATATTTATGTAATATGTATTTAGGAATCCGAGTATTTCTATTTTTTGGACTAAGGACACCTTACCGTTGATTTTAAAATGAAGTTTTAACCTTCTAATTATTGGATTGTAGGTGTAAACTACGTTAGGTACAAACCGCACGGTACGGTTTGGTGCGGTTTGAGGTATATGCGGTGTGGTTTGCTGTTTGGAAAAATGCTCAAACCGCATATGCGGTGCGGTTTGCGGTTTTGCTCCAAACCGCACCGCAAACACCCCTACTTACAAGGTAAGATTCTCGATCCTTGTTTTGCCTTTTTACTGGGTGATATTATCAATCTTTACCATACTCACTCGATAAGTTAACAAGGGTAAGCTCTTACCCGCTAACTGTTTGGTAAACGAGCCCTAAAATGCCCTTGTTTCTTTATCATCAACAAAACCCATATAAGCCATAACAATAAACCATCTTCTCCTGTAACACCCTAAAAATGAGAGTAAATTTAAACTTGAATATGAGCGGAAAATAACTAACTAGCATAAACAAATCACCCAAAGAGAGGAAATAGTATAGCATTTACACAACAAGTTAAAAGGAGATATAACTCAACAACCTACTAATCTAAGCTACAATGGTTTATATTAAGATGCTACTGTGACGTTTTAGTAATATGTTGCACCTTTTGCATCAGTTCCCAGTTCAGTATCAAATGAGCATTCTGATGAAGTGAATGAAACATTATTCGAAGAAGGTAAATTTTAAATTAAAACCTCCAAGTATGTATTTCTTAAAGGTAATCTTCTTATCTAGATATGAGTAGGTAGAATACTGACACTCGTTTTGAAGGTTTAGTTATATCAAACAACTTGTAACTTGTAAATATGCATATTATATATAGTCTAGAGAGAAGAAAGTTAGGTAAAAAAAGGTATAAAAAATTATTGATTGATAGCTCTTAAACTCCATAACTAGTCCCAAGAGATGCAATCTGCTCTTTGTTTAGAAGGAATATGTTAACTCATCAACTAGTTGCTGCTGGTTGCTGGTTATTGGTTTACATACACAATTTCCTTTCCCCTTCGTTGACAAATAATTATGGCACACAACAAATAGAAATGAACCAAGAATCACATCAACATGCATTATCCATGTAGTATACCAGTATATCATTCACCATACCTATATATGGATTGGTATCTTCCCAGTTACACCATATATAGGTACAAGTGCTCTACTTATCGACCCATGATCCTTTTTTACATAACCAAGCAAAAGCAACAAAAATTTGCTTGTAAGGTCAAAACCAAATTAGGGATTTTCTAATGGCAAGGGAACTTAGTTTCATGCTCACTAGGAATCACTAACAGTTTGCATAGATTCCTTTAGATCTTTCAAGAATGCTAAAAACAAATTAATCTTCACCAAAACCTTGTTGTGAAGGTTTATTTTTATCAAGGGTGCTTGAAATAAATGAACCTTCACAACATACTTGTTGTGAAGATTCAGTTATATAAAGTAACTTGTAACTTTTGCTTGTAGAATGTTTTTAAGGGTTATTTAAACTTATTTTGTATTGGTGTAAGATAAAACATATTCTTGTTCATAATCTTGAGAGGACAACATTACTATTTCATGGCGTTCCATCTCAAGAACCATCATTTATCATAATTGACAATACTGGACACAAGGAGAACATGGAGAAAGTTCATGGCAGCCTACGAGTATTGTTGGTAAGTTTTTATTTAACTTAAATTCTGATAAATAAATAAATAAATTGTTTGGTTTAGAATATTTGTAAAGCATGATTATGATTTAAACTATGTATTTACTTTTAATTTTGCAGCATATTTTGTTTTGCGACTACTTGTCTGAAGTTGATCATGCGAAAAATGATGAAATGATACAAGATTGGAACAAGGCAGAAATGAATTGAAATGAATTGAAGAGCAAAGGGAAACTACGTTGATTGTGGAGTCCTTGTTATGAGACATATGGCGACCATTTTTTACACAAAACTAAAAGATTGAGAAATTGGGCTTGCAATGGAGAGTGCCTAAAAGAATGACCAAGAGAAGCAAATGAATGATTTGAGGAGGAAGTTGGAGTGAAGATGTTGTTATCCGACTTAAACAAACGACTTTTGAAGTCATTGATGATACTTATTGAATTTCCTTTATTGTCATCTCTTGTTTAGTTTAACATGTCTTAGAAACGTTAATATCCATGTTGTTAGAAGTTAAAACATTGTTTATTATTTGGACCTTTCAACAATAGTCAATAGACAACTGAAACTTTGCAGTAAATTTGTTGTCTAGGTTCATACAATTTTCATGAAGTTAAGTTTAAATAAGAGTTTTAAATTAAGGTATTGTTTATACCTTCACAAAAGTGAAATTTAAGTGAAAGTTTAATTAATATTATCACAATATTTGAACCTTTGACGATAGAGAACTGAAAATTTACAGTAAGTTTGTTGTGAAGGTTCATACAATTTGCGTAAAGGTAAGTCTAAATCAAAGTGTAAATTAAGACATGTATTACCTTCACACAGGGGTCAAACTTAAGTGAAAACTTAATTGATATTACCTTTCACATAAAATCTTTGAACTTTTAACAATAGAGAACTGAAACTTCACGATAAGTTTGTTGTGAAGGTTCATACAATTTGTGTAAACGTAAGTTATAATCAAAGCGTAAATTAAGACGTCAATTATCTTCACACAAAGCTCAAACTAAAGTGTAAATTTAATTGATATTACCTTCACATAAAACCTTTGACAATAGAGAATTGAAACTTCACAATAAGCTTGTTGTGAAGGTTCATGCAATTTGCATAAAGGTAAGTTTAAATCATTGTGTTAAATTAAGATGTTGTGTATTACCTTCACACACAAGTCAAACTTAATTGCATGTTTAATTGATATTACCTTCACATAAATATTTGAACCATTGACAATAAAGAACTAAAACTTCACAGTAAGTTTATTGTGAACATGAAGGTTCATATAAATTGTGTGAAGGTAAATTTAATCAAATTGTAACATTGTTTATTACCTTCACATAAAGTATTGAGATGTTGTGGTGATCATCTTCATTAGAAATTTTTTTCTTTGAAATCAAAATATGTAAAAGAAACATTAACCGGAAACTTTTGAATATTTGCATCCGGTTAATTGAACCTTCACAATGAAAATAAACTAACAACTTGATTACATTGTTTACCGTTGTAAGCCTCATTTAAGATGCTCTCGTGATCATCTTTATCATACACTCTTTTATTTGAAATCAGAATACATAGTGATCAGATTGAGAATAACATCCTAGAAACACGCTTTTTGGCTTTAACATCGAGTTTCATAGTATTAGGCGTGAAATGTATGACACGTCCCAATAACCGGTGTAGGAAACATAATCCACGATCATTGAGTAGGCAATGTCTTAGTGGTAAAAGTCCCATAACCGAGCATTCCCACTATTTTGTATTTCTCCTGATCGTTCAATGACCTTCCTCAATCCGATAACTTTCCATTTCAATTGCAACCCAACAGACCTCATTCATAATCAAGTGTAGAAGATGCTTCTGTTTGCAAGCAATTTTTTCGTAATCATGATACTTCTATCTCTAGGAAGTATCAGCGTAAATCAAGGATCATAATTGCTTCCTACCATCCATTTAGTTGTCACATAATTCTATAAAGAAAACAATAGAATCATTTTGTAAATAGATCAAACAGTAGAAAAAGCATCAATTTTATCTGAACAAAATCATTTTAGGCCACAGATATAATGTAAAGGACGAAAAACAATAGAGAATTCTTCAAAAAAATTAAACCCTAGATTCAAAGAAAAGTAAGGAGAATTAAAGAAAATCAAATCTTGTATAAAATATACTTACAGTTGAGGAATTAGGTCAAATCAATGGCAATTGCAGTTGAAATTGATATGAGATTAGTGGTTGATTGAAACATCAATAAATGAATATAGATGGCACCAGTACAGATATTCAATCTGCCAAAACAGTCATGGTTATTAATAATCAGAGGAAGACGATTGAGCTCATCGGATGAAGACGACACAAGAAAGACTGATCCATTTTTGTTTCTATCATGTTCATGTGCGTAAAAATGAAAAATTAGATGGTCAAAAAGACCCCTACACATTTAAAATCAATAAAGATTTTCTACCATTCGATCGTCACCTTGTAAAAGTGATCAACGGATAGGACTTGGTCTTATGGGTCTCACGAAAAAACCTTGGTCTCACCGGAACCTAACCCTATATATATATATATATGTATATATTAGTTAATTACATAGATGTCCTAAAGTTTGATTGTGTTTTACAAATAAAAGAAAAGACAAAAAAGAATGCAAAAAAAGGATAAAAACACTAACGGACCATTTTACCCCTGGCACTAACGGACCATTTTGACGTCGTTAGGGGTGAGGGACCATTTTCAGAGCAAAATCCAAACCCTGGGGACGTAAACTTGAATTATGAAACCATAAGGACCTCTTTCAAAGAAATCACTAAACGTCAGGGACTAAAATTCTAGTTTATTCTTAATTTTATCTAAATTAATGATGGAAAAAGTACATGTACTGACCCACATAGCAAAGAAGAACCTCTTACAAAATATCTAATAGATAGCAGCTACTTAAAAACTTTTTTTTTTTTTTTTTGTAATCGTGGGTTTTCGCACTAGCTTACGTGTACTGACTATTACCCCTGACGACCACGAATGACTTGGAGTCACCGTAGATGAATCTCCATGGCCACAAAAGTTTTGGGAACACCTGGATTTAAACATGGGGTAGATGAGATGTTTATTACATCCCCTTTAAGCCCTTCACCAATCAAGTTGAATTGTAAATTTCAATTATTATTAAATGCCACATAAATAAATAAAAACCGATTAATGATTCAGCAGGTTATCGGTTCATTAATTGATTGGAAAGTTTGTTTCTAGATCTTAAGTTGAATTTTAGTAAGTTGATTTCCAGAAATATGAATGAATGCAAAGCAATGTTTTAAAAATCGGTTTTTTGGTTGACCCGGTGTGATGACCGGGTCACGGTTCAACCGGTCCAACCGAGTGGTTGACCCGGTTTCAAAAATTTTACGTAATTTTCATTTTCTTGCATATATATATGTAGGGGTAGGTTCAAACGAGAAGCTAAACATTTTGCGAGAAGGCGATAAATGTTTAATCATATATGATACACACGCTTAATCATATATGATTAAACACATGTTATATTGGCAATACATAAACGTTTAATCATACATGATTAATTAAACACACTTACAAGCCGTGTAATCATATATGATTAAACACTTATCGCCTTTTCGCAAAATGTTTAACTTCTCGCATGATCCTCCCTCTATATATGTATATATATAAAACCAAGAATTTGATGTCCACAAGTTAAAACATTAAAAATACACATAACAAAAAGTTTACATCAATTCAAAAACATTAAAAAAACACATAACAACAAGTTTTATATCAATCTAAAAACATAAAAAACACAAATATAAAAAAATTATTTTTTTAACCGGGTCAACCCGGGTTTTTGCCGGTTCAATCATACCGGTTCAACCGGTTTTCTCAAAAACCCGGCGGTTCGATCTGGTTCATAAATCCCCAAAAACCCGGTGATAGTTGACCCGGTCTCTCGACCGGTTCAACCGGTTGAACCGGCCGGGTCGACCCGGGTTTTAAAACATTGATGCAAAGTTCTCTTGATATAATTTACCATTTCTAAAAAGCTCATTGGCCATCAATATCATTCCTTGCATATTATTGGTGTAAAATACAAAAAAAAAATGTTTGTCTCTCATTTTAGAGGATCTCTTGGAGCAAAAAACTTACCCAAAATCTCAATTTTCTGCATGTTGAAAAATTTATTGAAGATGCTCTCACAACTTTTAGATAAACGTGTCTTATGGCATCCTTCCACCCCTTCCCCCACCCAGTTTTGCCTTAATTGTTTGGATATATTTGGAGTGTACACATTTGAGGAATAAATAAACGTATGAGCAGTTTAGGAAGCTTTTTATAATTGAGAAATGACTCGTTATAAGAGAATTGTTGAATAATTGTCGAGAGTTTGTGCATGTATTAGTGTTGATTACCTTAGGGGGCCGGGGTGTTTATGGCACTAAATTGATGTTTTGTTTTGAATGAAAAGCAACAAATACAAACAAACAAGCATTACGGAATAGTAAAAAAGTAGGAAACATATATTAAACCGAGATTTAGAAGGGTTCAACATCAGGGGCGGACCTACCCTTCCCAAGGGGGGTCCCGTGCACCCGCTCAAGTTCGTTTCGTAAGTGCGAAAATTATTTCGGTACGTAAGGTGCATCCGCTCAACTACAGGGGGTGCTCCGTGATATATACGTTTTTTAGGGGTGAAAGGTGCACAAGTCCCAAAAAAACCAAAACTAACTCTCGAAATCAACAAAAAAATCGAAAAAATATCTTAAAATCAATCAAAAAAACCCAAAAAATCCCATCAAATCAACACAAAAGTTTAAAAAATCTCTCGAAATCAACCAAAAACATAAAAATTCCCCCAATAGGGGAATTCGGCTAAACACATCGACAACAATTTCTTAAGCTTTTCGTTTGTGCACCCGCTTACCTAAAATCCTGGGTCCGCCACTGTTCAACATACATAGTTAGTCTTCTTTTTCAAAAGCCATTGTTGAGATACCGTGCCACTATTACGTGTCATTTACAACGATAAAATATCAAATAAATATGGTAATTCCTAGATGTAACGAGTATTTTAGACTTTGAAAAATGCTTTGAATGCTTGAGAGGTTAATCAAAATTAATTATATCAAATATGTTATGTAATAAACTAACTTTAATCCTTTAATTTAACTAAAACAAACAAAAAATATAGAAGCTTGCAAACGTCTGTATGGATATCTGCGAACGTTTAGATTTCTGTTTTTTAGAAACCATCAGATTTTGTCATTGAAAAACATTGTTAAAAAGATAAAGGTTGAGACGTTTGGGAAAAAGAATTTTGATGTTTCAAATGAATTTACACCCATCATACTTTTAATGCAAAATCATTTTTTTCCCATAGGCATCATGCCATAACATTAACATGAAGCAGTTGATAATATAATTCAAAAAGAAATTGGATTTTTATAATAAAATCATGACACCCTAAAAATAGGATAAATAAATATTTATGAAAAATAAAGAAAACAGGAAAATTAATGAATGATGAATTTTTGTTGGGTCAAAAATGGAAAAAAGGAGAAAATGTAAGGGGAAAAGTTGATAGGTACTTAAAAGAAAAATTGCATCTAAATGGAACAAACTTTGACTATATTTCTATTTTGAGTAACCAACTTTTAAAATAATTATTTTAGGGTTTATAGCAAAGTTTACATTTATTTAAGGATCTCATTTACCTGTTGAATAGGTAACCGGTCATTTTAATATGATGTGACAAATCATAATTTAAAAAAGTATTATGTGGATTTTTATATGTTGCCATATCATCTCAATCTCATGTAAAGTAATTGAAAGAAATTTAAGAAAAAAAAGAGTTCTCTTAAATTGACTTCCTGGCACCCCCACCTAACCCTTCATCTTCTCCATTCTTTCTTCTTCGTCATTTCAACTAACCCATCACCCTCCTTCATTTTTTTCCGGCGACCTACCACCACGATCCCTCCTTCTTCATCACTACAAACGAATAAACCACTGGCCCTCCATTTTTTTTCTAAATCCCATCCGTCTACATCTCTACGTCCTCATCCCCTCAAACACGACGACTTCCTCTTCTATGACGGCACCTACACCGGTCTCGAGTTCATGACCACAAGTTTGAAACCCTAACGCCGGCCACGAGTTCATGACCATAGGTTCTAAACCCCAACGCGAGTCTTCTTCTCCTTCCCCGATCACTGTTAAATTCTAACCGACCCCCAACATTGACGTTCTATTTCCCGAATAGCTGTAAATCAAAACCAAAACCCCGACATCGGTGTTCCTCCCCTTCCTCCATTGCGGTAAATCAAAATCGAAACCTCGGCTCCGACGTTCTTTGTAACACCCTCAGATCTAGAAATAGCAACTAAATTAAAATTTTCTAAATACATCGATAACTGAATCATCTACAACGACAAATTAAGGTTTAACTTCAATAAACACATTTCAATCCTTATACACGATCTATAATAGGTACGAATGTTACTAAAACCCAATAACAGTTACTATCTCCAACTGCAGAAGACTTCTCCAAACTACTCACCCTCCTGTAAATCTAGTGCTCATCTCTTCATAGCACCGCTAGAACCAAACCCCACTGGGAACCTGATGCACATGCCGACAAATAAAAAGGTTAGGCTTAACGCCTAGTGAGCTCAAGAGTTTTCATTAGATAAATATAAAACAATAACATTAAGAACGTTAATTAAATCGTGATTTCCAAAATAGAGTACGTTAAATCTGGAAACAATATCTTTTTCAACATTCATCCTCTTCGTGATTAAAATCACAAAACAAACCGTTTCTCGCATATAAATCCAACCCAAAATCGCGTAATACATAACTGCCACTTTAATAATCAAATACTGAAAACGTGGATAAACTCTCTCATCCAAAATATTCCAAAAGCATGGATAGAGTTCAGTATGAAAAACGCAAATACATGGATAACAATCCTTACCCCAAACATCATCGAAAACATGAATTATAAAACTTCATAACCAAAACAAAACCTTTCGGTGACGGGGGAGACCCGATTACATAGTATGTGACGGAACACAAAAGTAGGTCACATAACTATGCAGGAAACGAAAACATATGGGTTATACCCATAAAACATACCGAGCTCAACTCCTCTAAGTCTATTGCTCGAAAACATCAAGTCAACCCCTCTAGGTCTATTCTTGAGAGTTCCAAAACAGGGGAACCCAGTTCCAAAACGGGAACTTATGCACAAAGGGATTACACCTTACTGCCTATGGGACGTTGCCTGGCCGTATAGGTCCACACCTTACTTACCATGGTGACCCGATGCCTATTCCGTGCCAAAGTGGTGAACTTGTCCAAAGCGGGACATAAGAACACCGTGCCTATGGATCCATTGCAATAACTAAAACATTACATGACTCAAAACGAATGAACTAACGCATTCAAAACATGTAATTCTCAAATAAGATGCAGTAAATGCAAATCAAGACCAAACGCTCTACACTGAGCCATTAAAAGCGGACAAGTGTCCTCAAAACCCAACAAATCCAAACCGAGCCATAAGCTCAACAAATCCAAAGACCCAACGTCAAAATTCATAAAGTGAAACCAAACGTAAACAACCCGCATGTATGTAAACACATACTTCAATTTATATAAATAACTCCAACATAGTTTAGATTGGAACAAATCATTTTCCAATTGGGTTTATATCATTTATTCTTTCAAAAACGTCTCATAACACAAACTCAAACACTTATTTAAAATACACAATAAAATGTATTTAAACCCAATTTCTACTTCATGAAATAAATCCTCAAAATGCCAACGTATATGATTTATTTGTCAAAATATTCAAAATCCCAAACGTGGGTGCTTTACAAAGTTTATAAAATCAAACACTTCAAATAATAAAGATTCGCCAAATAACTCAACAGTTAATAATTTCATGTAAAACATATATATACACTTTGAAATGGACATTTTGGCATGTACACCGTTTTCACAAATCAAATTGAACTCACCTTGCTATATTTAGGCTAAATCTAGATTTTACCCCACATAGAGTTTCTTTGAAGAAACTTGCATCTTCCAAGCCAAAACTTCCAAAACCTAGATCCATAAATTTCAATCGTAAATATTTACATACAACCATTTAGAATCATTCCCCGAACATTACACTTGAAAAATCTCAACTTATACCAAAACCCTAGTTTTCCATACATGAAGAAGAAGAAGATTACCTTAGCCCAAGCTTGAATCCACCAACCAAAACACCTCTAGTTCACCCAAAATGGTCACAAACCTCCAAAGTACCAAAGGGAGAACAAGGGTGGATGAAACCCTAGAAGACTTGATGAAGAAGATGAAGATGGAGGGTTATGGCTCTAGTTCCCAAATCTTGCTAGATGAAGAGGAATGATAGATTAAAGAAGGGAAACTCCCAAAATTAGGTTAGGATTCGTTTTTGGGGGTTAGGATTGGTTTGAGGAGAGAAGAAGAGGAAGAGATTTAGGGAAATTTGGTGAAAATGGGGATTAAATCGTCCAGACCATCCCCGCGGCTAAGTCGCGGGCCAAGCCGCCCGTGTCCTTAGACTGCAAACCACAGTGACTTACGCGGGCCTAGCCGCGGCTTTGAGATCGAGGGTTAAGCCACGCGTGTCTCCTGCTGTCCTCTCGCATCTTGTGATAAACCGATCCCTGACCGTTTCTCTCGGCCGACCGCTGGTCGTTTCTTTGGCCGATCATTGACTGTTATTAAAACAGATTTCGTCCTCGAAATCTGGCACCGACCAAATACCCAAATGTCGTATTTAGCGAGGCTATTTGGTTCTCTATTCATAAGAGATGCCTTCACGATACCTTGCCTCTTATACGAAACCGTTTTCCTCCCATTTAAGGTTGTCACTGAATTTCTCATATCGAGCCGTCATAATATCAATCCCAGAGTTCGGTGTATCTCACCGATGACGGAATAAACATCGAGTTCTTATCAAATTATTTTCCCATCATAAAATATCGGTTGCCTCCCAACCTTAGATTGATCATATTACCTCAAAAGTAACTTACGACCTTATCTAGTCATTTCCACCAAGAATACCCCAAAGAAAACTTTTCCCCTAGATACTTCTAATTACGACGTATCAAGGTCTCCTCAATAATCGGTTTGTACTTAAAGTCTACTTCGGCATTCTCACCAAATTTCTCCAATAAACAATATTGCCAAGGCTTTGTTCGTCCCTTTCTTGACAAAATTCCTAACACAGATTGGTCTGACCCAACACAACATTAGATCTGATCCTCAAGTTGCCACACACACAATACCTACAGATAGCGGATTACTTCAACCTCACGGTTACACAATTCCCATAATGCATTCAAGCATCGATTGATAAATCGGCGAAACCTCGTTGATTACAGGATTACCAATGACCGATCTCTAATTTTTTTCATCTAATCTCCTTAAGGTTACCACTTAAATTGCAAACACACCGATTTCATTGGAAGTACGCTGAAATACCCCAACGGTTAATGTCCTCGAAGTCAAGTGGCGACACCTATCCTCAAAATGGCTACACTGCAAACGTGAGTATACCACCACATATCCCATTCCAGGCCTGCATTGCCGAATTTAAAGTTGACACCTGACAGGGCACTAAAATCCCAATCTTACATCTCTAGCCAACGAGCCACATAAGCTTTAACCTGAAGGTTTACCAGAACAAAAAAAATAACCCTTAATTAACTGGGAAGACCTAAATCTAATACCTCTATTAATCATGCGCTCACAGATTCAAAACTGAAACCCAAAATTCAAGACCGACCGCAAGTCGGATCATCCGACGCTTCAATTCCCAAGGACCTCTCTAGTCCCTAATTACAACTCTTTTCAAGATAGGGTTTTAAATCAATAGCCCTAATGAGTTCAAGGTTTTTCAACTGCTATGCCAATTTGAAATTTTATAAAACTCTCAAATACAATGGTTTTATTACAATCAATCGTTCGTATAAAAATCCACTACCGTTTACTTGGTAGGTGTGCAAAGTGACAACAAACATCACACATATAAAACCATTTCAAAAAGCCTTTAATCATTACTTATGCTAATAATGACAGTAATAAGGATATATAACAAGCTTTTCAAATGGACCACTATGGTCCTAGCTTGCATCAATATACGCCATAAATGGGGAAATAATTTTGCGTACCAAAACAGTTTATAACGAGGCGTTTGAACAAAACTCCCAAGAGACAATTTACGTAATCAAGTTCCCAAAATTTCTCATTTGACTATATAAGGATATGGAATAAAATTCCCAACAAGACCCGCATACATCGGTGTATTTTTCCAAACTTAGTAAAACGATAAGTGCTTGCAATTTGGTCAAACATAAAATAATTCAAATTGACTTCAACTTTTAACCGCACGGGTAAAACTCCCTTTGACCCAAGATAGTGGCTATAATGCCATGCACACGAATAAATCATCATAATGCATTGCGTGAGACTCCAACAGTAAAATCAATAACCCAAAGACGTTAAAAGCAAAAGTTTAACACAAACCATCATAAATCATCCATATGCTTACTCACACCAAAAGCATAAATCAGTTATAGTACTAAGTAGGGTGCAGTGTAATATGCTCGTATAAAACTCAAAAGAGAAATCGCATGATATTGAAACTTTCCAAAATAACATATGGGGTACCATCTATTAACAAAACTCTCAGAACGTCTCTTACGGTTGTGAAAATGTTGGTGCAAACCTCGTATGAGACAAAATATTAAACGAAAATTCATAAGTTAATGCACACAATAATGCAAGTATACACGTTCCAAAATTTTATCTACGCGACCCAAAATGTCGTAAAATAAAATGCCATAAAACCTAACTGAATTTCCATAAAACTCATTAACGCTAAAATCAAGCGGTGTCAAAATTTTCGTTCCTCAGCATAAAAGCATAAGACGACAATATGTCTAAAATGTTAAAATTCTAAGAGTTTCCCCTTTACCGCAATGTAAAATAAAGCGACACTTCTTAACAAAACTTGCATGGGACACGTCGTCTAATAACTTGCAAATTTACACGCAACAAAATTAAAACTCACGCCTTTCAAAATACACTCGTGCGTAGCAAAACGTCATAAAATAATATTTCATAAATCCCATCAAAACTCATACAGAATAAAATTTCCAATAAAACTCGAATACCAAAACATGGGAATAACTTCTCCTCTAAACCTTAACATATGTGGAGAAGATCCAATGTCAAGGCCATAAGTTTCACAGCTACTTGTGCAATACCCCAAACAACATTAAAACACGAATGTCACAACATCCAAAATTAGCGTTAGACACGAAACGAGGATGAAGGGATTCTCAATAAAAATTTGCAACCACGTGCAGCGAAATAATTTCATGCATGCTTAAACTCACAGTTTGAAACCGGATGAGTGCTAAATGCTTTACCAAGACCTCATAATATAACTCATTTTATGCTTCGAAAACATGAGAAACAATTTATGCAACTTATTTTAGAAATAAATTTCGTGCATGAATGTGGTCGGCACTCAACATCTTAGTACTACGCTTCTCAATTTCCCGTCATACTATTGTCATCCAGATGATCAAATATCTTAAGGCAATCTTCGAAGGTTCCATCGGTTCGCCTTATAATTTCTCACCGAACAATGTCGATCCCAAAAGTCTACGGTTCTAATCCAATCCATCATTCCGACCCGAAACAGTCCACTTATTGCAATCACCATGCTTACTGTCACTCCAAGTGATGAATGCTAAAATCATCAATTCCTTCTAACGATTACTCATTGAGAAACTTCTTCACTACCCCAACGGTCATCATACCAAGGCAGTTGAAGCATACACATGTAACATGTAGGTTCACCATAACACTGGCCAGGTGCAATTATAAACGTACTGTACATGGTCATCCTTGCTATTCTTGACGTGATTCTCATTCCTAGAAGCTCTATCGACCTCAAAGCATCCAATCATAAAGTGCCTATTGGTGTAATTTCTCTCTCATTTACTTAAAAGAACGCTAGTTTGAGTCTAGGCATACAAAATCAATACCTAATTCTCTCAAACTTAAGCTCTGATACCAACTTGTAACACCCTCAAATCTAGAAATAACAACTAAATTAAAATTTTCTAAAAACATCGATAACTGAATCATCTACAACGACAAATTATGGTTTAACTTCAATAAACACATTTCAATCCTTATACACGATCTATAATAGGTACGGATGTTACTAAAACCCAATAACAATTACTATCTCCAACTGCGAAAGACTTCACCAAACTACTCACCCTCGTGTAAATCTAGTGCTCATCTCTTCATAGCACCGCTAGAACCAAACCCCACTTGGAACCTGATGCACATGCCGACAAATAAAAAGGTTAGGCTTAACGCCTAATGAGCTCAAGAGTTTTCATTAGATAAATATAAAACAATAACATTAAGAACGTTAATTAAATCGTGATTTCCAAAATAAAGTACGTTAAATATGGAAACAATCTCTTTTTCAACATTCATCCTCTTCGTGATTAAAATCACAAAACAAACCGTTTCTCGCATATAAATCCAACCCAAACTCGCGAAATACATAACTGCCACTTTAATAATTAAATACTGAAAACGTGGATTAATTCTCTCATCCAAAATATTCCAAAAGCATGGATAAAGTTCAGTATGAAAAACGCAAATACATGGATAACAATCCATACCCAAAACATCATCGAAAACATGAATTATAAAACTTCATAACCAAAACAAAACCTTTCGGTGACGGGGGAGACCCGATTACATAGTACGTGACGGAACACAAAATTAGGTCACATAACTATGCAGGAAACCAAAACATATGGGTTATACCCATAAAACATACCGAGCTCAATTCCTCTAAGTCTATTGCTCGAAAACATCAAGTCAACCCCTCTATGTCTATTCTTGAGAGTTCCAAAACAAGGGAACCCAGTTCCAAAACGGGAACTTATGCACAAAGGGAATTACACCTTAATGCCCATGGGACGTTGCCCGGACGTATAGGTCCACATCTTACTTACCATGGTGGCCCGATGCCTAATCCGTGCCAAAGTGGTGAACTTGTCCAAAGCGGGACATAAGAACACCGTGCCTATGGATCCATTGCACTAACTAAAACATTACATGACTCAAAACGAATGAACTAACGCATTCAAAACATGTAATTCTCAAATAAGATGCAGTAAATGCAAATCAAGATCAAACGCTCTACACTGAGCCATTAAAAGCGGACAAGTGTCCTCAAAACCCAACAAACCCAAACCGAGCCATAAGCTCAACAAATCCAAAGACCCAACGTCGAAATTCGTAAAGTGAAACCAAACGTAAACAATCCGCATGTATGTAAATCCATACTCCAATTTATATAAATAACTCCAACGTAGTTTAGATTGGAACAAATCATTTTCCAAGTGGGTTTATATCATTTATTCTTTCACAAAACGTCCCATAACACAAACTCAAACACTTATTTAAAATACACAATAAAATGTATTTAAACCCAATTTCTACTTCATGAAATAAATCCTCAAAATGCCAACGTATATGATTTATTTGTCAAAATATTCAAAATCCCAAACGTGGGTGCTTTACAAAGTTTATAAAATCAAACACTTCAAATAATAAAGATTCGCCAAATAACTCAACAATTAATAATTTCATGTAAAACATATATATACACTTTGAAATGGACATTTTGGCATGTACACCATTTTCACAAATCAACTTGAACTCACCTTGTTAGATTTAGGCTAAATCTAGATTTTACCCCACATAGAGTTTCTTTGAAGAAACTTGCATCTTCCAAGCCAAAACTTCCAAAACCTAGATCCATAAATTTCAACCGTAAATATTTACATACAACCATTTAGAATCATTCCCCAAACATTACACTTGAAAAATCTCAACTTATACCAAAACCCTAGTTTTCCATACATGAAGAAGAAGAAGATTACCTTAGCCCAAACTTGAATCCACCAACCAAAACACCTCTAGTTCACCCAAAATGGTCACAAACCTCCAAAGTACCAAGGGAGAACAAGGGTGGATGAAACCCTAGAAGACTTGATGAAGAAGATGAAGATGGAGGGTTATGGCTCTAGTTCCCAAATCTTGCTAGATGAAGAGGAATCATAGATTAAAGAAGGGAGACTCTCAAAATTAGGTTAGGGTTCGTTTTTGGGGGCTGGGATCGGTTTGAGGAGAGAAGAAGAAGAAGAGATTTAGGGAAATTTGGTGAAAATGGGGATTAAATCGTCAAGACTTTCCCCGCAGCCTTGGTCGTGACCTTCAAGTCGCAGGCCAAGCCGCGCGTGTTCTTAGACTGCAAACCACAGTGACTTACGCGGGCCTAGCCACGGCTTTAAGGCCACGGGCCAAGCCGCGCGTGTCGCATGTTGTCCTATCACATCTTGTGATAAACCGATCCCCGACCGTTTCTCTCGGCCGGCCGCTGGTCGTTTCCTTGGCCGATCATTTACCGTTCTTTCAGAATTTACGGGTGTTACATTCTTCTCTTACCCTGTCCTTGTACTTTTTTTACTATTGCTTAGTGTTTGATTTCCGTGTTTCAAATTTTTAACATTTTATTTTCATAATTTCATCTTAATTTTTTGTTTCAGACTTTTAATTCATTTGTATGTTTGGGTGGTTATTGTGGGGATAAATGAAGCACACATTGAAGATTTATTTTGGGGGTTCAAATAAGGCGTCAGAGAAGAAGAACAATAGGTTCCAGAGTGGTTGGTGGTTTAGAGGCACTAGAGTTTTTCTTTTTCTATTTGGGAACCTTGGGTGTCATGTAATCATTTTGGATTTTTTTATTAAATATAATTATGACATGTAATCTAGTTGGCAAGTTACAGACGCCAATTCATCATTAACAGGTTAATAAGTTAACGAGGTCCTTAAATAAATGTAAACTTTGCTCAAGACCCTTAAATGATGATTTTAAAAGTTCGTTCCCCAAAATAGAAATAAGGGTAAAGTTGGTTCCATTTTAATGCAATTTTCCCTACTTAAAATAAGAAGTCAGGGGTTGAAATGTGTGTGGTTGAAGTAAGAAGGGCTTGTTTGCCACTTGGCAAAACTTTGAACTATTGAAATATCAAAACCATCACCTTTATTGAGGTTTTATTAGCATTCAATTTAAATCATTTTTCAATGGGATTTTGATGTATATCGTCCGTTATTTAGTGGAGAACAAAATCACTTTGGAATTTTGAGAAACCGTGGAGAAATATGCGAAAAATCAACGGTCGAACGGGTTATGATTTCTCCATACGAAAAATACGACTGGAGGCATATTTCTTAACCAAATTCGATATTCTTTATATGATTGGATTCTTTTTCGAATTACTTTTCGAGTGGTTTAAGTTTGGAGAGCCCGGGATGGTTGTACCCGAGCAATTTGAGAAAAACACCGCTCTGGCAACGGTTTTGACCGTGAGAAGTTTTAAACTCAGAATTCGAGTTAATTACTTGGTGCTAAGGGTTGGAAATTCATATATAGATCGGTGGAAATTAGTATTACAATTGTATGCAACAAAATGGTTGAAAGCAATGTTAAAACGGGTTAATTTGACCGGGTAAGTTTTAGTCTTGAAAACGCTTAAACACTGGGATTTTTAACTTGAATTTGGGAGGCTATAAGTCATAAAGTTTCATGATTCTTGTTTATGTGGTTGAAGAATATTGCAATGTTGTTATTTTGCAAAAATAATCGTGAAAAACGAGTGAAAAGCAAGCACAAACGGCCTCATCATGGGACGGTCGTGTAGAGAGTAACGACCAGGTCTAAACGTGGTCGTTCTGACCGGACAACTGAATGATGGGAGTTGGGTTGCGCTACACTCTTTGGGTTGTGTTTTGGGCTACACTTAGAGATGGTCAAATGTCGGTTACGGGTCGGGCCCAATCGGTCATCGGGCCTAAACAGTGCCACTCGTAATCGGCTAAGGCCCAACAGGTCCCGGGCCGATCACGGTTCACACTGGTGGGGAGATAAGCTTATTTGTAACCGGTTAAGGGTAACCAGTCCCGGTTCCGTTACGGGCAGGGCCCAAAATCGGTTAAGGGTAATTTTTTTAAATAAAATTAATTACATCAATTAATAAACTTTAAAAAATAAATTTGGATCACGCAAATACACTTTAAAAATACGTTTTATTTATACTTTCAAATTGATTACATCAATTATAAAAAAAAGAACACACTTATTAAAGATTCGTATTCCCCTCATTCCATGGATTGTAGTGAAGAGCCCCGTGCTTTTCAAGTCGGGTAAGAGCCGTTGGATCATCAAGGTTGTCAATGTCATATTCTTCATCATCGTCGTAATGTGAGATGCCACCGTCACTACTAGCATCATCGTCGGTTGTGGTTGGCGGCGTATTTAGTCCCTATTTTTGTTCGTTTTATTCTATATTTGCTTCAAAATGGTTCATATCCACCTCGAGTGATGTTTGGTCTTGAATTATTTGGACGTTATCCAAGTAATCCTTCAAGCATATGCAACACTCCCCGACTCCGGGGTTAGTCTTGTCCGACGTACCGAAATGATCCTGCCACTAAGAGAAAAAACGGAATCCGAAGCTACGGTACTAGCTTGGATTGTTAGTATATCACGGGTCATAGATGCCAAAACCGAGAATTGAGGTTCTTTTTTTTCTTCTTCCAAAAGTCTAATAAATCTATTTGTTCAAAATTTTCGATGAGCGTGGTGCATGTAGCAATAAAATTAGTATGTATGTAAATATCTAATTCACCCATATCTAGATTTTTTAGTAGATTCATTTAAAATCTCGTTCATTAAATTTGTCATTAAGTCGGCCCGGTTTTTACGATGACCACTAGAATTAGAACTAGAACTAGAACCCGCCGTAAATAATTGACTTGTAGAGGGTTGTTGGCTTCCCCCATGATAGATTAATAAACATTAAATAATTCTTGAAAATTATGATTAAACACACGTTTGCGATCCATTGAAAAACTATTATTGGTAGACGTATCTAAACCAAACGCCACACATATTTGTGTTATTAAAACTTCAACACCTGTAACATTTAAATACGGGTTTAATGCGGCGGCACAAAGAAATGTGAAGGGATCTCGAGAAAATATTTTAACAATTTTGCTTTCATTGAACCCATCAACATTCCCCAATCGTGATTATCTTCGTATTGTGCAATTTTACTTGCCAAAATATATAGTTGATTTAAATGTAAAGGGCTTGTTGGATAATAAATACCGGATAAAAGAGTTGTTGCATTTTTGAAATCGCCCAAGATATCGTGTAAGCCTTCAAGAATGGTCCAATGTTGGTGTCCAAGACTGTTATCCACGCAACGAACATTATAAAATGGCCAAATATATTGTTTTTGTCTTATTAAATTATCAATCATATAGTAAGTCGAATTCCATCGAACGAGCATATCAAACGTCGGTCCCAAAGCTCGAAAACCGACATCTTCGCAATATCGTCTATATGCTTGTTGCAGTTTTTACTTTTGTGAAAATTCAACGTAACATAAACCTAAACTTAGTTAACACAAGGTTACATGTTTGTAAACCGTCTTGAACGGCTAGATTTATTATGTATGCGCAACAACGTGTATGAAATAATTGCCCATCTAAAATAGGAGTTAAAACCAACTTTAATTTCTCCACACATGCCGTATTATTACTAACAGTATCAAACGAAATGCTAATAATTTTATAATATAAATTATAAAATTGAAGGTTTCTTCTAATTATAGAAAATTGATGATCACCCGAATGTGGCGAACCAGACGGTTCAAACGTGATTACACGTTTGCATAATTGCCACGATTGCGGGTCAATCCAATGTGTCGTTACACATATATAAGATTGCGACAATCCGTATGGTGCGCTCCATACATCACACGTTAAAGAAATGTTGTTGGGTAAATTGGAAAACATTTGTCGCATTTCATTTTTAGCAATTTTCCAAGTTTTTAGCGCATCACATCTAAGAGTTTGACGACTTACCGGCTTGTAGTGTGTGGTTTGGATCAACTTCGTAATGTGTGGATTGTCGAAATGTCCAAACGACTTCCCGGTTTGAATGACACATTTTGTTGTCATTTGTCGGTTAAAGTCGACATCATACGTCCATATTTGACCGGAATCGTAAAGTATCGGTTGATTTGACTAGGGACCCGATTTTAACGACGGGCACGAAATATCGGCGTGCCACCTTAAGGTGGAATTTCCTTCCGTCGTAAGTAGAGCTCCACAACGTTTTCATTGCGCCCTTTTTTTCCCGTTGGTGAGGATCACCATGTTGTAATGGTTCCAAACCTCGGCCTTTCGTGCATGATCGGCAAGAACTTGGGCAATTTGTTCGTTAGATGAGCCGTGTTGTTCACCGGCCATTTTGGACGAGAAAGATTGAAATAGATGAGAATTGAGACTAGAGATATTAGAAATTGCGAGAAACGAATACGAGTCGAAATCACAAAACATAGCGAGAATTGTTTGCGTTTTTTGCGTTTTGTAAATTGGTATCTAACCCCATACACCACACAACTTATTTATAGTGTTTTTGGGGGGTTTAGGAGGCAAAAAAACAGTCATGTTTACAAAAAAAAGGTTACATAACGGTTCTTTTTTTTTTTGAAAAAACTGGATCGGGCCTGGCCGAGCCCTTAACTGGTCACGAGCCAAATCGGGTCCTTAACCGGTCAAGGGCCGGATTGGGCCGGGCCGCCAAATGCTTCCAAATCAATAATCGGTTAGGCTTTTCGGATATCCAACCGGTTACGGTCGTTCGCGGGCCGGACCGGTCAAGAAAAGGGCCAGTCCCTGGTTAATCGATCGGGCCGGGCCCATTTGGCCACCACTTACACTTAAGGATTTTGTTGCACTAATAATCAATTGGGTTCTAAATTAAACGTTTATTTGGGCTAAAATATTATTGCGTATTTAAATTAATTGTTGGGCAATTAATTATATAATTGGGTTTTATCAAGGGTGATGTTATCCCTACCCCCTCCCCACTCACATACCCCTCATATTTCACTCAAATACCCCCTCCTACCTCACTCACATACCCCTTATAGGAGGGGGTATAGATATAATTCACCTTTTGTTAAAGGAAAAACGAATAAAACAATAGAATGGAGAGAATGAATCTGTAATTCTCATTAATCAAAAGCCCTTTAAATAGGGATGAGATACAAGTAGATAACCACAAGATATTTCATTTCTAATCTAACTCTGATATGTTTATCTATATCTTTATCTCTATCGTCATATCCTTTAGACGATGGCACACTTATCCTACAACACTCCCCCTTGTGCCGAGTTAAAAGAGTGGTGGTGCACAATTGTTGCCTCGTTAAAACCTTACGCCAAAAAAAAAACCCAGTGGGAAAAAATAAAAGTCTGACGAAGGAAAGAGTACAACGCACCAACTTCTTTGCAATACATAGACTTATCCTTCAGTCTAGTTTTCTTTTAGATTCATACATTAATCATGAGAGTTAGGAAAACATGATGGTATATAAAATGTTGCCTCACAAAAACTTACACCAAGTAACAAAACCCAATAGGAAAAATAAAACCTTGGTTGAAGGAAAGAGCACAACATACCAATATCAAATATATAGTAGACTCCCCCTTTTGTCTACTACTCCCCCTGATTCGTGTATTAATCAAGGGAGTTTGAAAACATTTGCATTTACATGTTTTCCAATATATGGTTTTAGGTAATGACTTTGTAAAATATGTCACATTCTTTTGACACCTTACTTGAATCTAAAGGTTGAGTCGTTTATTGCTGATTGTATAAAAACTTAAGCAGAATATGCTTTGTGTTATCACCCTTGATGTATCGTATGTTCATTTCTTCGATACATGATGCATTATTTCCATATATGCAAGTAGGATACTGGTTGAACCTAAAATTACTAGCTCCTCTAATATATGTAATGATAGTCCTTAATCATATACATTCTTTAATTATCTCATGGAGAGTAATATTTTTGGAATAGTTCATGGAGGTAGTTACAAGGGTTTGCTTAACTTACTTTCAAGCAATCTGGGTGTTCATTGTGGTAATTCCTTATTCAGTTTGAGAACAACCTTTCTATGAGTCAGACATATACCTAATATCAACAAACACATACCAAGACATTGTTTGGTGTTTTTCTATAAGAGCTAGTACTTTTATTGCTTATATTCTAAGTAGGTATTGAAGTTCCATTATCAATCCCAATTTTCTTTCTATAGGGAAAGTATAAGCCTATGCCAATGGTTCCAAAAGATTAATTTTGATATCATTCAAATGACTTTGCGTTGGCGCTGAGCTAAATCTAACTAACAAGTTCATTGAGAAATATAATATATGGTCAAGTGTATTATGCTAAGTACGATAATGTGCATATTGTACTTAGATGGGGAATTCCAGCTCCCAGCATTTTTTGTCATCATCCTTTAGACGAAATGGATCTTTCCTTATATCCGACACTTCGACCGATCATAGGAGTGCTAATCGGATGCGCTTTGTCCATATTAAATTGCCTGATTATTTTCTGGACATATGCGATCGTTGAATTAATATTTCACGAACTCGGTGTCCTAGCTCAAATATTGTAACACCCGTATTTTTGTTTTGTAATAATCTAGATTACCAACTCGTCTGGTTGCGACTTTTCGGGTTATTTCAATTCTTTCCGTAGAATCTTTTCCAGCGTCGTAGGCTCGTGAGTCGCGGAGTCGAAATCTGGAGTTTTGAGGCCTTGTACCTTCTGCGCGATCATGCCCGCGATAGTGACAGTGTCACTATCGCCGGGGGCACAATCGCGGCCGGCCTATGGGTCACGGTACATTCGGCGCGAGTATGCCCCGCGATAGTGACAGTGGCACTATCGCCTGTCACTATCGCCAGCGGGGGCGGACCTATAAATCGGGCAACTCCGAATTTATTTCATTTATCTGATTTTTGGGAAAGGTCTAGGTCGTTTTGCTCTGCTGTTCTTGGTAAGTTTCCAGCCCTAAAACTTCCTCTTCATTTATTACTTCATCCAACCTTCTCCCTCCTCATTAATGGTGGTGGTTAGGTGTTTATGCGCTTTGGTAAAGATCTCCAACTAGAAGTTTCTAGGGTTTTGGTGTTTAACCCCAAGGTGAGTTCATATTTCCTTTTTGCTAAAACTTTATACACATCAAAATGCATATTTTGACTACTAAACATCTCCTTGTTTACATTATTAATGTTGATGAATTTTGACCTAACTTGACAACTTTAGGAGATTTTTAGGGTTTCTCACCCCTTTTGTGAAAAGATGGTTAAATACATGTCTTAGTACCACAAACGTGTTGTTGTTAACTTATGTTGAATAAATGTTTAACTTTTGGCTTCTAGCCAAGTTTACGACTAAACATTTTAAGAAGGTTTTAGTGAAAAAGGTTATTTTGTGGAAAGGAAACAAATGGTTACAATATAAAGAAATTCATGTTGTTATAAATGGTTTCCATTATGGAAAGGTTTATTTGGTAAAGAAACATTTTGGGATTGAGATGTTAGCCTTATGATGATTATATATGGGCTTGTGATTCTTAGCAGCAGTTAACCATTAAATGGTGATTTGGAAATTAAATGGTTTTACGAACTATATGTTTGATTATAGTTGGTCACATGTGTGATTGTGACGAGTCTAGACTATTACTAATGGATCCATAGGTATTTAGTTGGCTTATTATTTGGGGGTAACTCCCGTATGTAGCTAGTTGAGACATTGGACCCTAGAGGGCAACTTAGTACGGTTATGTGGGACCGGATACTAGCCGTGGGTCGTAAATGTAAATCCTAGTGAATGAGCATGATTTGGATCATCGGGTGCCACCCTCCCACATCGTTATTTGGACCGGCAGGTTCACGGCCTTGATCCTAGTACGGTGAGCTCAAAACTTGGAAAGTGGCTTACTGAGTGTTCTGCCACAATCCTTGGATTCGGGTTTATACCCGTCGTCGCAAGATGAGTGTCTGGACCGGAAGGTCACTATATGTATACCAAACCTTTTACAAGAATGTTGAAGAAAACAATATTTACGTTGCAACTAATTCTTTTCTATATTCATATAAATTGTATGTTCTCACTAGGCTTTAAGCCTAACGCTTTTTCTCAAACGATGTGTATAACAGGTTCCCTTAGCGGCGGGTCGTCAAGGGGTTGAGCGAAGAGCGTAGTCTTTTGAGGGCATTTTTGGATGATAGTTATTTTGGGAGCTGTAACATTTAAACAATTATTCTTTTGTTATTGGGTTGACAACCAATGTAATCTGGCCAGCTGTAGTTTAGATTAGTTTGTTGTCGTTTCCCTATTTATTGTTACAGGTTTTGTAAACGCTCACACTTGCCATTATGGATGGTTTGCCCTATTTATAAATGTTATGTTGTCGAATTTTCGATTTTTATAAATTACCCCAAATTTTAGAGTGTTATAAATATCTAGACAAAACCAAGTTTTTCCAAGATCTTTCCTCTTAAAATCAGATTTTAAGTAGCTTGTGGTTTCTCTTATTTCATCAAGAGTGCCTATTATGTTCATAACATTGACATATAGAGCTACTTTGAAAATCTGGAACTTGTTTTTCATAATAAATACGCAAGGGAATAGTTCATCGTTCTTATATATCCTTTCCCAATCAAGTATTCCATTAGGCGGGTATACCATATCCGCTTATATTGTTTTAATCTATAAAGTGGGCATTTCAATTTTATTGCAAACGCATTTCCTGGTATAGAGTTACTTGATTTTGGTAATGTAATATCATCAAGCACTTTTATATATCTCTAAATCTAGATCCCCGTAGAGATATGTGGTAACCACATTCATGAGCTGCATTTCCAGTCCTTCGGAAACTACTAGGTTAACAAATTATTCAGATGTAATAACATCCATCATGAGAGAGTAAGTCTCCTCGTGGTCAATCCAGTGCATTGTGAGAAACCTTGCGCCAACAGAGAGCCTTACTTATTAGGACTTCATTATTCTCGTTACGCTTTCTGACAAGGACTGAGTTATGTCCTACGAATTTACACTTGGTAGGTTAGCACTACCAGACCAAATACCCGATCCTTTGTCAAAGAATATAATTCTTTCTGGATTGTTCCTTTACATTTAGGTCAATATGCTCTTTGTTGATATTATTCAACTGAGCCTGGTTCGATGTCGTTGTGCTCGATCATCTTATGAGCCATCGTATATGCGAATAAATCATCAATGATTATATATGATCTGTCCATCAACTCATATGTACTTTCATAGTTCATTTGAGATTAATATTCATCTCTAGAATCAATATTAACTTCGGAGCGTCCTCCAGTGATGATTCATGGACATAATTATAATTAGAGAAAATCTCATGAGAGTTTTGTGTATTAATGATAAATGGATGTGCCTAACTATTCTCTTCCTTTAGAATAGTATCCATCGAACCAAGTAGCTTCCACCACTTCCATTTGGTAGCTACGACCTCAATCACACCTCCACTATGTGTGATTGCAACGCACTTTCCAATGGCGTTGTGCCCCTGTTGGGGACTTTTTAACCTTGCAAGCATATTTGCACCTCGTATATGTGATCTTGTCACTTTTAGAATAACATTAAACGTATCAGGTATCGAGTCTGATTCGTTTGACTTCAACATTACGTTGTGAAGTTTTGGGGATCAAAATGAGACAGAGTAGGAATATTCAATGACACTTCCTGTCGTTCCCATGGAAAATCATTTTTCCTATCTCCCCCTAACGACGGGAAGATTGTCTCATGAAAGTGACAACCCGTAAATCTAGCGGTAAAGAGATCACTAGTCAAATATTCTAATTAGCGGATAATTGTTGGGGATTCATATCCAACATATACCAAGTCGTCTTTACGGACCCATTTCGATGCGCTGTGGGGGCGCAATTGGCACATATACTACAGAACCAAACATGCGTAAATGTAAACTATCAGGATTATATCCTTACCAACGGGTACGCATGAGGCTGGTTAGCAAACAGTAGGTCTAAAAACGAAAAAAACTGCATATAATAATTGCATAACCCCAGGTAGATGTGGGTAAATTGGTGCGCATTACTAATACCCTAGATGTCATCATATTCTTTTGATAACAACTTTTATGAAACCATTTTATATATATACACATGGGGTATAGGAAACTCTACATTGATCCTAATACATATGCAATTAATCATCAAATCCTTATGATGTAAATTCTCCAGCATTCCAAGTCATGTAGACTTGATGAAATAATCAGGGTGGTGAGCCCTTAAACGTATAGCTAGTGCTAAGAGTGCAGTATTTAATGTGGACAATAATACGACATGTGTTCATCATGTCGAAACCAGAACCATAAAGTACTTTAATGGCCCGCATTCTGGATGTTTATGTCCATAAATATCACCTTGTATTCGTTGTAACAATGAAATATTTTTGTATTATGTCCTTAGCTTTAGGATGATCTCATTCCTGTTTTGGCTAAGGATTAGGGTATATACAAAAGTTTTAGGTATTCGAGAGGGCATATTATGCTGGCAATGTTGCTTCTTATGCTGCAGAAGTCGACAATTGCAATTTGCCTCATTTTGCCTTTCACTCGAAAGAGAATGTGTCTGTGTATTTGACAATACACAGATCACTGTCATAACCATGGTGTCCTACATGGTCATGTCAAAACATATATGTGTCATTTCCCCAAAGTTCTTTATTGGTGACAAAAAATGTTTCGATGACCCAATAATCTAGTAGTTTGACACATTAGTTTCCATGATATATGTTTCATTTCATATTCATTGGAATTTATGTATATATGCTCATTTCCATTTTATATGAATATCTTTACGAGGTTCCTATTAATCTTGTACCAACAAGAAAATGACAGTTCATCGTCTAAGTATTTTGGTTGAATGAATTATAAAACAAATAGAACAACAATAGAATGGAGAGAATGAATCTGTAATTCTCATTAATCAAAAACTCTTTAAATAGGGATGAGATACAAGTAGATAACCACAAGATATTTCAGTTCTAATCTAACTCTGATATGTTTATCAATATATATATCTCTATCGTCATATCCTTTAGACGATGACACACTTATCCTACAACACCTTTATCAATCTTAGATTTATTTATTTATTAGGTTATATTTAATTAAGTGATTTAATTTCTAATTTAATTAATAAATTAATTATTATTTAATTAATATGTTAATTTATTTAGACAATTACTAGTATCTAATCAATTATTTTCTAAAGGAGGTTATTAAATTATTTAATTTATATAAATGATAAATGATTTAATAATAATATTCGGTGTCGAGATTTACGATTTATTTGGGATGTTATAAGTTAGAGCGATGAATTTGCATTGTCGAATTATAATGATTAATTAGACGTTATAGGGTTGAACTTAGTAATTTGAGATGGACCAAGGTTGACCGTAAGTTAACCTTAGTTGACTTTTGGGAGGTTAAATTATTAATCAAATATTATGGTTTGAAATTGTACGTTATTGATCGAGTGTTGACTTTAATCGGCCTACACGAACAGGTGAGTCTTCGTGAGACTTTTACTGAGATGCATGTCTATGTATTATTCATTTGAGCATTAGAACTGTTTGGGGATACATATGTTGAGCATGATATTATATTTATATACATGTTTATGGGATTTTAAATACATGTATGTAATTTATTATGTGGATTGCATGCTATTTGTTTACTGCTTTCAAACATATTTAGCATGCTATAAATGTTACTTTATAATGGGTTCAATCGGGTATGGGATGGTCAATATGTCAATAGGAAGACACATCTTAGGGATGGGTGATCAAACAGGGGGAGCCGTATAACCCGGGGAATGCCAATGACAATATGGGGTTAATTTATGATATTTTGTAATTATTTCAAAGGGTTTTTTGAAACAAATATACATATTATTTTGATATTTTGTTTGTTATTATGCATGATGGGACATGTATGCTTTCTGCACGAAAACCATGAACTCACTGAGCTCTATCAAGCTTACTATTAATATGCATCTTAGAAGCACGAAATTCAAGCGTGGACAAGGGCAGGGTCGTGCTCAGTAAGTTATATTTCCATTGATTAAGTATCATATTTTGGTATAGTTAGATTTATATCTGAAATTGTATGTAATGTAACCCGGTATGTGACGGATTAGCTTTGGGATATTAACTACGACAAAATTTTGCAAGTCTTCCATTGTAATTAGGCTTTGTTAGCCGTTATGTTTGGGTTATTTATTGTTACTCAAATAGAATGATATGACACAACTCATAATAGAAATGATGATGTTACAAAAATCATTTAAAATATTTTCTTTTGGAACCATAAAATGCCCAGGATTTTCTCTAAATAAATATTAGTATAATGATTAAAAAACTTTTTTGTAAAAACATGTACTTTTATAAATAAAAGATAAAAATCTGTCTATATAATTACTGATTTTTGAAATTGATATTATTAATAAATTACTAATCGTAGGTGCAACCTTAGAAAGAAAATCGTGATTGGCATAATTTTTATAGTTTTGTTTAAGGAATAACACATTATAAAACATAAATGCATAATTAGATACACAAAATTAAACTGTTATGGAACCGATATTGTTAATTGGTTTCGTCAACTGTGCCTAGTCCAGTATCTCCAATACCCTCTTGAAACATATGGTCCACTAAATGAGAGTTTTTTTATAGTATAGCCAAAACCGAAGCACAATGTTCATATTATAACGATATTTACTATCCCAAACATGAGACAAGTATGCATCCGTTATACAGATTCAAGCACTTACAAAATGTTTACCAATAAAAAATCTTGGTCAATATTTTCTATCTTAAGTGTTTTTGGCACATAAAGGGTTCTCAAGACCCTAACATATAAAGAGAAATGTTTGAAGAAAAAAATCGATTGTTCAACCTCAAAAAGTTTGACAAAAGCCTCATTTTATCTGTGAAAAACGAAATTGTATGGTCCAAAATTTTAAACGAGATCTCCAACAGATTATTTATAATTTCTCTAAAACAGAGAATTAAAAGTAAAAATCTATAATTTGAAGTACATTTAATTCCAACAACTCCTCCATTTTAAAGATTTCAATATTTATTATATTATTAAAATATTATATAAATTTTATCTTCTCAATAAACTTTTTAAAATATTTTTATATAAAATAATAATAATAATAATTCCATATCATTGGTATGAATTAGTAAAAAAATTAAATTTTCTCTCTACATATTAAGTTTTAGAAAATTATCTAACTTGTAGTTTTCTCTATTTTAGAGCATCTCCAACAGATTATCTAAAATAGAGACAATGAGACTTTTGTTCACTATTTTGCTCCAACAAATTATTTATATTGTTATTTAAAATAGAAAAACAAGATAAAGCTCAAAGTTTAGAGACTCTAATTAAAGGGGTGTTTGTTTTTTTTTAAAAAACCTCTTAATGACTATTAAGTCTGAATCGTTCAGACCTTTTTACACACCACCTCTTATTAATCATAACTAAAATAAGACATCAGACCTCTTATAAAACAAACGACACCTACAACTTGATGTGTGTAGAGAGAAATTAACTAAAATTAATTTTTTGTTTTTACCCCTCAATGAGATTAAATTATTATTGTTTTATATAAATTCCTTTTGAAAATGTATTGAGATGATAAATTTATAGAACATTTTAATAATATAAAGGATGCTGAAATCTCTAAAATAAAGAATTTGTTGAGTTAAAAGTAATTCTTTTTAGAGATTTTGACTTTTGGTTATCTGTTTTAAAGAAATCATAGAAAATTTGTTGGAGATGCTCTTAGAGAACAATATAGATTCTCTGTTGTAGCAAAATAGAAAACAAAAACCCTATTTTTATTATTTTAGATAATCTATTGGAGATGACACTATTTTTCTTTCCGAAACCCATGTTAGGAGTAATCAATCACTTGAATAATAATTGTATATATATAGACAAATAATAATGGAAATCGAAATTCTTATATATATATATCTATGTAATTCACAAAGTATAACAACAGTCAATCACAAAATACAAAATCAAATCCTTACTTGAATATAAATTCTTGTACAAGTTGAAATCGATTGAGGCCTGCACTTAAAGCAGTGTCCTAAGACAGAAATTCGCCCGTAATGCGTCCGTCTAGAGGATACAACAATCTTATTCAAGTATGAACTTGAATCTAACGAATCATGTGTGTTTGGTGAAGAATGGAAGAGGAGAAACCCAGAAATTTCCAGAGAAAAGATGAAATTTTCGTTGGATTAAAATGGAGGGAAATGTGCAGGTTTTATAGGTTGTTTCACCAACCGAAATTAACTGTCAGGAAAGCCTCGCGACTTGTGCCGCGGGTGAACTCGCGTGGTAACCCGCGTAATCCTCTGTCCGTGGAAAACTTCAGTGAACTACGCGGTTAGTGCCGCGGGTATGGTCGTGCCATAACCCGCGAAACTCACTGTTACCCTGCATCATAATCTCCATCGTCAATCTATCTCGACCCCATCGAGACCCCAAGGCCCATCTTTGACATTTAATGTATATATTAATGTCAATAAAAGCTTTTCAATCACACCACAATCCAAGTCAATCATTCAAAGAATTCATTTATTGCACAATGGATTGGATTTATTAAGTGATTGAAAGTTTGGCTTGGCTCCTATGTGGGATAAGTTCCTCCTCTTCTTAACTAAGTTCCAACAATACCCCACATTTTCTATTCAAACCCAAATAATACCCCACATTTGAATAGAAAATAAGCAATATTATGGAACTTATGTTTCTATCACCAAACTAGTTATAATATGCATCGGAAAAGGTGTCTTTTGGACTTGAACCTTTCCTAGTGAATACCTATCGGATCTACTTCGTGGATAGTGAACTGAGGTCTTGAACTAGCCACTTTTTGTAGTAAATCAAGACAATAGGTAACACACATATTATATCTATACATACATAGATTCTTACCGTTGTGTTCATTTCGGTCGTGAACAAATCCTTTCTTCATGAGAGTTTTAGAAGACGTAGACATATCCGTCCTCAAAGATGCGACCACACATCAGTCTCACATAGGTAATGCCGATCAAGAATATTCCGTTGTATTCTACTAAGAAGCTATCAGCATTATTAAGAATATAAAATTCAACCCTAAATCATCAACGGAAATTACAAAGGAAAACATCATAGGAATAGGCATACCTTTGTTTTATTGTTGCTTGAGTTGACCCCGACTAGTTTGCCTATTGAACCTAGACCATGGGATCTCCAATTTCGCTAGGTTAGGTTGCCGCCGAGGAAACTCATTGTATTGGCTTTAAGCCCATTCCCCTCGATGAAAAGGATACTTGCTCTCTACTTAGGCCTTTTGTCAAAGGATCGGCAATATTCTCCTTTGACTTTACGTAGTCAATGGAAATGATTCCATTTTTCAGCAAGTCCTTAATTGTATTGTGGCGTCTTCTTATATGTCGAGACTTACCATTGTAAATTTGGTTCTTTGCTCTTGTGAGAGCAGCCATACTATCACAATGAATACAAATGGCAGTCACAGGTTTTAGCCACAATGGAATACCTTCTAGGAAGCTTTTTAGCCATTCGGCTTCTTCAGCGGCTTTGTCTAGAGCGACAAATTCTGCTTCCATAGTTGATCTTGTATTCACAGTTTGTTTAGACGATTTCCATGAGACCGATGCACCACCAAGTGTAAACACATATCCACTTGTGGACTTACTCTCAGAATGGTTGGAAATCCAATTGGCATCACAATACCCTTCTATGACTGGAGGATATTTGGTATAATGTAACCCGTAATTCATTGTGTATTTCAAGTATCTAAGCACTCTCACTAGTGCATACCAATGATCTTTTCCCGGGTTATGTGAGTACCGACTAAGTCTACTCACACTGTATGCTATATCCGGTCGTATGCAATTCATGATATACATCAAGCTTCCAAGAACTTGAGTGTATTCTAATTGAGCCACACTTTCTCCTTGATTCTTCTTCAATTGACTAGAAGGATCAAATGGAGTCACTACCGGTTTGTCATCATAGTGGCCGAACTTACGAAGTACCTTCTCAATATAGTGAGATTGGGTAAGAATGTAACCATTAGGATTTCTTTGAATCTTTATACCAAGGATTACATCTGCTACTCCCAAGTCCTTCATGTCAAACGAGGAGTGCAACATCTTCTTGGTTTGATTGATTACATCTAAGTTCGATCCTAGGATTAGCATATCATCTACATACAAACATATAATGACATAGGCATGTTTTTATTGCTTCACATAGACACACTTATCACACTCGTTTATTTGAAACTCGTTTGATATCAAAGTGTTATCAAACTTTTCGTGCCTTTGCTTTGGCGCTTGTTTGAGTCCATAAAGGGACTTGATCAATTTACAAACTTTATTTTCTTAACCTTTAACAACAAACCCTTCCGGTTGTTGCATATAAATCTCCTCATCTAACTCTCCATTCAAGAAAGCAGTTTTCACATCCATTTGATGGATTTCCAAATTATGAATTGCTGCTATGGCCATCAACGTTCGTATGGACGTTATCCTTGTGACCGGAGAGTAGGTATCAAAGAAGTCTTGACCTTCTTTTTGTCGATATCCTTTGGCTACTGGTCGAGCTTTATATTTCTCAATAGTGCCATCGGGTCTCAACTTCTTCTTAAATATCCATTTATGGCCTATTACTTTATGACCCGGAGGTAGGTCAACCAATCTCCATGTATTGTTTTGTACTATGGAGTCTATCTCACTTTGGATTGCCTTTTCCCAATAAGGTTCCTCGGAAGAATCCATGGCGTCCTTATAAGATAGAGGTTCTCCTTCAACATTAAAGGCCATAAAATCAGGTCCAAAGTCTTTGGCTATTCTACCACGTTTACTTTTCCTTGGTTCCAAATCTTCTTGAACCTTGGAGGTTTCACCTCTTTGTGTTGGATCAAGTTCAATTGTTTCATCTAGAGTGTGTGTGTCATCATGCAATCTTTTCCTTGAACTAGAGGCTTGATCCTCTTTTTCTTTGTAAGGAAAGATAGTCTCAAAGAATTCTGCTTCTGCAGATTCTATGATTGTGTTATTACTTATGTCATTTACACTAGATTTATATACTAAGAATCTATATGCAGCACTATTACGAGCAGGTCCAATATATACACAATCAATGGTTTTAGGTCCAAGTTTAGTCCTTTTTGGCAAAGGCACTTGAACCTTGGCAAGGCAACCCCACACTTTCATCCTTTTGTAAGATGGTAACTTTCCTTTCCATAGTTGATATGGAGTTTTGTCATTCTTCTTGTGGGGGATCCTATTTAGGATCATATTTGCAGTAAGGCACGCCTCACCCCATAAATGATATGGAGCTCCGGACGTGATCAACATTGAATTTATCATGTTCTTCAATGTTCTATTTTTGCGCTCGGCCACTCCATTTTGTTGAGGTGTGTATGGAGCGGTCGTTTGATGCACAATACCATGTGTAGCACAAAATTCTGCAAAGTCATGGGATTCGTATTCTCCTCCCCGATCAGACCTTAGAATCTTGATTTTCTTGTCGACTTGGTTCTCGACTTCGGCTTTATAAGTCTTAAACACATTTAAAGCCTCATCCTTTGTAGGGATTAAATACACATAGCAATACTTACTGCAATCATCTATGAAGGTAATATAATAGTTCTTACCTCCTCGTGAAGGTGTTGCCTTGAAATCACATAAGTCTGTGTGAATTAACCCAAGTATTTCATTTGATTTTTCAACGGACTTGTGTGGATGATTTGTGTATTTGGCCTCAACACAAACCTCACACTTAGTCGATTTGTCAAAGGAACATTTAGGTATCATGTCAAGTTTGATCATTCTTTGAATGGATCTAAAGTTGACATGTCCTAATCTAGAATGCCAAAGGTTAGAAGGAACAATCATGTACATGGAACTAGCAGTGCTAGGGCCTGCCTTATTATTATTTACATTGGCGGCATCCATACTATTTACAACGCTTAGTTTGAAGAGCCCCTCATTGAGGTAACCATTCCCAACGTACACACCACCCTTGGTGATGACAATCTTATCAGATTCGATTACAACTTTGAACCCTTTCTTACTCAGAACAGGGCCAGAAATCAAGTTTTTAGTTATGCTAGGTACATGTACAACATCAGTTAAAATAAGATCTTTTTCGGAAGTCAGCTTCAAGTTGACCTTCCCTTTTCCTTCAACCCTTGCAGTCGTGGCGTTCCCCATGAACATCGGCTCCCTATCGCTCACCTTTTGGTAAGATACAAACATGCTTTCCGAATTGCAAATGTGTCGGCTTGCCCCGGTGTCGAACCACCAATCCACCATGTTTGTAACCATGTGGGATTCAATGACACCAATGAACTCATTCGGGGAGTGGGTGAGATTGGCATGACTAGAAGATGCCCCATGTCCTCCACCACCACTTCCTCCGGCGCCACCATGGTCACGCTTGTATCGACATTCTTTGGCTCGGTGTCCCGGCTTACCACATACCCAACAATAAGTCATCCTTTTAAACTGTTTCTTTTGTGGGGCCAAGGGGCCTTTTCCGGTATTGAAAGGCCTCTTGGTTACAACTGCCTTTCCCTTAAATTTTGGGAACTTAGGCTTGGATGAACTTCCTTCCACCATGTTGGCATGCGGTTCATTAGGAATGGTATCAACTTTGTCATTTTGTCGGTTATCCTCCTCAACTCGGATTTTGAGAAGCAACTGTTCAAAAGTGATTTCCTCCGTGAGATGCTTCAAATACAGCTTGAAGTTCTTCCACGAAGGAGGTAGCTTTTCAATAATAGAACCGACCACAAAAGTAGTATTCAAGCCCATACCCTCAACTTCGAGCTCGTGGACAAGTATTTGCAATTCTTCCACTTGTTTTACCACTGGCTTTGCATCAATCATCCGGAAATTCAGAAACTTTCCCACTGCGAACCTCTTGAAACACGCCACTTCAGTTTTGTACTTGGCATCCAAGGATTCCCAAATCTCCCTTGCCGTTTGGAAGGTAGAGTATATGTCGTAGAGGGAATCGTCGAGAGCATTGAGTATATAGTTTCTGCAACTATACTCATTCGATCTCCAGTTCTCGACCGTTCTGTTATGTGCGGACACTTGAATTTACGTTGGTGCAGCCCCGTCCGCCCCTTCCGGAAGATTTGCCGGTGGCTCTTCCTCAATGAGCACGTTGGCAACCCTAAGTGTTGTCAAATAGAACAACATCTTTTGTTGCCAACGTCGAAAGTCCGAACCCTTGAATTTCTCGGGTTTCTCCACATGACTTTTCAACAACTGTGATTGATCCATCGCTCCACAACAGAATTTATGTCTTAGATTGTTAGGAGTAATCAATCACTTGAATAATAACTGTATATATATAGACAAATAATAATGGAAATCGAAATTCTTATATATATATATATATCTATGTAATTCACAAAGTATAACAACAATCAATCACAAAATACAAAATCAAATCCTTACTTGAATAGAAATTCTTGTACAAGTTGAAATCGATTGAGGCATGCACTTAAAGCAGTGTCCTAAGACAGAAATTCGCCCGTAATGCGTCCGTCTAGAGGATACAACAATCTTATTCAAGTATGAACTTGAATCTATCGAATCATGTGTGTTTGGTGAAGAATGGAAGAGGAGAAACCCAGAAATTTCCAGAGAAAAGATGAAATTTTCGTTGGATTAAAATGGAGGGAAATGTGCAGGTTTTATAGGTTGTTTCACCAACCGAAATTAACTGTCAGGAAAGCCTCGCGACTTGTGCCGCGGGTGAACTCACGTGGTAACCCGCGTAATCCTCTGTCCGTGGAAAACTTCAGTGCACTACGCGGTTAGTGTCGCGGGTATGGTCTTGCCATAACCCGCGAAACTCACTGTTACCCTGCATCATAATCTCCATCGTCAATCTATCTCGACCCCATCGAGACCCAAGGCCCAAGGCCCATCTTTGACATTTAATGTATATATTAATGTCAATAAAAGCCTTTCAATCACACCACAATCCAAGTCAATCATTCAAGGAATTCATTTATTGCACAATGGATTGGATTTATTAAGTGATTGAAAGTTTGGCTTGGCTCCTATGTGGGATAAGTTCCTCCTCTTCTTAACTAAGTTCCAACAACCCACCTTTTGACATTCAAATTTTATGATTATTCAAATATACCAGGATCTTTCCTTTTTAGTCATTTTGTGGTTTTACTAAATTGATATGATTTTGAAAATCATTTATCAACTTCTATGAACTCATATGTAACACCCTAACTTTTAACTTAAATAAAAGGACGAGGCAAAGGTAAAGGCCAAACTTCGATTATATGAGGTATTGAAGATCAAGGGCTAATACATAATATTAATTAAAGAGATGGGTTGGAATAACAAGAAGTTAAGCACACTCAAATGAATGTGGATATGCTTTAAGACAGCCAAATATGACACGTAATCAGGGAGGAGTCGAGATAAATCGTGAGTTCCACTTGATAAAATTAGTATTCTCAAAAATATTAGAACCATCGGTAAAGAGAAAAAATACGTGTTTAAAGAAAATGAGTAAATTAACCAAGGAAGATGCTAAGGAAGTTGACTTGAAGTTCAAGTAATAATCATCAACTACAATATGTGTATATGTATGATATGATGCTTTTAGTAATAATAGGTAAGTGTTATATATTTCAATAAAATTCAGTCTGTTACATGTTCTTTTTGATACACGTTACATGTTTACAGCTTTTGAAATATGGTGTTATGCATACTATGTGTTTTATTCACTTCAAATCCTACTAGCATGCTACAATAGGATCAAATCATTATAGGTCAAGTAACTTGATGTAGAGGAGATGGCCACCAACTTCGAAGAAATGATCCATCAGTGTCGAGATGGCCACAAACGAGGCAAACAGTGCCTGGCGGGACAACTAGCGCGACGTAACTGTTGGAATACGGGAATCACACTCAGCGGAAAATAACCATATTCCTCTAGGAATCCATACAAAACGTTCAACGGTAAGAGAGGAGATCCTCTTCCGTCCCGAATGTTAGATACGTTCTCCAACCCTTTGGAGGAAATGAGAAGAAACTTGTGGAATATATATATATATATATATATATATATATATATATATATATATATATATATATATAGAGAGAGAGAGAGAGAGAGAGAGAGAGAGGGTCTGATAAACAATTTTACAATCATTCCTCTTGCATCCGTCTCATGCATTAACTTATTGTTTCAGAATGGTCTCCCTTTATATATAAGTGTGATGTTGGTACCTATCTCAAAGTACCACTGCAGGAAGAGTGATACATGGTTTTAGAAGATCTCATATATCTTCTAAAAGCATGCTTTATCTTTTACACTAATATAATATATATTGACCAGTCACTACTTGTCAATTCTATTTTTTGCTTGTCAAACAAGTTAGCAAAATCTGATTCAATCAGATAGAATCGGATTTTAATAAGTCAAAATAATTAAACACTTTAACTATTTATTCTCCTTATCCAGATATGCATTTTATGCGTGTTACATATTGGAACTTTATCACGTTGGCAATAATTATAAATTATATTTATAATTATAAAAGGAAGAGCGACATCTAGCAATACATCACCGTTACCTAAATGATAAAGTTTGGTGATTCATCTAATTAGCAGAGTGTGTGATAATTATCAGGGTATACATTTATATCCCTTTGTTTGTGATACCCAACATGAACACGAGGCATGGAATATGTGTCATCCTCGTTATGTCTGATCTTTAGTTTCTCGATTGCAGAATATACTGACAAGACAGATATAAGTATCCTATGCTGACCATCTAAGCATGTATGCACTATCTTAGTACTATTCAATCGAGGGGCCTACGGATATCACTCATGTGATCCAAGAATAACAAATCCTATCTTGATCCATGCTAGTACTACGAAGTGATATATGATGTACCCAACAACATTCTGTCACCTAGTTACGGAATGACTAAAATCAGTTATCAAAGTACACCACTCATGCAAAGCAAACTCCACGATCTCAAGTCAAAGGACTATACTGTAACACCCTCAAATTTGGAAAGAGAAACTAATTTAAAATTTTCAATTATACAACTAATAAGGATAAAATCTATTCTACAAATCATCACTTGAGTCACCTCAAAGAGAATACTAGATTTAACTTCAACAAATAATAGGTCAAGTCTTGTGTAAAGACTAATCAAAGTCGGGTGTTACTAAAACCCAATAACAGTTGCCATATCCGAAAGTGCAGAAGGCTTCCCCAAGCTACTCTCCCTTGTGCAGGACTAGCACTCATCTCACCACGAAGTCGCTAGCAACAATCCTCAACCAAACCTGATGCACATGCCGACAAATAAAAAGGTTAGGCTATCGCCTAGTGAGTTCAATAGTTTTCATCATGAAACAAATATATTTGTTAAAGGGAAAGAATGCAGTTTAAATCATAATCTTTCAAAAGGATTTACTTTAAATATTAAACGATTCATTTTCCAAAAGAACACACCTTTAAAAACAAGTAACCCAACATAAACATTCTTTCGTAAAACAACTTCAGCCCCAATCTCACCCAAAACGTGAATAGAAAAAAATGAACTCCCAATTTAAAAAAGTGAGGATAAAAACTTTATTTCCCGAAACACCCAAAACATGGGCGGGGCATAATACTTAACCCATAAGTCTTGAATAACAACCATAAGTGCAAAACGTCACCGAAAACATGGATAACAAAATAACATAATTTAATACCCAAATAACACCTTCCGATGACGGGGGAGACCCGATTCCGTTGTACGTGGCGGAACACAAAGTTAAGCCACATAGCCACGTTGTCGAACTACACCGCAGATCGTAACTATACTGCCTGCTCTGTCGAGCTACACCTCCAGTCGGACTATTTTCCAAGTCCTAAACACCGTATCCTCTATTTTATGCTCCGTCGAGCTACACCTCAAAGATACGCGATCCTATTGCCTATTCGTTCTCTAGTGGAGTTTCATCCTCAGGGTACTCATTCGACCCTAAGTGCCTACTCCCTAGCATTCAAGAAAGGAGCCTCAGCTCCTTACTTGATAACTCATGATGTCTAACCCTCGTGCACAAGGATTAGAACATCAAATCACAAAACCCATGGTCCCGAATTACAACCCATAAAGGTTCCTCTCCGCAAAACAACCGGGCAGCAACAATGCCAACACGACATAAAACCCAAGGTGAGAATATCAAGACCCCTCACCCGTAAATGTGACTGACTTACATGTCTATGGATCCAATGCATTACAGTCGAAACACATAACTCCAAATGAATGACACACGTACTCAAAACATGTATTCTCCAAAATAAAGTGCAATAAATGAAACTCACACCAAAATGCTGCGTTAAGTTATTAAAGCCAGACAAGTGTCCTCAAAACCAAACACAGACGGAAACCGAGCTTTAAGCCCAAAATCAAGTGACCATAAGTTAAAAATCCCCAAAATGTAATAAATTGAAACGACCATCGTTTATGAAGACACATGCTCCAAACTACATGAATAACTCCAACACAATATAGATTGGGGCAAATCATTTTCCACATGAGTCTATACCATTTAATCTTTCAAAAACGTCCCATAACACAAAATCAATCATTTTTCCAAAACACACACTAAATGTACATTTATAATCAAAATATCTACTTCCACAAAATAACTCATTAAAACACAAATACTTGTGATTTATTTGTCAAAATGCCCAAAATCCCCAATGTGGGTGTTTTACAAAGTTTATAGAGTTAGACACTTCAAATAATCCAAACTCATCAAATAACACAACAGTTGATAATTTCATGTAACACATATAAACATTTAAATTAGACATTTTGGCATGTACATCGTTTTCACAAATCAACTTGAACTCACCTTGCCAAATTTAGGCTAAATCTAGATTTTACCCCAATTTGAGCTTCCTTGAAAAATCTGAATCCTCAAGCCAAATCTTCCAAAAACCTAGATCCATAAATTTCCAACCATAAATATTCATATTCAATCATATAGAATCATTCCCCAAATAATTTACATCAAAATCCCCACTTTGGCCAAAAACCCTAATTTTGACCTAATTTCTCCAAAATCACCCAAACTTAAAACTTAAGAAATAAAGCACTAGGAAGTTATAAATAGAGTATTAATAACTTGATTAAAGTGTTAGAAAGAAGAAGGGATGAACTTACAATGGTGGGTTTTGATAAAACTCAAAACCCTAGAATTTCCTTGAAGGAGACAACAATGGAGATGGTAGGATGGTGGCTCCTTGAATCCTAGACTTCCAAGACCTTAAATGATGATGGGATGCTTCAAGATCAAAGTAAATGGCTATAGGAATGGTTGGGGTTCGAACCAATAGGATGGAAATCGGTTTGGGAGAGAAAGAGTGGGATTTGAGAAGTGAGAAATGAGGTAAAAAGCTGAAAATCGTGACTTTTAACCCACTCGCACCTTTCGGCGAGAGTGCCAAGCGATTGTGCCAGTGGCACTATCACTGGCACAATCGCCTAGATTGTACCGCGGCCTAAAACAACTCGGCGAGAGTGCCAAGCGATTGTGCCCCTCTGGCACTCTCGCTGGCACAATCGCCCAGGTGCCCCAAACCCTGAAAATTCGACTTTTTTCGCTCTCAATTTGCTTGGTGTCCAAAGCAACTAATATACCAACAATAATGCGTAATCGTAGCTTAAATGGGAAGGAAAGATAACTTTTGAAAACTTTAAGTCCTTTGACTTTAAAATTGTGAGTTTTTGGAACGAGTATCTTTTAATTTGGGAATATTTGGAAAAAGTGTGGACCTTACGGTTCGGGCCTTTGGCCAATTATATTTGGAGAAAGTGCTAAATTTGGGAAAGTTGTACATCGGCTTGTGTAGCCATATTGGCTCCATTTGAGTGTCAAATGTTTTATGATGCCTTACGACTTGATTTGTACACTAACGAGTTTTGGGACGTTGTCCGGTTTAAATTGCTCATTATGGAGTGTTTTATGGAAATGCAATTATTATACAAATATTGGTAATTACATGTTTTGGATGCGTTAGTTCATTCATATGGAGTCATGTAATGTTTAGACTGTAATGCGATGGATCCATAGGCATAGGAGTCGGGTTGTTCATCATGGAGCTCTGAACGTCCATGCTTAAGTCTAGTGAGTGGTCCCCAAGTCATGTTTTTATGTAAGCTTGTGGTGGTGCTCTGTAGAGCCATATACGGAGCTAAGTCTTGCGGTGGTGCCCATGGTGAGCCAGATACGGGGACTTGTGGCTTTTGTGGTGACATTCATCTAGAGGTCGAGTAGACACTAAGGTCATTTGGGTATCTTGCGGTGGTAGCTCGGTTGGGAGCCATATACGGGGATCCATGACTCTATGTGAAACTCGAGAACATTGATAAGTGGCTTAACTTTGTGTGCCCGCCACATTCGATGGAATCGGGTCTCCCCCGTCACCGAAAGGTTTTATTTTTGGGTATTCCCTTACCCATGCCTTCAGTGTTGAAACGTACCATTTTATTTACACAAAAAGTCTTTTGGTGAAATAGCGTGTGGGTGCGTTTAGGGGAAATTTGGACGTCAAATAATTATTTAAAATGGGTGTTTGAAAATTAGAAGTAACTTGATTTGCAAATAAAACATCTTTATAATCAGTGTTTCTAGAATTGCCTTATTCAGAGTAAAATGTTCGTTTTAAATGTTTTATGATTTGTATGATGAAAACTGCTTTAACTCACTAGGCGTTAAGCTTAACACTTTTTCTTTTCGACATATATATCAGATCTTAGATGGATCTGAGTGGCGAGTGGAGCTTGGTAGAAGTTCCGGTAAGATGGCTTTAATGACGCCATCTGGTTTGGGTGAAGATAGCAACTTTGGTGGTTTTAGTAACACCCGACTAATTTTGTCCCCATTTGTGGGACTAGATAGTTCCATTAGAACTCTGATACGTTGTTGTAGTGATTCCTCCTTGTAACTTTAGATATTTGATATTTCAATGTTATGTATTTAAGAGTTTTTGGAAGTTTTAACCTGTCTGCTATTTTCGAATTTTAGGGGTGTTACAAGATGTGGTTTGGTTTATGTAACCATATTGGATCGACTATTTTAGCCTAACGTTTATTGTGCATTTTGGTCTTGATTTATACTTAGATAAGTCTTTGGAGTAATTTTTCAGTTTTAGCAGCTCGATAAAGAGCCTTTGACATATGGTGTACTTAGTTGCATCTTATTTGAGAGTTACATGTTTTGAATGCATTAGTTCATTCATTGGAGTCATGTAACGTTTTAGACTGTAATGCATTGGATCCATAGGCATATAAGTCAGTCAGTTGGTTTAATTGGGAACGTTATCCCTATTTTGGAACTGAAAATATTTATGGTTAGCGGGGACTCGAGGTATAGATCGTAGGTGGTTGAACTCGATGGCCGTGTAACCTTTAGCGAAGGGCTCGAGGTATAGATCGTGGGTGGTTGAACTCGATGTCCATGTAATCCAGTCTGTTTATTCATCGTGAAATTTTAGTGTCCACATTTGAAGTCTAGTGAGTGGTCCCTAAGTCATGTTTTTATGTAATCTTGCGGTGGTGCTCTGCAGAGCCGTATACTGAGCTAAGTCTTGCGGTGGTGCCCATGGTGAGCCGGATACGGGGACTTGTGGCTTTTGTGGTGACACTCATCTAGAGGTCGAGTAGACACTAGGGTCATTTGGGTATCTTGTGGTGGTAGCTCAGTAGGGAGCCGTATACGGGGATCCATGACTCTATGTAAATCTCGAGAACGTTGAGAAGTGGCTTAACTTTGTGTTCCCGCCACATTCGATGGAATTCGGGTTCCCCCGTCACCGAAAGGTGTTGTTTTGGGTATTGAGTTTTAGTATCCATGTTTTCGGTGACGTTTTGTATGTATGGGTTATTATCCATGATTTATTGGTTGATTATTATGTCCCACCCATGTTTTGGGTGTTTCGGGATATAAAGTTTTATCCTCGTTTTCATAAATTGGGAGTTCGATTTCTATTCACGATTTGAGTGAGTTTCGGGTTGCATCACTTTACAAATGAATGCTTTACTTTAGGGAGTTCATCTATAAAAATGTGTGTTGTTGGAACACGAGTCGTTTTTATATTTGAAGCAAATCATTTTGAAAGATTATGATTTAAATTACATTCTTTCTTTTTAACAATATATTTATTCATGTGGAAAACTTTTGAACTCACTAAGCGTTAGCCTAACCTTTTTATTTTTCGGCATGTGCAACAGGTTCCGGTTGGGAATAGTTCTAGTGACATCGTGAAGAGGTAAGTGCTAGTTGTGTGCTCGAGAAGTGAATAACTTGGTAAAGTCTTCCGCATTTATGGGATTAGCAACTTGTATTTGGGTTAAGTGACACTCGACTTTGGTTTAGTCCTTGTATAAGACTGGAGTTTATAATTGATGAGGTTAAATATGGAATTTTATTTTGGAAGTGTATCAAGTTTTGATTTATAGGAAGAAGATTCATCTTGTACTTGATGTAATGTTGAAAATTTTAATTAGTTGCTCTTTCCAAATTTGATTTTATACAAGTTGGTATCAGAGCATAAGTTTGAGATATTTACGTATTGATTTAGGATGTCTAGACTCAAACTAGCGTTTTTCTAAGTGATGAAAGTGAGATTGTACCTTTAGGCACTTTAAGATAGGATGTTTTGAGGTCAATGGAGTCACTAGAATTGGGATCATGACGATGGTGGTAAGGACAATCATGTACGGTATGTTCATAATTGCACTTGTCCAGTCTCATGGTGAACTTACATGTTATATGTGCGTGCTTGAATTATCTTTATGTGTTGACCGATAGGGTAGTGGATGAATTTTTGAGGAATATTAGCTAGACGAAGTTGATGTTTATAGCATTGTCACTTGGAGTGACGGTTAAGCATAATGAATACATTAAGTTGACCATTTTGGAGTCGGGGAAATTGGTTGGATTAGGACGATAGGCCTATTGAATCAACTCTATTTCAAGAAGAAATTGTAAGGTTAACCGATTTAGTTGCCTATCATTACCCTAAGATGATGAGCATTCAGATGTCGGTAGTGAGATTATTGGACTTGGTGAGCTCGGGCCTAAGATTTTTGATCTCGACCAAACTTCATGCACGAAACTTACTTTTAAAATAATTTTCATAAAGTATTTCATACTTTCCCAAATTATCACGCGATTCGTATTTTGGATATGTGGGAAGACGTTTAACACGCACGAGATTTTAAACCATGAGTTTAAACATGCATACTATTGATTTATTGCACATGGTTGCAAACTTTGTTGAGATTTTCTTTATCCCTATTTTTGCCAAATGCTATTTTCGGATATTTTAACATTTACGGTTTAACATTGTTTAGGGTCTCGGGCAAGTAACCGTGGTTTATGACCTTGGCATTGGATCTCCTCCACATATGTTAAAGTTTTTAAGGAAAAAGTTATCTCCATGTTTTGGTGCTTGAGTTTTATTAGAAATTTTATTTCATTCGAGTTTTGTTGAAAAGTGTCACTTTATATTATATTGCAATAAAAAGGAAATTTTTGGAATTATGACATTTTAGTCATAACTTTGTCTTATGCTTTTTGATTATTGGGAACGAAAATCTTGGCACCATTTGATTTTTGGGTCTTATTGAGTTTCATTGAGTTTTATGGAAATTTTATTGGGACTTATGGAATTTCATTTTACAACTTTTTGCACCGCGTAGAAGAACTTTGAAACGCGTATACTTGAATTATTGTGTGCGTTAACTTATGAGTTTTTATTTAACATTTTATTTCATGAGAGTTTTATTAGGGGATGTTATCCCATATGCTATTTTTGGAGTTTCCATATCGTGTGGTTTCTCTTTTGAGTTTTACATGAGTATTTTTCATTGTACACTACTTAGTATTTGAATTGATTTATACTTTTAGTATGAGTAAGCATACAAAGGACCTATGATGGTTCGTGTTGAACAGTTGCTTTGAGCATTCTTTGGTTGTTGATTTTACCGTTATTGTTTCACGGAATACGTTATACTGGTTTATTGTTATGCATGGCATTGTAACCACTATTTTGGGACAAAGAACATTTTATTCGTACGACCTAAAGGTTGAAATCGGTCTAAATTATTTTACCTTTGACCAAATCACATGCACCTATCATTTTACTAAGTTTTGGGAAATAAACTGATGTATGTGAGTCTCGTAGGGAAATTTTATTCCATGTCATTATATGGTTAAATGAGAAAAATTTTGGAACTTGATTACGTGAATTTCCTCTTCTAGAGTTTTGTACAGACGTCTTGTTATACACTGTTTTAGTACGTAAAAAAAATATTCTTCATACATGGCGCAAATAGATGCATGTTGGGACCATATCGGTTCCTTTGAAAGGTTTGTTGAACATCTTTCATTGTTGTCATTATTAGCAATAATAATAATAATCAAATGGTTTTCAAAATGGTTTTATATGTGTAGCATTTGTGATCACTTTGCACAGAGTAAGCGGTAGTTGATTTTTACACGTATGATTAATTGTTATAAAGAATTTGCGTCTAAAAGTCTTATAAAATTTCAAATTGGCATATTAGTTGAAAAACCTTGAACTCAATCGGGGCTATAGATTTAAACCCTCTTGTGATAGGAGTTGTGATTAGGGACTAGAGAAGTCCATGGAAATTGAAGCGTCGGCTTATCCAATTATGGGCAGATTTGAATTTTGGGAATTCGACCTTATGAGTTTGTTCACATATGGATAATCAAGATTGTATATTTATGTTATTATCTCAGTTATGTAAGTGATTATCTTTCCCTTTCGGCAACTCTTCGGGTTAAAGCCTTGTGTGGTTGCTTACGTATGGTTGGATTTGAATTGGTGGATTAGTTGGGTGGCGTCTTGTGGAGTGTTAGTGGTGCCATCTTGATAGGTCTTTACTAATGAAAAATGTTTAGTAGTACGGTCATTTGCGACCTTAGTAGTCGACTTTGATCTTGAGGATGATAACCATTGGGGTATTTGGGATACTTCAGTTGGATTCAAAGAAGCATTCGCGGATTAGGTGGTGATTATGATTATATTAGATTTTGGTAATTACTGATTGATGGTTGAGACCATTTTGTCTTGTCAAGGATTATACTTGAGGAGTCAACGTTGGAATGCATTCTAAGGGATGTGTAACCAAGGAGTTTGGGATAATCGACTGTCTATGGAAATTATTGGTAAGTTCTTAGAGAGAACATTGGACCCATGACGGAAATAGCTTGACTCGGTAAGCGTGGAAACCTTTGTGGTTAGTGCACTTTGTAATGATTTGGGAGTACGTGTTCAAAGTTGTATTGGACCAAGCCAAACTAAAGACTAGGAAATTCGTCAAGGAAAAAACGATAAATCTTCATTGTAATGAATTGGAGGAATTTAGCGAGAATGTACCTCAAGTGTAAAACGTTTTATTGAGGAGTCTTTATTGCTTGTGGTTCAAGTAATCAACACAGTAGTGGCAACATATTATCTATTTAGAGATGTTTATTTAGGTTCCTTTACTCCCAGGTAAAGTCAACATAATAATGGATATCATATTTTAAGAAAGGTATGATTGTTTATGGTCCAATCAACCTCTACGCATATTATCGAAATTTTAAATGTAAGGGACAAGCGTATCGCAGTTTGGTGGAGGATGTTAGAGAATTCTAGTAAATTCATTTATGGGAGATATTTGTGAAGTCGAGAAGTTTAGGTCATAAGCTACACTTGAGGAAGTATGAGTCTCTTAAGGTTGGGAGACAACCAAAATCATATTGTTGGAAATTGTTCCAACAATGTGCAGTGTTCACCATGAAAGTGAACGCATCGAGTTGAAGATTGAATGTGGGAATCAGCGTGTAAATCGTCATGGCAGCCTTGGCTAGAAGTTATTGGGTGCTAATTTGAGTTGAACTAGAATAGAGACACTTTCTTGGAAGGGAGTTAGTTGCTTTACGAAAGTACAACTTAATTGAGGGTTTGATCGGTACTAGATTTTGAGAACAAAATCTTTTTTTTAAGGTTGGGAGGATTGTAACACCCCGATTTTAGTCATTCCCAACCTTGGGAACATTTTAGAAATTGTAAACCTTTTTGGTTTTGGGCCGAAGGCCAATTGTGATTTAAGAGACAAAGATTTTGGGAAAAAGATGTGGTTTGGTTTATGTAACCATATTGGCTCGCGTATTTTAGCCTATCGTTTATTGGGCCTTCTAGTCTTGATTTATACTCAGATGAGTCTTTGGAGTAATTGTCTACTTTTAGCAGCTCGATAAGGAGCCTTTGCCATATGGTGTACTTAGTTGCATCTTATTTGAGAGTTACATGTTTTGAATGCGTTAGTTCATTTGTTGGATTCATGTAACGTTTTAGACTGTAATACATTGGATCCATAGGCATATGAGTCAGTCAGTTGGTTTAATTGGGAACTTTATCCCTATTTTGGAACTTAAAATATTTATGGTTAGCGGGGACTTGAGGTATAGATCGTGGGTGGTTGAACTCGATGATCGTATAACCTTTAGCGAAGGGCTCGAGTTATAGATCGTGGGTGGTTGAACTCGATGCCCATGTAATCCAGTCTATTTTTTCATCGTGAAATTTTAGTGTCCACGTTTGAAGTCTAGTGAGTGGTAACACCCTCAAAATAGGGGAAATTAAAAAAAATTAGAGAATCCGGGAATATGACGTCTATAAATAGAGTAAACCTGAACAATACGGTAAGGTTCAACCATGCCAAAGTGTAACATCCCGAAGAGGGGAATATGGTATGATAATTACAAACCCAAATAAATGAAGAATATAATCGACAACCTAATAATCTAAATTGGTCAAATCGATTACGGTCGGGTGTCGCTATCCTTCCAAAATGTGTATCTATCAACTCGTATAAGTTGGTCTCTAGATCTCCCAAAAGGACCGCTCTCGATCACACAATCGACCACTCATTCCCGGTGATTCCTGCCACTAGGATGCCCTGTCATACATGACAACCAAAGAAACAAGTGTTAGGCTAATGCCTAGTGAGAACATATGATTGGTGACATAAGTAATGAAATGAAATTGCAATGTATATATATATATATATCCATATAATTATAGTTCCCAACCAGAATTGCTTGACTTGTTACTGAACATGACTTACAATACAACCCTTGACAACACACTTATGAATCCATTCAAGCCATTTAACTTGATAGCATCAACCCAAACCGGATCTTTAGCATAATCGAGACACCAACCCAACCGGATCTTTAGCATAATTGAGACATCAACCTAAACCGGGTCTTTTGCCTATTGGAGACATCAACCCAACTCTTAACTTACGCTTACCGGGTTAAACCATGATTATAAATCTTACCCAAGTGGTGTTTGCAGATGTTGGTTTTCGGATCGAGTGCACGTCGGGTCGAACCATGATTATACTATGGGCGACTGTGCCCGCGATTGTAACAGATGTCACTCTCGCGGAGCACAATCGCGGCCCCTGTACCGAGAGGGATATGGGCTGGGCGACTATGCCCACGATTGTGACATGATGTCACTCTCGCAGGGCATTGTCGTGGGACGTGTACCGCGGGTTTCCCCTTTCGGGCGACTATGCGCATGTCACAATCGTCGACGGACCTGGTCGTTTTAAAAACCCTTTTCTTACTCATTCTCACTCATTTCTCCATCTACCTTCTTCAAGAACTCTCTCCCAACCTCCACCCTCATTGAATTCGTTTTGGAAACCATCAAGTGTTCATCCACACTCATTTACTTCAAGATCTTGTGTCTCTAGCAAGTTTGGAAGCTAGGGTCCACTCCCCACAATCTCCATTGTTTTCTCCTTCAAGAAAGTTCTAGGGTTTTGAGTTTTATCAAAACCCACTATTGTGAGTTCATCCCTTTTTTCTTCTAACACTTTAATCAAGTTATAAATGCTCTATTTATAATTTTCTAGTGCTTCATTTCTTAAGTTTTCGGTTTGGGTGATTTTGGAGAAATTAGGGTTTTAGTCAAATTGGGGATTTTGATATAAAATGTTTGGGGATTGATTCTAAATGGTTGAACAGGATTACTTATGGTTGGGAACTTATGGATCTAGGTTTTTGGAAGGTTTGGCTTGATGATTCAGATTTCTTCAAGGAAGCTCAGTTGGGGAAAAATCTAGATTTGGCCAAAATCTAGCAAGGTGAGTTCAAGGTGATTTGTGAGAACGGTGTACATGCCAAAATGTCTATTTTGAAGTATTTATATGGTTTACACAAATTTATTAACTGTTGAGTTATATATTTAACGAATCTTGATTAATTGAAGTGTTTGGTTTTATAAACTTTGTAAACCACCCACATTTGGGATTTTGGGCATTTTGATAAATAAATCTTGAATATTGGTATTTTAATGAGTTATTTTATGGAGGTAGATTTTTGAGTATAAAGGTATTTTATCCTGTGTTATGGGATGTTTTGAAAGGATAGATGGTATAAACCCACTTGGAAAATGTGTTGTCCCAATCTAAACTATGTTGGAGTTATTTGTCTATTTTGGAGCATACCTTTCGGTTTTGAAGAACTTGCAAGGGGCATTGAGGTTTCTTTCGGAGAATTGTGGGATGGCGATTCAATGGTTAGATGATATCGTTGAGTATTTGGAGGATCATAATGTGGCCGATGGACGGTATACTTCTAGTTTGAAAAAGGCTTTAAAGTATCTTAGAGAGTTGCAAGGTAAAGAAGAAAAGGGCCGCCTCGATGGCGGGCTCTTGGAGGCGGCTCTGGATCGGCTAGAGGTCGAATTCCGACGACTTTTGATGGAAAACAGTATTCCGTTGCCGATGTCTTCATCTCCGTTGAAAGATGAACAAGCCTGCATTGCCCCATCGCCTTTGCCGGTTTCTGTGATTCAGAAGTTACAAGCGATTCTCGGGAGCTTGATTGCTAATAACCGGCTTGAAAAGTGCAAATCTATTTATGTCGATGTTCGTAGCTCGAACGTTAGGGCAAGTTTACGGGCGTTAAACTTGGATTACTTGGAGATTTCTGTTTCGGAATTCAACGATGTGCAGAGTATCGAGGGTTACATAGCCAAATGGAGTAAGCATTTGGAGTTTGCGGTGAAGCATTTATTCGAGGCCGAATATAAGATTTGTAACGACGTATTTGAGCGGTTGGGATTGGATGTATGGCGTGGTTGTTTTGCTAATATTGCAGCCCAAGCGGGAATGATCGCATTTCTTCAATTTGGGAAAACTGTCACCGAGAGTAAGAAGGATCCCATAAAGCTATTAAAATTATTGGACATTTTTGCATCTTTAAATCGTTTAAGATTGGATTTCAACCGCCTTTTTGGCGGAGCTGCTTGTGCTGAAATTCAGAATCTCACAAGGGATCTCATCAAAAGAGTGATTGAAGGGGCTTCGGAAATCTTCTGGGAGCTTTTGGTTCAGGTGGAGTTGCAGCGGCATGCTCCACCGCCTCCCGATGGCAGTGTTCCAAGGCTTGTAAGTTTCATCACCGATTACTGTAATAGGCTCGTTGGAAACGACTATAAGCCAATCTTGAACCAAGTTCTAGCCATCGAACGAAGCTGGAAGCATGAGAAGTTTCAAGAAAGCCTTCTTCATGACGAGCTTCTTAAGTTAATTCAAGCCATTGAGTTGAACCTAGATTCATGGTCAAAGGCGTATAACGATACAATCCTTTCGTATGTTTTCTTGATGAACAACCATTGGCATCTTTACAAACATCTAAAATGGACAAAGATCGGAGCTTTATTGGGCGATCAATGGTTAAGAGAACACCAAGATAACACAGAGTACTATTCTACGATCTTTTTGAAGGAAAGTTGGGCAAAACTTCCGTCTCATTTGAGTCGGGAAGGCTTGATTCTGTTCTCCGGAGGTCGTGCCACTGCTCGAGATCTTGTTAAGAAGAGACTGAAAGCTTTTAACGAAGCTTTCGATAACATTTACAAGAAACACTCCAGTTGGATAATATTGGAGAAAGATCTAAGAGAGAAAACTTGCCAAGATGAAAGAAGCAATGGTGTTTCTCACTCAAGCATTTCAAAAGAGGAAGTTTTTTAACAAGTCCTCCAACAAGCAAAGAGTCTCTACTCGACGTGATCATCGAGAAAAGCCTGAAGGTAATAGTCGCTTTGAAGCTGGTAAGAAGTCTGACAAGAGAAATGAAGAAAAGCCGAAAGACGAGCCAATCAAATGCTACAACTGTGGTCGGTTAGGTCATTTCGCCAAGGATTGTCGCAAACCAATTGTGCGCAACGCCGACTACTACCGAGCCAAGCTGCTTCTTGCCAAAGAAAAGGAAGCCGGTAAAGCTCTAATGGCTAAAGACGATTACTGGTTGCAAGTGTCGGATGAAGAACCTGAGGATGCTGAAGCTCATTTGTGTTTCATGGGCAACCATTCTTCACCATCCGACACTGATGAAGAAGATCGCAATGCTCCTTGCCAGGTATGTTCCCCTTTTCATGAAGCTTTACTTGATCAAATGCAACTCTCAATGCACAAACTTGATTCTTACAAGCTACTCTTAAAAGAAAAAGAATAACTTCTCTCATCTTTAGAAAACCGTGTCACTAAACAGTCTGAATTTATGGAAAAACAAAGCTTAGAAATTTCTAGCTACCTGTGCACGATTTCTAATTTAAGAGAAGAGAATGTGAGTTGTTCAACAGAGTCACAAAAGCTAATGACCAAAGTAGATGACCTGACCGATGAGCTACGTACGTCTGAGACCGAGAAAATTGATTTGTTAAATCAAAACGTGGCTTACAAAAATGAGAACATCAGGTTATCTAATCAGTTAAAGGAGATGGAAAAGAAGCTTTATAAACTTGGGCAATCTCAACAAACGTTACATCTAATTACACCAAAAGAACCCAAGTATGCGAATAGGGGTATCGGTTACGATAACCCATATTATTTGAAAAAGGCCTTATCCCAAGTTCCTACGATGTACGCATCCGAATTTCTTGGATTAGACAAGACCTATCCAGAATACAAAATCAATTGGACCAAACCAATTGAGGATGAGGATTGGGAAGAGGATGAGTTAAGAAGGGAGACCTCTACAAAAATGAAACTTCCTTTTGTTTATGATTCTTTAAATGCATCTTACCACGACGAAAAACCTGTTTTTCTATCAAATGACTATTTTAGAAGCTATACTCAAGCTGAACTAGATAGTAAAACCGTTCAAAATGAGGAGGAACAACCAGACCATAAAGTCTATGTTCCACCTCTGATTTTAGAAAGGAAAATTGTTCAGCTAGAAGAGTCGTTTGAACAAGAAAGAGACAGATTTCAAAAGGAAAAACAAGAACTTTTATGCCAAATTGAGTGCCTCTATTCCACTAAAGAGGAAAATGTGTCAATTAAGGAGAAAGAATATTTTCAGACAGAAATAAAGAGGTTAAATTCACAACTGGCTGCTTTGGCAGCAGATCGCCTGAAAGAGCAACTTCACAAGGCTGAACCTCAAGCCAAGCCTTCCAATCTCCAAAGTGAGAATACTCATCTGTTTGAAAATTCTTATCCTGTCTCCGATACATCTTCCTGCAAAGCTTTTATGGGTGACTCGTCACCAATCATTTCAAATAAGGGAAAAGAGCCTCATGTTTTTGAAACGGATCAGTGTTCTGATTGTAAAAATGCTTCCGCAAATGATCCACTCTTAACAAACTCTTCCGCTGTCCTGAACTCCTCAAGCGATAAGGTCCTTTCTGATGAGGAACTAGAATTTTCCGTATTCTTGAATTCTGAGGTGTGTTTAGATAGCAATTTGAGCCAATTTGATTTTAATCCTTCTCTACCTAGCCATGTTGATTTTTTAAATGAGTCATGTAAGCCTCTGGTTAAATTTTATAAGGGTGAATGTTCCACATCTGCCCCGCAAAAACCTTCTGTGAACAATTCTTCAAAATCTTCAAAGTCTAAATCTAAAAGGCGTTCACAGAAGAAGAAAAAGACCGGTCGCTCTCAAAAGTCTCAATCTTCAATTTTCAAATCCTCTGACTATGGGTTTAACGGCATTTCAGATACGTATGGTCGGCGGAAAGAAGTGAAATATGTTTGGGTAGCTAAGAAGTCAAAAGAGAGCTCGGCAACATCAGAACTAGTTGATCCTGTTTTAAAGTCTAGAAAGAACAATAACAATCATGATGTTTTTATTTCTAAACCTTTAGTTGAATGTAATGGAACTCTTCCTTTGAAAGTTTATTCAATTCCGCAATTACTTCAACTGTCTCATGATTGTCTGTGTTGCTCTTATTGTGGATCAAATGATTTTGTTGTAGGCACCTACTATCAAGGAGGAGTAGAAGAACGATGGATTCTAAGTAAATCAGCTTAGAACCCGGACTTCAACGAAGTTTGGTTTTTGATCATATGACAGATCAGGACCCGTTCTTAAACGTTCAGACTTGGATATTTTGCAAATATCCAGGGGGAGCTTAAAAGACCTAAATCATTCTATCATGATTTGAGGGGGAGCTTAAAAGGTAAATATCTTTTGATCTAGATCTCTGATTGTTTGAAAGAAGAACAACTTTCAAGCATGAAAAACGGTTTCTGAAACGTTCAAACCACTTCTGATTCTCAAAAGGTTTCATGAATCTAGAAGTGTGAATTTAAATCTTTTTCAATTTTGAGCGTTAATGTTTAACTGACCGTGTGTTTCCAAAGATCAATACTTGCGTATTATCTTGTCTTTATACTGAAAAGTATTCATACACACCGGTTCAGTATTTTATTTGAAATTGTTATTACCATGTCTCATAACAAACCAATTTTTCGATGGTAATACCCCCGTTTGATATTCAATGTTGTTGAGCATCTTTCATTATTTCTAAATGTGTGCTTTCATTGCTAAATTGTTTATATTTGTTCATATAAACAAAATATCCAATTCTTTGATACCCTATCCATTTTATGTGATCTGATTGATACATTGTCAGATTCTCAAAACAATTCTCTTGATTTCATTTCATTCATTCAATATCTTTGTTTTGAGAAATCTTCAAAGTTAAATTGCTCAAATCTCATGAGCATACATTTTGACAATGTTATCATACATTTTTGAGCTTAAATGTTCAAGTTAAACTGTTGAGCTACTATTCTTTTTAGGACTTACATGGGTTTTGTGTGAGAACTTAAACAGAACTTCCATGGATTCACGTTAACCAGTGTTTCCTACCCCGGAAGTTATCCTTGAGTGATTGATGGGTGAGGAGTCATAAATCAAAGAGTGGGGGAGATAACTCATCGGGTTGAGTTTTTCTCATTGTGCCGAGCGGAAAAATGAAAAAGAGAGTTTGGTTAGAAGTGAGCTTTAATGTTAAAAGAAAGAGGGTGTGAGAACAGAGTTAAAAGAATATCAGAACTCTGCACCAACCACTTTCTGAGTCGGGCAGCCACATATTCTGATTGGTTCACATTCTTTGGTGACCATCATTGAAACAGGCAGTGAGCCCATGCCAACTCTTGCATTAACCCCACCAACCACTCGTTTCTTTCTTAACAAAGAAATGTTTAATTCTCTTTGGGGACGCAACATATCTGCTATCTAGTCTTCACTCGGAAGATTTAGATATTGAAAAAGAAGGAAAGTTGCCCCACCTTCGCACCTCTTTCATGCACATTGAGTTCGTGTAATATCTGTTGCTGTCTCAACAGTTTACACATTTTTAAGCCTGATCAAGCTAAGTAGCTTCAATCATTTCTACACTTGCACGAGCACACAAGAAATGAGTTTTCTTGTCATAACATTCATAGAAAATTACTTTGTGGTTTTTCGATGATTTAATGGAAGCCCTAGGGGAGTAAACATCACAAAAGCTCCTTTCCAAAGTACATCCGTTGTACAAAGTGGCTCCGTGTTACTTACAGGCATACTAACTGTTTCATCTGTTGAATCAGGGTTACATTGTTCATTATGTCTGAATTTGAAAAGATTCGGATATATACATTTCATGAATTGACGGATAATCAGATCAACGGGCGGAGAATGCCAAATTTTCATAGAGGGGAGATCAAAGAAAGTGATGAAATTAAATGAGTTTTGATGATCATGATGTTCAAAATCATCAAAAAGGGGGAGAAATGTATACAATGTTCAATTTCCAAGTATTAAAGAAAGAAAGTCAATTCTGAAGACAGTCTAGAGATCAAGGAGATGAATATATGATTTTAATGCTAAATTTGTTTGTCTGAAGACAGTAAAGATTTCAAAGATTGAAGATTTCAAAGTCTGTATTGATTCTTTCCCGTATCATGTGGTGTCTGCTACAAATTTGTTTATCATTTCTCCTACGAGCTGATTGAAACAAGCTCTTGAGATGAAAGTCTATTCAACTCGTGGTTCAAAGACAGATTCTTTGTTATTAAACTGAAGAAGCACCGTGGAATGTCAAGTAACTCTCACATTATCTTTATTGTGTGCTGATCCGATATGATTGAGTTTTTACAGTTGAAAGTTGCTTGATAGTGCGTTCAGTCGAGGCTACTGTACATTGAGTCTAGTTACACAGTTGAAACTATGAAGACCAAGAGCTTTATTCAAGGGGGAGCTTGGAAATATGAAGATATGCAACACCAAAGTTCTTCAAAGATTCAAGAGGGAAAGAAGATCAAACCTGAATATTTAAAGAAGATCAATGTTTGAAGATTTCAAGAAGATAAATGCTTTATTCAACTTTAGGGGGAGATTGTTAGGACTGAAAGTCCTTGTGTTGAAAGTGGAATAAAGTATTTATAAGGGTTTGATTTGTAATTATTTGATAGTTGTTTTATTAAGATGGGCCCAAGCCCATAAGCCCATTAAAGTTGTAAGCCTAAGTATATAAAGGCTTTATTTATCTCATAATTAAGGTTGAACAGTTTAGAAAGGTTAGAAATTTATTATTCAGTTTTCTAGTCATTAGGTTTACATACCCTTATCATAAATTCTCTCTGTAAACCTAAACCCTTTGAAGTATTATCAATCATATGACTAGTTGCTGTGATCTATAATATGTTCATCTTTGATTGTTGTTATTCTGATTTGCACTGCACTGGGATCTACAGGTTTGCATTATTGCGGGTTGTTTACGTTTGATTTCATTTCATGATTTTCAACGATGGGTCTTTGGTTTTGTTGAGCTTATGGCTCGGTTTGGAATTTGTTGGGTCTTGGGGACACTTGTCCGATTTTAATAGCTCAATGTAGAGCGTTTGGTCATGACTTGCATTTACTGCATCTTATTTGAGAATTACATGTTTTGAATGTGTTAGTTCATTCGTTTTGAGTCATGTAATGTTTTAGTTAGTACAATGGATCCATAGGCACGGTGTTCTTATGTCCTGTTTTGAACAAGTTCACCACTTTGGCACATAATAGACATCGGGTCAACATGGTAAGTAAGGTGTGGACCTATATGGTCAGGCAACGTCCCATGGGCAATAAGGTGTACTTCCCTTGTGCATAAGTTCCCGTTTTGGAACTGGGTTCCCCTATTTTGGAACTCTCAAGAATAGTCCCAGAGGGGTTGACTTGATGTTTTCGAGCAACAAACTTAGAGGAGTTGAGCTCGGTCGGTTTTATGTGTGTAATCCACACGTTTTGATTTTCCTACATAGTTATGTGACCTACTTTTGTGTTCCGTCACATACCATGTAATCGGGTCTCCCCCGTCACCGCAAGGTGTTATGTTGATTATGGAGTTTTATAATCCATCTTTTCGGTGATGTTTTGAGTATGGATTGTTATCCATGTTTTTGGGTTGTGCATACTGAACTTTATCCATGTTTTTGGAATATTTTGGATGATAGAGTTTATCCACATTTACAATATTTGATTATTAAAGTGTCAGTTATGTATTACGCGAGTTTTGGGTTTTGGATTTATATTCGAAGAAACGTTTGACTTTATGATTTTAATCACGAAGAGGTGAATGTTGAAAAAGAGATTGTTTCCAGATTTAATGTATTTCATTTTGGTTGCTTTCAGATTGATCGTATTTCTTTTTGGAAATCATGATCTAAATAATGTACTTAAAGTTATTGTTTTATAAATAGCTAATGAAAACTCTTGAGCTCACTAGGCGTTAAGCCTAACCTTTTATTTGTTGGCATGTGCATCAGGTTCCAGTTGGGATTTGGTTCTAGCGGTGCTATGAAGAGATGAGCACTAAATTTACACAAGGGTGAGTAGTTTGGTGAAGTCTTCCGCAGTTGGAGATAATGATTGTTATTGGGTTTTAGTAACATCCGTACTTATTATAGATTGTGTATAGAGATTGAATTGTGTTTATTGAAGTCAAACCTTAAATTGTTGTTGTAGTTGATTCAGTTGTCTATGTATTTAGAAAATTTTAAATTAATTTCTATTTCCAGATTTGAGGGTGTTACAGATCACACGATCGACCACTCATTCCCGGTGATTCCCGCCACTAGGATGCTCTGTCATACATGACAACCAAAGAAACAAGTGTTAGGCTAATGCCCAGTGAGAACATACGATTCGTGACGTAAGTAATGAAATGAAATTGCAATGTGTATATATATATATATATCCATATAATTATAGTTCCCAACCAGAATTGCTCAACCTGTTACTGAACATGACTTACAATACAACCCTTGACAACACGCTTATGAATCCATTCACGCCATTTAACTTGATAGCATCAACCCAAACCGGATATTTAGCATAATCGAGACACCAACCCAACCGGATCTTTAGCATAATTGAGACATCAACCAAAACCGGGTCTTTAGCCTATTGGAGACATCAACCCAAACCGGGCCTTTAGTCTATTGGAGACATCAACCTAAACCGGGTCTTTAGCCTATTAGAGACATCAACCCAAACCGGGTCTCTAGTCTATTAGAGACATCAACCCAAACTGGGTCTTTAGCCTATTTTCAAAATATGTTATTATGACCAACATAAACCTATCATTCCCATACAACTCATGATACTTAGTAAGATGGAGTATCCCTCCTAATCCAACTCATCAATTTGGGATATCTTGTATATTTGAGTTTTAGGTTAAACTTCATACAACCCAATCAAGATATAAGAAAACATTTGTGTAAAGATTAAAACATTGATAGACATGTATATGAGTAGAATGATCAAGAATGTACTCACATTGGTGATTTCTTAAAAGAAATCAAGCCCTAGAGATGGTAGGTGGAGGAGTGGGGCTTGAGAGCTTGCTACTAGATAAGTTATCCCCAAAGATCACACCTAAAGATGCATTAAATCCCCAATAATGCCTATGGGAGCTCACTAAATGAGGAGAGTGGAATTAGGGCAAGAGTTCTTACCAAAGTCGCTTGAGAGAAACCCCCTTTCAGTCCAAGATCGTTTTCAAGAAGTTCTAAATGAAAATATGAGAGAAAAGGGAGAAATTCCTGTATTTGGACTGCAGATGTCTTCTTGCGGCCTTGGTCGCGACTATGGGGTCGCACCATAAGTCGCGCGTGCCATATGCTCAAAGATTCCAGTGAGTTTCACGGCTCTGGCCGCGGTTTCCAAGCCGCGGAGGAACCCGCGCAAGTCACTGTGGTTCCCTCCCAACTCTAAGTCTTAAACCCAAGATTGGCAACTACACACAAGTGAAAACAACACCAGCAGCTGGCTCGAGAATAAATTTACATAGCATACGTACATCTACCAGGTGTAAGTAATCCTTTTTACGGGCTTTACAATCTTCCCCAACTTGGGAAAGATTTCGTCCCCGAAATCCAACTACGCAAACAATCGAGGGTATCGACGTCTCATGTCCTCCTCCGCTACCCAAGTTACATTGGCACCGCGATGGTGTTTCCATTTCACTTTCACTATTGACACCTCTTTGTGTCGAAGTTTCTTGGTTACTCTTTCCAGAATAGCTTCGGGTTCCTCAACATAACGATTGTCGTCCACCTGGATTTCTGATAGCGGTATGATGATCTCTTCCTCCGCTAAGCACTTCCGTAGGTAGCATACATGGAACGTAGGGTGGATTCCGTCCATTTTCTGCGATAAGTCTAACTTGTAAGCTTGTAGTCCAATACGCTCAATGATAGAAAACGGTCCAAGGAAACGGGGACTCAACTTCCCCCGCTTTCCAAACCGAATCAAACCCTTCCAAGGGGACACCTTCAACATCACACGGTCTCCCACTTGAAATTCGACGGGTCACCTCTTCTTGTCGGCATAGCTCTTTTGTCGATCTTGCGCCGCCTTCAAGCGTTCTCGAATTGCTTTAACTTTGTCGGTCGTCTCTTGCACAATTTCCGGTCCGGAGAATTGCTTATCGCCTACCTCTAACCAACAGACTGGGTCCTATACTTTCTTTTGTACAAGGTTTCAAACGGTGCCATCTCAAGGCTAGAGTGGAAACTGTTATTGTAAGCAAACTCCACCAAAGGTAGATGAGTGTCCCAATTACAACCAAAATCGATCACGCACGATATAAGCATGTCTTCCAAGGTCTGAATAGTCCTTTAGTTTTGCTTGTACGTATGTGGGTGGTATTCCGTACTCAGATTTACTCGAGTACCCAATTCTTGATGCAAATCCCCCCAAAATCTTGAGGTAAAACAACTATCATGGTCAGAGACTATAGACAGGAGTATATCGTGTCTATAGACTACTTCATCAATATAGAGCTTCGCTAACTTACCTATCGGCAAGGTTTCTCGCATTGCGAGAAAGTGAGCACTCTAGGTCAAACGATCAACAATCACCCAAATGGTGTCATTACCACGCAACGTCTTTGGTAGCTTGGTCACGAAGTCCATGGTGATCTTGTACCACTTCCACTCGGGTATCTCCTACGGTTGTAGGCTCACATAAGGTCGTTGGTGCTCGGCCTTCACTTGCGAACAAGTCACGCACCGCTCGACATAGCGTGCCACATCCAACTTCATAACCGGCCACCAATATAGCAACTTTAAATCTCTATACATCTTGGTGCTGCCCGGGTGGATGGAGTATTTGGATTTATGTGCATCTTCCAAGAGTGGCTCTCGGTTCCCCCTAACTTAGGCACCTAAACGCGACCAATGAAACATTTGATCCCTCGGCTATCTTCGTCCAGAAGTAGTTGTTGCTTGGTCATCACTTCATCTTTGAGATTTTCTTCCAACAAGGCCTCGGCCTGCGACTCTTTGATCTTCTCCATGAGGCTAGACACTAATTCAATCCTTGCAATCTTGGCTCAGAGTTTACCACTATATTCCTTACGACTCAACGCATCGGCCACTACATTTGCTTTACCAGGGTGATAAAGTAATTCACAATCGTAGTCCTTGAGTAGCTCTAACCACCTTATTTGCCTCATATTTAACTCCTTTTGATCGAAGACATTTTTCAAACTTTTGTGGTCCGTGTACAAGGTACACTTCGTGCCGTAAAGATAATGGCGCAATAAGTTCAACGCGAACACCACTGCCACTAGCTCCAAATCATGAGTGGGGTAGTTCTTCTCGTGTACTTTTAATTGCCTTGACGTGTATGCAATCATTTTTCCCCTTTGCATGAGCATACATCCAAGACCCATAATAGAGGCGTCACTATAAACCACGAAGTCTTCCGACCCTTCCAGCAAGGATAAGATCGGAGCTTCACAAATCTTCTTTTGCAACATCCGGAATGCCTTCTCTTGAGACTCGGTCCACACAAACTTCACATGCTTCTTGGTCAAAGTCGTCAACGATGAAGCAATCTTGGAGAAGTCTTGAATAAACCTTCGGTAGTAACCCTCTAATCCCAAGAAGCTTCTGATCTCGGATGGACTCTTAGGAGGTTCCCAACTTGTCATGGCTTCCTTCAACCAAAATTCGCACTTGGAGAATTTTGCATAAAGCTTCTCCTTCCTCAAGACTTTCAACACGTCCCGAAGGTGTTGCACATGATCGGATTCATCCTTGGAGTAAATCATAATATCGTCGATGAACACGATAACCGACTTGTCGAGAAATGTTCGGCACACGCAGTTCATTAAGTCCATGAACAACGTCGGGGCATTCGTCAAACCAAAGAGCATCACCAAGAATTCGTAATTCCCGTAGCGCATCCTAAACACGGTTTTAGGAATGTCGTCCTTCTTGACATTCACTTAATGGTAGCCCGAACGTAGATCGATCTTTGAAAACATCCCACTCCTTGGAGTTAGTCGAATAAATCGTCGACTCTAGGGAATGGGTACTTATTCTTCACGGTGACCTTATTAAACTTCCTATAATCTATGTACATCCGCATGGTGCCATCCTTCTTCTTCACAAATAGGACCGGTGCTCCCCACGGGGACGAGCTCGGTCTCACGAACCCCTTCTCCAGAAGATCTTGTAGTTTTCCCATCATCTCTTTCATCTCTGACGGGGCCAAACGGTACGGAGCTCTAGCTATCGGAGTCGCCCCCGGAGTTAGGTCAATCTTGAACTCTGTCTGGCGATCGGGTGGTAGTCCAGGCAAGTCGTCCGGGAATACGTCGGGGAATTCTTTTACCACTTTCACATCTCCAAGCTTTTTTCTTCTCGATCTTGGCATCTATCACATACGCCAAAAAGAATGAGCATCCTTTCGAAAAACACACTTATGTGCCTTCACCATGCTGATAATTGCTACATCGCCCTTCCGTCTCTCGCCATACACGGTTACTGACTCGTCATTCGAAATTGGAATTCGTATCAACTTCTTTGCACAAAGGATTTCGGCATGGTTATCCGCTAACCAATCCATCCCGATAACGACATCAAACCCTCCGATGACCATCGGCATTAGATCAACCGGAAATTCTTTTCCTTCGATCTACAGTTTGCATCCCCTAATAATATCCCGGATTACTACTTGATCACCATCAGTTATTTCTACCACTAAAGCATCCCCTAAGCTACTAATGGACACGGTTAACTTTTGACAGAAAGAATCCGACACGAACGAAAAACTCGCACCGAAATCAAACAATATACGTGTAGGTACGGAGTTTAGGAGAAACGTACCCGACACCACATCGGTCGAAGCCTTCATTTCCTTGGTGGTCATTTGAAACGCTCTTCCCGTTGCTCTAGGAGGATCCGCCTTCTTTGCCCCACTTCCTCCCGATTTCAACTTCGAGCATTCACTCCAGATATGGCCCGATTCCTTGCATTCATAGCACGTAATCCCTCTGACCGGGCAATCACGGCGATCATGACCCGATTTTCCACACTTGAAGCATTTCGTCCCGCCCGAGGCGCACGGACCAACATGCTTACTCCTGCATTTAGACCACTATCTAGCCTCTCGTCCAATTTCGTGCCCACGGTAATTGTTGTTGAAAGGTCTTGTCCTCCTTGAGGGTGTAGAACTCCCCTCCCATCTTCTCTTCTCGATCGGTCCACTCTTCTCTACCTTGCTCGGACCATAGGAGTCTTCCACCAATTGTGCCTCCTCAATTGCCTCGCGAATAGTAGAGGCTTTAGACACTTGCACTAGATTATTCATCTCGAACGACAATCCTTTGGTGTAGGCCTTGATTTTCTCTTTCTCAGTTGGTACCAGATGTCCCACCAAACCCATCTTGTCCATGAATTGACGGTTGTACTCCTTCAACGACGAGTTTCCCTTCGTCAGATTCCGGAATTCCTCTTCAATCCTGTCCATGGCCCGTTCATTACAAAACTCCTCCATCAATTTCTTCTTAAAGGTCAGCCAACTCAGTTTGGACAACACCGTGGCCTCCACTGAAGAGGAGTAAACATTCCACCACGTGAGGGTTGCCCCTCTCAACATCTGTGAACCAAACATTGCCTTCGGGCCTTCTCTGCATTCACTTGATCTGAAAGCCTATTCCTTCTCTTGAACCCAATTCATACATATTATTGGATCGTTTGTGCCCTTGAACTCCGGTGGTCGGCATCCAAGGAATGCCTTGAAAGTGAAAGTCTTTGACACTTGCGGTTCCACTCGCGCGGTTCCACTCGCGCGGAACACTGCCCGCGCTCTATTGCCATTCTCTTGGCCACTTCGCTCCACATCGGATCAGGTGAAAACTACTAGAATTCAGGGTGTTATAGGTTAGACCGAAGGTCTAGTGAGTCCCCTCCAATAACAGTTTAAACAACAGGAGTATAGAAAAGATTTATAATACAATAAACCAATTCAGTTATAAAAGCAACACCACACTTACAACCAAGCTTCTGGCCTACACTACCGTCACTCGAAGGTGACAGCGTGTCTGACTCATATTGCCTTAACTGGGACACCCCCCCCCCCAATGGCATAAACGGGACACACCCACCGGTATGAGCACAGGCGAGACACCCCCCCCCCCCCGACTTTGGCCATACTCGCTCATAATAATGTATGCATACATTTAACCAACAACAGAAGCATAAACCAGTTTAGAATAAATCTGACATTAATAAAGCATACAAAATGTTAAAATGCTTTAAAATAAACTTCCACATGCCATTAACCACTTTAACATCAAAAAGCGTTTAGTTAGGCTTTACCCGCTCAAAAAGAAGGAGTGACCATGCTCGCCTAAAACCATTCTCGCTAACTTAACACTGGACGACAAGTTCGCATGGAATGTTTTCTTACATAAAGAAAGAAAACTTTCACAGTTCAACATTTCCATAGCCCATCAACTCCAACTGACCGAAAATAATAATGAAAAAAAACCCATACTTCAATTTCTCAACGCATCCAACAATCTGCCCGAACGTACTTGCAATGAACCCAAGTTCCATCCATTCAAACACGGAGTGCTACACTCACACCCACTATTTCAAATAGCCCAACACTGGGCAACAGGCTCACTTGGAATCTTTTCCACGTAATACCAAGTCTGACACCATGGCCTTTCACTCTGAGCTCTACATCCAACTACCCTCTTCCGCTTTCCTCTCGAAAATATCTAACATACTACCAAAGATCGTCTCACTAACGGACGTGAGCTTTAGATTGATCACACAACTTAGATTTCTCAACATAGAAATCAAAACATGCCCCCTAATCTCCTTCTCGCACCCTCACCAGGGTTCATAAACTTACTAACGACAAAACTGAAATCATAACTCCACATTTCTGTGCCACTTGCCAAACTTCCTCTCTCGACTTACTCACTTTCTTCGACAAATTCCAAATATGTCGAAAACACATTTACATTACTACTCTTAGCCAAACGATTACCCACATTTCTCCCGTGGGGTAATCAACAAAGCTTTCCCAAAACATTACCCACTGCGCGAAGGCACCGCAAAATTTTTTCTTGGAAAACAGGATTGCCCTATCTGCTATAGTTCTTTCACACTCAACGAATACTTTGACATTCCCATGGATTTTCTTGCCTACTACCAACTGTCATGAACTAACCGGTTCGACATTTCCAACAATATTCTACTGAAATACGATGAGCTCGCCCAACAAATCATCACGACCCAAGAACCCAAGGTTCCTCTATCAGATTGTCACCAACTACCACCCGCACACATAATTCTCAAATTAGAATACCACAATACCAACCATCTACCATATCTCAATATCATACATGACCCTTTTGAAAAGTTCACCAGAAAACTCCGTGCAAGGATTCCCACCTACGCTCAGCCCAGAACAACAACACAAGTTCACTACTTAATCTCGAAGTAACTCTTCACCACACCAATGACATGCACGGTCACTTAGGCATAAAATAACACTATCTCGTCCAAACATCCATTACCACACCCCAACCTCATACTGCCATCGAAATCTTCACGATCGCTCGGTACACCTACCAAATATCGTTCTCTTCATATCGCTCATGACACCAATATCTGAAACAAAGTCGTTTCACGACTTTGCCTTCCACAAATCTGGATAACCACCGAAATCATGATCATCTAATTTGTAACACCCTCAATTTTGGAAATAGCAACTTATTTAAAATTTTCTAAATACATCGAATAAACGTATCCTCTACAACCACAAATTTAGATTTGACTTCAAAACACATGAAGATCGATGCATACAGACTATAAAATAACGGTGCTACTAAAACCCAATAACAGTCACTATCTCCAACCTGCGAAAACTTCTCTCACTACTTACACTTGCACAAGGCTAAGGCTCAACTTCTCGAAGCACTGCTAGAACCGAACCCCCCAACAGGAACCTGATGCACATGCCGACAAATAAAAAGGTTAGGCTTGACGCCTAGTGAGCTCAAGAGTTTTCAACATACACAATTTAATCATTTAGAAAGGAAGAATGCGGATAAAATCAAAATCTTTCAAGATGATATCCTTCACTTATGAAAACGACTCGTTTAACAAATAGTATGCATTTTGTACGAAAGAGACACCGAATTAATCGACGACCAAGGCAACTGTATTAAAGGCGAGGCTCTCGATATGGGACGTACTTTCGTAATGTAACCCAAAATTTGCTAAAAGAAAAAAGGGAACGCGAACATCCATTTTATAAAATGCGGACATCACGTTACAACACGAAATACCCAACACGGGTGGAACTTGATACACAACCCATAAATCGCAGGTGTAAATTTATAAATAAATCATGCCATGAACACGACATTAAACCCAAAACTCACCCGACCAAGATATGGACTAATTCAAGTATCGAAACGTGGAAATGACGCATTATATTCAAACCTTAATATACGTGGGAAGAACCCAATATTAAATCCATCATTTACCGTCAACCACTTAAAGACCCAAATCGGTAAAATACCACATTACCATAAAAGACATCACGGATCAACGATGAAGAGATCCCTATACACCGAGAATAGAAAATACACAAGTAGGCCGTTCACGCGACTTCCTTGCATATCCTCTAAACGTTTCCACCTTGGGTGGCGAGAACACGTGAATGGGGCCACCCGCGATGTTATTGGATTCTACCCGAACACCCCGACATCCTGGTTCTCATGCCTCTACCGACATCATACCACGGACCGTTTAACGCCTCTGGCCTTACTCCATTGGAGTTCCACTTTCGAGGGCTTACAAGCGTGAGCGCCTATCCAATCTAGACGAGTTTCAACCCAGTGGTTCATGCCACCTATTGTTTACTCGCTAGCAACCCGAGCGGTCACTAAAAGTAACCCAAAACCTCAGGCCTTACGAAACAGACAGACAGACTTACGTGCCTATGGATCCATTACAACACAGTCTAACATTACATGACCCCAATTGGATGACCAAAGCACCCAAAACATGTAATTCACCAATGACACGAAATTAATCGTCATCATACTCCAAAACTCACGACGGTTATAAATACGGACAAATGTCCACACGGCTCATTTTAGTCAAAAACCGAGCTAAAATACTCAAAATCCATTTGACCAATAATCATCGGTCCCCCGAGTAATAAAATGTCTTTAAACAACGTTTACGAAGACACATACCTCAAATACTATATTAACCCAAAACTCAACACATAATGGGACCAAAGGTTTTCCAAAGGGTTTATGAATGCAAATACACCAAAATGCATATAACATGAAATAGACTTCATTTGTACCAAAATCACCAAGATGCATAGGTCATGAAATGGACTCTATTTGTACAAAATCCCCAAAATGCCTAAGTCATGCTATTACTTATCAAGATGTCCAAATCCCAAATGTGAGCATTTTATGAAACTAAATAAGCCAAGTTTATCAAATATGAAAACTCATTAAGATACTCACACTTTGACAAATACCAAGTGAAATACATTTTTACTTCAAAATACTGAAAACTTATCAGCAGTTAACCATTTCATGTAAAACACTTCAAATTAACCATTTTGGCATGTACATCGTTTTCACAAATCAACTTGAACTCACCTTGCTAGATTTAGGCTAAATCTAGATTTCACCCAACGAGCTCTTTTGAAGACCGCTTGAATCCTCAAGCCGAAAACTTTCAAAACCTAGATCCAAACATTTCAAACCATAAATACCCATACTCAACCATTTAGAAGCATTTCCCCCAAACAATATACCAAAAACCCCAAATGAGATCAAAACCCTAGTTTTCTCCAAAACTTACCAAATCCGAGATTTGAGAAACCAAACACTAAGAAACCATCAATGGAGCATTTATAACTTGTTGCAAGGAAACTTACCATTAAAGATGATGAAACTCTCCGAGGACACCCAATCCAACACTTCAACCCGAGCTCCCAACACGAACTTGATGAGGAAGATGAAGATGGTGGTTTTGTGGTTCAAGATCCCACAAGTTAGATGATGAAGCATCTTGTGGTTTGGGGAGGGAAAAACCCCCAAAATGGGTTAGGATTCGGTTTTGGGGTTTTGGGAGAGAAGAGGGAAGAAGATGAAAGTGAGAAATGAGGAGAATGGGCTGAAATTCGAACTTATCAGCCGCTGGGTGCCCTGGTGCGACATTGACCAGCGACAATGCCCAGGGCATTGTCGCATGGCAATGTCGCCAACTCCCTCAGGCCGCGGTACCCTGCATGCGACTGTGACAGTGCGACTATGACATGGCATTGTCGCGGGACCTTTCCGGAGCCCCGAAACCCGACCTTTTCACTGCCAAAACTCCCGAAACTCCAAGGGACTTTAAACAATACATTTCCCAACGAAACCCCACCGTTTACAAGTCACAGAAATGTCCGGTTGACATTTACTTACCGAAAATCACGGGTGTTACATAATTCACCCAGCATGATCTTGTTCCTTGCCAGCTCATCGCGATATGCCAGGACAAACTCCAGTAGTCGATAAGATTAAGCGTATTACCTCATGGACCAACACACTCGAAGTGCAGCCACTTCGATTGTGCTATATACTTTACTCCTACACGAACCATCAGAACCTCAAAGGAATTTACCTAACCAAACTAACGGTCTTCCATTTTCATAATTCCCACACAAGGTGATCCTATACTATGCCAGATACGTACCATTCCCGAACAACCCCTTGCTTTCTCACGAAAATGCAGAAAAATATAACCATTGCCATTTTCGTAATTCTAGCGCCCCGACAAAGGCCTCAACAATTGGTCGTTGACTTCAACAACACAGTCGACATGGTGATACTTCGACCATGCTTCCGAACGACAAGGGTTCCCAATGGAACCTATTTCTTCCAACACATCATAACTATCTCGGTGCCCTATCGACTTCACACGTTGAAGGCACAAGACTTACTGGATATATAATCTGATTACCATACCACCTCCAATTCCGACTCGACATCGATAATTTTTCATCCAAATACCACAACGCTACTTATCAACATGTTGCTAAGACGAGTATCTTAACGGCTTCGAAATCCGCCCCGCCAACATCACCCGTAGGCTACCATAACTCAAGTTACCGATAGGAGTGCATGCTCCAACAATACGAATCATTCTTAACGTCAAAGGTTAAGGTTTCCATTGTTCCCTGCCTTTCCCCAGTGGGAATACCAAGGTCATGAATCGACTAACAACGGCTTGAACGCCACACTCTCACTCTCCATCCTTAATTGCAATGCTTCCTTACGACCTAGCGAGTTCATAACCTTCATGCATGATAACATACTAGTTTGAAATTATTGGCACATTTGAAATTCGACGAGTACCACAATACGATACAAGTTTGAGTATACACGACACTACACCGGCATAAATGAATAGCCATGCCCGACGATCTCGAGGATCGTTCTCACTTGACCCAACGATGAAATAAACCTTATCCAAACAAAATCGATATTGGCACCATTGAAAATATTTTCAAAAAATCTTTACTCATGCAATTTATGAAATTGTGACAAAATATCTTATATTGGGCGAGTCAGTCGACTTTCACCCTTGCTGGCATGACGACATGTCCATACCAGTCTCTCTTATAAAACCACACGGTCAAATGATATTATATTTTCAATAGAATTTAACTCATTTATAAAAAAAAGTGAAATAGTTCTCAAGTTACAAAGTTCAAAATTTAACACACCACGCAACAAAATTGCTCTTACCAATCCAAACACACGTTTACACGCGTCATCTCACTTCCAAAACGAATGACTCGCAAAACACACGCACACACACCAATATAATACATGAACGACTCAAGCAACTTATTCGAAAACACAATGCATGATACTCATTTTACATTGAAGACTATTCACTCTCATAAGGTCGACCACTTTCACTCACAACAATTAATCACATACTCCTTTATTTTGACCAACCAGTCAGGTCCCTCACAATTGCCACCACCTTCAGCACCAGAGTTTCCCAACATGCTTGCATGTCCAACTAACTTGTTACCACCGCGAATAAAGATTCGCAGATCATGCGTCTTCACTTTGACCCAAACAATCTTACCAATAATAGCTCGTCTCCATCCTATCCTTGTTCCATATTGTCAATCAATACTGATATCACTTCTCAACCATCCTTGCCACTCTTCAAACAACTACATATTCGAAAGGTTCATTCCTATTATTCAATTTTGGGATGAAATTCCCCTGATCCCCATTGACCGACGCAACAACTACCACAACGAAGACTCCCTTGAAGCTCAAAGCTCACCTCCAAATGGTTATTCCTCCTTTTTGGACCCAAGAAGTCCTTCCTCAAAACGAGTGATCTATATCTCGAACAATACTCACCCTAAAAAGGTGTTAACCTTAACACCATAAACGAGCTCACACAACACACCAAAATCGACGCTATCATTTAGATGATAGATCTCACTACCTATGCTACCCCCATTGATCGTCTCAACGATAGTATTCAAGCGTACCCATGCACCTGTAAATCCATAATGGCATTGGCCAGATGCTATTCTGAATTTACCTTACATGAGAGTCCTCACTATCGTTATCACGACTCTCGATGATCAAAATCCTTCTTAAAGGTTTCCTATATCTCAGTTGTGTCCCCCTACTCCACAGTTTAAGTTTAGGCCCATCCGGTCACCTAAATCCCTTAAACTATGGTTCTGATACCAATTGTAACAACCTAAACTTTCAGGAATCAAACATAAGCAGTTTAATATAAATTCACACCATATGGGCCCGAAGTCAACAACATAAGATTTCAAGGTTTGTAGTAAGGCAACCTAGTACACAACTGAGGATACAAAAAAGAAACAACTACAATGGAAGCCTTATAACCCCGGTCTCTGCTCACATCTTCTCTTTCCCTTTACCCGAACCTCCTACTTCAGGACTGCCTGAAAAGGTTTTTAGTTTTGAAATAGCGAGGGTTAGACCGAAGGTCTAGTGAGTCCCCTCTAATAACAATTAAAACAACAGGAGTATAGAAAAGATTTATAATAAAATAAACCAATTCAGTTATAAAAGCAACATCGCACTTACAACCAAGCTGTTGGCCTACACTACCGTCACTCGAAGGTGACAGCGTGTCTGGCTCATACTGCCTTAACTGGGATACACCCCCAATGGCATAAACGGGACGCACCCCCCGGTATGAGCACAGGCGGAACACCCCCCCCCCCCCCCCGACTTTGGCCATACTCGCTCATAATTATGTATGCATACATTTAACCAACAGCAGAAGCATAAAGCAGTTTAGAATAAATCTCGCATTAATAAAGCATACAAAATGTTAAAATGCTTTAAAATAAACTTCCACGTGCCATTAACCACTTTAACATTGAAAAGCGTTTAGTTAGGAAACTCACCTGTTGCCTCTCGCTTTACACTTCACGCTATCACCCGGTAAATACATTCTACTGCATAAAATATAATGGAGTATAAGTCCTCCGCCCTTACGGCTTAGGCGAAAACCTTCTCTCAAAAGATAACCCGCGCTCTCTATCTCTCTCTCTCTCTAGAATTCAAGACTCCCGAATCCCGACTCACGAACTCTAAACGAGTTTACTTGGTCCAAAAGAATTCCCCGATGGGTCCGGTTAGGAACTCCCGGGTTCACCCGGTAGAAGGCCCCGGGATCACCCGGTTCGCCACACCCGGGAGTTAACCCGGTAACAGAGGGGCTCCACCCGGGATCGCCAGGTAGAAGAAATCTCGGGATCTCCCGGTTCCCAAACGCAACCCGGGATCGCCCGACATGGAAGTGCCTGGGGTCACCCGGTGAACTTACATCCGGGGTCACCCGGTAGTGGGGTACTCGGGTCCCAACACCAGCTCGACTAGGTTGAAGCCTAGCGGAGGCATCAACAAAATTGCGGGGTCGTCGATGACCGGTGATGGAATCAACATTCAAGGCTCACACCCAACCGACCTCCTCGATTTTAACGAGTTCTAAACGGTTTCAAGCTAACATCTAGGATTCAAAGCCCCAAACCAGACAAGAACATTAACAAGGGAAAATATTCTACTCACCTAAACAAAATATTTCAAGATTAACCAAGAAGGCAACAATAGGGGTTAAACTTACCTTGAATAGGATTAGAGTAAGCTTGATTCCACTTGAAATTGCTCCTTCCCTAACTCTCTGCTCCAAAATCGCCTTGGTCTCTTTCTCTCTGGAACAAAACCTGTGCCGCCAGAAAATAGGAAGAAATTAGGTTCCTTAGGGATAAATTCCTTTTTATCCAACTTTACACTTTAGCCCTTAAACCTTGGTCTATTGAGCCAATATACACCCAATTTCCATATTTATTCATTTTCACACGGTTATTACAAACGGTACCTATTTAAAAGAACACGAGAACAACAAATAAGATACAAAATCATAAGTGATTTTAATGTGATTCCCGCGACCGTAAGTCGCGGCAAAAGTCGCCCGCGTACTGTGATTTTGCACGACTTCCCTGCTAATGTAAAATCGCTTATGATTTTGTATGTGATTTGTCGTTCTCGTGTTCTTTTAAATAGGTATCGTTCTCGTTTGAACTCGACTATATATATATATATATATGTGTGTGTGTAAATAATTATATATCATATATATATATATATATATATATGTGTGTGTGTGTGTGTGTGTGTGTAAATAATTATATATCAAATTTTCTAGATTAAAAAACTATATATAATATTTTTGGTCTTTAAAAATTAAAACATTTAATAAAATATTTGATTAATGATCAAAAATTATAAAATGTCTCTAAGTAAAATAATGAAAGCTTCTTAACAAATCAAAGTTGTAGACTTGCAGTAAAAAATAAGGTGATGTTATATGTAGTTATGTATTCCTTTTTATGTTAATATTAGGTTAAATCAAACATTAGAAGAAAAAAAATAAGTGAATGATGTTGATTTTGTGAGAAGGGTGGGGTGGGGGAGAGGGGTTGTTTAGTAAGTAAATTTATATTTATGAATTGTTTGACAAAAATAAGCTAATTTATTTGTATCAAAATGATTATTCAAAAAATAAGTTTTAGAAATATAAAATAATAAGTGATGATGTTGATTTTGGGGAGGGAGGGTGTTTAGTAAGTAAATATATATTTATGCATTGACAAAAATAAGTTAACTTATAAGTTAGTTTATTGATAAACTAATTGGAGTAGTTTATGAAAAGTTTTTAAGGCTTTTTCTAATTATAACTTTGATTAATATTACATATGAATTATTATTTCTAGTTATAAACAAATATTATTTATTAATAAATATTAATCATAAATATTAATTAATCATAAACAACATTATATAGTAATTAAAATTAATTAAAAAGTATTAATTAATGTTAGTTATAAATAGATATTAATAATTATTATTAATTATTTATAAACGTTTTTAACTCTATCAATTATTTTTTATTATTAAATAATATATACTTAGAATTAAAAAATAATTACTACAATTCTAAATATGTTTATGTGATTTACATAAAAATTAAAATTATATTTTTTTATTTCATAGGTAATTAAAAAATGTTAAATAATTTTAATAAATATTTAATTTAATTAGTTATTATACTTTTAAAAAATATTAATTAATTAGGATATGTAAGGTTGATCAATTTTATTGTTAGTTATATAGCAACGGTTATTTAAAGTCATAGATTAATGTAAATTTTTTCTAAAATTTGTTTTGACAAATTCAGTATTTATAGTATATATATAATAATCAATTTTAAATTCTTTTTGTTAATAGATTATATTATTTAATTTTTCTTTAATATCTTGTTTGTATTATTAACATATTATATTATTAAAAATTTATTTGAATTATAATATGGAATATTTGTAATTGACTATTTCTTCAAGATGCCCTTTTTGTTCGTTTTCCATATTTATTAGCTAGTTTTTGACTTTTTACCAAACATAATTTATTTATCAGCTAGTTTGTCAAAAATATTCTTAATTTGTTTATTAACTATTTTATCAACTAATAGTTAGTTTATCAGCTAGTTTGTCAAACATTACCTTAGCAATATTTAAGGATTGTTTGTTTACCTCTTAATTGTTCTAAGAGGTGAATCTTGTTTAGTAAAAAAAAATAGTTTGTCCCTTAATTGTTCAAAAACCATCTGAATGATTTTGTATCCCGACCTTCCTTAGCCATTCGGTGCCCTAATTTCATGTTGAACAATTACCAACTAACCATATTTTATTTTGCACTATATTATAAGAATCTTTTAATCATTTTGTATCAAATCATTTAGCAATTACCACATTTAACCGAACTAAAAAAATAGAATAAGATTCAAATGTTTTTATATATGTATATATAAAAAAGAGAAAATACAAGGGAGGGAGGCATGTTAATGATTAAAAGAAAATTGTAAATGCGGAATGCCTTTTTCACGTTGGGGTTTCAAACACACACGGCATTCACGTTGTCGTCACGTGTTTATTGACTCAACTATCACACGTCCCACCACCACGTGCCTTACATAAAACGCCTTACCCACTTTCTTCAATACTATTTATAAACCATCTTGCTAATTATTATTATTATTACGTCAAAAACGAAAATTTCATTTAAAATGTTATATTTAAAAAAATATCCTTAAAAAGAAAAGGGAAATTATTATGTATATAAAACTAAAAAATTGGAATATTGATTGTGAGTAATGGGACCAAGGTCTTTGCTCTTCCTTAGACTCTACTCAATTAAGAGGTCCTTAAAAAACTTTACACTTAAATAATTTTTTTTCATAAAAAATATTATAAACCATATAAAGACCATTTGTCTTAATTTGATTCGACCTCGGTTAAATAAAAAGTTAGAGCAATTGTTTATAAGTTTTATGGTTAAATTTTATGAGACGTTTGGATTATTCGAAATAAATAAAAATATGAAGGGGTTGGTATTTAATAATTGGTAGTCACTATTTTGGCATGAGAAAAGCACAAGTTGCATGTTATATGAATTTGGTCCAAATAATTGATACCAAACAAATACTCCTAAATATCATGCTTTTCAATCTCATCAAACAAACCATCACAACATTACATTTCTTCCTCACCTTTTCCATTTTTAAATTATTTAATCCATAATAAAAAGTATAATAAGTGATTAAGAATACTAATTTAATTATACATTTATTAACAATTTTCTGATATCTTATGTTGTGCTCTCGAATTTGGATAGAAAAGAAATGGAAGAAAAATAATGGAAAGGAAAAGATTTTTTTTTATTTATGTTCTCGAAAAGAAAAAAAAATTCTCATGTTCTTGATCAGGAGAAAAAGGAAAAAAACGTCAATTTTACTAATATCCCCTTTAGAATTATATCATTTAGAATGAAATATTAGATAGTTTTGTAATTTTAATAATTTTTTAAATGGTTTAATTAATTTCCTTTCCTTCCATATTTGGGAATAAAACATTAGAGAAAACTTATCATTGTTTTTCTTCATTTTCCTTTTCTTTTCTCTCTTAAAAAAGTTTCAAGGAGTTTTTTTTTTACCTTTCTCCCTTCTCCCTCCTTTTCCTTTCATTTCCTTCTTAAATATGAGTTTCTAGAACACACAACTTTAATGATTTATCTTTTATCTCTTAAATATTACTAGTATCATCGGAGATTTTCAGTACTGATACATGTGTATATATATCTATATATTAATTGTAATCCGCACCACATAACAAGATGTAAAATCTTATTATAAAAACTCGAAAATAAAAAAATTAATACAATTTGTAATTTAAAAAAAAATAGGAAGATTTAACTTACCTTTTTACATTTTAAAACAAGAAAACGTAAATTAAAAAATTTTCATTTCTATTTTAACAAAAAATCCTCAACACAATAATATTTTATATATGTTAATGCACAATATTTTATAGAAATAGAAAAGAAAATTTTAATTATATTTAGAGTAAATTACACTGTAGGTCCTTGTGGTTTACTCAAAATATGGATATGGTCCCTATTTTAAAATAATTACACCAAGAGTCACTGTGGTTTGCATTTCGTTTCGACCTGGGTCCCTGACACTAACACCGTTAAAAACATCTGTTAAGTCAAGGGTAAATAGGTCATTTCAGTAGTTAATTAAAAAAAACTTTTTACAATACTAATCATATGGTCCACGTGTCTCTTTTACCATTTCTCTTTGATCACCTCCATCATTCCTTCACCAGATATATATATACACAATATATATACATTATATATATTAACCACCTGCAACATGAAACGCATATCATATATACACAATATATATACATATACATATCACTCACATATCATACATAAAGAAACAACAGAGGCAAAAACAAAACCCAATTACATATCCTTCTCCACCGAAGACAACACCTGCAACTTCTTATGAAAAAAACACAGATCAAACACACATAGAAATTAATCATACATAGATCAGAGACACACACACCACATATATATACATAGATCTCACACACTCACTCCAGACGCAAAAAAAGAAGAGAAAAAATGAACAACTTTTTATCCCCCAATTGAATCACCTACACACAATGTGTGTTATTTTGATGGAGATGATAAATAAAAAAGGTGTGTTTTTCTTCAATGAAGATGATCAATGGTTCACTGGAAGGGGACGGGTAGAGAAAAAAAGGTGTCTTGTCTTCGATGAAGATGATTAATGGGTCACCGGAAGAGGGGATGGGTCGCCCGAAGAGAAGATGGGTGGCTGGGATTGAGAGAGGGGAGAACGAGGGAGTCCGTGAATGGAGAAGGACCGCAACAATCTCCTCTCCGTTATACAGCACCACAACGATCTCCTCCCCATCCCCATCGATCTAAACCTCACCCGTGAGTTGAACCCATTTGGGTGTGGATCTACTCGATTATTTCGACCTATTTGGGTGTGAATCTCTTACCTGGCGTGGCAATTTCTGGTGGAGGAAGAGGTGGTTTTGGGCCACCATTGAGATTTTAGCACCGACGAGAGATGGTGGAAGAGGCGCCGAAGAAGATGGGGAGGGGAAGGGAAAGGGTCTGGGTTTCAATAGAGAAGATGGGTGGGGTGGTGGCTTCTCTCTCTTACACACACCACATATATAATATTATAATATATTATCTTTTTAATTTATAGTAATAGAAAATAGCAAAAATTGTAAATTTACCAATTTACCCATGAGTTAACGTCATGAATTTAACGGTGTTAGTGTCAGGGACCCAAGTCAAAACAAAATGCAAACTATAGGGACTTCTGGTGTAATTATTTCAAAATAGGGACCATATTTGAGCAAACCCCAAGGACCCACTGTGTAATTTACTCTTATATTTTTAAACCTAACCATGGTTAATTTCTTCCACACGATTTGAACGACGTGTTATAGTTTATACACGCGCAGTTTAGATGAGGGAGGAGAAGCACAAATCAGTCTCAACCAATTCTCTCTCTCTCTCTCTCTCTCTCTCTCTCTCTCTCTCTCTCAAGAAACTTGTCTCCTTCTCTAAAATATCCACGACTTTGTTACCAATTGAGCAAGAAGTTTCGGTTTTCAAATTGGGAAACAACGGTTTGTCTTTTGAATTCATCCTTCCTTTCTTTGTACGGCCTCATCATCATCATTTAATTCTTTCTGTAGGGGTTTTTTTAGTAGTTATTGATTAAGAATTCGCCTGAAATTGAGAGCTATCGTCAATTGGGTATTTGAAAGTTATGAAATGGGTTAATTTTTTATTTTCTTTCTCTTGTTTCGTGGAATTGCCTAGTGTGGGTTTTTGCTAGAATTTGGGTTTAGATTTGGTAAGATTTTTTCGATATGAAAACGGAGGTGAATTTGGGAGGTGAGAGTTGGAATGATGAAGATAAAGCCATTGTTGCTGGTGTTTTAGGGTCCAGAGCATTTGATTACTTGATTTTAAGTTCAGTTTCTAATGAATGCTCTTTAACTTCATTGGGAAATGATGAGAATCTGCAACACAAGCTCTCAGATCTTGTGGACCACCCAAATTCCGCCGATTTTAGTTGGAATTACGCGATTTTTTGGCAAGTCTCGCAGTCGAAAACAGGGGATTTGGTTCTTGGATGGGGGGATGGATCGTGTAGGGAGCCAAAAGAAGGTGAAGAAGTCGAAATCGCTCGAATTCTGAATTTTCGATTGGAAGATGAGAATCAACAGAGAATTAAGAAAAGGGTTCTTCAGAAAATCCATCTTTTATTTGGTGGATTAGATGAAGATAATTACGCGTTCGGATTGGATAAGGTTACTGATACCGAAATGTTGTTCTTGATCTCGATGTATTTCTCGTTTCGGAAAGGCGACGGAGGTCCGGGAAGGTGTTTTACCTCCGGTCACCACGTCTGGATTTCCGATGCATTGAATTCATCATCCGATTACTGTTTCCGATCTTATCTTGCTAAATCTGCCGGCATTCAGACCATCGTTTTGGTTCCGACCGACGTTGGCGTCGTCGAAGTCGGATCCATTCGATCCATACCCGAAACCCCCAAGCTTTTGAACTCGATCAGATCTTCGTTTTCCGTTAATCAAATAACCCCTTCTTTACCCGCACCAATTCCGGTGATCAAAAGAAACAGCAATTCCCATTCCGATCGACCCGTTCGGGTGTCCAAGATTTTCGGGCAGGATCTGAGTTCTAATTTAAACCAGCCCCCGTTCCGGGAAAAGCTCACGGTCCGGAAACCCGACGACCCACGGGTCCCGTTTGCGAATTGGGCACAGTTTAACAATCCTCCGAAGCCGACACCGCAATTGCAAATCGATTTCTCCGGCATTACTTCCCGGCCGGTTAGCACGGAGTCGAAGGTTTCGGAAGAAACCTCCGGCCGGGATGAAAGAGAAGCCGTAACCGGCATCGTAACGGACGAGAAACGACCACGGAAACGCGGCCGGAAGCCCGCTAACGGACGGGAAGAGCCGCTAAACCATGTCGAAGCGGAGAGACAAAGAAGAGAAAAGCTGAACCAAAGATTCTACGCTTTACGGGCAGTGGTTCCCAACATTTCAAAGATGGATAAAGCTTCGTTATTAGGCGATGCGATCACGTACATAACCGATCTTCAGAAGAAGCTCAAGGAGATGGAATCGGGAAGAAACGGACCGAATAACAACTCGATCGAAGTCCAAACCGGTGAGGATGAAGTTCTGGTGAAGGTAACTTGCCCTTTAGATACACACCCTGTATCTAAAGTGATTCAAACATTCCAAGAATCCAAGATCACAGTCACGGAATCGAAGATCGCTGCACGAAACGATACGGTTTTCCACACGTTCGTCGTCAAGTCTCAAGGACCCGAACAATTAACCAAGGAGAAGTTGATCTCTGCGTTTTCAAGAGAAACAAACTCCTCGTTACATCCATCGTCATGAAAAATGGAGGTAAAAACAACAAGTTTTATATGCGTTCTTGGATTTGTAGAGCAGGAAACGACTTTAGAAATGGTTATGCAGATGTTAATTTGGGTCATTTTTATATACAATTTTATGGAGTATAAAAAAGAATTATTATCTGAAAGATTGTAGAGATGTATGATCGTTTCTTAATTAATAATCATCAAAATCTTTTTGTTGCAGTTTTTGAATCATAGACCCTTTTAAAAAATCGTCTAGTATACTTTTTAAGTTTTACAGAAGCACACCGTTTATCAGATGAAAAAGATTATTATTTTTCGTTACCAGAAATGATTGATCATTGTTTTAAGTTCAAATTTAATTCTGAATACTTTGTTTTAAGGTATTGTAAATTATATTTGTAATAATGATCGTGATTATAGTGCAAAACATAAGTTTGGTTGGTGGGGAATGAAAATGGGGATTTGCAAAACATAAGACATTTATTATAATAATAGTGAAACCATAAAAGAAATAGTATCGATATACTAACGAATGTATCTATCTGTTTGCTGGCTACCTTTGATGGAAAAAAAAAAAAAAAGCAAAGTGTCACGTGCCTAAAATGCCAACCACATTACCTTGGAATAAAGTTTTTATTTTATTTATTTTTATTCAAAATGATAAAGGTTTTTTCAACAACGTGAATCTTTTAAAATTAGACAAATTTAACGATATTTTTTTTATTTCATGATTATCTTTGAATGAGTCGTAATATGTAGGGCCAATTAAGCTCGTGTTTATTCTTTTACGTTATTATAGCATCGTTGATAAATATATAATACTATGGTTGAATAATTGAGGAGAAAAACATATTAAAATTAAATAATATTTGGAAAAACATGTATAAATGCAAAAACGTGCCATCAAAATAGGGACCACAAGTCTTTGATTCCCTTTTGCTTTTTTGTTTCCACGGCACATGCTGGACCTTCCTTGTCAATTTACAACTTTACCCATGTCCCTATCTTTTATTCAAATTAAATTCATTACTTTATTCACCTATATAAATAAATATATGTATGGTCTATCATCTTATTTTTATCCATTTTTTTTTAAAGGCAAATTATATTAAAAACCTCAAGTACTTAAACAAAACCAAACAAGCAGACCCATGTACATGCAAACAGCCGCAGGTCTGATCGAAACCAGGAAATCAAAGGATAACAAATTGTACAAAACGAAAGGAAATACACAGCTACGATACTCAAAACCGATACAGCGTTTGGAACCCAGTTTGCGAGGAGCAAACTAACGATCCCCATCGACTGCAGTCCAGTTACCAATTCTCGCACCTCACATTTTTCGACGTCACCCCTGCTGAATTAAGGAAGAGAAGTAGGGTCCGTGAACCATCGATCGCTGTGTTGTTTTTACGTCTTTTGACCCACTCCAGTTTGAAACTCGTACATTTGATCCACGAATCACGATGTTCCTTTTATCTCCTCTAAATACCACCCTATTTCTGTACATCCAAATCAAATACAAGACAACCCAAATCACTCCATTCCAAAGCGATTTGTTCGAGTTGTTATTAACCGAGTTCGCTCCTTCTTGGAGAACTTCTCTTACTGATGTTATTGCTTCCAAGTTTCTTTTCCACCATCTTCCAATTATATTCCATAACTGTTGTTAAATCTGATTTTATAGTAATCATTGTATTTATAGGCTTGGTCTTATACTGTGTTTAGAGTCTTATATTGTGTTGTATAAACCAAGGGTATTTAAGTCCCTTTGGTCCTTGTGTCTTGTAACACTTCACGCGTATTCAATACGAGAACTCATCTTGCGCTTTACTGACGCAGCGTAGGTTTGCGGAAGGATCGACAAGCGTCTAAACCCTTTAACGGTTGAGAATTACGATGCGTAAAACTCAAAATTAAGAGAAAACTCTCTAAAAAACTAAACTTTTATTAATTGATAACTTGATTGAATTGATTAACAATGAAACCTAGCTACCCTATTTATAGCTAAACTAACTAAGAAATAACTATGGAAATTAGAACTATCCTAATTATAAACTAACTAGGAAGCTATTTAAATAACTAATAAAAGGAAACTAAATAATCCTAAATTATTATCTAATATAATTATTAATTAACTAAAACTAATAAAAAACAAAAGGACTTAGAATTGTAATGGAATAAGGAAATTAATTAACAAAAGGCTTTTGATTATGTTTTCGATTTACGATTTGCTCTTCGATTTCCGTCGCCATTCTCTCTATATCAGTCTCCTCCACTTCTGAAGAACTCGACCCCGAGTTCTCTTCTAAAGGAATTGACTCGTCTTTGTAATACTCATATATATCGGCCACGTTAAAGGTGTTCGATATATGTAACGAATCGGGAAGAGCAACGACGTAAGCATTGTCGTTAATCTTCTTTGTGATCTTGAACGGTCCGTATTTCCTGGGTTGGAGTTTCCCGTAAGTATCGATAGGAAATCGTTCTTTCCGTAGGAAAACCATTACTTCATCTCCCTCATTGAAAACCTTCTTCCGGCGGTGTTTATCGGCCGCCGCTTTATTCTTTAAACCGATAGCTTCAAGACGTGACTTGACGGCATCTTTCGTTGCTTGTAATTCTTTAGCCATGTTACCCGCTGCGATGCTAACTCCCGGATCTCTCGGTAGCTTAATTAAATCGACCACGTGTCTCGGGGATGATGTATAGACCAAGGAAAAAGGAGAGCAACCGGTGGCGGTGTGGACGACACTATTGTAAGCGAACTCGATCTGTGCTAAGGCCACATCCCATTGTTTCGGTTTGTCACCACATACGCTTCGAAGCATATTTCCCAAAGTCCGGTTAGTAACTTTCGTTTGGCCGTTGGTTTGGGGGTGAGCGGTGCTACTTTTATTGAGGGTCGTTCCGAACATTCGCCACAGTGTGATCCAAAAGTGGCTAAGAAACTTTGTGTCTCGATCGGAAGTGATCGTTTTCGGAACACCATGTAAACGTACTACTTCTTTGAAAAACAGTCTTGCGATGTTACTTGCATCGGCGGTTTTCTTGCAAGCGATAAAGTGGCTCATTTTTGAGAAACGGTCAACCACGACAAAAATAGAGTCCACCCCCCTTTGAGTACGGGGAAGACCCAACACGAAGTCCATCGAGAGGTCTTGCCAAATGTCTTCGGGAATCGGGAGACGGGTGTAGAGGCCGGTGTTTTGAGACCGTCCTTTTGCGGTTTGGCAAGTATAGCATTTTCTAACAATCGAACTTGCGTCCCTCTTTAAATGTGACCAATAATATCGTTCCTCCAAGCTAGCAACGGTTTTATCCCGTCCGAGGTGACCGCTTAATCCTCCCCCGTGCATGTCTCGAATCAATTTTTCCCGTAATGAAGAGTCGGGAATGCATAGTTGGTTGCCCTTAAAAAGGTAACCGTCTCGGATATAGAAATCGCTGCTAGGGGTGCCGCTATCGCACTTTTCCCACATATCTTTGAAGTCACCATCTTCACTATAAAGTTCTTTTAACGCCTAAAAACCAACAATTTCGTGTGATAAAGTGATGAGCAAATTGGCCCGTCGGCTAAGGGCATCGGCCACTTTGTTGAGATTGTCGGATTTATGTTTGATGACAAAAGGAAATTTTTGCAGAAAACTTACCCAACAAGCGTGCATCTTGTTAATCGTTTTCTGACTGTTGATAAATTTTAAGGCTTGATGATCGGTAAACAAAACGAACTCCTTTTGAACCAAATAGTGCTCCCATTGCCGTAAAGCTCGAACCACCGCATAGAATTCTTGGTCGTATGTGCTCCACTTTTGTCGGGCTTCGCTAAGTTTTTCGCTAAAATAAGCAACCGGTCTTTTTTCTTGACTTAGGACAACACCGATTCCAATGCCACTCGCGTCACATTCAACTTCAAAAACTTTCTCGAAATCGGGTAATGCTAGAACGGGCGCGGTACTAAGTTTCTCTTTGATTAAGGAAAAACTTTCGTCTTGCTCGGGACCCCACTGAAACTTTCCTTTCTTTAGACATTCCGTGATCGGGGCGGTAACGGTACTAAAATTCCGGACAAACCTCCGATAAAAGGTTGCTAGGCCATGAAAGCTACGGACATCGGTGACCGTCTTGGGCGTTGGCCACTCTCGAATGGCTTTTACCTTTTCTTCATCTACTTCAATACCGTTTTCTCCGACGATGAAACCAAGAAATAAAAGCTTGTCGGTGCAGAAAGTGCACTTTTTCAAATTGACATAGAGCTTATTTTCTTGTAGTGCCGTTAAGACTTGTCGGAGATGATTGAGGTGATCAGCCCTTCCTCGGCTATAGATGAGGATATCGTCAAAGTAAACGACTACAAAAGTTCCAATGAAAGGGCGTAATACCTGATTCATAGTCCTCATGAAGGTGCTTGGTGCGTTAGATGTGCCGAAAGACATAACCAACCATTCGTAGAGTCCGAACGGTGTTTTGAATGCGGTCTTCCATTCATCGCCCGGTCGAATACGAATTTGATGATAGCCGCTTCTAAGATCAATCTTGGAGAATATGGTGGAGCCGGACAATTCATCAAGCATATCTTCCAATCGTGGAATGGGGAACCGGTACTTGATAGTGATTTTGTTGATGGCCCTACTATCAATGCACATCCTCCATTGATTATTCTTTTTCGGCACTAGGAGTACGGGTACGGCACACGGGCTCATGCTTTCTCGTATAAAGCCCTTCTTTAGCAAGTCTTCAACTTGCTCTCTTAGAATCTCGTTCTCTTTGGGACTCATCCGATAATGAAGTAAGTTCGGTAGACTAGCTCCCGGAATCAAATCGATTTGGTGCTGAATGTCCCTCATGGGTGGTAATTCGGGAGGCAAATCATCCGCAACTAATTCTTTGAAATCTTCTAGCATCTCGTTCACTTCTTTCGGAATTTCAGCCTCGACTTTTTCTGCACTCATTAATCCTTTGACGACGATAGGGCAAAAGACTTCAACTTTCTTCGCATCTTCTTCCATCTCTTGCTCGCTATTAGTCATGATGAGAAAGTTGTCGCTTTTCTTGTCGGGGGTCTTTTCGAAGCTACTAACGGGTGCCATAGCGATCTTTCGGTCGCCCCAACAGAACAACATGATATTGTCTCGCCCTTTATAAGTGACGTCGTTGTCAAATTTCCAAGGTCGGCCCAATAGGATATCGCATGCATCCATATCGAGAACGTCACATGTAACATCTTCTTGGTAATACTTTCCGATTGATATGGGTACCCGACAAGTTTGTGTGACCCTAACTTGCAGGCCTTTCTTGACCCATCCGAGAGAATAGGGAGCCTCATGAGGTTGAGTAGGTAGATTAAGATGCTCTACCAACTTCCGAGATACTAGATTTTCACAACTCCCGTTGTCAATGATGAGGTTACATTCCTTTTTATTAACGGAGCAATGAGATCGGAAAAGGTTCTTCCTTTGGCCTTCTTCCTTCGACGAGAAGAGAACTCGTTGGAGCACGATATTGATCTTCTCTTCAGACTTTTCTTCAGCAAATTGGAACCCCTCATATGTGTCGTCTTCGCCGCTTTCCTCCCCGTCTATTAATGCTGTCGTTCTCCGGTTAGTGCACTCGTTGGATCGATGTCCCGGTTGGCCGCATCGGTAACACTTTGAACTCATCGGCTTAGCATACGGATTGGGGGTCTTGGAAGGCGTAGGCTTTCCTTGCGATCCACCACTAGGATTGCCGGTATTAACTTTGTGAGGAAGGTTAGTGTCTTGCGTGGAGCTCTTTCCTTTATCAACGGCGGTGCTTGAGTTCTCGTTGGACCCTTGAAATCGACGATAAGAATTGGAGGTGCGAGCGGACTTCTCCATTAATTCAGCTTTTAAGGCCAAACTCGAGGCTTCGGTTACGGTCCACACGTTTTGGAGTCCGATTGATAAGCACCAATTTTCTATATTTTTATGTCGAATTTACCCTAAAATTAGTGTTGGTTGAATGATTAAAATACCCATTTTACCTAGTGTTTATATTTAAATGTATTATTGCTTTAATTTAGAAAAAGAAAAAAAATATGTTATTATTGTAAATCTTTGTTTGATCTCACCGTAAGTGGTTTTAAAAGAAAAAAATAATAATAATACATTTTATATTTTATAATTTATGGATGAGTTATGTTCCATATTAGGTTTTCTTTGGATTTAAGTTGGTAGGCGCTGGAAGCATCAATCCATCCCAAATCCATATAAGATATGCAGCCCAGGTCCAGATATGCAGCCCAACGAGAGAAGAAACAGTCCAGCAAGTGATCGTCTCCTCCATCGCGACTTCCCCCTACGCCAACTCTCGAGCGAACTCTCGCTAGCCGCTGTTTTGGAGAGCCAAAAATCATTCGCGTGACTTCTTCGCTAAATAAACTCGCATCCTAAGTCCCGGTATGTACTGTCTCTCGATTCAAAATGAAACCGGGTGAGATTTCACGCGGGTTTAACCCGCGTCCCAAGTCACGATCGACGAATTTTTCTAACTTTCGAGCGGTTTGCAATGGGGAGTATAAAAGGGGTCTGGTAACTGTCGATAAGGAGGAGATCGAGAAGGAAATAGAGAGCAAGGGGAAGAGACGAATTTTCAGATTCGTTTGGTTGATTTTGGAGTATTTTTCTAGGGTTCTTCACAATTTCTACATTTTCAATCGATTGTAAGTTTTTAGGTTTACTATGAGTAGCTAATATTTCAATTTCTAGCAATGGGTAGATAATTAACTTTGAGTTTGGATGAGTTGAGACTCAATGTGGTGTTATAATCATTTGAATTTATTTATACAATCTTTATGTTTCAAGATTTGTCGTTTTTAAGTTAGAGTTGTGAGTTGGATCCCTTACTTTGTCTTGCTTAAATTCGATTTGCTAGGGGAATTATAGAATCCGTAATTGTTCTTGAATTTCTCTTTGTAGCAAACAACACCCAATCGATAAAGGTGTCGGTGAAAGTGTTGTAAGATTGTATAATCTAACTAAACGTTCAACGTCTGATTGTTGGTTAGGTTTGGTGTTTGTTTAATTTTTATGCAATTAGCAAGCGAATTCCAAGTCCATGACTGGATTAGATTAGCTAATTAGAGATTAGTTTTTGAAGCGTTTCATGCTAGTCGTGCTTTTGTAACAAACGAGACTTTAACGCGTGTTGATGTTCATGCCAAACTGAATTCTCTTGACAATATATATCATTGATTGAGTCGATGATATGAAATCCAAATAATTAGTTGATTGTTGCTCATTGCTAGGCCTTGTCCTCTCTTGTTTAAAGTTCTAAATTATTTTTCGCATTCTTAGCTTAATTATAAATCTTCAACCCCCCCCCCCTTTTTTTATTATATAATGTTTGCAATGAACGTGCGCGTGAATTCGTCTTGGACTTACGGTTAACACCGAGTCCCTGAGGAGACGACCCTACTTACCATTATCGCAATTAGTTGTGGTTTAACGGTAATAGGCTATATTTATAATTAATTATTATTTGCCGGACTCGACACCCGTCAAATTTTTGGCGCCGTTGCCGGGGACTCGGCAAGATTTAACTGTTTATGCCAAGATCTTTTCGTGCAGGTTCACCTCTACCTATAGATCTCGAGATCGAGAAAACCGCTAAGAAGTTAAGGAAACAAGCTAAGCTTCGAAAGAAGCAAGGCGAGTCTACTTCTTCACCGGTGGTTAACATTTGGAAGGATATTGAATTGTCTACCGATTCAGAAAGCGATAAGGAGGAAGTGCATTTTGAAGAAGAGAAACCTCATCCGGAAAAGGAGGAACCGGTCACCGAGACCGAAGTAGAAGAGGAGGATATGGCTGAGCGTACTTTAAGGGAATGGGCAGCACCCAATGTCGACGAGCAACCCCTTTGCATAACATATCCGGCCGAAGAGGTAAGTGTCGAACTCAAAACCGGTTTAATTCACTTACTACCTCGTTTCCATGGTTTAGCTAATGAAGATCCATACAAGCATATGACCGAGTTCCATATGGTATGCTTGGGGATGAAGCCGCAAGGTACGACCGTGGAGAATCTAAAGTTAAAGGCATTCCCGTTCTCTCTAGTTGACGCGGCTAGGGAGTGGCTATTCTACTTACCGCCGGGTTCTATCACAACATGGCCACAAATGGCGAGAGCTTTCCTAGACAAGTTCTTTCCCGCATCCAAAGCCGCCGGGCTTAGAAGAGAGATTTGCGGGATCAAGCAGAAGGACACGGAGTCACTTTACGAGTATTGGGAGCGTTTTAAGCGCCTTTGTGTAAGTTGCCCTCAACACGGTATTTCTGAGCAATTACTAATTCAATATTTTTATGAAGGTTTGCTACCGATAGAGAGGAAGATGATGGATGCCGCGAGCGGTGGAGCTATTGTGAACAAGACGCCAACTGAAGCGAGGAATCTGATAGACACTATGGCGGAAAACTCCAAGCAGTTTGGAGTTAGAAGTGACGTTGGTCGAGGAGCTAGTGAGGTACATGTTAAATCCCTAGAAACTAAGATAACTGATTTAACTAACCTTGTGAAACAACTTGCTATGGGGAATGTGTCTCAAGTGAAGGCATGTGGATTTTGCTCATCGGTAGCACATCCAACCGATGCATGCCCAACCCTCCATGAAGAAGAAGAGCAAGTAAACGCCATAGGTGGTGGCAATTTCCAGCACTCAAACAACCGGGCTCATGATCCCTTCTCGAGCACATACAACCCCGGTTGGAGGCAACATCCGAATCTAAGCTATGCCCCAAGGCAAGGACAAGGTCAAGGTCAGCAGTTTCAGCAAAAGGCTCCATTTCAGCAAGCTCAACAGTTCCAAGCACCACCTGGTTTCCAACAACCATCTCAGCAACAATTCCAACCGAAGGCACCATTCCAACCGGGTGCCCAACAGCAGCATCAAGTGCCACCTCAAGCTCCTAGTAGCTCAGGTATGTCATTAGAGGATATAGTGAAGTCTTTAGCTACTAACATGGCCAAACTTCAACAGGAGTCACAGAATACACAAGCGAGCATTCAAGACCTTCAGGCTACCGTTGGCCAATTGGTGAACAAAGGCAAATTGCCTTCCCAAACGGAGACTAATCCGAAGGCCAACGTGAATGCCATCACTTTGAGGAGCGGAAAAGAGCTCAAAGATAGCGTCAACAACAAGAAGAAGATGAAGGTTCATGATGATGAGGAGGAGTTAGAAGTCAAGGCATCTTGTTTGGGTGAAAGTGATGTCAAAGATGAGGACACAAAGAAGAAGACACACGAAGTGATAGTTCAAGCACCGCCATTCCCGAGCCGATTCGAGAAGACAAAGCGAGAGAATGAAGAGAAGGAGATACTAGAGACATTTCGCAAGGTTCAGGTAAACATCCCTTTATTAGATGCTATTAAGCAAGTGCCTAGATATGCTAAATTTCTTAAAGAGCTTTGCACTAATAAAAGGAAGTTAAAAGGGAATGAAAAGATAAGCATGAGCCAAAATGTATCCGCCGTTTTGCAAAAGCGGTTACCACCAAAATGCAATGACCCGGGCATGTTTACCATACCATGTAAGGTAGGCAATGTCTCGGTCAATCAAGCCATGTTGGACTTGGGGGCATCAATTAATGTTATGCCATATGCCATTTACTCATCTTTGGATGTAGGCCCCCTAAAGTCAACCGGTGTGGTAATCCAACTAGCGGATAGGTCCACCGTCTATCCTAAAGGGGTGTTAGAGGATGTACTCGTTCAAGTGAACGAGTTGGTCTTTCCGGCAGATTTTTATGTTATAGACATGGAGGAGAATAATACCTCCAAGGCCGGTATGATTTTGCTAGGTAGACCATTCTTGAAAACCTCTAAAACCAAGATAGATGTTCATGACGGTAATTTGACTATGGAATTTGATGGCGAGATAATTAAGTTCAATATATATGATGCCATGCGATATCCTAGTGATGTTTCTTCTTTATGCTTTGTTGATATTATTGAGTCATTATCTGATACTATGTATGATCTATCTAATGATGATGTTTTAGAAGTGATCTTAGACAGGGACTTAACCAACGGGAGCTTGAAAAAGCTTGCCCAAGAGTACAAGCTTGATGATGATTTTGAAGAATTGGTGTCTTGGATGGAAAAAGGGCGAGCACCAAAGCCAAGGTATGAAGTTTCTAAAATTGAATTGCCTTTATCTCACACTAGACTTCTACCTTCTGTTGAACAGGCACCCGAGTTAGAGTTGAAGACGTTGCCGGATCATTTAAAGTACGTCTACTTGGGAGATAAGGAGACTCTTCCCGTGATCATATCCTCTACCTTATCACCCAAGGAAGAAGGGGAGCTTATTGGAGTGTTGAAAGAGCACAAGAGGGCAATAGGGTGGACCATCGCCGACATCAAGGGTCTTAGTCCCTCACTATGCCAGCACAAGATCCTACTTGAAGACGAGTACAAGCCATTCCGAGAGGCGCAGCGGAGGTTGAACCCACCTATTATGGAAGTGGTAAAGAAGAAGATATTGAAGCTTTTAGATGCCGACATGATCTACCCAATCTCCGACAGCAAGTGGGTAAGCCCGGTCCAGGTAGTCCCTAAGAAATCTGGCATTACTGTGGTAGAGAATGCCGAAGGTGAGTTGGTTCCCACTCGTGTTCAAAACGGGTGGAGAGTTTGTATTGATTATCGTAAATTGAATGCATCAACTAAGAAAGATCATTTTACTTTACCCTTTATAGATCAAATGTTAGAACGATTAGCAGGTCGCACTCACTATTGTTTTCTGGATGGTTATTCAGGTTTCCATCAGATTCCGGTGGCAAGAGAAGACCAAGAGAAGACTACATTTACTTGCCCCTTCGGTACCTTTGCATACCGAAGGATGCCTTTTGGTCTTTGTAACGCACCGGCGACATTCCAACGATGTATGGTGAGTATCTTTTCTGATTATGTTGAGGACATCATTGAAGTCTTTATGGACGACTTCACGGTCTATGGTGATTCTTTTAGTGCATGTCTAGATAACTTGACCAGAATTTTAAAGAGGTGCATTGAAACTAATTTGGTTTTGAATTATGAAAAATGTCACTTCATGGTCAATCAAGGTATAGTACTTGGTCATGTTATCTCAGAAAGGGGTATAGAGGTTGACAAGGCAAAAATCGATGTCATAAAATCCTTGCCTTACCCCTCGAGTGTTAGAGAGGTCCGTTCTTTTCTTGGTCACGCAGGTTTTTACCGACGTTTTATAAAGGACTTCTCGAAGATCACCCGACCCCTATGTGAACTCCTACAAAAAGAGGTAGACTTTGACTTCAATGAGGTATGTAAGAGTTCATTTGATTTGTTGAAAGATATGCTTACTTCTGCCCCTATCATCCAACCGCCCAATTGGCAATTGCCATTTGAGATCATGTGTGATGCTAGCAATCACGCGGTTGGGGCGGTATTAGGACAGAAAGATGGTAAGAACTCTCATGTCATATACTATGCATCACGATCACTTGATAGTGCACAATGCAACTACTCGACTACCGAAAAAGAGTTGCTAGCGGTTGTTTTTGCTTTAGAGAAGTTTAGATCCTATTTGCTAGGCACTAAAGTGATTGTCTTTTCAGATCATACTGCATTGAAGTACTTGCTCAAAAAGAAGGATGCTAAGCCGCGACTGATAAGGTGGATTCTCTTGCTCCAAGAGTTCAATTTGGAGATACGGGACAAAAGCGGAGCTGAGAATTTAGTAGCGGATCACCTTAGCCGACTTGTTTTGGATGGAGAACCGAGCCTACTCACTGATGAATTTCCTGACGAGCATCTTTTCTCCATCTCGGGAGAACCCCCCTGGTATGCCGACATCGTGAATTACTTGGTTTCAAAGACCTTCCCAGGTGAGTTATCTAGACCCGAGAGAGAAAATATCAAGAGAGAGGCTCGTCTCTATATGTGGGACGATCCATACCTTTGGAAACATTGTCCGGACCAAGTTATCCGGCGATGTGTGCCCCAATGGGAGTGTCAGTCTGTTTTACAGTTTTGTCACTCTCAAGCTTGTGGAGGCCACTTCGGCCATAAACGAACATATAGAAAGGTCCTTGAGTGTGGATTATATTGGCCAACTCTTATGCGAGATTGCTTTCGTTTTTGTAAAAGTTGTCAAAGATGTCAGATGACGGGAAATATTAGTTCCCGGAATCAAATGCCCCAAACCCCTATGCTTATTTGTGAGATCTTTGATGTTTGGGGTATGGATTTCATGGGCCCCTTTCCCGCATCTTGTGGTAATCTCTATATTATTTTGGCCGTTGACTATGTCTCAAAATGGGTTGAGGCAAAGGCCACTCGGACTGATGATTCTCGTGTAGTTGCAGAGTTTGTCAAGTCTCATATATTTTCCAGGTTTGGGATACCTAAGGCCATCATCAGTGATCGAGGAACCCATTTTTGCAACAAGGTCATTGGCGCTCTTTTCAAGAAGTACGGGGTTATCCACCGCATCTCTACTGCCTATCACCCACAATCGAATGGACAAGCGGAAGTGTCCAACCGAGAGATAAAGTCCATTCTAGAGAAGACGGTGAGTCCTAACCGAAAGGATTGGAGTTTGAGACTTAATGACGCCTTGTGGGCCTATCGCTCGGCCTACAAGACACCCATAGGAATGTCACCCTTTCGGTTAGTTTACGGGAAGCCTTGCCACCTTCCGGTGGAGTTAGAGCATAAGGCTTATTGGGCGGTGAAGACGTGCAATATGGATTTGGACGAAGCAGGATCGCATAGGAAGCTACAAATCCAAGAATTAGAGGAGATCCGGAACGACGCCTACGAGAACGCCCGCATCTATAAAGCAAAGACTAAGGCGTTTCACGACTCGCGCATATCACGTAAGTCTTTCACTAAAGGTCAGAAAGTTCTCCTCTACCATTCTAGATTAAAGTTATTTCCCGGTAAATTAAGGTCCAGATGGATAGGACCTTTTGTTGTTCTAACTGTTTTTGAGCATGGTGCAGTCGAGATCCAGAGTCTATCTACAGGGCAGATTTTCAAGGTTAATGGCCATAGACTGAAGCCGTTCTATGAGGGTTTTGATGGAGAGGACTTAGAGAGAGTAGCCTTGGACACGCCAAGCTACACAGATTGAAATGAGTATGGTCTAGCCAAAGACCGAAAAGAAAGGCGCTGCGTGGGAGGCAACCCACGGATTTCAATTTCTTGTTTTTATTGCTTTATGTTAGTTTGTTTGTTTTCGTTAGAATATCCAATTTCACTCCTAGTCTTATCTGTGTTCTCGTGCTCTCAGGTTTCACCCCGGATATTGGAAGCTCAAAGGGACGTACCTATCTTCATGGATTCTTACATTGAGAGGTCACTCACCAAATCAGGGGAGTTTTCTGTTTTCCCTTTTCTTTGCATGCTTAGAGTGTCCTCTACATATTGAATACATTGAGGACAATGTAGGGATTAAGTGTGGGGGTGTGGGTCATTTGGTTGATTTGGGGTTGTTTGGGCATCTAAATGCTTTTTGGGGGGTAATTTTTTCCAAACTTTGTGCTTAAATGAGGATTGTTGTCCGTTCTGAAAATGTGTTAGCATGTTTTTATGGGTTAAATTGTTGATGACAATTTGTCTTGGATCGAGGTCTTCAAGCCACTGATGTACCGGGCTACTTTTTGGCCTTCGGATTCTCCGATTTCATTACGATCGGTTAACCGTAAGAACTCGGTGGTGTAGTTGGTTACGGATCTTGGACCTTGGTTACAACCGAGATACATCTTGTAGAGGATTTGTTCGTAATCTTCGGGTAGAAACCGTTCTATCATCAATTGTTTCATCCGACGCCATGATCGGATCGGACCTCTTTGTTGTCGTTGTCGTTGGACCACTAGCTTGTCCCACCATACTGCGGCGGTGCTTTTAAGACGAAAAACAACCATCTTTATCTGTTTATGCTCGGGTACTTCCATTATGTCGAAGAATCGATCGACTTCGATCTGCCAGTCTAGGAACTCTTCAACTCCCATAGTTCCGTAGAAGAACGGGATGTCTGCTTTCATCCGATAATCGTGCTCATTCCTTCCGAAGTTGACCGGTTCTTCTTCCTCCTCCTCCTCTTCGGATTCGGAACTCAAAACATTGACCCGGTTATGATTGCCATTGTGTGGCCTCATAACTGGTTCTTTAAGCCTGTCCCTTCTCCGGCGATTGTTGTTGGCGAAGTCGGGTTGAAGCCTGTTAACAGCCACCGTCAGATCAGTGAGTGCCGCGGTAAAGGCCGTGTTCATCTCGGCTAAATCTGCTTTGGTAGCGGGTTGTTGATCTGCCATGGTTAGTGAAAAGACAGGCGAATCCTGCTCTGATACCAACTGACGCAGCGTAGGTTTGCGGAAGGATCGACAAGCGTCTAAACCCTTTAACGGTTGAGAATTACGATGCGTAAAACTCAAAATTAAGAGAAAACTCTCTAAAAAGCTAAACTTTTATTAATTGATAACTTGATTGAATTGATTAACAATGAAACCTAGCTACCCTATTTATAGCTAAACTAACTAAGAAATAACTATGGAAATTAGAACTATCCTAATTATAAACTAACTAGGAAGCTATTTAAATAACTAATAAAAGGAAACTAAATAATCCTAAATTATTATCTAATATAATTATTAATTAACTAAAACTAATAAAAAACAAAAGGACTTAGAATTGTAATGGAATAAGGAAATTAATTAATAAAAGGCTTTTGATTATGTTTTCGATTTACGATTTGCTCTTCGATTTCCGTCGCCATTCTCTCTATATCATTTACTCTCTCTCTCTCTCTACTTCCTCTCTCTAGGATTTAGAGATCTTGGATTATCAATTGGTATCAGAGCTAATCTAGATCTTGAGAGATTTGATTTTCGTTTCTGAATTTGTAGTTTAATTCGAAAATTTGATTGATTTTCTTGAATTTTTTTCAAGAAAATCTCGTTTTTGAATTTTTCATCAAATTCAATCTGTTTTGTGAACAATTTTTTGTGTAAATTGGTTTGTTGGATTCGATTTTGAATGTAAAACATTTTTAATTCACATCGTTTTGCAAGAAAAACTAGTTTGGGTGTTCAATTTTGAAGATTTTTTGATTTCTGAAAAACGGTTTTTCACGTTCTGTTCATATAACGTTTTTTCGAAATTGTGGTTTTTGATTGAAATTTTTGTTTGAAAAGTGTTATAAACTTGTTTTCGATCAATTCTGTGTGAATTAGTTTCATTAATTTCATGGCTATAATCGATTTTTGCAAGTTTTTCTTGATTTTCAGCGGTTTGCGCCAGATCTGAACTTTGTGCTAGTTCATCTGGTTTGCTCGAGGTCATCCAGTGCATCTGCGTCTTCAGGTTGTTTTCTCGATCAGTTCAGCTTTTCGCTTTGTGTTCATCACGCAAAGTGAACTTTGCGTCTCCCGTGCTTCAAGAAAAGATCAGTTTGCGTATTCCTCAGTTCACGAGAAATAGTTTGTGCCATCATCTCACACAAAGTTTCAGTTTTGCGTTACTAGTACTTCACGCAAATCAAGTTTGCGCAATTGCCTTCTTACGCAAAGTCTCATTTGCGTCACTCATTACTCGCGAGAATCCGAGTTTGCGTCTCATCCAGCTTGAGAAAAGTTCAGTTCTCGTCTTCCTCTGCTCACGCAAAGAGTGATTTGCGCTTCCTCTAACTCACGCAAAGTCATTGTCTTCTCACGAAAACTCAAGTTTGCTTTATTGTCTTCTCATGCAAAGTCAATTTGCGTCTTCTGTTTATCACGCAAAGCTAAGTTCTCGCTATTAGTGCATCACGCAAGAGAGGTTCTCGTCTTCAACGAGTCACGCAAACCTAGTTTGCGCTATTGGCTTCTCACGCGAATTCCCAGTTTGCGCTATCTGCCTATCACGTAAACTTCTAGTTTGCGCCAACTCTTCTGCATTCCAGACTTAGATTTTTTCTGTTGATATGGATTCTACAAAATTTGCATATCAAGCTCAGTTTTATAAAAAAGATCTCATGATGTCATTGGGTTCAGAAAATCGTCCTCCGGTGCTGATTGATGAAAATGAGTTTACACAGTGGCAAGATAGGTTCCTGAATTTTATAGAGCGTCAAAAGAACGAAAATGACATGATGAACATTCTATCTGAAGGACCTTTTGAAAAACCCAAGTTGGCTTCTGGATTATATAAGCCTACCAAAGAATATTCACCTGACGAGTTATCGGAGTATCAAGTTGATCGTGATATAAAGGCGAATCTGATGCTAGCCTTGCCAAACTCTATCTACAACAGGATTGATTGTTTCAAAAATCATCCTAATCTTATGTGGCAACAGCTAGAAAAGATTATGCTTGGTTTTTCTGTAGCTACTCAACTGCGACATACTCAGTACATGAATAACTTTGAAGAATTCAAAGCCAAGGATGGGGAGCCAATAAAAACTGTGTATGACAAATTATGTGCCGTGATAAATGATTTGAGAAAAATAAAAGTGGAAAAGACTGAGCTTGAGACAAATCTGAAATTCCTCAATGCGCTTCAACCTGAATGGAACAAATCTTGCCATCGCTTGAGGAATGATGTCAGAATTTCTTCCATGCAAATCCAAGAGATGTTTGAGATCTTGCTGACAGATGAGTGTATAGTCACTGAGAAGAAGGCCAAACTGGAGAAGAACAAGAAATCAGTGGACCCGGTTGCTCTTCTAACGAGCAATCTGGCTAATCAAGCATTGTCTGATAATGCTTACAACGGGGCTACTGATGACAATGGCGAGGCCCTAGAGAAAGCTATGATCCTTCTCTCACAACATTATCAGAAAAAGTTCCAACCACGGTCGGGTTCCAATACTCCCCACTTCACTTCTGGATCCAAGAATGCTCAAGTGCCCGAGGCAAAGAAACCTACTGCATGTTACAACTGTGGTAAGTCGGGTCATTTTTCAAAGGAGTGTCGAGTGAAGAAGGTTCGGGATTCGGCATACTATCGGAAGAAACTGGAACTTGCCGAGAAAAGAGAGAATGGAACAGCTTTACTAGCAGAAGAAGAGTTTTGGCTGGATCATTCTGAAGACGAAGCTGATAATATCGAGACTGCTCAGATGTGCTTTATTGGAGATGATCAGTCTAATGATGATGATTCTGACACTGATGAAGATGAGGTATATTTTGAGTTTGATTTTAATTTCATTTCCTCTCAAATGAACATTATCATAACTGCTTTGCATGATCTTCGTTTAAAGTTATTATCTGAAAAGGACTTAAATACAGAAAAGTCAGATTTGATTGACAAATTGAAAATTTCTTTGAAAGATGAAAAATCTATTTTGGAAAATACAAAAAACATCTTTCAAAAGAAATTAGATGATTTGGAAAAATCAAATAAGTCTTATCTTGAATCTTTGACTGAAATGACCATTTTAAAAGATAGTTTTTCGGATAAAATAAATAAATTAGAAGAAAAGTTATATCGAAGGAACCAATCTGAGCAAACAATTTTTATGAATAAACCAAGGAGTGATGAAGCTTTAAAAGAAAAATGGGGACTTGGTTTTAAAAATCCACATTGTTTAAACAATGCGATTGAAAAATCCCCTACTTTATATAAATACGATTATCTAACTCTTGCTCAATATGCTCCTCAATTTAAAATTGATTGGATGAATGAGAAGCAAGTATTAGAAATCAAAAATGAGAAAAGGATGAATAACAAGAAAAAGGAAATTCCTTTTGTTTATACGTATGAAAATGCAAAATATTTTCCTGATAAATCAAGGAAAGGCAGAAAAGGTTTTAATGGAATATCTCCCGTCATGTCTTCAGTATCTGATGATTTTGTTGATATTTTTGCCAATAAATCTGATAAGGAAAATATTTCTCTAATCATTTATGATTCTAAGAAATATACTCCTCCTTTAATATTAGAAGGCAAAATCATTGATCTTGAAGATAAGATGGCAGATCAAAATATTTTAAAAGAAATTGAATCTGATATTATTCTTTCTTTCATGACATCTAGTCTTGAAGAAAATTTATTTTCTCAAAAACAAGATTCTATTTCTAGCCTTTATTCTGATTGTCAAGTAAACAAAATGGAAGTTTCTAAATTTGATATATTTTCTCAAAATAATTCTGACTCTGATGTATGTTCAGATTTATTGTCTGATCAGATTGGTTGCTTAGGTAAAATTATTTCTTCTGATTTAAATATTAAATCCCAAATTCTTGATGACTCTTTTACGCTAAATGATCAGTATTATAAACCAAAGTGTAAACGAAGAAGGTCAAAAAAGTCAAAGAAACAAGATAAAATAATTTCTGATAATTCTAATTCTTCTGCTTCAAATCTTTCAGATAGGACTTTGAGCGCGCGTTCAAAGCAGATTTGGAGAGCGAAGCGGATATCGGATGAATTTCATACTGATGGGGATAGATATGTAGACAAACATTATAAAAGTGATTCATTTGCTTCTTGTAATAAAATTTCCAAATATTCAATAAAGCAAATGATTCGAATTTCAAAAGATGTCTCATATTCTTCCTCTGATTCTAGTTCAGATGATTATGCTTTGTATTCATCTGATGACTGTGCTTATTTTTCTGATAATCTTTCTCGTGCTTTAACTGTCAAATCTAACAAATATACCTCCACAAGAACTGCAACTAACATTCATGGACCCAAATACCAGTGGGTACCAAAGCCGAAAATTGATTATGTGTTGCAAGCATCAAATGTCAAGGGGGAGTAAGAGAAATTTGGTTTCTGAGTAATTTAGCTCAGAACCCGTGCTTCAAAGACATGACTTCTAGACATGTCAGTCTAGGACTCGTTCTTCAATGCTTTAAGCTTCTGTCTAATGAGAAACTGTGAGTACATCTACTTATATTCCGCTGCATTTATCTCTGTTAATGATGTTGTTCCAGTTTTCTCATATTTTTAAAGAATCTGAGCTATTTTATTCAAACTCCTGAATTTGTTCAACCCAAATTTTTCAAATGAGTCACAAATTTTTTATACATTATGTGAAAGATAATATTATTGAATTATATTTTGTTTTAACTGAATATAAACTTGCCGATCAAATGTTTCTATTTTCAAATCTCGGCATGTTGTTTTTTAAAAGTTTAAACCTTTCCAAATTTTATTCTATAAAGTAAAAGTTTTACAATTTTCTTTCTTTTGAATAAAATGTGTGTCTAGGATAAATTTTCAAGTTGCTTTGTTTATATTAAAGTTTTTATATGTTCAAATTTCAAGTCTAACAAAAGTCGAAAAGTCAGCAACATGTTTGTAGCTTTTGATAATGCTTTAAAGTTGTGTGATTCGGAATATTTATAGTTTACAATGCTTAGAAAACCTAAAAAGTCGAAATTTTGGATTGTAATGAAAATATGGGCTAAGCACATAGATGTAAAACCTTGTGTTTGAGATGATTATTAAATTCTTATAAATCAGAAATTTCTAAGTTTAAAAGTTTGTACCTGTGACCTTTCTGGTTTGTGAAAGTAAGTTATGTGGGATGCTTGTCATCTGGTCCCCTAAGGTCAATTGATCTGGGAGTGATCGAACCCAAATCCTTCTATAGAATCAGATCGAAAGTCATGTTCTACTGGTATGAATGGGTTTAGGATGTGTCGATGTAGCCTTTCTGATCTGGGAAAGTAAGTTCCAAGGGGTGCTTGACACCTAGTCCGCTAAGGCCAACTGGTCTGGGAGCGGCTGACCCAAATCCTGCAATAGGGTCAGATAGAAAGTTACGTTTACGGCATGTTCTTTACTTAATAAACTTGTTGATTAAAAAGATGCCAAAGAGCACACTCATGTTAAGATGCCATAGTGCACAATGCTAAAAGATGCCAATGAGCACACATCTCATGATACTTGGTGATATGTTTGAGTTGTAATAAACCTGTAAATTTATGAAAGTCTGAATTTTTGATGGATTAGTGTGATTACATGCAAAGTTCTTTATTATATTTTTTGAATTGCATTTTCTTGAAGCTAATCGGAGTTTACAAGCGAGCACACTGAATAGATTGATAAAAGTTTTTGAAACTGAACATGTCTTAACTTGATATGCAATAAAACTTGTTTCTGTATCCAAAAGCATACATTTGATTTCATCTGATGGATTTTATTGTGATATTTTACTAAGTAGAATTCTATTTGTTTATGTTTAATTTTTTATATATTTAGTCGTTTCAAAATATATATTCAGTTTATTTTTCTTTCTACATTGATGTTTCAATTCTTGTGTTCTCATATCTTTTAAATGGGTTTGTTCATTATTCAAGGGAGAGTGAATAAGGAGAATTTTCTTAATGATCTTATCTGTTTTCGAGGGGGAGTATCTGATTCTCTATATGAATGCTAACTTGAATTGTTATATTTAGTGCATTTGTGTAGGGGGAGTCAAAGAGCTTATCATGTGCTATTTTTTCAGACTCCAAGTCATGTTTGCGCCACAAGTTGGTAGAGCAAAGCTTCGTTTGCGCCAACAACTTCTAGCGCAAAACTAGATTTGCGCCTCCTTCGGCTAGCGCAAAACAAGCTTTGCGCTTCCTTCTGTTAGCGCAAATCAATCTTTGTGCCACCAGTGTGTAGCGCAAATCTTCCTTCTTTCTCTTTTACTCTGATTTTGCAGATCTTAAGTTGTCTCGTCTCCAACATTTGCATGACCAAGTTGATCCAGATCATCAAGGTCATGAGGGGGAGAAGTTAAGGAGAAGTTAAAGAGACAAAGAGTTCAAACGTTCAAACGTATATCTGTTGATCAAGATTCGCTCAAGATTCTATTTTTCTCAGCCATACTAGTCTTTTTGCTGTTCAAGCTCCGATCACCACAAATTCTTCAAGTTCATTTAAAAGAGGTATATCGTCTAGAGCACAAGTTGTTGAACCAATTGTTCCTTCAAGTTTATTCAAACTGGTCCAGTCTTGTCAAGACAGCAAAGACAACTCAATCTGAAAGATGCTGAGAAGAAAAAAAATTTAAGTCAGAAAGCTGCTTCGCAAAGTCGCTTAGATGGTCCGTGCTGATTTAGAAGATGGTTTTTGAAGACCACATCGCCAATGATTACTAAGGGGAGATTGTTAAGTCTGATTTTATAGTAATCATTGTATTTATAGGCTTGGTCTTATACTGTGTTTAGAGTCTTATATTGTGTTGTATAAGCCAAGGGTATTTAAGTCCCTTTGGTCCTTGTGTCTTGTAACACTTCACGCATATTCAATACGATAACTCATCTTGCGCTTTACTCTCTCTCTACTTTCTCTCTCTAGGATTTAGAGATCTTGGATTATCAATTGTTTTACCTCCGGGCACGAGACTAGGGCGTGGTCCACCGATTCAACCAATTCATCACATCTTGGACACAAAACCGAATGTAAATTTATTCCCATTCGATCCAAAACCGATCGACATGGAATTCTTTCTCTTATAACTCTCCAAATGAAAACACATGCCTTTTTTGGGATGATTTTCATCCACTTTGTAGGTTCCACCGATCCGTTATCATTTGGTCTTCCCTCTTCTATAAGCTCTTTTAATTTCTTGACATTGAAACCTTTTGACTCGTCTAGTGACCATTCCATTTTGTCTTCGCGCCCTCTTTCAAGATGGATTTCTTCTAGTCTTCGAGTGAGATTCTCCAACTCTCCGATTTCCCTCCCCCTCGGTGGTCTTCTCCATTTCCATTCCCAATTCCACGACTCTTCCGACCACTTTCCTCTTTCCGCGACCTTTGCTTCTTGATCCATTTCCAAGCGGTAAAGTCTACCGATATCTTCTTTTAAAGTCCTTGGGCCCGTCCATAATTCTGTCCAGAAGCTTGTGTTCTTCCCGTCTCCAACTTTCTTTCGGAATAAATTTGTGAACGCGACTCCGTTATTGTCCATTTCCGCTCCAATCCGGGCTATTTTGCTCCAAACTGTGCCTGTACCAATACTAAACGTATGGTTATCAAACAACCCCCCCCCCAGATGCTTTTAATTATTTTTATCCTAAACGCTTTTTTTTTCGTTTCGGAATCACCACCACCACTTTCCCAAAAGAGCCCAATTGACCGATTTCATACTACCAATATTTAAACCCCCTTTACTAAAACTCATCATCGAATTCTCCCATCTCACCCATACTAAGCCTTTCTTTTCGCTCTAACCGACACCCCCCCCCCAAAAAAAAAAAAAGAATCTACATCTCAACCTTTCCAACTCTTTTAAAACTCCGCTCGGGGCTCGATACAACGAAAAGAAGTACAAAGGTAAACTTCCCAATACCGACTTAACCAAGGTCAATCGACTGCCAAAGGAGATTACTTTTGCTTTCCACGATGCTAGCCTTTTCTTTACTTTCTCAATTGCCGGTCCCCAATAATCCAACCGGTCATTGAGCCTCCCACCGGGAGTCCTAAGTATGTAAAAGGAAGGGAACCCGGGCCACACCCTAAGCTTCTTGCCCAACTTTGAACTTCTTCCTCCGACACTCCCAAACCATATATTCTACTTTTGCTAACATTGATTTTTAAACCCGACATCAAATGAAAACACTTTAGGATTTGTAGAAGGTTTTTGAGATTATTTAAGCTCCACTTACCAAAGAAAATGGCGTCATCCGCGTATTGAAGATGCGAGATTGGGATATTATTGGATCCCACTTTGATGCTTTCGTATAAATCCTTTTTTTTCCGCTTCAATCATTATCAAGTGTAAGCTTTCGGCCACAATGAGGAATAGGAACGGTGCCAAGGGGTCGCCTTTCCGCAAGCCTCTACCCATCAAGAATTCCTTCGTTGGGCTTCGTTAACGAGGATAGACATCGATGCGGAATGAAGGTAAGCCTTTATCCACATGACCCATTTGTCACAAAATCCCATTTTATGCAAGCTATCGATCAAGAATTCCCACTCCACACAATCGTAAGCTTTTTCGATGTCCACCTTGAAAATCAACCCTTTTTTTTCTTCTTTCGCATAAAATCGATCACTTTGTTTGCAATGAGAATCCCGTCAAGGATGGACCGACCTTTCACAAACGCGCTTTGGGTATCACTAATTACCTTTGCCATCACGGTTTTTATTCTTTCCGCTAATACCTTTGATATTATCTTATAGTAAATACCGATTAGGCTAATTGGCCTAAATTCGCCTAAACTTGTCGGGCTTGCAACTTTGGGAATCAAGGTGAGGAAAGAAGCATTACATCCCCAACTAATCTCTCCATTATCATCGAACCACCTTAACGCTCTCATGATATCATCTTTAATCATATCCCAAAATATTTTTATAAACCCTATAGTAAAGCCATCCGGACCCGGTGCTTTATTTGTCCCGCAGTTTCGAATCGTGATCAAAACTTCCTCTTCGTCGAACGGCCACTCTAAGACATCGGCATCCTCTTTTGACAGCTTTTTAAACTTTTCTTCATGTAGAAACGCCCCCCCCCCCCCCCCCGATCTTCTTGACGAGAATTTTTCTATAAAAAACTCGAACGCAAAATTCTTAATTGAGTTTGGTTCGTCCGTCCAACCCGAATTCGTATTCAAGCCTCTAATTGAATTCTTTCTCTCTCTATACTTCATTGCGACATGAAATAGCTTGGAACGTGCTTGAATCCAACTTTCTCGCCATTCCGAGCTTCTTTTCTTCCAAATCAAGCCACTTTGTACGTGCTTGAATCCAACTTTCTCTATTTCCTTCATTCCATCCTATTTGTTCCGCCTCTTCTTCCTTTTTGGATGTCTCTTCTTTCCATTTCCCCAACTCTTTTTCTAAATTTCCGAACTTCGCTTTTGCCCAAATTCTAATGGCTTCTTTCACGTTTTTTAGCATACCTTGAAAAACAAAATCCGACCGATTTGAATGTACGATTTTTTCTCCATGTAGATTTCACCAACTCCTCTAGCCTGTCCTCTTTCATCCACGAGTCGAAGAATTTGAACGGTTTCGGTCCAAAATTATTCCTATCTTCATAAAGCATAATAGGGACATGGTCCGACCACTTTCTCTCCAGCACTTTTACCCCCCAATTACTCCCCGAATACCCGAAGTCACTCGACACAAGGAAGCGATCTAATTTACTAAACTTCAACCCATCATCACTAATTCTCGTAAACTTTCTCCCACACATCGGAACTTCTATCAAGTGACTTATGTTAATAAAATCATTGAATTCTTTTACCCCCCCCCCTTGGATTCGTGTTTGAATTCAATCTCTCGTGATCCCCCCGTACCTCGTTAAAGTCCCCAAATAAACACCATTTCACTTCATCCCTTCCTACGAGTTTTTCTAGCCCTCCCCACAATTCCATTCTACCTTTGAGATCATTCGGGCCGTACACATTTACTAACCCAACCTTACCTTCTATTCCAACCCACGATCCTATCACCGCCAAGAAGGTCGGGTCTTCAATAAAGTAATTGCAATCGAACGATTTTTTATCCCATATAGTAACAATTCCTCATGAGTTACCTATGGCATCAACCTTCGCAAAGTCTACATCGTCTCCATCCCAAATTGCTCTAATTTGAACAAGGTCCCAATTTTTTATTTTCGTTTCTTGAATTCCCAGCAGGCTAGGTTTTTTAGTTCTACAGATTTCTCTTACCCAAGCTTTTTTTCCACTCGACCCTAATCCCCTCACATTTACAGAGATAAGATTCATAATGAAATTTTTGGATTTCGATACTTACCTGAAGTGATTTCGCCATCTGCCATTGAAGTCTCTTTCCCGGTATTCGAACTTTGAGGTTTTTCCCAAACCATCCCAATCGTATTCCCGAATTGCTCCACTCCTTCCGATTCATCTATGTTATTTAATTCATTTGATACTGACGTGTGAAAGACCGCTGCTACTAACTCCGACCATGGTTTATTCTTCCTCGTTTTCTTGCTGATACCCATATTGGAACCTTTCCTCAGTCCCATCTTTTTATTATTCAAGCTGGCCATTTGCTTAAGTATATGAAAACTAACTTTCCCACGCCCGTAACTATATGAATCCACCCTTTTTCCTTTCGATTTCTCTCCGATTGCCTTCTGCGTATAGATTGTTTCTTCCAATCGATTAGTTGCTCTATCGCCTTCCACTGGAGTCGATGATCCTTCTTCAACAGTATTTGGGCTAGACTTTTTTGTGTAGTTCTCACCTTCTTGGGCCTTCCATTTCCTGGAGCCTCACTTTGTTAGTTTTCCTCAGGCCCACCTTCACTACCTTCCAAATGTGCCAAGGACTCTGATCCATTTATCTTCTCCTCCCTTATTTCCCACTTGGGCTTTGGTGTTGGCCCAATGTGACTATCTTTTTTATTTAAATTATCTTCATTACCATTTTTAATTTCTTTTTGATCGTGCCCCTGTAATTCATTTACAACTGAAACCCCCACTTTATTGGGACCCTCCCCATAATTATTGTGCATTGGAAACTCCTCCCTCCTTAATTCGGTCACCCTTTCGCCTTCCATCTTTCTTCCTTCTTCCTCGCTGCCGGTAACATTTTTCCGGTCAGATTCGTCGGAGTCTCCTCCCTCCTTTGCATTTTTTTGGCCTTTTACCGAGGCTTCTCCTTCTTCCGTATCTGTAACACCCATAAATTTCGGTAAGTAAATGTCACCCGGATATTTCTATGACTTGTAAACAGGGGGGTTTTGTTGGGGAATGCATTGTTTAAAGTCCCTCGGAGTATCGGGAGTATTGGCGTTGAAAAAGTCGAATTTTCGGAGTTTGGGGGGAGTGGGGCGACAGTGCCCGGCGACTGTGCCAAAGGGCACAATCGCGTGGCATAGTCGTGGGGACCCCACCCCTTGCGGTACAAGTGGGGCGATTGTGCCCCTGCGACAGTGACCATGTCAAGGTCGCGGGGCACTATCGCGAGCGGGGGTCAGGGCATTAAAATGTCCGAATTCTCACAATTTTTTCTCATTTCTCATTTCTATCTTCTTCCCTTTTCTCTCCCAAACCCTAAAACTGAACCCTAACCCATTTTGATGGTTTTTCCCCCTTGAACCACATGATTCTAAATCATCTAGCTGGTTGGAACCTTGAACCACAAAACCTCCATCTTCATCTTCCTCATCAAGTTCTTTCGGTTGGGAGCTCGGGTTGAAGTGTTGGGTCGGGTGTTCTCGGAAGCCTCTTTGTCTTCAAGGGTAAGTTTTCTTGTGATAAGGTTATAAATGCTCCATTGATGGTTTCTTAGTGTTCGGTTTCTCAAATATTGGATTTGTTGGTTTTGGAGAAATTAGGGTTTTGATCTCATTTGGGGATTTTGATATATATGTTTGGGAAATGATTATAAGTGATTGATTATATGTTTTGATGGTTGGAAACTTATGGATCTAGGTTTTGGAAGTTTTGCTTGAAGATTCAAGTTTCTTCAAAGGAGCTCAAAGTGGGGTAAAATCTAGATTTAGCCTAAATCTAGCAAGGTGAGTTCAAGTTGATTTGTTAAAACAGTGTACATGCCAAAATGTGTATTTTGAAGTAAAAAGGTGTTTTACTTGGTATTTGTCAAAGTGTGAGTATTTTGATAAGTTTTCATATTTGGTAAACTTTGGTTGTGTTAACCTCATAAAATGCTCATATTTGGGTTCCTAGCAATTTTGCACAAATAGAATCCGTTTCATGGGTTATGCATCTTTGATGATTTTTGTACCAACAAAGTCTATTTCACGTCATATGCATTTTGGGTATATTTGCATTCATAAAACCGTTGGAAAATCTGTGGTCCCAATACGTGTTGAGTTTTGGGTTAACCACATCTTTGGGGTATGTGTCTTCATAAATGTTGTTTAAAGACATTTCATTATTTGGAGGACGTTAACTGTTGGTCAAAAGGATTTTGAGCATTTTAGCTCGGTACTGGCGTAAATGAGTATTAAGGACACTTGTCCGGTTTTAATGGCTCGATTTAGAGTCCAAAAATATGGTTTACATCTCAATGCATTTTATTTCAAATTCATTATAAGTACAGGCTCGAGTATTGTAGTCATTCATGAGTAGTCGTGTATTTTAGACTATGTTGCATTGGATCCATAGGCACGTAAGTCAGTCTTATTTGATGGTCAATTGGGTGGTACGGGGTTGGACTCCGGGACTCATGTTTTATGACCGAAACTTGACAAGGAGGGACTAGGAAGGTTGAGTCTGGATAGTGCTGCCTGGGCGGTGAGTATTGTGACCCCCGTCATTTCTTTATTGGGGAATTTCCTCTGTTGTAGTCCCCGGGGCCTTTTGGGGTGGAGTTCTTTGTAACGGCCACCAAGGTCAATGTCCTCTCATGGTGAACTTGTCAAGAGGTCGTAGGGGCACTTGGGTCGCGGGTCGTGAAGTGTCATGCGATCAACGTTGTTGAGTGGCATACTTTGTGTTCCTCCGCTCTCAACGGATACGGGTACCCCCCGTTGTCGGCCTGTTGCATTTTGGGTAATTAATTGTCCATACTTTAATAATTGGATTTCATTCTATTTTATGGTCGTGTGAGTATTAATTCGAGTACAGGTTTTCAATGACGTACCATATCTTTTTGAATTGCTTTCCTCTATTCAAGGGTCGAGTATTATGTCCCGCCCGTGTTTTGGGTGTTTTGGGATATGAAGTGTTATCCACATTTTCGCAACTGAGTGTCAAACTATGATCCCGTTTGGGTGAGTTATGCGTTGCATAGTGTTATAAGAATGAGCGTTTAAAGGCATCGACTTTAAAAGTGCATATTATGGGAAATGTGTCGTTTCCATTTTAAAGTATATTATTTCGAAAAATCTTGCTTTAGACTAAATTCCTTTCTTTTAAGTATATATTCTTCTATGTTAAAACTCTTGAGCTCACTAGGCGTTAAGCCTAACCTTTTTATTTGTCGGCATGTGCATCAGGTTCCAGATGGGGGTTTGGTTCTAGCTGTCCCAAGAAGAGATGTGCTTAGTTCTCCCGAGTGTAAGTTAGTGAAGACTTCCGCAGTTTGGAGATAGTGACTTTTATTGGGTTTTAGTAGCACCCGTCCTTATTATAAACCGTATGTATAGAATGAATGTGTGTGTTGAGGTTAAATAATAAATTGTGGTTGTAGATGATTCTTTTATAGGTGTATTTAGAAAATTTTAAATTAGTTGCTATTTCCGGAATTCAGGGTGTTACAGTATCTCCTATCCATGTCTCCTCCACCCCCAGTCCTCTTCTAAAAGCCTATCGTCTTCCGACCATTGAGACGGTATTGTCGACCCGTCTTCCTCCCCTCCGCTACTTGATAAACCATCTTCCTCCCTTTCCCATTCGATAGTGTCCAATAGACTAATTTCTTCTTCCTCGACCTTAATCAGTAGTAAAATTCCCCCACTTTTATGCCTTTTAGACTATTGATCGTCGATAAGATATGAGTGCTTACCAAAACCTTGCCCCATGCTAGGTTATTACTTTCTTCCAGATCACAATCCATTGTTTTCAGAACTTTTCCCCATTTTTCCGCTATTGCCGTAAAGATTTCCTTCTTCTATCCGTGAAGCGGAACTCCTATAATTTTGATCCAGCCTAATCTTTCAGAATTACGATACCCTACCGACCACTTACGGAGATTATCGATCCAGTAATGGATTCCATGCAGCTTATTATTAAGAACTTTTTTTAACGATTCCTCCCCTTCGAATCTTAACAAAATCTGACATCCCCCCAGGTATTTTCCAATGGAATCTTCATGCTTACATAAGTGTCGAATGGCCGCTATGTTATCTGCAGATTTCATACTCCCTACTAAACACCATTTCAATAATTCCATTGCTTTACTATCTCCCGTCCATGATCCGATAACTTCTTCGACCTCCTCCTTTATCGTGGGTTATTTTTTTTTTTATCGGCGGCATTACTCTTGAGAACTTGTGCGTATGATTTTTTGCCTACTCCGTCTAACCTGCCGCTCTGCACAAAAGTCCTCCCGACTTCTTGATTCATCATCTCCTTTTTCCGAAGGTGTTTCCCATTATCAAACTTTTCCTCGTCCCTCCCTCTGTTTGCTACGAAAACACGAAGTCTAAACGAGCCAATCCATATATTGTTTAACTTCTTTCCCAACGCCTGGACATCTCCGTTTTTTCTGAAGCGTACGAACCCGAATGTTTTTCCATTCATCAGTCGTTTCCTTGCCATATAAACATCCGATAACTCGCCATACCTCCTGAATATTTTCCATAACACTCCCTCTTCCAACTTTTCCGGGAAGTTAAAAAACAGAAAGGAAATCTCCCTTGGATGCTTGTTGAACTTAGTTTCGCCGGAATGTTCATCTCCCTTGGATGCTTGTTGAACTTATTTTATCCAAAATCTTTAATGTATTGTTGTGTTACATTCACAACATGTTCGTGTACGCATGTTTCTCTTTCCACCAAAAAATAGAGGTTATGTGTTCAAGATTTTATCCATACTATATTATAAAGCACAGATAAAAAACTCTTAAAAACAATTTTCTAAAGCATAATGTACTGTTATTTAATGTTAATTACTTAAAATCTCTTAAAAACAATCATTAAAACTTTATATAATACATTTAATGTTATTTATTAACTTTCAATCGTTATCTCTAACCACTTTAACTCTTCTAAAATCACTTCCCATTTTAATCTCCTAAAATCACTCTCCTGCATAATTAAATACGATAAAAATCAAAATTTAAATATAAAAAATCTAAAATATAATTAAGAAAATCTAACAGAATATTAAATGTTTATTTTAAAAAAAATATTATATTATTAAATCTAAAATAAATTACATTATTATTAAATTTCTATACTATATTATAAAGCACATATAAAAAACTATTAAAAACAATTGCTAAAAGTTAATGTACCGTTATTTAATGTTAATTACTTAAAATCTCTTAAAAACAACAATTAAAGCTTTATATACTACATTTAATGTTATTTGTTAACTTTCAATCGTTATCTCTAACCATTTACCTCCCTCAAAATCACTCCCCGTTTTAATCCCCTAAAATCACTCCACATTTTAATCCCCTAACCACTTTAACTCCCCTAAAATCACTTCCCATTTTAATCCCTAAAATCACTCCCCTACATAATTAAATAAAGAATAAAAATCAAATTTTAAATATAAAAATAAAAAATATAATTAATAAAATCTAAGAGAATATTTAATGTTTATTTTAGAAAAACATTATATTATTAAATCTAAAATAAATTACATTATTATTAAACTTTTATACTATATGATAAAGCATATATAAAAAATTATTAAAAACAATTGCTAAAGGTTAATGTACCATTATTTAATGTTAATTATTTAAAATCTTTTAAAAACAATCATTAAAGTTTTATGTATTACATTTAATGTTATTTATAACCACTTTAACTCCTATAAAATCACTCCCCATTTCAATCCCTAAAATCACTCCCTGCATAATTAAATACAGAATAAAAATCAAATTTTAAATATAAAAAATCTAAAATATAATTATAAAAATATAACATAATATTTAATGTTTATTTAAAAAAACATTATATTATTAAATGTAAAATAAATTACATTATTGTTAAACTATCAAAAAACTTTTAAAAACAAGTTTTTATGCATTAAGTACTGTTTATTGATATACATTATCTAATATTCAAGATTACAAGTAATCATGCATGAGTACAAATTTTCTAAAGTTATATGTTTGAATTCATAACTAACTAATAAACATAATCAAAACAGAATAAACATCTCAATTTAAATATAAGAATTTAAAATATATAAGATAATCATTGAATTCTAACAAAATATTAATTTGTTTTTGTATAAAAAGCATGATATTATTAAGCATAAAATAAACAAATTTATAAAAAAATCATTATCACACTCTCAAAATCATCCAAAATCGTACCGTAAATCGATAAAAAATAAAAGGAAACATTAAAATCATAATGTATCTAACTGGATTGTGCGAGTACGATTCTAGTCAAGATCAATAAAAACACTTTTCAAAATTGAGAAAATTGAGATTCTTGACAATTTTCTACTTTAATAGATTCTTTAAACTAGAGAGAGAACGTGAAATTCTTTGAATGTGGATATCCCCAAAATTGACTATTATTAAAGAGATATTTTTTTATTATAAACTCACTAATAATAAACATTGAAATTAAATGTTTTTGAGAAAAAAATTATTATTTTAAATATTATGAGATATTTGAGATATTTTAAATATAGTTAATGATGTAATATCTAAATGCAAACCTATTGAAGTTGGATATGATTTTTTATATATTTAAAATTTTGATTTTATATTTAAAGAACATATTAGATGTACTTATATAATTGGTTTTAAAAATTCTCTAACAACACAAAAAACGTTAAAATATTATATCATACATTTTGAAACCAGATATAAATTTGTAGGTGTTATCTATACTATATTATAAAAACGGTATAAAAAATCTTAATTACAATATTTTAAGCACAAGTTACAACTAATTAAAGCCAATTACTTAATTTACAATTTCTCAATGCTTTGGTATAATATTTTCAAGCACAGTATCTCACATAATCATCTATTTGTGGAATGGATACTCATTTATTAATATAACTATATGTTTTTTTGGTGGAGAATTTTATAAAATAGATTTTATATTAGCATAATCTATTTTAAATGTAGATTTTACATTTAAATCTATATTAATGAGATGTAATATAAAATCTTTTTTCTTCTGTATTTTTTTATATTACATCTCATAATGATTTTTCCATATTTTATTTTATAAAATATTTTTCCATATTTTATTTTATAAAATCTTTTTACATAATGAGATGTAATATAAACTTTTTTTTCTTCCGTATTTTTTTGCTAATATAAAATCTACACGTATTTTATATTAGCATAATATAAAATCTACACGTATTTTTTTTCACGAGCATTAAAAGAAGAAAAAAGAAGGTTGATATTAATTAAAAATAAAAAATAACGAGATACACTTATAAATTATCGTATTCTTTAAAATAAAAATATTTCGCAATAATTTCCAAATTAACCAAGTGTAAAGAAAATAAAATAGAAACGATGTAGATATAAAAATATTCTTCCATATTTTTAATATATTTACATTTAAATGTAAAATCGAAAATGAAAATAAAAGATTTTAAAATATTCTCTACATTCACTATAAATATATATAGCTTCTCTATGTATCATCCGAGTACAAGAAGAAGACGAACGGTCGGGTGTCAATGGCGGAATAAGATATATATACATATCTCTATGTATCATCCCACAATCATATTTTTCGAAGTAGGGGAATAAGATATATATACATATCTTTATTTTTATCGATTAATACTATGAGGTTTTGAAGTCAATAGTCAGATAAATATGTTGTGAGACATGTCGTTTGAGTTTTAAATAATATAATACAAAACTAATACCAATATTATTGCACAAAGTCATAACAACAAACGATTAAGAATATATACAAGTTAACCACTTATGAAAATACATTCGTTTTTCACATTGTATTTCATTAACTGTTAACAGAGAAATTACGTTTCATTTTAACTCGGTTCAATATTCCAACAAAAAATTTATCCTCCCGTGCAATGCACGGGCCCAACACTAATATAAATGAAATAGTGTTGAAACAATTATTACATGATTTTATCTGAAGTAATTTATAGTGGGTAGATAGAAATAGAAGGTTGAAAACACATTTTTTTTGGTAGAAAGGACCCACTTACAAATATCACACATGAAATAAGTGATTAAAAAGGATCTTTCTTTTTTTGACGAAATTTCAACTATCACGGACTAAAATATAATTACCGTAAAATGTGAAGTTGTGAAAATATAAAGAGATAAAAGTGAATTGACCATCTTTTAACTTTATTTTTAGCAATCGAAGGGGTTGTTTGTTTTTTTAAAAATATCTTTTAATGACTCTTATGTCTTAATTATTCAGACATTTTTATACATCACCTCTTATTAATCATAACTAAATTAAGACTTTAGACCTCTTAAAAAACAAACGACACCGAAGTCCAAAATATTCAGATTTTTTAACGATTTGGTTTCCCGTTTAAACTTCTTCAAAATCTTGGCATTAGGTGACCGTATGTGAGATTGGATGACGGGTTTTTAAGTATCAAATTTGTTTTCTCGCCGATATTGTATACCAATAAACTACAATTGATGCAAAATCATATATCGTGTACCAATCAACTGTATTTAATACTAATCTAACGGGTACTAACTTTTCACAGTTAATACATGTTGGTATTGGTTTTATATGAAAACTTGTCGTTTTATTTAATTTTGAGTTTACAAGTAATGTATATCGTATTTAAGGGTTATTCATTACAGGAAATAAAAAACTTGCAAACATTAAGGTGTCGTTTGTTTTTTAAGAGGTCTGAAGTCTTATTTTAGTTATGATTAATAAGAGGTTGTGTGTAAAAAGGTCTGAACGATTCAGACTTAAAAGTCATTAAGAGGTTTTTAAAAAAAAACAAACAACCCCTAAATGTTCAAACAAAAAAGTTATACTTACAATACTTAATAGTCAAAATATTAAATTACAAAAAGTAATAAATGATTAAATAAGTTAGTACCATGATACTACCGTGTACTTAATTCTCAATATTGTGTAAAAAACCAAATTTGCATACTTTGATAGAGTACTATCAAACGACTGTAATTGATACCAATTAAATTGGTACCGATTTCATTCGTGCACTTGGTACACATGTTAGTTGGTTAGTTTGTTACAAAATTGCCTACCACTAGCTTTAAATTCTTTTTTACTTAGGACCTATTTATTAGCAGTTTAATGAGACTCATAACTTATTTGATTAACTATACATGACTATTTGATGATGGTTTAATTATATAGAAAGTGGCTTGTTCATTAAACAATATGGTTTTTAAAGGCGATAAAAGGAAGTTGTCGGATATGTTCGGGGACTTTCAATTACAAGCTTTCGAATGGATCACTAGAAGGGATAGCGAGATTGGCCTAGACTGGATGAGTTGGCTTTCGAACCCGGCTGAGGCGTAAGAGGGATGGTGCTTCGGGGATGGTTGTGTCTCATATTTGGCTCGACGATTCTGTTTCGTAATTGGTTTAGAGAGGATCTGTCTTGATGAAGATGGTTGTGTCTTGATTAGGTTGTTTTGGTGCCCTTCGTGGATGCTGTTCGGGGCTGTCCGACGGGTTCCCTGCCGTAGCAGTGGATGTTCGTGATCGCAGGGGTTGTTGTGACAATTTGCTCCTCGCAAACTTCTCATGCTCTGCTCCTATTTTGGTTTTGATTACTGTTTTTTGTTCGTTCTGTCGTTTGGTTTTGGTTGTGGACCTAGTGTGTTTCTTGTTTTCTGTTTCCAGTTGGTTATAAAATTGGTTTTGCTGTTGTTAAAAAAAAAATCAAATTTTCTCCAAACACATCCCTTCCAATTAAAAATACATGCTCCTTCCATCTATAGAATAACCCTTCCAAACAAAAATATTATCAATCTATATAGACAGATTAGTCTATATAGACAATTTTATTCATACAAGACTGAATAAAAAAACAACCAAACAATCGTTGCCTTCTTATAACAAAAGTTAAACTAGCTGGCATAAAACATGACTCAATTCCTCATTGCCATGTTCGGAGTGAATACTTCGGGTTTCAATTAGAGGAGGAAAAATACAATGAATTAAATTTGAGGGACGAAAGTCGTAGTTTACTCAAAAAAGACGACCATGTTGCAATTTAATCCAAATGTTAGGGACTAGAGTGTAATTAACTCAAAATATAATTATGAGAATAGGAAAATGAAAAGAAAAGGCAAAAGCTTCAATCAAATTCAATGTATCAAATCTACATACATTTTTGGTTTATTCGTGATTATATATATAAATAATTTTGCACGTTTATATTTTAATATTATTATATTTAACTTGTTTCGTAATGATTTATAAAAATTTAATTACTTTTCCAATTTTATTTTGTCATTTTGACAAATGAAATAATTTGAGGAGATGATATAGTTGAAGAAAGTTAGGTGTTCTTTGTTTTTCAAGAAATGCTAAATGGTGAAGTCTTAGGGTGCGTGTGGTTTGCGGGAATGGATTGGATTTCAAGTAAGGATTTGAATTTGGAGGGATTTGGATTTGGAAGGATTTGAAATACTGGCTCATTGCAAAGAATTTTCTAATCCATTAGGTTAAGAATTTTAAAGAGGTCAAAGGATTTCAAATCCGGTCAACAAATTTCATTCATGCAAACCAAACACAGGATTGGAATGGATTTGAAATCCAAATCCCTCCAAATCTATTTCAATCCCGCAAACCAAACGGGCCCTTATTTTACTATAGATATAAGAAATGGTGTTGAAATATGAAAGCAGAATCAATAAAACTGTTTGTTTTTAAAACTGATAAATGACTGGATGGGTGGAACTGTCTATTTTACTCCTTACAATATAAATTATATTTTTACTCATAAATATAAGATAACTATCAAGAAATTTTTTATAACTATTACACTTATTTTCAAACAACAAAATCTTAAATATTATTTATCTATTTTTAACAAGTTCTTTTGATTATTCATAATTATTATGAAAATTTATAAAACATAACTTATAATATGATAAATAATAGAATCAATAATCAAAGTTGATTTATTAACATATAATTATTTTTATTTTTAATTTAATTGTCTGTTAAATATTTGTAATAAATAAATTAATTAGCATAATAATTAAATTAATAACATCAAAAGTTTTAAAAAAATCGTACCTCATAAAAATGTCTATATATATATATATATATATATATATATATTGCAAAGTGAATAATGAAACTACAAAAAGATTTTAAGAAAATAGGACATTAAGGGTCTGTTTGTTAGCAACTTAATGAGCTTAATGAGACTCACAACTTATTCGGTCAGCTATACATGACTATTTGGTAGTGGCTTAATGATATAGAAAGTGGCTTATTCAATCAGCTTCAATGGGGGAGCTTTATGCAGAAAGCCAAGTTTTTTTCAAATTTCGTCATCCCAATTAAAAAACACGCTCCTTCCATCTATGAAAAAACATTACCAAACAAAAATCTTCTCAATCTATACAGACAGATTAATCCACACAGACAGCTTTATCCATACATGACTTAATAGAAAATCAACCAAACAGCCTCTAAGAGACTTATAAAACATTGGATTACCTCTTGTCCGATAAAAGGACGGTAATAGGTTTTAAGTTCTTATTGCAGAAAAAAAACAAACAATCTGATTAGCTTAACTTGTCCATAAAATATAAGTAGTAAATAAATATTTTTTTCCAAAAAACAAAACGACACGTAAGAGATCACAAGCTTAATGTTAATATATCATCAATTTTTTGATTTATATCATTAGTCAAAAGATTTAAAGTTTGTTCGTTATATAAAAATATCGTTTTGGGTTGGGAAAAAAAATGATGTCGGTGTTAAAAAAAAAGGCTTATTATTAATAGAGTAAATTATGGGTTTGGTCCCTAAGGTTTGTTATTTGCTATAGAATTGATCTTTATCTTTATTTTTTACAAAAGTACCCTCCTTCTATGTAATTTATTTTGGATTTTCTCCCTCACTCTAACCTCCATCCACCATTTCTGTTAAGCATGAGGGTAAAGTTGTAAGTTGACAACTTTTATTTATGTTAACATTTTTTTCAACAAACCCTTATACAACAGGGACCAAAATGTAACTATAGTAGGAATAAGTTTTGACTTTTTTGTTTATTTATCATTTAACTTTTTTAAATCAATAAGATTGAGCCCATGTTTTTGTATTGTTTTTTTTTTACCATTTAGGGGTTGTTCGGTTCATCTACCATTAAGTCATGTATATATAAATTTGTCTGTATTAATAATGAAGTATGTATAGATCTAGTAAAATTGGTGTTCGGTTGTAGAATTGACCAAACAATCTGAATGTTGAAAATGACTATTTTACCCTTTAGTTTACATTTTTTTTCAAATTTGATAAAACAACAAATTTTAGTTTTTATACAGCAAAGTACAAATCAAACTAGAACAAACAAATTATAAAATAACAATTTCATAAACAAATCATCAAACAATAAACCAAAATCTATGAACCCTAAATAAAAGAGCCCAAATATATAAGCCTTAAAAAAACCAGAATCACATCTGTTAAATTAAAAAAATACACAAAGGGGATGGATAAGAACACATCTGTAAAAAAAATAAAAAAACCACAAAGGGGAGAAGAACTACGGTTAGATTGTTTCCATGGCAAAGAAGAGGGCGGCGATGGCTAGGGTGAGGCAGCAACTACAGGTGCAGGCGATGGCGAGGAGGAAGGTCAGCGATGGCGAGGCAGCAGCTACGGTGCCGGTGATGGCGAGGCGGCAGCTACCGGTGTCGGCGATGACGAGGCAGCAGAGAAGGAACAACCTTTAGAAAGAGAGGGGAGATCGAGAGGTTTTTTCCAGGACATCGAGAAGGTACTTCATGGAGATCGATATGGTTTTTTCATGAGATCGAGTGGGTTTTTGTTACGTGACCAAGCCCATGCAACATTCCAAGCCCATGCAAAATCTCAGGCAGTAGAAGATGTCCACATACATGTTGGGTTAATTATTTAATTGGTCTATTTTAATTGTTGCTTTTGTTTTCCTTTTTGTCAGTTAGGGTTGTTCTAGAATAAAGGAGATTGAGGGGATGCCCACGTTTCTGTTACGTGACCAAGCCCATGCAACATTCCAAGCCCATGCAAAATCTCAGGCAGTAGAAGATGTCCACGTACATGTTGGGTTAATTATTTAATTGGTCTATTTTAATTGTTACTTTTGTTTTCCTTTTTGTCAGTTAGGGTTGTGCTAGAATAAAGGAGATTGAGGGGATGTCCACGTTTCCATGTTTTCACCATTTTAGGAAGTAGTGGTTTATGTATTTGTTCTCTTTTAAAAGAGAGATGTCTTATGTTTATGGATATACAGAAAATTGCCCCAAAAAAATCTCTCAACTCTATCTTGCTTCTTTCTCATTTTCCTTAGCCATTGTCATCACGATCGACCCACATCAGTTTTTTTTCACCAAGAACCATTTTAGTCTGGAGAGGTTTCCATGGCTCACCAAAGAAGAAAGAAAGGAAGATGAGGCGTCAATGGTGTTTTAGGAGGTTGGGGTCTTGGGGAGAAAGGGTAGTTTGGGGAAGTTAATATAATTTAATGGCTGAGTCTATAGGACATGGTTTTTGTAGCTGAGTGAATCAGCTATCGGCTGAGCGAATAAGCTCCTACCGAACAACTAGGTATGGCTGAGCGAATAAGCCATACCTGTTATACGACTCATTAAGTCGTTACCGAACAACCCCTTAGTATCTTTTGCATTTCTACTATAAATGTCTTCTTCCTCGGTGAACACCACCACTCATCGTCACCATTTAGACCGTCACCCATCAACCTGAGACCAATACCCAATCGCACCAAAGATCTTCTCCAGCATACCACCACCACCACCACCACTTGCAATGGAGCTACAACCGCCATATAAGACGAAACCAAATTTGGATGGAGATTAAACATCAATCAGAGAAACCAGAAATAGAGATGGGGGTTAACCGTCGTCATAAATCGAACTCAAGATTTGAGACCGTCTAAAACAAACCAAATTTGAAATTAAGGTTGGGGGGTGTTCTTTCGAAGTAGGGTTTGAAGTGAACATAGTTAGGACCATGGAAATCGAGGTGGGTGTGGGGGATTAATATAGTTAAATTTTGGACCCTGCTTTATAAACATTTGACATAAAATGTTAAAATAAAGAAAATTTGTCAACCTACAATTTTATGTTCGTGTTTAAAAGAAATGGTGGAGAACGTTAGGATGAGGGACCAAGTCCAATACAAATTGAATAGGTGGAGGATTTTTTTATAATAAATGAAGATAGAAAACCAATTCCATAACAAACGACAAACCTGAGGTAGGGGTGTAAATGAGACGAAACAACTCGCGAGCTACTCGAGATCGACTCGGTCAAAACTCAGTCAACACTCGACTCGAATAGGCTCGACTCGAACTCGAGCTCGACTCGATATACTAACGAGTCGAGTCGAGCAACCTCATACTCGACTCGATAAGCTCGTAAGATATTCGATATATAAGCAAAATAATAAAAATAATTAGTAATATTATTTTAATTTAATTGATGATATGATGATGATGATGATGATAATAATAATAATAATAATAATAATAATAATAATAATAATAATAATAATAATAATAATAATAATAATAATAATAATAATAATAATAATAAAAACAAACTCAAGTTTTAAAAAAAATGGAAAATGATAGTGTAAAAGATATAGGGTGTGTCTCTAATCCATCCCACATTGGTGGAATATAGAACCCAAAGCTTAGAACTCCACTATATATTGATCCTTCCCTCCCTTGTTTTTACATTCTTTGTTTTTGCTAAATGGCTTGAGCCTATGTGCTTGTTTTAATATGAGTACCCTTTAAAAGTGGGTTCATCTTGAGTTCTTTTAAGTATTAAACGAGTTCGAGCTTGATCTGAGTTCGAGTTCGAGCTTGATTCGAGTTTTCGAGCTCGAGTTCGAGCTTGATTTGAGTTTTCGAGCTTAAGTTCGAGTTGCGATTCGAGCTTGAAACGAGCTCGAGTTCGAGTTTAGAAATTGGTTATCGAATTCGAGTCGAGTTTGCATTTTCACTACTCGTGAGTTTTCGAGTCGAGTTCGAGCTTGATAATCGAGTTTCGAGTTTGAGTCGAGTATAATGATACTCGAACTCGACTCGCATCATTTACACCCCTAACCTGAGGGACCAAATCCTTAATTTACTCTTATTAATATTATGTTTTGAAAAATTATCAATCAGTAATCATCATATAAGTTTTTGGTAACAATAATTCAGTTGGTAAATTAAGGGGTCGTTTATCAAACACTTATCTGGGTAAACGTTTACCAAGTCACATTACTTTATCGGATGCATATGGCTAGGACCAAAAATCTTACCCAGTAAGAGCAAAAGAAAGGATCGATAGTCTTACCTGGTAAGTTAGGGTCATCGTATCTTACCATGGTTAGCGCTTACCAAGTAAATTGTTGCATACAATACCGTTTTTCTGGACTAAAAATCTTACCTGGTAAGTAAGTGATAATGTTGAATTTTACTGGTAATCATTTACCGGGTAAACGTTTGGTAAACAACACCTAAATAAATAATCTTTATTAATGTGTGTTCTGCATGTTTGGTACATAAAAATTACTTCATCCATCCTAAAATAAGTGTCCACAATAAAAAAAATGACATACAACCTTAAACATGCATAATTATTACATATTTTAGTTAACAAAATGACAACGTTACTAGGGGTGAGCATAACCGGGCACCCGCCTAAATTTCTTGGAACCGGAACCGACGGTTCCTGGAACGAAGGAACCAGAACCACTTACATCGGTTCTCTATATTTTGGAATCGGTCCCGGAACCGCTGGGAACCGGTTCCGGGTACCCGATTTCAATTTTTTAAAATTTTTTAACATTTCATACAATAAAAAGATAATTTTAACCTTTTAAGTCTAATGCAAACAACAAAGTACCAACTTAAAGTAATAAATACAACAAATAGTGAAAACTAATCAGATAAAAACTAATTATTACATAAACAAATTAGACACTGTCGAGTCTTGACAACAACATAATGACTTTCATAACTAGAAAACGGTCGTATAATGTGTAATGTTAAACTGTTAATTGTGAAAGTAACCCTAAATGGTAAATTGGTAATAGTTTTTTTTTAAAATATATAAAATTATTTTAAAAAAAACAGCAGGTACCCGTCAGTTCTGGTTCTGGGTACCCAGTGGGACCGGGTACCCGGTCCCGGCAGGTACCCAATGGGTAACGGTTCCAAAAAATGAGAACCATAACCGGAACCAGTCTTAATCAGTTCCGTATTTTAGGAACCGGAATCAGAACCAATCACATCGGTTCTGGTTCTGGAACCAGCAGGTCCGGAGCGGTTTCAGTTCCAAAGGCGGGTACTCAGTTCTGATGCTCACCCCAATTACTTTACCCTTAATTTATCTCTCTTTACACCTCCTAAATATTTGTGGAATTAATTATTTATTTTTTAAATTGGACATTTATTTGAGACAACCATAAAAAAAATAAAAATATTTATTTTGTGAGGCTCGGATCTATAAACACGTAGAACATTTCTTCCTCGAGTAATAAATAATCTATATCTATACTATATTATAAAGCAGGGATAAAAAACTCTTAAATACAAATTATTAGGCACAAGGTACCATCATTTTATGCAAGATTTTAAAAATCTCTTAATTTACAAGTATCAAAGCACAAGATACATATTACTACTTCAGGCTTCTAACACCCACCAATTTGGTATGTGCAGGACATTTCTTTTATGCAAACATTTTCATGTATCACTATTAATTAATATATTATATTACTATAAATTTGTTTTAATTATATTATTAAATATGTAATTGGTTATTTTTTCTATATGTCATTAAAATATATAAGATAATAATTGAATTCTAACAAAATACTTAATTTTTTATATAAAAAACATTATATTATTAAGGCTAAATTAAACAAATATATAAAAAAAACATTATCACTTTCTCAAAACCATCCAAAATCGTACTGTAAATCGACAAAAAAATAAAATGAAACATCAAAATCGTGATGTATCTCGCTGCATTGCGCGAATACGTTTATAGTATATTAAGATTACAATCATAAATACAATATCCAGATTCCAGACGTTGTTTACATTTTAAATTACGTGATTGTTAATAAAAAAATAAGAAAACAAATAAGACTTTTACATGTTTTCTGGTAACCTTTTTTTTTTACAATTTGAAAAAAAAAATAACGATAGTATTTGCTTTTTCAAGAATAACAAAATCATTTATAACTAATGAAAAACCATGTCTTATTGGGCTAATGAGCTTTGTCTATAAAGATTGGGCCAACCAAAAGCTGATAGGCTTCTTATAGGACCACTAATGAATGCAGCCTGTTCTAATTACTTAAAGCCCAAAGTTGCGTTGCATTAGTTTTAGTATCAAAACCAACCGAATAATACATACTTTAAATCTTTCACCCAATAAACACGATTCCAAACGACTCGTATATCGTTATTCTTATTGATACAGGGAGGAGGGATCGAGAGTCAATTGACTTTATCATGGATCAATGGGAAAGGGAGAACGAACTCAAAAGATGCTAAGTATTTGACAGTCACTTACGTGACTTTTCTCGCGGGTTGGGTTGCGTACCGGGTTACGGATGCATACTGACAAGTTGTATGCAAATTGCTTTTATCTGTTTATTTGATTATTTTGTTTACTAATTTATTTAGGATTATTATTTGTTTATTTTAATTATATTAGGAATAGTAGTATTTAAATATTTTCATAGTTTGTTTAGGATTAGGATTGACTTTTAATTTAGATTTCATAGTTATTTGTTATTTAGTTTAATCTATAAATAGGGTTTATTGTTTCTTATTTCAATTAAGTTTTAATGATTAATAAATTAAATCTTTTAGAGTTTTATCTTTAATTTTATAAGAGTTTTCTCATAATTTCTAGATGTTATTCCGCTGCGTAAGTTATTGTATGTGGAAGATCGTTTGTTTTATGTGGAAGATCATTTGTTTATTGGGCCCAACACATGAAACGAACAACAAATTATTTGCTTTACAATATTCTTTCAATTTGATTGGATAAACGAGGTAAAAATCTTTACAATTGTCATGCATTTCCTTGGTGTCGTTTATGGTGCCAAAGTACATGGTTTCAATCGTCCTCGCTTTTGTTCAGAAACATGGCTTTTGGTTTACTAATTTACTGAAATATTCTTATGTTGTGTCAATTTCGATATCATATTAGCAAAATCCAATAATCATATTTCGGCCAACATACCCACCTTTGTTCTTTAGGATTTGTCCTTCATCCTTTGACTACGCCTTTTCACCTAATCTTTGGAATTTGACTCGCCTTTAGAACGAAACTTGAAGAAGAATAGTTAATAATATCATTTGTCTAAATTTTTACTTTGGATTTGGAAAAAGATTTATTTGCTCATTCCACAGTGTTTTAATGGCTCATACCATGTGTTTTGTTTCGTTTCATAAAATTCATTACCGGCCACTTAAATCGAACATCATACACATGACGTAAAGTGCACATTACTATTAACCAATTTTCAAATTTCATTCACGAGTATATTCTTATCAATATTTTACTATATTCTAAAACATTTATCTAATGTTTTTAAGATATTTGAAGTTTAAGTTTCATACAACTTATTAAAGTTTCACATCTTAGCTTAATAAATTTAACTGATTACCATGTTGAAATACAAGATCAAAGTTTAACCCTATTAATATAACATTATACTTCATAAAACCGATAACCGATCGGTCACTTTTTCGCTATATCAAAATCCTACAAAACCATTAAAATATTATGAAGAGGGACAAAGATTATAACAAAACATGATACAGGATTATAGATTTATCAACTTTAAAATCAAGATTGGATGACACTAATATTAGTGGTGCTCAAAAAACTGACCAACACAATCAACCCAACCCGAAAAAAAATCAACCCGAGGTAACCCGGCGTATAATCGATACAAAATTAGGACAACCCGAATCTATTGGGTTAGGCCCAAAGTAACCCATCCAACCCGATAACTCGATAAAAGTTTTAGCGACTTCTCTAAAATTATTTGTATTTCTCTTTAATATGTATAAGTTACAAAAAAATAACTCGACATAACGATTAATCGTATATGTAATACATAAATATTTGTTGAATTTAAATATTCTTTTGAATGATTAATCGTATTTCAAGGAAAATTTTCCTTATTTTTATGTTTTCAATGTTGTATTACTTTGTTTAAACTCAACCTGGCCAAACCGACCAACCTGAACAGATTAGATTGGGTATCAAATTTGTTTGGGTTGGGTTGAAAATTTTCAATCTGCCAACATTAGGTTGAGTTGTTCAAATGTCTTCAACTCGTGAACACCCCTACACTATATTATTAATATTATGATTTACTTTTGACATAAAAAGATATGCAAGAGATTATATGTTATGAGTTCCCATCTTTTCCTAACCATCTAATCAATATAAACCAATCAATTGAAATGTTTATGAATTCATTTATTATAAAATGAATATTTAAAGAAGATGATCAGACCATCCACATCCCAGCAATTCATTTACACTTTCAATTGTGCTACATCAGCTTTTGCAATTACCCTCTACACACATACAATCCACCTATACTTTCAAAAATGGTCCCCACTACAACATTTATTAATTATTTTATAAATTATTATATACATTTATATTGTTTTAGTTAATAACATGATATATAATTATTTATTTTAATTTAATGATAATTAAAATATAAGTTTAAATTTTAAATAAACGATTAATATATAATATAATACAATAATTTTATTTATTTTGTAATTTATTGTTTTAATTTAATATATAATTTATTAAATTATAGCATTTTAATTAATTATTAATTAAAAAGGCTTATTTTAATTAATTAATAATTGTTTTATGTATTAAAAAAAGCTAATTGAAGTTTTACGTGGCATTGCAATGTGAATTTCAAAATTTGCAAGTGTTGGAGAAGCTTTTGATGAGGTGGCCATTTGCAATTCCTTTTGAAAGGAATTTGCAAGCCCTATGTAGATGCCCTCAGAATTAATTTATAATCATCGATGTTTTATTTTAGAAAAAATCAAAATATTTATGAAATCAGATATTCGTCAAATTATATGGACGATTAAGATTGAATTATATGTTTAAAAAAAAAAAAAAAGAATTATATGATTTACTAATTAATTAATTATTAAAGAAGGTAACTCCACGCATATTTATATGAAATTATAGTAAATCTACGATTTTAAAATTTAATATTTGCTCAAATAAACGCCTATCATTTCTATATAGTATCTCTGTCGTTTTCTTGTTTCCTTTCCCTTGGTTGTATGGTTTCGGTTCTTCATCTTTAACCTAAAAGCAGTGAGGAAAGAAGAATTGCAAACAATAAGAAGCAAAACCCTTATGATGATGATGATCGATATATAATTTGATCTGCTTTTTTCTTGTTTTTATTTTGGGGAAAATGGATAATGATAGCATTGAATCATGCATTTCAATATCGGATGAATTAAATGAAGAAGAGATCCCACGTCAAAACAGTTATCAAAATTCATCATCCAAAATTCACAATGTTAACGTTGTTCCTTCCACAATTCATCCCACCGCCACCAGTGTTTATGAGCTTCTTGAATGCCCTGTTTGTACCAATTCAATGCACCCTCCTATTCACCAGGTTTTATTTCTTTACATGATTATGCCCTTAAATGTCGATCTTCTGTATTTCAATTCTGACCTATGTTACATATTTTGAAATTGAAATCGGAATTATTTTATTTTTGTTATGATTTTGTATTGCTGAATGCTGATTCGAAGTCGGTCTATGATTTGGGGGTTTTTGGTTCCATGAAGAAGTTGTTGACTTTTTGGTCAAACACTTTTTTTTTTTTTTTTTTTTAATTTCAAGATTGATGCAAATTTGCTATGATTCTAGATTCAAATTTAGTTCCCTTTCCAGTATTTGTTATAAAACATCATATGATTACCAAGTTTTCATTGAATTTTAAAGAATTCATGGGAATTTTGAAGTTGGAAATTAGCATGTTTGACTTCAAAAGTCAAGGAATAACCTTGGTGGTTATGCGATAAGCCAACTTATAGAAAAAATGATTACATGTATCGACTGAATAACCCTAAATAATCATGAAAATCATGTTATGCATTATGATGAAAATTTTCATCATGAATATCTATCGAGATATTGATCGTGAATAGTTAGTTCAGAGGTTCTAACAGTTTGTTATTTATGCAGTGTCACAATGGTCACACGCTTTGTTCGACTTGCAAAACACGGGTGCACAACAGGTGCCCGACTTGCAGACAAGAGTTGGGTGATATAAGGTGTCTAGCGTTAGAAAAAGTGGCAGAGTCGCTCGAATTGCCTTGTAAATACTGCTCTCTAGGGTGCCCCGGGATCTTTCCTTATTATAGTAAGCTAAAACACGAGACCATTTGCAATTTTAGGCCGTATAGCTGCCCGTATGCCGGATCAGAGTGTTCGGTTGTTGGGGATATCACTTGTTTAGTTGGTCATTTGAGGGATCATCATAAAGTAGATATGCACTCTGGATCTACGTTCAACCATCGTTATGTCAAGTCCAATCCACGCGAAGTTGAAAATGCTACATGGATGCTAACGGTTTGTATCTTTTACTTCGATATGTTTTCAGCTACTTTTTTGTGCATTTGCTTGCTCTTTATATAATCTTAGATGTTATTTGTTTTATAAAATGTACTGAAGGCTGAAATTCTCTGTGCCACCTCTTCTGTGAATAAGGTTTGCGCTCCTATAGGGCACATCATTTCACTTCTTATTTACAGAATGCTCAAAAAACCGACCAACCCGTTTAACCCAACTTGAAAAACCCCCCAAAAAAACTCGATCTGAGGTAACCCGACACATAATTGATGCAAAATTAGGCTAAACCGCATCTATTGGGTAGAATAATTGGAACCCAACCCAATGAACTAAAGCCTTTCTATATTATGAATTTAATATGATTGTTAAGTAATTGATTAATATATGTATATTAGAATTAGAGTAACCCATAATTAGCTACATTCAAAATTATATTACAAATTCAACTACAATTTTACTTTCTTATTTGCATGAACATTCAGCTTTTGTTCGAGTTTGTTAGCCTTTTCATATGTTCTCATTTTGATTTTAGTTTGTTTAAACACAAACGCTTAGCTAGAATGCTAGATTATAAAATGATGTACCAAAGTTTCAACCCGACCAACCCAACCTGCATGGTTCGGACTGGGTTGTAGTTTTTTCTTGGGTTGGTTTGGGTTGAGATTTTCAAACCGTAAACATTAGGTTAGGTCATTCAGATGCCTTCAACGCGGCCAACCCAACCCATGTACAGCTCTATCGTGATGCTGAAGTCTAAAAATATAATCAATAAAATTGTTTTGATAAACCGATAAATGTTTGTCTATTTTACCCAATATAAACGAATATCTAAAGCTAAACTTGAAATCAGAATATGATAAAGAATTTGGGTTTACCTCCCGTCCAACAAAACAAGAAGACAAATAAGCGGTTTTAAGCTCTTATCACGAACAAAATAAAACAAGCAATCTTATAAGTCTTACCTCCTATCCGTAAGAGGTAACCGTTGAATAAGTTTCAAAAAAACAAACAACACCAAAGCTTGGCAAAATTTCTTGAGTTGCTGATGTTGTTTTTTTGATATTATTATTATGTAGGTTTTCAATTGTTTTGGGCAGTATTTTTGTCTCCATTTTGAAGCATTCCAGCTCCATATGGCTCCAGTTTACATGGCATTTCTGCGGTTCATGGGGGACGAAAACGATGCCCGGAATTACAGTTACAGCTTAGAAGTGGGAGGAAACGGGCGAAAGCTCGTGTGGGAGGGCACCCCACGAAGCATACGAGAGTGTCACAGAAAAGTTAGGGACAGCCACGACGGGCTCATAATACAGCGCAATATGGCTCTTTTCTTCTCTGGAGGAGATTGGAAAGAGCTCAAGTTGAGAGTTACTGGTCGTATTTGGAAAGAACCTCCCAACCCTGATGCTGCCAAATGCATTCCCAACCCCAACCTCTCTGCTTAGATCAAGTTTTGTTTAGTTTAGTTTTTTGACTACTAGAAGGATGATTGTTGGGTCTTCTTAATAAAGACACTGGATTTCATTCAACATCTTGGAAACCCTAGTTTAGTAATTTGATGACAAATGTTTCAAATGCAAGTTTATGACAACCATATTCGAAATGTGCAAATTGAGTTTACCAAATGCTAAAGAGGTAAGCTAACGGGTAGCTTACCAAATGCCAACGGGGTAAGCGCTTATTGGGTCACGCATAAAGGTGTAAACGATTCAAGTTTTTAACGAACTACTCGAGCTCATTTTTTCTCGAGCTAGAGCTTAAAAATTATCACGCTGAGTCGATCTCAAAAAATAAAACTCGTTTAACTTAACGAGCTAAGCCTCGTAACACCAATGTTCGAATTCGGCTCGTTCGAGAACTCGATTAAATTTTTTGAGTCAAGTCGAGCTAAGCTATTTGAGCATACACTTTTTCGAGTCAAACACTCAGATATATTCATAATTCATACAATAGAAATATATAAATTATCAAGTTTGATCCAATAAACAAGATAATTCTAAAAATATTCACGCTCGAGCTCGAGCCCTACTTTGAAAAGTTATTCAAGCTCGAGCCTGGTATAAAATTTTCGAGTCGTGCTCAGTATAAATTTTTCAAGTCGAGCTCGAATAACCTACTACTCGCTCGTTTACACCCTACCTTAGCATGGCAAGGGCTTACAGGTCACATACCAAGTTGGCATGGCAAAGACCATGAATTATATCGGTAAAAGTCATTACAAGGATCGAGAAACTGATAGTGACTCTTATCCAGTTAGCAATGAAGACGCTTACCAACAATCTTACTACGCCATTTTAATAGCCAAAGATCTTACCCAACATTGCAAACGAGGGTGATGGCTCATTTCATACCCGATTAGCGTTGGTAAACGGCCCTAAACCATTGTGGTTTTTCGTGTTTCTTCCTTGCAAAATTGTTTTCATAAGAACAAACAACTGTTGGGATACGATACCCCCAAAACGGGTTATTACCAGAGGCCAAATGAGTTACTAAAATGGTTGCATTTTGACTGGGATTATTTGAATTCATAGCAAAAACTGATTTTGGAGCCATAAGATCTTACCTGGATTCAAATCATCTTTCTTGCCTTCACATTTTGAAATGCGGATCTTCGTATGCACAGCACAGATCTTGTAGCTGTAAAGAAACATCTCTCTAATTTTGTCTTAATCAATCGAATTTGAGTTCGATTTAGACAGACTTTTGAGTTGGCAATTAAAGCAGATTCTTAATCTAAAGCACAATTGCTTCCAATCATTATATACAATTAAGGATCGATTCCAAAATCAAAACAACATTAATCAAGCACAAATCAACGCTAACAATGAAGCCCTAACACAGATCCACTTCTTACCTCAATCGCTACTCCACAATTCACCCCGCTCTCAACTCTGTGTGTGAAAATCTTCAAAACCCTAACCCTACCAACCAATTTCATCCTCGTCTCGATCTCCATTGTCGGACCTGCCATCCCTAATTCCGCTCCACCAACCGCCTCCGCCGTCATCGGTGGTGGCCTCGCAGGGATTGGAAAAGACTGGACGGCGAATTTCGCCGACATGTGTTGCGTATGACCGCCGTCGATTTTTCCGGCGGGGATGAAAATGAAACCGACGGGTGAATTGGAGTAGGCGAGCTGAAGTGAGCTGTCGTAGTGAGTGAAGGCGTCACGGTTAGGGTTTGTGACGGAGACGAACTGGAAGAAGGTGAAGTTGACGGTGCCGTTGGAGATCGAAAACGTCGGAAATTGAACGGAGTCGACGGCGATCTTGGGGTTCTTTGGTTTGAAGAGGAGGAAGTAGACGACGGCGACGGAGACGGCGATGAGGATCAAGAAGATGGTGGCGACAATGCATGAAGCTAGATTGGTGTTTCCCCTTTTGGATCTGTGGTGGGTTTGAGGTTCGTACATGGCTTCAATCTATGGATTTTCTTGAAGCAGAGTGGGTGAGGAAGAAGACATAAAATGGAAAAGAGATAAAGTGTGTGGAAGAGTGTTCTTTTTATGTATTCATACCCCAAAAAGATTATTTTATAAAACTAATTATACAACAGAAAATTAAATTATTTTAAGTTTTTTAATAGACTGTGAGATGAATTTATTCAGAAATAGAAATAGAGGTTATAAATACTTTGTTCTTAACATTCAAAAGAAAGACAAAGTATCCATATTTTAGAAATTGAAATCTTTTCTATGTATTAATAATTTATACTTAATATTTTATAAATTATATTAATAAAAAGTTAAAAGTTTTTAATAATAAAACCTTAAACGAGATAATATATAGAGTAAACAACAATTTTGGCCCTTGTGGTTTGTTTGTTTTTGATTGAGTCTCTACAATATTTTTATTGCAAAAAACCTCTTTGCTATGCATTTTTGTTGGGTTTTAGTCCCTCCTACTAATTTTTGTTAACTTTAGGTTGTTAAGTATGGGGTTTTTGCCTTTTCTTATTTTACTTTAATTTTTGTAATAAAAAATAATATAATTTATTAACATTATATATATACATACAGAGAGTGGCGGATCCAGGAAATTTATAAAGTTGAACATTGTTAATGTAGAGTTGAAGTTGGTGCTCATGAATCGTCCTTTTGTCATTGCTAAAATCAACAGGATAAAACTATGTCAACCATAGTAACTTTAATGGGCCAAAGTCACAAAATGAGTAATGAGAATTCAAAGCGGTCATACACGTGAGGAATTCGGAACTTACCTCATCAAATCTATTAGCAAACTCTTGAAGTTGCACATTCATAACCGTGTTAATTCGCACTTGTAATAATGTCGATATGGGATATTTGTCTTGTGTCTTCGATTTTTTGGATTGACATAAACTTCCTCCATGTTTACCATTTCGATATCATGTTTTTCACAAAAAGAATATATCTTCTCAAGAAGCCGACAAAATTCATTAACTCTGAGTTGTTGCAATTGTCTCTTCGTTGATTTCACCAATGAAACAACATTCAAGATATCTTGATCTTATTTCTGAAGAGCATGTGACCCCTAAAATGTGCATCATCAAGTGCAAATAAAACAGACTATCAAATGATTGAAAATATATTTGAAGACCATTTGCTTGACTTTGGCTGTAAGGATTCTCGCACACATCTTCAACATATTGAAGCACATTAGTAACAGATGGAAACAAATAAACCAAATACTTAAGTGTTTTTTGGTGTGAACCTCATCGTGTATCTCCAGGTCTTCCAAAAGAAAGCTCTTGACTTAACCCACTACCTGGTTTCAATTTCACCGCTACCAATGGCTTCTTGTACTTTCTCCTTTTGACTTTCTCGAACCATATGTGTTCGCTTGTAAGAAGCACAAACCATATTCATCACATATGTGTCAAAGAATTTTCCAACCTTAATGTGTTTGTGTGCAATCGCCACACACAACTAATTGAACTTGGTGAGCAAAACAATGGACATAATATGTTGATCTATTTTCTCTTATGATTAAGGCTTTTAAACCATTGAATTTACCACACATATTGCTTGCTCCATCATAACCTTAACCTCTAACCTTTTTCAAACTCAAATCATGTTCAACAAATACGAATTCAATCGCATATTTTAGAGATAAAGCATTTGTATCCTTCATATGTACAAGACCAACAAATCTTTCCTTAACAATCCCACATGTAACACATTGCAAAACCACGACCATCTGTTCCTTTTTAGATATGTCACTCGACTCGTCAACTAACAAGGAAAACACATCATCACTAATCTCTTGGAAAATATGTTTGAGTACCTCTTGTGCAAAGCAATGAACTATATCATTTTGAATACTTGGTGCCATCATTAGATTATTTCCGGTAGCATTTCCTGATATAACCTTACCGACAACCTCATTTTGATCTCGGATTAATTTTATTAATTCCAAGAAATTTCCTCTATGAAGAGACATTTCTGACTCATCATGACCATGATCCACAGAAAGATAATGCACCATTCAATAGAAATCTAGCAGGATCAACAGAAGCATTTAACCGAATACGATATTCATTCTTCTGACAATCATTTTGTTTATGAAAGGTGACGACAATTGATTGATCTTGTCTCATTAGGTCCTCGCATTTCTTAACAAATCTATTATAGAAACTATTAATATGGCCTACATGAATAGTCAGTCTCTCATTTTATTCCAACTACTAAAGCCTTTCGTCAATAAAGCATCAGATCCACCTTGTCCACCACACTGGTCTCTAAATAAGTAACAACATAAGCAAAAAAAACTTTATCTGCTTTTAAACTATACTCTAACTAGTTATCGTATTGATCAAACCAAGCTAGATTAAAAAGTTTTGCCTTGTACCCTATTATCTTTCTTGGAAAGTCGTGACCACGTGGTTGACACAGTCCTTTAATCAAATACTTTCATCTGATTTCGTTTCTTTGATTAGGGTGGTACCGTGAAATTCTTTTCCTTTCAGATGAATCCGAAGGAAGATCATTCAAATCAACTTCCCTACGCATCGAAGGAAGATCATTGTGCAAGTTGCTTCCACTTAAAGGTTGTCCACTATATTGCAGTCGGGCGTTGAGGCATTTCTTTTCAGAAATCTTTCCATTTTCTAGCAAAACAAGGGAAGAAATCAAAAGCAGAATGTATAAAGCATTAACTAGGGTAAATAGTCAACATATACTAGCAAAAGAGAGGGCGATGCATAAAGCAATCCCCTTTTTTAACTTCTATCTAGCAATTTGAAAAACATAAAGAAAACCCTAATTTTAACCCTTTTAACCTGTGTAGAAATTTGAAAAGCATATAACAATCCCCAATTTTAACCTTTTAACCTGTGTAGCAATTTGAATAGCATAAAACAATCCCCAAATTTAACCTTTTTAACCTGTGTAGCAATTTGAAAACATAAAGCAATCCCCAATTTTTTAAACCTAGGTTGTCTATTGTCTAGCTATTTGCAAAATCCCCAAATTAGAAATGAAGAAATCCAAACATGGTTACAAGGTCAATGTAACACCCGTAAATTTTAAAAGAACGGTCAACGATCGGTCAAGGAACGGTCAGCGGCCGACCGAGAGGAACGGTTGGGGAACGGTTTAACACAAGACACGGGACAGCTCAGCAAGCGGCCTGCGCGGCTTGGCCCGCGGCTAGGCCCGCGCAAGTCACTGTCGTCTACGGCTTAGAGACACGCGCGACTTAGCCCGCGACTTGAGGTCGCGGCTAAGGCTGCGGGAGACTGTCTGATAGATTAAAACTCAACTTTCTAGGGTTTTCTCTCATTCTACTCCCATACTCCATTTCTCTCTTCTTTGGGACAAATTTGGGAGCTCAAGAACTGATCTGGGGCACCTTGATGTGAATCTACCATAGGGATATCAAGGTTATGGTGGCGTGAGGCTTGGCTACGTTAAGGATGGAAGATTTCGTTGGAATGGTGGATTGGAAGGCTTTAAGTTTCGGTTAAGGTAAATCCCTTGAATATTCCAAGCTTTAGTATAAGGATCTTTGTAGATCTAAAGGTTTTCTTCTTAATGGTTTATTCTAGACTTGAAGGAATGGGTTGTTTGGAAACCCTAACTTATTGTTGGTGATGACTTGGAAATGGTGGAATCTACACTTTTGGAGGCAAATGGTTGAGTTTGGAACCTAGGTTTAACTTAACCTAGCAATGTGAGTTCAAGTTGATTTGTGAAAACGTTGTACATACCAAAATGTTCATTTTAAAGTATTTTGTGTTTTACATGAAATTGTTAACTGCTGATCACCTGATAAGTTTTGGTTATTTGGAAATGTTTAACTTTATAAACTTATAAAACACACATCTTTGGGATTTTTGGGATTGTTGATAAATGTATCATAATGAAAGATGATTTGGTAACCATTTTCATAAACGAAGGGTATTTGGTAAAATACATTTTATGACTATGGGTAATAGGTGTATTTTGGGTTGTAAAATGGTTTGAAAATACCAACGTGTGAGTCATTAAAGTTTGGATATTTTCAACTTTGTGAATATTTTCTAATACTGTAAACCTATGTGGTCATAAACTTATTTAGAAAATGATTTGTTCAAGTCTAAATGAAATTGGATTGTATTCACACATTTTTGGAGTATGTGGTTGCATAGTCATGGTCGGTTGCATTTTATGGATTTTAGCATATGATCATTTGTAGGTTGGGTTTAAAGCTTAGTTTTTGTAATCACCGAGTCTTGGGGATGTTTTTCCGGTTTAATAGCTTAAATAGGAGCTTTGGGTGAGTGCTGCATTTATTGCGCTTTATTTTGGAGAATACATGTTTAAGTGTGTGTGTCATCCACTTGGAGTCATATATCTTAGACTGTAATGCATTGGATCCATAGGTATGTAAGTCAGTCGTAATTTAATGGTGAGGACTCTTGGGATTCTCACTTTAGGAAATGATGTCGTGTTGGCATTATTGTCGTCCCGGTTGTTTGGCGAAGAGGAACCTTTATGGGTTGTACTTCGGGGCCATGGGTCTTTTGATTAGGTGTCTAATTCCTGTGCACGAGGGTTAGACATCGGGAGTTAGCAAGTAAGGAGTTGTGACTCCTATCTTGAATTCTAGGGAGTAGGCACTAGGGGTCGAATGAGTACCCTGAGGATGAAACTCCACTAGAGAACGAACATGCAATAAGATCGTGTATCCTTGAGGTGTCGTTCAGCGGAGCAGGAAATAGGGGATATGGTGTTTTGGGGACTTGAAATAAAGTCCGACTGGAGGTGTAGCTCGACAGAGCAGACAATACATTTACGATCTGAGGTGTAGTTCGACAACGTGGCTACGTGGCTTAACTTTGTGTTCCGCCACACACCACGGAATCGTATCTTGTAACATCCGTAATTTCAGGTAAGTTGAGGCCTTGTTGATCTTACATTTATGTGTTTATCAAAGTAGAATCATATGCTTAATTTCCATTTCCGTTTATGGTAATTGTTTGGTGTCAGTTTGGAAATTTTGGACCAACCTTTGTTGAGCAGTAAGTTACGCGACTTAGGTCGCGGGTGGAAGTCGCGGCACAAGCCGTGCAGTCCACTGGAGTATACGCATGTGAGGAACCCCGCGACTTACGCCGCGGGTGGAAGTCGCGGCACAAGCCGCGTAAACCACTGGACCCTCACCTTTGAGCACATGGGCGACTTATGCCATGGGTGCAAGTCGCAACACAAGTCGCGATCGACCTGCAGGTCCCCAAAACACTTTTTCACTCGGTTTAAAATCACAAAACACACACACACACTTATTTGGGGAGCGATTTTCTAGGGTTTGGGAGCCATTTTCTTCCTCTTGCCATTTAGAGCATTTATTGCAAGTCTTGGGAGGTAAAACATCATTTATTGGATTCCTTCTACATCAAGATCTCAAGAGTCCAAGTCTCCATCATTCCCATCCAACTTCTAGGGTTTTCCATTTTCTAGGTTTTGGTTCAAAAACCTAGATTGTGAGTTTACTAAACCTTTTGTTAAAACTAGATACACATCATAATCTTCTATTTGTATCATTGTTACATTCCTCATGTTGGTTACTTTTATGTGTTCAAATACTTGATAATAGTATTATGTACATTCTGTTGGGTTATCTTCTATGAGTATTTGCCATGTTTACTTTATTGGTTGTATATTTGGGATTGCCCCCATGAATGTACATTGTTGGCAATTTGGCATGAAATGGATTATATGTGGTATAGTAGATAATAAATTATACATGGAATGCCTTTTGGCGATTGAATATCTAGATATTGATTATGTTGATATTTGGGTCTCATTATAGACTTATGTGATAGGATGGTAGCATAGTACCCATGGTTGGTATCGAAATGCTTTGGTAAATATATATATATATATATATATATATATATATATCTCAAGACCTCCTATATGTATTATGTTGGACGAACCAAGTCAGTAGACACTAGGAGGATGTAGTCTTGGGCGCCACCGTGTGGGTATGTGCCTAGACCTCCGTCATCCGGGGTATTGCCATAGTGTATTTGTCGGATGGGACGGGCCTTTGGGTGTCACTCGTGGTAGTGGCACTAAGGTACATTGTCTCTTGGGTGGAACTGATTGGTGCTACGGGTATCCCCTGTTGACTCCACATATTGTTGAGCTCTGGTTAACTGCTGATAAGAATTGTAACTGCTTATGCATGCTTATTATTGTTCAACTCACTAGGCTTTTTGGCCTAACACTTGTTTGGTGTCGATGTGTATCTCAGGTTCTGGCGGTGCCGGTCCTAAGCAGGCTTAGTTTCTTTGGGGTGAGAGCTTGGGGATTTTTGCACATGGACACTTTATATCTTGGAATGAACCGTTGGGTTTATAGATGACAACCCTTTTGTAATATCTTTTCTAGTGGTAGAAATTAGACTAGTTGTTGTTATTTAGTGTCCGTTAAATTACAACTGTAATTAAACAGGTTGTTTATATATATTCCCCATTTTTGGGAGGCTCTTGCTATGGCAATATTTGTATACCTTATGTCCGTTTTGCGGATCTTTTTTGTTACCCCTATTTTTGGGGTGTTACAAGTTGGTATCAGAGCTTTAGTTTAAGTGAACTAGGTATTGGTTAGCATATCTAGACTTAAGCTTTAGACTTTGTGACTTCACTGTCCACTTGGGTAACAATCCTAGGTGGGGAGAGTGTTAGGATTACGGAATTACTTTAATTAAAAGTTGTGATGATGGTGACAAGAATTCTTGTGTATGGTTTGTTCATAATTTGACTTAGCTACTGCTATTATGAATGCATTGTTACGTGAGCATACTTGGTTTACTATTATTATGATAATTGATGAAGGTATTAGTACGTACAATGAGTTCAACTCATTTAGTCTTTTCTCAATCTATTTCTCGTGCGTGTATGGCAGTTTGGGATGGTAAACACTCGGAGTAGGTTACCGGACATGCCAGAGGGTCAACCAGAAGTGGAATCTGCAGCTGTACAACACCCGGTGGGGGCAACCTCCGATGGAATTCCCGTACCCAGAACCTTGGGAGGCGGACCTGAACATATTCCTCGTCGGAACCTCAACACGAATAATGCTATCATGGAAGAGGTGACCATGGAGACCCGGATACGGGATAGCATGATGGTGGCCATGAACTCTGCCATGGCCCAACAACAAGAGTTCTTCATGAAACTCTTAGAAGATCGAGACGCCAGTAACCGACAACCAGAAACAATGACGGAAAACATTGTTGTGGGGTCGGGTGGACCAAATGTGGTATATGTTGAAGACCCATCTGATGATGGGAACAAGACAAAGACGAAGGGGTGCACCTACAAAGCGTTTCTGGGGTGCCACCCTAAGGAGTTTGCGGGTTCCGATAACCCGGTTACTTGTATGTATTGGCTCAAAGAGATAGAGATGGCCTTTGAGTCAAGTGAGTGTGATCCCTCTCAACGGGTCAAGTTTGCTTCTCAACTACTTCAGGGAGAGGCTTTGATTTGGTGGAATCTCACTCGATCAGTCCTCACTCCTGAAGTTCTGGCTAAGTTAACTTGGCCGGTGTTCAAAGAGAAGATTATGGACAAGTATTGTAGCGAGCGTTCGATGGACAAGTTGGAGTGGGAGTTCCGAGATCTGAAGAAGGGGAATCTGTCAATTGTTGGCTACTCTAAACTCTTTTTGGAGAAACTAAACTTGGTGGGACATCTGGTCCCCGATGAACGGTAAAAGATTAAGGCCTATCATCAAGGGTTATCGGCCGAGATGCGAACGGCGGTAAGAAATGCGAAGTGTTCGACTCTACAAGAGGTTATCGAAGAGTCCTTGCTCGTTGAGGACGACATCAATGCTGAAAAGGAAGAGAAAAGGCATGTTGGTGAGAAACGGAAGTGGGAAGGGCCATCTGGGCCCGTTCGTCAATCAAGACCCTTTGTAAGCGGGAGAGCGGGTGATCAACTTCGCGAAGACCGGTGGTGCCATAAGTGCAAGTCGAAGCACTCAGGGCCATGCGCTACAAGGACTCATTCCGGTCCAACTGTGTGTCAAGTGTGGTAAGAAGGACCACACGACTCGAGAGTGTCCCATCTGGGGGTCGGTATGTTATGAGTGTGGAGAGCCGGGGCATATAAAAATAAATTGCCCAAAGCTAGGAGGAGGAAATGGTGGAAATTCTATGGGTTCGACGGCTAGAGTCGAACAACCACCAAGGGTGCCAAGACGAGCTTTTTGGATGACTACCGAGGAGGCAAAAGAGACCACGGATGTTGTTTCAGGTACGTTTCTAGTAAACTCCTTGCCTGCTCGTGTTTTGTTTGATTCGGGTGCTACATGTTCCTTTGTGTCGGATACTTTCTGTAAACAATTCACCACTCCTATTAGTGTCCTTCCCGATGCGTTAATAGTAGAAATAGCTAATAGGGATCAAGTGATCATTCGTGACCGTTTTCGTGATTGCACTCTAGAGATCGATGGAAATTCTTTCGGAGTAGATTTACTACCTATGGCTATAGGAGGGTTTGATGTAGTCATAGGTATGGATTGGTTAGCAAGGCATAAGGCAGACATCTTCTGTTCCAAAAAGATGATCCAAGTACCTTTACCGGAAAACGGTGTGGCTACCATTTATGGGTAAAAAGGAAAGGGAGTAATCCTATTATCTCATCTTTTAAGGCTCACAAGTTCTTTTTTTTTTGGAAGGCATAGCGGCATCGAACCTACGATCGACTACCACGAAACACACGCACACACGCACGCACACCTTCCTGGCGGTATCGGGCATCCACGGGCAGCCCACTAATCCACCGCTACCCATCCCAGCTTACGCTTGGGCCTATTCCCAACCACTAAGAAGGAGGCGATAGTTCTTAGCGAAGGGTTACCCTTCGTACTTGACCTACGTTATAGACGCAAAGAAAGAAAAGAAGTCGGTAGAAGATGTGGAGGTGGTACAAGATTATCCGGACGTCTTTCCGGAAGACTTACCCGGATTACCGCCGGAGCGACAAGTGGAGTTTCAGATTGACCTCACACCGGGAGCGGCTCCGATAGCTCGTGCTCCTTATCGTTTGGCACCAACGGAAATGAAAGAAATGATGACACAACTGCAAGAGTTGTTGGAGAAGGGCTTCATTCGACCGAGTTCGTCACCTTGGGTAGCACCGGTTTTGTTCGTGAAGAAGAAGGATGGATCCATGCGGATGTGTATCGACTACCGAGAGCTAAACAAGGTCACGGTGAAGAATAAGTATCCTCTACCTCGCATCGACGATCTTTTTGATCAACTCCAAGGAGCGGGATGTTTCTCGAAGATTGATCTTCGGTCCGGGTATCATCAAGTGAGAGTGAAGAACGAAGATATTCCGAAGACGACTTTCCGAACGAGATACGGTCATTACGAGTTTTTGGTGATGCCTTTCGGCTTAACCAACGCTCCGGCCATTTTCATGGATCTGATGAACCGTGTATGTCGCCCATTCTTGGATAAATCCGTGATCGTCTTCATCGACGATATTTTAATATAGTCAAAGGATGAGTCCGAGCATGGAAAACACTTACGAGAAGTATTGGAAGTTCTAAGAAGGGAGACACTGTTTGTGAAGTTCTCGAAGTGCGAATTTTGGCTCCAAGAGGTGCAATTCTTGGGGCATGTGGTATCAAAGGACGGGGTAAAAGTGTATCCGGAAAAGATCGAGGCAATGATGAGTTGGGAGCCTCCAACAAGTCCGACAGAGATCCGAAGCTTCTTGGGTTTGGCGGGTTACTACCGGCGTTTCATTCAAGATTTCTCAAGGACAACTACACCGCTCACTTATCTTACAAGGAAGAACGTTAAGTTTCTTTGGACTGATGCACAAGAGCAAGCCTTTCAGACGCTCAAGAGAAAGTTGTGCGAAGCTCCGATCTTGTCCTTACCCGAGGGATCGGAAGATTTTGTGGTGTTTAGTGACGCTTCCAAGATGGGACTTGGGTGTGTCCTAATGCAAAGGGGGAAAGTAATCGCCTACGCGTCGCGACAATTAAAGGATCATGAGAGGAATTATCCGACTCGTGATTTGGAGTTAGCGGCGGTGGTTTTCGCGTTAAAGTTGTGGCGACACTAGTTGTATGGGACCAAGTGTACTCTTTTCACGGATCACAAGAGTCTCAAGTACATCTTCGACCAAAAGGAACTCAACATGCGACAACGGAGATGGCTAGAGCTTTTGAAGGATTACGATTGTGACCTACTCTATCATCCCGGTAAGGCCAATGTGGTAGCGGATGCATTGAGCCGAAGGAGTCATAGTGGTGGTGTAAAAATGTCCCTTACAAGGATCGATGTGGTGTCAAGTTTGTTGGAAAGCGTTAAGGCAAGTCAAGTGGAAGCACTTAAGGAAGAGAACCTAAAAGCCGAAGTCATGGTGAAACAAAAGGAACTGTTAACGGAAGACGGTCGTGGACTCAAGATCTTTCAAGGGCGGATTTGGGTGCCGAAGTTGGGAGGAAATCGGAAGTTGCTTCTTGAAGAAGCGCATAAGTCGAAATATTCTATACATCCCGGTAGCACCAAGATGTATAGAGATTTAAAGTTAATTTATTGGTGGCCGGTGATGAAGCTAGATGTGGCTAGCTATGTGGAGAAGTGTGTCACGTGCCTTCAAGTCAAGGCGGAACATCAAAGACCGTATGGAAGTTTACAACCGTTGTCCATTCCCGAGTGGAAATGGGACAACATTACTATGGATTTCGTGACGAAGTTACCAAAGACCTTGCGTGGGCACGACACCATTTGGGTAATCTGTAACACCCTAAAATATCAGAGTAAATTTAAAACCTGGAAAACTTGGCAACATGACATTCGTATTTATATAAACCTCCCATAAAGGGGATGAGTCCTTAAGACTTTACAAAACCTGCACATAAATGGGATTCATCAACAAACTAATCTAGACACTTCTACCAAGATTACATCCGTTGACAATCCATAATTCATCAAAAGAATGGGACTTAACAAATGCCCAGATTCAATACTAGTCATCTCAAAATGCCTCGAGACCAAACCCGTCTCTCAAAACCCCGGTGTTGGGAACTGAAGAATTGCACAAGTACAGCACAAGTAAAGTTAATGCTGCTAGAAGAAAACAATTACTACTTCTAGTTGGTACTTCTGTGGTTAATGCTGCTGGTTGAAGATTAATGCTGCTCAACAAGTTTAGTACTGCTAGTTCAAAGTTAGTACTGCTTGAAGAGATTAATACTGCTGAGCATGGTTAGTACTGCTGGAGTTAATACTGATCAGAGTATTAATGCTGCTGAAGATTAATACTGCTTATAAGATGGAGATCTGTATGAAAAGAGTGACAGCTGGATATATTGAAGATATTCATGAAAGATATTCTGAAGATGTTTTATTCTTTTGTAATTATCTTTATCTTCAGTATATATATTGTATTGTTTAGAATAGTAAGATAACTTTTGATAGTAATTATTCATTCTACGTTTTTGTTCTAGAGAGAAAATCAACCTCAAGGCATAGTTCCTAATTCTAGAGAAGTAGAATTCGTCTTGAAAGAGTCTGTTCTTCAAGATTGAGGTTGTGTATGGAATCTTGTGATTTTAATCATTCAATACAAGTTTACAAGTTGTTAATCATATACACTGTTTGTTTACTGTTACATTGAATATCAAAGTGTTTTTCCGCAACTTCTTTGATATTGTTTCTGAGTATTCATAATTCTTGTTGAGAATTCGATCCTGACAAGTGGTATCAGAGCTAGTATTCTCAGAAACCTACATTCAAAATCACATCATCATGGCTAAAGGTTCAGAGTCTTCAAGCTCAGAAATTCCTACAGAGGTAACATCTAATCTTTGTTCTAAATCCTGTATTGAAACTGTTACAAGGTACAGGGATCACAACCAGACAATGAGTGATGACCTTAAAAGATTAGAGAGAGATATAAAAGACTATGTAAGAATTGTTGAGAGTTTTGAGGAACAGATTAAGAGTTTCCAAGCCAATGAGCTTCAACACTCTTATGACACAAACTACTAGAAGTGGGAGAAAGATCAGTATGAATTTAAGCTTAAACAGAAAGAAGAGGAGAATGAGAAGATAAAGAGGGAGTTTGAGAAAGCCAAGCTGGATATTGAGAAATTTTCCAATGCTTCTAAAGCAATGGACTCTTTGCTCCAAACTCAAATCCATGACAAACTTAGAAGAGGAATAGGCTATAACACCACACCACCACCATACAACAACAATTACATCCCTCCTATATCAGACTTGCTAGAGACCAAGGATAGGAAGGAATTATCTGATGGAGCCACTAAGGTAGATCCATTAGAAAAAGTGGTGGTTGAAACAGACTCTGAAGAAGAGAACTCTATTGAAAAAAAATAAGGAGAACAATGTGAGTGATGAGATTCCTATAGAAAATCACATAATCACCAATGAGGGATGTGGAAAGACTTGGGTCAAATCTAAGGACATAGAGAAGACTGAGAGAAAGTCTGAGAAGGTCCATTATAAGAAGACCACAGTTGTGAATCCTGTCCCTTGCAAACAGTGTGTTTGCAATAAATCTGAGCCCCAAAAATATGATAAACCAAGGGGAAATCAGAAAAATTGGAATAATCAGTGGGCACAAAAACAAGGGGTTGATCTAAGTAAAATCAATAGACCAAAACCTTGTTTTATTTGTGGAAAGCTTAATCATGTTGCCAAATATTGTTATTTCAATCCTATAAACCAAAGAGTCACTTTTCAAAGACAACCACAAAACTCTTTTGGTTATAGAAATCAAGGAAGGAATCATATGGCTGAGAACAGAGCACCTAAAAGGTATCATGCTCAGAACAAGTTTGCTAATTCTAATAAAAATACTCCAAATAAGCCAAGGAGTAATTTAAAGACAAAGAAAGCAAACAACCTTGTTCAGGTTTGGGTTCCAAAAGTAAAGAAACCTGTTAGTACTGCTATCACAGATAATACTGTTAATAGAAATAGTGCTGCTAACTCAGTTAGTACTGCTAACCAAGTTAGTACTGCTAACCAAGTTAGTACTGCTAACAAGGCTAGTGCTGCTTCTAGTAGTAATGCTGCCAAACCTATAATCTTGACAAAGTATTCCAACCATGAGATTCCTAAACAACTCATCCAGACTAAACTTATAGATTATATTGATGAAAAAGGACAACCCAAGACCACTTTGGCTTGGGTTCTCTCAAAGACTAACTGATTTATCAAGTGTGCAGGGCAACCAAAAGCTCAAGAGGAAGAGCATTTGGAATGCAGATAGTGGTTGCTCATGGCACACAACAGGTAACATGGACTGCCTTCAAATTCTTCAAAAGATTTGATGGAGGACATGTTGCATTTGATTCAGAGGGAAGTAATAATAAATGCACAGGGCATGAGTTAAAAGATAAGTTGCCTTTGGAAGATTTCATTGAGCACGATACTACTAACCTGTGTGTTTAAGTGTTTCAGGTTGAAGTTAGTAATACTCCAGAGGGAGTAATGATCATGATGGATCAAGAAGAAAAGGATCAGGGGATGAACAAAGTAGTAAAAAGTATGAGTAAAAGGATGGTGTCAAAAAGTGTAAGTGCATTGTTAATACTGCCAGTGCATTTTTAATACTGCCAGTGCATTGTTAATACTGCCAGTGCATTGTTAATACTGACAGTGCATTGTTAATACTGCCAGTGCATTTTTAATACTGCCAGTGCATTGTTAATACTTCCAGTGCATTGTTAATACTGCCAGTGCATTTTTAATACTGCCAGTGCACAGTTAATACTGCTAAGAAGTTAATACTGCTAGTTAGTTAATACTGCTAGTGGTTAATACTGCTCTCAGTTAATACTGCTAGTGGTTAATACTGCTAGTTAGTTAATACTGCTAGTGGTTAATACTGCTCTCAGTTAATACTGCTTTCAGTTAATACTGCTCTCAGTTAATACTGCTAGTTAGTTAATACTGCTAGTGGTTAATACTACTCTCAGTTAATACTGCTAGTGAGTTAATACTGCTAGTGGTTAATACTGCTAGTTAGTTAATACTGCTAGTGGTTAATACTGCTTTCAGTTAATACTGCTTTCAGTTAATACTTCTTTCAGTTAATACTGCTCACTGTTAATACTGCTTTCACTATCTTTTTAAGGTTAATACTGCTTCTGATCCGAATACTATAAATACCCTTTCCCCGCCTAAAAGTTCATAACGACTCTTTGCATACTGTTCACTTGCGCTCTAAACCCTTTCTCTCTCAAGTTCCAAGTGTTCAGGCAAGACCTTCAAGATCAATGGCATCAATGGCATTCATAGACGAGCACAATGAAATCTCGATGTTAAAGAAGCCCAAACAGGCCGCTGGTTTCCACCAGATTGTGGATTTCCTCACGACAAGCCATATTGCCCATGCTCTCACTGTCTCGCCATCAATCTACATCGAGCATCAAAGGCAATTCTAGGCAAATGCCACCATTGTTACTGAGAATGGTGTGCAAATGATCAAGACAAGGGTCTGTGAAAAACCGTTGACAGTTACTGAAGAGGTGATACGCATCTGTCTACGTCTAGACGATGCTGCAGGTATAACCTCTATTCCTAATGAGGAGTTATTCTCAACTCTTACAAGAATGGGGTATGGAGGCCCATTGGGTGTATTTAAGTTCTCAAAAGCTAAATTTTCACCCCAATGGCGTTTCTTTGTCCATACCCTTATGCATTGTATCTCTAAAAAGACTACTGGATGGAGTGAGTTCAGTAGCACCATTGCTTATGCTTTGGTGTGCTTGGCCACTGCTAGAAAGTACAATTTTTCTCAAATGCTTTTTAATGATCTTGTCTCAAACCTGGGAAGTAAAAAAGAGTTTTTATATGTACCCCAGGTTTGTACAAGAAGTAATAACCCATGAATTGACGGATATACCTCATTTTGATGGGGTATATGTACCAAAGATTCCCAAAGGTAAGGTCTTTTCAAACATGAAAAGATCCCCTCTGGACTCGGAAGGAGTTGACACCCCATTGTTCTCTACAATGATGGTGGTGTCCCACACTGAAGAAGGTATGGCAGCAGGGTCAAGGCCCTCATTAGATCATCCCACTGCTAGCCAATCCCAACCTTCCCACTCTATATCTATCCCACAGTCCCTACTTCATAAGCCCACTTCTCCAATTACCCAAACTTATACAAGGAAACAGGTAAAGAAGGCTCCTTCCCTTCTTGTACCATTACCCACTAAGCCTTCTAGCCCTCTAAGGGAGAATTCTCCCTTAGAGAATATCCATAGGGAAACCAAATGGGTGTCTCCCAACCCCAAGGAGGTGCTCACTGAGGTGGAGGTTGAGCATATGGGTGCTAAGGCTGCCACTACTCCTGCTAGCTCAGAGGAGGTCAGTGGTAACATACATAAGACCTTCCCCATGGCAACTCTGGGTGAGCAATCATCCAAAGGTCCCAGGTGCCAAGAAACCAAGGGGGTGGATAGTGCTTCTGCTAGGCAGAAGACTTCCACTACAAATCATTTGAGAAAAAGTGTTAGGCTTAAAGCCTAGTGAGAACATACAGTTCATAAATCTCAAGAGATATAGACAAATGTAACAAGTAAATCCTTTCAAAGGTTTGGTTACGTAAAATACAGTTCTTGATAATAAATGGACAACCGGTCTAAAACACATCTTCCGATGATGGGGATTACCCGATTTACCAAGGATTACAATGGAACACAAAGTAAGCCACAAATCCGAGTTATGAGCTAAATACATGGAACCATGGCCACGAACTCTTCGGTCCGTACTACGATGTGAGGGAGGACCCCCAAGGAACCATGTCATACTCGTTCATTAGACTACATTTGACCCATGGCTAGGATCCGGTCTCACATAACCGTACCTAAGTTGCCCCCGAGGATCAAATGTATCTAACTACAACGGAAGGGGCATATCCTTCCCAGCCATAAGCCGACTCGATACCTAGGGATCCACTAGTATAGTCATGACTTGTCACAATATTTCGTGTGACCAACAAAGCTAGATAAATAGCTTCCAACACATTTATATTTCAAAATGTCATTTTCCAGACCAACTGCTGGTAAGAAAGATAATCATAAATCCAGTTTATATACATTCTTTCGAATAAGCCACACACTGGGCAAGTAAAACATTATTTTACTTCAACAAGGTGAAATCCATCATTTTAGTCAAAAGCGTTTCAGGAACCCTAAGATATCTCAAAACCCCAAGTTACATCAAAATGAAATAAACGGACAATCCGAAAACGTAGAGATATGTAGGAGTTAAAAACACAATCTTTGACATATATAACAGTTTAGAAAAGTTAGTAGGAGCTCACCTCAGTTTCCTTCTCCTTAACGAATGCTACCTATGACAACACCGAAAGAATCGGTAAGTCGAAACACAGATAACTCTCCTGCTACCTGACTAGAACTCAAAAGAAATAACAGAAGCTAACAATGAGCAGAACCTAATCCGGTCGAAGGCACTACCGGTCGAAAGGGGTTTCGGTCGAAGACAACACTCCGGTCAAACCCGTACCGGTCAAACCCATACCGGTCAAATGGGTTCCGGTCGAATTCATCTCACCGGTCGAAAGGGTACCGGTCGAATGCATCTCACCGGTCGAAAGGGTACCGGTCGAAAGCATTCGTCCGGTCCTTTGCACATCCGGTCGTCTTGTTCGCCAAGAACAGTCGGAGATACAGAACCCAGATCCAAAACGAGAAATACTCAGATCTCAAAATGGAACGGTTTAAAACCTTCACAACGAGATTCTACACGGCTAAAAGCATTCAGATCAAAGTATTAAGCTAGATTCGTACCTTGATTTGTCCGAATCGATCAACCACTTCAACACTGCTTTTCTCTCTCTCTGACTTCAGGAACCAAGAAAAGATCTGATCTGATATTATACAAAATATCAAGACGTGCTTTGTATATATATACCCAAGTTACAAATAACCCCCCTGAACTTTGGGTAACGGCCAACTTCTCACCCAACCCCAAAATCAGGGTGTTACAATCCTCCCCAACTTGGGAATGATTTCGTCCCCGAAATCCAATTATACAAAAAGATGAGGATATCTACGCTTCATATCCTCTTCCGCTTCCCAAGTCACATTTGCTCCTCGGTGGTGCTTCCACTGCACCTTGACCAAAGTGACTTCTTTGTGACGTAACTTCTTAGAATTTCTCTCTAAGATGGCGTCGGGTTCTTCCACACAACGGTTACCTTCGTCTACCTTTAACTCTGAAAGGGGAATGACGCTGTCTTCTACCGCCAAACATTTCCAGAGGTAGCAAACATGAAACGTGTTGTGTATTCTACTCAACTCCGGTGGCAGTTCCAACTGGTAGACTTGCAAACCCACCCGCTTAAGTACTTTGAAAGGTCCGAGGAAACGAGGACTCAGCTTCCCACGTTTTCCGAACCGTATAATGCCTTTCCATGGCGACACCTTAAGCATAACGCGGTCGCCTACTTGGAATTCCATCGGTCGCCTCTTCTTATCGGCATAGCTTTTCTGACGATCCTGTGCCGCTTTCATTCTTTCACGAATGCACTTGACCTTATCGACAGTCTCTTGCACGATTTCAGGCCCGACGAACTGCTTTTCTCCCGCTTCAAGCCAACACACTGGAGTCCGACACTTTCGCCCATACAATGCCTCGAAAGGTGCCATCCCAATACTCGAGTGGTAGCTATTGTTGTAAGCAAACTCCACCAAAGGCAGGTGAGAGTCCCAACTACCCCCGAAGTCGATGACACAAGACCTCAACATGTCTTCCAAGGTTTGGATCGTTCGCTCGCTCTGCCCGTCGGTCTGTGGATGGTAAGTTGTACTCAACTTAACTCGTGTACCAAGCTCTTTCTAAAACCCATCCCAGAAGTTCGAAGTGAACCGACTATCGCGATCCGACACGATCGACAATGGTATCCCATGCCTCGAGACCACCTCATCGATATAAAGCTTCGCCAACTTATCCATCGGTAAAGTCTCGCGCATAGGCAAGAAGTGAGCGCTCTTTGTCAATCGATCCACTATCACCCAGATGGTATCGTGACCTCGAAGAGTTTTAGGCAACTTCGTCACGAAGTCCATGGTGATATGCTCCCACTTCCACTCGGGAATCTCTAAAGACTGAAGACTCCCATACGGTCGCTGATGTTCGGCCTTAACTTGTGAACACGTCACACAACGCTCAACGTAACGCGCCACATCAAGCTTCATTACCGGCCACCAGTAGTACAACTTCAAGTCCCTGTACATCTTTGTACTTCCCGGATGAATGGAATACTTGGACTTGTGTGCATCTTCCAGCAACAGATCACGGTTACCCCCAATCTTGGGTACCCACACACGACCACTGAACAGTTTTACTCCACGGCTATCTTCCGTTAAGAGTAAACGCTGCTTCGTCATGACCTCATCTTTGAGATTTTCTTCTAACAGTGTTTCCACCTGCGATGTCTTGATCTTCTCAACAAGACTAGACACTAGCTCGATTCTCGAATGGGTAGCCCGAATACTTCCGCTATAGTCCTTCCGACTTAACGCATCGGCCACCACGTTCGCCTTACCGGGATGGTAAAGTAACTCACAGTCGTAATCTTTAAGCAACTCGAGCCACCGCCTTTGACTCATATTTAGCTCTTTCTGATAAAAGACATATTTCAGGCTCTTGTGATCCGTGTATAGAGTGCATTTCGTGCCGTAGAGGTAATGTCGCCAAAGCTTCAAAGCGAACACCACCGCCGCTAACTCCAGATCATGGGTTGTATAATTCTGCTCGTGTATTTTAAGCTGCCTCGAGGCATAAGCGATGACCTTGCCTCGTTGCATCAACACACAACCCAGTCCCATCTTTGAAGCGTCGCTGTAAACCACGAAATCTTCCGGCCCTTCAGGTAACGTCAAGATCGGAGCTTCACACAACTTCTTTTGAAGGATCCGGAACGCCTTCTCTTGGGTTTCGGTCCATTCAAACTTCACATTCTTCCGAGTCATAACTGTCAAGGAAGAAACGATCTTTGCAAAGTCTTGGATAAATCTCCTGTAGTATCCTGCCAGTCCCAAGAAACTTCGGATCTCGGACGGACTCTTAGGAGGCTCCCAATTCATCATATCTTCAATCTTGGAGGGGTCAACCTTCACTCCGACCCGAGTGACTACGTGACCCAGAAACTGTACTTCTTTAAGCCAGAAGTCGCACTTGGAAAACTTGGCGTACAACCTTTCTTTTCTCAACACTTCCAGAACTTCATGCAAATGTTGCTCGTGCTCTGACTCACTCTTTGAGTACACGAGTATGTCATCAATGAATACAATGACCGACTTATCGAGGAATGGTCGGCACACTCTATTCATCAAGTCCATAAACACTGCTGGTGCGTTCGTCAGACCAAAAGGCATTACAAGAAACTCGTAATGGCCGTAACGCGTTCTGAAAGCTGTCTTCGGAACATCTTCTTCTCTTACCTTCACTTGGTGATAACCCGAACGTAAGTCGATTTTTGAAAAACAACCCGCTCCTTGAAGTTGATCGAACAAGTCGTCTATTCTCGGAAGCGGATATCTGTTCTTTACTGTAGCTTTGTTCAACTCACGATAGTCGATGCACATTCTCATTGTGCCATCCTTCTTCTTTACAAACAAGACCGGAGCTCCCCAAGGTGACGAACTCGGTCTTATAAATCCCTTCTCCAAAAGCTCTTGGAGTTGTGCCATCATTTCTTCCATCTCTGACGGCGCCAAACGGTAAGGAGCTTTAGCAATTGGTGCTGCTCCAGGCACAAGATCAATCCGAAACTCTACCTGCCGATCGGGTGGTAACCCGGGCAAGTCGTCCGGAAAGACATCTGGAAACTCACGCACGATCTTCACATCTTCTAGCTTTGATTTCTCTAACTTGGCATCGATCACATAGGCTAGGAAAGACGAACATCCTTTTACTAAGCACTTGCGTGCCTTTGCCATTGTGATTATTGTCACTTCACCCTTTCTCTTTTCACCATAGATGACAACGACTTCTCCAGAGGGGTTGGGAAGTCGAATCAACTTCTTGGAACATACGATCTCGGCCTGATTGTTTGAAAACCAATCCATGCCAACCACAACATCAAAACCTCCGATTAACATCAGCAGTAGATCGATCGGGAATTCTCTCCCTTCGATACTAAGAGTACACTGCTTCAGAACTTCGTGGATCAGAACTTATCTACCATCTGCTATTTCTACCACTAATGCATCCTCAAGACTAGTAGTGGGCATAGCAATTTTCTGACGGAACAATTCAGATACGAAAGAGAAACTAGCACCCGTATCGAATAAAATACGAGCATGTACAAAGTTTATAAGAAAAGTACCCGATACCACATCAGCGGATGCCCTGGCCTCTTCGGTCGTCATCTGAAAAGCTCGACCCGGAACCCTCGGAGGGTTCTCCTTCTTTGCCGCCGCACTACCCGACTTGAGCTTCGGGCAATCTCTCTTCACATGCCCCGGTGCCTTACACTCGAAGCAGACCATCCCCACGAAAGAACAGTCGCGGGCGGTGTGATCATTCTTACCACACTTGAAGCAGAATCTAGAAGTGGAGTTACAGTTACCATGGTGCTTGGTTAGACACTTCGGGCACCATTTTGCTTCCTGATAACTGCTGAAGTTGCGGTTTCCGACAAAAGGTCGGGCCCGCTTGGGAGGTACTGAACTGCTCTCCCACTTTCTCTTATCGGACACCACCACTGCTTTCTCAGATTTGCTTCTCGCGAACATCTCTTCCATGAACTGAGCTTCCTCTACCATCTCTCGGAGGTTAGAAGCTTTGGAATTGTGGACCATAGATTGCATGTCCGCGGGTAAGCCATTGAGATACGCTTTCATCTTGTCTTTCTCTGTTGGGGCAGCGTGCCCCACCAGACCAAGCTTCTCCATGAACTGACGGGTATACTCCCTCACCGTCAGACTTCCCTTTACCAAAGACCAGAATTCCTTCTCAATTCGGTCCATTGTTCTTTCATTGCAGAATTCTTCTAACAACTTCTTCTTGAACTCGGCCCAAGTCAACTGAGCCAACACTGCAGGAGATAGGGTGGATTGGATAACATTCCACCAAATGAGCGCAGTATCCCTCAGCAGTTGGGTACCGAACCGAACTCTTTGATCATCTCCGCATTCGGAAGAGCCAAAAGCTTGCTCAACCGCTCAGATCCACTTTACACACACGGCCGGGTCATCAGAACCAAAGAACTCTGGCGGTCCGCAGCCCAGAAAGGACTTATAGGAACAACTTTTCCTATTTCCCGGAGTACCAACAATCCTGCGCTCTTCAGCCCTGACCCCCGTACCATCACCTCCAGAACCCGCTACGATGTTCTCCACAACCGTCTCACTTCTCCGATTGTTCACGTCGCGGTCCTCCATTACTTTCAGCAGAAACTCTTGCTGCTTTGCCATCTCTTCCCTCATTGCCAACATCACGCTGGCCAACAACTCGGACTGGGGATTAGCATCCCCGATGACTGGGTGGGACGAAGCCAGGTCTACTCGCGGAATGACCTCTGGGCCCCCACCTAGCCTTTGCTGAACAGGTGGTCGTACAACAACCTCAACTCCTTCCGGCTGACCAGCTGTAGAGGCTGTCGCTTCTAGACCATCAACACGCGTACGCGGTCTTCCGTGCGTACCTACCATACTGAACTGCTACACCGAGCAGAGAAAGAGATAAGAGAGAGATAGGAAAACTCGAAAGGAAAACGTACTACCACATTACCAATTGTCATATTAACAGCAATTCAAGCACTCTTACGTACAATATCCTCATAATAACATTAGCTAAGTGAAATTATGAACATATAACACATAACGGTTCTTGTCACCATCACTACAACGCCTGATAAACGTACTTTCCGTCGACTCTAAGACTAACCCAACTTAGAAGTTCTACCCAAATCTCGCGGATCAATTCTTAGTATACTCAGTCTAAGTCTAGACATCTTACATTCATGCCTAGTTCGCTTAAACTAGAGCTCTGATACCAACTTGTAACACCCTAAAATATCAGAGTAAATTTAAAACCTGGAAAACTTGGCAACATGACATTCGTATTTATATAAACCTCCCATAAAGGGGATGAGTCCTTAAGACTTTACAAAACCTGCACATAAATGGGATTCATCAACAAACTAATCTAGACACTTCTACCAAGATTACATCCGTTGACAATCCATAATTCATCAAAAGAATGGGACTTAACAAATGCCCATATTCAATACTAGTCATCTCAAAATGCTTCGAGACCAAACCCGTCTCTCAAAACCCCGGCAGCCCACTGCTAAGGGAAACCTGTTATACAAATCATTTGAGAAAAAGTGTTAGGCTTAAAGCCTAGTGAGAACATACAGTTCATAAATCTCAAGAGATATAGACAAATGTAACAAGTAAATCCTTTCAAAGGTTTGGTTACGCAAAATACAGTTCTTGATAATAAATGGACAACCGGTCCAAAACACATCTTCCGATGACGGGGATTACCCGATTTACCAAGGATTACAGTGGAACACAAAGTAAGCCACAAATCCGAGTTATGAGCTAAATACATGGAACCATGGCCACGAACTCTTCGGTCCGTACTACGATGTGAGGGAGGGCCCCCAAGGAACCATGTCATACTCGTTCATTAGACTACATTTGACCCATGGCTAGGATCCGGTCTCACATAACCGTACCTAAGTTTCCCCCGAGGATCAAATGTATCTAACTACAACGGAAGGGGCATATCCTTCCCAGCCATAAGCCGACTCGATACCTAGGGATCCACTAGTATAGTCATGACTTGTCACAATATTTCGTGTGACCAACAAAGCTAGATAAATAGCTTCCAACACATTTATATTTCAAAATGCCATTTTCCAGACCAACTGCTGGTAAGAAAGATAATCATAAATCCAGTTTATATACATTCTTTCGAATAAGCCACACACTGGGCAAGTAAAACATTATTTTACTTCAACAAGGTGAAATCCATCATTTTAGTCAAAAGCGTTTCAGGAACCCTAAGATATCTCAAAACCCCAAGTTACATCAAAATGAAATAAACGGACAATCCGAAAACGTAGAGATATGTAGGAGTTAAAAACACAATCTTTGACATATATAACAGTTTAGAAAAGTTAGTAGGAACTCACCTCAGTTTCCTTCTCCTTAACGAATGCTACCTATGGCAACACCGAAAGAATCGTTAAGTCGAAACACAGATAACTCTCCTGCTACCTGACTAGAACTCAAAAGAAATAACATAAGCTAACAACGAGCAGAACCTAATCCGGTCGAAGGCACTACCGGTCGAAAGGGGTTTCGGTCGAAGACAACACTCCGGTCAAACCCATACCTGTCAAACCCATACCGGTAAAATGGGTTCCGGTCGAATGCATCTCACCGGTCGAAAGGGTACCGGTCGAATGCATCTCACCGGTCGAAAGGGTACCGGTCGAAAGCATTCGTCCGGTCCTTTGCACATCCGGTCGTCTTGTTCGCCAAGAATAGTCGGAGATACAGAACCCAGATCCAAAACGAGAAATACTCAGATCTCAAAATGGAACGGTTTAAAACCTTCACAACGAGATTCTACACGGCTAAAAGCATTCAGATCAAAGTATTAAGCTAGATTCGTACCTTGATTTGTCCGAATCGATCAACCACTTCAACACTGCTTTTCTCTCTCTCTGACTTCAGGAACCAAGAAAAGATCTGATCTGATATTATACAAAATATCATGACGTGCTTTGTATATATATACCCAAGTTACAAATAACCCCCCTGAACTTTGGGTAACGGCCAACTTCTCACCCAACCCCAAAATCAGGGTGTTACATAATCGTTGACCGGTTGACCAAGAGTGCACATTTCCTTGCAATGCGGGAGACCTTGCCAATGGAGAAATTGGCCAAGCTTTATATTGACGAGGTGGTGTCGAGGCACGGAGTCCCAAAATCTATCCTGTCAGACCGAGACAGTCGATTCACTTCGAACTTTTGGGCTAGTTTGTAAAAGGAGTTGGGTACTCGACTGAATTTGAGCACAACGTATCATCCTCAAACGGATGGTCAAAGCGAGAGGACGATCCAGACATTAAAAGATATGTTGAGGTCATGTGTAATAGACTTCGGGGGAAGTTGGGATTCACATCTACCGTTGGTAGAGTTTGCGTACAACAACAGTTACCATTCTAGTATTGGAATGGCACCGTTCGAGGCATTGTATGGACGGAAGTGCAGAACCCCGGTTTGTTGGCTAGAAGCGGGTGAAAAGCAATTCGCCGGGCCGGAAATTGTTCAAGAGACGGCCGATAAGGTGAAAGAGATTCGTGAGAGACTAAAGGTGGCGCAAGACCGACAAAAGAGCTATGCGGACAAGAAGAGAAGACCGGTTGAGTTTCAAGTTGGCGATCGGGTCATGTTGAAAGTATCTCCGTGGAAGGGGATCATACGTTTTGGGAAGCGTGGGAAGCTTAGTCCTCGTTTCCTTGGACCTTTCGTCATTTTAGAAAAAGTTGGTTTACAAGCCTACCGGTTGGATTTACCACCGGAAATGGATGGAATACATCCTACGTTCCACGTGTGTTACCTTCGAAAGTGTCTAGCCGAAGAGGATAGCATGATTCCTTTGTCAGAAATTCGGGTAGACAACGGGAATCGTTGTGTGGAGGAACCGGAGTCGATTTTGGAATCGAAAGTGAAGAAGTTAAGACATAAGGACGTAGTCATGGTCAAGGTCCAATGGAAGCACCATCGTGGTGCTAATGTCACTTGGGAGTCCGAGGAAGATATAAAGAAGCGTTATCCTCATTTATTTGCATAAGAGGTGATTTTGGGGACGAAAGCCAAATTAGGTGGGGAGGATTGTAACATCCGTAATTTCAGGTAAGTTGAGGCCTTGTTGATCTTACATTTATATGTTTATCAAAGTAGAATTATATGCTTAATTTCCACTGGAGCCCTCACCTTTGAGCACACAGGCGACTTATGCCGCGGGTGCAAGTCGCAGCACAAGTCGCGATCGACCTGCAGGTCCCCAAAACACTTTTTCACTCGGTTTAAAATGACAAAACACACACACACACACACACTGATTTGGGGAGCGATTTTCTAGGGTTTGGGAGCCATTTTCTTCCTCTTGCTATTTAGAGCATTTATTGCAAGTCTTGGGAGGTAAAACATCATTTATTGGATTCCTTCTACATCAAGATCTCAAGAGTCCAAGTCTCCATCATTCCCATCCAACTTCTAGGGTTTTCCATTTTCTAGGTTTTGGTTCAAAAACCTAGATTGTGAGTTTACTAAACCTTTTGTTAAAACTAGATACACATCATAATCTTCTATTTGTATCATTGTTACATTCCTCATGTTGGTTACTTTTATGTGTTCAAATACTTGATAATAGTATTATGTACATTTTGTTGGGTTATCTTCTATGAGTATTTGCCATGTTTACTTTATTGGTTGTATATTTGGGATTGCGCCCATGAATGTACATTGTTGGCAATTTGGCATGAAATGGATTATATGTGGTATAGTAGATAATAAATTCTACATGGAATGCCTTTTGGCGATTGAATATCTAGACATTGATTATGTTGATATTTGGGTCTCATTATAGACTTATGTGATAGGATGGTAGCATAGTACCCATGGTTGGTATCGAAATGCTTTGGTAAATATATATATCTCAAGACCTCCTATATGTATTATGTTGGACGAACCATGTAACACCCGTGTTTTCGGTACGTCCCTAATTTGGTATTTTACCCTAAAGCATAGTTTATCGTTGAGAGGGGGAACGTTCGGGCTGAAAACGGCCACTTTTGGGCTTCGGTACGAGCCACGCGAGAGTGCCCTCGCGATTGTGACATTGTCACTCTCGCGGGGCACAATCGCCCACTTTGTACCGAGAGTTGGGGGTGGTGGCGCGAGAGTGCCCTCACGATTGTGACAGTGTCACTCTCGCGGGGCACAATCGCCGAATTGGTACCGTGGGTCATTTTCTCGGGCGAGAGTGACACGCGAGAGTGACATTGTCACTCTCGCGAGGCATAGTCGCGGTCGGGGGGCAGACCCATTAAATCTCATTTTCACGACCTAAAACTCATTATTTTGACTTGGGAGCTACTTTGGGCGATTTTTATGGTGTAAGGTAACATTCCTCTTCTCTCTTCATTAAATCCCTCTTAGTTGGAGCATTGAATGCTTATTGGTGATTCAATCTAGGTTTTGGATTAAGCTTGACCTCAAGTGACTAAGGTTTGAAGCTTCAAGTGATCCTCATCATTTTCTTGTCCATTTCTCATCTAGGGTTTTACATAATCTTTGCAAGGTGAGTTGTTTCTCCTCTTCTAACCTTAATATATATGGGTATTTCTTGTATTTTAATCTTTCATGATTTTTAGAACTAACGGTGGATTTTGGGAAAATATTAGGGTTTACTAATCAAAGTGAAATGGTAATGAGAGTATTTCAAATATGAAAGAGGTGGTGCCTTAACATTCACTCTTTTGACCAATAACTATGATTTCTTGGGTTGTGGTGTATTAAATGGAATGTTGGACTATATTTGGGAAAAACAAGTATTTGGGTGAAATGACCAAAATGTTGGTTTGTATGTAGAACAAGAATAATGTTTTAAGGTAAATTACTATTATCGAAAGCTCACCCATTTGGGTGTTAAGCTTTGCATGTTGGTGAACTCTCAAATGTGATTTATCTATACCTATGTTTTATATGAGTATTGTACATGCTAATTGTTGGTATTTAATATTAGTGCAATGGATCCATAGGCACGGTGTACCTATGTCCCCGCTTTGGGCATTGGGATGACCACTTAGAACGGAATAGGCATCGGTCACCATGATAAGTAAGGTGTGGACCTATACGGTAGGGCAACTTTTTATGGGCAGTAAGGTGTAATTCCCTTGTGCTAGAGTTCCCCGTTTTGGAACTCTCAAGAATAGACCTAGAGGGGTTGACTTGATGTTTTCGAGCAATAGACTTAGAGGAGTTGAGCTCAATATGTGATTGGTGTTATTTGTATCGTATCTAATCACTAATGGTTTATTTGGTTTATTGATTTTAGCTCATGGCTATATACTCCGCGAGACTCCGAATGGGTTTAGTTATTTAATCCTTGTTTGATTTATCCTCACTAGGCTTTAGCCTAACGCTTGTTCTTATTGTCATGTTTGACAGGCTATCCTAGCGGTGGGGCACATCGGGATTTAGGGAACGGCCTTGGAGTCGTGAGTGGTCTTTTTGGATGATACGTAGTGACCAACCTACCGATTATTTTGAAGATACACATTTTGGGAGTATAGCGACACCCGACCATAATCTAGTTGCTTATTGTAGATTAGTAGGTTGTCGTTGTATGCTTCATTTATTGGGTTGTAATTACCATACACTATACCCCGTTTGGGATGATACTCTTGGGTCTTGGAATGATTTACCCTATTTTCACAGGTTTAAATTATCCCCTATTTTAGGGTGATGGTATTATCCTATTTTCAAACGTTATATTACCGAATTTTCGAATTTTATTTTCCGCATATTTTTAGAGTGTTACAAGTTGGTATCAGAGCATTAGTTTAAGTGAACTAGGTATGAAAGTAGAATGCCTAGACTTAAGTTGTGACTGTTAAGCTATGAATTGTGAGAAGGGGATAGAACTACTAAGATAGGTTGGACTTAGAGTCGACGGAACTTGCACAAGTTGAAAGTTGTAGTGATGGTAACGATAACTCTTACGTATAATGTGTTCATAATTTCACTTAGCTAACGTCATTATGAAGATGTTTTACGTGAGTATGTTTGATCTACTATTGTTATGATAATTGATAAGTGTAATAGTACGTTTCCTTGCGTTGCTTCTGTGGGCTTGTCTCTCATTCAATGGTATTTTATGTGTGGCAGAATCATGGTTAATACCCGAAACCGACCGGATGGTCAAGAGGCCACATATCCACGGCCGACCAACCGAGGGTGACTGTTGTGGAAGAACCTCCTCGCGTGATAAATGCGTTAGGCGGGGGACCCGAGTTCATTCCTCGTCGCAATCTAGAAACAAATGATCCCATTATGGAGGAGGTGACGGCGGAAACAAGGATGATGGACCGTATGATGCTGGCTATGAACCGAGCGATGGCCCAGCAACAGGAGATGTTCCTCAAACTCCTTGAGGACCGGGTCAACAACAACCGTAGACCCGATATTAGCCTAACCTTTTTATTTATTGGCATGTGCATCAGGTTCCGGTGGGGGAAATGGTTCTAGCGTTTCTGCGAAGTGACGAGTGCTAAATGTATGTGCAAGAGTGAGTGGCTTGGTGAAGTCTTCCGCATTAGTGTTGAGAAGAGCAACTTGTATTTGGGGTTTAGTAACACCCGACCTTGAGTTAGTCTCTATGTGAGATTTCATCTGCTATGTTGATGGAAAGTTCTAGAATCGTATTTTAAGAATGGACTTGTCGCTTGAAGTTTTATCCATTCCTTGAGGCATATTTATAAATTTTAAATTAGTTGCTCTTTCCAAATTAAGGGTGTTACAGTCAAGAACAAAAAGAAAGAAAGCCAAGTAGAAGCAGTCCTAACAGAAGACCAAGTAGAAATCGAACAAGAAAGAAACCTAAGTAGATTGCAAGAAAGAAAGCCAAATCGATCAAGGCAACAAACAAGAAATCGAAATCGAAAACCAACCTTGTTACCTGGATCTAATAGAAGAAATCGAACAGATGGTAACTTGTTGTTGATGAGAAGAAATTAAAACTCATAAACCGAATGTTGTTGCTACTTGTTGTTAATGAGAAGAAATCAGAAATCGAACTATCAAAGTCTCTATGCATCTGAATGGTGGCTGACGACTGGGGAATCATGGGTATATCAACGATGGTTGTTGAAGTGGTTAGGCGTGAGGGAAGTGGCTGACGATTAGGGAACTGCCGACTAGGATGGGGGGTTGCGGCAAATTTTACTAGGGGGAACAAATGGTAAATTTTGGGAAGAAAAAAAATTAACCTAGGTAATTTTGTTTAACTTTTTGACTAGGGTCCCTCCTCCCCCTATACTCTACGTCCACCCTTGCACACACACACACACACACACACAAACCATGGGAGCAAATAACATGCCCAATCCCCATGTCGTCTCCGACCCCTACCGGTATATTTTATCTGGAACTGGCTCCAACCGTCTTCATATGCGAACAAAACAATTGATGAAACTATATCCACGTCCCTAAAAACCCTTTAACTTCTCTAAATTAAAACAACAATGGGAGTATTTCCTATTTTGCACACAATTTCTCGAATGGAGGTCGACAAAAGGGGTGGCAGTAGAAGGGATTAATTGGAGTTGGTTGTGGGGGAGGGTAGGGGTGTAAACGAGGCGAGTCGAGTAGTAGGTTAATCGAGTCGGGCTCAAAAAATTAATACTGGGCTCGAGCTCGACTTGAGCTCGATTAAATTTTCAATGTAGGGCTCGAGCTCGAGCTTGAATATTTTTTGAGTTATCGAGCTCGAGCTCGATGCTCGTTTATGGGTTCGAACTCGCGATCGTTTAACTCGTTTATCGGCTTGAGCTTGATAATTTTTATATTTTTATTTTATGATTAACAAATTATATGAGCATGTTTGGCTCGAACCGTCTTCATATGCGAACATAACAATTGATGAAACTATATCCACGTCCCTAAAAACCCTTTAACTTCTCTAAATTAAAACAACAATGGGAGTATTTCCTATTTTGCACACAATTTCTCGAATGGAGGTCGACAAAAGGGGTGGCAGTAGAAGGGATTAATTGGAGATGGTTGTGGGGGAGGGTAGGGGTGTAAACGAGGCGAGTCGATTAGTAGGTTAATCGAGCCGGGTTCAAAAAATTAATACTGGGCTCGAGCTCGACTTGAGCTCGATTAAATTTTCAATGTAGGGCTCGAGCTCGAGCTTGAATATTTTTTGAGTTATCGAGCTCGATGCTCGTTTATGGGTTCGAACTCGCGATCGTTTAACTCGTTTATCGGCTTGAGCTTGATAATTTTTATATTTTTATTTTATGATTAACAAATTATATGAGCATGTTTGGCTCGAAAAAGAGTATATGCTCGAATGGCTCGACTCGACTAAAAAAAATGGATCGAGTTTTCGAACGAGCCGAGTCGAACATTGGTGTTATAATGCTCGACTCGATAAGTTAAACAAGTTATATTTTATGTTCGAGTTCGACTCGAGCTCGAGAATAATTAAGCTCGAGATAAACGAGCTCGAGCTCGAGTAACTCGTTAAAAGCTCGACTCGTTTACATTCCTATGAGGGGTTCATCGAAGGGGAGGCGTTAGGGAAAGGGGTCGGTAAAGGGGACTCTCGATTTCCTCAGAACTCTCAATTTCCTTTCTGACTCACAACCCTTCAAGGCTACAAAACAGAACGACCCCAACATCCCTTTCACTCTTGATTTCTTTCTAAATCTATCCTAATGTGGCATCCTAGTTTCAACCATAAAACCTCGTCCCTCGAAACTAATAGCCCCTCACCTCAATTTTATCTTTAAAAAGGGTTGAGCGTGGCTGGTGACGGCAATGGAAAAGGATACCAATGAGAAGGATATGTGGAAAGGAGAGAAGAAGAAGATTATAGTAGTCTAGTAGAGGTTGGGGGTTGTGAACGATGGCCAGAGACGAGGAAGTCGTGAACGGTTTGTAAGGAGTAGGAGGAATAAGGGGTGAGAATGGTGAGAGGTAGAGAAAATGGGGGGTTGTTGTCTTAGGCGAGGAGTTTTGGGGCATCGGGGTTGGTAGGGATGGGTGTATTTGATAAAAAAAATATGTAAAAGAAAATGAGAGAAGACAAAGACCAAAATACCCCTTATTTAACATATTGAAGTTACCGGTCGTTTGTGAGAAGGATCAAAACCGAGCAAAAATGCATAACACAAGGATTTTCTTGCAATAAAATTTTATAGGGACTCAATTCAAAAAACAACAAACCACAGGGACCAAAATTTCAATTGACTCTAATATATATTATCATACCATATTTGTTACTATTTAAAAAAAGGTTATACCTCTATTGTATTGTAAAATTATTCCTTTTTTAAAAAAAGGTACGTTTTTTCAAAATTTGAATGGTCTAAAAATATAACAATTTTTTTCCATAAACTTTTAAACTTATTTTACTATAATTAACTTTAATTGTGGTTCACACATTTAATAGTTAATATTTTTATTAATTAACAAATTAGTTTAAATCTTTTTTTTAAATTAAACAATATTACATTTATTATAGAATATCAGAGATATTAAACAATATATTCGAAGAATTGATGGTTAAATTCTTAAAAGGATTGATTATTTTTTCTTATAGTAAAGCATGGTATAATTGCAATCCAAGTGACTTGATGGTCTAAGGTTAGGTAATAAATCAAATCAAATCAAATCAAAATAATATGTTAATGATGATTTTATTTAAAACGATTTTTATTATACATAGTAAAATTGAAAAATTAAAATCGATTTATATCAAACGTGTAAATTTTTATTGATAGATCAAAACAGGTTGGGATATGTTTTTGTTGACCTGACATAATACGTCATACAAAAATGTGTAATTTTAGTCATCTTCTTCTTGACGTGTGTCTATGTTAATCTCATCTTTATTGTTATTGTAACATTTTTTTTTACACTCAACAAAAACAAGGTAAATGCAGAATTAGGTACATAAGAGCATCTCCAACAGCATTTCTATAATTTCTCTAAAGTAGAGAATTAAAAGTAAAAATCTCTAAAAAAAATGTTACATTCAACTCCAACAGATTTGCTATTTTAGAGATTTTAAAACAACTTATATTATTATAATATTCTCTAATTTATCATCTCAATACACTTTTAAATTTTTTTAAATATAAAATAATAAAAATTAAATCTCATTGGTGGGATTGAATAGAATAATCATTTCTCTCTCCTACCATCAAGTTTTAGAGAATTCTCTACACTTGAAGAATATTCAACTTTTTTTTATTATAGCAAACAATATAGCAAAGCTGTTGGAGAGGTTTAGAGAACAAAAACCTAATTTTTTCTATATTAAGGGGTTGCTCTAAATGTAAAGAGTTGGGGGAGATATTAAGGGGTTGTTTGTTTTTTTTTAAAAAAACCTCTTAATAGCTCTGAAGTCTGAATCGTTCAGATATTTTTACACACCACCTCTTATTAATCATAACTAAAATAACACCTTAGATTTTAGACCTCTTAAAAAACAAACGACACCTAAATGTCAATATTTATGGTAGTTAGTTCAACCATTGCTACTTTTTTTTTTCTCCAGCCACTAACGCGTTATTAATACCAAAGGGGTGTTAGCCTAGTGGTAAGGCATGTGGACTTACTAGTAGCGGTCTCATGTTCGAACCCTGGGGGACGCATCCTGGAGGTACGGGGGCTTCGACCCCAGGCTGCATGCTTTAGCAGTCAGGCTTCGGCCCAAATTACCAGGGATTAGTCTGGGCTCAATGTGGTCTGGGATACCCTCTAAAAAAAACGCGTTATTAATGGAAAGAGGATTCAATGGGAAATGTGATAAATCAGTTAAAAAGAACGTGGATAATCAACTTGAAAATCGAGAAATGGAGTTGTGGAAGGATTTCAACTTCTTAATACATTACATGCACGTGATGTGAGAACCAATATTTCTCACTTGAAGTAAGAACCAAAACCCAACCACATTGGAGTTCTTGGTGAGATTTTGGGTGTTCTTGAAGAAAAAGTGAAGCAATGTGACAAGGGTTTTAGGAGGAAATTGAGTAGAGGTACAATTTTATGATTAACCATTTTCTTAATGTTGGTTTTATATGACATTGATGCATGATAAGAATCCCTTATATCGTGCGATTGGAAAAGATTGTATCATTGATATCTTGCGATTAGGAAAGATTATTTTCGGTTATGATTCATTGCCAAGAATAAACTCTTGTAAATTAGATTTGTGAGTGTAATCTTTGTGCATAAAAAGGCCTGGTTGTACAATGAATAAAACACACCGAAAATTCCAATTTCTCTCTTTTACTTTTCATGGTATCAATGCATTCGTTCTTGAGACCTTGATTTTTTTTTCTCATCATTCTCATGGCTGGTGATAAACAAACTTCAAAGGTTGCAGCTCCATGGGAGAATTCTAATCATCCACCTGTTGTTAGTAATTCGATATGTATTTTACTAATACATATAATATTACAATAATTGTAATAAACTACAAAATCAACAAATGATTAGTAATAACACGAATACAAAGGAAATTGACATAATCAACATATGAAATATAAACGAGTAAACCGTGTAAGGTTCAAACGACGTTGAGGCTCGTGTAAGACACGATTCCCTTAAACAGATTCGCCGTCTGTTCCCATGGTACAACAGCGTAAGCAGAAGTATTGTCGGATATAACCACTTGCCTGAAAGGTTGTCGGAGAGAAAACGTATGCGGGAGAGATTTCAGAGAAATGTGTATTGTATTCGATATCCGGTGTATCGTAGTATCAGAAATGAACCCGGACTCCCATTTTATACTCGATATCGAAACCGACGATTTAATATGAAATTAATCAGTAATTAACATTAATTTTAATTACCATTAATCATATTAATCTCATATATAAATGAGAATCACTTCGGAGTTACAAAACGGACTGAAACATATCTCCTTGCGGTTGGCCGCGCGGGTTCACCCGCGCCTCAACACTGTTTCGAAACCATTCCAGTGCTCGACGCGGTTGGTCGTGCGGGTCTATCCGCGCCATGACCCGCGCGGGACACTGTTTGAGTTCCAATTCCAGTGTTTGGCGCGGTTAGCCGTGCGGGTTCACCCGCGCCATAAGCCGCGCACAACACTGGATCAAAACAAAAAAATTTCGCAAAAACCACTCTGCACGAGCACAATATTTCGGAGCGGCATTCGTGTCCGCAGGTCACACCCACGCACAAGTTCGTCGATTTTAGCCTACGAAAGTCTCAATCGGCACCCCCCCCTGCGCGGGCAGGTGTTGGAGTAAAACCAAACAAAGAACTTGTAAGCTCCTCCCACATAATATATCGATTCGAAGCTCTCATATAGGAGAACACAAACCCAGTTTTCCAAGCATGTTAAGATGGTTACAAGTGACACTGGCATCATTCATCAGATGAGTTGCATCAACACACCACAACAAAATGGTATGGTTGAACACAAACATCGTCACCTACTCAATGTTTCTCGATCCCTTCTTTTTTCAATCACATTTGACAAAACCATTTTGGAGTGATGCCATCTTAACCGTAACATACTTGATTAATCGAACCCCCAGTCCTAACCTTCAAGGAAAAAGTCCATTCGAAAAAATATTTGGTCATCAACCTAACTATTCTCACCTAAGGGTTTTCGGATGTCAATGTTTTGTGTCTACTCATCCATACGTTGGAGATATGTAATACCCACAATTTTTGGGTAAGTATAATTTCAAGTCAGTGTAGAAACCAATCTTTCAAGAAAAACAAAAGAAATAGGATTTTGTATTGAATCCTATATTTTATAGTTTTTCTAGATGCTAAATTCAAATACGAGTCCAACGGTCCTTTCCGGAGCGAAAACGGAGCTATAACGAAGAAGTTATGACCAAAACAGTGATCGGGCATGCGACCAGTGTCAAGTGGACATCCGCATAGGGAAGCAAGTGGAGTTCCGCATAGGATCTTCTGCGGAAGCAATAGAAGATTCGCCAGTTTTCGTCCTGATGCAAGTGGACGTTTGCATAGGACTCCAAGTGGACGTCCGTATTGAGTCTGACAAAATTTTCACCCTTTTTCACCCCCAACTTTTCCCTCTTCTCTCTCATACTTTTAACCCCACATCTAGATCTAATCTCCCTCTCCCTCATTTCGATTTTTTCATCCAAAAACCCCCCAAATCCTTTCTTCTTTTCCATTTTTCTCTCCTAAATCAAAACCCACACCATTTTTATGAACCTTAACCTTTCTAGAACTCATTTCACTTCATCTTCTTCATCAAGTTTCTAGGGTTTCATCCAACCTTTTTCTCCATTTGAAGATTGAGAGTTTGTGGTTCATTTTAGTGACCCAAGATGTATTTTGGTTGGTGGATTCAAGTTATGGTTAAGGTAATCTTCTCTTTTCTTTATCTATGGAAATTAGGGTTTTGGTATAAGTTGAGATCTTCATGTAAAATATTTGGGGAACGATTCTAAGTGGTTGGATATGAATATTAATGGTTGAAAATTTGTGGATCTAGGTTTTTGGAAGTTTTGGCTTGAGGATCCAAATTTATTCAAATGAGCTCAAGTTGGGAAAAATCTAGATTTAGCCTAAATCTAGCAACGTGAGTTCAAGTTGATTTGTGAAAACGTCGTACATGCCAAAAATGCCCATTTTAAGGTGATTATATGTTTACATGATTTTTATTAAAAGTTGGAATATTTGAAGAGTTTTACCTATATGGGTTATTTGGTTTTATAAATCTTGTGAAATACCCACATTTGGGATTTTTGGACATTTTGATAAATAAATCATGTTGATATGTTTCTTGATGATTTAATATATAAATGGAGGTCATTTGATGTAAATGTCTTCCTAGGGTATTTAATCTTATAAACCGTTTGAAAAATGCATATTATTATATTATGAGGCATTTGGAAATATAAAGGTATGAGTTCATTTGGAAAATGGTTTATCTCAACCAACGATGAGTTTTGGATTAATCATACTTTTGGTCATTGTGTTTGCATAACCATTATTTAAATGCGTTTTATCGTTTACACTGACTTTTATGGTACGATAAAGTAAATTGTTGAGCTTTTGGCTCGATTTTGACTAAAATGAGTCTTAGGGACATTCGTCCGGTTTTAATAGCCCGTTGTGGAGTTTTGAGTATGATGGTGGTTATTGAGCATCATTTGAGAATTACATGTTTTGAGTGTGTTGGTCATTCAATTGGAGTCATGTATTGTTATAGACTGTAATATAATGGATCCATAGGCATATGAGTCAGTCTTTAATATTTTAAAAAGGGCTATTATTTCATGTTTGGACCAGAATTAGTTATAGGGTCATCGAGGGCCTCATGGTGCCATTTAGGGGTGTAAACGAGCCGAGTCGAGTCGAGTAGTAGGTTAATCGAGCTCAAAAAATTAATACTGGGCTCGAGCTCGACTCGAGTTCGATTAAATTTTCAATGTAGGGCTCGAGCTCGAGCTTGAATATTTTTTGAGTTATCGAGCTCGAGCTCGAAGCTCGTTTATGGGTTCGAACTCGCGATTGATTAACTCGTTTATCTGATTGAGCTCGATAATTTATATATTTTTATTTTATGCTTAATAAATATATGAGTATGTTTGTCTCGAAAAAGAGTATGCTCGAATGGCTCGACTCGACTCGTAAAGTTGAATCGAGTTTTCGAATGAGCCGAGTCGAATATTGGTGCTATAAAGCTCGACTCAATAAGTTAAACGAGTTCTATTGTGTGTTCGAGATCGACTCGAGCTCGAGAATAATTAAGCTCGAGCTCGAGATAAACGAGCTCGAGTAGCTCGTTAAAAGCTCGAGTAGCTTACACCCCTAGTGCCATTGACCCCGTGATGTAATTTCTGAGTCTGTTTTTATGGGATGGTCATTTCCCATTTGTAGCTAGTTGAGACTTGGACCCTAGGGTGGCAACTTGGTACGGTTATGTGGGACCAGATACTAGCTGTGGGTCGTAAATGTAAATCATAGCGAATGAGCATGATTAGGAATCATCGGGTGCCCTCCCCCACATCTGACTACGAGCCGGCGAGTTCGTAGCGTTGATCCTAGTATGGTGAGCTCAATAACTTGGAATGTGGCCTACTTTTGTGTTCCGCCACTAGCCATGGAATTCGGGTCTCCCCCGTCACCGAAAGGTGTTGTTTTGGGTATTTAGTCTTATCCATGTTTTCGGTGACGTTTTGAGTATGGGGTCTTCTCCATACGTTATAATTTTGGGGTTTGAGTCTTACTCATATTTCAGTAGTTGAACAATAAAGTTTATTTATGTTTTCATAAAATGGGAGTTTGATTCCTATTCACATTTGAGTGAGTTTTGAGTTGTATTACCTCACGAAAGAAAGTTTTTGTACGGGGAGTTCATCTTTAAAAGTGTGTGTTATTGGAAATAGATCGTTTTCATATTTAAAGTAAATCATTTCGAAGGATCACAATTTTAGACGCATGCTTTCCTTTTTAAAGATATATTTATTCATGATAAAACTCTTGAACTCACTAGGTGTTAGCCTAACATTTTTATTTGTCGGCATGTGCAACAGGTCTCGATTGGGAATAGTTCTAGTGTCACCATGGAGAGAGGAGTGTTAGTGGTGTACTCGAGAAGTGAATGTCCTAGTGAAGTCTTCCGCATTGTTTTGGGTAGAGCGACTAGTATTTGGGTTAAGTAACCCCCGACTTCGATTTAGTCCTTGTTTATAAGACTGAGTTTTATAATTGTTATTGTTAATTATAGAATTTTAAATTGAGATATATGGAGTTTTGATTTGTAAGTGGAAGTTTTGTTCTTTATTAGATATTATATCGAGATTTTTGATTAGTTGTGTAACACCCCAATTTCTGGGTGGATTATCTCCTTTTTGTATCGCTGTAAGATTTAACTTTGACCCGTAGTGCACGTGTATGTAATCAAGTTTGATTCTAGTGGTTAACTTAATCGTCGTTATCTGATCAGTTTGGGATAGAAAAAGTAAAGTTTCGAGCGTGTCATACACCAGGCGACAGTGCCCGACGACTATGACATCTGTCAATGTCGCTGGGCAAAGTCGCGGGGAAGGTTGGACTCTCAGTACATGTTCAGCGATAGTGCCCGGCGACCTTGCCATGGTCACTATCGCATGGTCACAATCGCGAGGGAGGTACCGCGAGGGCCCTCACGTGGGCGACATTGGCATAGTCCCCGTGTTATAGTCGCCAACGGGCTGTTTGGGTATAAATTGTTCAAGTCGCGATTTTAGAGCATTTCATCTGATTTATAGGGTTTTGGGAGCAACTTTGGCAACTGATTTCGGTAAGCATTCTTCCCATAGACTTCTCTCCTCATTTATGGTGATTCATAGTCATTTATGGTGATCTCTAATACTTTTAGGAAGTGTTGGTAAGAAGCTCTCAAGTGATTATACAACTCATCTTCATCTCCTTCGTTTTAGGGTTTGGTTTTCTTTTAAGAAAACCACTAAGGTGAGTTCTTACCCATTTTACTAAACTTTATACATGTCAAAAGGTTGATTTTGAATACCTAGTATCTCCTCTTTCATATATTTGATTTATGGGATTTCTTGCTAAACCTAACTTTGGAGATATAAGTGTTTGTGGTGATTTTTGGGAAATAACGATTTATGAACTTTAATAATGTTCTTTAGCTTGTTTTACTTGGGTTATACCTTTGAGAGAATAGCATTGTTATGCAAAACTATAGATTTGGAAATATTGGTATTGTGGTTAACTGCTGATAAGTTTGCATATTAAACTCACTTCATATTTTGAGGATTTGAAATAAAAAGGGGATCATCTATATTTTTACTAGTAGTCTCTTGGTAAATACTGGAAGTAGTTTTGGTGGGAATTACCCTTCATGTCACTTATTGTATGTTAACCATTGTTGAGATTTCTGGTTGGGCCTTATGCGCATTAGTTGGCTTATTTGATGCATTGGGAGTCATGACCCCGTATTTGGTTTATTGTTGTCCGGCGTTGGGACGACTAGTTTTCCACGTCGAGGCACGTTAGGCATCGGATGTGGTATAAGTCCTTCGTGCTCAAGTACTACGATATTGGATGAGGAGCTCGACGTAGGAACCCCTCGGGGTTGAACTTGAGTTTCCGTGGGTGTATGTTTAAAGCTACTGAGCCTGACATCCCTTGCGTGTACTTTATGTGTTTATTGGCTTTACTGACCCATCGAATGACTTACTTTTGTGTTCCGTCATTCAGGTTAGTAGGCGGGTCTCCTCCGTTAACCCAAGAGGTATTTGTTATATTTCAAAGAACATTACTGTTATTATCACCTTATTGTTGTGGTATAAAAGAAACCTTTTTACTTATTTACATATTCAATTTCCTTAAATTGCAAATGTTTGATCTCACTAGGCTTTAGCGTAACATTTTTTATTAAAATGACATGTATAACAGGTCAGGTTTCCGGTGGGGCTCGTCGGGACTGAGCGGTTAGCTTTGGGGGCAAGAGCGGTCTTTTTGGGAGATGTATAGACCGGCATTTTGAAATAGTGAATATACCTTTTGGAAGAATAGCAACACCCAATATTAATCTTTCTTACTTAAGTTAGATTATTAGGTTGTTAGTCTATCCTTCATTTGATGCATTGTAATGATTATAGTGTTGTTTCCCGTTCTATCGGGATGATACTTTGGGATTGATTTATAGCAGGTTTTATAACCAGGTTTTTATCTATTTATAGCCGTCATATTGCAGAAATTTCGAATTTTTATTCCGTTAAATTTTAGGGTGTTACAAGTTGGTATCAGAGCATTAGTTTAAGTGAACTAGGTATGGATGTAGAGTACCTAGACTTAAGATGTGAAATTAAGCAAATGATTGTGTGACATTGGGTAGAACTCTTAAGATAAGATGGTCGTAGAGTCGACGGAAGCTATATAAATTAAGAGTTATGGTGATGGGAATGAAAATTTTTATGTATCGCATGTTCATAATTTCGCCTAGCTAACGTTATTATGAAGATGTTTTACGTGATTATGCTTGTTTTTGTTGTTATGATAATTAATGAAGGTGGTAGTACGTTTCCTTGTTTATATTCTATTCATCCTCATCTCACCTACATTCTCGCGTGTGTGGCAGACTATGGTTAATACGCGTAATCGACCAGAGGGGCAAGATACAACAACATCTACGGCTGATCAACCGGGTATAACAAATAATGAATTGCCCCCACCTTTTATAAACGCGTTGGGTGGAGGACCGGAGCATGTGCCTCGACGTAACATAACTACGGCTCATCCGATCATGGAAGAGGTGACTCCTGAAACTCGGATGATGGAGCGGATGATGCAAGCAATGAACGCCGCTATGGCTCAGCAACAAGAAACATTCCTGAAGCTCTTGGATGACCGAGATGCTAACCCCCGTAGGCATGAGACGGTGGAGGAGAATTTAGTAGTGGCGGGATCCGGAGGATCAGGACCCGTTGTCCCTTCTAATGAGACTTCACCTCCCGAAACGAGGCAACCGTCTAAGGTTTGTACCTTCAAGGCATTTCTCGGATGCCGACCACCGGAATTCAAGGGCACTGATTACCCGGTGGCATGGATGAACTGGATACGGGAGATGGAGCAGGCTTTCCGGTCAAGAGAGTGTGGGGAAAGTCAGAAAGCCATATTCGGATCACAAATGTTGAGAGGGGCCGCCCTCACATGGTGGAATGTGTATTCCACTTCTGTCGAAGCCACCGTGTTGGCTAAACTGAGCTGGGAAACCTTCAAGAAGAAAGTTATGGAGGAATTCTGTAATGTGCAAGCTATGGATCGGATCATCGATGAGTTCCGGGGTTTGAAGAAAGGGAATTTGTTGGTAAAGGAGTATAACAAGCTGTTCATGGACAAACTGGGTTTGGTGGGACATCTGGTCCCCACCGAAAGAGAGAAAATCAAGGCATACATCAAAGGTTTGCCTACAGAAATGATGAATATGGTTCGGGTATCGAGGGCCTCTACTCTCCGAGAGGCAATAGAAGAAGCACAGTTAATAGAAGACTCTTATGGCTCGAGCAAGATGGAGAGGAGCGGAGTGGTCGAGAAAAGGAAGTGGGAAGGGGGTCCCACATCGTCAAAGAAGCCAAACCACTTCAACAACAACCATCGGGGGAATGGTCCGAGACGGGATTCCCCGTGGTGTTCTAGATGTCGAAGTAAGCACACCGGCCCTTGTAACCCGGGGTCCACTCCATGCTTTAAATGTGGTAAACTCGGTCACCGTTTCAATGACTGTCCAATCAAAGGCCGAGTTTGTTTCAAGTATAAAGAGTCGGGCCATGTCAGAAGTGAATGCCCGAAAGCAAAGATGAACTTTAGCGGAGGCAACAAGGTGGACGCTTCTAAAGCAACAGGGAGCGCTTTCGAGATGACCACCGAAGAGGCGAAGGCGTCAACGGACGTAGTATCGGGTACGTTTCTCCTAAACTCCGTACCTACACGTGTACTATTTGATTCGGGAGCTAGTTTCTCGTTTGTATCAAGTTCGTTTTGCCCAAAACTATCCATGCCCACTACTAGTTTAGAAGGCGCGTTAGTAGTAGAGTTAGCGGATGGTGATCAAGTAGTGGTTCGGGATATCATAAGAAATTGCAAGTTTGAAATCGAAGGGAGAGAGTTCCCGATTGACCTAATGCCTATGGTCATCGGGGGATTTGATGTTGTAGTCGATATGGATTGGTTGTCGACCAACCATGCGGAGATTCTTTGTGCTAAAAAGTTGATCCGAACCGGGTACGGATGGTCATGCGGTGACCGTGTATGGGGAGAGGCGAAAGGGTGAAGTTGCAATCATTAGTATGGCGAAGGCACGAAAGTGTTTGGTGAAATGATGCTCATCCTTTTTGGCATATGCAATAGATGCCAAACTCGAGAAGAAGAAGCTAGAAAATGTCGAAGTGGTAAGGGAGTTTCCCGATGTATTCCCGGACGACTTGCCTGGCTTACCACCCGACCGGCAAGTGGAGTTCAAGATTGATCTGACACCGGGAGCGGCTCCTATAGCCCGAGCTCCCTACCGTTTGGCTCTGTTAGAGATGAAGGAAATGATGAGCCAATTGCAAGAACTTTTGGAGAAAGGGTTCGTAAGACCGAGTTCCTCGCCTTGGGGAGCACCGGTCTTATTCGTGAAGAAGAAGGACGGTACCATGCGAATGTGTATCGACTATAGAGAGTTGAATAAGGCAACCGTGAAGAACAAGTATCCACTCCCTAGGATTGATGATTTGTTCGACCAACTTCAAGGAGCGAGTTGCTTTTCGAAGATCGATCTCCGATCGGGTTATCACCAAGTGAAAGTCAAAGAAGAAGACATTCCTAAAACCGCTTTTAGGACGCGATATGGTCACTACGAATTCTTAGTGATGCCTTTCGGATTGACGAACGCTCCCGCGGTGTTTATGGACTTGATGAACCGCATGTGCCGACCCTTTCTAGATAAATCCGTCATCGTGTTTATTGATGACATTCTTATCTACTCGAAGGATGAAGTCGATCATGCACGTCATCTCCGGGATGTCTTGGAAATCTTGAGGAAGGAGAAGCTTTATGCAAAGTTTTCCAAGTGCGAGTTTTGGTTGAAGGAAGTGCAGTTCTTGGGGCACGTGGTTTCAAGGGACGGAGTGATGGTGGATCCGGCCAAGATTGAACCTATGACGAATTGGGAACCACCCAAAAGCCCATCCGAAATTCGGAGTTTCCTAGGCTTGGCGGGGTATTACCGAAGGTTCATACAAGACTTCTCCAAGATTACTTCTTCGTTGACGATGTTGACCAAGAAGAATGTAAAGTTTGTGTGGACCGAGGAACAAGAGAAGGCATTTAGGACGTTGCAAAGAAAATTATGCGAGGCTCCGATCTTATCCTTGCCGGAGGGATCGGAGGATTTTGTGGTCTATAGTGATGCGTCCAAAAGGGGACTTGGATGTGTACTTATGCAAAGAGGAAAAGTAATCGCGTACGCATCTAGACAATTGAAGGTGAATGAGAAGAACTACCCCACCCACGACTTGGAGTTGGCGGCGGTAGTGTTTGCATTAAAGTTATGGCGACATTAACTTTACGGCACAAAGTGTACCTTGTACACGGATCACAAGAGCTTGAAGTATGTTTTTGATCAGAAGGAGCTCAACATGAGGCAACGGAGGTGGTAAGAACTACTCAAGGACTACGACTGTGAATTACTCTACCACCCAGGTAAAGCAAACGTGGTGGCCGACGCCTTGAGTCGGAAAGAGTATAGCGGGAGACTTCGATCCAAGCTTACAAGAATTGAGTTGGTGTCAAGTCTCATGGGAAAGATTAAAGAGGCACAAACTGAAGCATTAAAGGAAGAAAACCTCAAGGAGGAAGTGATGACAAAACAACGGTTATTGTTGACCGACGATAGTCGAGGGATAAAGGTGCTTCAATGGTCGAGTTTGGGTACCAAAGTTGGGAGGTTGCTGGGAGCTACTCTTAGAGGACGCGCATAAATCCAAGTATTCCATCCATCCGGGGAGCACCAAAATGTACCGGGATTTGAAACTACATTATTGGTGGCCAATTATGAAGTTGGATGTAGCTCATTATGTGGAGCGATGCGTAACTTGTTCACAAGTGAAGGCCGAGCATCAACGACCCTATGGAAGCCTTCAATCGCTTGAAATACCCGAGTGGAAATGGGATAATATCACCATGGATTTCGTGACCAAGTTACCGAAGACCTTGCGAGGGAACGACACCATTTGGGTCATTGTCGATCGATTGACGAAGAGTGCTCATTTTCTAGCAATGCGGGAAACTTTGCCAATGGATAAGTTGGCAAAGTTGTACATAGATGAAATCGTTTCTAGACACGATATACCCTTGTCGATAGTTTCCGATCGGGATAGTCGGTTCACGTCAAGATTTTGGGGAGCTTTACATCAAGAGTTGGGTACGCGGGTGAATTTGAGCACGGCTTATCACCCACAAACGGACGGACAGAGTGAAAGGACAATTCAAACGCTTGAAGATATGCTTAGATCATGCGTGATCGATTTTGGCGGTAGTTGGGATGCCCATCTACCTTTGGTGGAATTTGCGTACAACAATAATTACCATTCTAGTCTCGGAATGGCACCATTTGAAGCTTTGTACGGACGGAAGTGTAGAACCCCCGTGTGTTGGTTAGAGGCGGGGGAGAAACAGTTTTCCGACCCGGAAATTGTGCAAGAGACGGCCGACAAAGTCAAATATATTCGGGAACGGTTGAAAGCCGCGCAAGATCGTCAAAAAAGTTACGCCGACAAAAAGAGGAGACCGGTAGAGTTTCAAGTGGGAGATCGTATGATGTTAAAGGTGTCCCCTTGGACGGGATTGATTCGATTTGGGAAGCGCGGGAAGCTAAGTCCTCGTTTCCTTAGACCGTTTACTATTCTTGAGCGTATTGGACTCCAAGCTTACAAGTTGGACTTACCGCCGGAGATGGACGAGATTCATCCCACATTCCACGTGTGCTATTTATGGAAGTGCTTAGCGGAAGAGGAAAGCGTTATTCCATTGTCCGAAATTCGAGTGGAGGATAACCGTTGCATCGAAGAACCCGAGTCCATTTTGGAAAGGGTAATTAAGAAGCTCCGACATAAAGAGGTAGCGATGGTAAAGGTTCAATGGAAACACCACCGCGGCACCAATGTGACTTGGGAGGCGGAAGAGGACATGAGGCGTAGATACCCTCATATGTTTAGTTAGTAGGATTTCGGGGACGAAATCATCCCCAAGTTGGGTAGGATTGTAACACCCCAATTTCTGGGTGGATTATCTCCTTTTTGTGTCGTTGTAAGATTTAACTTTGACCCGTAGTGCACGTGTATGTAATCAAGTTTGATTCTAGTGGTCAGCTTAATCGTCGTTATCTGATCAGTTTGGGATGGAAAAAGTAAAGTTTCGAGCGTGTCATCCACCAGGCGACAGTGCCCGGCGACTATGACATCTGTCAATGTCGCTGGGCAAAGTCGCGGAGAAGGTTGGACTCTCAGTACATGTTCAACGATAGTGCCCGGCGACCTTGCCATGGTCACTATCGCATGGTTACAATCGCGAGGGAGGTACTGCGAGGGCCCTCATGCAGGCGACATTGCCCCGCGACTATGACATTGGCATAGTCGCCGTGTCATAGTCGCCAACGGGCTGTTTGGGTATAAATTGTTCAAGTCGCAATTTTAGAGCATTTCATCTGATTTCTAGGGTTTTGGGAGCAACTTTGGCAACTGATTTCGGTAAGCATTCTTCCCATAGACTTCTCTCCTCATTTATGGTGATTCATAGTCATTTATGGTGATCTCTAATACTTTTAGGAAGTGTTGGTAAGAAGCTCTCAAGTGATTATACAACTCATCTTCATCTCCTTCGTTTTAGGGTTTGGTTTTCTTTTAAGAAAACCACTAAGGTGAGTTCTTACCCATTTTACTAAACTTTATACATGTCAAAAGGTTGATTTTGAATACCTAGTATCCCCTCTTTCATATATTTGATTTATGGGATTTCTTGCTAAACCTAACTTTGGAGATATAAGTGTTTGTGGTGATTTTTGGGAAATAACGATTTATGAACTTTAATAATGTTCTTTAACTTGTTTTACTTGGGTTATACCTTTGAGAGAATAGCATTGCTATGCAAAACTATAGATTTGGAAATATTGGTATTGTGGTTAACTGCTGATAAGTTTGCATATTAAACTCACTTCATATTTTGAGGATTTGAAATAAAAAGGGGATCATCTATATTTTTACTAGTAGTCTCTTGGTAAATACTGGAAGTAGTTTTGGTGGGAATTACCCTTCATGTCACTTATTGTATGTTAACCATTGTTGAGATTTCTGGTTGGGCCTTATGCGCATTAGTTGGCTTATTTGATGCATTGGGAGTCATGACCCCGTATTTGGTTTATTGTTGTCCGGCGTTGGGACGACTAGTTTTCCACGTCGAGGCACGTTAGGCATCGGATGTGGTATAAGTCCTTCGTGCTCAAGTACTACGATATTGGATGAGGAGCTCGACGTAGGAACCCCTCGGGGTTGAACTTGAGTTTCCGTGGGTGTATGTTTAAAGCTACTGAGCCTGACATCCCTTGCGTGTACTTTATGTGTTTATTGGCTTTACTGACCCATCGAATGGCTTACTTTTGTGTTCCGTCATTCGGGTTAGTAGGCGGGTCTCCCCCGTTAACCCAAGAGGTATTTGTTATATTTCAAAAAACATTACTGTTATTATCACCTTATTGTTGTGGTATAAAAGAAACCTTTTTACTTATTTACATATTCAATTTCCTTAAATTGCAAATGTTTGATCTCACTAGGCTTTAGCCTAACACTTTTTCTTAAAATGACATGTATAACAGGTCAGGTTTCCGGTGGGGCTCGTCGGGACTGAGCGGTTAGCTTTGGGGGCAAGAGCGGTCTTTTTGGGAGATGTATAGACCGGCATTTTGAAATAGTGAATATACCTTTTGGAAGAATAGCAACACCCAATATTAATCTTTCTTACTTAAGTTAGATTATTAGGTTGTTAGTCTATCCTTCATTTGATGCATTGTAATGATTATAGTGTTGTTTCCCGTTCTACCGGGATGATACTTTGGGATTGATTTATAGCAGGTTTTATAACCAGGTTTTTATCTATTTATAGCCGTCATATTGCAGAAATTTCGAATTTTTATTCCGTTAAATTTTAGGGTGTTACAAGTTGCTCTTACTAGATTTGAGGGTGTTACAAGATAACGATTTTTTGTTGAGTTTTAGTAACAACCGCCCATAAATGTAGACTTGTATAAGGTTTGGAAAGTATTATATTGATGTTAAATCTTATATTGCAATTATTGGTAATCAATTGTTGACTTTTAAGAAAAGGGACTTATTCCTTATTTGATGTTTTATTGAAAATTTTAAATTAGTCGATGTTTCCAAATTTGAGGATGTTATACTCCGTCCCAAAAACAATCCATTGGATGTAAATGGGTGTACAAAATCAAGTACAACCCTCATGGCACCGTTGAACGCTACAAAGCACGCTTAATGGCGAAAGGTTATAGCCAAGTTGAGGTACTTGATTACCGCGACATTCGTCCCTGTGGCAAAGCTTACAACAGTACGTGTATTGTTGAGTCTCGCCGCTCTCAACAATTGGCATCTTCACTAACTCAATGTCAACAATGTTTTTCTTAACGACGATCTTCATGAGGATGTTTATATGCAGTTGCCACTTGGATTCGAACAAAAGGGGGAGAAACCTGTTGTATGCAAATAACACAAGTAACTTTATGTACTTAGGGGTGTAAATGATGCGAGTCGAGCTCGAGTATTATTATACTCGACTCGACTCGTTAGTATATCGAGTCGAGCCTATTCGAGTCGAGTGTTAACCGAGTCGATCTCAAGTGAGTCGATCTCGAGTAGCTCGCGAGTTGTCTCGTCTCATTTATACCCCTACATAGGCTCAAGCCCTTAGGCTCAAGCCATTTAACAAAGGCAAAAGATGTAAAACAAATGAGGAGAAAGGTCTATATATAGTGGAGTTCAAAGCATTGGGTTCTATATCCTGCCAATGTGGGATGGATTAGACACACCATCAAGAGTTTACCCATGTCTTTTACACCATCATTTTCCAAAAAAAAATCAAAAAACTTGAGTTTATTATTATTATTATCAATTAAATTAAAATAATATTACTAATTATCATTATTATTTTGCTTATCGAGTATCTCACGAGCTTATCGAGTCGAGTATCAGGTCGCTCGACTCGACTCGTTAGTATATCGAGTCGAGCTCAAGTTCGAGTCGAGCCTATTTGAGTCGAGTGTTGACCGAGTTTTGACCGAGTCGATCTCGAGTAGCTCGCGAGTTGTCTCGTCTCATTTACACATATGCTAAAACAAGCCTCTCAGCAATTGTTTTTAAGACTATCAACATCTCTCAAGACAGTCGGGTTTCAACAATCTTTGTCAGACTATTCTTTATTCGTTCACAATCGCAATGGCATCTTAAATGCTCTCCTAGTATATGTAAACGATGTCATACTCGCTGGAAATAGCCTGGATGATATAACAAAGACTAAGGAGTTATTGTTAAGTCAATTCAAGTTGAAGGATCTGGGCCAATTAAAGTATTTTCTCGGTTTGGAAGTGGCGCGATTAAAACAAGGCATTGTACTAAGTCAACACAAGTACGCACTAGAAATATTGGAAGACATGGGGTTCTTGGGAGCAAAGCCTTCACGGTTTCCTATTGAGAAAAACATACGTCTCATACAAGGTGATTGCAAATTGCTACAAGATGCATCAAGGTACAGAAGAATGGTTGGACGCCTTGTGTATCTTACTATCACAAGACCTGATTTAGTTTATGTTGTACACACTCTCAGTCAATTCATGGACAATCCATAAGAACCTCCCTTAGAAGCAGCTTATAGAGTGTTGCGGTATTTGAAACAAACTCCAGGATAAGGTATTTTTCTGCCTTCTAATGGAGATTTCGAACTAAAATCATATTATGGTGCATATTGGGCAAGATGTAAAGATACAAGAAGATCAACAACGGGGTATTGTATATTCCTTGGAAATGCTCCAATCTCATGGAAGACAAAGAAGCAAAGTACAGTTTCTCGTTCAAATGTAGAGGTCGAATATCGTTCTATAGCAACGACTTGCTGTGAGGTAACATGGTTGTCCTATATTTTGCATGATTTAGGTATTAGACAAATACAACCAACAAGTTTATATTGTGACAACAAGGCAGCAATACATATAGCTTCTACTCCCATATTCATGACAGAACAAACCATATTGAGATTGATTGCCATGTTGGGAGAGAAAAGTTGCAAAGGGGTATGATAAAGACTTGGTATGTCAAGACTCAAGAACAACAGGCGAACATCTTTATGAAGCCTTTAAGCTCGAACCAATTTCGAGTATTGTTGGTCAAGTTGGGAGTGATCAACATTCACTCTAACTTGAGGGGGAATGATAAGAATCCCTGATATCGTGAGATTATAAAAGATTGGATAATTGATATCTTGCAATTAGAAAATATTCTCTTCAGTTACGATTCATTGCCAAGAATAAACTCCTGTAAATTAGCTTTGTGATTGTAATCTTTGTGTATGTACAACGAATAAAACACAGAGAAAACTCCAGTTTCTCTCTTTTACTTTTCAGAGTGAGTCGGTGTTGAATTTATAGGCATTGTTAGGTATTAAACCATTATTTGGGTGATGGGGAACTGATAAGCAAAACCTATAAACACTCCCGTATTTCTCTCTTGAAGTCAAAAGCCAAAACCCAATCATTCATTGGAGTTCTTGGTGAGATTTTGGGATTTCTTGAAGAAAAAGTGAAGCAATGTGATAATATAGAGTTTTAGGAGGAAATTGGGTAGAGGTCAAATTTTATGATTAACCTTTTTGTTAATGTTGGTTTTATAGACTATATATGACATTGATGAGTGTTTGTTAGTGTTGAATTTATAGGCAATGTTAGGCTTTAAACCATTATTTGGGTGATGAAGCCACATGTATGGTGTGTACAAGTAGAGGGCAAAAAGCTGTCATTTTTTATGCTCAATACAACATTGAACCAATATTAAAGTTGCGTTTGGTACATGGGACAGGACAGAACAGGACGGGGCAAAACTCACTGTCCCATGTTTAGCATGACATGAGACAGGACAAAAATTCATTGTCCCACGTTTGGTGCGACATGGGACAGGGACAAGGACTGGACAAGGCGGGACAAGATGGGACAAAAAAGGGTATTTTCTTGTTAACATGGGACAAAAGTGAGGCAAAAACTAAAAATTACTGATCTACCGCCATTGGATACATAATCATGTATTAGTCTTAAGGGTTACCACTACCCATCGCCGCCACCACCACCATCGGCGGCCACCAGTAGCCACCGCCAACCACCGTTGGCTACATTTACATATTCCTCCACTATAACAACCTCCTCCACCACCTCCACAACCATCGGCCATCGCCACCACCACCACCATCGTCGACCACCTCCGCTAACACCGATCACCACCACCAATGGCTACCACCACCATCGACGGCCACCGGTAGCCACCGCTAACCATCGTCGACTACTTCTACCTCTTCCTCCATTACAACCTCCTCCACCACCTCCACAAACACCGCCCATCACCACCTCCACCGATCACCACCACCCATTACCGCCACCATCACCGATGCTCACCACCAACCACTGTCGGCCACATCCGCCTTTTTCTCTACTACAACCTCTTTTACCACTGTACACCGCTACCACCACCACCATTGTCGACCACCTATACCTCCGCCACATCAACCACAACTACCTTTTGCACCACCATTATCCACTATCTTTCATGTCCTTCACAGCTATGTCCTTCACCAGCCACCTATCACATTTATCATTACCTGTCGTTGCAACTATGCCTCCGCTAATTCATAAAGATCTTCCAATTTGAAACAAATATTATATTTCCTTTGTATGAATCGGATTTTTTCGAATTACCGTCAATGATTTCAGATTCTTCATTCAAATTTCGTACCAATGTTTTTGTATGCATTTATATGTATGAAAATTGTGTAAAAAAGATGGAAATGTTTTTTAATTAAATTATTTAAATATATACCTTATTTGTGTGAATTATAATTATTCTATGACATATAAAATCATCAAACTTTGTTGGAAAACTTGTCCTGTCCTAGTCGTACCAAACGCAAGACAGACATTTATCTTGTTCAGTCATATCCTGTCCAGTCCAGTCCTAGCCTCTTGTTCTGTCATGTCCAGTCTCATCCAATCATGTCTGTGTACCAAACGCAACCTAAGTGATATATATATATATATATATATATATATATATATATATATATATATATATATATTAATTGCAAGTGTTTCAAGTGTTTACATGCACAAGAATGAGTTAATTTGGTGAGATTTACATGACCGTGTGGGATTCAAGGAAGATTTGACTTATAATTAAGTGTTGGTGAGTGTCTTCAGTTTCCTTAGACAACTAATTGTGTTTCATATGGATTAAATGGAATGTATGCTTATACACGAAACCAAACCAAACAAGCCTAGTATATCCCATCTGGATGTGGGGTTTGTGGAGGGTGAGATGTACGAAGACCCGACCTCTACCAAAAAGAGTAAAACAACTATTTTCATGAGGGCCCCCAGTTTGTGCAAAATGTTCGAAAAAACAGTGCTAAAACTTTGAAAAAGAACTTAGAAGTAAGAAACAAAATTCAATCATACATACGAACAACACATACAAATGGAAGCATGTGCAGGAAAACATAACTAAGGTAGGAATAATTATACACCCCTAGGCTACCCATAGAATATTAGGATGTATAACTATAGGTGCACTAACCCTACCTTCATTCGCTATCTCTTTAAATCTCTTCCTCCCATCTACGATCGCTACAAATTCCTACCATAGTCTGCTACCATAATCTTGTGTCTCCAAGAAGTTCTGTCAAATACTATGTTCTTGGAAATATTTATAGCCTCAATGTCTAACCTCAATTGCACATACCAAGTCCTCCTCAACCTACCCCTCGACCCTCACACTTTAAATTTACTTTCTTCCCGCACAACACCTTTGTGACCGCCCCCGCCCTCCATTTTAGCCACCTGTCCTTGTACGATTATGTATGCTTATACAAAAAAAAAATATTTTTCCAAAAAGAATCAATTACTACTAGCCACCACTAGTCCAACACAAGGGGTTTACATATGCTTATGCAGTAGGCTTCTGCATATGTAATAGCATCGAATTTTCATTTTTTAATATGTGTTTATAGTCTCAAAATCCCTATTTTTTATGTTCTAATAAGCCCAAATTAGTTTTTTATAAGCATAATCCGAGTCATATGTTGACCAGAGCAAGAAATGGGTGAGAAAATGCAAGGAAAAATGGTTGGTGTGTTTAAGAAATTTGTATGGAACAAGTGGTCGAATAAGAAACGTATAACATAGGTTCATGCTACCGTAACATGCTACCTTACCATGCCAGGGTCGCATACAAAGGTAGAATAGAAGAAAAAAAGCCAAAAACTCTTAAAACTTTAGGTACAGAAAAATAGAACATGCTACCCTAACATGCTACCCCTGCTATGTCAGGGTTGCATACCATGGTCACATAATGGATATGAACTTACGATACACAAAATGCCACCCTGCCATGCCAAGGTTGCATAAGGCACTTGTAGGGACTAGTTTCACCAATTTTTGAATATTGGGAAGTTTTTCCATTTTCTTGGTATAAATTGAGTTTCGAATTGTCATTTGAGGGGGGAATTGACCAGGAATGATATTGGAGAGCTAAAAGAAGCTTGGGAAGCAATTTTCACTTGATATCTACTTGTATTTTGGTAATTTCTTAGTTTTTTCACATCGTATCAGATTTAGCCACGTGTGGCTAAGTTACTTCGTTCCAACGATGGTTTTTCTTTAGATCACGTTGCATTTACTTTGAGAATTTGTTAATCTTGTGGAACAAGTGTATTTGTTTGAATTCCATTTAATTGTCAATTTCGTTTGAATCGTTAATTAATTAACCTGATTAATTAGTTAATATTCATAAGATTTTTTGTTATTTAACCTTAAGATCCATAACTATCTAGGGATTTTGAAAAAGGGACAAATGAAATCGTTTGGTTTCAATAAGGTTTTGAATTCGATTTCTTGAATTCTTGCAATCGAAGCTCTAATAAGCCGAACTTGTGTATTTATTGTTTCGAGTTGGTGATTTTTCTAACTCGTTAATGCTAATCGCACCTGGGAATTTGAGAGTTTGTACAAATTGCCATTTGAGGTTAGTATTTGATTAAAGAGTTTGTTTTATCAATGTTTATCTAAGGGAAAACCTAAGTTATCATAGCTTGTTGATAACCATAGCTGATTTGGATTTGTTTTGTCATTTTATGTTTCTGGAATCAATGATAAATGTTTGCGACTTAACTGAAAGTAAATCATTGAGGGATTTTTAATAATTTGCTTTTTTAACCCATTTTAATTGCATGTTCAGTCTGGTTAATCAAATCCCCCCACCCCCCGATATTTACTTTTAGTATTTGTTCTCGTATTTGGATTATTTGGCAATAATAAATTAAAACTGAGTCTATGTGGATTCATCCTCTGCTATTACAATCTTTGTTGTAATTAGCTAAGAGTTGGAACTTATTATTTGGTGGACCCGACATTCGTTAATATGGTTTTGAGTTTTTTATTCTCAATATTTTCAGACCCATATTGTTTCCAACCAACTTATCCTTACAAAGTTCAGTAACAGTGCTCGATGATGTTGCCATAAAGGCACTTGTAATAAAACCATATATGTTAACCCTGTCCTCACTCTCAAGTTTGAACTGAAAATAAATTACATCAAACTTATAAAATTTAAAAAACTATGGAACAAACCCATGTTAATTTCATAGCAATGAATCAAATTTTTATTCAGGGTCTTACTAGTAGAGATGAGAAGGAAGGGACAAATAAAGGAGATGTAGAGCCTATCAGTAGAAACCCAAGATGGTCATAAAGCTTCCTAAATTATTTAGGTGTAAATTCATGAGTCTTAGAGCACAAATGCAAGGGTTTCATCAAAATACTCATATGCCTTCAAAATGTATAAATATGACCATTTCATTAAATAAAAGAGTTTAGATCAAGGCATTGTTTGGCAAACTAACTTATAAGTTAGCTGGTAGCTGATAAGCTAACTTTTCAAAACGCTACTATGAATAGCTTATAAGTCAGCTTACGGTCATCCAAACATGTATCAGAAAAAAAGCTAGCTTATAAGCTAGTTTTTTTTTTGCCAAACATAGCCCAAGTAGGGCATAAGATGATGATGTAAAGCATATTAGACATGTATCTAGTTTTACAGAACCATTTAAAACTAACCACTTAGGGTTTAGAAAGAAAACCTAGAAACTTTGCAAAAACCCTAGAATGTCGGAGATGAGATGAGAGCCTTGAACTTTGGTTGATTCTTCACACTAAGGTGTCGTTTGTTTTTTAAGAGGTCTAAAGTCTGAAGTCTTATTTTAGTTATGATTAATAAGAGATGGTGTGTAAAAAGGTCTGAATGATTCAGACTTAAGAGTCATTAAGAGGTTTTTTAAAAAAAACAAACAATCCCTAAGTGACACAAACTTGACTTTAATGCACCATAAATGTCCTCACTTAAAACCCTAGGTCGAATTAATGAGAAGGGAGAGTTTGGGAGGTGAGAAATCGCACTTAGGGTCAACAAAATCGCTCTCCAAAACAGATTATGCAATAAATGAGGGAGACACCAACTGAAAAGGTTTTTAAAAGCGCCTAACCACGCGGGTGATTGTGCTATATAACACTCTCGCCGACACTTCCGCCGAGAATGTACCGAGAGGTTGGGGAGGCTGGTGATTTTGACCAGAGCCGAGAATGTACCGCGAGGTCTTTCCCATGGCGATTGTGATACTGCAATTGTGCCTAAGGGCACTCTCACGGTCACTGTCACATAGATGAAATATGATGACAAAGATTGAAGAAACAGGGAAAATGGCCCGTATGACTAACACCTAAGGCACTTAAACAGAAAGAAGTAACGAGCATTAGGACCAATACGAAAACCATAACAAATTGAAAACAACATAGTATCTGGTGTGGTTCTTAAATAAGAACCTTGGTTCTTATCATGAAATTTGTGAGATGTGACATTTTACTTATTTTTTATTTTATTTTCTTGCATTTATATAAATTATTAATAACAAAAAAATTCTTATAAGAACTATCATTGTAGACATTTATACAAGTTCTTATTTTGATAAGTTGGAAGTCAAATAACAACAAAAAGTAAAAAAAAAAACAAAAAGAAGGCTCTTATATGGAATTTTTCGTTACACACGTGGCTGAAGGTCATTCGTTGTAGATTAATTTGGGAGATGCACAAGACACGCGCCTACTTTCACATGCATACGCGCCCTTTCGTTTTTGCGTTTCTTCTACAAACTTCGAACTCAAAAAATTCCCATTTTCCGTCGTTGCCGTTAGAACTTGTTTTGATCTCTTCTTCCACACCTCTCTCTGTAATTTCTCAAATCCCTAATCGGATTTAATTCATCTGACAACAAACTCTTGTTGAATCAACTTCAATTCTTCACGGAAAATGGAGACTCTAATTAATCTCGTCAACAAACTACAGAAAGCATGCACAGCCCTAGATGACTTCGGTGAAGAATCATCTCTTCCTACTCTTTGGGATGCGTTGCCTTCAATCGCCGTCGTCGGCGGTCAGGTATATATACAGATTGTCGCCATATTTTCCTTGATGCTCTTTGATACGCATTCATTCAATTCGCATATAATTTTCTTGGTTGATATATCATATATGTTTGTGTGTTTTTGGTCTTTATTTGGTATTTTAACTTCAATCGTGGACCTAACTCTATTTGCGACTATATATGAGCATAATTTTGTTTGACTTAGCGTAGATGTACTTGCATTCTTGTTGTGTTTGGATGAAATGGAACTAGAAATGTAGTCTAAGAATGAAATGAGAAAAAATAGTGAAATAGAGAGGTGATGGAATGACAATTTGACATGGTCCCATGGAGTATCAATGTGCCATTACATCTTCTGGTTTAGTTTGTTTTTATCGTTTCTGGGCTAATTTGACAATTAGACTTGTCATTTTCTTTGTTGTATTAAACTACTAATTACTTCCTTTATCCAAAAAGAAAATAATATATCACTTGTTAATTTTTAACTTTCAAAATTAACAAGTATGAAGTATCAACTAAAAAATATTATTATTAATTCATGACTGTATATTATGATTGTAATTATGTTCTCACACCAGAAATCCAAAATGTTACATGAAATTTGAATTTTAGCAATAGATCGCCCGACTTTCAAAATCAAAGGTGAATAGGGATGAGGTAAATTATTTTGTCAAAGAAGAGGTTAGGTTTTGAAGTTTTCTAAATTTTATTCTAAAATATGTGCTCTTTGCATCCATGCATGATGCATATCAGAAGTTTGTCCAAGGCTCTCATTTTGGGGTTGGTTCTGGTTAGCACCAGGTCCCACTTGGTTTCTTAATATCTGTTGATTAGAGGTTTATTAATATCTCTTACCATTTAGATAGGGGGAGGCTAGTTGCACCATATAAATTGCTAAATGCATAAACTAGGAGTTTCCTTTTGTCTTTGTTGTGACTTGTGGAAATGGTTACATAATTAAAAGTGTTTGACTGTTTGAGTGATTTATAGTCTTTGTGAGGACATAAACTCATCAAAGTTTGTTTTGTTTTTTGCTTTCCAAAAATTGTTCTCAGAGCTCTGGAAAATCATCTGTGCTGGAGAGTATTGTTGGAAAGGATTTTTTGCCTCGTGGTTCTGGTAATTAGATGTCCTATTGTTTGATTTAAATTTTGGCATGAATCCCATTTTATCATTTTTCTATGGCATGCACATATCAAATATGAATTATGCTTCATAGGATTGAAAATATTTATATGCAGGGATTGTTACACGGCGCCCTCTTGTTCTGCAGCTTCATAGGATTGAGGAAGGAAGAGAATATGCAGAATTTGCTCACCTACCAAGAAAGAGGTTCACTGATTTTGGTATGACTGACAGACTTATGCTTTTGTTTCTCAATCCTTGTGCATAACCCTGTTAAGTGTTGAGTTTGTCTCAATATAAGATGCAAGTTCACTGTTTTTATCTTGTTCAGACGCTGTGAGGAAGGAGATTGCTGATGAGACTGACCGAGAGACAGGTCGTAGCAAACAGATTTCATCTGTTCCTATATATCTCAGTATCTATTCTCCTAATGGTGAGATATCATTATGTTTTGACCATCAAATCTCTCTTATTCACCCTATTCTCCTTCAAGTACCTCTATATCTAGATTTAGATTGGGTATTGCTATATGTACCCCTTTTGGGTATTTACATGAAGGAATCTTAAATTTTGGGTGATGCTATATGCACCCTCATTTATGTCAAAATCAATTCAAATCATGCATTGGAAATGTAAAAAACAAGTCTTGAAGTTGATGTGTTGGAAGAAAATTAGTAGGCAAGGGTGCATTTAGCAACACATAGGGGTGCATTTAGCCTACCCCTATTTTTTGTAGTCATTTGAATACTACTAATATTTATGTTCCTGTCTGGTGATATGTACCAATTGTGTTTACTGATATGCTTAAGCTGCCTTTTATTCGGTTATCTCTCTTAAATAGCTTTTTGCAGCTCTTTATTACATCAACTCATTGATTTATCTCTGATCTTTGATAGTTGTGAACTTGACCCTGATTGACCTTCCTGGCCTGACAAAAGTAGCTATTGGTGAGTTTACATCATGCAATTTGCAGTTTTAATTAACTATTGGCTGTGATTACTTCATGTATTCCACCTATATGATCTTTGTAGAGGGTCAGTTGGATAGCGTCGTTCAAGACATTGAAAACATGGTGCGGTCCTATATTGAGAAGGTATATTGTTTTCATGGAAGGCTACCTGTTTGTGAGTGACACCTTGTTTCACAGTTTCTGTTCATAATCATTTCTGGAAACATGTTAAAACAACAACTCTGTGGGGAGAGACCCAAATCTTATTTTTCCAAAAAGGAGAAGTATTTGTTTTCAATTTGCAATGCCTTGCAGACAAATTCCCAAAATTACACCCTACCCTTACCCTGCAGCGGTACTAATATCTCTCTATCTTAGATCCATTCATGAAAATTGTAGTTTGTCTCACCCAACCATACGTGGATAACTGAAAGTTGGTTTTCTGGGGTTATCCTGTCTTGAAGTCTATGTGTCTTCTTTTCTTGCAGCCTAACTGCATTATTCTGGCAGTTTCTCCTGCCAACCAAGATCTTGCAACATCCGATGCTATCAAAATTGCTCGTGAAGTGGATCCAAAAGGTAATATACCATCCCCATACACTCGCATGCATTTAATTATATATTTGTTTGCGATATTTTGATTGATTTGTATCCATGTTACTTGGAAGTTTTAATTTGGTAAAATGAAAATACACAGGGGAGAGAACTTTTGGAGTTTTGACAAAGATTGATCTTATGGACCAGGGTACTGATGCAGTTGAAGTAAGATAGACATTGACCCTACAATTTATATTTGTTGAGTGAACATGACTTGTATATTGACCTTTTCATGTTTGGTACTGAGAATCCTGCTATACAGAAATGCAATGATGTGGTGGAGAGTGACTTCTAAGGCTTCTGTTTTAATCTCTTAGTACTCTTCCAATGATGAGCACCCAAGGAGAACTACCAACTAGGAATTATTCCTTCCGCCTGATCATATAATGGCCACATAACACTTAGATCTTTCATTGTCTATTACACTGATTTTCAACACAAAAATGTTAGGAACTGATTAATTTTTGACAAACAGTGATAACTATATTGCATCTATACAAGAACTCTTAAACTACGAAAGAATTTCATCAATTTGAATTTTGAAAAAATTGAACATGACATTCAAAATGGGATGCATGGAGTACTAAATTAAGCTGTTTAACTAAAGGGCTTTTGGCCAAGCTGTAGAGCCTGGCCTCCTAGGAGATCAAGGGTTCAAACCTCACCAAAGGTGAGGAGGGTGCGTGAGTACATTTGCCATATTAAAATATTATACACTTAAAGAAGAGCTGTTTATGGGTATCCTTCCTCTTTATGTGTTCGCTTCGTTCTACCTTGGTAAATAGAAGAATTATCTTAAGATGGATCGGTATTAGTCACTCAATTCAATTATTTGTACTTCTATGTGATCCTTCTCTTTTGCACTGAGGGAGAAATATGATGTGTCCTTTTAATCTTTTATCGCCATATTAGATCACAGGTGTGAAAGGAGACTGTCGTCTGTAGAAGTATTATAATTTCACTTCTCTCCCTGTTTGGGTTCCATTCTTTTTTCCCTATCTTTTCATAATTTGTCTCCTATCTCTCCCTTTTTTCTCCTTGAAATGGTCGAAAAATTTATTCATACAGAAAAGGAGACATACTGAGATAGTATGAACCAATCAACTGCATAAACCATCAAACTAAACCAGAGATCCAGCCCCTGGACACTAGCCACTGCTGAGACGACTACCAATCCTGACCACAACTTGAAATAATAGATAAAAACCAATACTCCATCTCTTCTAACATCATAGAAATGGGACCCGCACATTGAGAATGGAAATTGAAAGAAAATTACCATATATTGGATAAGTTTGTAGAAGTCTTTAACTGTATGTAAACTTTATCATTTTGTACTAGCATGGGTGGTATAAAGATGCTTTAAAAAATAAAAAGGTTGTTTTGCCTACTGACAAAATTTTGTAGTAAAGATAAGCTGGATAATTGAGTGGGGCATACCCTGTTGCCTGATATGTTTCATCTACTGTTAACCCCATTGAATAAACATGGAGTTTTTAACCGTGGTTTGTCCTTTGGGTTTTGTAGATTTTGGAAGGTAGATCATATAGGCTGAAATTTCCTTGGATTGGTGTTGTTAACCGATCGCAAGCTGATATTAATAGAAATGTTGACATGATTTCCGCTCGGAGGAGAGAGCGTGAGTACTTTGCTAATTCTCCCGAGTACCAACATCTTGCTAACAGAATGGGCTCTGAGCATCTAGGGAAAGTGCTTTCCAGGGTATGATAATTTTTTTTTGCAGTCTATACTAAGTTGGATTTGTTTTTACTGAATCTGTCTTTTCTGTAGTTTCTTATTATGTGTTCCACTGTGGGGAGCTGATATTTAGTTTAAAGATATATCACTTGCTCACTACATGATTATTATTTCAGCATTTGGAATCTGTCATCAAATCTCGTATACCAGGCCTTCAATCTCTCATTAGCAAAACAATCATCAACCTTGAAACAGAATTAAGCCGTCTTGGGAAGCCCATTGCTAGTGATGCCGGAGTAAGCATGTCCAAAATTTACTTGTTTTTCCTTTATTTTCATGTGTTTTGTCGTATTTATTATTGACACAAGTCTCACAACTGTGAAGAATTCTGGTAGTTATCCTTGGTTTGTCTTTCTATGCAAGATGTTGGCTCTATGATAAGGTTTTTTTGTTTTGTGTTTTGCAGGGAAAGTTATATATGATTATGGAAATATGCCGTGCTTTTGATCAGACATTTAAAGAACATCTTGATGGCATGTATGTATTAGATGGAGTATTTTAAGCATTTCATTTTCTTATTCTACATTTTCTGAAATGGTCAAACGATATCTGTTGGGTCCATGCTAATTGTGTTGAGGAAATTGAAATGAAAGCTTGAATACCAATCAAGCTAGACACTAGTTGGTTAATTTGATGTTGTTGGTAACTGTTGACAATTATACTTTACAGACGACCAGGTGGTGACAAAGTATATGGTGTGTTTGATAATCAACTTCCTGCTGCCTTGAAAAGGCTACAGTTCGACAAGCAACTTTCCATGGATAATGTGAGAAAGCTAATTACTGAAGCCGATGGATATCAGCCTCATCTAATAGCCCCTGAACAAGGATATCGCCGTCTTATTGAATCGACCTTAATTACCACCAAAGGTCCTGCTGAGGCGGTTGTTGATGTGGTAAGTATTCAAGTATATATGATTTTTCTGCAATTAATAAGTTGGTGTTCTACATTAGTTGTTCTACTTTATCTTAATTCTTATAGAAGTTCTACATTTGTTTTGAATGTTTTAGATAAAACAGCTTGAAACTGAATGTTTTATGGTAGTTGGAGAACCACATATTATCTTCTTGAATTAACGGTTTGGTCTGGATTGATGCTTAGATTATATCAATTTAACTCATTACAACCCAATACGAATTTGTTTCTTGGTCTATGATGCTCGAATGCATAAAATATTGATGTTTAGTTTTTCTGTTCCAAATAAATACAATGTTTACCTAGACAGATTATTTAATGAAAAAATGTTTGTTCCTTTCAAAAATATACAAAATACTCATAAAAATGACCACATAGAGGACCCTTGTGAACTAGAATAAATTGATTAAATTAAATGAATAGTCTGTAAACGAAACCAAACGTACCCGGTATATCCAACGTTAGGTGGTTTGGGGAGGGTAAAATGTATATAGACCAGACCTCTACGAGTGAAATGGCTGTTTCTGTGAAGACCCTATAAGGCTGTAATAGTTACAAATGGGTTATCGAAATCACTTGGGTCAACAAAGACACACTCACCTACTTCCACAAAAGAGGTGTTATTTTAAAGTATATGTAATATATATGGCAAATACTTACGCTTACGCACCCTCAATTTTAGTGAAGTTTGAACCCTTGACCTCATGGAGGTCAGGCTCTACTAATAACCTGGATACTGCTAGGCCAATGTCCCTTTGGTACAAAGAGGTAATTAGGATTGAAACTTCGCCAAAAAGGGAAATGTTGTATTTATTCCGTAAGAATTGATGGTTATAATAATGGAGGAAGGTTCAAACGAGACCAGTAGCAAAATAAAAGAACACGAAAACGGCCAAATCACGTGCAAAATCACATGTGATTTTACACTAACGGCCAACACAAGGGTGTGTGGGCAACGTAGCCTGCGACCTCAAGTCGCGGCCAAAGTCACGTGAGTCACATGTGATCTTACACGTGATTCTAGTGTAAAATCACATGTGATTCGACCGTTTTCTTATTTTCTTATTTGGTTACTGTTCCCGTATGAATCTGACTCTATAATAATGTCAATATATGTCATAGTCTTTCATTTAGTCTTACAGTGAGGTGTATTATTTGTTGACGTATATGTTAGAGAACACAAGTGAAGGACTGTCATTCACAGCAGTCTTTCTTATTGGTTTCAGGTTCATGGTATACTGAAGGATCTGGTTCACAAGTCAATTAACGAGACCACGGTTAGTCAATAATCAAGACCCTTGTGATAACAATATCTTGATTTTCTGTGTGCAAATACCCAATTCTAGCGAAAATTTGGAATATATTTGCATTCAAAATTATATAGTAGAGCTTGTCAATGGTGGATTTTATCGAATGCACCAACGCTTTAGATGACCTAATTCAGAGATGAAAGGTCAATGGACTTTTTGATAATTGACACATTTTAGGCACGGAGGTGTTTGAATATTTGTCACATATCACGCGTCCAAATTAATAATTGTTCATGATGGTATTAGGAAAATACATACTTTTTAACTTGAAAGGAAATGTTGAAATTTTCGTGGGACATCTCAGAAAAAAACGACTGTTATAATCTTCATGAGATAAAGGAAGTTTTGTTTTCCGCCACTACCGTTTGGATTTGTGCTTGGTTTTGAAGAAAAAACAGATGTTACATGTTGAGTATGTCTAAAAAGTTATGATAATTCTTTCCATGTGTCTCACTTGCTACTGGTGGTAATATGTAGGAGTTGAAACAATATCCCTCCCTTAGGGTGGAAGTTATGAATGCAGCTAGTGAATCATTAGATAGAATGAGGGATGAAAGCAAGAGAGCTACTTTACAGCTAGTTGATATGGAGTGTAGTTACTTGACAGTTGATTTCTTCCGGAAGCTTCCACATGACATCGAGAAGGGTGGAAATCCAACACACTCGATTTTCGATAGATACAACGATGCTTATCTTCGTCGAGTTGGTATGTATCAATGACATTGCTTGTAATGCCATCAATTCCCACAAACTTGCATTTTGAAAAATGTTAAAACTACCTTTTTTCTCTATTAAAAACAGGGTCAACTGTTTTGTCATATGTCCATATGGTGGTTGGAACTTTAAGACATTCCATCCCGAAATCCGTTGTGTATTGCCAAGTGCGTGAGGCCAAACGTAGCTTACTTGATCATTTCTTCACCGAGTTGGGGGCGAAGGAGGTAAGTTTCACGAAAATTTAGATGTACAGATATAATCGTTAGGAGGGATATTAAATAACCTAAATGAATACGTTCTCAATTATTCTTGGCACATCCACGAAGGTAAGCTTTTTTTGAAAGTTTTTCTCGTCTAGGCCCCTCTCAAAATACTGGGACAATCTGTGCCCATCTAGCCTCCGTTGGAGGGGGCCGGTTAAAGTCCCATATCTAGACTTGGGACTATTTATTCTTTGACATATGTTGGAACCTTCATTCTCTTCTCAAGTGCTCTTTTAGAGATTAATCTGGGGGTAAATAAAATGTTCTTTTTTTGAAGTTTTTTCTTTGCACTATCAGTTTAATACTTGATTTATGTTGTTTTATTACGTCTTTTGTTTGCAGGGAAGACAATTGGGTAAATTGTTGGACGAAGATCCAGCGATAACGGAAAGGCGTCAAAACATAGCCAAGAGGCTGGAATTGTATCGAGCTGCACAGTCTGAGATAGATGCAGTTGTCTGGGCCAAGTAGATCAAACTCGTAGGCCTACAATTCTTTGACCATCAGCATCTGCCCAATTCTTTAAATCGTTTTTGCTTGCTTCTCCCTCCATACTCGCCTTAGTTGCACTGTTAACAGTTTTGATCGCTCGATATTCAAAAAATTGAAATTTTGTCATACCAAATGTGCTTATTTTGGCTTCAATCGACACGAGGATCGTACATCATTTGCCGTCTTAAACTTACAGGGTCCGCTAGTTGAATGACCTTCTCACCACACAAATTTATAATCCTACCTTCTAACATTATCTTTTTCTTGAATTTTAATATCGTTATCAAATAAATATAACAATCATTTGTATTAGAAAATTGCAAAACAAGTAATTAGTTAGACTAGTGCAAACTCTAAAGCCCCAACAAACTTTGTGGTGACCCTTAACCTCAAAAGCTGTCCCTCTTTGGCCAATTTTTACGCAAAGCTCAATTGTCATACCACCACAAAAGAAAAGAAAATTCAATAAACACCCACAATTTATATCACGATGCATCATTGGCTTGTACCCTGCAATTTATTAAACATTTCTTATCTAGAAACCAAATTTTCATGAAAATAATCAAAAAGTATCCAAAGATATAATCATATGTTACAAATGTGGTAAAACAGGTCATATGGCAAAAGACTGCTATGTCAAAAGAAAAATTAATCAATTAGACATATCAGATAAGTTAAGGGCTCAAATGTGTAAATTAATGCTCAATAATGATAGTTTTAGCGAATCATCTATTCTATCTGACTTTGAAGAAAAGGATTTAAACAATGTCAAAAATTACTCAACATCAGACTCAGAAGCAAGCTGTGAATGTATAGGAAATTGCACTTGCAATCAAATCAATGTAATTACAGACAAAGATAAAGAAATGATAGAATTGTTAGATCAAATTCCGGATCAAACAATCAAAAAACAAGCCTTAAATAAATTTCTCAAGTGTTTTTGAAATCTTCAATTATTGAATAGCTTTTGACCGGTAACCGGCTGCGGATTTGAGACTTTGAATTCATTCATTTGAGATGTGGCCGTCAATACTTTAAGCACTTTTGACTTCATTGTTAAAGTACTTTGTCATCTTCCTTTTGTTTTCTTGAAAAGAGCATCATGAATCATTGATTTGAACTGATATGCTTTGTTGTTATCTTGAATACCTGCAGAAACTTTTGAATAACAATTTGAATAAAATATCTTTTGGAATACCAAAGAGTGTATTATATATATATATATATAAAGAAGATATTTGATTCGATTCGATACTTTTGTGTTTATTATGTATCAGAAAATAAATGCTTATTTTACTAACAAACCACGACAGTTTTTCTCCGTGACATAATCAAGGGAAAAATGGAAATATAGACACTTATTTTGTGACAAACTAAAATATAAACATACACTTATTTTTAGGAAAGAGAGAGTATCATTTATTTTTCTTTCTCTCTTTAAAAATTTCATAAACATAAGTTTTTTTTTCACTTTCATTTCGATTATTTTTTTTTTATAAAAAAGTTTCAAAAACACACTGTGTCATATATTGAATTAATAATATAGAAAGAAGTTTTTTTTGAAAAGGGTGCCTAATCCCTTGACAATGAAACCGACTGCTAAAGCATGCAGCCCTGAGGTTATACCTAGTGGCCACAAAGTTGCGAATGTAGGGAATCGAACCCGGGTTAAGCGCTATGAACTCCCCAGGTGATTACCGCTACACCACAAGCCTTGTGGTTAATATAGAAAGAAGTTCATTTGTACACATAATCAAATAAACTTATCAAATATAAAAATATTGCAAATTTTATTTAAAGATTTTCATTTAATGACAAGTGTTGCATGACCGGGTAGAAAAGTAAATTTTATCTTTTACTTTTTCTTGCTTCATCAAAATCTAACTCATCAAACTAAAATCCTATGTAGAAGTCCAATATGAAGTTCTTATAAGTAAGAAGTACAATAACATAAAGAGAACGAAGTTCTTATAAAAACTCTCCACAATGATAATTTCTACAAATCACTTCACATTTTGCTAAAAACCTTGCATTGAAGATAAGTTGGATTTAAGATAAAAACCTATTAGTATATAAAAGTTAACAAATGTCGCTTTATACCAAATTCAATGTAAGAACCTATTATATATTAATAAAAGTTCAATTCAAAATTGAATTAAGGTTATTATAATAACTCTCTGTTGTTAAAAAAACACTTGCACTTTTTTTTGTTATAAAGAAGCTTGCTCCAAAAATGGTTTGAAAGTATGGCCGGAAAATTATGATGTGACGGTGATCACTCACCTCCATCAACTACCACCAACCGAGCAACCTTGAAACCTAAGAAATCTCCTGACAAAACCATCATAACATACCCATCCAATTCTTCTCTCTCTCTATCTCTTCTTAGATCACTTTTGCTTGCTTCTTCTGCACTCTCACTCCCCTTGGGGCTTCGATTGATTGATTAATTAATTAATTTCTCGATGATTTCGGCTTCCAGATTCTGGATTTTTGCTGTTTTTGTGTCGTTTGCAGTGGTGGTAGCTGATGAATGCAATGAGGACGTCAACTCATTTCTTCCTCTTCCTTATGCTAATATGACGCATATGGTCTGTAAACCTGTCTGGAATTCATACATTATTCGGGTAAGTAATTTCAATTTCCTTCATTAATATGTGTTCGATTCCTTGCATATGATTTACAGCGTCAAGTATGATAGCTTCAATTCTTCGTAAAATGGTAAGGATTTGAATCCAATGAGATCCAAAGTTGTAAAATACTGTTTCTACTTCCTAACACCTAGGGGGGTGTTTGGGATTGCTTATTTAAAACAACTTATGTAAAAGTGCTTATTAACTTATGTGCTGACAAATTGAAATTTTATAAAAAGTGTTTGGATTAGTTTAGAGTGGTATGAAAACGTAATAAGCTAATAAGTTGTTACTTATGGGGTGTTTGAGATTGCTTATACATGTAAAATAACCAAAAAACTCATAAGTTGTTTTAAATAAGTTGATAAGTTAGAATTGAATGACTTATTAAAAATTGTTTATCAGCGGTGACAAAACGGTATCAATGGTGAGAAAACGAAATAAGTCAATAAACCATTTAAATAAGCAATCCTAAACACCCCCTTTTATATTGGTGAGAAATATCTCTTAAATATGTAATTTTTAGAGATTTATCTAAATTTGGAGATTTCTACCCGCTTTCTCTCTTATTTTCTCTATTTTAGAATATTGTATGGCATAGTTGTTGAAGCAAAAAATATATAAAAAATCTCTATTTTAACATATCTCCAATAAATATCATGTGGAGTATGCGGTCTGGAAGTATACGCCGTGATGATGTTGAAAAACCAAACCAATAAAGAAAAACAAATCATCTTATAATTCCATGTCTTTTTTTCAAGAAAGACCAAAATACCCCTCTTCTGGCCACTATATGAACAATTTGGGTTGGGGATATGCCCAAGGACATGCATGGAAACATCTGTATGGGTTTTGAGAGAGGGGTATATGGGTAATTTTGATAAATAATGAAACATTTAAAAGATTATTTGTGATTATATATAGCTGCAAATAATTGAAAATTTTAGGCTTTCTTTTTAAAACTAATTACTTTTTTTTTGCTTCTAAAAACAGTATTCCCAGAGCAAAGACAATGTTGTGACAATTGTATTATCAGCAACCTACACAAGTGGATATGTTGCAATGGGGTTCTCAAAGGATGGTATGATGCTTAACTCGAGTGCTATGGTCGGCTGGATTACCCGAAAGGGTAATCCAATAATTAAACAATACTATGCCGAGGGCTTTAAGCCCTCGGAGGTCAAACACGACAAGGGCGAGTTGCCCTTGACCGGTATTCCTCCGTTTGTAACGGTTTATGGTGCAAAGATTCACTTGGCATATCAACTCAAGTACCCGAGTCGACTCAAAACACAACCGATTTTGTTGGCTTTCTCAAGCAAGTACCCCGAGCACCACCTCCTATCGGTTCATGAAGACAAGACAACCATCAATTTCGATTTCTCCAAAGGTTTGTTCGTTTATTGAATCAATCATTTTGTGGGGCACTACAAAAGGTGGCGTATACCCTTTTCTGAATCAAACTAGTTGGGCTGACTTCAAAAGTCAACCATAAAGTCGCTTAGTTTTTGAGCGACAATCTAGCTGACAAAATTAGCTTTTTGAAACGCTACTTCAAGTAGAGTTTCAGGGACTGTTTTCCACTTTTTCCAACTATTTCCCTTATGTTTTTCCAATTAAATTTTCCATATGTTATTTTAGGTCATTTTACATTGTCATCAGGATTATCATCTAATTTTAACGAACATGACTAGTTTACTGGCCAACAACTAGATTATTAACCAACAACTAACTTTTCCGCTAACCGCTAGCTTATCATCTGATTTGCCAAACATAGCCTTGCTCTTTTCCCCTCAGGTGGTTCTTCGGCATCAACATCAAATTCAGGAAAGCCTCCAAGCAATCTCCATCGGTCAAAAACGACTCATGGAGTATTGGGTTTGCTCAGCTGGGGCTTAATACTGCCATATGGGGCTATCGTCGCCAGATACTTCAAGCACAAGGATCCGTTATGGTACTATTTGCACATAGCCTTTCAGTTTGTCGGGTTCATATTCGCTGTTGCCACAGGATTTCTTGGATTAAGTATGTATAACAGATTCAGCTTCCATGCTCCTGCCCACAAAGGCATCGGAATAACAGCCATCGTGCTTGGCGTTCTCCAGGTTCAAATCCCGTTTACCCATCAGTAAAAATTGAGTTTCAATCCAAATTCAGAACAAGATCCTAAAAAACATAAAGAAAGTTGATGGATATATAATGGTTTATTTAACTAAATGACCTCAATCCATGACTTCAAGACAGTTTTCTAGGCATTCTTGTGTATGGAAGTGATATTCTCAAACCTGTCAGAAGGTCATTTAATCAAATGACCAATAATATATTAATCCAAGATCAAACACATGAAACCAACAAATATTTTGGTGTTAGAACTATGTAATCTAAATCTTTTTGAGTTCAAGTTCAAAACTTTAGCTCTAGTTATGCATTTCTTATGTCTGTTTTGCATTGCAGGTTATGGCATTCTTTATAAGACCTGATAAGGACAGTAAGAACAGAAAGTATTGGAACTGGTACCATCATAATGTTGGGAGGATTGCTCTCTTTTTTGGAGCTCTGAATATATTACTAGGGATACAGCTTGCTGATGCTGGAAGTTCATGGAAGATAGGCTACGGATTTCTTCTTGCCACGATCATACTTACATCTATTGTTCTAGAAGTATTGAAGCTGAAAACACCCAACAAGTTTCCTCCTAATCCAGATTTCCAAATGGATTCTGGGCACTAGAGAATCTTTGGAAGCATTACACAAAGAATCAAAAAGTACAGTTCACTTTGAATTTCATGAAACAAGAAAGTGGAGCCAAGAAGAAGTGTTATTAGAAGATGGGATTGATACAGAAAGGCAAAAGTCTTTGTGTTGAAAAGGGGTTTTCTTAAAGGTTTTTGGAGAACAGAGTTTTGTACAGATAGTTAGAAAATTGTTTGAGGTTGTGATTTGTTATGGGAAAGTGGTAGGTTGGATTCATATTGTATTGATGCTTATTACTTTTGAAGATGTTGTATTACCTATTTTTTGGGTGGTTGAGTGTAATTCTTTTTGTTCTTTAATACAACTGTTGTTTTTGGTGACTCTCTTTGGTATCTAAAGTTACATGCTTTTGCATTATTATGGATTCTAATTTGCTGGTGTTGTATTTGGTGGCTTAGTACATGTACATGTTGGAAAATTTGGTTTTGTGCCTATTTTGGACACAAAAACGAAGTTGATTCCAAACATAAATTGGAAAGGTGTTCGAGGGTTGTGTAGTCCTATGTGAGAGCTTCGTTTTGATATATAATGTGTCTAAAATGGAGTCTATATGAATGGGAAATTGATTGTTAAAAATGTTGCAATTGAAATGAGCGTTGGGTGTGAAATACTTTGGTTCTAAATAGCGGAAAGAAAAGATATAGCGAGTTTATCTATATTTTCATAATTGGTAGAATTAGATCACTACTGCTAGAAGAGTGCAAAACTTAGACCGAGATGGTTCCGAACCATTATGTGTTGTAGGTAAGGAGGATAAAACCAACGAGGGTCTAAGAACAATTTTTATAGGCGGAGACACAAAATAATCACCGTAATATAAAAACTAGTTTTAGTTTATAAAATACAATACAAAATACTAAAAGAAAAAAGGGAAAAGCCTGAAAAAAACCCAATAAACTATATGATTTTGAATGATTAAGTTCTTAAACTATTTTTTTGAATGATAAAACCCTTAAACTTTCTAAAACCGGTTAAATGCATCCTTGTAACCTGTAAAAGCAAGTTAATGTGATAAAAATGTGGGAAAATCTACAAAAACCCAACAAACTATCGGGTTTTGAATGATCAAGTCCTTGAATTTTTTTAACAAATAAATCTCTAAATATTTTCTGTTACACCCCAAATTTCCTAGGATCGTAACAACAAATCACAACTTAAAAACATATAAACCGTCCATCACATCGCAGCGGAAACTTTCAACATCTTAAACATAGAATCATCTTAGTCATCATAAGCATATTTGTACAAATCAGACTTAGAGAAAAACAATCTTACATATCTTAGATAAGGAAAACTAGGCCCATATGACCTACATCTTACATTAACGCATCATACCTTTGCTCTTACTTTTCACGAGTCACGACCCTGCTACATCCTGAGATACACGCTAACGTTAGCTTTATGCTAAGTGAGTTCATGGTTTTCACAATTTCATTCATAAATCATACAAACAACATAACTCAGAAATAAATCATTTACATCATAAATGACTCATAAAACATCATGCATTTTATAACATATCTTGCAATATCATTTACGCAAATTGTCATCTAATTAAATGTTTCGTCCGTCCACTTGGCATGGTGGTGCTCCATCAATCCGTCCATCTCTAGTCAAGCTCAGAGGTGCTCGCAAGCACACGTCTTTGACTATCATCCCGTAGTGCAGTCTCAGAGGCACCCCTTCCGATACATGTACTGACTATTAATCATCATCTGCGGTTTCCCGCCGTCCTCTACCGTAAACCGGTAATGAGCCCCACACTTATAGCCACATCACGTCTTTTTCGATTTAGTCATTCATGAAATGTGCATCATATGTAGCATGCAATTCATTTCATTTTAAATGTAGCATGCTTGTAATTAACACATATCATAAAACATCCAACATCACTAGCATGTAAAACAAATGTATCAAAAAGTTGCATGCAAATAAACATCCCAATCATGCTAAAAAACAATTACATACGTGCGTGTATCTCACATCCAAAAAAAATCACATGAAACTCACCTCGATTTAGTGTAGGATTAGTCGTCACTTGGCAGCTCACAACCCTACACAAAGTGGTAACAATTTTCTAAGTACCCTCTTCTTAAAAGATATTAACTTGCTCAACACGTGTTCTCGAATAATCTTACGGAACTTATTTTTAAGTTTAAATTAGCATCTCAATATCTAAAACTTTCATTAATCAATTTACGACAACTTAATAATGTCATATACTCACATGCATATATATATATATATATATATATATATATATATATATATATATATATATATATATATATATATATATATATATAGTCCAGAATGCTACCATGGCCATTTTTTTTTGCATCATTACACTTACCATCCATATATATATATATAATGTCATATACTCACATGCATATATATAAATATATATATATATATATATATATATATATATATATAGTCCAAAATGCTACCATGGCCATTTTTTTTGCATCATTACACTTACCATCCATATATATATATATGTATAGTGGAATGATATTTTGCAACCCTTAAAAAGGTTGTAACCTTTGCAACCCACATCTTAACCGTTGGATTCATGATCGACGGTTATTTTATTTTTATTTTTCTCTTTTTTTAATTAAAAATATTGGGCCCCATATATTTTATAACCGCCGATCATGAATCCGACGGTTAAGATGTGGGTTGCAAGGTTTGCAACCTTTTTAAGGGTTGCAAATGAACCTCTCCCTATATGTATATATATATATAGAGAGAGAGAGAGGTAGTTTAATTTGCAACCAATGAAAATCTTACCACCCATGCAATCCACTTCTTAACCGTTGGATTAATGATCGACGGTTACAATACATGTGGGTCCAATATTTTCAATTAAAAAAATAAAAACAAAATAACCGTTTATCATGAATCCAACGGTTAAGATGTGGGTTGCATGGATTGTAAATTATCCTTGACATATATATATATATATATATAAACCACAACCATGAGGCTCTCAAGTCTCAAACCCCAAATGAGTTTGCATCTTACAGAATCAACATCGTGAATTATATATATAAACATGCACATGCAAATCTTGACCCATGCTTTCCCATTCGAATTCCATAAGACCGACCGACAAATAGGTCCCTCAAAACAAACGTGTGCACACGATATACATCACATGGTCGTATGATTTTTCCTTTCAAACATCGTACACATCCATACGCTTTTGCATATCGGCTCTTTGCCTCCCCCCGAACTCGATTACAAAGGCCCGAATCTCTCGATCAAACCCTCGAGTTTTCGCATAACATCAATGTTGTTTGTTTTCTTCACTTCTAATCACAATTAGATAACATTACGATATATAGCATCATCTCAATGATTTTAGTTTCGGGTTAATTGTGTCCCGTGAAAGACATCCACAAACAATGATGTTTTTTTCTTTTTCTTGAAATTCACTACAAATTCATACCATTAGAAAAGACGGTAGAGAACGAGTTCATCCATATGAAACTCATCAAGTAAGGTTAATGGGTTACCTTGAATCGTCGTCTTTTCGAACATCCACGTCTTGACTGATTTTTCTCTCAATTCTCGATCATTTTGCACAACGTCAAAGAGGCTCTTCTCGAAACAGATAAATGAACAAAAGGACCTTTTTATTTTGCTCAATCGATGCTCTTCAAACGGTTGCCGCTAAGAAAATGGAATTACCCCCACGATTGTCAATTCAAATTTTAAAGGTTTGGAGAATTGACAAAACAGGTCCCTAGATTTTCATGTTTGCCTCTGCATCTTTCAATCTCTTCTCCTTTTTGGCCCAAACAATTAACAAACCTTTTTTTTCGGGTGTTACATTTTCTTAAATTTTTTTACCAAATAAAATTTTGAACCTTTTTTGAACAAATAAATCACAAACTTTTTTTTGAAGAAACAAAATCATAAACTTAATTTTAAACAAACAAACCCGAAAACTTTTTTTTTAAAAAATAAAATCATAAACTTAATTTTGAACAAATAAACCCAAAACTTTTTTTGAATAAGACAAATATGATATATATATATTATTAATTATCTCATTCGTATCATAAAATTGCAACCCTACGTTAATTGCTTAAAACGTGTTATGTCTCTACTGAATAAATATTTATGATAAAAATAAAATTATATTAGAATTAATACATTATAACAAATATGCATAAAAAATGGAAATTTTATTAGTAATGGAAATGCTTTAATTCTTTTTGTTTAACTGGTTCATTTTACTCTGTTATCGGTGAGAGAAACGTTAAAAAAAAAGGTTTTAAATTTATTTGTTCAAAGTTAAGTTCATGATTTTGTTTCTTCAAAAAAAGTTTGAGATTCATTTGTTCAAAAAAAGTTTGAAGAATTTATTTGGTAAAAGAATTTAGGAAAAAAATTAGAGATTTTTATTTGTTAAAAAAATTCAAGAACCTAATCATTCAAAATCAGATAGTTTATTGGGGTTTTTTAGACTTTTCCCAAATTTTTATCACATTAACCTCTTTTTACAGGTTACAAGAATGTATTTAACCGGTTTTAGAAAGTTTAAGGGTTTTATAATTCAAAAAAATAATTTAAGGACTTAATCATTCAAAATCATATAGTTTGTTGGGTTTTTTTAGACTTTTTCCGGAAAACTAGATTGGTTTTTGAGTCGGAGGTGAGGAGTTGCTTATTTTTAATTAAAGAAAACATTACAAAATTTATTCACCAAGATTGAGCATGTGACATTCTTTTCCTTTAATTTGTTTTGTTTTGTTTTATTCAACCAAAACGGTGGCATGTATCTATGTATCTAATAAATATATGGACCTCTTTTTTTTTCAATTCAAGAAAAACATGGGTCTTTAATAATCATGCATTTTTTTTTTCCATTAAGAGTATCCACAATGTAGTTTTTGGGAGGTTTTTTAAAAAGTAAAAACATCCTTTTGACGTTTTGCACGTAATAGGGAGGGTTTTTCACGTGAGGTTTTTCGTCATAGGCCGTAACTGCACGACATGTTTTTTCAAAGATTTTTCGTATTTAATTAATTTTAATTTTATAAAAGTTTTGTATTTAGTTAGTTTTATTTATTAATCAGTGTCAAGGGTGTTTGGGATTGCTTATTTAAAACAACTTATGTGTTTTTTAAAAAGTGTTTATCAACTTATGTAGTGACAAAAAAGAGTTTTATAAAAAGTGTTTGGATTAGCTTATTGTGGTACAAAAACGTAATAAGCTAATAAATTGTTGTTTATGAGTGATTGAGATTGCTTATACATGTAAAATAACCAAAAAAATCATAAGCTATTTCAAATAAGTTGATAAGTCAGTATGAACTCACTTGTTAAAAATAACTTATCTGCTGTGACAAAAAATCATATGCAGTTTTTTTTTCCAATCCAAAAACTAAAAATAACTTATTTACGATCACAAAATAAAATAAACAGATAACTTCCAAACACTCTTTCAAAATGGGGTAAGGTAGGTCCACCATCGGATTCATAAAGCTAATTGTTTTAACTTAAAGGACTAATTCTGCATATAAGCAATAGTTAGGGGAAAACTTTGTAACCTTTTGTAACCTTTATATTGACGCTGACAGAAGCATATCGTTTGATTGTTTATGCAACTGCTAAAGAACTATTCCTATTTTCTTTATCTCCCTCCTTCCGCCAAAACATACAAACACATACATACACACACATTGCTTGCTGTCCTCCTTGATTTTAGCTTCCATTCTTAATCTGTTGCAGAATCCAATATTTCATTCGCTTTGTCTAGCATCGGTTTTCTTGAATCTTTTCGTCGATTTTAGTGTTCGATTCTATGAATTAGGGTTTCTTTTCTTTCGGTTAGCATGTTCTAGTTGAATTGAATTGCTGAATTTTCTGCGGAATAAATTAATAATTCCCAATTCGAAAGGGTTAGTTCGGAGAGTTTAGATATTTATCTGAAATTATCGAACCATTCTTTCATTATTATCAACGTGGGGGTGTTTGCCAACTTTTTCGATTCTTTCCCCCTGAATCTATAAACCTTGGTACGTTTTTTGATTAGTCAGTCTCCAAACTAGACTTGGAGTTAGGGTTTCTATTGAGATTTCTTGTATGAGAAGAACGTTAACGATGAATATAAGTTTTGCGGTCAGGGAAAACGATGATTGAACGAACAGATGGTAAGATCAGAAATGCCGAATGTTAAACGCTGCAAATTGGAGGAAATTGATGGTGAGAAGGCGGAGGATGATAATCATCGTTATCCTTCTGTGAGTTTTACCAAGAAACGGAGAACAGATACTGTGGTTAATGCTGATAATGGAGCCTGTTTTATTGATTATGAAAATGTTGTTAATGCTTGGTGCACTGGAGTTCCATGTACCCCTGCTGATTTGAAGTCGAATTCGGGTTCAATTCAGCTACTGAAGTCATCTCGTGGTCGTGTATCGGTATGTCCATCGCGATTTAATGATTCAGTTATAGATTTGTGGAAGAAAGAGAATGATAGAGATGGTATTAAGAGTTTAAAGAAGCAAAAAAATCCATTTTGTGATAGGGAATTAGTGTCCAAGAAACAGAGCGTAGAAGTGGAAGTGGATGTGGATGTGGATGTGGATTTTATAGATGCGTATACTAGTTCATCTGGTTCTGCAACTACCGTTGGTTATAAAACTTTTAGCGGTCATGAGAAGACCCGAAAGACGGTCAAGAATGCAAAAGGGAAGGAATTTTATGGAGGTCAAGATTTTCTTGCAGGTGATATTGTTTGGGCAAAATGCTCCAACAGGTATCCAGCTTGGCCAGCTATTGTGATTAATGCACTACAAGAAGCTCCTTCTTCTGTAGTGAGGGCTTATGTTCCTAACACTGTTTGTGTGATGTTTTATGGGTATTCGAAGAGAGGAACACGGGTAGTTTTTCTATGAATCTTTAATTTGGTTTTTATTTAGTATTATTTTTCTTATGTGTCTACATGGTATGCTTCTGTTGACATCAATTAATTTAGGGAGTTTGTTGTTATATGTTCAGGATTATGCATGGGTGAAAGATGGAATGATATTTCCTTTTTTGGAGTATATGGAAAGGTGTGTACTTAAATGGTTGTACCTTAGAAATATGTTTTTCAAGGAGCTAATAAATGGTTTACTTGACTTCATTTATTTTCAGATTTCAGGGACAGACTCAATTATATGGCTGCAAGCCAGATGATTTTCGTAAGGCAATAGAAGAGGCATACTTTACAGAAAATGGCTATTTGAATTCTGGCTATGGGGACAAGCAAGAATGTTCTTCTGATTCTGATCTCATTGAGATCCACGTGGGAACTGCTACGGATCAAGATCACGAATATTTTCACAATAAGAAGGTACGTTTTTGCAGGCATTTTTCTCATTTCTTTGTATTGTAGACATTTGTTGGAACATTAGGTAGGCTCCTATTTTCATTAGTGTTAATATCAATACAGTCCCAATCAACCGAAACACAAATCATCCAATGTCAATTTCAGTACCAAAAGGATTTCAGTAATACATAGAGGTGAACTAAATAAAAGCTCAACAAACTATCAACATCAACAATCACAAAACACAATGTCAAAAGCAATAAAGAGAGAGAGACACCAGGATTTTTATGTGGGAAACCCAATCGGGGAAAACCACCGGCTAAGGACGCCAATAACTGATCCACTATATTGATCATTCAATTGGAGTGATTACAAACTTGAAGAAGTAGCATACAAGTAAGAAAACCTGTCTGGTGCTTGAACGCAACTTACTGGCAACTTGCATGGTGCATACCTTTTTGCCCGGTTCTCCATCTTTGTTTAAAGCGCCTTGCATGCAACATGATGAAATTGCATACAAGTCGCAAACAATGTACCGTAACTTTGAGCCCTTTACATGCGACCATCTATGCGACATTGAAGTCGCCTACTCAAAAGTATGCGAGTAGCTAGAAGTCTCAGCCAACTCCCAAAACATGCATGATCAGGTTGAGCATGACTTCCCAAGTCGCATTCAAGTCACACATAGGGATTTAAGTCGCACTCCAACACATATCATTGTGCTGAGATGACTCATTATGTTCTGGTTTGCAATATAATAATGTTATATTGTACTTAATGACAAATATATATACCTGCAGTTACAGAAATCAAAACAACATTGTGGCATTTGCAAGAGGACTTGGCATCATTCTGATTTTGGAAAACAGGTGAGATGTATGCATTATTGAGATTATGGCTGTTTTCATAATTTTATCTTTCAAGTATCAGTGGCATCTAACATTTTTATTTGGTTACTCGTTTGTTTAGATATGCTGCTCTGGTTGTAATATTTGGGTACATGCAGATTGCACCGAAATTTCCAGCAAGCTCTTTAAGGTATGCCTGATTTACCATCAATTTTGTTGATACATTACTTTAACTTACTTGATTATATTGATCAAGGATCTGGAAAACATTGAATATTACTGCCCAGAATGCAAAGGGGAATCTTCTGTTGAACAATTAGCTGTAGATAAATGGCAACCAAAACTCAGGTATCTAAACTGTTCACTCTATTTTCCTTTTTTTTTTCTCACTTGCAAGTCATCAGTTGGTTTATAGCTGATGATTTCATATATGTTCAACAGATCTACAGAAAGTAATAGCCAGAGCATGTTACCTGACAAAATAAGTGTCATCTGTACTGGCATGGAAGGGATTTATTATCCAAATCTTCATCTGTAAGACCTAATCTGATCTATTTGTTTTTGTAATCCGAACTGGAATGTGTTTTTTGTACAAGTAAATGATCTATATGAGTTGTCATCTTTGAAGCATGAAGTCAAAGCTTATGCAGTGAATTTGATAAACATAGAAGTCATTCTTAATTGATGTTCCTTGTAATAAACATATTGCACCTGATGGATTATCTGCATTTGGTACTTATTTTTCAGTTAACCTGCATTGTGTCTATAGAACATAATGTTATTGACCCAAATTATTTCTTGACCTCCTTTTTCATTGCAAGCATAAAAGATTGAGAACTTATATTTATTCATTTGTGCTTCAAAAGAAATAGCTAATCCAGTTTTCTTCTCAAGCCTTTTTCCCCTTAAATATTGTGCCAGCCTCTTGGGCAACTGTTCTTGTTTATGCACATTTCACTTGGAAAAACCTTAGTTTTGATGGGAGGTGTTAATCGCTGGGTCAGAGGACCACTTCTGTTTTTGAAATGAAGCAACTATTTCTTCTTCTTCTTTTTTTTTTTAAATTCTTTTTCTTTGAGGTCGTATGAGCAACTTGAGTCTAATGTAATGCTATATGAACTTTTAAGCTTATCTCTATTTTTTAATATTTGAAATGATTTGACTAACTTATTGCTTATAGAACCACCATGTTCATTTTATTAAACAGTCAACACATCTGGTCATAGTAATATTGTACATATGCTTTGAATGATCTTCAATTATCTCTATCTTATTTTCTATCAGAATTGAGTGCAAGTGTGGTTCATGTGGGACAAGGAAGCAAACCCCCTCTGAATGGGAACGGCATACCGGTTCCAGAGCGAAAAAGTGGAAGGTTAGCATTAAAGTGAAGGGTTCGATGTTACCGCTGGAAAAAATGGTTTGTACCTCTCTATCTTAAAAAGACATTTCATCATGTACCACTTGAGTTTAATGTTATTAGTTTATTATTATATTTTAATGTGCTCTTTCTTTCTAGCACCATGCTATTGCATGAAGACGGTAGTCTGGGTGTTTTTCTTATCCATTTACATTATTTCTTCCTTGATGGTGATTATTGGAGGTTTATAACTATCAAAAAAGCAGTTCTTGTATTGTCATTGCACTTGCGTGATGACAAGATCAATCTAATGATAAAGATAAATTTTGTGAAAGCAAGAGAAGCTATAAATGAAGCATGCTTAAAATAAGAGGAAAATAATAACAGAAACCAAGGACAATGTCATCCAGCAGAGCTCTAGGCCAACAAAACTATAAATCGGATTGAGTTTCTATTAAATAATTGGTAACCACGTTTCACACATTATTTAATGTTTTCTTCTTTCTTTTACCCTTTTCCATGGGGACTTCATGAGGGGCATGGTGGTGAGTCCTTTTGGAATTCTTTATGGTGGCATCTTTCTTTTTTTATGATACTAGTACAGATTTTATAATTTATTATCTCATTGCAACATCTAACATTGCAGCTTGTAGATTATAATGTTGATTATGTCAAAGCTACTTCAACTCATTTAGATGAACAACAGTTGTTTTCATTTCTTCAAGGTAATCATGCTCTCAATGCTGATCTTTCTGTATCCTAATTCTTTTATTGTTCTTTACAGTATATGAATGTTTGTTTGAAGGATGAAAAACAATCTTGTGAATTTATTAACTTTCCCCAACTACAGAGAAGTATGAACCTGTTTATGCAAAGTGGACAACCGAACGATGTGCTATTTGTAGATGGGATGAAGATTATGACGTTAACAAAATTATTATCTGCAACAGGTCTTCCTATTATTATCTATGACTTTATATTTGTTTGGTTACTGAATCCTACATCATTCGAGTTGAATAATTATAGCCTTTTCTATACTGGACCAGATGTCAAATAGCTGTTCATCAAGAATGCTATGGAGTCAGAGATATCCATGATTTCACATCTTGGGTTTGTAGGGCTTGTGAAACGCCTGAGGCTAAGAGAGACTGCTGCCTTTGTCCTGTTAAAGGCATGTCATTTACTTGGTATTCATCCTCGCAGATTTTTGGCGTTATTGTTGATGAATATTTTTCTTTTGCTGCATTATGCTTCTACAGGAGGTGCTTTGAAGCCAGCTGATATTGACACCTTGTGGGTTCATGTCATCTGTGCATGGTTCCGACCTGAGGTTGCTTTCCTAAGTGATGAAAAGATGGAGCCTGCAGCTGGACTTCTAAGGATTCCACCTGATTCATTTGTTAAGGTAGAAGCATTGTCATGGTGATGAATGCATGGTGTATTCCTTGACTAAATGCCATAATATAATCATGCCTTGTTTTGTGGTTAAATTGTAGGCATGTGTAATTTGCAAGCAAGTTCATGGTTCTTGCATACAGTGTTGCAAGTGTGCCACTTCCTTTCATGCGACATGTGCTTCTCGGGCTGGGTACTGCGTCGAGGTAAGCTTTGTCATTGATTTTGTAAATGGAATAAGGAGGCAGTATTATTATACCGTGGGTCAAATAGTCAATAATAATAGGCTTAGTGGAAGGGTCAATATTGTAGGGCTGCAGTAGAAAGGTATTAGTAGTTACTGCAATAGTACAAGTAGGTAAAGCATGATAATAAGTATTACTAGTGAAGGGGGGATGTGATTTTGGAGGGCATCGATGGATCTATTCTGATTTGTGATTGGCAACAGCCTTTGGGAGAGATCTCGATCTCTCGAAAACTGAGAAACCCTTTGTAAACGTTCCATTTTAATAGAATATTTTAGCATTCAATCCCTGGTGTGTAATAGAAACTGTCTTTAGTGTGTATCTGCATGTGGTTTTTTCCTATTATAAGTTTTTGACTGTTAGGACCTTTGTACTTGGCTTTTCATCTCAAACAAACTAATGTTCTTGTGAAAATGCAAAAAATACTACACTTCACAAGAATGAATGATTCCAGCCAAAGAGTGCTGAAGGCAATGATCTTTTTGGCACTTACATTTCCACAATTCTTCCAAAATCTCTTAACTCTTGCAAACTGCAGTGTTTTATAAGCATTGTCACAAGAACGATGGTCAGTTTGCAACTAAAAGGCTAAGTAATATGGTTCACATTAGTTTTATTTGACATCTTTGGAAGCAACTTATCATTTGCTTTATCATATGAAACTCTCGATGGATTCTTCTCTCTTCTACAAATCTATACATTCCACTCTGCTAGATAATTGTGATTAACAGTGTAACACTTCATAAATCTCACCTCCCTTCCCACTCATTCTCAGCTGCATTCGTCAGAAAAGGGTGGGATATACAACACCAAATGGACGACATACTGTGCAGTTCACAGGTAATGCTACAACCCTGCTTCATATTTATATATATTTTTTTCTTTTTTTGAGCATCCTTTTGACATTTTCACCTTTTGAGGTGACGTAGGTAATGTTTATTATTGTTACAAGTGGTTGCACTCGAATTCTATTCGGAATATTTCATAGGGGTTCATAGTCCTTATAGGGATGACCGGATAGAAAAATCAAAATGTCACTGCTCATACAAAAACATATGACATGCTGTAACTTCTAGATCGTAAACTTTAACTGCTAACTATGAATGATCTTTTTCTTTCTGTTCCAATTTCCAAATAATGATAAGGATTACTGGCACATTCCAACAAACGTGTACCAGAATCTATGTCAGTCACAGCCTCACATTTTCCTATAGTTGAAAATGTCTTGATCAATAAGATGGGAATCTATTAGCTTCATGAGTAATCGACTTTTCGAACCATTTTACATGGCCTTCTGTTGCATGAAATCATCATTTTTTCATAAATGCAAAAAAGAACAGTGTAATTTGCAAGCATAAGCAGTTTGGGACTTAACTTACCACGTACAATGATTATTTTGCATTTACAATTTCATGAATTTGTCCAAAATCACAAACTAGGTTTTTCTCTTTGGCATTTTCACAAGAATGATGGCTAGTTTGCAAAGAAAAACCAAGTGATGGTTATAGAATTGGATCACTCTTATGATTTATTATTTGTTGCAATTTGGGGATGATCCTCAGTTACGTAGACCTGCCATATCATTCTCCTGATATTGATGCAGGACCCCAGCAGATAATGGTATCGTCATCAAGACTTCTTCAGAGGTCTTTTGTGCAAAGGGATTGCTTGAAAATCAGAATCAGAAACAGAGTTTTAGGGGTTCAAGACTCCTATTGTGCACAGATATGGAACTCTCTGGTTCATCAACAGCAGAGAATGATGAGTTTGAGCCACTATCTGCTGCTAGGTGTCGTATTTATAGAAGATCAAGTACCAAGGTAGATTACTGTTATGATATTCCATTAAATTAAGGAGTCAGTGAGGTAGCAGCATCCTTCTATTACAATCAACACCTTTGACTTCGCTTCACACACCCTACCAAAAATAACAAAAAAGAATTTTACCCCTTATTGATTCTTGGATTTATGATAGGGCCATTTCCGTTTGCATTTCCTCATTTTTTAAACTTTTCTCTGTTTTCAGAATGATGTAAAGGAGGCATTATTCCACCGGTTAATGGGCCCAATCCAGCATCATGTAGATGCTATAGATTGCTTAACCCCCCACAGTGTAATCTCTAAACCTCAACCCATCATATTTCCTTTTTAGTGTTTAATCAATCTATGGTGGTTGTTTTTTTAAATCTACAATATATCTTCTAGTCTGAATTTTGTTCATTTTTGCAAGCTGGACTGGCTAATTTAGTAAGCTAATGTGTATTCTACAGGAAGTTCAAGATTTAAATACTTGTTCTACTTTCAAGGAACGACTCGATAGTTTACAGGTATTCCCCTTGCCCTTGGTTTATGCTAATATGTGGACTTGTGTATCATTCTCATTCATCTGTATAAATGCAGAGGATGGAAAAGCATCGTATCTGTTTTGGTAAATCTGGAATACATGGATGGGGACTCTTTGCACGCCGGAAGATACAAGAAGGAGAAATGGTATTTGTGTCTAACTTTAACTCCTGGAATCAAGTTTGATACAAATTTTACTGCTACTATTCCAAAATGAGAAGTTCTATTGAAGATGAATCTTTAAATGGTAACACAAGTTGGCCAATGACCTGGAATGAGCATCACATAGTTCTTGATTGACAAACTTTGCACACAAATTCATGAAAATTTGTGCAAATGAGGCAAGAATTTATCGTTAGATTCACAATCACATATGAAAGTGGTTTGCCAACATGATTCATCTTGTATGTCATAAGTTGGTAATTGCTAATTGTATGATTTTGGCAACTTATGCTTGTAGTCATGAAATATGTATGGACAGTGAACTTATGCTTATAGTCATGGAATTAGTTGGATTCATTCTTGGTGGGATGCGCACTTCTGCAGGTTCTTGAATACCGTGGTGAGCAGGTGAGACGCAGTGTTGCAGATTTGAGGGAGGTGCAATATAGGTCTCAAGGCAAAGATTGCTATGTAAGTCAATTCTACTCGATCAAATGACATGCGAGTTATTAGCTTTGGCATATCTTAATATGTTTTTTCTAGTCTTGATTGTGATTAAACTAAATGTATCTCTGCAGCTCTTTAAGATCAGTGAGGATATTGTGATTGATGCCACAAACAAGGGTAATATGGCACGCTTAATCAACCATTCGGTAAGGTTCCTGTTCCGTATGATATTCATATGTCTTCATCATGAAAAACACTAATAATTTCAACTGTGCTGCTACTTTATCTGCAGTGCATGCCGAACTGCTATGCTAGGATTTTGAGTATGGGTGAAGACGAGAGTCGGATAGTCCTCATAGCTAAAACCAACGTTGCAGCTGGTGATGAGTTGACGTATGACCCGAACTTGAGATATTTTCGGTTCATTTGTTTATTTCAGTTTCACTTTCGTGGGTCGTATTTGCATCGTGTGTAGATATATAAAAAGCCGAAACCCATAGAATGAAATTTAATGGCATGTTTTTTTATTTCTTCATATTCTACAGGTATGATTACAAATTTGATGAAGATGAGCAGGATGAAGTTAAAGTCCCCTGTTTATGTAGAGCTCCAAATTGTCGAAATTTCATGAACTAAACAAATGCACGCAAAGTGGGATACCAACACCAGCCTCTTGTTTTCTTATATATATATATAGCATGTAAATAAATCTTCAGTCCTTTTTTTTATTTTTTTTTATTTTCATGAAATTGAATAAATATTCTTCTTCATGAAAAAAAAAGGAATTTTTGAGGTATGAATGATGCTGACACTTTCAGTTTATCTTGTTTCTAGGAAGTTGGTGATTTCTTCAGTCCATGTGTAATTACCTTTTCACCCTTACAAAATATGTGATGTTATTCATGTTTATACAAGTATAGACGTCGACCCAAAGAATTATTATTCTGTGAAAGAAATGGTCGACGACAGAATGATGATAGTGATGGCATGTACGACTTAATATTTTATCTGTCTCATCTCAAAACTTAATTTGTTTGGATGATGAAAACATTACGTGTCTACAATCTTAACCTTTTGACTTTTGTGTTCATCTTATATTTCCATTCTTCTTCTTCTTCTTCTTCATCCTTAACACCAGCATCCATGGAAGCATCCGCACTTCTCTTTTATCTGCTCTTCCTAATCCTTCTTCCTTCCGCAGCATCGAACGATTGCCCGGTTTCCCACTGTGGTCAAACCTTCACCAATGTTCGATTCCCCTTCCGTTTAATCGACACGCAACCCGAAAGATGTGGGTTTCCGGGGTTCAATCTACGTTGCATCAGGCCACGTACGATGCTTATCAACCTACCGACCTCTGGTGAGTTTGCCGTCAGGAGTATTGATTATCGTTCTCAAAGAATACGGATTTATGATCCATTGAATTGCCTTCCCGCTAGGCTTTCGAATTTCGATCTCTCTGATTCACCTTTCTCCGCTTCTTACTTTCGGAACTACACCCTTTTGAGCTGTCCGAATGATGCGAGTTTGGATCGTTTTACCCCTGTACGTTGCCTTAGTAATTCGTCAATTTTGACTCTTGCTACTGCTTCAATGAGTTTTGTGACGATAATGACCGGTAATCAGACGGGTTGTCGGATCACCGGGAATTTAACGGTGCCGGTGGCAGAACCACCTGATCAGAATGAGTTTTCATCAGATGTTGAAGATGATATAACTCTGACATGGAGTAAGCCTGATTGTGAAATTTGTGAAGCAGAATATGTTTCTTGTGGTTATGCAAATAGTACCACACAAACGACAAAATGTTTCTTTAACGGCGGTGAGATTAATCATTCTATTCTAAATCATACAGAATCTCTTAATCATTCTGATCGATATCCATTAAACAACCCCTTATTACTGGAGGTCTAAAAACTCTAAATTTTCCGATTTTGTTGCAGGTATTCCAAAAGGGTCTCAGGTGTTCAGAATCATAGCTTTTGCCATGGCGATACCGGCGATGGCGGCCTCGCTTGCGATCGCATGTTTCATGTGTACCAAGGATAGAAGGAGCGAAGTCATCAGCAACCGGAGACGCACCGTCTTTAACGCCACAACAATGGTATTTCCGGATGCGATGGTTGTGCCACCGAACGTGGTTGGTCTCGATCAAGCAACCATCGAGTCGTACACGAAGGTGGTTCTCGGCGAAAGCAAGCGACTCCCGGGACACGATGACGGAGTGTGTCCGATATGTTTATCGGAGTACCATGTGAAGGAGACGGTTAGGTGTATACCCGAGTGTCGGCATTGCTTTCACACGGAATGTATTGACGAGTGGCTTAAGATGAACGGGTCGTGTCCGATTTGCCGGAACTCGCCGTCTCCGGTTCATGTGGTGGAATCGTAGAGTTTAATTAATGATTTGTTGTTGTTGCTGTTGTGATTGAATGCTTAATTAATTTTGTTCATGTAAATATATACCATAGTCTTGGTGTAAACATGAGACATTATGTATATTCGTAGGGACTGTATATAATTAAACACAATTAAATTAAACATAATTATGTGGTTTAATTAGGAAGGGGATTAAGAAGGAAGAATGGTTGATTAATGAAAAGTCAAAATGAGATGGGGCAGGTAAAGCATGGTTATCGAAGACGTAGGGTTTGACCGGATGAAAAAGTCAACTCAATATTGGGACCCACCCAACGGAGACTTCCTACAAACAACCAATAATATTATAGCTATAGGGGTGTTTTTTAACTTTTTTTTTTTATTATTTGAAAATATAAAAATGTTCAATGTATCCTATCAAGCGCGAAAAAGATCAAAATTAGTTATAGACATGGTTATTTAAACTCGTTATGGTGCGTTATGACGTTGATGCTTGGCATCGCCTTCACGTTAACCTATGTGGCTCTACTCTACAACTTGGCTTCCGTTGTAACACGTTATGTCACGTTAAGATGCGTTATTTTGTAAGACATGTTTTTTTATACTTTTTTAAACATATAACTGGGGGAATACGTGATAATTATGTGCGACGCTTAAAACTTAAATAAACATCAAAAGGAAACATAACAAAAAACCCTAAATAGGCAAATCTTTACTTTTATTCGTGGCTTCACACACATGAAGAGTCGTACATTAATTGTTTGAAGATTGAAGTGATTAAAGATTCAAAAGATTTAGTCCCAATTTTCCCCTCTTGATGTCATTTTCTTACAAGTTCCACATATTTGAAACTAAATGGTTATTCTTTCCTTTTTAGTTTTACTTATAACTTTATATGAATTTAAATTGTTCTACGGTATTATTCAAAACACTAGCACACACAAATATATATATATATATATATATATATATATATATACATCCATATATGTAATTGAAGGGTGTTGCTATCCCTACCCCCTCCTTACTCACAAAACCCCCCATACCCCTTTCTATTTCACTCACATACCCCCTTCTACCTCACTCACATACCCTCTATAGGAGGGGGTATGGATAGAATTCACCGTAACTGAAAAACATCATAGGTTTGATCTCGTCGACAAGACACGTCTCACGTCATTTAGTACATTGATTATAGTATATTTTTTCCCTTTTTTCCCTCAATTTTTCTTATTTCTAAACCATTTTTAACAAATCTGTTTGCTTGGGTTTAACTCTAAAATGCATACAACCATCTTTTTAAGATACTGAAACTTCAACTATTACATTAATTCATGCATTAATTCGACCCACAAAATGCATAAAAACTATATTTTTAATAATTTCTTGATATTACATAACAACAACTACTGAGTTTGATTTTCTAAAATAAAAAGAATTTAATCCCCAATAGACGGTACCTTTTATTCTAGTTACTTAAATCATGTATGGAAAAAAGAAGTTGTATGTTTGTTGTTAAAAAAATTGTATGTTTGTTGTTAAGAATCGGTTGTTTGTCAAACTGTAATCCTTATAAAATTAGTGTGATATGCAGATAAGCTGACCCTAACATCCACAATTATTAAAAAAAAAAGAACTTATAAAGTTTCTATAAAATTCTAATTAAATTTCAAATTTTAACAATATCGTTAAGTCTTTGTATACGACACTTCCAAAATGAAAACACACAAAGTACATGATGTAATCCGTAACATATATTTCCATCGAGATAAAGGTATCTACATCAAAAACGACTTTAATTTGTTAGCGAAGAATGGATCGCATTCGCATACTATCGTTTGTTGCTATTTGTTGTTTCCTAACGAGTTCGATGGTGGTTGCACCCCCTACGTGCTCACAGATCAATCCCGCATTGGTACCATGTGTGCCGTTCCTTAAGGGTCTAGCTCTAGAGCCTTCAATTTTTTGCTGCATCGGAACCAGGGTCATAAAATGGAGAGGGAAAACCACCAAAGATCGTGTGGCGATCTGCAACTGTGCAAAGCAAATGTTGACGGGATTGATCTTTTATGATCCAAAGCGATTCCCTCAACTTGATGAGAAATGTGGCGTCAAATTAAATTACCCTCCGATTTCTAAGGACCTCGACTGCAAAAAGTAGTTTTCTCTTCGTCTCCATTACATCTCGTTATAACTTATGCAACGATCGTTTCTTATTAGTTTATACGTATATATGTATGTATATATTGATACTAAAATATTATGTGATGTGATGCAGGGTGAAATAGGTATATATGTGGAGGTGTTACAAACATCAAGATGGATTATAGGAATACTATGCAGCCAATATGTAGTTGTGGAATTAATTAAGGTTGTAATTTGAATAAATATTTGTGTATATTGGAATAATATGATATTTTTTTATGTATTTAATAAATAAAATACAACATTCAAACATCAGATTCGATAGATGTTTTTGGCCAACAGGCAAAAATGCTTAGGATTTGATTTGGTAACAAGTGCCTCAAAGTCTCAAACATTTAACAAATTCAAACCATGGCCATAACACCGCCACCGGTTATAAACAAACATGCCTGATACATCATTAATGATCAATCAAACTTAAAGTCTCAAATACATCATTGACGCTCAGTCGGTGTTACGTCAGGCATGCTTCATTTAGTTCTCTTAGATGGAGTTTCTTCCTTTTCTCTTGCTTCAACTTCAAATAAGAAAAAAAATCCACGTTAATTACCTAATGACTTTTTGGAATAACAATTTAGGCAAATGTAATTAAAAACATATAAAATCATTAGGTTTACTTACCACAATCGGTGGAACTAGACCAACCACTTCCGTTTGAAGTCCAGCCTCTTGAACCCCTCCTTGAATTATTGCCTCTTGAACTACTACCTCTAGTTCTACCAACTGGATTACTTTGCTTAGATGGTGTATCTCTTTTTTGGTTTTTACAACCTCTTGAATTATGTCCAACCTCCCAACAATTTTTGCAAGTCATTTACCTCCCTTTTCTTCCTACCTCATCATGTCCAAAGTTGTTAGTCCTACTTCTACTACCACTTTCACATGCATCCTTTCGTCTCGATATTGAAGGTCTATCAGACATTCTTCTAAATTTTGGTGGCAATGGTTTAACAAAATTTGTGGTCGGCCAAAGCTTGACGCCATTCAATGGGTTGACCCTATGGTTGTATTTGTTTATGAAATATGATTTTGAAAAAAAGTGAGAGACATACTTATCTGGGTCTCGGTTAATGAAATAGATAGCCGCAACTGCGTGAGCACATGGAATTCCCGAAACTTGCCAAATCCTACAAGTGCATGTCATTTTATCTGTGTCGACAACGTATCCATCAAGCCCCTTTTTCACTTCAAAGAGAATCCCACCATTCGGGACAACATGCCAAAATCTAAACAAATATTGTAATGAACATATTAAGTAAACAATTTATCGCATTTATGAAATAAATTAATGAAAAACATACCTCATTTGATCTTTGTTTCTCTCTACTTTCTTTTTTATTGTTGGACAAAGGTCACTCTTCCATTTCTCTACTTTCTTGGTAATCTTTTCAAATCTTTCCATGATAGTCAATCTTATCTCTTTCAAGCATTGTTATTATAGGTTTCCTTCTTGTTGAAACAATTAATGAGTTGAAACACTCACTAACTCCATTCTCAACTGCATCACATGATGTATCGGTCTTAAAAAAAATCTCTTGACCATGTGTTTGGATCCCTTTCTATCAAATGATCGTAAGCTTCACGACTTAAGTCTTTCACTTCTTGCATTACACATCTAAATTCCTCAGGTGTACCCGCCTTTGATGCATCCCAGAATAATGACCTGAATTGGATTCCTGTAAACTTTTTCCTAAAATTTGCATAAATATGCCTAGCACATTGTCGATGTTCGGCTAATGGGAGGACTTCTTTTACCGCTTCAATAAGCCCCTACATTTTATAAGTATATACTAATTAGTAGATTACAAAACATATCACATACATTTTCTAACAAAACTCATGTCAGTAGATAACAAATAGAACAAGTAGGTTACCTTGTGTTGATCTGACATTAAGGTCACCCCCAATCCATCCGTCAAACCAATGTCTTGCATCAAATATTCCAAGAACCACTTCCAGCTATCTTTACATTCAACTTCAACTACAACCTATGCAAGTGGGTATATTTGATTATTCGCATCCCTGCCTATTGCACTTAAAAGTTCTCCTTTGCAATGAGTTTTCAGAAAACATCCGTATAGTCCAATGAACTTTCTACAACCTGCCAACCATCCATCTTTCACACCTTTAAAACAAACATAAAATCTCTTAAAATAATTCTTCTCATCAAGTCCTACCTCCACACTCATTTTGACGGTTGAACCCGGGTTGCTCCTCTTTATTTCTTGTCCATAGTCCCACAATTTTCCATAATGATCAACTAGGGCCTCTTCCAACCCCCCCCCCCCCCAAAGCTTTTTCTTTAGCCCTACTACACTGACTTATCTGAACTATGCACTTGTATTTTTTTTAAAACTGATTCTTTTAATTCGACTAACTTTATAGATGGATTTTGTCTGATCTTCCTACCATACACCTTTGCAATCCAACTAGAGTTCACTAGTGAACCTAACTCGTAACTTCTTCCACATCTATGCTCATCGTGCAATGACTTCACTTGAAATGATCTTTCACTTGACATCCAAGTAGCCCACAACCTCCATGGACAACCATCTTCTGATCTTGATTTCGGTCCACAGACAACAAGTAACTTGTCCTTGCAACTTTTTTTGTACCTAAATTGATGGCAATGGGTCAAGTAACATAAATAACGTATGTATGCAAAGAATATAAATAGTATACCTAAGTTGAAGTCCATTTGCAAGGGCATAGTTAGTCAAACATGTCTTCAGTTTGGAAGCAGAAGCATATCTTTCACCTAAGTAGGGCTTCATTATATTCCAAGGAACATTGGGATCATGTATAGGAAACTCATTTGACTTTGTTTGGATCGCTTCATTTTCAGAATCAACTTCTTCTTCTTCCACAAATGCATCTCTATCATACCCCTCACATGTTTCGGTCAAAAAATCATCATGTTTATAAGCTTGTGTATGTACATCCTCCTCCATTTCCTTACTCTTAACAATGTCGACCTTGACATTTTCATTATCATCTTCAAAATCTTCCATACTTGTGTTCTTCTCTTTACTATTAAGATTCATCATCTTCAACCGGACTTCCCTAATTTCATCATCTCCGTCGGATAAATGTTCTAAACTAGCAACATCATCTTCATCGACATCGGAAAACCTATCATTTAACCAATCTTCATCCAAGTCTACTGGAACTCCAAGGTCATCATCACTACTAACAGTCATGTCCTCATGTTCCCTGTTGGTGAAACAAAAGTGAGTAATAAAATTATAATATTCTTTGTGTTAATTAAATGTCCATTAAGTAAAACAGGGAGTAGCATTTTTAAACCGCCTTCGATAGCGATCTACGACTGTTCATGTAACAAAATGATCAATAAATCAAACAACCCTAAGTATCCCCACATACCCTTTAGAAAAAGGGGAATATTTATCCTTTTTTGGCCCTAAACAACTAATATTCAATGTCAAAATCCATATTAAAAACTCCAAGAACTCTAGTCAATTGTCTACACAAATCCCACATGTAATCACACCTTTTTTCAAGAGTTTGATTACTAGTCAATTGTCTACAAAACCCTTTACAGAATATGAAAAATCTTGGAGACCCAATCAAACAAGATCAATAATTTATAAAGCCAAGAACCAAAAATACGTAATTAACATCGAAACAACAATCCTACATTTGAACTCAAACTCAACTTTGACCACATAGACACAAAGACATTGACAAACTAAGTAAAACAAAACAAAAAAAAGGTCTGATTTTGAACAAGTGGGTAATCTGTAATCTGATTTACAATCAAAAGAAAACCATCATCATCATCATCCACAAAATCATATATTCTGTAAACCCCACAAAACCCCAGAAGTTAAAACAACATTCAAGAAATAGGGAAGTGGGGTGGTTTTTATAGGGAAGTGGGTGTTTTTTTTTTTTGGGGGGGGGTTGATTAATCGAGAATCAATATTAATCGAGAAGCAAGATTAATCAAGAAACACGATTAATCAAGAAACCACAAAACCCTATAAACCACAAACCCTAGAAATTGCAAAATGTGGGCGACGAAGTCGACTCACCTTGTACTCATTTGACGACGATAGAGTACTAGACGACGGATGTTGACGACGAGAAGAGCGATGGTTGTTGGAGACGATGGATGATACGATGGCCGTTGAATGTTGCGTCGTTTCAGGTTTATGGAGAAGAGATTAGAAGAGGCGACATCTGATGTTTTGTGGGGGAATTGATTTAGAATAAAAAGTTTCCATGTCATCAATTCCATGTCATTTTTTAATTTCCATGTCATATTCAAAAAATTATATATTATATAAGATGACCGGTTACCTGATATGCACGTTAACTAGTTACTTAAAAGTTTGGGCTTTTAAGTACATTACCCAAAATGAAAATTTTTAAACAACATTACCCAAAATAGGAATGAAACTAAAGTACGTTACCTTTTTATACAATTTGCCCATCTAAAAAACGGCTTGGTTTAAATCCTCGTCTTTTGCTGTTTCTTAAGGTTTAATTGCCATTTCTTTGTTGGCCCCTTTTTTGGTCTTTTTTGTTATTTTTGGGGTCTATACTAAAGGTTTAAGATGATCTAACTTGTTGCTTCAAGGCGAGATCTCTCTATCCTTGAAGCAATTTCGCCCCCACCATTCGATAGAACATAGTGCTATGGGTTTGTGGCGAATAGCTTCCCAAGATACAACGAAGCAACATATGTAGAGTAAATTACCAACACCGCACTTAGTGGTGATAATCCGAGTGAACTATTGAGTTTCAAGGATTTCTAGGAACTAGAAAATTGTGTTTCTATAGTAATACAAGTTCTAGCAATCTGATGTATAAAAAAAGTGTTTATTTTGGTATAAATTGATGGTTATATCTAGGCATAGATGGCAACCCCTTGAAGTGTCACGATTGGGCAGTTTTGGCCTTTCATGGCGGTTTGAACGGTCGCAAATATTCAAACACGTGCCTTACATAGCTTTCACGACGGTCAGTGTTTGTTCACGAATAGGTACCTTTTAAACCCAACCGTCGCAAATGTTGGAAGTACTCATTCATGAACCGTCGCATATTCTCGTGAACAATCACGACTTTGTGTTGTACCGTCGCTAATAAGAATATCGAAAAGAAAATTTGCGCGTGTGTAAGGGTGCATTGCACCCTTGTGGAACCCCCACCATTTCCAATCTATTAAATTAATAAATGGAAATTGGTCCCATTTATATACCCACTTATTTTCCACTTTTCCACCTATGCGAGACAAAGTGAAAACTACCAAAATGAGACTTCCTCATATTTCTAAGACTTAACCCAAAATAACTAAGACTCTTAGCTTTATTTTGAAAATTTACCCAACAAACCCCCATCATTTTCAAAATAGACTTGAATTTGAAAAGACTGACACGACATGACCTAACCAGATTCTGAAATCCTTGGGGGTGTTAGGCATAGTAAAGGTGGAGTCTTGCACACCAATTGTGGTCACGAAGGTTTAATCAGGGATGATGTCTTACAGTCATAATTTGTCAAGGGATTAGTCTAGGCATAGCCTAGGACACCATTCCCCATAAAAAAGGTGGAGTCTTGCACCTTGAACCTTTACATAGTGAAAGTGCTCAAATCTAACTAAGGTAAGAATGGTTGAACCAAAGTCATTGAACCATCTTCCTTTATATGTTAGACGAAAACACCTCACACATATCCTTCCTCTCATTCATTCAACCACTATAAGCCGACCCGTTAATTGGCCATTGGTCTTTATCTTGATTTCTCATAATGTTCTAGATCCAAGCTCTTTAGCTCATAGGAAGCAGCTGTAACGCCCGTACATTTCGAAATTTTATAGACTTTGCTTGTGCGTTTATTTGTTAGTATTAGGAATCCCAATCTTTTGGAATTCGTCATGCATATTAGAGAGGAGACTCATGTCTTGGCTTTAGATTTTAGCATAACCCTTGAAATGGAAACAGTGACTTACGAGGGCTATGGCGCGGTCGTAAGCCACGGACAAAGCCGTGTAACCCTCTGTTTGTTTTCAACCTCTGGAGCACGCGCGGGTTATGCCTCGGCCTTAAGCCTCGTCCAAGGCCACGGGAACCCCTCTGCAGATCTTTAAGATGGGTTTTCACCCTTTTCCTCATTTACTCCTCATCATCACTCTCTTTCTTCTTAAATTCTAAGGTTTGGAACCCTAGGTGGTTATTTTCTGGTTTGGAAGAGCATTAATCTCCCTTTTGGCCTCAAGATTCAAGGAGTTTTAGCTTGGATAGTCAAGACCATCATCCTCTTCTCACCATACTTGGTTTTCGAGGTTTTCTCACCAAAAACCTAACTTGTGAGTTCATTCTCTTTATAAAACTTTATACATGTTAAAATGTGGATTTTAATCATCTAAATATCTCCATCTTGATGTATTCGTCTTGTGTGGACTTTGTATCAAATCTAACTTTTGGAGATTTTAGGGCCTTATGGTGAAAGTATGATTTTGGGGTTAATGAACCTTTATGTTGAACTAATGGTATATTTGTACATGTAAAACTTGTTGACTTCAAAGTGGTTAAATACTTGGAATCCAAAATTAGGGTTTTGATATATTGAGGTGAACCTAATGAATGAGAACTTGAGAGGTAGATTTTAAAGTATGGAAATACTAATCTTGTGGCAACTTGAAACCTCTTGGTAAATTATGTGGGATATCATATGGGATCTTACACTTGTTAATATCTTTCATAATATGTTAAATGTTGGATTGTTCGGTTGGCCTTGTTGGCTTTATGTGGCATATTTGGTTTCATTTGGGAGTCATGACCCCACATTTGTTGAAGCCTTTGGTCCGACGTTGGAACATTAGTTCTCCACGTCGAGGCACGTTTAGGCATCGGTTTGGGTTGTAAGTCCTACGTGTTAAGTATTACGATACTGGATGGTGATTTCAACGTAAGGACCCTATGTGGTTGAAGTTGACTTTCCGTGGGTGTACGTTTAAAGCCACCGAGCCTGACATCCTTTGCATGTACTTTCTATGTGTATTGGTTTTTCTAACTTGTCAAGTGGATTACTCTTGTGTTCCGTCACTTGTGTTAGTAAGCGGGTCTCCCCCGTTAACCCAAGAGGTAACTGTTTATGGTGAAGAGTACTTTCATTATTATTATAAATTATTCCTTTTACTCACATTTATATTTGATCATTACTAAATGCAAATGTTTGATCTCGCTAGGCTTTAGCCTAACACTTTTTCTTAAAATGACATGTATAACAGGTCAATCTAGCGGTGGGATTCGTCGGGAATGAGTGGATGGTCTTGGGGTCGAGAGCGGCCTTTTTGGGAGATATATTGACCGATAAAGGGGTGATGATGGATATACATTTTGGAAGGATAGCGACACCCGACCTTAATCTTTCTTGTCTAAGTTATATTATTAGGTTGTCGAATCTTATTCTTCATTTTGTTGAGTTTGTAAATGCCATAACCTTATTCCCCGATTCGGGATGATACTTTGGGATTGTTTTGACAGATCCTTATTCATTTAGGTTTTGCTCCTTTTATAACTGTCATATTGCCTAAATTTTCGAATTTTAAATTCCTCGAATTTTTAGGGTGTTACAAGTTGGTATCAGAGCAGTAATTTAAGTGAACTAGGTATGAATGTAGAATACCTAGACTTAAGCTGTGATTTTAAGTTATGATTGTGTGAGAATGGGTAGAACTCTTAAAATAGGATGGTCTTAGAGTCGAAGAAAATTACACTAATTGAGAGTTATGGTGATGGTGATGAAAATTCTTACGTATCACTTGTTCATAATTTCACTTAGCTAACGTTATTATGAAGTTGATTTACGTGATTATGCTTGTTTTCCATTGTTATGATGATTAATGAATGTAGTAGTACGTTTCCTTATCTATAATCCTTATAAACTATATCTCATCTATATTCTCGCATATGTGTGGCAGACAATGGTAAATACTCGTAATCGGCCGGATGGTCAAGATACAGCGGCATCCACGACCGACCAACCTAGGGTGACCACGACGGACTTGCCCCCACCCTTGGTAAATGTTTTGGGTGGAGGACCCGAGACCATACCCCATCGTAATATGATCCAACCCGATAATAAAAGAGGTGACTTTGGAATCAAGGATGATGGATCGAATGATGCAAGCCATGAACGCAACAATGGCTCAACAATAAGAGATGTTTCTAAAACTACTATAAGACCGAGATGCCAACAACCGTAGGCACGAAACTGTTGCGGATAATGTTCTAATAGGGGGATCCGGGGGCACCAGACCTGAAATTCCCACTGATGGTACCGGGGCTCCGGAAGCGAGACAAATGGTGAAGGCTTGCACTTTCAAGGCGTTCCTTGGTTGCTGACCACCGGAATTCAAAGGCTCAGATGATCTGGTCGCTTGTATGAATTGGATCCGGGAGACAGAGCAGGCCTTCCGATCAAGTGAATGTGGTGAGAGTCAGAAAGCGACATTTGGTTCTAAGAAGCTAATAGGGGCGACCCTCACATGGTGGAATGTGTACTCCTCTTCGGTGGAGGCCACGGTGTTGGCCAAACTGAGTTTTCTGAGCTTTAAAAAGAAATTGATAGAGGAGTTTTGTAATGAACGGGCCATGGACCGAATAGAAGAGGAATTCCGAACTTCGACTAAAGGAAACTTGTCGTTGAAAGAGTACAACCGTCAGTTTATGAAAAAGCTGGGTTTGGTATGACATCTAGTCCCGACTGAGAAAAAAGATCAAGGCCTACACCAAGGGTTTGCCATCAGAGATGATGAATTTGGTGCGGGTGTCCAGAGCCTCTACCCTTCGAGAGGCAATAGAGGAGGCACAATTGGTGTAGGATTCTTATGGTTCAAACAAGGAGGAGAAAGGTGGAGTAGTCGAGAAGAGAAGGTGGGAGGGAAGTTTCGTGCACTACAAGAGACCGAGGTCGTTCAACAACAACAATCAAAAGGGAGTCGAACCTAGGCGGGATGTTCCATGGTGCTCCAAGTGTAGGAGAAAGCACACCGGTCCTTGTAACTCGGGGTTCGAACCATGTTTTAAATGTGGCAAGCCCGACCACAAATTCTGAGATTATCCGATCAGAGGACAAATTTGTTTTGGGTGCAAGGAGTCAGGTCACATTAGGAGCGAGTGCCCGAAGCCGAAGGCGGGTTTCTGCGGAGGAAAGAAAGTGGACTCTCTAAAGGCAACGGGGAGAGCGTTCCAGATGACTACCGAGGAAGCGAAGGCATCGACGGACATAGTGTCGGGTACGTTTCTCCTAAACTTCGTACCTACACGCATTTTATTTGATTCGGGAGCTAGCTTTTCGTTTGTGTCAAGTTTCTTTTGTCCGAAGTTATCCCTACCCACTACTAGTTTGAATGATGCCTTAGTAGTGGAGTTGGCGGATGGCGATCAAGTAGTGGTTTGGGACATCCTTTATGGTTGCAAACTAGAAATTGAAGGGAAGGAATTCCCAGTCAACTTAATGCCAATGGCCATCAGAGGTTTTGATGTGGTCATTGGGATGGATTGGTTAGCGGATAACCATGCCGAGATTCTATGTGCAAAGAAGTTGATTAAGATCCCGATTTCGGATGGTGAGTCGGTGACCGTGTATGGCAAAAGGCGAAAGGGAGAAGTGGTAATTATCATCATGGTGAAAGAGCGGAAGTGTTTAGCGAAAGGATGCTCATCCTTTTTGGCGTACGTTATAAATGCCAAACTCGAAAAGAAAAGGCTCGAAGACGTGAAGATGGTGAATAAATTCCCCGATGTGTTCCCGGACGACTTGCCTAGTATACTACCCGATCTTCAGGTAGAGTTCAAGATTGATCTAGCATCGGGAGCGGCTCCGATAGTGTAACACCCCGAGTTTCGTTTGACCAGTTTGGGAGAAGGAGCAAAGGCAGTGGTCGGCGCGAGTTGTCACGCGGCTTAGCCCGCGCCATAACCCGCGCGGTGCACTAATTGGTTGCGAGTCCAGAGGGTGGCGCGAGTCACGACACGACTTAGCCCGCGCCATAACCCGCGCGGTGGCCTCAGTAGGTTAAATAGATATTTCCTGGAAAATATCTCATTTGGTTTTGTTATCTCAATCTCAGCCTCTCTTTTCTCTCTCTTTTCTTTCTCTCTCTCTCTTTCTTCTTATTTTGTTTGTTTGGTTAGCTATAAGCTACCATTTATTGCTAGTATTTAGTGTATCTAGCAAGGGTTCGGTATAGAAAGCTCCGTCTTCTCTCGGTGGTCGATATCTGGTTTTTCGGGTTTTTGTCTAAAACCTGTTTGGTGAGTTCCTACTACCTTTTTATAAACTTTATACATATCAAAAGTTACATTTTGAACTCCTATATATCTCCATGGTTTCAGATCTAAGTTTACTACATTTTGATATAATTTGAGTTTTGGGAGATTTTAGGGTTCCCGATCATTTTCGATTAAAATGATGGGTTCCATCTTATTTGAAGTAAAAGGAGGTTTTACTTGCACATTTATGTGGACTATTTGAAAGACTGTATATAAACTCATTTTTTTATGATTTTCATTTTTACCAGCAGTTAAACTTGAAGGAAAAAATTTTGTTTATAAAATGTTTTTATACCATATGACTATCTATGGTCGGTCACATATGTTGTTGTGACAAGTCTGTACCATTACTAGTGGATCCCTAGGTTTTGAGTCGGCTTTTATTATTGTGATGTCTATTCCCCTTTTCTGTAGCTATGGATGCATTTGATCCTCGGGGGCCATTTGGTACGGTTATGTGAGACCGGTTACTAGCTATGGGTCATAATGTAGTCCTAGTGAACGAGTATGACTAGTTTCCTCGAGGGCCCTCCCTCACATCTTAGTACGGACCTTCGTTGTTCGTGGCCATGGATTCCATGTATTTAGCTCACAACTCGGATTATGGCCTACTTTTGTGTTCCGCCGCAATCCTTGGAAAATCGGGTTTCCTCCGTCATCACAAGATGAATTTTTGGACCGATCAGTCCTTATGTGGAAAAGATTTCTTTTGTAAACCGAAACTTATTGAAAAGATTTCCTTTTGATACAACTGTTTATATCTCTTGAAATTATAAATTGTATGTTCTCACTAGGCTTTAAGCCTAACACTTTTTCTCAAATGATATGTATAACAGGTTCCCATTAGCGGTGGGTTGCCAAGGGCTTGAGTGACGAGCTTGGTCTCGGGGGCTTTTGAGATGACTAGTATTTGATGTTGGACAATTGTTTATGTCCCATTCTTTTGGTGATTTTTGGATTAACAACCGATGTAATTTAGATAGTTATGTTTAGATTAGTTTGTTGTTGAATTCCATATCCGTATCCAGATTTTTGTAAAGGCTTAGTACATTCCCCTTTTTGGGAGATTTATACCAGGCATTGATGTTTAATTGTCCAGTTTCCGCATTTTAAATTCACTCTGGTTTTTAGGGTGTTACAAGTTGATATCAGAGCTCTAGTTTAAGTGATCTAGGCATGAATGTAAGATGTCTAGACTTAGACTGAGTATACTAAGTGTTGATTCGCGAGTTTGGGTAGAACTTCTAAGATGGGTTAGTCTTAGAGTCGACAGAAATTATAGTTATCGAGCGTCGTGGCGATGGTGACAAGAACCGTTATGTATTATATGTTCATAATCTCACTTAGCTAATGTTATTATGAGAATATTTATACGTGATTGTGCTTGATTTGCTGTTACTTTGACAATTGGTAATATGGTAGTACGTTTTCCTTTGTGTTTACCCTACCCTTCTCGTATCTCTTTCTCTGTCCTGTGTAGCAGATCAGAATGGTGGGTACGCACGGTAGACAGCGTACGCGTGCAGATGGTGTCGAGGCGACAACCTCAACTGTTGTTCAACCGGCTGGGGTTGAAGTCGTTGTGCGCCTATCTGTTCAACCAGTACTAGGTGGGGGGCCAGAGGTCATTCCGCAAGTAGACCTGGCTTCATCCAACCCAGTCGTCTGGGATCAGAATTCCCAATCTGAGTTGATGGCCAGCATGAAGTTGGCGATGGATGAAGCTATGGCTAAACAACAGGAGTTTCTGCTGAAAGTGATCGAGGATCGCGATGTGAGCCATCGGAGGATTGAGGCAATTGCGGAGAAGGCTGTGGCGGTTGTTGAAAAGAGGAAGTGGGAAAGCAGTTCAGTACCTCCCAAGAGGACCCGACCTTTTGTCGGAAACCGAAGCTTCAACAGTTATCCAGAAGCTAGATGGTGCCGGAGTTGCCGAACCAAGCACCACGGTAACTGTAACACCGCTCCTCAACCTTGCAGAAAGTGTGGGAAGTCTGACCACATCACCCGTGACTGTCCGATCAAAGGGCTTATCTGCTTCGAGTGCAAGGCACTGGGGCACAGGAGGAGGGATTGTCCGAAGCTCAAGTCGGGTAGCACGTCTGAGAAGAGAGAGAACCCATCTAGGGTTCCTGGTCGAGCATTTCAGATGACGGCTAAGGAGGCCAAGACATCCGCTGATGTGGTATCGGGTACATTTCTTCTAAAATCCGTACCTGCACGTGTTTTATTTGATACGGGTGCCAATTTCTCTTTTATATCTGAGTTGTTCCGTCAAAAGATTGTTATGCCCACTACTAGTCTTGAGGATGCGTTAGTGGTGGAGATAGCAAATGGTAGTCAAGTTCTGATCCGAGATGTTCTGAAGAAGTGTACTCTTGGAATCGAAGGGAGAGATTTCCCTATCGATTTGTTGCCGATGTTAATCGGGGGTTTTGATGTTGTGGTCGACATGGATTGGTTAGCGAACAATCATGCCGAGTTTGTATGTTCCAAGAAATTAATTCGACTTCCCAATCCCAGTGGCGAAGTTGTTGTGATTTATGGTAAGAAAAGGAAGGGAGATGTGGCAATAATCACCATGACTAAAGCACGCAAGTGATTGGTGAAAGGATGCTCGTCTTTCCTAGCCTACGTGATCGACGCCAAGCTAGAGAAGTTAAAGCTCGAAGATGTGAAGATTGTGCGCGAGTTTCCAGACGTCTTTCCAGACGACTTGCCCGGGTTACCACCCGATCGTCAAGTGGAGTTTCGGATTGATCTCGTACCGGGAGCAGATCCTGTTGCTAGAGCCCCTTACCGGTTAGCGCCAACGGAGATGCAGGAGATGATGACTCAACTCCAAGAGCTTTTGGAGAAGGGTTTCGTAAGACCGAGCTCGTCCCCGTGGGGAGCTCCGGTATTGTTCATCAAGAAGAAGGATGGCGCAATGAGAATATGCATCGATTATCGTGAGTTGAACAAAGCTACAGTGAAGAACAAGTATTCGCTTCCAAGAATTGATGATTTGTTTGATCAACACCAAGGAGCGGGGTGCTTTTCCAAGATCGACTTACGTTCGGGTTACCACCAAGTAAAGGTAAGAGAAGAAGACGTTCCAAAGACAACCTTTAGAACGCGTTACGGCCATTATGAGTTTCTTGTGATGCCTTTTGGCCTAACGAACGCACCAGCGATATTTATAGATTTGATGAATAGGGTGTGCCGACCATTCCTCGACAAGTCGGTCATCGTATTCATTGATGATATACTCGTGTACTCTAAGAGCGAGTTAGAGCACGAGCAACACCTACGCGAAGTTCTCAATGTGTTGAGAAAATAAATATTGTACGCCAAATTTTCCAAGTGCGACTTTTGGCTTGAAGAAGTGCAATTCTTGGGTCACGTTGTCACTCGAGACGGAGAGAAAGTGGACCCCTCCAAGATTGAAGCCATGATGAATTGGGAGCCTCCCAAGAGTCCGTCCGAGATCCGTAGTTTCTTGGGTCTGGCGGGGTACTACCGGAGATTTATTCAAGACTTTTCGAATATCGCTTCTTCCTTGACAGTTTTAACTCGGAAGAATGTGAAATTCGATTGGACCGAAACGCAAGAGAAGGCATTCCGGATTCTACAAAAGAAGTTGTGCGAAGCTCCAATCTTATCGTTGCCTAAAGGGTCGGAAGACTTCGTGGTCTATATCGATGCTTCGAAGATGGGTTAAGGATGTGTGTTGATGCAAAGTGGCAAAGTAATCGCTTACGCCTCAAGACAACTTAAAATACACGAGAAGAACTATCCTAACCACGATTTGGAGTTAGCAGCGGTAGTGTTCGCCTTGAAGCTTTGGCGACATTACCTCTATGGCGCAAAATGTACGCTCTCACAGATCATAAGAGTTTGAAGTACGTCTTTGATCAAAAGGAGTTGAACATGAGGCAAAGGCGGTGGCTCGAGTTGCTCAAGGATTACGATTGTGAATTGCTTTACCATCCCGGTAAGGCTAACGTTGTAGTCGATGCGTTAAGTTGGAAGGACTATAACGGAAGTATTCGGGCTACCCATTCGAGAATCGAGTTGGTGTCTAGTCTTGTTGAAAAGATCAAGACATCGCAGGTTGAAGCTTTGTTCGAAGAAAATCTCAAGGAGGAAGTCATGACGAAGCAGCGTTTGCTCTTAACGGAAGATAGCCGTGGGGTAAAACTGTTTAGCGGTCGTGTGTGGATGCCCAAAGATGGGGGTAACCGTGATCTGTTGCTTGAGGATGCTCACAAGTCCAAGTATTCCATTCATCCGGGAAGTACAAAGATGTACAGGGACTTGAAGTTGCATTATTGGTGGCCAGTAATGAAGCTTGATGTGTCGCGTTACGTGGAGCGTTGTGTGACGTGCTCGCAAGTTAAGGCCGAACATCAACGACCGTATGCATGAGTAGTTAAAGCAAGTGAATGATTTGAAATTCGAGTTATTTCACGGAATAACAGAGGAGCTTCGAGTGACGGGCTGCCGAAGAGCAAAGAAAAAAGTCACTCGAAGCTCTGCCCTTTGAGTCTTCAGTCCTTAGAGATTCCCGAGTGGAAGTGGGAACATATTACCATGGACTTCATGACGAAGTTGTCTAAAACTCTTCGAGGTCACGATACCATTTGGGTAATAGTCGATAGATTGACAAAGAGCGCTCACTTCTTGGCTATGCGCGAGACTTTACCGATGGATAAGTTAGCAAAGCTTTACATCGATGAAGTGGTCTCGAGGCATGGAATACCCTTATCTATCGTGTCGGATCGTGACAGTCGGTTCACTTCGAACTTTTGGGATGGGTTTCAGAAAGAGCTTGGTACGCGAATTAAGTTGATTACGGCTTACCATCCACAAACCGACGGGCAAAGCGAGAGAACGATCCAAACGCTAGAAGACATGTTGAGGTCTTGTTTTATCGATTTTGGGGGTAGTTGGGACTCTCACCTACCTTTGGTGGAGTTTTCTTACAACAATATCTACCACTCGAGTATTGGGGTGGCACCATTTGAGGCGTTGTACGGGCGGAAGTGCCGAACTCCCGTGTGTTGGCTTGAAGCGGGAGAGAAGCAATTCGCCGGACCTGAAATCATGCAAGAGACGGCCGATAAGGTCAAAAGCATTCGTGAAAGATTGAAAGCGGCTCAGAATCGGCAGAAGAGCTATGCCGATAAGAAGAGGCGGTCGATGGAGTTTCAAGTGGGCGACCGTGTGTTGCTTAAGGTATCGCCATGGACGAGCATTATCAGGTTCGAAAAACCTGGGAAGTTGAGTCCCCGTTTCCTTGGACCTTTCAAAGTGCTTAAGCGGGTGGGTTTGCAAGCCTACCAATTGGAACTGCCGCCAGAGTTGAGCAGATCCACAACACGTTCCACATATGTTACCTTCGGAAGTGTTTGGCGGAGGAAGAAAGCGTCATTCCTCTCTCCGAGCTAAGAGTGGACGAGGGTAACCGTTGTGTAGAAGAGGCTGACGCTATCTTAGAGAGGAAGTCTAAGAAGTTGCGTCACAAAGAGGTCACGATGGTCAAAGTGCAGTGGGAGCATCATCGGGGAGCCAATGTGACGTGGGAAGCTAAAGTAGATATGAAGCGAAGATATCCTCACCTTTTTGGATAGTTGGGATTTCGGGGACGAAATCATCTCCAAGTTGGGGAGGATTGTAACACCCCGAGTTTCGTTTGACCAGTTTGGGAGAAGAAGCAAAGGCAGTGGTCGGCGTGAGTTGCCGCACGGCTTAGCCCGTGCCATAACCCGCGTGGTGCACTGTTTGTTTGGGGTTTGTCCAGTGAGCGGCGCGAGTGTACCCGCGCCATAACCCGCGCGGTGCATTGATTAGTTGCGAGTCCAGAGGGTGGCGCGAGTCACGACGCGACTTAGCCCACGCCATAACCCGCGCGGTGGCCTCAGTGGGTTAAATAGATATTTCCTGGAAAATATCTCATTTGGTTTTGTTATCTCAATCTCAACCTCTCTTTTCTCTCTCTTTTCTTTCTCTCTCTCTTTCTTCTTATTTTGTTTGTTTGGTTAGCTTCAAGCTACCATTTATTGCTAGTATTGAGTGTATCTAGGAAGGGTTTGGTATAGAAAGCTTCGTCTTCTCTCGGTGGTCGATATCTGGTTTTTCGGGTTTTCGTCTAAAACCTGTTTGGTGAGTTCCTACTACCTTTTTATAAACTTTATACATATCAAAAGTTACATTTTGAACTCCTATATATCTCCATGGTTTCAGATCTAAGTTTACTACATTTTGATATAACTTGAGTTTTGGGAGCTTTTAGGGTTCCCGATCATTTTCGATTAAAATGATGGGTTCCATCTTATTTGAAGTAAAAGGAGGTTTTACTTGCACATTTATGTGGACTATTTGAAAGAATGTATATAAACTCATTTTTTTTTGATTTTCATTCTTACCAGCAGTTAAACTTGAAGGAAAACATTTTGTTTATAAAATGTTTTTATACCATATGACTATCTATGGTGGGTCACATATGTTGTTGTGACAAGTCTGTACCATTACTAGTGGATCCCTAGGTTTTGAGTCGGCTTTTATTATTGGGATGTCTATTCCCCTTTCTGTAGCTATGGATGCATTTGATCATCGGGGGCAATTTGGTACGGTTATGTGAGACCGGTTACTAGCTATGGGTCATAATGTAGTCCTAGTGAACGAGTATGACTGGTTTCCTCAAGGGCCCTCCCTCACATCTTAGTACGAACCTTCGTTGTTCGTGGCCATGGATTCCATGTATTTAGCTCACAACTCGGATTGTGGCCTACTTTTGTGTTCCGCCGCAATCCTTGGAAAATCGGGTTTCCCCCGTCATCACAAGATGAATTTTTGGACCGATCAATCCTTATGTGGAAAAGATTTCTTTTGTAAATCGAAACTTATTGAAAAGATTTCCTTTTGATACAACTGTTTATATCTCTTGAAATTATAAACTGTATGTTCTCACTAGGCTTTAAGCCTAACACTTTTTCTCAAATGATATGTATAACAGGTTCCCATTAGCGGTGGGTTGCCAAGGGCTTGAGTGACGAGCTTGGTCTCGGGGGCTTTTGAGATGACTAGTATTTGATGTTGGACAATTGTTTATGTCCCATTCTTTTGGTGATTTTTGGATTAACAACCGATGTAATTTAGATAGTTATGTTTAGATTAGTTTGTTGTTGAATTCCATATCCGTATCCAGATTTTTGTAAAGGCTTAGTACATTCCCCTTTTTGGGAGATTTATACCAGGCATTGATGTTTAATTGTCCAGTTTCCGCATTTTAAATTCACTTTGGTTTTTAGGGTGTTACAGTTAGCCAGAGCTCCATATCGTTTGGCCCCGTCGGAGATGAAAGAGATGATGGGTCAGTTACAAGACCTTCTCGAGAAGGGTTTCGTGAGACTGAGCTCGTCGTCGTGGGGAGCACCGGTCTTGTTTGTGAAGAAGAAAGATGGCACCATGCAGATGTGCATCGACTATAGGGAATTGAATAAGGTGACAATATCCCGAAGACCGCATTTAGGACACACTACGGGCACTATGAATTCTTAGTGATGCCTTTTGGCTTGACGAACGCACCGGCGGTGTTCATGGGTTTAATAAACCGTGTGTGCCGACCATTTCTCGATAAGTCGGTTATCGTGTTCATTGATGACATTTTGATTTACTCCAAGGATGAATCTGATCATGCGCATCACCTTAGTGATGTTTTGGAGGTCTTGAGGAAGGAGAAGCTTTTTGCGAAATTCTCTAAATGTGAATTTTGGTTGAAGGAGGCGTAGTTTTTGGGGCACGTGTTTACGAAAGACAGAGTGAAGGTGGATCCCACGAAGATAGAAGTTATGATGAATTGGGAACCTCCCAAGAGTCCATCCGAAATCCGAAGCTTTTTGGGATTGGCGGGTTACTACCGAAGATTCATCCAAGACTTCTCCAAGATTGCTTCTTCATTCACCGCCTTAACCAAGAAGAATATGAAGTTCGTGTGGACCGAATCCCAAGAGAAAGCTTTTCGGACATTGCAAAGGAAACTGTGTGAAGCTCCAATTTTGTCCTTGCCGGAAGGATCAAAGGATTTCGTGGTCTATAGCGATGCATCCAAGATGGGTCTAGGGTGCGTGCTCATGCAAAGGGGAAAGGTGATTGCCTACACGTCAAGGCAATTGAAGGTGCACGAGAAGAATTACCCCACTCATGATTTAGAATTGGCGGTGGTAGTGTTCGCATTGAAGTTGTGGCAACACTATCTTTATGGAATGAAGTGTACCTTGTACACGGACCACAAAAGCTTGAAGTACGCCTTTGATCAGAAGGAGCTTAACATGATGCAAAGAAGGTGGTTGAAACTACTCAAGGACTATGATTGTGAACTGCTTTACCATCCGGGTAAGGCAAATGTAGTGGCTGACGCCTTGAGTAGGAAGGAATATAGTGGGAAGCTTCGAGCCAAGCTTTCAAGAATCGAGCTAGTGTCGAGCCTCATGCAGAAGGTTAGAGCATCACAAGTCGAAGCCTTGAAGGAAGAGAATCTCAAGGATGAAGTGATGACCAAGCAACAGTTACTTTTGACCGATGATAGTCGAGGGATCAAGTGTTTCAACGGACGCGTTTGGGTGCCAAAGATCGGGGGAAATCGGGACTTGCTCTTGGAAGACGCGCATAAATCCAAATACTCTATCCACCCGGGAAGCACGAAGATGTATAGAGATTTGAAGTCACATTATTGGTGGCCGGTTATGAAACTGGATGTGGCACATTATGTGGAGCGGTGTGTGACTTGTTCACAAGTGAAGGACGAGCACCAACGACCTTATGGAAGCCTTCAATCGTTGGAGATACCCGAATGGAAGTGGGAGAAAATTACCATGGATTTCGTAACCAAGCTACCAAAGACCTTGAGGGGTAACGACACTATTTGGGTGATTGTCGACCGTTTGACGAAAAGTGCTCACTTTCTAGCAATGCGGGAAACTTTGCCAATGGATAAGTTGGCAAAGCTCTATATTGATGAAGTGGTCTCTAGACACGACATACCCTTATCTATAGTTTCCGATCGTGATAGCCGGTTTACATCAAGATTTTGGGGAACCTTGCATCAGGAATTGGGTACTCGAGTGAATCTGAGTACGGCTTACCACCCATAAACCGACGGACAGAGCGAAAGGACGATACAAACTCTGGAGGACATGCTCAGATCGTGTGTGATTGACATTGGCGGTAATTGGGATACCCATCTACCTTTGGTAGAGTTTTCTTACAATAACAGTTACCACTCCAGTCTTGGGGCCGCACCGTTTGAAGCCTTGTACGGGCGGAAGTGTAGAACCCCCATGTGTTGGCTAGAGGCGGGTGAGAAGCAATTTGCCGACTCGGAGATTGTGCAAGAGACGGCCGATAACGTCAAAGCTATCCGAGAACATTTGAAGGCGGCGCAAGATCGACAAAAGAGTTATGCCAACAAAAAGAGACGACCCGTAGAATTTCAAGTGGGGGACCATGTAATGTCGAAGGTGTCTCCTTGGAAATGCTTGATTCGGTTTGGAAAGCGATGGAAGTTGAGTCCCCGTTTCCTTGGACCGTTTACTGTCATCGAACGTATCGGGCGACAAGCATATAAATTAGACTTACCGTCGAAAATGGACGGAATCTACCCTACCTTCCACGTATGTTACCTACGAAAGTGTTTGGCGGAAGAAGAAAGCGCCATACCGTTATCAGAGATTCGCGTGGAGGACAACCGTTGTGTCGAGGAACCCGAAGTCATCCTAGAGAGGGAGATCAAGAAACTTCGGCATAAAGAAGTCGCGATGGTGAAAGTGCAATGGAAGCATCATCGCGGTGCCAATGTGACGTGGGAGGTAGAAGAGGACATGAAACATCGATACACCCATTTCTTTGGGTAGTCGGGATTTCGGGCACGAAATCAATCCCAAGGTGGGGAGAATTGTAACTCCCGTGCATTTCGACATTTTATAGACTTTGCTTGCGCGTTTATTTGTTAGTATTAGGAATCCCAATATATTGGAATTCATCATGCATATTAGAGAGAAGACTCATGTCTTGGCTTTAGATTTCAGCATAAACCTTGAAATGGAAACAATGACTTACGAGGGCTATGGCGCGGTCGTAAGCCACGGCCAAAGCCGCGTAACCCTCTGTTTGTTTTCAACCTCTGGAGCATGCGCGGGTTATGCCGCGACCTTAAGCCTCGGCCAAGGCCACGAGAACCCCTCTGCAGATCTTTAAGACGGGTTTTCACCCTTTTCCTCATTTACTCCTCATCATCACTCTCTTTCTTCTTAAATTCTAAGGTTTGGAACCCTAGGTGGTTATCTTCTGGTTTGGAAGAGCATTAATCTCCCTTTTGGCCTCAAGATTCAAGGAGTTTTAGCTTGGATAGTCAAGACCATCATCCTCTTCTCACCATACTTGGTTTTCGAGGTTTTCTCACCAAAAACCTAACTTGTGAGTTCATTATCTTTATAAAACTTTATACATGTTAAAATGTGGATTTTAAGCATCTAAATATCTCCATCTTGATGTATTCGTCTTGTGTGGACTTTGTATCAAATCTAACTTTTGGAGATTTTAGGGCCTTATGGTGAAAGTATGATTTTGGGGTTAATGAACCTTTATGTTGAACTAATGGTAGATTTGTACATGGAAAACTTGTTGACTTCAAAGTGGTTTAAATACTTGGAATCCAAAATTAGGGTTTTGATATATTGAGGTGAACCTAATGAATGAGAACTTGAGAGGTAGATTTTAAAGTATGGAAATACTAATCTTGTGGCAACTTGAAATCTCTTGGTAAATTATGTGGGATATCATATGGGATCTTACACTTGTTAATATCTTGCATAATATGTTAAATGTTGGATTGTTCGGTTGGCCTTGTTGGCTTTATGTGGCATATTTGGTTTCATTTGGGAGTCATGACCCCCCATTTGTTGAAGCCTTTGGTCCGACGTTGGAACATTAGTTCTCCACGTCGATGCACGTTTAGGCATCGGTTTGGGTTGTAAGTCCTACGTGTTAAGTATTACGATACTGGATGATGATTTCAACGTAAGGACCCTATGTGGTTGAAGTTGACTTTCCGTGGGTGTACGTTTAAAGCCACCGAGCCTGACATCCTTTGCATGTACTTTCTATGTGTATTGGTTTTTCTAACTTGTCAAGTGGCTTACTCTTGTGTTCCGTCACTTGTGTTAGTAAGCGGGTCTCCCCCGTTAACCCAAGAGGTAACTGTTTATGGTGAAGAGTACTTTCATTATTATTATAAATTATTCCTTTTAATCACGTTTATATTTGATCATTACTAAATGCAAATGTTTGATCTCGCTAGGCTTTAGCCTAACACTTTTTCTTAAAATGACATGTATAACAGGTCAATCTAGCGGTGGGATTCGTCGGGAATGAGTGGATGGTCTTGGGGTCGAGAGCGGCCTTTTTGGGAGATATATTGACCGATAAAGGGGTGATGATGAATATACATTTTGAAAGGATAGCGACACCCGACCTTAATCTTTCTTGTCTAAGTTAGATTATTAGGTTGTCGAATCTTATTCTTCATTTGGTTGAGTTTGTAAATGCCATAACCTTATTCCCCGATTCGGGATGATACTTTGGGATTGTTTTGACAGGTCCTTATTCATTCAGGTTTTGCTCCTTTTATAACCGTCATATTGTCGAAATTTTCGAATTTTAAATTCCTCGAATTTTTAGGGTGTTACAGCAGCATCACTTCCACATTCAGATAGGTGGACCTTGTCCAGAGTGTTCCCGTAACTTGAACACTCCAACATATACTGTGTTACATGTCCATTAAGAACTAGATTCAACCTTTCTTCACATTACAATTCCAAGTTCTGCTGACCTGTTTTAAAAACATTTCAGAACTTTCAGCCACATTCAAACGATGTACTTTAACTTAATCTTGAGTCTTGGTGAAATATCAAGTATCAAGACAATGTTCCATCATAAGTGACTATTTGTAGGTAGGATTGAGACCCATCCTTTTTGAAGTGCTTTCAATCAATTTTCTTGGTAATCCTTTTGTGAAAGGATTTGCTAAGTTCTTACTTGATCGTAAGAAACTAATGGTGATCACCCCATCATTTATTAATTGATTGACTTGTCTATGTCTAAGTCCAATATGTCTGGACTTACCGTTATACACTTGATTGTATGCCCTTGATAGTGTAGCCGCACTATCACAATGTATAGAAATTGGCGACATTGGCTTTGGCCATAAGGGTATGTTAATCAACAAGTCCCTTAACCATTCTGCTTCTTTACAACAAGAAGCTAAAGCAAAAAATTCCGCCGCCATGGTAGAATCTTTCTTATTTCTAAACCATTTTTAATAAATCTGTTTGCTTGGGTTTAGCTCTAAAATGCATACAATCTGTTGAAATATATATTAGTTTGCCAATCTTGACTTTGTGTATTTGTCTTGATAAGTTTTTTGTAGATGAGGACTATTTTTGTCAAGTGAGTTAAAAGTTGAAGGCTGAAGGGCAGCACCTCGTTTTGGACTGAAGATAAAGGGTAGCGGGTCTCCTCTGGTCATTTATGAGGGGCTATCCTGTAATATGTTCTTTATATAAATAGGATATTCAGGAGAGACTTATTCATTTTTTTCCTTTGTATTCATCTGATAAATTTCTTCTCTCTAAGATTTCAGGTTTATTTTGTAATACTTTGTGTGTAACCAGTTTAGTTTGTTGTATTGGTTATTCAGTTTGTAATATCTGTAGAGAAATAAATTTGGTTGTGAGTTTTAAGATGGTATCAGGGTTGTTGTGGCTCGGTCCTCATCGGTCCTTGAAGGGCATTGTCTTAGTCAGTCTATGTATTCTTCTAGGCAATTTCATTTAAAACTTGCTCTAAGGATTCTCAGATATTTGAAGCTTTCTCCCGGTAAAGTTGTTAGTTTCCCAAAGCCTGAAAAGTTTTGTTTAGATGCTTGTGTAGATGCGGACTGGGGTAAGTGCTTCTCCACTAGACGTTCTGTTACTAGGTATTATTTGTTTCTTCGTAATTCTATGATCTCTTGGAGGAACAAGAAAAGGAAAAAGAAAAAAAGGGGTTTCCCGTTATTCTGCCGAGTCTGAATACCGTGCTATGGCTTCTGCCACTGCAAAATTGTTTGGGTGCTTAAAATTTTAAATAATTTGAAATTAAACGAATTACTTTTTGTAAATCTGGTTTTCAATATAAAGTATGCTATTCAACTATTTTTTACGAAAGCTCTTGGAATTAATCAACTTAGCTATCTGTATTCAAAAATGGAGTTAATTGATTTGTTGAAGAGTCAAGATTGAGGACGGGTGTTGAAATATATATTAGTTTGCCAATCTTGACTTTGTGTATTTGTCTTGATAGGTTTTTTTTTTGTAGATGAGGACAATTTTTGTCAATTGAGTTAAAGGTTGAAGGCTGAATGGCAGCGCCTCGTTTTGGACTGAAGAGAAAGGGTAGCAGGTCTCCTTTTGTCATTTATGAGGGGATATCCTGTAATATGTGTTTTATATAAATAGGATATCACTTATTCATTTTTTCCTTTGTATTCATCTGATAAGTTTCTTCTCTCTAAGATTTAGGGTTTATTTTGTAATACTTTGGGGTTGTTTGTTTTTTTCTAAAAACCTCTTAATGACTCTTAAGTCTGAATCATTCAGACATTTTTACATACCACCTCTTATTAATCATAACTAAAATAAGACTTCAAACTTTAGATCTCTTAAAAAACAAACAACACCTTTGTGTGTAACTAGTTTAGGTTTGTTGTATTGGTTATTCAGTTTGTAATATCAGTAGAAAAATAAATTTGGTTGAGTTTTAAGACGATCATCTTTTTAAGATACTAAAACTTCAACTATAACATTAGTTCATTTATTAATTCGGACCCAGAAAATACATAAAAACTATATTTTTAATAATTTCTTGATATTACATAACAACTACTGAATTGAATTTCTAAAATAAAAAGAATTTAATCCCCCAATAGACATACCTTTTATTCTAGTTACTTAAATCATGTATGGAAAAAAAAAAGTTAGTATGTTTGTTGTTAAGAATCAGTTGTTTGTCAAACTGTTAATTTCATGAAATTAGTGTGATGTGCGGGTAAGCTGACCCTAGTATCCACAATTATTAAAAAAATCAACTTATGAAGTTTCTGGGCAAAATTCTAATTAAATTTCTAAATTTAACAATATCGTTAAGTCTTTGTATACGACACTTCCAAAATGAAAACACACAAAGTACATGATGTAATCCATAACATATATTCACATCGAGATAAAGGTATCTACATCAAAACCGACTTTAATTTGTTAGCGAAGAATGGATCGCATTCGTATACTATCGTTTGTTGTTATTTGTTGTTTCCTATCGAGTTTGATGGTGGTTGCACCCCCTTCGTGCTCACAGATCAATCCCGCATTGGCACCATGTGTGCCGTTCCTTAAGGGTCTAGTTCTACAACCTTCAATTTTTTGTTGCATTGGAATCAGGGTGATAAAAGAGACTGGGAAAACCACCAAAGATCGCGTTGCCATCTGCAACTGTGCAAAGCAATTGTTGACGAGATTGATCCTCTACGATCCAAAGAAGTTCCCTCAACTTGATGAGAAATGTGGCATTGAATTAAATTACCCTCCGATTTCTAAGGACTTCGACTGCAAAAAGTAGTTTTCTCTTCGTCTCCATCACATCTCGTTATAACTCGTTTGTTATTAGTTTATACATATATATATGTGCGTATATATATATATATATATATATATATATATATAGGGGTAGTTTAATTTGCAACCCATGAAAATCTTACAACCCATGCAATCCACTTATTAACCGTTGGATTAATGATCGACGGTTACAATACATGTGGGTTTAATATTTTCAATTAAAAAATCAAAAAAATAAAAACAAAATAACCGTTTATCATAAATCCAACGGTTAAGATGTGGGTTGCATGGATTGTAAGATTTACATGGGTTGTAAATTATCCTTAGCCTATATATATATATATATATATATATATATGAGATGTTTAAATAAGAAATGTTAAATGTATGAAAAATAGAGAAGTGATCATAGTCATTCATCTAATCAACATTTGCGAATTTGACTGTGAAGCACCAGATAATTCCTCGCATGGGTCTGTAGAAGATAGAGGGGTAGTTTCGTATTTTTTATAAATAGACGGCAAACAAGTTCACATGTGTACTATTTAACTGATTCACATATGAACCTACAGGTTTATATGTGAAGCAGTTAATTAGTTCATATGAGAATCATTTAATTAGGTTCATGTGTGAATAAGTCAATTAGTTCATATATGAATCACAAAAGTTCATACGTGAAACAGTTAAAAAAGAGTTCATATGTAAATTACACGATTCACATATGAACATATAGTTCATATGTGAATCACGCAAGTTCACATATGAACTCGTTTGCCTCCTATTTGTAAAATTTATGAAACTGTCCCTCTATTTTTGAAATAGTCACAATTTTTGACCAGTTAAAACCGCAATTTTTGACAATTTTTGACCAATCAAATTCGATCTTGACCGTATGAAAGGCTAGAATTACTTTTCTATTTCTCATACATTTAGCAATTCTCATTTGAACCTATCGCTATATATATACTGATACTAAAATATTATGTGATGTGATGCAGGATGAAATAGGTATATATGTGGAGGTGTTACAAGCATCAAGATGGATTATAGGAATACTATGCAGCCAATATGTAGTTGTGGAATTAATTAAGGTTGTAATTTGAATAAATATTTGTATATATTGGAATAATATGATATTGTTTTTATGTATTTGTTAAATAAAATACAATATTCAAACATCGAATTCAATAGAGGTTTTTGGCCAACAGGCAAAATGCTTGGGATTTGATTTGGTAACAAGTGACTCAAAGTCTCAAACATTTAACAAATTCAAACCATAAAAACAAATATGCTTTCAAATACTTTTTAATTTTTATCAAGAAATATATATATATATATATATATATATATATACACACACAGACGGGTTGAGACGTCAAGTTCAAGACCTGCACATACCCGAATCCAACACAAGGTCAAACATAATTTTCGTTGGCCATAGCTAGGGGTGTATAAAAAACTGTCAACCCACGAAACTCGTTCAACCCAAACCGCTAACAACTCAATTAAACTCAACCCGCCAAACCGTCTACCGGCCAAACCGCCAACCCGCAAATTAAAGGGTTGAAATTGGGTTACGCCTAGTTCAACACGTCCAACCCGTCAACCCCCCTCTAATATATAATATTTATAAAATTTATTTATATATATAATATAAGAATAAAAAACTAGTATATTTCGACAAATTTATAGCCCAAAGTATATATGTATGTAGAGGGCAAATCAAATACAAACCATGTAAATGTTGCAAACCATACAAACCAATCAATTAAGATATTTATAGAAATAATGAAGATCCATTTATTATGATTTGAATATTTAAGGAAGATGATTAGAGTTCTTTAATTGTGATTAATGTTTTATATTAGGAAACAATCGATGTATTTATGAAACTAAATATTTGTTAGAGTAGATGGACAGTTGAGATTGATTTGTATGGTTTGTAACATTTGGTTGGTTTGCATTTGATGGGGCCTCTATGTATGTGTATATATATATATATATATATATATATATATATATATATATATAGACGGAGGTTCAGGGGAAAACCTCAAAAAAACGGAAAACTGAAGAACAATCTGGTAGCCCTTCATCTTGATGGTATGCACTTGTGCATACAGGTAAATTATGTTGTTTTTTGGTTTTTATGCACAAGTGCATTATGCACTTGTGCATATGCACAAATGCATGTTACAAATTACATGTATGCACAAGTGCATACCGTCCAAATGAAGGGCTACCAGGGTGTTCCTCAGTTTTTCATTTTTTTGAGGTTTTCCCCTGAACCGGACCCTATATATATATATATATATATACACTAGATGTCTACCTGTAAGAATATGGTCAGAAAACCGTGTCCCTATTCATTCACATTCACCGGTATATATAATGATAATATTTACACTTTGGTACCACCAACTTTACAAATTAATATCTTAGTCTAATATACCCCCTCAGTCTAAGGAGGAGTGCGACAGATGCTTAGACTGGATCTGAAGTCGTGAAAGAGTACTCGTGGTAGACCTTTGGTGAAGATATCTGCTAGCTGGTAGCGTGACGGGACATGTAAAACCCGAATCTGGCCGCGTTGGACCTTCTCTCGAACGAAGTGGATGTCGATCTCAATGTGCTTGGTCCGTTGATGTTGGATTGGATTCTCCGACATATAGATGGCGCTAACGTTGTCACAGTAGACCAAGGATGTGCGTGTGGGATGATGGCCAAGCTCGAGAAGGAGGTTTCTGAGCCAGCAAATTTCGGCAACGACGTTAGACACACCTCGATACTCAGCTTCGGCGCTCGAACGGGAGACTGTTGACTGGCGCTTAGAGGACCATGACAGTAAGTTGTCTCCCAGAAATACACAGTAGCCAGAGGTGGAACGGCGGGTGTTTGGACAACCCGCCTAATCAGCGTCGGTGTAAGCCATAAAAGTGGATACTGAGGTACGACTCATGTATAATCCCATGTCAATGGTGCCTTTGACATTTCTAAGAATGCGTTTCAGGGCATTCATGTGTGACGTCCTCGGAGCGTGCATGTGCATGCAAACTTGTTGGACGGCGTAGGAGATATCAGGACGTGTGAATGTGAGATACTGTAGGGCACCTGCGAGCCTGCGGTAGGTGGTGGGATCATCGATCAATTCCCCAGAGTTGTGGCTGAGCTTCCCGTCGGTGTCAACTGGAGTGTGGATAGGATTGCATTCAATCATGTTTGCCCGAGTAAGAATGTCAGCAACATATTTCTGTTGAGATAGGAATAGGCCAGTGGGGTCACGCTTGACCGAGATACCCAAGAAGTAGCTGAGATGGCCCAAGTCCTTCATAGCGAACTCATTGGACAAATGAGTTAGGATGTGGCGTTTGAGAGCCGATGATGATGTAGTGAGAACGATATCGTCGACGTAGAGAAGAAGATAGGTCGTGTCTCGGCCGTGTCTGTAGATAAATAGGGAGTGATCGCAGGCACTATGTCGAAATCCAAGCTTAGTGACATAGTCAGTGAAGCGTTGATACCATGCACGAGGTGCCTGTTTGAGGCCGTAGAGAGACTTCTTTAACCTGCAAACATGGTTAGGATAAGACGGATGCCTAAATCCCATGGGTTGATGCATGTACACTGTTTCCGCTAAGTGTCCATGGAGAAACGCGTTTTTAACATCCAGTTGGTTGATTTCCCACTGGTGGGATAACGCAATGCTGAGGATTGTGCGAATGGTTGCCAGTTTGACCACCGGGCTAAACGTTTCGTCGCAGTCGACGCCAACCTGCTGTGACCTGCCATCACAAACTAAGCGCGCTTTATAGCGCTCAAGAGATCCGTCAGATTTGGTCTTATGTTTGAAAATCCACATGCACCGGATGATATTCATCGCCGGTTGGGGAGGTACCAATTCCCATGTATTATTGTCGATAAGGGCATTAAACTCATCAGTCATGGCTTGGTTCCAAACGGGAGTTTTGAGTGCCTCGGTAGGGGAGCGGGGCAAAGGCTCAAATGGGGCAGAGGTATGGAGATTGAAAGGTTGTTTTGGTTTTGAAATGCCGGTCATGCTACGTGTGTGCATGGTGCGGGTGGGTGGTAGTGGTGGGTCTTGGATAGGTGAGGTTGTGGCGGGTGGGGGAGGCGGTTGGTGTGTGTCGGTGGGGTGTGGGTTTTCGCGTGGTTTGGGTCGACGTGAGTAGGTTTGGAAAGTGGGAGTCGGTTGAGGTGAAGTTGGGGACGGCGAGGGAGGGGGGAAGGGGAAAGAGGTTCATTTGGGGATGTGGATTGGTTTGTGGAAGTGACGGATTCCCAGACATACGGATGGAGCTCACTGGATTGGTGGGAGTGAAGAAAGTCGTAGGAAGGGGGGAGGAGTGAAGTGTGGCAAACGGAAACACGGTATCATCGAACACGACGTGACGAGAGAGGATGATTTTTTTGGTGGAGAGTTCGTAGCATTTATACCCCCTATGATTGGAGGGGTAACCGAGAAAGACGCACGGGGTGGACCTGTTTTCAAGTTTGTTAATAGATGGAGATGGGATGAGGGGATAGCAGAGACAGCCGAAAGTTCGAAGATGAGTGTATGTGGGGTGTTTGTTGTATAGAAGAAGTGCGGGGGTGGCATTGTTTTTGGTTTTGGAGGGAAGTATGTTAAGTATGTAGGTGGCCATTTGTAGAGCGTGATGCCAGAAGGTTGGCGGTAGGGATGCGTGGGTGAGAAGAGTGCGGATGATGTTGTTTATGGAACGGATTTTTCGTTCGGCTTTCCCATTTTGAGAAGAAGTGTGGGGACATGAGAATCGGAAAACCATTCCGTGTTGAGCACAGAAATCGTGAAACGATTTATTGTTGTACTCGGTTCCATTATCGCATTGGAAGCTTTTAATTGCACGTTCAAATTGAGTGCGGATGAGTGTGTGGAAGGATAGGAAGGTGGAATGTGTATGGGATTTGTGTGTGAGAGGGTAAGTCCATAGATAGTTGGTGTAGTCATCCAAAAACAAGATATAATAACGGTGACCCCCGGAGCTTAGAACCGGGGAGGTCCATAAGTCACTATGCACAATATCAAAGGGTAAACACGTAACAGAAGTAGAATCATAGAAAGGTAATTTAATATGCTTGCCAAAAACACACGATTGACATAAGTGTTTATCCGAAAAAGTCTTAACAAAAATAAAATTGCGTTTATTTAATACTCGTAACAGAGAGGAACTGGGGTGGCCCAGACGCTTGTGCCAAAGATCTTGCGTCAAAGCAGCAAAAGTAGTAGGTGGTGTAACTTGAGCGGAAGGTAATGAAAGAGGATAGAGATCGCCAGTGCTGTCACATCGGATGATAGGAATCCGTGTCTGAAAATCCTTCACAAGAAAACCAAAACGATCAAATTCAATGGAAATAGGATTATCAGTGGTTAGTCGGCGAACAGAAAGAAGGTTTTTGATAAGTTTAGGTGCGTGAAGGATGTTGTTGAGTTTTAAAGGTGGGTAAGGTGGTTGGAGGGTGGTGTGACCGGTTCCGAGGATAGGTATTTGAGAACCATTGCCAACGACGATGTTGTTTTGTATACCATTATAAACATAATTGGAAATGTTACCTGTGGTGTGTGACATGTGGTTCGTGGCGCCGGAGTCAAGGTACCAGTTCTGGTCCGGATTTAATGTCATCGTTTGCATTGCTTGCTCGATGTTGGTCGGGCTGTATGAGTGCTCGGAACCCGGATTGTCGTACGGATTAGCGCCAAGGATACCTGCAAAATTAGGGTTTCTGGGAATAGTACGGTACCTGTTGGCCGGTGTCGTAGGGAATGATGCAGGAGGGGTGTTCCATGGTTGTGTTGGCCATGGAGCATTCCACCCGATGGATGGTGGCTGTGGATAGTATCCCGACTGAGAGTGTGAGGCACGTCCGCGACCGCGACCACGACCGCGTCCCCGACCCCCCTCTACCAGTATGGCGCCCTCTGCCGCCGTAGTCAAGAGACTCAAACTGTCCACGCCCACCGCCACGGTACGAGGTTTCGGTTGATGAACGTCGATCCTCGTTAGTGGCGGTTGTTTGAGCGTTCATGGATGTCGCTTTAGTCGTGGTCTTGGAGTTTTGATTCTTGCGAGTTTCTTCCAAGATCAGTTTGGATCGGGCAGTGTAGAAATCCGGAAGAGGGGTGGATTGTTGGAGTAAGGTGGCGAGGCTTTCGTATTTCTCGCCAAGTCCGTTGATGAGTTGAAGAACCAGACGGTCGTTAGAAACAGGGGCATCAACATTGGTGAGTTGATTGGATAAAGTCTTAAGCTCTTGACAGTAAGCGGAAACATTAGAAAGACTCCAGCTTGACATTATTGAATCTGTTTTCTAGATACAGAGCCCGTGAGGGTTTGCTATCGATGAAAATGTTTTCCAACGATGTCCAAGCTTGAGCGGCTGTTGAATTTGGTTTTAGAATAGTAATTAACAAGTCTTTAGAAATCGTACCGTAGATTCATTGAAGGACAATGGAATCTAGACGTTTGAAGAGAGCCACATCATCTGTTTTCTCTTTGTCTTTGCCTACCGCAGGTTTGGATGAAGAAGATTCGTCGGGAAGAATGTGATGGATGACATCGTGTGCACGACAGTGGATCTTGAATAGTTCGACCCATGACGTATATTGTCCGTCGTCCATCTCCAGAATGATCGGGATGAAGTTCCGAATGTTGGTGACAGTGACAGCGGGATGCAGGGAGGCCATGAGTCAGAAGTAGAAACCGGGATTTCTGGATCGATCCTGTGGTGAGAACGGCAGGAATCTGGGTCGATCTGCCGGAAGTACTGTTCACGCCGGAAGCACTGTTCACGCCGGAGGATGGCAGAAAATGATGGCAGAAGACTGGAGCAGCAGTGGGAGGAAGATGACGGCTAGGGTTTGTTAGGTGTTTGAGACTAGGGTTTAGGTACGCTCTGATACCATGTAAGAATATGGTCAGAAAACCGTGTCCCTATTCATTCACATTCACCGGTATATATAATGATAATATTTACACTTTGGTACCACCAACTTTACAAATTAATATCTTAGTCTAATACTACCCGCACGATGCAGCGCGGGTGAATCACAATTATGAAGCAAATAACTTTTTTGATACCGATATTTTTTGTTCATCTTATTATTGTTTTCTCTTAGTTTTTTATAGGATAATATGATTTAATTGCAAAACAGATACTAACATAAAATATGTTTATCAACAAGATATCTATTTTGACATCAATCAAAGACTTATACAACCAATAATTAAGAATATTTTGACAGCAAAGATCTAGTTTAAATTGTTCTCATCATTAAAATTAATTGTAGCCAAACAAACTTGCTCCTTCAACATATATCTAGGCTACTAATTTTAACTTGTTTTTATAGCAAAGTAGATTGTTGTTTGACAATACGCTACTATTTTGACAGCGAAGAATTAAGTTGTTTTCGCTATTGTTTTGACAGCAAGGTTTTTCCGACTTCAACATTGAGCAAAACATCAAATGTGTAGATCGGTTTGTTGGCTATACACAGTGTATTGAATTTGCTTCATTAGTGATCAGATGTGCAAGATATGATCGAATTACTACAGCCTCGCTAATCTGTCCAATTTATGAACCATCGGACTTGGTTCTTCGCTACAAACTAACCACATTCTTGCAAAAATGCCATAAAAAACGCTATAGTTTGCAAGTTAAATCAAAGTATTTCTCATTAGAAAAAGATATATACAAGTTTTATCGTAAACCGAATTTTTTATCTTTTTATTTGAATTAATCGGCATGCACGATTTGCCTTCGATCATTCAAATTTGATGCTTAAAAATCAAATCAGAATGTAAACATGGATTGAATTTGAAGTTACGTACAAGAAAAGTTGACGATCGGAGGATTGTCGTTTTTGTTCTCAACAAGCTCGAACTTGAGAGCACCACCTTCCTTCAACAACTCATTGGCAACAAAAAAAGCTCTCAACTGAATCCATGATAAAATTTTCTACTGTCCATTTCTTTCAGCAGAACTTCATGATCGACTTTTATCGTCTCTAAGAATCATTATTCCGATGTTCAAACCATTTGATCTCACGAAGTCAATCGGAAGGTGCTCCAATAAAAAAAAGTGACGATATGTAATAGATCAAACCAAATATCAAGTTCAAATCCAATACATGTGCAAAATCTGTATTCCCAAATATCTAACCAAATTAAAAGAAGAAAAATAAACCTTAATTCATAAGGATAATTACATATATATACTTGTAAATCTAAATAGTAATTGACAAAAATATACAACGAGCCTGATCTTCGGTAACCGGCGATTGATTTATTGTGGTTGAGTCTCAATCTGGTCAATAGAACACACATTGAGGGTTCTTAGAGATACCATAGAAGAGAGTAAAACACACATTTCTATTCAACAATGACTACCCCTTCCCTGCAACCAGTTGACATTGAATCTGCTGGTTGCATCAACTTGAATCTTTTAGTTTCACATAAGTTTTTGTAGAGTAATGAAGTTGACAATATGTACAGGCATGAGCGCACAATATGTAAAGGGGCCGTTTATTAAAGCATTTACCGGTCCAATCACCTTACCGGGTGAACATAATAAGGACCGGGAATCTTACCCAAATGAGGGGTGCAACTGAAGGAGATGCGACCTATTAGGGACGATGACTGGAGATGGTTTTTAGAAGTAGAAAAAACGTCTCCATTCTTGGACATAATCTCATGCACAAGAGTGAATTATCAATGTTGATTTTTGTGTAGTATCTCGATCCCTCGTATATTGAAGCACCCAAATAGTCCCATAACTAAAAAGATTGGAGTTGTAACTAATAAAACTAAGAAGATTGGAGTTGTAACTAATAAAGCTAAGGTAGCAGGCAGTATCTTACTCTTGCCACACCCCCTAGAGTCGGCTATAAATAATTTTCCAAGAAAAGATTACACAGTTTTTGGTCCCAACTCCCATGAGGAGGTTATCTGTGAATACTTGTGAACTGGTGATGAAGTGTTATGTTAATATGGTTTTGGTGATTGTTGGTATCTGCTTCTCTTAAGCTTGAGGGTGTTCATTTAACATCTTAAGAAACGGACACAAACGAAAATGAACACGAACACAAACAAGCACATTTTCTTAAAGAACAAACATGAACACAAAAAAATTCATTTGTTTACCGTTCATGTCTATTCGTGTGTTCGGTTAAGTTAAACGAACAAACATGCACAAACCTCCATTTGTGTTCATTTGGTTCATTTAGCCCTATATACATGTATATAATATGTATGTATATATATACACACGTGTAGATATATATATATACACATATAATTGGCACATAACCAAAGGCTCATTTGTCGTATATAAATATTATATACTTAAAAAAACATGCACCCAAACATATATATAGAAACATTGGTTGGCTCTGCTGCCATTGTAAATGCGTGCGATATTATAACAAATGCTAATTTTGGAAGAATTACTTACCTTTAGTGCAGAAATATTAGTTGAGATCTGACCAAGAACTTGGTTGTTTTGTTCCAGTAGCTGCCTTATTGAGCCTTGTAATGCTGCTTCAATGTGTAGGATAAAAGTCATTGTGTTAATAAAACTATTAAAATGATGACAATCGGCATGGAATTTTATAATTCAGTCACCAAAGAATAGTAATCGAATGATTACAGACCGAAATCTCCAACATTCGAGAGGTTGGAACTCTTCGTAAACTGTTTCACCATTAACATGTTTATACTTCTCTACCACCGACTCAACCTTCCTACACCGAATCTAACTGCTCTCCCATGTTTGGACTTTCGAGGTTAGAATATTACCTGTGTGTGTTCGTCTGAAATCGATGAGATAGAAACCCCTTTTTTCTGTGTGTTCGTCTGAAATCAATCACAAACGTTTAGAGCTCCGAAAACCTAGAATTGTTGTTCCAGGAGAAAAAAAACAAATGCCTTTGAATGTGGAAGGGATGAGCAACATAAACAATCCATTAGCACGTAACACTTGTGTGTTCGTCTAAATCACAAATCGATTAGCACATAAAAGGGTTGGATATCAAAAAAGTTACCTGTGTGTTAGTCTAAATCCATGAGATGAAATCCTTTTCCTGTGTCTTTTCAGCTGAAACCAATCATAAATTTTACAGAGCATACAAAACCCACTACCAGATTTATACGCATATATTTAACCTATGGATAATACAAAACCTCCTACCAGATTTATACAAAAATCGAAAGAACACTTGGATTGTAGCATATGATTCGAACCAAAATCAATTCAAAGAGAATAAACCAAAATCCATTCAAAGATAAACTCATAATCGATTAAACAATGTAACCCCTAGATTCAAAGTATGAACAAGGATTCAAGCACTCTTATTTAGGGATTCAATAACACATACCTAATGGAAAGATCAACACACAGGTAACACTTATTTAGAGAAATGATGTGCGTTTTCACCAGGGGGAGAATTGAGGAGAAACCATTTGGCAATGTCGATTTTCTGATTATCACTGAGCTATGTTTCTTGAGGTTCTTCTTCATCGGCCATTGCTGACGACGTATGTGAGAGATTGATTCTGATACAGACGATGGTTTCGTCTTCTCGATAGATTTGAGAGACGAACAAGGATTGGAGATGAGAGGATCCGGCGATGTTGGGTTTTGACTTAGTAATTTTGCTGTTATTAGTGGGTCAAATAAGTTCCTTGTTATTAGGAACCATTTTCGTAGACCAGGTCATTATCTTTATTTTTCTGTTTCTTTTGCTGCGTATTAGGCTCTCTTAGTGGAGTAGTGGTTTGTTGCTTCTGTAGGTTGTATGGCTATTTAAAGGCCAAAGCTTTCTTTGAACCTTAACAAAGTATTTCCATAGTTGTGTGAAATTACTTTAGACTAACAAATTCTGGTATCAGAGCTCTAAAAGAAGCCTGGCCTGTGTGAGAGAAGATGGCAGAAGGGAGTAGTAATGGACAACCAAGCATCCCTAAGTTTGACGGAGACTATGATCACTGGAGTTTGATCATGGAGAACCTTCTAAGATCAAAAGAATATTGGAGTGTATTACAAAACGGCTTTGTCGTACCACCCGCCGGTGCAACCATTACCGCTGTGTAACAGAAAGCCCTGGATGAAGCAGTGTTGAAAGATCTCAAGGCAAAAAATTACTTATTCAACTCTATCGACAAAACCATTTTGAAGACGATTACGCAGAAAGAGACATCCAAGCAATTGTGGGATTCCATGAAGATAAAGTACCAAGGGAATGCTAGGGTTCAGCGTGCGCAACTACAAACCTTAAGAAGAAACTTTGAACTGCTGGAGATGAAAATGGGAGAATCAGTCACAGACTACTTCGGAAGGGTAATGGTCGTGGCGAACGACATGAGGAATTGTGGAGAAGACATGCCAGATGTGAAGATAGTTGAAAAAATCCTACGAACCCTCACTGAGAACTTCAATTATATTGTTTGTTCCATTGAGGAGTCGAAGGATATCGATACTCTCACCGTTGATGCTCTACAAAGCTCTTTGCTTGTGCATGAGCAGAAGTTTAAGAAGAGTACGGTAGGAGTCGAGGAACAAGTGTTGAAGATTACTTATGATGAAAGAGGAAGTAGAGGACGAGGGAGCGCAATTCGAGGAAGAGGGAGAGGTCGAGGAAGATTCATCAATAGATCTATGATAGAATGCTTCCATTGTCACCAATTAGGGCACTTTCAATACGAATGTCCTAATTGGGATAAGAAAGCAAACTATGTAGAACTTGACGACGAAGACGAAATGCTACTTATGGCGTTTGTCGAGAGAACTCATGAAAAGAAAGACGAGGTATGGTTTATGGATTCGGGTTGTAGTAACCACATGTGTGGTGAGAAAGCATGGTTTATGAATCTTGATGAAACATACAAACACTCTGTGAAACTTGGAGACAATAGTTGTATTAAAGTCATGGGAAGAGGGAGTGTGCGTTTATCATTTGGAGGCATGACTTATGTTGTGGGAGATGTCTACTGGGTGCCGGAACTGAGAAGTAACTTACTAAGTATGGGCCAGTTTCAAGAACAAGGGTTGTCCATTCTCATACAGTATGGAACTTGCAAGATATTTCATCCAAAGAGGGGTCTAATTGTCCAAACACATATGACAACAAATAGAATGTTTGCTCTATCAGCTAAGGTACAAGTTGTAGCAGCTCAGCCAAAGTGCATGCAGGTGTCGGTAGAAGAAGAAACACTACTTTGGCACCAGAGATACGGGCATCTTAACTATAAAGGACTGAGAACCTTAAAATTCAGAAATATGGTGAAGGGATTGCCAATGTGGAGAGGCTCTCTGAAAACATGCAAGAGTTGTTTAGGTGGGAAGCAACATAGGGAGTCTTTCCCAAAGAAAAGTCAATGGCGTGCTTCAAAGAAACTACAACTTGTGCACTCTGACTTGTGTGGGCCGATCTGTCCAGATTCCAACAGTGGTAAGAAATATATCTTGACGTTTATTGATGATTATAGCAGGAAGGTATGGATATATTTCCTGGAAGACAAGTCTGAGACATTTACACACTTCAAGCATTTCAAGAATCAAGCAGAAAAGGAGTCGGGCTCGGTCATATGTTGCTTACGTACGGATAGAGGAGGCGAATTCAATTCAAACGAATTCAACTTATTCTGCAAGGAAGAGGGGATTACTAGACAACTTACGACAGCCTACACTCCACAGCAAAATGGAGTAGCCGAAAGGAAGAATCGGACGATAATGAATATGGTACGTTGTGTTTTGGATTGCAGGGAAGTTTCAAAGCATTTTTGGCCTGAAGCTGCAAGATGGACGGTGCATGTTCTGAACAGAAGTCCAGTCTCTGTTGAAAAGGAAAGGACCCCCGAAGAAATGTGGAGTGAGGTAAAGCCCAACGTTGATTATTTTAAGGTTTTTGGATGTATAGCTCATGTGCATGTTCCATATAAAGAAAGGAAGAAACTCGACGACAAAAGCATTTGTTGTGTGCTTCTTGGCGTGAGTGATCATTCCAAAGGATACAGGTTGTACAATCCAACAACACAAAAGCTGGTGATCAGTCGCGACGTTGTGTTTGAGGAAGAAAAGGCTTGGAAGTGGAAAGAGAACAACAATCGTGTAGATAGACTCATCTGGGGGGATTGCAATGATGACCTTCCTGAAGACAAAAAGGAGGTTGAAGGAGAAGAAATCTTAACTGAAGTGGTAGAAGAACCAGAAAGACAAAGTCAACCCTCAGAAGAACCAAGAAGACCTACAAGAACTCGAAGGCAGCCTTCCCATTTACAAGAGTATACATCAGGAGAGGGGCTTTCTGATGAAGAAGAAACTGAAATTAGAAGCAATTTTGCCATGTTTACTGTATCTGATGATCCAGTCTCGTTTGAAGAAGCCGTTAAGGACAGAAAATGGAGAAAGGCCATGGATTGTGAGCTTGAAGCTATCGATAAGAACCAGACTTGGCATTTGACATCTTTACCACCAGGAGAAAATAGAATTGGTGTTAAGTGGGTGTTCAAAACGAAGCTAAATGAGCTTGGAAAAGTGGACAAGTATAAAGCTCGTTTGGTAGCAAAGGGATACACTCAACAACATGGAGTTGATTATAATGAAGTGTTTGCTCCTGTGGCAAGATGGGACACGATCAGAATACTCCTTGCAGTAGCGGCTAACAAAGGCTGGTGCGTTTTTCAACTCGACGTAAAGAGTGCATTCTTACACGGCGAACTAAAGGAAGACGTGTATGTTGACCAACCTCAAGGCTACGTCAAAAAGGGAGAAGAAGATAAAGTTTACAAGTTGAGTAAGGCGCTTTATGGCCTGAAACAAGCACCACGTGCTTGTTACAGCAGAATTGAAGCTTATTTCATCAGGGAAGGATTTCTGAAATGCAACTATGAACACACGTTGTTTGTCAAAACAGACCGAGGTAACAAAATCTTAATTGTCAGTTTGTATGTTGACGATTTGATTTTTACTGGAAATAGCTCCGACTTGTTTGATGAGTTCAAAGCTTCCATGAAAAGGGAATTTGACATGACTGATTTAGGGAAGATGAAATACTTCCTCGGTGTGGAAGTAACTCAGAAGGAAGAAGGTATCTTTATTACACAGAAGAAATATGCAGGGGAGCTGTTGGAAAGGTTTAAACTTCATGAAGCAAATTGTGTTAAAAATCCAATTGTTCCAGGTACACAACTGTCAAAAGATAAAGAAGGAATCAAGGCTGATGGAACTCTGTATAAGAAACTTATTGGAAGCCTTATGTACGTAACTGCGACGAGACCAGATCTAATGTACGTGGTGTGTTTGTTAAGCAGGTTTATGGCCAATCCTTCCGAGCAACACATGCAAGCAGCAAAAAGGGTCCTACGTTACTTGAAGGGTACCAAGTCTCTCGGTTTATTCTACAAAAGGGGAGGCACTGATCAATTGATTGCTTACACAGATAGCAGTTATGCTAGAGACACCGATGACAGGAGGAGTACAGGTGGCTATGTTTTTTTGTTGAGTGGTGCAGCGGTTTCTTGGACATCTAAGAAGCAGCCAGTCGTGGCTTTGTCCACAACAGAGGCTGAATTCATTGTAGCTGCATCATGCGTATGTCAATGTATCTGGATGAAGAGAATTCTAGATCACTTTGAAGTAAAGCAACCTCAGTGTACTACGATTCTGTGTGATAACGGTTCAACCATTAAGTTATCAAAGAATCCGATTCTTCATGGGAGGAGTAAGCATATTGACGTAAGGTTTCATTTTCTTAGAGACATGACGAAAGATGGAGTTGTCAAGCTTGTTCAGTGTGGCACAAAAGAACAACTTGCAGACATTATGACCAAGCCTTTGAAGCTGGAAGCATTTTCAAGGCTGAGAGAGGAGCTTGGAGTCTGTGAGAAGATAAACTGATTGTTACCACAACCAGTTTAGGAGAGGCATTATTGGGTTTTGACTTAGTAATTTTGCTGTTATTAGTGGGTCAAATAAGTTCCTTGTTATTAGGAACCATTTTCGTAGACCAGGTCATTTTCTTTATTTTTCTGTTTCTTTTGCTGCGTATTAGGCTCTCTTAGTGGAGTAGTGGTTTGTTGCTTCTGTAGGTTGTATGGCTATTTAAAGGCCAAAGCTTTCTTTGAATCTTAACAAAGTATTTCCATAGTTGTGTGAAATTACTTTAGACTAACAGGCGATGAGGACACTGTTCGGCAATGAGAACGTTGGAGAGAAGAACAACGATGATATATCATATTAGGGTAAAAAAAAGGGTAGATTTTGAAATTTGAATTTGCAATTGGGATGAGGAGTCTGAAAAGTAATACCTATAGATACAGTGTAAAGTCTGTGCAAAAGTGAAACCTGCAACAATTGAAAAGTCAAAATGAGGACCATAAAGTCTTATGTATTATTCACTTGTACCTTATGTATGTTATCTTGTAATTCATAGTTTTTTGAATTTTGTGTATTAAAGGGTTGTACATTATGCTTGAGAGATTGTGATTAACAGTTTAGGTGTATATGTATTGTAAGGTAGTAGTAGATATATATATATATATATATATATATAATACATTTTACTTAACCGAAAAAACGAACGGAGGCTTGTTCATGTTCGTTCGTCAAACTTAACCAAACAAATTAATGAACACGAACGGTAAAAAAACGGAATTTTTTGTGTTCATGTTCGTTCGTTAAGAAAATGTGTTTGTTCGTTAAGATACTAAACAAACGTAACATATATGAACAAAAAACAACCACCATTAATTATCATTTCGTTCCTAAATAACATAACAATGAAAAACCGGGTAAATTTAGGAAGGATAAAAAAGGAATTCTAAAAATTTAATTTAATTAAGGGAAAAGTTCATAAAAACCCAACAACTATTCCATTTTAAATTATTAAGTCCCTGAACTAATTTTTTGAATGAAAAAACCATTAAACTTTTTTTTTCATTTTGATGATTAAGTCCCTCAACTATTTTTTTGAATGAAAAACCCATTAAACTTTCTTATTTTGAATGAAAAAACCATTAATTTTTCATATTTTGAATAATTAAGTACCTGAACATTTTTTTTCAATAAATTAAATCATCGAAACTTTTAAAAATTGGTTACTTACATCATTTTAACCCAAAATAACTAGCTGTAACCGGTTATCTTTTGATTCTTCCGTTTTCTATAGATAAAAAATAGATTAAAAAGAGGGAGATCGATGGCAGGGGCAACAACGTGTTAGACGATATGGAGAACGGACAACGTTCTGGCAATGGAGAATGGTGAGACGGAGCGATACGATTGTTTGTGAAGGGTTTTAATGGCGTAGAGTTTAAAAACGATAAAACTGATTTAGATTTATTTTTAATTTAAAACTTTCATAGTCAGTTCCAAGTACCTTTAAGAAAAAAGTAACAATTTTTGGAAGTTTGATGGTTTATTTATTCAAAAAAAATGTTTAGGGACTTAATTATTCAAAATTAGAAAGTTTAATGGTTTTTTCATTCGAAAAAATAGTTGAGGGACTTAATCATCAAAAATGAGAAAGTTTAATGATTTTTTCATTCAAAAAACTAGTTTAGAGACTTGATCATTCAAAATGGGATAGTTTATTGGGTTTTTTTACTTTTCCCTTTAAATACTGATTAGAGGGCAAATCAAATACAAACCATGTAAAGGTTGCAAACCATACAAACCAATCAATTAAGATATTTATAAAAATAATGAAGATTCATTTATTATGATTTCAATATTTAAGGAAGATGATTAGAGTTCATTAATTGTGATTAATACTTTATATTAGGAAACAATCGATGTATTTATGAAACTAGATATTTGTTAGACTAGATGAACGGTTGAGATTGGTTTGTATGGTTTGTAACATTTGGAGGATAAACGAGAACAATAACTATTTAAAATAACACGAGAACTAACAAAATCATTAGTGATTTTACATTAACGCGCAAAAAAGCCATGCGGACTTAAAGCCGTGGCCAAAGTCCTTTTTTCGTGTGTTAATGTAAAACCACTAATGATTTTGTTAGTTCTCGTATTCTTTTAAATAGGTAATGTTCTCATTTGAACCCGACTCTCTCTCTCTCTCTCTCTCTCTCTCTATATATATATATATATATATATATATATAGGGGCCTAATCAAATGAGACCCTATTAGATTGTGGTAACTGTGAGATCCAATCTCATCCATCCATCTTTTTTTTTAATAAATAATGAAGGATATTGTAGTCATTTACTAAATTACTTAATATTAAAATTAAAATTATAACATACAAATTTCAATCAAGGATAAATCAAATATTTTCTATCCTTAATTATCTCAACCAACTAATGATTAGATATTCTTATTTTGATTATTTGATTTGGTCTTCTGGAAATATTTGTTAACAGTATTATGCAATACGATTTCTTATTGATTCATCTCTTCCATCGTTGATTTCTTATTATCCCTTCCATTGTTACGATTTCTTATTGATTCATCTCTTCCATCGTTGATTTCTTATTATCCCTTCCATTGTTGAGGTTGAGTTTTTTTAACAGTAGATTTCAATTCTATTTCTTATTTATTCATATCTTTTCATCCCTTCCATGGTTGCCATTGTGTTTTTTTAACAGTAGTCTGCAATTCTAGTTATTCTTTATCCATCTCGTTATATTTCATTCAATGGATAACGAAAATTCTATAGATTTCGATCGATCTTCATCCGTTAGTCCCAATGAATTGGAATACAATCACACGGATGTACTGTATTTCAAAACACTGAGGATTTTGATACTGGACTTTCACCTTACAAACCACAGGAAGTATTAGTCAATCAAGAACAGAGAGATGTGTATGTGAACCAGGAACAGAGGGATGGATTGCAGTTGTTAGACGATAGTGTATCGCTTGACGTAGACAACGATGGATGTTATCTACCTTATTCCAACAATGTGAATGTTGAAACTACAGGCAAGTTCTTCAATTTCTGTGGGTTATGAGTTGTGTAACTTATGGATTGCAGTTGTTAGACGATAGATGTAACATTTATTCTCACATTGTGATACATTGTGTAACTTATGGGTTATGAGTTGTGTTGCAAATATGAGTTGTGATATTCTGTGGTACATCGGGTTTTACATGTTCTGTGGGTTATGAGTTGTGTAACTTATGGATTGCAGTTGTTGACGATAGATGTAACATTTATTCTCACATTCTGATACATTGTGTAACTTATGGGTTATGAGTTGTGTTGCAAATTTGAGTTGTGATATTCTGTGGTACATCGGGTTTTACATGGTGTTATGTTTCAACTAAAACAATTCCATTGGTGAAATTTTATGTTTTTTGAATTTGTATTCATATAGCAATTTATGTTATCGTTACATAAATCGACCTATTTTTTTACATATTTGTATGCAAAATTTAGTTGGAAGTTTATTTTTATTTTTACGTGTTAGTACGTGGTACATGGGTTTATGTAAGCTCCTTTTTCGTAAACACATTCTAACAGGTGGTGGTCAATCAGAAATTCATTCTTTTACCTTTTCCCCCGACGGAACTAAGTGGTGGACTCCCAATGTTGATGAATCAATGAAACCCGCTATTGGTCTCATATGCTCTTCATTGGATGTAGTCGAATCTATTTACCAGAAGTATGCCGAGATTGTTGGATTTGAGGTAAGACGTTCACATCAGAAGACTAATGACGATGGATCAATACAGAATAAGTATTTTGTATGTAACAAGTTTGGGTTACCAACGAAGAAGTCGTTTGATTCCTTGGACCGTCGTAAACGTCAAAGGGAGTTTCGTAACTCGAATGTGAAGAGAACCAGATGTACTGCGTGTGTCAAGTTTCGTTTGGTGAAAGGAACATCAGAATACGAGTGTTATGGATTCGAAGAGCAACACAATCATTTTCTTTCGAGGAAGCACGATATGGGGCTATCTAGAAAAGCACGTCAAATGAAATTTTCAGATCAACGGTTTGTTCATGATGCCGGTACTTCTAATATTGGTGCTACACGTGCTCATAAGTTACATACATCATTAAGGGGGGGGGTATGAATATGGTGGTCCAACTGTTGTTGATTACCAGAATTATAAGCGGGATTGTGACAATTTTGTGGGTCGTGGTGATGCAAAAGTGTTGGTTGATTTGATGACCAAGAAGCGGGAGTCGGATCCTAATTTCTTTTTCGCGTACAATTGTATCGGTAGTGAATTACATACTATATTTTGGGCCGACGAGGTAGCGCGATTCAATTATTCTGAATTTGGAGATGTGATATCGTTTGATTCTACGTTTCGCACAAATAGGTGACTGTAGTTTTACTTTGACTGTTAATTTTTTTTTGGTATTTGTTTTTGTATATTTATATTCATATTTGAAAAAAAAATTCAGGCACTACATGGTATTTGTTCCATTCACTGCCGTCGATAACCATAATTGCAATGTCGTCGTTGGATCTGCTTTTGTTGGAAAGGAAGATATTCCAAATTACAAGTGGTTGTTGCAGGCGTTCCTCAGAGCCCATTCGAAACCACCTATGATGGTCCTCACTGACCAATGTGCCGCAATGAATCAAGCTATTTCATCTGTGTTTCCAAATGCAAGGCATAGGCTGTGTATGTGGCACATTATGACTAAAGTGCCAAACAAGGTTAGTTTATAATAGCAATGTTGTTACCATCTTTTACTTATTTTATATATTTACATATTGTTATTTTTGCAGTTTAGTTATGATCTTCTCTATAACACGACGTTTAAGAAACAATTTTTTAAGTTGGTGTGGAACATTCACATATCCCCTGATGAATTCGAGATTAGATGGAAACGTCTTATTGAGGAGTGCACACTAGAAGATCATTCATGGTTAAAAGATTTGTTTGCTGCAAGATCACAGTGGATTCCAGCATATTTCAAGGAGCTTCCAATGTGTTGTCTCATGAAGACTACATCTAGGTCGGAGAGTGCAAACTCCTTTTTTAATTCATTTTCTAAGATCGGAAATAATCTTTTTCAATTTATGTTGGGTTTTGAATTTGCGTTGGAGAAACAACGTAAGGAACAACGTCGTCTCGATTATAGTACTAGGACAACCTTACCGCATTTTGTTACTTGTAGCAAATTGGAGACGCATGCGTGTGAGGTTTATACACGTTCTGCATTTTTCGATGTGCAACATGAGTTAGACCGGGCGGTGTGGTCATGTGCAATTAAGCGTGTGGATACACACGGAGAAGTTGTCACGTATGTAATTGAACATTTAGATAAACGAGTTGCGAAAATTGCAGAGTATACGGTACGACCTCTATGCCTTTCTCTTTAGATATTACATCCAATGAACTTTATTCTTTTGATATATGTTCTTGATCTTATCCGTTTCAATTTTTAAATGTTGTTTAGGTTGTGCGTAATATAGACGAGTCAACAACCGTATGTAGCTGCAATCATTTTGGCCGTCATGGGTTCTTATGCAGACATGTCTTTAAAGTGATGTTAAATGCTGGTATTGAAAGTATTCCAGACAAATATATTTTGAGACGTTGGAGACGCGATCTTATGCCTATTGAACTACAAAACAGTCGTCAAAGAATATGTGATACAGATGATGAACTCCATAGATTGATAAATGATACATATGATGTTGTCGATGACGTGTTGGACATTTTAAGGGATGACAAGGAAAAAATGTCATCGTTTTTGACAAGTGTCAAAGAATTGAGGGATGGATTTGCGGAAGAAAGGACATATGAACCCGCGATGAAACGTAAAGAATGTGGAATAGAACAAATCCTTGGTTTTCCACGACCTGACAATGTTGATATACTCCCCCCAACCGGCATAAGGAACAAAGGGTGTCGTTCGTCTAAAAGAATGGTTGGAGCAGCCGAGAAAGCAGCAGTGAAGAGTAGCAAACCAAAGAGGTTATGCCGTGGATGTAATATGCTTGCAAATCATGATATCCGTAATTGTCCGGTGAAGAAAAAGTAGAAGGATTAAAGGCTTATTAGTGAAAAGTCATTTGGTTTCGTTCTATTATCGCGTTTTTTAGGGACGGTGTTTACTTTTTTTTTAGTTACTATTATTTTTCGATAACTTTTATGGAGGATTTTCGGATTTTTAGATATTTAGTCTACAGTTTGGATATGATATAGTCCGTTTTGATAAAAAAAAATCATTAAATAAACATCTCATTCAGAGTTTTGAATAAAATCAGTGTTATTGCAAGTGGTGCATTGTGATAATGTGTGTTAATGTAAAAATGTGTTGCATGGAAATGCTTGCTGATATTGTGATCTACTCATATTTTGATACAATTTTATATGTGTAGATAATCTTTGTTCTCTGTTTAAAATATGAACAATTCTATGCTTGATATTGATAAATGTATCGTCTGGATTTAGATGTCATTCTGATGTATGTGTTACACTGTGTGCCTTTTGTTTCAGTTCCATATGTATCATGTGTCTTTGTGTTACATTTACTGTGTTGTATGTGTTAGATTGTGCTAACCAAAAACAGGCTTTGATTTTCCAGATTAATGGTATCTTGTTTTACTAAATTGTGACAATCTAACATCATTTGGGTAGATTATGCATAACATTATGTTCCCAATTGATAAGTATACGTGACATGTCAACGTGTCCCTAAAATTGATGCATATAAACATCAATCATATTTGTACCTACAAATAAACATGCCAATGTGATAACATGACACCATATTTGAATCACATATGCACCATGTAAACTGTGTCCATAACACTACGTAAACACAACAATATGTACCAACCATAATTTGAATATTACCTAAAATATCATAAACCATGTCAAGGCAAAATACAGACATCTAATGTGCAGTTCCAGTTGCAAAACACCAAGAAAACCCAAAAAAAGGAGTACTATTGTAAACAAAATAACCAAAGTCGCTACTACTTTATGTCCTAAATGCTAGCTAGGCGTGCTTCCCGGTTGGCTTCTGCAGCTTTTAATAGACGTGTTTTCTCTCTCTCACACAAAGCATTAAACTTTTCACAGTCTGAGATGACAAACGATCGTCTTAAGTTGATATCTGAGAGTAAAAGTTTCGTCGTGTACTTGTTTCTCAGCAATTGCAACTGTTTTGCTTGGGTTGACCCTTCATCATCAAGTCCACACTTCCATTTGTAAGGCAGTTGGCCCATGTAGCACTCCATATGTCACATCAAGAACACACCACAATCATGTGAGTTCTCTTTTGTACCCCAACATACTGCAATCCTTATCGGGGTTAACACAACCATTTGCTCGTATATTGGATGTTTTTGCATATGTAAATGTTGTAGCATCAATGTTTGCTGCACAAACAATATGATTATAATATTAGGAAAGTCATTAACTAAAACATAAGTTGTGTTTTTGATTTCTCACCAGTAGATCAGGTATTTCCTCGCATTTAGCTGGAGTCTCAAGTTCTTGTTGGATGTTGTCTATTATCAATATGGATGGACGTTTGAAGTTGAACACCACAACAAAGAAGTGCATATCTCGAATGATTGGAAAGAAAACCTGCGAAATACAGTTGTTTGCACACAACTTCAATATGTAATTAAGATAAACAATTATTGATTACTAAAAAATTACTTACCAAATCAACCCCCTTGAATGTGATAACATGTGCATCATCTCCAACCGATGCTAATATATTATCAACGAACATTTTTACTTTCAAATCCGGACTTGTGTCAGGTTTGAGCATCGTATCCGTCTATTCACAATTAAATCATGATTACACCGATGTCTAATTTTATTACATACATTACCGCTAATAAGGTATGGATTGATGTTGCTCACCAGAATAGCCGAGTGAAAGAACAACCTTCGTGGGGATGACTTGCTTCTGAATCGCTCCTCATGGTTTAGTAATGCTGCCCAACTGTCTATTACATTGTTGTAGATCTCTGTCCGAGCACAAAGTGATTCGACTGTGCCTCTCAAAGCGACTGTACCTGTAGTGGTCTCAAAGACAGGTTCACTGCAATTGTACATTGCTTAGTCAATAACAAACAATTTTTAAGTTAATATACATTAGATATGACATTTATTAATCAAAACGATACATACCAAACTGGTTCTACAACAACATTTATCCAAGCACATATTTTTTTTTCCGAGCTTGTTTCCGATGTGTTGATGTTTACGGTTCTCTTTACATAAGGTGATCTGAGTGCTTCACCTGGCTTAGCTGCTCTCTTCCCAAGTCTCGGTGCATCACATATTGCTTTTACTCGTGAGTTTAAGCTAAACACCCCTTTTGTTATAGGTATAATAGATGAAATAGGTAGAGGGCTAACAGGCTTTCTTTCTGGTGAAATTCCCAAATCAAATTTTGGTATTTCATCCCTATCGATTCTCCTTTTTTTGAAATAATCAATACAACTATTATCAATCGCCATGATAGTTGTAGGGCTGTTCTAGTACGCGTTAGTTTCAAGTGGTACACCTGGTACAAGTTCCAACCCAACAGATTCGTTCGGAGTCGGATCATTATCTGTGATAAGAGTGGGTTGATCTTGCTTAGAATCTTTTGTCCTTGTAGGCGTCTTAAAAACATGCTCATTGTTTTGCTCTTGATCAGACCCCCCTGTATCACCATCTTCTATGTTGAATAGCCTCTGAAGCGCCTGATTTAGTGATCGCAAGTACGGATCTGTTGGGTAATCTTCAATGGCCTTTTCAATAGTCTGTTCCGCACTTATTTTTTGACACATTATCGAATTCATCTTTGATTCGATAAGTTTGATATACTCCTGTTAATTCACCATAAATAGAACAGACCAATAGTTACATACCATATAAATTAGTTTATCCGACAATACTTGAGTAAATATAAATTATATCAAGTTGTTAGTAAACTTACTAGTTGTGATCCAATGTGCAATATAAAATAAACATTTTGATTGTAAATATGTATATCACAGTGCCACTAAGTTTACTAATCACGATACATTGTGTAGTAGGTAATGTAAGAGCAACATTCGCTTTGTTTATTAGTGTAGCATAAATATAACAGACAATTAACAAAAAAAAGTAGATATCTTATATCAATTGGTAAGCCCATTATAACATATGGAATCGTAATTTATCTGTTAATGCCTGATTAAATATAAAATATGACAAGATGTACTACTCTATATAGGTTTGATACATTATGATACATATAATCAATCTATATAATCATAATGTATTCAACTATGTATCACAACATATACAGTTAGGTGCATGAGTGATACAGTATGATACATATAATCAATCTATATAATCATAATGTATTCAACTATGTATCACAACATATACAGTTATTTGCATGAGTGATACATTGTGCGACATATAATAAACCTGTGATAATTAGTGTTATATTACCTTGACATGTAATCAAATGTGATACATGGATTAAGGTTGTCATTAAGTGCACTGTATGTAACTCATGTAACACTTGTAATACAATTTTTTGAAAACATAAATCAAATTATACGACTAATATTCACCTGCAACTTTGTTTTTGAAGAGACTTTTAAGCTTGTGCTTCTCTCAGCAAACACACTATTCGTCCTGTTTTCGTCTTTTGCTACATCTCCTTGCACAAGAAGTGGCCAGGTTCCAAATCCCCCATCAGTTAGTTCCAGATATTCTCTCCTGCGAAGCAACTCCATATTCCAAACACATATTGTCAGTCTTGTCCTTTCCACAACAAACTTTGTGCATTGAGTAATATCAACATACAGTAGCTTGTACATAAATAAGAACAAAAGGTTAGTACATGTTAAATTTTAATAATTCATAGTTACATGTTAGAATATACGTACCAACAAGAAAGTAATTGGTCCTGAGTAGAAAGTTTCACTGCTGATCTCTTTTCTCCACTGGTCTTTACTCCTCATCAAACAATTCAAGACATACTTGCTCCAATCTATTTTTGATATGTCTGTGTCTTGTGTGACATAACTAAGCACGACCGAATTACAATATCCACAAGAGTTGCACTCGGCCATTGTGGAAAGAAACAATATTAGGAAATTAAGTTTGAATTGGAAATCCGAAGTTTCAGTACTTTCTACCTTCTTCATTACATAGGATATTCGAACCCTCTTTCCTGGAAATTGACCCCTCCAAGAGGCCTTGACACTTTTTGCACTTGGAACCTGATCTGTGGTTTGTAAATCTATTCCACCTATTGGTGTCCCTAGCATATCATGTACCATTTGGGTAGTCAACTTTATGGTTCCTTGGTCCAGTCGAAGCTCCATTGTCTGTGTATCAAGCTTGTCCACAAGGTAGAAGGCTAACTTGGATGGGATATGATCCGTCTTCATTTTTAACAAGTCACCAAACCCCATTTCCTGCACACCTTTTTTCTGATCATTGCTTAGACTTTTAATCGCCTGGTGAAGGGGTTTTGGTGTAGTGCGAATTCTCAAAGTTGGAATCTTATTTGACTTCTTGTTCTTAATGCATTTTACAACAACCTTCCTTGCGAGTTTCTTTTTAATTGAGTTATCACCAACCATCTTCTTCTTTACAGTTTTTGCTTTTGTTGTTGATGGTGTGTAACTCCATTCAACCGGTCCTGTGTCCATTCCTTTTCCATGTTTTGTCTTTTTGGAAACCCTTTGAACTGTGGTTTCTCTTGTTTTGCTTCTTGTTTTCCTTGTAGACTCTACTACAATTGCACCCTCAATTGTTTCTGTACTGGTAACACTCACCGTTGACTTGGAACTTTTCTTCTTAACCGGCGATTTGGAGCTCTTCCTTGTATCCGTTGACTTGTTACTTTTATCCTTCTTGGGGATTTTCCTTGTTGTATTAGGAGTAAACGATGGTAGGATCACTCTTACTCCTGATGAAGTTGTAACCATTTTTGGTTTACCTGTATAGTATAACATAATTTATAGTTATGGTTCCACAATTCATTCTGTTGCGTTTAACGGTCGCTATACATAGAAAGCATGTAAATAGTTTCCTACATTGAATGTAGACACATAAACCTTATTTACGTGCTGGTTGTCTGGCCATCACATTGGATTCTGGAATTGTTTTCGGTCTTTTATTTTGTTCATGAACTTCTTGCTGGTTAAGAGAAGTATTTTCCGAACATGGTGGTCCTGATTTAGCACTCCGCTTTTTCTTGTTCTTTGCCACAACTGATTGTGTAACAATCAAGTCAAAAAAAAATCATATATGTTTAAAGATTACTTTTATATACAAATGTTACCGCAGTTAACAATCATATCATACACCACAATTTTCCACAGTTACAATGTAATAGCAACTGTGTTTTTGATACACATTTTCTAATATAAAAATTGCTAATGATCATAATGTATGACATAACATAAAGTGATAGTAACTAGCACACTTTGGTTCATCAGCAATATGTTACACGTTTTGTGAAATATGATCATAATGTAACACACGTATAGTGAGTGTCCTGTTTCATGCTTACAGAGGAGGTTGCTAAGTGCTCAGGATGACATACATTACCTATTGCGATATTTTTTACAGGTTTTAATGTTATGGATATATGGTGTTATGTAGATATACACAATTCTGTTTAGGAAATTATGCTTACCTTCATTTACTAAATGTTGTTATGTGGACAAAAGGCTATGTTGAATGTTCTGTTTTGATTTTGGTGCATAAAAAAACCACAAACTAGTAAAACAAGAATGGGAATGCTTTACGAAATTATGTTAATGTTTTTCAAAAGTTATGTTTTTCTGCTCTACCACATTCAGAATCTGCATTTAATGAATCTTAGAGTTATTCATAGTTACGTGTGGATTACATCATAACATTGTTTATGTGATCATAATGTAACACACATTTTTCAAGAACATCATAATGTAACACATGGCAAACAAATAAGTTAAGGGTTCAATGATTCATAACCAGTATCGTCCAGCACAGATTTCAAACCCTAAAATTAAAATCATTACCAAGAAATACCCAATAACAACATGGATGAATCACATTTAAAAACCTAATATCGTAAAATCGCACCTGTTGTTTCTTCTGGTGTTCTTTCACCTTCAACAACACAATCATTGACAATGGTGGTATCGTCGTTATTAGAAATCTTCGAAGACCTCTTAATCTTTAGCCGATTACTTCTTCTTCCTGTTTTGACATTCGATATTAAAATAGTTCAATGTGATTCAAAGTAATCAAAACTAAACCTGTTACCTAATGTAATAAAAAAAAATTCGTGTTACAATCTGTAACAAAAAAAAATACCTCTTTCGTTATCGTCTTCCATATCGCCGAAACCAGGGTTTATTGCGCTTGTAAAACCCTTTGGAGATCCCAATCACTTTTCCAGACGTCGTTTGTTAAAACCCTTTTGAAAACCCTCTTTTAATCAATGATACGCAATGTGATAATGTGATCCTTTCCCTTTTTTATTCGATGATACGTAAAGTGATCCTGTGATCCTTTCCCCTTTTCAATCGATTATGTTCATATGAAACTAGGTTTGAAAAGCTGGTGGTTTTTTTTATACTCGATGATAGCTATGATTCAATATTTGAAGTGTATCACAACTGAATCAATTCCTAATTTATCGGTTGCCGCGTAAATCAGATAAGTATAAATTATAATGTTATTTGACAAATTTACCCTTTTTTCCTTATTTAGAGTATAAAATCAGTTTTATAAATATTTTTTATATTATTTATTTTAGGCCGTTGATTAATTAAATGGATGGATGAGATTGGATCTCACAGCTACCACGAAATACAAAGGTCTCCCATGAAAGGCCCCCTATATATATATATATATATATAAATAAACTAACGTAAACAAACATAAATACACGAATATTAACAAACATAAATGAATGAACGTTTATGAACGTATATGAAAGAACGATCTCATTATTCATGTTCATTCATTTAACTAAACGAACAAAAAAAATGTGTTCATATTCGATCAATTATTAAACGAACTTCCCACCGAATGTTTCGTTAACCGTTTGGTTCATTTACAGCCCTAGCGTTGCCAAGTGCTAACCAAATAACTTCTTGGTTTGCTAAACATTTATATATTTTTAGTACTATTTATCATATTTCATTCTACAATTTTATGTATACTACTAAACCGTCCAACCCGTCCAACTTGCAAGGATTGGGCTGTGTTACACTTTTAAATGGGTTGAGTTGGGTTGAGATTTTTCCAACCCATCATAATTGAATTGGATTATAAAAATGTCCCAAACTACACAACCTAAACCGTATACACCCCTAGCCATAGCATACTTGCTTTTCCCTTTGATTGCAAATTTGCAATCACGGGATTATAATTGGGCGGTTTTGAGAAATCTTGCTTAATATCATTAATATTTACTAGTGTTGGGCCCGTGCATTGCACGAGAGGATAAATTTTTTGTTGGAATATTGAACCGTGTTAAAATGAAACGTAATTTCTCTGTTAACAGTTAATGAAATATAATGTGAAAAACGAATGTATTTTCATAAGTGATTAACTTGCATATATTCTTAATCGTTTGTTGTTACGAGTTTGTGCAATAATATTGGTAATAGTTTTGTATTATATTATTTAAAACTCAAACGACATGTCTCACAACATATCACTATTATTGAAATAATTATAAATATGAACATACGTTTTTACAGATTTTGCAATTTTTCTAAACCACCTCGACAACACTTGACAATCACTTTGAACGTATAAATCTGTAGATTAATTAACAACATTCAACCCACATCAAATATGACAAAGAAAATAAATGATTTCTATCTTTTGTAACCGGCAACTCAACTGGTATAGTTTAAATTCACTCAGTACCACTTGAAAATTTATCTGACTATTGACTTCAAGACCTGATAGCATTAGTCGATAAAAATAAAGATATGTATATATATCTTATTCCCCTACTTCGAAAAATATGATTGTGGGTTTTGAAAAATATAAACAAATCCTCAGTAAATAAAATAAAATATAAAAAAGTAGTTTTTCAAAGAAACAAAAATATAGTGGAATATCTTTTGTTCAGTTGCAGGTTCCGCCAATGACACCCGACCGTTCGTCTTCTTCTTGTACTCGGATGATACATAGAGAAACTATATATATTTATAGTGAATGTAGAGAATATTTTAAAATCTTTTATTTTCATTTTCGATTTTACATTTAAATGTAAATATATTAAAAATATGGAAGAATATTTTTATATCTACATCGTTATTATTTTTTTTTATTTACACTTGGTTAATTTGGAAAGTATTGCAGAATATTTTTATTTTAAAGAATATTTATTAGTGTATCTCGTTATTTTTTATTCATATCAACCTTCTTTTTACTTCTTTTAATGCTTGTGAAAAAAAAATACGTGTAGATTTTATATTAGCAAAAAAAATACGTGTAGATTTTATATTATGCTAATATAAAATACGTGTAGATTTTATAAAATAAAATATATTTTATATTAGCAAAAAAAATACGGAATAAAAAAGAATTTATATTACATCTCATTATGTAAAAAGATTTTATAAAATAAAATATGGAAAAAGATTTTATAAAATAAAATATGGAAAATCCATTTTGAGATGCAATATAAAAAAATACGGAAGAAAAAATATTTTATATTACATCTCATTAATATAGATTTAAATGTAAAATCTACATTTAAAATAGATTATGCTAATATAAAATCTATTTTATAAAATCCTCCACCAAAAAAACAAATATTTATATTAATAAATGAGTATCCATTCCACAAATAGATAATTATGTGAGATACTGTGCTTGGAAAGGTTATACCAAAGCATTAAGAAATTGTAAATTAAGTAATTGGCTTTAATTAGTTGTACCTTGTGCTTAAAATGTTATAATTAAGAGTTTTTATAATATAGTATAGATAACAAAGTACAAAAACTAAATTTGTACTATAAAAATTTGGTCAAACTGTATCAAAATAGAATGCATTTAATTTGTTCCTTTCTATTATGGGTGCCATACTCCGGAAAATAGGGGTGCTCAAAAAACCGATCAACCCAACCCAACCTACTAGGAAAAAGATCAACCCGGGGTAACCCGAAATATAATCGATACAAAATTAGGACAACCCGAATCTATCGAGTTGATATTGTGTTAGGCTCTAAGTAACCTGACCAACCCGATAAACGTTTTATCGACTTCTCTAAAATTATTTATATTTCTCATTTAATATGTATAAGTTACCAAAAACAACTCGGCAATAACGAGCAATGGAACTCATAAGAGGATATTATTGGAAAGTTATATGTAATACCTAAATATTAGATGAACTCGTATATTCTTTTGGATGATGAATCGTATTTCAAAGAAATTTTTTCTTATTTTTATGTTTTCAACATTGTTTTTACTTTGTTTAAACACAACCCAACTAAACCGAACGGGTTGGGTTGGGTTGCACTTTTGTTGAGTTGCACTTTCGGCATGTGCATCAGGTTCCGGTTGAGAATAGTTCTAGTGATACTGTGAAGAGAGGAGTGCTAATGGTGTTCGAGAAGTGAATATCTTAGTGAAGTCTTCCGCATGTGTAACACCCCGAATTTCGAAAGGTATCATTTCAAGCTAATGCGGAAATCAGTATTTTAAGGGAAAAAAATAAGATATATGATCTTGGACTTGAATTCTAGATTTTATAGTCTTAATGGATAAAGAATTCAATTACGAGTCCAACGGTTTTTTCCGGAGCGAAAACAGAGCTAAAACGAAGAAGTTATGGCCAAAACAGCGGTCGGTACAAACTTGGCTAAAGTGCCTAGCGAAAGTGACATCTGTCACTTTAGCTTGGCACTATCGCTGAGAGTCTAAAAAACCCTCGGTACATTTGGCGCGAGAGTGCCTCGTGAAAGTGACATATGTCACTTTAGCCAGGCACTTTAGCGGAGCGAGTCTGGAAGTTAAAAATCCGATTTTTGGGGGTTTTCTTCATTTGCTCATTTCTCCTTCACCATAACTTCGTTTTGGGCGATTCAAAATGCTATGGTTTCGATTTTGAGAGCTTTTCAAGGTTAGATTGTTAGTTTTGGGTAAATTCAAGAGTATTTGGTGGTGGAGTGGAAGCTAGGATCAAGAGTTCATCATCATCACCTCCATCTTCAAGAAATTTGGGTTTTCTAGGTTTTCATCAAAACCTAAGTGGTAAGTGTATCCCTTCCATTTCTAAACCTTGATATAAGTTATAAATGCTCCATTGATGGTTCCCTAGTGTTTGCTTTCTCTAATTTCGGTTTGGAAGTATTTTGGGAGTTTTTGGTTAAAATTAGGGTTTTACCCAAAGTGGAGATTTTGATGATAAGTATTTGGGGAGTGGTTCTATATGGTTGATTATGGTTATTTACGGTTGGATACTTGTGGATCTAGGTTATGGAAGTTTTGACCTTGAAGATTCAAGTTTCTTCAAAGGAGCTCAAAGCGGGGTAAAATCTAGATTTAGCCCAAATCTAGCAAAGTGAGTTCAAGTTGATTTGTGAAAACGGTATACATGCCAAAATGGTTATTTTAAAGTGTTTTATACGAATTGGTTAACTGCTGATAAGTTTGGAATATTTTGAAGTAAATTATGTTTTACTTGGTTATTTGTCAAAGGGTGAGTATTTTGATAAGTTTTCATATTTGGTGAACTTAGGTTGTGTTAATCTCATAAAATGCTCATATTTGGGTGGAATGTTCTAACGAGTAAATAGTATGGTTTTCACATTCATGGTGATTTTGTACAAATGAAGTCTATTTCATGTTATACGTATTTCGGGTACATTTGCATTCATAAACCCTTTGGTAAATCTTTGGTCCCAATACATGTTGAGTTTTGGGTTAAATACGTCCTTATAGTGTGTGTCTTCATAAAATTTTAAAGACATTTCATTTATTTGGAGGACCGATAATTATTGGTCAAATGGATTTTGAGCATCTTAGCTCGGTGTTGGCTTAAAATGAGTTGTGTGGACATTGTCCGGATTTATAACCGTCATGGTTTTGAGTATGATGACGCTTAATTTGTGTCATTGGTGAGTTACATGCTTTGGGTGCTTTGGTCATTCATTTGGAGTCATGTAATGTTTGACAGTGTCGTAATGGATCCATAGGCACGTAAGTTTGTCGGTTATGTAAGGCCTGAGGTTTTGGGTTACTTTTAGTGACCGTTCGGGTTTGCTAGCGAGTGGACAACGAGTGGCACGAGCTGCGGAGGGGGAAACTCGTCTAGATTGGATAGGCACCCACGTCTGTAAGTCCTTGAGGTGGAACTCGACGGAGTATGGCCAGATGCATTAAACGGTCCGAGGATTGTGATGTCGGTGGTGGCATGGGAACTAGGATGTCGGGATGTGTGGTGAAATCCAATAACACCGCGGGTGGCCCCATTCACGTGTTCTCGCCACCCAAGATGGAAACGTTTAGATGACATGCAAGGAAGTTGCGTGAACGGCCTACTTGCGTGTTACTCTATTCTCAGTGTATACGGATCTCTTCATCGTTGATTCGTGGTATTTTTTTTAAAGAGTAATGTTGTATTTGACCAAATTGGGTTTTTAAGTGGTCGACAGTAAATGATGGCTTTAATATGGGGTTCTTCCCAAGTATATTAAAGTTTGAATGGAATGTGTCGTTTCCACGTGTCAGTTTTTATTTTAGTCCATTACATGGTCGTGTGAGTTTTGGGTCTAATGTCGTGTTCATGGCGATATTAATTATATAGATTTCACCTATGATTTACGGGTTGTGTGTCACGTTTCACCCGTGTTGGGTATTTCAAGTTACAATGTGTTAACCGTGTTTTATAAAATTGGGAGTCCGTCCTCTATCTTACCTTTCAGCAAGCTCCAGTTTATAATACATAAGTGCGTCTCATATTAAGATTCTCGTCTTTAAAACAGTTTAGTTTGGTTAACAATTAACTCGGTGTCTCTTTCGTACAAAATGCATAGTTATTGATAAACGAGTCGTTTTATAAGTGAAGCATATCATTTTGAAAGATTATGATTTTATTCGCATCATTCCTTTCTAAATGATTAAATTATATGTATTGAAAACTCTTGAATTCACTAGGCGTTAAGTTTAACCCTTTTTATTTGTCGGCATGTACATCAGGTTCCAGTTGGGAGTTGGGTTCTAGCAGTTCTATGAAGCGTAGAGCCTTAGCTAGACACTAAAGTAAGTAATTGGTGAAGTCTTCCGCAAGTTGGAGATAGTGACTATTATTGGGTTTTAGTAGCACCCGTCCTTTTATAGTTTATATGTAAAGATTGAATGTTTGTGTATTGAAGTTGAATCTAATTGTGGTTGTAGATGATTCAATTATTGATGTATTTAGAAAATTTTAAATAAGTTGCTATTTCCAGATTTTAGGGTGTTACAGCATGTATCTTGGGAATAGCAATTTGTATTTGGGTTTAGTAACACCCGACCTTTAATTAGTCTTTATGTAAGACTTTGTTCATCGTGTTGATGGTTGATTCTAGAATCGTATTGCAAGTATAGTCTTGTCGTAAGAGATTTTATTTATAATTGGAAGTATTATTGAAAATTTAAAATTAGTTGTTCTTTCCAAATTTGAGGGTGTTACAGATTCCTCTTCTTGGTACCTTACTTTGGAAGGATCGTTCACTACTCCATCTCTTCGACATATAGTGGATGGTCACTTTCTGCAATCTTTTCCTGATGATAAAGCCACATTATGGAACAAGTAGTTCCTAGGAAAGTGAACGTCTTCGTTTGGAGGGTTCTTCGTAACAAACTGCCAGTTCTTCAAGAGCTCAATAAAAAAAAGGAACCAATCTTCATTCAGTGTTATGCCCGCTTTGTAGAAATCATGTTGAATTGTTGGATCATTGTTTACTCGGTTGTAAGGTCGCCTCATCACTTTGGAATTGCATCTTTAAATGGTGGAATATCAACCACTATACCTTCTTCCATATTGGAGTTTTTAACTTTCGATGGTGGGAGGCAAATCAAGGGGCCATTGAAGGTTGTCTAGCAAGTGATGCTTATTCTCTTTGGAAACTCAAGAATGCTAATATTTTCATGGGTTGTAATTCTCGTGGTGATCTTTTTGGCGACATCCAATTAAAATCATTCGATTGGATTGCTCCTAAGTTCAATGATCGGTCTATCTAAAAAACGGCTTGGTTTAAATCCCCGTCTTTTGTTGTTTCTTGAGGTTTCGTTGTTTTTCCCTTTTTTGGTCTTTTTGTATTGGTGGTCGTCTGTTCCTTGTGGAGTTTATCTGTCTGTCGCAGATCTGTATGTAGGGTTGTTATTGGTTTAATAAAATTTTGCCTTTCAAAAGAAAAGTGGGGGGCACACATTAAATGTTCGGTAAACTATAGGCCATGACTTATTACGAAGAATTACTTTTTTGATTATTCACAGCGCCTGTTCCGATGACATGTCACTTGCCATGTGTGTCAAAATTTGAGAGAATATTTCAATAGTAGAAAGACATATGGCCATATCATTTAGTATAGATGGGTCCATTCTTAATACAAAGTAAATTTATTAATTTAATATATTATTTATTAAACCATCCACAACGGCCTTTCAAATTGTATTGCAAATGACCACAATACCACATAAGCAAAATCGTGACCGGTAACAGTTGCAATTGTTCTTCCAATGCCACGTTGACCACCACACCACAAAACTCTTTAATGAATAAATTTTTTCTAATTAATTTACATTATCTACTTTATTATTTTATCAATTACAAAAATTATTTTGTTTATTTCTAAGTATTTAATTGATAATTAATTAAAAAAATTAGTTTAAATTACATATAATAATTTAATATCGATATTTTGATTAATATGCATATATTGTGTTAAATAAAATGAAGATCTTAATAGCTATGTTTTAATCAGGTTATAAATTATAACATTATTCTTAATAGTTTAATGAATATTAAATTGATAAAACAACTATATTTAGTTTTTTTTTTTTTTTTAATTTTAGGTGTCGTTTATTTTTTAAGAGGTCTGAAATCTGAATCAACAAGACTGTATGTTTTTGTAACGTATGCAGGCATCTTCAGAGAAAGAAAAACATATGAACAGAGGTGGCAATAAGAGGTTTTAAGAAGTTAGGTCACCATTTCTTATTTCATACATATTTAATAGTTAAGAGTGATTAACTTTAAGAGACAAAAGGAATTGCCAGAAAACGGCTAGGGTTTTCATTAGAAGGGATGAATATTACAAAGGGTACAACAACCATATATAAGGAGACAAGAAACCCTAAAAGTAACCAAAAAATACAAAAGTACCAAACGACCCCTATATTATATTCAGCTTCAGTGGAAGAAAGAGAAACCACATATTGTTTCTTACTTTTCCACGAAATAAGTGAATCTCCCAAGAAAACACAGAAACCTGTAACAAGTCGACGGTCTGTAGGATCACCTACATAAGCAGCATCAGAGTATGCACATAGTTCGAGAGAAGATGTGGATGATAGCAGGAGACTTCGAAGCATGGTACTTCGAACGTAACGTAAGATACGCACAACAGTTGTCCAATGAGTAGAAGTCAGAGCTGCGACAAACTGGCTGACAATGTGAACAACATATGCAATGTCTGGTCGAGTAATAATGAGATAAACCAGACTGCCAACTATAGTACGGTACAAGGTAGGGTCTTTGAGAGGAGAACCATCAGTGGGAGAATACTCGGTACAAGTTAGGGTCAAAACAACAGTAACTTTTTTGTCCATCACCATAACCAAGAAAAACACAAACAACAGATCTAGAAGATAATTTATCATGCCCTATATGTGGACGAAGAACAAAGCAAGTGCAACCAAAGACACGTAAAGATGAATAATCAGGACAACAACCATAAAGTTTCTCAAAATGAGATAAACCTGAAGTGATTAAGGATGGAATTTTGTTGATCGGATTGAAAGCAGTTGGAACGACTTCACCCCAGAATTGATTAGGAACTGAAGAAGACAACAAGAGAGAGCGGGCGGTTTCAAGGATATGTTTATGTTTTCTTTCAGCAACACCATTCTGCTCAGGAGTGTCTGTACAAGAGGTTTGGTAAATAGTTCCATCTAAATCAAGTAATTTGCATAATTTATTGGAAGTATATTCACCCCCCAAATCATATCCGAAACATTTAATCACAGAATTATGCTGGATTTTAACATATGCTCGAAAACGGCAATAATATCAAAGAATTCTGAACGATGTTTCATGAGAAAAATCCAACAAAAACGAGTATAATCATCAATGAAAGAGACATAATATCGAGACCATCCTTTAGTAGGAACAGGGGATGGTCCCCATACATCAGAATGAATCAAATCAAAAGGTGCAACAGAAACATATTTGCTTAATTTAAAAGGTAAAGCTGAAAATTTTGCAAGTTTACAACCACTGCAATTAGAAATATCACAAACTTACAAATTTCCCGAATTTCCAGAGGAAGCTAAGTATTTTAAATGTGAAGCTGAAACATGTCTAAGGCGTGAATGCCATAAATAAAAACTAGATGACTTAGATGACAAACGAAAAGAAGATAGATCTACACTGTGAGCTACTGGTAATCGCAATGCATCTAACACATATAAGCCCCCACGCCTACGTCCGATCCCAATCAGCTTATGAGTACATGGATCCTGCACATAACAAGAATCAGGAGAAAATGATACTTTATAACCAGAATCAAATAATTGACCAACAGACACAAGATTCAATGAGAGTTTAGAAATATGATATACATTAGGAAGAGAGAAATCCGAACTCATAATAGAACCAATGCATGCTAATGGCATAGGAGTACCATCAACAGTCATGACAGGCACAGATGGCATAGGATTTAAAGAAGCAAATAATTTAAAATTCGGAGACATATGAAAAGAAGCACCAGAATCTAGAATCCATGTAGTTGGATGTATACCTGATTCGTTATTAATCGATTGACCTATGGGAGAAGAGACAGACATGGCATGAGACTGAACATCAAGAAGCTTCTGGAGTTGTTCAGTTATAGATGCAAGAGTAGGATTAGTAGTTGACCCAGATGGAGGAACGACGACAACATTGCTAACTTGAGGAGGAAAACGAATTGATTGTCACGGATTACCAGATTGTTGTGATTGATGACCCATGGAAAAGTTTCAACCCATAAGCTCTGGATATTGAGATTTCCAATGGCCTTTTTTTCTTACAAAAACTGCATTCATCAAAACCAACTCTTGGACAGTTGTTATTCTGATTTGAAGCAAAGGGCTTATGAGGAACAGCCAAAACAGAAGAACTTGGAGTTGGAAGAATACCCTTTCCTGCTTGTGTCTTTAGACGAGATTCATTGGCTAACAATTCACTTACTATTGAATCAACTGAAGGGAGTGGGGTGCGATGCAAGATGTTACTACGAAGTCCTTCAAAATCACTTTTTAGGGCCATAAGAAACTGAATCAATCTTTGTTCTTCCCTATGAGAAATGTAGGGTCCAAAAGCATGCAATTTAGCAGGTTCAGTAAGAGCTAACTGATCCCACAAATCGGTCATTGTTGAGTATAACTCCTGAATACACATCTCTCTGTTCGAGTGCTCGAATATCAGCTTTTAATTGATATTATTTTGCAAAATTAGACTGTGTATACAGTCTCTCAAGATGATCTCATACTTCCTTGCATGTTTCATATTTTTCCAATTGAACACCAATCGAATGTTCAATAGAATTGTTTATTCAAGTGATAATTTTCGAATCATCCACTTCTCAATATTCCAAATCTTTTGCTTCTTTCGGTTTCACAATTGTAACACTCGCAAATTTCTATCTGTGTAAGCCAATCCTTTGAGGAGTTCCGATCTCAGAATTTCATCCCCTACACCTTATCTTTTAGCCTTATCGCATCATGAGCACTCCGGGTGAAAAATGGAGAAAATCGGGGCGTGGTACACTTTGGGCGATAGTGCCCTAGCGAGAGTGCCCTGGGCACAATCGCCGGGCATAATCGCCAGCGGAGTGGTGCCCGTGGTACAGATTGGGCGATAGTTCCCTGGCGAGAGTGCCCTGGGCACAATCGTCGGCGACCCCTGGTCGTTTTAAAATCGATTTTGAGCAGCCTTCCTCATTATTTCTTTCAACCCTTTCCCCCTTTTCCCTCTAGAAACGGAACCCCAAACCCTAAAATCGGTTTTATGCATCCAAGTCACCAAATTTGTGATGTTCCAAGTGTTCCTCCTTCCACCCACCAAAGATTGGAAGTCATGGTCAAGAAGCTTCATCTTCACCTTCAACCTCAAGTTCATTTTTGGGTTTTCTAGGTTTTCGTCAAAACCTAAGTGGTAAATGTATCCTTCCCACTTTTAGCCTCGTGATAAGTTATAAATGTTCCATTGATATTACCCTAGTGTTTGGTTTCTCAAATCTCGGATTTGATGGTTTTGGAGAAAATAGGGTTTTAATCTCATTGGGGATTTCAGTAAATAATGTTTGGGGAATGTTTCTAAATGGTTAAATATGGGTGTTTATGGTTTGGAATGTTTGGATTTAGGTTTTGGAAACTCGAGTTGAAGAGTTGGATTGGGTGCCCTCGGAAAGTCTCATTATCTAAAAGGGTTTTGGAAGCTCTCGGCTTGAGGATTCAAGTGGCCTTCAAAAGAGCTCGTTGGGTGAAACCTAGATTTAGCCTAAATCTAGCGAGGTGAGTTCAAGTTGATTTGTGAAAACGTTGTACATGCCAAAATGTCTATTTTAAAGTGTTTTATGTGTTTTCCATGAATTATCAAATGTTGGGTTAATTGCTAATCTTTGATTATTTGAATTATCTAACTTTACAAACCTTGTATAACACCCACATTGGAGATTTTTGGGCGTTTTATATATGTGTCACAAACGAATGTGTTTTGAAGTCTTTTTACATGAATGGATCTTTGGTCAAAGAAATACACTTTTAAATGTTTGTCGAGTCTTATGCATCGTCATGAAATGGAGTGTTTTATAAAGTATCACTTGCACATTTATGTGAGGTAACTTGAAAGAATGTTTATAGTCTCATTTTATGATTTTCATTCTTATCAGCAGTTAAATTTGGAAAATGCATATTTTGTGTTATGAGTTCATTTGGAAAATGGATTGCCTCAACTAATGTAGAGTTTTGAACTAATCTCACTTTTGGTCGTGATGTTTGCATATCCGTTGGGTGAGTGCGTTTTATCGTGCTTTTATTTCATTTATTAATGAGTCAATGGGTTGCTAAGTCTGCGGATTGGCATTGTTGTTTTGATGGGTTTTTTGGACAATTGTCCAGTTTTGGTAGCTCGACTTCGAGCCTTGTTGGGTCGTATGCGTATTATTTGGCTCATTTGATGCATTTGGGAGTCATGACCCCGTATTTGGTTTATTATTGTTCCGGCGTTGGGACGATTAGTTTTCCACGTCGAGGCACGTTCGGCATCGGATTGGGTTATAAGTCCTTCGTGCTGCACGTTTAGGCTTCGGATTGGGTTATAAGTCCTACGTGCTCAAGTATTACGATATTAGATGAGGGGCTCGACATAGGAACCCGACGGGGTTGAACTCGAGTTTCCGTGGGTGTACGTTTAAAGCTACTGAGCCTGACATCTCTTGCGTGTACTTTTGTTTATATGACTAGTCATAACAACATAAAATGGGCTTACTTTGTGGACCGTCACATTTTATGGAATCGGGAATCCCCCGTCACCGAAAGGTGTTGTTTTTGGGTATTGAGTTTTATTATCCAAGTTTTCGGTGACGTTTTGTATATTTGGGTTTTACCCTTGATTTATGGGTTGGGTATTATGCCCCACCCGAGTTTTGGGTGTTTTGAAATATAAGGTTTAATCGTACATTCTTAAATGGAGAGTTCAATTTATATTTGCGCTTTGAGTGAGTTTTGGGTTAAAGCTAATTTATGAAGAGGCGGTTTACATTGGTATCTTTCTTTTGTAGTAGTTTGATTTGGAAAACGTCCAAATTGGTGTTCTCCGTCTAAAATGCTTATTAATGGAAAACGAGTCGTTTGCATATTCAAAGTATACCTTTTGAAAGATTATGAATTAAACTGCATTATCTATTTTCACAGACATCTTTATTTATGTTGAAAACTCTTGATCTCACTAGGCGTTAAGCCTAACCTTTTTATTTGTCGGCATGTGCAACAGGTTCCAGTTGGGAGTTGGGTTCTAGCAGTTCTATGAAGCGTAGAGCCTTAACTAGACACTAAAGTAAGTAGTTGGTGAAATCTTCCGCAATGTTGGAGATAGTGACTATCTTTGGGGTTTTAGTAGCACCCGTTCTTATCATAGGATTTTGTATAGAATGAATGTTTGTATTGAGATTAAATCTTAATTTGTGGTTGTAGATAATTCATTTATTGATGTATTTAGAAAATTTTAAATAAGTTGCTATTTCTAGATTTGAGGGTGTTACAAGTTGGTATATGAGCTTAAGTTTGAGAGAATTAGGTATTGATTGTAGGATGCCTAGACTCAAACTAGCGTTTTTATTAGCGATTGTAAGTGAAGTTGCACATTAGGAATCTTAGGATAAGATATTATGGAGTTGATCGAGTCACTAGAAACGGGAAACTTGTCGAGGGTCGCAAGGATGAGCATGTGCGGTACGTTCATAATGGCACATGGCCAGTGTTATGGTGAACCTACATACTACATGTATATACTTGAACTACCTTGGTATGATTACCGTTGGGGTAGTGAGAAGGTTTCTAAGGGAGTAATCTAAGGAAACGTTGGTGTCTATAGCAATGTCACGTTGAAGTGATAGTTAAGTGCGTTGAATGCATTAAGTTGATCGTCTTGAGTAAGAACAATTGGTTGGAGTAGAACCTTCAGCTTATGGAATTGACGTCATACGAGGAGAGATTGTAAGGTGAACCGATGAAATATCCGAGTGTCGCTTTAAGATGTGGAGTACCCGGATGACAATAGTAGGAAATTGAGATTGTTGTCCTAAGATGCTTGATACACCCGGATGGTATTAGTATGTCGGGTTGTTGAGAAGCGTAGTCTAGAGGGGTGAATGCCGGCCAAATTCATGCACTAAAATTTATTTCTGAAATAAATTTGCATAAATTGTTTCTTGGGTTCGTAAAATAGAAAGTGGTTTATATTATAAAGTTTTGGTAGAGCATTTAACACGCATCAAATTTTAAACTGTGAGCTTAAGCATGCATAAATTGTTTTGTTGCACGTAATTGTAAATTGTTATAAAAAATCTCTTTATTCACGTCTCTTGTTTAACGCTATTTGCGAATATTGTAATATCCATGTTTTAATATCATTTGAGTATTGGGCAAGTAGCTATGAGATTTTAACCTAGGCATTGGATCTCCTCCACATATGTCAATGGTTTTAAAGGAAAAGTTATTCCCACGCGTTGAGTCGGAATTTTCTGGAAAGTTTTAGTCTGTACGAGTCGCGTTGAATTTTATGGAATATTGTTTTACGACGTTTGGACGCGTGAGTGTATTTTGAGATGCGTGAGTTTTAATTTTATGGCGTACAATTTACGAGCTTTTTGGGCGTCGTGCCTCATGAGATTTTGTTAAAAAGAGTCACTTTATCGTACGTTTTGGTCTTGGAGTTTTAACATTCTCAGACTTATTGTGGCCTTCTGTTTCATGTTGGCAAAGGGAAATTTTGACGCCGCTTGGTTTTAGCATTTACTAGTTTTATGAAAGTTCAGTGGGATTTTATGGTATCATATCGTACGACTTTTACATCGCATAATTAAATTTTGGAATTAGTGTACCTGCATTATTGCATGCATTAACTTAGGAGTTTTGTTAAAGATGTCATCTTCCATGTTGTTTTGAGAAATGTCAATTATTAATCTTACTAATAGAAATTATGCGATTTACCTCTGAGCTTTATACAAACACCAGCTGTTGTATGCTAATTGCATTTGGATTAAATTATGTCTTTGGGTGAGTAAACGTCTAAAAGATTTATGTTATTTCAGGTACAACTTTTGTTCTGAACATATTTCAGTTATTGATTTTACTACTTGGAATTCCAGCAATGCACACAAATGAGTTATCAGCATTCATGTTGTCATAGTTACTATTCTGTTTAAATGTGTTTTATCTGTGCGGCTCAAGACTTTAAACTCGATTTGAAAATTTATTTGCGTTCTTATCATTTCATCGAACTTTGGGGAATAAACTGTTGCATATGGAGTGGTTAATAATTTTATGTCGCAACGACTTTTGGGTTGGGAAGTCAGAACTTTAAAATTAATTTGTGAATGTCTCTTTTGGGAATTGTACAAACTTTTATTGCACATGTTATAGTGCGGAAAGTTATCTTTCATATGCATAGTATAAATTGATGCATTACTAGGACCATGGTAGTCCATTTGAAAATTTTGTTGTGCATCTCTTGTTACCATTTTATTAACGTAATTACTGATCAAACGAGTTTTGGAAATGGTTTTATATGCGTTGTGTTGGTAATCAGTTTTGAAACCTATCGGATGAGCGATAGTGTGTTGTCACTGTACGGTTAATCGTTATAAAACTTGTGTATTTGAAAGTTTTATAAAAGTTTAAATTGACATATTATTTGAAAAACCTTGAACTCATTAGGCCTATAGGTCTAATCCCGTCATGAAAGGAGTTGTGTTTAGGAACTAAGGGAGTCCTTGGGATTTGAAGCGTCGGATGATCCGACTTGCGGTTAGTCTTGAATGTTTGAGGTTTCGGTTTGTGAATCTGCTCGCGTTTGTATTAATGGAAATAGTAGATTTAAGTCTTCCCAGTTAATTACGGAAGCAATCTTATACCTCGGTAATCATGCGGGATAAGGTCTTAAGTGATTACCTGCGATTAGATTGGGTTCGTTTTGGTGGATTGCTCGTCAGTGTGATACCATGGTTTATGTTGATGGTGTATAGTCTCAGTGGGTTCCGCGATTAAAGGATATTTTGGTGGTCGGTCTGTTAGAAATATAAGATTTGAAATTTAGCACTCGGTTAAGTGTCAAACTTAGTACGGCTATCTGTCTAGATTGAGATTTTGGACGGGATGCCCATATTTTTGAGGTCACCGTTTAGCCCTAAGTGCCGACTTGTTTTCTTGGAGTCAGTGGAGCTGGGAATGTTTGGATGTATCCCGGTCGAACCATGAGAAATATTGACCTTTCAGTGATGGAATTTGGAAGGAGTTTGGGTGTTGAGGATTAAGTATCGATGTGTTTAAGCATTTCCGTGGTGGTAAAGCTTGTGTTAAAGGATTGTTGTGAGGATTGGGGTTGGAACGGAGTTGAGTGTTAACCGAATTCGGGTTAACCAGTTGCCTGAAGGACGCATTGGTGCGCCTTAGGAGTTCAACTTTATCAACATTAGGAATGGATCAGCTGAAATCTGAGGATCTTGGAAGTTTAGTTTTGGTCTTTGATATTGGGCTCGGAACCGAGGCGATTCGAAGGAATTTGATTGGTGGAATGTTGAGGTCACTAACTACCCTAGAGGTAGTAATTGTCATTCTAAGGTTGGGAGACGACCGCAATCTTATGGGTAAAGGTTACTTTGGTGAGTAAGTGTTCGCTCGGTCATGAGTGTAATGTGCCCATGAGGGGCGGTTGGCGTGTATCAGTGCACGGGGAATCATAGTGGTGCTGGAGGAAGGGTTAAAGGAAATCCTTCTACGGGCAAGGTTTCATGGGAAGCTAGATTTCGAGGACGAAATCATTCTAAGGTTGAGAGGATTGTAACACCCGCAAATTTCTATCTGTGTAAGCCAATCCTTTGAGGAATCCTTGAGTTCCGATCTCAGAATTTCATCCCCTACGCCTTATCTTTTAGCCATATCGCATCGTGAGCACTCCGAGTGAAAAATGGAGAAAATCGAGGCGCGGTACACTCTGGGCAATAGTGCCCGGGCGAGAGTGCCCTGGGCACAATCACTAGCGGAGTGGTGCCCGCGGTACAGATTGGGCGATAGTGCCCTGGCGAGCGTGCCCTGGGCACAATCGCCGGCGACCCCTGGTCGTTTTAAAATCGATTTTGAGCAGCCTTCCTCATTATTTCTTTCAACCCTTTCCCCCCTTTTCCCTCTAGAAACGGAACCCCAAACCCTAAAATCGGTTTTATGCATCCAAGTCACCAAATTTGTGATGTTCCAAGTGTTCCTCCTTCCACCCACCAAAGATTGGAAGTCATGGTCAAGAAGCTTCATCTTCACCTTCAACCTCAAGTTCATTTTTGGGTTTTCTAGGTTTTCGTCAAAACCTAAGTGGTAAATGTATCCTTCCCACTTTTAGCCTCGTGATAAGTTATAAATGTTCCATTGATATTACCCTAGTGTTTGGTTTCTCAAATCTCGGATTTGATGGTTTTGGAGAAAATAGGGTTTTAATCTCATTGGGGATTTCAGTAAATAATGTTTGGGGAATGTTTCTAAATGGTTAAATATGGGTGTTTATGGTTTGGAATGTTTGGATTTAGGTTTTGGAAACTCGAGTTGAAGAGTTGGATTGGGTGCCCTCGGAAAGTCTCATTATCTAAAAGGGTTTTGGAAGCTCTCGGCTTGAGGATTCAAGTGGCCTTCAAAAGAGCTCGTTGGGTGAAACCTAGATTTAGCCTAAATCTAGCGAGGTGAGTTCAAGTTGATTTGTGAAAACGTTGTACATGCCAAAATGTCTATTTTAAAGTGTTTTATGTGTTTTCCATGAATTATCAAATGTTGGGTTAATTGCTAATCTTTGATTATTTGAATTATCTAACTTTACAAACCTTGTATAACACCCACATTGGAGATTTTTGGGCGTTTTATATATGTGTCACAAACGAATGTGTTTTGAAGTCTTTTTACATGAATGGATCTTTGGTCAAAGAAATACACTTTTAAATGTTTGTCGAGTCTTATGCATCGTCATGAAATGGAGTGTTTTATAAAGTATCACTTGCACATTTATGTGAGGTAACTTGAAAGAATGTTTATAGTCTCATTTTATGATTTTCATTCTTATCAGCAGTTAAATTTGGAAAATGCATATTTTGTGTTATGAGTTCATTTGGAAAATGGATTGCCTCAACTAATGTAGAGTTTTGAACTAATCTCACTTTTGGTCGTGATGTTTGCATATCCGTTGGGTGAGTGCGTTTTATCGTGCTTTTATTTCATTTATTAATGAGTCAATGGGTTGCTAAGTCTGCGGATTGGCATTGTTGTTTTGATGGGTTTTTTGGACAATTGTCCAGTTTTGGTAGCTCGACTTCGAGCCTTGTTGGGTCGTATGCGTATTATTTGGCTCATTTGATGCATTTGGGAGTCATGACCCCGTATTTGGTTTATTATTGTTCCGGCGTTGGGACGATTAGTTTTCCACGTCGAGGCACGTTCGGCATCGGATTGGGTTATAAGTCCTTCGTGCTGCACGTTTAGGCTTCGGATTGGGTTATAAGTCCTACGTGCTCAAGTATTACGATATTAGATGAGGGGCTCGACATAGGAACCCGACGGGGTTGAACTCGAGTTTCCGTGGGTGTACGTTTAAAGCTACTGAGCCTGACATCTCTTGCGTGTACTTTTGTTTATATGACTAGTCATAACAACATAAAATGGGCTTACTTTGTGGACCGTCACATTTTATGGAATCGGGAATCCCCCGTCACCGAAAGGTGTTGTTTTTGGGTATTGAGTTTTATTATCCAAGTTTTCGGTGACGTTTTGTATATTTGGGTTTTACCCTTGATTTATGGGTTGAGTATTATGCCCCACCCGAGTTTTGGGTGTTTTGAAATATAAGGTTTAATCGTACCTTCTTAAATGGAGAGTTCAATTTATATTTGCGCTTTGAGTGAGTTTTGGGTTAAAGCTAATTTATGAAGAGGCGGTTTACATTGGTATCTTTCTTTTGTAGTAGTTTGATTTGGAAAACGTCCAAATTGGTGTTCTCCGTCTAAAATGCATATTAATGGAAAACGAGTCGTTTGCATATTCAAAGTATACCTTTTGAAAGATTATGAATTAAACTGCATTATCTATTTTCACAGACATCTTTATTTATGTTGAAAACTCTTGAGCTCACTAGGCGTTAAGCCTAACCTTTTTATTTGTCGGCATGTGCAACAGGTTCTAGTTGGGAGTTGGGTTCTAGCAGTTCTATGAAGCGTAGAGCCTTAACTAGACACTAAAGTAAGTAGTTGGTGAAATCTTCCGCAATGTTGGAGATAGTGACTATCTTTGGGGTTTTAGTAGCACCCGTTCTTATCATAGGATTTTGTATAGAATGAATGTTTGTATTGAGATTAAATCTTAATTTGTGGTTGTAGATAATTCATTTATTGATGTATTTAGAAAATTTTAAATAAGTTGTTATTTCTAGATTTGAGGGTGTTACAACAATCGTGCCAGAAATATAACCCCACATCTTCTTGCCCTACAGAAAGTTTTTCAAGACATAACTTCAATAGGAGTAATTTTTTCCATCCAAACGAACACTAATGGCTTAACACCCACAATTTCAAGTAAACTTTTAGACCCCTCTTATCTTAAAATGTCGCTCGTGCACGAAAAATAGGATTTTGGGCTTCGGTGGAGGTAGTGAGACTATGCCTGACGACTGTGACAAAGTCATTGTCGCCAAGGGCAATGTCGTTGGGGCTTGATGACCCTTGGTACGCTCGGGGCGAGAGTACCCGGCGATTGTGACATTGTCACTCTCACCGTGGCACAATCACGGAAGGCCTTATGGTCGCGGTACAGATGTCGCGAGAATGACACCGCGATAATGCCATGGGCACTATCGCCTGGCAAGGTTGCTGTCGGGGCCAGATTGCCATTAAAAACGAACTTTCAACCTTTCCCTCCTCATATCTCAACCTTAACTCTCAAGAACACTCCCTCCTCCTTCTCTCATCATTTAATCCGACCTAAGGCATTTATTATGCCATCTTTCACCCAATTTCAAGGGTTCTCATCATCAAGTTGGGATTTTGGGAGATAGCATCTAAGGGTCTTCATCTCACCATCTACTCCTTCATTTCTAAAGTTTTGGAAACAATTCTAGGTTTTCATCCAAAACCTAATTTGTGAGTTCATCTTCCTCTCTCCTACACTTTTATTCAAATTATAAATGCTCCATTTATGACTTCCTAGTGCTTTATTTCTTAAGTTTTCGGTTTGAATGATTTTGGGAAAATTAGGTCAAAATTAGGGGTTTTGGCAAAAAAATGAGATTTCGATATAAGATGTTTAGGGAACGATTTTAAATGGTTGGATATGGATATTTATGGTTGAAAACTTGTGGATCTAGGTTTTTAGAGGATTTGGCTTGAGGATTCAGATTTTTCAAAAGAGCTCAAGTTGGGGGGAAACCTAGATTTAGCCTAAATCTAGCAATGTGAGTTCGAGTTGCTTTGTGAAAACTATGTACATGCCAAAATGTGTATTTGGCAGTGAAAATGTGTTTTACTTGGTAATTATTAATATGTTGAGTATTTGACAAAATTTTCATATTTGGTAAATTGGGTTGATAAATCTCATGAAATGTCTATATTTGGGTTTTTGGATGTTTTAGCGGGTAAATATCATAAATGTGTTTCCTTGGCAACTATTTGTACAAATAAATTATATTCGATGATTTATGAATTTTTGGTGTATATAATTTTATAAACCATTTGTGAAATGCACGTTATCGTGTTATGAGGGATTTTGGAAATATAAAGGGTATGAGTTCACTTGGAAAATCGTTTTGTTCCAATCAATGACGAGTTTTGGGTTAATCATATCTTGAGGTATGTGTTTGCATAAACATGGGTTAATTACTTTCTATTGCACCTTATGATGACTTATAACAATTGGTCAATTGATTTGTTGAGCCTATGGTTTGGTTTTTGGCTTTGTTGGAGTTTATTCATGTATTTTGGAGCGTAGGTTTGCATAAATGTTGGTTGTTTACGTTTGATTTCGTTTTATGACTTTTAACAATTGGTCTTTTGATTAGTGGAGCCTATGGCTCGGTTTGGACCTTGTTGCGTCTTGGGGACGATTGTCTGACTTTGATAGCTCAAAGTAGAGCATTTAGTTATGATATGCATTTACTACATCTTATTTGAGAATTACATGTTTTGAATGTGTTAGTTCATCCGTTTGGAGTCAAGTAATGTTTTTTTACTGTAATGTAATGGATCTATAGGCACTTGAGTCTTTACGTTCAATGATTGGACGTTAGTTTCCCTCATTGTAGCATGAAATAGGCATTGGGTCTTATGGTAAGTAAGATGTGAACCTGTAGGGTCGGGCATTGTCCCATGATCGGTAAGGTGTAATCCCAATGTGCTTGTATGTTTTCTTGGAGTAGTACGGAATAGGCATCGGGCCTCATGGTAAGTAAGATGTGGACCCGTAGGGTTGGGCATTGTCCCATGAGCAGTAAGGTGTAATCCCAATGTGCTTGTATGTTTGGTGTGGATTTGGACATCTCAAAGTATAGACCTAGAGGGGTTGAATTTAAGTCTCCACGGGCAATAGATCTAGAGGGGTTGAGCTCAATATGTCTTATGAGTATAATCCATGCGTTTGGTTTTACTACGTGGTTATGTGGCCTACTTTTGTGTTCCGTCGCGTGCAATGTAATCGGGCCTCCCCCGTCACCGAAAGGTGTTGTTTTGTTCATTGAGTTTTGTTATCCATGTTTTCGGTGACGTTTGAGTATGGGTTATTATCCATGATTTGTGGTTTTGGGTATTGAACTTTACCCATGTTGTTTAGATATTTTGAATAATAGAGTTATCCACGTTTTCAGCATTTGAATATTCAAACTATCGGTTATGTTTTGGGTGGGTTTTGGGTTCTAAATTTATATTTGAAGGAACATTTTGTATCGGGGTCTTAATCACGAAAATGGTGGGTGATGAAAAAGAGGTTGCTTTCATACTTAATGCATTTCATTTTTGGAAATCGCGAATTAAATAACATTCTTAAAGTTTATTGCTTTATTTTTCTATGATGAAAACTCTTTGACTCCCTAGGCGTTAAACCTAACCTGTTTATTTGTCGGCATGTGCATCAGGTTCCGGCTGAAGATTGGTACTAGCAACCTCATGAAGAGAGGAGTAGGGGTGTTCATCGGTTGACATCCAATGGATGTGAGGGGAACCGAATCGATCCAATCATCCATTGGATGTTGGATTTTCCCAACCGAACCGATCCAATCATCCATTGGATGTTGGATTTTTCCAATCCAATAGATGATTGGATCGGTTCGGTTCCATCCATTGGATGTTCTTATTGGATATTCATTGGATCAGATTGGATATCCATTGGATATTCTTATTGGATATCCATTGGATCGGATTGGATCCATCCGACATCCAATGGATGATCAAATCGGATCCATCCAACGTGTTAATTTAATGTAATGTTCTAATTAATTACTTTTAGTTTGTGTTAAAACCAAAATAAGTGAGACTAAAAATTCAAAAACCAACACAAAACAAATTTAGATTTAAGCAAATTGCAAAAAAAAATAATTGGATGATAATTGGATGGGTAATTGGATGTTGGTCGGTTCGGCTCGGTCGGTTTTGGTCGGTTCTGGACTGCCATCCAAGAACCGACCAATCCAAATTGGATGTTGAGATTTTCAATCCGATCCGATCCAATTACAATTGGATATCCAATTATGGTCGGTCGGTTATAATTGGATCGGTCGGTTCCTATTGGATCGGTTGAATTTCTGCACACCCCTAGAGATGAGTGATAGTTTTATGCACGAGAGAGAATAGCTCGGGTGAAGTCTTTCGCACATTTGGAGATAGCAATATTTGATGGGTTTAGTAACACTCGACTTTTAATTAGTCCTCATGTAAGACTTTATTGATTTTGTTGACGGTTAATCTAGATTCGTATTTCAAGTGTGAGTTTGTCGTAAGAGATTTTATCTTTCTTTGAAGTATTATTGAAATTTTAAATTAGTTGCTCTTTCCAAATTTGAGGGTGTTACATGGAGAGAATCATCATTTCCAGCCATTGCAAATGAGAAATAAAAGGAAGGAAAAGATAATAGAGAGTATAGAGATATCGTATGCCAAAATCAATTCTCGAACAGAAACCTTAAACAAGAATCAAGACTGCTAGATCCAGAAAGAAGCGTCGAAAAGGAGTCGAACATAAACCCTAAACAAGAACACGTCGAACAGAAACCCAACAGTGCTTGGGATTAACAGTGTTTGGGAGAAGAAAAGAGATTAATCCTGCTTTGATACCATGATAACTTTAAGAGACGAAAGGAATTGTCAGAAAACGGCTAGGGTTTTCATTAGAAGAGATGAATATTGCAAAAGGTACAACAACTATATGTAAGGAGACAAGAAACCCTAAAAGTAACCAAAAACTACAAAAGTACAAAACGGCCCCTATACTATCTAACAAAGAGGTTCTGAAAACTGGAAAAAAAAACAATCTAAATGTAAAAAGGTCTGAACGATTCAAAATTAAGAACCATTAAGAGGTATTTTTTTAAAAACAAACAACCCCTTAGTCTATTAAAATATGTATTATAAATTATAAAACCATTAGAATGATATTAGATGTGACAAAAAAAATGTTCAAAATGGCGTGAGGTGTGGCGTGGCGGCGAGGCCAAGCCTCAAGCCTTAGGAGCCACGACGAAACCATGACGTTTTCAAGGCGTGCCTTATGGCGTCAAATTTCTAATTCATATAGTATTATATATAAAAACGTATTTTTTGTTGTGTTAAAAACTTATAAATAAGACATTAAAAACGTAAAGAAAAATCAAATATCTCATTACGATAATTGCGCATCAGGCCATGGCGTGCCATGGGCTTAACGTGGCGTGGCACACAAGCCTTGTTGCCATGGCGGCTATGCGGCGAGTTTTTTAGAACAGTGGACAAAAATCATTGTATTCGTTTAGTTTGTTTTTACTAAAATAAGAGACAAAAAAAAAAACAGATCCCAATTTTAATATAAAAGAACAAAGATGGAAAGGATCAAATCAAATAGTCCTAAACGTATTTTATTCAATAAAGTAACCGAATCGGTTAGGTATTTTATACGAAAGCGTGACTAAATGAGAACACACGAAGCGTATGAAGGTTTTCGTCACGTATTGAAATATAAATTGCTTACATTACATATACCATAACAGATAACGGTTTTTTGTACAAGACAATATTGAAAAATCCATCTTCAAACAATGGATTGCTTTCGCTTACTGTGGTTGGTTGCAATCGGTTTACTATTGGTTTCATGGAAACCGGTGGTGTTTGCGGTCCCATCATGTACATGGGTCAAGCCCATGTTGGCACCATGCTTGGGTTACATAAACGGTCAAGAGCCATCAAGTCTTTGTTGCTCTGCAGTCGAGAGCATCAAAGCGATGGAGAAAACCAAGTCTGATCGTGTGGCTATCTGCAATTGTGTGAAACAAGCAACGAAAATGATCACTTACAATCCGAAACGACTCCCTCTTCTACCTAAGAAATGTGGTGTCGACTTAAAATTTCCTCCCATTGGTCACGACTACGACTGCAAAAAGTAGTTCTATCTTTCTCCCATTGACGAAATGTGTATTACATATTTCTTTTTATGCATGTACACATACACACACTAAAGATGCGCAAATGAGTTAACCTGCTGTTGGATTGGTCTTGAGTCGGGCCTAACCACTCATTAACTAATCAATCATTAGGTCCTGGTTTAGACCAATCTTCAGAATAAAAATCAAACGTTGATGGTAACCGGCTGGACCAGTCCCTTAACAGATCCTATAGGCCTGGTCCACCAAGCTCGTCCACGACTATTTAATATTAACTATTTATTGTGTACTATTAACTATTAGTTTTATACTTTATAACATTATTATTAATAAATATATTAAAATCCGGCCGATCTCTTTTAACCGGTCCTTCAAGGCCTGATCCATAACCAGTCTACTAGAAAATATAATTGGTTGGACCTGACCAGTCCTATATTGACCCAACTATAATCGTTCATATTTCAGTCAAAATTAGTCCAGTCCTAGGTGAGCCATTATTAAAACATTATGAAGTCGATGATTCCCACCAAGAATTTGCCCATCTCTACACACACAAATATGAATATAGGGTCGTGTTCCAATGAGACCACTCGATTCTCGTGACACCCATGAGATCACCATGGAGATTCTTTGTGTTTTTCCTGTAAACGTTTGGTGAATTTTTTTTCGTTGTGAAGTTTTAGTATTTTACTATAAAGTTTCAATGTTTGTTATGAATATTCCGCATGATCAACTCATCCAAGGGCTTGAAAGCAGTTTAACACACAAAAATTGAGTGACCTCACATGAGCTATAGTATATTATATGTAAACACATGTATATATTTATAAACATACTAAAGGTACACATTATTTGCAGGGTCGATGAATTAAGTACGGAGGTGTTGCAGCAAGATGGATTATAGGAATAACCGAAGAACTTCCATCAATGTACTTATGAAACTAAGGTTGTATTTAAATAAATATCGTGTGTATTTCGCAAATACTATAATTATTTCTATATAGCTACTTGGTTCAGAATAAAATGCAATCTTAGTTCCTTGCTTATTGTGTCAAGTAAATCCAACTCACAATTACATATTTAATTAAAGAAATTAGGTGATCATGACATCACCTAAAATGGAGAGACAAACATGAAAAGTTTGGGCAAGTGGCTTTATTTATACATTTGAACTCAACTTGTTCATGTACATTAGAAGATGATGAATGGCGTTTTGAACCAATGTATTTGGCAAATAAACAATTGTTTTTTTTTTTATGAAATACAAAAAGAATGTTAAAGATTTGCAAATGAGTTTTTTTTTTTGGACAAAAAATGTCAACAACAATTGTTTTTTCTGCATTTACATTTCTGTAATTTGTCTAAACCGCTCATTCTTGCAAAATTATGTGTTCTAAAATCAGTATATGATGAAGAAATAAGTAGGACGAGGACTTGGAGAGATTAAAATCCTAAAGTATTTGAAATTTCATTTCATTTCAATCCTATGTAAATTTAATTTCATTTCAATCCTATGTTTGGTTTGAAGAAAAGTGTAGATTTGAAATCCCACAACCGATGGATTTAGAAATCGAAAGGGAAGTTGGTAATTCACGGGATTTCATAAGATTTGTTTGTAGCAAGACTTTAAAATATATTTAAAACAATCATTTTGTAATAATCAATTAAAAGACAATTAAATAAATCCTCTTTTATAATTTGTTTTTATCATTATCTATAAAGTCTGAATTTAATTCCAATCCAAATCTTACAAACCGAAGTTCCAAATCTTTTTATGAAATCCAAATCTCCTAAAAACATTCAGTCAAATCAAAACGCCCCTAAGGTGATTGTATGATTCGTCCCTACTTGATTGCGGGGGTGTAGCTAGTAGAGGGGATAGATGGTGCTTAGCCACCCCCAACATTCCATCTTAAATAAGTTATAATAGAGAATAGGGTTAGGATACATGCATTCCTCCCTAATTGTTAAATGCATCATACTCTATAAATTTTCTCCTCATACCCATCAACATCAAACCCCATTTTTTATAATTTCAATGCTTTTTTTACATTTTCAATGCACGATTTAACCTCATTTTGACCTAAAAAGGGTGCATATAACAACCCCTAGAGAATAATACACAAATTTCCTCCAAACTGAATGATTAAAGCTATTGTAAGTTACCTAATAATAGATCCAAGGATCAAATCCTTTTCGAGTGGTTTTCGTTTTCATTTTTATTTTATTTTATCATCAATGTTTTTTATTTATTGTTTCATCAATCAATTTTTTTTTGTTACTAAAAATCTTACGGGTATTCATGTTTTAATATTTACGGTTTATAGTTATATTTTAAATTAACAAATATTCAACTTTCTTTTAAGGGGAGGCTAATTGCACCATTTGAAATGCTAAGTGCACCCTCATAAATGAAAATCATGATACTTTTTTTTGTTTTTTGACTTTTTGTTTTCTTTTCTTTTTCTATTTTTTTTATTTGTATTTTATTTTTTATTTATTTGTATTATTTAGTTTAAAATGGTTTTTTTTCTTTTACTTTTTGGTTTTATTTAAAAATAAATAAATATTTATAAATATAAATATTACTAATTTTTTATAATTATATAATTATAAAAATAAAACATAAATATTGCGATTTAACATATAAATAGAACATAAAATAATATATATTACATTCGATTATTCTAAAATAACATTATCCGTAGTACAATTAACACGTAAAAGTTGTATGTACTTCTATATTCGCTCTGAATACGGGGTAACTCATCCAGCAGCACACAGATAAATGTAATGAAAAAAATGTCCTACAATTTGCGAAAACGAGTATCCTTCTGCCATATCTAATTTCACATAATGGTTACCATTAACGTACCCAATTGTAAAAACATGTTCAGACCACACTGGCGGAGTGGACCTAAGCGGCAAGTATGTCCCACTGCCGATCATACTTATAACGTGTAATATCACATTATATTTTGAAGCAATCAAGACACCTATTTCAGGCAAGGTCATCCAGTGTTCAAATGGTGCACCTTGATCTGATCGAAAGAAGTTTAAAGTGTTGTAAGTAATATCCCAATGTTCACCTCCAAAAACGTTGATGTACTCTGTCTTGTGTGTATCTAACTCTTCCATCAAGTTACACCGAATTGTGGGTCATGCATCTTCATGAAGACCTAGAGAGACAGCTATTGCTCGGAATTCGCAATTTCCATCACCTATCACATCATGTACCTGCTTAATGTAAGGGTGAAACAATGTTGGAAATTGATTGACGGGTCAACATGAGTTGCAACAGACGGATCAACATGAGTTGCAAATGAGGGATAAACATGAGTTTTTCTGAAAAGTTTATCCTTCAACGAGGGCCGTCCACGAGTAGTCTTGTTAACAACAGGTTCACGAACTCATGTTTTTGATGCACTGGCTATCTCTTTTATCTTCCTCAGAAAAATGAACTTACCAAATCTCGATTGCTTGTTAAATTCCTCAGTAAACATTTGGACTTCAGTTTCACAACCTATGTCATCATCTTGTAAAGATTGGCACGGTGATAAATCAAGTGTCGTCCAAAATACATCAATTGAATCAATTGGGATATGATGACCTTTGTTCAAGTATTGCATTTGTTCGTGCGCACATGGCAACCCACCAAGGATAATTTACTCAATCAAATAAAAATTATTTTAAGATCAACCATGGAAGGGACATTTGACTAACATAAAGAAAAATACATTTTACAAAGTTATAATAAAATCAAAAGTTACAAATTTATAAAATTTATAAAATCAAAACACACACACACACACACACACACACACATATATATATATATATATATATATATATATATATATATATATATAGGGAGAGGTTCATTAAAATGGTAAATGTATGAGAAATAGAGAAGTAATCTTTAGTCATTCATCTGGTCAACATTTGTGGCTTTGACCGCGAAACACCGGATAATTCCTTGCATGGTCTATAGAAGGTAGAGGGGTAGTTTCGTAAAATACGCGGGATGAGTTCATATATGAACCTATATGATTCACATATGAACTATACGTTCATATGTGAATCGGTTAATTAGTTCATATATGAATCTGTTAATTAGTTCAACTGATTCATATATGAACTTACAGTTAATTAGTTCATATGTGAATCAGTTAATTATTTCATATATGAATCACAAAGGTTCATATATGAACCAGTTAAAAGAGTTCAGATGTGAATTACATTGATTCACATATGAATATATAATTCATATGTGAATTATACAGGTTCATATATGAACACAGCTCGTGTATTTTGTAAAAATTACGAAAGTGTCATTCTATTTTTGGAATAGCCGCAACTTTTGACCAGTCAAAGCCGGAATATTTGACCAGTCAAATCCGATCTTGACCGTATGAATGGCTAGGATTACTTCTCTATTTCTCATATATTTATCATTTCTCAAATGAACCTAAGACTATATATATATATAGGGTGAGGTTCACGTGAGACCAAACTGTTTTCGTGAGACCGCATGAGACCAAGCCTTAAAACATGAAACTTCACACTGAAACACTGTGAAGGTAAAAAACATTCGAACCTTCATAATGTAATCATACTATGAAGGTAAAAAAACCTAAACCAAGTTAAAAAAAATCAAACCTTCACAGATAAAAGACTGTAAAGGTATATCCGAACCTTCACAGTGAAGACGCTGTGAAGGTAAAAAAAACGAACATTCACAGCGAAAAACACCGTGAACGTAACATTTACGGTGTTTTCCCTATGAAAAGTTCGATTTTTTTTTACCTTCACAGTTTTTTGGTGTGAAGTTTCATACTTTAAAGCTTGGTCTCACCGGTCTCACGGAAACTGTTTGGTCTCACGCGAACTTAAGTCTATATATATATATATGTAAAGTGAAATGACATATGATTCATTAAAAATAATTGTCACAAATCTAGATGCATTCAACACCGATTCAAATGGTGCAAATAGCATGGCCCTTCTTTTAATTGCTTAGAGATGGTTTTTGAGGGATTTGGATTTTGCAGAAAGATTTGAAATCTTCAGTTTGTAAGATTTGGATTAGAATTATATTCATACCTTGTAGATAATAGAAAAACAATAATACAAATTAAGTTCATTGCGTTTACATCTCTAAACCCCCTAAATTAGAATTCTGAATCCGCCCCTACTTGATTAACAACAATGTCATCAACAAGCACCAAACCAAACTTACAAACAAGATGCATTATAATCCAATAAAAAGCATCTATATGATTATATGAACATAACTACATGTTGATCCTAGAACTAAGTATATATTAAATATATCAAACATGTGTGTCAAAGTACAGTTAATTAATTTTGTGCAAAATGTCTGATAACCTACTTTGTTGTTCATGAGCAACTTGAAGTTGATGGCTTAAATTTTTGGACTCGTGATGACTACTCTTGTTACACATACATGTACTGAATGCATGAAAATTCCTAATTGTTTGATCCGTTTAAGGTCAAAGTTGAAAATCAACTCGACTATGAAATAAAGGTAATGAGATCGGAAATAGGTGGAGAATATTATGGTTGATAACCTTTGGTTAAGCTATGTAATTTACATGGAATAGTTAACAATTCACCATGTTAAGGAATCTTGGTGTTGTAGGAAAACAAAATGGAAATGATGTGAAGTATGATTGCAAATTCTTGTTTACCAAAGTATGGATCTAGAATTCTAGACACTAAAAATTGGTGTACATAACCTTAACCAGGTTCTATAAAAGAATGCGTCCCTAAAACACCATGGGGGATGGGCAAATCAGAGGCTTAATTAGACTATAGGGTCATTAGTTGCTAGTTAGTAGTTTATTCGTTCTCTCAAATGGTCGAGGGGGTATTGATTTTACTCGTCATCCTATACTACAAGAATAGTAGAACTTAGACATGTTGAAGTTCTTAAGAACGACAATTTCATTGGGAAACAGTGGTTTGCATATAGCAAACCCCGAACCTAAATGAGGATGACACCTAAACAAAACATCAAAGGCCATTTTGCTAATTTTGATCCGCAATCAGAATACAACATCTGTTAGGAAAAATTGTGTGTCTTCACAAAATTACAATGCTAGCAAAATGATTTCTAAGGTCCCAAACGAGTAGAAATTCAAGTGCACAATTAACCCAACAATAAATGCGGATAACAATAATCTAGATGTTGCACAATAATTCTCTAATGTATAATTATAAACCAACGAAATATAGATAATAACAAATACGTTATCATCTATAATTATAGCAAGTTCAAAACAAATAACACCAAGATTTAACGTGGTTCCACTATCGGTGTGATAGTGTACATCCACCAAAGAGAGAGAGAGAGAGAGAGAGCAAGAATATTATTATCAACCGGGAGAGATTACAACGTGTTTACGTGTTGGGAACTGAAGAATTGCTAAGTACAGTTAATGCTGCTAGCAGAACCTGATTACTACTTCTGAGGTTAATGCTGCAAGTTGAAGTTAATGCTGCTGATACAACTTAATGCTGCTCATCAAGATTAGTACTGCTAGAACAAAGTTAATACTGCTGAGCATAGTTAGTACTGCTGAACTTAATACTGCTCAGAGTATTAATGTTGCTGAAGAATTAATGCTGCTTATGAGATGAAGATTATATGGCAAGGATGACAGCTGGATTGAAGATATTCATGGAAGCTTGGAGATAATGATGGAAGATTATAATGAAGATCTTTTATTATTTTGTAATTATCTTTTATCTTCAGTATATGTATAGAATAAGTTTGTTTCTTTAGTAGTAACAATAATTCTGAGTTTTAGCTTTCATAGAGAGAATCAACCTCAAGGTTAGAACCCTAATTCTAGAGAAGTAGAATTCGTATTGGTGAGTCTGTTCATCAATATTGAGGTTGTGTGTAAAAGCTTGTGACTTTCAATCATTCAATAAGAGTTTGCAAGTTGTTCATCAGATTTACTGTTTGTTTATTGTTTCATTGAATATCAAAGTGTTATTCAACAAACTTCTTTGATATTGTTTTCTGAGAGTTTATTCTTGTTTAGAATTGAGATCCTGACAAGTGGTATCAGAGCTTGTATTCTCAGAAATCTTATTCATCATGGAAAACGTTGTTGAATCAAACAGTACCCTGGTCTCAAAGGTCCCAATGCTTAGATCCAATGAATTCGGCATGTGGAAGATTAGAATAAAGCAATACATTCTTCTCACTGATTACTCTATGTGGGACATCATTGAGAATGGCCCATCTGATGCAGGAAAGATTGGTACAGATGGAAAGAGAACTCCACCAAAGACAGATGCAGAAAGAAAGACAAGGCAAACAGAGATGAAAGCCTTGAGCACTCTGCTCTTGGCCATTCCCAATGAATATCAACACCAATTCTGCAGTTGCACTGATGCACAGATGCTCTGGAATGCTCTAGAGAAGAGATTCTCAGGTACCAAAAGTACCAAGAGAAATCAGAAGGCTATACTGAAGCAACAATATGAGAACTTTATGTCAACCAAGAATGAGTCCATGACTCAAACTTTTGACAGGTTTAACAAGCTAATTGGTGAACTAGCTACAGTTGGAGTACAAATTGATCAAGATGATCTAAACAGGAAGTTCTTAAGGTCCCTGGGTGATGAATGAACCATGTATACTGTCTCTTTCAGACAGAATGATCAACTGGAAGAAAAGGAACTTGATGATCTATACAATGATCTGAGAGTTTTTGAATCTGAGGTAGAGGCTAAGAAGAAGCCTTCTGGGTATGTTCACAATGCTGCACTCCTATCAGCATCAATTGATTCTACTTCCAACCCTGAATCAGTTAGTGCTGCTAATGGAACAAATCAAGAGAAAGGCACTGAATCTGTGTTTGAAGCCTTTCTGTCCAGTCATGGAAATTCTTCTCTAATAAATGATGACTTGGAACAACTCCATCCAGATGATCTTGAAGAGATGGACATTAAATGGCAGATGGCCATGCTCTCTATGAGAGTAAAGAAGTTCATCAAGAGAACTGGGAGGAACAACTTCTCCCAAAGAAGAGAAGATGGAGCAGGTTTTGACAAATCAAAGGTGGAATGTTATAAATGTCATCAAAAGGGACACTTTGCTAGGGAATCCAGAAGTGGAGTGTCTCACAACAACAACCACCAACAAGCACAGTCTGGAAGCTTCAATAATAACAGAAACTCTGCACAAGCCCTAGTCTCTCAACAAGGTATGGGGTTTGATTGGAGTGATCAAGCAGAAGAGGCTATCCAAAACCAAGCTCTAATGGCAGAGGTGTCTGATCTCCCAACAGAGGTAACTTCTAATCTTTGTTCTCAAAATTGCATTAACACTGTTAAAAGGTACAGGAATCACAACCAGAACATGAGTGATGACCTTAAGAGATTAGAAAAGGACATAAAAGATTATGTGAGGATTGTTGAGAGGTTTGAAGATCAGATTAAGAGTTTTCAAGCCAATGAGCTTCAACATTCATATGACACAAACTACTGGAAGTGGGAGAAGAATGACCTAGAACTCCAACTAACCAAATCTAAAGAGGAGAGTGATAAGTTAAGAGGAGAGTTAGCTAAAGTCAAGTTAGATGTAGAAAAGTTTTCCAATGCTTCTAAAGCAATGGACTCTTTACTACAAACTCAGATTCATGATAAAATGAGAAGAGGAATAGGGTATAATACCACACCACCACCCTACAACAACAACTACATCCCTCCTAGTTCAGACTTGTTAGAGACAAAGGATAGGAAGGACCTGCCTGAGGGAGCCACTGAGATAGATCCCTTAGATGAAGTAGTTGTTGAGGATAAAACTGAGAGAGAAACTGTCAAGAATAAGGACAACACTGTGAGTGGTGAGATTCCTATAGAAAACCACATAATTACCAATGAGGGATGTGGAAAGCATTGGATCAAGTCAAATGAGATAGAGAAGACTGAGGGAAAGACCAAGAAGGTTCATTATAAACAGACCACTGTTGTGAACCCTATCCCTTGCAACAAGTGTGCATGCAATAAATTTGAGCCCCAAAAACATGATAAAAAGATGGGTAATCAGAGAAACTGGAATAATATGTGGGCACAAAAACAAGGGATTGATCTGAGTAAAATCAAAAGACCAAAACCCTGTTTTATTTGTGGAAAGCTTAATCACATTGCCATATACTGCTATTTCAATCCCATGAACCAAAGGCTGAACTTTCAGAGACCTACTCAAAAACCCTTTGGTCATAAGAAGAAAGAAAAGAACCATGTGGCTAAGAAAGTTGTTAAATCTAAAAGCCACATAAAGAAAAAGAATGTGGAAGACAGTGTCAAGATCTGGATACCTAAAAGCACTAAAGTTGTTAGTACTGCTACCACAAATAGTGCTGCTGACAGTGATAGTGCTGCTAGAAGCAATAATACTGCTACCAATGTTAGTGCTGCTAACATTGTTAGTACTTCTGCAAATGTTAATACTGCTAACTCTGTTAGTACTGCCAACAAGGTTAATACTGCCAAACATATTAGTACTGCTAACTTTGTTAGTACTTATAAAGATAGTGTTGCTTCAAGTGTTAGTGCTTCTAGACCAATAATCTTGACAAAGTACTCAAATAATAAGTGTTCTGATTTCAAAAACCTCATCAAAAAGGAATGTAAGTATTTTGATGAGAAAGGGAGACCCAAGACCACTTTGGCTTGGGTTCCCAATCAATACTAATTGTCTAATCTTATGTGCAGGGCAACCAACAGCTCAAGGGGAAGAGCATCTGGCATGTTGATAGTGGTTGCTCTAGGCACATGACAGGGAACATGTCATGCCTCAAGAATTTCAAGAAAATTGATGGTGGACATGTTGCCTTTGGTAATACACCAGATGGAGGTAAGATAAGTGGTAAGGGGATGTAACCAAAGGTAAAATGACCTTTGAAGATGTATTCTATGTTGAGCAATTAAGGTACAACCTGTTAAGTGTATCACAGGTTTGTGACAAACAACATAGTATATTATTTACAGATTCTGAATGTATTATCCTTGCTCCTGGATTCAAGGTAGTTGATGAAAAGATGATACTACTAAGAACCCCCAGAAAGGATAATGTATACTGTTTGGATATGGAAAGTGTTTCATCTGATTCATCCTTAAATTGTCTTGTTTCAAAAGCTTCTCTGGATGAATCATCACTATGGCACAGAAGGATGTGTCACATGAACTTTAAAACAATAAATAAGCTTGTTAAAAACAACCTTGTAAGAGGTTTTCCTTCTAAAGTATATTCATGTGATGATCATTGTGTTGCTTGTCTCAAAGGCAAACAACACAAAACTTCTCATAAGTCCAAAGAGGTGAACACAATCTCTAATTCTCTTCATTTATTGCATATGGATCTGTTTGGCCCTACAAATGTTATGAGTATTGGTAAGAAGTCATACTGCCTAGTTATTGTTGATGATTACTCTAGATTTACTTGGGTATATTTTCTAAGGACTAAGGATGAGACAAGTGGACTAATCAAATCCTTTGTTCTAAGAATTGAAAACCAAACAAATCAAAAAGTAAAAGTCATTAGGTCAGACAATGGTACTGAATTTAAAAATCATGACCTAAACACCTTTTGTGAGGAAAAAGGAATTGAGAGGCAATACAGTGCTCCTAGGACTCCACAACAAAATGGTGTTGCTGAGAGAAGGAATAGGACACTGATTGAGGCTGCTAGATCTCTGTTAGCTGATTCTAAACTCCCAATAACTTTCTAGGCAGAAGCAGTTAATACTGTTTGCTATGTCCAAAACAGAGTACTAGTAGTCAAGCCTAAGAACAAGACACCTTATGAGCTTTTTAATAAAAGAAAACCCTTTATTGGATTTTCCAAACCTTTTGGGTGTCCTTGTACTATTCTCAATACTAAATCTCACTTGTGAAAGTTTGATAGCAAGGCAGATAATGGTTTCCTTGTTGGTTACTCATCTCAGAGCAAGGCTTACAGAGTTTTTAATACTTCTTCTAGAATAATTGAGGAAAGTGACAATGTCAAATGCAATGAGAACACACCAAATCCTATTGGGTCTGGTCCTCAGTGGTTGTTTGACATTGATTCACTAACTACCTCTTTTGGTTTCAGTAGTGATGATTATGCAGGTTCAGGAAGTGGAGGATCAGGGGACACACAAGTTCAAGACATTATTCCTCAGTCTGTGATCTTTCCTATACCTACAAAAGAACCTGTTGAATTCTGTGAAAAAGAAACTATAACTGAGCCAATACAGAGGGAAGAAGAAAGAAGAGAAGAGGAGTCTTCAGTGCATAAAGAGCTTGAGGTAGCTGAGGTGATCCCCTCAGCTGACTTAAATGATTCCAATCTAGAGGTGGGAATCCATGAAGAACCTAGTCTTCAGACTAGAACTCAAAAGAATCATCCTCCAGAGCTGATCATAGGAGACATCTCTTCTCCTATGATAACAAGGAATCAAAGCAGGCTTCAAGAGCTGCATGATCAACAACACACAGTACTCTCCTGCTTTCTGTCCCAGATTGAGCCTAAGAAGGCCAATGATGCAATGAAAGACTCAAGTTGGATAGAAGCCATGCAAGAAGAGTTACTTCAATTCAAACTACAGGATGTTTGGGACTTGGTGGACCTTCCAAAAGGTCATAGAGCTATTGGCACCAAGTAGATCTTCAGGAATAAAAAGGATGAGAGAGGAATTGTGATCAGGAACAAAGCAAGACTTGTGGCTCAAGGGTACACTCAAGAAGAGGGCATAGATTATGATGAAGTGTTTGCTCCAGTGGCAAGGGTAGAGGCAATTAGGCTGTTCCTAGCCTATGCCTCATACATGAAGTTCAAGGTCTATCAAATGGATGTAAAGAGTGTCTTTCTATATGGTACAATTGATGAAGAAGTATATGTATGTCAGCCACCTGGTTTTGAAAATCCTACATATCCTGACAGAGTATACAAGCTGAAGAAAGCACTCTATGGTCTACATCAAGCCCCAAGAGCATGGTATGACACTCTGTCTACCTATCTCTTGGAAAATGGGTTTGAAAGGGGCATAATTGACAAGACCCTTTTCATTAAAAGAAGTAAGAAGGACATCCTACTAGTTCAGATCTATGTGGATGATATCATTTTTGGATCCACAAAAGATCAGATGTGTAGAGACTTTGAAGAGTTGATGCACAAGAGCTTTAAAATGAGTTCAATGGGTGAACTTAACTTCTTCCTTGGACTTCAGGTGAAACAGCAGACAGATGGAATCTTCATTAGTCAATCAAAATATGTGCAAGACATCCTGGATAAATATGGTTTAAAAGACTCAAAGCCAGCAAGCACACCAATGGAAACTCACAAACAGATCACTGTTGATCTTGAGGGGGAGGATGTTGATGTCCATCTATATAGATCAATGATTGGATCTCTAATGTATCTCACATCCTCAAGACCAGATATCATGTTTCCAGTATGTGTATGTGCCAGATTCCAAGTCAAGCCAAAACAATCACATCTTCAAGTTGTGAAGAGGATTTTCAGATACTTAAGAGGGCAACCTAGATTAGGTCTTTGGTATCCATATGAATCTTCATTCGACTTGATTGCATATTCAGATAGTGACTTGGGTGGTGCGAACATGGACAGAAAGTCTACTTCAGGGGGATGTCAACTTTTGGGTGCAAGACTAGTATCTTGGCAGTGCAAGAAACAAACCACGGTGTCCTTATCAACAACAGAAGTTGAGTATATTGCTGCTGCAAGTTGCTGCTCTCAGGTTCTATGGATTCAGAATCAGATGCTGGACTATGGGGTAACATTTCTTCACACTCCAATCTTTATTGACAATAGCAGTGTTATAAGCATTGTTAACAATCCAGTCAAGCACTCCAAAACAAAGCACATTGAGATCAGGTATCACTTTATCAGAGATTGCAATGAAAAGAAGCTCATTCAAGTTGCCAAAGTTCATACTGACAACCAGTTTGCAGATCTATACACTAAAGCTTTTGATGTGGGTAGATTCACTTTCTTGGTCTCAAGTGTGGGCATGATCAACTCTGAATGAGCTCATGTTTTTAAAAAGTGTTCCTATACCTGCTATTTTGGTTATTTGTGTACTGCTAATCATCTGTCACAGGAAGTTATTGCCTTGATCAGACCTTCATAAGCTTCAAAAAGAGTAAGTATAGTTAATACTGCCAGTGCAGTTTTAATACTGCCAGTGCAGTTTTAATACTGCCAGTGCACAGTTAATACTGCTAGTGGTTAATACTGCTCTCAGTTAATACTGCTAGTTAGTTAATACTGCTCGTGGTTAATACTGCTCTCAGTTAATACTGCTAGTTAGTTAATACTGCTCGTGGTTAATACTGCTCTCAGTTAATACTGCTAGGTAATTAATACTGCTCTAGGTTAATACTGCTTATGTCCCATACACTATAAATACCCTTTGCCCGCCTAAAAGTTCACAACGACTCTTTGAATACTGTTCACTTTCTCTCTAACCCTTTTCTCTCAAGTACCAAGTATTTCAGGCAAGAACATTCAAGTTCAATGGCATCCATGGCATTCATCGACGAGCACAATGAAATCGCGATGCTACAAAAGCCAAAGCAAGCTGCAGGATTTCATCAGATTGTGGATTTTCTGAAGTCTAGCCACATTGCCCATGCTCTAACTGTGTCACCAACAATATACATAGAGCATCAAAGGCAATTCTGGGCAAATGCCACCATAGTCACAGAGAATGGTGTGCAGATTCTGACAACAAGGGTGTGTGACAAACCCTTGTCAGTTACTAAAGAGGTGATACGCATCCGTCTACGTCTAGACGATGCTGAAGGTATTACTTCTCTTCCTAATGAGGACTTGTTCTCCAATTTATCAAGAATGGGGTATGGAGGCCAATTGGGTGGTTTTAAATTCTCAAAAGCAAAATTTTATACCCAATGGCGTTTTCTTGTTCATACCCTTATGCACTGCATTTCCAAAAAGACTACTGGATGGAGTGAGTTTAGCAGCACCATTGCTTATGCTTTGGTCTGCTTGGCCACTGCCAGAAAGTACAATTTTTCTAGAATGATTTTCAGTGATCTTGTCTCAAACTTGGGAAGCAAAAAGAGCTTTTATATGTACCCCAGGTTTGTACAAGAAGTTATAACCCACGAATTGACGGATATGCCTCACTTTGATGAGGTATATGTATCAAAAATTCCCAAAGGTAAGGTCTTTTCAAACATGAAGAGATCCCCTATGGACTCGAAAGGAGTTGACACCCCATTGTTCTCTACAATGATGGTGGTGTCCCACACTGAAGAAGGTATGGCAGCAGGGTCAAGGCCCTCATCAGACCATCCCACTGCTAGCCAATCCCAACATTCCCACTCTATATCTATCCCACAGTCTCTAATTCATAAGCCAATTTCCCTTATCACTCAAACTTATACAAGGAAAAAGGTAAAGAAGGCTCCTTCCCTTCTTGAACCATCACCCACAGAGCCTTTAATCCCTCTAAGGGAGAATTCTCCTTTAGAGAATATCTACAGGGAAACCACAGGCGTGTCTCCCAACCCCAAGGAGGTGCTCACTGAGGAGATGGTTGAGCATATGGGTGAGCAGACTGCCACTACTCCTGCTAACACAGAGGAGGACAGTAGTAACATAAATAAGACCTCCCCCATGGCAACTTTGAATGAGCAATCATTCAAAGGTCCCAGGTGCCAAGAAACCAAGGGGGTGGATAGTGTTTCTGCTAGGCAGAAGACTTCCACTACTAAAAGATCCAATGATCCTTCAAAAGGGGGTAACACTCCTAGAGAAGGTGAGGACAGATATAACTATTTTGAATTGATGGAAACCATGGGAAACATCAACATGGATGTGATCAAACAAGGCAAAGATATAGAAGAGATGAAAATGATAGTTCTGTCACAACAAGAACAGATTGTCAACCTGAAGCAAATGGTGAAGAAATTGATTCTGCAAAAGAAGAAGAAACAATTTGTACTAAGGAGGAAACCAGTGCCTGATGCTCCCAAAAAGGGGGAGTCAGAAGCAGATGTCAATATGGAAGATGCCAAAGCTAAGGGGGAGCAAGAGAAAGTTGAGTTTGAGGGGGAGCAAATAACTGCAGAAAATGTTGTACAAGAAGCAGTAACAGAATCAATAGCAGCAGAAACAGTTAATGTTGCTCAAGCAAATAAAGAAGCAGAAACTGTTAATGCTGCTGAACTGAAAGAAGCAGCAGAAATGGTGAAAGAAGTGTTAAGTGATCTTCAGAGCAGAAATTTGGAAGAACTTGAGACAGCTTAAGCATTAATCAAATCCAAGCATGATACTCCCAAGGTCACTTCAAAGGCCAAAGGAGTTGTCATCAAAGAAAATGTTGAAGTTGTCAAGAAAGTCAGTGTTGATAAAGCAAAAAGCAAGGACAAAGGCAAAGCTAAGATGGTGGAATCTGATCAACCAATCAAAAAGCAAAGGTTGGTTGAGTCAGATGAAGCTTTGGCCAGAAAGATACAAGCAAATATTGAGCAAGAAGAAAGAGTCCAAGTTGAGAAAGACATGGAAATGGCTAAGGCTTTAGCTGTAGAATTGAATAAAATTATCAACAAAGCCTGGCAACTGAAACAACTCAGAAGAAAGCTGCAACCCTTAAGAAATCTGTGGTGGTCAAGAAAGCTGCAAAGAAGAGACAACCCTCAAAGACTTTCCTTGGTACTCAAGAGAGAAACAAGATGATAACTTTTCTCAAGGGTGCTGTAGGAGTCAGAAATGAGAGGTTCTCCAAGATGACATTTGAGCAGATCAAAGAGCTATATAATTCTGAAATGGCCAAGCTTCAAGGGAATGAAACTGCCAGGGTGGAGATGAAGAAGAGAATGAAAGAAAGCAATTATTTCATGCTAGAAAAACCTTTTCCAGATGAGCAAGAAACACCACCAAAGAAAGAAGTCACTATTGGTGAAAGTCTAAGGACTTTAAAAAGAACAAAGATGATGGCAAGGAGAAAGATAATCAAGAAGCCTAGAATAACTGAAGGAGAGGCTGAGAAGGTTGCTGAAGAAGAAGAAGGGGCACCTGAGCCATCTGAACAGAAAGAGCCTTCAAGCACTGATGATGTAAAGATGTACATGGTAGTGATGGACAAAGTGCCTGAACCAATTTCAGCTGAACCTGTTGGTGTTAAGCCTCCTGAAGTTATTCACTGGGATACATTGATAGTGGATGGAAAGGAATACATCAGGCTCAAGAGGAAGGATGAAAAGTATGAGGTATTCAACACTTGGGCAAAGATTGTCAGAACATGCTCCAGGTCTGATATAGAAGAAATGTTTCAAATAGGGATGAAGTTGTATGCAGATCAGTTAAAAGCTCCAGGGATTTCAATTACAAAACTGGTGATGGAGTATCTGTGTATGATGTTCAAACCTGAAGAAGTGGAGCATGTGATAAGAAATGTGTTTCAAACAGTCAACAATTGGACTCTATATGAAACTAGTGGAGTATATGCAGTGACTTTAGATAGAAATCACATAGAATACTTCCTAGTGGATAGAGTATACAATCATAGCAGACTGAAGCTTCATGCAATGTTGAAGAAGAAGCTTGTATGTGTTGAAAACTCAGAAATGGCAAAGTATCTGATTCAGAGAATGATCAATCAAAGTCTGGGGCTAAATGTTGATACAGGGATCTGAAGAATGGTATTTTGGGAGCATCTGAAGAACTTGACTTCTCTTCCTAAAAGTCAAGTTAGGGGGAGATTGTTGGGAACTGAAGAATTGCTAAGTACAGTTAATGCTGCTAGCAGAACCTGATTACTACTTCTGAGGTTAATGCTGCAAGTTGAAGTTAATGTTGCTGATACAACTTAATGTTGCTCATCAAGATTAGTACTGCTAGAACAAAGTTAATACTGCTGAGCATAGTTAGTACTGCTGAACTTAATACTGCTCAGAGTATTAATGCTGCTGAAGAATTAATGCTGCTTATGAGATGAAGATTATATGGCAAGGATGACAGCTGGATTGAAGATATTCATGGAAGCTTGGAGATAATGATGGAAGATTATAATGAAGATCTTTTATTATTTTGTAATTATCTTTTATCTTCAGTATATGTATAGAATAAGTTTGTTTCTTTAGTAGTAACAATAATTCTTAGTTTTAGCTTTCATAGAGAGAATCAACCTCAAGGTTAGAACCCTAATTCTAGAGAAGTAGAATTCGTATTGGTGAGTCTGTTCATCAATATTGAGGTTGTGTGTAAAAGCTTGTGACTTTCAATCATTCAATAAGAGTTTGCAAGTTGTTCATCAGATTTACTGTTTGTTTACTGTTTCATTGAATATCAAAGTGTTATTCAACAAACTTCTTTGATATTGTTTTCTGAGAGTTTATTCTTGTTTAGAATTGAGATCCTGACATTACGAGATCCTTGGTTCAACAAATCAGCTACCTAAAAGTTTCCTCTAAACAAATATATATGTGAATATATATTGTTAAACAAATGGAAACTCAAAAACAAAGGAAGAAAAGAATACTGGATGCTTAGTTTTTGCATGCTTTCTACGTCCACCATGCATCACTATTTATATATGGAAAGGTTGAGAGTATGGACAAAACTAGGTTAGAGGTTGACTTCAAGAATTAGCCTTAGGTGAGATTTACAAGAAAGAAAATAGATTTAAAAAAAAAGCCTCCTAAAAAAGAAAGTCACCTAACAAGACAAAAGCCAAAACAACTCTTCCAAGATATATGGTTCAAATTAAACCACATATTCAAGCATCAAGCACTTGTACATAGTGATTGGTGAATTGCACAACAACAATAAAACTTATCTGATTTAAGTTTTTCAACACTCCACCATGATGTGCAAATCACCCGACGAAACCAAAGCACAGACCAATCCCCCGAACACGAACAAATAGCTGATAGAGATTGACACGAGGTAACATAATGCATTTTTGACCGTGACGAGCTTCGGCTCGGCCATCACCCGTCAAAGCCAAAAGCAAAAATCCTCAAGTGTGTAATCTCAACAAAACAAACGAGTTAAGCAACTCCAAAACACGTACCAAGTAGTAACTCCCCAAAGATGTCGTTATGTCACCTGTGGTTATACCTTCTCTCTCTCTCGAGCAAAGTGTCCAATGGCACTAACACAAACGGAGCTGGATCAAGTTTGAGCAATGCTCAAACTTAGCTGGCGGTAAAGACTTAGTGAACATATCAGCGGCATTATCGTCTGTCAGGACTTTCTTCAAATAGACGATCTTTGCTTCATGTAATCTCACAAGATATGCATCACGTACATTTATGTGATTCGTCCGGGAACTAAAAGCCAAATTAGTAGCCAAATGGATGGCACTCTGATTATCGCAGAAAATGCGCACGGAAGGTTGCTCGAAGCCTAAGCCATTCATCAATTCTTTTAAATGGACCGCTTCCTTTGCAGACTTAACTGCCGCAACAAGTTCGACTTCTGTGGTCGACAATGCAACAATGGACTGTAACCGTGATCTCCAACTGACGGTTGTTCCACCTAATATAAATACATAACCGGATGTGGATCTCCAACCAACTCGATCACCTGCATAGTCAGAATCACAAAATCCAACAATTTCACAGTCATTGTGCAAACCAAATATAAGACTATGTGTCTCGGTTCCCTTCAACAATCGGAACGCCGTTTTAACGACTGCCCAATGCGATCGACCCGGATTCACGAGAAACCGACTCACCACTCCGACACAATGTGTGAGATCGGGACGAGTACACACCATGGCGTCAATGAGACTCCCGACCGCACTAGCATATGGAACCTTTGACATTTCGGCCTTTCCTTTGTCGTCCTTCGGACAATCTTCACTTGTAATCTTGATGTGCTTCGGTAGCGGAGTGCTAGACGTCTTGGCACCATCAAGATTGAATCGCTTCAATATCTTTTGGATATACGCCCGCTGTGTCAATCTAAGTGTTCAGGACTTTCTGTCCCGCACGATTTCCATGCCCAAAATCTTCTGCGCCGCCCCAAGATCTTTCATTTCAAATTCCGACTTCAACTTATCTTTCAGAAGTTCGATCTCTGACCGGTCCCTGCAGGCTATAAGCATGTCATCTACATAAAGAAGTAAGTAAGTGAAAACACCACCGCGTTGTCTATGATAGACACAAGCGTCATTTTCACTTAGCTCAAATCCCAGATTGAGCATAAACAAATCAAACTTCTTATACCACTGACGAGGCGATTGTTTAAGTCCATAGAGGGACTTCTTGAGTTTACATACAAATTCTGGTTTGCTTTCGGAAACGAAACCATCAGGTTGCTTCATATAGATAGTTTCCTCCAAGTCTCCGTGTAGGAAGGTGGTCTTCACATCTAACTGTTCTAGCTCCAAATCGTGAATATCTACGATTGCTAAAAGAACACGAATAGATTTATGACATACAACGGGAGCAAAAATATCGTCATACTCGATACATTTCCGTTGTGCAAAGCCTTTAGCAACGAGGCGAGCCTTGTACCGATTGTCATATTTGACTTTGAAAACCCACCTGCAACCAATAACACGGCTGCCATTCGGCAATTGACATAAGTCCCAAGTGTTGTTCTTCGAGAGAGCTTCCATCTCTTCTTGCATGGCTCCAAGCCATTTCGAACTGTGGGTTGAGGCCAACACCTCCTTTATATCAAGCGGCTCATCTTGCCCTACATGCAAAGCAAACTCCAGCTGATTTGTAAAACTCATGTTAGCAAAATCCCAATCTCCATACCTGTTAGGCGGACGAATAGTTCTTTGACTATGCCTGGTAGGTGCAATAATTGGGATTGTATCGCCATCGTCTCCACCATCATTCAGAATCTCTTCTTCGGAATCACTAGTAGAAGTCACTAGATGAATGACTTCTTCAACATTAACGGATGATTCTGAGCTAATATAAGGAGTGGATGAACTGGGAATACAAGGTCTGTCTATTGTCTCCACATCATCGGCAGTAGGAGCAACAGTAGTAGTGACTTCCGGATCTTGAGAGGACTGAGGATCCTGTCACTTCAACATGATTGATTCATCAAATGTGACATGTCGAGAATGAATCACTTTACGAGTCAAGGGGTTCCAGATTCGGTAACCCTTTATACCATCTGTATAGCCGAGCAAGAATCCTTTAGTGGCTTTAGGATTCAACTTGTCCTGGCCTGAAACATGAAAATAAACAGGACAACCAAATACACGTATGTATTTCAGACAGATGTTTCTTTTACCTCTCCAAACCTCTTCCGGAATCTTTCCCCCGATGGCGGAACAAGGTAACCTATTAATGATGTGCACTGCAGTGTAAAGTGCTTCGACCCAGAAAGATTTGCGGAATCCCGATGTCGGCAACATACATCGGACCTTTTCAAGCAAAGTCATATTCATCCGCTCGGCAACCCCATTAGATTGAGGGTCGCTAGGTGTGGTGTAGCGACGGTGGATGCCTTTACGTGAACAAAAGTCTTTGAAGTTACCGCTAGTAAATTCTCCACCGTTGTCAGATCTCATCACTTTCAACTTCTTGCCAGTCTCGACCTCTACTCGTGCCAACCAAATCTTGGCAACCAAATCTTGAACGTATCGAAGACATCTGACTTTAACTTCAACACATACACCCAAAGCTTATGTGAGAAATCATCAATAAACGAAACAAAGTATTTACCTCCACTGAGGGATGGAGTACTGGATGGTCCCCAGACGTCTGTATGAACATAATCAATTATTCCTTTAGTGTTGTGTTTTCCAACACCAAAAGAAACACGCGTCTGTTTTCCTTTGACACATCCCGAACAAAACTCCAGGCTAGTAGGTACGACGACTTTAATGAGTTTTCGCTTCCGCAAAATCTCCAAGTTCTTCTCGGATATGTGGCCCAAACGAAGATGCCATAAGCGAACAACATCGAGATTCTTTGAGCTTTCGGCCACACACGATTCAGAAGAAATAGTTTCGCCAATCAAGTGGAAAAGATTATTTTCCGCCTGTTCGCCTTTCATTACAATAATACTCCCTCGGGAGATGCTCAAACTCCCGTTGTCAATCCGAATCTTGCAACCCAGTTTGGACAGCTGTCCAACAAAGATCAAGGAACGAGTCATGGATGGAACAAACTTGACATTATTCAATTTCCGAATACACCCATCGAACATCTTGATCTGCACGGTACTGATACCCTTAGTAACACACGAAGTACTAGTTCCCATATAAATATTGTTACCTTCAACTTTTTCGAAGGTAGACAAACAGTCCCGGAATGGGGTCATATGGCAAGATGAACCGGTATCTAACACCCATCGCCTGTCACCTTGTGATGGTGTAACTGTGGCAGAGAAGCCATTTTGCTCCTCTTCGACTGCAACAACTGATGATTCGGCATTATCCTTGTCTTTGTTTTTAAGACTCCGAGAATCTTTCACCCAATGACCTGGCTTGTGGCAATAGTTACAGTTGTCACGTATCTTTGATTTCCCACGAGAGCCAGGCCGACAGGACTGAGAGCGCCCACGATTTCTTCCTCTTGTAGATTGCTGATCGTCTTGACCTCTGTCAGCAAATAGGCCTTGACTGTAATTGTTCTCTCTCTGATTGTTACCAATCCTCATCTGAATTCTTTGATCTTCAGAAATCATTTCTGTTTTCACATCAGACAGAGAAAGAGTTTCTCTTCCATATATAAAACTATTAGTGAATTGGAAATATTTCTCGGGAAGTGAATACAAAAGGATCATAGCAAGTGTTTCTTCATCTTTAGCAAGAAGTGCATCCGTTGCCTTCAACTTCATGATGATATCTTCAAATTTGGTCATATGAGCTTTAATGGTTGTGCCTTCCTTCATTTTGAAGAAGAGACACGACCGCATCAGTAACAATCTGTTGGTCAAAGTTTTCTTGAGATATAAATTCTCAAGCTTGCTCCAAATAAAGACACTGTAACACCCGTAATTTTTCGGTAAGTAAAGGCCACCCGGACGTTTTTGTAATGTAGAAATGGCGAGAATTTTGTTGGGAAATCATTATTTTAAGTCCCTTAGAGTATCGGGGGTATTGGCATTGAAAAAGTTGAGTTTCGGGGCTCCGAAAAGGTCCAACTACAATGTACTGTCATAGTCGCACTGTCACAATCATAGAGAAGGAACAGAAGGTGGCGCAGTGTTGGCGACATTGCCATGTGACAATGCCCAAGGCATTGTCGTTGGTCAATGTCGCACCAGGGGTGTAGTGGTCTGTTAAGTCGCGATTTCCAGCCCTTTTTCTCATTTGACATTTCTCAAATCCCACCCTTTCTCTCCCAAACGGATTCCCATCTTCTTGGTTCAAACCCTAGCCATTCCTATGGCCATTCACTTTGATTTTGAAGCATTTCCATCACCATCTAATTATTGGAAGTCTAGGATTTAAGAAGCTACCATTCCACCATCTCCATTGAAGTCTTTATCAAGAAAATCTAGGGTTTTGAGTTCTATCAAAACCCTTATTGTAAGTTCATTCATTTTCTTTCTAACACTTTAATCAAGTTACAAATGCTCCATCTTTGACCTCATAGTGTTTCTATTTATCAACTTTGGGTTGGTTGATTTTGGAGAAGTTAGACCAAATTAGGGTTTTGGCCAAAATAGAAATTTTGTTATAAGATGTTTGGAGATCGATTCTTTATGGTTGAAGATGTTTATTTATGGTTGGAAATCTATGGATCTAGGTTTTTGAAGGATTTTGCTTGTGGACTCGGATTTCTTCAAGGAAGCTTAAAGCGGGGTAAAATCTAGATTTAGCCTAAATCTAGTGAGGTGGGTTCAAGTTGATTTGTGAAAATGGTGTACAAGCCAAAATGTTTTAAAGTGTTTGTGTTTTACATTAAATTGTTAACTGCTGATAAGTTTTGGTTATTTGGATATATTTAACTTTATAAACTTATGTAACACGCATCTTTGAGGTTTTTGGGCGTTTTGATATATAAATCATTGGGATGTGTTTCTTTGATGGTATAAGATGTAAATGGAGGTCATTTTACATAATTGTCCATTTAGTGCATACGATTTTATAAACCGTTGGAAAATGCATATCATGGTACTATGAGTCACTTTGGCATCACGAAGAGAACGAGTTCATTTGAAAAACGTTTTGTTTCAACCAATGAGAAGTTTTTGGTTAATTACCCTTTTTGGCGGTGGTGTTTGCATATTTGTTGGTCAAACGTGTTTCGATGTCTATACCGACTTTCATTTGGAGAATTACGTAAATTGTTGGGCTTTTGGATCGGTTTTGACTAAATTGAGTCTTGAGGACATTTGTCCGGTTTTAATAACTTAAAGTGGAGCTTTAGGTGTGAGTTGCATTTATTGCATTTTATTTTGGAAAATACACGCTTTTGTGTGCGTGTGTCATTCATTTGGAGTCATGTAATTTAGACTGTAATGCATTGGATCCATAGGCATGTAAGTCGGTCATATGATAGTGAGAAGCCGTGATTTTCTCACTTTGGGGTTTGTGTCGTGTTGACATTGTTGTACCCCGGTTGTTTTGCGGAGAGGAACCTTTATGGGTTGTACTCCGGGACCTTGGGTTTGGTGTTTGATGTTCTAATTCTTGTGCACGAGGGTTAGACATCGAGAGTTATCAAGTAAGGAGCTGAGGCTCCTATCTTGAATGCTAGGGAGTAGGCACTAGGGGTCAAGTGGGTACCCTGAGGATGAAACTCCGCTAGAGACCGAACAGGCACTAAGATCGCGTATCCTTGAGGTGTAGCTCGGCAGAGCAGGCAATAAGGGATACGGTGTTTGGGGACTTGAAATAAAGTTCGACTAGAGGTGTAGCTCGGCAGAGCAGGCAATACAGTCACGATCTGAGGTGTAGTTCGACAACATAGTTATGTGGCTTAACTTTGTGTTCTGCCACGTACAATGAAATCGGGTATCCCCCGTCACCGGAAGGTGTTATTTGGGTATTTAATTGTGTCATTTTATTATCCATGTTTTCGGTGACGTTTTACTTATGGGGAATTGTTTACTCAAGATTTATGGGTTGTGTATTATGCCCCGTCCACGTTTAAGGTGTTTCGGGAAGTAAAGTTTTATTTCGTATTATTATAAATTGGGAGCTTTGCTTACTATTCACGTTTTGGGTGAGTTTGGGATTAAAGTGATTTTACGAAAGAAGGTTCATGTTGGGTTCCTTGTTTTAAAGGTGTACTTTTGGAAAATGGTGTCGTTTGATATTTAAAGTAAATCTTCCTGAGGGTCTGTGATTTAAACTACTTTCTCTCCCTTTAGCAAATGTATTTATTTCTTGTTGTAAACTCTTGAACTCACTAGGCGTTAGCCTAACCTTTTTATTTGTCGGCATGTGCATCAGGTTCCGGATGGGGGAAGAGGTTCTAGCTTTTTGGTGAAGTGTTGAGTGCTAAGAGTTTGGACAAGGGTGAGTGGCTTGATGAAGTCTTTCGCGTTAGTCGTTGTTAAAAGCAACTGTTTTTTTGGGTTTTAGTAACACCCAACTTTGGTTAGTCTTTTTGCGAGACTTGACTTTTAATTGTTGAAGTTAAATCTAGTGTTCGTTTTGAGGTGACTCAAGTGAAGATTGTATAATAGATTATATCATTTTCGTTGTATAATTGAAAGTTTTAAATTAGTTGCTCTATACTTTTTCGAGGGTATTACAGACACAATCTCAGATATAACATTTTCTCCCATAGCCATCTGCAAAGTAGTAAATGCCCATGCTTTCATTTCTTTAGCCTTAAGTTCAGACATGTTGGGGTCTAACAAGTCTTTAGCAAATACTACGGGATGTACTCCATTTTTCCTAAGTGCAGCAGATGTTGTGAACTGCCATTTACCAAAGTCACCGTCCCCATTCCAAGTCTGTATACGAATCCCAGCCTTGGACAAATTAAATGTACCTTCTTGGTACGGTTTTTGGGTCTAGTTTGAGGATCCGGCACCAAATGGGTTTTCTACTTCAGCCATAGAGAAAAAAATGTGCAAACTGGTTTATGTATATTTTTTACAAAAACCCAAATCTAGATCTGAAGCTCTGATACCAATTGTAAGGAAAAATAGTGTGTCTTCACAAAATTACAATGTTATCAAAATGATTTCTAAGGTCCCAAACGAGTAGAAATCCAAGTGCACAATTAATTCAACAACAAATGCGGATAACAATAATCTAGATGTTGCACAATAATTCTCTAACGTAGAATTATAAACCAACGAAATATAGATAATAACAAATATGTTATCATCTATAATTATAGCAAGTTCAAAACAAATAACACCGAGATTTAACATGGTTCCACTATCGGTGTGATAGTGTATATCCACCAAAAAGAGAGAGAGAGAGAGAGCAAGAATATTATTACCAACCGGGAGAGATTACAACGTGTTTACGAGATCCTTGGATCAACAAATCAGCTACCCAAAAGTTTCCTCTAAACAAATATATATTGTTAAACAAATGGAAACTCAAAAACAAAGGAATATAAGAATATTGGATGCTTAGTTTTTGCATGCTTTCTACGTCCACCATGCATCACTATTTATATATGGAAAGGTTGAGAGTATGGACAAAACTAGGTTAGAGGTTGACTTCAAGAATTAGCCTTAGGTGAGATTTACAAGAAAGAAAATACGGATGGCAGATTTAAAAAAAAGGCTCCTAAAAAAAGAAAGTCACCTAATAAGATAAAAGCCAAAACAACTCTTCCAAAATATGTGGTTCAAATTAAACTACATATTCAAGCATCAAGCACTTGTACATAGTGCTTGGTGAATTGCACAACAGGGTCTTGCATCCTGTTCCATTGAACAAGGCCCCCAAATTTATGGGGCCCAAATCTAGTTATGCAATCTACATTGATATATTTTGTATTTCTAACTTTTTTAACTGGCCAGCCCAATGCAGAGAACAAAATCTTAGGGTTCGTCGTTCAAACTATCTTCATCATCATCGATCGAACTCCTCGATTCTTACACTTCTTTTTTCCAATGGCAACATCGACTCTTCAAATCCTACATTACAACCTCGATGTTTTTCCCCCGATGACAACAACATCATTCAACTTATTATTTAGAAATCACAAATCTGGAAGCCAACCACAAGGTTGTGGTGTGGTGGTAAGAGCCGGGGGACTTCATAGTGGTTGCCCAGGTTCGAGCCCCACTCACAGCATTGTGGCCACGGGATGAATGCCCGCGGGCCATAGGCCTGTTTTCCAGGAGATTAGTCCGGGCCCAAAGGGTTTTGGGATACTCCTTTACCAAAAAAAAAAATCTGGAAGCCAACCATCCACGATTGATGATCCAATCTTCAGTTTTTCACTCTTCATCGGTCTATTTCGAGGTGCTCTTCGTTCACTAGTTCTGACATCGAGACCGAGTTCAATATTTTAGAGTCTCGTAGACATTGACTTCGAATTTGTTTTTGTAAGTTTCTTGAAACTGAAACCCACCGATGAATATGATCAAGTAATTAACTGATTTGATTTTGTTTTGTTTAATTGATTTTGATTATTTAATTTGTTTATTTGCAATAAAACTACTGTTCGTAATCACATGCCTTCTATGATTTAGTGTTTATTTTGTAATTTTTCTATTAACTGATTTTGATTTCCATTGCTAGTTTGGTTCCCCATCCCCCAAACACGACATGTTTGAAGGAAAATAGTTGAAAATTCGAAGCCATAGGAATTCATTTTGTTATTAGATGATAATAATAATAATAATAATATAAAAATTGATTTGTGAATTTTCTAAGCCTTCCATGTTTGTTTAGATAAAATTAGTTTTATTTTGTGACTTTGATTCCCAAGGCTATCCTTTTATATCCACATTGTGAATTTGAATCCAAATCAAGGATTTTAGATTCTTTTTAGAAGCAGTGTAGTTATGTTTCATTTATCTATTTTTGCAGTGGCAATTTTGGTTGGTAAGCATTTATAATAAGAAAATGCTAATTGATATTGTGATTGAACAAGTTAAGGGGTTAATCTCTTTTTTAGAGATATAGAGAAATTGGACTTTTAGATGTTATAGAATTAACAAAGAAAATTGTTATTGAATTCGATATTAATCCATTGTTTCCACAAAAGCGTGAAATTTGAAGGAAAAAACAATTTGATGAAGTCCAAGTGATGCCTCTAAAGTTACTTCACAATCTGCAAAGTAGTCATTTAAAGTTTTATTTTTTGTGTTGTTGAACATGCAATTGCTTCATTATGTAAGAGATTTAAACAATACCATGAATATGATTATGTGTCTGGGTTTGTATTTACTTATGATAAGTTGCGTTCTTTGGATAATGCATGTTTAAAATTTGTTTCTTCTAGTTTAAGTTGTAGGACTTTTAATATAATATATGACGACGATGAAAAGTTTTGTAACTTGTAATATAATAGATTAGTTTATTTATTAATCGTTGAGTTAATCTATAGTCTTTATACAGTTGTAACAGGGCCTCCAAAAAGATTGGAACGACCCTGTTGCACAACAACAATAAAACTTATTTGATTTAAATTTTTCAACATCAATGTCTCCACAATCTAACACAACATGAATACCTCAAAATGAGACCGTTAATGTCTCGAGGAAGGTGAACCATCACATTATAACAACCCATATGCCAATTAAATTGCTCAACGGAGACCCAACCACCATTGGAAAGGACATAAAGAATGATGCGACCCAATAATTATGATGACAACTGAGGACCCAATAATTATGATGACAACTGATGAAATCTTAATTGCTAGTCATGATAAAGACATGTTTGAGACAGTGTTTTCCTATTTGGGAACTTTGATAGGAAGATCTCGGTGAAGCATCTTATGTTGTTGTCATTGAAATTCACGTACACCAAACCCATGGGACGTCCCAAAAGTGGAATAGAAAAGGATTATCATGAAATATATCACATGTTAGTGGCCCCAATTACAGATACACATTTTGGACCGAGACCAAGGACGAGCCCGTTTAGGACTCAGGCCCAGGCATGGCGCAAGGACTGAGCAGGCTCATTTTATTAGACATATACCGATCCTCATAAGGATCAAATAAAACCGAACACGCAGGACTGAAAAGGACCAATTTGGGCCTGGTTTTGGACCATTCAAATTTTCAAATGACTGATTTTGGACTTGAAAGGACTGGCTTTTGGATTGATTCGGACTGTTCAAGAACCAGACAACGTCTACCTTTTGATCCTAACGGTTATTTTTGTCTTCTTTTGATTTACTAACTTTAAAAGTGACCCCCCCCCCCCCCAAGCAGCTAGTTTCAGGGGCATTATTGAAAAAATGATTAGTTGTGGTTCAGTACAAATAGGGAGTGCATGTGTCATGTATTTTCACATATTTCTCTCAAACTCTCAACTCTCTCAAACTTCCTTCAATTTCGTATGCTCGGAATTTTCATATTTGTGTGTTATATTCAGTAGACCAAGTACCAAGGGCTACATACTAACTCATTCCTTGAGCATGTTGCAGGAATGGACTTACATAGTAGTCTTATGCAATGTCACACCATATACTACATATTATCACTATGACAATTACTTTTTAGAGTATTTTATTGAGTTATTTCACATTATTGTAATGTTTGTCCTACTAATTTGACACATTGTATAAAAGGACAAACATAAGGTAATGTAACAATGTGAATGTATTTATTACAACCATAATGAAATTACATTCATAGCTATATTGGACTTCTTTAATCATTGGCTTAGTGAAAGTGTTGAAAGTGTAACTAAAGGGGATCTTATGTCGCCAGTGGCAAATAAGATTGTATTTATTTATCCTAATGTTTTTGTTTAGTCATGATGTATTAATTAGGTTAACACTTGGCCAACTTGCTGAACACCTAAGTAGATAGTCATAGGGTTAAGAGGAAGAAGTTAGAATTATTACCAGTGGATTGGGTTCCGGTGAAAAGTTGAGGTTAACGTGTGAACCGTTGGAAGTGGTTATCAACCGTTGGATGAGAAATGGATGCACATTAGGATGAGATGCACCGTGATAAGATACACCGAGACGCACCGGATCAATTCCCTTCTAAGCCGTAATTCATGGGAGGGCATTTGATTAAAAGTGTCAACGGTTCAGATCCACTTGTCACACTTCTCACATTAACCTCAACTTCTCACACGATCCTTCGCCTATTGCCATTAATGTGGCATTATTGACTATTTACTATGTTCATGAATTAGTCCAGTTGCGGGTAGGTAATATTACGCTTATAGGCGACTAATTATGCTTAGTTATCAATTGGCACGGGTAGGTAATATTACGCTTATAGGCGACTAATTATGCTTAGTTATCAATTGGCACCTAAAGAATCTTGATGATGGTTCTACCCCTTCTTAATTAGCTATTCAAAGGGTGGTTATTTCCTACAAATCGTCAATGGTATAATTTATAATTATTCCCTCATCATCTTGTCAGGACACATAAGAACTTGAGAGATTAAAATCCTAACTATTCTATCAAACTAAGGCATTAAAGTGTTTGTTCGATTCTTCCTAATTGATTAACAACAATGGCACCATCAAATTGCTTCACCACTCTACAGTCATTTAGGCATCTAACGGTACCTATTTATATATAAGCACTTAGGCATCTAGCAATACCTATATATAAAAAGGGTTGGGTTCCAGTAAGGATGAAAGTTATGATGAGAAGGGTAAGAAGGGATCTCCATCCTTGGATCAATCTTAATTGAAGATCAACATTTCCCTTCTAAAGCGCAATTCATGGGTTGTTTTGAGGTTAAAAGTGATAAGGGTCCAAATCCCTTCTTACACTTCTCACCTTAACTCTTTTTCTCACACGATCCTTCGTCTATATAAAAAATCACATCATATTTCACAGTATACTCAAAGAAAACAAGCTATAAGAACATACAAAGAGAAAGTTAACTTTACCTAAAGGTAAGGGTTGTCGTGTCATCAGCAAAATCAGGCTGAGCCGGCTTTTGTGGGAACAGGGTATGCAACTTAGTTGCTGATACTTCGGCGTTATACATATAATTCCGCCTCAAGCTACGTAATGCATTGGAGGAAAATCTAGACACATTGACGATGCCACCAATGCTGAGGGTGGAGGTTTCCCTGCTGGTGGCCAAGGCATTCTGCGATCTCTTAATTTGCTCCTTCAAGGCTTCTTCCTGCTTCCTTTTACAGTGACTGCGCCATGCAGACTGTATGTAGCAAGCTGCCCATGTCCTCCACTGCTGTGAATAGAACCTGAAAATAAATACAAAGCAAAGTTGTTATTCCAGTCAGGTAATGAACTTACAGCCAATGCCGCTACCTCTGTTTCAGAAAAGGACACTTTGTTACTTTGCATCTCAAACATTGTATTATAAATTGAAAAACTTTGCAAGCATATTTAAACTACTAGACAGCTACATTTAAAATATTGTTGGTTCTAAGTTTTTACAATAAATTCCATATCAAATTTGAATATGAAAATTAACAGGTTTGAAATTGAAAGCAACAAAAAAGTCTTTTCGGAAGAGCATTGTGAGATCCCCATCATATAGATATTATTTTTTGTTAAAATATTTATCAACCTGCATAGAATACCAAGAATGGAAATCTTCAACTTTGTGATTACCTAAAAGTATGCTGGAGACTCCTGCTGTGGAGACGCCTAAACTGGGATGCCACGAACAGCAGTTCATCAGCCACTAGAGCAAAAGCTTGAACATCTGTGACTGCTTGCACCGTTCTAGTTGAGAAGGGAAGTATTCGAGTTGCAGGATCCAAAGCCCATGTGAGAAGTTCATCTCCGCAGAAGTCACCAGCCCGGAGTTTAATAGAGTTGAAGAAGCCAGTCCGCCCACCATCAGTTGTCACGCTTAGTACCTCACCACGTGTGATGAAGAGCATTTCAGGTACTGGATCTCCCTCTAGGATTATGCGGCTATTCTCTGTGTAAAGAACTGGCTTGAGACGGTCACACATAGCATCCAACAAATGTTCATCCATTTTCTCAAACAAAGGTACCTGCAGTAAAAAGTTGAATCCTGTTTTAACCAAATTTTAATTTAAAATAGTCACTGATGCTACCAAACACACATTTTCCTCATCTTCGAAAAGAACACTTGGCACGAGCTCAGTAGTAATTAAGGGAAGTTTTGTCTTTGCATCTGCAGAAACCATTAAAGCACTAGGAGACGACCAGGAAAGTGAATTGCGGAATTAAACTAGATGTATCACTCACTCTCCTTAGTGAAAACAAGCAAAGATGACGCTTTATGTCCCTCCTCAAATCCCAAGGAAGGTCTTTCACAAAGGAATCTAACTCAACACCCCTAGTTATCTTCCATTTGTACTGCTTGTGTCTTCTAACTCGCTCCCTCAACTCCTCAGGGAGGGAAACATGTGACATGAGCTCCTCTGCTTCTCGCCTTTTTTCTTTCATCTCCTCCACTCTGAGAGTGAGGTTTGAGAAAGACTGCAAATATTTCTGAAATAGTAGAAACAGTTGAACCACTATATTAGCTCATGAATCCTACAATGTGGAAAGTATTTTGATGATTAGATTATAGGTCATACTTCTTCTATGTATCCGCAGGTGATATGGCAAGGTGGATTCAAAACAACCTATTAAAGAAAATGCTTTCTAACAGTTATACAACTAATTTCATATATTTGTATAGCTTAAATCTAGGATCAGTTTTGATTCTCTCGTTATACAACAAGCTGTGATTTTTGAACAATTGCACTACATATTATAAACTTTGTACACACATAAATCAAAGGAAATTATATTTTCAACATGGTATCATATAGGATCTTACTTTTTCTTTCCTCTTATCTCTTGGGTTTCTTCCTCTGATGCATTGATTCCTAACCTCCCAAATGGCCTCTTCCTCCACTCTTCCTTTTCTTACCAATGCCCAATTCACCAAACTTACTGATTCAATTTACTTTGTTTGGCTCCGTGAACTAAAACTCTCCCTTCATGCCACAAACTCCTGGAATACATTGATGGCACCATCAAAAAACCTCCCCCCCCCCCCCCAACCATAACCAAAAAACCCTGCTGCTGGTCAACGCACCTCCACCCAACCAAATCCTGAGTGGTGTGTTATGCTCAATCAATCGTTAGCATACTCAACCACTCTCTCTTTCTCTCTCTCTTTGACCCTAGTGCCCGTCTCAACATTGGATTCAACACCTTAAAAGCCATTTGGGAATGCCTCTCAAACCACTTTGTTCATAAATTTGTAGCCAGTGCCACTAGCCTAAAGCTACAACTCTTTGACCTTCAAAAGGGCACCACATCCAACAAGCCAGAACCATTGCTGCTTCCCTTGCCTCTAATCAATGATGCTGATTTGTTATACTTCACGGTATTGGTCCCGACTACCTCATGCTCCGAACATCCTTAGCTCAATCTTCCTCTTTCCCAAACTTCACTGAACATCTGAACTCTGTGCATGCATCCTTGCTTTTGAAGCTGCGCAGCAGCCCTGTGAACCCACCACTACGAATTCCACTGCCATGTTTTATCAACAACCGTGTGATCCTCCTATCTGTGACATGTAGTTGCATACAGCTGCTCTTGTGGTGACAGCAACCAGCGTCATGCAGTAACTTGAACGCCGCCTAGGACGATCCAACAATTTGCATTCAGTATCCACTTCCTGGTGTGCAACCTTCAAAAACTAATCAGAAATCCCCTTGGTATCCAACCAATCCTTGGGCAAGCCCCACAATGGTGTTCAAACTGTTAAACCAACCACCATGCCATCACAAATTTGCCTTCATTGTTTCCAAAGCCCAGCTGCCAATCCTCCCTTTTGGGGCCCATTACTTTGGTGATCAAAATTGGTATTTTGTTACAAGTACCACACACCACATGACTTCCATGCAGCTTCAAAATGCTCAACCTTATGGTATTCCCTTTGCCTTAGGGGATTCTCGTTTCATTTTTCAACATGTCCTTAAATCCCATCAATTCATAAAACTTGTTATTTGTTGCTTGTTTTAATCAAGACAACCTTGTTTACCCTTTTTGCTCCTTTGTTTTACCAAATCCGTTGCTTACGTACTAGTGCTATATTATTTCAGGCCTGTAAGGATGGGATTTACCTCTCAAGTTGCCTTCTTTTTCCTGTCTCTCCGCAAGCTCTTGCCACCGTTCCTTCCTCCTTGGGGCACAACCGCCATGGTCATCACTCCAATTCTGTTCTCGCATCTTTAAAATCTATATAAAATTCCCCTTCAACTTCTGGCATGTAGATTGGGCAAGGTATCTTTCCTCTCGTAGGTCCACTTCTGGTTATCTTGTCTATCTAGGTTCCAATCTTGTCTATTGGTGTTCGAAGAAGCAACCCACTGTCGCTCGTTCCAATGTTGAGTTGGAATAGGTCCCTTGCCATGATAGTGGCTAAACCACATGGTTAGGCTACTTGTTGGGAAAACTTAGTGCCTACATTACCTTTCCTATATTGTTGCATTTTGATAACCATAGCACTACATACCTGGCATCCAACCCCGTTTTTCATACTCATACTAAACACATTGAATTGGGCTACCATTATGTTCGTGAAAAAGTTGCTTGTGATACCGACCGGGTATGCTGCATCCCATCCCAAAATCAACCAGCTGACCTACTAACCAAGCCTTTGCACCTGTCTCGACATAATCTATTCATAGCCAAACTTGGTCATCCTTGAAGGCCAGTTTGATGGGGACTATTAAAGAAAATGAATTGTAACAGTTGTACAACTAATTTCATATATTTGAATAGCTTAAATCTAGTATCAATTATGATTCTCTCTTTACATAGCAAGCTGTGATTTTGGAACAACAACACTATATATTGTGAACTTTGTACACATAGACAAATCAATGGAGTTTACATTTTCAACACAAACTAAGGGGCCATTTACCAAGCTAACCGGGTAAGCGTTACAGGGTAAGAATAACCACCCTCAATTACCTTACCGGATAAGATTCTCGACCATAAATTGGCATAGTAAGATTGTGGGTAAGCGCCTCTTACCCGGTAAGCGCTAACCGGGTAAGAGTCACCACCATCACTTACCGGGAAGATTCTCAACATGTTTATGTTTCGATGCAACAACAAGATGCGGTCCTTGCTATGCTCACCCGATAAGGTAAGTGACCCGGTTAGCATTTGGTAAATGGACCCGAAGATCACATTATAACAACATAAGAAAGCATGATACAGTATGATGTATTTACTTATAAAAATATTATGTGGCACATCGATCCCATTTATTGATTTATGTTGAATATTCAAACATAATATCATCTATGCTTATAAATGTGTTACTAATTGGTTACAACAAAGCAGGGAGGAAACAAACTATGAACCTTCTAAACTCTAAGGCGAGGGCTTCCCTAAAGGCCCTTTCTCTGACCTCATAGAGTCCCCTGGCTTAAAAAAAAGGAGAAGCCAGAAATAAATGACAACTTCAAATGAACAAGCCAGATCATAATGCAATTACCCCACCCCAGATTTAAAAAATAGATGGAACATTGAATCCTACAAGCATACTAGAACTTTTATAATTAAGATGTTATTTTCGGAAAGAATGGATTAATAAATTAAAAAATATAGTTTATATCAGGATATATGGAGAAAGAACATAATGCAGTCTTTTTAAATGGTAAGACAAACCAGAGAGTAAGATATCTAGTGCACAAACCTGCATGTTGCCGATAAGCAAAGCAAATAGCACCAATCCAATGACGGCAATAAAGTCAGCAAATAGAATCTCCCCATAGTAAGTGCTTGCTTTAAGGCCTTGACCAAGAGAACTGGATCAGAAAAGAGAACATTTTTTAGCTTAACCAAGAGAATCGGACAACCCATTTTGATTTCTATAATGAAACCTCGATCTATTTACTAGCCATATGGACCAAAAAGTTCACCACATTGGTTTTAGTTACAAAAGAGCTTTTCGTGAATCCATGTCTGGTTGATTTACTAGCTCGTTTAATATCTCTTCAAAAAGATTTTGCACATTGAAGTCTGCACAGGGCAAACCAGAGAGTAAGATATCTAGTTATTACTAACCTTAGACTCTGCAAACCCCACCATGAACAATACAAAAATTTCTGGGGGAAGTCTCTTGTTTCTAACACATGAGTTTGAAGAGCATCAAGGAATATGCCAAAATCAAAGTTAGTTGCATCTTTAATTTCATTCCGTTCAAGAAGAGGGCATGAAGTGTTCAGAAACTGAAAATTTCCCACACGTCCTTCTCCACAATATAAATACTTGGAGTAACAGTTTTGCCTTTGACATGCAATATTCCAGCATCTGAGTTCGCTTTCTACTGCAAACAAGTACCAAAGGGCTCCAACTACCTGTTCAAAATTAAATATTTCTTACAATTACCAGCATAACAATATACATACATTTTATCAACAATTCAGTCATAATACTTTTACCATCCTTTTTCATGAACGAGCATTAAATCTATGGAATATACCAACTCCTGAAAATTTAAAGTTCTTATACAGATGGTCTTATTCAAGGGGTTTATTTCTAAAAACCTCCAATATCTTTGTTTATTTTGAAGAACTTTTACCATTAACGCATCAGTCATTGCTTTTTAAAAAATGGTAGTATTAAGTGCTCCGTCTTTAGCAATAGTTTATGTTTCACAACCTACTTTATGTGTTACTGTTGATGTATCTTCTAGGTGCGAGTCCCTATTCTTGCTTTGAACAATTAATTTGGATCCTCACGCTAGCATATGACTTTTGTGTAGCTTTAGTGATATGGGTTACTGTGGTTTAGATAGATTAGAGACCAGCTTCTGCTTGATGCCAGCCATCAACTTTTTCGCACCCTGTAAGGTGGAACGCATGGTAAGTACCACTTCTACTCCCAACTAAAACAGCTGGTGAAAACATTGTCAACATTTGTTTCAAAATAACGAAGTCCTCAAAGTCAAATGAACTACAACAACTATAGCAACTCTCAAATTAATTGGGATGGGTTGGAAATGGGAACTATCAGAACAATGTGATGAACCAACCTTGGGATTTGAAACGCACATATAAAATCCACCAAATATTGAACTTCTATCAAGTCCAAGATATACATTGATTGATTAGTATTTGGAACTTCCTCTGATATTTATTGAGCCAAACCTACATCTTCTAGTGCTTTCTCTTGGGACAAGCCTCCCCACCTCACGATTATTGATGCATTCAAAGGTCTACCATGGGCATCACTGATCCGTCACAGCAGTGTTCCTCACTTATCATAGTAACATCCCAATTTCTCCTCGATATCATAATTCCTAATCATCTTCAAATTTGGTGGTCACAATATCGACCGCAGCATCCACATGCTTAACTCAACGTATGCACATGTCTACTTGGTGGCCCTAGCTTTTGAATTTATCCTTCAACTTCAATCGCATCTGTAATTAAGGCTTCCATGGCTAATGACTTTTAATCCTCGACAAAAATCCTAGTCATGGGTAAGTATTCATCTAATGCTTGCATCAACATTTCGATTTATTTTTTCTGGTCAACTTTGTACTACACTTGTAGTTTGTGCATAGAATTCGATATTGAGACGGAAATATGGGACATTTAACTGGAATAAAGGAAAATATCCCAGATACACTTAATGGACAATATATATATTCCTATATATGTATACTTGTAAAATGGTTAGGAATACATGAAATAGTTCTTACATGGCTAGCTAGCACATAGAGAAAAAAGTTAAAAGCAGCTCCGGCCCATGCTTTTTCGGTGAGGAAGCCAGAAATTTTTGTCACCTTCTTATAGAACAAAGAAAGCCGAATAACTCGAGGGACGAATTGAGAGAAGATAATGAGCTTCAAAAGGTTTTTCGTCAGAAATGAAGATGGCCCATCTAAGTTGGGGATGATTGCCAAAACTGCCAACTGCACTCATGTATCAATAAAGATATTATCCAGTAATGGACATATGATTAAACTGATATGTTCAGGAATTTATATTAGAAAATAAATGAAAATATTTGACCCTATTTTTCCACATCATAAGCTAACAATATCTACATAAACGAAAAGATAGAAATAATATTCGTTAATGCCCTTCGATGGATTTGTATGTCCAGATACCACGAAGATGCTATCTCAAAAATCAAATCCACTCAGTGATATCTTGTGTGTGTGTGTTTTTAATATCAAAGCAATACACAAGGAATATATTGTGGTCATTGGTAAAACCCAAGATATGCAGTGAGATATCATAAGGACTATAACAATAGAAACTAGACATACCTGTGGAAGGGGAAGGGATGCTAACACATCAATGACGAAGTATGATTTAAGGTAACGTCTTGCCACATACCAAGGCTCATCCATGAATATTCTCTTTCCAAGTGTATGATTATAACGAGGAACATACGCAGTTCGAAACTGGATAATGATGTGAAATACATGTAAGATGTCAGCAAAAGAACGAAGAATACATACAGCAATCTCTAACTTGCGGTCCACATCAAGGCACTTTTGGGTGCCATCAACTACAGGAATATAGAAAAACAAAGGATCCAAGGACAGTGCTATCACAGACAATAACAGAAAAGTTTTATTCCACTGCAGAATAAACCACCCCTCTGGATCAAAAAACTCCATCAAAGGGCTTTTTCCACTCCTTTCCTCTCTATCATCACTTGCAGTTGAGCCTGTAAATCTTTCTCATGTCCCCTTTAAACATTACGATGACAAGTAAAGAGACATAGTTTACTTTCTTAAATCAAAGTCCATCATCGTCAAAGTTGTCACCAGTTGTGGAAGTTGAAATCAAGAGTACAGGCTAAATCCTCTCTAAATAAGAGCCATCAGCACCCATGCACCTGTCAAATCCAACAAGTTGATTATTTACCTCAAAGAGAAGCTAAATCTACCAGATCAATTTATTGGATGGTTTACAGCTTCTCAATTTTCACCATCTGCAAAACTTCTATAAAAACTAGAGCTAATAACATACAGCTCTACCCTGGGTTCTTCTTAGCTCAAAGAAAACAAACCAAACCAACTAGTTTTTGTTTTGACTCAACACACACACCGACACACATAAAAATCAAGCTCGCGAAACTTGGGATTAGTCCTTCTCAGCATATGCCTACCTTCACAGGGATGTCTTACGATAAGTAAGCCTTAACAATTTCTCCTTGAAGCTTCCTTTCACTCCAATCATTCTCATACGCACAAACTCATATTATTATTCAGAACCTATGTCAAGTTCTCCTCAATTCTCTTGGCGCTTTGTTATCAAAATTGTCAATTAATTATGCACACTTGACTTGATAACAATTTACAAGATGTAGGGACGATATGGAAGTTAAAATCTATAAAAGGCACACATTTATACAAAAGAAAATGGATACAACATATTAAGATGGATGCTAATATATATTTATCGGATAAATGTCAGACAATGATATCTCACATATCTGTATCCAATACTCATGGATTCTAAACTCCAACCTTTTGCATCTATAACTCTAGATACTTCATGTAAACCAAATGACTCACAATGTTGTAGAATCTTAGTTGTAGGACTCATTGGTGTACTCTTTGTTTAGCTAAAAGGTTACCCTCTGCCAGAGCTTGGAGACAATTACAGTCCCTTTGATGTTATCCTTAGCTACTAATTGTTGGATATGAATTTTGTATCATTATCTTTTTATCTAAGCATTTATCTAAAAATTGCAACCTTGTGCATAAGGCTCATCATCTTTGAAATGGTTGGGGAGGGATATCTTTATACATAGTCTTTCCTTCGCATGTTGCAAAGAGGTTGTTTCCAAAGCATATGTGAGTGTGTGTCATCTATAAAAACAAAAACACAAACAAACCTTTAGCAAAGTTAAGGTTTGTTTGAGCTCATCCAGATGCAAATAGAGTTCAAGAAATACAACTAAAACTGGGTTGATAGGGTAAAAAAAGATGCGATGAGGGTTAAAGAAAAGATGCGATGAGCATCTAAACATAAAGCGGTTACAAATGATATTTCTCATTATCCCGGATACAAAGTGATGATTACCAGATAAGAGTTGGGTGGAGGAAATGTGGACAAATTTAGGGAGTCTTATGTGATCAGGAAGTCTCATTGAAGCTAAATGGTAAGTTATATCATCATTTTCAGGGTAGATTGTTGGTTCATAAGAAAAACATGAGTGTAGCATAAATGTGAATCACTGGACTGGATTTTATGGCCATACATTGAGGTCATGTGTGGTAACATTTATGCTTTCTATTTTTTTCTTTACATTTTTCGAAACACAACAAATTGTGATTTCTATTTGACATAAAAATAAAATGCCCAAGACTTTTTTCATATGCATATTTAAAATCACAAATAGGCATTGTTTTTTATTGCATTTGAAAGTTCAACCTCATTGTCAGATAGTGAACACTTGCTTTTCTCTAAACCAGTCTTGTAAACCTTGAAAACATAAAAATCAAGTTCATAAATTACAACTGTCATTTACAAAACTGATCTTTGTTTTTATGAAAATGTAAATGTTTGCCAAATGCTGTTTTTTGTCCAGTTTACATTTTTTAAATCCAAATGTAAAAAGAGATCCAGGTGTCACTACTTGGAGAAAATGATGCAGAACTGCATGAGATGATTTGGTCGATTACCAATAATATAGGCATTTGAATGCATTAGTTAAAAGAGGAAAGTTGTACCAAAATGAGGTCATTAGGACATGAAAAGTCCGGCAAATATTTTTGAGAACTGGTGAAGAGGGTATTCATAGAAGTTTTCCTTACATAGAAGGATGTTATTCATGTACCTTTACCCCAAAAGAGCTTGCCTCTATATTTTCTTGGGTTCCATTTTTAGCCTACCCAAATTTGCTTGGGATAAAATGCCTGTTGATGTTGAACTTGTATTATGTACAAAGTTTTGTTTAGTATATCATGTATCCTCAATGGTGTTTCATGGTTACAAACACACATAGAGTTACAACCCCAAGCCCTTTAAGCCTTTACTTGAGCGGTAAGCCCTAAAGTCTTCTTCTAGCTTTCTTCATTCAAGTGAACGGATATGGACAGGCTTAAATGAGATCAAGCATATCCACAAAATGTCCAGATTATTAAAAACCCTATGAACTTGTCTCCACAAAACAATATTTTCTGATTAAGGGATTCAAATCATGCCAACCTAACAAGATTTCCCAGCTTGAACTTCATAAGTACAAGTTTTCTCTTGTGAAAACTCAAAAACAGTTGTCTTGATATCAACATACTCGACTTAATCAGAAAACTGCTAATCCATTCTCCTGCGTTCAAGCAACCACAAAGGCACAAACTTTCTAAAAGTTGAAAATACAGATTTTGTGGCATTTGACTTGGAATAAACTATTTGCTTATGAGAATGGTGTAGGTTGTGTATAATCCTAGACAGTAGACATCATAATGTTCACAAATAGATACATATACCAATAAGAGTATAATCATTCACTAAATCAAACATATACGAACAAACATTTAAGTCTTAGCTGCACAGCATGCAAAATGCTGCACAATGTATGTTTATTCACCCAGCTGGACTAATGGCATAAGGCATAACTAGGTGGTGCCAAAAAAGCTTTTATTCATTCTACAGGGAAACTTTGTTCCTTTCGTTCAAATTCTATCTAGAATTGAAATCCTTTAATTCATGACAAGCAACAGATAATAGAATACATCAACTTGTAACAAACTAATGGTGTACCATGTATGCACAGTCTCGAATGGATGGAGTAACGCAATATGGAATTAGACACGTCTTGCAAGAATCTTATGGCTTGGCCATCCTGCAATTTTTGAAGTAATGATCTTTGAGCATTCTTCATTTCACGGGTTCTATCTCAATTTTTGAAAACAATGACTTATATGTCGTTTCTAAGGATGTGTATTTTTCTTGTACAGGAACTCTTTAAAATATGAAGGAGAGGCGGTGTGATTGCTGATCATTTGTGTTTGTGCATCTACAGGCTAACAATTGGGACTTGACAAAATTCTTCAAATTTAGGAACTCTTTGCTAATCAGTGTTGTAAAATGCAGACAACATTATACTTGTAATTTTGGGTAACAAACCAGACAACTACACCATGTACTTCATGGTACTGAGGAAATACCATTTTAACTACTAAGCTAACTGACTGATGATCTCATCATAGTCGTCTCACTAACATTTATTACAAATCGATATGATACAAAGTGTTGGCTCTTTTGAAAATAAAAAGTTTGGCACTTTCTGCTTGTGTTAGGGAGAGACACAGACTGTTGGCTTATTATTAAGTAGTCTTAAATCAAGAATAGAATAGAGGTATCTAAAAACCAACTTAACCATAAAAAATTAAAAAAATAAAAATAAACTAACCGAAGAAATGGATTGAAAAATAACCTCGTTAAGTATGTACATTTTATAAGATTTATGAATTCTGATGTCTAAAATGATTATAAAATCATCATCATTGCCATGTAGACTCAATAATGAAGTTGACTTCATAATTATATGCTAAAGACTAATTCAATGTTTATATCGCCTTTCAATTTATCAAATCCACGAGAACTTCATATTAAAAACCAAAAAGGAACACTGAAAGGGACGTCAAATCATTGAAAAATCAAAGTTGTATCAAGAAAAACGCCGACGGCTAACTCAAAACTCTGAACTTTTTCTTGCCAAACTTCATTAAACTCCACAAAGGTAGTTATTTAATTAACCCCTTTTGTGGATCCCTTGTATTAGAGAATTGTTTGGCTAAAATAAAAGATTAGCTTGAAAGATTGTCCCATATCCATGAGGCTTAGGTTTCAAACTGTCACGGTAAATCTTTGAGGGTGTATGTATTTATTGGCGGAGGTTTGAGAGATTAGAACCATGTAATTGTAAGTGTAAGTGTAATAGTTTTTCACATAGTGAATTTTCTTGCCGTGTTTTTCTGTGGTTTTGGAGTTTTTCACATGAATGAATTATTGTTTTTTTTTTCTTGGAAACGTTGAGTCGAATTTCCCAAACACCTTGTAGTTTTCAACAATCAATAATAATTAAATATCAAATATATAAAAAACTAATAAAATATCATTTGTCACATAGTTAAATATAAGAACCAGGCTTATGTACAAGAACTCTATAAAGTACTGAGAAACGAAATTAGTGTAAAAGGCTTACAATCGGATGATGACATCGATCCATTTCTTCTTGCCTAAAATTTGTTAAGAATGATATAAACACAAACAAATTACCTGATAGGAAAATCCAGAACTACAAAGTCTATTATGTCTTGCTTGCGCCAGTCACATTCTTCGAAAATCTCTGCCAAATTTTCCTCAACAAACGAAGGACATAACAGTTGCAAAACAAAACGAACACCAAATCGATAGTGAAGACCAGATACGAATTAAAACTTAAATAGAGAGATTATTATGGCGGTGAAGAGGTATGAGTAGGAAGGAACCTTCCTGTAACGGAAGTCGTCGTCCCGCCCGTCAAAAGTCCACCAACCCCCATAACCATACGGTAAACAATGCGCCCTATACATTATTTTATTATCTCCGTTCAAAAAAACTTATTTTATTATTTACTGTTGATAATGCATAATTTATTAAAATTTATAAATTTAAAAGTTTTTTGTTTGAACTATATTTATATACAAGATAAATATTGAATCATACTAATATGGTATAATTCTCTAAAAAATGGATTTTTTAATGAAAATTTGCATTCGTTACACAAGTCCCACTACAAACTCCATACGAAACATTTGTTTGGGTAGCCTCCGACCCACATTTTATAAACACTACGAATTATACATAAAACCATCATTTTATATAATCAGGCCCTTCATTAAATAAAAATGTCAAAGGCTACTCTTATAGTCTCTTTTACTTCCATCATATATGAGATGGCTTTTTACTATGATAATTAAGATTAAACCTTTCTGAATTAATTGCAACTATAAATAAATATGTAACTATGCGAGAAAGGGGTAATGAAGAGTAAAATTTTGAAATACTGGGAAAATATGAAACTCATTGCAATTAGAAGAAAATTTTTGTTTACGAATTACCATCGGATAAAAAATAAGTTTAAGTTCAAATTATATTTAACTATACGATATTACATTTACTCTAAACACAAAACTAAACCATTATATATTTTTTGAAACCATGTTACAAAATTGCTTAACCATTTATACATTGATCCACAATGGGGGAATAAAACTATTTAAGTAGTCAACATTTGATAACCAAATACGAACTTGATATATCATAACTTATTATTGAAGATAATTATCAAGTCATCTATTATCTTATAAAACAAGATGTTTGAATTTCAAAATAAAGGTATCTTATAGTTGTTTGAAAAAGATGCTATATACCCGATTTTTCGATTTCATCCTCATCTTCTCCATTCAAATTTCTTGTTTAATGAGGGGGAAGAGGGTCGTATTTAGAGATAGAGATACCGAAAAAACGATGATAGCAGTGGCTTTGATTTAAACGGATTTAACGATTTAGAGATTATTAGATAAAAAGGACAAATTTGTCTTTTCAATTTTTATAAAATTGTTAGTCGGTTTCCACTTAGTTGTGTTGTATATGTTAGAGAAAATGATAGGGCAAAGCAATCGATCAGTTGACCGGATTTCTTGAGAATCGTATAGGTCACTTTCCGAATTGGTATTTCGACTCTATGCCTGGGTTGCACGAAATCCAATATGGGATAAGACTCAAGAACACTATCGTTTTTAAGCACAAAAACGAGAGCAAATTTGTTGGAGAGTATATAGAGAGTATTTAAAAACGTGAGTCTAAAACATAAGTATACACGGTATATATAGTAGTCTCATTCGTAAAATAGGAAAATAACTGAAATGGCAATGATGACAAATTATTAGCTATTATGGTCGGTTACAACCAATTTAGCTAAAATCATGGACTGGAAATAACTGAGCATTAAATGATCAGTAACTGCAGGTTCAGAGATAACCAAATCCAGAGATAGTCACCAGAGCCTCTGGTCCAAAGACGCCCACCAAAGCCTCTGCAGAAGGACACCAAAGCCTCTATAGAAAGATACCAGAGGCTCTATCGTGAGCACCGGAGCCTCTGTAGAAAGCCATCAGAGGCTCTGCAGAAATAGGCATCAGAACCTCTGTAGAGAGCCTCTGATCAAGTTTTTCCACTGCATTCCAAGTCCAAAGTTCTAAAGAGCTTTTGGGGTGCTGCCTCAAACCCCGTGGTGACGCCGCCCCTCGTCCCCGCCCTCTAATCTGTCAGCGAGACCACTGCCAGTGGCTCTGCCCCTTGGACCTCGCAAGGGGCACTGCCCCTTGACCCCCGCCATTTCGTTGTGTCCGGGATCAAACCCGTCTTATAACAAGTGTGCACTCCACACCACCTAACTTGTATTAGATCACAGTTTGAAACCCATTAGTACTCGTGTTATAACCAATTACATTTAAATGCCCGGTGACACGAAAATCATCAACAATCCTCCCCCATTTTAGTGTAACCCATGAAATAACATATTAGATTAAACAAATCGAACTTGCACATAAATGAAAATATTGAAACGATTGAATTTCCACATTTGTATTTTACACATTCCAAATATTCGAGAATCAATGTGTCCCAAGGATTGAACCCATCAACTCATTTGAATACCTGAAGATAAAATACATACAAGTTTCCTATACGTCCAGCAAATTAAAACATGACACAATTATAAAGTCGTGTATCCTAATCATCTCATGATTGTATAAAGGTCAAGTCCCCAACCTTTTGAAATGCGACTACACTTCACAATCACATAGGTAATTCCTTTACTTCGTGTACCTGCAAATACACTTTATCAAAGGAATTATTAAGAAGATACACTTCAACCTACCCACTGCAGGACTGAACACATACCTGGGATGATGCAACGTGTGTTCCAATTTATAAGTGTGAGCTTTCCACATTGAATTCAGCTTCTAATGTCATATTATAAGGGAATTGGGTGTCTCACCTTTATAAATTTATAAGGACTTTAATCCCATCCCAATCGCAGACTTGTGCACTAAGTCTCTTGTCAGAACTTTAGTTAAATGATCTGCCAAATTTTGTTGCGTTCTAATAAACTCAACTGAAATTACACCATTCATGATTAATTCTCTAATCATACTATGTCTAACACCCAGGTGTCTAGGCTTACCATTGTAAACTTGGTTATAAGCCTTGGCCAAAGTGGTCGCACTGTCACAATGGATTGAAATAGGTGCAATCAACTTTGGCCACAATGGAATCTCATAAATTAAATTCCTTAGCCACTCCGCCTCTTGTCTATCAGATTCCATTGTTGAGTTTGTAATACAAGTTTGCTTTTTAGATGCCCAAGAGATGGCACCTCCTCCGAGCAAAAATACCCAACCACTAGTCGAGGAATGATCCTCCATGTTAGATATCCAACTTGCATTCTAATAACCTTCTAAAACCGAAGGGTATCCTAAATAACTCAAACCATAATCCATGGTTCCCTTAAGATATTTAAATACTCTTTAAACCGCTTGCCAATGTTGAGTACTAGGATTACTAGTATACTGGCTCAATCGTCCCACGACATAAGCTATATCGGGCCTGGTGCTTGTCATGGCGTACATCAAACTACCAATGGCCTTAGAGTATTCAAGTTGTGAAATTGCCTTGCTCGTATTAGGCATTAATTTCACACTTGGATCCATGGGAGTTCTTATGGGAGAACACTCACGGTAGTTGAACTTATTGAGAATTTTCTCAATATAATGCGATTGCGTCATAACAATCCCTTTGTTAACCCGTTTAATCCTTATACCAAGGATTACATTAGCCTCTACCATGTCTTTCATGGAAAACTTAAATGACAACAATTTCTTAGTCTCATCTACATGATTTTGGTCAGTCCCAAAAATCAACATGTCATTTACCCGTTCCGGACCACGGGGACGAGGGATGTTACAAATATGGTATCAGAGCTATTAATAAACTCTAAACATATATTATAATCCATTCACTGAGTTATGTGCTCAGTCGTGTTTTTGTTTTCTGACACGGCAGGTTCGAAGTGAAGTTTACGGGGACAGGACTTGAGATTGAGCGTGATATTTTGGAGTTTTTAGACTCACCTTATTTTATAACTTTCTAAGTTTATAAAGACTTATTGAGGTATAATAGTTTAGATTGTAATATATGTTTAGAGTTTATTAATAACTCTGAATTTAGTTGTATATTTATGTTAAGTCTCGTTCGTGACATCACCCGTTCCGGACCACGGGGACGGGGGATGTTACAAATAGTACAAGCATATTATCACACCTGCACCAGTAGCATCAAATCTACTATAAACACATTTGTCACATTGGTTTAAAGCAAAACCACATGACAAAATAACTTCATCAAACTTTTGATGCCATTGTTTAGGTGATTGCTTCAACCAGTACAAGGATTTCACAAGTTTACGTACCTTATGTTCGTTTCTGGGCATAACGAAACCTTACAGTTGTTTCATGTAAACTTCCTCATGAAGATCTCCATTCAAGAAGGTTGTTTTAACATCCATTTGATGGATAATCATATTATGTATTGCCGCCAAGTCGATTAACAATCTAATAGTCGAAATACGTGCCACCGGAGCATACGTATCGAAATAGTCAATGCCGAGTTTTTGCCGAAACCCTTGAAATTACTAACCGGGCCTTGAATTTATCAATCGTCCCATCAACTTTCATCTTCTTTTTAAAGATCCATTTGCATCCAAATGGTTTAGGACCTGGAGGCAAATCTGATAACACCCAAGTGTTATTCTCAAGAATTGATGATATTTCGTCATCAATTGCTTCCTTCCAAAAGGCGACATCTTGAGACTCCATCGCCTCTTTGAAAGTATTTGGGTCATCCTTAATACTATAACAATAAAAGTATTGAATCCCAATCTCATCCCTTGAACCTTCCACTAAATACATTTGGAAGTTGGGACCAAATTTTTTGGCAATTCGACCTCTTTGGCTTCTCCGGACATGTTGTGTTTCTGGACTTGAAACACCATCCAAACTTTCTGGATTTTGCACTTTATTGGTTCTAGGAATCAGGTCCTTAGGCCTTTGCATTGATGAGAATCGCATCTCATCAAACACCGCATCATGCGACTCGATTACGATGTTTATCGACACCGAATCATTAGGTTCGATTACGTAGAATCTATAAGTTTTGGAATTTTCTGCATATCCAATGAATATACAATCAATTCCACGTTCACCCAAGGTTTTCCTTTTGGGTTCGGGTAGTTTTACAACGACCCGACAACCCCAAATTCGAAAATAATTCAAATTCGGAGTTTTCTTGAACCAAAGTTCATATGGGGTTGTTTTGTTCCCTTTATTTGGAACTCTATTCAAAACATAACAAGCCGTTAACATGGCCTCTCCCCAAAATCTCTCACTCAATCCCGAGTAAGAAAGCATCGAGTTTACCATATCCTTTAAAAGTCGATTTTTACGTTCGGAAACCCCGTTTTGTTGAGGTGTGTTTTGTGTCATTGTCTCATGGATGATACCAACTGATTGAAAGTATTGGGGATCCATATATTCCCCTCCCCGATCAGTTCTAAGACATTTAATCGAATTACCCAATTGTAGTTCGACTTCAGTTTTGTAAATTTTAAACTTATCTAAAGCTTCATCTTTTGCATGCAAAAGATATACATAACAAAACCGAGTATTGTCGTCAATAAAAGTGACAACATAATTCTTATTTCCCAAGGAGGGAGTGGAGTGGAAATTGTAACACCCGTAATTTCTGGTGATCTTATGTTATTTTGAGTTCGTTTAGTCATTGGATAATCTACGTCGGTAGGTTGTTGTTTGGATTTGATCTTTGGACTTGGTTGAGCTTCTTGTCGACAAAAAAGGATTGTTTCGGGTCGAAATAGTGCAAAGAAATCCTTGGGCGACTATGCTCGACGACTATGCCACAGGGCATAGTCGCAGGTGGCAAAGTCGTAGGTGGAGGGGAACTCACTGGACAAAACTCAGATTTGGGAGGCTGGGGCGCTACATTGCCCTGACGATTATGACCATGGCATTGTCGCCGGTCATAGTCGCCGACAAGGGGTTGGGCTTATAAAACTCATAGTTACGCGATCTTTGGCATATTTCTGATTTTTGGGTTTTGTTAGAGCTGATTTACTCTCGAGCAAACTAGTAAGTTCTCTCTTGTTCCAACCCTTGCAATCAATGCTTCCCATCTACCTTCATCTTACTCATTAATGATGTCTTTCTAGGTGCTTATAAGTGGTTGTGGTGCTAGTTAAAGTCCTTCAAAGTTCCATCTCATCTCTTCACTAGTTACTTGGTTTTAGGGTTTTAAACTACAAACCCTACAAGGCGAGTCATTCACTTTTATAAACTTTATACATGCTAAAATGTGGATTTTCATCATCTAAACATCTCCATCCTTATTTGTTGCATTATATGAATTTTTGTACCTAAACCTAACTTTTGGAGTTTTAGGGTTTTATGGTAAAACTATGGTTTTTGGATTTATGAACTTTTAAAGTTGAACTGCTGATAAGTTTGTACATGGTAACTTGGTTTATTATAACCTTGGTCTATGTAACACCCGTAATTTTGGTAAGTAAATGTCACCCGGACATTTCTGTGACTTGTAATCGGTGGGGTTTTGTTGGGGAAATGTTTTGTATAATTTCCTCAGAGTATCGGGAGTTTTGTCGTTGAAAAAGTCGGAATTTGGACCCTCGGTACACTTTGGGCGACTATGCCCGCGATTGTGACAGGGTGTCACTCTCGCGTGGCACAGTCGCGAGAATGGTACCGCGGGCACTCCCCTTCGGGGGACTATGCCCGGCGACTATGCCAAGGGGATAGTCGCGTGGCAATGTCGCCAGCGGAGTACAGAGCTGCATAAAGTCGGATTTTCAGCCTCTCTCTCATTCCAACTTCCCCCATTTCACCCTTTTCTCTCTAGAAACCGAACCCAAACCCTAAAATCGGTTTTATACCCTCAAGTCACCAAATCCATGATATTCCAAGTGTTTCCCCACCACCCAACAAAGATTGGAAGCTATGGTCAAGAACCTCCACCTTCATCTTCCCCAAAGTTCGTGTTTGGGAGTTTGGGTTGAAGAACTGTTATGGGTGTCCTCGAAAGGTCTCATCATCTCTAGTGGTAAGCTTTCTTGATTTTAAAGGTTGAAATACTCCATTGTCGATCTCTTAGTGTTTGGTATACCAAATCTCGGATTTAGTGGTTTTGGAGAAATTAGGGTTTTGGATATTGTTTGAGATTTTGATTTATAATGTTTGGAGAATGTTCCTTATGGTTAATTATGGGTATTTATGGGTTGAAATGTTCGGATATAGGTTTTGGAAGATTTCGGCTTGAGAATTCAAGTGGTCTTCAAAAGAGCTCGTTGGGTGAAATCTAGATTTAGCCTAAATCTAGCAAGGTGAGTTCAAGTTGATTTGTGAAAACGGTGTACATGCCAAAATGTGTATTTTAAAGTGTTTTACATGAAATGGTTAACTGCTGATAAGTTTTGAGTATTTCAAGGTTGAGAGTTGGTTCTAGCAATCCTGTGAAGAGTAAAGCCTTAGCTAGATCCGAAAGTAAGTATTCGGTGAAGTCTTCCGCATTATGGAGATAGTGACTATGCATGGGTATTAGTAGCACCCGTCCCTTATAGTCTGTATATAAATAAGATGGTATACGTGTATTGTAGCTAAATCTGAATTCGTGGTTGTAGATGATTCATTTATTGATGTATTTAGAAAATTTTAAATAAGTTGCTATTTCCATATTTGAGGGTGTTACAAGTTGGTATCAGAGCTTAAGTTTGAGGGAATTTGGTATTGATTGTAGGATGCCTAGACTCAAACTAGCGTTTTTATAAGTGATTGTAAGTGAAGTTGCACATTAGGAACCTTAAGATAAGATATTATGGAGTTGATCGAGTCACTAGAAACGGGAAACTTGTCGAGGGTCGCAAGGATGAGCATGTGTGGTACGTTCATAATGGCACATGGCCAGTGTTATGGTGAACCTACATACTACATGTGTATACTTGAACTACCTTGGTATGATTACCGTTGGGATAGTGAGAAGGTTTCTAAGTGAGTAATCTAAGGAAACGTGGATGTCTATAGCAATGTCACGTTGAAGTGTTAGTTAAGTGCGTTGAATACATTAAGTTGATCGTCTTGAGTAAGAATAATTGGTTGGAGTAGAACCTTGAGCTTATGGAATTGACGTTATACGAGGAGAGATTGTAAGCTGAACCGATGAAATATCCGAGTGTTGCTTTAAGATGTGGAGTATCCAGATGACAATAGTAGGAAATTGAGATTGTTGTCTTAGGATGCTTGATACACCCGGATGACATTAGTATGTCGGGTTGTTGAGAAGCGTAGTCCATAGGGGTGAATGCTGACCAAATTCATGCACTAAAGTTATTTCTAAAATGAGTTTTCATAAATTGTTTCTCATGTTCGCCAAACTTAAAGTGTTTTGGATTATAAAGTTTTAGTAAAACATTTAGCCCTCATCAGATTTTAAACTGTGAGCTTAATCTTGCATGAAATAGTTCTGTTTCACGTGGTTGCAATTTATATTGAAAATCTCTCCGTCCCTGTTTTGTGTTTAACGCTATCTTTGGACATCTTAAAATCCGTATTTTAATACCACATGTGGTATTGGGCAAGTGACTGTAGAATTTTTAACCTTGACATTGGATCTCCTCCACGTATGTTAAGGTTTTAAAGGAAGAGTCGTCCCGCTGTTCTTGAGTCGGGATTTTCTATGTAATTTTAGTCTGTATGAGTCGTGTTTAATTTTACGGGGTATAGTTTTGCGATCTTTTTGGGTTCGTAAGTGTATTTTGAGATGTGTGAGTTTTAACTTTATGTCGTATAATTTACGAGCTTTTGAGTGTCGTATCTCATGAGAGTTTTGTTGAAAAGGGTCACTTTATCTTACGTGGTGGTTTTAAAATTTTTAACCTTTGTAGACTTATTGTCGTTTTACGCTCCTATGTCGGGAAACAGAGATTTGACACCGCTTGATTTTACCGTCAATAAAATTATGAAAGTTTAGTTGGGTTATGGCGTTTTATTTTATGACCATTCGAACCGCGTAATAGAAAAGAAATTTTGGAACGTGTAGATTGACATTATTGTGTGCATTAATTTACGAGTTTTGTTTGATACCTTGCTTCATGCGAGTCTTGCATCTACACTTTTGCAACCGTAAGAGGCACCTTGAAAAATCTAAATGTCGCATGATTGCATCTTGAGTTTCACACGAGTATATGTGCATACTTTTGGGTTGAATCCAACTTTCACTCGCGTGAGTAAATATGCGAAATATTTATGTTGTCTTATATTAAATTTTAATCTAAGCGTGCTTCGCTTGTTGACCTTGCTGTTATAAATTTTCCACAATACATGAAATGAATTTTCGAATTGCATATCGTTGAAGTTACCATCTTGGTCAAATGTGTTTTATCGAGGTGACTTAAAGTTTTAAACTCGATTTGAGAATTATTTGCATTCTTATCATTTCACCGAACTTTGGAGAATAAACTGTTGCATATGGAGTTGTTAATAATTTTATGTCGCAATGACTATTGGGTTGGGAAGTCAGAACTTTAAAGTTAATTTGTAAATGTCTCTTTTGGGAATTGTACAAACTTTTATTGCACATGTTATAGTGCGGAAAGTTATCTTGCATATGCATAGTATAAATTGATGCATTACTAGGACCATGGTAGTCCGTTTGAAAATTTTGTTGCGCATGTTTATTTATTGTCTTTGCTATCGTAAGTATTGAACAAATGAGTTTTGGAAATGGTTCGTATGCACTGTGTCGATAGTCAATTTTGAAACCTATCGAGTAAACGGTAGTGTGTTTTTACCGCGCGGTTAATTGTTAAAAGACTTATGTATTTGAAAGTTTTATAAATTTCAAATTTGTATATTGGTCGAAAACCTTGAACTCAGTAGGCCTATAGATTTAGACCCGTAGAAAAAGGAGTTGTAATTAAGGACTAAGGAAGTCCTTGGTATTTGAAGCGTCGGATGATTCGTCTTGCGGTCAGTCTTGGATCTTGAGCCTTAGTGTTGAATCGGTGCGCTCGACTAATGGAATTAGTAGACTTAAGTCTTCCCGGATAATTAAGGGGTGACTTTTATGCTTCGGTGATCATGCGAGTTAAAGTGTTAGGTGATTATTGGCAATTAGATTGGGTTTCGTTTTGGTGGTTTGCTCGTCGGTGTGACACCATGGCTTATGTGGTTGATGTACCGTCTTAGCAGATTCCGCGATTAAAGGAAATTTTGGTGATCTGTCTGCTAGAGTTGTAAGATTTGAAATTTTAGCTCTCTGATTAGGTGTCAACCTTAGTGCGATAACCCGTCTGGAATGGGATTTTGGGCGAGATGTCCACATTTTCGAGGTCACTGTTTAGTCCTAGGCGTCGACTTGTTTTCTTGAGGTCGATGGATCTTGGAATGGATGGATGTAACCTGGTTGGATTATGGAAAATAGTGACATTTCGGTAATGGATTTTGAAAGGAGTTTGGGTATGGAGGATTGAGTATCGAGGTACCCAAGCATTCCTGTGGTGATAAGGATGTTACTTTAGGAATGTTGTGAGATTGGTGTTGAATCGGAGTTGAGTGACAGCCGAATCTGTGTTAACCGGTTGCATGAAAGACATTTTGGTGCGCCTTGGAAGAATGTCTTTATAAATATTAGGAATGGATCAGTGAAATAAGAGGATTTGGAAGTGTGGTTATGATCTTTGACGTTGGGTCCGGGATCGTTTAGATCCGAAGGAGATTGGTCGGTGAGACTTGGAGTCATAAGTTACCTGGAGGTGGTAATTGTCATCCAAGGTTGGGAGACGACTGTAACTTTGTGGGTAAAAGATTACTTTGGAGAGTTCAGTGTTCGCTCAATTATGAGTATGTTGTGCCCAAGAGGAGCAACACACGTGAATATCGGTGTAAGGGTCGTGGTAGCGGTTTTGGCAAATGGATTAAGGACAACCTTTTCAACTGGCGGCGTTCCATCGAGAGGAGTGATTTCGAGGACGAAATCATTCTAAGGTTGGGAGGATTGTAACACCCGTAATTTTGGTAAGTAAATGTCACTCGGACATTTCTGGGACTTATAATCGGTGGGGTTTTGTTGGGGAAATGCTTTGTATAAGTCCCTCAGAGTATCAAGAGCTTTGTCGTTGAAAAAGTCGGAATTTGGATCCTCAGTACACTTTGGGCGACTATGCCCGCGATTGTGACAGGGTGTCACTCTCGCGTGGCACAGTCGCGAGAATGGTACCGCGGGCACTCCCCTTCGGGGGACTATGCCCGACGACTATGCCAAGGGGATAGTCGCGTGGCAATGTCGCCAGCGGAGTGCAGAGCTGCATAAAGTCGAATTTTCAGCCTCTCTCTCATTCCAACTTCCCCCATTTCACCCTTTTCTCTCTAGAAACCGAACCCAAACCCTAAAATCGGTTTTATACCCTCAAGTCACCAAATCCATGATATTCCAAGTGTTTCCCCACCACCCAACAAAGATTGGAAGCTATGGTCAAGAACCTCCACCTTCATCTTCCCCAAAGTTCGTGTTTGGGAGTTTGGGTTGAAGAACTGTTATGGGTGTCCTCGGAAGGTCTCATCGTCTCTAGTGGTAAGCTTTCTTGATTTTAAAGGTTGAAATACTCCATTGTCGATCTCTTAGTGTTTGGTATACCAAATCTCGGATTTAGTGGTTTTGGAGAAATTAGGGTTTTGGATATTGTTTGAGATTTTGATTTATAATGTTTGGAGAATGTTCCTTATGGTTGATTATGGCTATTTATGGGTTGAAATGTTCGGATCTAGGTTTTGGAAGATTTCGACTTGAGGATTCAAGTGGTCTTCAAAAGAGCTCGTTGGGTGAAATCTAGATTTAGCCTAAATCTAGCAAGGTGAGTTCAAGTTGATTTGTGAAAACGGTGTACATGCCAAAATGTGTATTTTAAATTGTTTTACATAAAATGGTTAACTGCTGATAAGTTTTGAGTATTTAGAAGTAAAATATGTTTTACTTAGTTATTTGTCAAAGTGTGAGTATTTGGATAAGTTTTCTTACTTAGTAAACTTGGGCTGTTTTAACCTCTTAAAATGCTTCTATTGGGTTTTGAATGTTTACAACAACTAAATAACATGAATTACGTATTCTTGGTGATTTTGTTCAAGTAAGGTCTATTTTATGAGTTATACGTCTTTGACGATTTTGTACAAGTAAAATCTAATTCACGTTATATGCATTTGGTGTATTTACATTCATAAACACTTTGGAAATCTTGAGTCCCATCTCGTATGGAGTTTTGGGTAAATCTAGTCTTTGAGGTACGTGTCTTCATAAACATTATTTAAAGACATTTCACTATTTTGGAGACCGGTGATTATTGGTCAAACGTATTTTGACCTCTTTAGTTCGGTATTGGCTTAAACGAGTCGTGTGGACATTTGTCCGGATTTTTAACTATCGTGGGTTTTGGATATGAAGACACTTAATTTGTGTCATTGGTGAGTTACATGTTTTGGGAGCTTTGGTCTTTCAATTAGAGTCATGTAACGTTAGACAATGTGTAATGGATCCATAGGCACGTGAGTAAGTCTGTCTTGGATGGTCAATTGGGTATTGCGGGGTTGAACTTCGGTACCTATGTTTTATGACCGGAAACTTTACAAGTGATCGCTAGGAGGGTTGAGTCGGCTAGTGCTACCGGAATAGTAGGCGCTAGGACCTCCGCTGCTTGAAGTAATGCCTGGGAGGTAGTCTTTAAGTGTGTCGGGCCTTCGGGATGGAGTTCTTCGGAATGATCCATCAAGGTCAACTGACTTGGGGTGACACTTGTAAAGAAGTCGTAGGGACACCGGGATGGGATGTCGGGAGGTGTCATACGATTAACGTTGTTTGGGTGGTATACTTTTGTGTTCCCTCCACCCTCAACGGATACGGGTTTCCCTCGTTGTTGGTTATCAGTATGTTAAATATAAGAACGTCTTATTTTATTGTCATTGGTTCCTTACGGTCGCGTGGTTATTGGACCAAGTGTCCGTGTTTTCGGACGTACGGTATATGTGGTTTTGATAGCGATTTATGGGTCGAACATTTTGTCCCGCCCGCGTTTTAGGTACTTTGGGTTATAAATGGTTATTCATGTTTTTACCAAATAAGTGTCGAACTATGATCCCGTTTGGGTGAGTTATGCGTTGCGCGTTATATAAGAAATGTGTGTTTTAGGAGTTTTGCTTTTAAAAGTGCATATTATGGGAAAATGTGTCGTTTCCATTTTTAAGCGTAATATTTCGAAGGACCTTGCTTTAAATTGAATTCTTTTCTTTTAAAGATATATACTTATGTTAAAACTCTTGAGCTCACTAGGCGTTAAGCCTAATCTTTTTATTTGTCGGCATGTGCATCAGGTTTCAAGGTTGAGAGTTGGTTCTAGCAATCCTGTGAAGAGTAAAGCCTTAGCTAGATCCGAAAGTAAGTATTCGGTGAAGTCTTCCGCATTATGGAGATAGTGACTATGCATGGGTATTAGTAGCACCCGTCCCTTATAGTCTGTATATATATATATAAGATGGTATACGTGTATTGTAGCTAAATCTGAATTCGTGGTTGTAGATGATTCATTTATTGATGTATTTAGAAAATTTTAAATAAGTTGTTATTTCCAGATTTGAGGGTGTTACAGTCTAAACACTTAGGATCCAAAACTAGGGTTTTGAAACATCAAAGTGAATCGAATGGATGGGACTTGAAGTATTAGACTTAGAATATGGGAATATGAATCAAATGGAAACTTGGAACCTCTTGGTAAAATTATGTGAGTATTTATGTGAAAACTTTCACTTGTAAATGTTTTGGTTGATATAATCACATGTTGAATCACCAGTTATCTTAATAGTTTTATGTGGCATATTTGGTTTCATTAGGAGTCATGATCCCATATTGGTTGTTGCATTTTGTCCGATGTTGGGACGTTAGTTTCTCACGTCGAGGCACGTTTAGGCATCGGATTGGGTTATAAGTCCTACGTGCTAAGTATTATGATATTGGATGAGGATTTCAACGTAAGGACCCTATGTGGTTGAAGTTGATTTTACGCGGGTGTAAGTTTCAAGCCACCGAGCCTAACATCCCTTGCGTGTACTTTCTATGTGTCTTGGTTTTACTAACTTGTCAAGTGGCTTACTTTTGTGTTCTGTCACTTGTGTTAGTAAACGGGTATCCCCCGTTAATCCAAGAGGTATCTGCTTATGGTAAAGATGTATTATCTTCATTATCACAAACTAAATTTTACTTACGCTTATAGTCAATTACCTTTAAATACAAATGTATGATCTCACTAGGCTTTAGCCTAACACTTTTTCTTAAAATGGCATGTATAATAGGTCAACCTAGCAGCGGGGTTCGTCGGAATTGAGTGGTCGACCTTGGGGTTGAGAGCGGTCTTTTTGGAAGATACATTAACCGATACAACAGTGATAGTGAATACACTTTTTGGAAGAATAACGACACCCGACTTTAATCTTTCTTGTCTAAGTTAGATTATTAGGTTGTTGAATATTGTTCTTCATTTGACTTAGTTTTGTAAGGCCACAACCATATTTCCCCGTTTACGAGATAATACTTTGGGATTGATTTACCATATTATTGTTTATTTAGGTTTACTCATTTTACAGCCGTCATATTGCCAATTTTCAAAATTTTATTTTTCCTCTAAAATTTAGGGTGTTACAAGTTGGTATCAGAGCAGTAGTTTAAGTGAACTAGGTATGAATGTAGAATACCTAGACTTAAGCTGTGATTTTAAGTTATGATCGAGTGAGATTGGGTATAACTCTTAAGATAGGATGGTCTTAGAGTCGACGAAAATTACACAAATTGAGAGTTCTGGTAATGGTGATGAAAATTCTTACGTACCACATGTTCATAATTTCACTTAGCTAACATTATTATGAAGATGTTTTACGTGATTATGCTTGTTTCCCATTGTTATGATGATTAATAAATGTAGTAGTACGTTTCCTTGTCTATAATTCGTATAATCTATCTCTCACCTACATTCTCGCGTATGTATGGCAGACAATGGTAAATACTCAAAATCGGTCGGAGGGTCAAGAGGCGTCGACATCTACGACCGACCACCCTAGAGTTACAATAACAGACTTGCCCCCGGGGCCGCAAAATGTGTTGGGCGGAGGGCCCGAGCATGTTCCCCGTCGCAACATAGTCTCATCCAAACCAATAATGGAAGAAGTGACCCCGGAAACAAGGATGATGGACCGAATGATGCAAGCCATGAATGCAGCCATGACTCAACAACAATAAATGTTTCTAAAACTACTGGAGGACGGAGATGCTACTTAAGGAGAGACGGTCGCGGAAAACGTTCTAGTGGCGGGATCCAGGGGTACGGGACCCGAACTTCCCACTAATGAAACCGCAACCCCGATCGTAAGGCAAGTGGCTAAGGCTTGCACTTTCAAGGTTTTCCTTGGGTGTCGACCACCGGAGTTCAAGGGCTCGGACGACCCGGTGGCATGTATGAATTGGATTCGGGAAATGGAGCATGCCTTCCGATCAAGTGAATCAGAAAGTGACTTTTGGTTTTCAAATGCTTCGAGAGGCGGCCCTCACCTGGTGGAATGTTTACTCCACCTCTATTGAGGCCACCGTGTTGGACAAACTAAGTTGGGAAACTTTCAAGAAAAAGGTGATGGAAGAATTCTGTAACGAGCGATCCATGGACCGTATCATTGACGAATTACGCGGTTTGAAGAAAGGGAATCTGTCAATAAAAGAGTACAAAAAGTCATTTATGGACAAACTGGGTTTGGTGGGACATCTGGTCCCAATCGAAAAAGAGAATATCAAGGCCTACATCAAGGGTTTGCCTACCGAAATGATGAATATGGTGCGAGTGTCGAAGGACTCTACTCTTCGGGAGGCAATCAAGGAGGCACAACTAGTGGAGGATTCTTATGGCCCAAACAAGATGGAGAAGAGCGGTGTAGTTGAGAAAAGAAGATGGGAGGGGAGTTCGATGCCCTCTAAGAGACCGAGACCGTTCAACAACAACAATCAATGAGGAGTTGGCCCGAGACGAGATGTTCCTTGGTGTTCCAAATGTCGAAGCAAACATCTCAGCCCTTGCAACTCGGGATCCGAGCCATCTTTTAAATATGGCAAGCCCGATCAGGGTTTTCGAGATTGTCCGATCAGAGGACAAATTTTTTTTGGATGCAAGGAACCGGGTCATATTATGAGTGAGTGCCCGAAGGCGGAGACGGGATTCAGTGGAGGAAAGAAAGTGGAACCACCGAAAGCAACGGGGAGAGCATTCTAGATGACTACCGAGGAGGCGAAGGCTTCAACAGATGTAGTGTCGGGTACATTTCTTCTAAACTCCGTACCTACACGCATTTTATTTGATTCGGGAGCTAGCTTTTCGTTTGTGTCGAATTCCTTTTATCTAAAGTTATCTGTACCTACTACTAGTTTAGAGGACGCGTTAGTGGTAAAGTTAGCCGATGGAGATCGAGTAGTAGTTCGGGACATCCTTAAGAGTTGCAAACTAGAAATTGAAGGGAAGGAATTCCCGGTCGATTTGATGCCAATGGCCATCGGGGGTTTTGATGTGGTCATTGGGATGGATTGGTTAGAGGATAACCATGCCGAAATTCTTTATGCCAAGAAGTTGATTAGGATTCCAATTTCGGACGATGAATCGGTGACCGTGTACGGCGAGAGGCGGAAAGGCGAGGTAGCGATCATCAGCATGGTGAAAGCAAGAAGTGCTTATTGAAAGGATGCTCATCCTTTTTGGCGTACGTTATAGACGCCAAACTCGAAAAGAAAAGGCTCAAAGATGTGAAGGTGGTGAATGAATTCCCCGATGTGTTCCCGGACGACTTGCCTGGTTTACCACCCGATCGTCAAGTAGAGTTCAAGATTGATATAGCACCGGGAGAGACTCCAATAGCCAAAGCCCCATATCGTTTGGCTCCGTCAGAGATGAAAGAGATGATGGGGCAGTTACAAGACCTTCTTGAGAAGGGGTTCGTGAGACCAAGCTCGTCACCTTGGGGAGCACCGGTCTTATTTGTGAGGAAGAAAGATGGCACCATGTGGATGTGCATTGATTATAGAGAGCTGAATAAGGTGACCGTGAAGAATAAATACCCACTCCTTAGAATCGATGACTTGTTCGACCAACTTCAATGAGCGGGTTGTTTCTCGAAGATCGATCTACGTTCGGGCTACCATCAAGTGAAGGTCAAGGAGAAAGACATCCCGAAGACCATTTTTAGAACGCGCTATGGACACTACGAGTTCTTGGTGATGCCATTTAAATTGACGAACGCCCCGGCGGTGTTCATGGATTTGATGAATCGTGTGTGCCAACCTTTCCTTGATAAGTTGGTCATCGTGTTCATTGATGACATACTGATTTACTCCAAGGACGAGTCTAATCACGCCCGTCATCTTCGTGATGTTTTGGAAGTCTTGAGGAAGGAGAAACTTTATGCAAAATTTTCCAAGTGCGAATTCTGGTTGAAAGAAGTGCAGTTTATGGGGCACGTGGTCACGAAAGACGGAGTAAAGGTAGATTCGGCGAAGATAGAAACTATGATGAATTGGGAACCTCCAAAAAGCCCATCCGAGATCTGGAGCTTTTTGGGCTTTGCGGGTTATTACCGAAGGTTCATACAAGATTTCTCCAAGATTGCTTCTTTGTTGACGGCGTTAACCAAGAATAATGCAAAGTTTGTATGGACCGAATCTCAGGAGAAAGCCTTCTGGACCTTGCAAAAGAAGTTGTGCGAGGCTCCGATCTTATCCTTGCCGGAAGGATCGGAGGATTTCGTGGTTTATAGCGGCGCATCTAAGATGGGTCTTGGGTGCGTACTCATGCAAAGGGGAAAGGTGATTGCCTACGTATCAAGGCAATTGAAGGTGCACGAGAAGAATCACCCCACTCATGACTTGGAGTTAGCGGTTGTAGTGTTCGCATTGAAGTTGTGGCGACATTACCTTTATGGCACGAAGTGTACCTTGTACACGGACCACAAGAGCTTGAAGTATGTCTTTGATCAGAAAGAGTTTAACATGAGACAAAGAAGATGGTTGGAACTACTCAAGGATTACGATTGTGAACTACTTTACCACCCGGGTAAAGCAAATGTGGTGGCCGATCCCTTGAGTCGAAAAGAGTACAGTGGGAGACTTCAAGCCAAGCTTACAAGAATCGAGTTAGTGTCAAGTCTCATGGAAAGGATTAAGGCATCGCAAACCGAAGCCTTGAAGGAAGAGAACCTCAAGGATGAGGTGATGACCAAGAAACGGCTACTTATGACCGATGATAGCCGGGGAATTAAGTGTTTCAACGGACGAGTTTGGGTGCCAAGGATTGGAGGGAACCGGGAGCTACTCTTAGAAGACGCGCACAAGTCCAAATATTCTATCCACCCGGAAAGCATGAAGATGTATAGAGACTTGAAATTGCATTATTGGTGGCAGATTATGATGTTGGATGTGGCACATTATGTGAAGAGGTGCATGACCTGTTCGCAAGTGAAGGTCGAGCACCAACGACCTTATGGAAGTCTTCAATCGTTGGAAATACCTGAGTGGAAGTGGGACAAGATTACCATGGACTTTGTGACCAAGCTACCGAAGACTTTGAGGGGGGAACGACACCATTTGGGTGATTGTCGACCGCTTGACGAAGAGTGCTCATTTTCTAGCAATGTGGGAAACCTTACCAATGGATAAGTTGGTAAAGCTATAGACGAAGTGATCTCTAAGCATGGTATACCCTTGTCTATAGTCTCCGATCATGATAATCTATTTACATTAGGCATAGAAATGGGTCCCGACCCGTCGGGGAACCCGGTTCACCCACCCCGATCGGGGATGGGGATTCCCCGCTAAACCGGGGATGGGGATGGGGACCCCCGTTTGTCTCAAACCGGGGATGGGGACGGGGACGGGTATCGCACTCCCCGCCCCGCCCCGTCCCGTCCCCGTTATATATTTTAATTAATATTTAATATATATTATTTATTTAAACTAAATCGGTAATTCATAATTTTCTATTTCCTAACTAGGTTTATAATATAAAATTGTTATTTTTTGGATGTTAGTATGTATTTTGGATGTCAATAAAAATACAATTACTCGATATGGTTTTGAATATTACTCGATATCTTTTGGTACGTGTGAAGTAGGGGTGAGCATGGTACCGGACCGGTACCGATTTTCCCGAATCCCGAATGTGGTCTAAAGGCGGTACCGAATACCGAACCGAGTAATCATATACGGTACCGGTATCGGTACCAGTACCGGGTATTCGGTATTCGTCCCGAATTTCCCGAATATCTCAAAATCATTCCATCAAACCAAACGTCCTATTAGTGTATTTTTAAAATTTTACATGACTACATTCTTTTACATCATAGATGAGATGTTTAACATCATATACATTCAAAGCTTGTTACTTTTTTTCAGAAAGTCATATTAAAATCTCAAATATGGTCATTTAACTAAATTATCCACACATTTGAGAATGCATTTAAATATAAATCAAGCCTCTTGGAGCTCACGAACAAGGTTCACGATGAGCCTAAACTTTATGGTGAGTCTGACTTGAGTCACTTGACTCTTTGTGTTGTTTGAGCCTAAATTAGCTAACCCTTTATAGTAGCATGCATAGCTTGATGATTTTACAAAGGGGTGAGCATGGTACCGAAAGTAATTAAAATGACCTTTCCGGTACCGGTACCGGTACGGTTTGGTATTTTCGGTGCCGATGCTCACCCCTAGTGTGAAGTTAAGTTTTTTTTTCCTGAATTCGGTTGAATTTCTTTTGGTTTTAAGTTATTAATTATTATATGATGTTGTGATTTTTTATACTAAATTAAATTTCTTTCGATTTTAGGTTTATTGGAAATATGTGATATTTAAACATGTGTGGTGTCTCATATATTTGATTTAAATATATTACATAAACGGAAGAGAAAATCCCCGTTTCCCCGTTGGGGATCCCCGTTCCCCGTTGGGGATGGGGATGTGATCATTTTCCCCAGCGGGGACGGGGATGGGGATTGAGGTCCCCGCCCCATCCTCGCTCCATTTCCATGCCTAGTTTACATCAAGATTTTGGGGAGCCTTGCACCAAGAGTTGGGTACGCGGGTGCACTTAAGCACGTCATACCACCCACAGACGGACGGACAAAACGAAAGGACGATTCAAACTTTGGAGGACATGCTTAGGTCATGTGTGATCGACTTCGGCGGAAATTGGGATACCCATCTACCTTTGGTAGAATTTGCATACAACAACAGTTATCACTCTAGCCTTGGAATGGCACCATTTGAAGCCTTGTACGGACGGAAGTGTAGAACCCCCGTATGTTAGCTAGAGGCGGGTGAGAAGCAATTTGTCGGCCCAGAAATTGTTCAAGAGACGGCCGATAAGGTCAAAGCTATTCGATAGTGTTTGAAGGCAGCGCAATATCGACAAAAGAGCTATGCCGACAAAAAGAGACGACCCGTGGAGTTTCATGTCGAGGACCGTGTAATGTTGAAAGTGTCCCCTTGGAAGGGCTTGATTCGGTTTGGAAAACGAGGGAAATTAAGTCCCCGTTTCCTTGGACCATTTACTATCCTTGAGCGTATTGGGCTTCAAGCCTACAAGTTAGACTTACCACCAGAGATAGACGGAATCCACCCTACGTTCCATGTGTGTTATCTACGAAAATGCTTAGTGGAAGAAGGAAGTGTTATACCGTTATCCGAAATCTGAGTGGACGACAACCGTTCTGTTGAAGAACCCGAAGCCATTTTGGAAAGAGTGATCAAGAAAATCCGACACAAGGAAGTGGCAATGGTGAAAGTACAATGGAAACACCGCGGCGCCAATGTAACATGGGAGGCGGAGGAGGACATGAAGCGTAGGTATCCTCAATTGTATAAGTATTATGGATTTCGGGGACGAAATCATCCCCAAGTTGGGGAGGATTGTAACACCCGTAATTTCGGGTGATCTTATGCTATTTTGAGTTCGTTTAGTCATTGGATAATCTACGTCGGTAGATTGTTGTTTGGATTTGATCTTTGGACTTGGTTGAGCTTCTTGTCGACAAAAAAGGATTGTTTCGGGTCGAAATAGTGCAAAGAAAGCCTTGAGCGACTATGCCCGACGACTATGCCACAGGGCATAGTCGCAGGTGGCAAAGTCGCAGGTGGAGGGGAACTCACTGGACAAAACACAGATTTGGGAGGTTGGGGCGCAACATTTCCCTGGCGACTATGACCAGGGCATTGTCGTCGGTCATAGTCGTCGGCGAGGGGTTGGGCTTATAAAACTCATAGTTAAGGGATCTTTGGCATATTTCTGATTTTTTGGTTTTGTTAGAGCCGATTTACTCTCAAGAAAACTAGTAAGTTCTCTCTTATTCCAACCCTTGCAATCAATGCTTCCCATCTACCTTCATCTTACTCATTAATGATGTCTTTCTAGGTGCTTATAAGTGGTTGTGGTGCTAGTTAAAGTCCTTCAAAGTTTCATCTCATCTCTTCACTAGTTACTTGGTTTTAGGGTTTTAAACTACAAACCCTACAAGGAGAGTCATTCACTTTTATAAACTTTATACATGCTAAAATGTGGATTTTCATCATCTAAACATCTCCATCCTTATTTGTTGCATTATATGAATTTTTGTACCTAAACCTAACTTTTGGAGTTTTAGGGTTTTATGGTAAAACTATGGTTTTTGGATTTATGAACTTTTAAAGTTGAACTGCTGATAAGTTTGTACATGGGAACTTGGTTTATTATAACCTTGGTCTAAACACTTGGGATCCAAAACTAGGGTTTTGAAACATCAAAGTGAATCAAATGGATGGGACTTGAAGTATTAGACTTAGAATATGGGAATATGAATCAAATGGAAACTTGGAACCTCTTGGTAAAATTATGTGAGTATTATGTGAAAACTTTCACTTGTAAATGTTTTGGTTGATATAATCACATGTTGAATCACCGGTTAGCTTAATAGCTTTATGTGGCATATTTGGTTTCATTAGGAGTCATGACCCCATATTGGTTGTTGCATTTTGTCTGATGTTGGGACATTAGTTTCTCACGTAAAGGCACGTTTAGGCATCGGATTGGGTTATAAGTCCTACATGCTAAGTATTACGATATTGGATGAGGATTTCAACGTAAGGACCCTATGTGGTTGAAGTTGATTTTCTGCGGGTGTAAGTTTAAAGCCACTGAGCCTAACATCCCTTGCGTGTACTTTCTATGTGTATTGGTTTAATAACTTGTCAAGTGGCTTACTTTTGTGTTCCGTCACTTGTGTTAGTAAACGGGTATCCCCCGTTAATCCAAGAGGTATCTGCTTATGGTAAAGATGTATTATCTTCATTATCACAAACTAAATTTTACTTACGCTTATTGTCAATTACCTTTAAATACAAATGTTTGACCTCACTAGGCTTTAGCCTAACACTTTTTCTTAAAATGACATGTATAACAGGCCAACCTAGCAGCGGGGTTCGTCGGGATTGAGTGGTCGACCTTGGGGTTGAGAGCGGTCTTTTTGGAAGATACATTGACCGATACAACTGTGATAGTGAATACACTTTTTGGAAGAATAGCGACACCCGACTTTAATCTTTCTTGTCTAAGTTAGATTATTAGGTTGTTGAATATTTTTCTTCATTTGACTTAATTTTGTAAGGCCACAACCATATTTCCCCGTTTACGGGATAATACTTTGGGATTGATTTACCAGGTTATTGTTTATTCAAGTTTACTCATTTTACAACCGTCATATTGCCAATTTTCAAATTTTTATTTTTCCTCTAAAATTTAGGGTGTTACAGAAATCACACAGATCAATGTGTACAAGTTCCAAAACATCTGTATTCCTTTTAACGTTCGGAAAAGGTTGCTTTGTAACGTTAGTAAGCATGCAAGCTTTGCATTTCTCCGCATTAATGTCAAATGCTGGAATTAATCCATCTTTTGACATTTCATGCATCCTTCTAAATTCACATGACCCAATCTAGCATGTCATAACATTGAATCATCAATTTTATAAGAAGACGATGACGATATAAATGCAGAATTTTCAGAACGTAAGATTTTATTAACCACATTTAAATGAAACATGTGATTGCACAAATATCCAAAACCAATAAAATGACCTCCTCGAAAAAGATTAAACCTATCAGATTCAAACACTTGCTTAAATCCAAGATTATTCAAACAACTACCACTCACTAAGTTCTTTCGAATTCTAGGCACAAACAAAACATCAAATTGTTTAACATTATTTCCAGAAGAAAACTCTTAATTAATTACTCCAACTCCACAAATTTGTGCACTCGACTCGTTTCCCATATTAAGCACTGAACCGTCTTCAACCGGTGTCAATTTCTCGAACCATCGACGATCCTTGCAAATATGGATTGTCGCCCCCGAGTCGATCCACCATGCATTGTCATCATCCTGCACATAAAAAGACTCAGGTATAAGTGAAACATAATTCTGGACGGAACTATCAATGTTAGTCAAAAACTGACCTCCTTTCACTTGATCGCGATCATTAGACCCCGATCCACTTCCACTCATACCAGCACCATTATTTTTCAACTTCACCCAACAATCACGTTTGTGATGGCCCACCTTGTTGCATCTCCAACACACCAAATCCTTTTTCTTTTTAGAGGATTTGTTAGGTCTATCAAACTTACATTTCTTGCCTTTTCCGTTATTGTTGGAGTTGGCTTTCTTCTCCTTAACCATGTGAATAGAGGGTTGTCCATATTCAACTTTCCCCTTGGATTTGTCATTTTCTTGCACCCGAAGAGATTCTTCGATGCGCAAATGACTCCCAAGTTGAACCAATGCCAATTCCTCTTTTTGATGTTTTAAGTTATGCTTAAAATATTTCCAAGAAGGTGGTAATTTGTCAATCACACTCGACACAACAATGGATTCGTCCATATTCATGTTGTGTAGTGTAAATTGACCCAAGATACGAAGGATTTCATTATATTGTTCCATTACGGGCCTCAAGTCCACCATTTTATAATTGTTAAAATCGCTAACCAAGAACTTCTTACTAGAAGCATCTTCAGTGATGTACTTGGACTCGAGGGAATTCCATAATTCCTTCGTACTTGCCACGTTTTGGTAGATATCAAAAATAGAATTGCACATACCGTTTAAAATGTATCCTCTGCAGATATAGTCATCATTCTCCCACTTGCTCCTTCTTCGTGTGTACTCCAGTGTCTCATCCTCTATCACTTCTGGCATGGGTGTACTAAGCACATACACTACCTTCAAAGCTGTCAGAAGAAAATGCATCTTTTTATGCCAGCGTCTGAAGTCAGTGCCTTCAAACTTCTCCAACTTTTCGAACTTCGAAGTCATCTCTTTCACAGAATTGGCCATGATCGACATCACGAGATACCAATTCGATTGTTAGAGAAAATGATAGGGCAAAGCAATCGATCAGTTGACCGGATTTCTTGAGAATCGTGTAGGTCACTCTCTAAATTGGTATTTCGACCCTATGTATGGGTTGCATGAAATCCAATATGGGATAAGACTCAAGAACATTATTGTTTTTAGGCACAAAAACGAGAGCAAATTTGTTGGAGAGTATATAAAGAGTGTTTTAAAATGTGAGTCTAAAACATAAGTATACACGGTATATATACTAGTCCCATTCGTAAAATAGGAAAATAACTAAAATGGCAATGATGGCAAATTATTAGCTATTATGGTCGGTTACAACCAATTTAGCTAAAATCATGGACTAAAAATAAATGAGCATTAAATGACCAGTAATTGCTGGTTCAGAGATAGCTAAATCCAGAGATAGGCACCAGAGGCTCTGGTCCAAAGACGCCCACCAGAGCCTCTGCAGAAGGCCACCGGCCCACCAGAGGCTCTGTCGTGAGCACCAGAGCCTCTGTAGAAAGCCATCAGAGGCTCTACAGAAATAGGCATCAGAGCCTCTGCAGAGAACCTCTAATCAAGTTTTTCCATTGCATTCCAAGTCTAAAGTTCTGAAGAGCTTTTGGGGCGCTGCCCCAAACTCTGCAGGGGCACCGCCCCTCGACCCCGCTCGCTGATTGGTCAGCGGGCCCATCGCCAGGGGCTCTGCCCCTTTGACCCTGCAAGGGGCGCTGCCCATTAACCCCCGCCATTTCGTCGTGTTCAGGATCAAACTCATCTTATAACAAGTGTGCACTCTATACCACCTAACTTGTATTAGATCACAGTTTGAAACCCATTAGTACTCGTGTTATAACCAATTACACTTAAATAGTCGGTGACACTAAAATCACCAACATTATAAATAGGATGAGTTGTACTCTTTTTGTTTAATTCAATTAAAAATAGCTCCTTCCTTTCAAATTCTTTCTTTCTCTCTCTAAAAACTCTGATATGGTATCGGAGCGGTAACACACTCTTCGTCTGTGCAAATCTTAATCCTCCAATTTCTACGGCGGATTCTTCGGTTCTTCCAGATCCTAATCATCCTCAAGTTTCTATGGCAAATTCTTTAGTTCTTGTTGCAACATCGGATACAGATCCATTCTTCTTGCACCACTCCAACAACACTGGTTTAGTGTTGGTGTCTCAACAACTACTTGGTGATAACTATTCTTCAGGGAGTCGTTAGATGATGATAGCTCTCTCTGTGAAAATAAAATTGGTTTTATAGATGTTGTCTTGTAACACCCGTAATTTTCAGTAAGTTTAGGGGCACCCAGGCGTTTCTGTACCTTGTTTTCGATGGGATTCAAGTTGGGAAAACACTACTAAAAGTCCCAAAGAGTGTTGAGGGCCTTAGTGTCAAAAAAGATCGGATTTTCGGGCTTCGGGGAGCCTGGGCGAAAGTGACAGAGAAAGTGACATGTGTCACTCTCGCGGAGGGCCTTATGGCCGTGGTACACTCTTCGCGAGAGTGCCCGACGAAAGTGACACATGTCACAATCGCTGGGCATACTCGCCGTCGGGGTCCAACCTTCATTAAACCCATTTTTCTCACTTTTTCTCATTCATTCTTTCAAGGCTTCAACCCTACCCTCTCCTTTCTCTCTAAACCGAACCTCATGACCACCATTGTTGATTTTGAGCTTTTAATACTCAATATCTTGGGATTTCAAGTGATACTTCACCATCCATCAAGGTTATGGAAGTTTGAGCTCAATCTTTCCACTTTATCATCTTCATCACCAACTTTCTAAGGTTTTATCAAACCCTCTTCAAGACCCTCTTCATTCTCTTAAAAAGTTGTAGTGGTAACTCACTTGGGTGACCTAGAGAAGTTTAGTTGATGGATTCGATCTATGGTAAAGGTAATATTCCTTTTTCTTCATATATGGAAATTAGGGTTTTGGGTATAAGTTGAGGTTTTCATGTTTAATGTTTGGGGGAAAGATTCTTTATGGTTGAATGTGAGTATTTATGGTTGAAAACTTGTGGATCTAGGTTTTTGGAAGTTTTGGCTTAAAGATCCAAGTTTCTTCAAAGGAGCTCAATTTGGGGGGAAATCTAGATTTAGCCTAAATCTAGCAAGGTGAGTTCAAGTTGATTTGTGAAAACGGTGTACATGCCAAAATATTTATTTTAAAGTGTTTGTGTTTTACATTAAATTGTTAACTGCTGATAAGTTTTGGTTACTTGGATATATTTAACTTTACAAACTTATGTAACACCCATCTGTGTCATTTTTGGGCATTAGATAAATAAATCATTTTGATATGTTTCCTTGATGATATAATTTATAAATGAAGGTCATTTCATATAATTGTCCATTTGGTGCATACGATTTTATAAACCGTTAGAAAATGCATATCATTGTACCATGAGTCATTTTGGCAACATGAAGAGGGCAAGTTCATTTAGAGAGCGTTTTGTTTCAACCAATGAAAAGTTTGGGGTTAATTACCTTTTTGGTTGTGGTGTTTGCATAATTGTTGGTCAAACGTATTTCGATGTCTCTACTAGCTTTCATTGGATATTTACGTAAACTGTTGGGTCGTTGGCTCGGTTTTGACTAAATGGAGTCTTGAGGACATTTGTCCGGTTTAAAAACAGTTGTGGAATTTTGGAGTATGATGGCGATTATTGTATGCCATTTGGGAGTTACATGTTTTGGGTGCTTTGGTCATTCAAATGGAGTCATGTAATATTAGACAGTGTTGCAACAGATCCATAGGCACGTAAGTTTGTTTGTTTTGTAAGGCCTGAGATTTTGGTTACATTTATTGACCACATGGGTTTGCTAGCGAGTAGGCAATAGGTGGCGCGATGCTGCTGAGTTAAAACTCGTCTAGACTGGATAGACACCCATGTCCGTAAGTCCTCGGGGTGGAACTCGACGGAGTATGGCGAGAGGCATAAACGGGCTGAGGATTGTGATGTCTAGCATGGCATGGGAACTAGGTCCGGGATATGTGGTGAAATCCAGTAACATCACAGGTGACCCCATTTACGTGTTTTCGTCACTCAAGATGGGAACGGGTCTCCCCCGTCGTCGTCCATTAGCATTTTAAATGTTAACGTCATACTTTATTATCATTGGTTGTGTGGTCGACGATAAATGATGGCCTTAATATTGGGTTACTCCACGTATATTAAGGTTTAAATGAAATACGTCATCTCCACGTTTCGGTATTTGATTTCGTCCCATTTTATGGTTGTGTGAGTTTTGGGTCTAATGTTCGTGTTCACGACGATATTTATTTATATGGGTTTTCATCTATGGTTTTTATGAGTTGTGTGTCATGTTCCACCCGTGTTGGGTATTTCGAGATATAACATTTTACCCGCGTTTTATAAAATTGGGAGTTCGCTATTTATTCTCATTTTGAGCAAGTTTTGGGTTAAATCCAAATTTACGAAAGAACGTTTTATATTGGGGTTTTCGCCTTTAAAACACTTTGGTTTGGTTAACGGTTAACTCGATGTCTCTTTCGTTTAAAATGCATAATTATTAGTAAACGAGTCGTTTTCATAAGTGAAACATATCATCTTGAAGTATTATGATTTTAATTACGTATCTCCTTTTTAAACGATTAATTTATTTATGTTGAAAACTCTTGATCTCACTAGGCGTTAAGCCTAACCTTTTTATTTGTTGGCATGTGCATTATGTTCCAGTTGGGGGTTTGGTTCTAGCAGTACTGTGAAGAGATGTGCATAGTTTTTCACAAGTGTAAGTATTTGGTGAAGTCTTCTGCGGTTTGGAGATAGTGACTATTATTGGGTTGTAATAGCACCCGTCCTTGTTATAGACTGTATGTATAGAATAAATTGTGTGTGTTGAGGTTAAACCTTAAATAGTGATTGTTTATGAACCATTTATTGATGTATTTAGAAAATTTTAAATTAGTTGCTATTTCCAGATTTGAGGGTGTTACATGTCTGAATAACTTGCAAATTTTAGGCCACCCTGCAGTTGTTCAAAGTGTGATTGTGGAAGAATGAAGCCCATAGAAGCATATTTTCTAAATGAACAGAAGATAAACTTCCTTATGGGTTTGTCTGACTCCTTTTCTCAGATTCGTGGACATATCTTATTAATGGATCTGATGCCTCCCATTAATAAGGTATTCTCTTTGGTTTCACAGGAAGAAAAACAAAGATCTGTATCTATCGTTGGAAAATCATTTCCACCTGTGGCTTTTAACGTCAATTCTTAGAACATGGGAAAAGTGAACTGGTTTATTGCAAATAAGTAGAGGTCGTTTTGTACTCATTACAATATGTAGGGACATACAACTGAAAAATGCTATAAACTTCATGGATTTCCTCTAGTTTATAAATCTAACCACAGTGTTCTTTCTCTCTATACACGTGCTTTTCCATCTTCTTCTTGGATTCTTGATTCAGGAGCATCAAGACACATCTGTTGTGATGTTAGTATGTTTACAAATGTTTGTAATATTGAGGGATCGAATGTGAAATTACCAAATAATACAGTCATTCCAGTTTCTGGTATGGGTACAATGATGATTAATAACACTTTTATGCTTCTTAAAGTGTTGTATTGTAACACCCGTGATTTTGGAGACCCCTTAACCCATAATATCGTAATTGTATGACCATCATAATGGAGATTTAGTAAGGTTTTACTTCCCCATTATAGTGGAGCCTTCGAGGGTTGAATCGGGCGCGAGAATCGGAAGGAAAACGGGGGAAAAGGAGCCCCGTGGCCTGGTGCGCGACCTTGGGTTGCGGCACAAGCCACACATGTCGTTGTGGTCGACAAGGGGAGACACACGCGGGTTGCCCTACGGCCTCAAGCCGCGGGCAAAACCGCGGGAGTGGTCTGAGAGTTTAAAGTTCAAGATTTTAGGGTTTTCTCTCATTTTCACTTCTCCTCTCCATGCCTCTCTTCCTTGGGGAGATTTTGGGGGCTAAAGAATCGTTTATGGGAGCTTATTGGTGTGGATCTGTAATAAAAAGATCAAGGAGTTGGTGGCTTGAGGCTTGACTTTGGAAAGAATGGAGGATTTCATTAGAATGGTTGATTTGAAAGGCTCCAAGTTTCGGTTGAGGTAAATCTCTTGTATAACCCAAGTTTTAGTATAATAATCCTTGTATATCTAAAGGTTTTACTTATTGATGATTTATTCTAGACTTGAAGAAATGGGTTATTTGGAATCCCTAGCTTATTGTTGGTGATGACTTGAAAATGGTGAAATCTACACTATTGGTGGCTAATGGTTGGATTTGGAAACCTAGGCTTAACTTAACCTAGCAAGGTGAGTTCAAGTTGATTTGTGAAAACGTTATACATGCCAAAATGTCCATTTTAAATTATTTATACGTTTTACATGGAATTGTCAATTGTTGAGTTATTTGGTAACTTTTGATTAATTGAAGTGTTTAGCTTATTAAGCTTTGTAAAACACCCACATTTGGGATTTATGGGCATTTTGATAAATGTGTCATAAATGAATGTGTTTTGATGATTTATTGCATAAATAGATATTTGGTCAAAAATGCACTTTTAGTGTTTGTCGGGTTTTATGCATCATTCATGAAATGGGATGTTTTGAAAAGTACGAATGTGTGAGCCCTTTGGTTTTGGGTCATTCCCGACTTTGGGAACATTTTAGAAATGGTAACCCTTTTAGTTTTGGGCCGAAGGCCAATTGTGATTTGAGGGACAAAGAGTTTTGAGAAATGACGTATTTGGTTTTGTAACCCTATTGGCTCACATATTTTAGCCAATCGTTCATTATGCCTTTTGGGGCTTGGTTTACACTCAGATGAGTCTTTGGAACATTTGTTCAGTTTTGGTAGCTCGTTAAGGAGCCTTTGACGTATGGTGTACTTAGGTGCATCTTAGTTGAGAGTTACATGTTTTGAATGCGTTAGTTCATTCGTTTGAGTCATGTAACGTGTTAGACTGTAATGCATTGGATCCGTAGGCATATTAGTCAGTCATTTGGTTTAGCTGGGGACTTTATCCCCATTTTGGGATTAGAAATTGTTTATGGCTAGTGGGAGCTCGAGGTATAGATTGTGGGTGGTTGAACTCGATAACCGTGTAACCTTTATTGAAGGGCTCGAGGTATAGATCGTGGGTGGTTGAACTCGATGCACGTTTGTAATCCAGTCTGGTTACTCATCGTGGAATTTAGTGTCCGCATTTGAAGTCTAGTGAGTGGTCCCCAAGTCATGTTTTTATGGAAGCTTGTGGTGGTGCTCTGCAGAGTCGTATACAGAGCTAAGTCTTGTGGTGGTGCCCATTGTGAGCCGGATACGGGGACTTGTGGCTTTTATGGTGACACTCATCTAGAGGTCGAGTAGACACTAAAGGCATTTGGGTATCTTGCGGTGGTTGCTCGGTTGGGAGTCGTATATGGGGATCCATGGCTTTATGTGAAGCTCGAGAACATTGATACGTGGCCTAACTTTGTGTGCCCGCCACATTCGATGGAATTCGGGTCTCCCCCGTCACCGAAAGGTGTTGTTTTGGGTATTGAATTTTATTATCCAAGTTTTCGGTGACGTTTTGTATATATGGATCTTATCCATGATTTCTGTGTTGAGTATTATGCTCCACCCGTGTTTTTTGGTGTTTCGGGATATAAAGTTTTATCCGCATTTCATAAATTGGGAGTTCAACTTCTAATCACCTTTTGAGTGAGTTTTTGGGTTGAATTTAATTTACGAAAAACATTTATATTGGTGTTTATTTGCCTAAAATGCATATTATTAGAAAATGAGTCGTTTTCATATTTGAGACATATTAATTTGAAAGATTATGATTTGAATTGCATTACTTCTTTTCAACGATATCTTTATTCATGTTGTAAACTCTTGAACTCACTAGGCGTTATCCTAACCTTTTTATTTGTCGGCATGTGCAACAAGTTCCGGTTGGGAATAATCCTAGTGACACTGTGAAGCGAAGAGTGCTAGTTGTGTGCTCGAGGAGGGTTTAGCTTGTCAAAGTCTTCCGCAATTGTTTTGGGAAGAGCAACTTGCGTTTGGGGATTTAGTAGCACCCGACTTTGGTTTAGTCTTTGTGTATTATTGGAGTTTGTATTTGTTGAGGTTACTTATCGAATTTCATATTTGAAGCGTAATGAGTTTTGAATTGTAGGAAGATGTGTTGATTTATTTGATGTTATATCGAAAATTTTCATTAGTTGCTCTTACCAAATTTGAGGGTGTTACATGTATGTTCCACATTTTCATTTAAACCTTATTTCTGTGGGAGAACTCACATGTACAGGGCATTATAAAGTTATTTTTCACCAAAGTGGTGTTGTCATTCAGGATTTGAGAACAAAGGAGATGATTGGTACTATTGATCATGTTCAAGATCTATATGTTATATATGCCAAAAATCGAGTTCATGAAGATGCAGTTGTGAATGTAATTTATGTGGAAATATGGCATAGAGAAGTTTTGGATTTTCTTAAGCCTACGCTATTTCCTAATACTAGTTGTTCTACTAGTAATAAACCATGTATGGTATGCTCGTTGGCTAAACAAAGACGATTACCTTTTATATCTTTGAATACTATTACAAATGAAACTTTTGCTTTAATTCATTGTGATGTATGGGAACGTTCCACAGTCCGAGTTATCAAGGTCATTGTAACACCCATAAAATTTCAATAAGGTAATTTGAGTCAACATTGAGATCTCATTTTCTATGGTTTGACCATCAACGTCTAATGCCAAATTCCCCATTTTTAATCTCGTTCATCGAAGGATTTCTATAATTAAAATGAGATTTCAAGACTCGTTGGGTTCCGGGCGATTAAGCCAAAGGGCATAATCGCGTGTCAATATCGCGAAGAGGGGAGACCTCTCGGTACAGATGGGGCAATTGTGCCCGACGATTGTGACATGATCACTCTCGTCGTGGCACTCTCGCGGCTTGGGTGATGCTCGTGGTACACACGCGACGATTGTGTCGGCGATAGTGACAGGCACTCTCGCGGTCAGGCCCAGGGAGTTTTATAGGACAACCCCGATTTTTATCTCATTTTATCTGATTTTGGGAAATCATCTAGGTCGTTTTCTCTGCAGTTGTGGGTAAGTTATCTTCCAAATCATCACTCCTCATTAACACTCTTAGCTACCACTTCTCATGAACATTTATGATCTTCCCCTAGGTGTTTATAAGCATTAAGTGGAACGGTTCAATCCTATTTAACCTCAATATATCATTTTCTTCATTCTAGGGTTTGGTTTTCTCTTGAAAACTACCAAGGTGAGTTCATTCTCATTTTATAAACTTTATACATGTTAAAATGTGAGTTTTAACCTTATAAACTTCTCCACATTAATTATTTCATGATTTAGATGAGTTCTCATCAAAACCTAGTTTTGGAGATTTTAGGGTTACTTGGATGGGTGTGTTTGCAAAGTTAAAAAGTAAATGTTCTTGTGTTATTGGTGGTTTACACACTTACATAATGTGTTCCTTAAATTTATGAGGCAAGTGTTTTGGGTCAAACTAGGGTTTAAAATGGTGAAATATTTTGAATAGAAAATTGTGGAAATTGACTTCTTATGTTGAGATAATGTTCAAAAAGATGTTTTGAGTGTCATGGAACTTTATGAGGACTTATGTGGAATATTGGTCTTGCCATTGATGACATCTTATTTGTTTTGGGAATATTAAATGGGAGGTTGATTATAGAAACCTAATGGAATTTGGTTAAATATAATTGATTCTTGGTTTGTATTTTAGTGTAATGGATCCATAAGCACTAAGAGTTATTATGTCCGATGATGGAACGCTAGTTTTCCACATTGAGGCACGGTTAGACATTGACGGTATGGTATAAGTCCTACATGCTAGTACATTTCATTGGATGAGGATATTTCAACGTAAAGACCGTGAGTGGTTGAATATAACTGTCTGTTCTCACTAGGCGTTCGCCTAACACTTTTCTTAAAATGACATGTATAACATGTCATTCTAGCGGTGGGACCTCTTGTAACACCCTCAAATTTGGAAAGAGCGACTAAACAAAAACTTTCAACAATACCAAAAAGGGATAATAAAATCTCTTACTACAAGCCCATAATTGGAATACATTTCTAGATTAAACCATCAACAAGTAAATAAAGTCTTACATAAAGACTAACTAAAGTCGATTGTTACTAAAACCCAATAACAATCGCTATCTCCAAATATAAATGCGGAAGACTTCATCAAGCTATACACCTCTTCGAGCACACAACTATCACTCATCGCTTCTCAGTGTCGCTAGAACTAATCCCGGAATGGAACCTGATGTACATGTCGACAAATAAAAAGGTTATGCTAACGCCTAGTGAGTTCAAGAGTTTATATCATGATTATAAAGGAAAACATAAAATGGAAATATTGTAACTTATAATCATGATCCTTTAAAATGGTTTACCTTAAAATAATGGAACAACTCATTTACCAATAATATGCATTTTATAGATGGTCACCTCAACGCCAAAACATTCTTTCATGAAATAATGCAATCCAACACTTAATTAAAACGAGAATAATGGTAATGCTCAAATGATGAAATTTGAGTAAGCTTTATAAACCAAACGACCAAAATGTGAGTAAACTCAAGTCTTTAAGATTATAGCATAAAGGAGATAACCCAACTCAAAACGTGGATATAAAATAACTCCCAATTTGTGATAATGTAAATAATACTTCATATCCCAAAACATCCCAAAACACGGGTAGGGATTAATACTCGACCCATAAAACATGGAAAGAACATATGCATGCAAAATGTCACCGAAAACAAATATATACAGACAACCCAAAGACAACACCTTTCGGTGATGGGGGAAACCCGATTCCGCATAATGCGACGTACACAAAGTAAGCCACACATTACGTTAAACTGGTATTAAATATCGGGTTCAACATCTTTCAGAATACACCCATAAATAATAGCACAGGGGACTTACACCATACCGAAGAAACCAAAACGCGCCTCAATGGGGATTAACTAGCGTTCCACCATTGGACAAATAATAAAGTATCAAGCTCAACATCTTTCAGCATACACCCATAGATACTGCACGAAGGACTTACAGTCTCATTTTATGCCTAACGTGCCGCACGAAGGACTTACAGTCTCATTTTATGCCAAACGTGCCACGATGTGCAGAGGCTAGTCGTCCCACATCGTCAAAATAACAAAAGTGTTAATGGATCCATAGCAGACGGGCTAAAACATTACATGACTCCAAGCGAATGAACTAAAGCATTCAAAACATGTAATTCCCAAATAAGATGCAATAATTGCAAATCATAACCAAACGCTCTACATTGAGCTAATAAAACGGACAAGTGTCCTCATAACCCAACAAAATTCAAACGATCCCTAAGCTCAACAATCCAATGACCCAACGTTGAAAATCATAAAGTGAAATCAAACGTAAGCGACCCAAAATAATGCAACCCATGCTTCAACACACCCAAATGACTTCAACATGATTTAGATCGGGACAAAACATTTTCCAAAGTGGGTTTATACCTTTTATTCTTTCAAATCATCCCATGACACCCAATAAAATGCATTTATACTCAAAATATACTCCATGGAATAAATCATTTAAATACCCAAAATATATAAGTTATTTATCAAAATGCCCAAAACCCCAAATGTGGGTGTTTTATAAGTTTATAAAGTTGAATAACTCCAAATAACCAAAACTTATCAGGTGATTAGCAGTTAACAATTTCATATAAAACATGTAAACACTTTAAAATAGACATTTTGGCATGTACAACGTTTTCACAAATCAACTTGAACTCACCTTGCTAGATTTAGGCTAAATCTAGATTTCCCCCCAACTAGAGCTCCTTTGAAGAACACTTGGATTCTCAAGTAAAAACTTCCAAAAACCTAAATCCATACATATTCAACCATAAATAAACATAATCAACCACAAAGAATCGTTTCCCAAACCATATACATGAATACCTCAACTGATACCGAAACCCTAACTTCCATAACTGAAGAGAATAGAAGATTACCTTAACCCAAGCTTGAATCCACCAACCAAAACACCTCTAGTTCACCAAAATGGTTACAAACCTCCAATCTACGAAAGGAAACATAAAGGGTGGATGAAACCCTAGAAAACTTTGGTGAAGAAGATGAAGAGGGAGAGATGAGGAGCTTACCACCACAAAACACTCTTACATATTCCAATAGACTTCCAATATTTTTCTAGATCCTTGAAGATCTCTCAAAAACAAAACTGTGGCAACTTGAATCACCCAAATCGGAGTTGTGGATAAAAAGTTATGAAGAAATGAAGTTATAGGGCTGAAAATCGGGTTTTATGCCCGACCAGTGGATTTCGCGGGTTATGCCGCGAATTTAAGTCGCGGCATAAGTCGCCCGTTTATCCCTAAGTCATGGCATATATCCTAAGTCGCGGCGTAAGTCGCAAGATGCACTGTCCGCCCGATTTTCTTCTCGTTTACTGTTTTGGTCATAACTTCTTCGTTATAGCTCCGATTTTGCTCCGGAAAGAACCGTTGGACTCGTAATTGAATTATTCACCTATCTAAACTATAAAATCCAGGATTCAAGTCCAAAATCTTTTATTTTATTTTTCCCCTAATATATCGGTTTCGGTATTAACTCGAAATGATACCTTTCAAAAATCGGGGTGTTACATCTCTCGGGGTTGAATAGAGAGTCTTGAAGGGAAGTAGCTTATAATTAACAAATAAATATGTCTTGAATGATATAGATCCAAAAGAATGTCCAACACTCTCAAAACATAGAATTAACAATAAAAAATATGCCTCAAATGCATACAACTTCAAAAGTCCATCATAGAGCAAAATAAATCGGACTAATGTCCTCAAGACTCTTTTAAGTCAAAACCGAGCCAAAAGCTCAAAAACTCAATTGACAATCAAATAAAGGCCATCAAAACAATAAAAAGGCATTTAATCGGCGTTTATTCAAATACATATCTCAAGGATATAATTAACTCAAAAACTCATTATTGATTGAGATAAACCATTTTTCAAATGAAATCATACTCTTATATTTCCAAAATGCCTCATAACACAATAACGTGCATTTTCCAAACGGTTTATAAAGTCAAATACATCAAAAATGCATTAATCATCAAATAAACTCTATTTGTACAATAAATCACTAAAAGAACACATTCTTAAGATTTACTTATCAAAACATTCAAAAACCCAAATATAGGCATTATACAAGATTTATCAACCCAAAACTACCGAATACGAAAATCTCGTCAAATACTCAACACATTTGATATATATCAAGTAAAACATATTATTACTTCAAAATACAAATTTTGACATGTACATAGTTTTCACAAGGCAACTTGAACTCGTCTTGTTAGATTTAGAGTAAATATAGCCCCCCCCCCCCAAAAAAAAAAAAAAAACTTGAGTCTCCTTTGAATAATACTTGGAATCTCCAAGAAATCTCCCTAGATCTTAGATCCAATACATCCACAAGGTTTCCTTCACCACATAAGTCATCAAAATCACACCAAAGTTGAAGGATGAATGGGGAAATGATGAAAACATCAAACTCTAACTTAACAACAAGAGAGATATGTAGCTTACCTAAACAAAATACTCTTGAATCCTCCAATAGTCTTACATTCTCTTGTTCTAATCTTGAAGAGCTCTCAAAACCGAGTTCATAGCAAAAAGAATCACCGAAATCGGATTGAGATGAATAAGTTATGAGGAAATGAAGATGATCCAAGAAAAATCGGACTTTTAGAGCTGGCAGGCGCTAAAGCGGGTTTCAAGCGGGTAAAGTCGCACCAGCCACTGCTTGCTCGATTTCTTCGTTTTTCATGCCCGATCACTGTTTTGGCCATAACGTTTTCGTTTTAGCTCCGATTTTGCTCCAGAAAGAACCGTTGGACTTGTTTTTGAATTGTTTATCCAACAAGACTATAAAATATAGTATTTAAGCCCAAATCGTATTTCTTCTATTTCTCTTAAAAGATCGATTTCTGTAATAACTTGAAATCATACTTACCCAGAAAGCATGGAGTTACAGTTAAGATCAATGGTGGTTGGCGGTGGTTTAGATTGATGGTGATTAATAGTGGTTCAGATCGACGGTGGTGGTCGACGATGGTTAAGATTGTTGGTGGTCAGCGGTAGTTCATGTTGGTGATTTTAGTGAAATCATCGGGTCATTTTATGTAATTGGGTTCACAAGATTATAATGGGGTTGATAGCTAAGCTATAACATGAGCTAGGAGGTGTGGAGTGCACACTCGTGTAAGCTAACTAGAACCCGTGATCGTTGGATGGTTATGTTTGGCGAGTTACTAAGTGGAAAAAGGCTGAGCACAACCCGTGCGTTTTTCCTGTTATAAACGGTACGACCCGTGCGTTTTTGTTCATAAAATGAGCACGGGTTGTGCGTTTTTGTTCATAAAATGAGCACGGGCCGTGCGTTTGTTGACAGAAGGTTTTGCACGACCCGTGCGTTTTTCTTCTTGAAATTGGCACGAGTCGTGCGTCTTCATCAGTTTCGTAACTGATAAGATTTTTTGTAACCGCCAACATTAATGTCCACAATCAATCCCATTAATTGGGAAATTATTATCATTAATAATATATGATCGGTTACGATTCTCTTGGTGTTTAAATATGATCGATTTATGCCAGAATCGATACCGGTGAATTTGAGATTATCCTCGAGTGAATTTCGTGATACACAGGCAGAATATGGTCGAAATATCACTTAAGGAAAGCGAGCTCTCACGCAATCTTGAATTCTTATCCAAGTTCCGATCACTCTCTCTTCTCTCCCTCTCCATCGATTTTCTGCACCACTCCCCAACAATTCAAATCGGTGGTGATTGGCAGTGAAGTGGTTCAAATCAGTGGTGGTCGACGATGGTTCAAATTGGTGGTGAACATTGGTATCTTGAGTAAATCAAGTAGGGAATATGGGGATAATTTTATCTTTTTGGGAAAATTAGATGAAATAAAATTGAATTTCTTCTCAATGGAATGACCAAATTCATTAAAAAAAATGTGTAAAATTCAATTCCTTTCCATACTAAAACTAACCGCTTAAACCGAATTGGGTCCATGAAATTGATGATTCCAATTTTTAGAAAGATTATTTAACGGTGTTGGCATGTATGAGACAGAGCCGTTCGGTATTTAACGTCAATTCCTTAAACCCCTTTCTCCAGAAAAGGGCCTTAAACCCTATTCTCTACGCTCCATCTCCGCCGGCGACATTTTCCTCTCTCTTCCCATTCAACTTCCTTCTCAAACCACCGCAGCTACCCGTCACTATTGGCTTCCATTTCCACCGTAGCATGCTAGCCAGGCTCCTTTCTCTGCCGCACCTCCGTCTCCTTAATTCATCTTCACCCCTCATAACCCGTTTCATCATGAAAACCAACCCATCATCATCATCACTAAAGGTGAACAAGGCTTTCACACGTGTGTTTCCTCACAAACTAAAATACCAATCTCTCTCATCATCTAAGAAATTAGGGCTCCCGAATCTCATGGCGGCAGCAGCTCAATCCCAGTTACACTTTTCAACAAGGCCTTCCAAACACGCCTCCGAAACTCGACCTGCCAACAAGAGCTTAATTGAGGATGAAGCTGAGCTTAGCGACTGGGTTAGTGAGTTGAAATCTGACTCGTTTAAAAAATCTCGATCGTATAGCGAAAGCGATGATGGCGGCGGCAATGATTGGAGGGGTTCAGATGGGAAGAGGAAGCGAGATAGCGATTCCGATGGCTATAATGGCAGATTAGGTAATAGAGATAGAGGAGGACGAGGAACTAGGGGTTCTTTTCATGGCGATTCAAGGGGAAAAGGACGTTCTAGTGGTGAATTTGGAAGGAGAGACGAGGGTTTTGCGTCCAGAAGGTTCGAAAACGGTAGAGGAGGGAGAGGTTTAGATAATTCGAGGGGACGAGGGCGAGGAGGGGGGCGATTTGGGGGTGAAGTAGAGAGGAGAAATGATAGGTTTTCTGGTGATGGAAATAAACGGGATTCGTTGTCTAAACGGAAAGATGATCGATTTCTTGGTAGTGAAAGAGGAAGAGGTGGTAAGAGTATGAGTAGAAGAAGTTTGATGACGACGGATGAAGACACTGTTAGCGAAGATGATGAAGAGGAAGAAAAGAATTTAAGTAGCAAATTTAGAGAATTGATCAGTGATGAAGAGGATGATAGTGATGATGATGATGATGAAGATGTTGATGATGATGAAGTATTAGGAAACGGAGCTCCGAAATCACGATTAGACATTGGGGATGGTCCGTCGAGCTCACCAAGGATTTCTCCTGATGGAAGTGAATCCTATTTGAGTGAAACAAGGTACATTACCTCAACTTTTTTTATGTGATTGACATTGCTTGTTTAGTGTCCATCAAGAAATTGATCCATCATACTGTCTAGAATCATAAAAACTAGTGTTTTTCTGAGTAAATGCATCTGAATATTCTACAGGTTTGATCAATGTGCAGTTTCGCCGCTATCTTTAAAAGCAATTAAGGATGCTGGCTATGAAAAGATGACTGTGGTACAGGAGGCAACACTTCCTGTCATTCTCAAAGGTGAGTATGTTTCGAAAATGATGTGAAATTGTAGGAGTCTAAATAAATAGTTCAATGATTGTATATTCAACATTTGACTTTGAAGTCAAAAGGACTTATTTGAAGTTAAATTGATATGGGTTCGTCAACTATTCGAGAAAAGAATGATAACTACATAAAGCTGTTTGATAAATAGAACAAATACGGTTTGGCATTAATTTATAAAATATCGCTTGAATCTTGATTTGAAATGCATTTAGGTTTGACCAAACTGGGCTTTCATTTTTGTAATGGATGGAGTAATACTAATTTGAGTTGCCAATTTCGATATACAATGGTGTTTGTTCTAATTGATGGAAACTTTTCAGGGAAGGATGTCTTGGCTAAGGCTAGAACAGGTACTGGAAAAACCGTTGCATTTCTGGTAAGACCATGCCACTTACGATTGTATATTCAATATTCTTTGTTTCATTGATGGTAGAGTTTTTCTTCCAGTAATTGCGAAATCAACTTTTGGATATAGAGCCTCATTAGGGTTGGTACATTGGAACACTCTCATGGATCCAAAATTCCCAAGAAACTGTTATTCTTGATAAATAGGCATATAGTTATTCTTTTTTGTTTGAATTCGTATTATAGGAGGAATCATGGTGTTTGTAATTTATGTGCTATCGTATTCACAAATTATAGAATAAGAATCCCAACAAAGACTATGGATGTAAGCAAATTGCTAATGTTGTTTTTTGCAAACGTGCATAAGTTGCAATCCTAACACCAACTCCTGCAAAGCGGATTTTAATTTTGTAAAATGTATTAATCTCAGCTGCCGTCGATTGAAGTTATTGTGAAATCAGCAGCTGTTGGGCGTGATCAAAAGCGGCCTCCAATTCTGGTTCTTGTCGTATGCCCTACTAGAGAGCTTGCAAGTCAAGCTGCCATGGAGGCTAACAAATTGTTGAAATATCATCCTTCTGTGGGTGTTCAAGTTGTCATTGGAGGCACCCGACTTGGTCTAGAACAAAAACGTTTGCAAGCAAACCCATGTCAGGTCCGTTTTTTTAATTATTGATGTAGTTTTTAGAGATCACAACTCAAAATTTGTAGTAGCAGATTCTTATTGTTTTTGTTGATTTGAATCTCAGATCCTTGTGGCGACACCTGGAAGGCTGAAAGATCATACTGAGAATACTGCCGGATTTGCCACGAGGCTAATGGGCGTGAAAGTCTTGGTTCTTGATGAAGCTGATCATCTATTGGACATGGGATTCCGCAAAGATATCGAGAAGATCATAGCAGCTGTCCCAAAACAGCGGCAGACGCTTCTATTTTCAGCCACAGTCTCACCTGAGGTTTCTTTCTTTGTATTCTAGTGTGTTTATTCCTTTTATATTGTAGATTTCTCACAAGAAGTATTTTGTGATGTGAAGGTTCGTCAAATTTGCCATATTGCTTTAAAAAGAGATCATGAATATATCAACACTGTCAGGGAAGGTAGTGAAGAGACGAACACACAGGTATATATATATATGTATATATATATATATATTAATGCTTCTCTAAAATGTTGGTTAGGTTATCTGTTGAAGTTATCGACATTTATTTAGCCCATGTTTTTTTTGTTTTAGGTCCAACAAATGCATTTAGTTGCTCCACTCGACAAGCAATTTTCACTAGTCTACACTCTCCTCAAAGATCATATTGCAGATGATCCCGACTACAAGGTATGAATTCACTTTTTTGTGTGTAGATTTTCAACTTGAAGTAGACCATTTTGGGTGAAATGGACATACAATCTAACTTTGAAGGATTCTTGATGAATTAAACCTTTGTCGTTCAATAAATTATATCTTATAGGAGGGATGTATTGGTATATCTGTACATGATGTTTAATTATATGCAGGTTCTTGTGTTCTGCACGACTGCAATGTTCACGAAACTTGTTGCCGACCTACTTGGTGAGCTCAAGTTGAATGTCCGAGAAATACATTCCAGAAAGCCACAGAGTTATAGGACTCGGGTTTCAGATGAATTCCGGAGATCAAAGGGTCTTATTCTGGTAACCTCTGATGTGTCTGCACGTGGAGTCGATTATCCAGATGTAACACTTGTTATTCAGGTATCATGTTAATTTTTGTAACACCTTATCATGCACCCTTTAACACATCTTTAAACCAAAACCTGCATAAGGACCAGTTTTGTGATCTAATATATACAAAAACTTGCAGGTTGGCGTTCCGGCTGATAAAGCTCAGTACATTCATCGGCTTGGAAGAACTGGACGGAAAGGGAAGGAAGGTCAAGGGATACTGTTACTAGCCCCCTGGGAAGAATTTTTCTTGTCAACCATTAGGGACTTGCCAATTTCCAAAGCTGAGTTGCCTTTGGTAGATCCAGAAACAAAGAAAAAGGCGAGTTTTTGAACCATTTTACTTGGTTTATCTTGCAAACAAATCATCGTTCTTGCGAAATGCAAAAAGGACAGTAACAAAAGGATTTTGAACATAATAATAATTATGGAACAGATTGCAAGAAATTGATAGTAACATCAAAATGTGCAGGTGGAGAAGGCATTGGCTCATGTGGAGATGAAAAACAAAGAATCTGCATATCAGGCATGGCTTGGCTATTACAACTCAAACAAGAAAATTGGCAAGGACAAATACCGGCTTGTGGAGCTCGCCAATGAGTTCAGCCGTAGCATGGGGCTCGACAATCCACCAGCCATCCCTAAACTTGTCCTTGGCAAAATGGGCCTCAAGAATGTCCCCGGCTTGCGCTCTAAATGAAACGAGAAATTTTGTTTACGAGTATAGGTGTCTGCAAACGATTAAGTCAAAATTTTGCAGTTTTACTGGAACTAACAATCTATTTTTATCATGTCAATCAATCAAAATTTGTTCCTATTGTTTATATACTATCTGTTTGTATCAATCGATTGTATCGAGTTAAAGGTTTGATCCTGTCCTACCTCGGTCTAATGTGCCGATTGTAGGACAAGTTTTTGTACCGTCGTGTCTGCAATAACTAAAGATTTAAGAATAAGAGTTGACAACTAGTAGAAGACCTGCATATGATGAACAAAATAGAAGACAATAGAATTGAGACTAAACTAAAACTTGTTGATTTGATTCTTCTATGACCATTAAATTTATAAATGATACACAGTGAACAGCAACAAACATTTAGCAGGGTGGATGCCTAAAAAATTCTACATCTCTGAAAAGAGTTTTGTGATAGTACACATATGATTGACCTACAAAATGGAAAGAAATACTATCCACCCCTAACCCTGTAGTAGTAGTAGTAGAACATGAATCTTTCCCAGTTTACACACAAACATGTTACAGTCATCCAAAAAACCAAAATCTTCTTTCTTTTCATCGTCGTCATCATCTATTTGTTCCGGTCAGAATCTTGATTGTCAACTGATGATCGATCATCTTCGTCAAATGATGTGGGGGCAGACGAATAGAATCAGAATCAAACCCTCCTGTTATCAACACTAGAAAACCTAAATATTATACTTACAACAAGACTTCCCAACTCTTAAAAAGATGTATGCAAATTTCAGAATTTATTAGAGCAAAATAGTTCACCTTTGCTGACGGGGTGATGACGGCCGATCTGGTGAAGATTGTTGTACAGAGGTCCCATATAACCTATGTTCCTCGAGTGTGTCCCTTGGACGACTTCCATCACTTAGCTGGGATTGCTCGTTCATTCCAGAAACACCTACCGGACCTAACGACCCAAACTCAAGTTGTTCGGTATGAGAAGCGAAACCAGTATTATGCTCGTATGGATACACCATCACCATATTAGGAACGGTTGCCCCATTTGACGATGGTCCACCAGGGTTAGGATACATGCCATAGCCTACATTGGTTTGACCACTTTGACTGGCGCTTGGATGCAACGAACCGTTTTGGGATTGGTATGTAGGGAATGAATCATGTCTATATGAACTCATCGACCTGTCTGCCCGACTCTCATTAGCAGCCAAACGATCCAACCTTGAGCTTGATTTATCCGTTTGGTTGCGGTTGTGGTTGCGGCCAGAACCTCGTGGTTTCGAATTAGCATTCCAGTTACCTTCTCTATCAATATGGTTGTCACTTCTATCATGGTTGTAGTTCCCCCTTCTCGAGCCTGAAGAATGACGGTCCCTAACTGCAACCTTCTGAAAAAGGGAACGAAAAAAATAGATATAAAACTAAAACTACGAGCATAAAGATTCGGCTTTATTCAAGATGGAAAAAATAAGGGCGGATTACGGATAAAGCGTCTTACAGGATTTGGTAGATAGGTCCCTGTGCCACTACGATATCTCGGCAGTTCTTCCACGTAACGCTGGTAAACATTAGGCGGTCTATTGGAAACAGACTGAACCGGTGCAGCAACAGGAACCAGCCGAGGACCATAGTTCATTAGCTGAGTTACTAAATTCATGTTCGGTAGCGGTCTACCTGGGCCATCCCACGGGACACGGCCCTGTAAATAAATTGGTGGTACCATAAGAGGTGAGGGATATACGGTTGGCCCATGTTGTCGTGGACTTTGACAAAACCGACCAAACTGCAGATTCTGCCAATGGCTAGCGAAGTCGCTATTTAGAATATCGGACTTACGTTCATCCTGTGGCTCACCAGGGGCAGCCCCTCTCAAGGAATCAGGACTGAAATCCTCAGCCTGGTCTAGCCCTTCAAGACGAAAATTCTGACCGATATCGCCATTATCCAAACCATCTTCCACACCAAAATGGCTCGTTGATGCATCAGATGGTCCGGGCTGGGATGGGACATTGTAAAACGGAAGCATTGTGAGGAACGGAACCGGTGGCCCGGTGGGGTAAAATGTCAACGGCATCGCTCCAGAATTATCCATCATCCTTTGTCTAGAATTAGGACCTAGAATCATTGGACCCATAGGGACCATCGACTCAGACCCACTTGTCTGAGCCGGTTCATAACTAGGCATGTGAGATCTTGGAAGATGTATTGGAGCCATGGACTGAGGTCCGAAGCTTCTGTCGGTTGTGTCAGATCCCATACTTGGTACAGGAACACAGTCTTGATCATCATCCTCAGATTGCTGTGCAGACGTATACTCGAACATAGTCTTACCTTTGACGTATCCGCTAGATGACTCAGCAGAGACAACTGCTTTTTTCCCTCGTTTTTCCTTCGTTGACTTGGGGACGGTTGACGGTTCATCCCACGAACTCTCGGAGGAAGTTTTACTTTTTAGTGAATTACTGTGAGCCGCAGACGAGAATCTTGAACTGGTAGTTCTTTCATCCGAAAAAGCATCACTTCCTCGATTATCTTGATATTGGGAATGATCAGAATGACCGTCCCTCAACGGCCCACGTTTTTCCTTGTTATACTTCTGTTGACTTCTGACTAGACCACCAGAACCACCTACACGACGAGGAGGAGGAACATAATTTAACCCAGCCGAAGAAGACTGACGTTTATCATCCGATGGAACAATTTCAGAATTCACCCGATTAGGTTCAAAGCCTCCAGTGGAGCCCACATCCTGTTCCCACCTCGAATCATGGTCAGCATCACCGGAGCTCATTTCCACAGAATTAATACTTTCATTACCGACTTCGATTGAATCTTCAGAGTTTGATGTCACTCCGAGCCCAGAAAAGAAATGGGTTAGTTGAGGAGAAACCAAACCATGCGGAAACTGCATTCCGGAGAATGCAGGATCGATCAAAGGAAAGTTTGCCGGAACCATGCCAGCAGCCATATTCCTTTGTGCATATCCCATTCCTGCTAGAAAAGATGGCGAGAATGGAAATGGTAAATGACCATGTGCTAAACTCATTGGCATATGAACCTGACCGTTGAATCCATGAAGTGCAGCAGAAGATGCCATCATGTTCACGAGATCTTGCTCTTCTTGATGCATCCCCTGTGCTCCAACAGTCGAGGAGATCTCTTCGCTCATGGAATGTAAGCCCGGATCACGTTGATACAAACTTGAACCGTTATTTGAATCAACGGAGGCATCAAACCCGAGATGAGTTGGAGCATGCCTGACAGAAGAAGGATCATCACCTGATGATCGACCAGTATGATTCGGTAACTCAGCTTCAACGTTCTTCCTCCTATTACGATAGCTACTATTTGATCCACCATGTGTGTCATTAGGAGCCTGGTTTTTTCCGCTTTCAGGTGCTCTGTTAAGCCTACCTTGAGAAGGAACATCATTGTACGTTTCAGTTAGTTCAGGACTGGAACGTGTTCTAGCGAACGGAGTCCTTTGAATGTCATTGACAATTTGACCAGATATTAAATTATTTGGTCCTCTTTCAGCATTCGCAACCTGATTGGACACCCGGGAGCTGTTTAAGTTTCCATGACCCTTTTGGGTTTGGGTCTTAACCGTGCTTTCCGACTGATTATTACCATGTTGACGGGATGAATTGCGAGAACGAGTGTCTTCAAACTCGCTCTCACGGCCAACAAACTCCTTGAACTTTTTGCCACTTGAATTGATCTTTGGGATATCAGTGACAGGTTGATTATCAGAAACTGACAAGTTCAAACGTACTGAATCAGTACCAGGTGCATCAGGACGAATGCCACTGCCATGTCGCTCCCATGTATTAGTAAAAAACTGATTTACTTCAGCAACTAGATTTTCCTTGGGGCAATCAAGTAATCTTGCCAACCTTTTGGCCCCAAAAGCGAATGCACTGCGTATCCTGAAAAAATTACCTGGAAAGAAGATACATATATCATATAACATGACAAGAAAGCATCATGCAAACCGTTTCATATGTAATTTACAATTATATGTAGAGTTGTTTCATGTATATATTGTTTATTCATAGACATATTATAAAGCTGTTTCGTGTTTTCCATCATGCAAACTGTTTCCATATATAATGGTATTAAGCCATGCTTTGAAACCAATGTTTTAAGAGCCTTTTCAAGCTACTATTGCCAATTATCAACTATATCAGCAGCTAATCAGAACTCCTTACTCCTTTAATGGAGCAACAAATAATTATTTTGGTCTTCTCAAATTTTACAGAGTCAAGGCAATGACAATTTTTTTATACAAGTATTGGCTTATTGATGCAACAAAATAGATATAATATTATTTCTTCTAAAGAGTTCCACCAGAATTGTCCTCCTTTGGATTTATGTTGTTGATATAGACATCACTGGAACCAACTCTGAATTGATTACTCAGTTTCAGCAACATCTCCATATTTCCCCATATCAATGAGCTTGTTTGTCTAGGTATTTCTTGGGATTGGAGGCACACACCGACTCTTCTAGAACTTTCTAGCATAAATACATGCTAATGCATAAAAGATTGGAATATTCAGACTGGTCTTCAAGATTCTGCATATGTTGATACTCTTGAGAAAAAAGTAAAGTATCATGTTGACAAGGGAGAACAATTTTTACATCCTTTTTTGAACCGACAACTATACGAATTACTAGACCTAACACCACCACAGTAAATTATTACGACGTCTACACAAGGATGTAGTTCACTGCATCAATTCAACATCTATAGGGTACCAATTGTCGTGGTTTTTTCCTATCTGCAGATTCGTTCATGCGCCTTGTTGCTTACAAGATTGTCCGTTTCTTGGATATTCTCTAATTTTCTTCAAGAGTTAGAAACAAAATTGTGTCTCCAGGCCTTCCATTGAATCAAAATATCAGTTACTCTACTGCATGCACTGTAATCGCTTAAGCTTCACGAGATCAATTGAACCTGGCTTTCCTCGGTGCGATCTCACTTCTCTTTATGCTTACCACAAATGCAATTCAAATTGCTACTAATCCAGTCTACCATGAGTTTAGCAAACATAAAGAAGTAGACTACCATTATATTCGATAAATTATGAATGCTCTTGACGTGTCTCTTCCACATGTCAACACAACATAACAAATAGCTAACCGAGTCTCACACAAGATAATGCCACAGGTTCCTTGCAAGCACATTGATGCTTCCAAAAAAGGGTAGTGTAATCCTTGATTTCGGACAGAAAAAGGGGGAAATTCCTATCATGGTGAATCCTGTGATTTATCGGTGATGAGTATATTATTTCCATAGTCAGATTACACGCATTGTCAGAAAGAGATCAATTATACATTCAGCCTATATTCTGTGTATATTGTATTCGTTAGTTAGATTAGAGAGCTGTTAGAAGAAGAAAAATCAACCTATAATCACTGTAATGTTATCTATTTGCTGAATAAAGAAGGCAGCCAACTTCTATCAAATCATTCAAACCAACCATCCATCAAAAAAAGCAAGCCAGTTGGAAAGATTGTCAAGGATTTTTGCACACCAAATCAAGTTGCACATGAGATTAGAAAAAGTTGTGAGCAAGTTGAAGTTATTATGAGCCAAAGTGAAAATTCAGCCAAAAGGGATATTATAGCAGTGGACTTGATCAAACAAAGTGATGCCTAATTCATGGTATTTCCACATAAACATTCGTAAAACAACAGCTACACATTTTGCTGGACTTGCAACATCCTTATTATAACAATTGTGTGCATGTAAAAGTATGTGTACTTATTACCTAATGTGCTTTGTAACAAACACCTAAACAATTCTTAATCCCTGATCAATAGTTGTTACCGCGCTAAAACAAGTCATGGCAGTAACTATCCGTTAGGACGCTATGATGACACAGCGCCTGCCATCTTAGAGCCCTCTAAAATATGTAATATTTTACATGCCCTGATGTCCGTTCTACTTTGGTATCTTAATGTTAAGTTTCCTCTTTCTGAGCTTTACATCCTTACTTTAACTAATATACCCACCAATAAATATTCTAATTACAAATCGTTCCTCATTCTTATATTCTTGACATCTATAGTTGTGTGAAATGTTTCAGAGATATGATGTCATTTTTTTGACTTAACTTGTGTTCAACTTCTATTTCATGCTCTATCAATCAAGTTCCACATAGGAGTTTTAGGTAATTCCTTTTATATAATAACACATTGGTCCAGGTTTACTTATTTCAACCTCACTACAAAAAAGAGAGAAAAAATGGGAACTCTTACAAGTATTATATCATTCAACATGCTCTCATTGACAGGTGTATGACAATCCAAATTGTACTCAATGTGTGTATGTGTGTGTAAATGTCTTTATGTCTACAACAAGATAATAAAACACTAACATGCATTCAATGCTATATATAGATCACATTTGCTCATAAATAACAAGAAAAAATAAGCATAAATACCTTTACTGACACTGCGTCCCAAATTATTACTCACACGCAATGGATCGATAACATTAAAATGTTTGGAAGCAAAAGCTTGCCCTTGGTTCTCCTGACCACCAAGAAAAACAGCATACACGGAGCTACAAGCATCAAGAAACACTTTGTTGAGCAGCAACTCTCCACTGTCCTTACGAGGAGGCTCCGCTACAATTTTATTAAAATATATATTACCATCAGCGAAAAAATCAGGCATAGTCTAAAGTTGTCAGTATTATCAATTAGAAAACTTCATACACTATTACCAGTCACATCCGGAAGGGAGCTTATCGGCACAGGACCCCATAGGCTAACACAAAAACTGTCCCAGTCGAAATTACTAAAGAACTCCAGAAAACGGTAAAGCACCTGCAAGTGAAATGAGAGCGTTAATGTGTAAACAAAGAATCGAAATATGTATGCATAACAGGAAGGTTAGTAAATCGGACAACCTCAAGAGGACCCGCAAAAGAATTGTTGAAAACATGGAATATGTAAAGAACCAAGGTCTCAAGGGCATAAGTTGATATAAGCCCATGATGAGCACCAAGTATACGGCTCTCATAGTAACACCAGGCTTTGATCAGTATAATGCTACGTTTAAACAAATGGTTCTGGTTTATCAAATTATCAACCTGCACATGCAAGATTTCCATCATAACAACACTAACATATTGATGAGTTGTAAAATAGGATTTGTTACGAGTATAAGAACTCTGCTAACCTCCTCAAGAAAGCAAAGGGTGCACAATCCTCCAAGCTGATTAAAAGAAATATCTACCACAATGTTTTCAACAAGGCACTTTATAATCTTCACCTGCAGTTTAAAGATCAAGGGTCAAATAATAATAGTATCTACACAGAATTCTGAATGAAAAGAACATAAAAATAGGAAGATAAGTCGGAGAAGGATGATGTTCAAAGGTAAAAAATTTCCTTATGTCAAGGTCTTATTAATTATTTGGTACCCAACAAAATGAGTAATCAATCCGCAAATAAAAATCTAGGCCCAAAAGCCTCTGAATTTCAATGCATAACAGAAGCAAAGAGCAACAACTCACACTACTCGTGGAACAGTTCATTTTAATTCATCAATCCACCTAAACAGGATTCGTCAGTTTCAGTGACCTCTTTTCATTATTTAAACACCTTAAATCAACCACCAGGCACAGTACTAGCACAAGCAAACCATACCAATGACATCATTGAATGCATGTCCAAAAGACATCATAAATTCATATTTATCCACGACATCAAGAATGTAGATCTCCACCTTGATGGTAATTCAGAAAGGACAAAAAATTGCAGCAGAATCAACACATTTGATATCAAGTAAGTTGATTGAATCAATATTGTTCATACGTTATTTGCGAAGCTCAAGAAAGCTTTCATCCCAAACTAATGGAGGTGGCTTCAGATGATACCCAAGAGATCAAAAACAGGCAGAGAAAAACAGCACACTGATCTACAAGAAAGCTACTTTCCAATTTCTGAGTAAGAGTCCTCAGTTCTACTCCAATCAATCAGATCCCTTCATTACTTTTTCCCTTGTTAGCATTAGTGTACTCCTACTTCAAACACCCTACTCTACCCCACCTTTTACAGATCACTTCTACTCACTGGACACCCAAAGATCCAAATAGAAGATGACCAAATAATTGTTTGATATCAAAACTCTCTTCTTACTGATAGCCACAAGGCAATGGTGAACCGAACATATCAAAGAGGTGCTAGCCTAGTGGTAAGGCCCTGGGGGGATAGTGCATGGTATGCCTATCTACCAGGGTTCGAATCCTGGGGGATGCACTTCGGCGATACCCAGACCTTGGGTCGGTTCGGGTCCAGGTTTACGGGCATACCAGTCTATGGGTATGCGGGTTCGGTCTTGACCGGGCTTAGTCGTACCTGGGCGGGTCCAGTCAATTTGGGTTGGGCCGGGTCGCCGCGGATTAGTCGGTGCTGCCCAATTGGATGCCCGGATACCGCGGGTGCGTGTGTGTGTGGGCTTAGCCCAAGTTGCCGTACAAAAAAAAAATGGTGAACCGAACATTCTAAGTTGTCAAGATAGGCTACTCGAGAAGATTTATACGCAAGATTAACAAACCAAATAGTATACTCCAAACCATTGAGGAGCCTAAAGAAGAACCTAAAGTTAGCCAGGATCTAAGGTTCCCTAACAAATATTGATTACTCAATCGTAGATTTGATATCACCACATGTAACCAGCACAAGTGCACAACTACTTGTCCTGGAATTCTGGGAAGTGATTTAATAAAAACCAGATACACAATGATTTCAGAGCTTTCATTCTTATTATCAATCAGCAACAGAAAGACGTGCAGGCAACAAAAATTAGTGTATATAATGTTAGCTGATAATATATATTAGCGGAAGCATTAGAATGTATCTTGGTGATGAGCTTCTTCAAAAAAACTTCAATGCATTTTTAAAGCTTATGCACTAAGAGCATGATATAAAGGGATCATCATTAGTGCATTTTTAAAGGTTATGCAGCAGGAGTATAATATAAAGAGATCACCCTTCCTTATGGATCAGCCAAAAGAACAAAATATAGGATTTCTACTCGACTACAAGACGGATATTCTAGGTGATATGGAAATACAAGTTTATAAAGAAATCAGCTCGTAAACAAATTGAGAAAAACATTAAATCCAGATAAAAAGTAACATACTTCTGCTTGAATGTATTGAACCTCCTTCACACGAAATTCGGCATTCTCATTTTTCTCCTCGGTCTCCAACATATCACGGACCTCACTAGCCCAGGAGTCTTTCAAGTTTGCATTGTTACTGAAGGCTGTTAAGTCAATATCTCCATCAGGTAGATAAGTTTTAAGAGGTACAGACCCGAAAGTAAAAACCTGCAACATAGAAAGGAATCAGAGGAGCATACCCAATAGCTAAAAATTTACACCATTTTGGGCAATGACTGAATTTGCATACTATAATAACAAAACACAAACACAGCAAGCTGTTTTTAGTCCAATGTTAAATGAACAAGCACTATCTTAATTCTCAGCTCTTTCAGCCCCTCTCTCCTTCTTGGACATAATTAAGATTCTGCTATTCTATCAAGAAAATTTTAATGCATTTGTGTTTCTTATGCACAAACTCTTTAATGACATCTAATCTTAGTTTGATGTAGGATGACTTCCACCTACATAACACTCTACATTATTACTTACGGCCTTACGGAGTTACGGGTCTTCAACACTCAGCAAATTTGGCAGACAATAATGTATAGAAGCAAAGACATGATAGTCTTCCATAACAACAAGGAGATAAATTTTGACACAAAGAGAGGAGACAAATATAAATTGCCATCGATATCATTTTAAATTTACATGCCTAGAGAAACTAAGCACATCCTGCTTTCAGGTTTCTACTCATATTCCTAATGAACCTGTTGCTCTAATCTGCAGGCGTATGCCTTTTCTAAAACTGGTCTATTTATTCAAGAAAAAACCCAGTGATCACCAAGGAGCACAAAAAGTATAAAAAAAGCAATTGCCCAAGTCCCCTCTTAGTCACTCTTATCTGAACTACCCCATTATACTCGATAAAGGTGATGCTTAAAACTCTTTGCAGCAAAATAAAACATGATTAAAAGTCATAGAAAAGATACAGATTCATGCAAAGTTTTCTTAGCAACTGAATGCTTATAAGCAAGTGGCCCATTAGATTCTTGTCACAATACCAAACTTTTAACTTTCTAGGAGCATAGAATTTTAAAAAAATAGGGCATAGACAACCAATAGTAGAAGTGTATAACAGAGATAAAGGCAGAAACTGCAAAGCAGACACATGATAACCATCAATGCATAATAGAAGTATAAACACAAAGAGCCAATAACATAAATTACAACTAGTGAAAACCAATGTTTCTGTAAAATCAACACTTCATGTTGGAATGATAGTTTTCAACATACACATTGTACATGAATTTCACTCCATCTTCATCAAGTTCTCAGCTACGTCTCTATTCGTTTCAGTCACCACTTAACTAACCCTGTTTTCTCTCTAGATTCTAGATGTAATGTTCAATTCTTATTGTGAAGAGGTGAAAATGATAAACATCAGCAAAACACACTCCAGCTTTTGAAAAAGATACAAATGGAAGCTACTCTACTTTCAATTGAATTCTAATTTAACATGGTTGAAAATATCGAAAGTCGAGGATAAAGAATCACCTTGCAGGGAAAGCACTTCATAATAAGCCTTTGTACATAATCAGCAACAGCATTTCTTCGCTCTTCAGATGGCTGATTGGGCTGGATACAAGCAATAAGCTCTGCTGTTCTCTCTTCAGCCTTTAACCATCTAACTGAATCTAAACTCTCTAGCAATGGACCTGCATTGGGCAATAACCCATTTGGCAATAGGCCGTGTGACCATTCTTCATGGTCGCCCATGCAAGACAATTCTTTACTACTCCACTACACTACTTCAAACTAGTCAACGCAATACCCAAAATAACTTCTACCCCAAATTCCCAAGTGACTCAATCAATCAATCTCCCCTAATAACAAAAGTTCAGACTTCTAAATATTCCCCCAAAAAAATCCTGAAGCTTTGCTTGCAAAAACTAAGTATAGACTTCAGATCAAAAAACATATAATCGCATATACACATATGAGCAGTAAAGTGTATAAGAAACCCTAAAGGTGTGAACTTTGATGAGAGTTATATGATGGCCAGAAAATTTGTCAAAAATAACAACAATTGAAACCCTAGAAACAACCGAAACTTGTCGGGAAGTTCAAATGATAAACAGAAACTCTGATCATATAAGATCGGTAAAAAGATTGTGAACAAAACCCTAACACCCAAAAGGGTGATATTAGATACCAATCAATCTGGGAAACAACAAAATATATTGGATAAAATTTACGGATGTGGAGCAGAATTATGAGTAAGGATCATGAAACTTGAAAAAGATAGAGTGTGTGGGTTTGGTAGGAGCACCAATTTGGAGGGTTTTCTATGGGTTGGTAAAAATCGTATATATAGAGAGAGATTAACGTTGCGAATTTCTGGGTTTTGTTTATCTGCAAAATTAGAGAAAAGGGTTTAAAATTGAGATTGAAAAAAGGGGATTGTAAATTTGGACATATGATGATAATTGTTGATCGGAATCTGGGGGAAAATGGAAATTTCTAATAATACAAAAAAGAAAAATAATTATAAAAGAAAAGATTACAATACAATACAATCAAAATTCAAAGATCAAGAAAATGAAATCATGTGACAATTAGGGCTAAAAAACATGGGAATTAGTATCGTGGATTTATTGTTGTGATAATTGATAAGAACCCTAATTTACCCAATTTGGGCCTAAGAATCCTTACTTCAAAGCCCACACCTTATCACAAATGTTAATCAGGTAGGATGGTTACTTTTTCACCCAAATGTATCAAATATCAACATACTTTTTATAATTTTTATTCGGATTTCTTATACAGATATATCATTTCGAAAAAAAGAATGGGGATTAAAGGTGCATAATCTCTAACTTCATGTCGGGAATTTCTGTAGACGTCTTTGTTGTGATGTTTTCTTTCTTTATGCACATTCTCGATGGGAAACATTTTTTTTCATCTAAATTTATGTTGTAATTGTTGTTTAGACATTCTAGTGAAAATAGATGTCATAAATCATATTATATATAGTGGGTGACGTAGTCATGTTCAAGAAGGCGATCCAGGATGGTGTCACCCTTGGTCTTCTCCTAACTAATCACAGTTTATGAAGTGAATTTTTATTTTTTTTTCTTCTTGTGTATGGTCACCAATTCAGCTTGTGATTATTTATTGTAGATCTAGCTTGTAATCACTTGTGTTTTTAGTTTCTTGAATTAACGGATTTCGTTGTTGAGCAAATGGTTTTTAGATGGTTTGGGCAATGTTTTGGGACCATTCTCATTTTGCATATATGATTTTCTTCCAATGATGTATCAAAAGTGGCTCACATCATGTGGGCCAACCAAATTATCTCATATTATCTGGTTAAGGGGATTATTAGTGGTTCTATTGTCAAAATCGATGAAAACTCCTAGTTCTACTCCAATCATATCTCATCATCAAATATGTATTTTGGAGTTTCCCCACCCCAATTCCATTTTGTGCAAGCCCCCCTTTAGCCAAAACCTCGTTGTTTGCGCTTCTAGCTATATATTTTCAGTTGTCTTTTATCATCAATTCACATCAAATGTCAATGATCCGGGTGTGTGGAGTTTGCCGTTGTTGCATGTTTCAGTGATTCTTTGGGGTCGTAGCAATGTCGTCTTTGAGTTTCTCTATCTACAACGATGGCAACAAGTTGATGGTCTTGTTGTGGCCATTAGCTAGGGTTTTATTTGTGGTGTTTGTTCTATTTTTATTTTAGTGATTTGATTTGGTTAAATAGTAGAGTAAGTGCCAAGTATATCTGAAGTTGTGGTTCAGTTGCATTAGTTCGATCGATCAGAGTAAGATACATTTGGTTATGAGTAGAATTTCAGTATGTTGGTATCTCAATTGATTACGGATTTCTGTTTAAAAACCTTGGTATACAAAAAAGCAAGTATACAAATTGGTACTATGTCGCCTTGCAAGTAATAAAATGGTAAAGATACCAGATATCGTCCCACAGAGATTGGACTAAAAAGTGTGTTAAAAGTATAATGAAAGATGAGATTTCAGATGACGAATTTGAAGCAATATTTTGGAAGGTTGGTTAACACAGATCTAAATAACAAGAATAAAAGAGAAGCAAGGGTGTAAGACTTTTGGTGGTATATAGATCCAAATTCCAGCAGGTCAATGCTACAACACTGTCATAACATGATGCTATTTGAATGTTGCAGCATGCTTCTAACTATAACTAGTTTTATTATCGATTTCAAGACACGTTCCTCTCGGACTCTCACCATCCCATTATTCCAGTAGCTATGAACAATCTCATCTCTGAGCAAAGTTCAAGATAAGGGAATGATGGGAGTGGAGTTCTCAAAATATACGGCACAACAAATTCTCTTTGTTAAAAGTTACTCTTTCGACATAACCCCCGTACCTCCCAAGTTGATGTAGTCCAAATAGCTTATCTCTAAGTCTATTCTATTTTAACCCTTTGAAAAAGTGACCACTTATCAAGAATGGATCATTTTAAATGACACAAGTAACAACTCTCGTTGCAAGTAACTCTTTCGATATTACCTCTCATGTCACTAAATTGACGTGCTATTCAATGGCCTATCTCTAGGTCCATGACACTATTACACTATCAAAATAATCATTTTGTCAAAGAGTTTTGTTATCTTGATAAAACTTGAGTTGGAATAATAAAATTTCGTTAAAGTCACAAAAACCTACTTTCTTTTAGACCCACATAACCACCATTTGTCTCACACCCAAGCTAAGATGATTAGCTACTCATTACAATAAGGAAATAAAAACAACTACTAAGAATTACAAAGATTAACATAATGTAAATTACTCTTGAAAGATAAATGAATTGAAAGTATATAAATATATGTAGCTAAAAAATGTAAAGACGAGAATGTAAATTACAAGGAAATGGAAATGACAAGAAAGTAAACTTGAAGATAAATACAATGAACTTTAACTACTAAGATCTAAAACAAAAGAGTAAAGGAAAGGCTAGAGATGCAAGGTGAATAAAGAAAATAGAACACTATGAGATGTGCAGGTGGGTGCTGTTTCAATGCTGCAGCATGCATATTCAAACATGAGGATTATATAAAGATGATGAAGAACACGATGAAGATCATAAGAACAATTGCATGAATTCTGGAAATTAAAGAGGACACTGGACTGGAATAGGACCAGTTCGTGAGTTAGACAGGAAATGAAAGGATTACACTAAGCATAACAAGATGGAAAGCTTGAAGAAAATATGAAGAACAAGATGAGTGATTAAAGACTACTTCTTGTAATTAATTAACTAGAAAGCAACTTAAGATCAGCCCCAAGCTACTGTCGATCAGATGCAAAAGACTTGAAAGAACATAAACTAAGATGATAAGAGATGATAGAAGTAGATGTCTCCTTAAGAGCAACTAAACCCTCCTTTTATAACAAAAGGGAGTGGCAAAGTTGTAATTTAAGGAGAATCTAATTGTACTTACCTAGTCTAATGCCAACTAAGGCTACCAAAGCTTGTTCCAATTTAACTAAACTATTACAAACCAGATAAATTAGTGTTTAGAGGTTACAATCAGATCAGTTCCATGCCAAAAATCAGATTATGCTCCATCTTCTTTGATTCTTTCACCCAAAACCATCAGCTCCATGTTGTTTCCATGTTGCAGCATGCCCTGTGTCCAAATAGATTTTCAAAAGATAACCAAAATTAGCCCACAATCTTAATAGAACAAGTAAACCACACAATTTAAGCTCCAAGACACAATAAATGGAAAATAAGATAGAAAATGACTCAAAGTGGGATTTAAAAATGAAAAATCCTATCTAAAGATTAAAAGAAATGTGCTTAAGTACTCAAAATTGAGTACTTATCAATATATCAAGATATTTGAAGTTTATTGGAGTATTCAAGAGTATTTTGTGGTGGTAAGATCCTTATATCTCTTAATGTAAAGTTAGGGTTTGATGTTCTCATCCTTCAACTTGGGTGTGATTTTGATGAATTGTGTGGTGAAGGAAACCTTATGGATGTGTTGGATCTAAGATCTAGGAAGATTTTTTGGAGTTTCAAGCCATCATCAAAGTAGATTCAAGTTTTGGGGGTAAAACTTAGATTTAGCCTAAATCTAGCAAGGCGAGTTCAAGTTGATTTTGTGAAAACGTTGTACATGTCAAAAATGTCAATTTTAGAGTATTTATGTGTTTTACATGATTATTATTAAATGTTGAAATCTTTGATGAGTTTTGCTATTTGAACTGATAAACATTGTGAAACACCATATTTGGGATTTTTGGATGATTTGATAAATAAATCATGAAAGATAAGTGTTTTGGTGATTTATTGTGTAAATGGGGGTTATATGGTAAAATTGCATTTTTGTGTTTGTTGGAAATATGCATGGTTGTTATATAGAATGTTCTGAAAATACCAACGTGTGGGTCATTGAGTTTTGATCATTCCCGACCTTGTGAACATTTCGGAAATTGTAAATCTTTTTGTTTTAGGGAAAAGATGTATTTCAAGTATTTCGATGAGTAAATCTTAGGTATTGACATTTTATCGATTTATTTTACGAGTGTAAATCCTTTGGTGTAAATGCACTTTTAGTGTGGGTTTTGGATAAATGTGTAACCTTGTGTTATAAGACGTTTTGAAAAAGTCAATGATATAAACTTATTTGGAAAATGATATGTCTCAATCTAAGTTGTGTTGGAGTTTATTCATGTATTTTGGAGCATGTGTTTGCATAAACGTTGGTCGATTGCGTTTTATTACATTTTATTGCTTTTGACAAATAGTCTTTTGGTTAACTGAGATTATGGCTCGATAATTGATTATGTTGGGTTTTGGGGACATTTGTCCAGTTTTGATAGCTCAACGTAGAGCTTTGGTCATGATTTACATTTATTCAAGATTTACGTGTTTTGAGTGCATCTGTCATTCATTTGGAATCATTACGTCCAATGGGAAAACTTCATTGAGGCACAGATCAACATCGACGGTATGGTGTAAGTCCCCCGTGTTAATAGAATCATTACGTCCGGTGATGGAATGCTAGTTTTCCACATTGAGGCACGGTTAGGCATCAGCGGTATGGTATAAGTCCTACGTGCTAGTACGCATCATTGGATGCGGATAACTCAATGTATAGACCTAGAGGGGTTGAAGTTGACATTCCGTGGGTATACGTTTAAAGTTACTGAGCTCGACATCCAATGAGCGTATTTTTATGTGACTTGGTCTTAATAGCATAGTATGTGGCTTACTTTGTGTTTCGCCACATTATATGGAATCGGGTCTCCCCCATCGCCGAAAGGTGTTGTTTTGGGAATCGAGTTTTAGTATCCATGTTTTCGGTGACGTTTTATATTAATGAATTTTTATCCGTGATTTATGGATTGAGTATTATGCCTCATCTGTGTTTTGGGTGTTTCGGGATATAATGTTTTTATCCGCGTTTTCATAAGCTGTGAGTTGATTTATTTTCATGTTTTGAGTGAGTCTTGGGTTGAATTTACTCCATGAAAGAATGTTTTGCATTGGGGCGTTCATCTTTGAAAATGTGTATTATTGGAAACAAGTCACGTCATAATCACAGCAAACCGTTTGAAAGATTATGATTTAAGTGGTGTTCTTTCCTTTTAACGATATATTTATTCATGTTGAAAACTCTTGAACTTACTAGGCGTTAGTCTAACATTTTTATTTGTCGGCATGTGTAATAGGTTCCAGTTGGGAATAGTTCTAGTGACACTAGTAAGTGCACCCCTTAGTCTTCGTCCGAATCCCTTCAGCGGATGGTTCCTCAACCGTTACCACAATTGGTCCACCCGACCCCACAATAATGTTTTCAGCCATCGTCTCAGGTTGTCGGTGGCTAGCGTCTCGATCCTCTAGGAGTTTCATGAAAAACTCTTGCTGTTGGGTCATGGCCGAAGTCATGGCCAACTGTTGTTGAGCCAGGGCCGCATTCATAGCCAACATCATGCTATCCCGAAGCCGGGTCTCCATGGTAACTTCCTCCATAATGGCGTTACCTGCGTTGAGATTCCGGCGCGGAATATGCTCAGGCCCTCCTCCCAAGATTCTGGGTATAGGAATGTCATCGGAGGTTGTTCCCACCGGGGGTCGTACTGTTGCAGATTCCACTTCTGGTTGCCCCTATGGCATGTCCGGTAATCTACTTCGAGTGTTTACCATTGATCACTGCCACACAAGCACGAGAAGGAGGTTGAGAAAAGACTAAGCGAGTTTAACTCATTGTACGTACTAATACCTTCATCAATTATTATAATAATAGTAAACCAAGTATGCTCACGTAACAATGCATTCATAATAGCAGTAGCTAAGTGAAATTATGAACGAACCATACACAATAATTCTTGTCACCATCATCACAACTTTCAATTAAAGTAATTCCGTAATCCTAACGCTTTCCCCACCTAGGATTTCTACCCCGAGTGGACAGTGAAGTCATAAAGTCTAAAACTTAAGTCTAGATATGCTAAACAATACCTAGTTCACTTAAACTAAAGCTCTGATACCAACTTGTAACACCCTAAAAATAGGGATAACAAAAATCCGGAAAACGGACATGAGTTATACTGAAATTGCCATGGCAAGAGCCTCCCAAAAATGGGGAATATATAAATATAAATAACCTATTTAATCACAATTGTAATTTAACGGACAATAAACAACAACCAACTAATCTAATTTCTACATCTAGAAAAGAGATTACAAAAAGGGTTGTTATCTATAAACCCAAACGGTCTATATCTAAAAGTATAATGCGTCCATGTGCAATTCCCCAAGCTCTCACCCCAAAGCAACTAAACCTGCTTAGGACCGCCGCCGCTAGAACCTGAGATACACATCGACACCAAACAAGTGTTAGGCCAAAAAGCCTAGTGAGTTGGACAATAATAAGCATGCATGAACAGTCACAATTTCTTATCAGCAGTTAACCAGTGTCCAAATATATGTGGAGTCATTAGGGGAGACCCAAAGCACCAATCAATTCCACTCCAAATAGTCAATGCACCTTGATGCCCTTAACAAGGAACACCCCAAAGGCCCGGCACATCCGGAGATCAGACCGTAAAGGAAACTTTTCGAGTGGCGGGGGTCTAGGCACATACCATTCCGGTGGTGCTCCAAGACTACATCCTCCTAGTGAACTTGCCTTGATTCGTCCAACATAATGCATATAGGAGGTCCTTAGGTATATTTCAACCCAACATATTTTCATACCGACTACGGGTACAATGTTACCATCCTATCCTCATGAAGTCCAACAAAAGTCCCAAATGACAATTATATTCATCATGCATATAACTATGTCACCAAAATGGTATTCCAACTAGAATCATCATAATACCCATATATGCATACATTTAACATATCAAGGTACCCACATTATATATCTAAGAGACAAATCCCAAATAATGATACATATAACAATAATCATGGCAAATCACCCATATATATACATCTTCCAACTATTTTCATGAAGAAATCCCCAAACATTTGAACATATAGAGATAAAGTAACAAATAGGAGATTATGATGTGTATCTAGTTTTAACAAAGGTTTAGTAAACTCACAATCTAGGTTTTGAACCCAAAACCTAGAAAATATGGGAACCCTAGAAGTTGGAGAAGATGAGACTTGAAGGTGAGAAATGAGAATCTTGAAGAACACTTCAATGGGGACACTTGGATGAAGCTTGATGACCACTTAATGCTCCCAACAACCCAAAACCCTATAAATGAATGAGGTAGGTGATGAAACCCTAAAAATCGCCTCCAAGAAGAGCTCTCCCGTTTTTGTAAAGTGTTAATGTGAGAAACAAGACTGCCAAAGTGTTTTTAAATCAACCAAACCACGCGGTCGATAATGCCCGGCGATAGTGCCATGGGCACTATCGCTTGTCACAATCGCGGAGGTTCCCACCCCCACGGTACAAGCCCGACGATAGTGCCTTTGGCGATAGTGCCAAGGCACAATCGCGTGGCACAATCGTTGGCATCCAACAACCCACGATACGTCTCTGGCGATAGTGCCTCCGGCGATAGTGCCAATGGCACAATCGCCAGGCACAATCGCTGGCATCCCAAAACAGTCCGAAACTTAATCAAATTCGATGGCGAGGGCGAGGTTTGAACGATTAACAAAGGTAATTCAATTACATGACATTTTAACATAATTCAAGATCATAAAATGTACACAAAGACATACATTCACACATAAGCGAAATCAATGCATTAAGGGAGACATAACACTTACCTTAAGAATTTACAGGTGTTACAAGTATCTATCTCAAAAATGCCACAACGGCCCAACGCTCTTCCCTCAAACCAAATGCGACCCGCCATTATAGGAACCTGTTATACATATCATTTGAGAAAAAGTGTTAGGCTTTACGTCTAGTGAGAACAAACAATTTATATAAACCAATAGAAGTGCAATTTGATAAAGAAACGCTTACATTTATAATAAGCAGTTTACCATTCTCAAAATGCCACACCTAATCCAAAGGGTCCAAAAACATCTTGCGATGACGGGGAAGACCCGATTTTTCCAAGGATCATGGTGGAACAAAAAAGTAGGCAGTTTTCCAAGTTGTGAGCTAAATATTAGGATCAAGGCCACGAGATCGTCGACGCGTACTCAGATGTGGGGGAGGGCACCCAATGATCCTAATCATACTCATTCACCAGGGTTACATTTACGGTCCATGACTAGTATTTGGTCCCAAATAACCGTGTCAAGTTGCCTTCCGAGGATCCAATGTCTCAACTAGTTTCAAACGGGAGTTATCCCACAATTAAGCCGACTCAATACCTATGAATCCATTAGTAATAGTCTAAGGTTTGTCACCATTACATTTGTGCCAAACTATAATTACACATATAGTTTCTCAAATCACATTTTCCATAAATATTCACCTTTTTCTATAAACAAGACTTATATGAAACCAATCGATTTATAGGTCCAACCATGACCATTTTTCATTTCACAAGTAAGCTATAACACCTCGAAAATTCATGAAGTTATGGAAATCCCACTTCTTGTGTGGATTTTGTTTGCATTCTAAGTCTTATAGTTGTTGTTAAAGGTGGCCTTAGTAATCGAACCAACTTGACCATTCAGATTGGAGGCCAAAAGAGGCCTCGGTACGAAGCTTGCGATAGTGCCAGCGACTGTGACCAAGTGTCACTCTTGTTGGGCACTGTCTCCGGGGTTTAGAGGCTTACGGTACCATCTCGGCGATAGTGTTTGGCGATTATACCCTAGTCACTATCGCGGTGTCACAACCGCACCAAATGTACCGCGCGGTGGGGTGGCCGGGCGATTATGCCCCGTGTCACTGTCGCCGTGTCACTGTCGCCGAAAAGGGGCAGGGGTATTTAAAGGGGAAGTTGCGATGTTGAGTCATTTTATCAGATTTGGAAGCTAAGAAGGGGCGATTTTCTCTCTACATACTGGTAAGTCTCAACCCTAGTGTTTCCCTTGCCATTAATACTCCTCATCTACCCCAACTCTTGATCATTAATGTATCCTAGGTCTTTGTGATCATTTATTGTGCAAGTTGGAAGCTCCCCAAGATCCTACTACATCTCCTCTTCATTAAATTCTTGGATTCTAGGGTTTGAGTTATAACCATACAAGGTGAGTTCATCCTCTCTTATAAAACTTTATACATGTTAAAATGTGGACTTTTGACCATCTAAACATCTCCATTTCTATTTATTTATCTTGGATGATGTTTGCACCAAAACCCTGATTTTGGAGATGTTGGGGTTTATTTGGATGAACATGGTTTTCAAGGAAATAGACTTATATCTTGGATTTACTTGTGATTTATTGTGTAAAAACATATCTTCCTTTTTTCCCAAGTTTATATGTTTTAAGCCAAAAACTAGGGTCGTGAAAGGTTGATGCATATCTATTGAATGAATGTTTGAATAAATGAGTTTAAATTGTGGAAATACTAGTTAATGGTAATATGTTGGAACCTCTTGGAAATTGGGTGAGTAATCATCTTGGCTCTGTGTTTTAACACCTTTGTTGGTATTATGATTGTGGGAGTTATTATATGTTGCATTGAGTTGGTTTAGCACAATGGATTTCATTTAGGCGTCATGACCCCATAATTGTTGTAACATTTTGTCCGATGATGGGACACTAGTTTTCCACATGGAGACACGTTTAGGCATCACATTGGGTTATAAGTCCTACGTGCTAGTATACGATATTGGATGAGGATTTCATTGTAAAGACCCTATGTGGTTGAAGTTGACTTTCCGTGGGTGTACGTTTAAAGCTACTGAGCCTAACATCCCTTGCGTATACTTTATTATATGTATTGGTTTTACTCACTTGTCAAGTGGCTTATTCTTGTGTTCCATCACTTGTGTTAGTAAGCGGGTCTTCCCCGTTAACCCAAGAGGTATTTGTTTATGGTGAATAGTTACATCATTATTATTATGAATTCACTTTTCTTACTTCCGCTTATAATTGATTCATTTAAAAATATAAATGTTTGATCTCACTAGGCTTTAACCTAACACTTTTTCTTAAATGACATGTATAACAGGTCATTCTAGTAGTGGGACTCCTCGGGCTTGAGTGAAGAGATTGGCGAATAGTAACATTTTTGGAGAATATAGAGACGTACACCCGACTTTGCCTTTGTATACTTTTGGAGAAGTAAAGAGACAACACCCAAATTTAATCTAGATCTAATTGTGTCTAGATTAGTAGGTTGTTGAGATTAACTTTAATTATTTCTTGGGATGTAATAGTCATACTCTGTTTCCCCGTTTTCGGAATGGCATGTTTTGGTTGAAATATCATTATTATCTCAATCAGATTTTACTCCATTTATAGCTGTCATATTGCCGAATTTCCGATTTTTAAATTCCGCTAAAATTTGGGGTGTTACATAAGCCTATCATAGGATACATGGGCCAAAAGTCACGTACTCTGAAATGATCGTTTTCTAACATTTAACAACAAGCCCCATATCTTTAATCCAAAATGCTCACATTTTCCAAACAAACTCATCATAAAGTAAAAATTGCAAATGTGACTAAAGTGAGTTCATCCAAGTATTCAATCCCAAATATGTAAACTAACCACATTTTATAACCAAGTCCAAGAAATCTTCATCATTTTGCAAAATGGTAGAAACCCTAAAATCTCCAAAATACCTAGTTAGGTCAAAATGATTTTTAACAAAGAGTATTTGGACAAGGATATGATTAGAAGTTTAAAATCATGATTTTGACATGTATAAGCTTTTAAAAGATGGGAATGTACTCACAATCTTGGGTTTTGAACAAAACCCTAAAACCCTTGAAATGGTTGAGGTGATCTAGAAGATGGTAGAGTAGTGGATAGCTCTTAGTCTAGACCTAAACCCTAGCTTGATGATAGAACACTTGGAAACCTCAAGATTTGGTGCCTTGAATGATATTCAAAGCTCAATAAATGTAGAAAACGTAAATGAGAGGAAGAGAGTTTGAGGTGGGTGAGGAATTAATGAGGAAATGAATGAGAAATAGGGTTTTAATCAGCTGCAGCCCATCGGCGATTGTGTCAGGCGAGCTTGCCACGACACAATCGCAGGGCATTATCACCTAGATTGTACTGTGGGTCTTGGCCCCGGCGCGACAGTGACGAGCGAGTATGCCTCGGGGACTATCGTCGGGCATACTCGCGGAGCATGTACTGAGAGCGGAAAGCCCCACGCAATTGTGCCCACCGCGACTGTGATATGGGCACTATCGCCGGTCACAGTCGCCAGCCACGTATCGAACCCCAAAATGCCATTTTTCTAAAACGAGGGCAACTAAACTTAATATTTTACAATTATGAACGATTACTCTATAATTAACAGTAACAACAATGCTCCACCACATAATCAAAACAAGGTTACTTATTTAGGTTTTTGGGGTGTTACATTAGTCATAAAAAAACATAAAAAACTAAGGGACAAAATCTATAATTCACTCAATTAACCATATTTAAGATAATTTAGATTTTTTTTAAAAAATCTATGAAGTTTGCAAAACTTGATTCGTTCATATGGGAAAAGGTAATATGAATTTCCAAACACCTTTCAAACTTCCATTCTTATTAAGAGATTTTAAAAGCAAAAACTCAAATACTTTATAATATAGTATAGATTAACCAACCTTAACTTGAGTAAAGGGTAACTCATATGTCAACCTTTTTGGAAAGTTGGTGATCAAGATAATGTTTTGTATCAACAAAATGCATGTGCTTCATGGTGAATTGGTGATTAACTATTTATCTTAACCAATTAAACTAAAAATTATGCACTTAGAACAAAATATGCTTAGCATTAAATGGCATTAATGTGGTTGTCATTTTGTTACACTTTTAGTCTCTCTAATTAACTTTCGTTAAAAAGTTTGTTAACTTGGAGGTAATTTGGTCTTTTTTATTTTCTTTAATTTTATATTAAAAATGAAGGATATATATTATTATATTATATATACACATATATAACCGGCTTATAAGCATGTAAACTCTTAATCCAACCCATTGGCGGAGCCAGAAAAATGACAGGGTGATCCTTCTAAATAAGGGTAAAATGTATTAAAATGCAATAAAATTTGGTTTAATACCTATTTATGCTCAACCGATTTAACAAAGTTTCAACATTTTTTTTGTACTTATTTTGATTGATAACATGTTGATCTTGAACATATGATGACGTGGATATCATTTTACAAAAGATTTACGAAATTTACAAAAATGTAAAGATGAATTGGACGAAAAACTTGACATTCATGTCTTCAAATATTACATCAATTTTTTTAAAAGTTTGTTATTTTGATTGAGAAATTTTGAAACTTTGTTACTTTGACACTTTATTACATTAGAAGAAAACAATTATTTGTTACATTAAATTAATAATAAAAATTGAGACAAACTTCATTTAATTTTATCCTTTAAATAAAGAAATAGATATACCAAACTACTATATTGATAATAAAAAAAAATTCAAACTATTGGTTGTGTTGGACTAAAACCTATAGGTTGATGAGCATGTGTGGGAAGTGTCCCTCATAAAAAAATATATATACTTATTTAGGCTTCATACAATGCTTGTCTTTGGATTTTGAGGGTGTGCCCAGGATAACCCTGGGAATGTGTTGGCTTCGCGAGTGATCCCATCCCCACTCTCGAGAACCTTTGTGCCAATTCCCACTCCCACATCAGTAACCCATCTTCTTCCGCCATCAATTCACCGTTGGCCACTGAACCCCTTTCTTCTTTCCTTTATCTCCCCCTCTTCTCTCCTATATCTCTCATTTTGGGTGGTTGCCGTTTGTCCCTAAAATCAACAACTTTCCCTCGAGTGGGTAGATTATATGCATAGGTCGATTCAATATCATTAGATATGTTTTCTTTTTGGATTCTCACATATACAATCTTATTTTCCTTGCAAAACCCCCATCTGCAGTGGCTAGAGGAGTGAAAGGGTTAGGTATGTGGTTGAAAGTTGCAGTCAACGGAGGGAAATCAAGGGGTGGATGACCCTTGAAGGTAAGTTGCAGTACATAAATCGATACCAAATCGGATTCTGATGAAACCACCGCCAATAATGGTATTTCTTTGCTTGTTTACCAAGTGAATCCCCTTCTTACCATCATATTACTTCGGTCATCCATCGTTTGCAAGTTGTTTTTCCGCCAATTTTGTGGCTCTCTTACCAATTTCAGGTCTTTTTTGCTTTGATGTTTGTTGTCGTTACTAGCTATAATGGAACTACGAAACCCAAAGTCGAATATTCAATTGTACTTGAATGTTGCTCTTTTAAGAGTTCGTGATGCATGCCTTGTTAAAAATACTAAATCAAAGTAACTAATTTGAGACATAGTTGGTTGATAAGTCTCATTTTGAGCGTTATTTACACATCATTTGTGTGAGCTTTTCTTCCGTTTTAGTTGTGATTTCTCTTTATGTGTTCGCATTTCTTCATTTTACTAATTTAATATTATTTGGAGTCGTTGAGGATGTTTTATGGCTATATGCATCATTTTTAGGATAAATGTTGGATAGCTAAATATGCCCATTGTAACACCCGAAATTTTATTAAGATAAATAGAATATTCTCTTGGACCTTGAAAAGTCTTGGTTAGTGGTTAAGATTGGGTTGATGCTTTATGTGAGACACTCAGCGGATCGAGAACTTTCTGAAGCGAAAAAGATCGAATTTCGGGCCGGGAAGCATCGGGCGACAATGTCGGACGACAGTGCCAAAGGGAACAATCGCCAGGCATAGTCAGCATTCACCGAGTACATAAGGTTAGGTAGTCTTATCCCGACTCGGAAGTCTTCTTTCGTTTCTCGACAGTGAAGTAAGACCAAGCTCATAAGCTTGGCCTGGAGGGGTGCTCGGTACCACTTCGGCGAGAATGCCTGCGATTGTGCCATAAGGCACTTTCACGGGGCAAAGTCGCGGTCCGAGTTGAAGTCGCGATACACTTCAAGCGATAGTTCCCACGAGAATGCCTAGGGCATAATCGCAGGGCACAGTCGCGGTCGGCCCCAACAGGTTATAAGCCCGATTTTGATAACTTCCCTTCATTTTTGGTTACTACTTCTTTGACTCCTCCTTCTAAATAACCCACCCACACCATATATGCCGATTTGTAGATTTTGAAGACTTGGATTGGGAGCTCTAAAGTGATCCTTTACATTATAGAAGAAAATTGTGAAACAAAGGTGGGGAGCACCTCATTTGGTTCTCATTTTCAAGAGTTTAAGTTTCTAGGGTTTCATCAACCCTCTCCAAACCCCCTTTCCTTTCTTTGTTGAATTAAAGTTTAAGGTCATATTAGTGATCTAGAAATTTTTTGTTGGTGGATTCAAGTTGTGGTTAAGGTAACCTTCTTTTCTCCTTCACCTAAGAAATTAGGGTTTTATGGTTATCTTTTCTTTCCATTTGTTGGAACTTGGTATAACTTAGAAATGTTTGTAGCTAAGGATTGTTGTGGAGAACTTGGAGCTAGTAGAAAGATTCAAGATCTTATCCAAGAAACTCAAGCTTTGTGGGTAAAACCTAGATTTTGTCTAAATCTAGCAAGGTGAGTTCTAGTTGCTTTACAAAACTATATACATGTCAAAATATAAATATTTTGGGTTTTGAACATACATTCATATGCTCACTTTATATTTAATGAGTTTTATGATTTTTGGTGTTTATATTAAGTTGTCAAATATTTATAAACGATTTATGGTATGTTGTTGGCGTTTTGACCACCAAAAAAGGATATCGATCCACTAGTAAGGATTTTCTTGGACATTTGAAGAATTTGGGTAACACATTTCGTTGGCTTCTAAAATGTGCAAATTGGGTTATAAATGGTTTTAATGGAATGATCTTAAGAGTTGGAATTTTATGGTCAATTATTTGATTATGGTTCATTTTGGGATTTCACACAACTTACGAGTTTTGGATATTAGAGCTTTAAGCTCCTTTGACTTTAAAAGTGTTAGTTAATGGAAACGGTCATTCTTGACCTTATGAAGTGTTTTGGAGAATGTGAACTTTACGGTCTAGGCCATCGGCCAATTATACGTTGGGAAAATACCAATTTTGGGAAATTTGTACTTCGGCTTATGTAGCCATATTGGCTTTATCTTATTGCCAAAACGTTTTATGATGCCTTATGGCTTGACTTATACTTTAATGAGTTTTGGGACGTTGTACAGTTTAAATGGCTTAATAAGGAGAATTTTATGGAAATGCAATTATTACAAAAATGTTGATTATTACATGTTTTGAATGCATTAGTTCATTCATTTGGAGTCATATAATGTTTAGACTGTAATGCAATGGATCCATAGACATAGGAGTCAGCTTGTTCATCATGGAGTTTTTGATGATCATGTTTGAGTCTAGTGTGTGGTCCCTAACTCATGTTTTTATGTAAGCTTGTGGTGGTGCTCTTGGAGAGCCGTACATAGAGCTAAGTCTTGCGGTGGTGCCCATGGTGAGCCGAATACGGGGACTTGTGACTTTTATGGTGACACTCATCTAGAGGTCGAGTAGACATTAGGGTCATTTGGGCATCTTGCGGTGGTTGCTCAAAGGAGTCGTATACAGGGATCCATGACCCGAAGTGAATCTCGTGAACATTGATAAGTGGCTTAACTTTGTATCCCGCCACATTCGATTGAATCAGGTCTCCCTCGCCATCAAAATGTGTTATCTTCGGGTATTTTCTTACCCATACTTTCGGTGTTGAAACATACCACTTTATTTACATAAATAGTATTTTATGAAATACCTCATGGGTGCGTTTTTGGGAAATTGGATGATGAATATTTTTTTAAAAAGGTGTGTTTGGAATTGGTAGAAACGTGATTTGATGGATCTGATTGGCGAGTGAAGCTTGGTAGATATATGCATCATTTTATTAATTTATTATTATTTGGAGTCATTAAGGATGTTTTATGGTTATATGCATCATTTTTAGGATAAATGTTGGATAGCGAAATATGCCCATTGTGGGGGTCGACGTTAATTTGAGGACAACTGAGAATATCATATTTGCATGTGATCTTATGCTTATTTCAACTACATTATGACAATATTGAAGGGCAACTCTAGATAAAGATGAAGATAAGATATAGGTAAGGATTGAAGATACAGAAAAGATTTCTTGAAGATATGGAAAAGATCACTTGGAGAGTTCAAAGGGTGAATAGTAATCTGACGTAAGATCCCACATTGGTTGAGGAGTGGAACGAAAGTTGCCTTATAAGGGACTGGATACCTCATCTTTGGGTGTAGGTGTGAATCGAACTTAAGACTAGTAAGCAACACTTAGGTGTTGCCAATATTGTTAACTTTTAAGCTTGGTCACTTAAGTCGAGACTTAAACTAAACATGGATAAGTCGATCACTTTAAAGTGTTAATATTATATCTTTGATCCAGAGATGGGCGAATTCAAAATGCGTTTTAAGTGATACACAAAGATTTGATAAAGTTTTTGATAATCATGTAGAGATGCGAGTTTTGTATGATTACTAAAGTTCAAACATTGGTCGAGATTTATATCACAAAGATATTTGAGTATAAATCTTCATACTAATAGAACTTGATATCTTGTCAACTTAGTTAAATCGGTAAAATTAAGTGTAACACCCTCATTTTTGCCATGAGTAATGTTACGTCATCGTCAATAACTTTCCTGTAATAATGGTTAAATTAAAACCGTTTACAGCGAAAAACTTTAAAAACAATAAATATGTAACTTAAATGCTAACTTGCCTCATACCGGGCTGCGTTACAAAATTTATCCAACATAAATAATGAACCTTAATGGATAGGGCAAGTATCTATGTATTCCCTTTTCCTTTCTCCAACCTTGAACATTTTGTCCCTGAGATGCATATTATAGTTTGCTTAAAAAGCTCGGTGGGTTCATGGTTTGTGTGAATAAAATCATTTCAAATGTCAACTTGTAAACTCTGTATCAAATAGTATGTATTTTCTAAAAACATACAACGCGGAAACAATTGAGATCTCATCAATTTTATGGTCGGGTATGGGTCATTTTGTCACTGACACGCCCTGGGTTGAAGTTTTTGTTCTGTTCGATCACTCACTTTTCTGGGTCGTGCCACTTGTCCATGACTTACTAGCCAAATGTCCACCTCTTAAAACTAATCATAAAACCGTCGTATTAAATGACATGTTAGAATTGTTTGAAAACAATTAATCATAAAACATGCAACTGATCATAAATAGCATGCATGTAAAATATATTGTAACATGTATGAAGACTGAAACATCGTGCACATATACACACACACAATCATATAATGTTCAAAATAAATTTGTATGTATGTATGCATCCCATTGTAAGTCTCTTGAAGATTCACATGTCCGTGTAGATCGACTATTGATAGCTCTTGACCAAAGACCTATACATTTCATATCATAATATCCAATTAATGGCTAAACCTCCAAAAGTCAATAAAAGTCAACTATGGTCAAACTCGACCCAACCTAAAGTCAAACTCGAAACCCGAGTATCTTAATATGTTTTAGATATCTCTATTTGATCTTATCGTAAAAAAATCATTGTGGATCAAACAAGGTAAAAGCCAACACTTAGTCAAATCGGTCAACCTCGACCATCTTTAGTCAAACCCAAGTCTAAAACTCGATGGCGTCACAAAACGTCATATTAACCATTGTGTAACTATATAAAGTTACTATTTCGGATTAAAGTGTCCTGTTATTATTAAAACCCAAAGACTACACTTTAACCTCATTTTTAAATAATCTGATAAAATGATTTATTGAAATCACCTCCTTAGAAATAAATAACTAAAATACTTAGTCCTAAACCATGTCGGAAATTTTATAAAGCAAAATACCCAAGTATTGCTTAAAACACCAACTCTTTAATTATAGGGCGTTTTGGTAATCTCATAAGCTCCATAATTTAAAACCGGGCCGAACTTACATTTTATAAAGTCCACCAATCTTTCTAAAATTTCTAGAAAAATTATCATTGCTGAACTTGAATTTTTTCAATAATAATAATAAATTTCCAATGTATTGAACAAATAAAATTACTAGACTATTGATAAAACATTGTTTCTTCAAACTAGAGGTTATGGGTTCAAACCCAACTTCATACAAATCTTTTTCTTTTTAAATAAATAAAAATAACTAGAGCATCCTTGGCTACAACTCTTCAACCTTTCCAGCTCGATTTTGACTCATTTCTTGTCCTTTTTCCTCGTTTTTTGCACCAAATCGTTGGTAATATTTTTACCGACATTGATATAAAAAACACAAATTTTTCTCAAGTAATGAGTTGTATTTTTTTCATCTAAATTTTAGGTTTTTAAAGCTAAAACCCAACAACTTTGAACACCAAATCGAACCATGAAAACATAACTCTAAGAAATGATGTTTACCACGATTTGGTAGAGAACGTAAAAGCGAAGCTATAGACATAAACATTACAAAATTTGGTTTAGTATTCTTACCCCCAACGAAGAAAAAACTGTAACCCAATTCCAATGAATTCATTTTTCAACTTCTCTCTTTAAAACTCTCAATTTTTCCAAATAAATTGCTAAGTAAATGATCACAATGAGTATATATATGGAGCTTTTTATACTTCGAATGTGATTATAGAGATGAAATCTCACGGCCATACTCTCCCAAAATGGATGACCATACCTCCCATACCAAAAATCTAGATATTCTCAATTTGTTGCAAGTAGCCCCTCAAGTTTGGATATGTTGATGATTTTCACCCTTGACTTTCTAGAATTTACTTTTTAACCCTTGTTGACATACGACTTTAACATTATCAATACAAGTAAATACAAACTCCTTTGTTCACTTCTCATTTTCATTAAATGACATAATTGGCCATTTTCAACTACTAGTCTTGGGCATCGTGCATTGCGCGATGACGATATTTTTTTTCTAGAAAAATTGTTCTTTTAATATGTTTATCATCATTTTTCAATCTTTCATCCCTACTTTAATATCCACAACTCCATTTGTCAATGTATCCTTTCTTTTCTGGAGTGGAATAACCAATCCCAACATTATAATTTATGACTTTTTGGAGTACTAAAAATTTATGGTATCACCTCATCTGCTTGATTTTTCTTTTACATATACAAAGATATATTGTTTTTTCAAAAATGAGTCGAACAAATAAAATTCAATTCTCCAAGTTGCATAAATTATTTCAATTCTATAAGGCATCCCTACTCGTTTGACATACTCATATCCCCCTCTCAAGTTATCATCTCCACACCTTAACAAAGCCAACACCACAATTAAAAAAAATTAGAATACTAAAAATTTATGGTGTCACCTCAAATTATCGGTTTGTTTCTTTTACATATATAAAGATATAAAGATAAAGATTAATTTTTAAACATATATTGTTTTTGCTAAAAGTGAGTGGGCCAAAAAAGAAAGTTGACTATTTATGTTGACACAAATCGTTTCAATTTTGTAAAACATCTCTACTCCTTTATATACTCACCTCCCTCTAAAGAGTTATTATTTCCACACTAATATGGGATAACCAAATCAATACCATGATTAAATATTTTAGAATACTAAAAAAATTATGGAGTCATCTCATTCTCCTAGGTTTTTTCCTTTAAAATGTTTAAAGATGTTTAACAAAAGATTATATCATTAATCACAAAGAAATATTTTATAAACTAAAATTAACTATTTAACCCAAAATGTATTAAAGTGAATTAAAAATCATGTAAAAAAGTTGGCATTCTTCTACTTGTATAATCACCTTCATGTTTCAACATATAATCTTCATATCAATGTGGGATAGCAAAAGGTAAGTACAATTCAATATTTTAGAATTCTCAAACTACATTGTACCATGTCATTTCTCTTAGGTTTTACTTTTGTATATTAGAATTCTTAATCTATATTATGTTATATAATTTCTCTCGGGTAATTTCACTTTTATATATTATAATTTTTAATCCATATTGTGACCATGTCATTTCTTTTGGGTCTCATTTTATGTATATAAAGATGAAAAGATATAAAAATAGACAACATTAAATGAAATAAGTGTATCTTATTAATTGTAATACAAAATATAATATCTATTTAACATGAAGAAATTTGTAACTGAAAATTAACTCTTTAATCCAAATGAAATAAGATAAATCATAAATCATGTAACAAAGTTAGTATCATTCTCCTTTTATAATCACCTTCATATTCTAACATATCATTTTTTTTATGAATGTGGGATAGCCAAAATTAACCACATTTTAATATTTTAGAATTCTCAATTCGCATTGTGTCATGTCATTTATCTTGGGTTTTACTTATATATATATAAAGATATAGATAGATTTACAAAGAGATAGAGAAAAAATATTTGAGTGCTCATCATAACTTGCAAAACCAATTGCAACGTTTCTAATATCACCAAATCTTGAAGAATCCTACAAAACATCAAAAATCCACAAAAAAAATATTTTCTATATAAGTTGTTTAGGTTGGAAACATATAAAATAACATCTATATAGATTTGAAGCAATATGTACGTAACACAACAAAGTGATATATTCTCTCATAAGAATTTCTAGTTTTTTGATCTTGAAATAATTTCATAGTTTTGCGATGTGGTTTTCTCCAATTACATCTTAAAAAAAAAACTACCTATATTTAAATAAGAGAAAATTGATGATTAATTAATTAACATTAAAAAAGGGAAAACGAATGACTATTAACGTAAAGAAGAGAAAACAAATGGTTAACAAACATAAATTACAATAAGTGCTTAAAATTACTAAAAGAAAAACTAATCTTTAATGATAATATAATTTAAACATGGGGATAAAAAAGTTTTTAGCATATTCATCATCATTTTAAAAAATCAAAAAATTGAGAAAATAGAAAGAAGAGTTTCCAAGCGTTAGAAGATGTTATAGATCTTCTCAAAATCATCTTTTATATATAGATATAGATTTTTAATTACTAATAGTTAATCGTTAGAGATTAAATTTTAATTATTAATTGATAATGGTTAATATTATTAATTATTAACTATTAATTATTCATAAGTAACTATAAAGTGTTAATTACTCAATGTTAATTATTTATTATTGATCGGAACATACCATTTTTAATAAGAAATTGATACTTTTAGCAAGCCGAAAACCAAACGAATAACATTTTGCAAACCAATGGTCAACCCAAGAACGTTTCACAAGCCATTTTCTTACTAAAAATAACCATACCAACATAAATCTAACTTTTATAGTAAACATAACACTAAATTAAAATAAATCAGTAACAGTTGATTATTTATCAAAATATACATTTAGAACATAAACCCCAAGTATAAACACTTTTTAACAAACTTTATTCCAAAAGTCAGGGAAATAATCTTATCTGTATTAAAGGAGTAACCAGGTGAGCTGACGTGTCCTCACCTAGAAACCAGAAACACATTTTTCTATTTTCTCCTTCATCATCCGTTTCCCTGATTTTTCAACCTAATTTCTCATTCATTGTTATTCATCTTCACATTTAACATCTGTCCCTTCGTCTTCCCTAATGGTGACTCCTCAGTCCTCTCCATCTCCAAATATATTTGCCTATGATTGCTTCTTGCCAATGTCTGGCCTCAATCGCTTCTGCAGTTGGGCATCAATAAACGATTTTCGAATTCTCGGTTTCCAAATTCAATTAGAGTACAAGCATTTAGGCATAGCGATTTTGTTGGATTCGCAAAGCGATTGCCTCAAGAGAAGCTTCGAGAGATGTTTGTCCACAATCTACTCTTCCTTCAGACCCAATTTTTGATGTTGTTTCTAGCGTATTTTTACACAAGCACAGCGGCAAAAACTGTACTCATTGATGCCGCAACCGGGGTCTCGATTTTGTACTCTGAACTCCAATCATTGGTGAAATCTATGGCCAGTGGGCTGCACGATTTGGGTGTTTCAAAAGGTGATTTTGTTTTTTGATCCTTTTGCCAATTTCAATCGAGTTATCCTATCGTTTTTTTGGGTGTTCTATATCTTGGTGCTATTGTAACTCCCATGAATCAGTTTAGTAGTTTATCTGAGATAAAAAAAACAGTTGGCAGTCATGTGAGTCTCGGTTTTACTTTGCATGAATGAATTAAACTCACCGGGAATTCCATCCATTCGGGTGCTTGAAAATTCCAAATTCGATTCAAACCGAGTATGTTTTCCACCTTTTTACAAGCTTATTTTGGGTGATTCCGATTTTGTTTGATCATTCAACAGTTAGGCAAGATGACAGTCATGACACTATTCATCAGGCGATACTGGTGCTAATAAAGGTGTTGTTTTGAGTCATATAAATTTAATTTGTAGGGTTGTGCTTTTTGTTCAATACGAAGTTTCACAATATTCATATCCCACTGAAGAAAAACGTGTACTTGGTTGTTGTACCCATGTTTCATATCTAAGGACTTACACTTTTCGCTATATATAGGGATTTTATCATCGGGTACCACAATTGTTGTTATGAGAGAGGTTTAACCTAAATGAGATGAAGGATTTTATCAATAGATATGGAGTTACTCATCTTCCAGGAGTACCACCATTCGTGACAACTTTGACCAAAATGGGAATTGGTGGAAGTTGAAGCAGGTTTCATGTCGAGCTGCTATATTGAGCACCAGAACCATTGAGGAGTTTCTACAGTGTTTTCCTCAAGTCTATTTCATTGAGGTAATGAAATTACAATTCTATCCTCCCTTTACAGATAGATGAGATAATTGAAAATTTCAACAACCAGCAACTCAACTACTACAACATGCATAAATGTAACGACAAGACAATCAATCACTACGAGTACTTGAGCATGTTTAGTTATTGGTATTCTCGAGTTTGATGTCCCTCATGATTTTTTACTTTATGTTCTACTTTGGCCGGTATTCTCGAGTTTGATATCATCACAACTTAGGGGTCGTTTACCCAAATGTTTACCCGGTAAGCGCTTACCAATAAAACTTGACACACTAACTTGTTTTACCGGGTAAGATTTTAATCATCACGATGGTATCTTATACAACAATTTACCCGGTAAGCGCTTACCCGGGTAAGAGTTGTCACTCTCTCTTACCGGGTAAGACTCTTCATCCTTATCCTCGTTCTTACCGGATAAGATCCTATCCTCTTGTCATGTTCATCTGCTATGGTAAATTCCTCGGTAAGCACTTACCGAGTTACCGGGTAAGCATTTTGTAAACGTCCCCTTAGTTTCTTTCACGGGGTATGCAGTGATTTTGGTACTTTTGGATTAGAAAAAGGAGTGTGGACCGGGGACAACAATCATGTAGGGGTGAACAACCAAGAGGCGTGTTTCAGTGTTTTGCTTCGTTTTGTTTCTTTTACATCCGGTATAGTAAAGAATTTTTAGTTCTTTTTTCAATCATCATGTGATATTGTATGTAGATTGGGGTAAGATTCTCGGCCTGGTGATCATTTTTGTTTTGTTTTATTGCTTCGTTAAAAAGGTCAAATTACTCCATGTTTGTATAAAAACAGGTAATTGGGCAGCTCATACAATGTTAATATCGACCGGGGAATTAGAGGACTGTATCGTTATGAAGGTTAGTCTATCTTATAATCTTAACATGGCCTTTTTGTATGATGATGGGGCTCCAAAGGCACACGATCCCGCCCTCTCCTCTAACCATGACTAGACAAATTAGTAATTTCACTTTTACTTTCTACATATGTGACAATTTTGAATTTAAAGAACAAACAATCAGATAAAGAGGGAATGAAGATGAACATGATTGAACATCATTTGTCCCAGTTGTATTGGTTGTTTGTGTTAAACACTCGGAGAAGGTTACCGAGCACGTCAGAGAGGCGTGTGGAGGTAGAATCTACTGCAGACCAACCTCATGTGGTCGATACCTCCGTGGTACCTCCCATGCCCAATCTCTTGGGAGGAGGACCCGAACAGATCCCATGCACGAATATTGCAGCTAACAATGCTATCATGGAGGAGGTGACGATGGAGACAAGAATCAGAGACAACATGATGTTGGCCATGAACTCGGCCATGGCTCAACAGCAAGAGTTCTTTATGAAGATTCTGGAAGATCGAGATGCTAGTAACCGCCAACCCGAGATGATGGCCGAGAATATCGTTATGGGATCGGGTGGTGGACCGGCCGTTGTGTTAACTAAGGAGCAAACCGAGAACGAAAATAAAGGGAAAGTCAAATGATGCACCTACAAAGCCTTTCTGGGGTGCAACCCAAAGGAGTTTTCGGGCTCAGCCAATCCAGTCGTTTGTATGTATTGGTTGAAGGAAGTCGAGATGGCTTTCGAATCTAGTGAATGTGATGTCTCGCAGCGGGTGAAGTTCGCTTCTCAACTACTGAGGGGTGAGGCCTTGATCTGGTGGAATCTCTCACGGTCCTCCCTCACTCCCGAAGTTTTGGCCAAGTTAACTTGGCCGATTTTCAAACAAAAGATCATGGATAAGTACTGCAGCGAGCGGTCGTTGGACAAGCTGGAAGAAAAGTTCAAGAATCTGAAGAAAGGGGCTCTGTCCATTACCGATTACTCCAAGCTTTTCTTGGAGAAGTTGAATTTGGTGGGACATCTCGTCCCTGATGAAAGAACGAAGATCAAAGCATACCAGCATGGGTTGCCAGCCAGGATGAAGACGACAGTGAGGAATGCTAGAGGATTGACCCTTCAGGATGTGATCGAGGAGTCTTTACTGATAGAAGACGATTTTGAGGCAGAGAAGGATGAGAGAATTGCAGTGGGAGAGAAGAGAAAGTGGGAAGGGCCGTCTGGGCCCATTCGTCAATCTAAGTCATTCGCGGGTAGAAGAGTTAGTGATAATCGTCGTGAGTGGCGGTGGTGCCATAAGTGCAAAACCAAGCACTCTGGCCCATGCAACCCAAAACCTCACCCGGGTTCTGTTGAGTGTGCCAAGTGCGGAAAGAAGGGCCATGCGATTCGGGATTGCCCTATTCGAGGGCCGGTTTGTTTTGAGTGTCGGAAACCGGGACACATGAAGAAGGATTGCCCAAAGCTTGTGGGCGGAAATCGAGGAAATTCTTTTGGATCGACGACGCGGGTCGAGCAACCGTCAAGAGCGCCAAGACGAGCATTCCGAATGACTACCGAAGAGGTGAAGGAGACCGCCGATGTTGTTTCGGGTACGTTTCTAGTAAACTCCTTGCCCGCTCGTGTGTTGTTTGATTCGGGTGCTACATGTTCTTTTGTATCGGATTTATTCTGTAAGCAATTTGTCATCCCTAGTAGTGTACTTCCCGATGCACTTGTAGTAGAGATAGCTAATGGGGATCAAGTGATCATTCGAGATTGTTATTGTGATTGCACTCTAGAGATTGATGGGAACCCTTTTGGAGTAGACTTACTACCTATGGAAATAGGTGGGTTCGACGTAGTCATAGACATGGATTGGTTGACGAGGCATAAGGCTGACATCTTTTGCTCCAAAAAGATGATCCAAATGCCTTTGCCGGGAAGTGGTGTAGTCACCATCTACGGGAAAAAAGGGAAGATAAGTAACCCTATCATCTCCTCCCTTAAGGCTCGTAAGTTACTAGCGAAAGGTTGTCTTTCGTATCTGGCTTACGTAGTGGACGCGAAGAAGGAAAAGAAGTCTATAGGGGTGATATGCATTGAGAATTCAATGCATACGAGGGTTTTTTCCTTCTTTTTAGATAGATCATTTTATTTAAATCCCGACTTTGAGTCCAATTTTCTTATCTTATTTTCCCTTTTCTATTATATGGAGCTAAGTTTGTGGTTTACTTGCTTTTACTTATTAGGTAGGCTAATTTTGTCTAAAAATGTGCAGGCTGCAATGCTGAAATCTGATGCCACAACATTCGATCGCAGATTTAGATTCGGGCTTTTTGCGTGCTTAAAAGAGAAAATCGGCCAAGACTCACAAGTGGATGCCAACTAAGCTACTCAAGTTGAGGATCAATTGCTCTTTTGTTTAAAATCAGATTGTAACTAAGGGTTATGTACTTCTAGTTAGCTTTTTGATTTATTAGTATTATATAAGTTGCTTTTGTACTTATTACTATTTGCTATAGTTCTTGTTGTCCCCTATTTGAAACCTATAAAAAGGAGGGAGTGGGCTGGTCATGAAGGTAAGTAATTTCAGATTTATCATAGGATTGAATAGCTTATGGTTGAAGATTCATATTTAAATATTAGTTTTGAATTTCTTTTTGGAATTCTTGTTCTTACACATGGGTTGCTACAGCATTGCATGATAGATTCTTCTAGTTTTCTTTATTGCTTCATATCATTTACTTTATGCTCTTTACTTTCGGTCATTTATATTTAGTAATTTAAATTCAGGCATTTATTTTCCGTCATTTACTTCCCGTAATTTATATTCCGTCATTTACTTTCCGTAATTTATATTCCGTCATTTACTTTCCGTAATTTATATTCCGTCATTTACATTATGTCTTTACTTTATGTCATTTACATTTCTTGCAATTTATTTTTACGTAATGAGTAGCTAATTTTATAGTTTGGGTGTGAGACAAAAAGGGAGGTTGTAAATCAAAAACTAGTGGACTTTGTTCTTCAATAACATTGTTCCACTATGTCATTTTAAGTTTTATAAATCCAAACGCACTTCTTGACGAATTGATCACTTCTTAAAGTGTGAAAGTGCCATGGACTTAGGAATAAGCCATGAAAAAGCACGTCAGTTTGAATGATAAGGGAAGTATACTTGGAAGAGTTGCTAGCAAGGGAACTTGCTATCTTGGTTTTTCAAACCGATTGATTCTTGACGGGTTGATCACTAGTCAAAGTGTTAAAGTGTAGTGGACTCAGGAATGAGCCACTAAGAACACGTCAACTTGAATGATATGGGAATCAACTCGGAAGGGTGATTTTTAAACAAAGGCATTTGTTTTTCCATATACTTTAAAGAAACCATTTGACACTCACACTGGTCCGGACATTTGCATAGGCATATGTTGATCGAAGGCTAAACAACAGTGCAATGGTAGATATCCGGAAGGATACTCTTTAAAGTACATGGTGGAACTTGTTGTTGCTGAGCTAATACTAATGCTATAGCATCCCTATAGCATTGGCCTCCAGAATTTGTGTTTACTCCTCACTTCAAGTCTTGCACCCATTCTATCTTTATATATCTTGTTAATAATCTAATTGTTAACCAACTCAAACCAAACAAAGTCTTCAAATCACCATCTGAAATCTCTTCTTTTAGTACACTTTTATTGCGCTTTTACAACAATCTATGTGGGACGATATCTGGTATCCTACCATCTTATTACTTGAAAGACGATATTGGATCCTATTGTATACTTGCTTTAGAATTCAATTATCACATGTCGTAGAGGTGTGCAAACATTTCGTATCAAGTTTTTGGCGCCGTTGCCGGGGATTGGCTCGCTAAAAGTCTATAAAAGTTTGTTAAAAGATTTGATTTTTCTAACATCTCATTGATCTCATTTTGAAGTGGTTTATGCCCAGAATACCACGTGGGAAATTGTTCGAATTTGACCCGGACATTGAAAGAACGTTTCGTAATAGGAGGAGAGCGCGAAAAATTACATTGACCTTAGATCCTCCCAATATGGAACCACCTCCACTAGGTTTTGAAAATAGGGGACCTAGACAACCACCGCTTTTAGAGAATCAAGTAAGACAACCAATCTTTCATGATGCACCACCAATTTTTGGAAATCCACCCGAGCACCCTTTTCAACAACATGGGCCAAATCAAAATCATAATAATGATAATGATGATACAGAATCTAACAACAATGAGCATAGGGATGAAATTCCAAACATAATTAATCTAGCAAATTCCAAAGAGGGAAGAATTATGGACTATGTTATACCTGATTTTGAGCAATTAAATTCAGGAATAGTTAGACCCCATATAAACACCCTCCATTTTGAACTCAAACCTATCATGTTTCATATGTTGCAAACAAACGGACAATTTGCCGGAATGCCATCGGAAGATCCTCACTCTCATTTAAAATCATTTATGGAGATCACCGATGCATTCCTGATCCCTGGGGTATCTAACGATGTCTTGAGACTCACTCTATTTCCATTCTCTCTAAGGGATCGGGCAAAGTCTTGGTTTAATTCTTTGGAACCTGGTTCTGTACCATCGTGGAGCAATATGGCTGAGAAATTTTTGCGAAAATATTTTCCACCTACCCGTAATGCTAAGTCCAGAAACGAAATCTGCATGTTTAAACAAATGGACGATGAAGCAATTCCCGATGCTTGGGAAAGGTTTAAAGAGCTGCTAAGGAAATGCCCTCACCATGGCATTCCCTACTGTATTCAACTCGAGACGTTTTACAATGGGTTAAACCCCATGGCAAAACAAATGCTCGACGCGACGTCAGGAGGGGCCTTTACAACCAATACCTACAATGACGGGTATGAGATTCTTGAAAAAATTTCAACAAACAATGGACACTGGGCTGATCCACGTGCCCAACCTCAAAAGAAAACAGCTGGGATTCATGATGTAGATGCATATACTGCATTAACAGCACAACTTGTTTCCATGACCTCAATGCTTAAAAATTTATCTACGGGTCAAGGAGTGCAGCCAGTTGCTGCTGCATCCAATCAATCAGTGCTTTCTGTACAATGTGTTTGTTTTGGTGGGGAACATTCTTATGAACATTGTTCTCAAAATTCTGAATCAGTAAACTATGTTCACAACAGGAATGCTCCCTATGGCAACACTTACAATGCCAGTTGGAGGCAGCACCCAAATTTTTCTTGGAACAGTCCATGTTTAAATCAGTCAGCTCCTAAGCCACAAGAATCTTCAAATTTTCAGTCACAACATCATGCTAGTAGTTCACAACATCATCAAAACCAAGGTTCACATCATCAAAACCAGGGTTCACATCATCAAAACCAAGGGTCTCAACACCAACAAAACCAAAGTTCACAGCATCATCAGAACCGGAATTTTCAAAATAACCAGCAGCATTTTCAAAAACCACCTTCACAGGCTGAATCATCATCTTCCCTGGAAGCTATGATGAGGGGTTTCATGACCCAAACTCAGACTGCACTTCGGAACTTAGAAACTCAAGTCAGTCAAATTGCACAAAACCAGAACAATAGGGCTATAGGCACTTTGCCTAGTGATACATAAATCCCAAGGGCTCCCGAAAAAGAACATGTAAAAGTTGTAACCCTTAGGAGTGGTAAAGAATTAACAGAGACAGTGCCAAAAGAATTTGGACCAATGACTAAATCAGAATGTGAAAAAACCATACAGTCAGAACCCAATGGTACAGCATTTCCCCCTGTTGAGAAGATACTTTCCAACCCACTTGGAGTCCAAGCGCCTGTTGTCACCAATAATATCCCTCTTAGGACTAATTATCCTACATTATTCCCAGAAGATGACACCAGGGAAAAGACAGTGGAGAGTAGTATTCCAACCATCCTACAAAAGAGTACAACAAAAGGCATAACAAAACCATCTTGTTCAACACTTGCAAACAAAGCTGTTATAAAACCAGTTCCTCCCTATGTACCTTACCCCCAAAGGTTGAGGAATCAAAAGGAGGAATTGCAATTTAAAAAATTCTTGGATGTGTTTAAAGAATTGCATATCAACATACCACTTGTTGAGGCAATTGAACAAATGCCTATTTATGCCAAGTTCCTCAAGGACATCCTCAGTAAGAAGAAGAAGTTGAATGAATATGAGACTGTAGCTCTTACCGAGGGATGTAGTGCTCTCTTGACCAATAGAATACCCCCTAAGCTGAAAGATCCTGGGAGTTTTACCATCCCATGTTCAATAGGTGGGAAGGAAGTTGGAAAGGCTCTTTGTGATTTAGGAGCCAGTATCAATCTCATGCCGCTGTCTGTTTTCAACAACTTAGGGATAGGAGAAGCCAGACCTACCACAGTCACACTCTAATTGGCTGACAAGACCATTGCCTACCCAAAAGGAAAAATAGAGGATGTCTTAGTTCAGGTTGACAAGTTCATCTTTCCGGCAGATTTTATTATCTTGGATTTTGAGGCTGATAAGGATATTCCCATCCTTTTGGGAAGACCCTTTCTAGCCACCGGAAGAACTTTGATTGATGTTCAGAAAGGAGAGTTAACCATGAGACTCCAAGACCAAAAAGTCACATTTAATGTTTTTAACTCCTTAAGATACCCTGAAGATGTTGAGGAATGTTCAAACTTAAGTGTGACTGAATCATTGTGTAATAAGGATGGATTTAGAAAAGCCTGTGAGTTAGAGGAAGAGGATGATGATGATGTAGACCTAGCTGTCAGTGATGACCTTTCCCTAGGAGATGATGTTACTGTCCCAGTAAATGCTGTAGCATTTGAACCCTTGGAAAACAATGAACCAAAGCCTTTTACACCATCCATTGTATCACCACCTGACCTGGAGTTGAAACAACTCCCATCTCACCTAAAGTATGCTTTTCTAGGAGAAGAAGGCAAATTGCCTGTCATCATCTCATCTACCTTAGAATTGCATCAAGAACAAAAGTTAGTGGATATGTTGAAATTACACACTAAAGCCATAGGATGGACCATTGCTGACCTTAGAGGGATTAGTCCTTCTATTTGTCAACATAAGATCATCTTAGAAGACAAGAATTTCACATCCATTGAACCACAAAGAAGATTGAACCCTGTCATGAAAGAGGTAGTGAAAAAGGAAATTTTGAAATGGTTAGATGCAGGAATTATTTTCCCAATAGCCAGTAGTTCTTGGGTAAGTCCAGTTCAGTGTGTTCCAAAGAAGGGAGGGTTTACAGTCATAGCCAATGATAAAAATGAACTTATCCCCACTAGAGTAGTCTCCGGATGGAGAATTTGCATGGACTACCGTAGACTGAACAGGGTTACCCAAAAGGACCATTTTCCATTACCTTTTGTTGACCAAATGTTAGACAGACTGGCTGGTAAAGAGTATTATTGCTTTTTGGATGGATACTCCGGATATAATCAGATAGCCATATCACCAGAGGACCAAGAAAAGACCACATTTACTTGTCCTTATGGTACTTTTGCGTTTAAAAGAATGCCATTTGGACTTTGTAATGCACCAGCAACCTTTCAAAGATGCATGATGTCCATATTTTCTGACATGTTGGAAACATCCATTGAAATCTTTATGGATGATTTTTCTATTTATGGCTCATCCTTTGATGATTGTTTGAAAATTTTGAAAAAAGGTCTTGAAAGATGTGAGGAAAATGATTTGGTCCTCAATTGGGAAAAGTGTCATTTCATGGTTAAAGAGGGAATTGTTCTTGGGCATTTAATTTCAAAAAGAGGAGTGGAGGTAGACAAAACCAAGCTTGAAATAATTTCAAAACTACCTGAACCAACCACTGTTAAGGGAATCAGAAGCTTTCTCGGTCATGCTGGATTCTACAGAAGATTCATTAAGGACTTTTCAAAAATCTCAAAACCCTTATGTCTTTTGTTACAACATGACCAAAAGTTCAATTTTAATGAGGATTGTAGAAATGCATTCCTTATTTTGAAAGAAGCTTTGGTAACTGCACCAGTGGTTGTTGCTCCAAATTGGAACAAACCCTTTGAAATCATGTGTGACGCAAGTGATTGGGCTATAGGTGCAGTACTAGGTCAAAGGAAAGAAAAGATTTTTCATTCAATCTATTATGCAAGTAAAACATTGAATGAAGCACAAATCAACTACACAACAACAGAAAAAGAACTTTTGGTTGTGGTTTTTGCCTTTGAGAGATTTAGATCATATTTAATGGGAACAAAAATCATTGTGCATACTGATCATGCAGCCATTAAATACTTGGTCTCAAAAAAAGATGCTAAACCTAGGTTAATTAGATGGGTTCTGTTGTTACAAGAGTTTGACCTAGAGATTGTGGATAGGAAGGGAGTAGACAACCAGGTAGCAGATCACCTGTCCAGGCTAGAGAACCATGAAATAGAGCAAAAAGAAGGGGAGATCATTGAAACTTTCCCAGATGAGAGAATCCTAATGCTACAGCATTCAGTCATGCCTTGGTATGCTGATATTGCTAATTACTTAGCTTGTGGAATCAAACCATGTGATTACACCCACCATATGCTCAAGAAGTTCATCCAGGATACCAAGTTTTACCTTTGGGATGACCCTTATCTGTTCAAAATTGGAACAAATCAGATATTGAGAAGATGCATTCCAGAAACTAAGGTGGCAGCAATACTGCAACATTGCCACCAGTCACCTTATGGGGGTCACTTTGGTGGACAAAGAACAGCAGCAAAAGTATTACAATCTTGTTTTTATTGGCCCACTCTTTTCCAAGATGCCCACAATTTTTCAAAAAGGTGTAATGAATGTCAAAGAAGTGGTTCTATTTCTCAGAAAAATGAAATGCCTTTAAACGGGATCTTGGAAGTTGAGTTGTTTGATGTGTGGGGAATTGATTTCATGGGACCCTTCCCACCATCTAACAATTGTCAATATATACTTGTTGTTGTTGATTATGTGTCAAAATGGGTAGAAGCTTTGGCTTGTCCTGCAAATGATGCAAAGACTGTGGTTAAGTTCCTTCAAAAGCAAATATTTACAAGGTTTGGTACCCCCAGGGCACTAATTAGTGATGAGGGTACCCACTTTGTGAACAATTTGTTACATGGAGTTTTGTCAAAATATAATATTAACCACAGAGTTGCAACTGCTTATCACCCACAGACAAATGGTCTTGCTGAATTATCAAACAGGGAAATAAAGGGAATTCTAGAGAAAATGGTAAAGCCAAACCGGAAGGATTGGGCTTTTAAGCTAGACGATGCTTTATGGGCATACCGCACTGCCTTTAAAACACCAATTGGTATGTCCCCATATAAGCTAGTCTTTGGAAAGGCTTGCCATCTTCCTCTAGAACTTGAGCATAAGGCCTATTGGGCCATCAAAGAATTGAACATGTCTTTGGATAGTGCAGGAAATAAAAGGAAATTACAACTCTGTGAGATGGAAGAACATAGAAATATGTCATATGAGAATGCCAAGCTCTATAAAGAGAAAACCAAAAAGTGGCATGACCAAAGAATCCATCACAGAGAACTCAAAGAAGGACAACAGGTCTTATTATTCAATTCAAGGCTTAGGCTATTCCCTGGAAAGTTGAAAACTAGATGGTCAGGACATTTTCTAATCCACAAAGTGTACCCTTATGGAGCTGTTGACTTAGTGAACCCTGAGACAAATGGTATATTCAAGGTTAATGGCCAAAGGGTTAAACTTTACCATGATGCTGTAGCAATCCCAGAGCATTGCTCTGTGTATCTGGCTACCACTCTCTAAAGCACCACCTTTTGGGATGTGGACTCCCTCTAAGTCCATGAATGTTTGTAAATAATCTTGTTGTTTTGAATTCTCTGTGTGTAAGTATGTTTGAAATGTCATTTTGCAGATCTCTAGGATGGAAGGTAAGAAGAAGGATGATGCTGGAGCATCCATTTCCAGCATAACAGTCTAGGAAATTTTGGGAGGGAAATAGTTGAGAGCAAATGCTCTTTTGAATTTCAAAAATAGAAAGGATACAATTTCTTTTTATCATCTGGTTGAGTCTCAATTAGAAAAGGTACAATGATGTCATAAAAGCAATCCTTTGTGTGCCATGATAAGAAAAAGGAGACAAAGCATGGGTCCTTTCTTCCTACCTTGTGCACACCATCACCTACTAGTTTGAATTGGTACAAGGTTGATGTCATTTTCCCTCTTTTTCTGCAGTATGGTTTTTCTCTTTTAGTATTATTTTCCTTGTCCTTTTTTCTTATTTAAAGTAGTTATATTATATTTAAGATTTTCCTTATTAGATTTTAGTTTTGTTCTTATCTCCATAAAAGGAAACCACCTGACCTTTTTATTTCACAACTTTTTCAAACAAGGTCTTCTCCTTTTTTCCACCCTTTCGCCTTCCTCCCTCTCGAAAATCACCCTTCTCGAATCATTCTTTCTCTCGCCGGCGATATTCCGACAAAACACCACCGAAGCACACTTCTATTTTCAGGCGATGGCGAGGGTCAAGAGACCTGCAAGGCGCGATGATACTCCTCCTCGAAGGAGTGGCCGGCGACGAAACACAGAGCAACCACCACCTAAAACAGCCGAGCCGTCAAATGTGGTGGCAAATCCTCCATCCCATGTTTCTAATACACCAACCATGGAAAACCCACCAAGCCCTACCACGAAAAAAGCCCTAGAGGCTGTGATTTCCACATCGAAGGTGGAAGAAATCCAAACCTAAAACCCTACTGTGATCGATTCTACCCCTGAAAAGCCCTCTTCGCCAAAGCCTATGGAGACCATCCAAACCCCTTTGGACTCTCCCATTCGAACTACGACTGACGAGGGGGCTGTGATTGAAAAAACCCCTCTCGAAAACCCCTCGGTGAGTGCTCCTTCTACTGTGGTTCCCCCTGAAGAACCAAACACCATAGTGGAGGAAATCACTGTGGTTGCCCCTAAGTCTACTGCGGAAGAACGAGCAAAAGAGGGTGATGCCAAAAATAGTGAAGTCCCTGATCTCAACATCGATGCAGACGAGGTATTTTCTAATCTTGATGTTTTGGTTGAGGATTATTTCTCTTCTAGTCCTGATTCAAAAAGCGATTTTTCATTTGCATTTGCACACCCACCACCAATATTGTACTTAACTTGGCCTTGTGAATGTTCACAGACTTCTCCTTCCAGTCAACCAAACCCTGTTTTGGATGACCTTGGAACCAAGGGAGTAGACCCTATGCAAAGGGTGGACAAGTTGCTAAATGAGATGGAATTACCAAATGAAGGGGATGACAATGTTGTAGCATCATCATAGAATCCTGAAGCAGAGACCATTGGAACTGCAGGCACTAACCCTGAGTCTAACAGTGAGGATCCTGCCACTGCCCCTACTTCCTCTAAAAAGAGGAAGGGATTGGGGAAGACACATGCTACCAAAAGTAAAAATGCAGGTCCTGAACCCAAGAAACAGAAGATGCATCCTAGAACAAAAACCATTGCAACAAAGCCTCCAAGGAAACCAAGAAAGGCAAAGACCAATGCTGGAGCATCCAAGCAGCATCATGCTGCAGCAGGGTCTGCCACTGGACCCATCTCAAGGCCTCAAATGCCTTTTGATGGTTTCAGTTGTGATGAAGCCTTAAAAATGTTTGCAAAGTTCAGAAACAAATTTGCCCTTATAGACAGAGGATTTGATAGCAAGAGCAGGGAGGAGGTGGACATAGTCAAGGAGGTAATTGAGAACAGAGGATGAGACAGTTTCTGTGAGGTAAAATCTGCTTACAACCTCACACTCCTCAGGGAGTTTTATACTGAAGTTTCAATAATCACCAGCACTTTTGTCACAGTTAGAGGAATAGAGGTATCCATCTCTGGAGAGGCCATCAACAGTTTGTTGGGCCTCTCAAATCCTGCACACACCGAGTTTGAAAGCCTATTTGAGGTGGCTCCTTTATCCAAGCTAAATGAAATGATTGAAATTCTTGGGAAGCTTGGATCACATTGGGAGCCACACACTAATTACAAGCTGAGATCATTCAAGGTTTGTAACCTCAATGCTAATGCTAATGTGTGGAACAATTTCATAAAGAGATCTTTGATGCCCACCACACATGATGGTTTTCTCTCATGTGAAAGGATGGTACTGCTCTACTGTGTATTGTCTGGGAAGAATATTAATGTGGGTGATATAGTCTATAAATCCATCAAATACTGTTCTGGTAGAAACCAGGGGAAAATGTTTTTCCCTGGGCTATTGAGTAGGTTGTTGATTGATCAGGATGTTCCTCAATACAAAGAGGACATAATTCAGAAGGAAGGCAATGAGAAGTGGGCCATTGACCTCAAATCAGTGGCCAGAATGAGGCAACCTAAAACATCCAGCTCTGACATGATGGGAATGCTACAAGATTTGCTGGCTCAAAACAGCAGCCTCACAGACTGCATACTGGAGCAAAGAAGAGAATTCTTTGAGAAGATGGATACGATGAAGGAAAGGTTGGAAGAGAAGCTGAAGAAGCAGAGAAAGGAAAGCAGGGATGGGTTTGAAGCAGTAAGAAAAGAGTTGGAAGAGAAATCTGGTGGAAAAGTCCAGAGGTTGAAGAAAAAGCTGAAGGCATGGCAGACTGAGATCAAGAAGCTCAGAATGGAGAATGGGGAGCTGAAAGCCAATGCTACAGCATTAGCAGCCACTGTACAGATTTCACATCCTACTCCTAAGGAGTAGGGCAAGTTCAAATCACTTCACTTAGTCTCCATCTTTTATTTATTTCTTTTGTTTTGTGTCTGGGATTAGTTTGCTGATTTATAAGTTTATTTTCATGTTAAGATCATCACATGTTACTTGCATATCTTTTGAATTCATAGCCTAAATAATTTTTTGGAACACATCATTGAACCTAGTCTATGTATGCCTTAGTGCTAGCTTTCTGTAACACCCTAAAATATCAGAGTAAATTTAAAACCTGGAAAACTTGGCAACATGACATTCGTATTTATATAAACCTCCCATAAAGGGGATGAGTCCTTAAGACTTTACAAAACCTGCACATAAATGGGATTCATCAACAAACTAATCTAGACACTTCTACCAAGATTACATCCGTTGACAATCCATAATTCATCAAAAGAATGGGACTTAACAAATGCCCAGATTCAATACTAGTCATCTCAAAATGCCTCGAGACCAAACCCGTCTCTCAAAACCCCGGCAGCCCACTGCTAAGGGAAACCTGTTATACAAATCATTTGAGAAAAAGTCTTAGGCTTAAAGCCTAGTGAGAACATACAGTTCATAAATCTCAAGAGATATAGACAAATGTAACAAGTAAATCCTTTCAAAGATTTGGTTACGCAAAATACAGTTCTTGATAATAAATGGACAACCGGTCCAAAACACATCTTCCGATGACGGGGATTACCCGATTTACCAAGGATTACAGTGGAACACAAAGTAAGCCACAAATCCGAGTTATGAGCTAAATACATGGAACCATGGCCACGAACTCTTCGGTCCGTACTACAATGTGAGGGAGGGCCCCCAAGGAACCATGTCATACTCGTTCATTAGACTACATTTGACCCATGGCTAGGATCCGGTCTCACATAACCGTACCTAAGTTGCCCCCGAGGATCAAATGTATCTAACTACAACGGAAGGGGCATATCCTTCCCAGCCATAAGCCGACTCGATACCTAGGGATCCACTAGTATAGTCATGACTTGTCACAATATTTCGTGTGACCAACAAAGCTAGATAAATAGCTTCCAACACATTTATATTTCAAAATGCCATTTTCCAGACCAACTGCTGGTAAGAAAGATAATCATAAATCCAGTTTATATACATTCTTTCGAATAAGCCACACACTGGGCAAGTAAAACATTATTTTACTTCAACAAGGTGAAATCCATCATTTTAGTCAAAAGCGTTTCAGGAACCCTAAGATATCTCAAAACCCCAAGTTACATCAAAATGAAATAAACGGACAATCCGAAAACGTAGAGATATGTAGGAGTTAAAAACACAATCTTTGACATATATAACAGTTTAGAAAAGTTAGTAGGAACTCACCTCAGTTTCCTTCTTTCTAACGAATGCTACCTATGACAACACCGAAAGAATCGGTAAGTCGAAACATAGATAAATTTCCCACTTTTTGACTAACACTCAATGATAACAGAAGCTAGCAAATCCTAGTCCGGTCAAAGGCACACTACCGGTCGAAAGGGTTCCGGTCGAAGACAACACTCCGGTCAAACCCATACCGGTCGAAGACAACACTCCGATCAAATGGGTTCCGGTCGAATGCATCTCACCGGTCGAAAGGGTACCGGTTGAATGCATCTCACCGGTCGAAAGGGTACCGGTCGAAAGCATTCGTCCGGTCCTTTGCACATCCGGTCGTCTTGTTCGCCAAGAACAGTCGGAGATACAGAACCCAGATCCAAAACGAGAAATACTCAGATCTCAAAATGGAACGGTTTAAAACCTTCACAACGAGATTCTACACGGCTAAAAGCATTCAGATCAAAGTATTAAGCTAGATTCGTACCTTGATTTGTCCGAATCGATCAACCACTTTTCACCTGCTTTTCTCTCTCTCTGACTTCAGGAACCAAGAGAAGATCTGATCTGATATTATACAAAATATCAAGACGTTCTTTGTATATATATACCCAAGTTACAAATAACCCCCCTGAACTTTGGGTAACGGCCAACTTCTCACCCAACCCCAAAATCAGGGTGTTACACTTTCACTTTCTTGGGACACATTGGAATTGAACAATCGGTTTGGGACATGATTTAGGCCATCTTTTCACTCACCATGAACCACTTGTAGCCATTATACACCAAAGCACATTGTTTCCTCACAATGAGGACATTGTGAATTTCAAAGTTTGAGGTTGTGAAATTTGGGGATATGGAAGTGCATAATGACAAAACAATGCTTGAACGTCAATACAAAAGAGCATAGCTCTAATTTGAGGCCTTGACAAACACCCAAAAATACCCCATAGGGGTAAGGTTCACACAAATGTCCCATAGGGGCAAAGTTCACTAAAAGGGAAAAAGCAAAAAGAGCACAAAAGTGCCAAAAATTGAAAAAATTCACAAAAATATTGGGAATTTGTGTGGAAAAAGGCCAAGTGAGACAAAAATTGCCAAAAATGAGTGACCCTACCAAAGCCCTTTTGATCCTAAATTTGATTGTGATAAGTTGAGAAAGAAGAAAGTGGATACTAGCTTATAATTCATGCACATACTTAGGCTGATAATGGATGACTAGGAATTTATGAAAGGCTATGGATTTCATGTGGTATCTTTTCACATTGTGTGTGCACTTAATGCCTTGATCTTACAAAATTCTTAATTGAGTCATTTTCTTTCTTTTATTTTATTTGCTTGGGGACAAGCAAAATTTCAAGTTTGAGGTTGTGATATTCATTGAGAATTCAATGCATACGAGCGTTTTTTCCTTCTTTTTAGATAGATCATTTTATTTGAATCCCGACTTTGAGTCCAATTTTCTTATCTTATTTTCCCTTTTCTATTATATGGAGCTAAGTTTGTGGTTTACTTGCTTTTACTTATTAGGTAGGCTAATTTTGTCTAAAAATGTGCAGGCTGCAATGCTGAAATCTGATGCCACAGCATTCGATCGCAGATTTAGATTCGGGATTTTTGCGTGCTTAAAAGAGAAAATCGACCAAGATTCACAAGTGGATGCCAACTAAGCTACTCAAGTTGAGGATCAATTGCTCTTTTGTTTAAAATCAGATTGTAACTAAGGGTTATGTACTTCTAGTTAGCTTTTTGATTTATTAGTATTATATAAGTTGCTTTTGTACTTATTACTATTTGCTATAGTTCTTGTTGTCCCCTATTTGAAACCTATAAAAAGGAGGGAGTGGGCTGGTCATGAAGGTAAGTAATTTCAGATTTATCATAGGATTGAATAGCTTATGGTTGAAGATTCATATTTAAATATTAGTTTTGAATTTCTTTTTGGAATTCTTGTTCTTACACATGGGTTGCTACAGCATTGCATGATAGATTCTTCTAGTTTTCTTTATTGCTTCATATCATTTACTTTATGCTCTTTACTTTCGGTCATTTATATTTAGTAATTTAAATTCAGGCATTTATTTTCCGTCATTTACTTCCCGTAATTTATATTCCGTCATTTACTTTCCGTAATTTATATTCCGTCATTTACTTTCCGTAATTTATATTCCGTCATTTACATTATGTCTTTACTTTATGTCATTTACATTTCTTGCAATTTATTTTTACGTAATGAGTAGCTAATTTTATAGTTTGGGTGTGAGACAAAAAGGGAGGCTGTAAATCAAAAACTAGTGGACTTTGTTCTTCAATAACATTGTTCCACTATGTCATTTTAAGTTTTATAAATCCAAACGCACTTCTTGACGAATTGATCACTTCTTAAAGTGTGAAAGTGCCATGGACTTAGGAATAAGCCATGAAAAAGCACGTCAGTTTGAATGATAAGGGAAGTATACTTGGAAGAGTTGCTAGCAAGGGAACTTGCTATCTTGGTTTTTCAAACCGATTGATTCTTGACGGGTTGATCACTAGTCAAAGTGTTAAAGTGTAGTGGACTCAGGAATGAGCCATTAAGAACACGTCAACTTGAATGATATGGGAATCAACTCGGAAGGGTGATTTTTAAACAAAGGCATTTGTTTTTCCATATACTTTAAAGAAACCATTTGACACTCACACTGGTCCGGACATTTGCATAGGCATATGTTGATCGAAGGCTAAACAACAGTGCAATGGTAGATATCCGGAAGGATACTCTTTAAAGTACATGGTGGAACTTGTTGTTGCTGAGCTAATACTAATGCTATAGCATCCCTATAGCATTGGCTTCCAGAATTTGTGTTTACTCCTCACTTCAAGTCTTGCACCCATTCTATCTTTATATATCTTGTTAATAATCTAATTGTTAACCAACTCAAACCAAACAAAGTCTTCAAATCACCATCTGAAATCTCTTCTTTTAGTACACTTTTATTGCGCTTTTACAACAATCTATGTGGGACGATATCTGGTATCCTACCATCTTATTACTTGAAAGACGATATTGGATCCTATTGTATACTTGCTTTAGAATTCAATTATCACATGTCGTAGAGGTGTGCAAACATTTCGTATCAAGTTTTTGGCGCCGTTGCCGGGGATTGGCTCGCTAAAAGTCTATAAAAGTTTGTTAAAAGATTTGATTTTTCTAACATCTCATTGATCTCATTTTGAAGTGGTTTATGCCCAGAATACCACGTGGGAAATTGTTCGAATTTGACCCGGACATTGAAAGAACGTTTCGTAATAGGAGGAGAGCGCGAAGAATTACATTGACCTTAGATCCTCCCAATATGGAACCACCTCCACTAGGTTTTGAAAATAGGGGACCTAGACAACCACCGTTTTTAGAGAATCAAGTAAGACAACCAATCTTTCATGATGCACCACCAATTTTTGGAAATCCACCCGAGCACCCTTTTCAACAACATGGGCCAAATCAAAATCATAATAATGATAATGATGATACAGAATCTAACAACAATGAGCATAGGGATGAAATTCCAAACATAATTAATCTTGCAAATTCCAAAGAGGGAAGAATTATGGACTATGTTATACCTGATTTTGAGCAATTAAATTCAGGAATAGTTAGACCCCATATAAACACCCTCCATTTTGAACTCAAACCTATCATGTTTCATATGTTGCAAACAAACGGACAATTTGCCGGAATGCCATCGGAAGATCCTCACTCTCATTTAAAATCATTTATGGAGATCACCGATGCATTCCTGATCCCTGGGGTATCTAACAATGCCTTGAGACTCACTCTATTTCCATTCTCTCTAAGGGATCGGGCAAAGTCTTGGTTTAATTCTTTGGAACTTGGTTCTGTACCATCGTGGAGCAATATGGCTGAGAAATTTTTGCGAAAATATTTTCCACCTACCCGTAATGCTAAGTCCAGAAACGAAATCTGCATGTTTAAACAAATGGACGATGAAGCAATTCCCGATGCTTGGGAAAGGTTTAAAGAGCTGCTAAGGAAATGCCCTCACCATGGCATTCCCTACTGTATTCAACTCGAGACGTTTTACAATGGGTTAAACCCCATGGCAAAACAAATGCTCGACGCGACGTCAGGAGGGGCCTTTACAACCAATACCTACAATGACGGGTATGAGATTCTTGAAAAAATTTCAACAAACAATGGACACTGGGCTGATCCACGTGCCCAACCTCAAAAGAAAACAGTTGGGATTCATGATGTAGATGCATATACTGCATTAACAGCACAACTTGTTTCCATGACCTCAATGCTTAAAAATTTATCTACGGGTCAAGGAGTGCAGCCAGTTGCTGTTGCATCCAATCAATCAGTGCTTTCTGTACAATGTGTTTGTTTTGGTGGGGAACATTCTTATGGACATTGTTCTCAAAATTCTGAATCAGTAAACTATGTTCACAACAAGAATGCTCCCTATGGCAACACTTACAATGCCAGTTGGAGGCAGCACCTAAATTTTTCTTGGAACAGTCCATGTTTAAATCAGTCAGCTCCTAAGCCACAAGAATCTTCAAATTTTCAGTCACAACATCATGCTAGTAGTTCACAACATCATCAAAACCAAGGTTCACATCATCAAAACCAGGGTTCACATCATCAAAACCAAGGGTCTCAACACCAACAAAACCAAAGTTCACAGCATCATCAGAACCGGAATTTTCAAAATAACCAGCAGCATTTTCAAAAACCACCTTCACAGGCTGAATCATCATCTTCCCTGGAAGCTATGATGAGGGGTTTCATGACCCAAACTCAGACTGCACTTCGGAACTTAGAAACTCAAGTCAGTCAAATTGCACAAAACCAGAACAATAGGCTATAGGCACTTTGCCTAGTGATACAGAAATCCCAAGGGCTCCCGAAAAAGAACATGTAAAAGTTGTAACCCTTAGGAGTGGTAAGGAATTAACAGAGACAGTGCCAAAAGAATTTGGACCAATGACTAAATCAGAATGTGAAAAAACCATACAGTCAGAACCCAATGGTACAGCATTGCCCCCTGTTGAGAAGATACTTTCCAACCCTCTTGGAGTCCAAGCGCCTGTTGTCACCAATAATATCCCTCTTAGGACTAATTATCCTACATTATTCCCAGAAGATGACACCAGGGAAAAGACAGTGGAGAGTAGTATTCCAACCATCCTACAAAAGAGTACAACAAAAGGCATAACAAAACCATCTTGTTCAACACTTGCAAACAAAGCTGTTATAAAACCAGTTCCTCCCTATGTACCTTACCCCCAAAGGTTGAGGAATCAAAAGGAGGAATTGCAATTTAAAAAATTCTTGGATGTGTTTAAAGAATTGCATATCAACATACCACTTGTTGAGGCAATTGAACAAATGCCTATTTATGCCAAGTTCCTCAAGGACATCCTCAGTAAGAAGAAGAAGTTGAATGAATATGAGACTGTAGCTCTTACTGAGGGATGTAGTGCTCTCTTGACCAATAGAATACCCCCTAAGCTGAAAGATCCTGGGAGTTTTACCATCCCATGTTCAATAGGTGGGAAGGAAGTTGGAAAGGCTCTTTGTGATTTAGGAGCCAGTATCAATCTCATGCCGCTGTCTGTTTTCAACAACTTAGGGATAGGAGAAGCCAAACCTACCACAGTCACACTCTAATTGGCTGACAAGACCATTGCCTACCCAAAAGGAAAAATAGAGGATGTCTTAGTTCAGGTTGACAAGTTCATCTTTCCGGCAGATTTTATTATCTTGGATTTTGAGGCTGATAAGGATATTCCCATCCTTTTGGGAAGACCCTTTCTAGCCACCGGAAGAACTTTGATTGATGTTCAGAAAGGAGAGTTAACCATGAGACTCCAAGACCAAAAAGTCACATTTAATGTTTTTAACTCCTTAAGATACCCTGAAGATGTTGAGGAATGTTCAAACTTAAGTGTGACTGAATCATTGTGTAATAAGGATGGATTTAGAAAAGCCTGTGAGTTAGAGGAAGAGGATGATGATGATGTAGACCTAGCTGTCAGTGATGACCTTTCCCTAGGAGATGATGTTACTGTCCCAGTAAATGCTGTAGCATTTGAACCCTTGGAAAACAATGAACCAAAGCCTTTTACACCATCCATTGTATCACCACCTGACCTGGAGTTGAAACAACTCCCATCTCACCTAAAGTATGCTTTTCTAGGAGAAGAAGGCAAATTGCCTGTCATCATCTCATCTACCTTAGAATTACATCAAGAACAAAAGTTAGTGGATATGTTGAAATTACACACTAAAGCCATAGGATGGACCATTGCTGACCTTAGAGGGATTAGTCCTTCTATTTGTCAACATAAGATCATCTTAGAAGACAAGAATTTCACATCCATTGAACCACAAAGAAGATTGAACCCTGTCATGAAAGAGGTAGTGAAAAAGGAAATTTTGAAATGGTTAGATGCAGGAATTATTTTCCCAATAGCCAGTAGTTCTTGGGTAAGTCCAGTTCAGTGTGTTCCAAAGAAGGGAGGGTTTACAGTCATAGCCAATGATAAAAATGAACTTATCCCCACTAGAGTAGTCTCCGGATGGAGAATTTGCATGGACTACCGTAGACTGAACAAGGCTACCCAAAAGGACCATTTTCCATTACCTTTTGTTGACCAAATGTTAGACAGACTGGCTGGTAAAGAGTATTATTGCTTTTTGGATGGATACTCCGGATATAATCAGATAGCCATATCACCAGAGGACCAAGAAAAGACCACATTTACTTGTCCTTATGGTACTTTTGCGTTTAAAAGAATGCCATTTGGACTTTGTAATGCACCAGCAACCTTTCAAAGATGCATGATGTCCATATTTTCTGACATGTTGGAAACATCCATTGAAATCTTTATGGATGATTTTTCTATTTATGGCTCATCCTTTGATGATTGTTTGAAAATTTTGAAAAAAGGTCTTGAAAGATGTGAGGAAAATGATTTGGTCCTCAATTGGGAAAAGTGTCATTTCATGGTTAAAGAGGGAATTGTTCTTGGGCATTTAATTTCAAAAAGAGGAGTGGAGGTAGACAAAACCAAGCTTGAAATAATTTCAAAACTACCTGAACCAACCACTGTTAAGGGAATCAGAAGCTTTCTCGGTCATGCTGGATTCTACAGAAGATTCATTAAGGACTTTTCAAAAATCTCAAAACCCTTATGTCTTTTGTTACAACATGACCAAAAGTTCAATTTTAATGAGGATTGTAGAAATGCATTCCTTATTTTGAAAGAAGCTTTGGTAACTGCACCAGTGGTTGTTGCTCCAAATTGGAACAAACCCTTTGAAATCATGTGTGACGCAAGTGATTGGGCTATAGGTGCAGTACTAGGTCAAAGGAAAGAAAAGATTTTTCATTCAATCTATTATGCAAGTAAAACATTGAATGAAGCACAAATCAACTACACAACAACAGAAAAAGAACTTTTGGTTGTGGTTTTTGCCTTTGAGAGATTTAGATCATATTTAATGGGAACAAAAATCATTGTGCATACTGATCATGCAGCCATTAAATACTTGGTCTCAAAAAAAGATGCTAAACCTAGGTTAATTAGATGGGTTCTGTTGTTACAAGAGTTTGACCTAGAGATTGTGGATAGGAAGGGAGTAGACAACCAGGTAGCAGATCACCTGTCCAGGCTAGAGAACCATGAAATAGAGCAAAAAGAAGGGGAGATCATTGAAACTTTCCCAGATGAGAGAATCCTAATGCTACAGCATTCAGTCATGCCTTGGTATGCTGATATTGCTAATTACTTAGCTTGTGGAATCAAACCATGTGATTACACCCACCATATGCTCAAGAAGTTCATCCAGGATACCAAGTTTTACCTTTGGGATGACCCTTATCTGTTCAAAATTGGAACAGATCAGATATTGAGAAGATGCATTCCAGAAACTAAGGTGGCAGCAATACTGCAACATTGCCACCAGTCACCTTATGGGGGTCACTTTGGTGGACAAAGAACAGCAGCAAAAGTATTACAATCTTGTTTTTATTGGCCCACTCTTTTCCAAGATGCCCACAATTTTTCAAAAAGGTGTAATGAATGTCAAAGAAGTGGTTCTATTTCTCAGAAAAATGAAATGCCTTTAAACGGGATCTTGGAAGTTGAGTTGTTTGATGTGTGGGGAATTGATTTCATGGGACCCTTCCCACCATCTAACAATTGTCAATATATACTTGTTGTTGTTGATTATGTGTCAAAATGGGTAGAAGCTTTGGCTTGTCCTGCAAATGATGCAAAGACTGTGGTTAAGTTCCTTCAAAAGCAAATATTTACAAGGTTTGGTACCCCCAGGGCACTAATTAGTGATGAGGGTACCCACTTTGTGAACAATTTGTTACATGGAGTTTTGTCAAAATATAATATTAACCACAGAGTTGCAACTGCTTATCACCCACAGACAAATGGTCTTGCTGAATTATCAAACAGGGAAATAAAGGGAATTCTAGAGAAAATGGTAAAGCCAAACCGGAAGGATTGGGCTTTTAAGCTAGACGATGCTTTATGGGCATACCGCACTGCCTTTAAAACACCAATTGGTATGTCCCCATATAAGCTAGTCTTTGGAAAGGCTTGCCATCTTCCTCTAGAACTTGAGCATAAGGCCTATTGGGCCATCAAAGAATTGAACATGTCTTTGGATAGTGCAGGAAATAAAAGGAAATTACAACTCTGTGAGATGGAAGAACATAGAAATATGTCATATGAGAATGCCAAGCTCTATAAAGAGAAAACCAAAAAGTGGCATGACCAAAGAATCCATCACAGAGAACTCAAAGAAGGACAACAGGTCTTATTATTCAATTCAAGGCTTAGGCTATTCCCTGGAAAGTTGAAAACTAGATGGTCAGGACATTTTCTAATCCACAAAGTGTACCCTTATGGAGCTGTTGACTTAGTGAACCCTGAGACAAATGGTATATTCAAGGTTAATGGCCAAAGGGTTAAACTTTACCATGATGCTGTAGCAATCCCAGAGCATTGCTCTGTGTATCTGGCTACCACTCTCTAAAGCACCACCTTTTGGGATGTGGACTCCCTCTAAGTCCATGAATGTTTGTAAATAATCTTGTTGTTTTGAATTCTCTGTGTGTAAGTATGTTTGAAATGTCATTTTGCAGATCTCTAGGATGGAAGGTAAGAAGAAGGATGATGCTGGAGCATCCATTTCCAGCATAACAGTCTAGGAAATTTTGGGAGGGAAATAGTTGAGAGCAAATGCTCTTTTGAATTTCAAAAATAGAAAGGATACAATTTCTTTTTATCATCTGGTTGAGTCTCAATTAGAAAAGGTACAATGATGTCATAAAAGCAATCCTTTGTGTGCCATGATAAGAAAAAGGAGACAAAGCATGGGTCCTTTCTTCCTACCTTGTGCACACCATCACCTACTAGTTTGAATTGGTACAAGGTTGATGTCATTTTCCCTCTTTTTCTGCAGTATGGTTTTTCTCTTTTAGTATTATTTTCCTTGTCCTTTTTTCTTATTTAAAGTAGTTATATTATATTTAAGATTTTCCTTATTAGATTTTAGTTTTGTTCTTATCTCCATAAAAGGAAACCACCTGACCTTTTTATTTCACAACTTTTTCAAACAAGGTCTTCTCCTTTTTTCCACCCTTTCGCCTTCCTCCCTCTCGAAAATCACCCTTCTCGAATCATTCTTTCTCTCGCCGGCGATATTCCGACAAAACACCACCGAAGCACACTTCTATTTTCAGGCGATGGCGAGGGCAAGAGACCTGCAAGGCGCGATGATACTCCTCCTCGAAGGAGTAGCCGGCGACGAAACACAGAGCAACCACCACCTAAAACAGCCGAGCCGTCAAATGTGGTGGCAAATCCTCCATCCCATGTTTCTAATACACCAACCATGGAAAACCCACCAAGCCCTACCACGAAAAAAGCCCTAGAGGCTGTGATTTCCACATCGAAGGTGGAAGAAATCCAAACCTAAAACCCTACTGTGATCGATTCTACCCCTGAAAAGCCCTCTTCGCCAAAGCCTATGGAGACCATCCAAACCCCTTTGGACTCTCCCATTCGAACTACGACTGACGAGGGGGCTGTGATTGAAAAAACCCCTCTCGAAAACCCCTCGGTGAGTGCTCCTTCTACTGTGGTTCCCCCTGAAGAACCAAACACCATAGTGGAGGAAATCACTGTGGTTGCCCCTAAGTCTACTGCGGAAGAACGAGCAAAAGAGGGTGATGCCAAAAATAGTGAAATCCCTGATCTCAACATCGATGCAGACGAGGTATTTTCTAATCTTGATGTTTTGGTTGAGGATTATTTCTCTTCTAGTCCTGATTCAAAAAGCGATTTTTCATTTACATTTGCACACCCACCACCAATATTTGTACTTAACTTGGCCTTGTGAATGTTCACAGACTTCTCCTTCCAGTCAACCAAACCCTGTTTTGGATGACCTTGGAACCAAGGGAGTAGACCCTATGCAAAGGGTGGACAAGTTGCTAAATGAGATGGAATTACCAAATGAAGGGGATGACAATGTTGTAGCATCATCACAGAATCCTGAAGCAGAGACCATTGGAACTGCAGGCACTAACCCTGAGTCTAACAGTGAGGATCCTGCCACTGCCCCTACTTCCTCTAAAAAGAGGAAGGGATTGGGGAAGACACATGCTACCAAAAGTAAAAATGCAGGTCCTAAACCCAAGAAACAGAAGATGCATCCTAGAACAAAAACCATTGCAACAAAGCCTCCAAGGAAACCAAGAAAGGCAAAGACCAATGTTGGAGCATCCAAGCAGCATCATGCTGCAGCAGGGTCTGCCACTGGACCCATCTCAAGGCCTCAAATGCCTTTTGATGGTTTCAGTTGTGATGAAGCCTTAAAAATGTTTGCAAAGTTCAGAAACAAATTTGCCCTTATAGACAGAGGATTTGATAGCAAGAGCAGGGAGGAGGTGGACATAGTCAATGAGGTAATTGAGAACAGAGGATGAGACAGTTTCTGTGAGGTAAAATCTGCTTACAACCTCACACTCCTCAGGGAGTTTTATACTGAAGTTTCAATAATCACCAGCACTTTTGTCACAGTTAGAGGAATAGAGGTATCCATCTCTGGAGAGGCCATCAACAGTTTGTTGGGCCTCTCAAATCCTGCACACACTGAGTTTGAAAACCTATTTGAGGAGGCTCCTTTATCCAAGCTAAATGAAATGATTGAAATTCTTGGGAAGCTTGGATCACATTGGGAGCCACACACTAATTACAAGCTGAGATCATTCAAGGTTTGTAACCTCAATGCTAATGCCAATGTGTGGAACAATTTCATAAAGAGATCTTTGATGCCCACCACACATGATGGTTTTCTCTCATGTGAAAGGATGGTACTGCTCTACTGTGTATTGTCTGGGAAGAATATTAATGTGGGTGATATAGTCTATAAATCCATCAAATACTGTTCTGGTAGAAACCAGGGGAAAATGTTTTTCCCTGGGCTATTGAGTAGGTTGTTGATTGATCAGGATGTTCCTCAATACAAAGAGGACATAATTCAGAAGGAAGGCAATGAGAAGTGGGCCATTGACCTCAAATCAGTGGCTAGAATGAGGCAACCTAAAACATCCAGCTCTGACATGATGGGAATGCTACAAGATTTGCTGGCTCAAAACAGCAGCCTCACAGACTGCATACTGGAGCAAAGGAGAGAATTCTTTGAGAAGATGGATACGATGAAGGAAAGGTTGGAAGAGAAGCTGAAGAAGCAGAGAAAGGAAAGCAGGGATGGGTTTGAAGCTGTAAGAAAAGAGTTGGAAGAGAAATCTGGTGGAAAAGTCCAGAGGTTGAAGAAAAAGCTGAAGGCATGGCAGACTGAGATCAAGAAGCTCAGAATGGAGAATGGGGAGCTGAAAGCCAATGCTACAGCATTAGCAGCCACTGTACAGATTTCACATCCTACTCCTAAGGAGTAGGGCAAGTTCAAATCACTTCACTTAGTCTCCATCTTTTATTTATTTCTTTTGTTTTGTGTCTGGGATTAGTTTGCTGATTTATAAGTTTATTTTCATGTTAAGATCATCACATGTTACTTGCATATCTTTTGAATTCATAGCCTAAATAATTTTTTGGAACACATCATTGAACCTAGTCTATGTATGCCTTAGTGCTAGCTTTCTGTAACACCCTAAAATATCAGAGTAAATTTAAAACCTGGAAAACTTGGCAACATGACATTCGTATTTATATAAACCTCCCATAAAGGGGATGAGTCCTTAAGACTTTACAAAACCTGCACATAAATGGGATTCATCAACAAACTAATCTAGACACTTCTACCAAGATTACATCCGTTGACAATCCATAATTCATCAAAAGAATGGGACTTAACAAATGCCCAGATTCAATACTAGTCATCTCAAAATGCCTCGAGACCAAACCCGTCTCTCAAAACCCCGGCAGCCCACTGCTAAGGGAAACCTGTTATACAAATCATTTGAGAAAAAGTGTTAGGCTTAAAGCCTAGTGAGAACATACAGTTCATAAATCTCAAGAGATATAGACAAATGTAACAAGTAAATCCTTTCAAAGGTTTGGTTACGCAAAATACAGTTCTTGATAATAAATGGACAACCGGTCCAAAACACATCTTCCGATGACGGGGATTACCCGATTTACCAAGGATTACAGTGGAACACAAAGTAAGCCACAAATCCGAGTTATGAGCTAAATACATGGAACCATGGCCACGAACTCTTTGGTCCGTACTACGATGTGAGGGAGGGCCCCCAAGGAACCATGTCATACTCGTTCATTAGACAACATTTGACCCATGGCTAGGATCCGGTCTCACATAACCGTACCTAAGTTGCCCCCGAGGATCAAATGTATCTAACTACAACGGAAGGGGCATATCCTTCCCAGCCATAAGCCGACTCGATACCTAGGGATCCACTAGTATAGTCATGACTTGTCACAATATTTCGTGTGACCAACAAAGCTAGATAAATAGCTTCCAACACATTTATATTTCAAAATGCCATTTTCCAGACCAACTGCTGGTAAGAAAGATAGTCATAAATCCAGTTTATATACATTCTTTCGAATAAGCCACACACTGGGCAAGTAAAACATTATTTTACTTCAACAAGGTGCAACTTCAAGTCCCTGTACATCTTTGTACTTCCCGGATGAATGGAATACTTGGACTTGTGTGCATCTTCCAGCAACAGATCACGGTTACCCCCAATCTTGGGTACCCACACACGACCACTGAACAGTTTTACTCCACGGCTATCTTCCGTTAAGAGTAAACGCTGCTTCGTCATGGCCTCATCTTTGAGATTTTCTTCTAACAGTGCTTCCACCTGCGATGTCTTGATCTTCTCAACAAGACTAGATACTAGCTCGATTCTCGAATGGGTAGCCCGAATACTTCCGCTATAGTCCTTCCGACTTAACGCATCGGCCACCACGTTCGCCTTACCGGGATGGTAAAGCAACTCACAGTCGTAATCTTTAAGAAACTCGAGCCACCGCCTTTGCCTCATATTCAGCTCTTTCTGATCAAAGACATATTTCAGGATCTTGTGATCCGTGTATAGAGTGCATTTCGTGCCGTAGAGGTAATGTCGCCAAAGCTTCAAAGCGAACACCACCGCCGCTAACTCCAGATCATGGGTTGGATAATTCTGCTCGTGTATTTTAAGCTGCCTCGAGGCATAAGCGATGACCTTGCCTCGTTGCATCAACACACAACCCAGTCCCATCTTTGAAGCGTCGTTGTAAACCACGAAATCTTCCGACCCTTCAGGTAACGTCAAGATCGGAGCTTCACACAACTTCTTTTGAAGGATCCAGAACGCCTTCTCTTGGGTTTCGGTCCATTCAAACTTCACATTCTTCCGAGTCAGAACTGTCAAGGAAGAAGCGATCTTTGAAAAGTCTTGGATAAATCTCCTGTAGTATCCTGCCAGTCCCAAGAAACTTCGGATCTCGGACGGACTCTTAGGAGGCTCCCAATTCATTATAGCTACAATCTTGGAGGGGTCAACCTTCACTCCGACCCGAGTGACTACGTGACCCAGAAACTGTACTTCTTTAAGCCAGAAGTCGCACTTGGAAAACTTGGCGTACAACCTTTCTTTTCTCAACACTTCCAGAACTTCATGCAAATGTTGCTCGTGCTCTGACTCACTCTTTGAGTACACGAGTATGTCATCAATGAATACAATGACCGACTTATCGAGGAATGGTCGGCACACTCTATTCATCAAGTCCATAAACACTGCTGGTGCTTTCGTCAGACCAAAAGGCATTACAAGAAACTCGTAATGGCCGTAATGCGTTCTGAAAGCTGTCTTCGGAACATCTTCTGTCAGGATCGAATTCTCAACAAGAATTAATTCTCAGAAACAATATCAAAGAAGTTTGCGGAATAACACTTTGATATTTAATCAAAACAGCAAATCAACACAGTAGATATGAAGAACAAACTGTAAACTTGTATTGAATGCTTTGAAGTTACAAGATTACACACTCAACCTCAATATTGATGAACAGGCTCACCAATACGAATTCTACTTCTCTAGAATTAGGATCTATGCCTTGAGGTTGATTTTCTCTCTAATAGAATGAAGAAAACAAAAGTTAACTCATTATTCTAAACTATACAATATATATACTGAATACAAAGATAATTACAATAAATAAAATATCTTCAGTATATCTTCCATGTATATCTCTAAGCTTCCATGTATATCCTTTCATGCGAATCTTCATCATATAAGCAGTATTAATCTTCAGCAGCATTAAATTTCTTCTAGCTGCATTAACTACCAAGCAGCACTAACTACTAGCAGTACTAACTAGCTAAGCAGTACTAACTTTGTTCAAGCAGTACTAACTTTGACTAGCAGTATTAATAGTACTAGCAGTAGTAACACTCAACAGTATTAACTTTTAAGTCTTCTAGCAGTAGTAACTTTGAACCAGCAGCATTAACCATACTTGATGAATTCTTCAGTTCCCAACAATCTCCCCCTAACTTGACTTTTAGGAAGAGAAGTCAAGTTCTTCAAATTTTCTTCAAGATGCTCCCAAAACTCTATCATGGCCTAAATTCCAGTGTTTGCATCCAATCCCAAACTCTGATTGATGGTTCTTTGAATCAAGTATTTATCCATTTCTGAATCTGGAACACACCTTAACTTTTTCTTCAGCATGGCATGTAGCTTCAATCTGCTATGATTATACACTCTATCCACTAGGAAGTATTCAGTGTGATTTAAATCCAAAGTCACTGTATATACTCCACTAATTTCATATAGAGTCCAACTGTTTACTGATTTGAAGACATCCTTGATCAAATGCTCTACTTCTTCAGGTTTGAACATCATACACAGATACTCCATTACCAGTTTTGTAATTGAAATCCCTAGAGCCTTTAGAATATCTGCATACAACTTCATTCCTATCTCAAACATCTCTTCAATATCTGATCTAGAGCATGTTCTGACAATTTTTGCCCATGTGTTGAACACTTCATACTTTTCATCCTTTCTTTTCAGCCTTATGTATTCCTTTCCATCCACTGTCAATGTATCCCAGAGAATGACCTCAGGGGGCTTAACTCCTACAGGTTCTGCTGAAATTGGTTCAGGCACTTTGTCCATCACTACCATATACAAATTTACATCATCAGTATTTGATGGCTCTTTCTGTTTAGATGACTCAGGTGCCCCTTCTTCTTCAGCAACCTTCTCAGCCTCTTCTTCAGATACTCTAGGCTTCTTGATTGGCTTTCTTCTTGCCATCATCTTTGTTCTCTTTAAAGTCCTTAGACTTTCTCCCAGAGTGGACTCTTTCTTAGGAGGTGTTTCTTGCTCATCTGGAAATGGCTTTTGACAATCAAAGTCATTACTTTCTTTTATCCTCTTCTCCATCTCCACCCTAGCAGTTTCATTTCCCTGAAGCTTCAACATCTCTGAATCATACAGCTCTTTGATCTTCTCAAAATACATTTTGGAGAACATCTCCTTTTTGACTCCTTCAGCACCTTTGAGAAATATAATCATCTTGTTTCTCTCTTGGGTACCTAGGAATGTCTTTGAGGGTTTTCTCTTCTTTGCAACTGTTTTCACCACTGATTTCTTCATACTTGCAGCTTTCTTCTGTGCAATTTCAGTTGCCATACTCAGTTGATAAGCTTCATTCAGTTCAGCAGCTAGAGCTTTTGCCATTTCCCTGTCCTTTTCCATCTGAACTCTTTCTTCCTTTTCAATGTCATCTTGCATCTTTCTAGCTAGGGCTTCATCTGATTCAACCAACCTTTGCTTTTTGATTGGTTGATCAGATTCCACCATCTTTGCTTTTCCTTTGTCTTTGCTCATTGCCTTCTTACTGTTATCTTTCTTGATCACTTCACCTTGTTCTTTGATGATTACTCCTTTGGTCTTTGAAGTGACCTTGGGAGTATCATTCTTGGCTTTAAGTAAGGTTTCTGCAATCTCAAGATCTGTTAAAACTTCTTTCACAGTTTCTGCTGCTTTATTAATGTCTGCAGTAGTAACTGTTTCTGCTGCTTCTTTTGTTTCTTTTGGCACTGAATCTCTTTGTGTTTCTGCTTGCTGCTCCCCCTCAACATCAAGTTTCTCTACATCAATCTCCCCCTCTCTTGTGGCTTCTTCCATGTTGATCTCCCCCTTTTTGGGAGCATCATTCTCAGTGTGCCTTCTCCTTAGTTGGAATTGCTTTCTCTTCTTCCTCTGTACCAGACTTAGCACCATCTTCTTTAGCTTAGCAATCTGTACTTGTTGGGACAGAATGACCAGCTTCATCTCCTCTATTTCTTTTCCTTGTTTTATAACATCTAGGTTGATGTTTCCCATGGTTTCCATCAATTCCTGGTAACTATATCTGTCCTCACCTTCTCTAGAAGTGTTACCCTCCTTTGAAGGATCATTGGATCTTTTAGTAGTGGAAGTCTTCTGCCTAACAGAAGCACTATCCACCCCTGTGGTTTCTTGGCACCAGGGACCTTCGAATGATTGCTCATTCAAAGTTGCCATGGGGGAGGTCTTATTTATGTTACCACTTTCCTCCTCTGTACTAGCAGGAGTAGTGGCAGCCTCATCACCCATATGCTCTACCTCCTCCTCAGAGAGCACCTCCTTTGGGTTGGGAGACATCCTTGTGGATTCCCTTTGAATATTCTCTACTGGAGAATACTCCAATAGAGGGATTAAAGGCTTGGGGGATGATGGTACAAGAAGGGAAGGAGCCTTCTTTACCTGTTTCCTCTTGTAAGTTTGGGTGATAGGAGAGGTTGGTTTTTCAAGAAGGGACTGGGGAATAGATTTTAAGAGGGAAGGTTGGGATTGGCTAGCAGTGGGTTGGTCTAATGGGGGCCTTGACCCTGCTGCCATACCTTCATTGGTTTGGGACACCACCATCATTGTAGAGAACAATGGGGTGTCAACTCCTTCAGAGTCCCCATCAGATCTTCTCATATTTGAGAAAACCTTGCCTTTGGGGGGTTTAGGTACATATACCCCAACAGGTTGAGGTATATCCGTTAATTCATGAGTAATAACTTCTTGAACAAACCTGGGATACATAAAGAAGCTCTTTTTGTTTCCCATGTTTGAGACAAGATCACTGAAAATCATTTTAGAAAAGTTATACTTTCTGGCAGTGGACAAGCACACCAAAGCATAAGCAATAGTGCTGCTGAACTCACTCCATCCAGTAGTCTTTTTGGAGATACAATGCATAAGAGTATGGACAAAGAAACGCCATTGGGGTGAAAATTTGGCTTTAGAGAATTTGAAAACACCCAATGGGCCTCCATACCCCATTCTTGTAAGATTGGAAAACAGTTCATCGTTTGGGATAGAAGTTATACCAGAGGCATCGTCTAGACGTAGACTGATGCGAATAACCTCTTCAGTAACTGTTAGTGATTGATCACAGATTCTTGTCTTGATCATTTGCACACCATTCTCAACAACAATGGTGGTATTAGCCCAGAACTGCCTTTGATGCTCGATATAGATTGTAGAGGATACAATAAGAGCATGAGCAATATGGCTTGACTTGAGGAAATCCACAATCTGATGAAATCCTGCAGCTTTCTTTGGCTTTTGTAGCATCGCAATCTCATTGTGCTCGTCGATGAATGTCATGGATGCCATTGATCTTAGTGAAAAGCTTGCCTGAAAACTTCGAACTTGAGAGAGAAAAGGTTTAGAGCGCAAGAGAACAGGATGCAAAGAGTCGTTATGAACTTTTAGGCGGGCAAAGAGTATTTATAGTATTCGGAACATAAGCAGTATTAACCTAGAGCAGTATTAACTACTAGCAGTATTAACTAACTAGCAGTATTAACTACTAGCAGTATTAACTGAAAGCAGTATTAACTACTAGCAGTATTAACTAACTAGCAGTACTAACTACTAGCAGTATTAACTGAAAGCAGTATTAACTACTAGCAGTATTAACTGAAAGCAGTATTAACCACTAGCAGTATTAACTGAAAGCAGTATTAGCCACTAGCAGTATTAACTGAAAGCAGTATTAACCACTAGCAGTATTAACTAACTAGCAGTACTAACTACTAGCAGTATTAACTGAAAGCAGTATTAACTACTAGCAGTATTAACTGAAAGCAGTATTAACCACTAGCAATATTAACTGAAAGCAGTATTAACCACTAGCAGTATTAACTGAAAGCAGTATTAACCACTAGCAGTATTAACTAACTAGCAGTACTAACTACTAGCAGTATTAACTGAAAGCAGTATTAACTACTAGCAGTATTAACTGAAAGCAGTATTAACCACTAGCAATATTAACTGAAAGCAGTATTAACCACTAGCAGTATTAACTGAAAGCAGTATTAACCACTAGCAGTATTAACTAACTTACTCCTTTAAACTTGCTAAACACTGAGTACTGCTATGCATATCCTGAAAAAGAAGATTAGTAACTCCAAGAATAAATAATATACAGGTATAAAACCACTTTTTGAGAAGGGGATTATTCAGAGTTGATCATTCCCACACTTGTTACCAAGAAAGTGAATCTACCCACATTAAAAGCTTTAGTGAATAGATCAGCAAACTGATTATCAGTGTGAACTTTGACAACTTGAATAAGTTTCTTTTCATTACAATCTCTTATAAAGTGATACCTGATCTCAATGTGCTTTGTCTTTGAGTGCTTGACTGGATTATTCACAATGCTAATAGCACTGCTGTTGTCAATAAAAATTGGAGTGTGTAGAAAGGTTACCCCATAATCCAACATTTGATTCTGAATCCATAAGACTTGAGAACAGCAACTTGCAGCTGCTATGTACTCTGCCTCTGTTGTAGATGTGGATACTGTGGTTTGTTTCTTGCACTGCCATGAGACTAGTCTAGCACCCAAAAACTGACATCCTCCAGAAGTAGATTTTCTGTCCAAGTTTGCCCCACCTAGATCACTGTCTGAGTATGCTATTAGGTCAAAGGGTGAGTCATGAGGATACCAAAGTCCCAATCTGGGTTGCCCTTTGAGATATCTGAATATCCTCTTAACAGCTTGAAAGTGAGATTGCTTTGGCCTAACTTGGAATCTTGCACATACACAGACTGGAAACATTATATCTGGCCTTGATGCTGTGAGATACATGAGAGAGCCAATCATGGATCTGTAATGATGCACATCTATATCCTCCCCCTCAAGATCTGCTGTTATTTGCTTGTGTGTTTCCATAGGTGTGCTGGCAGGTTTTGACTCTGAGAAACCAAACTTGGTTAGAATGTCCTGCACATACTTGGATTGACAGATGAAGATTCCATCTGACTTCTGTTGAACTTGGAGTCCAAGGAAGAAAGTAAGTTCCCCCATGGAACTCATTTTGAACCTTTGATGCATTAAATCCTCAAACTCCTTGCACATGTTGTTTCTTGTAGATCCAAAGATAATGTCATCAACATAGATTTGGACCAGCAAGATATCCTTCTTCTTTCTCTTGATAAATAGAGTCTTATCAATGACTCCTCTTTCAAAGTCATTTTCCAAGAGATAGGATGACAGAGTGTCATACCATGCTCTTGGAGCTTGATGTAGTCCATAAAGTGCTTTCTTTAATTTGTATACCCTGTCTGGATAGCTTGGGTTTTCAAACCCTGGTGGTTGACAGACATATACTTCTTCTTCAATTGAGCCATAGAGAAAAGCACTTTTTACATCCATTTGATAGACTTTGAAATTCATGTAAGAAGCATAGGCTAGGAATAGTCTGATTGCTTCTATCCTAGCCACAGGTGCAAAAACTTCTTCATAATCTATACCCTCTTCTTGAGTATATCCTTGAGCCACCAGCCTTGCTTTGTTTCTTATGACAATACCTCTTTCATCTCTCTTGTTTCTGAAAATCCATTTTGTGCCAATTGCTCTGTGACCTTTAGGAAGGTCTACTAGATCCCATACATCTTGTAGCTTGAACTGTAACAGTTCTTCTTGCATTGCTTCTATCCAGCTAGATTCTTTCATAGCATCATGTGCCTTTTTAGGCTCAAGCTGAGATAGAAAACAAGAAAGCACTGTATGCTGTTGATCTTGCATTTCCTGAAGCCTGCTTTGATGTCTAGTCATCATAGGAGAAGAGATATCTCCTATTACCAGCTGTGGAGGATGATTCTTTTGAACTCTGGTGTTATGACTAGGTTCTTCATTCAGTCCAGACTCTAGATTAGAGTCATGCAACTCAACTGAAGTGTTTTCAGAGGCCACTTCATTATTTTCTTGAGTCTCTTCATCTCTAGTTTCTTCTTCACTCTGACTTGGTCCAATAAATGATTCCTTTTCACAGTCTTCAACAGAATTTACTGTGGGTATGGGAAAAATCACAGATTTAGATATATTTTCTTGAACTTGTGTGATCCCTGATCCTCCACTTCCTGAACCTGCATTCTCATTACTGAAACCAAAAGAGTTAGTTAGTGAATCAATGTCAAATAGCCACTGAGGTCCAGACCCAACAGGATTTGGTGTGTTCTCATTGCATTTGACATTGTCACTTTCTTCAATTATTCTAGAAGATGAGTTAAAAACTCTGTAGGCCTTACTCTGAGATGAATATCCAACAAGAAATCCATCATCTGCTTTGCTATCAAACTTACCTAAGTGAGATTTGGTATTTAGAATTGTACAAGAACACCCAAAATGTTTGAAGAAACCAATGAAAGGTTTTCTTTTATTTAAAAGCTCATATGGGGTCTTGTTCTTTTGCTTGACCACTAGAACTCTGTTTTGGACATAACAAGCAGTATTAACTGCTTCAGCCCAGAAGGTAATTGGCAATTTTGAATAAGCCAACAGAGATCTAGCAGCCTCTATTAGTGTTCTATTTCTCCTTTCAGCAACACCATTCTGTTGAGGAGTCCTAGGAGCACTATATTGCCTCTCAATACCTTTTTCTTCACAAAAGGTGTTTAGATCATGATTTTTAAACTCAGTTCCATTATCTGATCTAATGACTTTTACTCTTTGATTAGTTTGGTTTTCAATTCTTAGAATAAAGGATTTGATAAGTCCACTTGTCTCATCCTTAGTCCTTAGAAAATATACCCAAGTAAATATGGAGTAATCATCAACAATAACCAAGCAGTAAGATTTCTTGCCTATACTCATAACATTTGTAGGACCAAACAGATCCATATGCAGTAACTGGAGACAAGAAGAAACAGATTTTAACTCTTTGGTCTTATGAGAAGTTTTGTGTTGTTTGCCTTTAAGACAAGCAACACAATGATCATCACATGAAAAGACTTTTGAAGGTAAACCTCTTACAAGGTTGTTTTTAACAAGATTGTTCATAGTCTTGAAATTCATGTGACACATCCTTCTGTGCCATAGAGAGGATTCATCTACAGAAGCTTTTGAAACAAGACAATTTAGAGATGAATCACTATCAACATTGTCCATATCCAGACAGTAAACATTGTCCTTTCTTGGAGTTCTAAGTAGTATCATGCTTTCATCAACTACCTTGAACCCTGGAGCAAGGATCATACACTAATTATTAGAAAATAATATACTATGTTGTTTGTCACAAACCTGTGATACACTTAACAGGTTGTACTTTAATTGATCAACATAGTAGACATCCTCAAATGTCATCTTACCTTTGGTGACATTACCTTTTCCACTTATCTTACCACCAGTAAGATTATCTCCAAATGCAACATGTCCTCCATTGATATGCTTGAAATCCTGAAGGCATGACATGTTGCCTGTCATGTGCCTAGAGCAACCACTATCAACATGCCAAATGCTCTTTCCCTTGAGCTGTTGGTTGCCCTGCACATTAGATAAATCAATTAGTATGAATTAGGAACCCAAGCCAAAGTGGTCTTGGGTACCCCTTTCTCATCAAAATACTTGCATTCTTTCTTGACAAGATTTTTGAACTTTAACTCCTCATTCTTGGAGTACTTTGTTACAATAATAGGCTTGGAAATATTTTTGCTAGAATCAGTACTGGTTTTAGAAGTACTAACTGCCTTGGCAGCACTTGCATGCTTAGCAGTACTAACCTTGTTAGCAGTAGTAACTGTGTTAGCAGCAGTAACTGTGTTGGCAGTATTAACCTTTGAAGAGGTATTAACAGTATTAGCAGCATTAATATTTTCAGCAGTACTAACACTGTTAGCAGTAGTAACTGTGTTAGCAGTACTAATATTGTTAGCAGTACTAACACTGTTAGTACTTCTAGGTACCCACATTTTGACACTTTCTTTTAAAATCTTTTTCTTTAAAGTGCCTTTACTTTCAACAGATTTCTTTATCACATGTTTCTTTCCAGCCTTCCTATAACCAACAGGTTTTTGCACAAATCTTTGAAAGTTCATCTGTTGGTTAATAGGGTTAAAGTAACAATACTTATCCAAATGATTCAACTTGCCACATATAAAACAAGGTTTTGGTCTATTGATTTTATTCAGATCAACTCCTTGTTTCTGAGCCCATTGATTATTCCAGTTTCTTTGATTTCCTCTTTTTAAACCAGAATTTAGGCTCTTGGCTTTATTGCAATCACACTGTTTACAAGATCCAGGATTCACAACTGTGGTTTGTTTGTAATGGACCTTGTTATCCTTTCCTTTAGTCTTCTCTATCTCCTTGGACTTGACCCAGATTTTCCCACATCCCTCATTGGTGATAATATTGTTTTCTAATGGTATCTTTTTACTCACAGTATTATCCCTGCTCTCACTGGCTTCTTTCTCAGTCAAATCCTTAACTACTACCTCATCCAAAGGATCTATCTTAAAAGCTTCTTCAGACAAGTCCTTTTTCTCCTTAGTTTCTAACAAGTCTGATGTAGGAGAAATATAGTTGTTATTGTAAGGAGGGAGTGTATTGTTGTATCCAATACCAGGCTTCATCTTATCATGTATCTGAGCCTTTAGAAGAGAATCCATTGCTTTTGAAGCATAAGAAAACTTTTCTATGTCAAGCTTAACTTTTGACAGTTCCTCTTTCAGCCTATCATTCTCTTCTAATGACTTAGACAGTTTGGTTTCTAACTCATTCTTTTCCCACTTCCAATAGTTTGTGTCATAAGAGTGTTGAAGTTCATTAGCTTGAAAGCCTTTGATTTGCTCTTCAAATCTCTCTACTATCAACACATAATCTCTTCTGTCCTTTTCTAATCTTTTGAGGTCATCACACATACTTTGATTGTGATCCCTGTATCTTGTAACAGTGTCAATGCAAGATTTAGTGCAAAGATTAGAACTTACCTCAGTGGGGAGATCAGACACTTCTGCCATAAGAGCTTGGTTCTGAATGGCTTCCTCAGCTTGATCACTCCAGTCAAATCCCATTCCTTGTTGAGAAACAAGGGCTTGAGCAGGATTCTTGTTCAGATTGTATCCTCCATTCTGAGCTTGTTGATGGTTGTTGTTTGGAACAGCACTCCTACATTCTCTAGCAAAGTGTCCTTTCTTGTGACACTTATAACATTCCACCTTGGTTTTGTCAAAACCAGCTCCATCTTCTCTTCTTTGAGAGAAGTTATTTCTTCCAGTTCTTTTAATGAACTTCTTCACCCTCATGGATAACATGGCCATCTGCCATTTAATATCCATCTCCTCCAGATCATCAGGGTGAATTTGATCCAGATCATCATTAATCAAAGAATTGCTGCTATGACTGGACAAAAAGGCTTCAAAGATAGTTTCAGTGCCTTTTTCTGAACTTACTCCACTGGCAGTACTAACTGCTTCAGGGTTGGCAGTAGTATCAGTGGATGCTGAAAGAAGTGCAGCATTGTGAATATAACCAGAGGGCTTCTTCTTGGTTTCTACCTCAGTTTCAAAAACTCTTAGATCATTGTATAGATCATCAAGTTCTTTCTCTTCCAGATTGTCACTCTGTCTATATGAGACAGTGTACATAGTCCATTCATCCCCAAGAGATCTGAGGAACTTTCTGTTGATATCATCTTGTTCCATCTTCACCCCTACAGTAGCCAGTTCACCTATGAGTTTGTTGAACCTATCAAAAGTTTGAGTCATAGACTCATTCTTTGTGGAAGTGAAGTTCTCATACTGCTGCTTTAGAACATCTCTTTGATTTCTTTTGATGCTCTTAGTTCCAGCAAATCTTTTCTCTAGAGCATTCCAGAGAATCTGAGCATCAGTGCAGTTGCAAAATTGATGCTGATATTCATTGGGGATGGCCAAGAGCAGAGTGCTCAAGGCCTTCATCTCTGTCTGTCTGATCTTCCTCTCACCATCTGTCTTTGGTGGAGGTCTTTTTCCATCTGCTCCTATCCTTCCAGCTTCAGAAGGACCATTCTCAATGATATCCCACATTGAGAAGTCAGTGAGAAGAATATATTGTCTAATTCTGATCTTCCACATGTCAAACTCACTGGGTTTGAGCATTGGAACCTTAGAGACCAAAGTACTGCTTGATTCTGTAAGATTTTCCATGATGAATAGATGTTTCTGAGAGAGTTTGGCTCTGATACCACTTGTCAGGATCGAATTCTCAACAAGAATTAATTCTCAGAAACAATATCAAAGAAGTTTGCGGAATAACACTTTGATATTTAATCAAAACAGCAAATCAACACAGTAGATATGAAGAACAAACTGTAAACTTGTATTGAATGCTTTGAAGTTACAAGATTACACACTCAACCTCAATATTGATGAACAGGCTCACCAATACGAATTTTACTTCTCTAGAATTAGGATCTATGCCTTGAGGTTGATTTTCTCTCTAATAGAATGAAGAAAACAAAAGTTAACTCATTATTCTAAACTATACAATATATATACTGAATACAAAGATAATTACAATAAATAAAATATCTTCAGTATATCTTCCATGTATATCTCTAAGCTTCCATGTATATCCTTTCATGCGAATCTTCATCATATAAGCAGTATTAATCTTCAGCAGCATTAAATTTCTTCTAGCTGCATTAACTACCAAGCAGCACTAACTACTAGCAGTACTAACTAGCTAAGCAGTACTAACTTTGTTCAAGCAGTACTAACTTTGACTAGCAGTATTAATAGTACTAGCAGTAGTAACACTCAGCAGTATTAACTTTTAAGTCTTCTAGCAGTAGTAACTTTGAACCAGCAGCATTAACCATACTTGATGAATTCTTCAGTTCCCAACATCTTTTCTTCTCTTACCTTCACTTGGTGATAACCCGAACGTAAGTCGATTTTTGAAAAACAACCCACTCCTTGAAGTTGATCGAACAAGTCGTCATTTCTTGGAAGCGAATATCTATTCTTTACTGTAGCTTTGTTCAACTCACGATAGTCGATGCACATTCTCATTGTGCCATCCTTCTTCTTTACAAACAAGACCGGAGCTCCCCAAGGTGACGAACTCGGTCTTATAAAGCCCTTCTCCAAAAGCTCTTGGAGTTGTGCCATCATTTCTTCCATCTCTGACGGCGCCAAACGGTAAGGAGCTTTAGCAATTGGTGCTGCTCCAGGCACAAGATCAATACGAAACTCTACCTGCCGATCGGGTGGTAACCCGGGCAAGTCGTCCGGAAAGACATCTGGAAACTCACGCACGATCTTCACATCTTCCAGTTTTGATTTCTCTAACTTGGCATCGATCACATAGGCTAGGAAAGACGAACATCCTTTTACTAAGCACTTGCGTGCCTTGGCCATTGTGATTATTGCCACTTCACCTTTTCTCTTTTCACCATAGATGACAATGACTTCTCCAGAGGGGTTGGGAAGTCGAATCAACTTCTTGGAACATACGATCTCGGCCTGATTGTTTGACAACCAATCCATGCCGACCACAACATCAAAACCTCCGATTAACATCGGCAGTAGATCGATCGGGAATTTTCTCCCTTCGATACTAAGGGTACACTGCTTCAGAACGACGTGGATCAGAACTTGACTACCATCGGCTATTTCTACCACTAATGCATCCTTAAGACTAGTAGTGGGCATAGAAATTTTCTGACGGAACAATTCAGATACGAAAGAGAAACTAGCACCCGTATCGAATAAAATACGAGCAGGTACAGAGTTTATAAGAAAAGTACCCGATACCACATCAGCGGATGCCCTGGCCTCTTCGGCCGTCATCTGAAAAGCTCGACCCGGAACCCTCGGAGGGTTCTCCTTCTTTGCCGCCGCACTACCCGACTTGAGCTTCGGGCAATCTCTCTTCACATGCCCCGGTGCCTTACACTCGAAGCAGACCATCCCTACGACAGAACAGTCGCGGGCGGTGTGATCATTCTTACCACACTTGAAGCAGAATCTAGAAGTGGAGTTACAGTTACCATGGTGCTTGGTTCGACACTTCGGGCACCATTTTGCTTACTGATAACTGCTGAAGTTGCGGTTTCCGACAAAAGGTCGGGCCCGCTTGGGAGGTACTGAACTGCTCTCCCACTTTCTCTTATCGGACACCACCACTGCTTTCTCAGATTTGCTTCTCGCGAACATCTCTTCCACGAACTGAGCTTCCTCTACCATCTCTCGGAGGTTAGAAGCTTTGGAATTGTGGACCATAGATTGCATGTCCGCAGGTAAGCCATTGAGATACGCTTTCATCTTGTCTTTCTCTGTTGGGGCAGCGTGCCCCACCAGACCAAGCTTCTCCATGAACTGACGGGTATACTCCCTCACCGTCAGGCTTCCCTTTACCAAAGACCGGAATTCCTTCTCAATTCGGTCCATTGTTCTTTCATTGTAGAATTCTTCTAAAAACTTCTTCTTGAACTCGACCCAAGTCAACTGAGCCAACACTGCAGGAGATAGGGTGGATTGGATAACATTCCACCAAATGAGCGCAGTATCCCTCAGCAGTTGGGTACCGAACCGAACTCTTTGATCATCTCCGCATTCGGAAGAGCCAAAAGCTTGCTCAACCGCTCGGATCCACTTTACACACACGGCCGGGTCATCAGAACCAAAGAACTCTGGCGGTCCGCAGCCCAGAAAGGACTTATAGGAACAACTTTTCCTATTTCCCGGAGTACCAACAATCCTGCGCTCTTCAGCCCTGACCCCCGTACCATCACCTCCAGAACCCGCTACGATGTTCTCCACAACCGTCTCACTTCTCCGATTGTTCACGTCGCGGTCCTCCATTACTTTCAACAGAAACTCTTGCTGCTTTGCCATCTCTTCCCTCATTGCCAACATCACGCTGACCAACAACTCGGACTGGGGATTAGCATCCCCTATGACTGGGTGGGACGAAGCCAGGTCTACTCGCGGAATGACCTCTGGGCCCCCACCTAGCCTTTGTTGAACAGGTGGTCGTACAACAACCTCAACTCCTTCCGGCTGACCCGCTGTAGAGGTTGTCGCTTCTAGACCATCAACACGCGTACGCGGTCTTTCGCGCGTACCTACCATACTGAACTGCTACACAGAGCAGAGAAAGAGATAAGAGAGAGATAGGAAAACACGAAAGGAAAACGTACTACCGCATTTCCAATTGTCATATTAACAGCAAATCAAGCACTCTTACGTACAATATCCTCATAATAACATTAGCTAAGTGAAATTATGAACATATAACACATAACGGTTCTTCTCACCATCACTACAACGCCTGATAAATGTACTTTCCGTCGACTCTAAGACTAACCCGACTTAGAAACTCTACCCAAATCTCGCAGATCAATTCTTAGCATACTCAGTCTAAGTCTAGACATCTTACATTCATGCCTAGTTCGCTTAAACTAGAGCTCTGATACCAAGTTGTAACACCCTAAAATATCAGAGTAAATTTAAAACCTGGAAAGCTTGGCAACATGACATTCTTATTTATATAAACCTCCCATAAAGGGGATGAGTCCTTAAGACTTTACAAAACCTGCACATAAATGGGATTCATCAACAAACTAATCTAGACACTTCTACCAAGATTACATCCGTTGACAATCCATAATTCATCAAAAGAATGGGACTTAACAAATGCCCAGATTCAATACTAGTCATCTCAAAATGCCTCGAGACCAAACCCGTCTCTCAAAACCCCGGCAGCCCACTGCTAAGGGAAACCTGTTATACAAATCATTTGAGAAAAAGTCTTAGGCTTAAAGCCTAGTGAGAACATACAGTTCATAAATCTCAAGAGATATGGACAAATGTAACAAGTAAATCCTTTCAAAGGTTTGGTTACGCAAAATACAGTTCTTGATAATAAATGGACAACCGGTCCAAAACACATATTCCGATGACGGGGATTACCCGATTTACCAAGGATTACAGTGGAACACAAAGTAAGCCACAAATCCGAGTTATGAGCTAAATACATGGAACCATGGCCACGAACTCTTCGGTCCGTACTACGATGTGAGGGAGGGCCCCCAAGGAACCATGTCATACTCGTTCATTAGACTACATTTGACCCATGGCTAGGATCCGGTCTCACATAACCGTACCTAAGTTGCCCCCGAGGATCAAATGTATCTAACTACAACGGAAGGGGCATATCCTTCCCAGCCATAAGCCGACTCGATACCTAGGGATCCACTAGTATAGTCATGACTTGTCACAATATTTCGTGTGACCAACAAAGCTAGATAAATAGCTTCCAACACATTTATATTTCAAAATGCCATTTTCCAGACCAACTGCTGGTAAGAAAGATAGTCATAAATCCAGTTTATATACATTCTTTCGAATAAGCCACACACTGGGCAAGTAAAACATTATTTTACTTCAACAAGGTGAAATCCATCATTTTAGTCAAAAGCGTTTCAGGAACCCTAAGATATCTCAAAACCCCAAGTTACATCAAAATGAAATAAACGGACAATCCGAAAACGTAGAGATATGTAGGAGTTAAAAACACAATCTTTGACATATATAACAGTTTAGAAAAGTTAGTAGGAACTCACCTCAGTTTCCTTCTTTCTAACGAATGCTACCTATGACAACACCGAAAGAATCGGTAAGTCGAAACATAGATAAATTTCCCACTTCCTGACTAAAACTCAATGATAACAGAAGCTAGCAAATCCTAGTCCGGTCAAAGGCACACTACCGGTCGAAAGGGTTCCGGTCGAAGACAACACTCCGGTCAAACCCATACCGGTCGAATGCATCTCACCGGTCGAAAGGGTACCGGTCGAAAGCATTCGTCCGGTCCTTTGCACATCCGGTCGTCTTGTTCGCCAAGAACAGTCGGAGATACAAAACCCAGATCCAAAACGATAAATACTCATATCTCAAAATGGAACGATTTAAAACCTTCACAACGAGATTCTACACGGCTAAAAGCATTCAGAACAATAGGCTATAGGCACTTTGCCTAGTGATACAGAAATCCCAAGGGCTCCCGAAAAAGAACATGTAAAAGTTGTAACCCTTAGGAGTGGTAAGGAATTAACAGAGACAGTGCCAAAAGAATTTGGACCAATGACTAAATCAGAATGTGAAAAAACCATACAGTCAGAACCCAATGGTACAACATTGCCCCCTGTTGAGAAGATACTTTCCAACCCACTTGGAGTCCAAGCGCCTGTTGTCACCAATAATATCCCTCTTAGGACTAATTATCCTACATTATTCCCAGAAGATGACACCAGGGAAAAGACAGTGGAGAGTAGTATTCCAACCATCCTACAAAAGAGTACAACAAAAGGCATAACAAAACCATCTTGTTCAACACTTGCAAACAAAGCTGTTATAAAACCAGTTCCTCCCTATGTACCTTACCCCCAAAGGTTGAGGAATCAAAAGGAGGAATTGCAATTTAAAAAATTCTTGGATGTGTTTAAAGAATTGCATATCAACATACCACTTGTTGAGGCAATTGAACAAATGCCTATTTATGCCAAGTTCCTCAAGGACATCCTCAGTAAGAAGAAGAAGTTGAATGAATATGAGACTGTAGCTCTTACTGAGGGATGTAGTGCTCTCTTGACCAATAGAATACCCCCTAAGCTGAAAGATCCTGGGAGTTTTACCATCCCATGTTCAATAGGTGGGAAGGAAGTTGGAAAGGATCTTTGTGATTTAGGAGCCAGTATCAATCTCATGCCGCTGTCTGTTTTCAACAACTTAGGGATAGGAGAAGCCAGACCTACCACAGTCACACTCTAATTGGCTGACAAGACCATTGCCTACCCAAAAGGAAAAATAGAGGATGTCTTAGTTCAGGTTGACAAGTTCATCTTTCCGGCAGATTTTATTATCTTGGATTTTGAGGCTGATAAGGATATTCCCATCCTTTTGGGAAGACCCTTTCTAGCCACCGGAAGAACTTTGATTGATGTTCAGAAAGGAGAGTTAACCATGAGACTCCAAGACCAAAAAGTCACATTTAATGTTTTTAACTCCTTAAGATACCCTGAAGATGTTGAGGAATGTTCAAACTTAAGTGTGACTGAATCATTGTGTAATAAGGATGGATTTAGAAAAGCCTGTGAGTTAGAGGAAGAGGATGATGATGATGTAGACCTAGCTGTCAGTGATGACCTTTCCCTAGGAGATGATGTTACTGTCCCAGTAAATGCTGTAGCATTTGAACCCTTGGAAAACAATGAACCAAAGCCTTTTACACCATCCATTGTATCACCACCTGACCTGGAGTTGAAACAACTCCCATCTCACCTAAAGTATGCTTTTCTAGGAGAAGAAGGCAAATTGCCTGTCATCATCTCATCTACCTTAGAATTGCATCAAGAACAAAAGTTAGTGGATATGTTGAAATTACACACTAAAGCCATAGGATGGACCATTGCTGACCTTAGAGGGATTAGTCCTTCTATTTGTCAACATAAGATCATCTTAGAAGACAAGAATTTCACATCCATTGAACCACAAAGAAGATTGAACCCTGTCATGAAAGAGGTAGTGAAAAAGGAAATTTTGAAATGGTTAGATGCAGGAATTATTTTCCCAATAGCCAGTAGTTCTTGGGTAAGTCCAGTTCAGTGTGTTCCAAAGAAGGGAGGGTTTACAGTCATAGCCAATGATAAAAATGAACTTATCCCCACTAGAGTAGTCTCCGGATGGAGAATTTGCATGGACTACCGTAGACTGAACAGGGTTACCCAAAAGGACCATTTTCCATTACCTTTTGTTGACCAAATGTTAGACAGACTGGCTGGTAAAGAGTATTATTGCTTTTTGGATGGATACTCCGGATATAATCAGATAGCCATATCACCAGAGGACCAAGAAAAGACCACATTTACTTGTCCTTATGGTACTTTTGCGTTTAAAAGAATGCCATTTGGACTTTGTAATGCACCAGCAACCTTTCAAAGATGCATGATGTCCATATTTTCTGACATGTTGGAAACATCCATTGAAATCTTTATGGATGATTTTTCTATTTATGGCTCATCCTTTGATGATTGTTTGAAAATTTTGAAAAAAGGTCTTGAAAGATGTGAGGAAAATGATTTGGTCCTCAATTGGGAAAAGTGTCATTTCATGGTTAAAGAGGGAATTGTTCTTGGGCATTTAATTTCAAAAAGAGGAGTGGAGGTAGACAAAACCAAGCTTGAAATAATTTCAAAACTACCTGAACCAACCACTGTTAAGGGAATCAGAAGCTTTCTCGGTCATGCTGGATTCTACAGAAGATTCATTAAGGACTTTTCAAAAATCTCAAAACCCTTATGTCTTTTGTTACAACATGACCAAAAGTTCAATTTTAATGAGGATTGTAGAAATGCATTCCTTATTTTGAAAGAAGCTTTGGTAACTGCACCAGTGGTTGTTGCTCCAAATTGGAACAAACCCTTTGAAATCATGTGTGACGCAAGTGATTGGGCTATAGGTGCAGTACTAGGTCAAAGGAAAGAAAAGATTTTTCATTCAATCTATTATGCAAGTAAAACATTGAATGAAGCACAAATCAACTACACAACAACAGAAAAAGAACTTTTGGTTGTGGTTTTTGCCTTTGAGAGATTTAGATCATATTTAATGGGAACAAAAATCATTGTGTATACTGATCATGCAGCCATTAAATACTTGGTCTCAAAAAAAGATGCTAAACCTAGGTTAATTAGATGGGTTCTGTTGTTACAAGAGTTTGACCTAGAGATTGTGGATAGGAAGGGAGTAGACAACCAGGTAGCAGATCACCTGTCCAGGCTAGAGAACCATGAAATAGAGCAAAAAGAAGGGGAGATCATTGAAACTTTCCCAGATGAGAGAATCCTAATGCTACAGCATTCAGTCATGCCTTGGTATGCTGATATTGCTAATTACTTAGCTTGTGGAATCAAACCATGTGATTACACCCACCATATGCTCAAGAAGTTCATCCAGGATACCAAGTTTTACCTTTGGGATGACCCTTATCTGTTCAAAATTGGAACAAATCAGATATTGAGAAGATGCATTCCAGAAACTAAGGTGGCAGCAATACTGCAACATTGCCACCAGTCACCTTATGGGGGTCACTTTGGTGGACAAAGAACAGCAGCAAAAGTATTACAATCTTGTTTTTATTGGCCCACTCTTTTCCAAGATGCCCACAATTTTTCAAAAAGGTGTAATGAATGTCAAAGAAGTGGTTCTATTTCTCAGAAAAATGAAATGCCTTTAAACGGGATCTTGGAAGTTGAGTTGTTTGATGTGTGGGGAATTGATTTCATGGGACCCTTCCCACCATCTAACAATTGTCAATATATACTTGTTGTTGTTGATTATGTGTCAAAATGGGTAGAAGCTTTGGCTTGTCCTGCAAATGATGCAAAGATTGTGGTTAAGTTCCTTCAAAAGCAAATATTTACAAGGTTTGGTACCCCCAGGGCACTAATTAGTGATGAGGGTACCCACTTTGTGAACAATTTGTTACATGGAGTTTTGTCAAAATATAATATTAACCACAGAGTTGCAACTGCTTATCACCCACAGACAAATGGTCTTGCTGAATTATCAAACAGGGAAATAAAGGGAATTCTAGAGAAAATGGTAAAGCCAAACCGGAAGGATTGGGCTTTTAAGCTAGACGATGCTTTATGGGCATACCGCACTGCCTTTAAAACACCAATTGGTATGTCCCCATATAAGCTAGTCTTTGGAAAGGCTTGCCATCTTCCTCTAGAACTTGAGCATAAGGCCTATTGGGCCATCAAAGAATTGAACATGTCTTTGGATAGTGCAGGAAATAAAAGGAAATTACAACTCTGTGAGATGGAAGAACATAGAAATATGTCATATGAGAATGCCAAGCTCTATAAAGAGAAAACCAAAAAGTGGCATGACCAAAGAATCCATCACAGAGAACTCAAAGAAGGACAACAGGTCTTATTATTCAATTCAAGGCTTAGGCTATTCCCTGGAAAGTTGAAAACTAGATGGTCAGGACATTTTCTAATCCACAAAGTGTACCCTTATGGAGCTGTTGACTTAGTGAACCCTGAGACAAATGGTATATTCAAGGTTAATGGCCAAAGGGTTAAACTTTACCATGATGCTGTAGCAATCCCAGAGCATTGCTCTGTGTATCTGGCTACCACTCTCTAAAGCACCACCTTTTGGGATGTGGACTCCCTCTAAGTCCATGAATGTTTGTAAATAATCTTGTTGTTTTGAATTCTCTGTGTGTAAGTATGTTTGAAATGTCATTTTGCAGATCTCTAGGATGGAAGGTAAGAAGAAGGATGATGCTGGAGCATCCATTTCCAGCATAACAGTCTAGGAAATTTTGGGAGGGAAATAGTTGAGAGCAAATGCTCTTTTGAATTTCAAAAATAGAAAGGATACAATTTCTTTTTATCATCTGGTTGAGTCTCAATTAGAAAAGGTACAATGATGTCATAAAAGCAATCCTTTGTGTGCCATGATAAGAAAAAGGAGACAAAGCATGGGTCCTTTCTTCCTACCTTGTGCACACCATCACCTACTAGTTTGAATTGGTACAAGGTTGATGTCATTTTCCCTCTTTTTCTGCAGTATGGTTTTTCTCTTTTAGTATTATTTTCCTTGTCCTTTTTTCTTATTTAAAGTAGTTATATTATATTTAAGATTTTCCTTATTAGATTTTAGTTTTGTTCTTATCTCCATAAAAGGAAACCACCTGACCTTTTTATTTCACAACTTTTTCAAACAAGGTCTTCTCCTTTTTTCCACCCTTTCGCCTTCCTCCCTCTCGAAAATCACCCTTCTCGAATCATTCTTTCTCTCGCCGGCGATATTCCGACAAAACACCACCGAAGCACACTTCTATTTTCAGGCGATGGCGAGGGTCAAGAGACCTGCAAGGCGCGATGATACTCCTCCTCGAAGGAGTGGCCGGCGACGAAACACAGAGCAACCACCACCTAAAACAGCCGAGCCGTCAAATGTGGTGGCAAATCCTCCATCCCATGTTTCTAATACACCAACCATGGAAAACCCACCAAGCCCTACCACGAAAAAAGCCCTAGAGGCTGTGATTTCCACATCGAAGGTGGAAGAAATCCAAACCTAAAACCCTACTGTGATCAATTCTACCCCTGAAAAGCCCTCTTCGCCAAAGCCTATGGAGACCATCCAAACCCCTTTGGACTCTCCCATTCGAACTACGACTGACGAGGGGGCTGTGATTGAAAAAACCCCTCTCGAAAACCCCTCGGTGAGTGCTCCTTCTACTGTGGTTCCCCCTGAAGAACCAAACACCATAGTGGAGGAAATCACTGTGGTTGCCCCTAAGTCTACTGCGGAAGAACGAGCAAAAGAGGGTGATACCAAAAATAGTGAAATCCCTGATCTCAACATCGATGCAGACGAGGTATTTTCTAATCTTGATGTTTTGGTTGAGGATTATTTCTCTTCTAGTCCTGATTCAAAAAGCGATTTTTCATTTACATTTGCACACCCACCACCAATATTTGTACTTAACTTGGCCTTGTGAATGTTCACAGACTTCTCCTTCCAGTCAACCAAACCCTGTTTTGGATGACCTTGGAACCAAGGGAGTAGACCCTATGCAAAGGGTGGACAAGTTGCTAAATGAGATGGAATTACCAAATGAAGGGGATGACAATGTTGTAGCATCATCACAGAATCCTGAAGCAGAGACCATTGGAACTGCAGGCACTAACCCTGAGTCTAACAGTGAGGATCCTGCCACTGCCCCTACTTCCTCTAAAAAGAGGAAGGGATTGGGGAAGACACATGCTACCAAAAGTAAAAATGCAGGTCCTAAACCCAAGAAACAGAAGATGCATCCTAGAACAAAAACCATTGCAACAAAGCCTCCAAGGAAACCAAGAAAGGCAAAGACCAATGTTGGAGCATCCAAGCAGCATCATGCTGCAGCAGGGTCTGCCACTGGACCCATCTCAAGGCCTCAAATGCCTTTTGATGGTTTCAGTTGTGATGAAGCCTTAAAAATGTTTGCAAAGTTCAGAAACAAATTTGCCCTTATAGACAGAGGATTTGATAGCAAGAGCAGGGAGGAGGTGGACATAGTTAATGAGGTAATTGAGAACAGAGGATGAGACAGTTTCTGTGAGGTAAAATCTGCTTACAACCTCACACTCCTCAGGGAGTTTTATACTGAAGTTTCAATAATCACCAGCACTTTTGTCACAGTTAGAGGAATAGAGGTATCCATCTCTGGAGAGGCCATCAACAGTTTGTTGGGCCTCTCAAATCCTGCACACACTGAGTTTGAAAGCCTATTTGAGGAGGCTCCTTTATCCAAGCTAAATGAAATGATTGAAATTCTTGGGAAGCTTGGATCACATTGGGAGCCACACACTAATTACAAGCTGAGATCATTCAAGGTTTGTAACCTCAATGCTAATGCCAATGTGTGGAACAATTTCATAAAGAGATCTTTGATGCCCACCACACATGATGGTTTTCTCTCATGTGAAAGGATGGTACTGCTCTATTGTGTATTGTCTGGGAAGAATATTAATGTGGGTGATATAGTCTATAAATCCATCAAATACTGTTCTGGTAGAAACCAGGGGAAAATGTTTTTCCCTGGGCTATTGAGTAGGTTGTTGATTGATCAGGATGTTCCTCAATACAAAGAGGACATAATTCAGAAGGAAGGCAATGAGAAGTGGGCCATTGACCTCAAATCAGTGGCCAGAATGAGGCAACCTAAAACATCCAGCTCTGACATGATGGGAATGCTACAAGATTTGCTGGCTCAAAACAGCAGCCTCACAGACTGCATACTGGAGCAAAGGAGAGAATTCTTTGAGAAGATGGATACGATGAAGGAAAGGTTGGAAGAGAAGCTGAAGAAGCAGAGAAAGGAAAGCAGGGATGGGTTTGAAGCTGTAAGAAAAGAGTTGGAAGAGAAATCTGGTGGAAAAGTCCAGAGGTTGAAGAAAAAGCTGAAGGCATGGCAGACTGAGATCAAGAAGCTCAGAATGGAGAATGGGGAGCTGAAAGCCAATGCTACAGCATTAGCAGCCACTGTACAGATTTCACATCCTACTCCTAAGGAGTAGGGCAAGTTCAAATCACTTCACTTAGTCTCCATCTTTTATTTATTTCTTTTGTTTTGTGTCTGGGATTAGTTTGCTGATTTATAAGTTTATTTTCATGTTAAGATCATCACATGTTACTTGCATATCTTTTGAATTCATAGCCTAAATATTTTTTTGGAACACATCATTGAACCTAGTCTATGTATGCCTTAGTGCTAGCTTTCTGTAACACCCTAAAATATCAGAGTAAATTTAAAACCTGGAAAACTTGGCAACATGACATTCGTATTTATATAAACCTCCCATAAAGGGGATGAGTCCTTAAGACTTTACAAAACCTGCACATAAATGGGATTCATCAACAAACTAATCTAGACACTTCTACCAAGATTACATCCGTTGACAATCCATAATTCATCAAAAGAATGGGACTTAACAAATGCCCAGATTCAATACTAGTCATCTCAAAATGCCTCGAGACCAAACCCGTCTCTCAAAACCCCGGCAACCCACTGCTAAGGGAAACCTGTTATACAAATCATTTGAGAAAAAGTGTTAGGCTTAAAGCCTAGTGAGAACATACAGTTCATAAATCTCAAGAGATATAGACAAATGTAACAAGTAAATCCTTTCAAAGGTTTGGTTACGCAAAATACAGTTCTTGATAATAAATGGACAACCGGTCCAAAACACATCTTCCGATGACGGGGATTACCCGATTTACCAAGGATTACAGTGGAACACAAAGTAAGCCACAAATCCGAGTTATGAGCTAAATACATGGAACCATGGCCACGAACTCTTTGGTCCGTACTACGATGTGAGGGAGGGCCCCCAAGGAACCATGTCATACTCGTTCATTAGACAACATTTGACCCATGGCTAGGATCCGGTCTCACATAACCGTACCTAAGTTGCCCCCGAGGATCAAATGTATCTAACTACAACGGAAGGGGCATATCCTTCCCAGCCATAAGCCGACTCGATACCTAGGGATCCACTAGTATAGTCATGACTTGTCACAATATTTCGTGTGACCAACAAAGCTAGATAAATAGCTTCCAACACATTTATATTTCAAAATGCCATTTTCCAGACCAACTGCTGGTAAGAAAGATAGTCATAAATCCAGTTTATATACATTCTTTCGAATAAGCCACACACTGGGCAAGTAAAACATTATTTTACTTCAACAAGGTGCAACTTCAAGTCCCTGTACATCTTTGTACTTCCCGGATGAATGGAATACTTGGACTTGTGTGCATCTTCCAGCAACAGATCACGGTTACCCCCAATCTTGGGTACCCACACACGACCACTGAACAGTTTTACTCCACGGCTATCTTCCGTTAAGAGTAAACGCTGCTTCGTCATGGCCTCATCTTTGAGATTTTCTTCTAGCAGTGCTTCCACCTGCGATGTCTTGATCTTCTCAACAAGAATAGACACTAGCTCGATTCTCGAATGGGTAGCCCGAATACTTCCGCTATAGTCCTTCCGACTTAACGCATCGGCCACCACGTTCGCCTTACCGGGATGGTAAAGCAACTCACAGTCGTAATCTTTAAGAAACTCGAGCCACCGCCTTTGCCTCATATTCAGCTCTTTCTGATCAAAGACATATTTCAGGCTCTTGTGATCCGTGTATAGAGTGCATTTCGTGCCGTAGAGGTAATGTCGCCAAAGCTTCAAAGCGAACACCACCGCCGCTAACTCCAGATCATGGGTTGGATAATTCTGCTCGTGTATTTTAAGCTGCCTCGAGGCATAAGCGATGACCTTGCCTCGTTGCATCAACACACAACCCAGTCCCATCTTTGAAGAGTCGTTGTAAACCACGAAATCTTCCGACCCTTCAGGTAACGTCAAGATCGGAGCTTCACACAACTTCTTTTGAAGGATCCAGAACGCCTTCTCTTGGGTTTCGGTCCATTCAAACTTCACATTCTTCCGAGTCAGAACTGTCAAGGAAGAAGCGATCTTTGAAAAGTCTTGGATAAATCTCCTGTAGTATCCTGCCAGTCCCAAGAAACTTCGGATCTCGGACGGACTCTTAGGAGGCTCCCAATTCATCATAACTTCAATCTTGGAGGGGTCAACCTTCACTCCGACCCGAGTGACTACGTGACCCAGAAACTGTACTTCTTTAAGCCAGAAGTCGCACTTGGAAAACTTGGCGTACAACCTTTCTTTTCTCAACACTTCCAGAACTTCATGCAAATGTTGCTCGTGCTCTGACTCACTCTTTGAGTACACGAGTATGTCATCAATGAATACAATGACCGACTTATCGAGGAATGGTCGGCACACTCTATTCATCAAGTCCATAAACACTGCTGGTGCGTTCGTCAGACCAAAAGGCATTACAAGAAACTCGTAATGGCCGTAATGCGTTCTGAAAGTTGTCTTCGGAACATCTTCTTCTCTTACCTTCACTTGGTGATAACCCGAACGTAAGTCGATTTTTGAAAAACAACCCGCTCCTTGAAGTTGATCGAACAAGTCGTCTATTCTCGGAAGCGGATATCTGTTCTTTACTGTAGCTTTATTCAACGCACGATAGTCGATGCACATTCTCATTGTGCCATCCTTCTTCTTTACAAACAAGACCGGAGCTCCCCAAGGTGACGAACTCGGTCTTATAAAGCCCTTCTCCAAAAGCTCTTGGAGTTGTGCCATCATTTCTTCCATCTTTGACGGCGCCAAACGGTAAGGAGCTTTAGCAATTGGTGCTGCTCCAGGCACAAGATCAATACGAAACTCTACCTGCCGATCGGGTAGTAACCCGGGCAAGTCGTCCGGAAAGACATCTGGAAACTCACGCACGATCTTCACATCTTCCAGCTTTGATTTCTCTAACTTGGCATCGATCACATAGGCTAGGAAAGACGAACATCCTTTTACTAAGCACTTGCGTGCCTTAGCCATTGTGATTATTGCCACTTCACCTTTTCTCTTTTCACCATAGATGACAATGACTTCTCCAGAGGGGTTGGGAAGTCGAATCAACTTCTTGGAACATACGATCTCGGCCTGATTGTTTGACAACCAATCCATGCCGACCACAACATCAAAACCTCCGATTAACATCGGCAGTAGATCGATCGGGAATTTTCTCCCTTCGATACTAAGGGTACACTGCTTCAGAACGACGTGGATCAGAACTTGACTACCATCGGCTATTTCTACCACTAATGCATCCTTAAGACTAGTAGTGGGCATAGAAATTTTCTGACGGAACAATTCAGATACGAAAGAGAAACTAGCACCCGTATCGAATAAAATACGAGCAGGTACAGAGTTTATAAGAAAAGCACCCGATACCACATCAGCGGATGCCCTGGCCTCTTCGGCCGTCATCTGAAAAGCTCTACCCGGAACCCTCGGAGGGTTCTCCTTCTTTGCCGCCGCACTACCCGACTTGAGCTTCGGGCAATCTCTCTTCACATGCCCCGGTGCCTTACACTCGAAGCAGACCATCCCTACGACAGAACAGTCGCGGGCGGTGTGATCATTCTTACCACACTTGAAGCAGAATCTAGAAGTGGAGTTACAGTTACATGGTGCTTGGTTCGACACTTCGGGCACCATTTTGCTTACTGATAACTGCTGAAGTTGCGGTTTCCGACAAAAGGTCGGGCCCGCTTGGGAGGTACTGAACTGCTCTCCCACTTTCTCTTATCGGACACCACCACTGCTTTCTCAGATTTGCTTCTCGCGAACATCTCTTCCATGAACTGAGCTTCCTCTACCATCTCTCGGAGGTTAGAAGCTTTGGAATTGTGGACCATAGATTGCATGTCCGCAGGTAAGCCATTGAGATACGCTTTCATCTTGTCTTTCTCTGTTGGGGCAGCGTGCCCCACCAGACCAAGCTTCTCCATGAACTGACGGGTATACTCCCTCACCGTCAGGCTTCCCTTTACCAAAGACCGGAATTCCTTCTCAATTCGGTCCATTGTTCTTTCATTGTAGAATTCTTCTAACAACTTCTTCTTGAACTCGACCCAAGTCAACTGAGCCAACACTGCAGGAGATAGGGTGGATTGGATAACATTCCACCAAATGAGCGTAGTATCCCTCAGCAGTTGGGTACCGAACCGAACTCTTTGATCATCTCCGCATTCGGAAGAGCCAAAAGCTTGCTCAACCGCTCGGATCCACTTTACACACACGGCCGGGTCATCAGAACCAAAGAACTCTGGCGGTCCGCAGCCCAGAAAGGACTTATAGGAACAACTTTTCCTATTTCCCGGAGTACCAACAATCCTGCGCTCTTCAGCCTTGACCCCCGTACCATCACCTCCAGAACCCGCTACGATGTTCTCCACAACCGTCTCACTTCTCCGATTGTTCACGTCGCGGTCCTCCATTACTTTCAACAGAAACTCTTGATGCTTTGCCATCTCTTCCCTCATTGCCAACATCACGCTGACCAACAACTCGGACTGGGGATTAGCATCCCCTATGACTGGGTGGGACGAAGCCAGGTCTACTCGCGGAATGACCTCTGGGCCCCCACCTAGCCTTTGTTGAACAGGTGGTCGTACAACAACCTCAACTCCTTCCGGCTGACCCGCTGTAGAGGTTGTCGCTTCTAGACCATCAACACGCGTACGCGGTCTTCCGCGCGTACCTACCATACTGAACTGCTACACAGAGCAGAGAAAGAGATAAGAGAGAGATAGGAAAACACGAAAGGAAAACGTACTACCGCATTTCCAATTGTCATATTAACAGCAAATCAAGCACTCTTACGTACAATATCCTCATAATAACATTAGCTAAGTGAAATTATGAACATATAACACATAACGGTTCTTGTCACCATCACTACAACGCCTGATAAATGTACTTTCCGTCGACTCTAAGACTAACCCGACTTAGAAACTCTACCCAAATCTCGCGGATCAATTCTTAGCATACTCAGTCTAAGTCTAGACATCTTACATTCATGCCTAGTTCGCTTAAACTAGAGCTCTGATACCAACTTGTAACACCCTAAAATATCAGAGTAAATTTAAAACCTGGAAAACTTGGTAACATGACATTCGTATTTATATAAACCTCCCATAAAGGGGATGAGTCCTTAAGACTTTACAAAACCTGCACATAAATGGGATTCATCAACAAACTAATCTAGACACTTCTACCAAGATTACATCCGTTGACAATCCATAATTCATCAAAAGAATGGGACTTAACAAATGCCCAGATTCAATACTAGTCATCTCAAAATGCCTCGAGACCAAACCCGTCTCTCAAAACCCCGGCAGCCCACTGCTAAGGGAAACCTGTTATACAAATCATTTGAGAAAAAGTCTTAGGCTTAAAGCCTAGTGAGAACATACAGTTCATAAATCTCAAGAGATATAGACAAATGTAACAAGTAAATCCTTTCAAAGGTTTGGTTACGCAAAATACAGTTCTTGATAATAAATGGACAACCGGTCCAAAACACATCTTCCGATGACGGGGATTACCCGATTTACCAAGGATTACAGTGGAACACAAAGTAAGCCACAAATCCGAGTTATGAGCTAAATACATGGAACCATGGCCACGAACTCTTCGGTACGTACTACGATGTGAGGGAGGGCCCCCAAGGAACCATGTCATACTCGTTCATTAGACAACATTTGACCCATGGCTAGGATTCGGTCTCACATAACCGTACCTAAGTTGCCCCCGAGGATCAAATGTATCTAACTACAACGGAAGGGGCATATCCTTCCCAGCCATAAGCCGACTCGATACCTAGGGATCCACTAGTATAGTCATGACTTGTCACAATATTTCGTGTGACCAACAAAGCTAGATAAATAGCTTCCAACACATTTATATTTCAAAATGCCATTTTCCAGACCAACTGCTGGTAAGAAAGATAGTCATAAATCCAGTTTATATACATTCTTTCGAATAAGCCACACACTGGGCAAGTAAAACATTATTTTACTTCAACAAGGTGAAATCCATCATTTTAGTCAAAAGCGTTTCAGGAACCCTAAGATATCTCAAAACCCCAAGTTACATCAAAATGAAATAAACAGACAATCCGAAAACGTAGAGATATGTAGGAGTTAAAAACACAATCTTTGACATATATAACAGTTTAGAAAAGTTAGTAGGAACTCACCTCAGTTTCCTTCTTTCTAACGAATGCTACCTATGACAACACCGAAAGAATCGGTAAGTCGAAACATAGATAAATTTCCCACTTCCTGACTAAAACTCAATGATAACAGAAGCTAGCAAATCCTAGTCCGGTCAAAGGCACACTACCGGTCGAAAGGGTTCCGGTCGAAGACAACACTCCGGTCAAACCCATACCGGTCGAATGCATCTCACCGGTCGAAAGCATTCGTCCGGTCCTTTGCACATCCGGTCGTCTTGTTCGCCAAGAACAGTCGGAGATACAAAACCCAGATCCAAAACGAGAAATACTCATATCTCAAAATGGAACGGTTTAAAACCTTCACAACGAGATTCTACACGGCTAAAAGCATTCAGATCAAATTATTAAGCTAGATTCGTACCTTGATTTGTCCGAATCGATCAACCACTTTTCACCTGCTTTTCTCTCTCTCTGACTTCAGGAACCAAGAGAAGATCTGATCTGATATTATACAAAATATCAAGACGTGCTTTGTATATATATACCCAAGTTACAAATAACCCCCCTGAACTTTGGGTAACGGCCAACTTCTCACCCAACCCCAAAATCAGGGTGTTACACTTTCACTTTCTTGGGACACATTGGAATTGAACAATCGGTTTGGGACATGATTTAGGCCATCTTTTCACTCACCATGAACCACTTGTAGCCATTATACACCAAAGCACATTGTTTCCTCACAATGAGGACATTGTGAATTTCAAAGTTTGAGGTTGTGAAATTTAGGGATATGGAAGTGCATAATGACAAAACAAGGCTTGAACGTCAATACAAAAGAGCATAGCTCTAATTTGAGGCCTTGACAAACACCCAAAAATACCCATAGGGGTAAGGTTCACACAAATGTCCCATAGGGGCAAAGTTCACTAAAAGGGAAAAAGCAAAAAGAGCACAAAAGTGCCAAAAATTGAAAAAATTCACAAAAATATTGGGAATTTGTGTGGAAAAAGGCCAAGTGAGACAAAAATTGCCAAAAATGAGTGACCCTACCAAAGCCCTTTTGATCCTAAATTTCATTGTGATAAGTTGAGAAAGAAGAAAGTGGATACTAGCTTATAATTCATGCACATACTTAGGCTGATAATGGATGACTAGGAATTTATGAAAGGCTATGGATTTTATGTGGTATCTTTTCACATTGTGTGTGCACTTAATGCCTTGATCTTACAAAATTCTTAATTGAGTCATTTTCTTTCTTTTATTTTGTTTGCTTGGGGACAAGCAAAATTTCAAGTTTGAGGTTGTGATATGCATTGAGAATTCAATGCATACGAGCGTTTTTTCCTTCTTTTTAGATAGATCATTTTATTTGAATCCCGACTTTGAGTCCAATTTTCTTATCTTATTTTCCCTTTTCTATTATATGGAGCTAAGTTTGTGGTTTACTTGCTTTTACTTATTAGGTAGGCTAATTTTGTCTAAAAATGTGCAGGCTGCAATTCTGAAATCTGATGCCACAGCATTCGATCGCAGATTTAGATTCGGGATTTTTGCGTGCTTAAAAGAGAAAATCGGCCAAGACTCACAAGTGGATGCCAACTAAGCTACTCAAGTTGAGGATCAATTGCTCTTTTGTTTAAAATCATATTGTAACTAAGGGTTATGTACTTCTAGTTAGCTTTTTGATTTATTAGTATTATATAAGTTGCTTTTGTACTTATTACTATTTGCTATAGTTCTTGTTGTCCCCTATTTGAAACCTATAAAAAGGAGGGAGTGGGCTGGTCATGAAGGTAAGTAATTTCAGATTTATCATAGGATTGAATAGCTTATGGTTGAAGATTCATATTTAAATATTAGTTTTGAATTTCTTTTTGGAATTCTTGTTCTTACACATGGGTTGCTACAGCATTGCATGATAGATTCTTCTAGTTTTCTTTATTGCTTCATATCATTTACTTTATGCTCTTTACTTTCGGTCATTTATATTTAGTAATTTAAATTCAGGCATTTATTTTCCGTCATTTACTTCCCGTAATTTATATTCCGTCATTTACTTTCCGTAATTTATATTCCGTCATTTACTTTCCGTAATTTATATTCCGTCATTTACATTATGTCTTTACTTTATGTCATTTACATTTCTTGCAATTTATTTTTACGTAATGAGTAGCTAATTTTATAGTTTGGGTGTGAGACAAAAAGGGAGGCTGTAAATCAAAAACTAGTGGACTTTGTTCTTCAATAACATTGTTCCACTATGTCATTTTAAGTTTTATAAATCCAAACGCACTTCTTGACGAATTGATCACTTCTTAAAGTGTGAAAGTGCCATGGACTTAGGAATAAGCCATGAAAAAGCACGTCAGTTTGAATGATAAGGGAAGTATACTTGGAAGAGTTGCTAGCAAGGGAACTTGCTATCTTGGTTTTTCAAACCGATTGATTCTTGACGGGTTGATCACTAGTCAAAGTGTTAAAGTGTAGTGGACTCAGGAATGAGCCACTAAGAACACGTCAACTTGAATGATATGGGAATCAACTCGGAAGGGTGATTTTTAAACAAAGGCATTTGTTTTTCCATATACTTTAAAGAAACCATTTGACACTCACACTGGTCCGTACATTTGCATAGGCATATGTTGATCGAAGGCTAAACAACAGTGCAATGGTAGATATCCGGAAAGATACTCTTTAAAGTACATGGTGGAACTTGTTGTTGCTGAGCTAATACTAATGCTATAGCATCCCTATAGCATTGGCCTCCAGAATTTGTGTTTACTCCTCACTTCAAGTCTTGCACCCATTCTATCTTTATATATCTTGTTAATCATCTAATTGTTAACCAACTCAAACCAAACAAAGTCTTCAAATCGCCATCTGAAATCTCTTCTTATAGTACACTTTTATTGCGCTTTTACAACAATCTCTGTGGGACGATATCTGGTATCCTACCATCATATTACTTGAAAGACGATATTGGATCCTATTGTATACTTGCTTTAGAATTCAATTATCACATGTCGTAGAGGTGTGCAAACATTTCGTATCAAGGGGACGTGAAGATCGTGCAAGACTTCCCGGAAGATTTACTCGGGTTACCACCGGAACGCCAAGTGGAGTTCCAAATCGACCTCACTCTGGGAGCGGCTCCGATAGCTCGGGCACCCTACCGTTTGGCTCCGACAGAAATACGGGAGATGATGACACAACTTCAAGAGCTGCTCGAGAAAGGATTCATTCGACCGAGCTCGTCGCCATGGGGAGCTCCGGTCTTATTTGTAAAGAAGAAGGATGGGTCCATGTGGATGTGCATCGACTATCGGGAATTGAATAAAGTCACGGTGAAGAACAAGTATCCTTTACCACGCATCGACGATCTCTTCGATCAACTTCAAGGCGCGGGATGCTTCTCAAAGATCGATCTTAGATCCGGTTATCATCAAGTCAGAGTGAAGAAGGAAGATATACCAAAAACGGCTTTTCGGACGAGGTATGGGCACTACGAGTTTTTGGTGATGCCCTTTGGCTTGACCAATGCTCCGGCCATATTCATGGATCTGATGAACCGCGTGTGTCGCCCATTCTTGGACAAGTCCGTGATTGTCTTCATCGACGATATTTTAATCTACTCAAAAGACGAGTCCGAGCATGGGGAACACTTGCGTTAAGTGCTAGAAGTTCTCCGAAAAAAGAAGCTATTTGCGAAGTTTTCAAAGTGCGAGTTTTGGCTCAAAGAAGTTCAATTCTTAGGCCACGTAGTGTCTGAAGACGGGGTGAAGGTGGACCCAGCGAAGATAGAGGCAATGATGAGTTGGGAACCGCCAACGAGTCCGATGGAAATCCGAAGTTTCTTGGGTTTGGCGAGCTACTATCGACGCTTTATTCAAGATTTCTCTAAGATAGCTTCGTCACTCACATCCCTCACAAGAAATAATGTCAATTTTCTTTGGACTAACGTACAGGAGTGTAACACCCGCAATTTTGGAGTTGGGTGAAAAGTTGACCTTTACCCAAAGTTCAAGGGGGTCAAATGTAACTTGGGTTATATAAATATAAATCAACTTAAGATATTTTCTAAATATCTCATTTGTTGATATTTTGATCTGGGAGGAAAAGAGAGAGAAGCAGGGAGAAGAAGGAGATCATCGTTTCGAACAAATCAAGGTACGAATCTAGCTTAAAACTTTGATCTGAGTGTTACATGCCGTATAGAATCTCGTTGTTAAGGTTTTTAACCGTTTCATTTCGAGATTTACGTATTCTTGAGTTTGGATCTAGATTATGTATAAGACTCCGGCGTGTTCTTGGTAATCTTCACATAAGACCGGGAAGAAGGTCTCGACCGGAAGTGGTCTCGACCGAAAGTGGTCTCGACCAGAAGGAGGTCTCGACCGAAAGTGGTACTCGACCGGTAGAGTGTACTCGACCGGTATAGTGTACTCGACCGGTAGTTGTGTCGACCGGTTCGGTATGTCGCCCGGGGCAGTCTCGACCAAAGTGTGCAGTGTGTTGTGTTTTGTATTCAAATTAATAAGTCGGTGAGTTATCGATGTTTTGGCTTACCGATTTATCGATGTTGTCGTAGGTAGCAATCGTAGAAAGCGGATTTTAAACAGGAAGAAATCTGAGGTGAGTCCTTTAAGCTAAATCCGTCTGTATTACGAAAGCTATGTGATAAATGTATTTGTTTAAATGGGGAAAACCACGTTTTAATATGGCATATTGTTGTTGGGTAATGTTTTCTAAATCCCATCATTTCAAGAATCAAGATTTATTGAATTGAACCATTGTTCATATGAATTGCCTGTATATTTGATTTAATATGAGTATGTTATGAAATGACATGCTTTGGCTTTGAGTCTTGTGCAATGGATCCATAGGCACTGTGTTCCTATGTCCCCGTTTTGGGCATTTGGTTCACGTTTTAGCACGGAATAGGCATCGGGTTGCCATGATAAGTAAGGTATGGGCCTATACGGTCGGGCAGCGTCTCATGGTGCAGTAAGGTGTAAATCCATATTGTGCTTGAGTTCCCCTGTTTTGGAGCTCTCAAGAATAGATCCAGAGGGGTTGACTTGATGCTTTGAGAAATAGATCTAGAGGGGTTGAGCTCGTTATGTGATTTGGTGTTATTTGTACCATGTTTAATCACTAATGGTTTATTCGATTTCCTTGACTTAGCTCATGGCTATACTCACCGCGTGACATCGATTGGGTTTAGTACTCCCTTTTTATTTGGCTTGTTCTCACTAGGCTTTAGCCTAACACTTGCTCTTGGTTGTCATGTTGGCAGGTCATCTTAGCAGTGGGGCACGCCAGGACTGAGGGAACGACCTTGGGGTCGTGAGTGGTCTTTTTGAGGATATCTAGTGACCATCGTACAGTGATTTTTGAAGATACACATTTTGGAAGGATAGCGACACCCGACCCTAATCTAGTTATTTAATTGTATATTAGTAGGTTGTCGTCTTATGCTTCATTTATTGACTGTGTTTATGTCTAACCAATACTCCGTTTGGGATATTTTGTATCTTGGATTGGTTTTGTCTATTTCACAGGCTTAGTCTATTGCAGAATTTTCGAATTTTATTTCCGCAAATTTTTAGGGTGTTACAAGGAGCAAGCCTTTCAGACGCTCAATAAGAGATTATGTGAAGCTCCTATTCTATCCTTTCCTGATGGATCGGATGACTTCGTTGTATATAGTGATGCTTCGAAGATGAGTCTCGGGTGTGTGTTGATGCAACGGGGAAAGGTGATAACTTATGCGTCACGGCAACTAAAGGACCACGAGAAGAACTACCCGACTCATGACTTGGAATTGGCAGCGGTGGTCTTTGCATTGAAGTTATGGCGGCACTATTTGTACGGAACCAAATGTACTCTTTTTACCAATCACAAGAGTCTCAAGTATATCTTCGATCAAAAGGAACTCAATATGCGGCAACGGAGGTGGCTTGAGTTACTAAAGGACTATGATTGTGATTTGCTCTATCATCCCGGTAAGGCCAACGTGGTGGCAAATGCGTTGAACCGAAGAAGTTATGAGGGGCGGTGTTAAGTTATCCCTCATGAGAATCGATGTAGTATCGAGTCTCTTGGAAAACATCAAGGCGAGCCAGTTAGAAGCTCTCAAAGAAGAAAACCTCAAATCTGAGGTCATGGTGGAACAATGTGGACTTCTGACGGAAGATGGTCGAGGACTTAAACTCTTCCAAGGGCGAATTTGGGTGCCAAGGTTGGGTGGAAATCGGGATTTACTACTCGAAGAAGCACATAAGTCGAAATATTCTATACATCCCGGTAGCACCAAGATGTATAGGGATTTAAAGTTGAACTATTGGTGGCCGGTGATGAAGCTGGATGTGGCAAATTATGTGAAGAGGTGTGTCACTTGTCTACAGGTAAAGGCGGAACACCAAAGACCGTACGGGATCTTACAACTGTTGTCCATTCCCGAGTGGAAGTGGGACAACGTCACCATGGATTTTGTGACAAAGCTACCGAAGACCTTGCGAGGTCATGATACAATATGGGTGGTCGTGGATCGGTTGACCAAGAGTGCGCATTTTCTTGCTATGCGAGAAACCTTGCCAATGGAGAAATTGTCTAAGCTTTATATCGATGAGGTGGTATCGAGACACGGAGTCCCGCAATCTATCGTGTCGGATCGGGACAGTCGGTTTACCTCAAATTGTTGGGCTAGCTTGCAGAAAGGATTGGACACTAGATTAAATCTGAGCACGACCTACCATCCCCAAACAGACGCTCAAAGCGAGAGAACAATTCAGACGCTCGAAGATATGTTGAGATCGTGTGTCATAGATTTCGGCGAGAGTTGGGATTTACACCTACCTCTGGTGGAGTTTGCATATAATAACAGTTACCATTCTAGTATCGGAATGGCACCGTTCGAGGCGTTATATGGACGGAAGTGCCGAACCCCAGTTTGTTGGTTTGAGGCGGGCGAGAAGCAATTCGACGGACCGGAAATCGTTCAAGAGATGGCAGACAAAGTGAAGGAGATTCGAGAAAGATTGAAGGCGGCGCAAGACCGACAGAAAAGTTACGTGGATAAGAAGAGGAGACCGGTCGAATTCCAAGTGGGCGACCGGGTGATGTTGAAAGTATCTCCATGGAAGGGGATTCTTTGGTTCGGGAAGCGCGGGAAGCTTAGTCCTCGTTTCTGTTGGGTCATCTGAAGATTTGAAGATGACCTCCCGATCTTCCATTTTATATCATCATACTTAGAATATTTTGAGGTTCTTTTAGCAACTTGGTTTCTATACAAATGTTCGGTGAAGTCGAAGATCAACCGAAGAAGACAAAGAAGGAGAACATCTTTCAAAGCGGATTGAAGATAGACTCCTCAGCCTAAAGCCAAGTATGCCCACTTGATCAACACCATTGGCCAGGATGGTGCCGATCTCAGTCTTCAGGAGCTGAAGACCTCTTCGGCTGAAGACCTCTTCGGCCGAAGATGTCTTCGCCGAAGACATCTTCGGAAGCGGAAGATTTCTCAATCTTCAGAAGCCGAAGACTTCTTAGTCTTAGGAGCCGAAGACTTCTCAGTCTTAAGAGCCGAAGACCTCTTCGGCTGAAGACCTCTTCAGCCGAAGACATCTTCGGAAGCCGAAGATTTCTCAAATCTTCAGAAGCCGAAGACTTCTTAGTCTTAGGAGCCGAAGACTTCTCAGTCTTAGGAGCCGAAGACCTCTCAGTCTTCAGGAGCCCGAAGATCTCTTCGGTAACCAAAGACTTCTTAATCTTCAAGGCCTGAAGATTTCTTCAAACACATAGTATATTGTGATATCTTGCATTGACGTGGACCTCATCTGGAGATCAGATAAAGTAAGTTTTGTCTACTACACCATTTTAAGGAAAGGTCTCTACCATCCTTCTGCAGGTCAACACTTCAAGCCAAAACACCTCAAGACAAAAAGTACATCCTGTACCTTGCTGAAGACCTGTGTCCATCCCTTGCTCAACAGGTGTCCCATGCATTTAATGCACGAGGCACTATAAATATGGAGGATGGTTCAACATGCAAGATCACCAGCTCTCAAGCATTCAAGCTCTCTAAGTGCACTGGCATTCTCTCTCTAAGAAGTTCTTATTGTTTTCTAAGTGTTTTACAATTGTTCTTCATTTCTCTTAGTGTAAGATTGTTTGAATAGATTTCATCTATTCTCTTCCGCAACAATCAAAAGTTTTCTATGTGTAATTCTTGATTTCAAATCAATAAGAATTAAAGTAAGTGACAAACTGTGTGTATTGTATTCAACCCCCCTTCTACAATATTTTTCTTCTTTACTATCTGCTATTTGGGACCAACAAGTGGTATCAGAGCGGTTTAGTTTAACACAATAAACTAGATCCGTGATGGAAACCTCTTCTTCTTCTTTAAAAAATGATTCTTCTCAAAACTTCAATGCTGGTTCATACGACAATGGCTCTATAGCCAAACCACCAAGGTTTAACCCCAATAACTTTTTCTTGTGGAAAAGTCGTATGATACTCTTTCTAGAAGGAGTTGACAGCAGATATCCAACTATTTTACATGAAGGTCCTTTTATTCCTAGAGTTTGGGACCGATATAATGCAGACAAGGGAAAAGCTGATGAGGACTCTTCTGAAGAAGAAAGAACTTCAGCTAATGGGAGATACATTCTAAAGGACCCCATTAAATACAATGATGAAGACAGACGTCTTATAGCTCTTGATACTAAAGTCAGAGCCATCATTGCCCTCTCTCTGCCTGATGAGGTCTATCATTCTCTTGTTAACCTTTCTACTGCAAAAGAAATGTGGTCCACTCTGTGTGTTCTTTATGAAGGTACGTCTGAGGTGAAAAAGAGCAAAAAGATTGCTCTTGTAAGAAAGTATGAACTCTTCTCTCATGAGAAGGGTGAGTCTCTCTCAGACTACTACAATCGCTTTAACAGTCTTCTCAATGATCTTAAACTTGTGGGTCGCATATATGACAATGAGGAAGTCTTGTGCAAGTTCATGGACTGTCTTCCTGAGTTTTGGGAAAACATCTGTACTTGTATCAAGTCTACCAAGGATCTTGACTCTATGCCTCTCACTGCCTTGTATGGCACCCTCTTCAACTATGAACAGTCTAAACTGCTTAGGAAGTCATTCACAAAAGACATCAAAGGCTCTTCTCTAGCCCTTGTCGGTGAATCTTCCAAAAGTACTGTATGTGTCCCTAGGATCACCTATCCTTCTGACTCTGACAACGATAGTCAAGAGGACCCCAATGACCCTTCAGAAGCCTATCTCAGTGAGGCTGATGATGAAGGAGAGGAGACCTCTGTGGCTCAGTTGTCAGATGGTGTTGCCATGCTGGCTGGCTTTTCTAAAGGCAAACCTCACTTCCCTTCTAGAAAACCCAGGTTTTCTAGAAAACCCTCCTCTACTTTTTCAAAAAATGTTTCCTCTGACAAATCAAATGAGGAATGTTACAGGTGTGGGAGGAAGGGACACTTTGCTTCTGAATGCAGAAGCAGGTCCTCTGATAAGTCTAGACTGCCCTCCTCCAACCGTACATCCTCTAGGTTTGTCAGAACCAAGTCTGATTCCCTTCAACCCTCTTTTCAAAAATCAAAAACTTCTGCTCCTTCAAACTCTGACCGTGCTGAAAAGTACAAGGCCAAATACAAGAGAGAGAAGGAAAGGAATGCTCTTCTAGCCAACAAAGGAAAAGGTCTTCTCGCCGAATCTCATGATTGGGCAGATGAACCAACTTCCGAAAGTGATAAGGAAATGGCCAATCTCTGCTTTATGGCTAAAATAGATGATGCTGATGATGGTGAAACCCCTTCCACCTCCATGGCTCTTGTGTCTGCTGAGTGCTCCACATCATCTTCTCAGGTACATCCATTTTTCTCTCTCTCTCTGATGCTGAGAAAATTGAAGCCTTTGACTCTTTGACCATTGACTTCTATGAAGCCAAGGATGCAAAGAAGAAGGCAAATGCTCAGATAAAATCTCTTTCTTCTCAACTGCAAATCTGTCTTTCTCAACTAAAACACTTTGATAAAATCAAGGTTGAGCTTGAGGATTTGAAAACTATAAATTTTACTCTTGCTAAAGAGAAAAATAAACTTCTTAAAAAGTTTAAAAAGGAGCAAGAAACTGTGAAAAAGTGGACAAGCTCGTCCAAAAATTTAGAAAGGATTTTTCAGGATCAAATATCTTGTGATGACAAGTCTGGACTAGGCTTCGGGAAATACGACCTTGAACCTCCTTCTGACACTCATGCTCCTTTCTCTCTTCCCTCATTCTATGAATCCTCTGAAGAGAACTATGACAACTCTGAACCTTTGGACTCTTCTGATCTCTCTAAAGATCTCAAGTTTGGAATGTTCATCAAAGCTAAGAGCATTGATTCACCCAATGAAAGTGAGGAAACCCAAGACTCAAATGACCCTTCTAAACCCATTACTGAGTCTATGTGTTCCTTAAAAATAAATGAGCCTTCCTCTTCTGAACCCAAACCTTCTTCTTCTAAGCCTTCTTCAAACAAAATCTCTTTCTCCAAAAAGGGAAAATCTATTGCCAATCTTCCTCACCAAAAGAAACTTCCCAAGAAAAACTCAAAGAAACCATCTTCTCTTCCAATCCCCAGAGCTGTGATGTTAAATAAGCTAAATTCCAAGACACCCTCTTCCATTCCTTCAACTGAATCTGGCAAAGGTATCTTGGGTCCTAAGCCTCTTGACTTTCCTCTAACCTCCAAGGCCATGAAAGTCAATGTGACCAGTCATCACAAGGAATCTGGTCAAAGCTCCAAAAAGGTTTTTACATATAGAAAATGTTATAACTGTGGTAATACCTCTCACCTTGCTAAGAATTGTCCTCTGGAGAGAATTGATAAAAATGATTCCAAGGATACTTCTTCTCCTTCTAACTCAAAAGGACCCATTTCCAAATGGGTACCAAAGAACTGATTTTCTTGTGATTGCAGGGTCTAGGGCACCAACAAATCTGGTATCTCGACAGCGGGTGCTCAAGACATATGACCGGCAACAAATCTCTCCTTGTTGACTTCGTGCCTACCAAAGGTCCTTCTGTCACCTTTGGTGATAACTCTAAAGGAAGGACTAAAGGTTATGGAACACTCTCAAATGGTTCCATCACCTTTAATAAAGTAGCTTATGTTGAAGGCTTGATGCAAAATCTCCTAAGCATAAGCCAACTGTGTGATCTGGGGTACAAGGTGATGTTTGAATTATCTTCATGCATCATTTTCAACGAAAAGATGGAAACTGTACTCTCTGGCTACCGCAAAGAAAATGTCTATGTCATAGACATGGGACATAGCTCATCCTTCGGAACAAACATCTGTTTTGTCTCTGAAAACTCTGCCAAAAGATGTTGGCTTTGGCACAAGCGTCTCTCTCACCTCAACTTCAAGACTTTGAATGTCCTTTCAAACCAGGAGCTTGTTACGGGCATGCCAAAGTTATCCTTTGTGAAAGAAAAGCTGTGTGCTGCATGTGAGAAAGGGAAACTCACAAAATCTTCCTTCAAGTCCAAGCAATGCTTCTCCATCACTCAGCCTCTTCAGATGCTCCACATGGATCTGTGTGGACCAGTCAGTACTCCAAGCCTTGGTGGTAGAAGGTACATTCTGGTTATTATTGATGAATTCACTCGCTACACTTGGGTATTTTTTCTCAGGTATAAAAGTGACACTACTGAAGAAATCATAAAGTTCATCAAAAAGTCTGAAGTGTTGAATGGGCAGCTGGTAAGATCTGTAAGAAGTGACAACGGAACAGAATTCAAGAACAGTATGTTGGATGACTTTTTCAATGAAAAAGGCATCTCTCAGAACTTCTCTGCCGTCAGAACTCCGCAACAGAACGGTGTAGTGGAGAGAAAGAACAGAACGCTATGTGAAGCTGCCCGATCCATGTTGAGTGAATCTCACCTCCCTACCTACTTTTGGGCCGAAGCAATCAACACTGCATGCTTTACCCAAAATAGGTCCATCATTGTGAAAAGACACAATAAGACTCCTTATGAAGTCTTTTATGGTAGAAAACCCAACATTGGTTTTCTTCATGTCTTTGGGTGTGTCTGCTACATTCTCAATGATAGAGAAAATTTGGGAAAATTTGATCCCAAAGCTGACGAAGGAATCTTCGTGGGATATTCTCTCACTTCCAAAGCTTTCAGAGTCTACAATCTCCGACGGAAGTGCATTGATGAATCCATCCATGTCAAGTTTGATGACCTCAAGATATCATCACTCTCTTGTGATGATGAAGAATTGAACAGATGGATGTCCTCCTGTGTTGATGATGGTCCTCTTCCAACATCATCAGACATTCCCTACACAGTTCCCACTTCTCTCTACCAAAACAATGAACCCTCTACATCTCATAACCCCTCTTCTCATCAAGAGAATGATCCTCAGCCTACCCAACCTCAACATACACTCCAAATCCTCCCAGTCTCTCCATCTAACATCCACTCCTCACCTATACAAGCCGATCCTCCATCCATCTCTCCTCAAAATTTCCCTTCCAACTCTCCTCTACAAATCTCTTACCCTCCTCCTTTACCTCCTACCCTCAAGTGGACAAAAGATCACCCCATTGATCAAATCATTGGTGATCAACAGGCTGGTGTACAGACTCGAAGAGGTGTTGGTAACATTTGTCTCTATGTTAACTTCCTTTCTCTCTTTGAACCAAAGAAAGTTGACGAAGCTCTAGCTGATCCATGTTGGATCACTGCCATGCAAGAAGAACTTTCTCAGTTCGAAAGAAACAAAGTCTGGAGATTGGTTCCGCGTCCTTCCAGAAAAACCATCATAGGAACCAAGTGGGTCTTTCGGAACAAAATGGATGAAGAAGGCACGGTGATCAGAAACAAGGCCCGACTGGTTGCACAAGGATATAGGCAAGAGGAAGGAATTGACTATGATGAAACATTTGCTCCAGTTGCCAGACTTGAAGCCATCAGAATCTTCCTTGCTCATGCTGCCTACAAGAACTTCAGAGTCTTCCAGATGGATGTCAAGAGTGCCTTTCTGAATGGGGAGCTAGCTGAAGAAGTCTATGTGAAACAGCCCCCTGGCTTTGAAGATCCAGTCCATCCTGACTATGTGTACAGGTTAGACAAAGCTCTCTATGGTCTAAAGCAGGCTCCCCGTGCCTGGTATGACACTCTTGCTGACTTTCTCCTGAAGAACAAGTATACAAGAGGTAAAATTGACAACACTTTGTTCATCAAGCAAACCTCAGGTAATCTTATTCTTGTTCAAATCTATGTGGATGATATCATTTTTGGTGCCACTGATGAGTCACTGTGTGATGAGTTTGCCTCTCTCATGAAAAGCCAATATGAGATGAGTATGATGGGGGAGCTTACCTTTTTCTTAGGACTTCAAGTTAAACAATCTTCAGATGGAATCTTTATAAATCAAAGTAAATATATTCGTGACCTTCTGAAGAAGTTCAATTTTGAAAACTCCTCCCCCATGAAAACTCCCATGGCACCTCCTTTGAAACTCCATGCTGATCCGGATGGTGTATCTGTGGATATCACCAGCTACCGAGGCATGATCGGCTCTCTTCTTTATCTTACTGCGAGTAGACCAGACATTATGTTTGCTACTTGCCTGTGTGCGCGTTACCAAGCCAATCCGAAGGAATCTCACTTGGCTGCGGTTAAACGCATTTTTCGGTATCTGAAAGGTACCATGAATCTGGGTCTTTGGTATCCCAAAGACTCAGGTTTTGATCTAATGGGGTATTCAGATTCTGATTTTGCAGGCTCTAAGATTGATAGGAAGAGCACCACTGGCAGCTGTCAACTCCTTGGTGGCAAGCTTGTTAGTTGGTCTAGCAAGAAGCAGAACTCAGTCTCAACCTCTACCGCTGAGGCTGAGTACGTAGCTGCTGGAAGTTGTTGTGCTCAAATCCTTTGGATGAAGAACCAACTGAGAGACTACAATCAACTGTACTCTCATATCCCAATTCTGTGTGACAACTCAAGTGCGATCGCAATCGCAAACAATCCGGTGCTGCACTCTCGTTCCAAGCACATCGACATCCGGTATCATTTCATCCGGGATCACATCTCCAAAGGTGATGTCGAACTCCATTTCATCCCTACCGACCTTCAACTGGCGGATCTCTTCACCAAGCCTCTTGACGAAGCTCGGTTCAAGTTTCTTATCGGCGAACTCGGTATGTTAAATGTCGATGTTTAGTTTTATTCTCAAAAAAAAAAAATGAGAGAAAGAAAAGAAATCAACAAAAAAAAACAAAAAAAAAAGGAGAGAAAGAAAAGAAATCAAAAAAAAAAATAAAAAAAAAATGAGAGAAAGAAAAGAAATCAACAAAAAAAAAAAAAAAAAAAAAAAAATCAGTATTTTTTTTTCTTCTTTTCCTTTTTTTTCTCTCTCTTTTTCCTCACACACTCTCTCTCTCCTTACCACTCTCATTCGGTTTCCCTCTCTCTCTAACCTTTTCGGTCTCTCTCTCTCTCTCTAACCCCCCTCCTTCGGCTCTCTCTCTCTCACCCACTTCTTTCCCTCTCTCGGCCTCTCCTCTCCACCGAAACCCCTCCCCTCACACCCACCGAACCCCTTTCCCCTCATCACCCCACCGAACCTACCGAACCCTCTCCCTCATCTAGCCACCGAAAACTTCCCCCCCCCTTCGGACTCCCACACCCACCGAACCCCCCCGCCCTTCGGCCTCCCACTCCCACCGAATCCCTCACACTCTCACCCTCCCCTTCCTTCGGCCTCCCCTCCCACCGAACTCCCAACCACTCCCTTATACCCTTTTTTTTTCGGTTTCCCCTCCCCACCGAACCACCCACATTTCCCCTTACCACCGACCCCCTTACCCCGAAACCCCTACCCCCGAATCCCCTACCCACCGAACCCCCTACCTTCGGCCCATCCCTCCCCTCTTTGCTTTTCGGATCACTCTCTCCCTCTCCCTCTCCCCACCGAATCCCCCTCCCCTCTCCCTCCTACCCACCGAACCTCCCTATCTTTCTCTTCCCTTCCCTTTTTCTTTCGGCCCCTCCCTCCTCTTCACCCCACCGAATTCCTCTCTCTTTCCCCTCTCCCTTCGGCTTCCCTCTCTCTCCCTTCCCTTTCTTCGGCTTCTTCGGCCTCTCTCCCTTCTCCTCTTCGGTCTCCACCTAGCCGAAACCTAACACCCCCCTTATACTCCTCTTCGGCGCCTAAAACCCACCTAGCACCTTGCCACCGAACCCCCCCCCCTCACCCACCAAAAACCCCACACACCATTCAATCGGCCGAAACCCCCCCCCTCTTTCTCAATTTTTTTCGGTCAACCCCCCCCCCCCCCCTTAATTTTTTTAATTTTTTTGCCTCTCTCCCTTTTTCCCTTCCCAAGACCTCCCCTCCTACCTATCCCCTTCTTCTTTCCACCTCTTCCCTTTTCCTTACATCATATTTTTTTTCACACCCTTTCCTTCCACCTTTCCCATCCTACTCTACTACCTTTTCCCCTTTTTTCTTCTATATCTTTTCCCTTCCCCATAATTTCTCCTTTTATTACATCACATCCCTTCCTTTCTTCCTTCCCCTATTATCTATACCATTTTTACCTCTCTTTTTCAAATTCAAATTTACATCCTTCCATCTATAAATACTAACCCACTTTCATTTTTTACCATCCCTCCTACTTCTCTTCTATTTTCTCTTCTTCTCTCATGGCATCTTCCACCTCTCCTTCCTCCAAGGCTCCCAAGAAGAACATGCCCCCTCCTCCTCCCACTTCTCTTTCGGATCTCGTCTTCAATCCATGCAACCATGTTGCACGATTGGAGTGTGATCCCACTCATAAGGAATTTAATCCTATCTCTTCCTTTCTTCAAAAATCACCTCTTCGGTTTGCGTTGACGAAAAACCCGCCAAAAATGAGCAAAATGCTCATTGGGAATTTTTGGCTCTCATGTGTTTACGATGCAACAACCAACAAAGTCTCCGCTTCCATTCTTTCGGAACCAACGTCTCCGGACATCACCTTCGGTGTCGAAGACGTTAGGCGGGCCCTTGCTCTTCCATCCTACGATTGTTATGACGCATTTCCTCTTGGCACCGAACATGATGAGGTGGTTGCGGCCTTGAACTATATTCATGGCGAAACTGATCGGGGTCGTGGCACACTTCTCCACCGGCATATGGGAGGTATCTGGAACTTCTTTTTCTCTCATATTATTTTCTGCCTGAGTAAGAAGACTGGTGGACATGATCAATGTCCATCCTACCTTACGCAACTAGCCCATGCTATCATGTTCCAGCGTAAAATCGATTACGCTCAGTATTTTTTTCACGAGTTGATCTCTGTCATTACACCGCCTAAGCGACCGCATGTTGCTTACCCGCGGTTCATATGGCTTATAATCAACAACTTACTTGCTGATGCAATTGAGGCGGACCATCGGGTCGTTTATGACTATCATTCCCCGCTTGTGACAAGACCCCTTCTCAAACGGGGTCCCTTGGCGACTGACAATCCTCTCCTTCCAGGTATGGTTTCCTTCATCAACTCTCCCGATCTACAGTGGGGAGATGCCAAGGACACTCCGGTGTCCAAAGGTCCCTCCTCTGTAGTGGACCCCTCTTCCCTCTCCCCAGTGACGCCTGCTAGCACTCACTCCTCACAGGCTACAGGCACCGCCGCAATTGCCCAAATGACCATACCACCGAAAGGACCTTCGGTGGTTACCCAGGTCAACCTCCACACCTCAAAGCGGCGGCACTCTACCTCTTCCCCTCCCTCTTCTCCCAAAAGAAAGAGGAAGGTTTCTAGGGCCCACCCACATACTCCACCCACCGATTCTTCAAAATCGGCCGGTGTTGAAATTGTCCCATCCAGGCCCAGGGAATCTGCTACACCTACTGCCACCTCCTCTGTATCCTCTCCACAGGATGCATGTGAGACTTTCGGGGACCCTCACCTTCCCTCTTCCCCCTCCTCCTTCGGGGATGAGGATGACTTGGTCTTCTCCCCGGACCAAGGCTCTGACTTCTCACTGCACGGCCTATCACCCGACCATTTCATGGTCGACACTTTTGCACGACCCGGTGAGACTCTGGTCTTACCCAAAGCCAGTGTTGAGGGTATTTCACGGTATTTAGCTTACTTGCAACAGGGTCAAGACAAGGTGACAACTCACGCAGGCCCTTCTACCTCCGCCTACCGCTCTCCTCCACATTCTCCAGAGAGATCTTCTTCTCCTATGGCTACTTCCGCTGACGGTAGCTCCTCCGATGACTTATCTTCATCACCACAATCGCCTGCTACCGATGCTCTCCTCCAGAGCAATGCATACTACGACGAACCATCTCGGATTCTTCCTCTTCCTCATCATCCACCGACGCCTTCACGGTGTCAGGCATCAGCTGCGGCAGCGCGAGACACTCCTCCTGCTCCTGTCCTTCCCCCAGCAATCCTAGCCGATATTCAGGAAGCTAACAAACAACATCGTCTCATTGGTGCTCAGTTTCGCGAACATCAGAACGTTCTGGGCTCCCTCGTGAAGGTTACTTGCGACAAGTTGTTATCTCTTGAGACCTCAGTTGCTGCTCTTCAAGCGGCCTCTGATGCTCGTGATGCGGAGGTCCATCGTCTTCAGGCAGCCTCACAGGCTCACAGTGCCATTTCCACTCAGATTCTTCAGTCTCTTCTGTCTCTTCATCAGCGGTTGGATTCTTTATTGGTTACTCCCCCGACAGCCGCTGAGGGGGAGAAACAGCTAGTCTCTTCAGACATCGGCCGTCAGGGTCCCACTTCTGTTGTTTCTACTAATGCTCCAATTGAGGGGGAGCTACTTCCAGGACAAGGGATAGACAAAGGAAAGAAAAAGCTATCTGCTGATGAAGAGGCCATGCTTTCCCAACAACAAAAGGCTTCTGCTATAAAAGCCTTTGTTTGTGAAGCTGATCGACTAAAACTTCAACCTCCTTCTAAAGTTGACATCCAGCAAGTAGCTAAGCTTGATTCTGATGACATTCTATGGTACCGAAAATCTTTGATGGAACGAAAATTGAAATCTAAAATTGTTGAAGTAAAGTTTGGCACCTCCAAACGATCAGAGATAGATATCAGAATTGTCATCCGCAGAGAAGACGGCTCTCAGCAGGCTACCAAATTCTGCGACTTGGACGACTACGGACTTTCTGAATGGTATGAAATTTCTGAACTTTTATCCAAGTCCCTTAGTCGACACAAGCCTTCGGTCAAAAGGTCTCTGAACACTCTTCTGGAGAGAATGAAGAACATTGGCAAGAAGTACAAGCACTCTCATGATGAAGAAGTTCAAGTTGAGATTCTAAAGCAGATGTGTCTCTCCTCCCCTCCACAAATCTCTCATTCTGACAAACAACACATCTTCAAGGATCTCGCTGCCAAAGGAATGACTCCCAATTCTCAAAATCTGAATCTGAAGATACCAGGTGGTCCGTCCTTGGGTCCAGGCACTGTGACAGGGCGTCCATACAAAGGAGTCTATTTCTTGGATGAGACGGAAACTAAGAGATTCTTCAGACATGAAGAAATATCTATCGCTCACACCGAGTTTCTGGTAGCCATTCTCTCTCTTATCCCCGTTAATTCTCAAGCTGCATTTCTTCGACATGACATTATGGGTGAACTTCATAAAAGACAGAAGAAGGAATGAAGCAATTCTCTATCTTACCTATGTACTTGTAACTTTTGCTTTGTTAAGTCATATTTAATACAAGTGCATTTCTTTTATTTAGTTTGTACATATACACTTCATTCTTTTATTCTTTTGTAAATGTCGGATATACTTATAAATCCTTATACAAAAAAAAAAAAAATCTATGTGAAAAGAACCCAAAAAGAGTAAATATGGGTCAAAATGAATTTATTCAGTACACTCTTTGTTTTATTCTTTAGTATGGATGTCATCCTCAAATAGGGGGAGATTGTTGGGTCATCTGAAGATTTGAAGATGACCTCCCGATCTTCCATTTTATATCATCATACTTAGAATATTTTGAGGTTCTTTTAGCAACTTGGTTTCTATACAAATGTTCGGTGAAGTCGAAGATCAACCGAAGAAGACAAAGAAGGAGAACATCTTTCAAAGCGGATTGAAGATAGACTCCTCAGCCTAAAGCCAAGTATGCCCACTTGATCAACACCATTGGCCAGGATGGTGCCGATCTCAGTCTTCAGGAGCTGAAGACCTCTTCGGCTGAAGACCTCTTCGGCCGAAGATGTCTTCGCCGAAGACATCTTCGGAAGCAGAAGATTTCTCAATCTTCAGAAGCCGAAGACTTCTTAGTCTTAGGAGCCGAAGACTTCTCAGTCTTAAGAGCCGAAGACCTCTTCGGCTGAAGACCTCTTCAGCCGAAGACGTCTTCGACCGAAGACATCTTCGGAAGCCGAAGATTTCTCAAATCTTCAGAAGCCGAAGACTTCTTAGTCTTAGGAGCCGAAGACTTCTCAGTCTTAGGAGCCGAAGACCTCTCAGTCTTCAGGAGCCCGAAGATCTCTTCGGTAACCAAAGACTTCTTAATCTTCAAGGCCTGAAGATTTCTTCAAACACATAGTATATTGTGATATCTTGCATTGACGTGGACCTCATTTGGAGATCAGATAAAGTAAGTTTTGTCTACTACACCATTTTAAGGAAAGGTCTCTACCATCCTTCTGCAGGTCAACACTTCAAGCCAAAACACCTCAAGACAAAAAGTACATCCTGTACCTTGCTGAAGACCTGTGTCCATCCCTTGCTCAACAGGTGTCCCATGCATTTAATGCACGAGGCACTATAAATATGGAGGATGGTTCAACATGCAAGATCACCAGCTCTCAAGCATTCAAGCTCTCTAAGTGCACTGGCATTCTCTCTCTAAGAAGTTCTTATTGTTTTCTAAGTGTTTTACAATTGTTCTTCATTTCTCTTAGTGTAAGATTGTTTGAATAGATTTCATCTATTCTCTTCCGCAACAATCAAAAGTTTTCTATGTGTAATTCTTGATTTCAAATCAATAAGAATTAAAGTAAGTGAAAAACTGTGTGTATTGTATTCAACCCCCCTTCTACAATATTTTTCTTCTTTACTATCTGCTATTTGGGACCAACAGTTTCCTTGGACCCTTTGTTATTTTGGAAAAGATTGGACTTCAAGCGTATCGGTTGGACTTACTACCGGAGATGGATGGGATACATCCTACCTTTCACGTTTGTTATTTGCGGAAGTGCCTAGCCGAAGAGGAAAGTGTGATTCCTTTGACGAAAATCCGAATTAGATAATGGAAACCGTTGTGTGGAGGAACCGGAAGCGGTTTTGGAAACGAAAGTAAAGAAGTTGCGGCATAAGGACGTGGTCATGGTCAAGCTCCAATGGAAGCACCACCGTGGTGCTAATGTCACGTGGGAGTTCGAAGAGGATTTGAAGAAGCGTTATCCTCATTTGTTCGTATAATTGTGATTTCGGGGACGAAATCCTAATTAGGTGGGGAGGATTGTAACATCCGGAATTTCAGGTAAGTATAAATTTTCGTTAACCTTTTATTTGGTGTTTAGCAAAGTAGAACTTATATACTTAATTTCTATTTCTGCGCAAATGTCGTTATTGGTGTTGTTTGGAAGTTTTAGAGCCACCCTTTGTAAACAGGGAGTTACGCGACTTACGTCACAGGTGGAAGTCGCGGCACAAGTCGTGTAACCCACATGAGTGCATCTCTCAGTGGAAGCGGGCGACTTATGTCGCGGGGCGACCTGCAGGTCCCCAAAACCCCCAATTGCCCGTTTTTCTCTCATTGTTGCCACAAAAATCAGATCTAAACCGAGAGAAACTAGGGTTTAGGCGATTTTCTTCTCCTCTAAACCCTCTTATCATTTATTGCAAAGCTTGGTTGGTGAAATCATTTATTGGGCTTCCATCTACCTCAAGATCTCAAGACTTCAAGTCTTCATCACCTTCATCCAACTTCTAGGGTTTCATCTTTTCTAGGTTTTGGTCAAAAACCTAGATAGTGAGTTTACTAATCCTTTGTTAAAACTAGATACACATCATAACCTATTACTTGTTATCATCTTGCATCCTACTTGAAATGTTCATTTTATATGCTCAAGTATTTGGGGGATTTCTTTATGAGCCATGTTCATTTATGTCATGCTTTGAGTTATTGGGATATGTATATGTGTATCTTGTTATAGAGATGGTATGTTATTTGGGACTCCATTTTATGGGTCAAAACCACATGATTAAAATGTGGTCATATTTGTCTTGATATAGACTTCATATTAAGTTGATGGTGATATTGTACCCATAGTTGGTATGGATAATATTCTTGGTCATATTGTGCCTTGAGGCCTATTAACAAATTATGTTGGATGAACCAAGTCAGTAGACACTAGGAGGGTATAGTCTTGGGTGCCATCGTGTGGGTATGTGCCTAGACCTCCGCCATTCGGGGTAATGCCATGGTTGTAGTCGTCGGATGTGCCGGGCCTTTCGGATGTCACTCGTAGTAGTTGGCATCAAGGTATATCGGCTCTTTGGGTGGAACTTGATTGGTGCTATAGGTATCCCCCGTTGACTCCACATTAAATGAAATTCGGTTAACTGCTGATAAGAATTGTAAATGCTTTAACATGCTATTTCTTGTTCAACTCACTAGGCTTTTTGGCCTAAACTTGTTTGGTGTCGATGTGTATCTCAGGTTCTAGTGGCGCCATTTCTAAGCAGGCGTAGTTGCTTGGGTGAGAGCTTGGGGAAATTGCATTTGGATATATATCTTTTGGATAAGGCATTTGGGTTAATAGATAACACCCTTTTTGTAATCTCTTTTCTAGATGTAGAAATTAGATTAGTTGGTTGTTATTTATTGTCCGTTCAATTACAATTGTGATTAAGCAGGTTTATTTATTTCCCCATTTTTTGGAGGCTCTTGCTAAGGCAATTTATATATCATTTCTCCTCTTTGGGAAAGTTTTTGTTATCCCTATTTTTAGGGTGTTACAACTATAGCCTATAAATTTATATAAGAATAAACAAGGCTGAATGGTGTCAATTCATTGATAATATCTATTCATCTATACAATTATTCGATCTTTTAATTGGAAGCTTTTCTTCCCTTCAGGCGACTTACCATTCACGTCCATACTGCCATGCGACATTTTCTAATAGGAAACAGTTTTTGGATATTGTTATTATTTTCATTTTTAAGGATTGAATTGTCGGTTTTTGTGGTTGTTGTTGGAATAGTTTTCCAAGAAAAGAAAAAAAGAAAATGTATTGTTCCACGATGTAGAAACAAAGTTAATGTTATATTACGAAGTGGACATATGAGCATCATAATTTGTACTTTCTTTCTTCATGACGAGTGTTCTCTCTCACTTCCATGTTCTTTGTTTTATATGACACTTAATTTTATGACAATGTTGGTATAGGTTTTCCCTAAAAAGTGTAGGTAAAAGATAATCAGTGATAGACATGATTGTTAGTTCTGATTAATTTGTTATTTTCTCATACTACTTTGTATTTTATAAGTTTATGTTTACAAATCTTTCTATGTATGAAGTTTTTGTTGGACTAAAAATTTGGTGTTGGCTATGAACATATTAGAGTATGTAGGTTAAGTAAATCTTTAAATACAATTGGAATGAGGAATTCATTGGTTTGGACATGGTTTTAGTTGTTGAAAGTGTATGTTACTTTATTTGTTATGCTTATACTAATTATTAGCACATTGTGTTTTGCCGGCCGTTTCGTTAATTTGTTTGTTTTGTTTTGTTTTGTAGGGGTCTCCTATGACAACAATGGTGAGGAAGAATTCAGTAAATAAATTTAATCGTTTTTTGCAAGAATGGAAATGTGTATCTTTTTTAGAATTCAAAAGCCTTCAATGTCATTGGCTCAAAGTTTAAGATTATATTTTCGCTATTCACTAAGGTAAAAAATAGTTGATACTCATCTTTCTATCCATGTGCATCGGTTTTAATTTGTAGTTGATTAAATAATTAATGAACGTGTCAAATATGACATTGTAGTGTATCTTGAAAAAGTTCTTTGCTGTAAGTATTAGTGTAGATGATGTCAATTTTTAGGGCATGTTCTATTTGGAGAGTTTACATGGGCGGTAGTTACCGTGCCATGTAGGTGTATCTTTTGTAAATCATAGAATACAATTAGTTGATAATTATATTTACCCCTTAACATTTATTTATATTGATGATTTACATTCTACCATCTAAATTGTTGATGTCACCGCGCAACACACGGTTTTCACACTAGTATAAGAAAATCAATAATTAATGATCTGCAGTATATGCAATGTTTTGCTAATCTACTTGTAGATGATGAAAAAACTAAGATCTCTAGCAAACATAATAGAGCTTTTCCCTTTCCACTCGTAATACCCTTCTTACAAATAAAAATTAATAGAGATTAAGATTAAAAATTAAAAATATTTAAAATTTAATCTTCAAGCCCAATGCTAAAGAAGGAAAAAAATGCTAACAGACCGATGAACATCGATATCTTGAAAACTATATGGAAGATCACCAATATAAAAAAAATCAAAATCCATGTTTCCTGGACACTCTTCTAGCATCAATGCAGAAATATTCTAACATAACGTTTATCAAGTTCATGGATAAACAAACAAAAATATAATTACCTTTTTTTGTTCTACATATGCTTAAAAATATTACCTTATTATCTTCGACATATATATGCCACTTAATCCGCACAAAAAAAGATTCATATACCTGCATAATTCCAACTTTAATGTGAATATCTCCCATTGAAATTTCTTTTGGTTTCAAGAAGGGATGACACATTGTATAGAAATGAATCTAAAAAACGAAATTAGCAAAAACTCATACCATTATTTGTTTTCTTGAATGATGCATCAAATCAACAAAAATGCAAATCGCCTCTACAAAATTATAGCCACATATATAGGTAGAATTGAGAGATTAAGAGAGCGATTATTAGAGAGGTCTACCATGAGGAGAAGATGAAAATCATAACCAAATAAAGATGAATTATTGAGGGGTTAAAATAACAATTATTAGAGAGGAGATGAATAGGTTGGAGTAACATAAAATTACCAAGAAAACCTCACTCATAATAAAACTTATATTTTTCTTATAGGGACAAAAAAGTTTTTAACAAATTAAACAATTAAAAAAAATTGAAAAAATTTCTTACACCAATTCCTAAGCCATGAGCATGCCACATCATCACCTTTGGGTTTTGCTTTTATATAGATACTAGTGTGTGACATCGCGCGGTAATAGTATTTTTTTTAAGGAGTACTTGATTCCGTATTCTTTGATCAACCTATTTCTCTTCTATGTTTGGTATTTAAATATTTATTTCTTTGGTAAGAAAATTAAATGTTGCATTGAGAATTAAAAACATATAATAAAAGGAGCAAATGATGAGTTTGGGGGTTAAACAATTACACAACTAATCTTTTATTCTATTTTTGTATATCAAATATATTGATTGATCGTAATAAATATTCATTTATATATTGATGATATATAATTAAAAAGAAGATGAAATGTTTTGGAGTTAACGAAAAGATAAATAAAAGAAATAATAGTGTTGTACATAAATAAAAATATTGATTTATAATTATTGTTACTTTATTTTAACAAATAATATTATTTGTAATCAATGATTAAGTTATCGATATAAAAATAAATAAAAATACATGTTCAATTAATAATATCAAAGTTAATAAAAGTAAAAGTTATATTTCATTAGTTTTTACAAAAAAAAAAAAATTAGATTCATATAACTCTACTCTTAATTTATAATCATTCTTAACTTACCAATAATTTTTTGATTATGTTAAGAAAAGGAAAAAAAAATTAAATTTAAATGTATGTTTGAATATAATAATAATAATAAAGTAAATAAAAAATAAAACGAATATATTTGTTAATTGTTATCTAAAAATATAAATTAAATAATATAAATTTATATTTTAAATCTATTTTACCTCACCAATAATTTTTTGTTTATGTAAAAAATGAAAAAAAAATTAAAATATATGTTTTAATAATAATAAATTAGTAAATAAAATTAAAACTAATATATTAATTAATTGTTATTAAAAAATGTAAGATAAATAATGTTGTTATTTGTAGAAAAATGTATGTAAAAATTGTTATGTAAAAAAGAAATTGAAAACGTAGTAAAATAAAAATGTGATTTATTTAATTAAAAATAAATCAAAATTATAACGAAATAAATATACAGAAACGGAGGTTTCTTATTGATTTGATTGATCTTTCTTTATATATATTAATTAATATTAATATTCGACATCGAGCGTTGCGAGATTGTCAAAAATAATGTTGAAAATGCATAAGTTATTTTTATTTATTGTTTTTATAAATTTAGACCATGTTGCAAAACATTATACAATATCTTTAATGATGAAATTGAGTGTCGATGAACAATATTGTTCTCAATTTAGCATGTAAAGATTGATTATAAGCCTATTTAATTAATAGTATTATAAAGTATATTAGATGTGTAATGAAATTATTAATAACAACCATAGTTTAAACATCTATTATATAATACAAAATTTAATTAAAATAAATTAATACAAAAATGACATAGAATTGACGCCATACTTAAAAATCAAAACTAAAAATGTAGTTTGCTAGTAACAACGTCATATCATAATAAACAAAATCAACATGTTCACCGGAGGCTCTAGAACAGTCGGAATAGGAGAGCACTCATCTATTAGCAATGTGATGACTCTTTTGGAATAAAAAATAGAAATGAGAGTTAGATAATAATAAATCATGAAATTACAAAATAGATAAAACCAATTTTAAATTGAGATTGTAGTAATTGTAGACTGAATGACTTACATTTCATAATATATGCGTATGTTGTCCATGAAGCCTTCATGTTCTTCAATATGTTCAACAACCTTCACAACTTATTTAGACAATATCTCATTTGTTTTGTCTTTTGTTTGTGCACTTTCTACAAAAAAAAAAAAAACATATAAAATATATATAACACCATATAACTTAACAACATACATAAGTTCATACCTTAGATGATCAAATATAGTGAGAGAAAAGTTGTTTGACAAAAAACCAAACCATTAGATAGACAACTAAAAAATGAAGACCACAAGGTTAAATAAATAAGAGAAATGAAAAACTAATTAACATAAATAAGGGAAAATGAATAGTTATCTAACCTAAAGAAAGGAAATCGAATAGTTAAATAACATAAATTTCAATGTGTATGTATAAGTACAAAAATCCCAATAAATTTAATGAAAATATAACTTACATATGGGGATATGGATTCTAAATTCAATTCTCTTTTTATCTTTATATATACACATATATATATATATATATATATATTAAAATGAAATTAAAATTATGTGTTATATAATAATTCTATTTTTATATGATTGTCATAAGTTAATTCATATATATATATATATATATATATATATATGAAATTTGTTTTTTCCAATATGAATAAAATATTATATTAACAAATAAGAATTTTATTATTTAATATTTAAAAATATTCAAAAAGCATAAATAAATTACTTTACTAATGAATAAGAGTATTATTATTTAATATTTAGAAATATTAAAAAAAATTAAAGAGAAAATGAAAGGTTTGTTCATTTATTAATAATTTTTATTAAAAATTAATTCAAAAATATGAAAAAAAGATAAATAAGATTCTAGCCTCTAGAAGATGCCACTTTTCATTCACGAATAGACAATTTTTTAACTTATTTAACATTTTATAAAGTCTTTAACTTAATTATCTCTATAATGAATCATTTTGTAACAATGTGCCAAATCATTTGTTGTAGGTTTTCCCTTAATTAGTAGATGGAAAGATGAAAAGACTATAATGAATATGGCTAGGGAGTTATGTAGTTTGAAAGTTAAAACTAATTATATTGGAAGTGAAATTACTAAAGAAGCCTTCTTGTAATGAAATATATATTTTTCATTTAGGGGTAGAATAGTCATTAACTTATTTAATATTTAAAAAACTCAAAACAATGAGAAAATTTCTTTGGACAAATTCTCTTCTCACATTGTGCCACATCATCTTGGTGGGTTCTCCTTTTATATAGATATAGATAGATAGATATAGATTTTTTTCACTTTCTTGGTCAAATAAAATAAAAACTCGTTTTATTTTATTTCTCTTTTTCGCTTGCCCTTTTCTTTTTCTTTTTCTTTTTCATATTTATTTATTTACCCTATTTTGAGATGTCACATTAATAATCGGCAATAGTGGTAACTTTGTAGGCATTTTGTGGGCATTGCCTATAAAGATTCATTTTCGAGAGATTAGGATCTTTATAAACGTTTTTGTGACATAAAGTTTCTGACTATTTTGTTACTACAATTGTCTTAAGTGAAACTTACACCCATACCCATTTTAGTTAGGGGTGTGTAAAACTTGAAAAACCGACCTGGAAAAAAAACCTGAATTGCCCGACCCTAACTAACCGATCATACCCGAAGTTTGAAGTCCGAATTTAGGCTAGATATATCGGTTCGGGTAGGGCCTTAATATATGTCACCCGATCCGACCCGAAACCCGAAAACTATTTACTAAATATAAATACTATTTTTTAATTACTTTTTCTAAAACCTAATCGTATCTACTTCTTTTGCCTCTCGATCTCTCAAGTCTCACCTCCGGTTCCTCAATCCTCACGTCTGCTTTAATCTTTAGTGTTCAAGACTTCAAAGCCTTCAAGCATGATGCACGTTGCACAAAAAGTTTTGTTTGAGACTGAGTCATTGTAATTTTATAAACATATAATTATTAATAGTAAGATATGTTAGTCTTTTTTTCAAATTTTGTTAAATTAATAAAAGTGAAAAAAAATTAGATATTTCAACGTTTAGATTTTTTTTTTGGGCATAGTCACACAGAGCATGAGTTCTAGAAATCTGAAGGGAAAGTAAAAAATAAAAAATTGGATTTATTCGAAATTCGACCCGATCCAATCCGAAACCCGACTAAGCCCGACATCGAAAACCCGATCCCCCCGATTGCAATATTCGGTGCCTAAATAGCCTACCCAAAACTTGGCCGGGTTTTTCATTTTCCCACCCGACCCGACCCATGCTCACCCCTAATTGTAGTTACTTGTTTAGATTTCGTTGTAAAAAGCACCAAACTCGTTCAAAATATTTTTTCTTCTCTAACTGAAATTGGTGTATTCTCGACTTAGTAGTCGAAACTTTAAATTCCAATCCTTGTGGATACGATGTAACAACCCAACCACAGGATTACAAGATAACAATTTAAATCTTAACATTAACAATAATTCATGCCAAAACGGCCCCAAGCGTACATTAATATTCCATTGTTTGCAAAAGCAACCTATTCACAACTGAGATAATTAAAATAAAGGAACTATGATGACGGTCTTCTAACTGCTCCCACTACATCTTCTCCTTTCTTTTAACTGACCTTTCCAAAATTCGCCTGCCTGAAAAGATTTTTAGTTTGAAAGAGAGAGGGTTAGACCGAAGGTCTAGTGAGTCCCCTCTAACAGATGAGCAATAAAACCACTTTCCATAATTTAATCAACATTTAATAAATGCACATAGATGAAACACGCTACTGACCACACGACCGTCAAAGACGATGTGTCCAACTCGCGCTGCCTTGATTTTGGGACACACCCCCAATGACATAAACGGGCCACACTCCCCGGCACAAGTAGGCGGGCCACACTCCCCGACTTAGGTCACAATCTCATGCTACTGACCACACTACCGCCGAAGACGGTGTGTCTAACTCGCACTGCCTTAATATTGGGACACACCCCCAATGGCATAAACGGGTCACACTCCCCGGCACGAGTAGGCGGGCCACACTCCCCGACTTAGGTCACAATTTCAACATATAATGTATGCATACATTTAAACATCAACAATTTATATCACACTTAAAATCATTTAATAATAATCATGCCATCGCAAATAAATCAAAGTTTAAAAATTCAATTTCGCATGCTTTCGTTACCAAAAAGGTTTAGTTCAGAAAAACTCGTCTGGCGTCCTTAGCCCGAACCTCGCGTTTACCCTTATAGTCCTATCCGGAACCTATAAAGAAAACATTGACCGATGAACTCTCAATTCCATCTACTTTATAATAACCTTTACCCATAGTTCCCCACTTCACTTATTCTCTAAAAACTTAACCCCTTAGAATCAATTCTAACGAGATACCTTAAAGTAATTAATTCCAAAGGCTAATTAATTTGGATTTCAGAACTAGGCTTCGGCCCAACTAATTATGTTCTAATACCTAAATTAGAAATAATAGAGATAGAGAGCTGGGCTTCGGCCCATTTGAAGAAACCGGGGACCGGATCAGTGGTCGCCCGGGGCGTGTCCACGACCGGGGTTTCCCCCCCTTGAGGCCGACCGGGGTCTCCCCCCTTGAGGTCGACCGGGGTCTCCCCCCTTGACTCGACCGGGGCCTCCCCCCTTCGGTGACCGATGCCAAACATGTACCGGTGTCGACCGGTGTCCAAACAAATACCGGTGTCGACCAGTGCCCAACCCGAGGACTAGACCACCAGGTCGACCGGCGCCCAATCGAACGAACAAATCCCAGAAAACAATTAAACCAACACTGCAGATCCCATTTTAAATTCTTAAAACCAATGCAACTCAACCCAGAAGTCCATAATCAGAAGTAGAAACTTACTTTTAACAAAAATTTTCCATTAATCACCTAAGAATTCCATCACAACTTTTATAACATTTCAAACCCATAAACTCAACTTCCAGGAACAATTAAGAGATACTAAAAACCCAACCAAAAGCCTTTTTGAATTTAAACGCTAAACTCTTACACATAAGAAAAATAGGATTGGATTTTACCTTAGAAAATTGAAGAATACCAAGCCTTAGCTTCCTTTGCTCCCCTCTCGATCGAATCGCCTTCAACTTTCTTCCCTATTCCATACTTGTCAGCCGCCAACAACAACCCTGCTTCCTAGGGTTAATATCCCACTTTCTCCACTATCCACTCCAGACCCCTCCCTTATGGTCCCTTTTCACTTTCTTGCCCTACACTTTTATATTATTCATTTTAATCCCGGTTATTACATACGATCTCGATATTTTTACCACTTTATTACTTGAAAGCGATCATAGTGTCCGGTGTTTACTTGCACCGTCATTGTGGGAATATTATGACCACCTTGTGGACCTATATGTCATTGGCCAAGATCCAACATTCTGATAACTCCAAGCTTTGTTCATTGGATTACATCCTCTCACAAGACTACGGGTCTGTTTGTTAGCAACTTAATGAGCTTAATGAGACTCACAGTTTATTCAGTCAAATATATATGATTGTTTGGTAGTGGCTTAATGATATAGAAAGTGACTTATTCAGTAAGATTTTAAGGGGGAGCTTTATGCAGAAAGCCAAGTTTTTCCAAACCAGTCCCTCCCATTAAAAAACACATTCATTCCATCTATGAAAAAACTCTCTCAAATAAAAACCTTCTAAATCTATACAGACAGATTAATCCATACAGACAACTTTATCTATATAGAACTTAATGGAAAACCAAACAAACAGCCCCTACATAGAGTTGGGTAAACAATTTTCAGTGGCATCTCACAAACTAGTTTATTTCCCAATTTTGGGATAGACTTGGGATTTACATTGAATATATTGTCACGTCTGTCATAGAGTTCCTCGGTTTTGTAATTGTACATATTTTTCAACTGCATCAAATCAAGCCAATAGTGCATTTGTATGTAGTTGCTTAAGGCTTTCATCCGATTAACGTTATCCACTTCTCCATCACCCTTACTATCCCGTTTAAGCCTCGCAATCGCGAGGTCCTCCATAAAGTTTCAAAATATTTCACTTTCTTTTCATATTTATTTATTTACCCATTTGGGGTGTCACATCATCTCTTTTATCAAGGAACTTGACAAAATTCCTAGATCATAGATGAAAGAAATAAAGTAACTATGAATGTAACAAAAGGAATGTCTTTCACACTCAAGGCGCTTTTAAATTTATCACACAGAAAATCGCAGTCAAAACAATTATTACATAATTTTCGTATAACATTGAAGTTTATAATCAATTCATTGACATTGATTTTCGTCAAACTCGTAGGTTGTAGTTAAGGGTAATTGAGGATGAATAGAGTACCGCAATGGTGATACTTAAAAAGTGTGGTCGTGGTTGAGGGTAATTTTTGTGCTCGACGGTGTTAGATGGTTGATGAAGAGTTACAGGTTCACCCTCCCAAATCAAATAATCAATTAAAATATGTGTGAAAAACATGGATTTTTTTTAGATGTAGGGTTTTAATAACAATTTGTAACCGTTATACGCAGCAGAAATTAAAAAAAAATTGGTTACAACCTATAAAACTTTTCTAAACAATTAAAACCCAAACGGATCCAATGATGTATTTAATTAAAACTTAATACCACACCATAGGGTGTTTAGAGATGTACCTTTCAGATCTGTTGTGGTTGAACTAGTTGAGCACTTAGAAACCAATCTAGGTTTCCTCTAGCGGTATCCACACACGAACACGCGAAATTCCACCGGGTGCTAGCCCAATAACCCTAGATCTATATGTGTTTTACAGAAAAGAAAATGTTTCTTTTCTGTATTTCTCTGAAAGGCTAAATCTAATTTCAATCGTCTGTCAAATGGTTTAGCCTAACCCCTTATTTATATCAGAAGAATTATAGTTAGACTATAATTCAACTAATAATTAAATAAGGTTTAATTATTATCTGTAATACTCAAATCATATTCAAATATATATATATATATATATATAATTATCCTTTTAAACTTTAAAATATAATTATATAAGTATATATAATTATCCTTTTAAACTTTAAAATATAATTACAGATAATTCCCCGTAATTAACATAATTACGTTTTCACCCTATAATTATCATAATTACAGTTTAACACATATTTTCATTAAATCCGGGTTTCTACAAATGGAAACAAACGCATTCTTTGTGTGCGACCCTATAGGTTTACATACTCCTCAGCAGTATCTCTGTGTGACACGTGTCGTGGGCATATAATAACTTACATTCTCCCACTTGCACACGATACACAGTAACACAGACGATGGTAAGCGTCTAGCAACACGTCACCGCCCCCAAGGCTATGTAAATGTGCTTTTACCTTCGAGCAATTTGATTGATATAATCAATCATATAGTAGAACCATTCATTATCCTTTTGCTTCACGATATTTTATTTTGAACTTAATGCATAGATCTATCTCATCATTTATAGTTCAAAGATTGTGTTTCTCGATCCCAACATATTTGATTATACAAGTGTCATTAGTCTAACTAATCCACTTGTTCATGCATGTAAATCAGAATATGTAATCGAGGGGCCTAGAAATATCTCTCTCATCTTGAGAGGAGCAAATCCCATATTGCATGTACACGATTAACTACATAATTCATGTTATGCCTAATATATCCCTTATGATTACCCGGTCAAGGGTAACGTTAGACTATATCAAAGTATAACAATCCTTGTGTATTAGATCCCAATGCACATATCAGGTCTGAGGATAAATAGTGTTGTACTATTTCAAGACTCACCTTATGACGCCGATCTATGAGGTGATCTTGACCGTGGGTCTTGTCCAACGCCTTGTGCTCCGACAAGCGCATGTGACTCTGGTTGCACCTAGTGCTCTTCCAACTTGGACTATGACCAGACTTCACAATGATCTTGATTTATTACTAGTCCCCTAGTAATAAGTGATCAAGGACAATTTTAAATAATATGTTCATCATATTCATTTAAGGATACTTAAACATGCTAATAAAGAACACAAGAATGTTTAATGTATATACTCATACCCAGTATGCTATATCAGATAAAAACATAACTGTTTTAATGTTCCAAAAAGTTTAAAGTTTTACTAAAATTATTATTCAATAAAAAAAAACTTTAAGCCTATAACATGAACATCATGTTTGTTTTGAGACATAGGCTTGACAAGTAGATTTGTATGTAAGCTCTTATAGCTCATAGTACATCCGTTCAATACATATATCCCTATTACGATTTAAGTCATTAAGGTTGGTTTGGAAACTAGCATCTATGCATCCTCAAACACACAGATCTCTTTCCTAATCGTTGTATAGTAAGAACATATCTTTAGTTATCCTTAGATACCTCATAATGTTCTTCATTGTTATACTGTGAGCATCACTTGGTTTGACTAATATTTGCTCGTCATACACAGGGTATACGAGACATCCGGTCTTAGTACATTAACATGGCATACATGTTTGAACAGTTGGCTGAAAACACCGGGAACACCCTTTATACAGTTCATGTCCTCTTTAGTGCTAGGACTCTAAGTTATACTCAGATGTACACTATGTTCTATTGGCAAGTTTTCTTTCTTGGAACCCTTCATCTTGAAGTGTTTCAAGATCTTGTCAATGTATGTACTTTTGCTTAATCTAATTAAGCATTTTGATCTGTTACGAGAGAGATCTTTATACCAAGGACTTTGTCTCTTCTAGATCCTTCATCGCGAAGTACTATCTTAATCCATGATTTTACACCTTCAAGCATTGGGATGTCATATAGGATCTAGAATATTGTTATGCTCCCGCTGACCTTCTTGTATATAAGATTTCAATTACGAGATGATTGTTCTAGTCCATAAATGGACTTTTGCAACTTGCACTTTTAGGTTTGATGTTTTAAAGCCTTGTATACGTCCTCGCTCAATATTCCTTTTAAGGAATGTGGCTTTTGACATCAGTCTTCATGGCATCTTGCCATTTATCAGTAATTCGATCTTCGGATTATCTTGTATCTCGTTTTATTATCTTCAACAGTTTGTTGAAGCTCAATATCTTGTTGAATGTCAGTGTCAACCATCGTCCCATCTTTGTGGTTCTTGAATTTCTTCAAGATCTACTGTGTCCCCATTTGTGATTCTTGACAGAAAATCTTTTCTTAAGAACTCACCAGGGTGCGTTAACAAAACTTTTGTTCTCGCTAGTCCTGTAGAAACAATATCCAATTGGATATCACATAAAGATGTACCTTTTGGACCTTTGAATCATGCTTTCCAAAAGCTTTATGCTTAGCTTAAGCATTATAACCCCATATTCTTAAATATGATAACTTTGGGATCTTCCTAGTTCATTTAAGAGAGTGGGTTTTATTGGTCCTTGTTGGTTGCTAGATAAACTAATATTCGGGCAACTGTTTCTAGGGTATAATCCTAGAAACATTTAGGCAGAGTGGTGAGATTCATCATAGAGTGAACCATGTTCAACAGGGTTCTATTTCTCTTCTTGGATACACCGTTGTGATGCGGTGTCCCGTGAGGAGTCAACGGGGATACAATCCCAAAAATCTCTAGGATGATCAATCGGCTTAGATATTCATGACCTCGATCTAACCAAAGCATCTTTATCCTTTGCCAAATATACTCACTACTAAAACTCTTTGAAAAATTCAAAGCTTTTATATTTGTTCTATTAGGCAAACATACCTATGTATACTGAAGTTATCAGTAGGATGTAATGAAATAGTGATGACCGTATCTTGTGACATAACTATAAGTCTCACATACATCAGTATGGTTAACCCCTAATAGTTCTTGTGGCCCTTAAAGGTTTACCCTTTGAAGGCTCTTTTGTCATCTTGACTAACAAGATACACATGTATCATATGAATCATCATATGATTCCAACTCTCCGTCCGCCTGGAGTTTGGCTATGTGTTTCTTGTTTAAATGTCACAAATAGATCAGTTTTAAGCCCCGCTTAATTCGTTATAATGATTTATAATTACAACTATTAATTTCATAAAACATTTATTAAGATAAAACGAAAATTTATTTCTAAAACATAAATTTGGTTCGTTGTAATTGAGAAAATGAAACTAAATTCCTAGTAGCACTAGGTACATGATGACACTTGCTAAGTGTTAATGTAAGACCATCTGGAAAGTTCATATCATATGTCCCTGTGAGCAACAACTAGCTTAGCTTCATTTGGTCTGGTTTCATCTTCTCTTCACTTCTTATTTCCTGAAAAAGTAGTACTAATATGAGTATCATACTCAATATGTAACACTTAGTCAGAAGTGAATTAAATCAAATGGTAAACATACCTGAAGGCCCGGCTCTGGTAGCCTTTTGCTTTTTGATTTCTGCCAATCGGGCTGGACAAGTTCTCATTTGGTGCCCATGGTGAAAACAATTATACCATACTGCAACCTCAGGAATTTCTCCTTTGCCCTTATCTATGCTGGATCTTCCAACATGTGTTTTACCCTTGGTTAACTCCCCCTTTTTCTTGATTATCCCACTGTCAGGTTTGATCATCAAATCCTGTTTTGGTTTGATTGAACCCAACTTGGATTTCATATCCTTCTCAGTAGTTTTAAGTAAGCTGTAAAGCTCTGTGAGAGTTTTATTCAAACCTTTCATATTATAGCCCTTAATGAACTGTTTATATGTTTTGGTAGGAGAGTTGAGAACCATATCGATTTCCAACTCTTGACCCAGTGGGAAACTAAGACGAGTCAGTTGGTCAAAGTACCCTTTCATTTTCAAAATGTGGGTACTAACTGACGAACGCTCAGTCATTTTACAAGCACACAATGCTTTAATTGTATCAAATCTCTCCCGTTTTATTTGTAACTGAAACATAGACTTCAGTTAAGATATCATATCCCAAGCAGTCATGTTTTCATGATCCCGTAATAATTCGGGAGTCATGGTGGCTAACATTAGGCAGCCAACAATCAGAGAGTCATCTTGATACTTATCATAAGCAGTTATGACTTCAGTTGGAGCATTTCTGATAGGAGTATTTGGAGGGGGGTTTTCAAGAACGTAGAACTTCTTTTCATACCTAAGGACTGCCCATAAGGAGCGAAACCATTCGATGAAGTTCGTTCCGTCCAATTTTTCCTTATCCAGGATTGACCGTAGTGTAAATTGGGATAAATTGTTTGAGTTTGAATCTGCGGTAGACATCTACAAAAACATGATTTAATTTTAGTAACTTTAATATCTCAAATAAATGGATTAACCTTTCAAAATCATTTGATTTGAGCTAAGATCCATATTTCACCTACTTCCATAAATGGCCAAGCAACTGTCTGTGGAATTAGGCTATTTAGGTAGGCATCATCCAATTATGTTCAACATAACTCTTAGATATCGTGGGATCCTATTCAATATATCATATATTGAAATTGGCACGTTTAATCTCACTTCAACGCCTTGAAAATACTCATAAATGGCCAAGCAACTGTTTATGACATTCTCAAGTAAACAAACCATACTAAGGTATCGTGATCCCACCTAAATACTGGACCTAGGGTTTATTGGGATCGGTCGTCCAAAATACGACTATTTAAGTGAATGGCCAAGCAACTGTCCACTTAAATCTCAATATTTTGGCTCCTTGTCTAACACTACATTCAACCGGCATGATTGGCTGAGCACTGACCACCCCAGAATCCTGTATGCTTGACAAGTACCTTAAATGGGTGGCGTTAAATTTACATTTTGTAAAAGGTTTAATTTTAGAAAACATTCTAATTCCCTTTTTAAAACGTTTGACTTTATCTCTAAAATCTCGTTTTAAAAGTTTATGTTATTAAATCGGTTTAAATTTGATAAACATATCAAATATAGAATATCATATTTTATTTACCGATTTAAAATTATTTTGCGTTTGATTTTATTTTAAAACGTTTGCAATTATTATAACAATAATAAAGCAATAAATAAAAGCAAGCACAAAATAAACAATCACAACAATAATATATGGATTTGCCCCTAATGTGGTGTTGTGAGCCAACACAACAACCACGGTCAATTTTATGGACGTCTTCAAGCTCCCACTCGCCTCGCCATCTTGGTGAACTCCAGGGACTCCGTCTCGACCTCTTGGAACGTCGTCTTCAGATTTGAAAAATAGAAAATACAACATGTCTATTATATTTACATTTGTTCCTATCTAGGAAATTTAAAACCGAAAAATACATCCCATGCAATTATTACATTTTAATTTTCCATGAACAAAATAAACAACCAATACAAACCACGGGTCTTCACGAGGCAATCCATATACTATTTTATTTTAAACATAAAATAAAACATTCGGCCAAAATAACTAACATAATTAAAAGGCCGATTTATAGTTAACATAATTAAATGACCAATTTAATTGGAACAAATTATTATATGGCAAATTTAAATTTATTGACCTAATTTAATTGTTGGTTAACAAACCAAACCCAAAAGAGAGTTGACCCAATAAAACGGGCCTTGGGCCGTCCTACGATCAAGTCGTTTAGGACACAAGTCCAACAAGAAAGCTAGGGTGAAAAATATTTGGGCCTACTAGCCGGAGTCCAACACCCAAACTAAAGATTTGGCCCAAAACATTAGTCACGAAACCGTTGAATTTTGGGGACAAACTAATCGAAACAAAATCGACGATTTAAGTTGTGGATTAGGCCGATGAGCCATATGGTCCTAGACCGTGATCCTATCATGTGGCAACAACATTGATAGCTTGACCATGGATAACGCAATCAACTATCCATGGTGAGGGAAAGAAAGAAACTGACGATCAACAACCCTTTAGTTGTAGTTCAATGAACAATGGCAGCAGTCGATGACGGCAACTTTGGGCCAAAGCCCTAGTCCCACCACTGTTCCACTATTAGCACGAACCCAGACTATCAACAACAACGATTTGACCATAAACCGTTGTTTGGCTCGATGGCTAGCATTGGAATCTTGTAAACAAAAGGGAAAACCAAACTCCACCCGCTTGGAGTGGCGGTGTGGTGAACAAGAAAAAATACGGCAGCAGCCGTTGGACCCAACCAGAAAACGGCAACAGCCATTGAACCTAACCGTAAATCTTCCAGTTTGCAATAAAATCAACCACGGTGTTCAAAAAGTAGCCACTAGTTACTCAACAGTCGATGTTTATCGAGAAACCCACGACCATGGTCGTGGTTCATGGTGACGGTGGCATCAACCATAGTCGATCGTCGATGGCCTTAGATGAAAAATAAACGAGACAAGAATCAATCACGCGATGAGGCTCGTTCAGCCATGTAGGGTAATAACCCATCGACAAGGAACGACAACTGGCGGCACCAAGCCGCAGTCGGCCGCCGATGACCAACGAAGGGAATCGCACCTCGCAAGGAGGGCGAACGCCAGGGATTGGTGGCAACAGCCACGATCAACCTGCAACGTAGCTCAGGTGGTCAATGTGACGAAAACGACGACGGCCGGCAGCGACCGGCGAAAAAGAGGCAAAGACCGACGGTGCTCGTGGCTACAAAAGAGAACCGACAACTAAAAACGACGGCGATGAAACCTGTTCAGGTTGTCGCCTCTTTGTGATGGGAGGGAGATGTGCGATGAGAAAACCGGCCAGCGGCGGGCGGCGATGAAAAACACCGGCAGAAGCCAGCGGCGACTCAAACCCAAAAAAAAATGGAGGCCACATAAAGTTGTGATCTCTCAGATAGCAAATATTAGGGTTTGCAACCCTTTTAAAATTCCTATTAGACTTTTAGACCCAATTAAAACAAAATGGGTCCAATTAGATTTTTAGGTTAAATTTAAAATTTTAATTTGCCATCATAACAGTATTGTTCCTCTTTTGATTAAATGACATCAAAGTGGCTTTGATACCACTGTAGGGTTTTAATAACAATTTGAAACCGTTATACGCAGCGGAAATTAAAAAAAAAATGGTTACAACCTAGAAAACTTTTCTAAACAATTAAAACCCAAACGGATCCAATGATGTATTTAATTAAAACTTAATACCACACCATAAGGTGTTTAGAGATGTACCTTTCAGATCTGTTGTGGTTGAACTAGTTGAGCACTTAGAAACCAATCTAGGTTTCCTCTAGCGGTATCCACACACGAACACGCGAAATTCCACCGGGTGCTAGCCCAATAACCCTAGATCTATATGTGTTTTACAGAAAAGAAAAGGTTTCTTTTCTGTATTTCTCTGAAAGGCTAAATCTAATTTCAATCGTCTGTCAAATGGTTTAGCCTAACCCCTTATTTATATCAGAAGAATTATAGTTAGACTATAATTCAACTAATAATTAAATAAGGTTTAACTATTATCTGTAATATTCAAATCATATTCAAATATATATATATATATATATATAATTATCCTTTTAAACTTTAAAATATAATTATATAAGTATATATAATTATCCTTTTAAACTTTAAAATATAATTACAGATAATTCCCCGTAATTAACATAATTACGTTTTCACCCTGTAATTATCATAATTACAGTTTAACACATATTTTCATTAAATTCGGGTTTCTACAAATGGAAACAAACGCATTCTTTGTGTGCGACCCTATAGGTTTACATACTCCTCAGCAGTATCTCTGTGTGACACGTGTCGTGAGCATATAATAACTTACATTAGATAATCATGAAATGTTGGGAAAAATATTGTAACCGAAATAAGATGTAAATCAAATATTTATCTTCTTAATTGTCATTCAAAACACAAAACTACTAATTCATTCTTTATTATTAACTAGAAACGTACTCGCGCAATGCAGCGAGACACATCACGATTTTAATGTTTTCTTTAATTTTTTTTATCAATTTACAGTACGATTTTGGATGGTTTTTTATAAATTTGTTTAATTTAGGCTTAATAATATAATTTTTTTTTATATAAAAAAATTAAGCATTTTGTTAGAATTCAACGATTATCTTATATATTTTAAATTATTTGTATTTAAAATGAGATGTTATCCTGTTTTGATTATGTTTATCAGTTAGTTATGAATTCAAACATATAGTTTTAAAATTTGTATCCATGCATCATGACTTGCAATCTTGAATTTTAAGTAATGTGTATCAATAAACAGTACTTAATGCATAAAAGTTTGTTTTTAAGAGTTATTCGATTGTTTAATAATAATGTAATTTATTTTAGGTTTAATAATATAATTTTTTTTATAAAATAAACATTAAATATTCTGTTAGATTTTCTTAATTATATTTTAGATTCTTTATATTTACTAGAAGCGTACTCGCGCAATGCAGCGAGATACATCACGATTTTAATGTTTCATTTTTTTTTTGTTTTTTTTTTGTTGATTTACAGTACGATTTTGGATGATTTTGAGAAAGTGATAATGTTTTTTTTATAAATTTGTTTAATTTAGGCTTAATAATATAATGTTTTTTATATAAAAAAAATTAAGTATTTTGTTAGAATTCAATGATTATCTTATATATTTTAATGATATCTAGAAAAAATAACCAATTACATATATAATAATATAATTAAAACAAATTTATAGTAATATAATATATTAATTAATAGTGATACATGGAAAGGTCTGCATAAAAGGAAGGTACTGTACATACCAAATTGATGCGTGTTTGAAGTCTGCAGTAGTAATATGTATCATGTGCTTTGAAACTCATAAATTAAGAGATTTTTAAAATCTTACATAAAATTATGGTACCTTGTGCCTAATAATTTGTATTTAAGAGTTTTTTATCCGTGTTTTATAATATAGTATAGATATTTAAATTTTGATTTTTATCTTGTATTTAGTTATGCGGTGAGTGATTTAGGGGAGTTAAAGTGGTTAGAGATGATGATTGAAAGTTAATAAATAACATTAAATGTAGTACATAAAGCTTTAATGGTTGTTTTTAAGAGATTTAAGTAATTAGCATTAAATAGCGGTATATTAAGTTTTAACAATTGTTTTTAAGAGTTTTTTTTTTATAAATGTTTTATAATATAGTATAGATAACATAAATGTATTTAATTACCTAAAATGATTGGTTAAAATAAGATCTCACGGTTTTCACAAAAAATGGAGTTCTCATTTGATCATATCAAAATGAAATTCTATTAATTAACATATTTTATTATTTATTTATTTTTTGTTATTTGGTTTGTATTGGATAACATATTATAATATTAAAGACTTGTTTAAATATATTATAAATAGTTATAATTAACTAATTTTTTAACATGTTTTCATTAGTTATTTTTTATTTCTCAAATACTTTATCAACTAATTTTTATCAAACATAATTAATTCATCTGCTAGCTTTTTACAAATAACTATTTTGTCAACTATAAGCTATCTTATCACCATCAACTAATTTATCAAACAATGAAGGATCGATCACGTGAGAAATTGAGTTAACGTAAGAAGGGTGAGAAGTGGGTGTGAACCCTTGATCACTTTTAATCTCAAGTTCACCTATGAATCACATTTGATATGTGGATTGGGCTAGTGCATCTTTATTTCGGTGTATCTCATCTTAATGTGCATCCAACAATTAATAACTACTTCTCACATTAACTCAACTTCTCATCAAAACCAAACCTTTAGTCAAACGTAGCCTAAGGGGTTGTTTGTTTTTTGAAAAATACCTCTTAATGGCTCTTAAGTCTGAATCGTTCAGACCTTTTGACATTTAGACTAGGGGTGTTCATCTAAACCGCCAAACCGCACAAACCGCCCACACTGCACTGCACCGCAAAGCGCGGTTTAGAACGTCCGCGGTGCAGTTTGCAATTTGCATTTTTACCAACTGATTTTAAAAATTTTCTAAATACATCGATAAATGATACATCTTCAATCACAAATTTATTATTTAACCTCAATACACACATTTAATCTCTACTTGCTGTCTAAACAAGGACGGGTGCTACTAAAACACAATAATAGCCACTATCTCCAAATTGCGGAAGACTTCACAAACTACTTACACTTGTAAAAAGCTAAGGCTCAACTCTTCATAGCTGCTAGGACCAAACCCCCAACTGGAACCTGATGCACATGCCGACAAATAAAAAGGTTAGGCTTAACGCCTAATGAGTTCAACAGGTTTCCAACATATAAAAATTAATCATTTAAAAGAAAGAATGCGGTTAAATTCATAATCTTTCAATTTGATATGGCTTACATATGAAAACGACTCATTTTCCAATAGAATGCAATTTATGCAAATAACACCAATTTAAACGTTCTCCAATCCAAACTACTTCAAGGACGAAGATACCAAAATAAACCGCTCATTCATAAATTTGGTTTAACACAAAACCCACTCAGAACGTGGATAGAAATTGAACTCTCCATTTATGAAAATACAGTTAAAACTTTATATCCCAAAACACCCAAAACATGGGTAAGGCATAATACTCAACCCATAAACCAAGGATAAAACCCAATTATACAAACGCCACCGAAAACTTGGATAATAAAACTCAATACCCAAAAACAACACCTTTCGGTGACGGGGGATACCCGAATTCCATCGAAAGTGATGGGCACACAAAGTTAAGCCACTTATCAATGTTATATGAGCATCACTTAGGGATAAAACACTCGTTAACATCAACCCAAAGTACACCGTACCCACTGTGCAACCCGACTCCATGTAAAGACAACCACATATAGTCCAAATTATCCAATACAAATAAACCTTAATGCATTATGCCAAATTCCATACGAGAACATACATTGTATAAAGTCTTTTTGTATAAATAGGGCAAAACCATATTCAGTTTGCAAGAAAATCTATTTTAATATATTACACATCAAAAAGGGTGTGAAGAGAACTCACATGATTGAGTGAAACTTCACCACACGAACTCTACTCATTTTCGCCCAACACGAGCTCCTACATAGGATTGAACGCTGGTAAGAAACCGACCTGTATCTAATTAATGTTGTTAAATGAAAATGAAAAGTTATGGATCACCAATGTAGATAATTTGTTTTAAGGGCTCAAATCCAAAATTTGAGCAAACCACATCGACCATAAATATATACATATATAATATAGCTAACAAAACGTTTATTGTTAAAAAAATGTAAATCCTATAATAATCAAGCGGTTTTAGTTTTTACAAGCTGAACTGTGTGTACTTTTAATATTTCCCGAAAACTAATTGGTTATAAAATAATTTATTCCCATCATGTAAATAAATAAAAAAGTAAATTACATATTTGGTCCTTGTGGTTTATTGGTTTTAACACTTTGGATTCCTAAAATGAAATATCTATGGATTGCATTCTCATGGTTTGCATTTTATAACGCCTTGGGTCCCTACTTTTAACTCCGTTAAAAAACTTCTGTTAAATAGGTTATTTACAGGGGTATTTTAGCCAATGTACTCTTTTTCTTATTTTTTTATTTTTTTATTAAAAACCGTAGGGTTTTTTCATATTCTACAATTCATCTTCTCCACCACCGATTAAATCATCTTCCCCGACGTGACTCCCTCTCTCCGACTACTTCATCTATGGGTTTTATATTCTATGTAACGCCCGTAATTTCAGTACCTCCTTTGCTTGTACCCCTTTTTGCTTACCTGTAATCATAACCTCAGTTAGGATTGGTTTAAGGAAATGGGCTTTCGTATTGGAAATGCTTCGGGTTAAAAGTTCGAATTTTGGACGCCGTATACCCCTGGGCGACTGTGCCCGCGATTGTGACAGAGGTCACTCTCGTGGGGCACAATCGCGGCCCCTGTACCGAGAGTTCTGAGAGTCGTGCGACAATGCCCGCGATTGTGACAGGATGTCACTATCGTGGGGCAATGTCGCGAGCCTTGTACCGCTGGTGGATTGATCCCAACGATAATGCCACGCGACTGTGCCATGGGCATAGTCGCCGGGCACAGTCGCGGTCATCCCCAGACTTGTTTAAATCCCGAATTTTCAACCCTCTTCCATTTACTCTTCACCCATTCCTTCCCCTTCTCTCTCAAGCAAACCCTTAGATCCAATTAGGGTTTTCTTGCTTTTGAAACCTCAAAACCTTGAATTTGAAGGAGGATCTTCCTCACCAAGCTAGGATTTGGATACGAAGGTTTGAAGCTCACCATCTCATCCTCATCTTCTAGAGTTTCATCAAAACCTTCCCCAAACCCTTTTCACCTTTTTTGAAGACTTGAAGGTTGAGGTTTATATTTGGGGCCCTAGAAGCTTATTGTTGGTAGATTCAAGTTGGGAGCAAGGTAACATTCTTTTTCTTCATCTTTGAGAAATTAGGGTTTTGGTTTATGTGGAGATCTCCATGTAAAATGTTCGGGGAACTATTCTAAAGGGTTAGAGTTAAATATTGATGGTTGAAATTTATGGATCTAGGTTTTGGAGATTTTGGCTGGAGGATTCAAGTTTCGTCAAGGAAGCTCAAAGTGGGGTAAAATCTAGATTTAGCCTAAATCTAGAAAGGTGAGTTCAAGTTGATTTGTGAAAACGTTGTACATGCCAAAATGTTTATTTTAAAGCATCTATGTGTTTTACATGAAATTATCAACTGTTGAGTTGTTTGGTAACTTTCGATTATTTGAAGTGTTTAGCTTATTAAACCTTGTAAAACACCACATTTGGGATAATTTGATAAATGTGTCACAAAGGAATGTGACTTGGTGATTTATTGCATAAATGGGTATTTGGTCAAAAATGCACTTTTAAGTGTTTGTCGGGTTTTATGCATCATCTATGAAATGAGATACTTTGAGAAGTACGAAGGTGTGAGTCCTTTGGTTTTGGGTCGATCCCGACCTTGGGAACGCTTTAGAAAATGATAATCCTTTTTTGGGTTTTGGGCCGAAGACCAATTGTGACTTGAGAAACAAAGTTTTGGGAAAGATGTATTTTGGTTTATGTAACCACTTTGGCTCTCGTATTTTAGCCGACCGTACATTATGCCTTTTGGGGCTTGGTTTGCACTCAAATGAGTCTTTGGAACAATTGTTCAGTTTTGGTAGCCTGTTAAGGAGCCTTGTCGTATGGTGTACCTAGTTGCATCTCATTTGTGAGTTACGTGTATTGGATGCGTTAGTTCATCTGTTGGAGTCATGTAACGTGTTAGGTTGTAATGCAATAGATCCATGGGCATAGAGGTTGATTTTTATCGTGTAAATGGGATAAGATTCCTGTGTTTTAATCTGGAAATGGGTGTTGATGATACGATGTAAGTCCTACATAATCAAGTGTGTCAAGGATGGAGAGATCCCAAGGTAAAGATCTGGATATGATTGAACTTGGTGATTCTTTGGAACTAAAGACTTGGATAGAGTTGATGTTCAAATGACTAAAGACCCAGAGAGGGTTGATGTCTATTATGACTAAAGACCTAGAGAGGGTTGATGTCTATCATGACTAAAGACCTGGATAATGTTGATGTCTACCGTGACTAAAGACCTGGATAGGGTTGATGTCTACCGTGACTACTTTAAATTTTCGAGGACATGCAAAAAGCGATAATAGATCTCGTCGTTAAAAAACGTTAATAATATCTATAATATATATAGATATTTATCATTGATTAGTAGGAGGCGAACTTTATGTTAAATAAGAGAACAACAGAAGTATACGCTTTAGGTCAACATATATCTATGTCTGCTCACAAAGCGCGAAGAGTAATTGATCAAATTCGTGGACGTTCCTACGAAGAAACACTTATTATATTAGAACTCATGCCTTATCGAGCATGTTATCCCATTTTTATATTAGTTTATTCTGCGCCAGCAAATGCTAGTTTCAATATGGGTTCGAATGAAACAAATTTAGTCATTAGTAAAGTCGAAGTCAATGAGGGTACTACCGTTAAGAGATTAAAACCTCGAGCTCGAGGGCGTAGTTTTCCGATACAAAAACCTACCTGCCATATTGTTAGGTCTATTTTGTTAGTTAAATAGAAGTTCAGGGTATAAATTGTCAAGTATTCAAAGTTGTAAGCTTGTTGGGCCTAAAAGCCCATAAGCCCATCAGGCCTGCGTGCCTAAGTATTTAAAGTTGTTTTCTATTTCATTTGTAAGGTTAGAAGTTCATAATTTCATTATTCAGTTTTCTAGTCATTAGGTTTACAAACCCTTATCAGAAATTCTCTCTGTAAACCTAAACCCTTTGAAGTAATATCAATCATATGACTAGTTGTTGTGGCCTATAATTTGTTCATCTTTGATTGCTGATTATTCTGTTTTGCACTGCACTGGGATCTACACATATAACTATTGTAATGAAAGATATATCCTTAGATGAATATATAGATACCGACTCTATTAGATGGTCACAAAAACCAAAATGCAAAAAAAAACATACAACTATGTCGTATTATGATATGTATAGTAATGGGGGAACATGGGACAAAAAATAAATCCAATGGGTTTCAGACTTGGTACAACCCAAGGTCATCATTCCCTTTGGTTTGCACAACCTAAAAATTATTCTGAAGGTCTGCAAGAAGATCAAAAAATAAGAAATTATATCAAGAATTATGTACAAAAAAATATGAAAACATCTTCTGGCGTCGAGGGAATTGCACATATAGAGATTCAAAAAATAATCGACCTGATCCAAATCATAATCTATATGGGATTTCCAAAAATATTAATTGAAAGCCGACCCTGAGGAATCGAAGAATTACAGATGAATTTACAAAAAGAATTTAATTCTGTAAATAGAAAACTTAACATTGCTATCACACGAATTGAAAAGCCTTATGGAAACCCTAATATTCTTGCAGAATTTATAGCCGGCCAATTAAAGAATCGAGTTTCTTTTCGCAAAGCAATGAAAAAGGCTATAGAATTAACTGAACAAGCGGATACAAAAGGAATTCAAGTGCAAATTGCAAGACGTATTGACGGAAAAGAAATTGTGCGTGTTGAATGGATCAGAGAGGGTAGGGTTCCACTACAAACCATTCGAGCTAAAATTGACTATTGTTCCTATACAGTTCGAACGATCTATGGGGTATTAGGCATCAAAATTTGGATATTTATAGACGGGGAATAATAAACCTTTATTTGCCTTTCCATTCTATCCAGCGATGGAACAAAAAATGATAAATTTGTTTCTTCTTTTTCTTTTCTGTTCAATAAAAAAAATGAAAAATTATAATTCTATAGGGTTGAATAAAAATTCAATTAATCTTTTGATAAAATTGCTATGCTTAGTGTGTGACTCGTTGGTTTTTTGAGGGTTAGTATAAAAAACCAACCCCATAGTATAAACAAATAACTATAGAAGTAATAACCAACTCATCACTTCGTATTATCTGGATCCAAAGAACCAGTCAAGATATGATATATTGTTCATATTGTTGTAGCAACTGAAATCTTTTTTTATTAAAAAAATCTGCTTCTAAGTTGTCAATCGAAATAAAAAAATAAAGGGTATGGATAAATGGAAGGATGAGAGAAAGAAAGAAAAAAGATATTGATGATATATAATTCCAATATGTAAGGTCTATGAGTCATCTCAGAAAAAAGTTGTGTAATAAAGCATCAATACGGATTCATCATTAAATGGATCTACTCATCGAACAAAAAATAAAGAGCTTCGAGCCAATAAAGACTAAGAATATTGACTCAAGAACTAATACCTCCATTGTAGAATTGAGACCTAACCATAAAGTAAGAAGCGATGGGAACGATGGAACCTGTGAATTCAAAAGATTCTAGTGAAAATGAATTCGAATGATTCATTGATCGGGATGGCGGAACCGACCAGAGACCAATTTATCTATTCGGAAAAGTTATGAACTAATGATAGAACTGAAATATAAATTGAAAGAGTAAATATTCGCCCGCGAAAACTTTATTTTATTGATTTTCTTGGATTGCTAAATTTGGGTGAATCCAATACGATAAAGAGTAAAACAAAAGAAAGATTCGTTTAAACATTCTAAAAACCATATATATAAATATAAGAAAAAAATAGTTATTTAATATATTTAGTTATCTATACAAAAAAGATATACAAATTAATAATAGATTTGATCTAGATTAAATGAAATCCATGATTCAGTATATTATTTATTAAATACATGTATATCTTAATTCAAATTATATTATATCTGAATTCAAAATCTTTAATTTGAATTCATTTTATTCGCGAGGAGTTGGATGAGAAGAAACTCTCACGTCCGGTTCTGTAGTAGTGATGGAATTCAAAACAAACCATCAACTATAACCCCAAAAGAACCAGATTCCGTAAACAACATAGAGGAAGAATGAAGGGAATATCTTATCGAGGTAATCATATTTGTTTTGGTAAATACGCTCTTCAGGCACTTGAACCCGCTTGGATCACATCTAGACAAATAGAAGCAGGTCGACGAGCAATGACACGAAATGCACGTCGTGGTGGAAAAATATGGGTCCGTATATTTCCAGATAAACCAGTTACAGTAAGACCCGCAGAAACACGTATGGGTTCAGGTAAAGGCTCTCCCGAATATTGGGTAGCTGTTGTTAAACCAGGTCGAATCCTTTATGAAATGGGTGGAGTAACAGAAAATATAGCTAGAAGGGCTATTTCAATAGCAGCGTCCAAAATGCCTATACGAGCTCAATTCATCATTTCAGGATAAAAAAGAAATAGGCCTTGGGTAAAAAAAAAATAACGGGTGCAGATTTCTTTTTTTGGACAAACAATATTTCTTTTTTTCTTCGACCTTTGTATTGTAAAAAACAGATAAAAAAATGATATGATTCAACCTCAGACCCATTTGAATGTAGCAGATAACAGCGGGGCTCGAGAATTGATGTGTATTCGAATCATAGGAGCTAGCAATCGTCGATATGCTCATATTGGTGACGTTATTGTTGCTGTGATCAAAGACGCAGTCCCAAACATGCCTCTAGAAAGATCAGAAGTGGTCAGAGCTGTAATTGTCCGTACTTGTAAAGAACTTAAACGTGACAACGGTATGATAATACGATATGATGACAATGCTGCAGTTGTGATTGATCAAGAAGGAAATCCAAAAGGAACTTGAGTTTTTGGTGCGATTGCCCGAGAATTGAGAAAGACCTGGATAGGTTTGATGTCTACCGTGACTAAAGACCTAGATAGGGTTGATGTCAATGGTTGTTTATCCTTGAAGATACACTTATAACATACATTTGTGGCTTAACTTTGTGTACCTGCCACATTCAATGGAATCGGGTCTTCCCCGTCACCGAAAGGTGTTGTTTTGGGTACTGAGTCTTGTGTCCATGTTTTCGGTGACATATTGCATATGAGATTTATTAACCATGATTTATGGGTTGAGTGTTATGCCCCACCCGTGCTTTGGGTGTTTTGGGATGTGAAGTGTTATTCACGGTATCGCAATTGGGAGTCGATTTATATTCACGTTTTGAGTGAGTTTTGGATCACATCGTTTTATAAAGAATGGTTGTTTTGGAACGTTGTCTTTAATGGTGTAAACTGTGGAAAACGGGTCGTCTCTATTTCTAAAGTAAATTAGTTTGAAAGATCTTGATTTGAACTGATTTCCTTTCTTTTAAAGATATACCTATTCATGTTAAAACTCTTGAACTCACTAGGCGTTAGCCTAACCTTTTATTTGTCGGCATGTGCATCAGGTTTCAGTTGGGGTTGGTCCTAGCGGTGCTATGAAGAGATGAGCACTAGCTTGCGTGAGAGTGAGTAGCTTGGCGAAGTCTTCCGCAGTTTGGAGATAGCGACACTTATTGGGTTTTAGTAACACATGTCCTTATTATAGACTGTAGGTATAGAATGAATGTATGTATGGAGGTTAAATCTTAAATTATGGTTGTAGATGAATCATTTATTGATGTATTTAGAAAATTTTTAATTAGTTGTTATTTCCATAATTCAGGGTGTTACAATGGTACTCCATCAACATATGCCACAATGTCGGACAGACAAGCAACCCATTAATTCGAACCCAACCAGACGTAGATAATCATACAATACCTTATCCCGCAGGTTTTACCGAAGCATAAAGATCATCTCTTAATTAAATGGGGAACAAAATCTAATATCTCCACTATTCAAGCGTGACCATATTCGGAAACTGAAACTCAATTCAAGATTGACCACAAGTCGGATCATCCGACGCTTCAAATCCCAAGGACTCCTCTAGTCCCTTAATTGCTACTCCTTACACGGTGGGGGGTTTAAATCTATAGCCTAATGAGTTCAAGGTTTTTCAACCATTATGCCAATTTGAAATTTATACAATTCTCAAATACATAAGTTTTATAACGATTAACCGTACAGTGAAAATACACTATCATTCATCCGACAGGTTTCAAAATTGGTTACCAACACTACGCATATAAAATTAATTCCAAACTCATTTGATCAATATTTACGTAAATAGAACGGTAATAAAAGGTGTGTAACAAAGTTTACACTATTAACATGAAAATAAAATCCTGCACCCCAACACATGCGATAAATGTTTGTACAACCCCAAAAGAGAACTTCACGATTTTAACTTTAAAATTTTCCTCTTTAACCCAAAAAATGTTGCGGCATAAAATTTTCAACAAGTCCCATATGCATCAGTTTATTTCCCCAAAACTCAGTAAAGTGATAGGGACGTACATAAATATCAAATCAAATTTAAACTTTGAGCTGCACAAATAAGGCACACTTGACCAAGATAGTAATTATAATGACTTGAAAACTGATGCTCGTTTAACGCATTGCGGAAAATTTCTAACAGTAAAATCAATAACTGAAACAACATAAATCCCTTACATGCTTACTCAAACCAACCGTATAATTTAATCCAATGTCAATAGTATACAATGATTGACATTTGTATAAAGCCCGAAGATAATTCACATAATAATGAAACTTCCCCAAAACAACATGAGGGACGACATCTATTAACAAAACTCATCAATTAACGGACCCAAGATGCATATGTACACGTACCCAGAATTTGCTTACGCGACGCAAAATGTCGTACAATAAGACACCATAAAACCAACTGAATTTTCATAAAACTCATTAACGCTAAAATCAAGCGGTGTCAAAACTTTCACTTCCCAACATAAAAGCATAAAACGTCAACACGTCAAAAAAATGTCAAAATTCTAAAACCACCTCGTACGATGAAGTGACCCCTTTCAACAAAACTTTCCCGCAAAACGTCGCAAAACAATATTCCATAAAATTCAACGCGACTCGTACAGACCCAAAATTCCCAAGGAAGTTCAGACTCAAAAACATGGGAACAACTCTTCCTTTAAAACCTTAACATACGTGGAGGAGATCCAATGTCAAGGTTAAAAATTTTACAGTTACTTGCCCAATGCCCCATATGCCATTAAAACACGGATCTTAAGATGTCCAAAGATAACGTTAAACACAAAACAGGGACGGAGAGATTTTTCAATATAAATTGCAACCACGTGCAATCAAAACAATTTCATGCAAGATTAAGCTCACGGTTCAAAATCTGATGAGTGTTAAATGCTTTACCAAGACTTCGCAACATAACTCACTTTATACTTTGAAAACGTGAGAAACAATTTATGCAAACTTATTTAGAAATAAATTTTGTGCATGAGTTTGGTCGGCACTCAACATATTAGGACCACGCTTCTCAATTCATACTATTATCATCCGGATGCTTAACATCTTAAGACAATACTCGAATATTTCATCGGTTCACCTTATGATTTCTCCTCGACTAACATCAATTCCATAAGTCTAAGGTTCTACTCCAACCAATTGTCTTGGCCCACAATGGTCAACTTCCTACATTCATCATGTCTTAACCGTCACTCCAAAGTGACATTGCTATAAACGTCAACCCTCCTTAGATCACTCGCTTAGAAACTTTCTCACTACCCCAACGGTAATCATACCCAGGTAGTTCAACTACACACATGTAGCATGTAGGTTCACCATAAAACTGGCCAGGTGCCATTATGAACATACCGTACAAGTTCATCCTTGCGACCCTCGACAAGTTTCCTTTTTCTAGCGACTCGATCAACTCCAAAATATCTTATCTTAAGGTTCTTAATATACAACTTCACTTACAATCACTTGTAAAAATGTTAGTTTGAGTCTAGGCATCCAAAAATCAATACCTAATTCTCTCAAACTTAAGCTCTGATACCAACTTGTAACACCCTCAAATCTGGAAATAGCAACTGATTTTAAAAATTTTCTAAATACATCAATAAATGATACATCTCCAATCACAAATTTATTATTTAACCTCAATACACACATTTAATCTCTACTTGCTGTCTAAACAAGGACGAGTGCTACTAAAACACAATAATAGCCACTATCTCCAAATTGCGGAAGACTTCACCAAATACTTACACTTGTAATGTAACACCCGTAAATTTGGAGTTTTCCCTAGGTGTTATTTCGGGAGTCGGTTGACTCGTGAGACGTAAAGGTATCGATATTCAGGCAAGCTTTACTTTGGAATCATCGGGAATCAAATCTGGTACGAATGACGCGAGAAAACCGAAGTTTTGGGCTACCGCGACTTGGCACGCGACTTTGGCTCGCGGCACAAGTCGCGTAACTCACTGGATGTGAGTATTCGGGGAAACGGGTGGATTATGCCGCTACTTAAGGTCACGGCATAACCCACGGAAGTACACTGTCGAGATTAAAACCGATTTTCAGCCATTTGCCTCATCACTCTCAAATCAAAACCCTAAATCTTCTTCCCTCTTCTCTCCCAAACCTCAAATGTCGAACCTCTACCTATTTGGAGGGTTTTCTTCCTCAACCCTCATACTTCATTATCACCTAGCTAGTTGAGATCTTGAACCACAAAACCTCCATCTTCATCTTCTTCACCAAAGTTTTCTAGGGTTTCATCGATCTTTTGTTCTCCCTTTCGTAGATTTGAGGTTTGCAACCATTTTGGTGAACTAGAGGTGTGTTGGTTGGTGGATTCAAGCTTGGGTTAAGGTAATCTTCTATTCTCTTCATTTATGGAAGTTAGGGTTACGGTATCAGTTGAGGTATTCATGTATAAGGTTGGGAAACGATTCTTTGTGGTTGATTATGTATATTTATGGTTGGAACCTTGTGGATCTAGGTTTTGGAAGATTTGATTTGAAGAATCAAGTTTTTCAAAGAAAGCTCTAAGTGGGTAAAACCTAGATTTAGCCTAAATCTAGCAAGGTGAGTTCAAGTTGATTTGTGAAAACGGTGTACGTGCCAAAATGTTTATTTTAAAGTATTTATGTGTTTAACATGAAATTATCATTTGAGAAGTTACTTGATGAGTTTTGGTTAAATGAGAAGTTTAGTTTTATAAACCTTGTAAAACACCCATATTGGGGATATTTAGGCATTTTGATAAATGAGTCATAAATGGGTGTGTTTGGTAATTTATTTCATACGTGATATTATTTGGTTAAAAGGCGTTTTGGTGGGTGTTTGAGTAAAAGGTTTAATTTTGTGTTATGAGGTGTTTTGAAAGGATAAAGAGTATAAACCTATTTGGAAAACCTTTTGTTCTGACTTAAACTGTGTTGGAGTCCATTCAAGTGTTTTGGAGTATGTGATTTCATAGTATGAGTCGAGTATGTTTATGATTCGAAAAGCGTCAATCATTGGTCAAAAAGAGGTTTTGAGTATTTTGGCTTGATGTCGTTTAAAGGAGTCTTGAGGACACTTGTCCGGTTTATATGGCTCATTGTAGGTCCTAGTTATGACGTACGTACAAATGCGCCGCGTTGCGTATTGAGGTTAATTTCGGGTTCGAGTGCTTTGGTCATTCATGTTTAGTCCGGTAAGGTTAGACTGTGTTGCATTGGATCCATAGGCACGTGAGTCAGTCTGTTTTGATGGTCAATTGAGTGGCATGGGGTTGGACTCCGGGGCTCATGTTTTATGACCGGAAACTTTACAAGCGATCGCTAGGAGGGTTGAGTCTGTTAGTGCTGTCGGGACGGTAGGCACTAGGACCTACGCCACTTGAAATGCCTGGGACAGGTAACCTTTAAGTGTGCCGAGCCTTTGAGGTGGAGTTCTTCGGAACGTCCATCAAGCGTCAACTGACTTGAGGTGACGCTTGTAAAGAAGTCGTAGGGACACCTGGCTGTGATGTCGTGAGGTGTCATGCTATTAATGTTGTATGGGTGGTATACTTTTGTGTTTCCTCCACTCTCAATCCCCCGTTGTCGGCTATCAGTAATTTAAATAAAGATGTTTTACTGTAGAGTCATTTGTTCTATGGTCGACAATGAATGAGGACCTTAATATTGGACCTTCCTCCTCGTATATTAAGGTTTGAATGAAATATGTCATCCCCGTGTTTTGGTATTTAGATTCCTTTTGATGTGGTCGCGTGAGTTTTGGGCCTAGTGTCGGTGTTTTCGGACGTACGGTATATATGGTTTTGAAGTTGATTTTTGGGTGTTTTGGAATATAACGTTGTATCCACGTTTCTTAAATGGGAGTCGGTTCATATGTATGTTTCGAGTTAATTTAAATTGCAATCAATTTATAAAGCATGTTTGAAATAAGGTGTCTATCTTTGAAAGCGCATGACATTGAAACGAGTTGTTTCTATTTTTTTTCAGTGCATCAATTGAAAGATCATGTTTTAAGAGTAGTTTGTCTTTTAAAAGTATTTACTCATGTTAAAACTCTTGAGCTCACTAGGCGTTAAGCCTAACCTTTTTATTTGGTGGCATGTGCATCAGGTTCCAGGTGGGGGTTGGTTCTAGCAATTCTATGAAGAGATGTGCTTAGTCTTTCGTGAATGTAAGTATTTGGTGAAGTCTTTCGCAGTTTGAAGATAGTGACTTCTATTGGGTTTTAGTAGCACCCGTCCGTATTATAGACCTTATGTATATATAATGAATGTGTGTATTGAGGTTAAATCTTAGATTGTGATTGCAGATGAATCAATTACTGATGTATTTAGAAAATTTTAAATAAGTTGCTATTTCCAGTTTGAGGGTGTTACATGTAAAAAGCTAAGGCTCAACTCTTCCTAGCTTCTAGGACCAAACCCCCAACTGGAACCTGATGCACATGCCGACAAATAAAAAAGTTAGGTTTAACGTCTAGTGAGCTCAAGAGTTTCCAACATATAAAAATTAATCATTTAAAAGAAAGAATGCGGTTAAATTCATAAACTTTCAATTTGATATGTCTTACATATGAAAACGACTCATTTTCCAATAGAATACAATTTATGCAAAGAACACCAATTTAAACGTTCACCAATCCAAACTACTTCAAGGACGAAGATACCAAAATAAACCGCTCATTCATAAATTTAGTTTAACACAAAACCCACTCAGAACGTGGATAGAAATTGAACTCTCCATTTATGAAAATACGGTTAAAACTTTATATCCCAAAACACCCAAAACATGGGTGAGGCATAACTGTAACACCCTAAAAATAGGGATAACAAAAACTTTCCAAAAGAGGAGAAGTGGTATATAGATTGCCATAGCAAGAGCCTCCCAAAAAGGGGAATAATACAAATAAACCTGTTTAATCACAATTGTAATTTAACGGATAAATAAACAACAACCAACTAATCTAATTTCTACATCTAGAAAATAGATTACAAAAATGAGTGTCATCTATAAACCCAAGGCTTCTCAAAATAATCCAAGTGTCGTATCCCTAAGCTCTCGCCCAAAGCATCTATACTTGCCTAGGAGCAGCACCGCTAACACCTGAGATACACATCGACACCAAACAAGTGTTAGGCCAAAAAGCCTAGTGAGTTGAACAAGTAAAAACATGCCAGATAACATTTACAGTTCTTATCAGCAGTTAAACAATTAATCACGTAGATGTGGAGTCAACGGGAGCGATCCATATCTCCAATCCGGTTCACCCAAAGAGGCAATGCACCTTGAAGCCACTTTCTCTGGCAAACCCAAAGGCCCGACACGCACCGGGGACTACCGCTTAGGAAATTCCCCGACGGCGGACGTCTAGGTACATAGGAGACTACCGCCTTAGGAAATTCTCCAAATGTCACCCACCTACATTCCTATAGTGAATCACAGACTTGGTTCGTCCACATAATGCTTTTAGGAGGTCTCAAGATGTGTTTCAATCCGTCAACATTTCGGATATCCACCAAGAACACACTATAACCATCCTAATCATGTAAATCCAACATATGACATAATATCCATCCAAATACTTCGTGAGAATGTAAGGTCGCCAAAAGGCATTCCAAAAAGGAATCGTCAACATACCAAGATATACACATATACCACATGGTAACTTCCATATACATAAATCCATGGGTAAAACCCCCCCAAAATACTTGAAACATTAAATATGAACATTTGAGATATGCATTGACATCAACAAGTAGAAGATAATGATGTGTATCTAGTTTTAACAAAAGATTAGTAAACTCACAATCTAGGTTTTGTACCAAAACCTAGAAAAGATGAAAACCCTAGATTTGAGAAGGTGAGACTTGAAGATGAGGAGATGTACTTTGAAAAACCCTAGAATCTTTCTTGAGGTGAGTTTAATGCTTGAATCCAAAACCCAACCACCAAAAGGTAGTATTAATGAGAGCTAGGGTTTGGAAAGTGGAGAATGGAGGCTGGAATGGAAGCTCCAAAATCGCAACCAAAACATAGTGTTTGAGAGAAATGAGGTTGAAATCTGATAAGGGTTCATTTAAGACACTGCCCCCGACGGCGATAGTGCCCGACGATAGTGCCATTGGCACTATCGCGAGCATTATACCACCCGCGGTATAAACCGCGCGATAGTGCCATGGCACAATCGCGGGGCACAATCGCAACCCACCCCGAACTCTCGGTACAGCTTCGGCGATAGTTCCCTCCGCGATTGTGCCCTACCAAAAATAGCCCAAAACTCAACCGAAAACTATAACGATCACAAGGTTTGAACAATTAATGAAGGTAATTTAATTATATGACATTTAGACATAATAATGATCATGAAATGTACACCAAGACACATAAGCGAAATAAATGCATTTAAGAAGACAAAATACTTACCTTGCGAATTTCCGGGTGTTACAATCCTCCCCACCTAATTGGGATTTCGTCCCCGAAATCTTATTCTAGATTAAACAAGTGAGGATAACGCTTCTTCATATCATCTTCCGATTCCCAAGTAATGTTAGCACCCCGATGGTGCTTCCATTGAACCTTAACCATGACCACGTCCTTATGCCTCAACTTCTTCAATTTCGATTCTAAAATAGATTCTGGTTCTTCTACACAACGATTCCCATTGTCCACCCGAATTTCCGACAAAGGGATCACACTTTCCTCTTCGGTCAGACACTTCCGAAGGTAACATACGTGAAATGTAGGATGTATTCCATCCATCTCCGGTGGTAAATCCAACCGGTAGGCTTGTAATCCAATTTTCTCCAATATGACGAATGGACCAAGGAAACGAGGGCTGAGCTTCCCACGCTTCCCAAACCGAATGATTCCCTTCCATGGTGACACTTTCAACATGACACGATCGCCCACTTGAAACTCGATCGGTCTCCTTTTCTTGTCCGCATAACTTTTCTGACGGTCTTGTGCCGCCTTTAGCCTTTCTCGGATCTCTTTCACCTTGTCCGCCGTCTCTTGCACTATTTCCGGCCCGGAGAATTGCTTTTCACCCGCTTCTAACCAACAAACTGGAGTTCGACACTTTCGCCCGTACAACGCCTCGAATGGTGCCATGTCAATGCTAGAGTGGTAGCTATTATTATATGTGAACTCCACTAACGGCAGGTGTGAGTCCCAACTACCTCCAAAGTCGATAACACATGACCTTAACATGTCTTCGAGTGTTTGAATCGTCCTTTCACTTTGACCATCCGTTTGAGGATGATACGTCGTGCTCAAATTCAATCGGGTACCCAACTCCTTTTGCAAGCTTGCCCAAAAGTTCGACGTGAAACGACTATCTCGATCCGACACGATAGATTGTGGAACCCCATGCCTGGACACAACCTCATCGATGTAAAGCTTGGCCAATTTCTCCATTGGCAAAGTCTCCCTCATTGCAAGGAAATGCGCGCTCTTAGTTAGCCGATCAACGACTACCCAAATTGTATCATGGCCTCGCAAGGTCTTCGGTAGCTTAGTCACGAAATCCATGGTAATGTTGTCCCACTTCCACTCGGGAATGGACAACGGTTGTAAACTTCCATACGGTCTTTGATGTTCCGCCTTGACTTGAAGGCACGTGACACACTTCTCCACGTAGTTAGCCACATCCAACTTCATCACCGGCCACCAATAATTTAATTTTAAGTCTCTATACATCTTGGTACTACCGGGATGTATAGAATACTTCGACTTGTGCGCGTCTTCTAGAAGTAACTCTCGATTTCCACCCAACTTCGGCACCCAAATACGACCTTGAAATAGTTTAAGCCCGCGGCTATCTTCCGTCAAAAGTTCCCTTTGCTTCACCATGACCTCGGACTTGAGGTTTTGTTCTTTGAGCGCTTCCACTTGTCACGTCTTGATGCTTTCCACCAAACTTGATACCACGTCGATTCTTGTAAGGGACAATTTAACGCCACCATCATGGATCCTCCGGCTCAAAGCATCCGCCACCACATTGGCCTTACCGGGATGGTAGAGTAGATCACAATCATAATCCTTTAGAAGTTCAAGCCATCTTCTTTGCCGCATGTTGAGTTCTTTTTGATCGAAGATGTACTTGAGACTCTTGTGATCCATGAAGAGAGTACACTTGGTCCCGTATAAGTAATGCCGCCACAACTTCAAAGCAAAAACTACTGCCGCCAACTCTAAGTCATGTGTCGGGTAGTTCTTCTCATGGTCCTTTAATTTCCTTGACGCGTAGGCAATGACTTTCCCTCGTTGCATAAGTACACATCCAAGACCCATCTTAGAAGCGTCACTATACACTACGAAGTCTTCCAATCCTTCAGGCAAGGATAAGATCCGAGCTTCGCACAATTTCCTCTTGAGCGTTTGAAAGGCTTGGTCTTGAACATCGGTCCAAAGAAACTTGACGTTCTTTCTTGTGAGGGATGTGAGAGGTGTAGCTACCTTGGAAAAGTCTTGGATGAAGCGTCTATAGTAGCCCGCTAAGCCCAAGAAACTCCGTATCTCCGACGGATTCGTCGGCGGCTCCCAACTCAACATCGCTTCAATCTTCGCCGGGTCCACCCGAACACCGTCCTTTGACACCACGTGCCCCAAGAATTGCACTTCTCGAAGCCAAAACTCACACTTAGAGAACTTTGCGAACAACTTCTCTCTTCTTAGGACTTCCAAGACTTCCCGCAAGTGTTTCCCATGTTCGGATTCGTTCTTAGAATAAATTAGAATATCGTCGATAAAGACGATCACGGATTTATCCAATAATGGGAGACACACACGGTTCATCAAGTCCATAAACACGGTCGGCGCATTGGTCAACCCAAAAGGCATCACCAAGAACTCATAGTGACCGTAACGCGTTCGGAAGGTCGTCTTTGGAATATCATCATTCTTCACTCTCACTTGATGATAACCGGATCGAAGGTCAATCTTCGAGAAACATCCCGCACCTTGAAGTTGATCGAAGAGATCATCGATGCGAGGTAGAGGGTACTTGTTCTTTACCGTGACTTTATTCAACTCACGGTAGTCAATACACATCCTCATCGATCCGTCCTTCTTCTTCACGAACAACACCGGCGCTCCCCAAGGTGAAGAACTCGGTCGGATAAAACCCTTCTCTAACAACTCTTGAAGTTGCGTCATAATCTCCTTCATCTCCGTCGGGGCCAAACGATAGGGAGCTCGGGCTATCGGAGCCGCTCCCGGAGTGAGGTCAATTTGAAACTCCACTTGACGTTCCGGTGGTAATCCGGGAAGGTCTTCCGAAAAGACATCCGGATAATCCCGCACGATCTTCACGTCTTCCACCGTCTTCTTTTCCTTCTTCGCGTCCACAACTTACGCTAGATACGAAGGGTAACCCTTCGCTAGAAACTTCCGCACTTTGAGAGAGGAAATAATGGGGTTGCGCCCCTTTCCTTTCTCCCCATAGATGACGACCACGCCGCCTTCCGTCAAATGCACTTGGATCATCTTCTTAGAACAAAAGATGTCAGCCTTGTGCCTTGACAACCAATCCATTCCTATGACCACGTCGAACCCTCCGATGGCCATAGGTAGCAAATCTACCCCAAAAGGACTCCCATTGATCTCTATGGTGCAATCACAATAACGGTCTCGGATAATTACTTTATCACCGTTGGCTATCTTTACTACTAGTGCATCGGAAATGACACTAATAGGAGTGACAAATTGCTTACAGAAAACATCTGATACAAAAGAACACGTAGCACCCGAATCAAACAATACACGAGCAGGCAAAGAGTTTACTAGGAACGTACCCAAAACAACATCAGCAGTCTCCTTCGCCTCCTCGGTAGTCATCCGAAAAGCTCGACTAGGCACCCTCGGCGATTGGTCGACTCTAGCCGTCGACCCAACAGACCTGTTTTGATTAAACCCCGCCAACTTTGGACAATTTCTCCTCACGTGCCCCGGCTCTTGGCACTCAAAACATATCGTCGGATGAGTAGCGCAATTCCGAGCCACATGGCCCTTCCTACCACACTTGGTACAACCTACCAGACCTGCGTAGGTTTTAGGAGCACACGCGCCCGAGTGTTTGGTCCTACACTTTTGGCACCATTGATCGCTTTTACGAGAGTCGCCAGCTCTCCCGCTAACAAAAGGCTTCGACTGACGAACGGGCCCAGATGGACCTTCCCACTTTCTCTTCTCACCCGCAACACTTCTTTCTTCCTTCTCAGCCAACCTATCATCTTCCACAAGCAAGGCCTCTTCAATGACTTCTTGAAGAGTCGACCCTCCGGCATTGCGCACGTCAGTCCGCATATCGGCCGGTAGGCCAAGATGAAAGGCCTTAATCTTTGATCTCTCGTCTGGGACCAGATATCCCACCAAGTTCAACTTCTCCAGAAACAACTTGGAGTAGCCGGCTACAGACAAATTCTTTTTCTTCAGATTCCGGAACTCGGCTTCCAGTTTGTCCAACGAACGCTCGCTGCAATACTTGTCCATTATCTTTTTCTTGAAGACTGCCCAAGTCAGCTTTGCTAGAACCTCGGGGGTGAGGGCGGACCGGGTGAGATTCCACCAAATCAATGCCTCTCTCCGGAGTAATTGAGAAGCAAACTTCACCCGTTGCGAGACGTCGCACTCGCTAGACTCAAAGGCCATTTCCACTTCCTTGAGCCAGTACATACACGCAACCGGGTTGTCGGAACCCGCAAACTCTTTAGGGTTGCACCCAAAAAAGCCTTGTAGGAGCATCCCTTAGCCCTCTCTCGATTCACGTTGCTCAGTTGCTCTTCGGTCACCACCACTTCAGGTCCACCACCCGACCCAACTATGATATTCTCCGCCATAGTCTCGGCTTGGCGGTGACTAGCATCTCGATCTTCTAGGAGCTTCATGAAAAACTCTTGTTGTTGGATTTGTTGTTGGCCCATGGCAGAATTCATAGCCAGCATCATGCTATCCCAAATCCTGGTCTCCATGGTCACCTCTTCCAAGATAGCATTATTCGTGTTGAGGTTCCGGCGAGGAATATGCTCGGGCCCTCCTCCCAATATTCTGGGTATAGGAATGTCATCGGAGGTTGCCCCCACAGGGGGTCGTACTTCTGCAGATTCCACTTCTGGTTGCCCCTATGGCGTGTCCGGTAATCTACTTCGAGTGTTTACCATTAAATCTGTCATGCGCGAACGAGAAATAGATTGAGAAAAGACTAAGCGAGTTGAACTCATTGTACGTACTACTACCTTCATCAATTATCATAATAATAGTAAACCAAGCATGCTCACGTAACAATGCATTCATAATAGCAGTAGCTAAGTGAAATTATGAACGAACCATACACAAGAATTCTTGTCACCACCATCACAACTTTCAATTAAAGTAATTCCGTAATCCTAATGCTCTCCCCACCTAGGATTTCTACCCCATAACTGGACAGTGAAGTCATAACGTATAAAGCTTAAGTCTAGATATGTTAAACAATACCTATTCACTTAAACTAAAGCTTTGATACCAACTACTAACACCCTAAAAATAGGGATAACAAAAACTTTCCAAAAGAGGAGAAGTGGTATATAGATTGCCATAGCAAAAGCCTCCCAAAAAGGGGAATAATACAAATAAACTTGTTTAAACACAATTGTAATTTAACGGATAAATAAACAACAACCAACTAATCTAATTTCTACATCTAGAAAAGAGATTACAAAAATGGGTGTCATCTATAAACCCAAGGCTTCTCAAAATAATCCAAGTGTCGTATCCCCAAGCTCTCGCCCAAAGCATCTATACTTGCCTAGGAGCAGCACCGCTAACACCTGAGATACACATCGACACCAAACAAGTGTTAGGCCAAAAAGCCTAGTGAGTTGAACAAGTAAAAACATGCCAGATAACATTTACAGTTCTTATCAGCAGTTAAACAATTAATCACGTAGATGTGGAGTCAACGGGAGCGATCCATATCTCCAATCCGGTTCACCCAAAGAGGCAATGCACATTGAAGCCACTTTCTCTGGCAACCCAAAGGCCCGACACGCACCGGGGACTACCGCTTAGGAAATTCCCCGACGGCGGACGTCTAGGTACATAGGAGACTACCGCCTTAGGAAATTCTCCAAATGTCACCCACCTACATTCCTATAGTGAATCACAGACTTGGTTCGTCCACATAATGCTTTTAGGAGGTCTCAAGATGTGTTTCAATCCGTCAACATTTCGGATATCCACCAAGAACACACTATAACCATCCTAATCATGTAAATCCAACATATGACATAATATCCATCCAAATACTTCGTGAGAATGTAAGGTCGCCAAAAGGCATTCCAAAAAGGAATCGTCAACATACCAAGATATACACATATAACACATGGTAACTTCCATATACATAAATCCATGGGTAAAACCCCCCCAAAATACTTGAAACATTAAATATGAACATTTGAGATATGCATTGACATCAACAAGTAGAAGATAATGATGTGTATCTAGTTTTAACAAAAGATTAGTAAACTCACAATCTAGGTTTGCACCAAAACCTAGAAAAGATGAAAACCCTAGATTTGAGAAGGTGAGACTTGAAGATGAGGAGATGTACTTTAAAAAACCCTAGAATCTTTCTTGAGGTGAGTTTAATGCTTGAATCCAAAACCCAACCACCAAAAGGTAGTATTAATGAGAGCTAGGGTTTGGAAAGTGGAGAATGGAGGTTGGAATGGAAGCTCCAAAATCGCAACCAAAAGATAGTGTTTGAGAGAAATGAGGTTGAAATCTGATAAGGGTTCATTTAAGACACTTCCCCCGACGGCGATAGTGCCCGACGATAGTGCCATTGGCACTATCGCGAGTCACAATCGCGAGCACCATACCACCCGCGGTACAAACCGCGCGATAGTGCCCTCCGCGATAGTGCCATGGCACAATCGCGGGGCACAATCGCGGGGCACAATCGCAACCCACCCCGAACTCTCGGTACAGCTTCGGCGATAGTGCCCTCCGCGATAGTGCCAAGGGCACAATCGCGAGTCACACAAAAATAGCCCAAAACTCAACCGAAAACTATAACGATCACAAGGTTTGAACAATTAACGAAGGTAATTTAATTATATGACATTTAGACTTAATAATGATCATGAAATGTACACCAAGACACATATTCTCACATAAGTGAAAAGAATGCATTTAAAAAGACAAAATACTTACCTTGCAAATTTTCGGGTGTTACAATAATACTCAACCCATAAACCAAGGATAAAACCCAATTATACAAACGCCACCGAAAACTTGGATAATAAAACTCAATACCCAAAAACAACACCTTTCGGTGACGGGGGTTACCCGAATTCCATCGAAAGTGACGGCACACAAAGTTAAGCCACTTATCAATGTTATATGAGCATCACTTAGGGATAAAACACTCGTTAGCATCAACCTTTCCGGGTCTATAGCTAACAAACCAACAAGCTCAACAACTCCATATCTATTGCCTGGGTAATCATCAAGTTCAACCCCTCCAGGTCTGTACCTTGGAAATCTTCGTGCACTCATCAAGTTCAACCCCTCCAGGTTTATACCTTGGAATCCCAAAACATCCCAGTTAAGCTCGTTCACAAGAAAGTTGCAATTATTGATCATAAGACCCCATGCATATTTCAAGTTACAATATGGGGATAAAGTCTCCAACTAAACCAACCGACTGACTCATATGCCTATGGATCCAATGCATTACAGTCTAAAACGTTACATGACTCAACGAATGAACTAACGCATTCAAAACATGCAACTCTCAAATAAGATACAACCAAGTACACCATACGTCCAAGGCTCCTCAACGAGCTACCCAAAACCGAACAAATGTTCCAAAGACTCCACCGAGTACAAATCAAGCCCAAGAGGCTAAATAGACGCTTGGCTAAAACATACGAGCCAAAATAGTTATATAAACCAAAATACACATTTTCACAAAATCTTTAATTCTCGAATTACCATTGGCCTTCGGCCCCAAACCCCAAAAAGGTTTCCATTTCTAAAATGTTCCCCATAGCCAGGAATAACCCAAACCCAAAGGACTCACGTATTCGTACCTTTCAAAATATCTCATTTCATGAACGATGCATAAAACCCGACAAACACTTAAAAGTGCATTTTTGACCAAATACTTATTTATGCAATAATTCCTCAAAACACATTTTTTGCGACACATTTATCAAAATGTCCAAAAATCCCAAAATGTGTGCTATATAAATTTATAAAGTTAAACGTTTTCAAAATAACCAAACTTATCAGCAGTTAACAATTTCATGTAAAACACATAACACTTTAAAATAAACATTTTGGCATGTACACCGTTTTAACAAATCAACTTGAACTCGCCTTGCTAGATTTAGGCTAAATCTAGATTTTACCCCAACTTGAGCTCCCTTGAAGAGACTTGAATCCTCCAAGCCAAAAATCTCCAAAACCTAGATCCATACATTTTCAACCGTAAATAATCACATTCAACCCTTAGAATTGTTCCCCAAGTAATTACATGAACATTTCATCTTATACCCAAAAACCCTAATTTTCCATACTTGAAGAAGGAGAAGATTACCTCAACTAATAGCTTGAAACCAACCAAAACACATGTAGGTCTCCAAAACGAACCATAAGCTTCCAAACTTCAAATGATGAAAGGGCTAGATGGAATCCCCCAAGAGCTTGGTGAAGGAGATGAAAATGAAGGTTTTGTGGTTCATGATCCCAACTAGCTTAGATGATGAAGAATCATGTGGTTTATGACAAAAAACACTCAAAAATGAGTTCGGGTTCGTGGGAAAGGGTGAGGGATCAGTTTGGGAGAGAAAAGGAAGAGATTAGAAATGAGAAAGTGAGAAAAATGGCTGAAATCGCAACATTTAACAATCTGGTACACGTAGGCTATTGTGCTAGTGGCACAATCGCTGGCACAATCGCCAGAGATGTACCGCGGGCTCTCAGCCTTGGCGATTGTGCCAAGCTATTGTGCCCTCTGGCACAATCGCTGGCATGGTCGCCCGGGTGCCTCCGAACTCCAAAAAAATCTGACTTTTTCAACGCCAAAACTCCCAATTTCCGAGGGACTTTAAACAATGCATTTCCCCAACAAAACCCCACTGTTTATAAGTCACATAAACGTCCAGGTGACAATTACTTACCGAAAATTACGGGTGTTACATCCTAAATGTAAGGCCATATGATTTTTAATAAAAAAATTTAAGAACTCATAATTTTACTAAAAGCGTACTCGCGCAATACAGCGAGATACATCATGATTTTAATGTTTCATTTTATTTTTTGTTTTTTTGTCGATTTACAGTACAATTTTGGATGATTTTGAGAAAGTGATAATGTTTTTTTATAAATTCGTTTAATTTAGACTTAATAATATAATGTTTTTTATAAAAAAAATTAAGTATTTTGTTAGAATTCAATGATTATCTTATATATTTTAATGATATCTAGAAAAAAAATAACCAATTACATATTTAATAATATAATTAAAACAAATGTATAGTAATATAATATATTAATTAATAGTGATACATGGAAAGGTCTGCATAAAAGGAAAGTCATTCACATACTAAATTGATGGGTGTTAGAAGCATACAATAGTAATATGTATCTTGTGCTTTGATACTTGTAAATTAAGAGATTTTTAATATCTTGCATAAAATGATGGTATCTTGTGTCTAATAACTTGTATTTAAGAGTTTTTTATCCATGTTTTATAATATAGTATAGATATAGATATTATAGATAAAAACTTTAAAAAAAATAAGAGTCCGTGAAGCAATGCGACTATGCGATTGGTGCAGGAGTAATGAGCAACGGTGTAGTCACGTGGGTGATCCAGACAACTCAAAGCCAAACACATGGGACCACCACTCCTTCAAGTCCAATCAAAATCTTATACGTGTCCCTCTTTGTTTGTTAGGGTGTTAAAAAACCTGATAACTCAACTCATTTTTAAATTTAGAGATTTTCATCACCTCTCTTTTATTTATATATTAGAAGCGTACTCGCGTAATGCAGCGAGATACATCGTGATTTTAATGTTTAATTTTATTTTTTGTTTTTTTAATATTTACAATATGATTTTGAACGGTTTTGAGAGACTGATAATAATTTTTTTTATAAATTTGTTTAATTTAGGCTTAATAATATCGTTTTTTTATAAAAAAAATAAGTATTTTGTTAGAATTCAATGATTATATTATATATTTTAAATTCTTTATATTTAAATTGAGATGTTTATCATGCTTTGAGTATGTTTATTAGTTACTTATAAATTTAAACATGTAGCTTTAGAAATTTGTACTCATACATCATGACTTGTAATCTTAAATTTTAAGTAATATGTATCAATAAACAGTACATAATGTATAAAAGCTAGTTTTTTAAGAGTTTATTCGATAGTTTAATAATAATATAATATTTTTTTTATAAAATAAACATTAAATATTCTGTTAAATTTTCTTAATTATATTTTAAATTTTATGTGTGGAGTGATTTTAGGGGAGTTGAAGTGGGAGTGATTTTAGGGGAGTTAAAGTGGTTATATATAAAGATTGAAAATTAATAAATAATATTAAATGTAGTATATAAAACTTTCATGGTTGTTTTTAAGAGATTTTAAGTAATTAGTATTAAATAGCAATACATTAAGCTTTAAAAGTTGTTTTTAAGAGTTTTTTATACATGTTTTATAATATAGTATAGATATATATTTTGAAATGATTTTGAAGAATCTATTGGAGATAATTTTAGAGAACATTATAAAAATTTTGTTAAAGCAAAATAAATAACAAGTCCTACATTTTCTCTATTTTAGAGAATCGGTTAAAGATGTTTTAAACTGATCAAGTCATTGGTAACATTTCTTTTTTATTTTCTTTGTTGTGTTTTTGTTTTTTTCCTCAATCATGTTGAGATAATTATAAATTGTTCACAATCAAAAGACAACAAATGAATCACATATGTTCATTGTTATTTTTTTATATAAATTATGGGAAATTAATTAAAATACCCGTATTTGAATCCCGTATTACCAATATGCCCCAAATCTCTCTCATTTTGCAGAAATACCCCTTTTTTCCGGGATCCGTGGTCAGGATGCTTACCAATCCCGGGGTTACATTCAAAGACGTCGTGAATAGTGAATTACCGGCGTTAGGCTGGGATGAATAGTGAAATCCCGACATTAGTCCGGGATGTGGGTCGGGATGTGGGCCGGGATGGGGCCGGGATTGGGTAATTTAGGGTTAGGGTTTGAGAAAAAGAGGGTTTGGTCCTATGATTTCATGTGATTCCAGTGTTTTCACGTTTTTGTTGTTGATTCTTTCTACTGTTTTTTTCTACTCTGTCATACAATAATTGTACTTGTCATTGAATTGTATTTGTCCTTGAACTAATAATAATCGGCTATAAATTTTGCCTTTAAAGATCAGTATAATGCAAGGCATTCATCACATCCATTGCATTTTTCTTTCTTTCTCTCAACTTTCATTTATTGAATTGCTTCATTTTTCATACAATTGGAAAGATGAGTTCACCTGTTGTAAAAGCTAAGCTCTATTTATGTTTCGATGGTCAGTGGGTTCAAAACAACAATGAGTGGGATTATATTGGGTACACAAAGTGTGGTGTACAGATTCCAGTAATCTATACATATAAGAGGTTTCTTCATTACGCCATGGGAAAATGTGGAATCGAAGATTCTGCTACTTGCAAGTTGGTGTTCAAACGTGAAGATCGCTCACTAGTGGAGCTAAACAGCGATGAACTAATCCTTGGTTTTATGCAAATTGCAGCCGATTCAGAAACACCTCCAAAAGTCTTTGTGTATGAGGCAACATTGATGTGCGACGAAGGTGATGACGAAGATGATGCCGGAGGTGATGACGAAATCCATCTCGGTAGTAGTCAACAGGAGCCTGATTCTCAATTTCAGGCATCCTACGACACCACACTTTATTCTGATCATTCATATCGTCCTTACGACTCTTATCCCGATGTTGTTCCGGAGACACAACTAGAAGAAGAACAACAAGCAGAAGAAGAAGAAGACGAAGAAAGACGGTTTGCTGGAGTTGCTCATGACGAAACCCATGTTTTCACAACGGGTATATCTGATCTGGATGTGCGGTACGTATATCAACACGCCATATCTTTACATATTATAAATTATAAAATTACAAAGTTGCTCCACGTATATGTACAATAATTGTACGTTATTTGCAGATAACGTTTTTGGAAAACCTGCATCCTGTCATCGTAATAGACGCTGCCCATTTAAAGGGACCTTACCTAGGTATGATGTTCTTGGCGGTTGCCATGGACGGAAATAACAACATCGTGCCCTTGGCTTTCGGAGTAGGCAAGTCCGAGACGGGGGAGGAGTGGGGTTGGTTTCTGTCCAGGTTGAGAGAATGTATCGGAGTCCCAGAAGGGTTGGTGTTTATGTCTGACAGGTCTCCTTCAATAAGTGCCGCAATTTCTGCCGTGTACCCATCGACCCCTCATGCCCTATGTTGTCGACATTTGGAGATGAACGTGAAAAGCGCGGACAGTCGTATTACTACAAACCGCCCGACCTACTGGAAGGCATGCAAAGCGTATACGGTTACGGAGTTTGACCGGTACATGGATGCACTACGATATGAAGTAGATCGTCGAGCACAAGTTATGGACACTGCTGGGAAAGAGAGGTGGTCAAGGGCCCATTTTCCTGCACATCGATATAACATAATGACCTCTAATAGTGCAGAGTCGGTGAATGCACTGTCTCGTTTTGCTCGTAGGTTACCGATTGTCGGGCTTATGGAGTACGTCCGATCTTTTCAACAAGAGTGGTACCTACTTCGACGACAAAAGGGAGGTTGATAAACTTTGAAATCTTAAACTTATATGTTATTTTCTCTTCTTGTGTTATTTATAATTCGTACCATAGTTAACACACACATGTTTGTAGGTGAAATGCGTAATCATCTCACTCCAATGGCGGAGGCGAAGATTCTCAAAAGGGCGGGAAAGTTTGCGCAATGGAGGGTAAGAGGGATTGGATATGATAAGTTTGATGTTCGGGATACCCGTGGACACGCGATTGTCGATATGCTCAACCGTGTTTGTGAATATAAACAATGGCAATATTCTGGGTTACCATGTGGTCATGCCATCACAGCTGCAAGGTCTATGAACCGTAGAGATTGTAGCGATCTAGCTCTAGGTTACTTCACGTCCCATACTTACCGGTCAACATATCATGAAGTAATCAATCCAGTTGGACCCCCTCAATCATGGGTTTTGCCACACGTCCCCCTTCCGCCATGCTATCCACCGTTAATAACCAAGAGACGTGCGGGGAGGCCAAGAAAGAACGATCGGCATCCATCCCGGGGTGAGGATCCGATACAGAGAACTTGTACTAGGTGTGGAGCAGTAGGACATACTCGTGGTGAATGTCCAACTCCTACCCCTTCAACCGTGCCCAGGAGTAGAGCTTCAAGTAGCCAAAGATTTCGCTCTCAGGGGCCATCGAACCTAGAACCACATGGAACCCTAAGGCATGATAGCATTGACCTTAACATTGACTTCCCTTAACCTAGAAACACTAACCTGAGTGTGGCGAAGGTGTGCGGTGAGGGCCTCGAGATCTCTTATGCGTGCCTCGACGGACCCGTGGACGTAATCGTGCAGCGCATCGTAGCGTACCCACCTATATTGGTATGGGTCGAGAGGCGGCGCTCCATGATGGGAGGAGCTAGGGGGATCCTGATATCCCATGCCATCATCGTCATCTTCATCATCTTCATAATCATCGTCATCATCGTCCTCATCGTGGTCATCGTGATCAGGATCTCTTCGTCGGGACCTCTTCGTCGGTCGCCTGGCCTCCTCTCTTTCCAAATAGGCGACGTTGGATAGATACCAACGACTCTGTTGTTCGGCAGCCGTAGGAGTGAGGCGCTCGAGAGTCGGATGCCTCACCTAAATATATTGTAAAACATATGAGATTTAATATGCAGGACTAAGTTAAACAATTAATTGTTTACTTACTAAAATTAGAAATATAGTAATAGAGCGTACGTCCGAAACTGAGTTGAAGATTGCAACGCATGCAGCCTTATTCAGTACAATCTTCCGGTCCCAACGAGTTCCCCTAATGGCCCTGTCGGTGCGACTAGTGAAATGGTGACGGCAGACAGGAAACATCTCCAAGATCCAAACCTGGAATTACACAACATAGAGAAGTAAGTAAAAAAAAACGAAAGATGCCATAATATTTATGTTATACTACTTATCTAACCTTCAGAGCGTGTGCGAACCCATTCAACGTACTCTTGTTGATGTTCTTGTTCTTTTCTAAATGGCGTCTGGCGGTGGCGTGGTGTAAAGACCTGTATGTGTGGCTCCAGATGTGGCTACCCCACGGGTAGTTGTCGAATGTCACAAGGTCATCGACGGCCCTAATGACAGTGTCGGTAACCACCTGACTCAGCTCACGACCCATGAACATGATTTCCAACATCACTTCCAAGCAAACACGCACAACATCCTCATCAGATAGCTCCTGCATGCCGCCTCTCATCGTCTGGACGATGGTTTTCATCTTCAAATTAGTGGGGGCGTGATTAGGCCAAAGCCTCCTGACGAAGGACCCTTCCGATATGACAGGAAGATCGGGTGTTGGTTCGAAAATGAGTCCTGTTATAAGACAGAACTCAAGACGACCAAAGCGCATGTGGTTCCCACGCACATCGAAATACATTTCCTCCTCATCGGCATTCATTACGTCAACCTCTAACTGTAAAAACATGTACACTAGGAGGGGGTCCTGCGCAGTATTGGTAAGCTCCAGCCATGGACCAAACGGTGTCCGTCCGAATATTTGATGTAAGTTTTGTTCCCGTTCTGGTGGACAGGCTGCAAAAATATCTCTAATTTCCTTGGCGAACCCAAGGCGTGTTTTGAAAGACAGATCGACGTAATGAAAATCCTCCTACATGGTAACGAATAAAAGACAACGACTTTTGGTTATAGTTAATATTTCTGTTTTTTTGCAAAGTTAAGGAGACCTACGTTTTGTTGATTTCGTCTATTTATTAAGTTTAGAAAAGAAACCACTCAATCTATTGGACTTCCAGGTAGTAGGGGAATCACATGGATTGCTTAAATCCCTACAAACCTTAGGGTTATTTACACTCGTTTGACAAAATCCAAATCGATATGTTGCGATTAAAAGGTTTATGATTATAGTTATTTAAAAAAAACACAACACTCTAAAATTAACGCAATCACTCTAAAATTAACGCAACACTCTAAAATTAACGCAATATCTAAAATATTTAAAATTAACGCAACACTCTAAAATTAAAGCAACACTCTAAAATTAACGCAACACTCTAAAAGTAAAACAACACTCTAAAATTAACGCAATCTCTCTAAAACTAAAGCAACACTCTAAAATTAACGCAACACTTTAAAATTAACGCAATACTCTAAAATATTTAAAAGTAAAGCAACACTCTAAAATTAAAGCAACACTCTAAAATTAACGCAAAAATATATATGAAACTTTGTCTACACTTTCCAAAAATATTTATTTTAAGTTGGGTTTAAAAACTGTATCGTTATTTCTTATTTATTTTAGATAAAAATCGAAATTTATTTACGTTTCTTAATAAAAAAATGTATCACATTTAGATATTTCATTTCATTTAATTAAATGTTTTTGGAAATATGTATCAAATAAAAAACTTTATGTAACAACTCAACCAAAGAATAGCAAAATATCAATTTAATCTTCTTATAATAATGCCAAAATGGCCCCAAACATACAATATAATATCAAGCAACACTCTAAAATTAACGTAACACTCTAAAATTAACGCAATCTCTCTAAAATTAAAGCAACACTCTAAAATTATCACAACCTCTAAAATTATCGCAACCTCTAAAATTAACGCAATCTCTCTAAAATTAACGCAACACTCTAAAATTAAAGCAACACTCCAAAATTAACGAAACACTCTAAAATTAACGCAACCTCTAAAAGTAATGAAACACTCTAAAATTAACGCAATCTCTAAAATTATCGCAACCTCTAAAATTAACGTAACACTCTAAAATTAACGCAACACTCTAAAAAACACGAAATACTCTAGCATATTAACAACATAAACATAACACATAATCTCTAAAATAAACGCATAATCAAATACATAGTCTAAATAACATACAACAAATATTTTATAAAATATAAACTACAATAGGGTTAAAAGAAAACTTACCAAAGTAAGTAGACGAGACATATCGAAGATTGCTAAAACTCCAATAAATCGAGTCGAAATCCGAGCGTGATATACACGAGATAGAAGAGAGAGTTAGAAGTAGAAGAGAGGAAGTGGTTGTGTGGGGTGGGGTGGGGTTTGAATTGGGGACCATAGGGTTTTATAATAATGGAGGAACACTTCTAAATCTAATTTAAGTTAATCCCCACCGTCGATTTTATGTTGATCAAAACATCTCTTCCATCCCGGCCCCCAACCCCGGGAAATTACTGTTCATCCCGGACTAATGCCGGGATTCCCTTATTCATCCCGGCTTAACGCCGGGAAAACCACTATTCACGCCGCCGATGATGCTAACCCCTGGATAGGTGTCAATCCCGGCCACGATCCCGGACAAAAGGGGTATTTCGGCCACTATTCATGCCGCCGATGAAGGTAACCCCGGGATGGGTGTCAATCCCGGCCACGATCTGGGAAAAAAGGGGTATTTCGGCAAAATAAGAGAGATTTGAGGTATTTCGGTAATACGGGATTGAAATACAGGTATTTTAATTAATTTCCCATAAATTATTTGAGTTAATAGTAGAAAAAGACGTGTTATACAGCAACCATTAATTGATAGTAGAAAATGACGTCAAAAATAACTATCCAATGAACCTCGACCTTTCTCGATTTTAGCTCATTGTTTCACATAATTTCATGAACCCATGGAACAAAACATGTTTTCTATTTTCGAGAAAAGCAACACTTTCTGAAACACAATGTATAAATAAGAGCTAAATATAGTATTCTTTCAACCAAAAAAAAAGAGCTAAATATAGTAATAATCGTTTGATACATGAAGATTGTTTCTTTCAAAATAAATTCTATCTTTTTCACGTTTTATTTATTATCTATACTAGGTTCGACCTCGTGTATTACACGGGATGATTTAAAAAAATTAAATAATGCCAGAAAACTTATTTTACATATATGAATGATTATCGAAAGTACGATACTATTTTTTAAAGTTTTTTTTTCCTTCAGATTTTTTTTGCAGCTTGTTACAAAATTTTCTTGTTTTAGACAGTTTTCATAAATGATGTTTTGCAAAAAATTAATAAAAAATATGAATAAATATTAAAAATTTATAAAACAATAATAAAACGTAAATGAAATTATGGAAAAATACATAGTTAAAATATTAATAAAATAAGAATCACCTATCATGAATTAGCAAATACTTCTTTATATACAACATTATTTGTTCTATTGCTAATATATAAGTAATATATACTAAATATCACAATGTCAATAAAATAAAATTAAAAATGTTATTTTATAAAACTTCATGATAAAAATCAAAATTCTTGTATAAAAATTTAAAGAGGACGAGGTTTTATAAAAAACTCTTGAAGTAAAATTGATATGAAATAGCCAAAATAAAAATAAGACAATTTAGTGATTATTTGTATCAAATCTCATACTAATTTCAACAAATCTCATACTAATCACGACACATTAATTCGTATATATTTATGATATTTAATAATATAATTAAATCCAAAAATATTCAATATTGGAATCATTTCGAAAGTATTGACGAAGCGATTACAATGGTATAATTTGTAAAAACTAAAAATGTTTTTTAATGCATTTTAGTTCATATACATTATTTTATGTTTATATGATAAGAGTCTAAAATGAAAAATAAAAAAGTGAGTGATTAAAAGTAACTACATACATAATTATAAGGATAGTAAATGTAAGGTATAAATTAAAAAAATTGAATTAAGGAAAGATTTAGGGATGAATGAATGTGGATGTGCTAAATGAACTTATAATGTAAAATGCGTATATATACATGTTTAGGCGGGAAAATGAAAAAAGGGGCTCACCATAAGGCGACACGTGCCCTTTTAGTTACTTATTTATTATATGTATAGATTATTATCTATAATCTATACTATATTATAAAAATGACATAAAAAACTCTTAATTACAACTCACTAAGCTTTATGTACTATCATTTAAAGTTATCTACTAAAAATCTCTTAAAAATAACTACTAAAGCCTAATGTACTACCTGTAAAGCTTTTAACCCTAATTAATATATTTTATCCTTATCCCCCAAAATCCTTATCTCTAATCCTCAAACCCTAAAATTATGAAATTTGAATTCTGATAAACATAATCAAAACAGAATAAACATCTCAATTTAAATATAAAAAATTTAAAATATATAAGATAATTATTGAATTTTAACAAACTACTTAATTTTTTTTATATAAAAAACATTATATTGTTAAGCCTAAATTAAACAAATTTATATATAAAAAAACCATTATCACTCAATAAAAACCATCCAAAATCGTACTGTAAATCAATAAAAAACAAAAAATAAAAATAAACATTAAAATCGTGATGTATCTCGCTGCATTGCGCGAGTACGCTTCTAGTATATTATAAAGCAGAAATAAAAAACTCTTAAATACAAATTATTAGGCACAAGGTACCATCATTTTATGCAAGATTTTAAAAATCTCTTAATTTACAAGTATCAAAGCACAAGATACATATTACTACTGCATACTTCTAACACCCACCAATTTGGTATGTGCAGGGTCTTCTTTTTATGCAGACCTTTCCATGTATCACTATTAATTAATATATTATATTACTATAAATTTGTTTTAATCTATATCTATCTATACTATATTTTAAAGCAGGAATAAAAAACTCTTAAATACAAATTATTAGGCACAAGGTACATCATTTTATGCAAGATTTTAAAAATCTCTTAATTTACAAGTATCAAAGCACAAGATACATATTACTACTGCAGACTTCTAACACCCACCAATTTGGTATGTGCAAGGTCTTCCTTTTATGCAGACCTTTCCATGTATCACTATTAATTAATATATTATATTACTATAAATTTGTTTTAATCTATATCTATATCAATAAAAAACTCTTAAATACAAATTATTAGGCACAAGGTACCATCATTTTATGCAAGATTTTAAAAATCTCTTAATTTACAAGTATCAAAGCACAAGATACATATTACTACTGCAGATTTCTAACACCCACTAATTTGGTATGTGCAGGGTCTTCCTTTTATGCAGACCTTTCCATGTATCACTATTAACTAATATATTATATTACTATAAATTTGTTTTAATCTATATCTATCTATACTATATTTTAAAGCAGGAATAAAAAACTCTTAAATACAAATTATTAGGCACGGGTACCATCATTTTATGCAAGATTTTAAAAATCTCTTAATTTACAAGTATCAAAGCACAAGATACATATTACTACTGCAGACTTCTAACACCCACCAATTTGGTATGTGCAGGGTCTTCCTTTTATGCAGACCTTTCCATGTATCATTATTAATTAATATATTATATTACTATAAATTTGTTTTAATTATATTATTAAATATATAATTGGTTATTTTTTTAGATGTATTAAAATATATAAGATAATAATTGAATTCTAACAAAATACTTAAATTTTTTATATAAAAAAACATTATATTATTAAGCCTAAATTAAACAAATTTATATAAAAAAACATTATCACTTTCTCAAAACCATCCAAAATCATACTGTAAATCGACAAAAAAACAAAAAATAAAATGAAACATTAAAATCGTGATGTATTTCACTGCATTGCGCAAGTACGCTTCTAGTCTCTCTAGATATGTGGATAGGAATATTCAAACCATTTCATGTTCATTATATTTCGGGGTAGTACAAAAAAAAAATTGAATGACAAAAACCGACATCATTAACTTTTGATGTCATTGAATGGTAAAGGAACTATCGAAGATATTTTGCAATTTCTCATATTCTACATGATTTGATATATATTAACTCGTCTATCTACTATTTAGACCTTTTTTCGTACACACTTGTTTTATCAGTTGTTTGATACACATTTTGATTGGTATAAAAAATCAACTATGATAAAACTGGATTGGAGTAATATGAATAACCAAAACATTGCATATAAGAAGGGTTTAATAATAATACATGGCTAATGCGAAATAACAATCATTTGTTACATATCCATCTTGTCGTTGTCTTTATGCTATGTCCACCTCTTGCAAGACTAAACGTGACGGAACTCGTAAAAATACATCTTGTGAACATCCACTTTTGGAAGGAAAAAAAAACAATGAGAACATTGTCTTTAGGTAAAAACAGTGAAAACACCTCAGTGCTGCTGATCTCTTTTGATCTAATGAAGTTAATCGCAAATATTTTTCTAAATCAGGGGTATGTTCGTCTTTTTTTCAAGGGAGATCGGACCTTCGTCCACCATCCATATTCACACACATTTATTTACCTCTGCATACCTACTATCGTATCACTATGACTGAAACTTAAAAGAAAAAAAATCATTCGTTTGAAGATGATCGTAGATATGTAAAAGTATTTGAAACTGACCTAAAAGCAAATGTGAAAGTGAATGTGAGTAAATGTGGATATCATCTTGTTTTTATGAGCCATCAGATGCAAAACTCATCTAAAAACTATTAGGTGTTCTCATGGTTCTCATCAAATTCTATTGTTCTCACATGATCTCATATATCAAGCGCGATTCATGTATGTGTTTGAGATTAAAAGTGATCAAGGGTCCAGATGTCTTCGCACGTTAACTCTTCTTCTTACATGATTCTTCGTGTGTGTATGTATGTATGTGTGTGTGTGTGATAGAGAAATTATCCAAAATAGCAAATTTAACCCTATCTCTTCATTTTACGGCCAACTTTTCAACTAATTAATCGTAATAGCTAGAGATTACGCAAGTGACATTTATGCAACTTGCATCACACTTTTTCAATATAATATTCAGGAAAAGTAGACATCACGCAAGTTGCATAAGTGGTCTTTGCGTAACGTCTACGTGGACAAGCAAAAAGTAGAAATTACACAAGTAACACTCACGCAACTTGCATAATGTCTAATTTTCCTAAATGTTATATCGTAAAAGAAGATTATGCAATTTGTGTAAGTGCTACTTGCATGCGTAATATCCGACGATTTCGATTAATTTGTTGAAAATGTGGCTATAAAGTGAAAATGGAAGGTCTAATTTGCTATTTTGATTAATTTCTCTATATAATATGTTTTTTTTTTTAAAGATATTTTTTAAAGGACCATAGGATAGTTCTAAAAGCAATAAACTTGTAGCCTTCTCTTTTTCTCCAACATTGATGGATAAACCTCAAAGGATGAAGACTCAACCCTCCATGAACGCCTGTTGTGAGTTTGAAGGTGGGTTCTTTTTTAATAATTATTCGTCTTTTCTAAACAATTGTTTGTAATTAATTGACGATTTAACTATATATCTTTAAAAAAGCATCATTTTGTTGAATATTTATATTAACCTGTTGTGTATTTTAAATTTTAGCGATGGATTTACGTTGTTTTTTATGGATCCGAGAATAAACTGTCTCTATCTATTGTACCTGGCTTTCAACTAAACCATTATGAGCTCTTGAAATCCAAAAAATGCGTTTACTTGAGAAAGTCGAATATTTTTATACAGTCTATGCAATCGCAATAATTTATCTAAATGCTCAAGTGCAACATAATCGTTACAACTGTTCGAGTTTCAAGTATCGTGCCTCTTTGAGATATGTGCAATTAAAAAGAGTTTTTTTTTTTCTAAATTAAAGGCAACAATAATGATTATATATATATAACAAAAAAAATCAATTATTAGTGTAATTCTTTAGATATTAAAAAAAAAAAAGGGATTTGTTGTGGGAGGTAATTGATCATAGGTGACAGATCTAAGTTATTTGAATTTTGCAGAGGTTAGCAGTAGAAAATGGGAGGTCATTAACATGAGCCAACCTGAAGAAGATTTGATTTACAGGATGCACAAGCTTGTTGGTAACAGGCAAGTTTATTTTTATTTTTTTTAGACTCGTTTAGTTTTTGGGATTTGGTAGATTTGAAATTTGATTCGATTTTAATCTTATATCTGGTTTAGAGTAAAGTCAGGAATTGAAATCCCACAAATATTGGATTTAAAAATCCAAAAGGGTAGTTGGTATTTAATGGAATTTGTTTGTAATAATGTTTTAAAAAAGAGAAGAGTGAATTGTGGATTTGGTCCCTGTGGTTTTGTGATTTCTTTGACCATAGTTCTCATTTTATGTTTATTGTGAATTTGGTCCTTGTGGTATTCAATTTGTCTTGGTCATGGTTCTTCTGACTAACATCTCGGTTAACTTCGTTAAATCAAGGACCATTTTAGTCATTTGTCATTTTTTTGTTCTTTTACGATAAGAAAAACATTACTTTTATACACACACATATAACGATATCAAAATAAATAAAATAAAATATTATTGTATGATTTGATTGTTTAACTTTTTTAAAAGATTAACTATATTAATATGATTTAATTTTATTATTTTATTATAATGGTGGGAAAATATATTGAGACAAAAATGGATGAAAACCGAAATTTCAAAACCATAGAAACGAAATCTGCAATTTTTAACAAATTTCAGAAACAAAAAACGTAATTTACTCTAAAAAATAAGATGACGTATTGTTTTATAATTATTTATATGTTTTTTTTATATTAATATTTTGACATTTCTATTTATTGAAAACATATCGAACATTTAGGACTTTATAAGTCTTTTTTTTTGGATTTATTCATATCTTCAGAGAAAATGAGATTTCATACAAGGGAAAAGACACACAAAAACTCTACGGACCTTCTAAATTTGGTTGATCAAATTTTATTGAACAGCTAAATTATCTACAAAAATTAGTTAAATATATTCTTTTGATTTATAGAATCGGTTGATGTAAACAATAAAACAATATTTTTCCATCGTTATAATAAAATAATAAAATTAAATCGTATTAATATAGTTAATCTTTTAAAAAAGTTAAACAATCAAATCATATAATAATATTCTATTTTATTTATTTTGATATCGTTATATGTGTGTGTATAAAAGTATTTTTTTTTTCTTATCGTAAAAAGACAAAAAAATGGCAAATGACTAAAATGGTTCTTGATTTAACGAAGTTAACGGAGATGTTAGTCAAAAGGACCATGGTCAAGACAAATTGAATACCACAAGAACCAAATCCACAATAAAAATAGAATGAGAACCATGGTCAAAGAAATCACAAAACCACATGGACCAAATCCACAATTATTAATAGAAATAACCATTTTCAGCGTTTGGATTCATCTCTTAGCCATTTCTCTTTACAAATTTCAAAAATATCATTACATCCACAACTGGCACATCCTCAATTTGTGAAGGGGTCAAAATGTAAAAAACAGAAAGAAAAAAAGTTTCTGAAGATGGTCCGCAAGTGTCAGACTAAGGGGGTGTTTGGGATTTGCTTATTTGAGGAGCTTATTAACTTATTGTGTTTTCAAACATCAAATAAGTTGTTTTGAGTGTTTGGATTGAAAACTACTTATTACTTATCCACTCCGCTAATAAGCAGTTTTTGATAAGTCATTCTCAACTGACTTATTTGAAACTTCTTATTAACTTATTTAACCAAATTACATATTTGCCCCTTCTTCATATAAGTTAATAAACACTTTACAAATAACCATAATTTAATAAGCACTTTTGTAAATAAGCATAAGTTGTTTTAAATAAGCAATCCCAAACACCCCTAAATCTATAAATTAGATAAAGGTCATACTTGCCAAAGTGTTGGGACTAATTTATAGATCTGGTCCATGCATTTACAAACCATATTCAAAAACCCTTTTTTATAGTTTGACCCCCTGCAAATTAGACCTGGCAAAAACTGACACGACACGCTAACCCGACACGAACTCGACACGAAATAAACGGGTTTGGGTAATACATTTCAACCCGTTTAAATAAACGGGTTGACACGACACGACACGAAAATTAAACGGGTAAGGTCAGGGTCAAAAACTTCAACTCGAAAATGACCCGAATAACCCGTTTATATATATATATATATGTATATATATATATATATATATGTATATATAGGGTGCGTTTCATTTGAAAACCAATCAATTCGTGGAAACTTTGCAAACCACTATTTTAGGAAACATTTTGTTAAGTTTCCTAATCTAAAGTCATGATTATAATAAATGAATCTTATCATCTTCCATATATATCACAATCATTATTAATGAATCATAATAGTTTTCCATAAATATATATATTGTTTCCTAAAACAATGGTTTGCAGAGTTTCCACGAATTGATTGGTTTTCAAATGAAACGCACCCTATGTGTATATATATATATATATATATATATAAGTTTTCCTTTTAATGCTTTAGATTTTTAGTGTTTATTTGATTATAATTTTGAACTATAAATTTTGGATTTCTAATGCTTTCATTTGAATTTTGTATATGTATTTTTTTTGTGAATTTTCGATTTTTAATTTTAATTTTATAAATGTTAAACGGGTTAGGCGGGTCATGATGGGTTAGGCGGGTCGGGTTAGAGTTGGGATTTTCTGACCCATTTATTAAACGGGTCGGGTTAGGGTTAGACACTTTCAACCCATTTAACTTTGAACCCGACACGACACGTTTGTCAGGTCTACTGCAAATTGAGGAGGTGTCAATTGTGGAGGTAATGACACTTTTTAAATATTGGGAGAGAAATGACAAAGAGATGAATCCAAAGCCTGAAAAAGTGAAAATAACTATTTTAATTAATTTCCATTTATAAAATTGTTAGAAACCTTCGTTTTGTAATATCAATTAATAAAGTGCAATTTAATTATTTTTATAATGATTTATAATTAATTGTTGTAAATTATCTATAAAGAATGAAATTCACTTCAATTCCTACAAACCACACACACCAAATCATTCTAAGCTAGCTTATTTATAATTAATTGTTGTAAATTATCTATAAAGAATGAAATTCACTTCAATGCCTTGAGGCATCGTTTGACAAAAATAAGCTAGCTTATTTTATGGGTACATGTTTGGATGGACATAAACCTAACTTATAAGTTAGCTTTTTGATAAACGACTTGGAGTAGCTTATGAAGAGCTTTTTGTGATTATTCCAAATATACCCTCATTAACATTGATTATTATTTATTAACTATTAATTATAAATAAATATTAATTAATATTTACTAAAAGTTATAAATTAAATTTTAATTGTACATTGATATTAATTTTTAATTATTTATAATTATTGATAATTATATCAATTTTTTAGTATTAATCAATATATTTTAGTTATCAATTATTATTATTTGATTATTTTTTCACATATTATATTAAACGGTTATTTAAAATCATAAGTTAATGTAGATTTTTTTTAATTTGGTTTAACAAATTCAAAATTTATAATATATATAATAATACATTTCAAATTTTTTTAATTAACATATTATATTATTTACTATCTTGTTTTTTATTAATTAACATATTATATTACTATAAATTTGTTTTAGTTATATTATTAAATATTGTAATTGATTATTTATTTAGATGTATTTTTTGATAATTTCATATGCTTATAAGCTAGTTTTTACCAAACATGATTTTTTTCATCAGTTAGCTTATCAATCATCAGCTAACTTATCAGCTATCAACTACCAGCTAACTTATCAACTAGTTTGTCAAACATAACCTAAATCTCTTAAAAATATTCCATAAAACCAAACACCCCTTTGGGTCCATTTGCATTGACAAATGTTTTGGAGGAATTTGGATTTCGTGAAATAATTTGGAATCTTTGGTGTGTTGTAGGATTTGGAATTAAAATTTTAATTTCATTATTTATAAATAAATTAAAGAAACAAATTATAAAAATAATTAAGTTACTTTTTTATTAATCAGTTATTACAAAGTAAATATTTTTAACATATTTTAAAATATTATTACAAACAAATCTTATTAAATCCTACCAAATGTCAACGACCTCTATGGGATTTCTAAGAGCATCTCTAACAAATTGTCTAATTTCTTAAAAATATAGGTGGAGAAATCTAGATGTCAAAATCTCTAAAAAGATTTACATTTAACTCAAACAAATTCTCTATTCTAGAGATTTTAACATTCATTATATTATTAAAATATCATATAAATTTATCATCCCAATATATTTTTCAAAATAATTTATATAAAATAATAATAATAATACAATCTTATGGTGGAAACGAATAAAAAAAAAATTCATTTCTTTCTCCACATATTGAGTTTTTTAAACTTTGAGATTTCTCTAGTTTTCTCTGTTTTAGTTAACTATATAGAATTTTTTTGGAGCAAAATAGAAAACAAAAACTCCATTTTCTCTACTTCAGATAACTTGTTGGAGATGTTTTAAATCTCATGTTTGTAGGACTTCAATGAAATCCCGAGATTTCAAACCCAAGCATTTCTTCAAATCAAACATAAGATTGAAACGAAATGAAAATCCAAATCCTTTCAACTATTCCGAGCTTTAATGATGGATTAACGACAAATTTTTTCTTCACTGATAGTGGTAGGTTTTGTAGTAATTATATATGGAAAATCTAGTGAAATCAAATCACTGTGCAAGTGTGTTTTGCCTTTTTGTTGTAAGAAATAGTTGTTTTTATGAAAGTGCAAAAAACATGATAATTTGTAACAATGTGTTATTAATTGATTTTATGAACACGATTCATTTTGGGATAAAATATCATTATTAGTTAAAACGAATCTATTTATTAACATATGTAAAGTAAAAAATTAAATAAAAAAAAACTAGGTTTTTTTTTACATGTTTGGATGACCATAAACTAGATTATTGAAAAACTACTCATGGTAGCGTTTTGAAAAACTAGTTTATCAGCTACCAGTTAGCTTATCAGTTAGTTTGTCAAACATAGCCTAATACTAAATATATCATATCATACAAACAACATATATTATACATGGCTCAAATTATGCTTTTTTACGAGAATAACATAATCAAATATGGGTTTGTGGTAAAACCAAATGAGGTCTTTAGAGGTACAAAATAAGTTAAATACATTTATAATATATTAAAACGATTATGATATTTCTAACAAAGAGTCGATGGCAAGGGCCATAGATTTGCTTAGTAAGAAGTAAGAACACACGAGCCTTAATTTGTAGACCACCTATAACTGTCAATATACTTTTAAGTTATTGAGTTAGTTCAATGTTTTGGACTTTGGGCTTTTACATAAGCACACACTGTATGCACACACATAGGGATGTGTATCGGGCGGGGCGGACGAGTTCAGGTGGGCAAGCCAAAAACCTGATCGGATTTTGGATATGGAAACTAAGACCCGAATTTTAGGTTTCGGATTGCTTCAGATTCGGGTTGGTCGGGTTTCAGATTGGCGCAGGTCGGGTTCAAGTATTATTATAATGCAAATATATATAGAGAGGTTACAAACTATACAAACCCATCTAGGCCATCCAAAATTTTGATCAACGGTTGAGAAATTTTAGGACTTAAATTAATTTAAAAAATAGGGAGAAAATAGGGAAAGGGTAGTTTAGGAATAGTTTTAGTTATTTTAAATTTAAATTTTAATAATTAATTTGAATTATCTAATTATGGTTACAAGATATCCTTAATTTTCTCCATATTTATCTCTCATTCTATCTAAAAAATAATCCGGCCACCACCACCATCATCTCCATCGTCATCACAACGCCGGCGACCGAGAACCACCGCGGTTCTCCACTACTCCATCCGACGACTGTCGTGCGCCGCCGCCATCCGCCAGGAGCCTCCTTCGCCACCCCACGTATCGTGACCTCCTCCCCCGAATCTTCGACGAGTTTATGAAATTTCAAGTTCATACAATGTTTTTTCGAGTTTCATAAACTGTTTTTTTGAAATTTTATAGTTTTATATATTTTCATAAACGGTTTCATATATTTTTCTCCATATGAATAATCATATTTTAAAGTTTCATATATTTTTCTCTCATATGAATATTCAGATTTTTTCGAAATAATCATATATTTTTTAAGTTTCATATATTTTTCTTCTATATGAATAATAAGATTTTTAAGTTTCATACATTTATCCAATATGAATGATCAGATGATTAGATGTGAAAATTTCAAAAAAACATTTTATGAAACCAAAAAAACTTGAAACTTTCGAAAAAACAGTTTATATATGAAAGTCGAAAAAATTATGAAACTTGCCGGAAATGGGGAGGTCGTCGGAGTGGGAGGAGGTCACCGGAAGTGGGAGGACGTCACCGAAAGTGGATGGTGACGGTGGATCGTGAGTGTGTGTGTGTGAGAGAGAGAGATGGAGAGATAATTAAGGAAGAGATAATTAAATAATTTAATTTTTTCCTAAAATTACGAAATTTGTAAAAAGACATAAATGCTCTAGTTTGTATTGTTTGTAATCTTTAGAAGATTTGCAAATGAAGGTGCCTATATATATATATATATATATATATATATATAAATTCAATCGATTGAGAGATTGATGAAATCGATAATAAATTTATAAATTAGAAAACATTTCGACCGACTAAAATTTACGATTTTCAAAAGATCGAACCTAACCCAAACCCAAATATCCCCCCAAAAGTTGAGTTTCAAATTTTCGGATTTCGGGGTATTCGGGTTTTGCACACACACCTTATTTTAAGTTCATATTTCGAACTATTCGGATTTTACACACCCCTACACACACACACACACACACATATATATATATACCATGTATACACATGCCTTATATTAGAGAGAGATACCATCAAGATGGAATCAAGTGGGGCGTTGAGGTTGGAGATGTAGTGGTAGTAGAAACGTAATGGGTAATAGTACACCATTGATTATGTGTTTGGTCCGTTTGAGAAATTGTTGAAGGAGTGGATGAGGCAAAGGGGAAAACATGCTCAACAAATTTGACATGTCTGGAAACATATATCTTGCTAGTAGCAATGTGTAGGCAGAAATAAGCACTTTGTGTGGTCGAGTAGTCAACAAAAACACATGGAATAGAGCGTGGATTAAGTTTGTTTGAGGTGTATGGGCGTAGCCATGGGTAGCAAAGGCATCCAAAATTGCGTAGTTTATGATAATTAGGAGAAGTGTTATATACTTTAGAGAAGGGAGATTGAAAGTTTAAGGTGAGAGTGGGCATTCGATTTATAAGATAAACTGCAGTATTGAAGGCAAGTGACCAATATTTTTGATGCATTGAGGCATGAGAAAGAAGAGAAAGACCTGTTTCAACAATGTGCCGATGACGTCTCTCAGAGTAACCACTGTGTTCGGGAGTATGTGGAGGAGAAGTGAGATGAGTAATTCCATGATTTGCCAAAAAATGATCAAGTCCTAAGTATTCCCCTCAATTGTCACTAAAAATGGCAACGATCGATCTTTGAAATTATTTTTCAACTTGTAATTTAAAATGAAGAAATATATCTTTTGCGTCAGATTTTTTTGAAGGATAATACCACATATATTAAGCGTCACAAAGCTCGACTCATGTCATTTTTTACACAAAAGGTGCATGCCTACAACATCTTCGGTTATTTTCTACGCCATAATAGAAAAATTGCATCATCATTGTTGGTTGAAATTAGTGATGGCCAAATGGGCCCGGCCCGACTTGGCCCGATCGATTAACCGAAGCTCGACCCGCTCAAAGCCCGGCCCGGCCCGTCCCGATAGTAAAACGGTTTAGAGCCCGAAATACCAGACCGGTCTAAGATTTTGGAGGTTTTGCCGGCCCGACCCAGCCCAGGACCAGTTCAAGGCCCGGTTTTTGGCCCGGCCTGACTCGATTCGATGGTTTAAAAAAAATAGACGTTATAGATTCGTTAACTAGCCGTTTATAGCTGTTTTTGACCGTTTTTTTTTTATTTTTTACCCCCCCAAACCCCTATAAATACTTGTGTTGAGTATGGAGTTAGACACCAACTTACAAAAAGCAAAAACCGCATACAATTCTCATTTCTCGCTATATTCGTTTCTCGCAAGTTCTAGTCTAATATCTCTAGTTTTCTACTCTCTACTCTCAAAATGGCCGCACAAAATTACCAAGTTGTTGCCGAGCATGGACGAAAAGCACCAATTATAAATAAATTATTTTTTTAAAAAATGGCCCGATACATGGCCCGGTTTTGGCCCGGCTCGACCCAGTTTTTTAAGGACCGATTTTTCCCACCATTAACCGGTCCACCGATATTTGGGTGAAGCCCGGCCCGAAGACCGCTTGGCCCGGTTTTTGACTTTACTATTTGGGCCCGAAGCCCGTTTTGACCCGACCCGGCTCAGCCCGAGCCCGATATTTGACCATCATTAGTTGAAATTAATGACAACACTTTGGTCCTTCACTATGGTCATACTTTTCCTCTGTTCTTATAATTTTGAAAGGACAATGAAACACACAAACTGGATTCATTCGTGAAATGTTTGCTTTCTATCTTAAAAGAGGTTCTAATGAATGGATTTTGCAATGCACCTTTTCAGTTTTGATTTCAAATCGTGTTATTAGATATTGTCGAATAAATTATGCATATATTAATAAAGGTTTTTGGGTTTCTTAAAATAAGTTCAATTCAAAATTTTATTTATATGGCGTTCACATGTGTAATTAATTTATATTAAAATCTAAAAGAAGTGGCATATTTCAGGTGGGATTTGATTGCGGGCAGGATTCCGGGCCGAAAACCTGAAGAAATAGAAAGGTTTTGGTTGATGAGACATAGTGAAGTGTTTGTCAACTTAAGACAACGACCAAATCTTTAAGTAACTCAAAGGGTCAACATAATCATTTAAATAGTATTCTAAAATATGTATTTGGATAAATTTCTAGAAGTGAGCCAATCATCGGCTAATCTTTTTTTTTCCCAGTGTACAACATGTAATTTTGTTTTACTACAAGTCTATAGCCATGTTTTATGAAACTGAATAAGGTGAAATGTAATATCCCAACGTAATATAAAAGCTATAACACGAAAAAAACATATATCCAATGCAAGAATAACGTATAAGCTATATCAAAAAAAGTTTAAACTATGCGTTACGATACTGCAAATATGTAATATACATGTTACGAAAACACATTTCAAGAAGTAATAAACAATCTTCTTGATCTTTTTTGTGTGATGTTATAACATGTTATTTCTAATTTAGATTGTTTGTGCATATGTATTATGGTAAGTCGTCAATTAGCAAGTTCATGACGAGCATACATTTTAAAGTCAATTGAAATCAATCTAAAAACTACTTTAAAAACAATACATGTACAAACTTTTCGATTAAATATATTGCTACTTATCATATCACGTACTTTTCAAGAGATAAGATCTCAATCCTTAGAGAAGCATTTGGTCCCTTTTAGCGATAAAGTACACATGCACATAAGGTTGATTTCATGCCTATTTGTGTTCTTATCACTTTTTGACATACGTCCACACTAGAATCGTCTCCAAATCCATTTGTAAACTCCTGGGAAAAGGTCGTGTTTGATATAATATAACTTCTCATAAATAGCATTTACAACCATGAATTCAGCGTTAGGTCGGGTTTCTTGAATAAAAGACATGTTTTGCAATGTTGTAATCCTCATAAACTCGTTTCTCACAATAACATAATCTATTACTATTCTTTATTTGGAGAGAGAAACATAATAGCAGGTAAATTACTTTAAAAAAACGTATAATCATATATCCACTTGGATTCACAAACGGTTTCACATATACATTTAAAAAAAAACACTTATGGTAAACTATATTTTTTACACATGTTTCATTTTAATAAACAAAACAATTATAATTTCATGTGGTTGTTACTATATTATTTTGAAAATAAACCTTTTAAAGTTATCAAACATGTACCCAATTTATACGATAAATTAACCAAATTCTCAATTCATTGTTGTAGAACTTAAGGAGCAGCGAGATGCCAAGAATTCGATAGTGAGGTAGGAAATATATATTGAAAATATTTCTAAATAATATTTGAAGAATTTAATTATATCCAAACATTGAAGCGTCGCTTTGAGGGTTGCATTACTTTTCCATTTGATTAATAATGTGCAGTGGTATGTTCAATGCAGTTCACGATACTCATAAAAGTTTTGTTGATATAATTATGAATCAATGCATCGTAAAAGAGAAGTAATACACATACATATCCATTAAATAAGAAAAAAATAATTTTCGTATTATTTCCAAAATCCCTTCATACATCTCTACAACTTCCCCATCACCTATTTTCTATTATCCACTTCAAAAGTCAAATCCAACTGTTATCTAACAACAATTGATTAATTATGATCCTTAACATAAGTCGATGATGTTCGAGGATATCGAATATCATCAATCATTGTTCAAGTCTCTCTTTAAACTAAGCACTTACCAATGATGTCGAAATCTTTTCGAGTTCCTTTAAAAATATGATCTATTTATCTTAAGTGTGTTATGGGTTGAAACGTGAGAGAATTTTTTGAAAAAAAAGTAAAAAGATAAAAGCATGGAGAATGAATGAAAAATATGATGGTATTTTGTTTACATTTATGGTTATTTTTTCATGTTTAAAGCAATTTAAAAGAAAACCCTTTTGGTATATAATAATAAAATAATTGGAAATTTATTAAAATAGTAATTTTTCATTAGTAGTTTTACCTTTTAACCATTTTTTTCGAGTTTTACCAAAATAGTCATAGGTCCCCCAAGTTCAAATACACCAAAAAATAAGAGTATGATCGATTTTTTCCGTAATTTTCTTTTTGCTGACCTTGGGTCCGCAATTGTGGATCTGAGCCAAAAAAAAAATTAAAGAAAATTTGTTCAGATTCATTTTTTTTATGCTTTTGAGAATTGCGGATCTATATGTTGCGGACCTACGTCTATTTTAGTAAAACTTGAAGAAAAGTGGCTAAGACATCGATCCAAGTCTAGAAAATGGTTATTTTAATTAATTTCCTTAAATAATAATATTATTATTAAATACAAGATTTGTCTTGTTTCGTACAGGCAAAGTATATCTGTCAATACCTCTCCCCGTGCGTATGTTATTCATCCCCTTCCTGGGATAAGGAATTAGGGTTTTTCAAATTCTCTCAATTTTCTTTGCAGATTATGAGAGATTCTAGTTTAGATCTCTTTGATCCTAGGACGGCGGTCATGGACTCCAACTATTCGGCTGAATCTGGTCGCGCCGATGGCGATTTTGGTTTTGCGTTCAACGATAGCAATTTCTCTGATCGTGTTCTTCGCATCGAGATCGTTTCGGATCCGCTCGAGGCTAGACCCGATGGAGAGGGTTATTTGAGCCTAGCCGATTGGTGTAGGGATCGGAAGCGACGTAGGGAAGATGTTAAAAGAGAAAACGGTGAGTTGTCTATTTTGTTGTTGATTGATTTTTTTCGAAATCTTGGTATAATTGCTGCATATGTTATATATGTAAACATGCATTTATATTGTTTCTTATTGCTATGGAAAAATAGTTCTGAATCTGGAGAAATTTGATACGAGCAAGAACTTGAGAAGCGTTTTTATTTTACGCCAGCCTATGTCTATCTGTTTTAGATGAATTTCGGGATAATATCTACTTCCATGTTTTACTCATCAGGAAGATAAGTTTCTTGACAGTAATTGATTGCTGTCTTTGCAAGGAATTTAACATGGGGGTTTGTTGTGACAAAGGTTTAACTGGTCGGGAATCAAATGTTAGGACTAATGAAATTGGTTTATGTGTGCTTCTGGCTGGTTTAAGGAACTCCAAGATTATAAGTAGGGAATGGATCAAACACATTAGTTTACTTGTGGAGCATTCACGAAAACAATTTTTCAATATCTAATTGCAAGCAAATATAAACGTACACAGAGCGTTTTCGAAATTAGAGGATCTTGATCTTCATATTGTCCATTAATACTTTGCGAAGCATTATTGTTTTTTTTGTTTTTGTTTTAGTTTACCAGTTGAGAATACAAGTATAGTGTTGTATACTGGCGCACAGCTGGTGCGAAAAAGTGCTTTGGAGTGACGTGATTATTCTCTCAGAATTATACTGCTGGTGTAGAACTGAATGTAAGAACGTTGGCCAAAGAGTGATTGAAGGCTTGGATTGACTTATTAAGAGGCAATTGATGTGAATCACACAATTAAGGCTATCTATAAGACTATAACGTTTCAATGTTATACAGGTCTAATGCTCAATCGGGTAGAAATAGATGTAGTTATAGGTTTTGCTGATAATTGAGTATTAAAGGCAGTTTAGTCTATCCAAGTACTCAGGAATGACGGTTTCAACTTTCTATCAGTTTTCTTATTTGAATATTTCAATTAGGGTTTTGATCATTTATATGGAGTGATTTATTCCTTAGTACTGCACCAGTAGTCCGGTATTCCGACTTTTAACTTCTTGTGTTCAAATGTTAGTGAGTAATTTAATATGAACAAAGAGGTCTCAGCATGTTTAAGTCTATTACCTTTGGTTGTGTGCTTCCTTTCATTATTTGTGATTTTGAGCAGTTTGAGAAGCTCATGCTGGAAGTTATTAGTCAATAAGGTAGCTGAGTTAGAAATCAGAGAGTTTTGTGCCTTTTCTTCTTAGTTATAGAATAGTAAACGTTACGAGATCAAAATTTTCTTTAGCTTTACAAAACATAGCATACAACTTGAGACTGGTTTCTAAACCATAAGAACATATCACCTCTTAGAAATAATTTGCTGCAAAGTAGTAGTTAATGGGCCATATTTTTTACCCAAATCTTAATGGAAAACCCATTTCTCGAGGAACAAGTTTTTCTGTAGCTTTTATATATTTATTTGATTTGTCAAGAACGTTAATAAGGCTCCTTCTTATGTCACGTATCTTGTAGAATTTTGGTCTTGAAGTTCCCTGTAACTAGACTCCTGTTTCAACATTCCATTCCATTCCAGCATCCAGCTTAGTTGACATTCATTGCGGTATCCAGCTGCCAGGACGCCATGGCAACATGTCATCCCGCAATTTGTTCATACAACTACAAGGTGTCACATCGTGCTAATTACATGTTTACATTAAACAATTTGTACAATAGAATTAAAATTAATATAGTTACATTCAACAATCAAGATAAATTGTTTGACACAATAAACAAGTTAACAAGTGTGTCGGCTGTAACAACACATAAGAAAGGTCACAGTGGAGTATAGAATCTAGTATTTAAAGTGTTTGTGTCATTATTACAACGGAAGTTCACTAACAAGTAACAAGTATCATAGCCCTATAACCACTAAATACTAAATGTATAGTGTTGCACAGGCAAATGTAACACATGTTCCAAACTCACAGATGAAACTGATATTGTCAGAATGGGATTTCAAGGCTCAAAATTGCCAAATAAGAATGATTGTGCATAAAATCTGTACGTTGCTTTGGTTTTGGTAACTTGACGTCGGGAAAGGCAAAAAAAGGTAATAAGCATACACATAGAACTATTATTAATTTATTACTCAGTAAAAAGAGAGAATAAAGAGGAGCAACTGGAAACAAAAGAAAAGAGAAGAGAACAATGAAAATTAATGAAGAAAATCACTTGTGATGGGAACGTAACATATTTAGCTCATATGACTAGTATAAGTATAAGTATAAGTTGATCATCTCCTGTTTAGATCTTGGTAAATATTGCCATTGCCTATTATGATAAAGATGATTTCAACTCTTCTAAGTTGCCAAGCTCATTTGTACTATTATAATGACACATTTTTGTTGTTGTGTTATTATCTTATACAGATATGTGATATAGTGTTTTAAATGGCATGACTCTTTTCTAGATGAGTGCTTTGCATTCTTCAACAGTGTGCATGGCAACATGCCAGACCTTGTATTTTTTTAAGCATGCACCTGTTTCCATTGAATCAGTGATATATTTTGTAGTTTTCACAGCTGTAGACGTTGCTGCTGGGTGTCAAGAGGAAGAAATTCTCAATCAGCCTGATCATATTGATGATGGTGTGGACACTGAAAATCAGGACGAAGAACCTGCAGCAATGATTGAAGAGGCACCATCAGGCATGAATCACCTATTCTCATTTTGGATCCCAGTGGATAATGCTCATGATTCTTGTTATCCTCAAATCAAATGTTTACTTTTTTATTAATTTGCTGATTGTCATTTGATACAAGTTTAATACTCTGTCATGAACCAAAATGATTGAACAATTGAAATGGAAACCAAATGACAAGGACACTGTCAAATGCTTCAATTAACAAAGGGAAACATAGAACAACTAGCATTCAAGAGGCTATCACCTCTACCAAAGAGAACTCACTATTTTCTGCATGACTCTCACCTCTTGTATCCTCTCTATTTATACTAATTATTTATTCTAAGTACCCAAAATAACCCTTCTTAACTATTCTAGAATATTACTTAGGAATGGGCTTGGGCCTCTAGATGGGTGCATGGCATTCTCCTATAAATACATATATACGTGTTCCATCATTTTCACATAGTACATGGAATTGATGTTTAAAAAAGCAAGATAACATTAATGATCCCTTGATATGATGCTCTTGCTTGTGGTCCAAGTACCATTTACACATGAGACTACAACATAGAATGATACATTGACATGACATACCTAGAAAATTTTAGATTTTGGACCTCTATTGTTAATATGTGTACAAATTTTGTTTGCTATAAGTTGAATATCTTTGTTCCATAAGTTTGCATAATTCTGCAATTTATGTTGCAGAAAACCTTGGGGGGGGTCGGCTTTGTTAATATGAATAATGTAAGTGATGTAATGCTCTTGTAAGTGCCCCTAGAATATAACACAGTAATTGTCATACTCTGTACTTCATGTTTGGTCAAAATTGATCGATATATTGAAGATTGATTGAAAAAATGCCTTCTATCTCTCTCTCTGTTTCTTTTCTCCCAATCTCATAACTGCCCGCATTTTTTCTGGGTAAAACAAAGTATGTTGAAGTGTCAAAGCCAAGTTGGACAGGCGTTCCAGAAGTTCAGGGGGCGGTGTGGGAGAGGGGTTGGAATCAGATAAAAACATCCAATAGTTCTCCCTATGAGACACTTTCTGAACCTTGTCCCCTGTATCTTTACCACATCTTGGACACCTGGCACTTCGACCCTAAGCAAAATATGGATCGCAACCTTTGTAGAACAATGAAGTATCTGAACAAGCTGTTAGATGTTTGTGAATAATACGTAGAGTTTTCAGAAATAGAGGTCAAACATTTGACTTGTTTCATATTTACTGTGATAAACTATTAATTTGTTTCACTCGAGAAATTTAGCTTTCTTTTTCTGCTGGGTGTCTAGCTGTCTCTCAAACCAAGTGATCAACTGATAGCATCTTCTTTAGTTTGAAATTTTATCCTTCTACCAATTTGAAATTGACATTGAGCTTTTCATCTATGTTTGCACTTGTGTTTTTATCAGATGAAGGTGCAAATGACAATGATTCAAACTGGAGTATGGAGTGCTCAAAAGTTTTGAGGGTTAAAACCTTACATATTAGCTCTCCAATTTTAGCTGCAAGAAGTCCATTTTTCTACAAGGTGCTGTAAATTTTCAAGTGGGTGCATTTTTTATGGCTTCTGGATTCATCAGTTGATTATATTCATTTTCCTGGTATATCTTCATGCAGCTCTTTTCAAATGGGATGAGAGAGTCAGAACAGCGTTATGTAAACTTGCGGATCAATGCTTCTGGTATGTTGATCATATCTGAGCTTTTCTTTCTTCGTTTGGCTTGTTTGCTCTTACACTAATTATAATCCATTACTTACTGATAACAAGTTATACCTTTTATTTTTATTTTTTAATTCATTAAACATCTATTTGTTCTTTACTTTTGCTTCTGGAACAGAGGAAGCTGCCCTCATGGAACTTCTGAACTTTATGTACAGCAATTCTTTGACAGTGACTGCTGCTCCTGCTCTACTTGATGTGCTGATGGCTGCCGACAAGTTTGAGGTTGCTTCATGCATGAGGTATTGCAGCCGTTTGTTGAGAAATTTGCCTATGACACCTGAATCTGCACTACTTTATCTGGAACTTCCTTCCAGTGTTCTAATGGCTGAAGCAGTTCAGCCATTGACTGATGCTGCAAAACAGTTCCTGGCTATCCGCTACAAAGACATAACCAAGTAAGATTCTTTTGTTTACGGCTGCTTCCGTCCTAAAATAAAAGTAAATGTTTTACCGAACTCATAACGAAAATGTTCAATTCTTAGTGGAAATTTAAAATACCCTTGATAATTTAGTAGGCTATGTGTATACAGATATCTTTTAGCTATGAATAGCTATTACCAATGATCACTTACAAGATGTGTCTAATATTTTAGTGATAGTGAATCTTCATACATCTCTTTGTATAAGAGTAATTGGTTGGAATCAGTTGTTAGTATTGTTTTCTATTGCCATTTATATTTTCTACTTCTCCTTAAAGCTGTTTTACAATTGGCAGGTATCAAGAAGAGGTTCTTAACTTGCCCATTGCTGGGGTGGAGGCAATTTTGGCTAGCAACGATCTCCAGGTGGCATCTGAAGATGCGGTTTACGATTTTGTTCTCAAGTATGCCAGGTTTCAGTACCCTATCATCGAACACCGACGTGAAATTCTCGGGAACCGTCTTTCCCAGTTTATCCGCTTCCCTTACATGACATGTAGAAAGCTTCGGAAGGTCATGACCTGTCCTGACTTTGATCATGACTTTGCACAAAAGGTGGTAGTCGAAGCACTCTTCTTCAAGGCAGAACCCCCTCATAGGCAGCGAATCCTTGCCGGTGACGAAAACCCAAACCTGAACCGCCGGTTCGTGGAGCGGGCCTACAAGTACCGGCCTGTGAAGGTGGTTGAGTTTGAATTGCCACGCCCACAATGCGTGGTGTACTTAGATTTGAAGCGTGACGAGTGTGCAAGATTGTTTCCTTCCGGAAGGGTCTATTCCCAGGCATTCCATTTGGGTGGGCAAGGGTTTTTCTTGTCGGCACACTGCAACATGGACCAACAAAGCTCGTTTCACTGTTTCGGGCTTTTCTTGGGAATGCAGGAGAAAGGGTCGGTGTCTTTTGCGGTGGACTACGAGTTTGCGGCAAGGTCAAAGCCAACGGAAGAGTACGTTAGCAAGTATAAAGGGAATTACACATTTACAGGGGGAAAGGCGGTGGGGTACCGAAACTTGTTTGCAATTCCGTGGACTTCGTTTATCGGGGAGGATAGCGTTTACTTCATCGATGGCATTCTTCATCTTAGGGCTGAGCTTACCATTAGGCACTGAAACTAACAAGCAACAAGGTCTTTTGTTGCTGTTGAAGAAGTAGACGTAATTTAACGCAAAACGAAAACCGAATTCGGAAATGTAAATGGAGACAAGTCTTTTGTTTGTTAGTATTTGGTTAGAGGGTATGATAATGTGACTTACTGAATGTAGTCATTTTTGGTGAATATAAAGAAAATGAATCCAAGTTTCCTTAAAGAATAAGATGCTTACAGACATGTTATTTGCACTTGGTTTTCATATTAAAAACACATGACACAATTATGATGTGTTGGATACATATACATAATTCATTGAAGACTTCATATTCATGCCTCTTGTATCAAATTATAAGCCAACAAAAAAAAAAAAATCCATTTGAAACTACCCTGACGTCTATGGCTCTGTGATCTCCTTCTTGATTGACTCTATGGTTGTGCCCAACTCTTTCCTGCTTGACTGAATTTCCCAAAATGTGAAATTTAAGCCAAAATAAATAAAAATATTAAACAATTTGATAGAGAAAATCGTTTTATATTTTGATTAAAATTCAAAGAAAGTAATGCATATACGATTGATAAATCTTTATATTATGTAATTACAGAAAATGTAAAATAGAGTAACATTTTCATCTATTGCCAAAAATAATATTAACATTTTGTATAATTTCAGCAAATAAATGACTAGCAAAGGCCGGGAAGTACCACCATGACCTAGTGTTACTTTTAAAATCTCTTTTGTGGGCATAATAAGACACATATTACAAATAGCTGAAAATCAAATATGAAAATTTTGGAGATCTTAAAAAATAACCTAAAATCGAATACGAAAAGAAGGTTATTTAGCAGAAGGATGAACGTAGAATTAGCGGTTCACAAATTCGATATGATATTTCAAACCTTAACAATTATATGTTGAGTTTAGAAAATCTTTATGATGATTGTAAAAAAGACCATTTAAGCATATTTTTATTTTCATTTTGTATTATTACAGATATAAACAACATTATAAATAAGAAAGGTAAAAACTCATTTATTCTTTTGTCAGCAAAATTTTACCTCAAACAGAAGATATCTGTAGACAAACCATCCGGTATATCCAAGTCCAACCAACTCCATGATATTGGGAAGCTGAGATAGTATCAACAACAATATCAAATTTAGGACAGTCTTTTAAACTATCAGACGATGAAATTTGATAGAATTTGAACACGCGTTTGGTTAGTAGGAATTCAATTCCTTTACTTAAGCCAAGGAATGATGAATCCCTTAAATTGTGGAATTCAATGGAATTTGAAGGATTCCATCACTTTCATTCCGCAAACCAAACATAGGTCTAGAATTTAGTCAATGGAATTGGCCATTCCAATTCCTTCAAATTCCATGAACCAAACAACCTCTAAGGGTCTGTTTGGTTTACGGGATTTGGTAGAATTTAAAGGGATTTGAAATTGAATTCTATTCTAATCCCGCTTTTGGTTTAAAGGAAAGTCCGGACTCCGGATTTGAAATTCCACAAACATTGGATTTAGGAAATCCCATGGGTGTAGTTGGTATTTCAAGGGATTTCACAGGATTTATTTGTAACAATGTTTTAAACATTTGTTTTGTATAATCAATTAATAAAAGGTAATTCTATTATTTTTATAATATTTTCTATAAATTATTTATAAAGAATAAAACTCAATTCCATTCTCTAATTCTAATCTCCTTTCACGAAACCCAAATCCCTAAAAAACATTATATTAAACCAAACGGGCCTTAATGGGTTTGCTTATTGATTTCGATAAGATTCAATTTAATTTGACAAATGAAGTCAAAGTCAAGCGTTTAACGAACAATAAAACTCATTCAATAATAGACAAAAATATTCCCACATCGGCCAAACTTTAGATCATTTCTCCCCTATATATGTTATAACATCCTTTTAATGACTCTTTTAAAGAATAATTTGGGAGTTCCAGATATTCTCACGTGGATAAAATATGGTCAAATGATGCAACAACAAAATAAGAAAAACTTACTAATGGGACTTTGTTGATGGCACCAATAATAACTGAAGATAACCAAATTGCAACAACTCCTCCTCCTCCATAAATTATAACTGTTGGCTTGTTTTCAACTGCATCCCACTAGAAACAACAAAGATTGTAAGCCCCATATGGAGATTACAACAAAATTCAGAAGGATGGCATGAAAACCATTTTGGATATTTCGGAGAAAATATTGTCATCTAAGATCGAATCAAACACCATTTTTAAGTATAATGTTTACCTTTTCCTTTAAGTCGGTGAATAACTCGTTAGCATCAGAGGGAGATGATGCATCTTCTGAGGCCTTAACACGGAACAAAGATGACCTTCGCGACTCTGGCATTCAAACATGAAACGAAACTGAGATGAACATTAAGAATTGGAAATCTTTTCAGGACCTAGGTTCCCAGCTAAAGATGTTTCAAACAACACAATAACAAAAAAGGGACTTAGTTGTTAATTACAAGGTTCACATGTGAAACAACACTTTATTAAATTTTTTTTGCATTTTTATGAAAATTGGTCTGTAAATTTCTGCGATTTATTGGGTTTGTAAATAACTATCCGCATTATTTACTAATTACCAGTAATTAGTTAGGAGCATGGTCCAATTGTGGTCTCAAAACAATTCAAGTACCTTTAACATCAAATTATTCAATATCATTAACCAAGTGTTCGACGAAATGCCACAAAGAAACACAAACAAAATACATTACCTGAAACGAGTTTGATGGAAGTCGGAAAGGGACGAGAAGGGAGGTTAGGTAAGGCGGTACGACGGAGGAGAGTTGGGAGACGAGGTAAGATGACGGCGGTGGACGCCATGGAAGTGGCGGTGGCGGCCGTCTTCGTCATTACTTGGCTGCAAAACTTGTTTCCGATGATCCCACTATCTTTTCCAAGCTCCAAATCAACAAGTGTTAATTTTCTCACCACACCTGCCTTTCATTTTATTTTTATTCAGTTTTTCGATAATAAAAATGTTAAATGCTATAAGTATGACACGTGGATAGATGAAGCTTCCTGATTGGTAGTTCCCCTATCCTTAAAAATACAACGTTTGATAGGTTTCTATATGATTGGGAAACCCCATTCTTTTGGGAACCTATCAAAACGATGAATTTTGCAAAATCAAGGGACAAAGATGGAGATTGTGATCCCCAAAAGTTAAAAACCGTGGATGGGTGATGTGATTTCCAACCCTGTTCCGTTTCTGTATATTAAATATATTATGTATAAGGAATTAGATTTAGTATCTTTTAGATTTAGAAAAAGTATTTTAACCTTTCTTTGTATATACATTTTTTTCTAACTTGTCTCACTTTTTTTAGATAAAAAATGAAGAATCGGAAGTGTGTGATCAAACAATTACTTATTATGTTGTGATTTTATTAACATATGAATATTTGATACTCTATTAAAACAGAATTTGAAAATATGTGAGATTTAAACGTGGACCATTTTGGATCAAGTGTGGTGTTTAACACATTTGATTTAAAATATCTGAAATGACCAGGAAAAAAAATTCTCGATTCCCCGTTAGGGACGGGGATGGGGATGTGATCATATTCTCTCATGGGGATGGAGATAGGGGATCATGAGACGGGGATGGGGATTTGGGTGTCCGACCTATCCATGCACTGTTCCCATGCGTAATGTCGTATGAACTCATCTGTCAAACACTTTTGTTTTGTTTTTTATATGAATAATTAATGTAGTAATTGCGATTACAAAGATTATCTTAAGGACATAATTATCTAATTTTTTAAAATAAAATGATTTATAATGTTGTAGGAATTTAAATACAACTTGAGATTTTGAATCCATTTTAACTTTTTCTTCTATTTTTTCAATTAAATTTACTATAGATAAAATATAACAAAAACATACTAAATGGATCAAAACTATCACCTATAAAGATACGAGTTCAAACACACAACACAAATAGGTACTTTTTACAAATATGTCATGCAGATTGCGTTGACGTTGTCAAATTTCCTGGTTTATAGTAGAACGATCAAACCATATGCAAATAATTTTGGTCCAAAATGTAGTCGGTTAATTGGACATGTTCCACCAAATATAGTTGACTTGCTATAAATGTAAACTTTGCCCAAATAAACCCAAAATGTAACTCCCAAAATAACAATTTAAATGACAATAAACGAATTTTAAATGTATTGGGTGATTTAATCATTAATTAGATTAAATTGTTTGATCTATCAGCTGTGTTGGATCAAAATTTACAAATTTGTTCATCTAAAAGCATTAAAAGGTATTATAAATTTTATTATCATTCATGAAATTTTCAATTTAATTCTATAAAAATACATTTAAATTATTAAGAAACACATGACAAACCAAATATCGTTTTTTAAAACTTAAAATCGATTTTCTTTTAAATAATAGAAAGTTTGAAACAGGCGTGTGTCTGACTGGACCAGTTAAGTTCGTTTAATCCCGTAATGGGCTATTGGGCTGGAATGATTAATGGGCTAAACGTGGTTCATTTGGGCTTCTCTATTGAATTAGGGTTGGGCTAACACTGCCCATATTGGTCTTTTGTTTCACTACCATTAAATATACCAAGAAACAAGAGACGAATTACATGCTTTCATTTCTCAAAAAAATAAAAATAAGAAATCTAGTAGTAAAATCGATTATAATCATAGATTCGTTCATTTCAAAATACGTCGAGACAAACGTAACGAACCTGATAAAGTGGATGTGTTAAATCGGCCTAATAGCAAACTGGTGGCAAAAGAAAAAAAAACACATAACATTCTTATACAAACATTGAACAAATTGGATATAAAGATAGAACATCCTTGTATAATTTGTACATTCATACATGACTTGTGTTCAAAATGAAATATCGAGATCTATATCAGATAGATGTTCTACATACTTGGGTTCTTGTATCTATTTGTACGAATATTTAGATTTATTCAAGACCCTATAAAAGATTAGAAAATAACAAAAAATTGTTAACAAAATACTCATGTTGCAAATGAAAACAAATGATAATTATAAAATTTAATATTACTGGGCTTTAAACTGATTAAAATTCATTACCAAATATCAAAAACGGGTAATTGCATACATAATTGTATATTCAATATAAATTGGGTTGAGATATGGTAAAATAATTGAAATCACAATGACCATATTACTATAGATTTACAAATAGGGTTGTACGCTGGGCCGGCCTTGGCCAAGTACAGCCCGTGCGACCATACAGGGCATCAAAGCCCAAGGGGGCATCAAGTTGTCATCCATTACAAGTTTTAGGTTTAATAATTTGGGAATTGGACAATTAGGCTTTAACTATAAGACCAAGTTTTGGTAGTGATAGACACTGAATGCGCATTGTGAACCGGTGAAAATCCAACATTTCAAAAACTCAAGCTTATTTTTATTTAGCATCTTAGCGAACAAATACGAACAAACGAAATTTCTTAATGAACGAATATGATAACAAAAATATGAATATATAGTAAACGAATGTCACATGGCATAACGAAATTTCTTAATGAACGAATATAATAAACGAATGTCACATGGCAGACATGCCAAGAACGTTGCACACCTAAAAGATGGTTTGCAAGATAGATCAAGCTCTGTACGAAGATGTTGTGGTGGGGATCCAAAAATAGAGTACGACCTCATAAATGATATGACTTTGCTTGTTTCCAACCTAATAAATAATAACTTAATAATTAAGTGGCAAACAAACACTTTAATATGGTTAAGCGAATACTCTCTTCATACCCATTAGAACGCAAACAAATAACCCCATGGGTTACTCCATTACATGGCTTGTGCCATTTTTGAGTTATATAAACCGAACAAATTCTAATTATTTTGATAAACAAATGTAGCTTGTACAAAATTTATTGCACATCTAAACATTCATGTATGAAACCTTAGACTTAACCTTTGATTTAAATTGAAACGATGAAATAATAATTGTCGAATAATTTTATTAAACATTTATTTTAATGACAAAAATCCATGTATCCTAATTAAGATTTAAAAAAAGAGTAAATTATTGATCTGGTCCTGTGGTATGTGGATTTTTACGAAAATGGTTCTTAAACTTTATTTATTACGTAGATTACATTGTGTTATGCATTTTTTTCATGGATTTGATCCTTGTCCCAACAACTGTCCATTAGATCCGTTAAACACAAGGGCAAAATGATATTTTTTCCCATTTTCTCTATTTTGATTTTTTTTAATTAACCTTTTAAGTAAAGGGCCAAAATGTAAACAATAAAACTTGGAGGGATGTAGCCCATAAGCACCGCGTACCCTAGTGTTTAACAGTGGGCACACATACACACACGACAACAGAGGGGAGAGAGATAGAGAAGGAGAGATAATTAAAGTGGAAAGGAAACGTGGGTGGAAGTTTCAGGGGTGGAGAGAGGCATGGGCGGAGGTTAGAGAAAAATGGTGGTCGGAGGTGTTCTGGTGGTGGAAGCATGATGGGTGGAGATTGTTACGCCTAGGGGTGTAAACGAGTCGAGCTTTTAACGAGTTACTCGAGTTTAATTATTCTCGAGCTCAAGTCGATCTCGAACAGAAAATAGAACTCGTTTAACTTATCGAGTCGAGCTTTATAACACCAATGTTCGACTCGGCTCCTTCGAAAACTTGATTCATTTTTTCGAGTTGAGCCGAGCCGAGCCATTCGAGCTTATACTCTTTTTCGAGCCAAACATGCTCATATATTTATTAATCATAAAATAAGAATATAAAAATTATTGAGCTCAAGCTGATAAACGAGTTAATCGATCGCAAGTTCGAACCCATAAATGAGCATCGAGCTCGAGCTCGATAACTCAAAAAAATATTCGAGCTCGAGCTCGAGCCCTACATTGAAAAGTTAATATTAATTTTTTGAGCCCGACTCGATTAACCTACTACTCGACTCGGTTCGTTTACATCCCTAGTTACGCCGACGATTGGGTTCTCAATGCCGGAAAGACATCCCACATCGACAATTGGGTTCACGATGAAATGGAAACGTAGGGGAGAGGGAGAGTTGCTTTTATTTTTTTTTAATTGACATTCCATTTCGCATCATTTTATTGGTGGTTACGAAAAGGCTAAAAGACAAAATAATATAAATAACAAATTCAATCTTAAAATAAGAAAAATAATAAATTTACCTATTTACCCTTAAAATTAGCGGGGAGGATAAACGACCATTGGGACGAGGGACCAAATCTATATAAAAAAATACGCATACCACAAAGGTAATGTATGTTATAGATAAAGTTTAAAGACCATTTTCCTAAAAATCCTCATACCTCATGGACCAAATCCGTAATTTACTCAAAAAAATATTTGAAACAAGATTGGATCTCAACTATTTGATTGAATGAAGCCCACATCATCTGGACCACCACCATATGCCTAAACTAAAAGACATGTCACCCACCCCTCCCAATAGTGTTCCCAGTTTAACTCTACATTTATTATAGTGAATTACATCTTTGTTCCATGTGGTTTGCATTTTTTTTAATTGACATTAAATTTTAAAATCAAAATAAAAACTCCTCACGTTTTAAAATAAATGTTTACATTACTATTTTTAGTTTGTCATAAAATAAGTGTCTATCTTCAAGAATAAATGTATGTTTCCCATTTTATCATTGAGTATGGTATTGTTTGGCAAAAAAAAAAACTAGCTTATTTTGAGTAATCGTTTGGATGCACATAAACTAGTTTATAAGTTAGCTTATTGGTAAGATACTTTTTTTTCTTGTAACCATTGGTTTCTGGACCAGTTGATGCGTACCGACAAATCCCCGGACGACCACCAATGACCTAGAGACATCGCAGGTGAACCTCCGTGCTTATGAGGAGATTTTTGAAACTCTATACAATGAAGGGTAAATTTGTACTTTTGTTCATTTAAAAGTATAATAATTACATTATTCAAAAAATATGCGTCATGTTCATTGTAAACATTTATTTTGGGACGAAGGAAGTAAAATTTTTGTATTAGTGCTAACCTTAGATATAGGAGTTATTTTAAGCACACCCCGATTAAATCTATAATAGCATCTTCAACAACTATGCTAAAGTTTTTCTAAAATAGAGTAAAAAAAATCAAATTTCTAAAAACATTTGCATCAAACTTCAATAACTATTCTATTTTAGCAACTCTAGTATTAATTATCTTATTAAAATATTCAATATATTTAATTACATTATTAAAATATTTAATATATGGAAAGTTCGGAGAGGAAAATTTTGCGTTTTAAGGGTAATAATTAGTTTTTTTTTGGGGGGTGGGGACTATCTATTTAAAGATTTCTCTAAATTTAAAGATTTTTACAATCTCTTTTCTCTATTTAAGCATATAGAAATAGTATAGCTGTTGAAGCAACAAAAATACTAAAATCCCAAATTTTTTCTATTTTACCATAACCGTTTGAGATGCTCTAAGATTCTGAATATAACAATTAAAAAATTTACTGACTGTGAAAAAACTCGAAATAAGGGGCTGTAAAATGTAATTACAGTGGAAGTAGAAGGGAGGGAAAAGGTGTGTGGTGGCATATCAGAAGATCTGCAGAAAGTTATATGATGACATGGGACGGACTGTCACCCGAACCGATCCATTTGCTGCTCTTCCAGATCATTCACTTTATTTTCATTTTTCTTTAAATATTTATTTAGTAATTTATAAATTTACCCCATATAGTTATGTGAAAATTATGGATAAGGTCTTCTAAATGAAACAATTACATATATTATTACTATGGTTTTATTTTTGTTTATGAATTAGATTTCTTGTCCTAACATCCTTAACTCTAGCTCTGTTAAGTTAGAGCATTTCCAACAGTTTTGCTATAATTTTTTTAAAAAAGTGAAAACCTCTAAAAAGTATTAGAGCATCTCCAACAGCTATGCTAAAATAGAAAAAAAAAATAAGATTTTAACAATTTTGTTGCTCTAATAGCTATGCTAAATCATATGCTAAAATAGAAAAAAGAAGAGAGAGAAGATAAAAATCTCCAAATTTGGAGAAATCTCTAAAACTCTATTTCTAAGAGCATCCCCAATGGGAGGTTCATCAATGATCAATCCATGTCATCAAGGAAGAACCGGTTTATAAAAAATTAAACCATTGGGAAGAAGTGGTTCATTGCCATGTGGAAGGGAAAGATCCATGTTTATGGACCTCTTCTTCTTTCATTTATGTGGGTCCCACCCAATAAAATATGTATAAATAATCAAATTAGTACTTTTTATTATATAAATTATGAACCGATCCATGATTGAGAGTGAAAGGTTTATAAAATGTGTATGAAAGAGAAAACTGATGTGGCAGAGAGAGAAGCTGATGTGGCAAAGTTATGGACTTTTGATAAGGTCTATTATTGTAGATGCTCTAAGAGAGAGAAATAATATTTAATATTTTCCACCAATAAGAGAAATTGAAATTGTGTGTTTAGGAGAGAGAAATAATATTATATTAAATTTATTGAATATTTTAATAATAGAATTGATGATAGAATTGCTAAAATATAATAGCTGTTGGAGTTGGATGTAATTTCTTTTAGAGATTTTAACTTTTTATACTCTATTTTAGAAAAATTATAGCATAACTGTTGAAGATGCTCTTACATTCAACTCCAACATATTTGCTATTTTAGAGATTTTAAAACAACTTATATTATTATAATATTCTCTAATTTATCATCCCAATACACTTTAAAAAAATTAATATAAAATGATAAAAATTGAATCTCGTTGGTGGAATTAAATAAAATAATCATTTATCTCTCCTACCATCAAGTTTTAGAGAATTCTCTAAACTTGAAAAATTTTCAAGTTTTTTCTATTATAGCAAACAATATATATATATATATAGCAAAGCTGTTGGAGAGGTTAGAGAACAAAAACCATTTTTTTTCTATTTTAGCAAAGCTGTTTGAGATGCTCTTAGTGGTAATATGGTCTTGTTTTTAATTTATTTTTGGTATTTTCCAATAATTTCCATTTTATCTTTGAAATTAAACAGAATTATTTTTTTAAACAAAAAAGGAAATTAAAATTATATATATATATATACATATATATTAAACAAAAAATAAAATAAAATAAAATTTATATATATCAAATGGGAACTCCCTATACTGTAATAATCGTGAGAACTTTTATCTTAAACTATTGTTTCACATTAATTTTTTCTTATCTAATTCTAACATTTAACGTGTTGATGAGCATACATTTATTTCACAATGCGTGTTGTTTCATATGTATTTGGTTCACAATATTAAACTTTTTTTTACTTGTAACTTTTATTTCACAAACAAGCTAAAAATGTTCATATTGTGAAATAAATATATTTTGAAACAGTTACATTGTGAAACAATTATACGTTAATCAATATTTCTAAATTCTAATATTAGATGGAAAAAAATTATATGAAATAACACATAATGCACTAGTTCTCTAAGTTATCACAATTTAATGAGTTCTCAACAAAAAAAAACCTTATATATCTATACTACATATATAAGCATTTAGGATAAAAGTCTTAAAGACAAGTCTTTAAGCATATGGTACAACCAATTTATGCAAGAAATTTAAAAAACTCTTAAGTACAAGTAATAAAGCATAATATACAAATCCTCAATACAACTGTTATAACCTTCCCTTTCTAATGTTTATGACTTTTTTACTTTCTCTCCCTTAAAAGTAAAACGTGACTTTTGAATCTGATTTCACAAGCAAGATAGAAACTTTTCAGTTTCACCTTCTTTCTTCCAGCTTTTCTTACTCCCTGGTTACAACCTTCTTCCTCATATTTAGTAACTTCAAACCCTTCTTTCTACCTTCCAGCTTTCTTTCTCCCTATTTACCTGAAATCGATCAGAGGTCTTGCATTGTAAGGAGGTTTTGGAATGCTTTCTTCCTGCTCCAGATTGTTCAGACCCATCTTCACGATTTCTCCTCCCCAAATCGATCTGATGTATCAAATGGATTTGATGTATCACAACCTCATTGATACATATAGCTCCCTCATCCCTCCATATATATATATATATATATATATATATATATGTGTATATATATATATATATTTGTGTGTTCATTGAAGGTCGAACTCACACCAAACACAATCCATATTCTCACTCTTGTGGTTGTCAAATCCTCAAGATTTCGATTCATAAACAACCTTTACGCATTTGGTATTTTTATTTCCTTTTATGTTTCTTTCTGGTAGTTTTTAGCAGTTTTTGGGATTAATTTGTATGAGAATCAATTAATTTGTAGATTAGTGATATTCCTCATGATTATTTGAACTACATAAACTCGTAGAAATGGGTTTTAAGTTTTTTTGTCCCCAAATCTCTCTTCTCCCTAATATCAGTGAAGGTGATGTCACACCATTCATTCATGTGTTAACTTTGACCTAACTGGCTTGGTGGTAAACTTGATTGAATTAATCATACCCATTAGTGAAGCTTCAAATTGATCATGTTTTGATGAAGCTACACTATAGCTATTGCAAAAGCTTCAAAGTTTATATTTTGTATCCTATAGAACCGTTTGAGATTTGTTCATTTCATATTTATTGTAAAAAAATTACAGCTTTTGTATAATGATTATGTGCCTGTTTCTAGAGGTTCTTCATAAAACAAAATTGTTTAGGGTAATGTTGTTAACTTCCTTCACCATATATATGCTCCCCCCCCCCCCCCCCCGATCGGAGTTCTCACCTTCGAGACCAACATTGGATGAGTTTTGTTCACCGTCGTATTTTTAGATGTTGAAAAAGGAGTTTGATTCCGTACACTCTGTTTTTGTTGTTGTTGTTGCAGTGCAGGTCCAACTTCCAATTCCTATCAGTGTCTAACAACCACATAGTTCAAGATTCTATACAATCTCCATACTTGTGTGTTGGTTAAATATGTTTCATAGAAGGTTACTTTGTAAAGTAGATGATTAGAGTTTGTTGTTGCTGTCAAACCAACAAATGGCAGAAACAAAGTTCAAAATATAAGATCAATTGTCTGCAATATGTTCCATGTGGAAATATCCATTTATGTGCATATTTTTTATTACTTGCCTAAAATACACTGTTTCACCTTCTTATGTACTTTAGGAAAAAGCATGTTGCTTGTTGCTTCTACCTCTAGCACTTCTCCTACCAAACAGACACGAAGCACTACTCAGTTTATAACCATTGTTTACACTTGAGCTCTCTTGAACAATTAGTGAAATCGCGCAAAAACCAAATAGAAACAGAATCTTGGTAAATTGTTAGAAGATGAATAAGATTGAAGAAGACGATAAATATGCTAAAGGCTTTAAAACCTCGATATATTGATTGAGAGAAAACTTACAATATGATGAAAGTAAAAATAGCGGCTTAACCTAAACTAGAAGATACAAGAGAAATATATACACAGACTATATGGGCCTACGGGCTTGGGCCTAATACACATATGTACATTAACATCCCCCCTCAAACTCAATCGGGAGAAGAATGAGCCAGATGGAGTTTGGAAACTAGATCACGAAACCGTTCTGGTAGATGAGCTTTAGTGAAAATGTCGGCCGGTTAATCAATAGTTGAAATAGGAAGAAGCTGAATAGTCTGACGAGTCACGTGTTGATGAACAAAGTGACAGTCAATTTCAATATGCTTCATTCGCTCGTGAAAAACGTCATTGTGAGCAATCTGAAGAGCACTATTGTTGTCGCACCGCAAAGGGGTTGGAGAATGTTGAGGTGCCCCCATGTCAGAGAGTAGCCAGCGTAACCACACAAGTTATTGAGCCGTGTCAGCTAGTGCTCGATACTCAGCTTCAGTACTGGATCGAGCTGTCAGAGATTGTTTCTTGCTCCTCCAAGAGATGAGAGAGTCTCCAAGAAAGAAACAGTAGCCAGTAGTAGAGCGACGGTCCGTAATGTCACTGTCCCAATCGGCATCAGAAAATCCTCGCAAAGTCAATGAGGATGCGGATGAAAAATGAAGACCGTGAAACATGGTCCCCTTTAAATATCGAAGGATGCGAAGGACAACAGCATAATGATCTGAACAGGGTGCGGACATGAACTGACTGACTGTATGGACAACATAGGAAATGTCAGGTCGAGTCACTGTCAGGTAGACAAGTGACCGCACTAACTGTCGATACAGAGTAGGATCACGCAGAGGAGGTCCAGCATTCGGAGCCAGATGAAGGTTGTGCTCAAGAGGAGTGGATACAGTTTTGTTGTCAGTAAGCCTAGCTTTTGTCAAGAGATCGGAGGTGTATTTGGATTGACAAAGACAAATTCCCAACGGATCTGAGATCACCTCAAGACCAAGAAAATAGTATAAAGAACCAAGATCCTTCATCTCAAAACAGGAGCTAAGAGATGTCTTGAGATGAGCTATGCCAGTAGAGTCACTTCCAGTAATAATCATATCATCCACATATAACAGAAGTAAGATTATGCCAGCCTCAGTGGTCCGAGTAAACAGTCCTGAATCGTAGTTGCTGGGTGCGAAACCCAGAGAGATGACAGTGGAACTGAACTTCTCAAACCAAGCTCGCGGAGCTTGCTTGAGTCCATAAAGAGCCTTCCGAAGTCGACAAACATGACCTTGTGGAAGTCGAACGCCCGGAGGAGGTGTCATGTAGACTTCCTCAGATACGTCACCATTCAAGAAGGCATTCTTAACATCCATCTGAAAAAGAGGCCATTGTTTGGTAGCTGCAATGGCTAGAAGACTGCGAACAGAAGTGACTCGAGCAACAGGTGCAAATGTCTCCTCATAATCAATACCATACTCTTGATTGAAGCCCTTGGCCACAAGGCGAGCTTTGCACCGATCAATAGACCGATCGGATTTTGTCTTGATTTTAAACACCCATTTGGAGCTAATAGGTGACTTTCCCGGAGGAAGAGGGACAGATTCCCATGTCTGAGCTTTGTCAAGAGCCTAAAGTTCCTCATCCATAGTTTTCTGCCAATTAGGGTTAGAGGAGGCTTCCTTGTAGGAAGTAGGTTCGTGATTTGACAACAGAGTAGCATAAACATGATAATCACGGAGATGAGAAGGAACTTGTCTTACCCGATCTGATTGTCTAACATTCTGAGATTGAGACATTCCAGGAGCCAAAGACTCAGCAGGCACCTCAGATGTTGGCTGTGCGGATGGAGCAGATGATTGATGTTGATCAGGAAAACTAGAAGAGGCAGACTGTGGGGCAGGAGACTTTGAAGGAGAGGCAGATTCAGACAGTGGTGGAACAACATGTGGAGGCAATATGATGTCAGATTGGAGTGAGTCCAATGAGACGAAAGCATCAGTGAAGAACGGAGTGGTGAAAGTGGGAGACTCACGAAACTTGGATATAGAGGAAAAAGGAACATGTTCCCAGAAGGTAACATGACGCGATATACGAAGACGCTGGGAGATAGGATCCCAGCAGCGATAACCTTTGTGCTCAATACCATATCCAAGGAAGCAGCAAAGTCTGGAGCGAGGTTCAAGTTTGGTATGTTCATGGGGTTGTAACTGAACAAAACAGGCACTACCCCAAACTTTTAGGAGTTCATAGGCAGGGGGGATGTCATAAAGAGCCTCGTAAGGAGACTTATGTTTAAGAAGAGGAGTAGGATGACGATTGATAGTATAAACTGCAGTGAAAGCAGCTTCCCCCCAAAACCGTTCTGGACATTTAGCAGAAATGAGAAGAGTACGAACTGTATCAAGTATATGACGGTGTTTGCGTTCGACACGACCATTTTGAGGAAATGTGCCGGGACAGGAGTACTGAGAGAGAGAGTCCCCTGAGATTGAAGAAAGGAGAGGAGAGAGGATTCTTTGTATTCCATAGCATTATCAGCTCTAAGAATCTTTATAGATTTTGAAAATTAAGTGTGAATCATTCGAACAAACATAATATAAATTTTAGGTAGCTCCGAACGATGTTTCATGAGATATATCCATGTGAAACGTGTATGGTCATCAACAAAAATAACAAAATATCGAGCACCCCCCATTGATGGATGTGGTGCTGGTCTCCATACATCAGAATGAATAAGATCAAAAGCAGAAGTAGAATTAAACTCATTTGTTTCAAAGGATAAAGCATGATGTTTTCCAAGTTTGCATGATAAACAAGAAATACTGTCAGTGGACACACAATTTCCTAACACCCCTGAATTAGCTAATGATTTTATTCTGGCTAGAGATAAGTGACCTAGCCGGGCATGCCACAATTCAAAGGAAGAAGAGCTGGAAACGGAGGCAACAAGATTTGAAGATGGTAACGGCAGACGAAGATAGACCACTTCAAACATCCGTCCAACCTTACGGCCGAGTCCAAGGATCTGCTTGGTCTTTGGATCCTGTACAATACAACCAGAAGAATGAAATAAAATGATCAGGTTAGATTCTAAAAGTTGCGCAACTGAAACTAAGCTCAGAGATAGTTTCGGAACATTGAGAACACCCGGTAATTGAATATGAGGAGTGGAGACATTTCCACTAAAGGATACCGGTAGGCCAATGTTGTTAGCAGTTCGTATTGACGTAAAATGCTGAGGTGGTTTCTTAGAAACAAAACCATCAGTGCAGGGTGTCATATGATTGCAACACCCAGAGTCAAAAAGCCATGAGTTACCTGATGTAGTTAAGTGTTGAGAATTCATACCCATAGCATCAGACATGATCTGCTCCATGAGTTCCTGATTGTGATGCATCAGTTCCATGAGGTCAGGTGAGGAGACTGGAGAAACCTCGTTATTAGCAATAGTAGATCCAACAACAACGTGAGTCCGGTTCTGAGGGCAATCAGACTCATAATGGCGCGGATGAGTGATACCACACCGACGGCACTTGCGAATAGGACAATCAAGGAGAAGATGAGCATTAGATGGCAAAAGGCACACTCAGATGTATTCGACTTTCCCACAGATTTGGAATGGTTGTTGTTGGTCCATTTACCTTTGGACTTGGGATTTGAGTAACTGAGATTGGTAGCCATGGATGGGATGAGAAACAGTTCACTGAGAGTGACCGGTATGGACCGGTATTAACGATCGGTAGGAATCGACCGATAGTATCGACCGGTAGTGTCGACCGGTATGAACCGGTATGGTGTGCGACCGGTATGAATCGACCGGTAGGATGTGACTAGATCGACCGGTAGGAATCGACCGATAGTATCGACCGGTATGAACCGGTATGGTGTGCGACCGGTATGAATCGACCGGTAGGATGTGACTAGATCGACCGGTAGGAATCGACCGGTAGTATCGACCGATACTTGATTCGACCGATGTTATCGACCGATGTTACCGTGTGATTGGATGCGGCAGACGGCGATGACGATGATCGACGAAGAACAGTAATCGATGTGATCGACGAAGAGGACGACGACTGGGATTTCGGTTGACGGCGGCTAGGGTTCTAGTAGACAACGACGGCGGCTAGGGTTCTGGTAGACAACGACGGCGGCTAGGGATTACGGTTCGGATGAACAGTAATCGATGAACAGTGAAAAACGATGAACAGTAATCGATGAATAGTGACGATGAACAGTAACCGATGAACAGTAAAATCGATGAGTAAACCTACAGCTCTGATACCATGTTAGAAGATGAATAAGATTGAAGAAGACGATAAATATGCTAAAGGTTTAAAACCTCGATATATTGATTGAGAGAAAACGTACAATATGATGAAAGTAAAAATAGCGGCTTAACCTAAACTAGAAGATACAAGAGAAATATATACACAGACTATATGGGTCCACGGGCTTGGGCCTAATACACATATGTACATTAACATAAATAATGATACAAAACCACACCATCAACCATAAATTGAGAAGACTAATAGAGAATAGTCAAATGAAGTGCACTCAGACCTAATAAAAGACAACCATGTTAAAAGGAAAATTGAACTTTCGCATTCCGAACAAATCGATTAATGCAACCCAACTTCATTTGGAGTTAGTTTGAGTAATCTGCTGTCGATCTTTAAGGTCGACCATTTGTTGAGAAATGTAGGCAATAGGATATAATTCGTTATAGATGACATGAATAGCTCCCCTGTGGTTGGAGATTGACGAGTTAAGTTTTCCGTTACTTAAAACTGGGGGAGGTAGTCAATTTGTACTCAAGACTGGAGTTTAGCTTTTTAATTTTCTTTCTTTTTATCCCTAAAAGGAATTGGGAGTCTTTGCAAGGTTATATTTCTGGTTATGTGAAGTCATACTCCATATGTTGAATGTATATAAAGCATCAACTTGAGCTTAATTTTCAATCTTCTACTTTTACTCAAGGCACGTGTGGCCTTGTCTCTTTCTCTGTATATAAATCTAATAATATGAGTTCTACTTCAGAATTCTTCTCACATGAAAGCTAATCAAAGTAATCACATTCTATCTTAAAAGTAATAGACGATGAAGGATATGAAAAAAATCATGCATTATAGATTTATAGTATCATTTATCACCGGAAAACGTTGTCATTTATTCACCACAAAAGCGATATGATGGTCTTCATATGGTTTTTATAGATGTATCTTCATTTTTTACCAACGTTCAATATCGATGTGTTTTTAGCCTAATTCCACCGTCCCGAGAGATTTTTAAAGCTTTTTGCTTGATTTTGAGGGATTTTTAAGTTTTTTTTATCAATTTCGAGAGACTTTTTTCGGTCTTTTTAGTTGATTTCAAGATATTTTTTTGCTTTTTTTTTTGTTGATTTCAAGAGATTTTTTCCGTTTTTTTTATTTCAAGAGTTTTTATGGTTTTTTGGTTGATCACGAGGTACTGTTGCAGTTCTAAAATAATACGGTTGCACTTTTCTAAAACGATACGTTTGCACCTTTCACGAACCTAAATTTTTATAACTTACGGTGGAGAAACAATACGGTGGCAATTGGCACGTGCCACCGTAGGCATCACTGTAGGTTTGTCCCTGCGTAATAGTAGCTCTTTGATGATCTAAAAGCCAAAACAGAAGAAATGAACCATGGTGAACACTTGTATAACTATAGTATAGATAAAACCCCATAACATTGTCTATTACCCTTTTTTTTTATGCAGTTAGTTTCTGTTAATTTATATCTTGAGGACTATGATCTTTTCATCATGTTGGACCAAATGTGTGAAGATTATATTCAACTTTGTTGAATCTATAATTTCTTATACATTATTCCTTGCGATTCAATATACTCTTAAGGAAATGGTGAATGAAGTTTGGGCGTTATTACATTTCAATCGTGGCACCACCAATCTTGTGTTATCTCCTGTTTTTTTTATTAAAATCCTTGTCCTTTCATCATAATTTTCATTCAATACTCATGCAATTATTTTTCCAATATATCTTTCTAATACACCCTATTAACCATCAATTTTATATATTAGTTGATTTGCAAAATAACCACGCAAACTCATGAAATAAAATCGAAAATGATAGAGAAACATAATTCAGAACTAAACTAATGTTTCAGAATTGTGATTCGTCCGCGCTGCATTGCGTGGGTACACAACTAGTATATATATATATCGCGTGGGTACACAACTAGTATATATAGAGTTAAATACAAATTTGGTCCTTGTGGTTTACAAATATTAACGACTAAGGTCCCTCAAAGAAATATTTAACGAATAACATCCTTCTACTTTCCATTTTATAACACATAGGGTCCCTCTTAATAACACTGTTTAATAACGTGTATTTAAGTGGGGGTAAATTTGTCCATTCATCTATTATAGGTTTGGTAACATATTTGGTCTCTCCTAAAATTCAGGGATTAAAAAACTCTTTTATAGTTTATAACATATTTGGTCCCTCTATAAATTTAAATAAGAAATTAAATGCAAATTTGATCCCTATGGTTTGCAAAAAATAACAAGTAGCATCCTTTAAAAATTAAATTTCATAATCTCCAAACCTAGCATATATTTCTATGTTCATATGTGACCTCTATGTTCATATTTCTATGTTCATATGTGAACTCTTTTAACTCATTCATATATGAACTAATTAACTAATTCACATATGAACTAATTAACTGTAGGTTCATACGTGAATCAGTTGAACTAATTAACAGATTCACATGTGAACCTTTGTGCTTCACATATGAACGTATAGTTCATATGTAAATCACATAGGTTCACATATGAACTCACATATTTTACAAAACTACCCTCTATCTTCTACAGACCATGCAAAGAATTATCCGTTTTTTCACGGTCAAAGCTGCAAATGTTGATCAGATAAATGGTTAGGATCATTTCTCTATTTCTTACACACTTAGCATTTCTCATTTGAAAATCTCCATATATATATATATATATATATATATATGGTTTGTTCTTTCATTAACTAAACCATTGGTCTTAACTATGTAAATTGATCTTGACCATTAATCTTTAAGATCTATGGATTAAATTAACTGATGGCATTTTTGTTATACTTGTAAAAATGCTACATATTAAACAAAGGTGAACACAAGTGAACACATGTATCTTTGGTAAAGATACTGAAGAATTGTTTAAGGAATCAAGTCCGTTCCAGTAATCACTCCTTCATCATTTCGAAACCGGTGTCTGTTCATTAATTACTACATTAGCAAAACGTGTAAATCAATTGAATGTTTAAATTATACACTAGAAACATTGTGAGCAAGTTCAGATGAGCCATATGTGCATATACCTATGAACACAAACATTTGGTGTGAACATATTCGTTAGTAGATGAAACATGTGTGCATCCTATGCATATGAACACGTCTAGTCATTCATGAAACATATGTTCATATATGAACATGTGATTCATATGTTTGCTTAATAACACAGAAGTATATTGTCTGAATCATGAATAACTTGTTCATGCATGAACAGTTGACTACAATCATCGAATAATTAAAAAATTGTAACCATCGATTACTATGCATTAATAAATATCAGATAGATAGTTACTAGGAATGGAAATGGGCCCCGACCCGTCGGGGAACCCGGTCCACCTGCCCCAATCGGGGATGGGGATTCCCCGCTAAACCGGGGATGGGGATGGGGACGGGGATCCCCATTTGTCTCAAAGCGGGGATGGGGACGGGGACGGGTATCGCACTCCCCGCCCCGCCCCGTCCCCGTTATATATTTTAATTAATATTTAATATATATTATTTATTTAAACTAAATCAGTAATTCATAATTTTCTATTTCCTAACTAGGTTTATAATATAAAATTGTTATTTTTTTTATGTTAGTATGTATTTTGGATGTCAATCAAAATACAATTACTCGACATAGTTTTGAATATTACTCGATATCTTTTGGTACGTGTGAAGTTAAGTTTTTTTTTTCCGAATTCGGTTGAATTTCTGTTGGTTTTAAGTTATTAATTATTATATGATGTTGTGATTTTTTTATACTAAATTAAATTTCTTTCGATTTTATGTTTATTGGAAATATGTGATATTTAAACATGTGCGGTGTCTCATATATTTGATTTAAATAGCTTACATAAACGGAAAAGAAAATCCCCGTTTCCCCGATGGGGATCCCCGTTGGGGATGGGGATAGGGATGTGATCATATTCCCCGGCGGGGACGGGGATGGGGACGGGGATGAAGATGAGGGATTGGGGACGGGGATGGGGATTGAGGTCCCCGCCCCATTTCCATGCCTAATAGTTACATTCTTACCCTTGTTAAATACCTAAAACATGTGAATTAACCAAATGTATAACTTGTTTCTGATTGGTGATTAGAGGTTTATAAATGTAACACCCCAAAAATTGGGACAAACAAAAATTTCCAGAAATGGAAATGTAGTATATAAATGATTCCAAAGCACGAGCTTTCCCAAAAGGGGGAACAATATACGCCTGTTATAATTACATGTTTGTAATAATAAAACAATAAGAGATAACAACCTCTTAATCTAATTCCTAACAAGAAATGAGATTACAAACAGTTGTCATCTAAGTTCCAAAATAAACATCTTCTAATGGAGGCCCAAAATGCTCCTCAAGCTCTCCCCTAAAGCTAGCTAACCCTTCTTAACGGTCACGTCGCTAGAACCTTAAATACACATCATGTAACACCCGTAATTTTCAATAAGGGTTTTGCTTATGTGGTTATAGTTATTTATGGGTACTTGACCGTTAGGCTATGACTTTTGAGTATGAATCGCAGTGCTTTGAATCCTACGTGTGTCAGAGCTTTCGGACACGAGAACGAAAGAATTTCGAAGCCTTGCACAGCCTGGGCGACAGTGCCCGACGACTGTGACAAGTGTCACTATCGCCAAGGCAAGGTCGCGGGGGGAGGAAGACCCTCGGTACAGGTTGGGCGACAATGCCCGGGTCACTGTCGCAGGTGTCACAATCGCGGGTTTGGTACCACGAGTGGGAGGAAGTGGGCGACTATGCCAAGGGTATAGTCGCCGACGGGTCCAAGGTTTTGCTTTAAATCTCTTGTTTTCCCATATTGTTGGGAACTGAAGAATTCATCAAGTATGGTTAATGCTGCTAGTTCAAAGTTACTACTGCTAGTAGAATTAATACTGCTAGTCAAAGTTAGTACTGCTTAGCTAGTTAGTACTGCTAGTGGTTAGTGCTGCTTAGTAGTTAATGCTGCTAGAAGAAATTTAATGCTGCTGAAGATTAATACTGCTTATATGATGAAGATTCGCATGAAAGGATATACATGGAAGCTTAGAGATATACATGGAAGATATACTGAAGATATGTTTATTTTTTTGTAATTATCTTTGTATTCAGTATATGTATAGATTTGATAGAAGAGATTAATCAATTAATTCTAAGTGTTAGTTCTAGAGAGAAAATCAACCTCAAGGCATAGATCCTAATTCTAGAGAAGTAGAATTCGTATTGGTAAGCCTGTTCATCAATATTGAGGTTGAGTGTGTAATCTTGTAACTTCAAAGCATTCAATACAAGTTTACAGTTTGTTCTTTATATTTACTGTGTTGATTTACTGTTTCATTGAATATCAAAGTGTTATTCCGCAAACTTCTTTGATATTGTTTCTGAGAATTATTTCTTGTTGAGAATTCGATCCTGACAAGTGGTATCAGAGCCAAACTCTCTCAGAAACATCTATTCATCATGGAAAATCTTACAGAATCAAGCAGTACTTTGGTTTCTCAGGTTCCAATGCTCAAACCCAGTGAGTTTGACATGTGGAAAATCAGAATCAGACAATATATTCTTCTCACTGACTACTCAATATGGGATATCATTGAGAATGGTCCTTCTGAAGCTGGAAGGATAGGAGCAGATGGGAAAAGACCTCCACCAAAGACAGATGGTGAGAGGAAGATCAGACAGACAGAGATGAAGGCCTTGAGCACTCTGCTCTTGGCCATCCCCAATGAATATCAGCATCAATTTTGCAACTGCACTGATGCTCAGATTCTCTGGAATGCTCTAGAGAAAAGATTTGCTGGAACTAAAAGCATCAAAAGAAATCAAAGAGATGTTCTAAAGCAGCAGTATGAAAACTTCACTTCCTCAAAGAATGAGTCTATGACTCAAACTTTTGATAGGTTCAACAAACTCATAGGTGAACTGGCTACTGTAGGAGTAAAGATGGAACAAGATGATATCAACAGAAAGTTCCTCAGATCTCTTGGGGATGAATGGACTATGTACACTGTCTCATATAGACAGAGTGACAATCTGGAAGAGAAAGAACTTGATGATCTATACAATGATCTAAGAGTTTTTGAAACTGAGGTAGAAACCAAGAAGAAGCCCTCTGGTTATATCCACAATGCTGCACTTCTCTCAGCATCCACTGATACTACTGCCAACCCTGAAGCAGTTAGTACTGCCAGTGGAGAAAGTTCAGAAAAAGGCACTGAAACTATTTTTGAAGCCTTTTTGTCCAGTCATAGCAGCAATTCTTTGATTAATGATGATCTGGATCAAATTCACCCTGATGACCTGGAGGAGATGGATATTAAATGGCAGATGGCTATGTTATCAATGAGGGTGAAGAAGTTCATTAAAAGAACAGGAAGGAATAACTTCTCTCAAAGAAGAGAAGATGGAGCTGGTTTTGACAAAACCAAGGTGGAATGTTATAAGTGTCACATGAAAGGACACTTTGCTAGAGAATGCAGGAGTGCTGTTCCAAATAACAACCACCAACAAGCTCAGAATGGAGGTTACAATCAAAACAAGAATCCTGCTCAAGCCCTTGTTTCTCAACAAGGAATGGGATTTGACTGGAGTGATCAAGCTGAGGAAGCCATTCAGAATCAAGCTCTTATGGCAGAAGTGTCTGATCTTCCCTCTGAGGTCATTTCTAATCTTTGTACAAAATCTTGCATTGACACTGTCACAAGATACAGGGATCACAATCAAAGTATGTGTGATGACCTCAAAAGATTAGAAAAGGACAGAAGAGATTATGTGTTGATAGTAGAGAGATTTGAAGAGCAAATCAAAGGCTTTCAAGCTAATGAACTTCAGCACTCTTATGACACAAACTATTGGAAGTGGGAAAAGAATGAGTTAGAGACCAAACTGTCTAAATCCTTAGAAGAGAGTGATAGACTGAAAGAGGAACTGTCTAAAGTTAAACTTGACATAGAAAAGTTTTCATATGCTTCAAAAGCAATGGATTCTCTTCTAAAGGCTCAGATTCATGACAAGATGAAGCCTGGTATTGGATACAACAATACACCTCCTCCTTACAACAACAATTATATCTCTCCTACTTCAGACTTGTTAGAAACCAAGGAGAAAAAGGACTTATCTGAGAAAGCCTTTAAGATAGATCCTTTGGATGAAGTAATAATTAAGGATTTAACTGAGAAAGAAGCCAGTGAGTATAGGGATAATGATGGGAGTAAAAAGATCCCATTAGAAAATAACATTATCACCAATGAGGGATGTGGGAAAATCTGGGTCAAGTCCAAGGAGATAGAGCAGACAAAAGGAAAGGATAACAAGGTCCATTACAAACAAACCACAGTTGTGAATCCTGGATCTTGTAAACAGTGTGATTGCAGTAAAGCCAAGAGCCTAAATTCTGGTTTAAAAAGAGGAAATCAAAGAAACTGGAATAATCAATGGGCTCAGAAACAAGGAGTTGATCTGAATAAAATCAATAGACCAAAACCTTGTTTCATATGTGGCAAGTTAAATCATTTGGCTAAGTATTGTTACTTTAACCCTATTAACCAACAGATGACATTTCAAAGATTTGTGCAAAAACCTGTTGGTTATAGGAAGGCTGGAAAGAAACATGTGATAAAGAAACATGATGAAAGGAAAGGCCCCATGAAGAAAAAGATTTTAAAAGAAAGTGTCAAAATGTGGGTGCCTAGAAGCACTAAAACTGTTAGTACTGATGACAGGGTTATAAGCACTAAAATTGTTAGTACTGCTAACATGGTTACTACTGCTACCTGTGTTAGTACTGCTGAAAATATTAATGCTGCTAATACTGTTAGTACCTCTTCAAAGGTTAATACTGCCAACACAGTTACTGCTGCTAACACAGTTACTACTGCTAACAAGGTTAGTACTGCTAAGCATGCAAGTGCTGCTAAGGCAGTTAGTACTTCTAAAACCAGTACTGATTCTAGCAAAAATATTTCCAAGCCTATTATTGTAACAAAGTACTCCAAGAATGAGGAGTTAAAGTTCAAAAATCTTGTCAAGAAAGAATGCAAGTATTTTGATGAGAAAGGGGTACCCAAGACCACTTTGGCTTGGGTTCCTAATTCATACTAACTGATCTATCTTATGTGCAGGGCAACCAACAGCTCAAGGGAAAGAGCATATGGCATGTTGATAGTGGTTGCTCTAGGCACATGACAGGCAACATGTCATGCCTTCAGGATTTCAAGCATATCAATGGAGGACATGTTGCATTTGGAGATAATCTTACTGGTGGTAAAATAAGTGGAAAAGGTAATGTCACCAAAGGTAAGATGACATTTGAGGATGTCTACTATGTTGATCAATTAAAGTACAACCTGTTAAGTGTATCACAGGTTTGTGACAAACAACATAGTATATTATTTACAAATACTGAGTGTATGATCCTTGCTCCAGGGTTCAAGGTAGTTGATGAAAGCATGATACTACTTAGAACTCCAAGGAAGGACAATGTTTATTGTCTAGATATGGACAATGTTAATAGTGATTCATCCCTGAACTGTCTTGTTTCAAAAGCTTCTGTGGATGAATCCTCTCTATGGCACAGAAGGATGTGTCACATGAATTTCAAGACTATGAACAAACTTGTTAAAAACAACCTTGTAAGAGGTTTACCTTCAAAAGTCTTTTCATGTGATGATCATTGTGTTGCTTGTCTTAAAGGCAAACAGCACAAAACTTCTCATAAGACCAAAGAGTTAAATTCTGTTTCTTCTTGTCTCCAGTTACTGCATATGGATCTGTTTGATCCTACAAATGTTATGAGTATAGGCAAGAAATCTTACTGCTTGGTTATTGTTGATGATTACTCCAGATTTACTTGGGTATATTTTCTAAGGATTAAGGATGAGACAAGTGGACTTATCAAATCCTTTATTCTAAGAATTGAAAACCAAACTAATCAAAGAGTAAAAGTCATTAGATCAGATAATGGAACTGAGTTTAAAAATCATGATCTAAACACCTTTTGTGAAGAGAAAGGTATTGAGAGGCAATATAGTGCTCCTAGGACTCCTCAACAGAATGGTCTTGCTGAAAGGAGAAATAGGACACTAATAGAGGCTGCTAGATCTCTGTTGGCTGATTCAAAATTGCCAATTACCTTCTGGGCTGAAGCAGTTAATACTGCTTGTTATGTCCAAAATAGAGTTCTAGTGGTCAAGCAAAAGAACAAGACCCCATATGAGCTTTTAAATAAAAGAAAACCTTTCATTGGTTTCTTCAAACCTTTTGGGTGTCCTTGTACAATTCTCAATACCAAATCTCACTTAGGTAAGTTTGATAGCAAAGCAGATGATGGATTTCTTGTTGGATATTCATCTCAGAGTAAGGCCTACAGAGTTTTTAACTCATCTTCTAGAATAATTGAAGAAAGTGACAATGTCAAATGCAATGAGAACACACCAAATCCTGTTGGGTCTGGACCTCAGTGGCTATTTGACATTGATTCACTAACTAACTCTTTTGGTTTCAGTAATGAGTATGCAGGTCCAGGAAATGGAGGATCAGGGATCACACAAGTTCAAGAAAGTATATCTAAATCTGTGATATTTCCCATACCCACAGTGAATTCTGTTGAAGACTGTAAAAAGGAATCATTTACTGGACCAAGTCAGAGTGAAGAAGAAACTAGAGATGAGGAGACTCAAGAAAATAAAGAATCAGAAGTGGCATCTGAAAACACTTCAGTTGAGTTGCATGACTCTAATCTAGAGGCTGGACTGAATGTAAAACCTAGTCATAACACCAGAGTTCAAAAGAATCATCCTCCACAGCTGGTAATAGGAGATATCTCTTCTCCTATGATGACTAGACATCAAAGCAGGCTTCAAGAAATGCAAGATCAACAGCATACAGTCCTTACTTGTTTTCTATCCCAGCTTGAGCCTAAAAAGGCACATGATGCTATGAAAGAATCTAGCTGGATAGAAGCAATGCAAGAAGAACTGTTACAGTTCAAGCTACAAGATGTATGGGATCTAGTAGACCTTCCTAAAGGTCACAGAGCAATTGGTACAAAGTGGATTTTCAGAAACAAGAGAGATGAAAGAGGTATTGTAATAAGGAACAAAGCAAGGCTGGTGGCTCAAGGATATACTCAAGAAGAGGGTATAGATTATGAAGAAGTTTTTGCACCTGTGGCTAGGATAGAAGCAATCAGACTATTCCTAGCCTATGCTTCTTACATGAACTTCAAAGTCTATCAAATAGATGTAAAAAGTGCTTTTCTCTATGGCTCAATTGAAGAAGAGGTATATGTCTGTCAACCACCAGGGTTTGAAAACCCAAGCTATCCAGACAGGGTATACAAATTGAAGAAAGCTCTTTATGGACTGCATCAAGCTCCAAGAGCATGGTATGACACTCTGTCATCCTATCTCTTGGAAAATGACTTTGAAAGAGGAGTCATTGATAAGACTCTATTTATCAAGAGAAAGAAGAAGGATATCTTGCTGGTCCAAATCTATGTTGATGACATTATCTTTGGATCTACAAGAGACAACATGTGCAAGGAGTTTGAGGATCTAATGCATCAAAGGTTCAAAATGAGTTCCATGGGGGAACTTACTTTCTTCCTTGGACTCCAAGTTCAACAGAAGTCAGATGGCATCTTCATCTGTCAATCCAAGTATGTGCAGGACATTCTAACCAAGTTTGGTTTCTCAGAGTCAAAACCTGCCAGCACACCTATGGAAACACACAAGCAGATAACAGCAGATCTTGAGGGGGAGGATATGGATGTGCATCATTATAGATCCATGATTGGCTCTCTCATGTATCTCACAGCATCAAGGCCAGATATAATGTTTCCAGTCTGTGTGTGTGCAAGATTCCAAGTTAGGCCAAAGCAATCTCACTTTCAAGCTGTTAAGAGGATATTCAGATATCTCAAAGGGCAACCCAGATTGGGACTTTGGTATCCTCATGACTCATCCTTTGACCTACTTGCATACTCAGACAGTGATCTAGGTGGGGCAAACTTGGACAGAAAATCTACTTCTGGAGGATGTCAGTTTTTGGGTGCTAGACTAGTTTCATGGCAGTGCAAGAAACAAACCACAGTGTCCACATCTACAACAGAGGCAGAGTACATAGCAGCTGCAAGTTGCTGTTCTCAAGTCTTATGGATTCAGAATCAAATGTTGGACTATGGGGTAACCTTTCTACACACTCCCATTTTTATTGATAATAGCAGTGCTATCAGCATTGTGAATAATCCTGTCAAGCACTCTAAGACAAAGCACATTGAGATCAGGTATCACTTCATAAGAGACTGTAATGAAAAGAAACTTATTCAAGTTGTAAAAGTTCACACTGATAATCAGTTTGCTGATCTATTCACTAAAGCTTTTGATGTGGGTAGATTCACCTTCTTGGTAACAAGTGTGGGAATGATCAACTCTGAATAAGCCTCTTCTCAAAAAGTGGTTCTATACCTGTATATTATTTATTCTTGGTGTTACTAATCTTCTTTTTCAGGATATGCATAGCAGTACTCAGTGTTTAGCAAGTTTAAAGGAGTAAGTTAGTTAATACTGCTAGTAGTTAATACTGCTAGTTCGTTAATACTGCTAGTCGTTAATACTGCTAGTAATTAATACTGCTTTCGGTTAATACTGCTAGTAGTTAATACTGCTAGTTCGTTAATACTGCTAGTCGTTAATACTGCTAGTAATTAATACTGCTTTCAGTTAATACTGCTAGTAGTTAATACTGCTAGTAGTTAATACTGCTTTCAGTTAATACTGCTAGTAGTTAATACTGCTAGTAGTTAATACTGCTCTAGGTTAATACTGCTTATGTTCCAAATACTGTAAATACTCTTTGTCCGCCTAAAAGTTCATAACGACTCTTTGCATACTGTTCACTTGCGCTCTAAACCCTTTCTCTCTCTAGTTCGAAGTTTTCAGGCAAGCTTTTCACTAAGATCAATGGCATCCATGGCATTCATAGATGAACACAATGAGATCGCGATGCTACAAAAGCCAAAGCAAGCTGCAGGATTTCATCAGATTGTGGATTTCCTCAAGTCAAGCCATATTGCTCATGCTCTTACTATATCACCTACAATCTATATTGAGCATCAAAGGCAGTTCTGGGCTAATGCCACCATTGTTGCTGAGAATGGTGTGCAAATGATCAAGACAAGGATTTGTGAAAAGCCACTAACAGTTACTGAAGAGGTTATTCGCATCAGTCTACGTCTAGACGATGCCTCTGGTATAACTTCTATCCCAAACGATGAACTGTTTTCCAATCTTACAAGAATGGGGTATGGAGGCCCATTGGGTGTTTTCAAATTCTCTAAAGCCAAATTTTCACCCCAATGGCGTTTCTTTGTCCATACTCTTATGCACTGTATCTCCAAAAAGACTACTGGATGGAGTGAGTTCAGCAGCACTATTGCTTATGCTTTGGTGTGCTTGGCCACTGCCAGAAAGTATAACTTTTCTAAAATGATTTTCAGTGATCTTGTCTCAAACATGGGAAACAAAAAGAGCTTCTTTATGTACCCCAGGTTTGTTCAAGAAGTTATTACTCATGAATTGACGGATATACCTCAACCTGTTGGGGTATATGTACCTAAACCCCCCAAAGGCAAGGTTTTCTCAAATATGAGAAGATCTGCTGGGGACTCGGAAGGAGTTGACACCCCATTGTTCTCTACAATGATGGTGGTGTCCCAAACCAATGAAGGTATGGTAGCAGGGTCAAGGCCCCCATTAGACCATCCTACTGCTAGCCAATCCCAACCTTCCCTCTCAAAATCTATTCCCCAGTCCCTTCTTGAAAAACCAACCTCTCCTATCACCCAAACTTACAAGAGGAAACAGGTAAAGAAGGCTCCTTCCCTTCTTGTACCATCATCCCCCAAGCCTTTAAGCCCTCTAAGGGAGAATTCTCCTTTAGGGAATATCCATAGGGAAACCAAAGGGGTGTCTCCCAACCCCAAGGAGGTGCTCTCTGAGGAGGAGGAAGAGCATATGGGTGATGAGGCTGCCACTACTCCTACTAGCACATAGGAGGAAAGTGGTAACATAAATAAGACCTCCCCCATGGCAACTTTGAATGAGCAATCATTCGAAGGTCCCTGGTGCCAAGAAACCACGGGGGTGGATAGTGCTTCTGGTAGGCAGAAGACTTCCACTACTAAAAGATCCAATGATCCTTCAAAGGAGGGTAACACTTCTAGAGAAGGTGATGACAGATATACCTACCAGGAATTGATGGAAACCATGGGGAACATCAATCAAGATGTTCTCAAACAAGGCAAAGAAATTGAAGAAATGAAGCTGGTCATTCTGTCACAACAAGTACAGATTGCTAAGCTGAAGAAGATGGTGATAAATCTGGTACAGTGGAAGAAGAGAAAGCAATTCCAACTAAGGAGAAGGAAATCTGAGAATGATGCTCCCAAAAAGGGGGAGATCAACATGGAAGAAGCCACAAGAGAGGGGGAGCTTGATGGAGAGAAATGTGATGTTGAGGGGGAGCAGGAAGCAGAAACAGAAAGAGATTCAGTGCCAAAAGAAACACAAGAAGCAGCAGAAACGGTTACTACTGCTGACATAAATAAAGCAGCAGAAACAGTGAAAGAAGTTTTAACAGATCTTGAGATTGCAGAAACCTTACTTAAAGCCAAGAATGATACTCCCAAGGTCACTTCAAAGACCAAAGGAGTAATCATCAAAGAACAAGGTAAAGTGATCAAGAAAGATAACAGTAAGAAGGCAATGGACAAAGACAAAGGAAAAGCAAAGATGGTGGAATCTGATCAACCAATCAAAAAGCAAAGGTTGGTTGAATCAGATGAAGCCTTAGCTAGAAATATGCAAGATGACATTGAAGAGGAAGAAAGAGTTCAGATGGAAAAGGACAGGGAGATGGCAAAAGCTCTAGCTGCTGAACTGAATGAAGCTTATCAACTGAGTCTGGCAACTGAAATTGCACAGAAGAAAGCTGCAACTATGAAGAAATCAGTGGTAGTAAAAGCAGCTACAAAGAAGAGAAAACCCTCAAAGACATTCCTAGGTACCCAAGAGAGAAACAAGATGATTATATTTCTCAAAGGTGTTGTAGGAGTCAAAAAGGAGATGTTCTCCAAAATGTCTTTTGAGAAGATTAAAGAGCTGTATGATTCAGAGATGTTAAAGCTGCAGGGGAATGAACCTGCAAGGGTGGAGATGGAGAAAAGGATGAAAGAAAGCAATGATCTTCTAATACAAAAGCCCTTTCCAGATGAGCAGGAAACACCATCAAAGAAAGAAGCTACTTTGGGAGAAAGTCTAAGGACTTTAAAGAGAACAAAGATGATGGCTAGGAGAAAGTCAATCAAGAAGCCTAGAGTATCTGAAGGAGAAGATGGGAAAGTTGCTGAAGAAGAAGGGGCACCTGAGTCATCTAAACTGAAAGAGCCATCAAACACAGATGATGTAAATTTGTATATGGTAGTGATGGACAAAGTGCCTGAACCAATTTCAGCAGAACCTGTAGGAGTTAAGCCTCCTGAGGTCATTCTCTGGGATACATTGACAGTGGATGGAAAGGAATACATAAGGATAAAAAGGAAGGATGAAAAGTATGAGGTGTTCAATACTTGGGCAAAGATTGTAAGAACATGCTCTAGGTCAGATCTTGAAGAGATGTTTGAGATAGGAATGAAGTTGTATGCAGATATACTGAAGGCTCCAGGGATTTCAATTACAAAACTGGTAATGGAGTATCTGTGTATGATGTTCAAACCTGAAGAAGTAGAGCATGTGATCAAGAATGTATTCAAGTCAGTCAACAGTTGGACTCTATATGAAATTAGTGGAGTATATACAGTGACTTTGGATTTAAATCACACTGAATACTTCCTAGTGGATAGAGTGTACAATCATAGCAGAATGAAGCTTCATGCCATGCTGAAGAAAAAGTTAAGATGTGTTCCAGATTCAGAAATGGCTAAATACTTGATTCAAAGAACAATTAATCAAAGTTTGGGATTGGATGCAAACACTGGAATTTAGGCCATGATAGAGTTTTGGGAGCATCTTGAAGAAAATTTGAAGAACTTGACTTCTCTTCCTAAAAGTCAAGTTAGGGGGAGATTGTTGGGAACTGAAGAATTCATCAAGTATGGTTAATGCTGCTAGTTCAAAGTTACTACTGCTAGTAGAATTAATACTGCTAGTCAAAGTTAGTACTGCTTAGCTAGTTAGTACTGCTAGTGGTTAGTGCTGCTTAGTAGTTAATGCTGCTAGAAGAAATTTAATGCTGCTGAAGATTAATACTGCTTATATGATGAAGATTCGCATGAAAGGATATACATGGAAGCTTAGAGATATACATGGAAGATATACTGAAGATATGTTTATTTTTTTGTAATTATCTTTGTATTCAGTATATGTATAGATTTGATAGAAGAGATTAATCAATTAATTCTAAGTGTTAGTTCTAGAGAGAAAATCAACCTCAAGGCATAGATCCTAATTCTAGAGAAGTAGAATTCGTATTGGTAAGCCTGTTCATCAATATTGAGGTTGAGTGTGTAATCTTGGAACTTCAAAGCATTCAATACAAGTTTACAGTTTGTTCTTTATATTTACTGTGTTGATTTACTGTTTCATTGAATATCAAAGTGTTATTCCTCAAACTTCTTTGATATTGTTTCTGAGAATTATTTCTTGTTGAGAATTCGATCCTGACACATTTCTCATTAATCACTTCACCAATTTCATATCCCTCTCCCAAGAACCGAACCCTTTGCTCCCATTAGTGTTTTTGATCATTTGAGACACCAAGATCTGAGGTTTCAAGTGACCCTTTCTCTTATAGCAAGGTTTTTGGATGCTAGAACTAAGGTAACTTCATCTTCTTATTCTTAATCAAGTTTCTAGGGTTTTCACCAAACCCTTTTCATCACTTGAAGATTTGAAAGCTTATGGTTCGTTTTGGTGACCTATAAGTGTTTTGGTTGGTGGATTCAAGCTATTGGTTGAGGTAATCTTCTCCTTCTTCAAGTATGTAAAATTAGGGTTTTTGGTATAAGATGAAATGTTCATGTAAATATTTGGGGAACAATTATAAAGGGTTGATTATGATTATTTATGGTTGGAAATGTGTGGATCTAGGTTTTGGAAGGATGGTGCTTGTGGATTCAAGTTTCTTCAAGGAAGCTCTAAGTGGGGTAAAATCTAGATTTAGCCTAAATCTAGCAGGGTGAGTTCAAGTTGATTTGTGAAAACGTTGTACATGCCAAAATGTTTATTTTAAAGTATTTATGTGTTTAACATGAAATTATCATTTGTGGAGTTACTTGATGGGTTTTGGTTATTTGAGAAGTTTAATTTTATAAACCTTGTAAAACACCCATATTGGGGATTTTTGGGCATTTGGATAAATGAGTCATAAATGGGTGTGTTTGGTAATTTATTGCATAAATGAGATTATTTGGTTAAAAGGTATTTTTAGTGTTTTTTGGGTAAAAGGTTTAATTTTGTGTTATGTGACATTTTGAAACGATAAAGAGTATAAATCTATATGGAAAACCTTTTGTCCCGACTTAAACTGTGTTGTAGTCCATTCAAGTATTTTGGAGCATGTGATTTTGTAGATCCCAGTTTCAGTGCAATCAACAGATATATGAACAATGATGAACAAGATATTGGCCACAGCAACTAGTTATATAATTAATATAAACTTCAAAGGGCTAAGGTTTACAGAGAGAATTTCTGATAATAGTATGTAAACCTAACAACTAGTAAACTGAATAATGAATCTCTTTCCTTTCTAAACTGTTCTGAATAACGTCTAACCCTAATAATGAACTAGAAATGCCTTTATATACTTAGGCTTACAGAGATATTGGGCTTATGGGCTTGGGCCCATCTAATAAAACAACTATTAAAGAATTACATTTCGAACCCTTATAAATACTTTATTCCACTTTCAATGCACAGGACTTTCAGTCCTAACAATCTCCCCCTAAAGTTGAATAAAGCATTTATCTTCTTGAAATCTTCAAACATTGAACTTCTTTAAATCTTCAGGTTTGATCTTCTTTCCCTCTTGAATCTTTGAAGAACTTTGATGTTGCTTGGCTTCATGTCTTTCCACGCTCCCCCTTGAATAAAGCTCTTGGTCTTCATAGTATCAACTTTGTAATCAGATTCAATGTACAGTAGCCTCGACTGAATGCACTATCAAGCAGCCTCAATCACATCGAATTAGCACACAAAAGATAATGTGAGAGTTACTTGACATTCCACGGTGCATCTTCAGTTTAAAACAAAGAATATGTCTTTGAACCACGAGTTGAATTAGACTTTCATCTCAAGAACTTGTTTCAATTAGCGCATAGGAGGAATAATGAAGAAACTTGTAGCATACACCACATGATACGGGAATGAATCAATACAAACTTTGAAAAACAAATTTAGCATTAAACTCATATCTTCATCTCTTTGATCTCTAGACTGTCTTCAAAATAACTTTCTTTCTTTAAAACTTTGAAATTGAGCTTGTAAACATTTCTCCCCCTTTTTGATGATTGTGAGCATCATGATCATCAAAACTTATTTAATTTCAGCACTTTCTTTGATCTTCCCTCTATGAAAATTTGGCAGTCTCCGCCCGTTGATCTGATTATCCGTCAATTCATGAAATGTATATATCCGAATCTTTTCAAATTCAGACATAATGAACAATGTAACCCTGATTCAACAGATGAAACAGTTAGTATGCCTGTAAGTAGCACTGAGCCACTTTGTACAACGAATGTACTTTGGAAAGGAGTTTTTGTGATGTTCACTCCCCCAGGGCTTCCATTCAATCATCGAAAAACCACAAAGTAATTTTCTATGAATGTTATGACAAGAAAACTCATTTCTTGTGTGTACGTGCAAGTGTAGAATGATTGAAGCTACTTAGCTTGATCAGGCTCAAAAATGTGTAAACTGTTGAGACAGCAACATATATTACACGGACTCAATGTGCATGAAAGAGGTGCGAAGGTGGGGCAACTTTCCTTCTTTTTCAATATCTAAATCTTCCGATTGAAGACTAGATAGCAGATAAGCTGCGTCCCCAAAGAAAATGAAGCATTTCTTTGTTAAGAAAGAAACGAGTGGTTGGTGGGGTAATAAAAAGAATTGGCATGGGCTAGGTGCCTTTTTTCAATGATGGTCACCAAAGAATGTGAACCAATTAGAATATGTGGCTGCCCGGCTCAGAAAGTGGTTGGTGCAGAGTTCTGATATTCTTTTAACTCTGTTCTCACACCCTCTTTCTTTTTAACATTAAAGCTCACTTCTAACCAAACTCTCTTTTTCATTTTTCCGCTCAGCACAATGAGAAAAAACTCAATCCGATGAGTTATCTCCCCCACTCTTTGATTTATGACCCCTCACCCCTCAAATCACTCTAGGATAACTTCCGGGGTAGGAAACACTGGTTAACGTGAATCCATGGAAGTACTGTTTAAGTTCTCACACAAATCCCATGTAAGTCTTAAAAAAATAGTTACTCAACAGTTTAACTTGAACATTTAAGCACAGAATGTATGATAACACTGTCAAAATGTATGCTCATAAGATTTGAGCAATTGAAATTTGAAGATTTCTCAAAACAGATTTATTGAATGAATGAAATGAAATCAAGAGCAATGTTTTGAGAATCTGACAGTGTATCAATCAGATCACATAAAATGGATAGGGTATCAAAGAATTGGATATTTTGTTTATATGAACAAATATAAACAATTTAGCAATGAAAGCACAAATTTAGAAATAATGATAGATGCTCAACAACATTGAATTTTAAGCGGGGGTATTACCATCGAAAAAATTGTTTCGCTATGAGACATGGTAATAACAAATACAAATGAAGTACTAAACCTGTGTGTGTGAATACGTTACAGTATAAGGATAAGATAATACGCAAGTATTGATCTTTAGAAACACAGTCAGTTAAACATTAAAGCTCAAAAAAATGAAAAACATTTAAATTCACACTTCTAGATTCATGAAACCTTTTGAGAATCAGAAGTGGTTTGAACATTTCAGAAACTGTTTTTCATGCTTGAAAGTTGTTCTTCTTTCAAATCAATCAGAGATCTAGGATTAGAAGATATTTACCTTTTAAGCTCCCCTTCAAATCATGATAGAACGATATAGATCTATTAAGCTCCCCCTGGATATTTGCAAAAATATCCAGGTCTAAACGTTGAAGAACGGGTCCTGATCTGTCATGTAATCAGAAGCCAATCTTCGTTGAAGTCCGGGTTCTAAGCTGATTTACTTAGAAGCCATTGTTCTTCTACTCCCCCTTAACAGTAGGTTCCTGCAACAAAGAATCGGTTTTCGACTTTGGTACCCACTGGTATTTGGGTCCATGAATGTTAGTTGCAGTTCTTGTGGGGGATATAGAATAAGAACCATACCAGAAATGATCACTGGTTTTGTGAATGTGATCATGTGTATGACAATAAGAACAGTGGTATTTCTTACCTGACAACTTGAGTAATTGATCTCTTGAGTAGATGTGGTCAGGTTTACCTTTACTCGCATTGTTCTTCTTTGCATTAAACGCATGTACACACGATTCTCTTTCTTTCAGCTCATCTTCAACTGGTTTCTTCTTCCAGACGAGTTCCTCATCTTCGTATCTCCTTCTTCTAGGACGTGTACCTGAACCATCTATATTTCTATCATAGAAAAGGTTAGTCTTACGAATCTGATCAAAAGATTTAGCTGACCTTTGTGAAGAGACAGGTTTCTGATTTGGACTTGATACAGACTTTTCAAGAACTTTAATCGTTGAAGCGAAGTTGTCTCTTTCTTGGACAAGCAGGTCAATCTTCTTCGTGAACTCAGACTTCGTTTTCTGCTCTTTTAGTGCCTTCTCAGATAGTTCAGATAACTTGGCAGTAAGCTTTTTGATCTCAGTCTCAAACAAGCTTCTTTCTTCTTCAAATCCCTTCTCAGCATTGTTTCTTTGGCTAGATATTTCTTTGAAGACACCAACATTCTTTTGTTCAATGGCCTTCTTCTCTTTGGCAAACTTCTCTCTTTCTAGAATGATTACTTTCTGAAACTCAGAAACTTGCTGAGAAAGTTTTATGCATTTCAGCTCAACATCTTTCTTCTCATCAGCACATTTTCTCGAGAATTCTGAGAACTTCTTTGCGAAAGATTTCTCTTTAGTCTCAAGATCAGATTTGTGTTTAGCAAGCAGTTGCTCCAAATCAAATAAACGCTTTTGAAGATCTGCATTTGCATCTTTCAGTTCAGAAATCTTTTCCTCAGAACTTTCAACAGAGACTGTTTGCTGAGTTTTAGCTTCCAAGATAGAGATCTTTCCTTTTAGCTCAGAGTTCTCAGCTTCCAATTCTCTTCCTGTTAATAAACCCTTTGTCCCTATCACCAACCATTCAGCACAATCCCACAGCTCTTTTCCTGTCATGTTGTTAGTATTTATTTGACCAATAATTTCACTAAAAATGTCACGAATAAATTCAATACAGATACTACTTTTCATATAATTTCTAGCATTATTATTGGCCCTCTCTCTTTGTTCCTTTTCCACAGGAGAAGCTTCTGGCGGAATTTGGGATTGGTTCTCTCCTTCAGTCAATGATAATCTGATATAGGGACCCACCTCATGTTCGTCAACAAAATCCAGAAAATCAGTTTTCCACCTTTCATATTCTCCTTTGGACCGCAACCTTGGTGGGTACACCATTTTGATCGTTTCGAATAGAATGTAGTCGCTCCGGCTTTGAAGAGAGATGAAACTTGAAAGTGCAGGGACCAAAAGTGACAAAATGTGAAACTTGAAAGTTTAGGGTCACAAATGACACGCTGAATCCTTGAAGTACGGGGGCTAAAATAAATGCACTGCAAAATGATCGTTAGACAAAAATTTTGACCTTTTATGAACACCGGTCTAACAAGGGTCCGGTCGAAGCAAAGGACCGGAAATGACAACTATCCGGTCGAAGGTAAGACCGGAGTAAACAAGTACCCGGTCGAAGGACACGTCCGGGGATACACTTATCCGGTCGAATGATACGACCGGGAACACACGAATCCGGTCTAAGGACAAGACCGGAGGACACTCTATTCGGTCGAAGGAGTTTGACCGGAGCACAAGTGTCCGGTCGAAGGAGTAAGTCTTATTCGGTCCGGTCGAATACACAGGTCGAAAGACTTAACGAACGATAAACACAAATAAGGATAAAAACAAACAACCCCGAAGAACACGAAGAATCCGATCGAAGAACCCGAAGAATTTCTGGGTTTCGATCGAATGCAAACACAGATCCTTCGACTCTTTGATCGAAAGAATTAACAAATCAAGCAAAAACCAAACTGACTAAGACCGAATACTCATAAATCAGAAACTCTAAGATCGAAGGAATTTATGACCAAGACCGAATACATATTTTCCAGAAACTTCCCAGATTCGATCGAAGCCAAAACAAATTCAGAAACAGATTCGATCGATAGAAACATAAATTAAATTATCAACTAAAGCACTTATTAGCAATAAGTACATAAACGAATGATTATAGGGTTTTTAGACAAACCTTTTTCTGGATCAAACCTTTTGCCTATCTGCTCTGATACCAATTGTAGATCCCAGTTTCAGTGCAATCAACAGATATATGAACAATGATGAACAAGATATTGGCCACAGCAACTAGTTATATAATTAATATAAACTTCAAAGGGCTAAGGTTTACAGAGAGAATTTCTGATAATAGTATGTAAACCTAACAACTAGTAAACTGAATAATGAATCTCTTTCCTTTCTAAACTGTTCTGAATAACGTCTAACCCTAATAATGAACTAGAAATGCCTTTATATACTTAGGCTTACAGAGATATTGGGCTTATGGGCTTGGGCCCATCTAATAAAACAACTATTAAAGAATTACATTTCGAACCCTTATAAATACTTTATTCCACTTTCAATGCACAGGACTTTCAGTCCTAACAGATTTCATGGTATGGGTCGAGTATGTTTATTATTTGAAAACGTTAATCATTGGTCAAAAAGTGGTTTTGAGCATTTTGACTCGATGTCGTTTTAAAGGAGTCTTGAGGACACTTGTCCGGTTTTATATGGCTCAATGTAGAGTCCAGTTATGACGTACGTACTAATGCGCTGTGTTGCGTATTGAGTTTGGTTACGGGCTCGAGTGCTTTGGCCATTCATATGTAGTCCGGTAAGGTTAGACTGTGTTGCATTGGATCCATAGGCACGTAAGTCAGTCTGTTTTGGGATGGTCAATTGGGTGTTGCGGGGTTAAACTCCGGTACCCATGTTTTATGACCGGAAACTTTACAAGTGATCGCTAGGAGGGTTGAGTCTATTAGTTCTACCGGGGAAGTAGGGGCTAGGACCTCCGCCGCTTGAAGTAATGCCTGGGAGGTAGTCTTTAAGTGTGTCGGGCCTTTGGGGTGGAGTTCTTCGGAATGTTCATCAAGGTCAACTGACTTGGGGTGACACTTGTTAATGAAGTCGTAGGGACACCTGGCTGTGATGTCGGGAGGTTTCATGCGATTAACGTTGATTGGGTGACATACTTTTGTATTTCCTCCACTCTCAACGGATACGGGTCTCCCCCGTTGTCGGCTATCCGTAATTTAAATATAAGGATGTCTCATTTTATTGTCATTGGTTCTTTATGGTTGACAGTGAATGAGGGCCTTAATATTGGACCTCCCTCCTCGTATATTAAGGTTTGAATGAATTATGTCAACCCCTTGTTTTGGTAGTTAGATTCCTTTCGTTTATGGTCGTGTGAGTATTGGGCCTAGTGTCCATGGTTTTCTGACGTATGGCATACATGGATTTTTAACGAGGTCTTATGGGTTGAGTGTCATGTTTCACTCTTGTGTAGGGTGTTTTGGAATACAACGTTTTACTTACGTTTCTTAAATTGGGAGTTAATCCTTATTCTTGTATCGAGTAAGTGTGGGTTGTATCAGTTATAAAGAATGTTTGTAACAAGATGTTGGTTTTCGAAAATGCATGATATTGGTAAAGAGTTGTCTTCGGGTTTAAAGTAAGCTATCGGAAAGAACGTAATTTTAAATGGAGGTTTTTCCTTTTAAAAGATTTGTTTATTCATATAAAACTCTTGAACTCACTAGGCGTTAGCCTAACCTTTTTATTTGTCGGCATGTGCAACAGGTTCGTTTGGGGACTGGTTCTAGTGACACCTTGGAGAGAAAGAAGTGCTAGACGTGTGCTCGAGGGTGAGTAGTTTGGTGAAGTCTTTCGCCTTGTCTTGGGAATAACAACTTGTATTTGGGTTTTAGTAACACCCGACCTTTAACTAGTCTTTGTAGAAGAATTTATTTACCTTCGTTGATGGTTTGACCTAGTTTAATATTTCAAGTATAAACTTGTTGTAAGTGATCTTATCTATTTTGAGGCATTATTGAAAATTTTAATTTAGTTGCTCTTTCCAGATTTGAGGGTGTTACACATCAAACCAATCAAGTGTTAGGCCAAAAGAGCCTAGTGAGTTGAACAATAGCATAACATATTCATTTAAAGGGGTTTAACAACATAAAGGTCCATAGATGAATCAATAAGGGAGACCCAAAATACCAACGAGTTTCACTTCAAGAGTAGATGTACCTTGATGTTCACTCTCATGAGCAACATCCCGAAGGCTCGACACATTTGAAGACTACCTATAAGGCATTACTCTCAATGGTGGAAATCTAGGCATATACCAATAAGATGGCGCCCAAGACTGTAACACCCTCAAATTTGGTAAGAGCAACTAATGAAAACTTTCGATATAACATCAAATAAAATCAACACATCATCCTACAATTCAAAACTCATTACGCTCCAATTATGAAGTTCGATAAATAACCTCAACAAAAACAAACTCCAATAATACACAAAGACTAAACCACAATCGGGTGCCACTTAACCCCCAAACGCAAGTTGCTCTAAATGCGGAAGACTTCACTAAGATATCCACTACTCGAGCACACAACTAGCACTCTTCGCTTCACAGTGTGACTAGGACTATTCCCAACCGGAACCTGTTACACATGCCGACAAATAAAAAGGTTAGGCTAACGCCTAGTGAGTTCAAAAGTTTTCAACATGGATAAAGATATCGTTAAAAAGGAGTAATGCAATTTAAATCAAAATCTTTCAATTTGATATGTCATCAATATGAAAACGACTTTGATTTCCAATAATATGCATTTTAGGCAAAGAAACACCAATATATATGTTTTCCAGTCCAAACTACTTCAAGGACGAAGATCCCAATATAAAACGTTCATTAGTAAATTAAATTTAACCCAAACTCACTCAAAACGTGAATAGAAATTGAACCCTCCATCTTATGAAATGCGGATAAAACTTTATATCCCGGAACACCCAAAAACACGGGTGGGGTATAATACTCAACCCAGAAATCATGGATAAGATCCATATATACAAAACGTCACCGAAAACTTGGATAATAAAACTCAATACCCAAAACAACACCTTTCGGTGACGGGGGAGACCCGAATTCCATCGAATGTAGCGGGCACACAAAGTTAGGCCACTTATCAATGTTCTCGAGCTTCACTTAGAGCCATGGATCCCCGTATACGACTCCCAACCGAGCAACCACCGCAAGATACCCAAATGCCTCTAGTGTCTACTCGACCTCTAAATGAGTGTCACCACAAAAGCCACAAGTCCCCGTATCCGGCTCACCATGGGCACCACCGCAAGACTTAAGCTCCGTATACGGTTCTGTAGAGCACCACCGCAAGCTTCCATAAAAACATGACTTGGGGACCACTCACTATACTTCAAACGCGGACACTAAATTCCACAATGAGTAACCAAACTGTATTACAAATGGGCATCAAGTTCAACCACCCACGATCTATACCTCGAGCCCTTCAATAAAGGTTACACGGTTATCGAGTTCAACCACCCACGATCTATATCTCGAGCTCCCGCTAGCCATAAACAATATTCAGTCCCAAAACGGGGATAAAGTCCCCACTAAACCAACTGACTGACTCATATGCCTAGGGATCCAATGCATTACAGTCTAAACGTTACATGACTCAAACGAATGAACTAACACATTCAAAACATGTAACTCTCAAATAAGATGCAACTAATTACATCATACGTTCAAGGCTCCTTAATGAGCTACCAAAATTGAACAAATATTCCAAAGACTCAACCGAGTACAAATCAAGCCCCAAAAGGCTTAATAAACGTTTGGCTAAAACACGAGAGCCAATATGGTTATAACCCAAATTATATCCTTCCCCAAAATCTCTGTTTCTCAAATCACCATTGACCTTCGGCCCAAAACCCAAAAAGGATTATTATTTTCTAAAATGTTCCCAAGGTTGGGAATGTCCCAACCCAAAGGACTCACACACTCTTTCTTTCAAAACGTCCCATTACATGAATGATGTATAAAACCCGACAAACACTAAAATGCGTTTTTGACCATATATCCATTTATGCAATAAATCATCGAAACTCATTCATTTATGACACATTTAACAAAATGCTCAAAATCCCAAATGTGGATGTTTTATAAAGTTTAATAAGCTAAATACTTCAAATAATCAAAAGTTGCCAAATAACTCCACAGTTGACAATTTCATGTAAAACACATAAATACTTTAAAATGGACATTTTGGCATGTACAACATTTTCACAAATCAACATGAACTCACCTTGCTAGGTTAGATTAAACCTAGGTTCCAAATCCAACCATTAGCCTCAAATAGTGCAGATTCCTCCATTTCCAAGTCATCTTCAACAATGAGCTAGGGTTTCCAAATAACTCATTTCCCCAACTCTAGAAATAAACCAACAACAAGTAAACCTTTAGATCTACAAAGATCCTTATAATAAAGCTTGGATTTACAAGATGCTTACCTCAAACGGAAGCTGAAATCTTCCAAACCACGTACCTCCCAAGAAATCTTTTACTCTTCCCATAACTAAGCTTCAAATCACCAACCCTTTGATCTCTCTAGAGTGGATTCACCTCAAGCTGCTCCAAACTCGGCTCTTGAGCTCTCAAAATCGTCCCAAGGAAAATAGAAATGGAAAGTGGGAGTAAAATGAGAGAAAACCCTAAATTTTGGGTATAAAAACGACCAGATAGCTTCCCGCGGCCTTGGCCTCAGCCTCAAGTCGCGGTCCAAGTCGCGCGTGTTGCTGGAACCCAACACTCAGAGACTTACGCGGCCTGTGTCACGGCCCTGAGTCATGCGCCAGGTCGCACAACTCACTGTCCAACCCCGTCCTGCCCAGATCTTCGTGCCCGACTCGAACCTTGAGATTTCCATTACGATAGAGAGGTAAACCTCAATAACTTTCCATCGTAAGAGTTATATGGTTACACAACAATGGTTAAGGGTTTCCAAATTCACGGGTGTTACAATGACTACATCCTCCTAGTGCCTACTCGAGGTTCATCCAATATTCAATCTCACATTATATCCATTTTACTCCAAGTAAAATTATATAAAAGATTCTACATAGCTCCAAGCCTCATTTTAGGCCAAAATCCTAAATAATGTAAATTCCACATTTAGCATTCATCAAATACGCATATCATGTGAATATATCCCAACATTTGTCAACAAATAACCCCATTAAGATCATCATAAAGTATTAGAACTCAAGACCCCAACATTTCCCAATATAATAAGATTAGGTCTATTTTATCAGGTTATTAACATGATGAGAATGAACAAGATATGATAATAGAAATCATATAAAGACATGTATCTCATTTTAAAATGGTTAGAAAACTCACAATCTAGGTTTTATAGAAAAACCGTAGAAACTTACAAAACCCTAGAAGTAAGGATGGAGAAGGAAGATGATCTTGAGACTTAGGATCCTTGGTTAAGATCTTTGATTGATGAGGCTTGATTCTTGCAATGAATGTGGAGGAGATAGCTTGGAGGCTCCTACGTCTGATCTTGAAGAGTATTTAGTGAAGAGAGAGTTTTGAAAGAAAGTGGATGAATGACTTAATGAGGAAATGGCTGATTTCCCCTTTTTAAATCGTTAGGGGTCGCGCGCAGTTAGTGGCGCGGTTGGAATCACTCGGGGAGGCGCGCCAGTCTCTAGAGTCGCGAGGGAACAGAGCCTCGCGCGGCTCGTGGCGTGGCTTCACTCGCGCGACCACCCATGCGGGACACTGCCCACCTCATTCTTTTCCTTGATCAAGAATCGGGGTGTAACAATAAAGTTGACAAATTTTTACTGGTTAACAAAAGATCCTTCCTCCCTCTCTCTCTCTCTCTCTCTCTCTATATATATATATATATATATCGAGGTGGGCTCATACGAGAACAACATCTATTTAAGAAAACACAAAAACAACCGAGTATATATGAAATCATATATGATGCACGTACAAAATCATATATGATTCACACGACTTTAGGTCGCGCCCAAAGTCGCTCGCGTCCGTTTTTTTCGGGTTAATGTAAAATCACATATGATTTTGTACACCATTTGTTGTTTTCTTGTTTTCTTAAATAGTTAGCGTTCTCGTTTGAACCTCCCCCCCCCCCCTCTCTTTCTCTCTCTCTCTCTCTCTATAAATATATATATATATATATATATATATATATATACAGACGCACATAGAGTTGAGTTCTAGTAAGAAGTTGGGTTAACGGTGAGAAACATGAGAAGTAGTTTCAACCGTTGGATAGGATGAGATGCACCGAGATTCACCCGATCAGTTTCCTTCTAAGCTGCAATTCATGGAAGGGCATGGAATTAAAATAGATCAACGGTTCAGATTCCATTCTCACGCTTCTCAGCATTAACTCAACTTCTCACACGATCATTCGCCTATACACATAATGGTGAAAGATCGTGTGGGAAATGGATATGTGTAACACCCTAAATTTTAGAGAAATAAAAATTCGAAATTTTGCAATATGACGTCTATAAATTGGTAAACCTGGGTATATCAAACCTGTTATAAACAATCCCAAAGTATCATCCCGATAAAACGGGGAAACAAGTTATGACCTTTACAATTGATCAAATGAAGAATACACTAACAACCTAATAATCTAACTTAAATAAGAAAGATTAGTGTCGGGTGTTGCTATTCTTCCAAAAATGTGTCTGCTATCCAAAATACCGGTCTATACATCTCCCAAAAAGACCTCTCTTGACCTCAAGGCTATCCACTCAGTCCCGACGAATCCCACCGGAAACCTGACCTGTTATACATGTCATTTTAAGAAAAAGTGTTAGGCTAAAGCCTAGTGAGATCAAACATTTGCAGTTAAGTAATCGAACTTAAAAGTGAGTAAAAGAGTTTTCATTTGCGACAATAATAATAATAGTAATAATAATGCTCTTAAAATATAGCAAGTACCTCTTGGGTTAACGGGGGAGTCCCGCTTACTAACACAAATGACGGAACACAAAAGTAAGCCATTTGATGAGTCAGTAAAGCCAATACACAAATAAAGTACACACAAGGGATGTCAGGCTCAGTGGCTTTAAACGTACACCCACGGAAACTCAAGTTCAACCCCGAAGGGTCCTTACGTCGAGCTCCTCATCCAATATCGTAATGCTTGATCACGTAGGACTTATAACCTAATCTGACGCCTAAACGTGCCTCGACGTGGGAAACTAGTCGTCCCAACACCGGAACAACCATATAACAAATTACGGGGTCATGACTCCCAAATGCAACAATTAAGCCAAATAATGCTCATAAGGCCCAACGAGTATTCCCAACAATGGATATTATGCATAAATGACATGAAGGGTGATTTCCACCAAAACCATTTTCCATTGTTTACCAAAAGATCACTAGTCAAAATATGAATGACCCTTCTTATATTTCAGATCCCAAAATATGATGTAAGCTAATATGCAAACGTATCAGCAGTTAACCACAAGTTCAATATTCCCAAATCCATAAGTTTTACATAGTAAATGACATCCATTTAAATGTATGTCCCAAGTATAAGTAAGCTAAAAGAACATTATTGGGGGGTTCATAAACCTCCATTACCCAAAAGTTATCACAAACCCTAATATCTCCAAAAGTTAGGTTTAGCACAAATTCCATAAATCAAATATATGAAACAGGAGATGTTTAGGTATTCAAAATATACATTTGACATGTATAAAGTTTTGTAAATAGTGTATGAACTCACCTTGGTAGTTTTCTTAAAAGAAAACTAAACCCTAGAAATGAAGAGGGTGAAAACTTGAGACTAGTTAACTTAAACACTTCACTTCAATCTTCACAATACTTAGGATAGATTCATAAATGCTCAGAGCTAGAAGTAGATGGAATCATTAATGGTGGAGGGAAACAAGGAGGAGGAACTTACCCACAACCAGATGAGAAAATCGCCTTAGCAGTCCCCAAATCAGATGAAATGACCTAAATTTGCGACTTAATCTTTTTATACCTCAGTTGGTCGCCGGCGAGAGTGACATTTGTCACTCTCGCGGGCATAATCGCGCGAAATCCCCCACCCGCGGTACAAACGGGGCGATAGTGCCCCGTGATTGTGACCATGGCACTCTCGCATGGCATAATCGCGAGAAATGTACCGAGAGTCCACGACCCCCGACGATTGTGCCTTCGCGATTGTGACACTCTGTCACTCTCACGGGCACTGTCGCAAGCAGACTAATTTTCCCAAATTTGATACTTTAAATCCCACGATGCTTAAATCAGTAAAACTTAACATCTAATTATTAAATCCCAATATTCCGAAAGGTTCTAAAAAGAAAAATGCTACAGGGATATCCAGAATTCGGGGTGTTACAATATGAACCGTTGATATCTTTTAATCTCAATCCCTCTCATGAATTGCGGCTTAGAAGGAAATTGATCCGGTGCATCTCGGTGCATCTCATCCTAATGTGCGTCCATTTCTCATCCAACGGTTGATAAGTACTTCTCACGCTTTTACTGTTAACTCAACTTATCACTGGAACCCAACCCTACACATAATTAACATATACATCAACACATCATCTCACCTCACTAATGGAGACTAGCCCAACCAACCACCTCGATAACCCTCTACCTGTTCATCTTCCTCGCACCCTCACATGCATTTTCTGACAACTAGTACATCACTTAAACTTAACCTCTTAATTTAATTTACAACTGAAAATTAAATATAAACAAACCATGATTTTCACCAACGACACCACTAATTTTTCCCGCAATGACTCAAGGAATCAATTAGCTTATGCTCATTGGCGGAGGCACATCAGAGCGAGGGAGGGCATTTGATCCCCCTCAACGTTTATCTTTTCTTACAGATAACTCATGTATGGAAGCCATATGTTTAGCAATAAGTGGGTTCTCAGACTTCCCTCCACAACTTGCCACCCCCAAGGTCAATTTTAATATGTTTACCATTACAATTATTAATATTCTGTAGAATTACTTTTATATTGCTATTTTATTGATTTGTTTCTAATAATTTTTCAATCATTTTTGTGTATATAAGGGTTGGGTTTCGGTGAGAAGTTGAGTTAACGGTGAGAAATGTGAGAAGTGGTTACCAACCGTTGGATGAGAAATGGACGCACATTAGGATGAGATGCATCGAGATAAGATGCACCAAAATGCACCAAATCAATTCTTTTCTAAGCGGCAATTCATGGGAGGACTTGAGATTAAAATAGATCAACGGTTAAGATCCACTTCTCACGCTTCTCATCGTTAACTTAACTTCTCACACGATCATTCGCCATATAATGGTCATTTAGTTTAGCTTTAAACAATCATAGATAAGTATTCATTAAAAAAAAAAAACAGGTGATCGTTATTCATGCCAAATAAGAATAATACTAATAATTGTAACTTGTAAACATAGTGTTAAGTCAGATTTTATAGTAATCATTGTATTTATAGGCTTGGTCTAATACTGTGTTCTTAGTTGCGTATACTGTGTAGTATTGGCCAGGGTATTTAAGTCCCTTGTGGCTTTGTGTCTTGTAAGGATTCTCACGCATACATTGAATAGAAGTTACTTTGCGCTTTCAACTCTCTCTCTACTTTCTCTCTACTTTCTCTCTCTAAGATTTGGTTGATTTTGGGATTATCAATTGGTATCAGAGTCATTCTAAATCTGATAGAATTGAAAGAATCGATTTTTCAAACTGAATTTGTAAACAATTCAGAAATTTTGATTGATTTTCTTGATTTCGATCAAGAAAATCTCGTTTTCTGAATTTTCACAAATTCTTGTTGTTTTCCGAACGAATTTTCTTGAAATTTGGTTTGTTGGATTCGAATTTAATAGCTAAATACTTTTGATTCACATCATTTTGCAAGAAAATCACATTTTGATCTTCAATTTTGAGATTTATCGAGTTTCTGGAAAGTCGTTTTTTTGCGTACTGTTGGTTACATGAATTCTCGAATTTATGGTTTTTGATCGTATTGTTTGTGTTAAGTCCAAATATTGTATCCAAGATTTAATTAAAAAAGTCAAACATGTAAAGTCAACAAGGTCTGTATATGGTTAGTCTGTATTCTGTTTATCTTGTCTGTGTCCATGTTCCCTGTGATATAAATAGGGATATGGCTTTTGTAAGCATGTAGCTTGGAGAACACTTTGATCGTATATTCAATACATTGAGAGATTTTCACGTCTATACTTTCTCTCTCTACTTTCTCTCTCTATGATTTGGTAGATTTTGGGTTTAACAATTGGTATCAGAGCTGATCCAAATCAGAGAGAGGATTGAGAGAAATGAATTTCGAATTTGAATTTGTGTTTTAAATCAAAATCATGATCGATTTTCTTGGTTTTTCAAGAAAAAAAACTCGTTTTTTCTGAATTTTATCAAATTTGATTTGATTTGTGGTCGATTTGATTGTAAAATGGAGTTTTTGGATTCGTTTTTGGTTATAGACCATCGTTGATTCACAGTGATTTGCAAGATTTACATGTTTTGATCTTCTATTTTGAAAATTTTGATTTTCTGGAAACAACGTTTTTAACGAACTGTGGATTTCAAGAAATCTCAAATTTGGCGTTTTTGATCGAAATTTTTGTTTGGATTGAGTTAGAAAAGTGTTTTCGACCATAATTGTGTAAAAAGTTTAATCAAATTCAATTCATCTCAAGAGAATCTGACTTTGCGCATCCACGTATAACGCAAACAGGGTTTGCGTCTTCCAAAGCTAGTGAAAACTCTCATTTGCGCCTTCAACGTCTCTCGCAATCCAGAGTTTGCGCCTCTCAAGTCTAACGCAAAATAAACTTTGCGCCATCCAAACCAGAGTTTGCGTCTCTCGTTACTCACGCAAACCAAGGTTTGCGCCTCTCAAAGGTAATGCAAAGCTCATTTGCGCCTCACGTCACGTGAAATCCTACTTTGCGCCAGTCTAAGTGTTGGTGGTTGAAGATGTCGATGCTATACAAGCCTGATATATCTGTAATAGAAGTTGAACGAAGGACTCTGCAAATTAAAAATTCAGAGTATCTCAGAAGGATTCAGGAGTTGGAACTTAAATTGTTCAATTGTGTTAAAACTCCTGAATGTATAAATTGTTCTAAAACTAGATCTAATTTTGCAGGTATTCTCTATAAAAAGGAGAAAGAGATAAAAGAGAAAGAAAGAGAGATTATGAATCTTCAAAGCCAAATGAAGACAACTGAACAGAAATCACCGGAGCTGCAAGCAGAATCAGTTGAGCTTCAAACCAAGTTTAAGGCTTTCGAAGAAAATATATCTGCATTGGAAAGTTCAAATACTGAACTTAAAAAGAAGATATTTGCCTTGGTGTTAGAGAATGTTGAGATTATTAAAAGCATCCAAGCAGATAAAGCAAAATCAAAACAGGAGACATCTTCTTTTCTTCAGATGTCTGAGATTTCTAAGAAAACTCTCCAAGAGAAAAAGGACTTAGAGCATAGATGCAGGAAACTTTCTAAGCAAATGTATGATTTTGAGAAAATTCTTATAACTGGAAGAGACACTTTTTCAAAAGAAAGACAAGTTCTTGAAGGAAAAATATCTGGTCTTCCCTCACAGATCTCTACTTTACAAGACTTGCTTGAAAAAGAAAGAAAACTTTTCAAAGAGCAGAAAAAGTCTTTGGATCTTGAAAAGAAAAATTACGAAGAGAGAAATGTTGGGATTTTTAAAGAAATATCTGAAAAGACCAAGAACTTGGAAAAAGATTTTAAGCAAGAACGCATACATTTTGAGTCTGAAATATCTATGCTCCAATCCAAAATTACTGTTCTATCTTCAGATATACAAAAAGAAACAAAGGCCAAGTCTGATTTGCAACAGAAATTTGACACTCTTTCAAATGAAAGAAACATTTTGACCAAACAGATAAAATACTTAGAAGCTGCAAACATTGAAATGTCAAAAAAGATAACAGCTGATGTGATTGATCAATCACCTGTTGATAATTCAACAGAATCAGTCTGTTCTTTCAAAACAGCTTCTAGTTCTATTAATGAGAAAAATGTTTTGAAAAACAAAAGTGTCAAATCTCAAACTGTCAAATCAAGTCAGATTAGACCTTCCAACCTATTTTATGACAAGTCTGTTGATGGTTCAGCAAGCTTCTATGTAAAATCTCTTGGAAAGATTTCTAGGAAAAATCAGATGGTCTGGAGAGAGAAGGGTTCTTCAGATGAAGAGAAGAACAAAGACAAAGCATCTGCATCCACAATCAATGCCAAAAAGAACAGTGAGCATAAAGGTAAAATCTTTTGGTAATTCTGATACTCTGTATTCTACTAATCATCTTATCAGGATTGCTCAGAAGAAAATATGTTGTTCTTACTGTGGAGCACATGACTTTGTAAATAAAAATTTTGTCAATTACTGGTATGGTTCTTACTCCATATCCTCCACACGAACTGCAACTAATATTTCTGGACCCAAGTACCAGTGGGTACCAAAGAAGAAAACTGATTCTTTGTTGCAGGCACCTCACGTCAAGGGGGAGTAAAAAAGATTTTGGCTCTTGAGTAAATCAGCTCAAGACCCGGACTTCAAAGTTAAAAAACAATGGCTTTTGAACACAACAGTTCAAAACCCGAACTTCAAAGTTGAAAGATTATGGCTTCTAAGCACAATCAGCTTAGGACCCGTACTTCAAAGAAGTTTGACTTCTAAACACAACAGTTTAGGACTCGGACCTTAGCGATCAAAAAGATCTTACTCCGATTTGTGCATCCGATGGATGTGATGGTCTACATCCCAAGAATTGATCTGATCTCTATCCTATATTGTTTCACTGATAGATTTCTCTGATATGATGGTCTACAATTCAAAAGGGAGTGTCTGATCTCTATCCTATTTTAACTGATATATCTCAGATGCTTAATTTAAGGGGGAGTAAAGGTGATGACTTCTGATTACTTCAGATCAGAAATCATACTATAAAATGTTTTACTGCTTTTTGTCTTTTATTTTTGAATAAATGTTCTGAATAAAGTGGCTTCTGATCACATGACAGATCTGGACCCGTTTTTCAACGATCAAAGAAGGATATTTTGATAATATCCAGGGGGAGCTTAAAAGATTCAAATCATTATATCATGATTTGAGGGGGAGCTGAAAAGGTAAATATCTTCTGTCCTAGATCTCTGATTGTTTGAAAGATGAACAACTTTCGAACATGAAAAACAATTTCTTAAATGTTCAAACCACTTCTTATTCTCAAAAGATTTCATGAATTTAGAAGTGTGCTTTTAAATGTTTTTCATTTTTGAGCTTAATGTTTAACTGACCGTGTGTTTCCAAAGATCAATACTTGTGTATTATCTTGTCCATATAATGTCAAGTATTCACACACACCGGTTCAGTATTTCATTTGAATTTGTTATTACCATGTCTCTAAACGAACCAATTTTTCGATGGTAATACCCCCGTTTGCTTTAAAAGTTGTTGAGCATCATTCATCTTTTTCAAATTTGTGCCTTTATTGCTAAATTATTTATATTTGTTCATATAAACAAAATATCCAGTTCTTTGATATCCTAGCTATTTCATTTGATCTAATTTTAATCATTGTCAGATTCTCAAAACAATTCTTTTGATTTCATTTCATTCATTCAATATTCTAGTTTTGAGAAATCTTAAATGTTTAAAAATGCTCAAATTTCATTTCTGATTTTTGATGAGCATACATACACATACATATGATTTCTTATGCTTTTCATATCAAGAAAATCATTGTCCAGCATGTACTTTTTAGGAACATGGGATTCAGTGTGAGTGCTTAATAGATCTTCCATGGATTCACGATAACCAGTGTTTCCTACCCCGGAATAAATCCTTTGAGTGATTGAGGGGAGAGGGGTCTAAAAGAATTGAGTATGGGAGTGATCTGAGGTAAAATGGAAATGAGAGATTGGTTAGATGTGAGCTTATATGTTTAAAAGAAAGAGGGTGTGAGATCAGAGTTAAAAGAATATCAGAACTCTGCACCAAACATCTTTCTGAGTCGGGCAGCCACATTACTGATTGGTTCACATTTCTTTGGTGACCATCATTGAAATAGGCAAATAGCCCATTCCATCTCTTGCATTAACCCCACCAGCTACTCATTTTTTTCTTAAAAAGAGAATGTTTCACATTTTCTGGGGAAGCAGCATATAATCTATTGGTTCTTCTCTTGGAAGATACTGATATTGAAAAAGAAGGAAAGTTGCCCCACCTTCGACCCTTTCTCATGCACATTGAGTCCATGTACAATCATTGTTGTCTCAGTGATTTACATACTTCGAGCCTTATGAAACACAATCATTGTGCTAATTCTTTCAAGCACAAGCACGAGCACACAGAGAATTTGTTTTTCTGTCAGAACATTCATAGATAAACCTTGTGTTTTTCAATGATTGAATGGAAGTCCTGGGGAGTCAACATCAAACCAACTCCTTAAATTGTACATTAGTTGTACACAGTAACTTTGTGTTACTGACAGACACTTCTAACTGTTTCATTGTGTTGAATCAGGGTTACCACGTTCATTATGTCTGAATTTGAAAAGATTCGGATATATACAGTTCTTGATTCAGATGTTTAGATCAAAGGGCGTAGACAGTCAAATTTTCAGATAATGGGGAGATTGATATGTCCATACAAAAGGGGTGAACAAAGACGGTGTTGAAATTAAAGCCGTTTTGATGATCTTGATGCTCACAATCATCAAAAAGGGGGAGAATTTACAAAGATTCAATTTCAAAGCCATCAAGAAGATATCAAAGTGAAGAAAGACTTGTGAAAGAAATTCTTTGGCTGATTCAAAATGCTTCCGCTGTTTCAAAGTCAAAAGATTCTGATGAAAGATTCTTCATAGTTAAATCAAGTTTCAAGAAAGTTTGTTTTTTTCAAAGATGATCCAGAGTTCACAAGAGATGAAGATACAAAATCAGAAATTCCCTCAAAGCTATTTCAATGTTAATGTTTCAAAGATTTCAAGTTTCGTGCTCATGACTTGTTGACTTTCAAAGCTTCAATGTGAAAAAGACTTTTCAAAGGTTCTTCAAAGGCTGAAAGAGTTTCAATATTCAAAGTTGTCAGAGACAAAAGCTGAAGAATCAAGTGTTGAAGACTAGTGTCAGATTTTTATTAAATCTTTATACAAAGGGGGAGATTGTTAAGTCCAAATATTGTATCCAAGATTTAATTAGAAAAGTCAAACATGTAAAGTCAACAAGGTCTGTATATGGTTAGTCTGTATTCTGTTTATCTTGTATGTGTCCATGTTTCCTATGGTATAAATAGGGATATGGCTCTTGTAAGCATGTAGCTTGGAGAACACTTTGATCGTATATTCAATACATTGAGACATTTTCACGTCTATACTTTCTCTCTCTACTTTCTCTCTCTATGATTTGGTAGATTTTGGGTTTAACAATTTGGATAAAAAGTGTTAGAAAACTATTTTCAAACGTGTTTGTGTAAGAAAATTTCATCAAATTCTGTTTTGTAATCGAATTTTGGAGAATTCTGAGTTTTATCATCGTTTTGCGCCAGATCTGAATTTTGCGCGAGTTCTTCAAGTTTTGCGCCAGTTCATCAGGGATCATCTGAAATTTTGCGTCAAGTTCATTAAACTCTGCGCGAAGTTTATCTGGAGTTCCAAGTTTTTCGCCAAGTTCAGGGTTCTTCAGTTCATCACACAAAGTCAAGTTTTCGCCATTAGTTATTCACGCAAAGTTAATTTTGCGTGACAATCATCTCGCGCAAAAACAAGTTTGCTCCACTATCAGCTCGTGCAAGTCAGTTTTGCGCCACCTACTGCTCAAGCAAAGAAAGGTTCTCATCAACATCATCTCGCGCAAAGTCTATTTTGTGCCAATCTTGTGTCACGCAAAGTTTAAGTTTGCGTCATCAACTCTTCGTGCAAATCTAAGTTTGCGCCATCTTCGTCAAGCGCAAAAGAAAGTTTGCGCCAGTCACTGTTCACGCAAAACTCTAGTTTGCGTCAGCTCCTCTGTTTCAGACTTAGCATTTTTCTGAAGTTTTTCTCTATGGATTCTACAAAGTTTGCGTTTCAAGCTCAGTTCTACAAGACTGATATCATGATGTCATTGGGCACAGAAACTCGTCCTCCGGTTCTGGTTGATGAAAATGAGTTTACTCAATGGCAAGATCGGTTTCTTAATTTCATTGAGCGTCAAAAGAACGGAGATGACATGATGAAGATTCTAACTGAAGGATCTTTTGTAAAACCCACTCTGTCTTCTGGATTATCAAAGCCTACCGTCGAGTACACACCCGATGAGTTGGTGCAATATAAAGCTGATCGTGATATAAAGGCAAATATGATGCTAGCCTTGCCAAATTCTATCTACAACAGGATTGATTGTTTCAAAAACAATCCTAAACTAATGTGGGCACAACTAGAGAAGATTATGCTTGGGTCTACAGTTGCAACACAACTTCGACATACTCGTTACATGAACAACTTTGAAGAATTTAAAGCCAAAGATGGGGAGTCACTGAAAAATGTTTATGACAGGTTCTGTGCGGTGATAAATGATCTGAGAAAGATAAAAGTGGAAAAGACTGAGCTAGAGACAAATCTGAAGTTCCTCAATGCTTTGCAACCAGAATGGAATAAATTTTGTCATCGCTTGAGGAATGATGTCAGGATATCTACCATGCAAATCCAAGAGATGTATGAAATATTGCTGACAGATGAGTGCATAGTCACAGAGAATAAAGCCAAACTTGACAAGAAAAACAAGAAAACAGTGGACCCAGTTGCACTTCTCACAAGCAAACTGTCTAAACAAGCATTATCCGAGAATGCTTATGACGGTGTAATTGATGATGATGGCAAGGCACTTCAGAAAGCTATGATTCTTCTCTCTCAACACTACAACAAAAAGTTCCAACCTCGTTCGGGTTCCAACAATCTTCGCTTCACTTCTGGATCTAAGAATGTCAAAGTGACCGAGGATAAGAAAGCAACTGCATGCTTTAACTGTGAAAAGTCGGGTCACATCGCCAAGGAGTGTCGAGTGAAAAAAGTTCGGGATTCGGCATATTATCGGAAGAAATTGGAACTAGCCGAAAAGAGAGAGAATGGAACTGCTTTGTTAGCTGAAGAAGAATTCTGGCTAGATCACTCCGATGATGAAGCTGATAATGTGGAGACTGCTCATATGTGCTTCATCGGAGATGATCAGAGTGATGATGAAGATTCCACTACTTATGAAGATGAGGTACCTTCTGAGTTTGATTACACATTTATTTCTTCACAGATGAATATAATTATATCTGCTTTACATGATCTTCGCTCGAAGTTATTATATGAAAAACAATTAAATTCAGAAAAGTCAAATTTGATTGATAAATTACAAATTTCTTTGAAAGATGAAAAATCTATTTTGGTTCAAACAAAAGAAATCTTTCAAAAGAAATTGGATGATTTAGAGAAATCAAATATAACTTATCTTGATTCTTTGACTGAAATGACCAAACAAAAAGAAAAAATTTCAGATAAAATAAATGAGTTGGAAGAAAAATTATATCGAAGGAATCAAACTAAACAAACTATTTGTTTGAACAAACCGCGGAGTTATGAGTCTATAAAAGAAAATTGGGGACTCGGTTTTGAAAATCCACATTGTTTAAACAATGCGATCGAAAAATCCCCTACTTTATATAAATTCGATTATCTAACTCTTGCTAAATATACTCCTCAATTTAAAATTGATTGGATGAATGAAAAGCAAGTGTTAGAAATCGAAAATGAGAAAATGATGAATAATAAGAAAAAGGAAATTTCTTTTGTTTACACGCACGAAAATGCCAAATATTTTCCCGAAAAATCAAAGAAGAACAGAAACAGTTTAAATGACATTTCTCCTATTAAATCTTCATTGTCTGATGATTATTTCGATATCTGTGCTACTAACACTAATAAAGAAAATATATCTTCAGTTTCTTATGATTCTAAGAGATATATTCCTCCATTAGTGTTAGAAAGCAAAATTATTGATCTTGAAGATAAAATGGAAGATCAAAATATTCAAAGAGAAATTGAATCTGATATTATTTTTTCTTTCATGATTTCAAGTCTTGAAGAAAAATTAATTTCTCGAAAACAAGACTTTCTATCTGTTTCTGTTCCTTCTTCTGTTTTTAAAGAAAACAAAAAGGAAGTTCTAAAATCTGAAAATTTTTCTCAATTTTTTTCTGACTCCGAGGCAAGTTCAGGTTTAATGTCTGATCAGTTTGGCTTCTTGGGTAAAATTGTTTCTTCTGATTCAATTCTTAAATCGAAAATTCTTGATGGATCTTTTACGCTAAATGATGATTATTATAAATCAAAGCGTAAAAGAAGAAGGTCAAAGAAGTCAAAGAAACAAGCTAAAGTCATTTCTGACAATTCTAATTCTTGTGATTCAAATATTTCAGATAGGACTTTGAACACACCTTCAAGGCAGATATGGAGGGTCAAACGGACATCTGATGAATCTGCGACTAAAGAGGATCGAAATGTAGACAAATTTTGTAAAAGTGATTCATTTGCTACTTGTAATAAAATTTCAAAATACTCAATAAAGCAAATGATTCAAATTTCAAAAGATGTCTCCTATTCCTCCTCTGGTTCAAGTTCAGATGATTATGCTTCGTCCTCTACTGATGTTTCTGTTAATTCATCTGATTATTTTTCTCGTGCTTTCTATGTCAAATCTAACAAGTTTTCTCCCTTTAGAACTGCAACTAACAAATATGGACCCAAATACAAGTGGGTACCAAAATCAAAGCTTGATTCTAAGTTGCAGGCACCTAATGTCAAGGGGGAGTAAGAGAACGATGGCTTCTGAGTAAATCAGCTCAGAACCCGTACTTCAATGGACTTCGACTTCTAAACATATTAGTTTAGGACTCGTTCTTCAATGCAATTAAGCTTCTGGACAAATGAGAAACTGTGAGTGCATCTACATTATTCCGCTGCATTTATCTCTGTCTAAGATGTTGTTCCAGTTATCTCATATTTTTTTTAAGAATCTGAGCATGTTTGACCAGATCCAAAACATTAATATGTGACACAAATTCATTATACATTATGTGGAAGAAGGTATTATTGAAATTTATTTTGTTCTGACTAAATATCAATTTGCCGAATTCTTTACATTTGTCTTAAATGAAAATTTTTCAAACTCGGCATGTTGAATTTAAAAGTTTAAATCTTTACAAATTTTATTTTATAAAGTAAAAGCTTTACAGGTTTTCTTTCTTTTGAATAAAATGTGTGTCTAGGATTTTTTTCTCAAGTTGCTTTGTTTATATCGAAGTTTTATATGTTCAACTTTCAAGTCTTACAAAAGTCGAAAGGTCAGCAACATGTTTGAAACTTTTGATACTGCTTTAAAGTTATGTGATTCAGAATATTTAAACTTTTGATACTGCTTTAAAGTTATATTTAAAAAGTCATAATTATGGATTGTAATGAAAATATGGGCTAAACACTTAGATGTAAAACTGGGTGATTGAGATGAATTATATATATAAAATACAGAAATCTCTAAGTTTAAAAGTTTGTACCTGTGACCTTTCTGGTTTGGGAAAGTAAGTTCTGTGGGATGCTTGTCATCTGGTCCCCTAAGGTCAATTGGTCTGGGAGTGATCGAACCCAAATCCTTCTATAGAATCAGATCGAAAGTCATGTTCTACTGGTATTAATGGGTTTAGGATGTGTCGATGTAGCCTTTATGATCTGGGAGAGTAAGTTCCAAGGGGTGGTTGACACCTAGTCCCCTAAGGCCAACTGGTCTGGGAGCGACTGACCCAAATCCTGCAATAGGATCAGATAGAAAGTTACGTTTACGACATGTTCTTTACTTACCAAAATTTTTGATTAAAAGATGCCAAAGTGCACAAGCTTAAAAGATGCCAAAGAGCACACTCATGTGAAGATGCCAATGTGCACAATGCTAAAAGATGCCAATGAGCACACATCTCATGATACTTGGTGATATGTTTGAGTTGCGATAAACCTATAAATTTGTGAAAATCTTAATTTTTGATGGCTTAGTGTGAGTACATGCAAAGTTCTCTATTATATTTTTAGAATTGCATATTCTTGAAGCTAATCGAAGTTCGCATGCTAGCACACTGAATAGATTGATGAAAGTTTTTGAAACTGAATATGTTTTAACTTGATATGCAATGAAACTTGTATCTGTATCCAACAACATACACTTGATTTCAACTGATGGATTAATCTGTGATATTTTACTGAGTAAAATTTAATTTGTTTAGTGTTTAAAATTTTATATGTTTAGTTGTTTCAAAATACATATTCAGTATTTTTTTTTCCTACATTGATGTTTCGATCATTGTGTTCTCATATCTGTGTTAATGGGTCTGTGCATTTTTCAAGGGGGAATGAATAAGGAAATTATTTTGAAAAGATCATATCTCATATTTCGAGGGGGAGTATCTGATTTTCTATATGAATGTTAACTTGAATTGTCATATTTAGTGCATTTGTGTATGGGGGAGTCAAAAAGCTTAACAGGTGAAATTTTTAAGATTTCAAGTCAGCTTTGCGCCAACAGTTGGTAGCGCAAAACTCATCTTTGCGCCACCTTCATCTAGCGCAAAACTAAATTTGCGCCACCAACATGTAGCGCAAACCTTCCTGTTTCTCCTTTATTCTGAATTTTGCAGATCTGAAGCTGTCTCGTCTCCAACATTTGCATGACCAAGTTGATCCAGATCATCAAGGTCATGAGGGGGAGAAGTTAAGGAGAAGATAAAGAGACAAAGAGTTCAAATGTTTATATGCTGCTCAAGATTCTATTCTCTCAGCTACTAATTCTTTTGATGTTCCAGCTCCAACCACCACAACTTATTTGAGTACATTTGAAAGAGGTGTGTTGTCTAGAGCACAAGTTGATGAACCGATTGTTCTTTCAAGTTTATTACAAACAGATCCAGTCTTGTCAAGGCAGCAAAGGCTATATAAATTGAAAGATGCTGAGAAGAATTTTTTTTTAGTCAAGAAGCTTCTCTAAGTCGCTTAGATGGTCTGTGTTGATTTAGAAGATGGATATTGAAGACCACAGCGCCAATGATTACTAAGGGGGAGATTGTTAAGTCAGATTTTATAGTAATCATTGTATTTATAGGCTTGGTCTAATATTGTGTTGTTAGTTGCGTATACTGTGTAGTATTGGCCAGGGTATTTAAGTCCCTTGTGGCTTTGTGTCTTGTAAGGATTCTCATGCATACATTGAATAGAAGTTACTTTGCGCTTTCAACTCTCTCTCTCTACTCTCTCTCTCTCTACTCTCTCTCTCTCTAAGATTTGGTTGATTTTGGGATTATCACATAGTCGTATGAAAATCAACATAGTTGATCTTTTTGCTGACATAGATACGAGTTATAGATTTTAGATTACAATCCTAATATTCAAGAATAAGTTCATAGATAAGTTTCAGAAAATGAAAACACATTGAGATCACTCTTAAATCTTATAAAGGTCAGTGTTTTTTCAATATAAGTTATAATAATAATTTAATAAAGAGATATCAATTTTCGAAAAAAATAAATTGAAACTGATGGTTACCGTTGTCTTTTATATAAATATGTACACATCGGTTTTTCTCAAATAATTTCGATGTGGGATGCTTTACACCGTTCATTGTATAAATGTTTGATAGTTGAGATCAACCCATCCCACATCGGTGGGATTTCCCATTTGGATGCTTAATACTCTAGTATATATAGCCCTTAAACCTTCATTGGTTTTGCTTAGTATAGGGAGCCTAAGGGTTTGAGCCCATTTAAGTTCGCCCGTTTACGTTTCGTTTAGCTCATTTAAGTTTGTTCGTTTACGTTCGTTTAACTCATTTAAGTTCGTTTAGTTTTTAATGAACAAACATAAATGAACACGAACAAATAAATTTTCTTAATGAAAGAACACGAACACAAAAAAATTCGTTTGTTTACCGTTCGTGTTCGTTTGTTTGGTTAAGTTAAACGAACGAACACGAACAAGTCTCCGTTCATGTTCGTTCGGTTCGTTTACAGCCCTAAATATAACATCGTTGTTATTTTCATTTTCAAAAAAATAATATTTTATTTGATTTGATTTATCCCTGCTCCCCCTCGTACCAAATTCTGGCTCCGCCCCTCAATTCATAATATTTTTTTGAACTGCAGGTTAACACATGCACACGTTCCCGGGATATCAGGACTCCCACTTAAGGGTGTCACCCGACTAATCCCCGTCAACCACGACCCAACCCAATTAAGGGTACCTAGGGCCGTGCATAAGCCCGTTACAACTGTTCACTTAAACAGGGCCCCCAATTCTAAATATTATGTGCCTAATATATTATAGTATTATACTGATGTAGCCCAAATTCCTTAATCATTTAACCCATCTCGCCTAAGAAAAAGCGGCAGTCGGCAGTCCATATCCCAATCTCGATCGATTTCTATCTTCAGTCTCTCTTCTCCCAATCTCGCTTCCAAGTTCCAAGTTCCATCCCCTTAATCGATTCGACTAATCTACCATCTAGACCTCTAGTATCGCCGATTGAAAGTCCCAAGGATGGACGATTCGGTTCTTCAACGACAAAGACAATGTCTAACTGCAAACGACTTCTTCTTCCTCCTCTGTATAACAAGACAGGTACATCTTCATTCTTCAATCTTCATCCTTCAATCTTCATCCTACAATCGGTGAATCTTCATTATTCAATCTCATTCACACTTGGTTCTTTCTTTATAGTACGATTTGCAGATTTGGGTTTTGGGAACTCCACTTTACACTTGGTTCTTGCTTCCAGTTTCTTAATAGATTGGACATTGTCGATTGAAAGGTAATTTTTAATCAGTTCTAATATCTTAATTCTTAAATTCGATTTTTTATGTCTAATGTCTAGTTGTTATTTTTGTGTAATTTAGATTATGGGTTTTACTTGACTACTTGTTTAGGTTAATAGGTTTAGGTTAATTGATTTAGAAATTATGATGAACAGATGTGTGTAAGTTGATTCTGTGTTGTGAGGATGATGTCGACATACTTGAACCGGTGAAAACTCGGTGCCATATTTTCAAGCTTGATGCTCCTGTAACTCATGAAGTAAGTGCTAGTACTCTATCCTTCTTTCTTTGGAATCTCGAACTTGTATTTTCTACCACTAGTGTTGCCTATTTGCCTTGTTGATCCCACATATCCATCATCTAACCTCTAGTAACATATGTTTTGCTAAAGGACGAATGGAGATCTTTCTTTATTACAAGTTTTTGCATTTTCTTTTTCCTGATGTGAACATTCTTGAATCACAAAAACACAAGTAACAAAACTGTTATTTATTATGAACAGGTTTAGGTTAATTGATGAACATGTTTAGGTTAAAGAATCACAATCTTCTCGTTTTACCGTCCAAATGTGTAACAGGACCCCCAAAAAGTTAGGAACGGCCCTGAGGGTACCACTAAGTGGCAGACCCATAATAAAAAAGAAACCACAATATACTTGTAATTATTTCTTTTTATGGACCGAATCTATACTTTTCCTTCAACCACATGGACAAAACTTGAATTTACTCAAAATATTATTATTTAAATATTATCAATTTAATACAAACTTAAATAATAATATTTTATTAATAAATAATATTCATGAAGGATAACGTGGACGTCTAATGGGAGAAAAAGCATGCCAAATGGGCAATGGACAATAGACGGCTAGGATTGCTTTTTGATGATCGTGCCCTTTTCATTGTCACATACGATGTGCTATCCACGTGAGATAGATAACTTAATTTTTTAATATATTTAAGAGTAAACTCCAATTTTAGTCCATCACTTTTAGTGATTTTTTTGAAAGAGGTCTCTATGATTTTATAATTCAAGTTTACGTCCTCAGGGTATGGATTTTGCTTTGAAAGAGGTCCCTGGACACTAACTCCGTTAAAAACCTCCGTCAGGGTCAGGGGCATTTTCGTCCAACCATGATTTTGTCCCCTTTTTGCATTATTTTTTTGTTTTCCTTAATTTTATGAAAATATCAAACTATTAGGGACCAACTTGTAATTAACTCTAATATATATATATATATATATATATATATATATATATATATATATATATAGGCGCCTAATCAAATGAGAACTAGATAGTTTGTGGTAACCGTAAGATCCAATGTGAGTCACTCATTTAATATAATTAATTTTGTTTTTAAAATAATGTAAAAGGATAATTTGGTAAATTGATAATTTGAATTTCTTTTAATAAAAAAATTAATTCCCTATTTGACTCATTTCAAATTTAAATGATTTCAATTTACCGTAATTTATTAATTTAAACCTAACCACCGACCACAATCTATTGGGTATCACACTGTGTATCATAGTCATATAATGTCTTGCTGTTAAAATTTTTTGGGTATCACAGTGTGTATCATAGTCATTTAATGTGTTACTGTTATAAGTTTAGGTATCACATGTATCATAGTCATTTAATGCCTTACTGTTCAAAGTTATTTGGGTATCACACTATGTATCATAGTCATTGTAATGTCTTACTGTTAAAAGTTATTGGGTATCACAATGTATTTTTCTTGTTTTACGAAGTGTATCACATAGTATCAGGTAGTGTTTTGCTTTACTAAGTGTATCACACTATATCTTTTCGTTATTTTATTAAGGGTATCACAGTGTGCATCATGTTTTTACCGGAATAAAGTTCTTCGGAGAGAAGAGAGAGGAAGGAGGAGAGAGGTTATTTTTAAAATACCTAAGTTGCCCTTTAATTAAAATCATAAATTAAAATTACCAAAATTAATAATTTCCTAATTTATTCATTGATTTGTGGTTGAGATTGGATCTCACGGTTATCACAAACAACCAAGTTCTCCCTTGAATAGCCCCCTATATATATATATATATTGTGTGTGTCTGAGTGTAAAACACAGGACCACCGTCCTCCTGTTATTTGGTCCATTGTCGGCCAAACTCCAATGCCGGCCAAAACTCCATCGCCGGCCCTGCCTCCTCTCATCTCAGTCTCTCGCTACTCCCATCTCCAACAACGAGTTTGAAGCTCTAAAAAGAATCGATCTGGGTGTCTGACGATATCTCCAAATCCAAAATCACTTTCAAATTTGGGGATTACCCAAAAAGAATCTTGGATAAAAACAAAGAATCAGAGATGAGGGGAGTACCTGATTCAACCGATCTTTACACACACACACATATATAAATAATCAGGTTCTCTGATTACAATTTAGGTTCTTGATGATGTGAAGTCTGAATTCATTTGGGTTTTGTTATATGATTGATTTCTTGATTTCTCGATCTGGGTGTTCGACATTTAGGGATTTTTTTAGGTTCTTGATGATGGATTTGATGTTATGGATTGCAGTTGAAGCTCGATGGTAATGGTGGTGTGGTTCACCGGACTTCGTGAATGGCGGTGGTGTTCCCTGTGTTTTAAACTCACACAGGTCATATATGTATATATATGTGTCTGTGTATGTATATATATATATATATATATATTAGTTAACCAAATCACATGGGACTTCACCAAACTTTCCATGTGAAGACACATGGATGATTTTACGGGACCTGTTTCCTCTTCTAGTTATAACACAAGTTTCCTCATGGGTGATTACATGCTTACTTAAGTTATAACATAGGGACTTGTTTCCTTTAGGTTTCGATCGAATTGAGGCCACAATTTGCAGGTTTTCATGGATATGGAACACCCTTGATTTTAATCGGAAGGTTTTGATTGATTTGGTCCCTGTTTTCAGTTCAGTTGTGGGGAGATGGGGGAATGGGTTTGGTCCATGTTTTTGGCCGCATATGGGGATATCGACCCTGTGAACTTCATTAAGGTCTCTAGTTGTAAAAGATGCAGGTTTCGATCGGTTTCAAGTAAACGATGGTCCTGTGGGATCGTCCCTGTAAAAAATGGTCTAACGAGGAGAGGGGGGATGTGTACTGATGGTTTCGTTAAGTAATTGTTGCTACGGCTTGGGGGAGATCGGCGGTCCATGGAGTTTGGCCGGCAGATCGACGTCCCTGAGGTCACGGAAGTTAACCCCTGTGTGTAGCATATATATATATATATATACATATATATATATATATATATATATATATATATATATATATTAGAGTTAATTACAATTTGGTCCCTAATAGTTTGATGTTTCATAGAATTAAGGAAAAAAAAGAATGCAAAAAGGGAACAAAAACATGGTTGGACGAAAATTCCCCTGACCCTAACGGAGGTTTTTAACGGAGTTAGGTGGCGTTTGTTTTTTAAGAGGTCTGAAGTCTGAAGTCTTATTTCACGTCTGATTAATGAGAGGTGGTGCTGAAGTCTGAAATCTGAATCAATAAGACTGTTTGTTTTTGTAACGTCTGAAGTCTGAAATCTGAATCTGAATCAATAAGATTGTTTGTTTTTTTTAAATTGAAACGTCTGAATCTGAATCTGGAAACCTATGATTACCAAAAAAAAAATTTAGATAATCAATTATCATATATTCTCATTTTAACATGTTTTCGTTTAATATTCGTCATATATGTGTGTGTATATATATATATATATAATATGAATTTTAACGAATACAATAACTAATACCACTATTAGTTTTCTAGATAAAAAAAATTATTTTGATATAATTTAAACATAAAATGATACATGTGTAGGAATCAAAACACACCATATATAAAGTACCGAGACTTTTAAAAAATAATTTTGAAAAATAGTATTACCCTTTTACTAAATTAACCTAATCGTTTTGTCCTATTCCACTACCACAAACCCAACAACCCCCCTTCTTCTTCTTTCCAGCTTTCTTTCTCTGTCTCTGTCTCTAAAATTCAATGAATGGCCTCTAACAATAGAAGAAGAGTAAACACCAAATGTACATACAATCAACCCCCCATAACCATTTACTCTAAACCCACCAAATTTTCTTCAATTCCGATTTCACCCCATCTTCTTCGATACCCACTTCCAGATCTTTGATAATTTATTTGTTGGTGAAATGGGGAGTAAATGGAAGAAAGTGAAGATGGCTTTGGGTTCTAATCTGTGTGTTTATGTGGATACAGACGAGTCGCCACTGCACTCAGAAAGGTGTTCAGACGTTGCGTTGTTATCTCCTTCTCCGGAGGCGACGACGTGTTTTAGGTTTAGAGGAATTCAGAGTTTTCTTTCACTTGTCAAATAAGAGGAATTAAGAGGTTTTCAGCTCTTTAAAAAAAACATTCATAATGCCCAAACATCTGACCGAATCAGATTTCAGACATATTCAAACCTATTTTTTTTTTAAAACAAACAGGTCCTTAGGCGCGTTTGGTTTGCGGGATTGGAATGGAATGGATTGAATTTCAAGGAGGGATTTGGATTTGGAGGGATTTTGATTTGGGGGGATTTGAAATCCCTTCATGTGTTTGGTTTGTAGGATTTGGAATGAATTTCAAATCCATTGCTTTACAAGTCTTGTTTGGTTTCTAGGATTTATATTGAGTTTTTTTTTTAATTATTTGTTCGTTTTATAAAGAATTTATTTTTTTTGGTAAATTAATTTTTTTTATCGACTTTTCTAAAATTATATATTTAATCATCAATTAATTGTTGCTTTAGCAATGTTTTAAAAACGGGTCGACCCGACCGGTTGAACCGGGAACCGGTGAAGAGACCGGGTCTTGCGATTGGGTTGATGCCATTTTATGACCCAGATTTGAACCGGCCGGTTCTATATTAAAATCGGTTGAACCGGTCATAACGAACCAGTATCGAACCGGTTGACCCGGTAACAAAAGTTAAAAACCAATAGTCCAATAGGCAATACGTATTAGCATACAAAAAATATTCTTGAAATCGGGTTGACCCGGTGGTTGAACCGTGACCCGGTCACCACACCGGGTCAACCAAAAAACCGGTTTTTAAAACATTGCGCTTTAGAATCCATAGGATTTGGATTTCAAATCCATGCTCAATGCCAAGGATTTCCAAATCCATCATATGAGGGATTTTAAAATGGTCAACGGATTTGAAATCCGGTTAACGAAATCCTTTCCTGCAAACCAAACGCAGGATTGGAATGTATTTGAAATCCAAATCCCTCCAAATCCATTCCAATCCCGCAAACCAAACGCGCCCTAAGAGTTTTTCAAATATAATTTCTCTAGAAATTGAAAAGGTAACGTAGAAACGTTTCATTCTTGTGAAAAGTGAATTTTTTAATAACAATAATTATCATTTGTAAGTTATTTTCAAAGTTCGATGTCTTTTATAAATGGTATCCGTCGATTCCACGGTGTAAAGTTCTCTTTGGGTCAAACCTATGCAAACTTTATGAGTAGGGGTGAACGTCACATTCTTCATGTTTAGTATCTTTTTTTTCAAATTTCTTTGCCTTTGTATTTTATCCAATAATGCTTGTCCTTATCTCGTCTTATCAATTGATTTTTATTAAGTAAAAGGAGACAAAATTTTGGTATGTTTCGTTTTTCTTACGGTCCATGTTATTTGAACTCGTTTACAATATATCACTATGGTTAGTACAAGAGACGTTAACGCAAGATTGATATGATATTAATAATCTAGAAAGAACGAAGCAAAACAATATCGTTGATCAAATCCATTTGATGGTTGATTTTTTTTTCTTCGTGTTTTAAAAAAAAAAAAATTTCATTCATCTCATTTGAACTTCTCCGTAGTTGGTTGATTGTTAAACTATTCAATATTAATAAATTATTTTATACATATAATTAATTTCTTATATTGATGCGTGTTTTTTCTTTTTGTTGATGTTTCATGTCTATACTCGCTTTGCTTTTAACAAAATTAATTTTTAAAATCTTCAATTCTTTTTAAGATACTAGTGTTGGACCCGTGTATTGCACGGAAGGATAAATTTTTTGTTGGAATATTGAACAGAGTTAAAATGAAACGTAATTTATCTGTTAACAGTTAATGAAATACAATGTGAAAAACGAATGTATTTTCATAAGTGGTTAACTTGCATATATTCTTAATCGTTTGTTGTTATGAGTTTGTACAATAATATTTGTAATAGTTTTGTATTATATTATTTAAAACTCAAACAACATGTCTCACAACATATTTATCTGACTATTGACTTCAAGACCTCATAGTATTAGTCGATAAAAATAAAGATATGTATATATATCTTATTTTCTCTACTTCGAAAAATATGATTGTGGGTTTTGAAAAATATAAACAAATCTTCAGTAAATAAAATAAAATATAAAAAAATAGTTTTTCAAATAAATAAAAATATAGTAGAATACCTTTTGTTCAGTTGCAGGTTCCGCCATTGACACCCGACCGTTCGTCTTTTTCTTGTACTCGGATGATACATAGAGAAACTATATATATTTATAGTGAATGTATAAAATATTTTAAAATCTTTTATTTTCATTTTCGATTTTACATTTAAATGTAAATATATTAAAAATCTGGAAGAATATTTTTATATCTACATCGTTTCTATTTTATTTTCTTTACACTTGGTTAATTTGGAAAGTATAGCGGAATATTTTTATTTTAAAGAATACGATAATTTATTAGTGTATCTCGTTATTTTTTATTTTTTATTCATATCAATCTTCTTTTTTCTTCTTTTAATGCTCGTGAAAAAAAAAATACGTATAGATTTTATATTATCAAAAAAAATACGTGTAGATTTTATATTATGCTAATATAAAATACGTGTAGATTTTATAAAATAAAATAAATTTTATATTAGCAAAAAAAAATACGGAAGAAAAAAGAGTTTATATTACATCTCATTATGTAAAAAGATTTTATAAAATTAAATATGGAAAAATCATTATGAGATGTAATATAAAAAAATACGGAAGAAAAAAGATTTTATATTACATCTCATTAATATAGATTTTGTAAAATCTACATTTAAAATAGACTAGTGTTGGCCCGTGCATTGCACGGGAGGATAAATTTTTTGTTGGAATATTGAACCGAGTTAAAATGAAACGTAATTTTTTTGTTAACAGTTAATGAAATACAATGTGAAAAACGAATGTATTTTCATAAGTGGTTAACTTGCATATATTCTTAATCGTTTGTTGTTATGAGTTTGTGCAATAATATTGGTAATAGTTTTGTATTATATTATTTAAAATTCAAACGACATGTCTCACGACATATCACTATTATTGAAATAATTATAAATATGAACATACGTTTTTACAGATTTTGCAATTTTTCTAAAACCTCCTCGACAACACTTGACAATCACTTTGAACGTATAAATCTGTAGATTAATTAACAACATTCAACCCACATCAAATATGACAAAGAAAATAAATGATTTATATCTTTTGTAACCGGCAACTCAATTGGTATAGTTCAAATTCACTCAGTACCACTTGAAAATTTATCTGACTATTGACTATTGAAAATTTAAAAATAAAGATATGTATATATATCTTATTCCCCTACTTCGAAAAATATGATTGTTGGTTTTGAAAAATATAAACAAATCCTCAGTAAATAAAATAAAATATAAAAAATTAGTTTTTCAAATAAACAAAAATATAGTGAAATACCTTTTGTTCAGTTACAGGTTCCGCCATTGACACCCGACCGTTCGTCTTCTTCTTGTACTCGGATGATACATAGAGAAACTATATATATTTATAGTGAATGTAGAGAATATTTTAAAATCTTTTATTTTCATTTTCGATTTTACATTTAAATGTAAATATATTAAAAATATGGAAAAATATTTTTATATCTACATCGTTTCTATTTTATTTTCTTTACACTTGGTTAATTTGGAAAGTATTGCGAAATATTTTTATTTTTAATAATACGATAATTTATTAGTGTATCTCGTTATTTTTTATTTTTTATTCATATCAACTTTCTTTTTTCTTCTTTTAATGGTCATGAAAAAAAATACGTGTAGATTTTATATTAGCAAAAAAAATACGTGTAGATTTTATATTATGCTAATATAAAATACGTGTAGATTTTATAAAATAAAATAGATTTTATATCAGCAAAAAAATACGGAAGAAAAAAGAGTTTATATTACATCTCATTATGTAAAAAGATTTTATAAAATAAAATATGGAAAAAGATTTTATAAAATAAAATATGGAAAAATCATTATGAGATGTAATATAAAAAAATTCGGAAGAAAAAAGATTTTATATTACATCTCATTAATATAGATTTAAATGTAAAATCTACATTTAATATAGATTATGCTAATATAAAATTTATTTTATAAAATCCTCCACCAATAAAACAAATATTTATATTAATAAATGAGTATCCATTTCACAAATAGATGATTATGTGAGATATTGTGCTTGGAAAGGCTGTACCAAAGCATTAAGAAATTGTAAATTAAGTAATTGGCTTTAATTAATTGTACCTTGTGCTTAAAATTTTGTAATTAAAAGTTTTTTATGTCGTTTTTATAATATAGTATAGATTATATGCTAATACAAAATCTATTTTATAAAATCCTCCACAAAAAAAAACAAATAGTTATATTAATAAATGAGTATTTATTCCACAAATAGATGATTATGTGAGATACTGTGCTTGGAAATGTTGCATCAAAGCATTAAGAAATTGTAAATTAAGTAATTGGCTTTAATTAGTTGTAACTTGTGCTTAAAATGTTGTAATTAAGAGCTTTTTATGTCGTTTTTATAATATAGTATAGATTAGGTTTTTCCCGCAAGAAATGGTTCTCACAAAAACAACATTTATATAGGAAATATTTACGTACATACTTTTTCATAGACCTTATTTTCGGATGCATGTGGTTTTATAAAAAAAATTATAAACTAACAATTATTACTGATATATTATGATAACTAGATTCGCCCCCGTGTATTACACGGGGTAATTTAAAAAAATTAAATCATGCCAAAAAATATATCTTATAGATATGAATTATTATCGAAAGTATGATGCTATTTTTTCAAGTTTTTTTCCCTTCAGAGTTGTTGTTTTTTTGCAACTGGTTATAAAATGTTCTTGTTTTAGACAGTTTTCACAAAGGATGTTTTGCAAAAAATTAATAAAAAATATGAATAAATATTAAGAATTTATAAAACAATATTTATAATATAACGTAAATGAAATTATGTAAAAGTGCATAGTTAAAATATTAATAAAATAAGAATCACGTATCATAAATTACCAAATATTTTTTTATATACAACATTCTTTGTTCTATTGCTAATTATACTTTCATCATCTATAATTAATATTTTTAAAATTAAAATATCATAATGTCAAGAAAATAAAATTAAAAATGTTATTTTATAAAACTTTATGATAAAAATCAAAATTATTGTATAAAAATTTAAAGAGGATGAGGTTTTATAAAAAAAACTTTTGAAGTAAAAAATGATATGAAATAGCCAAAATAAAATTAAGACAATTTAGTGATTATTTGTATCAAATCACATACTAATCACGACACATTAATTCGTATATATTTATGATATTTAATAATATAATTAAATTCAAAAATATTCAATATTGGAATCAATTCAAAGGTATTGACGAAACGATTACAATTGTATAATTTATAAAAAATAAAAATGTTTTTTAATGCATTTTAGTTCATATACATTATTTATGTTTATATGATAAAAGTCTAAAATGAAAAACAAAAAAGTAAGGGATTAAAAGTAAACTATATACCCAATTATAAGGATAATAAATGTAAGGTATAAATTAAAAAAATTGAATTAAGGAAAGATTCAACAAAGAATGAATGTGGATGTGCTAAATGAACTTATAATGTAAAATGCGTCCAGATACATATTTAAGCGGGAAAATGAAAAAATGGGTTCACCAGAAGGCGACACGTGTCCTTCTATTACTTATTTATTATATGTATAGATACATTCATATATAAAATTGTTATGATATATTAATGAAAGAGTAAACTACAATTTTGATCCCTGTGGTTTACACTAATCTTTGAAAATGGTCCTTAGACTTCAATAACTATATTTATTGTCCTTACTGTTTACATTTTGCTTTGAAAATTGTCCCTGGTCACTAACTCCGTTAAAATGGTCCGTTAGAGTCAGGGGTATTTTCGTCCAACCATATTTTTTTCTCTCTTTTTTACAATTTTCTTTGTTTTTTTTATTTATGTAAAACCCACAAAACATTAGGGACATCGGTTTTTCATATCCAGAAACGATAACCCACATCGCTAACCACCTCTCCCCTTCCCATTGCCGACAACACCCAAAAACTGTAAGAACCTACCTCCCATGATCAACCTCGTGTGTGGTTTTGTCTCTGTAACTCAACGTCCTTGTGGTATTGTTCCTGTGGTTTTGTCCTTGTGTTTGTTGCAAGTTTGGGTATGGTGGCAAAGGTGGAGTTATAGGTTAAGCTCAGGGAATCAATCGATTATGCTTTGAATCAGATTGGTGGTCGGAGATGGGACTAGGGGGTTATGCTTTGAATCGATCGGCTGTGCAAATCGGTGGTGTTTTGAATCGATCTAATGTGCCCCCAAGAAATGAACATCCATTCAAGGTGGTTCACTGGGGTGGGGGAACGATGGAGGTGATGGTGGTTTTGTGGAGTTTCACCCGGGGGGCAATGGACGAAGGGTGGTGCAGTGGTCGATCGCCGACAATTTTCTCTTGTTTGATGGTCCTTTTTTGGTCGGGGTTGTTTGTCGAAGAAAATAGAGAGAGAGGAAGAAGATGAAGAGATGAGAGGGATGGGGCTGGAAGAGACAGACGTGGACAGAGGGTTTGGTCGGCGATGGTGGTGGTGGTTCCGTTGAGTTTCACGAGGGGATGGAGGGACGATGGGGAGGGATATATATAATATAGTTTAACTTTAACTTTTTAAGACAAAAATAATAGAAAAGAGTGAAAAGACGAACATGCCCCTTATTTAACGAACTATTTTAACGGAGTTAGTGACCAGGGATGAATTTTCAAAGCAAAATGTAAACAATAGGGATGATAAATGGTTTCTAGGGACCATTTTCGAAAATTAGTGTAAACCACAGGGACCAAAATTGTAGTTTACTCTTAATGAAATATTGAAATGGATTCTAACGAAAGAAATATATTATATCATAAAACAATATTTTTTTTTGCTGGTTAAGGGGCTGTTTGGCAATTGTTGAATGATTTAGTGCAGAATGATTAAGTGGTTAGAATGATTAAAATGCTCTTATGATATAGTGTAAAATGAAATATGATTGTTTGGTAATTGTTCAGAATGAAATCATGACGCTTAATGGTTAAGGGAGACCCAGGATCAGGGGCGGAACCCTGTGGGAGCAAATAGGGCCAGGCCCCCCCTGTTTTTTCTGCTCGCAAGAGGACTACATCTGATACTCATTTGTTTTTTTTTTTTAATTTTTGGACTTGGGCCCCCCCACTTAGCCAATATCAATATGTATATATTTTATAATATCCAGTCCAATTTTTAAGCCCATTTATTGGTAATTGGTCCAAGACTCCAAGTCCAATTAGGCATTTAGCGATGCAGGAGGTCGATGTTGAGAAGCAGAGAACTGAGTCTTCTCCTGTTCTCCAAATCGACAGCGGACAGCCCCAAATCCAATCGCTCTTCTGCAGCATCGACAACCCCAAAGGCCAAATCGACAGCCCCAAATGGCCAAATCGTTTTTCTGCTTCTCTACATCGACCTGCAGGGCGCAGGCTGCAATCTGCATCGCTATTCCTATTCGTTTTTTCTGCTTCTTCTCTACATCGACAGGCGACCGTCACAGCCCCAACCCCAAATCGGTAATTTGATTATTTGAAGTTTAACCTAAATACCTAAATACCAAATCATTTTCTTTTGTGGTTGTTGTCATGGTAGGAGGAATTTTAGGGGATATAGATTCAGAAATTGCAATTCTGAGTTAGGATTTGGTAGAACAATGGAAACCTTTTATAGGTTTGATTTTGAATTAGAAAAAAAATTATGGGTTTGATTTTTATAATCTAGGTTTTTTTGGCCGCATACCAGCAAGAGAAGAGGAAGGAGAGAGAACAACCATGTGAGAGGGAAGAGAGAGAGAGAGAGAAAGTGGAGAGATATCAGATATTAAAGGGGTTTGCAGTGTTATTTTGTTTTATAAATTGTAATTTCTTCTAGAGTGAATTGTGGATTTGGTCCCTGTGGTTTAGTGATTTTTTTGACCATGGTCCTCATTCTATGTTTATTGTGGATGTGGTCCTTGTGGTATTCAATTTATTTTGGTCATTGTTCTTCTGACTAACACTTCCATTAACTTTGTTAAATCAAGGACCATTTTAGTCATTTTGCCTATTTTTTGTTCTTTGTTTATAAGAAAAATATAAACAATATTTTTATACACACATGCACACACACATGTATATATATATATATATATATATATATATATATATATATATATATATAAGAGTGAATTGTGGATTTGGTCCCTGTGGTTTAGTGATTTTTTTGACCATGGTCCTCATTCTATGTTTATTGTGGATTTGGTCCTTGTGGTATTCAATTTATTTTGGTCATGGTCCTTCTGACTAACACTTCCATTAACTTTGTTAAATCAATAACCATTTTAGTCATTTTGCCTATTTTTTGTCCTTTTTGAAAAGAAAAATACAAACAATATTTTTAAACACACAAACACATATGCATACACACATGTATATATATATATATATATATATATATATATATATAACGATATTAAAATAAATAAAATAAGACATTATTGTATGATTTAATTGTTTAAGTTTTTAAAATTTAATTATATTAAATACGATTTAATTTTATTATTTTATTGTAATTGTGAAAAAAGATATAGTTTTATTGTTTTAATGTAATTAAAATTTCAATTTAAACAAATCAGATCATAAAACTATATCTTATTTATTTAGATCGAATAAAATAAAATATGATTTTATGATTTGATTTATTGAATTAAAATTTTAATTAAGTTAGAGACGATTTAATTATATTGTTCTTTTACTATCATTGCAACAAACAAACTTATTGTTGATATTTTAACACCAAAAATCATTGAAAACCGTTGAGAAATGAACTATAGTTTTATCATCTTAAAATTAGAAGCTCCAATTTTCATATTGTTTTTCAGTCAAAAACTCAAAATCAATTTTCATATTGTTTTTAGTATGATAAAATTAAAGTTCATTTTTCAACGGGTTTTAATGATTTTTTTGTGTTAAAATATCAACAATAAGTTTGTTTGTTGCAATGATAATAAAAGAACAATATAATTAAATCGTCTTTAACTTAATTAAAATTTTAATTCAATAAATCAAATCATAAAACCATATTTTATTTTATTCGCTCTAAATAAAATAAGATATAGTTTTATGATTTGATTTGTTTAAATTGAAATTTTAATTACATTAAAACAATAAAACTATATATATTTTTCCACAATTACAATAAAATAATAAAATTAAATCGTATTTAATATAATTAATTTAAAAAAAATTAAACAATTAAATCATACATTAATGTCTTATTTTATTTATTTTAATATCGTTATATATATATATATATATATATATATATATATATATATATATATATATATATTTATATACATGTGTGTATAAAAATATTGTTTATATTTTTCTTATCAAAAAAGAACAAAAAATAGATAAAATGGCTTAAATGGTCCTTGATTTAACAAAGTTAATGGAAGTGTTAGTCAGAAGGACCATGACCAAAATAAATTGAATACCACAAGGACCAAATCCACAATAAACATAGAATGAGGATCATGGTCAAAGAAATCACTAAACCACAGGGACCAAATCCACAATTCACTCTATATATAACGATATTAAAATAAATAAAATAAGACATTATTGTATGATTTAATTGTTTAATTTTTTTTAAATTAATTATATTAAATACGATTTAATTTTATTATTTTATTGTAATTGTGGAAAAATATATATAATTTTATTGTTTTAATGTAATTAAAATTTCAATTTAAACAAATCAGATCATAAAACTATATCTTATTTATTTAGAGCGAAGAAAATAAAATATGGTTTTATGATTTGATTTATTGAATTAAAATTTTAATTAAGTTAAAGACGATTTAATTATATTGTTCTTTTATTATCATTGCAACAAACAAACTTATTGTTGATATTTTAACACAAAAAAACCATTAAAACCCGTTGAGAAATGAACTTTAATTTTATCATACTAAAAACAATATGAAAATTGATTTTGAGTTTTTGACTGAAAAACAATATGAAAATTGGAGCTTCTAATTTTAAGATGATAAAATTATAGTTCATTTTTCAATGGTTTTCAATGATTTTTGGTGTTAAAATATCAACAATAAGCTTGTTTGTTGCAATGATAGTAAAAGAACAATATAATTAAATCGTCTCTAACTTAATTAAAGTCTTAATTCAATAAATCAAATCATAAAACCATATTTTATTTTATTCGATCTAAATAAATAAGATATAGTTTTATGACTTGATTTGTTTAAATTGAAATTTTAATTACATTAAAACAATAAAACTATATCTTTTTTCACAATTACAATAAAATAATAAAATTAAATCGTATTTAATATAATTAATTTAAAAAAAATTAAACAATTAAATCATACAATAATGTCTTATTTTATTTATTTTAATATCGTTATATATATATACATGTGTGTATGCATGTGTGTTTGTGTGTATAAAAATATTATTTATATTTTTCTTATCAAAAAAGGACAAAAAATAGGCAAAATGGTCCTTGATTTAACAAAGTTAATGGAAGTGTTAGTCAGAAGGATCATGACCAAAATAAATTGAATACCACAAAGACCAAATCCACAATAAACATAGAATAAGGACCATGGTCAAATAAATCACTAAACCATATGGACCAAATCCACAATTCACTCTTTCTTCTATGCCTATTTTGCTTTAGAATCCTTAAGAGTTAAGAGTTAAGAACTTAAGATTATTACTTATTTCTGCAGTGCTATTTTGCTATTTTGTGTTAGAGATGATCTATTTTGCTATTTTACATATTTTAGCAGTGCTATTTTGCTATTTTGTGTTGGATCTGGATTTTTACTGAAATTGTTTAATTAGTTAGGTTTGAAATTGTTTGATTACTTCTCATTGTTCACTTGTTTGAATTTTTGATAGAACATAGACATTAAACATTTAACTTCATCTTTATCATATAATCCTCCAACAACCCCTAAACATGGATGGACCTATAGTTGAAACCGTATTATTTTAGAAGTGCAACAATAATCAACCAAAAAAAAAGAACTATTGAAATCAACCAAAAAAAACCAAAAAGAACTCTAGCAAAAAAAACCGAAAGTCTCTCGAAATTGATGAAAAGAAACCTTAAAAATCCTTGAAATCAAACAAAAAAAAACTTTAAAAATCTCTCGAAACGGTGGAGTCGGGCTAAAAGCACATTGGGCGATATTAAACACCGGTAAAAGATGACACATCGATAAAAAAACGTATGGAGTCCGGCCCCTGCGGTTGGAAGGTTTGTGTTCCGCCCCTGCCCAGGATATAAAATCATTCAGAGGGTTTTGGAACCATTAAGAGACATATTTTTTTTTGCCAAACAGGATTCACCTCTTAGTGATTCAGATGTTGTCTCTTAATGGAACCATTAAGAGGTAAACAAACAGCCCCTAAAAACTTTTTTATTAAGGGGTCGTTTGTTTTTTATAAAAAAACCTCTTAATGGTTCTTAAGGCTGAATCGTTTAGACATTTTTACACACTACCTCTTATTAATCATAACTAAAATAAGATTTCATACTTAGACCTTTTAAAAAACAAACGACACCTAAGTCATCAATAGTAATTATTATACTTTAGAATAAAAATGCCACGTAAATATGGTGTTTTCATACTTAAAAATATCTTGAACCATAAAGAATGTGGGAGGCAAAAAAAAGGCCCCAATCATTCCATGGAATCCATGGCTATATGATTTAAAATACGAAACCAATGTGATTTTAACACTTATCTATTTGCTAATATTCAATTACTAGAAGCGTACTAATGCAATGCAGCGAAATACATCACGATTTTAATGTTTCATTTTATTTTTTGTCGATTTACAATACGATTTTGAGAAAGTGACAATGTTTTTTTATAAATTTGTTTAATTTAGGCTTAATAATATAATGTTTTTATATAAAAAAAATTAAGTATTTTATTATAATTCAATGATTATCTTATATATTTTAATGACATCTAGAAAAAATAACCAATTATATATTTAATAATATAATTAAAACAAATTTATAGTAATATAATATATTAATTAATAGTGATAAATGGAAATGTCTGCATAAAAGGAAGGTCATGCACATATCAAATTGGTGAGTGTTAGAAGTCTGCACTAATAATATGTATTTTGTGCTTTGATACTTGTAAATTAAGAGCATCTCCAACAGCTATGCTATAATTTTTCTAAAATAGAGTATAAAAAGTTGAAATATCTAAAAAACAATTACAACCAACTCCAACAGCTACTCTATTTTAGCAATTCTATCATCAATTACATTAATAAAATATTATTTCTCTCTCCTAAACATACAACTTCAATGTCTCCTATTGGTGGAAAATAATTAAATATTATTTCTCTCTTTAATATGGGGTTTTAGAGATTTCTCCAAATTTGGAGATTTTTACCTTCTCTCTCATCTTTTCTCTATTTTAACATATGATATAGCATAGCTGTTGGAGCAAAAAATTGTTAAAATCTCACTTTTTTTCTATTTTAGCATAAATGTTGGAGACGCTCTAAAGAGATTTTTAAAATCTTGCAAAAAATGATGGTACCTTGTGCCTAATAATTTGTATTTAAGAGTTTTTTAATCCCTGCTTTATAATACTAGGCATATACCCGTGCATAGCGAAAAACCGTGAAATCGAAGGAACAATCAACAAAGGTATGTATCCGCTCGCGAAACATCTCGAAATCAAAATGACAACAACGTTTCATTTTAAGTTTGTATTTCTTCGTCTTTATCGATACTCTAGTCTATGATTCACATATAAGTGCACCAAACGACTCAAGCACCGTGTTTTCATAGACTAAAGTATCGATAAGAACGAATAATCTATACTATATTATAAAGCGCGGATAAAAAACTCTTAAATACAAATTATTAGGCACAAGGTACCATCATTTTATACAAAATTTTAAAAATCTCTTAATTTACAAGTATCAAAGCACAACTGCACAAGATACATATTACTACTGAATGTTTCTAACACCCACCAATTTGGTATGTGCAGGGCTTTCATTTTATGCAGATATTTCCATGTATCACTATTAATTAATTTATTATATTACTATAATTTTGTTTTAATTATATTATTAAATATGTATTTGGTTATTTTTTTTCTAGATATCATTAAAATATATAAGATAATCATTGAATTCTAACAAAATACTTAATTTTTTTATATATAAAACATTATATTATTAAGCCTAAATTAAACAAATTTATAAAAAAAACATTATCACTTTCTCAAAACCATCCAAAATCGTACTGTAAATCGACAAAAAAATAAAATGAAACATTAAAATCGTGATGTATCTCGCTGCATTGCGCGAGTACGTTTCTAGTACAAACTTAAAATGAAAACGTTGTTGTCATTTTGATTTCAAGATGTTTCGCGAGCGGATACATACCTTTGTCAATTGTTCCTTCGATTGCACGATTTTTCGCGCCACATCGTGCACGGGTATATGCCTAGTCATATAATAGCAATGACAATGCTATTTGCACCAAATTGAATGGGTGTTGAATGCATTGTTTTCCGTCCCAATTATTTTTAATGAAACATATGTCATTTCACTTGACATATATATATATATATATATATATATATATATATATATATATTAGGGAATTTAATTAAAATACCCTTTTTTGAAAAATCAGTACCCAAAGTGCCCCAAATCTTGTAATTTTTGCCAAAATACCCCTTAGGTCCGCGTTTTTGGCCGTGTTTTTTCAAAAAACGCGGACGGGTACTGTTTGGATCCGCGTGTAGGTCAAAACGAGGGTTGAGTCCGCGTTTCTACCGTTGAACGCGGAGTTGGTCCGCGTTTGGAAGGATATGTCCTCGTTTGAAGAATTACACAGGGGAGTGGTTGGTGATTGAATTGGTATATTTAATATATATTTACAGTTTATACCCCTATAATTATTTAGTTAGTTTACTTTATACCTTTTAATTTTCTATTTTTCATTTTTCATTTTCATCATATTAACACATAAAATCGTTTATTAACTAAAATACGTTAAAATAATACGTTTTAATTTTAACAAGTTATACCATTATAATCGTCTCTTCGAAACCTTCGAAATGAGCCCAATATTGAATATTTTTGGATTTAATTATTTAATTATATATCATATGTACTACATAAAACGTATGAAACGTATGCATATGCTATTTTTCTTTTTACCATAAAACATAAAACGTATTATATATCATATATACTACATATTTTTGGACAAATTATTCATAATATATGTTATTCTTCTTTTTATCATTTTACTAATAACGATATTTTTAGTCCAATGGTAGGATATCGTTATTTTTACTTAAATATCGTTATTTTTAGTCCAATGGTATAATATCGTTATTTTTAGTATTTTTAGTCCAATGGTAGGATATCGTTATTTTTACTAAAATATCGTTATTTTTAGTCCAATTGTAGAATATCGTTATTTTTACTAAAATGGTAGAATAGCGATATTTTTAGTAGAATAACGATATTTTTAGTCCAATGGTAGAATATCGTTATTTTTAGTCCAATGGTAGAATATTGTTATTTTTACTAAAATGGTAGAATAGCGATATTTTTAATAGAATAACGATATTTTTAGTCCAATGGTAGAATATCGTTATTTTTAGTCCAATGGTAGAATATCGTTATTTTTACTAAAATGGTAGAATAACGATATTTTAGTAAAAATAACGATATCCTACCATTGGACTAAAAATATCGTTATTTGTAAAATGGTAAAAAGAAGAATAACATAAATTATGAATAATTTGTCCAAAAATATGTAGTATATATGATATATAATACATTTTATGTTTTATGGTAAAAAAAAAAATAGCATATGCATACGTTTCATACGTTTTATGTAGTACATATGATATATAATTAAATAATTAAATCAAAAAATATTCAATATTTGGCTCATTTCGAAGGTTTCGAAGAGACGATTATAATGGTGTAACTTGTTAAAATTAAAACGTATTATTTTAACGTATTTTAGTTAATATACGATTTTATGTGTTAATATTATGAAAATGAAAAATGAAAAATAGAAAAGTAAAAGATATAAAGTAAACTAACTAAATAATTATAGGGGTATAAACTGTAAATATATATTAAATATCTCAATTCAATCACCAACCACTCCCGCGTGTAATCCTTCAAATGCGGACATATCCTTCCAAACGCGGACTAACCCCGCGTTCAACAGTGGAAACGCGGACCCAACCCTCGTTTTGACCCACACGCGGACCCAAACGTTTTTTGCATAACAGATACCCAATCCGAATCAGCTAAAGCCTCTGATACACGTGTAGGCTCTATCTTGCTAAGGAATGAGTCATGCAAACAATGATTCAAAGTCGCTGACCTAGTTTGCACCGGCTTGTTTAGATCTCCAATTACTTGGTGTAAAGGGTGCTCTTTGGTCCAACGATGCTCATGAAGGAGTGGAGTAGATGAAGTTTGAAAATGATCATCATCTAAAAATCCACTATTAGGCTCTTCAGTTTGAATAATAGGAGGGGAGTTTGCAGTTGAAGTTTCAGGTGCAGAAGCATCAGTTGGAACAGCAGACTCTGGCTGTTGAGTAGACAAAATATCACACCCAACTGAAACAGTTACTTCTGGCTCATCAGTTACTTATATATCTTCAACTGTAGGAGTAGTTGTTGGAATGTGAGTTTCTGACTGAACGGGGGATTCAAGTTCAGTTACAACTTCGGAAGTGACTGGATGATTGCAACTTGTGTCTTCAGATCTGTCAGTCACAGCAGATTTAGGCAAATTAGATCCTAGAAACTCATCATAAAAGAATTCAAGTAACAAATCTAAATCAGATAAATGTGAAACTGAAGTAGAAGCGTTATCCGAATTGTTCTATGTAGAAACAGTTTCTGGACTGATCTGTCCAGAAGCTAATACTCCAGTGATAACGGGTTTTGAACCGAGTTGTTCAGAAGTCATATCTTCGTCGAATGTAACATTTACGCTCTCAATGACTATCTTTGACTTCTTCAGATAATCACGATATGCTGCAGATGTTGAAGAATAACCAATGAAGATACCCTCATCTGCCTTAGCACTGAATTTGTTCAGATTCTCTTTATCGTTAAGCACGAAACACTTACACCCAAATATATGAAAATACTTGATTGTCGGTGTTCTATTGTTGATCATCTCATATGGAGTCTTTTGAAAACGACGGTGTATTATGGACCGATTTTGAGTATGACATGTAGTTGACACAACTTCTGCCCACAAAAATAGAGGTAGATCGGATTGGCTGAGCATAGTCCGAGCGACCTCGACTAGAGTCCGATTTCTCCTTTCGACTACTCCATTTTGTTCAGGCGTACGAGCAGCAGAGTATTGATGTGATATCCCGACCGATTCGAGATATTCTTCAACAAACTTGTTTTTGAACTCTGTGTCGTTGTCCGTTCGAAGAAACTTGACTTGTCTCTGCATATTCACCTGGGTCGTCTTTAAGAAAGTAATGAGAACTTCAGTCATATTCTTGGAACAACCGCTATCCAAGTACCACATATGCCGGGTCTGCAAGAGAAATCAGAAAACAATAACTTTAGGTACCCATTTAAAAACGGGTCCTAACAGATTATCACATGATTTTGGTATCCATTTAAATATGGACCCTCCTTTTCTTCGAAAACTTTTAAAAACATTTGATCTTGAAGAATAAACATGATAAGATCCAAACCAATAAGAAGAATTATGAGAATAAGCAAAATCATTTCTCCGATAATGATAAGATTTAGTAGTAATAGGAGATAATTGAATCAATTGCTTTATTGAATACCGCTTGTAAGAAGTTACAAGGTTTTGTTTAGATGAAACAAGTTGATCAACTACATCATTATCATTACTAACTGATCTATTACCAGAATTATCAGAAACTGATTCAGCTATTTCATCATCCTTTCTTTTTGGTCGCCATTCGGTTCTCGCATTCGACCTTTTCTTCCTTATATCTGAAACAAAAGATTTAGATTTATTAGGAAAATCAGATTTCTGAGATTGAGTTTTCTTTTGTGTACCAGTGTATTTTTGTTTTTGTAATCGTTGTTTCTTATGTTTCTTACCTTGAGCATAATAATCAACAGTAACAGAAACTGTAGATGATTCATCAGTTTTAAAAACACTTGGTAACACTTTTTCATTTAAAAGACAAGTAGAATGATCAGGAAGAAGAGCATTGAAGTCAAACATATCAATTTCTTCTATACACCCATCATCAGAATTAAGAAAGTCATTTGCAGACTCAAATAAGTCATCAAAATTATCAGACGAAGTTTGAGGTGCCTTTGAAACTGTAGAACACTTTGTAGATTTAGATTGAAAAACAGTGTTCTTTAAAACTGTAGAAAACACACTTTGTTCAATATCTACCAAAAGTCTTTCATCAGAAACAATATTTTCAAGCTCAACTATTTTGCTTTCAAGAATGAGTGGAGGAACATAAACCTTTGCAGTTGCAGGTTTTGCCTTCATCTCAGAAACAGAATAACTAGCAAAATAGTCATTTGAAAGAACTTTTGGTGTCTCAGAAAGATAACTATCATTTAACTTTGCATAGTTAAATGGTAGTTGCATTTTATTTATATTCTTTCTATTTTCAGTTTCTTTGGCCTCAACTTCTTCTGGTAATTTGGTAACAAATTTGGGTTTTAAATGAGTATGTTTACCAACACAAGCAAGAAAATCAAAATTATATAATGCTGGTTGTTTTCTGATGACTTTCTTTAAGTAATGGGGGTTTTCAAAACCAAGTCCCCATTTTTCCTTAACATCAGCCTCTTCGTTAGGTGCATTCAGAAAAATGGTTTGATCTGTTTGGCCTCTTGCATAGAGTTTGGCTTCCAGACCATTTACCTTCTTATTCAAAAGCTTGTTCTCAACCTGCAATTTATGAATAGTTAGTGCAGATTCTTTCTTCTCAAACTCAGACTTATAAATTTTAACTTCAAAATCAGAAATCTTCTTTTCAAAACAATCTACTTGAAGTTTAGAATCAGAAGCAGACTTGCGTAAAGAATCAATTAGATCTTTGTTCCCAATAACAGACTTATTAAGCTCAAAGATCTTGTTGTTTCTTTTAGCAACTCTGTCCTTTTCTTTCTTCAATTTTATTTGAAGATCATTAAGCTCAACCATCATAGCTTCCATTTTGGTTATGAAATCTTTTTCAGTTAAGTTTAATACCTCATCATCTGTCTCATCATCTGACTCATCATACTTGACCTCTTTTCCCATTAGACAGAGATGAGCAGTTTCTTCTTTCTCTTCCTCTTCACCCTCTGAATGATCCAGCCAAAATTCATCTTCAGCCATTAATGCTATGCCAGCTTCTTGTTGTTTGGCCAATAACAGTTTGTTCTGATAATACTGGGAGTTTCGAACCTTTGGCTTTCGACATTCTTTTGCATAATGTCCGAACTTGCCACAGTTGTAGCATTTGATCAGATCATTAGCAGTCTTCTTTTCAGAACTGGCGTAGTCATTCACAAACTTCTTCTTTTCTTCCGGCTTCCTTTCCATATACCGGTTCTCTTCATATCACTTTCCTTCAACTCTTTCTCGATGCTCATGATTCTTGGAACTAGATGAAGAGTACCTTTGAGAATTGGATCCCGACTTCTTGTAAAACTTCTTTTGAAACGCCAGGGTAAGTAATAGCATGGCTTGCTTAAGACTTTCTCCATTATCTCCATCTGATTCAGATTCAGATTCTGAACTGGTAAGAATTTTCTTCTTTTTCTTTTTCTCTTTCTTTTCTTTCTTTTTCTCTCCGGCTACTAAAGCAATAGGATCGGGAACTTTTTCTGCCTTCTTCTTCTCAGCTCTTTTCTCTTCCACTTCTTCTTCATTCTGCCTCAATGTTTCATAGACCTCATGTAACGGAATTTTCTTTAGATCCTTCATTTGTTTCATCCTACGCGTATGCTTTTTCCATTCAGGTTGTAGGATGCTCAGAAATTTGACATTATTCTCAATCTGCTTCTTTTTCACTTTGTTCTTTGTCAGTTCATTCAAAAACAAGACAAACCGTTCATAAGTATCTTCCAAGCTTTCATTTTCTTTGGCTTTAAATTCCTCATAACTGTTAATGCAGTTAGCCATTTTCATTTGATTCCCAACCTTGGATCCCATCATCATCTTTTGCAGTTGATCCCACATCTTCTTAGCATTATCCTTGTAGCTATCAATCTTGATGTAAATCTCATTAGGAATGCTCTGAAGTAAAAGAGATCTTGCTTGCTTGTCTGCTTTATACCGGCTTTTCTGTTCTTCAGAATACTGTGATAGATCCATTTTAACTGTTTTTGTCGTTTGTTCTCTGTCCTCATCACCATCTTCACTATCAGATGATTCATCATCAGGTACTTCAACAGTAGGTGGAATCATTGGGCCTTTGGTAATTGAAAGCATAATATTTTCTCCGTTTGCATGTCTGTCTATAAAATCCAGAAATCTATCTTTCCACTGTTCGTATTCTCCTTTGAACAGAACAGGAGGCTTGACATCAGTGCCAATGGAAAGAGCATCTTTAGAAGTCATCTTGATAAAACCTGTTTGAAAAATATATGCAATAAGAAACTAGAACTGATCGTTAGTCCAAATATGAAATCACAAGAAAAATCTTGAAATATAGAAAAATCAGGAATTTAAAAAAAATTTGACTAAGTGACACAACTCGCAAGTCACTATTGAACTCGCAAGTCACTACTTCTGAAAAACCCATAGACTAAGGCTTGCGCGTTTGTGAAACTTGCACGCAAAGACTTGCGTGTTCTGAGAAACTCGCTAGTCGCTGAAACTCGCTAGACGTAGAAACTCTCAAGAGACTGTTCTCGAAGAAACTCACTAACGCCTAAACCCGCATATCACTATTCACTGATAAACACGCAGGCTACGACGTGCGTGTTTGAGAAACTCGCTAGCCGCTACTAGCGCGTTTTGACCAAACTCGTAGATCGATCAAACTCGCAGATTACTATTCCGAAGAAACTCGCAGGCTGAGGCGTGCGCGTTTCAGAAACTCGCAAGATACTACTAGCGCGTTTTGAATAGACTCGCTAAACAAGATTAGCGCGTTCCAACACTTAGAAAAATTTCTAAGATTTTCAAACTCGCAGATGAACGAACTCGCAGATCACTGTTCCTGCTCAAACTCGCACCCTTCGATTAGCGCGTTTGTAGAACTCGCTAACCACTACGTGCGCGTTCTGGTCCTTAGAAAAATTTTCCAACTTTCAAAACTCGCAGACTTCGATCAGCGAGTTTCTAGAACTCACTAACAATGCCTTGTGCGTTTTGACCAAAACTGAGATTCTTCAGCTTGCGCGTTCTAACGAAGAACTTGCGCGTTTTGCAGATCTAGCGCGTTCTTCAGAGTTCCGTGCGTGTTCTTCACTTTTTCGAGCCTTTCGTCTTAAAATCGATCAAATTCTTCAAATTTGATCTTAAAACTTTGCAATGATACTCAATTTCAACATAAGAACGGGTTACAATGCTTGAAATTTACAAACAAATACACATTGAACCAATATGATTCAATTTACAGTGCACACATACTCGTGAACTCGAACTCCTTCAAAATCAAAATTAACAAATGATTACAGTGCATTTCTCGAAACAAGCTATACATACTCGATCAAATACACTCTACGATCATAACCTGATCAATATCAACATCTAATTCGCACAAAAACTCAGAATATGATTTTACGGCTCAAGAACACAGTGTCGAACATTTTCTTGATTTGATTTCGATTTGGATCTGCTCTGATACCAATTGTTATTCCCAGATTCTGGTTCCTATTCACAATGAAACAAACACAAACAAGATTTCAATCAAATTACCTGTTTGATTAATCTTTCAAATCTAACGATTACATTTTCTCTCTCTACAGATCTCTCTCAAACGAATTCTCTCTCTAGAACTCTCCTTCTCTTCTTAACTACTTACAAAACAGAAATAGAACACTATTTATACCTACAATTACAATACAAAGGAAATAAAACACAAAACAAATACAAAGACTTTGACTTTAATGATATTTGACTTTCTCAGCTTTGACTTTCTTAAACTTTGACCTTCAGTCTTCTTGATCTTGTATCCAACAGATTTATGTTCTAACATTAATGCATAAAAGTACAAAAACGACAACCAAAAAATCAAATTGGTTCTAAAAATATAAAACTATAACTTATTCCAATAAATTATAAATTTAAAATACATCAATAATAATCGAATAAGGATATATAAGATAGTAAAACATAATAATTGAACTCAATTACAAACTTAGCTACAACATATAATGTAATTTATTTTGGTTTAATAATATAATGTATTTTTATAAAATATTATGTTAAATTTTTTATATTTAAAATTTGATTTTTATTCTATATTTAATTAAGCTGTGAATAATTTTAGGAGAGTTAAAGTGGGAAGTGATTTTAGGAAAGTTAATGTGGTTAAAGATAATGATTGAAAATTAATAAATAGCATTAAATGTAGTACATACAGCTTTAATGATTATTTTTAAGAGATTTTAAGTAATTAACATTAAATAGCGGTACATTAAGCTTTAAAACTTGTTTTTAAGAGCTTTTTATGTCTGCTTTATAATATAATATAGATACCATTGATTAATTATTTTTAAACCCTTTTGTTGGTCCTGTATACAATGACTTACATAAAATGTGTTTGTAGAAAAGGAAGACTGAATACAAATATAGTAAATTTTATGTATTAAAATAAAAACGTATCTAAACAATCTGCCTGGTGACAAATTCACTAATACTGAAAGCGAGAGAAGGAAAAAGATTCTCTTTCAGATCTAAAGAACTAAGATAGTCTTCAGATCGTGACATCGATTTTTTTATAAAATCTACAACCAAACAATAATTTTTAACACAATAGAATCTGTAAGAGATTCTCCACATAAATATCTACTGTGGATGCTTAGAGCATCTCTGACAGATCATCCAAAATAGAGATTTTCAGGGTTTTAGGTTATTTTTTCCAAACAAAATCTCTTAGGGTGTGTTTGGTACGCAGAACAGGATGGAACAGGACAGAACTGAACATGTTTGTCTCATGTTTGGCGTGACCATATGTGGGACACGGTAGAACTAAGTGGAACAAACATGGGACACACTTATCTCACTCCAACCCCCTGGAACTAAGTAGAACAACAATATTTTGACTAATATAACATTTGTTAAAAACCAAAACCCAAAACATGTCTTCTCACCATCCACGCCTCCAAGCTAGGGGTGTGCAAAACCCGAATAGTCCGAAATCCGAATCCGAATACGAATACGAAACAAAAATAAGGTGTTTTTGCAAAACCTGAATGTAACACCCCGATTTCGAGAGGCACCATTTCAAGTTAATACCGAAACCGATATATTAGGGAAAAATAAGATAAAGGATTTTAGACTTGAATCCTAGATTTTATAGTCTAGATGGATGAAGGATTCAATTACGAGTCCAACGGTTCTTTCTGGAGTGAAAACGGAGCTATAACGAAGAAGTTACGGCCAAAACAGTGAATAATGAAGAAACCGGACAAACAGTGCACGGGGCGAGTTGTGGCGCGACTTAGGTCGCCCCGTAACCCGCCCGGATCCCTGTTCAAGCATAAACCCCATTCGGGCGACTTGTGGCGCGACCTAGGCCGCCCGGTAACCCGTGCGGAGCCCTGTTCGAGCTTAAAATCCGATTTTTCAGCCACCAAACTTCATTTCTTCATATCTTTTGCATCACAACTCCGATTTTGGTGATTCAAGTTTCCATGGTTTCGTTTTTGAGAGCTATTCAAGGATTTAGCAAGATATTGGAAGTCTATTATAGTATACAAGAGTATTTTGTGGTGGTAAGCTCCTCATCTCTCTCAATGTTAAGCTAGGGTTTGATGATTTCATCATTTTTCCTTTCATCCTTCATCTTGGGTGTGATTTTGTTGGATTGTGTGGTGAAGGTGATCTTGTAGATGTGTTGGATCTAAGATCTAGGGAGGTTTCTTGGTGATTCAAGCCTTCATCAAAGGATATTCAAGTTTTGGGGGTAAAATCTAGATTTAGCCTAAATCTAGCAAGGTGAGTTCAAGTTGATTTGTGAAAACGTTGTACATGCCAAAATGTCTATTTTAAAGGGTTTATGTGTTTTACATGAAATTATCAAATGTTGGGTTATTTGCTAATCTAGTAATCTTTGATTATTTGAAGTATTTAACTTTATAAACTTTGTATAACACCCACATTTGGGATTTTTGGGCATTTTGATAAAGGTGTCACAAATGAATGTGTTTTGATGTTCTATTGTATAAATAGATCTTTGGTCAAAGAAATACACTTTTAAATGTTGGTCGGGTTTTATGCATCATTCATGAAATGGAGTGTTTTATAAAGTATTACTTGCATATTTATGTGAGATACTTGGAACAATGTATATATTCTCATTTTATGATTTTCATTCTTATCAGCAGTTAAACTTGGAAAATGCATATTATTGTGTTATGAGGCATTTTGGAAATATAAGGGTATAAGTTCATTTGGAAAATTGGTTGCCTCAACTAATGTTGAGTTTTGAACTAATCTTACTTTTGGTCGTTGTGTTTACATATCCGTTGGTCAAATGTGTTTTAAGTGCTTACACCGACTTTCATTTGGTGATTTAAAAAAACTGTCAAGCCTTGGGCTCGATTTTGACTAAAATGAGTCTTGAGGACATTTGTCCGGTTTAATAGCCTGGGGTGGAAGTTTTGAGTATGATGGCAGTTAATGCGCATCATTTGAGAATTACATGTTTTGGGTGCGTTGGTCATTCATTTGGAGTCATGTAATGTTTTAGACTGTAATGCAGAGGATCCATAGGCATATGAGTCTGTCATTAATGGTTAAAGAAAATGGGCTATTATTTATGTGTGGGTGCCAGAATTAGTCTTGGGATTTCGAGGATAATACGGTGAGGGCTCGTGGAGTCCAATACTCGGACCTGTATCTGCGAGTTAATTTATGGGCCTATTTTTATGGGATAGTCACTTCCCATTTGTAGCTAGTTGAGACATTGGGTCCTAGGGGGTAACTTGGTACGGTTATGTGGGACCGGTTACTAGCCATGGGCCGTAAATGTAATCCTAGCGAATGAGCATGACTAGTAATCCTTGGGTGCCATCCCCAACATCTTAGTACGAGTCGTCGAGCTCGTGGCCATGGGAACCTAGTATGGTGAGCTCAGTAACTTGGAATGTGGCCTACTTTTGTGTTCCGCCACTAGTATGGTAATTTGGGATTCCCCCGTCACCGAGAGGTGTTGTTTTGAGGTATTTAGTTTTATCCTCGTTTTCAGTGACACTTTGAGTTTGAGTTATCTCTCTTATGCTTTAATTTTGGTGACTTAAGTTTACTCATATCTTGGTCGTTTGTTTTATAAAGTTTACTCAAATTTCAATATTCGAGCATTACCATTATTCTCGTTTTGAGTAAGTGTTTGATTGCTTTATTTCACGAAAGAATGTTTTGGCGTTGAGGCGCCCATCTATAAAATGCATATTATTATTAAATGAGTTATTCTCTTATTTTAAAGTAAATCACTTTAAAAGATCATGATTATAAGTTACAATACTTCCATTTTACATTTTCCTTTATAATCATGATATAAAAATCTTGAACTCACTAGGCGTTAGCCTAACCTTTTTATTTGTCAGTGTGTGCATCAGGTTCCATTCTGGGATTAGTTCTAGCGACACTGAGAAGCGGTGAGTTCTAGTTGTGTGCTCGAAGAGGTGATTAGCTTGATGAAGTCTCCCGCACTTATTTTGGAGATAGCGATTGTCATTGGGATATAGTAACACTCGACTTTAGTTAGCGATTGTCATTTATGGTTCAACCTATAAATGTTTTTCAATTATGGACGGGTAGTAAGAAATTTTATTATCCTTTAAGGTATTATTGAAAGTTTTAATTAGTCGCTCTTTCCAAATTTGAGGGTGTTACACTGAATACCCCGAAATCTGATAATCCAAAACCCGACATTTGGGGGGATATATGGGTTCGGATTGAGTTTGATCATTGGCCACCCAATCCGTCAGAAAACCCCAAATAACATACATATAAATGTTATAGTCTCCTAAAAAACGATTGAATTTATATATAACTTTTGCATTATATAATACCCGAACCCGACCGACATCAATCCGACACCCGACCAACCCAAACCCGAAACAACCTAAAATCCGAAACTTAAAATTTGGGTTTTGATTTCCATATCCAAAATCCAATCATGATAAATTAGTTTTATGTTTTTGATAATCCATTGTAATAATCAGGTTCAAAGTAATAATATTAAGTTTGGGGTGGAAAGTGGTTAAAACCCAATTTAGAGGGGGCTAAGTGAAAATGTTTATTAAAAAGGGTTTTGTATAGGAATTCCATCATATTCTATCTGTGGCGGCTGGAGAAAAGGGATAGGCAGGGTGCTTGGAGTGCGTATTGGGGAAGAAGAAGAAGGATTGGAAGTTCTGCAAATTGATTTCTCTTAAGGTAAAAACTCTAAGTTTTCTCCTCTAGCAAGCTTAGTATTGCAGGATGTGTATTGTTTCTCTTAATGGGTAAAAAAATTGATTCTATGAGTCTGGGTCTGCATCCCCATCGGACTCCCCGCGATCGATTAATGTCTTATGGATTATAGGGTTGATTTAATGGTTGGGTTATATTATGCTTTACTCTAAATCTTTGGGTTTAAGAGTTGTGGATTTTTTTAGAGGATTCGTAATCCTTCCTTCTGGATTGTTGCTTCCGATCGAAAACCCAAAATCGCCCTCGGTCGGGGTGGGGGACCGGAGGACCTCGGTCGAGTGAGACCTCGGTCGAGTGAGACCCCGGGGAAGGGGGGGGGGTCCGGGGACCAAAGTTGTGCGCGGGGGGGGGGGGGGGGAGAAGGGGGTGTTTGTACAGTATCATTTGGGATTAATGTTTGTAGACTTTTAAGGCTTGTTTAGTGTTGTGTCTTATCGGTTCCGTCGATATCATCGTAGGTTATAAATCGTTAGTTAGCGGGTTTCGTAGCAAGGACAAAAGGTGAGTTTTTCCGATTTAAAGCCTCTAAATTTGTGAAGTTATTTGTGTGTGAGGAGTTTCTAAATATAGTCATGTGATTTATTCAATGTTTAAGATATGCATGATTTACTTTAAAGTGTATCTTTAACTTATACGCGAGCTTTAAATATTCTAGTTCTTTAAAAGTGGTATATGTTTTACTGATGTTAATATGTATGCATACATTGTTGTTAGCGGCCAAAGTCGGGGGGTGTGGCTCGCATGTGTCAGGATCGAATTCTCAACAAGAATTATAAATACTCAGAAACTAATATCAAAGGAGTTTGCGGAATAACACTTTGATATTCAATGAAACAGTAAACAAACAGTAAATATGATGAATAACTTGTAAACTTGTATTGAATGCTTTAAATCACAAGATTACACACACAACCTCAATCTTGAAGAACATATTCTTTCAAGACGAATTCTACTTCTCTAGAATTAGGAACTATGCCTTGAGGTTGATTCTCTCTCTAAAACAAAAACTTAGAATGAACTGTTATTGTAACTATTCTAAACAATTCTATACATATACTGAACAAAAGATAATTACAATTAATAAAATATCTTCAGAATATCTTCCATGAATATCTTCAATCTATCCAGCTGTCATTCTTGTAATTCGGATCTCCATCTCATAAGCAGCACTAATCACCTTGGAAGTATTAACTCAAACTTGGCAGCATTAACTACTAAGCAGCACTAACCTCTAGCAGTACTAACTAGCTAAGCAGTACTAACTTTGTTCAAGCAGCACTAACTTTGACTAGCAGCATTAATTCTACTAGAAGCAGTAATACCTAGCAGTATTAAACTTGAATTCCTCTGGCAGTAGTAATTCTGTACTAGCAGCATTAAACACTTAAGCTTTTCTTCAGTTCCCAACAATCTCCCCCTAACTTGACTTTTAGGAGAAGAAGTCAAGTTCTTCAGATCTTCTTCAAGATGCTCCCAAAACTCCATCATGACCTAAATACCAGTATTTGCATCCAATCCCAAACTTTGATTAATTGTTCTTTGGATCAAATATTTAGCCATTTCTGAATTTTCAACACATCCAAGCTTCTTCTTCAACATTAAATGAAGTTTCAATCTGCTATGGTTGTATACTTTATCCACTAGGAAGTATTCAATGTGATTTCTATCCAAAGTCACAGAATATACTCCACTAGTTTCATACAAAGTCCAATTGGTAACTGCTTGAAAAACACTCATTATGATCTCCTCCACTTCATCAGGTTTGAACATCATACACAGATACTCCATCACCAGTTTTGTAACTGAAATCCCTGGAGCTTTCAAATGATCTGCATACAACTTCATCCCTATATCAAACATTTCTTCAATATCAGACCTTGAGCATGTTCTAACAATCTTGGCCCAAGTACTGTAGACTTCATACTTTTCATCTTTTCTCTTCAGTCTGATATACTCCTTGCCATCTATTTCCAAGACATGCCAGTGAATGACTTCAGGAGGTTTAACTCCTACAGGTTCTGCTGCAATTGGTTCAGGCACTTTGTCCATCACTACCATGTACATTTTGACATCCTCAGTACTTGCAAGTTCTTTCATTTTAGATGACTCAGGTGCCTCTTCTTCTTCAGCAACCTTTTCAGCCTCTTCTTCCACTAATCTAGGCTTCTTTGTAGGCTTTCTCCTGGCAATCATCTTTGTTCTTTTTAAAGTCCTTAGACTTTCACCAATTGTTGCTTCCTTCTCTGGAGTTTCTTGCTCATCAGGGAATGGTTTTTGTAAGAAATCATTGCTTTCTTTCATTCTTTTCTCCATTTCAACCCTTGCAAGATCATCCCCTTGAAGCTTTATCATCTCAGCATCATACATCTTCTTGAGCTTCTCAAAAGACATCTTTGAAAACATCTCTACCTTGACACCTACTGCACCCTTGAGGAAAGTTATCATTTTCTTTCTCTCTTGAGCACCCAGGTATGTCTTTGAAGGTTGTCTTTTCCTTGCAGCCATTTTGATCTTAGCAGGCTTCCTCAAAGATGTGGCTTTCTGCTTGGCTTGTGAACAATATGCAAAGAGTCGTTATGAACTTTTTAGGCGGGCAAAGGGTATTTATATTATTCGGATTAAAAGCAGTATTAACCTTAGAAAAATAGTGAAAGCAGTATTAACAGAGAGCAGTATTAACCACTAGCAGTATTAACTGAGAGCAGTATTAACCACTAGCAGTATTAACTAACTAGCAGTATTAACTGAGAGCAGTATTAACCACTAGCAGTATTAACTAACTAGCAGTATTAACTGAGAGCAGTATTAACCACTAGTAGTATTAACTAACTAGCAGTATTAACTGAGAGCAGTATTAACTGCGCACTGGCAGTATTAATACTGTACTGGCAGTATTAACCATACTTACACTTTTAAGCTTGTGAAAAACTGAGTACTACTATACATTTCCTGAGAAAGAAAGTTAGTAACACCAAGAATAACCTATATACAGGTAGTGAACCACTTTTAGGAAGGGGCTTATTCAGAGTTGATCATTCCCACACTTGTTACCAAGAAAGTGAATCTACCCACATCAAAGGCTTTGGTGAATAGATCAGCAAACTGGTTATCAGTATGAACTTTTACAACTTGAATAAGTTTCTTTTCATTGCAGTCTCTTATAAAGTGATACCTGATCTCAATGTGCTTTGTCTTTGAGTGCTTGATAGGATTGTTAACAATGCTAATAGCACTGCTATTATCAATAAAGATTGGAGTGTGTAGAAAGGTTACCCCATAGTCCAGCATTTGATTCTGAATCCACAACACTTGAGAACAGCAACTTGCAGCTGCTATGTACTCTGCTTCTGTTGTAGATGTGGACACTGTGGTTTGTTTCTTGCACTGCCATGAAACTAGTCTTGCACCCAAAAACTGGCATCCTCTAGAAGTAGATTTTCTGTCCAAGTTTGCTCCACCTAGGTCACTGTCTGAGTATGCAAGTAGGTCAAATGATGAGTCATGAGGATACCAAAGTCCCAATCTAGGTTGCCCTTTGAGATATCTGAATATCCTCTTAACAGCTTGATAGTGTGATTGCTTTGGCCTAACTTGAAATCTTGCACACACACAGACTGGAAACATTATATCTGGCCTAGAGGCTGTAAGGTACATGAGAGAGCCAATCATGGATCTATAGTGATGCACATCCATATCATCCCCCTCAAGATCTGCTGTTATCTGCTTGTGTGTCTCCATAGGTGTGCTGGCAGGCTTTGAATCTGAGAATCCAAACTTGGTTAGAATGTCCTGCACATACTTGGACTGACTGATAAAAATACCATCTGACTTCTGTTGGACTTGGAGTCCAAGGAAAAAGGTAAGTTCCCCCATGGAACTCATTTTGAATCTTTGATGTATTAGTTCCTCAAACTCCCTGCACATACTTTCTCTTGTGGATCCAAAGATGATATCATCCACATAGATTTGGACCAGCAAGATGTCCTTCTTCTTTCTCTTGATGAATAGAGTCTTATCAATGACTTCTCTTTCAAAGCCATTTTCCAAAAGATAGGATGACAGAGTGTCATACCATGCCCTTGGTGCTTGATGCAGTCCATAAAGTGCTTTCTTCAGTTTGTATACTCTGTCTGGATAGCTTGGGTTTTCAAACCCTGGTGGTTGACAGACATATACCTCTTCTTCAATTGAGCCATATAGAAATGCACTTTTTACATCCATTTGGTAGACTTTGAACTTCATATAAGAAGCATAGGCCCGGAACAATCTGATTGCTTCTATCCTAGCCACTGGTGCAAATACTTCTTCATAATCTATTCCTTATTCTTGTGTATACCCTTGTACTACCAATCTTGCTTTGTTCTTTATTACTATCCCTCTTTCATCTCTCTTATTCCTGAAGACCCATTTTGTGCCTATAGCTCTTTGACCTTTAGGAAGGTCTACTAGATCCCAAACATCTTGCAGCTTGAATTGTAGCAGCTCTTCTTGCATAGCTTCTATCCAGCTGGACTCTTTCATAGCATCATGAGCCTTCTTAGGCTCAAGTTGGGATAGAAAACAAGAAAGCATTGTATGCTGTTGATCTTGCATATCTTGCAGCCTGCTTTGATGTCTAGTCATCATAGGAGAAGAGATATCCCCTATTACCAGCTGAGGAGGATGATTATTTTGTGTTCTTGATTGATGACTAGGTTCTTCATTGAGTTCCACCTCTAGATTGGAATCATTCAACTCAACTGAGATGATTTCAGCAGCTACTTCAGGTTCTTTATTTTCTTGAGTCTCCTCATCTCTCCTTTCTTCTTCACTCTGATTTGATTCAGTAGATGGCTCCTTTTCACAGCCTTCAACAGGATTCACTTTAGGTATGGGAAAAATCACAGACTGAGATATACTTTCTTGAACTTGTGTAGTCCTTGATCCTCCATTTCCTGAACCTGCATACTCATTACTACTTAAACCAAAAGAGTTAGTTAGTGAATCAATGTCAAATAGCCACTGAGGACCAGACCCAATAGGATTTGGTGTGTTCTCATTGCATTTGACATTGTCACTTTCTTCAATTATTCTAGAAGAAGAGTTAAAAACTCTGTAGGCCTTACTCTGAGATGAGTAACCAACAAGAAATCCATCATTTGCCTTGCTATCAAACTTACCTAAGTGAGATTTGGTATTGAGAATTGTACAAGGACACCCAAAAGGTTTGAAAAATCCAATAAAGGGTTTTCTTTTATTTAAAAGCTCATATGGGGTCTTGTTCTTTGGTTTGACTACTAGTACTCTGTTTTGGACATAACAGGCAGTATTTACTGCTTCAGCCCAGAAAGTAATTGGCAATTTAGAATCAGCCAACAGAGACCTAGTAGCCTCTATTAGTGTCCTATTCCTTCTCTCAGCAACTCCATTTTGTTGTGGAGTCCTAGGAGCACTATATTGTTTCTCAATTCCTTTTTCTTCACAAAAGGAGTTTAGGTTAATATTTTTAAATTCAGTTCCATTATCAGACCTAATGACTTTTACTTTTTGATTAGTCTGGTTTTCAATTCTTAGAATAAAGGATTTGATCGGTCCACTTGTCTCATCCTTAGTCCTTAGAAAATATACCCAAGTAAATCTAGAGTAATCATCAACAATAACTAAGCAGTATGATTTCTTCCCTATGCTCATAACATTTGTAGGGCCAAACAGATGCATATGTAATAACTGGAGGCAAGAAGAAATTGAATTTAACTCTTTGGTCTTATGAGAAGTTTTGTGCTGTTTGCCTTTAAGACAAGCAACACAATGATCATCACATGAAAAGACTTTTGATGGTAAACCTCTTACAAGATTGTTTTTAACAAGTTTGTTCATTGTCTTGAAATTTATGTGACACATCCTTCTGTGCCAAAGAGAGGATTCATCCACAGAAGCTTTTGAAACAAGACAGTTCAGGGATGAATCATTTGAAACATTGTCCATATCTAGACAATACACATTGTCCTTTCTTGGAGTTCTAAGTAGTATCATGCTTTCATCAACTACCTTGAACCCTGGAGCAAGGATCATACATTCTGTATTAGTGAATAATATACTATGTTGTTTGTCACAAACCTGTGATACACTTAACAGGTTGTACTTTAGCTGATCAACATAGTAGACATCCTCAAATGTCATCTTACCTTTTGTAACATTACCTTTCCCACTTATTTTACCACCTGTGAGATTGTCTCCAAATGCAACATGTCCTCCATTGATAGGCTTGAAATCCTGAAGGCATGACATGTTGCCTGTCATGTGCCTAGAGCAACCACTATCCACATGCCATATGCTCTTCCATTTGAGCTGTTGATTGCCCTACACATATGATAAATCAGTTAGTATGGACTAGGAACCCAAGCCAAAGTGGTCTTGGGTACCCCTTTCTCATCAAAATATTTACATTCTTTCTTGACAAGATTTTTAAACTTTGACTCCTCATTACTGGAGTACTTTGTTACAATAATGGGTTTGGATGCATATTTGCTAGAAGCAGTACTATTTTTAGAAGAACTAACTGCATTAGCAGCACTTGCATGCTTAGCAGTACTAACCTTGTTAGAAGTATTAACTGTTTTAGCAGCAGTAACTGTGTTAGCAGTAGTAACCTTTGAAGAAGTACTAACAGTGTTAGAAGCATTAAAATTCTCAGCAGTACTAACACTGTTAGCAGCAGTATTGCTACTGGCAGCACTATCCCTGTCAGCAGTACTATTTGATGTAGCAGTACTAACAGTTTTAGTGCTTCTAGGCACCCACATTTTAATACTCTCTTTTAAAACCTTTTTCTTCATTTGGCCTTTGGTTTCAACAGACTTCTTAGCCACATGTTTCTTTCCAGCCTTCCTATAACCAACAGGTTTTTGCACAAATCTTTGAAAGTTCATCCTTTGGTTAATAGGATTAAAGAAACAGTACTTAGCCAAATGATTTCGCTTGCCACATATGAAATAAGGTTTTGGTCTGATTATCTTACTCAGATCAACTCCTTGTTTCTGAGCCCATTGATTATTCCAGTTTCTTTGATTACCTCTTTTTATACCAGAATTTAGGCTCTCAGATTTATTGCAAGCACACTGTTTACAAGGGTCAGGATTCACAACAGTGGTCTGTTTGTAATGGACCTTGTTACCCTTTCCTTTGGTCTTCTCTATCTCTTTAGACTTGACCCAGATCCTTCCACCACCCTCATTGGTAACAATGTTGTTTTCTAAGGGTATCTCTTTATATAGGAGAGATATAGTTGTTGTTGTAAGGAGGGGGTGTGTTGTTGTATCCAACACCAGACTTCATCTTATCATGAATCTGAGCCTTTAGAAGAGAATCCATTGCTTTTGAAGCATATGAAAACTTTTCTATATCAAGCTTAACCTTATCTAATTCTTCTTTCAACCTATCATTCTCTTCTTTGGACTTAGACAGTTTGGTCTCTAACTCCTTCTTTTCCCACTTCCAGTAGTTTGTGTCATAAGAGTGTTGAAGTTCATTGGCTTGAAAGCCTTTGATTTGTTCTTCAAACCTCTCCACTATCAACACATAATCTCTTCTGTCCTTTTCTAATCTTTTGAGGTCATCACACATGTTTTGGTTGTGATCCCTGTACCTTTTGACAGTGTCTATGCAAGATTTAGTGCAAAGATTAGAAATTACCTCAGAAGGGAGATCAGACACCTCTGCCATAAGAGCTTGGTTCTGAATGGCTTCCTCAGCCTGGTCACTCCAGTCAAATCCCATTCCTTGTTGAGAAACAAGGGCTTGAGCAGAGTTCTTGTTTTGATTGAAACCACCATTCTGGGCTTGTTGGTGGTTGTTGTTTGGCACACCACTTCTGCACTCTTTAGCAAAGTGTCCCTTCATGTGGCACTTGTAACATTCCACCTTTGTTTTGTCAAAACCAGCTCCATCTTCTCTTCTTTGAGAGAAGTTGTTCCTCCCAGTTCTTTTAATAAACTTCTTTACCCTCATAGATAACATGGCCATCTGCCATTTAATGTCCATCTCCTCCAGATCATCAGGGTGAAGTTGTTCTAGATCATCATTAATCAAAGAGTTGTTGCTGTGACTGGACAAAAAGGCTTCAAAGATAGTTTCAGTGCCTTTTTCTGAATTCACTCCACTGGCAGCACTAACTGCTTCAGGGTTGGCAGCAGTATCAGTAGATGCTGATAGAAGTGCAGCATTGTGAATGTACCCAGTGGGCTTTTTCTTGGCTTCTACCTCAGTTTCAAAAATTCTTAGATCATTATATAGATCATCAAGTTCCTTCTCTTCCATATTGTCACTCTGTCTATATGAGACAGTGTACATAGTCCATTCATCTCCAAGAGATCTGAGGAACTTCCTGTTGATATCATCTTGCTCCATCTTCACTCCAACAGTAGCCAGTTCACCAATAAGCTTGTTGAACCTGTCAAAAGTTTGAGTCATAGACTCATTCTTTGAAGAAGTGAAGTTCTCATACTGCTGCTTCAGAACATCCCTTTGATTTCTTTTGATGCTTTTAGTTCCAGCAAATCTTTTCTCTAGAGCATTCCAGAGAATCTGAGCATCAGTGCAGTTGCAAAATTGATGCTGATATTCATTTGGGATGGCCAAGAGTAGAGTGTTTAAGGCCTTCATCTCTGTCTGTCTGATCTTCCTCTCACCATCTGTCTTTGGTGGAGGTCTTTTCCCATCTGGTCCAATCTTTCCTTCTTCAGAGGGTCCATTCTCAATGATGTCCCACATTGAGTAGTCTGTGAGAAGAATGTATTGCCTGATTCTGATCTTCCACATGTCAAACTCACTGGGTTTGAGCATTGGGACCTTAGAAACAAGAGTACTGTTTGATTCTGCAAAGTTTTCCATGATGAATGAATAGATGTTTCTGAGAGAACAGGCTCTGATACCACTTGTCAGGATCGAATTCTCAACAAGAATTATAAATACTCAGAAACTAATATCAAAGGAGTTTGCGGAATAACACTTTGATATTCAATGAAACAGTAAACAAACAGTAAATATGATGAATAACTTGTAAACTTGTATTGAATGCTTTAAATCACAAGATTACACACACAACCTCAATCTTGAAGAACATATTCTTTCAAGACGAATTCTACTTCTCTAGAATTAGGAACTATGCCTTGAGGTTGATTCTCTCTCTAAAACAAAAACTTAGAATGAACTGTTATTGTAACTATTCTAAACAATTCTATACATATACTGAACAAAAGATAATTACAATTAATAAAATATCTTCAGAATATCTTCCATGAATATCTTCAATCTATCCAGCTGTCATTCTTGTAATTCGGATCTCCATCTCATAAGCAGCACTAATCACCTTGGAAGTATTAACTCAAACTTGGCAGCATTAACTACTAAGCAGCACTAACCTCTAGCAGTACTAACTAGCTAAGCAGTACTAACTTTGTTCAAGCAGCACTAACTTTGACTAGCAGCATTAATTCTACTAGAAGCAGTAATACCTAGCAGTATTAAACTTGAATTCCTCTGGCAGTAGTAATTCTGTACTAGCAGCATTAAACACTTAAGCTTTTCTTCAGTTCCCAACAGCATGTACTCATACCAGGGGGGTGTGCCGTTTGTGATATATGGAGGTGTGTCTCATCTAAGGCAGTATGAGACAGACACGTTGTCACTTTTGTGACGGTAGTGTGTGCCGGAAGCGAGTTTTATACGTGGTTTATGTTTTCAAAGTTGAAAGGATTGATTTATTCTAATCTTTCGATAACTGGGATTGAACTATGTTTTGAGGGATCTCACTAGACCTTTGGTCTAACCCTCGCTCTTTCAAGAACTAAAAACCTTTTCAGGTACTCATGAGTTAGACAAAGCTTGCAAGGGTAAAGGGAAAGTTTGACCGGGAGCTGGTGTAGAAGACTCCCATTAGAATGTTTTGTTTCCATTGAAATCTCAGTTGTAATAGGTTGTTCTAATGCAAACCTAGTATATTTAAGATTCTAATTGTTGTTATTTGGGCCATTTTTGGCGAGATTTCTTATGTTATTAGACTGTTTTATTGTTCCAAATTTTGGGTTGTTATAATTGGTATCAGAGCCGTAGTTTAAGGGATCTAGGTGACCGGACGGGCCTAGACTTAAACTAGGAGGGTAGGATACAACTGAGATTTATAGGACGACCTTAGGAAATCAAGTGGTAGGGTAGTGAGGACTAGCATGTAAGGTAAATTTAAAATTACATCCGGCCAGTGTAATTATAAATTTACAGGTACATGTGCGTGATTAACTTGCCTTATTGCTTTGGGTTTATCTTAATGAAGTTTGTGTGTTGGTGTAGTCATGTCGGAGCGAGTAACTAGGAGCAGATCTGCGCCGATAGCTGAGGCGGCGCCAGTGAATGAAATTGTTGAGGATGGACCAGCTGTTGCTCCTCGGCAAGCTGCAGCGCGAGGAAAAGGACGTGGACGACCTAAGGGAAAGACAACCCGAAAGGCGATCACTCAAGTGGAGGAATCGGAAGTGAGAGCTCCAGGAAATAGACCAGTGCGAGTTGCCCAAAAGGCCAGAAGTGTGGAAATCATGGATGAACGAGAACATTCACTTCAAGAAAGTTCGACTACTGCAAGGGGAAGAAGTCCAGTGAAAAACCGTGGGGGAGGTCAGACTCAAGCATTCGTCACTCAAGAGACTTTTGCCACAGAGATAGGAAAATTGCAGGAGACTTTGCAAGCTTTGCTGGCTCATCAGACTGGAAGGCCAACAATAAGTCAAGACAAGAGTGAGGAGAAGGAGACAACAGAGATGGCCAACTCGCCAATAACGATGGTGGGTAGTTACTCGCAGTCAACTCCTGGTTTGGAAGTAAAATCAGATATCGGGAAATGATGCAGTTATAAGGCGTTTACCACTTGCAACACTCCTACCTTCAAAGGAGAGTGTGATCCAGTAGTGGTAATCAAGTGGATTGGGAATATGGAGTTGGCGTTCGACACCTGCAAGTGCGTGGAAGAAGATAAAGTTGTGTTTGCATTATCCATGATGAGGGATGATGCTGTATTCTGGTGGGAGGCTAAGACAAGGGGTAAGGGTTCGAAGGCGGCTAGAGGTATGGATTGGGAAACTTTTGTAACTAAATTCAAGAAGCAGTTCTGTCCTTTGGCAGCCGTGAAGAAGTTAGAGGAAGAATTCTTGAATTTAGAGCAAGGAGACATGAAGTGAGGGAGTATACCACTAAATTTCTGGAAAAGGCTCATTTTTCTGAGGTGTATGTGCCGAATGAGGAACGTCGGGTGGATAGATACTTATTTGGGCTGAGAAGCAGTATTAGAGAGCTGGCGGCAACACGAGAACCTACTACCTTTCAGGCGGCCGTTAACGCGGCCGAGATGACTGAAAAGGATAAGGCGTGCCAAATGACTGAGAAGAGCGGTGAGAAAAGAAAGTGGGAAGGCTTAGCGCGTGATTCAAAGAAGTTCAAAAACATCAGGTCTGATCAGCGAGTTATACCAAGGGTCGAGAACAAGTCGTGCAACAAATGTAACAGGATGCACAAAGGGGAATGTTTGGCAGATCGGGAAGGTTGTTTTAAGTGCGGGAAAACAGGGCATATGGCTCAGGATTGTCAAGGAGCTAGAACTTGCTACCAGTGTGGTGCTGCGGGTCATATCAAATCAAACTGTCCGCAATTGAAAAGAGGAATAGTTGGGAATGTTGGGGGAAAAGGAGGGGAGTGGAATGTGGAACCCGCCCGAACCAGAGCGAGGGCGTTTAACATGACGGAGGAAGAGGCGGTAGAGTTACCTGATGTGGTGACATGGTGACAGGTACTTTCCTTATAGACTCGACTTTTGCAAAGGTATTGTTTGATTCGGATGCAAACCGGTCGTTTGTGTCACCGAATTTTGTTCGTAATCTGCATGCGAAACCCATGGAGCTTAGTATTAGGTTTGAAGTAGAAGTAGCGGATGATAGTCGAGTCTCGGTGAGGGAAGTATATGAAGGGTGTAGTATCGTCATTGATGGTCAATCATTCCCACTTCAATTATACCCGATGGGTATGGGGGAGTTTGATGTAATTGTGGGGATGGACTGGTTGGCGTCGAATGATGCTCATATAGTGTCTAATAAGAAATTGATTCGAATAGCGTTGTCGGGTAAGGAAGAGGTGGTAGTGTATGGGGATCGTTGGGATAGGAAGTCGTGTTTGATCTCTATGATCAAGGCTAAGCGGTGCTTGGTGAAAGGGTGTGTGGGGTTCTTAGCATACGTAGTAGACGCTAAGAAAGAAAAGAAGGGGTTAGAGTCGGTTCCAGTAGTAAGGGAATATCTGGAGGTTTTTCCGGAAGATTTAACCACTTTGCCTTCTGATCGGCAAGTGGAGTTTAGAATTGACTTAATGACTGGAGCATCACCTATCGCAAGAGCACCCTATCGGCTAGCACCGACATAAATGAAGGAGACGATGACACAACTGCAAGAGCTGCTCGACAAGGGGTTTATTCGTCCTAGTACCTCACCATGGGGAGCGCCAATATTATTCGTCAAGAAGAAGGACGGATCTATGAGAATGTGCATCGACTATCGGAAGCTCAACAAAGTGACTGTCAAGAATAAGTACCCGCTTCCCAGAATTGACGACCTTTTTGACCCGCTTCAAGGACCGAGCTACTTTTCGAAGATAGGGCTGTGATCGGGGTATCATCAGTTGAAGGTGAGGGAGGAGGATGTACCTAAGACTGCCTTTCGTACGAGGTACGGGCATTACGAGTTTTTAGCCATGCCCTTTGGGCTAACCAACGCGCCGACAACTTTCATGGACCTGATGAATAGAGTGTGTAGCCCACTCTTAGACTAGTGTGTCATAGTCTTTATAGATGACATACTGATTTATTCACGGTCTAAGGAAGATCATGAGACGTATTTGAGAGCAATATTAGAATTGCTTAAGCGCGAGAAGTTGTACGCCAAGTTCTCAAAATGCGGATTTTGGTTGAGAGAGGTACAATTTCTCGGGCACGTGGTGTCGGAAGATGGGATCAAGGTCGATCCTGCTAAGATTGAGGCTATTAAAGAGTCGGAGGCGTCGAAATCACCATCAGAAGTAAGAAGCTTTTCTAGGATTGGTAGGTTATTATCGAAAGTTCATTCAGGACTTCTTGAGGATAGCCACGCCACTAACGGCCTTAACAAGGAAGAACATAAAGTTTATGTGGGTGGAGGCCCAAGAGGAAGCGTTCAGTGGATTGAAGGAAAGATTGAGTAGTGCCCCTATCTTGTCATTGCCCAGTGGAACCGAAGGATTTGTAATCTACAGCGATGCTTCAAAATTGGGTTTGGGGTGTGTGTTAATGCAAGAAGGCAAGGTGATTGCATATGCATCTCTTTAGTTGAAAGAGCACGAGAAGAATTACCCAACACATGATTTGGAGTTGGCAGCAGTAGTCTTCGCTTTGAAGATTTTGAGGCATTATTTGTACGGAGTTAAATGTCAGATTTATACGGATCACAAGAGTCTGCAACATCTATTTAACCAGAAAGAGCTCAATATGAGGCAGCGTAGGTGGATGGAATTGTTGAGTGATTACGACTGTGAGATCCTTTACCATCCGGGCAAGGCCAATGTGGTGGCCAATGCCCTAAGTCGTAAGGAACGTGGGGAAGTAACAAAAGTGGTGGCTTATCGAGTCGAAGTCATTTCTAATTTCTTGGAAGAAGTCAAGAAGTACCAAGAAGAAGCGGTTTTAAGGGAAAATTGGAAGAGCGAGAGAATAGTTGGAATTGTCGATTCGCTGATCGTCGATAGTCGCGGGGTGAAGTGCTTCAAGAATAGAGTGTGGATTCCAAAGGTGGGAGAAATTCGGAAGAGAGTGCTGGAAGAAGCGCATAAGTCACGTTACTCCGTGCATCCGGGAACCAACAAGATGTACCGAGACCTGAAGCAAGACTATTGGTGGTCGGGTTTAAAGAAGGATATTGCTCACTTCGTCGAGCGATGCCTGACGTGTTTGAAGGTTAAAGCAGAGCACCAGAGGCCTTATGGGGAGCTTCAACCTTTGGAAATTCCAGTCTGGAAGTGAGACGAGATTGCGATGGACTTCGTTACCGGGTTTCCGCGATCACCTAAGGGGCACGATGCCATTTGGGTGATAGTAGATTGACTCACAAAGTCAGCTCACTTCCTACCGATCAAGGAGACGTACCCATTAGAGAAATTGGCTAGATTGTACATAGGTGAGATAGTAACCAGGCATGGAGTACCGTCGTCTATTGTGTCTGATAGGGATGCTCGTTTCACGTCATCCTTTCGGAGAAGCCTTCAAAGAGAGTTAGGATCGCAACTTAAGTTGAGTACAACCTATCACCCACAAACTGATGATCAAAGTGAAAGGACCATACAAACGCTGGAAGACATGCTCCGAGCATGTGTGATCGACTTCAAGGGTTCATGGGAAGTTCATTTTCCATTAATAGAATTCTCGTATAATAACAGCTACCACGCCAGTATTCAAGCAACACCGTTTGAGGCGTTGTATGGGCGTAAGTGTAGGAAGCCCTTATGTTGGAACGAAGTAGGAGAACGACAGTTGACAGGCCCATAAATTGTGCAAATAACGACCGACAAAGTGAACCAAATTCGTGAAAGGTTGAAGACGGCGCAAGACAGGCAGCGGATGTACGCGAATAAACGAAGAAAACCTATCGAATTTCAGTTAGGAGATTTGGTCATGCTGAAGGTTTCACCTTGGAAAGGGGTGGTCCATTTCGGAAAGAAGGGTAAGTTGCGACCGAGATATGTCGGCCCGTTTCCTATTTTAGAACGTGTTGGGGAGGTAGCATACAAACTGGATCTGCCCGAGGAATTTCAAGGGGTTCATCCCACATTCCATGTGTCGAACCTAAAAAACTGCTTGGCGGAGACCGATGTTGTAGTACCATTGAAGGATATCCAAGTGAATGAAAAATTGAGCTACGTCGAAGAACCGGTGGCCATCGTAGATAATAAAGTCAAGAAATTAAGGAATAAAGAGATTCGATTGGTGAAAGTGAAGTGAAAGTTCCATAAGGGGCAATAATCAACATGGGAAGTGGAAGCGGACGTGAGGTCTCAATACCCCATCTTTTCGACAATGGAATTCCGGGGACGAAATTCTTTTGAGGGGAGGATATTGTAATAATCAGGTTCAAAGTAATTATGTTAAGTTTAGGGTGGAAAGTGGTTAAAACCCAATTTAGAGGGGGCTAAGTGAAAATGCTTATTAAAAAGGGTTTTGTCTAGGAATTCCATCATATTCTATCTGTGGCGGCTGGAGAAAAGGGATAGGCAGGGTGCTTGGAGTGCGTATTGGGGAAGAAGAAGAAGGATTGGAAGTTCTGCAAATTGATTTCTCTTAAGGTAAAAACTATAAGTCTTCTCCTCTAGCAAGCTTAGTATTGCAGGTTGTGTATTGTTTCTCTTAATGGGTAAAAAAAAATTGATTATGTGAGTCTGGGTCTGCATCCCCATCGGACTCCCCGCGATCGATTAATGTCTTCTGGATTAGAGGGTTGATTTAATGGTTGGGTTATATTATGTTTTACTCTAAATCTTTGGGTTTAAGAGTTGTGGATTTTGTTAGAGGATTCGTAATCCTTCCTTCTGGATTGTTGCTTCCGATCGAAAACCCAAAATTGCCCTCGGTTGGGGTGGGGGACCGGAGGATCTCGGTCGAGGGAAGACCTCGGTCAAGTGAGACCCCAGTCGGGTGAGACCCCGGGGAAGGGGGGGTCTGGGGACCGGAGTTGTGCGGGGGGGGGGGGGGGGAAGGGGTGTTTGTACAATATCATTTAGGATTAATGTTTGTAGACTTTTAAGGCTTGTTTAGTGTTGTGTCTTATCGGTTCCGTCGATATCATCATAGGTTATAAATCGTTAGTTCGCGGGTTTCTCAGCAAGGACAAAAGGTGAGTTTTTCCGATTTAAAGCCTCTAAATTTGTGAAGTTATTTGTGTGTGAGGAGTTTCTAAATATAGTCATGTGATTTATTCAATGTTTAAGATATGCATGATTTACTTTAAAGTGTATCTTTAACTTCTACGCGAGCTATAAATATGCTAGTTCTTTAAAAGTGGTATATGTTTTATTGATGTTAATATGTATGCATACATTGTTGTGAGCGGCCAAAGTCGAGGGGTGTGGCCCGCCTGTACTCATACCGGGGGGTGGTGTCCCGTTTATGCTATATGGGGGTGTGTCCCATCTAAGGCAGTATGAGACAGACACGCTGTCACTTTTGTGACGGTAGTGTGTGCCGGAAGCGAGTTTTATACGTGGTTTATGTTTTCAAAGCTGAAAGGATTGATTTATTCTAATCTTTCGATAACTGGGATTGAACTATGTTTTGAGGGATCTCACTAGACCTTTGGTCTAACCCTCGCTCTTTCAAAAACTAAAAACCTTTTCAGGTACTCGTGAGTTAGGCAACGCTTGCAAGGGTAAAGGGAAAGTTTGATCGGGAGCTGGTGTAGAAGACTTCCATTAGAATGTTTTGTTTCCATTGAAATCTCAGTTGTAATAGGTTGTTCTAATGCAAACCTAGTATATTTAAGATTCTAATTGTTGTTATTTGGGCCGTTTTTGCCGAGATTTCTTATGTTATTAGACTGTTTTATTGTTCCAAATTTTGGGTTGTTATATCCATTGCACTATGCATTAATGATGTAAATTAGTTTTATGTGATGTAATCAATGATTTTTCATCAAGGGGTAAATTCGTCATTTAACCTGTCTAGTCGTGTTCTGTCATGTTTTGCCAAATGCTGGTCAGCTGTTCTGTTCTGTTCTGTCCTATCCTGTCCTGTTCCATCTTGTCCTATCTGCGTACCAAACGCACACTTAGGGGCCCGTTTGGTTTGTAGGATGGGATATGATTTGAAGGGATTTGGAATTCAACGCCATTCCAATCTCATGTTTGGTTTGAAGGATTGTTTGAATTTGAAATCCCATGAAGTTGTTGTTGTTTTACGAGATTTCGTATGATTTGTATTAAATAATGTTTTTAAATGCGTTAAAAACAACTATTCCATAATAATCAATTAATAAAAAGGTAAATTAATTTTTTTTATAATTATCTGTAATTTGTTTTAATGAATATTTATAAAAAATAGAATTAATTTGTATTCCAAATTTTATAAACATAAGAAAACAAAGATTCAAAATCCTTCAACAGAATCTAAGGGGGCGTTTGGTTCGCAGAATGTTTTTGGATGTAATGAAATATGTCAAAGGAATTTGACTTTGAAAGAATTGTAATGGAATGTTGTTAGGTTTGACCACTTGTTTGGTTGACAGAATTGGAATAGAAACTGTTAAATGAATTCGAATTTTTCTGTTTGGTTCACAGATTGTAGCTTCAGAATTGGAATGGAATTTTGGCAAATGACCAAAATACCCTTTTTGATTATTTTAATTTTTTTAAGCAAAAATTACTTTAATGAAATAGTCATTAAATAGTTTAATTTTTAACTAAAATTGCTTTGATTATTTTAGCACACGAATGATGTCGAGAGAGAGAGGAGAGAGATAGAGAAGAGAGAGAGAAAGAGAGGAGAGAGAGGAGAGAGAGAAAGAGAGGATAGAGAGAGAGAGGGAGAGAGAGTAGAGAGAGAGATAGAGAGAGAGAGAGAGAGGAGAGAGAGGAGAGAGAGAGAGTTGGTGTCAGCTGATAATCAATATCAGTAGGGTTTAGTTTGGGGTAAGGGGTAATTTTGGAATTATGAAAATAACAAATTCCATTCCATTGAAATACTTGGGTTTGTTGATGGAATGTTAAAATCCTTTAGGTATGGAATTTAATGGAATTGTAAGATTCCATTCCATTGAAAGCTTTGAACCAAACAAGAGAACGGAATCTGGTCAAAACATTCTAATTCCACCGGATTCCATCAGATTCTGCAAACCAAACGCCCCCTAAATTCATTAAAAATATTTTATCAAACCAAAAGTCCCTTAAGCTTCTCTTTAAAAAAAAGAGAGATATGATAAAATTCTATAGATTTTAAGCTTTTAACTTCCTCACTAAATGTTCAAAAAGAAAAATGGGTTTTTACTGTTCCTATAAATAAGGTTAAATGTATTAATATTATTTATATATAAAATTTGTTTGAAAATTTATAGGGATATTAGATATTCAATAATATAGTAATTATTAAAATTTAAAAATAAATGTAAGAGTTAAGTATATCTTTTTAAGCCTTCCAAAAAAAATCTTTTAAAAAAATTAGATTTGTATTTATATTTTATTAAAATATATCGGTTTTATATTGATCGATGTTTTTTTTTGGGAAATTGGCCCAAATGGCCAAACCATTGAACTGGATTGGCCTCCTAGCAACCTCTCGCTACGGTTTACGGAAATAGCCCAGGGCTCCATTGCGTCCCTAGACACGTGTCAAGCCCAGGTTAACCCTAATTAGCGTTTCTCCTTGGAATTTTGTTTGTTTGCTATTTTTCACGATTTTCAACTGCTTTTTCATGTTGATTTTTACTGTTTTTTTTTCAAAAAGTTGTGATATCAAATTTATTTTAGTAGATAAATTGATTCCGTGTGTTTTTTGAAATTGATTCCCTAAATTATTGCTATAAAACCAACAACCACTGAAGTTGTAAATCACCATTTTCATCCACAAATTTCAGACAATTGTTTTGCTTGTGTATCTGTGCGTGTTTTTTTTGAAAATATGAGATCCGGAGATGATAAAGTCAAGTTACATCTCCTAAGCGGTGGTTCATGGCAGCAGGAAGGTAACGGGTGGGAGTATGTTACCGATCAACCGATAACCCGTGTCAAGGTGGCACCTAACATTACACATCTTTGGTTGGTTAATTGTATTCACAGAAAATTTCGTATCGATCCTGCTCTTGGTACGATTAGAATATCGTATAAGGTTAATGATGGTCTTTATGAGTTATGCAACACTGACGATGTTTTGTCTTTCATTCAATTTTTTGACGGTGAAAATAATCCGGCAACACTCTGTGTGTTTGTCGATCCATCAATGTCCGGTGGAAGCGATCTCGGTGGTACTTCGAATGCCGGATGCGGTGTGGATGAATCTGATTATACCCCAGATGTTGTTCTCGAAACACAACAAGGAGGAGAAGCATAACAACAAGAAGATGACGACGACGAAGTTTATAGACATGATGAGGAGTCTCATGTTTACCACTTGGGTTTATCTGATGTTGATACTGATGAAGACGACGACGAACCAGAAAGTAGTCCTATCAAATCATACGCTGGGATAAATGATTTCTTTGATATGCCCCCTCCACTTCCATCAGCGACCCCAGTCATCACACCCAACCTTCCCCCACGTTATAATCGTAGTAGAAGAGTGAGTTTGGGTCAAGTATTCCAGACGAAAGACGATCTTACACTCGCTCTCGGTTTGAAGTTTCTTGAAGAGAGTTTTGAGTTTGGAGTTCACCGATCAAATAAAACCAGATACGATGCCAGATGTAGGCAAGCCGGATGTTCTTGGCGTATCTATACGACCTCTGTCGAAAATACCAATATGTTTCATGTTCGTATATTGGATGACGTACACACTTGCTCGAGGACGCAGCTGCATCCCAACCACCATCAAGCAAACAGTAGAGTATTGGGTAATTTTATTTACCCTAAAGTGAAGGATACCAGCAGGACATACCGTGGATCCGACATTGTCAACGACGTCAGATCGGATTTGAAAATAGATATTTCTTACTGGCAAGCCTGGCGCACAAAAGCTTATGCACTGACGATGGTGCGTGGTACCCCTGAAGAATCGTTTACCCGACTCCCCTGCTTTCTCTATAATCTGGAGCTTCGGAATCCTGGTACCGTTACCTCCATAAGGACAGGCAGTAGAGAACGTTTTGAGATGTGTTTCGCTGCCCTCGTTTGCGCGATACGTGGTTATTTTAATAACTTTCGTGGTTATTTTAATTGAATTGCTATATTGAATAATGTTATAATATGAAAATACCTTAAATATCTAGATTCGGTCGTTTACCAAACACTTGCGTCCGGTCATTATCATCGATGCTGCTCATTTGAAGGGTACTTACTTGGGCACAATGTTCTTAGCCGTTGCTATGGACGCAAATAACCAGATTGTGCCCATCGCTTTCGGAGTTGGTAGGTCTGAGAGTGGGGATGTGTGAACTTGGTTCTTAACCATGCTGAAGCGTTGTATCGGGGAACCCGAGGGGTTGGTTTTTGTATCCGACAGAGCTGCTTCAATTCACCAAGCAATTAATACAGTGTACCCGGGCGCCCATCATGCACTTTGTTGTCGCCATCTAATGATGAACGTAAAAACCAGGGACCGCAGGGTCAGATACAGGAAGAAGTTATTTTGGAGGACGTGTAAAGCATATACGGTGGAGGAGTTTGAACTGAACATGACGGGTCTACGAGCTGCATTACCTCTTGGAGCTCCGCTTATGGACCAGGTTGGACCGGAGAAATGGTAAAGGGCCCATTTCCCAGGAATGCGTTACAACATAATGAAATCGAATAGTGCTGAGTCGGTGAATGCACTGTCTCGTTTTGCACGGAGCCTGCCTATTGTGGCCCTTATGGATTATTTCCGATGTTTTCAGCAAGAATGGTATTCGATTCGTCGGAGAAATGGAGGTTATCATCCTTGGATTTTTTACTGTTTGAATTTTATGTTTTTATTTTTGCAACACTAACGTAACAAATTTATGTTATCGCAGAGGAAATGGTGAATCATTTCACGCCTTGGGCGGAGGCCAAAATAGAAAAGAGAATTCACAAGTCTGCAACGTGGACTATACATGAGATTGGCCGAGGTTACTGGGACGTCCGCGATGGGGTTAGGGACGCAGAAGTTGACTTCAATAATCGTCTTTGCTCGTGCAGGAAATGGCAGGTCTCAGGAATACCATGCGGCCATGCCATCGTCGTCGCAAGAAATCAACGGTGTACAGATGTCTCCTATCTGGCGACTGGTTACTACGCGTCGGATAATTTTCGACAAACTTACGCAGAGCTCATATATCCAGTCGGTCCAAGAGAAGGATGGGTTGTTCCAGACCACCCGCTTATGACCGTTAGATCACCGGTCATAATAAGAAGGGCTGGTCGACCGAGTAACCATGATCGTATCCCATCTCAGGGCGAGGATTCCATCCAGAGAAGATGTTCTCGGTGTGGACAAACAAGACACACTCGAGCAAACTATCCATATCCTGCACCAGTAAATGTGAGCCGACAAAGGGCATCCGGTAGTCGACAAACTCACAGGGCATCTGGTAGTCAACAAACTCAACCAGTATCAACCCAAGAGAATTATGAAAGTTTTAGACATGGTACTTTTGATTTAAACGTTGATCTAAACGAGTAAACCATGTCTGTAATAAACATTTTATTAATATTATTATTGCTCTATAAAGTTGACTTCCCTTTATTGTAAAAACTACGCCTTGTATGCTAAGTTATAATGTTTGTATTTTTAGTGTTGCTTTTATCCACCTTGTCGTGTTTTTTAAGTTGGAAGCTGTTATTTACTAAAGTATCCATCAAACCAATATTTTATTGAAACCAAAGAAAACGGATGAAGTGCATCCATACAACAACCATCTTTGGAGGAGCCTACTACGGGTAGATTTCCTGGATCCTGATGATCCAGTCAGACTTTTCCTTAATCATGTCCTCCATGCCGGTGTAGCTGTCTTTGATTTCTATCACTTCATCTTCTAACTCATTAATCTCTCGTTTCATCGCCCTAACCTCGCGCTTCATTTGTTCCAGGAACTCCTTCTTCTCCGCAATACACGCCTCTTTATCTTTCTGAATATCCATGTTGCTTAGCCACATCCTTCTTATGTTTTGTATATCTGCATTCTCCGCATCACATGACTCTCTCAACCTGGTAGGCAGTACTTGAGATATTGGTAGACCCGACCGCTGGTGAGCTTGATACTCTGGTAGGGATTCTCCCCCATGAGCATGGTAGTATGCCTCTCGTGCATTGTTAAACTCTTCCCATTCCTTAGGCGTAATTGGACGATCGGCCGCAGTTCTACCAAACTGCGCCCACTCCTCCGTTGTCTCGGGTGCCTTCCAGTTAATCCTTCTTGATCCATCATTTAATTGTTGGATGTAGGCGAAGCCTGAAGTGCCAGCACCATTCGCTGACCTTCTACCCCTAGAGCGTGAACCACCAGCCATTAAGTTATGAAAATGTAGAGAATGGTTGTAAACGGTGTGGAGGGTAGATAACAAGTTGTGAATTACTACTTCACCATAGAATCTACTTATAGTTGATGAGAAGATAGGGAGGGCGCAATTGCGCCCGGGCGTAATTGCATATGGGCGCAATTGCGCACCACTACTCAACTGCAAAGTGCCTGACAGGATTCCCTGCAAAGTTATGGAACGATTCCCCTGCAAATCCTGTCAGGATTCACCACGCTATTGCGCCCCTGGGGTTGTCCTTAGATTTTTGCTATAAATAACGGGGTTATACCAAAGTTATAGTTCACACCATCCATACAACATTTTCATAGCATAATAGTCCCTCTTTGACCAAACACATAGCTGGAAATGCATCATTGTCAAACCCACCGTCTTCACAAATAATGCCCTCTAGACTGAAAAAAGCGATAGAGAAAAGTGAAGCGGAGATCGAACAACTCACCGAAGAGTGGAAGGAAATGATGGCCAAGAAGGATGGCCACTTGAGAAGGATCGACGCGGACAAGGAGGAGATAAGAAGGTTGAAAAGAGAGATAAAAGAGAAAGAAGACCGTATTCACCACGACAACGTTCAAGTAAACAAGCTTATGCAAGATTTTGCAGTACTGCAAGCGCAGGTATGTCGCCGGGCTGGGAGGGTTGTCCACCCTGCTGCTGGGATGGAATATGTCATCAAGCATATTAAACCACGTAAAGGTTCAAAAGATAACAATTAGAACCAGGTCCGATAAATTAAGTTAAACACTTACCTGCCAAGCGCTAAACTGCCTCTCCACCTCGACAATGCGTCTCTCAAGATCTGCACGTTCAGATGCCCATTTCTCGGCAAGGCGTCTCTCAAGATCTTCATGCTCTGTGCAATGAGAAGTCCGATAGTCATGGTAATCATCCTTCCACCGTGTAAACTCAGCCCACCGGTCAGCATAGGGGTCAACATGCGGACTATGTTGATAGTGGCCTGCTGGACTATGCCCTGCATGAAATGGTGGCTCCTCGTAAGAGCTGGCCCCATGTGGCCTGCTGACGCCTGCGTCATCATCAGTCTGGTCGTCTCCCTCTGAATCAGAACCTACGTCTATACCAACAATTAACAACATTATCGTAAATATCAGATAATCTAGAACGACTTCTCTTTATAAAAAAAATTATAAATATCGGATAACTTAGAATGACTTCTCACCCTCGTCAACAACCTGCATAACCTTAGCCCTCTTCGTCAGTCGACGCCTCGCCGTACTATTAAACCAGCGATGACTCTCCCTATACCATTCCTGACTCTCCTCCCACGGCGTCGGAACAAGGCGATCACGTGGCATCCTAGCCTCCTAATATATTGAAAAATAATCATGTTAGAAATCCACACGAGGGCCTCACTTATCACAAATTTTTGGTCGTAGTCAATGTAACTTACTGTCGAGACATCCAGGAGATCATGGGCATGATGGATACCAATAACCGTCGAAGACCTAGCCCAACGAACCGCACGTGGCATCCTGGTGGTCAATATATAATACGTGCTGGCCATAGGAAAGGACTCCAAAATCCATATCTGTGAATTATAATACCAAGATAGTAGTAAATATTTTGTAGAAATAGGGAATTCGTGTAGATTGTAAAAATATTAATTTCATATCAACTTACTAACCTTGAAGGCAAATAAAAAACCAGATAAAGAAATCCTATATTTATGGTCCGGTCGTTTCTGGATCGCTTTATTCATCTGATTGTAGGTGTGCGCCCAGATATAGGATCCCAAGGGATACTGATTAAACACGTTCATATCATCAATGACTTGAAGTACAGGGTCGGGAATATGCTGGGACAACTGATGACCGAGGAAGAACGTCTCAACCATCATCATCAGACAAATACGGACGGCAGAATCGTCATCGATATGGGCCCGCCCCTCGTCAGCAGTGCCGATAATATTGAATAAATCTGTGATGTGTCGCACCGTCAACTGGCCTTGCGGGAACATCCGTCTAACAAACCCACCAGACCGATTCTTATGCAACTTCGGGTGCGGTCCAAAACGGAGTGCTGTGATAAGACAGAACTCCTCACGGCCGAACCGAAGCGCGTGGTCACCAATCTCAAAAATCATCTCGTCATCCCGTATATTTTCCGGGAAGACCTGTGTCTGCAAGAATATGTGAACCAAGCTCGGGTTGGCAGATGTATCGGTCAATTGCAACCAATGACCGAAACATGTCTCCTTGAATAGATCTAATCGCCGGGAGTTCAATTTTTGGCGAATCGAGTCCACCATGGCCGTCTTACTCTTAAGATTCAACTTTGCAGTGTAGAAAGTTCTTCCCTACATAATAATGTTATAATACTTATGTATAGGGACCTAAAGTGTCATTTCCTAAATTTCAGGGACCTAAATTGTAAATTTAAAAAGTTAAGGGACCTAAATTGTATGTTTCTAAAGTAAAGGGACCTGAAATGTCAATTTCTTAATTTATAGGACCTAAAGTGTATGTTTCTCAAGTAAAGGGCCCTAAAGTGTAAATTTTAAAATTAAAGGTACCAAAAGTGTAAATTTCTAATATATAATGTCTAATTTTTTAAAGTGTAATTTTTAAAAAAAGTAAAGGATTATTGTACCAAAAAAATGTAATTTTTTAAAGTGTAATTTTTTAAAAAAGTAAAGGATTATTGTACCAAAAAAATTCATCCAAAACTAGGCTTTTAACTACAACCATTTAACACTTTAAACCATACATAACAACAAAATCTATCAATGGAAATGAAAATATACCAAAAAAATTCATCCAAAATAATGCTTTTAACTACAACCATTTAAGACTATACAACATACACAATAACAAAATCTATCAATGGAGATGAAAATATACCAAAAAAATTCATCCAAAACTAGGCTTTTAACTACAACCATTTAACACTTTAAACCATACATAACAACAAAATCTATCAATGGAAATGAAAATATACCAAAAAAAATCATCCAAAATAATGTTTTTAACTACAACCATTTAAGACTATACAACATACACAATAACAAAAGCTATCAATGGAGATGAAAATATACCAAAAAAATTCATCCAAAATATTAAAATGATAACTACAACCATTTAACACTATAAACCATACATAACAACAAAATCTATTAATATAAGTGAAAAAAACACTAACCTAAGCCATTTGTGGTCCCAAATCGTTTAAAATATGCGAAATCGTCGGTGGTGGGGGAGAGAAAACGACAGCTCCGGCAAGGGGGGTTTGGATCGAGTAAATGGTAGCTGGTCGGCGTAATTTCAGTGTAAAAGTGTCTAGTGGACTATTTCCGTAAACCGTAGCGAGAGGTTGCTAGGAGGCCAATCCAGTTCAATGGTTTGACCATTTGGGCCAATTTCCCTTTTTTTTTCCTTTTTAACAGATGAATTATTCTATTGTTTTTAGGATGGGGTCAGGGTACTTGACTTAATTTAAGACAGTGGGGCACTGCCACGTCAGCCACATGACGATGGACTGATTGGCCAGATTTGATGATTCGCGGGTCAAGTCTGAAATGGACACGTGTAACCGTTATCGCTGCCGCTTTTATAAACAAATGGAGGATTCTCACTTCGGTCCACCTATTTATTTACGTCGACCATACTGAACCCTCGTAGTTCCTTGACATTATACTTTTTCCCCTCAACTTTTAAAACAACACAATTTATCCCCTTATGCTATAAAATTTTGGCAATCATGAATTGAGTTTACATCAACTACACGTATAAACTGATGCCAAATTTATTTCTTTAAATTATTAAATTTACGGTTGGTGATGCAAATCAATTTTATGGGCAATAAAACAAGTAATTAGTTTATATATGATTTCATATTTGAAATAATTAAATCATTGTGACTAGAAGAGGGTTGGGTTGGGGTTTGAAGGGAGGGTACAAAAATTATGTCGAAATTGTTTCAGACTACTGATATATGTGCAAGTACACGTCTTACATTGTATCATTATATGTCGCATCATCATAGTTGTAACATTATGTGTCGTAGAGAAGTTACATTATGCCGAGTGAGTTTATTAGTGGCAGGGTCCCTGCTTGTTGTTGAATCAACTGCTAATGCTTACATTTGGTATTGGGTTTTGTGTTTGAATCTTTATTTTCAATTGTCTTAAGTTATTTGTTGGCTTGAAACATTTCGATTTATTTTCAAGGACTTCAACCCTTAGCTAATTTATTATGAAACTCTTGTTTGGTATCTCACTACATCGTTGTTAACATTACTAAGTAGTTTATCCTCTTCAAATATGTTATGAGAATACACTGAAATAACAGTGTGGATCATTTTATGTTTGTTAATCAGTACAATAATAATACTTTTCTCTCATACAACATATAATGGTGGGTGTATAAGAGCATCTCCAAGAATTATGGTATAATTTTTCTATAATAAAGTAGAAAAAAAATCCAAATCTCTAAGAAAAAATATATCAATCTCCAACAGTTAATCTATTTTAGCAATTTTAACATTAACTTTATTAATTAAATAATCAGTACATTTAATAATATATTGTTTCTCTCTCCTACAAATTAAATTTAAAATTATTTTATTGGTGGAAAATATTATTACATTATTTCTCTCTTTTATAAAGTTTAGAGATTTCTCTAAATTTAGATATTATTATGAAATTCTTGTTTGGTATCTCACCATATCGTTGTTAACATTACTAAGGTGCCGTTTGTTTTTTAAGAGGTATAAAGTCTAAAGTCTTATTTTAGTTATGATTAATAAGAGGTGATGTGTAAAAAAGTCTGAACGATTAAGACTTAAGAGTCATTAAGAGATTTTTAAAAAAAAACAAACAACCACTAAGTAGTTTATCCTCTTCAAAAAAATACGTTATGAGAATACACTGAAATAACAGTGTGGATCATGATTTCATATTTGTTAATCAATACAATAATAATACTTTTCTCTCGTAAAACATATAATGGTGAGGCGTATAAGAGCATCTCCAAGAGTTATGGTATAATTTTTCTATACTATAGTAGAAAAAAATCCAAATCTCTAAGAAAAGTTATATCAATCTCCAACATCTACTCTATTTTAACAATTATAACATTAACTTTATTAATTAAATAATCAATACATTTAATAATATATTATTTATCTCTCATACACATTAAATTTAAAATTATTTTATTAGTGGAAAAATATTATTACATTATTTCTCTATTTTATAAAGTTTAGAGATTTCTCTAAATTTAGATATTTTTACAATCTCTCTATTCTCATTTTTCTATTTTATCATATAAGATAGCATAACTGTTGAAACAAAAAAAATTGTTAAAATCTATCTTTTCTCTATTCTAGCATAGTTGTTGGAGATGCTCTGACGAAATCTTATGTCAATGGTCAATGACAATAAAGTAGTAATATACCAAAATGTATGCATATTTTGGAAAATAAATATTGTGTAACTAATTATTGGTCGTTAAATGAATTATATGATATGTGTTTCACAACACATCTCATGCTGGAAAAAAGAATATTAATAAAGTTACTTAAAAACGTAAATAATTAATTTTGTGGCAAAACCATGAAGACTAGACTTATTGAGGACCAAATAAGTAAGAAGATAAAGGGGTGCAAAATGTAAATATATTGCCATTATAATAAGTTAAAGGAAATACAAAACGGCCAGCTCAATCAGCACCTTGGACACGACACCTCCACGTGTGTGTATAATGCTAAGCATTTTGATTTTTTAATTCTTAATTAAATTTATTATTTATTATGTTTCTCACATTAAATATCACAATAGAGATCTTAATAAAACACCTTTTTATACTTTTTCCTTGTCATAAATAAAACAAAAATCTCAATAAAGAGGTATTTTATTTTTATTTTTTTACAAGTAATTTATATAATTTTTATATATAAACTAAAATTATTATTAAAAGAAATAACTATTTATAATGTTTAATATTAAATCGATGTATTTTAACTTCTCTATAGATTATTAAAAAAATTATGTTAAATTTATAGCTCAAGTAATTTTTTAATTACATAAATATGAATATAGATAAAAAGGAATAAATACAATTTTTGTATGTTCATGAATACTTAATTCAAAATTTTAAACTCATTAAAACGAAATAAATAAAGCTTGTATAAAAACAAAACTAATGTATCAAAATTTAAAAATATATTTTATAATTATTAACTTTAACATTTTACAAAAAAATTAATTTATATAATTTACAAAAATGTTTTTATAGAATTATTAAAATCAAATAAGAGAAGGAGGGATAGTACGAACATATGTGTCAAAATAAGCTATGATCACAAAGCAATAATTATTATTTAAATATGTTCTAAAATGGGTTTGTTTGGATTCACCTAACACATAGTTTTTGGTATATTTGTTTTATATTTACAAATATATTTAACATGATATCAAAATTAGTATTAAAACAATAATTCAACTTTTACCAATTACCCAATAAAATAATTAAAAACCTTGTAAATATTTGAAAATTTTTAACTAAAGTTTTTTTCCACTAAAAAATAAAAAATAAATAAATTCTAATATTCTTTTTTTAACCTTTTCTTTATAAGATTTTATTATTTTAGTAAAATATTTGTTTAGTTAAGTTTTACCTTTTACTATTTTTTCATATATCAATTATTTGTTTACGTTTTTGAATTTTTTCTAAAGTTTATAATATCGACAACCTTTTATTATAAAATATGAAATGTTTAATTTATTATATAATTTATTTTAACCCAATAACACGTGTCTCGTGACGTGGAATGTTGCCTTGTCCTCTCTATTTCTCTCTCTACATTTCTGCAAAATGGCCACACTTCTTCCCTCCCTGATTTAGAGAGAGAAACAAAATGAAGCAGAATTCTTCATGTAACTCAGGTATCTCTAAGATTTGAGCTTTATTTTCTTACATATTTCTGAATCGTTTGTTTGTTAAACAATTCACTTGTAAATATCGTAATTTTGATCATTGTCAGTTGAATTTTGATTTTTTTTTCTTCTTCTAAGGTTTAGACTTGAAATTTCCGTTAATTTATTGGATTCTGCTGTTGAGTTTGTGTTGATTTAGGTCTAATTCTAATCGTCACTTGCATATGTATAGGATTTGATGAGCACTATGTGCATACCGAGAGATCAGAATTGATAATTGGGGAAAAATAAGCACGGCGAAAATTCAAATTGATTTAAAACTGTGAAATTTGAACGAGTATTTGAAAATTATTGAAGGCAATGTGTTGATATACACTAACTTTTCTTTTTAAGCTTCCGATTTTAGTAGCTGAATATTTTTTGTAGAGGTTTTGAATATTTTCTATTTATGGAATTTTCTATTTTTTTTTTGGAGTGTAATTATTGGTCTGAATATACGAGGCTTATTTTGTCAATTAGTTATTAGGTTATCCTGGATTGCCAGATTGGTAAATTTGGCTGGGTTGTTTTACTTTATCCCTCGTTAGATGTGGATCAGGGAAGGACATCAATGGCCTGTACCTTTTCTTTTTCCTTTTTCTTACCCCCTTTTTGCTTTAGGTCAAGATTGATCGATTTCTAAAGTAACAACTTGCTGGTTTGGGGATTGAAATTGGAATAAACATGAAACTGGAACTTTTTGCTTGAATTCCAATTTGAAAGGCATGTATCATATGATTCAGGAAAGAAACTTGATGGATGTAAGGATCTAGGAAAAAAATGAGTGATTACTAGGTATGGACCCTGGGAGATGTTTCCTGGGAAAACAATTTTCTTATATAAGAACACATGTAATTTGTTTTGATTTATTCAATACTTTGGTGGCGGCGGCTATGGCGACAGTGGTATGTGTGTGGGCCATAGGTTGGTGGATACGCTAGTGGTGTGTGAGGGCAGCGGAGGTGATGGTTTATTATAATCAAGCCCTGAACCTTTAAATCTATAAAGGTGAGTGGTCGCTTCATCTCATCCAAAGATAATTGATGGAATGCTTACTTCGCCCTCTCTTACAACCTTTCATTTCTGAAAGTCTCCGGCATCTCTGTGCGGGTTTGTGATAAAATCGTTAGATCAAAAGCCCCCCTTATCGTTTATGAAGGCAGTTAGAAAATATTTCAGCATTTTGAGTTATTTCATTTAGTTTATTATGAACTGATTACCATTGCAGCATTCATGTTCATTTACATTTTTAGCCGGAATGATACTTATGGTGAGACTTGAATCAGTTACTGAGTGAGAGCTTATGATGATCAAAGGACAGATTATGGATGCGAAAGTAAAGGGAACAAAGTAGAAGTAGAAATATGTAATTACGGCTAGTTGGTAGGGAGGGAGGTTCTATCCTGCCGAACAAAGATGTGTATCAATTAATAACTTACGTGAATAGCCTGTATTCTATCTTCTTTTAATTCATTTACCTGTAGGTAGAACATTGATTTTTTTCTATTCTTTGTTTTTCCATTTCTGTGCTTTAGTGTTTATAATGCACATATATTGAGGCTTCTATATTTCCAAGTGGTGCCTATCTTGTTTTATCTTTTACCAACATGGATTCTCTGTTGGCAATGTGAAGATAAAAACCATACAGTGGGTATACAATTAAAGTGACTTGAGTGCTTACCAAATAGAAGACGTTTGCTGTTTATTCTTGGGTGTCTCCTAATTTATTAGCAATGGCTGTGTTCAAAATTACTAGAATCTTGTTGTTTATTTATTTATTTGATCTTGTAACCTCTTCTTCCTTGTCATCTTGCTACCTATCTTCTTGCAGCCGAGTGAGCAAACATTTAGCAAGACAAATTTTATAGCTGAACGTGGAAAGGATCTCACACATCAACTTTGAATCAGTTTAAGGTGTTTGCCCATGGGGAACTCAGAAGAAGCAAAGGATTTTAAGCCCGACGCAACGTCTTCACCTTCTCTGGTAAGATGGAAAACAGCTACTCATATTTTGCAATATGTTTACATCTTGTGGGCAGAGCCGCATAGGTGGGAAAATGGGATGGCCGGGTGGATTTTTTAACGTACCAAAGTCGGTGGATCAGTTGGGTGTTTATTTTTGAATGCATCAAAATAGTTCATGGGTCAAATGGGTTGGCTTGACTCGGTGGATACCAAATCTTATTTTCTTTCACCTTTTCATTTCTTTTCCGTTTTATGAAACAATGATTGTGTGTATATATATGTAGTGACAAATACATAAACACACAGTATAAAAACAAATAAAGTTATATAAGGTACAAATACAAATGAATTAGAAAATCAAATTATTTTTGGAAAATTACAATTCAACTGTACTGTATCATAAATGTTACAATGTATATCGGCTATACTATACTAGAGGAAGGATCATGCGAGAAGTTAAACATTTTGCGAGAAGGCGAGAAGTGTTTAATCATATATGATTACACGACCTGTAGGCGTGTTTAATCATATATGATTAAACGTCTATGTATTGCCAATATAACATGTGTTTAATCATATATGATTAAGCTTGTGTATCATATGTGATTAAACACTTCTCGCCTTCTCGCAAAATGTTTAGCTTCTCGTTTGAACTTGCCCCTACTATACTATACTATATATATATATATACACTTTTTAAAAATTTCTTTTATGAAATATCACTTATACTGTGTCGTACTTCTTCTTACCATGTCATACAGTTAACATATCGTTATGTAACATTTCGCACCAGTGTATATGTGTCAACTAATGACATCTCATACCATTTCGTGCTGTGTTATACCATTTTTGTATGGTGATACTAAAGATATCCTACAGCTTTGTGTCATTTAATGCTCTACCATATCAATATATCATATTAAATTTAGAACTAAAAAATATTCAAATATCACTACTAAGTTTTGAATAAAAGATCTTAGAATTGAAGTTTTAGAACAGGTTTGGACACAAATTGCTTGTAATTTCTTTTTATTATTGGTTATATTTCAAATAATCATAAAATGGTGGTGATGGTGGTGGCAACAACGGCAGCAGCACTGGGCTGGTGGTGGTGATGATGGTTTGACCTATTTCACCTGTCGTCGTACGCATGCTTGTTAGCATGTAATTTATTGGATGACTCATTTTGACCCGCACTTGATAGCTCTTAAACCCATTATGACCCATTGTTAAAATTTAATTGGTCAAACAGGTGGGTTACCCATTGAATGGGTGTTTTACCACCTCTACTTGTGGGGCTTCCTTCTCTTGCTGTATGTATCATTGCATTCCTTCCTTTCTAAATATACAAAAGGACAGACTTAGATCTCTAGAATTCTTGTGTCTCCCCTTAGGTTGTGCAATGCTTTAGTTATGTTTCACACAATGCTTGTTTTGTTTGTATTTTGAGTACAATTGTTTTGTTTTATGGAATTCCATTATTTTTACCTTGTCAGGAGCAGCAGCAGACGGGTCATGTATATACTGATTGGGCAGCCATGCAGGTTTGTTGATTTTAACCTCCATTTATGCTGAACATCTAAAATAGAGCTCTTAGACTAATGTAACTCAATGGAGTGACTAGCATCATTTTTGCAGGCTTATTATGGCCCCAGAATGGCTGTGCCGCCATACTTCAGCTCAGCTGTTGCATCTGGTCATGCACCTCCACCTTACATGTGGGGACCATTACAGGTACCATGACTTACTGCAATCCTCTAAATATGTTGAAACTTACATCATGAATCAACCTGTTGACCCTTTCTTATACTTGTTTCAGCATATGATGCCACCTTATGCCGCAATCTATCCACATGGAGGTGTTTATGCACACCCAGGAGTTACTATCGTAAGTCCTCATGACGTTTAAATATTAACATCATTAAAACTACATTTTAGCGTAGCATTTCAGGGAAGGTCAAGTGTCTCCTTTTTGCATTACTAGCAGGCAAGTGCATGATCTTTCAAGCCGAGATCAAATTGGGTGGTTCCTAGTGCTGAAAACAATCTATTGATCTTTCTCTTAATACGACATGTATTCCCAATATAAAATTGATAGATCTTTATTAAATGAGCCATATTGATATTGGTTCTTGATTAATTGGATGGTTTTTAGAGCTCACAACAATATTTGCAAGATTAGATGAAATAACTTTAATTAAATGGGCCCATAGAGTATTGATTCGTGATTAATTGTAAACGAAACCAAACATACTTAGGGGTCGTTTACCAAACACTTACCCGGATAAGCGCTTACCAATAAAATTTAACACTATCACTTATTTAGCGGGTAAGATTTTAGTCCACCAAAACAGTATCGTATGCAAAAAAATTCCCGATAAGCGCTTACCGGTAAATTTTAACACTATCACTTACTTACCGGGTAAGATTTTAGTCCACCAAAACGGTATCGTATGCAACAATTTTCCCGGCAAGCGCTAACCGTGGTAAGAGTCTTCCTCATCACTTACCAGGGTAAGACTCTTGGTCCTTGCATTAACTCTTACCGGGTAAGATTTTTGGTCATTGTCATCTTCATCCATAAGGTAATATGATTTGGTAAGCGCTTACCCGAGTAAGCGTTTGGTAAACGGCCCCTTAGTATATCCCACTGGGAAGTAGGGTCTGGGGGTAGGATGGACGCAGACCTTACTTCTATCCAAGGGATAGAGAGATGTTTCCATGATTCATGATTAATTGTCTGGGTGATTATTTGGCAAGTTCCGTATCATGCTAAGAAAATTAATTGTTTTCTTTTTAGCTGCATTTGAGTATCTCCTCTTTGTGTCTTATAATGACAGTGTATTAGTTACTTCTACCTAATTGTAGTTTCTGCATTAGCTGGAGTTAAGATGAAGAAAGTGGGCAAGCCTTTTGTTCTTTGTATGTGCCTCATACTGATCTCGTCTTCTTCGTATGATGCAGGCGGCTAGTCCTATGCATATTGATTCTCCTGCCAAGTCTTCAGGGAATTCGGATCAAGGCTTGGTTAAGAAGCTGAAAGGATTTGATGGGTTGGCAATGTCAATAGGGAACGACAATGGAGGCAGTGCTGAAGGTGGAAATGACAATGGGATCTCTCAGAGGTATGCTAAGTTCTGTATCATTGTAATATTCTCAGATCTGCTGCCAACACTTTGAGCGGCTTGGGCACCAAAAATGAAGTACTACTCGATACGTATGAATTGGGCCACTTATCCTTGTAATTCACTAAGCAATGCCCAAGAATGGGGGTTCAAACTCAGGCCTCTAGGTTGTCCTGAGCAACTTCCAACCACTTGAGGCATGCTTATCCTTTACCCTCATCTTAGACCTTGTACACTGATTATATCTGAAAACCTAATATTAGGACCCAAGTATCTTTCCACCTACCAAGAGTTGATTTCAGTAAAGCTTAAATCTTATAATGTTTAAACAGTGGGGAGACTGAAGGATCCAGCGAAGGAAGTGATGGAAATACAGCGGAGGTAAGAACTGGAACTTCTCCATTGCTGCTAACATCATGTATATGGCTTCTTATTGCAAATGATGTTAAAGCTTCTCCCTTGTTACGTCCAGGGAGCTAAAAATGGTTGGAAAAGGAGCCGCGGAGGATCATCTACAAGCTGTAAGTTTCATATTGTACTTGATTTAAAAAAATTATGGTGACACATATAGAGTAAGAGCAAGAATGATTGTAAGCTTGTTTCTTCATGAAACCTTTATACCACCAGCTGAAATTGGCAAGACTGAGCAAAGTGACCAACTTCCTTCTATGAATGCAAATGGAGGCTCCAAGATAGTGCCAGGTCTCACTGTTGCTCCTCCTGGAAAGGTTTTGGGTAAAGCAGGAGCGGTTATCTCTGCCGACTCAGGCATCGAGCTTGAGCTTAAGAAATCTCCTACAGCTGCTAACATGACTTCAGCCGCTGTTACCATGATGCCCAGCACTGGCATACTTCAGGTCCATTTTGTGTATATTACATTGTTAGGCATAGAGGTTTAGAATTTCATCACGATTAAACATTCTTATTTGAATTTAAGTGCCGTGTTCGGTTCATGTGATTTATGTACAGAATGAGCGAGAACTGAAAAGGGAGAGAAGAAAGCAGTCTAACCGAGAGTCTGCCAGGAGGTCAAGATTAAGGAAACAGGTAGAAGGAACCCTTTTTATATCACGATCTTAGTTGTATACAATGGTATGGTTACAGTCATTGTCCATCCAAGATTAGACCGAATTCCTTACTGAACAAGCACGTGGTTCCTTTTATGGAGGAGCACAGACTCGCATAAACAAGTTAAAAAACACAATCTCAGTGCCACATCATCAAAATAGTACACATGTAATGCCATGTTGCATCAACAATTCTACAAGTCCTTGTACTGGCAACTACGGTAACGGTAACATTGTTAAGAAAACTAAATCATAAGCACTGAATCATTCAAATATTAAACCACAATCACCATTCACCAATATATTGATTTTGCTGTATAAGGTCTATATTCTTACTATTCCTACTGCTCCAGTGCATCTTTGCCAACTGACTTGCATGATTAATTCTCTTCTACTTTTTGGTGTGAATATTCCAATATCCAGGCTGAAGCTGAAGAACTTGGTAGCAAAGTTGAAGCCCTCACTAGTGAAAACTTGACCCTCAAGTCTGAGATTAATCGGTTAACTGTTAATTCAGCTAATCTGAAGCTTCAAAATGCTAAACTACTGGTACTGGTCCAAATTCCACAATCTAATTATATACTTCATCCATTCCATTCCATGAAAATTGCAAAATTCTTTTATTTGGAAAGTTTCCAAGTCAAAGTTTCACATATGTTTTACTAGAAGATAAAAGTTCAAATCAAAACCATAAATATTTTGAGAATCTTAGAACCAACTATTTCATGTATTATTCATGATGCATAACGAATAATCATATGAATATTATTCATGATATCATGCATTTACACCATGAATATCTAGCACGACATTCATCATCATGAATAAAGCATGAATAGCTGGTTCCCGGGTTCTCAACTTCTCACAGTATTTACTGTTGGCTTTACAAGATGTCTTTACTTTGTTGTTATTGGACGTATTTTAGACATTTTTGTTATCCTGTGTGCATAGTCAAAGATTGCAGTTTTCTTAGGATGAATAGAGTACTTCCATTTTAGCCTATTGTGAAAAAATGTGGTTCTTCGGTTACAGGAAAAACTTAAGAACACACAACATGAAGAAGCTACAGATGAGCCAAGGCCCGACAAAAAGGGTTGGTCTCTCAGCACTGCTAACCTCCTCTCCAGAGTCGACAACGGTTCTGGTTCTGTTGTTAGAAACGATGGAGAGGCCACGGGTTCTGGTGCAACCCTGCGTCAACTTCTGGATGCTAACCCCAGGGCTGACGCTGTTGCTGCTGGGTAAGGCCGGCTAACCCACAAGTATTCAGGTTTTGTACCTTTAAAGTTAATTGTGTAACTTGGTTCTATTAATTCGACTGAAATTACTTCTAACAGTAGAGAAAAGAGAGTGAGTTTTTAGAATTTGGTGAAAGCAAACTGAAATGTGTTTTTAGTTTCAGAGTCTTGGCCACCAATAGTTTGTTGTAATTAGCACTTATTAAATCTCGTGGAATTTGAACCTATATATATGGTTTGTGTAGTAAGTATATAAAGATGTGTTGGTTGAATCTGTGTATTGTAACCTCATTTACAATGCATAAATACAAGTTCAGTTGCTTAATGGAAGTGGGATTTGATCAATGCAGTCTTTGGCAGGAAATATTTATTAAGCATGCCAAAATTATGTCCGAAGTATTGGATTCTTCGAAAACGAAAGAATAACGTTGTAACACTTGGTGGACTCAAAAAAACAAAAGTTATAACAGTTGGTTGTTGGGATTATAAGAATTTGTTTAATCCTAAAAGGTCTTTGGTCCAGCGATATCTAGCTTTCTAGAGGTTAAAAGTTCTAACCTTATAAAAAAGAGGCATTTGTGAGTTTTGTTTGTCATATATACTTCAAAATTTGTCTACGATCTCCTAGTCAAATTATAATAACATAATTTAACATGTGAAAGTCATTTTTACCAATAAGATGCCCTATTTCTGTTTTAACATCATCATATTCACTTAATTCAACACAAATTTTTATTATTTTAATTAGACTTTGAATCTTAAGGTTGACAATTTGGTATTCTGCGGTCTTTGTCCAGGTTTTTGAATTTTGAGTATTGCGTTCCATCAAAATAATTAAAAATCTAAACTCAAAAGTTTTGCATCAGTGGATTTTGTTATGTTTTTTAAGGTTTGATTTCTGAATGGGAAAAATTAGAAAAAACCAACATATTTCAATCCTTTGTGTTTTTTTTTTCCAAATTTTCCTCTTTGAGTTCTAATGTGAAAATAATATATTGCTTTGAAAAAACAAAATGAAGTAACTTATTTCTCAAACATCAACGGTCGTAACGAACTAACCATATTAAAGTCATAAGTTGTTTCCAACTTGAATTAGACTTCTTATTGAACAAGAAGAAATATTGTTATATATATAGATTCGGGTTCAAATGAGAACAGTAACTATTTAAAAGAATACGAGAACTAATAAAATCATTAGTGATTTTACATTAACACACGAAAAAGGGACTTTGGCCGCGGCTTCAGGTCCACGTGGCTTTTTTGCACGTTAATGTAAAATCACTAATGATTTTGTTAGTTCCCGTGTTCTTTTAAATAGTTATTGTTCTCGTTTGATCCTCCCTATATATATATATATATATATATATAGGTGGGTTCATATGAGAATAACATTTATTTAAGAAAACATGAAAACAGACGAGTACATACAAAATCATATATTTTCACGTACAAAATCATATATGATTCACGCGACTATGTGCGTGACCTAAACGTCCGCATCCGATTTTTTCGGGTTAGTGTAAAATCACATATGATTTTATACATGATCTGTTGTTTTCTTGTTTTCTTAAATAGTTAGTGTTCTCGTTTGAACACACATATATATCTATATATATATATTTATATCTATATATATATACTCTACATATATATAGGGAAAAGTTTAGAAAAACTCAACGAACTATTGATAAGGGTGTTTTCGCGTTTTCGTAAAATGGGGGTATTATCATTTGAACCTTAACCTATATATATATATATATATATATATATATATATATATATATATATATATATATATAGGCGAAGGATCATGTGAGAAGTTGAGTTAACGATGAGAAACGTGAGAAGTGATCTGAACCGTTGATCTCTTTTAATCTCAACCCCTCCCATGAATTGCGGCTTAGAAGGGAGTTGATTTGGTGCATCTTATCTCGGTACGTCTCATCCTAATGTGCGTCCATTTCTCATCCAATGGTTGATAACCATTTCGCACGTTTCTCTCCGTTAAATCACTTCTCACCGGAACCCAACCCTATATATATATATATATATATATATATATATATATACATATATATAGATGGAGGTTCAAACGAAAACAATAACAAAATAAGAGAATAAGAAAACAGGTAAATCACATGGGATCTGACACGTGATTTTTAGTATCAAATCATATGTAATTCGACCGTTTTCTTATTCTCTTATTTTGTTACCCAACTGTAACACCCTAAAAATAGGGATAACAAAAATCCGAAAAACGGACATGAGGTATACTGGAATTGTCATAGCAAGAGCCTCCCAAAAATGGGAAATATATAAATAACCTGTTTAATCACAATTTGTAACTTAAACGGACAATAAAATAACAACCAACTAATTTAATTTCTACATCTAGAAAAGAGATTACAAAAGGGTTGTCATCTATAAGCCCAACGGTTCATTCCCAAAAGAAGTAAGCGTCCAAGTGCAAAATCCCCAAGCTCTCACCCCAAAGCATCTAAACCTGCTTAGGAACGGCGCCGCTAGAACCTGAGATACACATCGACACCAAACAAGTGTTAGGCCAAAAAGCCTAGTGAGTTGAACGATAATAAGCATGCATGATCAGTTACAATTCTTATCAGCAGTTAACCAGAGTTCAATATATGTGGAGTCAATAGGGGAGACCCATAGCACCAATCAAGTTCCACCCAAAGAGTCGATATACCTTGATGCCATCTACCAAGAGACATCCGAAAGGCCCGACACACCCGAGGACTATACCAAGGAAAATTCCTCGAATGGCGGAGGTCTAGGCACATACCATCACAGTGGCGCCCAAGACTACATCCTCCTAGTGTCTACTGACTTGGTTCGTCCAACATAATTTATAGGAGGTCTTGAGGTATATTTCAACCAACACATTTCGATACCAACCAAGGGTACAATATTACCATCCTAACACATAAATCCATTATGAGACCCAAATACTAACATAATCAAGGTTTAGACATTTAATCACCAAAAAGGCATTCCAGGTAGAATTTATTATCTACTATAATCCATACATCCCAAATCATACCAAGACATCAAATATGTACATTCATGGAGTCAATCCCAAATACCCGATCAATAAAGTAAAACATGGCATTTCACACAAAATCACATTCCCAACTTTTCTTCATAATCAAATCCCACATACTTGAACATATAGAGATAAATAACAACAACTAGAAGAATATGATGTGTATCTAGTTTTAACAAAGGTTAGTAAACTCATAATGTAGGTTTTTGGACCAAAACCTAGAAAAGTATCAAACCCTAGAAGTTGGAGAATATGAGACTTGAAGTGGAGAGGAATGACTTTGATGAAGATCTTCAATAAATACACTTGGATGAGACTTGATGAACCAAGAATCACCCCAACCACCCCAAACCCTAGCAATAAATGTGTGTGTGTTTGGAATGCTCAAAAATCGCCCAAAATGAGAGTTCTCCCGTTTTCTCAAAGTGAAATGTGATAAAATGGGGTATTTTCGGCCAAGGGTTCATTTAATCCCCCTGCATTCGCTCGCGACATTGCCCGGCGACAGTGACATGGTCACTGTCGCGTGCCACAATCGCGCGGAGACCCCCACCCTCGGTACATCTCCCGCGACCTTGACACCGCGATAGTGACCATGTCACAATCGCGTGTCATAGTCGCGCCAACCCAAACACCCGCGGTACATATACCGCGAGAGTGACACCGCGATAGTGACAGTGTCACAATCGCGAGTCACTGTCGCACCAAACCCCCAACATCCCGAAACTTGACCAATTTTGATAACGAGCGCGAGGTTTGAACGATTAAAGAATGGTAAATCAATTTACTCAACATTACAACATAGTAACCATCATTAAATGCATATAAAGACTCATATTTTCAAATAGGTGCGATTAACGTATTTAAGGAAACAAATACTTACCTTATAAATTTACGGATGTTACAATACTCCCCACCTAAATGGGATTTCGTCCCCGAAATCTTACCCTAGGCAAACAAGTGAGGATAACGCTTCTTCATATCATCTTCGGACTCCCAAGTAATGTTAGCACCCCGATGATGCTTCCATTGAACTTTAACCATGACCACGTCTTTATGCCTCAACTTCTTCACTTTCGATTCCAAAATCGACTCCGGTTCTTCCACACAACGATTCCCATTGTCCACCCGAATTTCCGACAACGGGATCACGCTTTCCTCTTCGGCTAGACACTTCCGAAGGTAACACACGTGAAATGTAGGATGTATCACATCCATTTCCGACGGTAAATCTAACCGGTAGGCTTGCAACCCAATCTTCTCCAAAATAACGAACGGTCCAAGGAAACGAGGACTAAGCTTCCCACGCTTCCCGAAACGTATGATCCCCTTCCACGGAGACACCTTCAACATGACCCGGTCACCCACTTGAAACTCAACCGGTCTTCTCTTCTTGTCTGCATAGCTCTTTTGTCGGTCTTGCGCCGCCTTTAGTCTTTCTCGAATTTCTTTCACCTTGTCCGCCGTCTCTTGCACTATTTCCGGCCCGGCGAATTGCTTTTCGCCCGCTTCTAGCCAGCAAACTGGGGTCCTACACTTCCGTCCATACAAAGCCTCGAACGGTGCCATTCCGATACTAGAATGGTAACTGTTGTTGTATGCGAACTCTACCAAAGGTAGGTGTGAGTCCCAACTTCCCCCGAAGTCTATTACACACGATCTCAACATATCTTCTAGCGTCTGGATCGTCCTCTCGCTTTGACCATCCATTTGAGGATGATATGTCGTGCTCAGATTCAGTCTAGTGCCCAACTCCTTTTGCAAGCTAGTCCAAAAGTTCGAAGTGAAACGACTATCCCGATCCGATACTACAGACTGCGGAACTCCGTGCCTTGACACCACCTCGCCGATGTACAGTTTAGCCAACTTATCTATTGGCAAGGTCTCCCGCATCGCAAGAAAATGCGCGCTCTTGGTCAACCGATCCACGATCACCCAAATTGTATCGTGACCACGTAAGGTCTTCGGTAGCTTCGTCACAAAATCCATGGTGATGTTGTCCCACTTCCATTCGGGAATGGACAACGGTTGCAAACTTCCATATGGTCTCTGATGCTCTGCTTTGACTTGAAGGCATGTGACACACCTTTCCACATAGCTAGCCACATCCAGCTTCATCACCGGCCACCAATAATTCAACTTTAAGTCTCTATACATCTTGGTGCTACCAGGATGTATAGAATATTTTGACTTATGCGCTTCCTCGAGAAGTAAATCACGGTTTCCCCCAACCTTCGGCACCCAGATGCGCCCTTGAAAGAGTTTGAGTCCACGTCCATCTTCTGTTAAGAGTTCCTTTTGCTTGGACATAACCTCGGCCTTGAGGTTCTCTTCTTTAAGTGCTTCCACTTGACTCGCTCTTATGCTCTCCAACAAACTCGACACTACATCGATTCTCGTAAGGGACATTTTGACACCTTCATCATGGCTCCTTCGACTCAACGCATCCGCCACCACGTTGGCCTTACCAGGATGATAGAGTAAATCACAATCATAATCTTTTAAGAGTTCTAGCCATATCCTTTGTCGCATGTTGAGTTCCTTTTGATCGAAGATGTACTTGAGACTCTTGTGATCCGTGAAAAGAGTACACTTGGTCCCATACAAGTAGTGTCGCCACAACTTTAACGCGAAAACTACCGCCGCCAACTCCAAATCATGAGTCGGATAGTTCTTCTCATGATCCTTTAATTGTCGCGACGCGTAGGCTATCACTTCCCCCTTTGCATTAGGACACACCCAAGTCCCATCTTGGAAGCGTCACTAAACACAACAAAATCTTCCGATCCTTCGGGCAGGGATAAGATCGGGGTTTCGCACAACTTCCTCTTGAGCGTCTGAAAGGCTTGCTCTTGTGCATCGGTCCAAAGAAACTTGACGTTCTTCCTTGTAAGAGAGGTGAGCGGTGTAGCTAACTTGGAAAAGTCTTGAATGAAACGCCGGTAGTAGCCCGCCAAACCCAAGAAGCTTCAAATCTCCGTCGGACTTGATGGAGGCTCCCAACTCATCATTGCATCGATCTTTGCCGGATCCACCTTTACCCCGTCCTTTGATACCATATGCCCCAAGAATTGCACCTCTTGGAGCCAGAATTCGCACTTTGTTGGGAACTGAAGATTTGTTCAAGTATGGTTAATGCTGCTAGTACATCATGATTACTATTGCTAGTAGATTTAATACTGCTTGAAAAGTTAGTGCTGCTATTTCAATAGTTAGTACTGCTTGGAGGGTTAGTACTGCTAGTAGTTAGTACTGCTAAGGGATTACTACTGCTAACATCATTAATACTGCTGAAGAAGGTTAATGTTGCTTATGAGATGAAGACTCAGAATGGAAGGAAGACAGCTGTATAGAAGACTTGCTAAAGTAAAGGAGATAATTATGGACTGAAGATCAATTGTATTTTGATAATTATCTTGTAATATGTCTTGTATAAATAGTATAGAATAGTTTGACAGAAGAATTAATTCTGAATTTTTTGTTTTCACAGAGAGAATTAAACTCAAGGTTTAGAACCCTAGTTCTAGAGAAGTAGAATTCGTATTGGTGAGCCTGTTCATTAATATTGAGGTTTTGTTTGAAATCTTGTAACTTTAATCATTCAATAAAGCTTACAAGTTGTGATTTCTGATTCACTGTTACATTGATTGTTGAATATTAAAGTGTTATTCCGCAACTCCTTTAATATTGTTTATGAGTTCATTATTCTTGTTAAGAATTAGATCCTGACAAGTGGTATCAGAGCAAGTATTCTCAGAAACCTTCATTCATCATGGAAAACACAGTTAAATCAAACAGTACTCTTGTCTCAAAGGTTCCAATGCTCAAATCTAATGAGTTTGACATGTGGAAGATTAGGATCAAACAATACATTCTTCTCACAGATTACTCCATGTGGGACATCATTGAGAATGGACCATCTGATGAAGGAAAGATTGGTGCAGATAGAAAAAGAATCCCACCAAAGACGGATGCAGAAAGGAAGACAAGGCAGACAGAGATGAAAGCCTTGAGCACACTGCTCTTGGCTATTCCCAATGAGTATCAACACCAATTATGCAATTGCACTGATGCACAGATGCTTTGGAATGCTCTAGAGAAGAGATTCTATGGTACCAAAAGTACCAAGAAAAATCAGAAGGCAATATTGAAGCAAATGTATGAAAACTTTATGTCAACTAAGAATGAGTCCATGACTCAAACTTTTGACAGGTTTAACAAGTTGATTGGTGAACTAGCTACTATGGGAGTACAGATTGATCAAGATGATGTAAACAGAAAGTTCTTAAGGTCCCTTGGAGATGAATGGACCATGTATATTGTTTCATTCAGACAGAATGAACAATTGGAAGAAAAGGAACTGGATGATCTGTACAATGATTTGAGAGTGTTTGAATCTGAGGTGGAAGCAAAGAAGAAGCCTATTGGATGTGTTCATAATGCTGCACTCCTATCAGCATCAATTGATTCTACTGCTAACCCTGAATCAGTTAATGCTGCCAGTGGAGTAAATCAAGAAAAAGGCAATGAATCTGTTTTTGAAGCCTTTCTTTCCAGTCATGGTAACTCTTCTTTAATCAATGATGACTTGGAACAGCTTCATCCTGATGATCTTGAAGAGATGGATATTAAATGGCAGATGGCCATGCTTTCTATGAGGGTGAAGAAGTTCATCAAAAGGACTGGGAGGAACAACTTCTCCCAAAGAAGAGAAGATGGTGCAGGCTTTGATAAGTCAAAGGTGAAGTGCTATAAATGTCATCTGAAGGGACACTTTGCTAGAGAATGCAGAAGTGGAGTGTCTCACAATCACCAACAAAATCAGACTGGAAGCTTCAACCAGAACAGAAACTCTGCTCAAGCTCTTGTTTCTCAACAAGGAATGGGGTTTGACTGGAGTGATCAAGCAGAAGAGGCTATTCAAAATCAAGCTCTCATGGCAGAGGTATCTGATCTTCCAACTGAGGTACTTTCTAATCTATGTTCTCAAACTTGCATAGATACTGTTAAAAGGTATAGGGATCACAACCAGAATATGAGTGATGACCTTAAGAGATTAGAAAAGGATATAAAAGACTATGTGAAAATTGTTGAGAGGTTTGAGGAACAAATTAAAAGTTTCCAAGCCAATGAACTGCAACACACATATGATACAAATTACTGGAAGTGGGAGAAAAATGATCTAGAAATCCAACTGACAAAGTCTAAAGAGGAGAATGAAAAGTTGAGAGGAGAGCTAGCCAAAGTTAAGCTAGATGTGGAAAAGTTTTCCAATGCTTCTAAAGCAATGGACTCTTTACTACAAACCCAGTTTCATGACAAATTGAGAAGAGGAATTGGGTACCATACCACACCACCACCATACAACAACAACTACATCCCTCCTACATCAGACTTACTAGAGACCAAGGATAGGAAGGACTTGAATGAGGGAGCCACTAAGATAGATCCCTTAGATGAAGTAGTTGTTGAGGACAAGACTGAGAAAGAGGCCAGTAAGAGTAAGGACAATACTGTGAGTAGTGAGATTCCCTTAGAGAATAACATTATCACCAATGAGGATTGTGGAAGGGCTTAGATCAAATCCAATGACATAGAGAAGACTGAGGGAAAGTCTAAAAAGGTCCATTACAAGCAGACTATAGTTGTGAATCATGTTCCTTGTAAACAGTGTGCATGTAATAAGTCTGAGCCTCTAAAACATGATAAAAGGAGGGGCAATCAAAGGAATTGGAATAATCAGTGGGCTCAGAAACAAGGAGTTGATCTGAGTAGAATCATCAGACCAAAACCTTGTTTCATATGTGTCAAATTGAATCATCTTGCCAAGTACTGTTACTTTAATCCTATTAACCAAAGGATGAATTTTCAAAGAGCTATGCAAAAACCCTTTGGTTATAGGAAGGATGAAAGAAACCATGTGGCTAAGAAACCTGTTAAATCTAAAAGCCACATGAAGAAAAATACTGTAAAAGAGAATGTCAAGATGTGGGTTCCTAAAAGCACTAAAACTGTTAGTACTACTACCACAAATAGTGTTGCTGACAAAGATAGTGCTGCTAGAAGCAATACTGCTGCTACCAATGTTAGTGCTGCTGAGAGTATTAGTGCTTCTAAAACTAACATTGTTAGTACCTCTTCAAATGTTAATACTGCTAACTCTGTTAGTACTTCTAACAAGGTTAGTACTACTAAACCTGTTAGTGCTGCTAACTCTGTTAGTACTTCTAAAATTAGTACTGCTTCTAGTGTTTGTGCTGCTAGACCAATCATCTTGACAAAGTACTCCAGTAAAGAGTGCTCTGATTTTAAAAATCTCATCAAAAAGGAATGTAAATACTTTGATGAAAAAGGGAGACCCAAGACCACTTTGGCTTGGGTTCCCAATCAATACTAATTGATTTATCTTATGTGCAGGGCAATCAGCAACTCAAGGGAAAGAGCATCTGGCATGTTGATAGTGGTTGCTCTAGGCACATGACAGGGAACATGGCTTGCCTCAAGAATTTCAAGAAAATTGATGGAGGACATGTTGCCTTTGGTAATACTCCAGATGGAGTAGTGATGATCATGCAGGTTCAGAAAGTAGAGGATCAGGGGAAGAACAAGTACAGAATAGTATTCCTCAGTCTGTGATCTTTCCATTACCTACAATGGACCCTGTTGAAATCTGTGAAAAGGAAACTGTCACTGAACCAATTCAGAGTGAAGAAGAAAGAAGAGATGATGAGAATTCAGAGCATGAAGAGCCAGAAGCAGCTGATGAGACCCCCTCAGCTGACTTAAATGATTCCAATCTAGATGTTGGAATTAATGAAGAACCTAGTCACCAAACAAGAACTCAAAAGAATCATCCTCCAGAGCTGGTAATAGGAGACATCTCTTCTCCTATGGTAACTAGGAATCAAAGCAGACTTCAAGAGATGCAGGATCAGCAACATACAATACTCTCTTGCTTTCTATCTCAGATTGAGCCTAAAAAGGCCTATGATGCAATGAAAGATTCAAGTTAGATAGAAGCCATGCAAGAAGAGTTGCTACAGTTTAAGTTGCAAGATGTTTGGGACTTGGTGGACCTTCCAAAAGGTCATAGAGCTATTGGCACCAAGTGAATTTTCAGAAATAAAAAGGATGAGAGAGGAATAGTAATCAGAAACAAAGCAAGGCTAGTGGCACAAGGGTACACTCAGGAAGAAGGCATACACTATGAGGAAGTCTTTGCTCCAGTTGCAAGGGTAGAGGCAATTAGGTTGTTTCTAGCCTATGCTTCATTTATGCAGTTCAAGGTATATCAGATGGATGTAAAGAGTGCCTTTCTTTATGGAACAATTGATGAAGTATATGTCTGTCAGCCCCCTGGATTTGAGAATCCATCATATCCTGACAGAGTATACAAACTTAAGAAAGCACTTTATGGTCTACATCAAGCCCCAAGAGCATGGTATGATACTCTGTCTACCTATCTCTTGGAAAATGGGTTTGAAAGGGGAATAATTGACAAGACCCTTTTTATCCAAAGAAGAAAGAAGGACATCCTACTAGTTCAGATCTATGTAGATGACATCATCTTTGGATCTACAAAAGAACAGATGTGTAGAGACTTTGAAGAATTGATGCACAAGAGCTTCAAAATGAGTGCAATGGGTGAACTCACCTTCTTTCTTGGGCTTCAAGTGAAACAGCAGAAAGATGGGATTTTCATAAGTCAATCAAAGTATGTGAAATACATCCTGGACAAATATGGTTTATCAGACTCAAAGCCAGCAAGCACACCAATGGAAACACACAAACAGATCAATGCTGATCTTGAGGGGGAGGGTGTTGATGTCCATCTTTATAGATCAATGATTGGATCTCTCATGTATCTCACAGCCTCAAGACCAAATATCATGTTTCCAGTGTGTGTTTGTGCCAGATTCCAAGTCAATCCAAAGCAGTCACATCTTCAAGCAGTTAAAAGGATTTTCAGATACTTAAAAGGGCAACCTAGATTAGGTCTTTGGTATCCCTATGAATCCAACTTTGACTTGATTGCATATTCAGACAGTGACTTGGGAGGTGCTAATATGGATAGAAAGTCTACTTCAGGGGGATGTCAACTTTTGGGTGCAAGACTAGTATCTTGGCAGTGTAAGAAGCAAACCACAGTGTCCTTATCCACAACAGAAGCTGAGTACATTGCTGCTGCAAGTTGCTGCTCTCAGGTTCTATGGATTCAGAATCAAATGCTGGACTATGGGGAAACCTTTCTGCACACTCCAATCTTCATTGACAATAGCAGTGCTATCAGCATTGTTAACAATCCAGTCAAGCACTCCAAAACAAAGCACATTGAGATCAGGTATCACTTTATTAGAGACTGTAATGAAAAGAAGCTAATTCAAGTTGCTAAAGTTCATACTGACAACCAGTTTGCTGATCTATTCACCAAAGCCTTTGATGTGGGTAGATTCACCTTCTTGGTCACAAGTGTGGGCATGATCAACTCTGAATGAGCTCATATTTAAAAAGTGCTTGTATACCTGTTATTTGGTTATTTTTGGTGCTACTAATCATCTTTCTCAGGAAGTGTATTGCCTTGCTCAGACTAGCACAAGCTTCAGAAAATGTAAGTATAGTTACTACTGCTAGTGCAATTTTAATGCTGTCAGGGCAAAGTTACTACTTCTAGTTAGTTAATACTGCTAGTGGTTAATACTGCTCTCAGTTGATACTGCTAATGGTTAATACTGCTCTCAGTTAATATTGCTAGTTAGTTAATACTGCTCTCAGTTAATACTGCTAGTTAGTTAATACTGGTAGTGGTTAATACTGCTCTGAGTTAATACTGCTAGTTAGTTAATACTGCTCTGAGTTAATACTGCTTCTTTCCCGAATCATATAAATACCCTCTTTGCCCGCCTAAAAGCTCATAACGACTCTTTGAATACTGTTCATCTTCTCTCTAACCTTTTTCTCTCAAGCACCTAGTGAATTTCAGTCCAGTTTACTCAAGCTCGATGGCTTCAATGGCGTTTATTGATGAACACAACGAGATAGCAATGCTTCAAAAGCCTAAGCAGGCTGCTGGATTTCATCAAATAGTCGATTTCCTCAAGTCCAGCCATATCGCTCATGCTCTTACAGTGTCACCATCAATCTACATTGAGCACCATAAGCAATTTTAGGCCAATTCCACTGTTATTACTGAAAATGGTGTTAAGGTAATCAAGACAAGGGTGTGTGACAAACCCTTGACAGTTTCTGAAGAGGTAATTCGCATCAGTCTACGTCTAGACGATGCCTCAGGTATCACATCTATCTCTAATGATGATCTGTTTTCCACTCTTACTAGAATGGGGTATGGAGGCCCATTGGGTGTTTTCAAGTTCTCCAAAGCTAAATTTTCTCCCCAATGGCGTTTCTTTGTCCATACCTGTTGATCCAAACTCTCTCAATGATTTGATAACGACCCTCTTTTATACTTAGTGAAAATTACGTTATTATATGTATTAGTGTTTTATCATCAGCGATCAGACTGAGTCTGTTCAGTTATCGCTGATGACCTTTCTGTAAACATTAATATGTATGTGTTTCACTTTCAGCAATCAAACTGAGTCTGTTCAGTCATCACTGATCGTTTCCTATGTAACACAGTTAACGTAATCCCTGAAGACAAGTCTCGCGTCAACATAGTTCATAGCTGAATCGAAGACGAAGCCACTGAACAATAGATAAGTCTACTAGTGACCTGATGCGGATATCAGCGAAGATCAGACATCTACTTACGCGAAGAAGCCTGAGGAAAAGCTTCAGCGATAGCTGAACTTCTTTATCTCTGGAATAAGAGATACTCAGCGATCAACGATCACAAAGCTTATGCCTCAAGTTTTCTTTTGTCTTACCTTGCACAACCAGTACGATGTGTCAGAACGGACACGTCTCTGCCACAAATCGTACACCAACTCTGTCAACTACACTGTTCATAAAGCGGCCAAAAGCATGTCTCCAAAAGTGAGACTACCAAAGCCAATCTATGAATGCCACGTGTAAAGTACCCTGCCATGCATTTAATGCATAGGGTATAAATAGGAAGCTCACCCCTTCATCTGAAGGTGTGCTCAATCCTTGAACTCCAAAATAGAAACCCTTGTTTTCTATCTCTCTAAAAATCCCCCATTCTCTGAATTTCTTGTGCAACCATCTTAGTGTTTCTTAAATTTGTTTAGATTGAGTCTGTCTTAATCTTATTCCGCAACAAACTTGTAAATTGTATTTTGATTTATCAATAAACAATTTATTAAACTTTAATTTCTGTGTTTGTATTCAACCCCCCCCCCCTTCTACAAACTTGTTAAGCACCTTCGGGACCAACAAGTGGTATCAGAGCAGTTTGTTTAAATCTAATAAACAAGATCTTGCTGTATACTCTTCCTTGCTATTCTAAAATGGCACTAAACACAAACACAAACTACTATGATAATGGTTCACTTTCTAAACCTCCTCGATTTAGCAGAGATAACTTTTCTCTATGGAAAAATCGAATGATGCTATTTCTTGAAGGTGCGGATCCTACTATACCTGAATATATAGAAAACGGACCCTATGAACCTGTTAGAATTATAGCTGCGGTTCCCGCTAATGCCACCACTGAAGCTGTCCCTGAACGATATGTCGTTAAGGAAATAAGACAGTGGAGTGATGAAGATAAAAAGAAGGTAGGCATAGAACCAAGAGCAAAGACCATTATATCAATGGCTCTGCCTGATGAAGTTTTCCATTCCATCATGCATCTAAAAACTTCTAAAGAAATGTGGGAAACCATATGTGTTCAATATGAGGGCACCACTGAAATCCAAGAGACCCGAAAGATTAACTTGGTAAGACAGTATGAAAGTTTTATCGCTGGTAAGAATGAATCTCTTTCTGACATTCATCAGCGGTTTAACTGCCTGATCATTGACCTAAGAACTGTTGGAAGGACCTATTCTAATTCTGAGGTCCTAACAAAATTCTTGGAAAGTCTTCCTGAAAGCTGGGACAGTTATTCAATATGTCTTAAGCTGACAAAAGACTTACATACTCTCTCTCTTAGCACTCTGTATGGAATATTGCTCAACTATGAGCAATCTAATCTCCTGAAGAAGAATCTTGTAAAAGATTCTAAAGACTCCAAAAGCACTGCTGTTGCTTTAGTCTCATCAGAGATAATTCCATCCCAGCGATCTACTCTCACCATCACTGAGTTAGATTCTGAATCTGAGGATTTATCAGACCCTGATCTTTCAGAGTTTAATGAGTCCTTAGCACTCTTGACAAACTCTTTTAAGAGATTTGCAAGAAAGAGTAACTTCCGAAGAAGTAAACCTCTCTCTCTTACTGAAAAGCCAAAATCAACTCCGGTTGATAAGGCTACAGCCACTTGCTATAACTGCGAAAAAATTGGACATTTTGCTAGTGAGTGCAGGTCTAAAAAGGTCTTCAAACCTTCTATCTCAAGAAGATCCAGTGATGACAAATACCATAAGCTGAAGAACAAATATCAAAAGCTGAAAAGCTATCAGCAAAAAGGTAAAGGTCTCATCGCTGAAGAACATGACTGGGCTGAATCAGAAGAATCATCTTCTGATGAAGAAGAAGTCGCTAATCTTTGCCTCATGGCTGAGATTAAAGAAGAAGTAGAAGAACCATCTGAACCTTCTATGAGCTACATATCATCTCAGGTATCTATCTCAACAAATCCCTCTCTGCCTGAAGCTGAGAGAAGTCGCGCTGTTGATGTGCTGACGATTGACCTTTATAATGCTCTAAATGACAAAACTCAAGCTGAAAATAAAAATGTTTATTTAACACAAGAGCTAGAGAAATGTCATGAAAAGATCAGTGAACTAAATCTTTTAGAAGAAAAGCTAAAAGATCAAGTCATTATAAATGAAATCATCAGCATTGAACGCGAACAAGCCATCGCTGCTCTAAAAGCAGAAAAGGCTCATGTTGAAAAATGGTGCAAATCATCAACAAAGATCTCTGAGATAATAAATGCTCAAACTCCTGAAAGTGATAAAACTGGTCTTGGTTTTTGGACACCACAGGATGATCCTAAAGAAGAAAGTTCCTCGCTTAAGTTTGGAACTTTTGTCACATCTTTCTTTGACACTTCTTATAAACAATTCTATCCCTGTTCTTCTTCTAATCCCATCCCTGAGGAGATATCTGCAAGATCTAAGCCTGCAGATAAAGGAAAGTCTACTCTCCCTCAGAAGGCTTCCAAGAAAACCAAACTGAAAGTTCCCTCCAAACCTTCAGTGGATAAACCTTCTAGCTCAGTGACAGAAATCTTTGATATCTGTCCTCCAAAGCTAAAGGTTGATCTAAAGCCCGTGAAATCTGAAGAAATAAAAATTCCTCCCAGATCTCGTGCTAAAGGCATTCTTGGAGCTGGACCTGCTCATCTTAAGTTTTCAAAACCTTTTGGTTATAAAACCACCATCAGATATAGAAAATGTTATCACTGTGGATTCACTGACCATATTGCGAGCAAGTGTCCAAATACCACCGAAGCTGATAAAACAGCCAAAGTGAAGAAAAATGCCTCTAAGGCAAATAAAGTCACCAAAGTGAAAAATATCACTAAGGTTAAGAAATTAACCAAAGTGAAGATTACCACTGAAGCTGAATCTTCATCAGCGGTGAAGACTGTTGAATCTTCCTTATCCACTAACTCTGAAGGACCCATTGAAAAGTGGGTACCAAACAAAGCTTAATCTTCCTTATGTATGCAGGGATCAAAGGGCATCTGGTATCTCGATAGCGGATGTTCTCGTCATATGACTGGACAAAGAAACCTGCTCACTGAATACAAGGAAGAGAAAGGCCCCTCTGTTACCTTTGGTGGAAATGGAAAAGGATTTACCCATGGGTTTGGTGTCCTCAGCAATGGGACAACTACCTTTCGAAGAGTCGCTTATGTAGATGGACTGAAGCACAATCTTCTAAGCATCAGTCAGCTATGTGACAAAGACTACGAAGTTCGCTTTTCTAAGAAAGCATGTTCAGTGGTAGATGAAAAAGGAAAACTTGCTCTCAGTGGTTATAGAAGAGAAAATGTCTATGTAATAGATATGGACTCTACTATCACTGATAACTTATGTTTTCTCTCTAAGGCCTCTTCTGATGTCAACTGGCTATGGCATAAAAGGCTCTCTCATCTAAATTTCAAAACCCTGAATTCTCTCTCATCTAAGGAACTGGTTTCTGGTCTTCCTCAGCACTCGTATGCTAAAGAATCTCTCTGCTCAGCATGTGAAAAAGGAAAACAAACAAAAGCTAGTTTCAAGTCGAAACAAGTTTCCTCAGTGACAAGTCCTCTTCAGCTCTTGCATATGGATCTATTTGGCCCTGTCAATATCCAATCAATAGCTGGAAAGAAATATACGCTTGTCATTGTAGATGAATATTCTCGCTACACCTGGGTTATCTTTCTTCGCTGCAAGAGTGATACTCCAGAAGAACTAATATCTTTTGTCAAAAAGATGGAAGTGCTGAATAATCTTACTGTTCGATCAATAAGAAGTGATCATGGAACTGAATTCAAAAATAGTTCCCTGAACAATTTCTTTGAGAACAAGGGAATCTCTCACAACTTCTCCTCAGTAAGAACACCTCAGCAAAATGGAGTCGCTGAAAGAAGAAACAGAACGATCATAAAAGCTGCTAGATCAATGCTCAGCGATTCTCACCTCCCTACTCAATTTTGGGCAGAAGCTGTAAACACTGCATGTTTTACTCAAAACAGATCGCTGATAATAAAGCGATTTGGAAAGACAGCTTATGAACTCTTTCTTGGAAGGAAGCCTTCTATCAGCTTTCTTCATATCTTTGGTTGTCAGTGCTTTATCTTAAACAACAAAGATCAACTTGGAAAGTTCGACCCAAAAGCCGATGATGGAATATTTTTAGGATATTCCTCCATCTCCAAAGCCTACAGAGTTTTCAACAAAAGAAGACAAACCGTAGAAGAAACCATTCATGTCACGTTTGATGAAACGCGCTCAGCGAACTCTAAACCAATCGCTGACAATGAAGAACTGAATACTTGGATGATCTCTCACTATAGAGAAACTGAACCTTTCTCAAACCATCAGCACACTGAAACTCCAATTGCTGATGAAGAACCAAGTATCATACCTCCCACCGCTGAATCCACCTCATGGGTTTCAGCTGAACCTCTAAACACATTACCTCCATCAAATCTGCCTTCATCTGGAAACCTCTCTAGTGAACCTACTCAACAGTTAATTGCTGATGAACCTCAAACATCCTCATCAGTAAACATTCCAATTGTTGATCCAACCTCTGAGTTAAGCAATCATGCTCCTGCTCAGCGATGGACAAGAGATCACCCAATAGATCAAATTCTCGGTGATCCAGATGCAGGTATTCAGACACGACGAAGCTCAGGTAATATCTGTCTCTTTGTAAACTTTCTCTCCTTAATAGAACCAAAGAAGACTGATGATGCCCTCAGAGATCCAAACTGGGTCAGCGCTATGCAAGAAGAGCTGACTGAATTTTCTAGAAACAAAGTTTGGAATCTCGTTCCTAGACCATCTGATAAAACTGTAATAGGCACCAAATGGGTGTTTAGAAACAAGTTAGATGAACATGGAACTGTAACCCGCAACAAGGCTCGACTTGTTGCTCAGGGATACAGACAAGAGGAAGGCATAGACTATGATGAAACCTTTGCCCCTGTGGCCAGGCTCGAAGCAATTCGACTATTCTTAGCTTATGCAGTCTATAAAGACTTCATCGTTTATCAAATGGACGTAAAATCAGCTTTTCTGAATGGAAAGCTGAATGAAGAAGTTTATGTAGAACAACCACCAGGGTTCTATGACCCTAAGCATCCAAATTATGTTTATAAATTGGATAAGGCTCTCTATGGTCTAAAACAAGCCCCTCGTGCTTGGTATGACACTCTCTCATCTTTTCTTATCTCTGAAAATTTTGAACGTGGCAAGATTGATAATACGTTATTTTTCAGGAAGATAAAAGGTCATATAATTCTTGTACAAATATATGTCGATGACATAATATTTGGTTCTACTAACCCATCTCTTTGTACTCGCTTTGCTGAAAGAATGAAGAAAGAATATAAAATGAGTATGATGGGTGAGCTGACATATTTTCTTGGTCTTCAGATTAAACAATCTGACAAAGGTACTTTTATCTGCCAAGGTAAGTATGTTAAAGATATGCTAAAGAAGTTTGAACTTACACAAACTTCAGCGATGAAAACTCCTATGGCACCACCGCTGATACTTAACAAGGATCCATCTGGAAAACCTGTTAATGTCACTGCCTATAGAGGAATGATAGGCTCATTGCTGTATCTTACAGCAAGCCGACCTGACATCATGTACTCTACTTGTTTATGTGCACGCTATCAATCTGAACCCAAGGAATCCCATCTGATCGCTGTAAAGCGAATTTTCAGATATCTGAAAGGAACTCCTAACCTCGGTCTTTGGTATCCCAAAGACTCAGGGTTCGATCTAACTGGTTATTCTGATAGTGATTTTGCAGGCTGTAAACTTGACAGAAAAAGTACCACTGGTGGATGTCAACTCTTGGGAGGAAAGCTGGTAAGCTGGACAAGCAAGAAGCAAAATTTTGTGTCCACTTCCACAGCTGAAGCTGAATACGTAGCCGCTGGAAGCTGTTGTTCTCAAATCTTATGGATGAGAAATCAACTATTAGATTATGACCTTCAGCTGTCAAAGATTCCTATCTATTGCGACAGCACTAGTGCTATCGCTATAGCAAATAATCCAGTGCTACATTCAAAGACAAAACACATAGAGATCAGATATCACTTTATCAGAGATCATGTGATGAATGGTGATATTGAACTTCACTTTATCCCTACTGACTTTCAACTTGCTGATATATTCACCAAACCTCTTGATGAGACAAGGTTCAACTTTCTCATCAGTGAGCTTGGAATGCTGAACCTCGAAGAATAATTCTTCAGCGTTCATGTATTATGTTAGTAATCAAAAGTTCCCCTCTCATCATTCTCTCTGATAAACATTCTGACTCTCAGGTATGTTTTCTCCTTTCCCTCAAAGATGTTTTTTTTAATATAAACTTTAATCACTGAACTTTCTTCAAATGATTAAAAGCTTTTTGAAAAATACATTAATCACTGATATTTCTAGTCAGTGATCCTTTAAAAGAAAAAACTATCCCTCTCTTTTCTAAAAGGGATACTTTTAAAAAGGAAAATCTATCGCTGACTTTTCTTCAGTGATCATTTCAAAAACGGACAAATGTACAGTCTCTCTCTTCTATGACGTCATTTGAACTGACAATCCACGACATGCCTTTTCTGACACGTTCGTCCGTTGCCCTTCTATCCAATCAACTTCGTGGAACGTGTCAATGTCATGATGATTTTTCTCTTTTCCCGCTTCATTCTCTCTCTTCTCTCTTCGTATAAAAGGAATTCTTTTCTCCTTTATACGGTTTACGCTTTCAAAACTTTCAAAGCAAGAAGCATTCTCTCAAGAACACTCAAGCAAGTAAACCCAGAATATTGAATCTGCAACTCTTTTTCTTCAAGATACACAGGTTTATTTCATATTTATATGCTTTGTTCGTATGCTTTTTATTCTTTTTAAAATCCTACTCGCTCTCTATGGATTTTATAAAACGTTTTTTTTTAAAAACTAAAGATCATTCTTTCTGATTTTATGTTTTTAAATAAAAACCTTTTGGTTTTAAAGTGTTCTTCCTTCTTTCTACCCAGAACACTATTTTTCTCCTAAAAATAACTTGATAGTCTTCCAGTTTCCCTTCTTCTATGGAAACTGGTAATCATATTATTTTTAATCTAAATCATTTCTTCTATTATGCCTCTTTCCATAACAGAAATGACACAGTCTTCAATCGTTGCTTCCAAGCATGTACGATTCGCTCTCACTGAAGTTGAGATTACTAAATGTAATCATTTGGCCAGACTCGACTTCAAAGCTGACAAATACCCACATCTGGTGGAAGCTGCTGATTTCCTCAAGCAGTCATGCATAGCTTACGCGATCACTGTGGATCCTAAGCCCTCCAAGACTCTACTTCAGCAGTTCTGGTTCACTGCTGATGCAACTGAACTTACCAACAGGAAAGGCGAACGAGTCCCTGCTATCTCGTTCAGCACGGAATTAGGGTCAGGGAGTATGACCGCTCTTAGCCTCAGGAAATCTTTAAGATTCCCTGACAAACCAAAGAGTGGGTTCGACGCACTCCCCACTGATGATGAGCTGATATCATTCCTGGACGCAATGGGCTATTGTTGGGAAAACAAACCAAGATCTTCTATTCCCAACAAGAAGCTCACCAAGATCCTAAAAGCTCAGATGCCATCACAACTGAACTTTATCTTCTCGCACATAATTCAGTGCATGAGTGGGAAGAGTGGTTCGCTGGATCAAGCCAGCAAAACACAACTGCAGATGGCCTACTCCGTTATCGCTGGTCAAAACTTTGACTACGCCACAGCCATCTTTGAAGATCTGAGGTCGAGAATAGAGAAGCCTGAACGAGATCCCAAGATCTCATACGTACGTTTCATATGTACGTATATCAAGTTCCTCTATCCCAACACCTATCCCACCAAAGATGATGGCACCTTTGCCAGGGTAGGTCAACGATCACTGGAGGTCAAGCCACTCGCCGACGAGGTAAGTATCTCTCTCCTTCGCTCTCGTCTCTCTCTCCATTCTTCTTCATCTTCAGCGACCACGCAGACGGTTCCTTCGTCTGCTATCCCTGTCGCTACCACTACTTCTAAACGACCATCAGCTGGTCCGATTGGTCCTTCCAAAAAGGCCAAAAAGACTAAGGAAAGTACACCCTCTAGTACTATACCTGAGGGAGCTTCTCAACAAGCTACCTTAGATGCTTTTGTGGGTCTTTCCTCCACAACTTCCGAAGTCACTCATACTGCCGTGTCAGCGATCTCACTCGCTGTCACATCATCAGTAACCCCACCTACTATCTCATTCACTGAGATTAACCCCATCCCTACTTCTATCCCCAAAACTCTTCCCTTCTCTCCTCACTTGGTCTCTGAACCCGCCACCTCTTCTTTCCCTATAGGACCTGAGCATCAAACTTTTGAGGAATCTATGCAGTTCTACAAATGTTTGATACGTCAGGTACACCTATAATCCTAAACACTTCTCTCCCCCCCTCTCCAAATAAGCCCATATCTGAACTAACATTATTTTCAGGTCCTAGCTTGGCATCTGTTGACACGCATGTCAACAGTCTAGGAGAAAAGGTGGACGCACTCACCAACACCATCAATGAAACCACCAGCGCCGTAAATCAGGCTGGTGAGGAGCTGAAGAAGTTGACCGCCACTTGCTCATCTAAAGCTGAGAACTCTCAACTTTCAGCTGTTGAAGAACAAGTCGTCCAACTCAGAGAGTCCTCTCGACTCTTTCAAGGGCGATTTGAGTCTCTTACCGCTGAAGTTCAGGGTCTCTCCTCAAAGGTTGACCTCTGCACGTCCCTTCTTCAGCAAATTCTACAGAAAGTGAATGCACCAGCTCCAGCGCTGCCTCCCTCCTTCACTGAAGATGATCGTACCAACCTCAACATCGCTGTGGAATTCATTCATGATGCCACATGCGACATCCCTGCGGTTGAAGACCGGATTAAGCGTCTGGAGGCTGACGTTCAAGTGCTAAAAGCTTCAACAGCTACTCCAGCAGCTGAACAATCCCCTACCGCTGATAATGACAAAGTGGGGGAGAAAACTGAAGAAACTTCTATTGCTGCTGCTGGGGAAGCTAAGACTCCAAAGGAACCTCCCTCTCAATCTGAGGGGGAGAAGGCAAAAGAATCATCAATTCACTCCATTCTCTTTGAAGAGGATGAGGAAGAAGACGATGAAGAGGAAGATGATCTAGATCTTGATGATCAAGAAAAGGATCAGCCCTCCGATGACGACGACGACGATGAAGACCAATCTCTGTGGTTCTCTAAGCCGAACGTCGTATCAGGGACAACTTCGCAAGAGGTTGTCAAAACAGGGGTGAGAGGTGATACATCTTCAAGTGTTCCTTCGCAAAGCAAAGACAAGCAACCGATCGCTGAAGAATGCTTGAGGACTGGATCACAATCTGAGGGGGAGCATCCTTCTCAGGTATGTCTTTCAATTGTACCACTCTTCTACTCTTTCCAAACCCCTATTCCTTTCTAGCCTTTATCTCTCTCGTTCTAAAAATACACTTATCCCTTCTTTCCTTCTTTTTCTAACCAGACAGTTCTCACCCCTGCTTAAGGGTTCTGAACTACAAATAATTCCAGCTGCTATAGCTGAAGAAATAATCCCAATCTCTATCGCTGAGATTGATGAAGAAGAAGAAGAAGATTCCCTGGTCCATCCAGGAAGGCCCTCTCGACCATCTCATTGGTCAGAGGAAGTGGTAAAGAAAAGAGTTGAAATGATCGCTCAACTAGAAAGTCAACGGCTGAAAATCCCTCTTCAAACATCCACAGAGCTCGACTTCCTCACTGACGCTGAAAGAGAAGAATCTGCCAAAGCTGAGAAGCTGATCGCTGAATGCAAACGAGATGCCCAACTCGCTTTAAAGATTCAATCCTCTCAAGTTAAGGACAAAAAGCTGAAAAGCAGACCTGTGGAAGTTCAAGCAGCACTACTGAAAGAAATTGAAGAGGAACGCTTCAAAGAACAAGAGATCAACGATAAGTCTATCGAATGGTGCAAACAAAAGATGGATTATCGTTCTGATCTTCTTCCAATATCAGCCGTGACTATCTCTGGTCGCAAGAAGAAAGATCAACTCTCAGTGACCATGGAGATTACCAGAGAGGATGGAACCCAAAAAGCAATGTACGTATCAAAACTTGAGAGCTTCGGATTTACGGAATGGTTAGAGTTCTGGGATGCGCTGAAGAAATCCAAATCTACATACAGAGGCTACGTTGAAGGACTTCTTGAAGCCCTCATAAATAGAGTCGTTTCTGTACTAAAGCTGCCATCTCCTCTTCCTCCCAAATCTTTGAAACTCAAGAGAAAAATTGGGTCCTCCTCCTCTGAAGATGTCGCCATCATCAGGAATGAAACTTCTATCAAATTTTCAAGAGATGCACTGTTTGGTCCTCCTCCTGATCTTTCAGTTCTGGACTTATCTCTGCCTCCTGGTGGTCCTTTCCAAGCTGGTCAAGTAATCAACAATCCTTATGGAATATTCTTCAGAGATGATGATGAGGAACTCAGATTTCAAAGAATCTCTGAGATTCCTATCTGTCCTCTGAATCATCTCAAGGATCTCTTATGCTTATGGTGTGACTTCTTCCCTGCTGCTGAAGAAATTAAAGAAATTATCAGTAAAGAATCTTTGGAACGAAGACAGAAAGGAGAAGAAATACCTGAGTATATGATCAATCCTCCCAAATCTTCTTTTAATAGCTGATAGATTAGTTTTCTTCTCTGTAATCTGTTAGTTATACTTACAGTAGTTAGTTACTCACTTGTAATGTTTTTCATATCTTGTAATTCCATCCCTGAATTAAATGAAAATAGCAGTGATGTACTTAACCCTATCAGTACTGTAAAAGATCCCTCAAAATAGTAATTGGGACATGCATTCTATGAGTCCTTTTTATTCCTATATTTTGAATCAAAGTAATTTTCTTTTGTTACTTTGTCATTATCAAATAGGGGGAGATTGTTGATCCAAACTCTCTCAATGATTTGATAACGACCCTCTTTTATACTTAGTGAAAATTACGTTATTATATGTATTAGTGTTTTATCATCAGCGATCAGACTGAGTCTGTTCAGTTATCGCTGATGACCTTTCTGTAAACATTAATATGTATGTGTTTCACTTTCAGCAATCAAACTGAGTCTGTTCAGTCATCACTGATCGTTTCCTATGTAACACAGTTAACGTAATCCCTGAAGACAAGTCTCGCGTCAACATAGTTCATAGCTGAATCGAAGACGAAGCCACTGAACAATAGATAAGTCTACTAGTGACCTGATGCGGATATCAGCGAAGATCAGACATCTACTTACGCGAAGAAGCCTGAGGAAAAGCTTCAGCGATAGCTGAACTTCTTTATCTCTGGAATAAGAGATACTCAGCGATCAACGATCACAAAGCTTATGCCTCAAGTTTTCTTTTGTCTTACCTTGCACAACCAGTACGATGTGTCAGAACGGACACGTCTCTGCCACAAATCGTACACCAACTCTGTCAACTACACTGTTCATAAAGCGGCCAAAAGCATGTCTCCAAAAGTGAGACTACCAAAGCCAATCTATGAATGCCACGTGTAAAGTACCCTGCCATGCATTTAATGCATAGGGTATAAATAGGAAGCTCACCCCTTCATCTGAAGGTGTGCTCAATCCTTGAACTCCAAAATAGAAACCCTTGTTTTCTATCTCTCTAAAAATCCCCCATTCTCTGAATTTCTTGTGCAACCATCTTAGTGTTTCTTAAGTTTGTTTAGATTGAGTCTGTCTTAATCTTATTCCGCAACAAACTTGTAAATTGTATTTTGATTTATCAATAAACAATTTATTAAACTTTAATTTCTGTGTTTGTATTCAACCCCCCCCCCCTTCTACAAACTTGTTAAGCACCTTCGGGACCAACAATACCCTTATGCATTGTATTTCTAGAAAGACTACTCGATGGAGTGAGTTCAGTAGTACCATTGCTTATGCTTTGGTCTGCTTGGCCACTGCCAGAAAGTATAATTTTTCAAAAATGATTTTCAATGACCTTGTGTCAAACTTGGGAAACAAAAAGAGTTTTTATATGTACCCAAGATTTGTCCAGGCAGTTATAACCACTGAATTGACGGATATGCCTCAATTTGATGAGGTATATGTACCTAAAATCCCCAAGGGCAAGGTCTTTTCAAATATGAAGAGATCTGCCATGGACTCGGAAGGAGTTGACACCCCATTGTTCTCTACAATGATGGTGGTGTCCCACAATCAAGAAGGTATGGCTTCAGGGTTAAAGCCCTCACTAGACCATCCCACTGAAAGCCAATCCCAACCTTCTATCAGTATATCAATCCCTCAGTCCCTTCTTCAAAAACCAACTTCATCAATCACCAATACTTACATAAGGAAAAAGGTAAAGAAGGCTCCTTCCCTTCTTGTACCTTCACCCACAAAGCCTTTAAGCCCTCTAATGGAGAATTCTCCATTAGAGAATATCTATAGGGAAACCACAAGGGTGTCTCCCAACCCTAAGGAGGTGCTTACTGAGGAGATGCATGAGCATATGGGTGAGCAGGCTGCCACTACTCCTGCTAGCACAGAGGAGGACAGTGGTAACATCAATAAGACCTCCCCCATGACAACTTTGAATGAGCAATCATTCAAAGGTCCCAGGTGCCAAGAAACCAAGGGGGTGGAGGGTGTTTCTGCTAGGCAGAAGACTTCCACTACTAAATGTTCCAATGATCCTTCAAAAGGGGGTAACACTCCTGGAGAAGGTGAGGATAGATATAACTACCAAGAATTGATGGATATAATGGGAAACATTAATCTGGATGTTATCAAACAGGGAGCAGACATAGAGGAGATGAAAATGGTGATTCTGTCTCAACAAGTACAGATTACCAAATTGAAGAAGATGGTGAGGAGATTGGTGCAGAAAAAGAAGAGAAAGCAATATATTCTGAAGAAAAGGAAAGATGCTTTCAAAAAGGGGGAGAATCAAGAGGCTGAAGTAGAGAAGGAAAGTACATCTGAGATGGGATTTGATTTTGAGGGGGAGAAAGCAGCAGAAACAGATAAGGTTCAAAAAGCAGTAGAAACAGAATCAAAAGCAGTAGACACAGAAACAGAATTTGCTCAAGCAGCAGAAACAGTTAATGCTGCTGAGGTAAATGAAGCAGCAGCAACAGGGCTATCTGTTGAGGAGTTAGAAATTGAAGAAACTTTGGTAAAAGCTAAGAATGACACTCCTAAGGTTACTAAAAAGGCTAAGGGAGTGGTCATTAAGGAAGGAGGTATTGAAAAAAAAAAAGAAATCAGTGAAACAGGTTTGAAGGATGCAAAGGGAAAGGCTAAGATGGTTGAACCTGAACAACTTTCAAAGAAGAAGAATCAGTTGGAGTTAGATGAAGAAGTGGCAAAACAGCTTCAAGCTGAGATGGAAAAGGAAGAACAACTCCAATCTGAAAAAGACAGAGAGCATGCACTGGAGATGGCTAAAAAGCTAAATGAAGAGTATCAACAGAGCATGAAAATTGCAGCTGAGGCCAAGAAAATATCAGTGAAAGCATCCAAGCAAAGAATGCCAGTCAAGAAGCAGAAAAGACAACCTTCTAAGACCTTTTTGGCCAATCAAGAAAGGAGAAAAATGATCAACTTTCTGAAAGGCTCAATTGGTGTCAAAGGAGAGATGTTCACTAACATGGCATACAGCAAGGTTGAGGAGCTATATAAGAAGGAAATGGCTAAGCTTCAAGGGGACTCCTCTCAAAGGGAAGAAGCTGAAAGAAGGATGAAAGAGAGGCATGATCTCAACATCCAACAACCCTTTCCTGAGGAAGCCACTCCTACAAAAGAAAAGGCTGAAGACACTAAAGAAGAGAATGTTGTTGTGGAAGCCAAATCTGCAAAAAGAGTAAATACCATAGCCTCCAAGAAACAATCCAAGAAGCCAAGGATTGAAGAAGCAGAAAAAGAGGCAGAATCTTCTGTTCCACCTTCAGCAGAACCAGAGCAGAATCCAGAACCATCCAATCTGCAATCAAATGAGCAGGTTGATTTGTTCATGACTGTAATAGAACCAGTACAGGTTGTTCCCATTTCTGTGAAGGCACCAGAAGTCATCTTTTGGGATATTCTGAGGGACAACAGAAAGGAGTACTTCAGACTCAAAAGAGTTGGTGATGTGTTTGAAGTCTACTCAACTTGGGGTAAAGTGATCAGAAGTTGTTCAAGGGCTGATTTAGAAGAAATGCACAAGGTGGGAATCAAGCTATATGAGCCTGTGATGAAAGGAACTGAAGAAAGTCTACTCAAGATTGCAATGGAATACTTGTGTATGATGTTTGAACCAGAAAAAGTGGTGTACAGGATAAAGGATCTACATCATGAGTATGGGTTTAAGAAGATTGATAAGTGGATGCTATTTGAAAACTGTGGTGTATACATGATTACAATAGACAACTGCTATCATGAGTATTTTCTAGTGGACAAAATATATGATCATAGCAAGGTGAAGCTAGAAGGAATGCTGAAAGCCAAGCTAGTGTGTGCAAAAGGATCTGAAATGGCCAGAATTGTGATTAGAAGAACAATAAATCAAAGTCTGGGATTGGATCCAAATTTGGGCAACTAAGCTGAAGTGTTGAAAGCATCTTGAAGACAACATCTGAAGAACTTGACTTCTCTTCCTAAAAGTCAAGTTAGGGGGAGATTGTTGGGAACTGAAGATTTGTTCAAGTATGGTTAATGCTGCTAGTACATCATGATTACTACTGCTAGTAGATTTAATACTGCTTGAAAAGTTAGTGCTGCTATTTCAATAGTTAGTACTGCTTGGAGGGTTAGTACTGCTAGTAGTTAGTACTGCTAAGGGATTACTACTGCTAACATCATTAATACTGCTGAAGAAGGTTAATGTTGCTTATGAGATGAAGACTCAGAATGGAAGGAAGACAGTTGTATAGAAGACTTGTTAAAGTAAAGGAGATAATTATGGACTGAAGATCAATTGTATTTTGATAATTATCTTGTAATATGTCTTGTATAAATAGTATAGAATAGTTTGACAGAAGAATTAATTCTGAATTTTTTGTTTTCACAGAGAGAATTAACCTCAAGGTTTAGAACCCTAGTTCTAGAGAAGTAGAATTCGTATTGGTGAGCTTGTTCATCAATATTGAGGTTTTGTTTGAAATCTTGTAACTTTAATCATTCAATAAAGCTTACAAGTTGTGATTTCTGATTCACTGTTACATTGATTGTTGAATATTAAAGTGTTATTCTGTAACTCCTTTAATATTGTTTCTGAGTTTATTATTCTTGTTAAGAATTAGATCCTGACACACTTCGAGAATTTCGCGAACAGCTTCTCCCTCCTTAAAACTTCTAATACTTCCCGTAAGTGTTTTCCATGATCGGACTCATCCCTTGAATATATTAAAATATCGTCGATGAAAACGATCACGGATTTATCCAAGAATGGGCGACACACACGGTTCATCAGATCCATGAATACGGCCGGAGCGTTGGTTAGACCGAAAGGCATCACCAAAAACTCGTAATGGTCGTATCGCGTTCGGAAAGTCGTCTTCGAAATGTCCTCTTTCTTCACTCTCACTTGATGATATCCGGACCGAAGGTCAATCTTCGAGAAACATCCCGCTCCTTGAAGTTGATCAAAAAGGTCGTCGATGCGAGGTAAGGGATACTTGTTCTTCACTGTGACTTTGTTTAACTCCCGATAATCTATGCACATCCGCATAGATCCATCCTTCTTCTTCACGAATAGCACCGGTGCTCCCCAAGGTGACGAGCTTGGTCGAATGAAGCCCTTCTCCAACAACTCTTGAAGTTGTGTCATCATCTCTTTCATTTCCGTCGGTGCCAAACGATATGGAGCACGAGATATCGGAGCCGCTCTCGGTGTGAGGTCAATCTGAAACTCCACTTGTCGCTCCGGCGGTAATCCGGATAAGTCTTCCAGAAAGACGTCCGGATAATCTTGTACCACCTCCAAATCTTCTACCGACTTCTTTTCTTTCTTCGCGTCCACAACGTAGGCCAAGTACGAAGGGTAACCCTTCGCTAGCAACTTGCGAGCCTTAATAGATGAGATCATAGGATTACTCCTCTTTCCTTTTTCCCCATAAATGGTAGCCACACCATTTTCCGATAAGAGTACTTGGATCATCTTTTTGGAACAGAAGATGTCCGCCTTATACCTTACTAACCAATCCATACCTATGACTACATCAAACCCTCCTATAGCCATAGGTAACAAATCTACTCCGAAAGAATTTCCATCGATCTCTAGAGTGCAATCACGAAAACGGTCACGAATGATCACTTGATCCCCATTAGCTATTTCTACTATTAACGCATCGGGAAGGACACTAATAGGAGTGGTGAATTGTTTACAGAAAGTATCCGACGTAAAGGAACATGTAGCACCCGAATCAAACAAAACACGAGCAGGCAAGGAGTTTACTAGGAACGTACCCGAAACAACATCCGCGACCTCCTTTGCCTCCTCGGTAGTCATCCGGAAAGCTCGACTGGGCACCCTTGGTGGTTGCTCGACTCTAGCTGTCGAACCCACGGAATTTCCACCATTACCTCCCACTAGCTTTGGGCAATCCCTCTTCATATGCCCTGGTTCTCTACACTCATAGCATACCGGCCCCCGGATGGGACACTCTCGAGTCACGTGGTCCTTCTTACCACACTTGGCACACCCCGTTGGACCAGAATAAGTTCTTGCAACACATGGCCCCGAGTGCTTTGACTTGCACTTGTGGCACCACCGGTCTTCACGACGATGATCACCCGCTCTCCCGCTTACGAAGGGTTTTGATTGACGAACGGGCCCCGATGGCCCTTCCCACTTCCGTTTCTCGCCAACATGCTTCTTCTCATCCCTTTCGGCATTGATGTCGTCCTCAACGAGCAAGGACTCCTCGATAACCTCTTGTAGAGTCGAACACTTGGCATTCCTTACCGCCGTTCGTATCTTGTCACCATCATCACAAGTTTCAATTAAAGTAATTCCGAAATCTTAACGCTCTCCCCACCTAGGATTGCTACCCAAGTGGACAGTGAAGTCAAAAGTCTAAAGCTTAAGTCTAGATATGCCAAACAATACCTAGTTCACTTAAACTAAAGCTCTGATACCAACTTGTAACACCCTAAAAATAGGGATAACAAAAATCCGAAAAACGGACATGAGGTATACTGGAATTGCCATAGCAAGAGCCTCCCAAAAATGGGGAATATATAAATAACCTGTTTAATCACAATTTGTAATTTAAACGGACAATAAAATAACAACCAACTAATTTAATTTCTACATCTAGAAAAGAGATTACAAAAGGGTTGTCATCTATAAGCCCAACGGTTCATTCCCAAAAGAAGTAAGCGTCCAAGTGCAAAATCCCCAAGCTCTCACCCCAAAGCATCTAAACCTGCTTAGGAACGGCGCCGCTAGAACCTGAGATACACATCGACACCAAACAAGTGTTAGGCCAAAAATCCTAGTGAGTTGAACAATAATAAGCATGCATGATCAGTTACAATTCTTATCAGCAGTTAACCAGAGTTCAATATATGTGGAGTCAATAGGGGAGACCCATATCACCAATCAAGTTTCACCCAAAGAGTCGATATACCTTGATGCCATCTACCAAGAGACATCCGAAAGGCCCGACACACCCGAGGACTATACCAAGGAAAATTCCTCGAATGGCGGAGGTCTAGGCGCATACCATCACAGTGGCGCCCAAGACTACATCCTCCTAGTGTCTACTGACTTGGTTCGTCCAACATAATTTATAGGAGGTCTTGAGATATATTTCAACCAACACATTTCGATACCAACCAAGGGTACAATGTTACCATCCTAACACATAAATCCATTATGAGACCCAAATACCAACATAATCAAGGTTTAGACATTTAATCACCAAAAAGGCATTCCAGGTAGAATTTATTATCTACTATAATCCATACATCCCAAATCATACCAAGACATCAAATATGTACATTCATGGAGTCAATCCCAAATACCCGATCAATAAAGTAAAACATAGCATTTCACACAAAATCACATTCCCAACTTTTCTTCATAATCAAATCCCACATACTTGAACATATAGAGATAAATAACAACAACTAGAAGAATATGATGTGTATCTAGTTTTAACAAAGGTTAGTAAACTCACAATGTAGGTTTTTGGACCAAAACCTAGAAAAGTGTCAAACCCTAGAAGTTGGAGAATATGAGACTTGAAGTGGAGAGGAATGACTTTGATGAGGATCTTCAATAAATACACTTGGATGAGACTTGATGAACCAAGAATCACCCCAACCACCCCAAACCCTAGCAATAAATGTGTGTGTGTTTGGAATGCTCAAAAATCGCCTAAAATGAGAGTTCTCCCGTTTTCTCAAAGTGAAATGTGATAAAATGGGGTATTTTCGGCCAAGGGTTCATTTAATCCCCCTGCACCCGCTCGCGACAGTGACATGGTCACTGTCGCGTGTCACAATCGCGCAGAGACCCCCACCCTCGGTAAATCTCCCGCGACCTTGACACCGCGATAGTGACCATGTCACAATCGCGTGTCATAGTCGCGCCAACCCAAACACCCGCGGTACATCTACCGCGAGAGTGACACCGCGATAGTGACAGTGTCACAATCGCGAGTCACTATCGCACCAAACCCCCAACATCCCGAAACTTGACCAATTTTGATAACGAGCGCGAGGTTTGAATGATTAAAGAATGGTAAATCAATTTACTCAACATTACAACATAGTAACCATCATTAAATGCATATAAAGGCTCATATTTTCAAATAGGTGCGATTAACGTATTTAAGGAAACAAATACTTACCTTATAAATTTACGGATGTTACACCAACTATGTATGTATGTATGTGTATATAGATAGGGGTAGTTTCAAACGAGAATGCAAGAACACCTATATCACATTTGATTAAGGAAAATATTTTTAAACTTAAAACCAAGGGTGTGTATGCGACTTAGCCTGCAACCTAGGTTGTAGCCAAGGTAGCTCGACTCTCTGATATAGTATCACATGTGATCAACTACAGTGATATATCTCGCGTTTTCGTGAATTGGGGGTGTTATTGTTTGAACTCACCCCTATATATATTGGGTTCTTGAGAACACATTTTCATGAGAACTATGAGATCACCTTTGGAGCTGATCTCTTTTTATCCAACGAAGCTTGTCGTGTGTGTTCTTATAAATGAGCGACACTTTCATATTTTGTTTTTATGCATTTTGGCACAATTTGGATCGATCGTGAAGGTATGTGAAGTTTTAATATATTTTTTTATAAAGGTACAGTAGTGATGGTATGCACCCGTATGTTAATTTTAGTGAATGTATGCATGGGAAGGTGTTTATCATGTGAAGATGTTTGATGTTTTTCATGTTAAGGTATGTGCAGGTTCAATGTTTTACATGTTAAGGTATGTGAATGTTAGTGAAAGTAAATGCAAGTTCAATGTTTTTCATGTGAGGGCATGTCTATTTAGTATGTTTTTCATGTAAATGTATGTTTACTTCTGGTCTCCCTTACATTTATTTATAAAAATGTCAAAATCCATAAAAACCGTTAGATAAAAAAATATCAGAAGTCTCGGGAGGTGTTCTCACATTTCTCAAATGATCCCAAGTCTCTCTCTCTCTCTCTCTCTCTCTCTCCATATATATTTATATATGTGTACACTACAAAACAGAGGCTTATCACCGACGGATGAATCCGTCGGTAAAATCGAAATTCGTCGGTGATCCGTCGGTAAATAGACGTCGGTAAAGAGGTGGTCGGCGTTCAAATTACCGACGGATCACCGACGGATATTACCGACGGATCACCGACGGTTATGTTTTCCGACGGATCTCCGACGGTTACCGACGGCGAGGTTATTTCCGACGGATCACCGACGGTCTTCCTTTAGCCACGGATTACCGACGGATTCTTTTCGACGAATTTAGCGACGGATTTCCGACGGATATTTATTAAATAAAAATTAAATTAAAAAATACTTTCCGACGGATTACCGACAGATAATCCGTCGGTAATTTAATTTAATTTTTTTTAAATAATTAAAAATTAAAATTTTCCAGTTTTTTATCCCATACAAAACCTGCCAATTTATAAATATTACTAATTCTTAAAGTGTACAAAATATCTATAAATACATAAACATAATCCTACGGAGGGGGAAAGGGGTGCTGACTGTTAAACTTGATCATGAACGCGTCAAACTGAGCCATTCGTTTCCGCATATGTCTCTTCTCTACTTCATCTCTATCCATTCGCTCCTGAATCCCGATCCTCTCTGCTTCTTCTCTCTGTAGTCGCTCCTGCAACTGGATCCTCTTTGTTTCCTCTCTCTCTAACCTCTGCCTCAGCTCCTCCAACTGAAATTCAACATTTGACAAACATATATAGAACAATGTCAGACAACATTTAACAAACATATGATTAACAATGTTAAACAGCATTTGACAAGCATACCTCCTCATCGCGACGACCGCGCGTGCTCCCGCTCGAACTGACACCTGAATCACCGGTCATAGCATAATAGGGATCCTGACTGGTCCCCCATCCAAAAAGACGACCCTTACGCCGTCCTTCGACACTACGCTCCCACAACTCGGCGTCATTGGGAGGTACAGTGCCGGGAGTTAAGTCCAGGTACTCCTCCTCCCTATTCCAATGGTAGGCATCCTACAGTTTACCAAATTAGACATGTCAAGTCAACTAACCTATAGAAAATTCGGCAGCATTTCAACTGTGATTTGAACATATATCCATGACCTGCTTTTATCAAAACAATCCTATCGTCTGCCCAACAATTGGTAGCCCAAACTAAGTTTGCTATAATTTATATCTATCTTATAAAACAAACAAATATCTAGTCATGCATAATTGAACTTACCATCATATGAGCCGCCTTTGGATAAACGTAGATCGGAGGATCCGTGGTCGGACCATCATATCCCATACGTACTTGTATATACATACATGATCACATACGTACTATACATATTCATGATGTACATACATACTATACATATACATGATGTACATACATACTTTATATATACATGGTGTACATACATTCATGATCACATACGTACTTCTGTATATACATACATGATCACATACATACAAACATACATATATATATATATATATACATACATGATCACAGAAAAAATAAATATTTATTAAATTATTAAACTTACCGACGGATTACCAGTTAGGTTTTAACAGATCCATTTGGGCTTTAATGGATTTAGTTGGGCTTTAACAGATCCAGTTGGGCTTTAATGAATTCAGTGGGGCTTTAACGTTCTCAGCTGGGCTTTAACGTATCCAATTGGGCTTTAACGTACACAGTTGGACTTTAATATATCCAGTTGCTTTTAATGGATCCAGTTAGGCTTTAACGTACCCAGTTGGGCTTTAACGTTACCAGTTGGGCTTTAATAGATCCAGTTGGGCTTTAATGGATTTAGTTGGCCTTTAACGTTACCAGTTGGGCTTTAACAGATCCAGTTGGGCTTTAATGGATTCAGTTGGGCTTTAATGGATTCAGTGGGGCTTTAACGTTCCCAGCTGGTGTACATACATACTATACATATACATGATGTACATACATACTTTATATATACATGGTGTACATACATTCATGATCACATACATACTTGTGTATATACATACATGATCACATACATACAAACATACATATATATATATATATACATGCATGATCACAGAAAAAATAAATATTTATTAAATTATTAAACTTACCGACGGATTACCGACGGATTCTTAAAGGCCGTCGGTAATCCGTCTGTAATTACCGACGGTTTACCGACGGACGTCAAAAAAAATAATATTTATTAAATTATATAAATTACCGACGGATTACCGACGGATTTAAAAATAAAATAAAATAAAAAAATTTAATATCCGTCGGTAATTTGTACATTTACCGACGGATACGGATTACCGACGAATAGTCTATCCGTCGCAAAATTTTCTTTACCGTCGGTGATCCGTCTTAATCCGTCGGTAAATGTGGTCGGAAATAAGCAATTTTCCAGTAGTGGTAGGTTGAGTTTCAGAACAACCCTTTTCGTGAGAATGTAAGAAAAGGTGAAAGTAAATTTATATTCATGGATAACGTACCTTTATATCATGTGAAAGGGCTTACAACCTTCACATCGTATAACATAATCTTGCAATACAAAATTTTAGGTCATATGAAGGTTGTAACCTTCACACAGTATAACTTAATATTCACCCAATATAAATGTACCTTAACCTTTTCTCCTATTTTCATGAAAATAAAAATATCTTACATGATACTCTCTACATGTATATGTATGTAGATGTATACTTGGGATCATGTAAAAACAATTGGGTTTGGTGAGAACACTTTTGAGCCATCATATAAGGTTTATTATTATTATTATTATTATTATTATTATTATTATTATTATTATTATTATTATTATTATTATTATTATTATTATTATCATCATCTAACGGCTCGCAAAAATGTGGTAACATTTGTAAATAAATGGAACTTTAGTGGCATGGCTATGAGAAACCGAACCTTCATTTACCTTCACTCACTTTTACATGCATGAATTAGTTAAAATTTCAGTCATTGTGATACAAATATGTATGCTAAAGTAAATGAAGGTAAGTAAGGTCTGAATGCAGGTGGATGAATGTAGTCAAGGTCCGATTTTCTTGGAAAAAAACAAAAGTGCCCCTAATTTACAAAAACACACACAATCAAGTTTATCAGATTAAAAGAGATCAACAACTCTAAGTTATTTCATCGCTCTCACAAAAAAATATAAAGACACCTTATTATGATAATTATAAAATATTTGTTGTAATTTCTTTAGCCCCTAAAGTACCTATAAAAATCACCTCTCTGGGTCCAAAAGTCATTTGTCATCACTGCCTACTACATAAATCATCATCTTCTTTTCCTCAACAACTAGCAGACATTTTGGGCCCCTCACAAAATTCAAATAAAATATAGAATCTCTGAATCTTTCAAACTTTTTGGCCTTTTTCCAATCTTGACCACCTTGAATTTGCTCAATTTTAGAAACCCACAAGTTTAAAAGTACCCAACCTTGCTTATTTTACAATTGAAATTTCTTTTTCTTGAAAAAAATATTATTTTCTCAAGCGGTGTTCACATCTCCCACCAAGCAATGTAAGTGAACTCTTCTCTTCTTCAATCTTTTCTTTTAAATCCTAAATGATGCCTTCAATCTTGATTACCAATGCTTGTTATTTCCTCAATTGGGTGTTGTTTGGATTTCAAAGTTTCAGTCTTTATTATTACCATTTATTAGTTCTCTTTTACTTGGAATTTAGAGGCTATCTTGATATGCTATTTTCGCTGTAGCAAAAAGATTTGGATATAAAATTGAACCCAAAATTTAGGGATTTGCTTCAATTCTTGATTTGATAATGTGGGATGCATGTATGTATTTAAAAGGGATTGATAAATTCATTGTGAGACTCAGATTCAAGAAATGGATTTATTAAAGAAAGATTCCATCCATGGAAGTATTGTATGCATTTAATTTTCTTGTTTTGTTTTGGTATATTGTGTTGTTTGTTACTTTTATTCTGCATTTGATTGATTTCATTTTAAATTTGGTTGGATTATTTATTTCTTGAATTTTAGGTAGGAGTTCATCTGCAGCTTGCCAATGGTTACCACTTTCCAATTTTGGAAAGTAGTTTGATGTAGTATGAGGAGGGTTAGATTGGGAAAGAATTGAATTTAGTAGTTGGGGGTTTTTATAGATTGTTCACAAGATTAAAAAGGTGTTCTTTTTTTCTTTCTTTCACAAGAAAGATGATACGAGTGGTTGTTCGAAAATAGTGACACTTGTCACCACCTCTCGAATATATTTATCATGCGCAAAACGTTGGTTTAGGGTTTATAAAAAGCCAATTAAGAGAAGAGTCAAGAGATTTGTGGGTTTCAGAGATAAAATGGGGCATTCTGCAGCAGTCTGGGATTCCAAGATTGCCACCGAAAATGTGAAAGACTGGAATGGAATCGATCAAATCGTGCTTCGGAATCCACATGGCGCTTCGGCTAGGGTTTGATCCAATTTATAAGCCCTGTTTTCCATAAATTCAAGATCTTGCCTTCAGCTTCAATTTTCAATAGGAAACCTATTGTTTTTTTTGGTAAAAAGATCTAAATTTGCTTACTGAACCATACATTATTGTTTTTCCAGGTCAGCTTGCACGGCGGCCAAGTCATTTCATGGCGGAATGATCGAGGCGAAGAACTCCTGTTTAATAGTAGTAAGGTATCGTTTTTCCCCTTTATTTGTGTTGTCTTATAATGTCTTTTTTTTTGTAGGATCTTGATTGAATTCTTACCATTTTAGGACTTCAATTCTATCTTCTTTTGCTTCTGTTTTCTATAAGTGTAGATCGATTCAAGAATAGCAGCGGCTCTTAGAGTTTTAGGTTGATTTCTAGGGATTTGTTCTGTAAATCATGCGAGTTTATCGCATGATTTAAGCTTGTGGTCACAAGCATTGTGGACTGTATCTCTATGATTAGAATCTCTGATATAATTCACAATTTTTGCTGCTAAATAGTGCTAATAATGTTCAGTTTAGATGATGTCATAACAAGAATTACAAGCATTTGATTTCGAGCTCTGGTAGAAAGTTGCAATCTTTGGGTGTTTGACTACCAGCGAAAAGTCTAAAATACCCTTGAAAATCGTACCAAGATCAATAGCTTTTGGTTTCAAAATCTAGCACTCTTCATATCCTACGAAAATCACATTTGGGTGTTTGATTATCGGTCAAATGTCTAAAATACCCTTGAGTAAAAGAAGGGAGTTTTGCAATTCCGAATATGCAAATCATGTTTGCTTGATGCATTACAGACACGAGACTGGTTCACAATTATTTTTGACGATTTGCAGGCAAACGTTAAGGCCCCAAAACCGATGCAAGGCGGAATTCCAATCTGTTTTCCTCAGGTAATTCCCCAAATCTTGTTAAAATTTGTGTGCTTTGGGCTAAAACTAGGTGATTAGAGTTCAGTATGCTTTAACCTGTTGTAACTCATTGTGCAGTTTGGTAGCTGTGGTTCCCTTGAGCAACATGGCTTTGCAAGAAAAAAGATCTGGATTGTTGATCAAGATCCTCCATCACTTCCTGCCAACGATTCAAAAGGGAAATCGTTTATTGATTTGCTACTAAAACCATCTGAAGAAGACCTCAAGTTTTGGCCTCACAGGTTCTCCTTTGGCCTCAATCTTCGTCAACTATTTTTGATATCATTTCGTCTTACATTTTTTTTATGGTTACATATGGGTGATTGAGATCCTGTTTGTTTTGTTCAGCTTCGAACTTCGTCTTAGAGTATGCCTTGGAATGGATGGGAACCTGACCTTGATATCCCGTGTGAGGAACATCGATGGGAAGCCTTTTAGTTTCTCATTTGCGTATCACTCGTATCTATCTGTCTCTGACATCAGGTAAGTGCTGCATAAAGTTGTTTGCTTTCGAGTCATAACTTTTTCAAGATTCACCATCAAGATATGTATATCTATAATGTTAGGGTTAGTAATTAGTGGTGAACTTGTTTTGGTTGTGTTTAGACTTTGATTTATAGTTTGTTCTGATTCACAGTGAAGTCCGGATTGAAGGGTTAGAAACAATGGATTACTTTGACAACCTTTGTCACAAAGAGCGCTTTACTGAACAAGGAGATGCTATTACTTTTGAATCTGAGGTAAATCTTGATAATATGCAAATCAATTGGGCTGTGCAAATGAACTTTCACAACTATATGTATATTATATATATATATATATGCTCTGATGCATATACACTGTCAAAATATGTATTAGGGGATTTCCCATTTTTCAATTAGCATTCAAAGCATCTTGATTTTGATAGTTGTAAGGAATTATGTTATCTTATGAGAAAAAACACTTGGAAATTGTTTGAAGTTCATATTGGTTCTTTTCTTTGTGTTGCCTTCAGTTTGACCGCGTCTATCTTAGTTCGCCAAATTGTGTTGCTGTACTGGATCATGAAAGGAAGCGCACGTATGTGCTAAGAAAGGAAGGCCTGCCAGATGTCGGTAAGATTGCTTATAATTGGCTTGAATGAATTTAACGACGAACACCAAGATTTTTTGTTTAACATCAGTTTTCTGTAAAGTTGGCCATTTGACTTGAGAAAGTCAACTTTTTTTCTTTTTTCGTGTTTAGTGGTATGGAATCCTTGGGACAAGAAATCAAAGGCAATGGCAGATTTGGGAGATGATGAATACAGGCAGATGCTATGTGTGGATGGTGCAGTGATTGAGAAACCGATTAGTTTGAAGCCGGGAGAGGAATGGAAGGGTCGATTGGAGATTGTTGTTGTGCCTTCGAGTTTTTGCAGCGAAAATCTCTGATTTTGAGTTGAGAAGCTGCTGCAATCTTTCTTTCAATTAGAGTAGGGGTTTAGTTGTGTTTGAAAGCAAGAAAAGGATGTTGTGGTTGTCATGTTATGAACTCTTTGAATCTTGGTTCTTGTCGTTTGCATAAAATACATAATGCCGATTGCGGGCTAAGGTTAGGCATCCACTTGATGGTCAGATCATTAACGGTACCACCATTGTGATTGAAGCAATACATGACCATGAAATAACAAAAGGCCAGAATCTAAAATGTTTTTAGGAGTAATGGAATGTGGAACTGAATTAGGTTTGACCCAGTGTTTGGTTGACAGGATATAATAATATTAATTAGCGATGGTGGTTGTGGCATGGATGGGGGTGTTTGGATTTAAATGTTACTTTTGTTTTTATAAAAATTAAATTATGAAATCCTTCATAATGCTACTAAGATATATATGGAACTCAAAAATAAGTTGCACAAAATACATTACCAGTTAGGTTAACCAAAGCAAATATCAATCATTGTCTACACCAACTGTCCGAAAGCTTCGGATTTACCATCACAATAAATATATTCAAATGCCTAAAGTTAGGTTTAAACCAAACAACAAATAGCTCGGGATTACGTCTCTTCCTCTACATCTTTCTCGAGGAACTTAATAATTCTCCATGAGCAAAAACCATATAATAGCAACTTCCTGCAAAAACAAACAGTAACAAGAATAACCAATGGTTCTTGTTGCTACAAGTTTCATCTCATCCTAAAGCGTACGTACGTACGTATGTATGTATGTATGTACCATGAAGGATTTATTTATTAATTGAAAATGCTTATTAATTTCATCTGGTTTTTCTAGTACAGCAAATATTGTATTCTTTTATTCCCAAGACAGTATGAAGAAACCTTGGGGGTTTGCTCCTGGTTGATTTTGATTAATGATTAATGGCTTAGGGTATGCTTAGTTTTTCTTATCTTTTATGATTTACCTGAAAAGAGAAAAAGATAATTGATCAGCTCACAAAAGGCACTTGGAACTTCATCTAAGTTCAAGCTATACACCACCACGGCGATTTTCAAGTTGTTTTGTGTTTTGTATCAACACCTGCAAATCATTATTAAGCATCATACGTAATAAATATAATGGAAGTATGATGGAAATAGAAAGGAACATAAATATAAATATGTGAAAACTGGCAAAGTACAAGAACCAAGTTTCTTACTTCTCGGATGTAATTTGCCACAGCTTTGCAGCCTTCCGTTGCCAGCTGCATGACATTTTCAAAGATATCCATTGGCAACTTGGCATCCATCTGGCAAAAACAAATTAAGAATTTAGTGTTGTCTAATACAATATATATATAAGATCTAAGGTAAAAGAAACTCAAAATATGGACAGATTGCGTAATTTTGTTAACTTTTGCAATATGTTCATGACAAGTATGAACCACCAACCAAAGGGCCATTGGCCTCCATGAGGTCAAGGGTTCAAACCTCACCAAAGGTGAGGAGGGTGTGAGAATTTGGCATATATATATATGTATATATATATATATTATATACTTCAAACGAAACTACTAACCACCAACTCAAAATAAGCATAACCTGAAGAAGAGTCACTTTGTCTAACTTGGGTAGAATTCCCACAGTAACATCAGGGCCGCCAGCACTATCTTCAACGTAATTTAGATCTGTTGATTCAAATTTCTTAACCATCAGCTAAACCCAATACAAGCTCCGAGTTATCAAGCATCCTGACAATTGCCATGAAAGGAATGAGTATCAGGATTTGCACTTACCAAGCAGGGGAGTGCTGTTTAGATATCCAGAGCTACATGAAGTAACAAGATCACGCATTGGAATACCAGCATCTGCTAGGGCTAATGTTGCAGCATTTATGCAAGCAGACCTTGTTCCTGAACAGAATGTAAAAAGCAATTGTGATGTATAACAAATCAGATGTTTGCCAGTATTTTTCTCTTACCTCCATCTGCTTGGAGAACTTGGACAAAAATGTCGATCTGATAGTAAAAAGAAGGATGTTATGAAAGTGAAGAATACAATGGTCAAATATATCTCTCTGGTATGCTGAGAGAGAACCTGGGATCGAGGCATTAGGTGTGTCAGTATGCATGCTTCCATTGTTTGGCGAATAACCAAAGAAATCTCTGTGGATCTCCTGCATATCATGAGATGGGATGTTATTCATACATAACATACTTACTGGAAACAAAAAATGGTTAAATTGTTCGAATCTGTATACATGTATGCGGTCAATTTAATCATCATCGTTTAATATACTTCATAAAAATACTTGTTGACCAGTAACCAAATGTGACAAGTACCCTAGCATATCTGACCAACTGCCCATCCTACCTCCTCTACTAAGCGAATAGTATCGCCTAAAATCAACTACAAACACCTTAGAAGGTGGGACAAGTAATTAACTTTAAAAGAAGTGATTCAACTATTATGAAAAATGTAGCAATTCTTGTGGGGACAGTTAGTGGAAGGGACAGCAAAACAAAGAGACAAACCTGTCGCCCTTCGGTTTTCTTGTGCGGTCTCCTGTACTGAAATTAGCCATCGTATACTCGCACCTTATCTGCCAAAAGTGTTCTAATGACGATGTTAGGGGCTTCACTGAATGAAGAACACAAATATATAGTAGTCAGTAAACAAGTGATGACAGCTCTGTACCAGTGCTTTATCATTAATCAGCTGGCTCCTATGTTGGACCTGGGGAAAAATATTCGAGACCAGATAAAGCTTGTATCCAATATAATGATATGATTACAATCATCAGGTAAATACAAACAATACGAAGTTATGCATGCATGAATCTCCACACTAAATCAGTATAAGGCATTGCATGCCCATGTTTAAGTAGTTGTATTTCAAGTCTTACCCCCCTTAACTGGCATTAGATTAATAAGAATTTCAACTCAAAACCATAGAGTAAATGCTATAAATCTAGTCACACAGAAAATGCATTGGAGGAAAAACAAACTTCCCATTTAATCTTGCCCTCTTAAGTGGCACTTCAACAATAACACTTTAACTCAACCAAAGAATAGGTTCTATAAACCTAACCCCACATTGGTAACTTGCATACATCATTTAACCATGACATTTTCTTTTGAACAAATGCTGAATTTTGACCATGAAATGCAATATACTTGAAATCAAGACGGGTACTTTGTAGATCTTTTAGATTTCAATCTCTAAAAATATTTCTATAACTGAAACGATTATGAAATGATTTTGTTTGCATTATGAGGTCCTTGGTGCAAATGATGATAACTTCAATCATAATAAAAATTGTTATCTATCTCAAATGCATATAATAAATTTAAAGTTTTCAATTGCATACGACTAAGGTGACAAACAGAACCGTGCCAACTACCGTGGCATAAAGCTATTTAGCCATACCATGAAATTATGGGAGCGTGTGATTGAAACCAGGATGCTACGTAAAACAGAGGTGTCGGAAAACCAAATTGTCGTGTCAAGTTGGTCAACAACCTAGGCAATTCACATCCTGACATGTCTCATGGAGAAGTACATAGAGCGTAGCAAGGATCAACACATGATATTCATAAATTTGCAGAAGGCTTATGATAGCGTGCCACATGACATGATTTGGAGAAGTCCAGAAGAGAGAGGACTACCATGGAGGTAAGTCAGAGAATACAAGATATGTACAGACAAACGAGAACTTGTGTCAGGACCTCGATGGGTGAAATAGAGTTTTTCCAGGTGAAGATGGGGCTACACCAAAAGTCGATACTAAGTCCATTCCTCTTTGCTGTGTTATGGACGAGATTTCTTAAGGTGGTGCAGGTTATTCGCAGATGACATGGTGTTGGTAGAAGAGTCACGTGTAGAAGTGAACCAGAGACTGGAACAGCGGAGGGCAATTTCATTGGAAACAGAAGGCTCGCGCATAGGCATTTCCAAGACCGAGTACCTATAGTGCAACTTCAACAGGGAAATACAGAAAGATGAGGAGATAGGAGTCAACACTAGGGTCAAAGGATACCCAAACATTATGAACGGAGAGGTCAAGATTGATCTTTAACACATAGGTAAAGGTGGGTGGCTAAAGTGGAGAGTTGCTACGTTGTGCGACAAGAAAGTTCCACTAGAACTAAAAGGGAAATTCTATACAATTTTATAGTATTAAACCTTCATATTATCGAATTGAAAATCACAAAAAAAACACCAGCTTCGGTAACTAAGGGAAAAAAAATATAAACAGAAAAGGTAACGAAGAAATGTACCTCTCGAGGACCATAGACTGCAGCAATGACTTTGGTGTTACCCATCTCAAAAATTGCCGACCTACCATCATTATTATAATCGAGAAATTTCAGACTAACTTAACCCATTCGAACTTTCACAAATGACTTTACTCTTGTATGTTTGAATATATATATATATATATATATATATATATATATATATGTAGTACTATTCGAATACAGAAGAACCCCTTACCCATCGGCTCCGGAAACAGCACCAATTTCTGCTCGAAGCTGTCTCATCTAAAATCAAAACCAAACAAAAGAATATATTCAAAGTATGAATCAAACAATCAGATGAAAATTACAGAATTGACACAGCTCATCATCACCTCCATGGGACGCCGTCCATCTAAACGAAGTCCTTCAGGGCTCACGTACTCCATTTCCGGTATAGTCAGAAAGCTGTGCGTGTGTGTGTGAGAGAGAGAGAAAGAATAACAAAATCTTAGGGCTCCGATAAATATAATTTCTGAAATCCTGGGCTTAATGTGTGTGGCCCAACCCATGTAATTTGAATTTTATTTTTGAAGCTTGTTATTTTTTTAGATATAGTATAAAAAATGTATTAATGATATGGGAAAGGATCCCCACCATTGAAATGGGAAAGGGTTACATACAAACTCGGAGAGAAAATTGAAGAAGAAAGAAACCAAAAACTCTATACAATAGATTGTGAGATTTCAAAAAGTGAGATCGATTTAGGATTTTTTTTAGAGCAGGGATTAGGAGGATTGATAGGTGATAAATGTAGAATGGAAATCAACGTTGGAACCAGTATAAACCACAAAGAACAGCTCTGGGTTGCTCAATTGCACACAGAGAACAGCTCTGGTGTTTTCATATTATATCAAAAAGTGATCATTCAGATCCCATTACATCAAGACCGTAAGGCCTTATATCAATTCACACAAGATGGTTCTAGACTCTCTAACAGATCTGATGTGGGGACCAGTACCAACAGGACATGTGGCAAATTGGTAACTCACACCTCTGGAACAACTAACAGATTATTACATTATCTAATAGGTAAAAAGTAAAAAGTTATTGAAAAATCTATCAGATAAAACTAGGCAAAACTATGTCATATCAATACCTTCCTCTTCAAATTATCCTTGACCTCAAGGATAACATCCAGCCCCATCAGACCCCAAAAAGTTTTCTTGATCCAAGTTGCTCCCATGTCCTCATGCTTCCAATGTTGTTTTGTTTCTCTTCTTCCCCATTACCTTCATTAATCATCTCCTCTGTTATGTACTCATCTAGATTTTCTGGACCAATCAACATGTATAGCTTGTTGTCTCTACACTTGTGACCAGGGACATATTTTTCATTACAAAAAAAACATTGATTATTTCTTCTTTTCTCTTCATATTCACTCCTGGACAGTTGTTTCAAAGGGGGGGGTCTTATTTTGTGTGTTTTGGGGTGTCGAAACTTGAGATTCTACCAAGGGTTTTTGAGACATTTGGCTCAGGAGTGGTTTATTGTAAGGACTTGCTGTCGAATTGGTAGAATTTGGAGGCACAGAGGGTAGAAAACTAGGAGCTGGAAGAGAATTAGGAGCAGGGGAGTTTGATTCTTTAACTAGAGCACCCTTGTCATGTGTTGTTTTGGTAAGGTTATCATTATAGTTGGTGGATTTTGGTGGCTCCAAACCCCACAGAGCATAGTACGCTCCTTCCTGAATTCTTGCTAATTTCATAGCTTGATTTAGAGTTTTTGGATCCATAAGTTGAACCGTATGCATTATCTCATTTCGGAGGCCGCCAATGTACAAATCTAATAACACCTCCGAAGGGACATCAACTTGGTTCCTTAGAGCATTAAACTGTGAATTGTAATCACTTACAGTGGTGGTAAGCTTTAGATTTCTAAGTTCTATGAGAGGTTTTGAGATAATACCTCCAACAAATTGCTCCCTGAGTTCATCCAGGTAACTTTTCCAACTCACTGATTTTCCTTCCATATCCTTCATGAACCCTTGATGCCATTGCAACGCTCTCCCTTTTAAGTGAATTGCCACCAATCGAATCTTCATATTCTCTGGCGTATTATCCAATTCAAAAAACTGGTTACACTTGTAGTACCATTCTTTGAACGCATCTCCATCAAATGATGGAAATTCGAGCTTCGTCATCCGATTCACCAGTTGATATCCCTGGTAGGGTGGGGGAGGTGGTGGCGTTTTTGCTTCTGCCTCCTCTGTTGTATTCATGGTAGTTCCATCAGAATGAAGAGAATAAGAATTTTCCTCCTCCGTATTCGGTTTCTTACCTTGAGCCACCACTAGAAGCTTCACTGCTACTGTGAGATCTGAGATGCTCTGTTGTACTTGTTTAAGAACCTCATCGTGACCCTCCAGCTTCTGCTTCAATTCTTCGTATCTCTCCATCAATTGTACGTTCGTTACCCTAACCATGCACCCCACAGGGGAAGGATGCTGCTCTGATACCACTTGATAAATGTATAATGGAAATCAACGTTGGAACCAGTATAAACCACAGAGAACAACTCTGGGTTGCTCAATTGCACACAGAGAACAGCTCTGGTGTTTTCATATTATATCAAAAAGTGATCATTCAGATCCCATTACATCAAGACCGTAAGGCCTTATATCAATTCACACAAGATGGTTCTAGACTCTCTAACAGATCTGATGTGGGGACCAGTACCAACAGGACATGTGGCAGATTGGTAACTCACACCTCTGGAACAACTAACAGATTATTACATTATCTAATAGGTAAAAAGTAAAAAGTTATTGAAAAATCTATCAGGTAAAACTATGTCATATCAATAGGAAGGATGGTGACTGAGTGAGAAACTAAAACAACAATAAGTTGAAGAGATAAACATTGTAAGACTTACCGGAACAAGATTCAAGTGTAAAGACTGAAGAGTCGAGAGAGGAAGAGGAGTTCGGCGAGGGTGAGATGAGAAGCGATTGCTTTGCTGCTGCAATATGTATGTATGTATGTATGTATGCGTTGAGTTAGTATATGGCGGGCCAATATATTACTGAAAGCTAGTTTTTTTAGGCTTTTAATCCTTAATACTTATTACTTAATACTTATTTGTGTTTGGGTCATTCACTCCAATGAGTCATTAAATTAAGGCCCAAGAGGGTTGTCCTCATCCCCGTCCCCGTTAAATTATCCGATTCCCGCCCTATCCCCGTTAAGATGTCCTCGAATCCGACCCGAAAAGTTCGGTTTTCGACGTCCGTTTCGTTTTTTTTTTGTCATCCCTAATGGAGAAGTGTGCTTGCTTCTGGAAGCAAGGGTTTTGGTTCCAGACTTCCAGGGTACACTTTATACCACAATTACCCCTAACCAATGCTTTTAGGTTATGGTAAAAACGTTATTATTTAATTGCTAACCTTTTTGTCATGTCAACCTCTTTCAATCAAATTTGATAGTAACCATTTTCTTTAGAAAAATTGACTCAAATAGCACTTTTAGGCATGGAAATTGATTTTCTAGTCATCCCTCTCCCGTTTTTCCAATGTCACTATGTTTATGATACCCGGGTCCGTAATTACGGACTTGAGTAGAAAAGGTAATTTTTTTAGAATCAGTCAACCATGGATTTTACACCCCTCCCCCATTTTTTCGGCTTTCATCCAAAAACGAAATAATGCTTTATGCAACCACTAAACTACACATAGGTTTAAATCCACTGATGAATAACCATCTTCCCCTACTCTCATCACACCACCAAATCCACAAACAAAAGAAGTCAATGAATAGAGAAAACGAAACAGAAAGATATAGGTCAAAGATCCATGTGCAAACGAAAAATGAAACATGCGAGGTTTAAATCAGAAAACGATGAATCTAGGTTTTAGCATCTTGATCTTCAGGCATCAATCAACAAACGCATAAAATGAGTTTGAGTTTGGGTTTGGGCATTTCTTTCACTATGAATCTGGGTTTTTGACAGAAAAGGATGAAATTAATGAATCTATGGGTTTCGTTTTGATGGTGTCTCGATTTACACATATGGATATTTTAGTTGCAATGTTCATCAATGACACACACATGGAGAAGATGAACAATGGTTTAAATTTAAGCTGATTTGGATTGAGTTTTGTTGGTTACAGTTTGGATTTGTGGCCATAGAAGGGTTCTCATCAGAGAAGATGACCGGACTAAAGTAAGAATGTGGTTGGAGATAGGCTACGGTGGTGTAGGTTCTTTTTGGATTTTTTATATTAAGTAAAAAAATTTATACACTTGTATAAAATGCATCTAAAGTTGTACAATAAATAGTATATTAAAGAAATGGACAATTGAAGAAAACATCCCTGACTTGACTAAGTCTTTTAACCGAAGTTAGCTTCATAAACCTCCTCCATAACGAAAGTGAAACCACAAAGACGTTGTCCATGAATTTTAAGGTTCAAGGACCTTGTTCGTAACTAACATTAAATCATAGGGACGAAATTTGTAATTTAGTCTATATAATATTATAAATTTTTAAGAAAAAAAGGGAAAAAAATCATTAAAATAATCAAAATACTCTTATCTTAAGGGTACTTAGCTAACAAAGTTATTGCAAGAAAACTAATCCATTACAAAAATGAAACTACAATCCCTATAGTTTATTATTTGTTTGAAATTTGTAATTTACTTTAAAGTTTATTACAGAAATAGTCAAAATGACAAAAACACCTCACGTGGCAAGCACATGAATGACATTTAACAGAGGTGATCTAACAGCATCTCCAAAAAAGAGATTAGCTTGAAACATAATAATACTAATAATATATATATATATATATATATAAAAAGGAGATTAACTTTGTATAAAACTTGCAATTGAATCAAAGGTGCAGAACAACAACAAAAAAACACCATCTTACAAAGTCTACAATGCCCTGAAGGCCTGAACCTCAAAAAATAACACCACTTAGGTTATCTGTTTTCCTTACAAAAATGTATGCAGTCCTCTAATATTGTTTTTAATTTCAACAACATAACAATTATTTGGCAACCTTGCAACTCTGTATGGCGTAATCGCGCTCTTTCTTTTCATTTTCTGGTCAAGGATACGTTCTCATACAGCTTTCATGCTTGCAAGGTAATCCCCAACCGTCAAAAAAACGTGTTCTCCCAACACCACGTCAACTGCAGGCTGATTTTCGATGCAATCCACTTTTATCTGCACAAACTCATTCATCACTTGTCGATTCAGACACAATAATGAAAGGAAAATGCAAGTTTTCTAGAGTAAACTGCGATTTGTCTCTGTGGTTTGTTAGATTGTGGTTTTCGTCCCTGTGGTTTGCAAATTGTTTCTTTCGCCCCTGAGGCTAACTCAAGGCTAACTCAGTCTGGTTTGCCGTTAAGTACGAGGGCCTAAAACAGCAATGAATTGTAAACAACAGGGATGAAAACCGTAATTTCGAAAGCACAGGGACGAGAAACGTAGTTTACTCTGCTTTTTTAACACAGACCTTCCCGTTTCCGAGTTGAAATTCTGATTTGAGATTGGTGTGGTCCCTAGACAACAAATATATCTGCAACCCTTGTGCATATTTCGCATCCCCTGCTGCCCAAAGCAAACCTTAATTTTCTGAAACACAATAACCAAACATATGCATGAAAAGAACCAAACAGGCAGACAAACAAAAACTGACCTGAATATAACTCTTCAAGGATTGCCTTTTCGTTAAACGTTAATGCTGCTCTTGATAACGTAATCTTAAAGTCGCAATTTGAGATGTTGTGGTACGTCTCCTCAGCAATGATCACCTGCACCAAATTTACTAGTATCAGTAGAGAAGGATACAACAAACAAAAACTTAACAAAATTCACTATCGAAAACAGAAATCTTACAGCATGTTTTGGGATCATGCTAAAGTTGAGTAAAGGAGAGCCTAACGCCTCTTTGATGTATTTTTCCTGCCAAAACAAAAAAATTAGCAGCGTTTTATAAATATTCAAAACTGATAAAATCCATGGTTCTAAATAACTAGTTAAGGCCTCTTATGGGGAGTTATGGCGTCAGGCATGCCTTCGCCACCTCGTTAACCCCTGGGCTCACTCTTAAGGCTTGGCTTCCGTTGTAACACATTATGGCGTGTTATGGGGCCTTACGACGCGTTATTTTGTAAGACATGTTTTTCTATACTTATTTTAAACATATAACCTGGTGGTAAATGATAATTACGTACGACACTTAAGACTTAAATAAACATTAAAAGGAAACATAAAAACTAAAACCCTAAATAGGTAAATCTTTACTTTCATTCCAGTACTCGGAGAGTTGAACAGGAATTCTTTGAGATTGAAGAAAGCAGTGAGTAGAGACTCAAAATATTTAATCCCTATTTTTCACTATTGATATCATTTTCTTATAAGTTCAATCTATTTGATAAAATGGTTCTTCTTTCCTTTTGAATTTTATTACTTTATATAAATTTAAATTGTTTTACGAGATTATTCAAAACACTAACACACACAAGTATATACATATATATACACACACATTTATATACGTAATTATGTATAGATATGTCGCCTTTGGGCATATGCCTTGAAAAAACGCCATGACCTCGCCTTAACTCGTAAGACTTAAGACTTGACCTCGCCTTAACTCGTAAGACTTAAGACTTGACCTCGCCTTAACTCGTAAGACTTAAGACTTGACCTCGCCACCACGCCACGCTTCACGTCATTTGATAAAATCTAACTTATAATAATTTCATCATAAAGGGAATTACCTGGGATTTTAACATTTGGGCAGAGACTGATGTGTCTTTATCCAATGATTTGAAGTAGACCTCCACCATATCGGTTGGTTCCAGTGCAGATTTCTTCCGTAACTTTTGGATTCTGTTAACAACCTACAACAATAGTTTTTCATCAGAATAAAACTAATTTTAAGAAAGATGCTTGATTATTAACCAAATGCCTAATATATTCAATAAAGAAAAGATAGAAGAATGGGCAAGTAGATAATTTTCGATTAGATTAACTAAAATAGAAATATTCTAATTTTTATGGATCATCTCGAAAAGGAAACAAAGTGGTATTACATAATACCTCACGTGCAAAACCGGCTTCGAACAATGACTCATCAGGGCGCAGGTCCAGTATAACCAAAACATCACCTAACAAGTCATGTTTGTTACATGAGATATTAATCATTAATTAATTATTTAAACAGAAATTCCTCACCATCACCAGCTGCATCCATTTGCTCTTCTGTCACACCATCAGGGAGTTTAAATCCACGGACAATCTAGAATGCCAACAATAAATAATGTAAACGGATGAAGCAGCTTCCATTATAAATCAAAGTTGATTTTTAGGCAAATGTTATAAATCATGATTATAACATCAGTTTTTAAGAAATTAATACAACAATTTAACATCATTGAATTTTTTGAGGAAGAGGATAAGATAATGTAACCTTGATATCAGTCAGCTTCAAGCAGTGAGTGGCAAGGGTAATTTCCCCTGCTTTTTCAAAAGATAAAATGTCTTCTTGTGACATTGCCTTCACTGCCTCTGCAACTACTCTCATAGATTTGCCCAGTCTTTTACCCAACACACTACAACATTAACAACAATTCATAAGCACCTACATTGCAAGGATAGGTGCCTACAGATGTGTGATACATGCATTCGGAGATTTTTTTAAAGTGTGCAAGATAAAAATACCCAAGTCTTATTGTGATGTTTATTTACGTGGTGTATCCATATTAGTCCAGAAAAGTAACAACTTGTGATAATGTAGTCTTGCTTTTCAATCATAAACTTGAGTCGGTCTTTGTTTCTAATTTTGCAAATTCCGAATTTTCAACTCTTTTTGGTAAAAAAAAAAACAAAATGTCTCTTGTATCCTCGTGAATGTTTGGCAAAGACCTAATACGGGAATTCACAAAGAAATTGAAACAACCTGCTTCATACGTAAGCACAAGGAAGGTGAAAAGAATTTACAAGGAAAATGGAATAGGGAAGACTACAGAAATAAATAAAAGATATCCTGGAAATAAAAAAGCTGACATAGAAGAGCTTAAAAATACCTGAAATCAGGTTCAGCGCGCAAGGAAGCATACATCAAAGGATCATTGCATGGCACGACAGATCTAACATTGAGCTCCTCTAACACATACTGTGATGCAAATTCAGCCAAATAATCACAATAAATAAAATTGCAACCAAAAAGTGAAAATGGTACCAGGTATCAGTGAAGCATGCTTTACAAACAAACCTACACACACGTTAATACGACGAGGCATTGAGCACAGTTTGTAGCTTTTGACTTGAGAGATTACATTGAATTAGAATCCATTATGACTGCCATCAATATAATAAATACTCAAGGCACCTTAACAAATACTTCATGTTTCTGCCTTTCAAGCCACTGAAGCATACTAAACTACAAAATTATTCCTTGCATTATCAGCAAGTCATGAAACTTGTAGTAGATATCAGCAATGCGTTACCAATTACACAAGAAAAGAAACCCTGTTCTATTCCTTCAATCTAACTAATAAGATATTACCAACGTTTGAATGTTCATAAATTGAACTGCGAAATTTTAATAATGCAATTAAAAGGTTAATAGGAACCTTTTGTGAGTCCACCAATAACAGCTCAATGTTCAGACTAGGAAGGTACAGAATATCATGGGAATGTAAGTTGTTCACCAGAACCATATTATTACAACTTCACCAATATCACTCGGAAAACACATGAATGAACAACCATACCTTAGTGCATGCCATGTTAGATTAAAATGTAATTGTCTTCAACCCATCATCATTTAATATTATAAAAGAAAAAGAATCATCACTACTGACCTCTTTTAGTTTGCCGGCAATGTCATCTAAGAACTCAGCATCTGGATGTACAACAATCATTTCCCTGTAATCATGTAATTCAAACTCAATTATAAACAAAAGGACAATAAACCAGCAGACTGTCATGTAAATCACCATTATACAAGGCAGCAAGCAAGAGAGATGCTGTATGCACTACCTGAGTGGAGTTTTGAGAGGTTTGTTGTGGCGCTCACGAATATTACGTGCAAGATCAATAATTGTCGTCATCCTATTAACACTTTGTTCAATACGATCCCCCCTCTGAAAACATCATTGACATCAGATATTTTACGAGATGGGAAGAACAATAATATATAAGTTGTGTCCTAGCAACCGACAAAAACCAGTAGTACCTTCCCTTGTACTTGAGGGAAACTGCAAAAGTGAATGCTTTCTTCTGATCCACTGGATATTTTTCGCAAGTTTTGATAAAGAACCTCGGTGAAGAATGGTGTGAATGGAGTCATTGCTTTACAAGAAGTTAACAGTACCTACAGCCCAGTCAAAGAAACATAACTAATTATGAGTAGTGTTCTAAACATCACAAAATACAGAACCACATAATTTGGGATTTTCATCGTTTTCAATTCACTGACACTCAGTTGCTACAGTTGCAGGCTGTGACCAAATTCTATCATATCTTAATTACACCATCCTAAAAGGTGTCCTGTGCTTTCTATTAAGTATGCTATAAATGGTCGTGTCTCAACAAGATTTAGGGGCCGCTTACCAAACGCTTACCCTTACTTACCTTCTCATGTAACATTTTCGGCCATCAAAATGGATTATTGGTAAGAGTTTTAAACCCGGTAAGCACTTACCGGGTAAGACTCTTGCTCCTTGTTATACCTCTTACCAGGTAAGATTCTTGGTCAATGTCATGCTTAAACGTCAAGGTAAGTGACATTGGCAAGCGCTTACCCGATAAGCATTTAGTAAACGGCCCCTTTTTTAATGTCCAAAAAAGTTAATTACTATCTAACAAGTGTTTAGACCATCACTCACTGCAAGTATCTACTTCTACCCACATTCAACACTGGAGAAAAGAAGTCAACGACATTCAGAAAGTATCTAATGAGATAAAAAGCACAGCTCAATGTCATTATGAAACCTAATTCAAAACAAACCATCATGTGAAGTATAAAACAAAATAAAAGCATGAGTACACGGGATAGCAGAACAATGTGTGATGATTGTACAGGCATTTCAACAAATAAATCAAAACCATACATGATACAGAGTCGAAAGTGCCGTCCTACAGTCCTCTTCTCCAGTGCGGCCTTTCAATCTTTTCCGATTGAACCGTACATATATATTAGTTAAACTGTCAATGAACTTCAAAAGATAAGGAACCACCTGCAAACATACTTAAGATATAAGTATCCATCTGGAAGATTAAGCACCAATAAAGATACAATGCTATACCAATCTCCCTCACATATGTTGAAGGAAATTAATTCTCACGTTTTTTTCTTTTAGTTTGAAGTTGGTGGTTAGTTTTTTGAATAAGTCTACATGGTTGTACCGTTGTAGAGGCAGTCAAATTTGTTGAGACTTTTTAGGCTTGATCTTATCTTTTTATTCTTTTTTCCGTTGTACTTCTGCCTATAAAAGGGCTGTCTCTGTTTTCCAATAAAGTAACAACAGCAGCAGCTCTAAGTTGATCTCTATTACTCTTTTGTTTCTTTATTATCTCCAACAATTTTGGTATCAGAGCCTTGTTCTTTCTGAACTGGGAATTTCTTTTGTGCAAGAATGGCAGCCAACAACAGTGTTAACATTTCTCAGCCACAAATGCCAATGTTTAAAGGAGAGTCATATGAGTTTTGGAGCATCAGAATGAAGAATCTGTTTCGATCACAAGACCTTTGGGACTGTGTCGAAACAGGCTATGAGGAAAGTAAAGATGATGAGGCCCGCAACAAAGAGCATCAGAAGCGGGATGCCAAAGCACTCTTCTTCATCAAGCAAGCAGTAGACGAGGCGATTTTTCCGAGGATAGCAGCAGCTAACATGGCCAAGGAAGCATGGACGACACTCAAAACGGAGTTTCAGGGCTCCTCCAAAGTGATTACCGTCAAATTGCAAGCACTAAGACGCGAGTTTGAAACTTCCATGATGAAGAGTAACGAATCGATACAAGTTTTTCTCGCAAGAGTTTCAACAATTGTAGCACAGATGAGATCGTATAGAGATAAACTACAGGAAGAAACGGTGGTCGCTAAAGTTCTAAGGAGCTTACCGTCAAAATTCGATCATGTAGTGGCAGCGATTGAAGAATCTAAGGATCTCTCCACTTTTTCGTTTGATGAATTAATGGGCTCGCTTCAAGCTCATGAGGCAAGGATAAATCGATCGAGCGAGAAAGAGAAGGAAGCGGCTTTTCAAAACCAAAGTGGAGTTCGAACCCTCGAATCAGCACATAAAAGGAAGAGGCCGAGGAAGGGGCCGAGGCAGAAGCAATATGCTAAAGTGCTCATATTGTAACAAATATGGGCATTCCGATAAGCATTGTTGGTCCAAACCAGAAGAGAGAAATTATGCTGAACAAGAAGAAGATATTTTTTTGTTCATGTCGATAATCACAGGAAAAGAGAAGAAGAACGAAGTCTGGTACGTAGACAGCGGTTGTTCACATCATATGACCGGTGATCGCTCGAAGTTTAAAGAGTTGGATGAAACTATCAAATCACAAGTGCGGCTTGGAGACGATAAACAACTACGAATTGAAGGTAAAGGGATGGTCGAGATCTCAGTCGGCAACCAGAAAAAATGTATTAAAGATGTTCATTTTGCTCCTCGCTTGGCACATAATCTATTGAGTGTTGGTCAACTCATTGAGTCTGGTTATATGGTCGTATTTGACGATCGTATTTGTACGGTGAAACACAAAACCACAGGTAAAATCCTTGCTTGTGCTCATATGTCATCTAATCGTATGTTTGCTCTTGATTTTGCTGAAAGAATAGAAACGACTATGGTAAGCAAAACATTGGCAGAGAACGAGTTATGGCATCAACGATATGGACATTTGAACATAAAAGGGCTGCAACTTCTAAAGAACAAGCAAATGGTGAGTGAACTTCCTGTGATCAAGCCACTAGAGAAAGTGTGTGAAGGATGTATGGTTGGCAAGCAAACAAAGCAATCTTTTCCAGTAGCAAAATCAAAAAGGGTTGAAGTAATACTCGAGCTCATTCATGCCGACTAATGTGGACCTATGAGAACGGAATCTCTAGCCGGAACTAAATATTTTCTTCTATTCACCGATGATTATAGTAGGATGAGCTAGGTGTATTTCTTGAAGCACAAATCAGAAAGTTTCGAGTGCTTCAAGAAGTTCAAGGCTCTTGTGGAAAAGCAAAGTGAAAAGGCGGTCAAAGTGTTGCGTACAGATCGTGGAGGTGAGTTTACTTCGAAAGTTTTTGAACTTTTTGTGACGAACAGGGAATAAAAAGGCAACTTACAGCCCCATATACTCCCGAGCAAAATGGCGTAGCTGAGCGCAAGAATCGAACGGTTGTGGAAATGGCTCGATCCATGCTTAAGCAAAAGGAAATGCCAGATTGTTTTTGGGCTGAAGCAGTTGCTGCGGCGGTTCATATTCTAAACATTTCACCAACCAAAGTTGTTTGGAATCAAACTCCCTATGAAGCATGGAATGGAAACAAGCCCTCTGTAAGTCATTTGCGAGTTTTTGGATGCATTTGTTACGTTTTGCTTACCACTGATCGTACCAAACTAGACAAAAAGTCTCAAAAACATGTGTTTGTTGGATATTGCACCAAGTCTAAAGCTTACCGTCTTTATGAGCCTTTGAACGGTAAGATCACCATCAGTCGCGATGTCGTTTTTGATGAGCACACAAGTTGGGATTGGAAGGCAGAAGATAATGAGAAAATTCCTCAAATCGAGATGGAAGAAGAGGAAAGCACCAATGAGCAAGTCGATCCCGAAGACAATGTTGGAGGATCTCAATCTTCAACCCCGGAGAACTCAGATTCAACTCCTTCAACTGAAGAGCCTCCTAAAGATTCATCTCAACTACGTAGAAGTGAACGTGGCAAAGTTCCTCGACGCCGTTTTGAGATTGAGGGGGAGGATTCTTCATCAATGGTTCTATTTGCTGGAGACCCGATCACTGTGGAGGAAGCCATGGAAAGTGAAGAGTGGAGAAAAGCAATGGAAGAAGAATTATCAGCAATACAAAAGAATCAAACGTGGGAGTTGGTTGATCTTCCAAGAGGTAAAAATGTCATTAGTTTAAAATGGATTTTCAAGACAAAATATTTGGCAGATGGGAGTGTACAGAAACATAAAGCCAGGCTGGTGGTCAGAGGATTTACCCAACAACAAGGAATCGATTACGAAGAAACGTTTGCTCCGGTAGCGCGGTTTGAAACTGTCTGTATGATTCTGGCCATAGCAGATCAAAAGCAATGGAAGATATATCAGTTTGATGTTAAATCCGCTTTCTTGAATGGCGATTTGAAGGAGGAGGTGTACGTGAGTCAACCGCCGGGTTTCGAAAGCAAGATCGAGAAGAACAAGGTACTTCACTTAAGAAAAGCTCTTTACGGGCTTAAACAAGCTCCACGAGCTTGGTATAGCAAAATCGATGAATTTTTTCATGACAATGGTTTTGAAAGAAGCCTCCATGAACCAACTCTCTATGTGAAGAAGCAAGGTATGAATGATTTACTTATTGTGAGTCTTTATGTGGATGATATGATCTACACTAGCTCATCTATGGAACTTATACATGAGTTTCAAGCATCTATGAAAAGGATGTTTGAGATGACTGATTTGGGAGAATTACGATATTTCTTAGGGCTGGAAATAGTTCAAGTTCATAGAGGAATATTCATGTCGCAAAGAAAGTATGTGGAGGACACCTTGAAGAAGTACAATATGCTGGGATGCAAGGTTGCTGCAACGCCAATGAATATCGATGAAAAATTAAAAAAAGATGGCACAGGGTTAACAGATGCAAGAATCTACAGAAGCTTGGTTGGGAGATTGATCTATCTCACTCACTCTCGTCCTGATGTGGCTCACTCAGTTGGTGTTTTGTCTCGATTTATGCATAGTCCAACGATGCATCATTTTGGAGCGGCAAAGAGAGTCCTTCGATACTGGCAGGTACCACAAGTTATGGCATTTGGTTCCGGAAGACGGAGGATTTCAGTCTTAAAGGATTCAGCGATAGTGATTGGGCTGGTTCCGTAGATGACCGCAAAAGCACATCTGGCAATTGTTTCATTCTTGGCACCGCTGCCATATCTTGGAGTTCAAAGAAGCAGACAACCGTGGCCTTATCGTCAACAGAAGTGGAGTATGTGGCTGTCTCGGCATCAGTTTGCCAAGCAATTTGGCTGAGAGGAGTTCTTAAGGACTTGGGAGAAGAGCAGACCAAGGCCACCAGCATAAGTGCGATAACCAATCAGCGGTGATGTTAGCAAAGAACACGGTCCATCATAACCGAACAAAACACATCGAAATTAAGCATCACTTTATTAGGGAGCTGATAGCAACCGAAGAAGTTCAACTTAACAATTGCCGAACTAACGAGCAGGTGGCAGACTTGTTCACCAAGAGTCTGCCTCAAATGAAGCAAGAAGACTTCAGTTCTCAACTGGGAATCTCAACGTTCGAATGAAGGGGGAGTGTTGAAGGAAATTAATTCTCACGTTTTTTTCTTTTAGTTTGAAGTTGGTAGTTAGTTTTTTGAATAAGTCTACATGGTTGTACCGTTGTAGAGGTAGTCAAATTTGTTCAGATTTTTTAGGCTTTATCTTATCTTTTTATTCTTTTTTCCGTTGTACTTCTGCCTATAAAAAGGTTGTCTCTGTTTTCCAATAAAGTAACAACAGCAACAGCTCTAAGTTGATCTCTATTACTCTTTTGTTTCTTTATTATCTCCAACAACATATACGTTGGAATAGAAACAGCCACAAAAATGAAAACAGATACAGGCTACTACGGCGGTTGTTTAATCTAGCGCAAGCCTCATGCTAGTTATAAATCTTTACTTTCTTCCCACATTGCTTTATTTGTAGGCTTTAGCGATATCGGGGTTTAGTTAATGAGGGGCTCTATGCGTCCCCCTCTCACTTGAAGATATGTTTCTGGCTATGTTGTGAACATGTCTATTTTTTATTGTTAAAGCACTCGTAAAGAGTAGAACTTCAGAAAACTGGGTCTAGGGGCTCGAATTTAAGCAGACCTTTCCTCTATCCGTAGAGAGGCTGTTTCCATAAAGAAACCCGGCTAGCAATTCAAATTTTAGGCGATGCAGAAGAGCAAGAGACAAGTGAAAAAAATAGCAAATGTATATATACATATATATAGACACATACACATCTGTATGTATGTGTGCACATATAATATATAAATACTTATATACACATGTTTATAGATGTATATACATCTATAGATGGAGGTTCAAGGGAAAACCTCAAAAAAATGGAAAACTAAGGAACACCCTGGTAGCCCTTCATCTGGACGGTATAAACTTGTGCATACAAGTAAATTAAGTTGTTTTTTGATTTTTATGAACGTGTGCATTATGCATTTGTGCATATGCACGTGTGCATGTTACAAATTAGTTGAATGCACAAGTGCATACCGTCCAGATGAAAGGCTACAAGGGTGTTCCTCAGTTTTCCGTTTTCTTAAGGTTTTCCCTTAAACTTGACCCTACATCTATATACATATATATTGAGATGCATAGATGTGTTTATGAATGTACACACACATGCACACACACACACATATATATATATTGTGTGTATATATGATGTATGCACTATACTTATGTGTGTTGTATATACAAACAGATAACCAACTTACCGTATAGAGTCGATAAGCATCCATTTCTTGACGAACAAAATGAACCAGACTCTGAGTGGCTGAGTTGATCCACTGATCAAGCACATTAGCTGAGTTACGAAGGGTGGCTTGATCTAGCGGAACAAACGGTGCAAGGCCTTCCACCTCAAGTCTTTTTGCGTTTTGGACAAGGAACCTATATGCATTGTACCATGGTAAAAAAACATCTTTGACCTACATACAAAATCAGCTTTTAGATTAGCAGAAAATAGAAAAGATGGAATTCTTGGAGAGATGTTATAGAAAATGGTATACCCCCTCCTCCCTTTTCCCATAATTAGAACCCCATTTTCCATTTAAAGAAACAAAATTGGAAATCCCATTTAAAAATGTGTTTGGTGCCAAAACTACTTTGCTGACTGAAATTCAAATTAAAAATGTCATTATCAGCAAATTCATATCAATTATGAATGTGATCAAATTTTCCAGAAGTCAAAATGTGGCTAATAGTTTAAACCAGAGAAGTAAAATTCAAGCACAGCTACTAAGTGCTTATGATTAATTATAATAAGGATTACTCACAACACCATAGACACCATCCTTTTTGAAACGTAAAGGTTCTGCACGAACTACTGGAGAATTTATAATGTATAATCGCAGTGCATCCTGTAATCATATCGATGACAATAGTCAGATCAAAATTTTGGAAAGATAAAAATAACCAACATCTATATCATAAATTCTGCCAAAGGAAGATAACGATTATATGTTTGTTCAACTTGCCCCAGAGGATATTTTAAGCACTTACAGCCCCATAATCATCTATCACTTCCATAGGAGAAGGGTAGTTCTTCAACCTTTTACTCATCTTTTTACCATCCTCAGCCAGCACAAGCCCATTGCATATGAGATTCCTAAATGCAGGTTTCTCAAATAATGCCGTAGAAAGGACCATCAGAGTGTAAAACCTGCACCACAAACGAGTATACATTTTGATTGTTGAACAGAAGCAGAAAAAAGGAATGGCTTAGCAAGATAAATTCAGCTATCCAATTCACATTCCACAAAAAAGTTTGAACAATGCAGGAGGAAGACTACCAAAAGCAGAAAGAAACCAGGTAGAAACAAGTCTAGATTTGAACTGCCTTTTTGTTGAAAAGAGTTTTGAAAGATGGAGGCATATAAAGAACTTTTCTATTTGGCGGAGGCATCATGAAATTGATCTTCCCCACAATAAATTTTACTTTTTTTTTGTTTTCTATAGACTCTAAAATAGTAAAATGTGTGGATTTTTTGTGACCCTTCTTCTTTCTACAGTCTAACTGATCCATGTGGGATACATCTGACTGATTCATCAAGTCTGATACAGCTGACTGATTCATGTGGGATGCATGTAACCAAAAACATGTACTTCTATATCAAAAAGTGTATTAATAGTTAGCGAGGATCATATATCAAAGTAATTCATTGTTTTCCTATATAAAAATTGAACATATTGAAAAACATGTAGTGCCAAATCGTTTATTGGGACCCGAAGACTTGGTATTGGGCCGATATAGTGCTAAGACAATAACAGATTCGACCATATCACAGTGCATATTTGGGATTCAAGTATTCGGTAGCAACCCATTTCTGCATTTCATAATATTTATGTGGTGAATAACTGTGCAAGGAACTTGAAGAAGCCAGAGTAGTTACACAAGTACCCATATTATCATTTACAATAACTAATTAGCGGCCAGGATAATGGCAAAAAAACAAATTTAAGTCCCAGTTGCTTTAGATGGAAGGAGGGAAGAGAAACAAACCATCCACGAGTCTGATCTAATCCCTCAGCGACGAAATGCCCAGGAAAGTTGTTTTCAAAGAGTTCAGCATTTTCAAATGGGTAGTGGATATATGCATAAGGCATGGACCCACTTTCAAACCAGCAGTCAAATACCTGAAATGATGCAACAAACTTGTGATCAATCAAGACAATAACTGAAGTTCAATTTATATATTTGAGTGAGATGGATCTTAATTCAGAATATCCAAGCCACCTTTTGTTATTCTAGATTAAAAAAAAATTAAGATGAAAGGATAGAAATCCCTCTTATCAAAAAAATACATGGGATGTTTGTAATAAAACAAAATGGTTGCACAGGAACAAAGAGCTTACAGGATTTCTAATTTACTACCAAAATATTTCTCACAAAAATGAATTAGATATGCAAAAGCTCCTTAAAATTAATCCAAGAAATGAAAAAGTAAATATGATTTTCTTACATCCTCTACACGGCGGAGCACACCAAACTTTGGACCACGCTTGTCAGGAAGTGTGATGTGATCAATTTTGTGGCGATGCAAGTCAGTGACCTGTGAGAAGGAGAGAGGGTAATCAGTAAGCATCAAGCCATCAACAACTATAAACCAGCAAGAAAAAGGATATTAACATAAAGACAATGCATGAAGCATACCTTCTTTCTTTGGACAATCCAAAATTTAAGTCCATTGCAAAAAGCAGATACAGACAACCACCAATGGACAATTGTCATTAGATCATACTGTTTATGTGTTTGATACATATGGGCATGTTCTAATATCCACACAGCACACTTCTAGACTTTTGGTTCAAATAACTGTGCAATGATCAAATATCTTTGGAAATGGCTCAAGAAACTGAATCGACTATAAATGTAAGGTTGAGTGTACATATTCAAATACTTAGGGCAGTCCCTAGATTTCATTAATCTGAGCTCTCAGTTAAAGTGCACAATTTTAAAGGTATGAAGAAGGCAAGTTCTTTATCCGAAGTATATTGAGCAATTTCATGTCAATTATGATTACTTGAAAAGCTCGGAACGTCCGAACTGAAGTAACTATTTGCCTCATGGAAAAGCTTCTTGTTTGTCATTAATATGTGATAGCAATATCTTTCCGTTGCAGGTGGCAAACAAAAAATAGTTAACCAGAAAACAAAGGCAAACAACAAACCTTCATTCCGGAACGCCTTTCAAGTTCTTCAATGGAACCCATAACTTCAATCTGCTCACCATCCTCGCTGATCCATATAGGGAGTGGAGTGCCCCAAAACCTACTTCTACTAATGGCCCAGTCTCTAGCATTTTCTAACCAATTATGAAAGCGCTTTTCCTGCATTATCATACAGAAAGCAAGGACAAATAATTAGTAATTAGCTGATAGATTCAACGGCTGTAAGAGTTTTAGATTAACTAAAAGGTATGCTTGGTTGCTCTTGTTATTAATATAATAGTTTTCGATAAGATATCATTAAGGACCTCTAAGGCAAAGTAATACATATACACGACTCAAATATGAAGTCGAAGCAATGCATGCGGTGGGAACTTTCCCTCTGGAAAGCATAAAATACAAAATGTGAGAAGAGAACAAGTGTGAAACATTTGTTGATTCTGTCAAAGAAAAACAACCAAAAAGAAAGATAAATGGAACCTATGCAAACAATGAAACAATGAAACAAAGTTGAAGTCTTTGAAAAAAACCTGACCTATATTCTTAAACTAGATTTTGTACAGCCAAACAGACTTTTTTTGCTATTTCTAAAAATGTGTTTTAAGAGAACATAAAGATTAGTTTGTGCTATTCATAGCCAAGCAGATCCACTGTTCTTCATAACTTCCAGCCTTTTGTCCGAATATCAAATCCTTGACTCCTCCTTAGTGCACATCTACCGCTTCAGGTACGGATGTTACAGTAGCAAATATAAAGTTTAATGTTTTTGACAGCTGATTTACCAAAAAAGAGAAAACAATATAAAAGAATGTGAGGTCCCACAACAATATAAATAGCCTTTAAAGAAATATTATTCAGGAGGAAGTAATTATGGCAAGGGACAACTACATGTTCTAGGTGTAGCTAATAGTGCTGGGAATTGTTTTCTGTATTTTATTGAATACAATGATACACCTTTATATACATGAAGAGGGAAAACCTTACCAAATAAACTACAAAAGAGAAAAGAAAACTATACCAAAAATTTCTCTATCTATGGAGGAAATATACCCAATAAAATCACTGATTATAAGGGATTAATTCCTAAAAATCAGCATACACAATATTTCCACCAGTTTGGTTTTCTACACTAGGTACAGTAACTTCAATTATGACAACAATGATTAGACTATTCTACCAACCATCTCCCCAAAGAAAAGACCATACGTATAGGAGTGAAGGAAAAATGAAGGCAATAACAAGAATAATTTAGGAAAAAAGTAATGACAAATCAGGGACAAAGCAAAGGAAAGGGTAAACAAAATCAAATAAATGAATTGTTGAATACTTGAATGACAATCAAACAACATTCATATAAAGATCATACCTTCACAAAAGCAGGAACCCATTTCGTCTTATTGTTGTTCTCTAGCAATTGATCTTTCAACTTCTCTACTGCAACAAACCTTGGCCATGAAACAAGAATAAACTAATGATGATAGCACTTTATCCCACTAAATAACCAAAAAGTAAGGCATTCTATCATGATAACGGTAGAAAAGAGTTGTATGATGATAAAAAGTAAGGCAAAAATCATAGATCAAGATTCTAAAGTAAAAAACAATATAAGGATTCCACGTCTCCATCACTAGAATCTGATTGTACTCACTCTGCATGAGAAGTGATGAACCTCTTCCCAAAGCCTTTCTGGGCAGTTAAATCATATGCTTGAAAGCATAAACTTATGCATAGAGAACCCTAACTAGACCTGAAATATCAAGAGTATGCATTGGCTTGTTCTAGTTTTGCAGAATTATTTTTTGAGAAAACATCCTTAAACCACTGAGCTAAATCAAGAAAGACCCTTCTTTGTTTCCTAATTTTACATGGACAAGCTGCCTGTCAGCTTTGGAGAACTTCATCCAACAAAGAGTCCAAAATGGTTATTATTTCCCTAAGAAAAAGCGCAAAAGAAAATAACGAGTTGACGTGTTGAGAATCACATAATCCTTCTCTAAACTAGTTGATGAAAACTACTGATCATGTATGAGCCTCCTCTATTAAGTGTAAGCCTTTTGAATCCATAGGAGGTATACTACTGTAATTACAGGAAACTTGTCCCCTCAGTGATGAAAGACATATTAAAAAGGTACAAGGTCAACAAGAAAGCATCTGCCCCTCCTATATTTGTGTTGGTGCACATCTCTAAATCTGAAGCCGGCTCATTTTCCCTACTTTCTATTCATAGAAAGAATCAAAGAAATGAAGCCTAACCCATAAAATATGGCATCCTCTAGAGGTTAAAGTAGGACGGCAATTGTAGGCATGTCCGAGATTATGCTTATATAAGTATCCCTTAAACATAAGACAAACAATGAAAAAACAACTTCGAATTTAATGGATCTCCCAGAACTCAGCAAATAACTATAATTTTCTTAAGCACTCAAGTACTAGAAGATAAGATGCATACCAGCTGGGAACTGCTCTGTAGATGAGAGGGGTATCAGATCTCCAGCAAAACGGATATGAATGCGTAAAGCTTCCAGTTTTGACCAGCCTTCCTTTCTCCTGCACCAACCAGGAAAAAGAAGTAAACAATAATTAACCTTCTGAGGTGGAAAAGGAAACATGCACATAGGATGCCAGGATTTTTCAGTAACTGTGATAAAATAACCCCTACACATTCTCTACTACAGTTTTAAGATACCAAGCAGATTAAGCAACAAAACTTCTACATAGAAAATAAAGGAATTACCATATCAAACTACAGAAAATCAATTCATTAATGGACCATCCTTACTCAATACCTTGATAATTAACAAAGAAAAAAGAATAACCATACAATGATACAAAGTTTATATGACATAAAAGAAAGTATTACTTAAAGTACTCATGTTTTCATTCAAAGGAAAACTTGCAAAAGGTTGCAAGTTTGCCCTTTCTTGCCTTCATATTAACAACAATCAAATTTATGTACAGCATAGTCTTATGTACATAGGACCAAATAAAAGAATGCCTTGAAATTTGGTAAGTTTCACAGGTGCCTAACAGAGTTCCTAGAAACATCAGGGTGGAAGCCACGGCTACCATCAGGCTTCCATTAAACTCTGTCCTAGCATGAATGTCAAATTTGAGAAGAAATGGAGGGTGAGAAATATCAAAGTCCAACATATATGGGTACACCTAGCTCACTTAAAAAAGACTTTAAAAAAAGTAATAAAGCACCCAGAAGCAAAAAGCGCAAGAGCCAGGGCAAAAGGTATGATAACGACACTTGACTCCATTCATTTGAAACATAAGCAACCATAATACCTATGGAAGCATAAGTCGAATTTGGAGACCAGTTAATTTTCTACAAAGATGTAATTTCCAAATTTCAACCATGCTTACCTTTCTTCTTATAGAAATTAGATTAGATATTGATGCTAACCAAGTAGCTACATAGATGTCGCCGCCTACAATATACTCTCAAAAGTCAATTAATCAAAGCAACAATAGTTCTTAATTGTAATCTGTCTCAATCTCGTATATTTCCCCCCAGAAACATCCATTTGCCTACTTATACTCTGGCTGAGCATAACAGTCTTTTTGAGAACCAAGTGGCCCTTGAGGAAGACCTTCAAAAAACTCCTCTAACTCAAGGCAAGGAATTCAAGCCCATAGACCGGGTCGAGTCTATAATAGGTAACGATAGTCTTTATGGCACGCTTACCCCTTTAGATAATTCATATGCATATCCACAAGGAAATTGTCCTAACAAGGATTCCTAGCCTAATACTTTTTCCTCTTCAACTACTTTGTTCATAAGAAACCAACATCTTGCTGTCAAACTATAAGATATCCTAGGGACAAAATTAGAAAACATGCATGCAGATAAAAAAGTTCTCAATTATGAAAGTTGTTTCCATATCAAAAAAAGTAATAAGTTATTTTTGTTCAGACGTTTCCTATGTAGATTAACATTTCCTTTTTAGGAAACCGTTTGAGAATTCTTTTCAACATCCCTCAAGCTTCAAAAGATATTGTAACAGACCAAGATGCTCCTAAAGACTTAAGCCGTGTACCTAAAACGTTGTTTGGAACGTTTTATGGGATGGAATGGAGGGACCGAGGGAGCAATTATTTGAATCGGTGGCGTAACATGTCCAAGTGTAAAGAGAATTTCCAAGCCAGACTTGAAATAATATGCATAATCTACTGGATTTTATAGCATACAGGATAAGATACACATTTCTACATTAACTATGCAGAGGGGTATGATAGATATCCAATCACAGGGTCAGATCTATATTTCTACTTGCAAACAAAACTAGCATGGTTAAGGGATGATGCACCATTGAGAACATGAGAGATATAAGTAGAGACAAGGACAATGGGAACACACTCATAGTGTTATGTTAGCTAAAAGTAAAAAAAGGTGCTCAAAATATGCACACCCAAATCTGCAGAAAGAAGGAATAAGCTATTGTCCATCATTATTCCAAGCATATGCCTCATATGTAATTATATAAGTGCATGTAAAAGGCTAAGTTCCACGCTAAACATTCAACTATTCTTGCCTTCACTGCTTGAATAATATCCTTATCTGCCTCTTTGACATAGCGACCACTGAAATCAGTGATTCTCTCTGTAAAGCAGCCATCGTCATCAACTGCCATAACTAGATTTTCTCCCTGGAGAAACCAATATTGAAGTTTTAGATACATTAACACACGAAAGGAAATTACATGTAGAAGGAGGAACAAATTCATATTTGTAAAAAATATAAATGAAACAGTTCATATGTACTTAGAATGCTTCTACAAAAATGTGATGGCATTGAGAACAATGTTAACCATACAGATACACAACCAAGAAAATATTATAAGTTAATGAGAGGCCAAAAACTTCTCAACAAAAATAGACAAACAGGTGCCCCTCCTAAAATCGACAAAGCACTTGCAATTAAAAAAATTGATAAAATTTATATCTAGAAGGCAGCTTTTCACACCTTATTAATTATTTGATTTTCGATACAAACACGATAATCATCTTCACCGAATGCTGGAGCACAGTGCACAATTCCAGTTCCACTATCAGAAGTTACATAATCATCCGCAACAACTCTGAACGCCGTATCTGTGAATTCCTTAAAGTAATCGAATAATGGCACATACCTGCAATACAAGAATTAAGCCAGTCACCAATAAAACAAGAAAACAAGTTAATTAACAGCAGTATACAGTATTCCTTCTCAAACTCATTTACTGATAGAAATTTGAAAAGGGGGCATTCGACACCAAGTACTCCTAGGGATACCCTGTAAAAAGAACCCCTCTCCATCTTTGGCACACACTCCCTAAACTAGCAATTTTATAGCATCTTGGTCTACATTTGTGACACCACCAGCTATAGCATCAGAATAGCTTCAAGATCAATACTTGAAAAAAAAGTTCCATAATAGGGTCAAATGTTGTCATGTCTTATTTGTTTGCACTTCACAAATTGGCCACATTCCTTAATAAGAAAAATAAGTTGTCGACATGGCCAAGATATTTTAGAAAGGTTTAGGATGCAGGGACTGAGTGTGATGATTGTAAGGTTAGCCCTTGAAATGAAAGACCAGGATAGTTACCAAAAGAAAGGAGTTGTTGAGTACTGTGCTTCAAGCGCACATACAAAGAGAGGATAAAACTGTTTGTCAAATGAAAGAATTACAGAGTATTTGTACCAAATCAGAGTTGAATGACAGCTTAATGTACCATAACAGTTAGGGGCTGTTTACCGAGGATTTTGGGTAAGTACCGACTGGCGTAAGAGGTCTGACTCAGTTAAGTGCCAACTTGAAATTGATGTTTACTTGATCTTTTATATTAAGTGCTGACCAAATAAAAATGGCAATTATACCCCTATGTTAGAATTTAAAATAAACGTTAATTTAAAGTATTCCATTCATAAAAATATTAATTTATGCTTAAAAAATACTAATTTCTTTCTTCCAAAAGAGCCATACTGCTCTTTCTTCCTTGTCTTTTCAATCTTCATCATTCTCGAGAGAAAAATAAAAGCATTTGTAAAGATTCCTTCTTGAAAATTGTTTGAAGATGTCATGTTTCTCCTTCTTCCAGAGCCTATTCCCTTCTCCTAATTGCCCTTTCTGCAGGGTATTACTGTTGTCAGTAGAGGGAAAGAAGAAGGTTTTCAGTGAAGAAACAGATTGAGGAAAGGGTAAATGAGGAAAGGCAGGCTGCTGAACGTGGTAAGCATGGGTTGTATCCCTTACTCCACGCAGAAGCAAGGTCAGCAATCAGATATATTTTTCATTTTGGTAAACAGCCTAACCTCTTACCCGGGTAAGAGACTCCTATCAATAAGAAGTGTTAAGAGGGTAGTAAAAGTGTTGGAGAATGCACATTCATTCCATGCATAAGTCAATCTTTACACTTAAAATATGCTAGATGTCTAATTATCTATTATTTGCATTGTGCCTTCAACTTTCTTCTTTCCTCTCCCCTCCCGCAGCAGAAGCCAGGTATGTGTGAGAGGTGGGCAGCTACCATCTCCAAGGAAGGTTGGATTCTAAGAGCTGACACAAAATATTGAATGTGCAAACAAGAAGAGAGAACACCGAGCAGCCAGGAAGAACTGTTGGTGACTGGGCAGGGTATTATAAGCTTCGAAGAGGAACCTCACAACAGTTTTGAGACCCCATTAAATTCAATAAGGAGTTCTAAGGATATCATGAAATTGCCAAATGTTTTTTTAAGATTATTGGTGATAAATAAAGGAGTGCCATTCCTGCTATGAGCCCTATACCATGTTACCAAGTGTTTAACATATTCGTATATTTGTTGAATAGCATTCTATTTCATTCATTTTGCTACAAAGTGGGGAAACGCCAAACAAAGAAGTAGCCATCAAAGTAGTCAGCAGTCAGCACACACATGATAAAGAAGAAAGCACTCACTTTTTACCCACAAGTGAAGATCCTGAAAATTTATCCAACACTTCATAAGCAACCACCGAGCTTTTAGCTTTTCCACCGGTAGATCCCTTGCTCTTGGGAAGTGAATTGTCATCCACTGCTCCATTAGGTGTACCTTTTTTTGCTTTCTCTACTGGAAGCTCGGATAGTCGAGATTCAGCAACTACATAAATTTTTCCATTCGACTTGCTCTTCACCTGATTTCATTTAAACTAAACATTAAATTTTCATGTAACTTCAAAATAGAACTCCAACTTTTTGACTAAGGCATAGTGGGACTAACCTTCACATATACTAAATTCGAGTTGACACAAAGTGCAAGATTACTAGGGAGGGTCCATGGTGTGGTTGTCCATGCAACAAATGCAGCACCCTCTTGATCATCAAGAATTGGAAAAGTCACCATTATTTCAGGATCAGGCACTTCCTGCTCGAAAGATGAAAGATGATGCATAGCAAAGTGATAACAGAAACTGAAAAGCAATAGAATCAACATGTATATATGTATGTATAATGAGAAAAGACTAAAGGTAACTTGTATTTGTAATAATAGTATAGCACTACAAGATTTGAAGTACTAAACAATATTTAGAACTTGTGTTCAATCAGGGTAAAAAATCAATGCTATACACATAGCCAACTCAAAATAGATTTATATAACCTGGTATAGTAGAAACAGACCAGAATTATAATATACAATCAACACAAGCAGCATATTTAATGACATTTCAGAGTCCAATATACAATTGACAGAATTCATGGTTCCAGTGATCTGTGTAATCTGACTCGGTGTTATTGCAGGCACAAGACACACTGGGGTGCAAAGACCACTCCATGGTCTAGGCTTGAGCCTTGAGGCACAAGTTGACGTACTCCTCATCGAAATCCGATTATCGTGAATTAAAGAACGATCAATGAACATTATCAAACATATCAACCGCCAACATTTAGTTACCCTAAGTGCATACACTTGATCATCAAAAGAACATTAGAGTACAGCAACAAAGAGGCAAAGCACAAGTGAAAAGACCAAGAGGCACATTTGAATTAGGGAGGAGGTTCTAGGTGATATTAATGAGTTATTTTTCTTTTTTGTGTACTACTGTACTATATTAATTGAAAACAATTTCACTTCAACTAGAAAAGACTTAGACAAAAAAAATGCCCAAAAAGCAAAGTGCAAGCCTCATAGAAGCAATAGGCCTCAACCAAGGCGAGGCCCCAAAGTTGTTCCTCGATGGGCGTGGGCCCTAGCCACATGCGAGGGTATGTCTTTTACAACAATGACCCCAACAAAATTTTTGAAAAATACCAAATTGTAATTCAGCAAGAAATAAGGTTTGGAGTGTTGCCAAAATCATAACTGTCACCATTTAATGCACAGTCCAATTCATGAAGCAAATTAAAACTTAATAACAAGTTGGAATCTTCTATGAATTACCCTAACATCAGCAAATTGCTTCTTTATTCTTTAAAATTGTATAAATAGGTGCTTTATGCTATATTTTAACCAAATGTGTCTATCAAGAGTTTTTCTTATGTGTATCATGCTGGCAACTCTTGTGGGGGTTCCTATCTTCTTTCTCAACCTCATAGTTGTTGAATCACGAGTTACTATTCACTTTTCCTCTCCTCTCTTTTCTGTTATCTTTTGTTTCTATATTTTCTCAAGTCTCGTCATGGTTCTCTGCGATGACTCCAGCAATGGTCTTGCATCCTCTCTTTCCAATTAGTCTCTGCATACTTATTTTTTTCTGGTCCATTCATAATGCCTTTTTTTTATCAGCCAAGAAAAGTCGATTACCTATTTAAGTACTTTAAAACAATATCAATCATGAAAACAAGACCAAGGACAAGACTATGTTACTTACACTTATCAATATGATAAAGGCTTATTACACACAAAAACTGAGACTTAAAAACGGGCAAGGCAGAAACCCAAGAATACCATATTCGCAGTGTCCTACCATTTGGGTCAGACAATCTATTGTTGGATTAACTACAACAAAAACATGCCTTCCTCTTTGTATATATGTGCTTCTTAATGTTTGTGTACATTTACAATAGTTTCTAAAAATCCAACGAGTTGATAAGGTTCATGATTCACTAAAGTGGGATCCAAATCCCGAGTAATAATCACACATTAAAATAACCAACTTTGTAAAGAAAAAGAGGACAATCATAAGAAATAGAAACACAAAAACCAAGACCGGTTAAAATACTCTGAACGAACATGAAAACTTTCATTTCAAACCTTGTAGTTTGAATTAGCCTCAAAATTGGACAGTGGAGTCTTGCAGCCAGTACTGTATGGCATCACCTGTTGATGAATAGCAACATATGAGAAAGGCGTTACACATTTGAAATACCATTAAAAGACACAAAGAATAAAATATATTTGAACTGTTTATCTTTCTTCTTTTGCTGATAATTCTACTCACCAAGAAGTACTTCTTACCATGCCAAGAAAAAAACAAGTACAAAGAAAAAAGAAAGCAACTAATTTCCATGAAGTGTAATGTAATTAGCGGAATTCACAAAAGCTATATATATACATGTAAATTCTGATGTTAGAAAGGTAACCAATATGACATGATTCACATCCAAAGTCACAGTGTGGCTTTAGTTTAGTAGAACACATGGAGTATTAAGTTGTTAGTGTATAATTTAATTCAGCAAATGCTGAATTAAGGAAGTTATGCAAGGAACAACGAACAAAACAATTTGATCAAGAACTAACCTTAAACCCTCTATAAACAAGTCCCTTCTTATGTAGCTGAGAAAACACCCACCACACACTCTCCATGAAATTCAAATCCATCGTTTTGTAATCATTCTTAAAATCAATCCACCTTCCCGTCCTCGTAATTACCTTCTCCCACTCCCCAACATACCTGGTAACAATACTCCTACACTCCTCGTTATACACGTCAATCCCCATCTTAATCACATCCTCTCTGCTCTTAATCCCCAGTTTCGTGTCAATCTCATGCTCGACAGGCAATCCGTGGCAATCCCATCCAAAACGACGTGTGACATGGTGCCCCGTCATCGTCTGGTACCGTGTGACGATGTCCTTGATAGTTCCAGCGAGGATATGGCCATAGTGAGGGAGGCCAGTGGCAAATGGAGGCCCATCGTAGAAGATGTATTCCGGTAGGCCTTTGGTTTTTTCGAGTTGGGTTTCAAATGCTTTGACTTCAGTCCACCATTGTAAGATCTTCTCTTCTTGTTTTGGGAATGAGAAATCCTTCCCTTCGCATACATCATCCATTGCTTGCGATCGAAACCCTAATCCTTGAAAGAACAAAGAGCGAGTGAGGGGAAATGTGAAGAGTTGAATGCCAAAAGAATGATTGAGAATAGGAATGGCAACGGGCCGGGTTCGGGCCATTTTTTAGTATCCCCGAAACCGATAACCATACCAATCCCAGTAACCATCCCGATCCCCGCCGGGGATCTTATCGGGGATCCCCTTCGGGTCCCCGCGGTTTCCCCGATCCCCGTTTGGAACCCGTTAAGTATAAAAATCATCGTTACTCGTTAGTTATACGCGAGCTAGGGGTGCTCACGGGTTGGGTTGATCGGGTTGAAGGCATTTCAACAACTCAACCCAATGTAGGCGGTTTGAAAATTTTACAACCCAACCCAAACAAAAGTACAACCCAACCCAACCAAAACCGTTCGGGTTAATCGAGTTGGTCGGGTTGTATGTACTGTGAACTGTGAACATAACAGATTCTTACTGTTGTGTGTAGTGTGAACTGTGAGCATAAAAGATTTCCATAATCAAACTCTAACATAACATATTTTATTAAATTATAGTCTAACATAAACAAAATTAATAGTCTAACATAACAGATTGATACCTGTGGGTGAAGGGTAAAGCAACTGGAAGTCTGGAACTGGAAGTTTGATAGAAGAAGTAGAAATCTGCTTGGCTGCTGCGTGAAAGAGAAATCGAAATAGTCTGAAATCGTCTAACATAACAGAAATCGTGAAGGAGAAATCGAACTATTGACGGATGTCGAGTCCGGCAAATAATAATATTTACATAAGTGAATCCTATTACCTCTAAACCACAACAAATTGTGATAATGGTAAGTAGGGTCGTCTCCTCAGGAACTCGATTTTAACCGTGAGTCCAAGAAGAAATCACGTGCAAATTCATTGAAAACGTTATATAAAAATAAAAGGGGGGGTGGATGATTTATAATTAAACTAAGCATGCGAAAATAATCAAGAACGTTAAACGATAATAAAAGAGAGCATGTTTGGCCCAGTGGCAAGGTAACATCCTTGGGGGGTCAGTGGATAGTATTGGTATCCTTGACTACCAGGGTTCGAACCCCGTGGCAAGCATGTGGCGATATCCAGATCATGGACCTGTGTTCCCTTAATTGGGCCGGCCCATGGTCGCCGGGATTAGTCGGGTGGCACCCTTAAGTGGGAGCCCGGATACCCCGGGAACGTGTGTGTTGATGCCGTTCAAAAAAAAATGAGCTTCAAACGACTAATCCTTTGGATTGTGTATCATCGACTCATTTAAACCACTTTCTCAAAAAAAAAGTCAAATTGGCTAAAGCATCAACAAGTGTCAATGCTCCATTCGTGTAAAATCATGACTAGCCATGAACACTCTACGACTAATCTCAAATTAGCTAATCGAACATAGTCACGGACTTAGAATTCGATTGCCACTCGCATTAGGATTAAATGAACACCAAAACTAACCAACAATCGAGTGTCGATTGTTTAAGTTAGATTATGCAATTTTACAACATCAACAATTAACACAAATGTCATTGTTACTTCGATAAACCAAAAGACTATTACGGATTTTTTGGTTCATCTAGTGATTCGAAATTGAATCAAACAAATCAAGGGATCCTACTCAAAATACCCAACTCAAAAACGATGAACATGAAACTCTAACATTGCATAAATGACATCAAATGATATTTATAAATCAACATAAGTCTCCACAAATCCAAATTCAAAGTAATTCACATACTCATCGCTATAATTTAAAAGCTTTAGCTACTCATACCTGGAATTAAAAACTTACAAAAGGATTGTGAATGTAGAAATTGATGAAGAACCCTAACAAAATCCCCAAAATCGGCCCACAGAATCTAAAAATCGAACTTTGAATGTTCTCTGTGAAAATCGACCGTCTCCTCTCTGATTTCTGGTGCAACTTGGGGCGCGCGCGGGTTAAACTCGGGCGGATGGGACTCACCACAGTGTCTGTATGGGCGCTAAGCTACTTTGCTGCTGGAGAAGTGGCGAGACGATGGAGACAACGTCAAGACTGGAGACCTGGACGCTTCTTTTATGATTTGGGCTGCTGTTGTGATTGCTTTTTTCTTTCTTTCTTTTTTTTTTTCCTTTTACTGGGCTGCAACTGAAATTGGGCCCGACTGCAATTCTTCCTTTTTTTTGCTTCTAGTCCACGTGAAACCATAACCACATGTAGACCTGTAAACGAACCGAACGAACACGAACGGAGGCTTATTTGTGTTCGTTCATTTAACTTAACCGAATAAACGAACGAACACGAACGGTAAACGAACGATTTTTTTTGTGTTCATATTCGTTCGTTAAGATATGTTTGTTCGTGTTCGTTTATGTTCGTTCATTAAGAGCTAAACGAACGTAAACGAACGAATGTAAATGAACATAAACGAACGAACATAAATGAACATATACGAACGTAAACAAACGAACATAAATGAACATATACGAACGTAAACGAACGGACATAAATGAACATAAACGAACACAAATGAATAAGAAACAACCACCATTACTCATCATTTCGTTCGTAAAAAATAACATAACAAAATAAAGAAAACGGATAAACTTAGGAGGTATAAAAAAGGAATTTTAAAAAATTAATTTAATTAATGCTTTGACACATTAATGTCATAATATATATAAATATATTTATATATATAAACAAATATAAATGAACGTAAACGAACATAAATGAACGAACGTAAACGAATATAACTAAACGAACATTAACGAACATAAATGAACGAACGTAAATGAACGAACGAGACCATTGTTCATGTTCGTTCATTCAACTAAACGAACAAAAAAATGTGTTCATGTTCGTTCATTTATTAAATAAACGAACATAAACGAACTTCCCACCGAACAGTTCACGAATGGTTCACTGAACGTTCGGTTCGTTTACAGCCCTAACCACATGTAAGGGGTTGTTTGTTTACCTCTTAATGGTTCCATTAAGAGACAACCTCTGAATCGTTAAGAGGTAAATCTTGTTTGGCAAAAAAAAAAGAGTTGTCTCTTAATGGTTCCAAAATCCTCTGAATGATTTTGTATCCTGACCCTCCCTTAACCATTAAGCGCCCTGATTTCATTATAAACAATTAGCAAACAACCATATTTCATTTTACACTATATCATGAAAACCTCTTAATCATTCAGACCACTTAATCATTCTGTACTAAACCATTGAGCAACTGTTAAACAGCCCCTAAGAGATGTTTAGGGGGTGTTTACTTGAGGCTTAATGAGCTTAATGACAAAACCGGCTTATTTGCACAGACGTCTGAAGTGTTTACTTGGGGCTTAATGGCTTATTCGCGCAGATATTTCCGGCTTATTCGCGCAGTGAGGAAATGGGTGTTGTCCCTATTAAGCCACAATCTTGACAATTCTACCCTTCAAAAAAAGAATAAAAAAAATAAACATCAGCTCGATATAACCACGTCCTAACCTAATCGATTTATCCCTTTTATCGCCTCCATCCATCGAGCCCTCCCACTTTCATCGCCTCCATCACACACCGGCGACCACCGACCATCGCCTCCATCACCAGCGACATTCCAGGTATGTTAAACCTCCATCGTTTCTTTGTCACTCACTGAAATCGATTAATCACTCACTGAAATCAACCAACGATTAATCGACCATCGTTTCTTTGTCACTGAAATCGACCATCGCCTCCAGTTGGTACTACCATCGATTAATCACTCAATCGACCAGTACCCTCCCACTTTGTACGATCGATTAATCTCTGTTTATAATCTATGTATCTGTTGATTATTGTTTATAATCTATGTATCTGTTGATTATTGTTTATAATCTATGTATCTGTTGAGTCTTTAAACATCCACCAATTTGGTTTTTTGATTATTGTTTATAATCTATGTATCTGTTGATTCTTGAAAAAGCCTCCAATTTCGTTTTTTGATTATTGTTTATAATCTATGTATCTGTTGAGTCTTGAAATCGATGTATCTATGAATTTATGGCTTTGATTTTTGGATTATATCAATGAATTTATGAATATATGACTTAAAAATTAAACAACAATTTATAAAACAACTTATAATTCATATTCAGGGGTAAATTGGTCATTTATGTTATTCAGATTGTTTATTCAGATAAAAAAGTAAACAACAACATCAATTTATCCAGACAGACACATTTATCAACTAAGACACGTTTATCCATACAGGACTTAATGGAAGATTTGGTAAACAACCCCTTATATATATATATATATATATATATATATATATATATAATTCTTTTCCTTTCCGTTGTGTCAATTGTTTGTTGTTTGTTTTCGAGCACCTAAGAGTATCTCCAAGAGCTTCTTCAAAATAGAGATTTGAGGGATTTTTTGCTTCAACAGATTCTCAAAACTTTCTTCAAAATGGAGAAAGTATTAAAGAGATGAAAAACTCCAGATTTGGAGATGTCTCAAAAAATGATTACTTATGAGATAGAAATAGTTTTTTATTCCTTCTACCAATGAAATTGCTTTAAATTAAATTTTATGAGAGAGATAATATTTTATGAGTTGTATTAAATATTTTAATAATATAATTAACTATGTAATCTCCAAAATAGAGAATATGTTTGAGATGAAGGTGATTTTTTTGGAGATTTTGACTTTTAATTCTCTATTTTGGGGAAGCTGCTGGAGCACAATTTAGACCAAAAATCCTCATTTTATCCATTTTCTCCAAAATGGAGAAGTTCCTGTGAGATGTTCTAAAGACTTACCCGGTAATTACTTACCGGTTAAATTCAATGTTATCACTTACCTTACCGGTTAAGATTTTAGTTCATTAAAATAGTATCGTAGGCAAAAATGTATTCGATAAGTGTTAATCGGGTAAGAGTTGTCGCCCTCACTTACCGGGTAAGACTCTGGATCATTTTTTTGGTTAAGAAATATCCCAGACTCTGGATCATTGTTTTCGCTCTTACCGAGTAAGATTATTGGTCATTGCCATATTCATCGGCTAAGGTAATATAACTTGATAAGCACTTACCCATGTGCGTTTAGTAAATGGCCCCTAAGTTAAAAATATTATAAACCACGGATTCTAATTAGCATCATTTAATTTTGCATGCTCATCCCATGTCATATTTGAAAATTATGCTCCACTTTATAATACTTCGAAACATATGCTCTCTTTTTGTACTTAAATCCATCATTTTTACAACTATCAACTCAGCCGCAAACAAACAGCCCCTTAATCTCTAAAGTCACCTCCAACTACACCATACTTTCCATTTTAACTTATCTTTTTACACTTTCTAACAAGAGAATAAGAAATAAATGATTAAATGAATCAAATACCTACAATGCCACTGTTTTGAATCCAAAACTTTTTGGTTTATTTTATAGACATTGAACTCGATCGTTCCATCTTTTCTTGCTCCAACTTTTTTAAATATACTTTTTGTCGAAAGAAATTAACAAACCATAATTTTCAATGCATCAATAATTTGTACTTGATGTCTCATAAATTTCTTAAAACTAAAGAGTTTTATTTAAATGTTTGATAAATAAATTAAAAAATGCACATTAAGTTTTATTATAATAAACCCATGTTAATAAATAAGTTTAAATTAAAATACGATAAGTATTTGTATCAAACGAATCTTATGTAAAATTTTCATTTATTTTCTAAATAATTTGTAAAGAATTGTTTATTTTAAATATGATATCATTTATATATGAGTGAACGTATTTCATCTTAAAATAAATGTCTATAACAAAAATGTTATACAATTTTAAAAATATGTAATTATTATATTTTTTAAATAACTAAATTACACTTTTACCTTTGATAATAGAGAAAGAAACTTTATCCATCACACAATTAAATGTATAATGGGAAAATAAAAAATTAACTTTAAAGGTGGACATTTATTTTGAAACAAATAGGCCGTTTACCAAACACTTACCAGGTAAGCGCTTAACGACAAGAGTCACCACTCTCATTTACCTAATGGGTTAACATTATCGACTATCAAAATGGATTGATAGCAAGTGTTTATAATCCGGTAAGTGTTTACCGGGTAAAAATCATCAGTTCATCACCCTCACGTATCGAGTAAGGCCCTCGATCCTTGTCTTTCCTATTACTGGGTAAGATTTTCGGTCCTTGTTATGTTCATCTGGGAAGGTAATTGAATCAGTAATCGTCTACCAAGGTAAGTGTTCAATAAACGATCCCAAATTAAAATAATTATATAGACACTTAATTTAGGACTGATGGAGTAATTATATTTACTAATGGTGATCACACATTTTGTTCTTAGCTTTCAATTTTTAACTAGAAGCGTACACGCGCAATACAGCGAGATAAATCACGATTTTAATGTTTCATTTTGTTTTTTGTTTTTTTTGTCGATTTACAGTACGATTTTGAATGATTTTTGAGAAAATGATAATGTTTTTTTTTATAAATTTGTTTAACTTAGGCTTAATAATATAATGTTTTTTATATTAAAAAAAATTAAGTATCTTGTTATAATTCAATTATTATTTTATATATTTTAATGACATCTAGAAAAAATAATCAATTACATATTTAATAATATAATTAAAACAAATTTATAGTAATATAATATATTAATTAAATGATGATACATGGAAATGTCTGCATAAAAGAAATTGATACTTGTAAATTACGAGATTTTTAAAATTTTGCATAAAATAATGATACCTTGTGCCTAATAATTTATATTTAAGAGTTTTTTATTCGTGCTTTATAATATAGTATAGATTAACCGCAACACATTATATAATTTTAGAAATAAAAAGTGCATTATTAATACTAATAAAATTGTAATAATTATTAACACTAAAAAACAATGATCATTTTCCCACACATGTCATCTATAGTCAAAAATAATAATCATGATCCATCTATTGTTTTTAATAACATTAAAACAAATAAGGGTGATTCTAACTACACCCTAGTCTAGGTGTCATTTACACCCTAGTCTAGGGAGGTTGTGAGGAGGAAAGGGGGTAATGAATGCACAATTTTTCGATCCAATTACACCATATGCACCCTAGACTAGGGTGCATAAAGCAACACCCAAAAAATGATATGTGTGTTTAGTTGTGAATCTTTTTTTTTTTTCATTTTCTATAAAATATTTGAAGAAAGATTATTAAAAGATAAAGAGTAAATTACGTTTTTAGTCCCTGTGGTTTGTTAAAAATTTCTATTCTCGTCCTTGTGGTTATGAAACTACGATTTCCATCCTTATAATTTACAAGTCATTACCTTTTTTCATCCTTATGATTTAAATTTTATTGATTTTTTTCATCACTATGGTTTACAATTAATTTCTATTTTAATCCTCATACTAAAAAGTAGTGTTTTGACCTCAGGAACGAAAATAGAAATTAGAGTAAATTACACCGTAGGTCCCTGTGGTTTACTTAAAATCTGGATATGATCCCTATTTTGAAATAATTACATCATGGATCCATGTGGTTTGCATTTTGTTTCACTCTGGGTCCTTGTGGTTTGAATTTTGTTGCACTCTGGTCCCTGTGGTTTGTTGAAATTTGCATTCTAGGTCCCTGCATTTCGTTGCACTCTAGGTCCCCCAGGGACTCAGGGTGAAACGAAATGCAAACCACAGGGATCCCTGGTGTAATTATTTCAAAATATGGACCATATCCAGATTATGAGTAAACCACAGGGACCCCTGGTGTAATTTACTCTAGAAATTATTTACAACCCATAGGGATAAAATCAATTTTTTAAAACCACAAGGATGAAATTCACAATTTTTAATAAACCACAGGGACGAAAAACCCCGATGAAACTATACCGTCTTTTCATGGTCTAGATTGACTGCTTTAGACTTTAGTCAGTTGCTGTCAAACCGTTCGGTTTGAAAATTTTCTTAAATCACCACAAGAACCATATCTATAATTTTTCGGGTTAAGAACCCAATCTGTTATTTTTATGAAACCATGGAGACGAAATTTGTAATAAGGTTAAATATATAGTAACGTTTAAAAAAGTTGTAGACGTTTGTACGATTCTAATTTGCTAAAATATATAGATTTATAACGAAATATGTTAGTATATTTGTTTTGTATTTAAATATAAAAAAAATATAACATCTTGATATATATATATATATATATATATAGAGTCGGGTTCAAACGAGAACAATACCTATTTAAAAGAACACGAGAACTAACAAAATCATTAGTGATTTTACATTAACACACGAAAAAAGGATTTTGGCCGCGACTTCAGGCTCGCGTGGCTTTTTTGCACGTTAATGTAAAATCACTAATGATTTTGTTAGTTCTCGTGTTCCTTTAAATAGTTTTTTTTTGGAAAGGGTATCCTGGACCTATGGCCCAGACTAATCCCTGGCAATTAGGGCATTTGGCCCAGCTGCTAAAGCGTGCAACCCTGAGATTATCTTCAGTGGCCACAAGTGCTGCTAGTGGGACTCGAACCCGGGTTGAGCGCTATGAACTCCCCAAGACTTTACCACCACGCCACAACCCTTATGGTTGTGTTCCTTTAAATAGTTATTGTTCTCGTTTGATCCTCCCCCCCCCCTCTCTCTCTCTCTCTCTCTCTCTCTATATATATATATATATATATATATATATATATATATATATATGATCAGGTTCAGGGGAAAACTTAAAAAAAACGGAAAACTGAGGAACACCCTAGTAGTCCTTCATTTGGACGGTATGCACTTGTGCATGCTAGTAATTTGTAACATACACACGTGCACATGCACAAGTGCATAAAAACCAAAAAAAACTACTTAATTACTTGTATGCACAAGTGCATATCGTCCAGATCAAAGGCTATTAGAGTTTTCTCCAGTTTTCCATTTTTTTGAGGTTTTCCCTTGAACCTCCTCTCTCTCTCTCTCTCTCTCTATATATATATATATATATATATATAGGGTCACTCTCTTTTACAATCCTGGTATTTTATACAACCTATACAATCCAATCAGGACCATCTATTTTAATCATCAACGACTCTGATTAAGACAACACTAAAATGGGAAACTAATATTGTTTTTAATTTTCAATTTTTTTAGTTGCTGGAGGGTACTATTGGAAAAAAAAGAGTGATTCATCTTCTAAAATTAAAACTGGTAATCAACGATTCATTTATCCCGTCAAACGCTCCGAGGAACACGAGATTCACGATTCATAACAAAATCAGTAAGATAATCGATATCTTTTCGATATCCACATACCACATAGCGAGGATTTCATCCCCAGAATTGTAGCAATGCATATGCATCCGAATCGAGGTATTTTTTTACAGATTTCAATCCATTAAACATTCATCTATTTAAGTCGTTTACATAAGGGTTTTTGATGATGCTTCAGTTCGGAAACCAAGCCAGTGTATACTCATGAACACTGCCTTCTCCACCTTCACGAATACCGCCGAAAATCCTGTGTTGCTGGATGAAGAAGACAACCATCATTCCCATGTTATAAACCCTAAAACTGCAGAGAAGTAAGTGCTACGAGTTAGGAAGAAGATTAACGAGAAGCCTGGTTTAAGCGGATCAATGGAAGGTATGGATTATATTATATGTTTTAATGATTATTTATTGAATCGACGTTTTTTCATGAAACCCTAAAATTAATTTTTGAAATGTTGATAATTTAGTGTTCATATTTGCCCCAATTTGATTAGGGTTCATGAACTGCATGAAAAATCAACATCGGTTCACCATTAAAGGAATTCATGATTCATGAATAGGACTGTTTTGTTCAAGCTTCCTAAATTCTATCAAGAACTGTATGTTTAGATTAATGTTGTACAGGTGATGTATTCATGGAAATCATTTTATATTCTTTCAAAAAATCATGCAACAACCATGTATAGGTGATGTATTCATGGAAATCGTTAGTGATTTTATATTCTATGAAGAAATCATGCAGCATCCATATAATTAATCTCTTAAGCATATTATGTAATGAAACATCTCTGTTCGAATACTGCATCATCCAAACAAAAACTATAAGAAGTAATCTCATATCACCGTTATGTGATAAAACATTAATCCTTATTTAGCAACAAATCCAGTGGCAACTTCATTTTATTAAAAATATTATGCTCAAGTTAGAAAGCATGCCACAGATTCAATAACTCAAAAGATTTTGGTGATGAATTAATGGTTGTGATGGCTATTATATGATTTCGTTAGTTGCTTATTATTTGGTTCATGATTAAACAGTATAATGTACGTAGACAGTTCAGGATGCATATATTCATGAATACAGTATATATATATTTTTGTGTTTGGTGATTTGGGTTCGTGATTGCTTGGTAATCTAAGTATGGTTCCAATAATTTGGAAAAAATTGGTAGACTATCTCTGCTTTACGGTTTTGCTGAAAAGGATTATTCATAAGCTTGTCTCTGTTTTTTCTTCAACTGAATAGGATTATTCATAAGCTTCTATCTGTTGAATGAATCGAAACAAAAGTTTTCATGATTCACTGTATTCATTTGGGGTCAGAATACCTGGTAATCTGATTATGGCTAATGATTCAATGTATTTATTTAAATAGTTGATTATGGCTAATGATTCACTGTATTCGTGTATATTTTATGATCTTGCTTTGGTATTGATGCGTAGAATTGAAATCAAAGGACTTTGGCTTAGGAATCCCTTCTTTACTACATACAAAAAACCTACTCGTTACCGTACCAAGTCTGTTAACTTTTTTATTCGACAACCTAACATCAAAACCGGATTGCTCGGCATATCTCCTATAAAATTCTTCCGCCATCTTCGAATTTATAAAAAAATCACCAATTTTGGGAGTATTTTCCAATTTCGAAACCCTTGGAATCCAATATTTAGTCCCGTCTTCCGTTTCATGCATATGTTGGTGACTCGAAACTACAAAAAAAACATTATTTACAAAACACATAATCATTAAATTGACCAAAAAAAATTAAAAATAGTGAAATCAAAATTCGTTTTACGTAGTTGTTGTTGTATTGATCAACTAACAGTATGTATTTACTATACACATTCAGGATGCATATATTCGTTGCTGGATGAAGAAGACAACCACTTCATGGAAATCAGTTTATATTCATGGATTAATGCTGATGTATTCATGAATAGACATCAACTTTCATGAATGTTTTGCCGTTGTATTCACGATCTCGATACATTATTCAAGACCCAATGTGACAAAAAAAAATTTGGTGTTCGGTAACTACAAACAAACGGTATAACATCATTAAACCCATACCACTATCGCCGATTTCACGGTGGGACTGAACATCATCTTTTTCGTCGCCGGATAATGGGATCCCATCCGAACCAGCACCGTTGTCATCGTCGCTGACACCTACATTCATCTGAAACAAATTCGGAGAAACGTCCAATTCTGAAACATATGTTTCATTCATCGGATAACAATCATCCATCGAACAACCTTGATGCTCCATCGACCCTTGATACTGCATCGAATTTCTGCAACAACAATGTTCAATCGACCTTTCTGCAAAAAAAGCTTTTTATCGACGTTGAAAGCTTCTCTCAAATTTCTGCCGATACACAACCTTGGAATAAGAAAGGAAGATTCATAAAATCAAGAAAATCATGAAAACCATGTAGAGATACTGTCTAATCCCTACAAATGTGCATTTCCTGATTTTCTTGAATATTAGTTTCCCATTTTAGTGTTGTCTTAATCAAAGTCGTTGATGATTAAAATAGATGGTCCTGATTAGATTGTATAGGTTGTATAAAATACTAGGATTGTAAAAGAGATTGACCCTATATATATATATATATATATATATATATGCAATTTAATAAGAGGGCATTTAAAATAAAATAAAATTGATAAGACCCGTAAAATATTATATAATAAAAATTAGTTCAAAAATAAAAATCTAATATTTTTAAATCTGATTTGTTTTTGGTATTATTTGTTCTTAGTGTTCTTCATGGATATGAATGTTCAAGGAAAAAAAATATATAATTCTCTTGAATTGGAAAGCTCTTTATAGAGCTAAGGGGAAGGTTGGGGGATTTTTTTTAAGGCGGCCCAAACGACTCATCCTAAGTGAGTGCTTAGCCAACGACACGTGCCTTTGGGGGCTTGCTTAGCTGAAAAGAGAAAGTCTTCAGCCTAGCTCGACTGAAGATTAAAAATGGTAAAATAAAGGAAATAAGATAGAATGACCAATTTACCCTCACACTTAACGGAGAAATTGGACGTTCGTTTGCCTAAGGGACCAAATCCGTAACAAACTGCATATCTGGAGGTTTCTTATGTAATAAATAAAATTAAAGAACCAAATCTATAATTTACTCTAATTTTTATTATAATTCTAAACGTTGTTGTTAAAATGTTTTTCCTAAAATCTTATAAGATTTCTTATTGAAATATAATTTTGTTTTAGACTTTTTAGATATTTTTATAGCATGTTTTTCATATACTATAGTTGTCAATCTACTTTCTTATTATGTGAATAAAATATTTTATATATTTAATTGATAATCAAACACTTGTTATTGAATTATGTGTGAGGTTCAATATTGCCTTTTTAAACAAAAATATAATAAGCAGTCTTATAATATTTTTTTTTAATTAAATTAAACTATAACAAATTCGTACTCCTAAATAAGTTCAAATAAAAATACAATATATAATCAATAAATTTATATCAAAAGAACTTTGGTAAAATCAATGTGTCATTTTTTGAAACTACATTGTTTTTGACAACTTGTCGCACAATGATGAAAAAAGGGATTTAAAAGGAGGCTTGTTTTATGGAGCTCAAGTAAGTTGGATGGGGGTTATAACAGCTCGTTCCAGATGGATCTAAATGAGATCCCTAAGTTTTTTAATTTATAAGCTTAAGTTGTGTATTACTATAATAACTTCCAACATAATTTTAAGTTGAATTAAAAGTTATTTGACTAGTATATTGATGTAGACTTTGTGACGTTGTAAATGATATCAGAGTCAATCCTTGTACTATCGGGATGGTGAGGCAAACTTCATCGAGCACGATGAGTCCCTATAAAAGGGTGCTTATAATATATTAGGAACATCACATCGCGACAGACCATGAGGAGGTTAGGCATGCATGATGAAAATATCAAGAATATAAATGAGAGAGTTTGTGACAGTCCTTTCAATCTCACGTTGATGGAAAGTGAAATTTGTGAGTTCATTTTAGTGAGGTGGGGGTGTAACAACCTTCTTTTGGGGTTATCTAAAATTAATAAGAAAACGAGTTGGTACTTATGAGTGTTAAAAATACATAATTATCAATATTGAGTAAGAATGCTATGTTATGGCTACCTACCTAGAATAAATGGGTATACACAAAGAATAAAAATCTCTTGTCCTAAATTATCATGTCTCATTCATGTCCATCAATCACATTAATACACGTCATCGGAGAGAGAATATAAACTTGAATTAAATAAAATCAAAATTATATAAAACCTTATGTGTCTTAATTTAATTGGTCGGACATGATTGGGACATGGAAATTTGGGATAGAAGATTTTTATTCATACACAGAATTTAAAATAACCATACATAGATGGGCTTTAAAATTTTAAATAACAAAGAAGCTAATATTAGTAAAAGTATGTTGAAATGTATATATGTCAGATTTCAACAAATTTTATATCAAAACGTTGAGAAACACTTGAGGAATATTATAGTTAAATCAAATAAAACTCTGATGATATCGAGTGCTGGTTTGGCAGTCTTGCACGGAGTGTGCGGTTTTCTACGCTAATACACACAAGCCTTGGCACGAGCCATGATGAATGTGGCTTGGTTTTGTACAGATTGTGTGATGCGGGCGACCAACTTATATAGTCATTTGAGTTTTAATGATGTGATGTATTGTGATTTAGAAGTGTTGGTCGAAGCATTTTGTGTTTTAGTGGGACCTTAGAATTGATGTACAACTCCATTAAGCTTGCATTATGTATGTGAATGATGAATACCATATCGCTAATGAACAAAGATGATGTGACAACTTGTTCTACTTAAATTTGATGGAAATGGGACTTTTGAGCGAGCTTGTAAGTTATTTAAGTGAGCTAGAGAACGTGACAACACGTCCTACATGGATTAAAATGATATATGAGTAACAAATATCATGATTTCAAAGTGATTTGAAGGTTATCTTAGAATTTACTACTTTAGGTTTACTGGTTTAGGATGTTATATGTACATGTTTTTGTTGTTTGCTCGTTGACACACCTTACTAATTAACTACACATATCGAATAATAATATTTTATTCAGAGCCTCTAAATTATAATACAAAAATCTCAACCATCTAAATACCATCTATACATGATTTGTAACAAATATGAATACAAACTAATATTGTGATGCTTAGATTAGTTGTGACGTCCATCTACATCAAAAAGCAAAAAAGCAAAAAAGCAAAAAAGCAAAAAGTTAAGGGGTGTATATTGTAAATTATTTGCAAGTGATATTTTGTAGGCATTATCAAATGGACCCTCTATTATTATATTATATTAGTATTTGGTCCTTCTTCATCATAGACCATATACATCACATGGAAAATGTGAATTCATATCCAAAATCTACGCTAACACCTAACTGTTTCTTGAAGTCGTATTTTTGATTTTGACATTATGTTATTTAGTAGAATTTCAATATTTTTGAAAATACATGTTTTTCCATTAATTAGAGCCGACTTCAAAGCCTTTTGTTCCTTTGTGTGTACATAGAGCAAATACATCAAATCGAACATTATAAAAGTTCAAATCCATTATGAAAACACTTGGGTGTCGTTTGTTTTTTTAAAAGGTCTGAAGTCTTATTTTAGTTATGATTAATAAGAGGTGGTGTATAAAAATGTCTGAATGATTCAGACTTAAGAGCCATTAAGAGGTTTTTAGAAAAAAACAAACAACCCCTTAATTTGTACTTTGATATTGGTTATTTTGATTTATAACATGAGGCAATCATCCCAACGAGATCATTTGAGTTTAAGTGCATTTGAATTTTAAATTGTACAAATTCACATTTTTTCAAATCGTTTTTTATTACAACTTTGAAATCATCTGATTCGTATTTTAACTTCAATTACTTCCTTGAAATAAAGACTACCGATGGGGTCAATTAAAGTTGAGTGTTTATATAATACATATATGCATCTTTTTCAACCTAAATACATGTTATTTTAATCATGAGTTTATTCATAATAACCATTCATTGAGTTTGAACCTACGCTTACATGTCGTAAAGTGATGCATTAAAAACGTGTCGATAAAAAGACAACACGACTTTTCATTTTCTTCCATAGCTTTCATGTCGGCTAATGCACTCATATATATTCCCATTGATGTAAAATAAATTGTGACTATGATTGAAATAATAAATTGCCAAGTTATAGTCAACATATAAAATATCACTTAATCATAAGAAAACAAGAAATCGAGTAAATCAATCAACAATATTCTTTTTCCAGTGATAATCTAATAGAGATTTTGTGCTTGAATTCCGCATATATATTATATTGAATAGTGAATTTTTAAAGGTGCTATAAAACTTCACCTCCATATTCTTCAAGTTGTTAAAAACCCCATTATAAGGATTATTTATGAATTTTTAAAATACTTGATGGATCATTTTGACTACTCTATTGAACTCAAGGGGCCTAAACTGCCATTCCAAATAATTACGACGGTTCATAATCATGGACTTCATCTTCCAACGGTCCAACCGTCCAAGCCAGCCGCAAAAATCTCTCCGTCCTTGCTCAGTCAGTCTGGCACAAAGTGTAGTAATCAGCACGTGATCGAATTAGTTTTTAAACCACTGACAATTTAATGGACGTCTTGTATGTATTCCTATGACTTTATGTTTTGCTATGTGCATAAAAAATGATTGCTTAATTATTGTGTTTTTTTTTGTTTTTTTGTCTTTTTATTCTCTTTTCTTTTTTTCTTTTATTTATTATTTATTTGTATTATATAGTTTAAAAGTTTTTTTTTACTTTTTATTTTGTTTTGAAAAGAAATAAATATTTATAAATATAAATATTACTAATTTTTTATAATTATAAAAATAAAACATAAATATTGTGATTTAATATATAAATAGAACATAAACTAATCTATATTATATTTGATTATTCTAAAATAACATTATCTGTAGTACAATTAACACGTAAAAACTGCATGTAATTCTTTATTCGCTCTGAATACGGAGTAGCTCATCCAGCAGCACACGGATAACTGTAATGGAAAACATGTCTTACAATTTACGGAAGCGGATATCCTTTTGCCATATCTAATTTCACATAATGGTTACCATTAACGTACCAAATTATAAAAACAACATGATCATACCACACTGGCGAAGTGGACCTAAGCGGCAAGTGCGTCCCACTGTTGGTCATACTTATAACATGTAATATCACATTATATTTTGGTCCCTAAACTTCAAAAATGGCAAATAAACCCTCTACGTATATATTTTTGTGTTGGATTTACAAAGTTATTATAAAATCAAAGTTATAAATTTATAAAATAAAATAAAATCAAAAGTTACAAATTCTATAAATTTATAAACAAATTTAATAAATTTATAAAATCAAAACACACACACACACACATATACATATATATATATATATATACACATACATATATAGGGGCTTAATCAAATGAGAACTAGGTAGTTTGTGGTAACTATGAGATCCAATATGAGCCACACATTTAGAATAATTAAAATTAATTTTAAATAAATAGAAAATTATATTTTAGTAAATTTGTTTAATTCCTAAAATATAACCTAATTCCTAAATTTTATTATTTCCTTTTACAAAAGGGTATCATGGTGTCCTATCATGTATATTTGATGTTTACAAAAGGGTATCATAGTGTACTATCATGTATTTTCGATATTTAGAAAGTGTATCACAGTGTGCATCACTTATTTTCGATATGTTTTCGATCTTTACAAAGTGTATCATGGTACGCTATCACATATTTTCGATGTTTACAAAAGGGTATCATAGTGTGCTATCATGTATTTTCGATCGTTACAAAGTGTATCACAGTGTGCATCACGTATTTCCGATATTTATAAAGTGTATCACAGTGGGCATCATGTATTCATCGGAATAATAATTTTAGGGGTGTTTAAAAAAACCGTTGGACCGCTCAAACCGGTCGAACAAAGTCAAACCGGACCGTTTTTGGCAGTTTGAGCGGTCTGGCGGTCTGGTCTGGTCTGAAAAATTGTCAAACCAGGCGGTCCGGTCCGGTCTGCGGTCTGGAGTTTTTTTTGGGCGGTTTGGACCAAACCGACCGCCAAATTCATATATATTTTATTTTTTTAATATACGCCTTTATATCCATTATCTAGCTCAATGTTATCTTAAATATATTTGGTTAGGCCCAATATTATCTTAAATCCAACCCAAACATAAATTCTATTTTAATTTTTAAAATATGAAACTTGAAAGCCCTAAACGACTACTATTCACTAACATCGACGGATTCACTGTGTTCACCTTTTTTGTGGACTTTGTTATCTTTTTTTGTGGACTTTGATTTTTAGTGTTTTGTTGGGATATTTTGTTTACTTCTTTTGTGGACTTTGTTAATTTTTTTGTGGAGTAAGTTTACTTTTTTGTGGACTTTGTTTATTTCAAAAGGACTCAAGCCAATGAAGCTTTAAAATTAGATATTATATAAACTTTAAAGCCCATAGAAAGCCCAAACCGCCTAAACCGGTCGGACCAAACCACCTAAACCGCGGTCCGGTTTGACCGGTCTAAGCACTTGATGTCAAACCGATCGGTTTGAAAATTTAATAAACCGCCACTTACGGTTTGGTTTGTGGTCTGAGGGGTTAAACCGCCCAAACCGGACCGCGAACATCCCTAAATAATTTTAGATCGTTTAGAATTATTATATGATATAGGGGTAATTTGGTCATTTTAACGGTTTTGTCCAGTCTTGTTCTAGTCGTACCAAACGTGGAACAGACAATTAGTCATGTCCAGTTCAGTCCCGTCCTGTCCTGTTCTGTACTGTCCAGTCCCATCTAGTTTGCATACCAAACCCCTACCTAAGGGACGATTCGGGTAAGAAATAATTAAACTTTTACAAAGTTATAATAAAATGTAATTGTTACAAAAAGAAAAAATACATTTACAAAGTTATAATAAAATTAAAAGTTATAAATTTATAAAATCAAATAAAATCAAAAATTACAAAATTTATAAATAAACTTATAAAATTTATAAAATCAAAACAAATACATATATATATATATATAAAGATAATGTGGTTATATATAATAATAATAATAATATATTTTAATTGACATGACATTATTAAAAATAATTGGGTAGGAAAACATGACATTCACTATTTGCACCTTTTGGTGCAAATAGCACCCCATTCCTATTTATGTCACATTTGTCAGAAAAAAGGAGGCTAATTGCACCTTTAATTTTGTTAAATGTACCAATATGATTAATTTTCTTCTCACACACATCGACATCAAAATCTACTTTTTACATTTTTAATGCATAAATTACATTCCTAATGTACGAATTGACCTGATTTTGACATAATTTTGGTGCAAATAACACTCCCAAAAAAATAGTAAATATAGATGTATTTTAATATATTTTTATTTTAATTTATAAAATAAAAGAAGACTGATTATAACATAATTAATTACATAAATTAGGGTACGTATAACAACCCTCCAAATAAAATATCATGCAATGAAATGTTAAATATATAGAGTGATGTTATATGCACTTTAATTTATGTCTGAATTAAGATAATTGATTAAAAATGTAAATAAGGAGTCTTGATGTTAATATGTGTGGGAGAAAAATTAATAATCCATGATACATTTAGCAATACATAGGATTTCATTTAGCTTATCCATGTAAATATTACAATAATTATTCGAATAACATATTCATATTTATATATCTTTTTTGTATTACAAAACATTTACTTCATGTTTTTAAAATACTGAAATTCAAGTTTAAAACTTATTATTGCATACATACAATTTTTTAAACCTCCACGTTTGAACTCGACACAACTAACTGATAAACACGTTTAAATACAAAAGTAAACATTGAGCCATACTAAGGCTATGTTTGGCAAACTAGCTGATAAGCTAGCTGGTGACTGATAAGCTAGCTGATGAAAAAGTCACGTTTGACAAAAACTAGCTTATAAGCATTTAAAATTACCAAAAAAGATACCTAGAAAAAACAATTAATTACAATATTTAATAATATAATTAAAACAAATTTATAGTAATATAATTAGTTAATTAATACAAAGAAGGTAGTAAATAATATAATATGTTAATTAAAAAAATTGAAATTTATTATATATATATATTATAAATTTTGAATTTAAACCAAATTTTAAAGAAATTTACATTAACTTATGATTAAATAACTGTTACATATAATATGAAAAAAATTTATCAAATAGTAATTACAAAAATAATAATAATTAATAACTGAAATATATTGATCACTATTGAAAATATTTGATATAATTATCAATAATTCTAAATAATTAAAAAGTAATATTAATGTATAATTAAAATTTATATTATAATTTCAGATAATATTAATTAATATTTATTAATTAATAATAATAAATTTTAATAATTAATATCTATTTATAATTAACAGTTAATATATAATAATGAATATTAATGAGACATAATTAGAATAATCAAAAAAAACTTCTCATAAGCTACTTCAAGTAGCTTATCAATAAATTAACTTGTAAACTAACTTATAAACTATCTTATGTCTATTCAAACATGTACTCATAAAATAAGCTAGATTATTTTTGACAAACGATGTATAATACAACAAATATTCCATAAATCTCATTACCAACTAAAGATTGTATTGCTTTCCCAAAACCACAAAATCATAAAATAAAATCGAGACGGATAAACAAGAGGAAGTATGAATCACAATTGATGTTTGAATTTTTTGTTTCAGAATCGAAACGTATCTTGTTGTATTGAACAAGTACATTTCAGTTAATTTATAACATAATAGAGATATAATTACTTGTCTATTTACACTAAAATTAAAACCTTTAAAATATATTTTCTAAAAAAAAAGTCCTAATCACATACTTAAATTATCATCAATCATTTAACACGAATATCAACTTACTCATATTTATATTATGCAAACTAACATAAAAATTATATAATCAAATAGTTATAAAAATTTAAATATTCAATACAAAAATATCATTTTCAACATATAATTGAAAAAAATCTTATCTTATTGACAAAATCTATGTCTCAAAAAATGTACAAAATTTTCATTTACTTGTTGACGTACAAAAAACGGCGTTGATGCCGACGACCAACAAGAGAAGATTTGGGGCGGACGATGAAACAGCATTACAAGTTACCAAAAGAAGTATGCTGCCAACGGTCACTCTCATATTCCCCGGATAATATCCCGGCGCCCGCAACATGCATGGTCGGCTCATCTGCACGTGCCCACAACATAAATGCATTGCTAAATAATAAATAAAATCTTATTATCACATGGATAATTTCTTATGAGTAATGTAAAAGAAAATTTAATAAACGATTAAATTTTCAATTTTTTTAGGTGACCGTTTGTTTTTAGGCAAGTTTATGTATGCCGACTAATCTCCCGTGTAACCATGAATGATCTGGAGTCATCGCATGTAAAACTCCTTTGTCACAAGGGCTTTGATAAGGTTTGGATTTAACCATGGGGTAGATGAGATATTCCAAATGCTGATTTTATGGATATTTTATATGGGTTATTGGTGGGTCAAAAATTAAAATTAGATTAAAAAAATATTGGAATAATGAAAGAAATTATGACATTTTTCTTTAAAATAAAGAAAATATTACACTTAGTGATGGTACCACTTAGAAGCATGTCCTCTTAACCTTTTGGAAGGTATTGAGGGATTGACACGAGGTATGCTAACAAAAAAAAAAGGCAAATAAGATATATAATTGGAACAACTTTTAAACCATATAGCTAATAACCAAAATTAAAACAAGCTTTTATTTTATTAAAAGCTAAAAGATTTATAATCTTAATGGAGTCTTCCGTAAGTAGTAGTGGTGGTGCAGCCTAATCATGTGTTTCTGAAATGTTGCCTTGAGCAGTGTTTTGTCTTCATCATTGTCATATTTTAGAAGGATCTTCCAAATGTCAACAATCTTTCTAAATATGGATATGTGCTTCAAAGTTACTGTCACTTATCTTAGTGGGTAAGTTGTTAAGGTTCAGAATCTTACTCGGTAACGCTGTGTTCTCTAATCTGGAAAGAAAAGAAAGGGATTGAAAAGAAAGGGAGAGAAAAGAAAGAAAGAAAAATAATTTTTTTATTTGTGTTCTCGAAATGAAAGAAAAATGAAGGAAAGTAAAGGAAAGGAAATAGTTTTCATGTTCTTTAACAGGGGAGAAAGGAAAGGAAAGATGTCATTTTTACAAATATACCCTTATAAAAATATATATTCTTTATAATGAAAGATTGAGTAGTTTTGTAATTTTAATAATTTCAGTAATTTTTTAAATAGTTTTAATTTCTTTTCTTTCCTTTCCTTCCCTTTGGGAGGAAAGTTATCAATTCTTTCCTTCCGTTTCCTTTCCTTTCTCTTCTAAAAAAGTTTTGAGAACATGAGTTTTTTTTTTACTTTCCTCCCATTTCCCTCTCTTTCCTTTCCTTTCCTTCGTTAAATGAGTTTCGAGAACACAACGTAAAAGATACGACAAAAACCTACATTCTTACTCAGTAAGAGAGAAAACTTTTATCCGGTTAGTGCTTACCAAGCAAGATACGATTACACACATTATATTTTGATGGTTGAGAATATTATCTAATGAGGTAACTAAGGGTGGGGTTGAGTTCCGGTTAGAATAATGGTTATGGTAAGAATGTGAGAACAAAACCTTCATATACCTTCAACTTTTATTTACCTATTTTTATCATCTTGATCGAAACTTTAACAAATTCATGCATGTGAAAGTAGGAGCGTGCATCGAACATGTCGGGTGGACAAACCAAAAATCCGGTCATATTTCAGATATGGAACCAAGCCCTGAATTTTGGGTTTCGGATTTTGGATTGCTTCGGGTTCGGGTCAGGTCTAGGGTCGGGATCGGTCGGGTTCAAGCACAGTTTTATCATATATGCAATATATATATATACATATATATATATATATATATAGGTGGAGGTTCAAACGAGAACCCTCCCTATTTGCGAAAACGCGAGAACAATTGTGGGTCTCCATCTTATTTAACCCCTAATTTAAATTATAATAAATAAAATTAAAGCATTAAGGCTAGTAACATAATTAGTTGTTTTCATATTTTTTATGTTATTTTAATTAGTTATAAAAATCCCCTAATTATTGATCTGATTATAATATCAAATTGTGATAGGTTTGCTAATAAATCCCATTATTTTCGATCATATTGTGATACAACTGATTAGTCAATTTGAAATTCATTTTGTCGTTCCACAATGGAAGATTCCAATGATGCAATGTAATAGGAGTGTGATAAAGTGTCATATATGAATAATCTTTGAATAAGATATTGTTGGTATTTCTATATGTATTTTAATAATACATATAATATTACAACGTATGTAATTAACTATACAAAACCAACGAATGATTAAAATTAATTCGAATACAAAGAAAATTGACGGAATCAACTGAAGATAAATATAAACGAATAAACCGAAGATGATTTAAACGAAGCTTGGGCTCGTGTGTAACACGATTCCCTTAAACAGATTCGTCGTCTGTTCCCAGGGTACAACAGCCAAAGCAATAGTACTGCCGGAGATGACCACTTGCCTGAAAAGTCGCCAAAAATAAGCGTATGCCGTAGAGATATCAGAGAATTGCGTGTGTGTTCGGTATTCGGTGAGCTTGGAATGCAACCGGACTCCACCTTTTATACTTGAGATTGAAACCGACGAATTAATATGTAATTAATCAGTAATTAAACGTAATTATTTGATCATTAAACATATTAATCTTTATATTCAATGAGTATCAGAAGGAGTTACAAAAGCAATCAACAACAGTGCGCAGCGCGGGTAAACTAGCGGCACAACCCGCCCGGTGCACTGTTTTTCGTCCACATTCTAGTGCACGGCACGGGTAACCGTGCGAGTTAACCCGCGGCATAACCCGCCCAGTGTTTTGACTCCACATTCCAGTGCACGACACGAGTTGCCGTGCGGTTTAGCCCGCGACATAACCCGCCAGGTGCACTGAATCAAAACAAAAATTCGCAAAAACCAAGCTGCGCGTGCACAAGATTTCGGAGCGACATTCGTGTTCGTAGGTCGCGCCCACACACAAGTTCGCCGATTTAGCTTACGAAAATCTCAATCGGCACCCCCCTGTACGCGGGTAGGAGTTGGAGTAAAACCAATCAAAGGAGCTTGTAAGCCCCTCCCACATTCAAGGTTATAAACCCTTGAATGTTTACTCCTTCTTCCTATGTGGGACACATTCCCACACCCACTTGATTTTACCAATTTCATCCCAAGTACTTAACTTTGAGCATCGATATCTCATTCACACATATTCCGTTTTGGACACATGATATATCGTTTCGAAGCCCTCATGTAGGAGAACACAAACCCACTAAGAGTTAGATATACACACTACATATATATGTATTTAAATGTGTCCAAAGTTAGTATAAAACACAAATTTTTACTAATTTTCCAACAATCCCCCACATGAATGGAGATCGATCTTTGCATACGAAAAGTTCCTTACGAAATTTCGAATAGTCGAATCCTGCATAGGATAGGTAGGTGTTACCCTTTGAACCTTCCCTTGTGAAACACACTTGGTCTCCTAGTTGTCAGTAGACTCGATGTCTTTGAACTGAACTACCATTTATGTAGACGACAATACATTTCACACATGACTCTTCCTAACAAGGTCATATCCTCATAGTTGTGTTCGTTATGGTCATGAACACTAGCCTGGTTCAGCGAGAGCTGTCAGGAATTGCGCCCCACAATTCCCTTCGAAGCGACCCCACTTCTCTCTCACATAGGTGATCTTCAATAATCATTAAAATCCATACACTTAGCCTCACTGTCACTGATTCCAGAATTGGACTAGGAAGTTTATTAACTCCCCTACAGTGACCTCCCTTATTCATACAACTAGGTTATCCTTTTGAACCCAAATCTTGGGATCTCCAGTCTTCTGGGTAAGGTTTACTTTGCATGAATTACTCATTCAAGGGCTTTAGTCCCATTCCTCTCGACGACTTATAAATTAAATCTCTACTTAGGCCTTTCGTAAGCGGATCCGCAATGTTATCCTTTGACTTCACATAGTCAATTGTGATAACTCCAGTAGAGAGTAATTGTCAAACCGTATTATGTCTACGTCTAATGTGCCTCGATTTCCTATTATACATTGTACTTTGAGCTCTACCAATCGTTGATTGGCTATCACAATGTATACATATGGCCGTTACCGACTTAGGCCATCTGGGAATATCTTCCATGAACTGACGTAGCCATTATGCCTCTTCACCACATTTATCCAAGGCAATGAATTCACATTCCATCGTGGATCTAGCTATAACAGTTTGCTTGGATGATTTCCAAGATATAGCTGCACCTCCAAGTGTAAACACATATCCACTTGTAGATCTGGAATCCTTTATATCAGATATCCAATTTGCATCGCTGTATCCTTCGATCACAACTGGATATTTTCCATAATGCAGTCCATACTCACGTGTGTATCTCAAATTTCTTAACAATCTAGTAATACTCTTCCAGTGTTCAAAACTAGGATTACTAGTATACCTACTTAGCCTGCTCACTGCATATGCTAAGTCAAGTCTAGTGCAACTCATAAGATACATCAGACTGCCAATTATTCTTGAGTATTCCACTTGTACAATACTATCCCCTCTATTTTTGGATAGATGTTGACTAGTGTCAATCGGAGTTCTAGCTATACTAGTATCTCCTTCATTAAATTTCGCAAGAATCTTGTCCACGTAATGTGTCTGATTTAACACCAGACCATTTTGGGTTCTTGTGATCTTGACCCCAAGAATCACATTTGCTAAACCCATATCTTTCATGTCAAACTTAGATTTCAACATATCCTTCGTGGACTTATCATTTTGTCATCACTGCCAATGATAAGCATATCATCAACATATAAACACAAGATGATATATCCATGAATGGTGTCTTTCATATAAACACATTTGTCACACTCATTTATCTTAAAACCGCTTTCTAACATGGCTTGATCAAACTTTTGATGCCATTGCTTTGGAGTTTGCTTTAGGCCATACAAGGACTTAATAAGTTTGCAAACCTTATTTTCTTGTCCCGGGGCAACGAATACCTCAGGCTGCTCCATATAGATTTCTTCTTCTAAATCTCTATTTAGAAAAGCAGTTTCACATCCATTTGGTGAATTTGCAGATTTCTAATGGTTGCAATAGCTAACACCAATCTAATGGATGTTATTCTTGTCACCGGCGGATAAGTATCAAAATAATCTAGACCTTCCTTTTGTCTATATCCTTTGATCACTAATCTCGCCTTGTATTTGTCAATACTGCCATCAACTTTCATCTTTCTTTTAAAGATCCAACGGTAACCTAGTGGTTTACATCCTGGAGGTAGGTCTACTAGTTCCCATGTATGGTTTTGTAAGATAGATTCTATCTCACTCTTGATGGCTTCTTTCCATTGAGGTCCTTCCGAAGACATAACCGCCTTACGATAGGTTTTGAGTTCAGTTTCCACCACGTAGGTGAGAAAATCGGGACCAAACGATTTTTCAACCCTAACCCTTTTACTTCTTCTAGGTTCCACTTCTTCTTGCAGATAGAACTTGTTCATCCTCTCGAACAATTTCTTTATCTTTAGAAGATGAGGTTTGTTTTTCCTTGTTCAAACAAGGAAATACGTCTTCGAAGAATGAAGCATTTCTTGAGTCCATAATTGTATTCTTGTGTATTTCAGGATATTTAGATTCATACACAAGAAACTGATAAGCACTACTATTTTGAGCATATCCAATGAATACACAATCCACTATTTTAGGTCCTAAATTTTGTACCTTAGGCGGAGGTACAACCACTTTAGCTAGGCACCCCCACACTTGTAAGTACTTGTAAGATGGTTTCCTACCCATCCAAAGTTCATACGGTGTTTCATTTTGTTTCTTGAAGGGTATCTTATTCAAAAGATAATTAGCCGACAAAATAGCTTCTCCCCACATGTTCTGACTTAAACCAGAACTAATCAACATGACATTCACCATCTCTTTCAAGGTACGATTTTTTCTCTCAGCAATACTGTTTTGCTGAGGTGAGTAGGGTGCTGTGAATTCATGTCGAATTCCATTATTAGAACAAAACTCAGCAAACGGTGAAACATATTCACCTCCCCTATCACTTCTAATGACCTTGATTTTCTTGTTAAGTTGATTTTCAATTTCATTTTTATACAAGACAAACTTGTCTATTGCTTCATCTTTACTCTTAAGTAAATATACGTAGCAATATTTCGTGATATCATTGATAAACGTTATAAAATATTTGTTCCCACCTCTAGTAGGAACCGATTTTAAATCACACACGTCAGTGTGAATTAAATCAAGTGGTTCGGTTTTCCTTTCAACCGATTTGAAAGATGTTCTTAGTAAGTTTGGCTTCTACACATGTGGAGCACTTGTGATTTGAGTCAATATCAAATTTAGGTATGTAGTTTAGCTTAATTAAATGTTGAATGGAATTAAAGTTTACATGTCCTAAACGGCCATGCCAAACATTTGAAAACTCAATCATATAAGCAGAACTAGTACTTGCTTTATTCATTTCATTGACAACCATTACATTCAACTTGAACATGCCATTCAAGGCATATCCCTTTCCTACATACATACCATTTTTGGACAGAAAAAATTTGTCCGACTCAAACACAAGCTTAAAACCAAACTTATTAAGCAACCACCCTGACACGAGGTTCTTCCGAAGCTCCGGTGCATACAAAACGTCTCTAAGCTTGAGCTCTTTCTCGGAAGTCATCTTCAGAATCACATCTCCAATGCCCTTGACATCGGTGGTGGCGGCATTTCTCATGTAGAGATTTTGCCCATCTTCAACATCTTTATAGGATATGAAGTTGCTTTTATCATGACACACATGACTGGTAGCCCCAGTATCAACCCACCACTCCATAGTGTTTGAACTAATCACATTCGCCTCCGAAACCATGGTAGTAAGTCCCATGGCCGAAAAATCCGTGATCAATGCCACCAAGTCATCACTTACCATGTGGGCTTGACGCGAGTTGTCCTTCTTAGGCAACTTGCAATCAACAACTTTGTGACCCGGTTGGCCACAATTATAGCAATTGAACTTCTTCTTGAAAGTTCCTTTTCGAGGACCAAGATTCTTCGCTTTCCTTTTGGCTTTGTCAATCTTTTTGGCCTTGGTTTTGGAAGATTGACCACCTTCACCACATTAGCTTTTGAAGATCCGACATTATAACCACCCTTCAAAGCTATTCGGTTGTCTTCTTCAATACAAAGACGTACCACCAGTTTCTCCACATACATCTCCTTTCGCTTATGCTTAAGGTAGTTCTTGAAGTCTATCCAACCAGGAGGAAGCTTTTCAATCATCGCTGCAACTTGGAAGGTTTCACTGATAACCATCCCTTCGACAAGTATATCATGTACTATCACTTGAAGATCTTGAACTTGACTCCTCACAGTTTTCGAATCAATCATTTTAAAGTCCAAGAATCGAGCAACAACATGCTTCTTGGTTCCCACATCTTCAGTATTATATTTCCGATCCAAAGACTCCCAGAGTTCCTTAGCCGTGGTTACTTTACAATATACATTGTAAAGTGGATAAGCTAGCCCATTCAACACATAGTTGCGACACAAGAATTCCGAGTGCTTCCAAGCCTCAACCGCGCTCACAGATTGAGCGTCGGTCTCTCCTCCACTAATTTGAGGAGCAGTTTCAGTGAGGAACCGAGGCAAGTTCAGAGTAGTCATATAGAAAAACATCTTCTGCTGCCACCTCTTGAAATTCAAACCAGAAAAATTTTCCGGTTTTTCAACGTGATTGACCATGGTGTTAGGTGCCGGTGTGGTAGTTGTTGCCATGGTATTTTGCACCGGTATGGTAGCAATGTTTTGCACCGGTATCACAGGAGTTAGGGTTCCCGACGGGTTCACCATTCTGAAAAGTAAATTTCACGTGAACAATTAGTATCACAATATTAACCTGTTTACACAAAACAGAAAAAAATGATACTACAATATTAATCTGTTTACATAAAACAGACAACCAATTGAATCGAGCTAAACTATATTAGAATCTGTTTAAGATTGTTGGTATTTCTATATGTATTTTAATAATACATATAATATTACAACGTATGTAATTAACTATACAAAATCAACAAATGATTAAAATTAATTCGAATACGAAGAAAATTGACGGAATCAACTGAAGATAAATATAAACGAATAAACCGAAGATGATTTAAACGAAACTGAGACTCATGTGTAACACGATTCCCTTAAACAGATTCGTCGTCTGTTCCTAGGGTACAACAGCCAAAGCAGTAGTACTGCCGGAGATGACCACTTGCCTGAAAAGTCACCGGAAATAAGCGTATGCCGTAGAGATATCAGAGAATTGCGTGTGTGTTCGGTATTCGGTGAGCTTGGAATGCAACTAGACTCCACCTTTTATACTTGATATTGAAACCGACGAATTAATATGTAATTAATCAGTAATTAAACGAAATTATCTGATCATTAAACATATTAATCTTTATATTCAATGAGTATCAGAAGGAGTTACAAAAGGAATCAATAACAGTGCGCGGCGCGGGTAGCCACACGGGTAAACCCGCAAAGATTTCGGAGCGGCATTCGTGTCCACAGGTCGTGCCCACACACAAGTTCGCCGATTTAGCTTAAGAAAATCTCAATCGGCACCCCCCTGCACGCGGGTAGGAGTTGGAGTAAAACCAATCAAAGGAGCTTGTAAGCCCCTCCCACATTCAAGGTTATAAACCCTTGAATGTTTACTCCTTCTTCCTATGTGGGACACATTCCCACACCCACTTGATTTTACCAATTTCATCCAAAGTACTCAACTTTGAGCATCGATATCTCATTCACACATATTCCGTTTTGGACACATGCTATATCGTTTCGAAGCCCTCATGTAGAAGAACACAAACCCACTAAGAGTTAGATATATACACTACATATATATGTATTTAAATGTGTCCAAAGTTAGTATAAAACACAAATTTTTACTAATTTTTCCAACAGATATATCACATGGCATTGAATGTAGTGTGATAGAAGTATGATAGAGTGCCATAGTAGTGTGATAGCACTGTGATAGAGTGAGGTAGAGTGTGATAGCGGTGTCATATAGGGTGATAAGAGTGTGCTATAGTGTGATAGCAGTGTCATACATCCAACAATTTGTTGTACAGAAACATTGTGATAAATATATGTTATTTGTCATAAAATACATTACATTAGAAGTATTGTTTTACAAAAACAAAGTTATTAACCTCCAATGTCGTAATGCCTTCTCTACTTTGCCCTAACCTTCTTCTAATCGATGTGTGATAGACCATTTATACAAACACGGTTTCAGTATCCACTGTGATAAATGTGTTGTAACACCCCGAATTCTGAGAACCGTGTATTATTCTATCTTATTTTGGAACCTTATTATATGATGGGAATTATTAGTAAATGTCGATTTTATCTGTTTTGAAAATCGTGGGCTGAAAATACAAGTTTTTGGAAGGTTTGGGAGCTTTCACGACATTGCCCGCGACAGTGACAGGGTGTCACTATCGCGAGGGCATAGTCGTCGTGAGTTTGGGACTCGTGGTACATGTATCGCGATTGTGCCCTGCGATTGTGACATGGTCACTATCGCGGAGGGCACTCTCGCCCTAGGTGTACTGAGAGGTGGTGGAACCGCGCGACATTGCCCCGCGACTATGCCATTGGCATAGTCGCCGTGTCACTATCGCGACCAGTGTATGAGGGTTAAATAGGAAGGTCGCGATTTTAGGTCTCATTATCTGATTTTGAAGACTCTTCAGTCGACTTCTTGAGAGATTTTTGGGTAAGTTCATCACTTCAACTTCCCTCCATCATTAATGCTACCTTCTACTCCCACCTTTGATCATTTATGAACCTATTCTAGGTATTGTGAAGCTAAGTGAAGGTGTTCAAGTGTAGTTAATCTCAAATCTTCATCTCCTCCATTTCTAGGGTTTGGTTTTCTTTGAGAAAGCTATCAAGGTGAGTTCTTACACTTTTAAAAAACCTTATACATGTCAAATACGAATTTTAAATGCCTAAATATCTCCTTTTATATATTTGATTGTGGATTTTATGCCAAGGCTAACTTTTGGAGATTTTTAGGGTTTATAAACATTTTATGGAAATGGAAGTGGAAATGTCTCGATAATGTTTCTACAACTTACTTGTACTTGGGAAATGTATTTTAATGGGATGGATTCCAATTATATAAACTTGTGTTTGGAAATGATGAACTTTTGGCTAACTGCTGATAAGTTTATATGTTGGGATTTAGCGTGTTTTAGGATTGAAGCATATAAGGGTTGGTTACGTTCCATCTAGTGATCTTTTGATAAATAATGGGATTTGGTCATTATGAAAATTACCTCTTCGATAATCTATGCATATTATCAAATGTTAGAGTACTCGTTTGGCCTTACGGGCGTTAATTAGCATAATTGCTTGCATTGGGAGTCATGACCCCTATTTACCATAGTATTACGATATTAGATGAGGATATCAATGTAATGACCTTTCGTGGTCGAACCTTTCGCGGTCGAACCTTTCGCGGTTGAACCTTTCGCGGTTGAAGTTGACTTTCCGTGGGTGTGAGTTTAAAGTCACTGAGACTGACATCCCTTGCGTATACTTTTTATGTGCATTGGATTTACTGACTCATCAAATGGCTTACTTTTGTGTTCCGTCATTTGTGTTAGTAAGCGGGTCTCCCCCGTAAACCCAAGAGGTAACTGTTACGGTAAAAGATTTTATTACTATTGTCATACATTAAAGTTTTTAGTTTACACTTATAATTGTTTATTTCTAGCGGCAAATGTTCGACCTCACTAGGCTTTAGCCTAACACTTTTTTCTTAAAATGATGTGTATAACAGGTCAGGCTAGCGGTGGGGCTCATCGGGATTGAGTGGATGGCTCGAGGGCCAAGAGCGGTCTTTTTGGGAGATTTAGCGACCGACGTGTTTTGTTAGCGGACATATTTTTGGAGGAATAGCTACACCCGAACTTAATCTATCTTGTCTAAGTTAGATTATTAGGTTGTTGAATTATAATCCTCATTTGTTTAGCCTTGTATACGTCGACATATCATTCCCCGTTTTGGGATGACACCTTTGGGCTTGTTAAACAGGTTTAATTATTTTGGATTGGCCATTTTATAGCCGTCATATTGCAAAATTTTTGAATTTTTATTTTTCTAAAATTTAGGATGTTATAAGTTGGTATCAGAGCTTTAGTTTAAGGGAACTAGGTATGGATGTAGGATACCTAGACTTAAGCTGTGACATTAAGTTTGATTTAGTGAGATTGGGTAGAACTTCTGTGTGTCCCAATAAGTAATCATTCAATCAAGCAAACATATAATCAACACAAATAATGTAAACCTGATATTTATTAATCAAAAAATTACAATTGTTCTTGATGAAATCGATCTCTTTCTCTCTGCTTCTCTCTTGTTCACGGCGCACCAACACACACACTTAACCTCTCTCAATAATTAATTTTGCAATTAAGATCCTTAACCTTATTAACCTAAACAAAACTAATTTATACTTAGGCTAACTAAGCCTAATGGGCTTGGCTTGCTTGGGCCCATCTACTAAAACAAACTAATAACTAAATTATAAAACAAATAAATAAAATACGAAAAACACACTTTTGACTATTTATTACAAAAGGACCCTAGACTATTTGTTGAGACGACTTTATCAGCTTTGACTTCAGATTTCCATCTTCAGATAATTATGATCTTGACTCCAATAAAACTGTGCTTTAACAATCTCTCCCTTTGGATCAAGATCATTCTTTAATCTCAGAAAATTCAATTTTCCTCTTTTTCTTCATAAAGTAGCAATCTTCCCAATCGATGAGAATATCTTTTGGAAAGAAATTATCTCCAGTTTCAGCTCGGAATGCTTTAGCAAATCATCTTCAAGGAAAATTTCTTCAATGCAGCATATCTTCAGAATATCTTCAGAAATTCTTTCAACAACTTTTGATCTCCGCATTTCTTGATTGACGCTTCTCCCCCTTTTTGATGAAAAGAGCAAAGAGTTCATCAAAACGTTTCTTCAAGAAATATCTTCCACCATTGATCTTGCAAACAAAACCACTGATTATCCGTCAATTCATTAAGATGTTCATCCAGATCTTTGCAAATCTAGACAATATATGAAATGAAGTGTAACGCCTGAATCAACACATGAATCAGTTAAAATTGCCTGTCAGTAACACAAAGTCACTATGTGTAACGAATACACAATATAAAGGAGCTTATATGATGTTCACTCCCCCAGGGCTTCCATTCAATCATCGAAACACCACAAAGGCAATTTCTATGAACGTTATGACAAAGAAACAAATTCTTTGTGTGTTCGTGCAAGTGATGGAATAAATTAAGCATATGATGATTGCTTATAAGGCTCAAAAAGTGTAAACCACTTAGACAACAGTTAGTTAAACACAGACGCAATGTGCATTAGTGAAGTGTGAAGGTGGGGCAGACTTCCTTCTTTTCAATATCCAGATTTTCCAAATGAAAATCAGATAGCATATGTGCTGCGTCCCCTTTGAAAATTAAACATTTTCTTGTTGAGAAGAAAATGAGTGGCTGGTGGGTTAATGTCAAGAGTTGGCATGGGCTAGTTGCCTGTTTCAATAATGTTCACCAAGAATTGTGAAACATTAGAAATGTGGCTGCCCGGCTCAGAAAGTAGTTGGTGCAGAGTTTGAAAATTCTTTTACTCTGATCTCACACCCTCTTTCTTTTAATCTTTAAGCTCACAGCTAACCGAACTCTCTTTTGACATATTCTCTCATCACACATCCCACACTTATTTCTTTTGACTCCTCACATGAAATTACTAAAGGATTAACTTCTTGGGTAGGAAACATTGGTTAACGTGAATCCATAGAAGTTTCTTTTAAGTCCTAGCACACTGATCCCATGTTTTCCTATGAAGCATATGATGCTCAGGTAGTTTAACTTTATTAGTTACGGCTCAAAGATGAATCAGAAAACATTTAAAATCATACTTCCAATTCAAGAAATCTGTTTGAGAATCGGGAAGTGGTTTGAACATTTAAGAACATGTTTTCTTATGATTGAAAGTTGTCCTTCTTTCAACCATAAATGAGATGAAGATAAGGAATTATACCTTTTGAGTGCAGTCTTACATCTCACGAAGTCAAGCTTAAAGTCATAAAGATATGATCTTTGAAGCATCTCTCAACCTACAAAAGTCTAAAAGTCTAGTCAAAGTAAATTTATTCACTGAAATTGAAATGACATAAAGCAGTAAAACACTTAATGTACGAGTTCTGATCAGAAATAATCAGAAGTCATTGCCATACTCTTTTGACTTGAACGCTCCCCCTAAAATCATGCATTACTAACAAATTATCAGTAAGTACAATGCATTCAGTTTTGCTCCCCCTCAAAATAACATTGACCATCTATAAGATACTTCGCACACTCCCCCTGAGATCATGAACAAACTATTAAAGAGCAGGTATCATGCGGAAATAATAATAAATAAATGATAAAGAAATACAATAAGAAACTTTAATAGGTAACCACCGATTAGGTCTTAAGATTTAGCATACCAAGTCTAGAGACAAGAAAATTAAATCTCTTTTCGTCTAAAGGTTTGGTAAACAAATCTGCAAGCTGATAATCGGTTTTTACAAAGTAAAGTTCAATTGTTCCCTTTTCTACATTATCTTTTATAAAATGATACATGACATCTATGTGTTTGGTCTTAGTATGTTGAACAGGGTTAGCGGTAATCGCAATAGCGCTCTTCGAATCACAATAGATCGGGATTCTATTGAAATGAAACCCATAGTCTCGCAGTTGTGTTCTCATCCATAAGACTTGAGAACAACAGCTAGCAGCAGCTACATATTCCGCTTCGGCCGTTGATGTGGATACACATAATTGCTTCTTCGAAGCCCAACTGACGAGTTTATCTCCGAGGAATTGTATATGACCCGAGGTGATTTTCCTGTCTAACATGCAACCAGCATGATCTGCGTCTGAATAAGATGTTAGTTCAAAGCTTGTATCCTTAGGATACCACAGACCAAGATTTGCAGTCCCCTTCAGATACCTAAAAATCCGCTTAACAGCAGACAAATGGGATTCTTTAGGATTGCCTGATATCTAGCACATAAGCATGTAGAAAACATTATATCCGGCCTACTCGAAGTAAGATACATTAAGGAAACTATCATCCCTCTATAAGTCCTAACATCAACATCCTTTCCCGAAAGATCGGTGCCAATCTTAGTACCAGGTGCCATTGGGGTACCAATCGGTTTACAATTTTCCATTTTGAACTTCCGAAGAATATCCAGAATGTATTTAGATTGATTGATAAAAATCCCCGTTGAAAATTGTTTGACTTGCAATCCGAGAAAGAAATTCATCTCTCCCATCATGCTCATCTGAAAACGTGACACCATGAGGTTTGCAAAGTTCTTACAGTACTTAGGATTTGTAGAACCAAAAATAATATCATCCACATATATTTGAATAAGAATGATATCGCCTTTATCCTTTTTAATGAAAAGAGTGGTATCAACCGTACCTTTTGTAAAATCTGACTTGACCAAGAACTGAGATAGAATATCATACCAGGCGCGAGGAGCTTGTTTCAGTCCATAAAGAGCTTTATCTAGGATGTAGACGTGATTCGACTTATCTGGATTTACAAACCCTTCTGGCTGAGAAATATAGACTTCTTCCTTGAGTACTCCATTCAGAAAAGCTGTCTTCACATCCATTTGATAGACAGTGAAGTTCTTGTGGGCTGCGTAGGCTAAGAATATCCGAATCGCCTCTATACGTGCCACTGGATCATAAGTCTCATCATAGTCTATCCCTTCCTCTTGCCTATATCCCTTGGCGACAAGTCGTGCTTTGTTTCGGATAACGGTACCATCTTCATATTTCTTGTTTTTGAACACCCATTTCGTACGAATGATAGTTTTACCTTGCGGTTTGGGTACGAGTCTCCAGACTTTCAGTGCTTCAAACTGATTCAGCTCATCTTGCATCGCAGTTACCCAATCTGAATCTGCAAGAGCCTCAGATACGCGAGTAGGCTCGATCTTGCTCAGAAAGGATTCATACATACATAGATTTGAAGTTGCATACCTAGTTTTCACCGGTGCAGAAGGATCTCCAATAATTTGATATACCGGGTGCTCTTTGGTCCACTTATGTTCATGAGGGAGTGGATTAGATGCATGTTGATCATTGTCAGCATCTAGGAATTCAGATGGTTTAGAATTAACGGGGGTGTCAGTTGAAGTAGTCGTTGCAGAAGTTGCAGTAGGTACAGCTTGGTCAATCTGTTGATCAATCCTTACAGTACATCCTACTGAGTCAGCTACTTCTGTTTCGGCGTTGTTGATCACAACTTCAACTGTAGGAGTAGGCTTTTGAACTGGAACTTCTTGCTGAATCGGGGAATTTGATTCAGTGGAGATATCGGAAGTGGTCGGATGAGTAGTCATCGAGTCTTCTATTCTGTCAACCACAACAGAGTTAGGCAACTTAGATCCAAGAAATTCATCGTAGAACAGTTCAAATAATAAATCCAAATCAGATAATTTAGAAGTAGACGAAGAAGCGTCATCTGATTTGTTCTCTTGAGGTGCAGGTCCTGGACTGGTTGGCCCAGAAGCTAGAACTCCGGTAATTACGGGGTCTGAACTGACGTGCTCAGAAGCCATGTCCTCATCGAATGTAACATTGACGCTCTCGATCACAGTCTTCGACTTCTTCAAGTAAACCCGATATGCAGTAGATGTAGAGGAATAACCAACGAAGATTCCTTCATCCGCCTTAGCACTGAACTTGTTCAGATTCTCTCTGTCGTTTAGAACAAAACACTTACAACCAAAAACATGAAAATATTTAATGGTTGGTGTTCGGTTGTTGATCAACGCATACTGAGTCTTCTGAAGTCGGCGGTGTATCATGGAGCGATTCTGAGTGTGACACGCAGTCGATACAGCTTCAGCCCACAAAAATAAAGGTAAGTCAGATTGGTTGAGCATTGTCCGAGCGGCCTCGACAAGTGTACGATTTCGCCTTTCGACGACTCCGTTCTGTTGAGGCGTGCGAGAAGCAGAGTATTGATGGGATATCCCGACCGACTCGAGATATTCTTCAACTATCTTGTTCTTGAACTCTGTGCCGTTGTCAGTCCTGAGAATCTTGACTTGTTTTTGCAGATTAACTTGGGTTGTCTTCAAAAATGTAATGAGAACTTCGGGAGTCTCATCTTTAGACCGTAGAAACTTAACCCAAGTGTATCGCATATAGTCGTCCACGATAACCAACACATACTTCTTTCCTCCTAAGCTTTGCGTTCGCATAGGACCGCACAAGTCCATATGCAACAACTCTAAAGGAGAGCTGGTACTCGGTTCAGGCTTTGGTTTGTGTGGGGCTCTCTTCATCTTTCCCTTTTCACACGCTGCACGCAGGTCTTCTCTTTCATACTTCAGCTCTGGAAGTCCTTTCACTAACTTGCCACTGACCAGCTTGTTGATGTACCGAAAGTTGAGGTGAGAAAGCCGTCGATGCCATAACCAGCTTTGTTGCATCGAGGCCTTTGATAGTAGACAGACCTGATTGTCAGCCTGGACCTTTGACAAGTTGATGGTGTAGAGGTTTGACTTGCGAGTGCCGACCAAGAGTTCTTTTCCTTCTTCAGTGCGTACTGAACATGTCTTGGCCTTGAAATTAACTTCTAAGTCTTTGTCGCAGAATTGGCCAATGCTGAATAGGTTATGCCCTAAGCCTTCAACGTAACTCACCTTCTTGATCGTAAGATTTTCATGTACAACATCACCAAATCCCAAAATAGGTGAAAACGGATCATTCCCAAAATGAACTGTGCCGCAGTATTTGTCCGTAAAATTAGACAACATACTCTTCTGCCCGGTCATATGCTTGGAACACCCGCTATCCAAGTACCACATATGACGGGTCTGCACAACACAAATCAAGAAAGAAGAGGTTTAGGAACCCATTTAAAAATGGACCTCCACTGTTAGTACTTGATTTTGGCACCCATTTAAATTTGGGTCCGCTTTGTTTTTGAGAACCATAAACATGATACGACGAATGATAACTATAATATGAAACATTATATGAACCATACCAAACATCAGAATATTTACGAGAAGCATAATCACATTCACCATAATTTAAAAACTTTTTATTTGATGGTGCTAACTGGAATAATTGCTTTATAGAGTACTTCTTGCGAGAATCAATAAGATTAGATTTAAAAGTAGCAACATTCACAATCACATCATCTTTACTAGAAGTCTTTTTATTCAAAATAAAACTAGAACTAGATTTAGCTTTCTCGTCTATCTTCTGTTTCGGTATCCATGCAGTCTTAACTCCAACCCTTTGCTTTCTCAAATCTGAAACATGTGAAACTTTAGAGTTAGAATGATGAGAATTAAGAGAATGCTTCTTCTTTGGCTTACCAGTGTGCATCGGTTTCTGTGAAAGCTGAGATTTTTGTTTCTTACCTTTTGTTTTCTTTGATTTCATAGAAACTGATTTATCAACTTTCGTTGATGTTTCACCTTTGTCAAAAACACTGGGTAATCCAAAGGAATTAACAACACAAGATGAATGATCAGGAAGTTTAGAAGTAAAATCAAATTGAGCAACACTATCATTCAAAACACCTTCAGAGTTTAATAAATTAAGCTCAGTCTCAAGTGAACCAGATCTGTCATCAGAATTTAAAACCTTGAAGAACTTAGGGAAATTAGTAGTTTTGAACACCGTCGAAAACACAGTTTGTTCTAAATCATCAAAATTCTTTCTTCTGTAAGAGTATTCTCGAGTTCAGAAATTTTACTTTCCAAAACTAGAGGAGGTACGTAAAGCTTACCTTCGATGGGTTTAGCCTCCAACTCTTGTACTGAATAACTCTCAAAGTAATCATTTGAAAGAAATTTTGATTTATTAGAACTATAATTGTTATTCAACTTCTCATAGCGAAATGGAAGTTGAACTTTAGATGTGTTCTTTCTTTTATCATATTCCATGGCTTTATCTTTTTCAGACAGACTAGTCCAAAAGGGTTTGAGTTCAGGATGTTGAGGAGCCAACAACATAAACCCAATATCATAAAGTGCAGGCACTTCAGATATAACCTTTTTGAGATGATGTGGGTTCTTGTAACCAAGTCCCCAAGTATCAGGTTTCTCTTTAGGTTTGTTCAAATGAATAGTGTGTTCAGTTTGACCTAAAGAATGTAATTTCTCTACCAAAGCATTTACCTTGTCTATTAAAGAATTCTTTTCTTTTGAAGAAGAAAAATACCTTTTAGAAATCTCTATAGACTTAAACTCACATTCTTTATATTTAGAAACAGTTTCAGATAACTCTTTATGAATTATAGTCTTTTCTTTAGCGCAGGTGTCTATATTTTTGTGCAAAGTTTCAATTAATACATTTTTTTCTCAGCAATATCATTACTAAGTTTATGTATAGATTGATTTTTCTCATTGATGACACCTTTCTCACGCTTCAGTTTAGACTCTAATTCTTGGAGTTTAGACATCATGGCATGCATTTGGTTCAGAAAATCAGATTCAGTTACGTTACATACCTCATCATTGTCTCCATCATCAGAATCAGCTTCAGCTTCTGACTGGTTCTTCCCCATCAAGCACAGATGTGCTGTCTCGTCCTTCTCTCCTTCTTCAGATTCTTGATCCGAATGGTCGAGCCAGTATTCATCCTCGGCCATCAATGCTTTTCCAGCCTCTTGTTGCTTGGCTAGAAGCATCTTATTCTTGTAATATTCGGAGTTTCGGACCTTTGGTTTGCGGCAGTCCTTGGCAAAATGACCGAATCTGCCACAGTTGTAGCACTTCATCGGTTCTTCCTTCTTGGGCTCTTCGGCTCCATCCTTCTTCTTTTCTTCTAATCTCTTATCTTCAACTTTCTCCTTATGCTTGTAGTTATTCGGACCAAATGAGTACCTCTGACTGTTAGAGTTTGGCTTTTTATAGAACTTCTTTTGGAACGCCTTGGTTAACATTAGCATGACTTCCTTCAGTTGTTCACAATCGTCAGAGTCAGAATTTGCCTCGCTATCATCCTCTTCTGATTCAGGTTCTATAACTTTCTTCTTCTTAGACTTCTTGACCACAAGAGCAACTGGATCAACAACTGCTTTATCAGCCTTCTTCATTTCAGCCTTGATTTCATCCACCTCTTCCTCATTCTGTTTGAGGATTTCATAAACTTCATGAAGTGGAATGTCGTTCAGGTCTTTCAACTGCCTCATCTGTCTTGTGAATCTTTTCCATTCTGGCTGAAGGTTGCTGAGAAATTTCACATTCAGCTCAACTTGAGATTTGTTGATCTTGTTCTTGCTGAGCTCATTCAGCAATGTGACAAATCTGTCACAAGTGGCTTCAAGTGATTCTCCAGCTTTGGCTTTGAATTCTTCATAGTTATTCAAGCAGTTGGAAACTTTAAGCTGATTGCCGACTTTTGATCCAATCATCATCTTCTCCAATTGATCCCACATTTGCTTACCGGTAGCGTTGTAGCTGTCAATCTTGACATATATTTCATTCGGTATGCCTTTGAGAATAAATGATCTTGGCAGCTTGTCACCCTTGTGCCTCTTCAGCTGATCTTCAGAATATTCACCAATAGGTAATTTATACTCTGTCTCTTCTTCTTCACCATTTTCTCCAGCGACAGTGAGAACCTTGGTCGGAGGTGTCATGATTCCTTCTTTCAGAGATTTTCTGATATAATCTCCCAAATCATGTCGATCGATGAAATCCAAGAATCTGTCTTTCCATTGCTCGTACTCTCCTTTGAAGAGTACAGGTGGCTTCACATCTGTTCCAATAGCAAGAGCTTCCCGAGACATCTTTACTTATACGATTAGAAATCAAACTTATCTGATATTGAAACAATCAACTGGATGAGATCGTTAGAAGTCAAGATAAAAACACACAATACTGAAAATCTTAGAATGAAATTCAGAAAAATCTGATCACGAACAGAACTTTGTCCCCCTTCGCAGACTTAGCACGGGGGTCCCGCTAATTGTGTGTCCCAATAAATAATCATTCAATCAAGCAAACAAACATATAATCAACACAAATAATGCAAACCTGATATTGATTAATCAAAAAATTACAATTGTTCTTGATGAAATCGATCTCTTTCTCTCTGCTTCTCTCTTGTTCACGGCGCACCAACACACACACTTAGCCACTCTCAATAATTAAATTTGCAATTAAGATCCTTAACCTTATTAACCTAAACAAAACTAATTTATACTTAGGCTAACTAAGCCTAATGGGCTTGGCTTGCTTGGGCCCATCAACTAAAACAAACTAATAACTAAATTATAAAACAAATAAATAAAATACGAAAAACACACTTTTGACTATTTATTACAAAAGGACCCTAGATTATTTGTTGAGATGACTTTATCAGCTTTGACTTCAGATTTCCATCTTCAGATAATTATGATCTTGACTCCAATAAAACTGTGCTTTAACAACTTCTAAGATAGGATGGTCTTAGAGTCGACAGAAACTACACAAATTGAGAATTATGGTAATGGAGATGAAAATTCTTATGTATCGCATGTTCATAATTTCGCTTAGCTAACGTTATTATGAGGATGTTTTGCGTAATTATGCTTGTTTTCCATTGTTATGATGATTAATGAATGTGGTAGTACGTTTCCTTGTTTATTATCTGTATAACCTCATCTCATCTGTATTCTCGCGTGCGTGTGGCAGACTATGGTAAATACTCGCAATCGACCGGAAGGTCAGGATACGACGGTGTCTACGACCGACCAACCAAGGCTAACCAATGCAGATCTTCCCCCACCGTTTATTAACGCGTTGGGCGGAGGACCGGAGCACATACCCCATCGTAACATAGCTGCAACTCATCCGATTATGGAAGAAGTAACCCCGGAGACCAGGATGATGGATCGGATGATGCAAGCCATGAGTGCTGCTATGGCTCAACAACATGAAATGTTTCTGAAATTGTTGGAAGACCGGGATGCCACCCACCGCATAAATGAGACGGTGGCGAAAAACGTCATAGTGGCAGGATCTGGGGGTACGGGACCCCATATACCTACCAATGAGACGGCAACCCTGACCACAAGACATGAAGCAAAGTCTTATACTTTCAAGGCGTTCCTCGGGTGCCGACCGCCAGAGTTCAAAGGATCAGATGACCCGACCGCTTGTGTAGGCTGGATTAGATAAATGGAGCAGGCTTTCCGCTCTAGTGAATGTGGAGAGAGTCAGAAGGTAATTTTCGGCTCACGGATGTTGAGAGGTACGGCTCTCACGTGGTGGGATGTGTATTCTGCCTCAGTAGAGGCAACTATTCTGGAAAAGCTTTCTTGGGAAACTTTCAAAGAGAAGATGCTAGAAGAGTACTGCAATGAACGGACAATGGACCGGATCAAAGACGAGTTTCAGAACCTGAAGAAAGGCAACCTGTCCATGAAAGAGTACACCCATCGGTTCATGGACAAGCTGGGTTTGTTGGGACATCTGGTCCCTACTGAGAAGGAGAAGGTCAAGGCTTACACTAAAGGTCTACGGTCAGAGATGATGAATTTGGTTCGGGTATCTAAGGCCGCTACCCTACGAGCGGAAATTGAAGAAGCACAGTTAGTGGAAGATTCGTATGAGCCGAGTAAAGTTGAGAAGAGCGGGAGTACCGAGAAGAGAAGATGGGAGGGAAATTCTGCACCCTCCAAGAGATCGAAACCCTTCAACAATAATTATAGGGGAACCGCCCCTAACAAGGAAGCTTCATGGTCCCAGAATTGTCGAAGCAAGCACACCGACCCTTGCAATACAGGATCTATTCCGTGTTTCAAATGTGGCAAGCTCGGCCACAACTTTCGTGATTGTCCGATAAAAGGACAAATTTGCTTCGGATGCAAGGAACCGGGGCACATTAGAAGTGAATGCCCCAAGGCGAGAACAGGTTTTAGCGGAGGAAAAAGGATGGACCCTCCGAAGGCGACGGGAAGAGCATTTCAGATGACGACCGAAGAGGCAAAGGCTTCACCAGATGTAGTGTCGGGTATGTTTCTCCTAAACTCCGTACCTACACATGTTTTGTTTGATTCGGGAGCTAGTTTCTCGTTTGTATCAAGAATGTTTTGCCCAAAACTATCCATGCCCACTACTAGATTAGAAGATGCGTTAGTGGTAGAGCTAGCGGATGGTGACCAAGTAGTGATTCGGGAAGTTCTCAACGATTGCAAGTTAGAAATTGAAGGAAAAGAGTTTCCGATCAACCTCATGCCGATGGCTATCGGGGGATTCGACGTTGTTGTCGGAATGGACTGGTTAACGAGTAACCGAGCGGAGATTCTTTGTGCCAAAAAGTTGATCCGAATTTCGGGTCCGGATGGTCATGCGGTGACCGTGTACGGTGAAAGACGAAAGGGTGAAGTTGCAATCATCAGTATGGTGAAGGCACGAAAGTCGTTTTGTACCCGCTGTTTTAAAAAAAAAAATTATATATCTAATAGATTACCATTTAGGGTTACAAGTTACAACTTCACAATTTTTAATTTCTTACACACGACCGCTTTAGTTTTACAGTTTCAACTGACTTCAACCTTCTCCATTTTCCAGCTTCAATCGACTTCATCCTTCTCCACTCTCCAGCTTCAATCGGCTTCCAGTTTCTCAATCGATTTCTCCCAAAGGTAAATCCTTCGATTTATGGAAGTGAAGTGTTATGAAAGTCGTTTTGTTGCTGTAAAGACTCAATACTCGAGAGTGCTAACTTATTTAGGTAATAATTAGTTTTTATCGGATTAATTTTCACCATTTGCTGTATATTACTTTAATTTGGTACTTTTTAGTTTGCAATAGACTTAAAATTACATTTTTATTACATGAAATGTTAATATTTAAAAAGAAAAGAAAACCGGGTAACCGGAACCGATTCCCGGCGGTTCCGAGACCGGTTCCAAAATATAGAGAACCGATGTAAGCGGGTTCCGGTTTCTTCATTCCAGGAACCGCCGTTTTCGATTCCGGTTCCATAAAATTGGTCGGGTACCCGCTTATGCTCACCACTACTACATGTTCTTAGTTTGAATGCAAGTTTAACGTGTTTACTTATTACACCTCAAATTTCGAAAAGCATCATTTCAAGTTAATACAGAAATCAGTAGCCTTAGAGGGAAAAATAAGATTTTTGATTTTGGACTTGAATTCTAGATTTTATAGTCTTGTTGGATAAAGAATTCAATTATGAGTCCATCGGTTCTTTCCGGAGCAAAAATGGAGCTATAACGAAGAAGTTATGACCAAAACAGTGTTCGGGCAAAATCTGGGGCGGCAGTGCTCCGCGCGGCCACCTGCGCGGAGCCGCTGGGTCGCACAAAAAGGGGGAAAATCGGCCCCAAACCCCATTTTCACCCTAAAACTTCATTTCTTCATAACTTCCTCCTCATAACTCCGATTTTGGTGATTCAAGTTGCCACGGTTTCGTTTTTGAGAGCTCTTCAAGGATCTAGCAAGAGATTGGAAGTCTATTGGAGTATACAAGAGTATTTTGTGGTGGTAAGCCCCTCATCCCTCCATCTTCATCTTCTTGATCAAGTTTCTAAGGTTTCATTCACCATTGTTCTTCTTTTCGTAGATTTGAGGTTTGTAACCATTATTGGTGAACTAGAGGTGTTTTGGTTGGTGGATTCAAGCTTGAATTAAGGTAATCTTCTACTCTCTTCATCTTTGGAAACTAGGGTTTTTGGTATAGATGAGATCTTCATGTAAAGGGTTGGGGAACGATTCTATGCGGTTGAATATATATGTTTATGGTTGGAATCTTATGGATCTAGGTTTTGGAAGTTTTACTTGAAGATTAAAGTTTCTTCAAAGGAGCTCAAAGCGGAGTAAAATATAGATTTAGCCTAAATCTAGCGAGGTGAGTTCAAGATGATTTATGAAAACGGTGTACATGCCAAAATGTTATTTTAAAATGTTTGTGTTTTACATCAAATTGTTAACTGCTGATAAGTTTAGGTATTTGGTTACACTTATCTTTATAAACTCATGAAACATGCATCTTTGTGATTTTGGGCATATTGTCAAATAAAGCATTTTGGATATATTCCATTGAAGTATATTATATAAATGGAGTCCATTTGATGTAAATGTCATTTGCATGATTTTGTATTTACGACTATTTAGAAAATGTGCATAATTGCGTCATGAGGCATTTTGGAGAAAATAAGGGTGAAGAGTCTATTTGGAAAACGATTTGCCTCAAACAATGTTGAGTTTGATATTAATTATACTTTTGGGTCAGTGTGTCTTCGTCAGTCGGTTAAACGTGTTTTTAATGTTTACAAAGGCTTTCGTTGGTGTATTACGTAAAGTGTTGGGCCTTTGGCTCGGTTTTGACTAAATGAGTCGTGTGGACATTTGTCCGGATTTATAACCGTCGTGGGTTTTGAGAATGATGTCGATTAAATCGGGTCATTGGTGAATTACATGTTTTGGGTGCTTTCGTCATTCAATTGGAGTCATGTAATGTTAGACTGTGTTGTAATGGATCCATAGGCATGTAAGTCTGTCGGTATTGTAAGGCCTGAGGTTTTAGGTTACATGTAGTGACCGCTCGGGTTGCTAGCGGGTAGACAATAAGTGGCACGAGCCTCTGAGTTGGAACTCGTCTAGATTGGATAGGCACCCACGTCCGTAAGTCCTTGAAAGTGGAACTCGACGGAGTAAGGCCAGAGGCATAAACGGTCCGTGGTATGATGCTCGTGGAGGCATGGGAACCAGGATGTCGGGATCTGCGATGAAATCCAATAACATCGCGGGTGTCCCCATTCACGTGTTCTCACCACCCAAGATGGAAACGTTTAGATAGCATACAAGGAAGTCGCGTGAACGGCCTACTTGCGTGTTACTCTATTCTCAGTATATACGGATCTCCCCATCGTTGATTCGTGGTATTTTAAATGGTAATGTTGTATTTTACCAATTTGGGTTTTTAAGTGGTCGATGGTAAATGATGGCTTTAATATGGGATTCTTCCCACGAATATTAAAGTTTGAATGGAATGTGTCGTTTCCACATGTCGGTATTTATTTTCGTCCATTTTATGGTGTGAGTTTGGGTCTAATGCCGTGTTCATGGCGATATTTAATTATATAGATTTTCATCTATGCTTTACGGGTTGTGTGTCACGTTTCACCCGTGATGGGTATTTCAAGTTATAATGTGTTAACCGTGTTTTATAAAATTGGGAGTCCGCTCTCTATTTTACTTTTAGCAAGTTCCGGTTTACCTTACATAAGTGTGTATCATATTGAGATCCTCGTCTTTAAAACAGCTTGGTTTGGTTAACAATTAACCCGGTGTCTCTTTCGTACAAAATGCATAGTTATTGATAAACGAGTCGTTTTCATAAGTGAAGAACATCATTTTGAAAGATTATGATTTTATTCGCATCCTTGCTTTCTAAATGATTAATTTATATGTGTTGAAAACTCTTGAGCTCACTAGGCGTTAAGCCTAACCTTTTTTTTATTTGTCGGCATGTGCATTAGGTTCCTGTCGGGGGTTCGGTTCTAGCAGTGATATGAAGAGTTGAGCCTTAGCTTTATACAAGAGTAAGTAGTCGGTGAAGTCTTCCGCAGGTTGGAGATAGTAACTGTTATTGGGTTTAGTAGCAATCGTCCTTATCATAGATTGTGTGTATAGAATGAAATTGTGTATTGAGGTTAATTCTTAAATTGTGATTGTAGACGAATCAATTATTGATGTATTTAGAAAATTTTAATTAAGTTGTTATTTTCGGAATTGAGGGTGTTACATTACTGTTGCAGACATATTCACAACCATCCTCTTAACACGTGGTTTTACAATAGGATACGTTAACTATTACATAAGAGTGATGAGATTACCCAGTGCCCACAACTATGCCACATTGCAAACATTGGAAATCTACCCAGACAGCTATATGGATTACCCCGTATCAATAGCGATTAAAAGTGTACAAAGAACATTTAGTTCGCAATAGTACTCGTGAATATGTTGATTTAAATGATTAATAATATCACAAATATTATTTTATCTCTAATAATGTATGTTATTTTATGTTGCTTTAAATGATTGATAATATCACAAACGTTATTTTATCTATAATAAAGTATTTTATTTTATAAAATAATGTTTAATCAAAATATTAATCATAAATGTTATTTTTAAATTGTTTTAACCTTAAACATGTAATTAAGTTTAGATCATTAAAATATGTGTTTTGTTAATTTTATATTGTTAATTAATAAATATACTTAAGAAATATGAAAAAGGTTAAAAGTAACCAATTATAGAAATTATATAAAAGATTAGAAATGAAAATATAAATACATTGTTTTTAGTGCTAGTTTGTTTTTTTAGTGTAAATAGTATAAAAACTTTAGTAGGTTTATGTAGGAGGGGGTATGGATATAAATTGACTTAAAAAATCTTTATCTCTCTCATTGTATCATTTTTAGATAGTTATCCAAAATTTGGAGAGTTTTATATTATTTCCAAGGTTCTAAATGGCGTGGCGTGGCGGCGAGGCCAAGCCTCAAGCCTTAGGAGCCATGGCGAAGTCATGGCGTCTTCATGGCGTGACTTATGGCGTCAAATTTATAATTCATATATAATATTATATATAAAAACGTATGTTTTGTAGTGTTACTCAATGAGTCAATAGTAATAAGCAAGTTAAATTAGGTTATATGTTAAAAACTTGCAAATAATACATTAAAAACATAAAGAAAAATCAAATATCTCATTACGATAACTGCACATTAGGCCATGGCGTGCCATGGGCTTAACTTGGCGTGACATACAAGCCTTGGTGCCATGGCACGCCATGACGGCTGTGCGGCGAGTTTTTTAGAACAATGATTATTTCTCTTGCTTTTACCATTTTGGAGAACCTGTTGGAGGAAAAAAAAAACATGTTCAAAATATTCGAAATCTCTATATTTTCCATCTTGAAGAATCTATTGGAGATATTTTTAGATTTTATTTTTTAACTAAGTTTTTATGGTTTAAATTAAATCTTACCAATTAGAAAGTTTTTAAAAGAAAGTCCAACCCATTTGATCATATATATATAGAGGACCCTCTTTTCTTAACATCCCATTTGATCATATATATATAGAGGACCCTCTTTTCTTAACATCCCCCCCCCCCCCCCCCCCCCAACTTCAGTGTTAACCTTGTTAACTTTTTTGGACCAATAGGAGTTAAGATACTTTCTTTGTTTAAGTAGTAGGAGACTGAATTGTGTAGGGGTAGTTTAGGCTTTTTAATATTTTAATTATTTTATGTATATTTAGTTTCCTAATATCACGCCCGGATATTTTTGGTAGTTGTTAGTATAATTTTTTAAAGATTAATGTTAATCTTCATCTTCTTCTCTCTTAATCGTATCTTATGTGACACAGTTTTAGTCTTACTCAAACCAACGGTCTTATGCTAGTGTTTTGCATATACAATATTCACCTTAATGATGTTCAACTATGCAATTTTTTGGTGTTTCATATATGCACATGAAATGAACAAGTTCATATGGTTAGATGTGCATATGTGAACATGTTAGATTTACACATATGTGCATATACGAACATGTTTGATTTATACATATGTGTATATATGAACATGTTAGATATGCATATGTTCATATATGATCATGTTAGGGTTATACATTTGTTCATATATGATCATGTTAACTTTACCCATATGTGCATGTATGAACTTGTTTCAAACTGTATCAAAAACCAATTATGAACAGATGAACACATGTATCAGAATCAGAAATATTTTTTCAATTTTTTGAAACCTTTCTATTTCTTCGAGACGTGAAATAGGAAATCTTCCTATTTATTCGAGGCGTTAAATATGGGGGTGATATGGTTTCTTTTTTTCAAAATTTTGATTTTACTACTTTACCCTTCGTCATATATGAAATCCTTCATGTTCACCTATTTCATTTTAAAAAACTGATTTAATATGAGCCTTTGATTAACAAGATGAACGGTCCTGATGGGTTAACAAGGTTAACACTAAAACCTTGGTTAACAAAAGAAGGGGACTATATATATATATATATATATATATATATATATATATATATATATATATATATATATATATATATACACACACACACACAAGTTCAAACGCGAAACTAAACATTTTATGAGAAAGCGAGAAATCTCAATATCATATATGATTACATGCATGATATACAAACTTAATCATACATGATTAAACACACCTAAATGAGTGTAATCATATGTGATATTGAAACTTCTCGTCTTCTTACAAAATATTTAACTTCTTGCATTATCATTCACACACACACACACACACACACACATATATATATATATATATATATATATATATATATATATATATATATATATATAGGGTACAATTCTTTTGTTAACCCTCATATTCTTGTTAACTATGTGAATTAATCCAAGTCATCAATCTTGATATTGGATGGTTGAGATTAATACTTAATTTTTATGAAAAAAGCGTCTCATTTATTATATATGAAGGTGAACATGACTGTTCAAGGGTATTATGGGGAAAAAAGGCTCATAGTATTAATCCATATGAAACGCCTAATTTGACATTTATTTCATTACAATAGAAACGGATAAACATTTATTACATTTATTTCATTACATATGAAACATTTATTATGGGGAAAAGAAAATGATATAATCATAATATACAATATAATTATGGAAGCTTCATTTTTGTAACCCCTAATAAAAATTAATTTTAATTCAGAAAACACATGAACATCCCTGAAATGAACGCAACAACGATGAACATTGATAGAGATAAACACAAATGTTCATCGATGAACACCTTACAAGCATAAAACATTGATAGATGGGAACATCGATGAACACCTTACAAACATAAAACATTGCATAAAACACATATGTTCATCTTTAATATATGAATGTTCGTGTGATTTACGAATGATGATTAATATATGATAAATTTCTTGAAAATAACGACTATACGATCTACTATTTTATCAAACATATGCACCGAAATATGTTTATCCTATTGATATGATGTAAAAAAATGTAGGATATGGAGATAATACAAGAATCATAACCTACCATGTAATTATGGAAACTTGTTTTTGTAACTCCTAATAAAATTAATGCAAAATTGTTAGAAATAAAATGACATATATACCCTTTAACATTAAGAATTTCAATAATTTAAATATCAACAATCCTTGAATTCCTATTGGTTGAGCAAGGTTCATAAAGTTAACAAGAAATGGATTGTTAACAAATGATCATTCCTCCCTCTCTCTCTCTCTCTCTCTCTCTCTATATATATATATATATATAAAGGGTGAGTTCAAATGAAAACTAATCTTTCATTGTGCACATGAGGACAAATCTTAACCATTGATCAAAACTTAGAAAACTAATCAATGATTAATACATAATAAGGTTAATTGAGAAGTGATTAAGGACAAAATTGAAAATTTGAATCAGCGCCTACCTTGTTTGAATTTTTATTTTTTTTAATTAATTTTTTTACACCCTTAAGCTTTAAAATAAATTATCTTAAAAATTACTAATATTTTAATTAAACAATATAAAAAAAACAAGAATTTCGTGTTCTTCGATATGATATCCATCTCGATATAGTTTTTTTTTTGTTTTAACCGTTTTTACGTGAAATTCTATATATGTGTTATATTCATTATGAATATGCATGCACGTCCTCGGGTGTCCACATTCAGTATGAATAACAAAGGTGAACGTTCATTCACTATTCGTGATTAATAATACAGTATTTAGGATGAATAATACAACATTCAGGATGAATAATACACGAATCTATGATTTATGTATTATTTATCATGAATCGTGTATTATTCACCCTGAATGTTCTATTATTCATCCTGAATGATACATTATTCATGATGAATAATATATGAATGACCCGTAAAGGTGTAGACACATGTCGCACTCTCTTTTGTTTCCCAATTCACAACCGAAATTTGGTTTAATTCATTATGAATATGTTTGTGCATCCTCGGATGTCCCACATTCAGTATGAATAACAAATGTGAACGTTCATTCATTATTCATGATGAATAATATAGTATTTAGGATAATTACACAACATTCATGATGAATAATACACGAAATCATGAATTATGAATTATTCATCCTAAATGTTGTATTTTTTATCCTGAATGATACATTATTCATGATGAATAATACATGAATGACCTGTGAAGATGTGGAGACGTGACACGCTCTTTTTTGTTCCCCGGTTCACAACAGAATTAGTCGATATGTTCTCGATTCGTCTTGATGGGTGTTGGGTTACGATGCTGAAGAAACACAATGTTTTACGACGTTGAAGAAAATGGTGAAGAAGGTGATGTCGAATTACATACTTACGGTGTTGAGGTGTTGTACAAACTTGAACGTACATAAATATTTATAATGAATATAACACATATATAGCATTTCACGTAAAAAACGGTTAAAACGACAAAAAAACTATATCGAGATGGATGTCATATCGAAGAGCACGAAATTCTCGTTTTTTTGATGTAATTTATTTGATTAAAATATTAGTAATTTTTAAGATAATTTATTTTAAATTTTAATTGGATAAAAGTTTTTAATTAAAAAAGAAAATAAAAAGTCAAAATGAGTTATTGAATCAAAAGAGATGAAGTGAGATTGAATTTTAAAATGAATTTCCCCCCTCTCTCTCTATATTTGATCATATATCAAAAATATTAAAATAATATAAAAATTGAAATGACTTGTTTTTACTTTTTAAAGTAAAACTAGAAGCGTACTCGCGCAATGCAGCGAGATAAATCACGATTTTAATGTTTCATTTTATTTTTTTGTCGATTTACAGTACGATTTTGGATGGTTTTGAGAAAGTGATAATGTTTTCTTTTTATAAATTTGTTTAATTTAGGCTTAATATTATAATGTTTTTTATATAAAAAAATCAAGTATTTTGTTAGAATTCAGTGATTATCTTATATATTTTAATGACATTTAGAAAAAATAACCAATTACATATTTAATAATATAATTAAAACAAATTTATAGTAATATAATATATTAATTAATAGTGATACATGGAAATGTCTGCATAAAAGGAAGACTCTGCACATACCAGATTGATGGGTTTCTGTATAAAAAAATAAGTATTTTGTTACAATTCAATGATTATCTTATAAATTTTAATGACATCTAGAAAAAAATAACCAATTACATATTTAATAATATAATTAAAACAAATTTATAGTAATATAATATATTAATTAATTGTGATACATGGAAATGTCTGCATAAATGGAAGGCTCTGTACATACCAAATTGGTAGGTGTTAAAAGTCTGCAGTAGTAATATGTATCTTGTGTTTTGATACTTGTAAATTAAGAGATTTTTAAAATTTTGCATAAAATGATGATACCTTATACTTAATAATTTGTATTTAAGAGTTTTTATGCGTGCTTTATAATATAGTAGAGATAAAGAGAGAAAATTGGAAAGGAGGGATTGTTGAATTTGTGATGTCAATTTCCCCTTTGCGGCTTTCTACCTTTTCCCCTTTGCGAGGGGCCATCGTGAGACTCGTGGGTATGCATTTTGGTAGAATCCAATATCATTTTCTTTAATCCTTATCCTTAACATTATAAAATCAGTTGAATTTTATTAATATAATTTAAATTAAAAAAAAACTTTAAGTAATTTAATTTAGAGTGAATTGTGAATTTGATCTATGTGGTTTTGTATTTTCTTTAACTATGATCCTTATACTATGTTTATTATGGATGTAATTTCTATGGTATGCAATATCTTGTGGCTAAAGTTTCTAAAGACCAATACTGTTAACTTTAAGACGTTAAATACATCATGTGCTTTGCACACCATGAATATAAATGTCATTTTACTATTTCCTTTCAAAGGGTTTTAAAGGGTCTGACCCCATTTCTACCTAATACATACAATTAAGGAATACCACTCGATTTATTATGGAGGGGCTTTAGATTTGATTGACTCGATTGTCGAGTTAATCATGTTTTTGTAACATCTATTCAAAACGCAACCCATACTAGTATTTGGAGTTATTAAGTCCCTGGACAATTTTTTGGAACAAATAAGTCCTTAGACAATTCAAAATACATTAAATAAATCATTGGACTTTTGGAAACCTGTTAAATACATCCTTATTACTTAAAAATGTAACTTGCAACCTAAATAATAGGTAAACTACAAATTGAAAAAAAAAAAACAAAAAAGATATCGCCGACTTTATCATCCTACAAATAAAAAAAATGAAGAAATTAACTAAAATAGTCAATCTCATCAACCAAATACATTTTTAAGCATTTTTCAAAGTATCTTCTTAAAATAGTCAAAGTTTAGACATTATTTTTTTTGCCTTAAGAATTGTTTTTGGCAACAAAAAAAAACATCTTTATAATTTGTTATTTAATTTACTTTATATCTTCTATTTTTCTTTTTCATTTTAACTTTTTTATTATATTAACACACGTAATCGTATGTTAAATAAAATACAAAAAAGTACGTTTTTTTTACAAATTATACCATTATAATTTTCTTGTCAATATTTTTAAAATAAGCCTATTATTAACTTTTTTTTTATTTAATCTCATATTATTAAATATCATAAATATGTACGAATTATATTTAATACTTACACATTCAATCTTTTATGGTTATTTATTTAATAATATAAGATTAATTTGTAACTATAATAGTATAAAGTGTAAGTATTAAAAATAATTAATATATATTTAGGATATTGAATAGTATAAGATTAAATTCAAAAACAATCTTGAGTTCAATTTGAATGTATTAACGAAACGATTATTGTAATTTGTAAGAAAAAAAAACTAATTTTTTTGATATATTTTAGGGAATTTAATTAAAATACCCAAACATAAAAAATCAGTACCCAAAATGCCTAAAATCTTAAAGTTTTTGCTAAAATACCCAACAATCCCGTGTTTTTGGGTCGTGTAAATGGGAAAACGCGGGGTTCTATTTTTTTGTCCGTGTATCCAACGAAACATGGGGAAAGCACGGGGTGAAGCGATTTTGGTTCGCGTATGGGGACAAAACACGGGGTTACCCCGCGTTTTAATTGTGTAACGCGAGGTTAGGCCTCTTCACAAACACATGGTTGGAACAATTAAAATGCGGGGTTAAACTTTTTTACATAAATATCTTATAATGTAGTGTATATATATATACATTGAATAAATAGGAAGAGGGGGACAGAAATGGTGGAATACTGTTGCAAACCATTTGCATTTCCAATTTATTTATTATTTTGTAAATAAAATAATTAGTGGAAGTTAAAACGTGTAAGAACCCCCCACCCCGCGTTACACAATTAAAACGCGGGGTAACCCCGTGTTTTGTCCCCATACGCGGACCAAAATCGTTTCACCCCGTGCTTTCCCCGTGTTTCGTTGGATACACAGACAAAAAAACAGAACCTCGCGTTTTCCCATTTACACGGCCCAAAAACACGGGGTTGTTGGGTATTTTGACAAAAACTTCAAGATTTTGGGTATTTTGGGTACTGATTTTTGATGTTTGGGTATTTTAATTAAATTCTCTATATTTTAGTTAATATATGATTATGTGTGTTAATATAATAAAATATAAAATGAAAAAAAATAATGAATATAAAATAAATTAGATAACTAATTATAATTTTATAAGGATGCAAAGTATAAATTTGTAGGTGACATTTTTTTAATTTGTAGTTTTACCTGTTATGCAGGTTGCAAGTTACATTTTTAAGTAATAAGAATGTATTCAACATGTTACAAAAAGTTCAAGGATTTATTTAACAGGTTTTGAAATGTCCAATGACTTATTTGTTCAAAAAAATTGTCCAGGGACTTAATCACTCCAAACACTAAAGTCCATTGGATTTTTTTGAACTTTTCCCTTATATTTTTGCTTTATTTACTTTTATATTTATTCACTTAACAAATTTGAATAAAGTTCTACCCCTTTGTTTATAAATGCTTTTAACAATAAACTAGATACAAAATATATATAATATTCTCTCTCTCTCTATATATATATATATATTCTAGCTTCTAGTTTATTGTTAAATAACATTTATAAACATTTATCTCTGAGAGAGAGAGAGAGAAGGGATCATGTGAGAAGGCGGGAAGTTTCAATATCATACATGATTACACTTCTTTGTGTGTGTTTAATTATATATGATTAAGCTTGTGTATCATGCGTGTAATCATATATGGTATTGAAAATTTCGCCTTCTCGCAAAATGTTTAGCTTTTTGTTTAAACCTATATATATATATATATATATATATATATATATATATATATATATAGGGTCCCCTTCATTTGCTAACCACGACATTGGTGTTAACCGTGCTAACCAATCTGGACCGTTGGTTATTTAGATCAATGGTTCACAATTAATTAGAATTTTAATTTTAGAAATATTAAACTAAAAGGCTAGGAAATTACGGTGCATAAGAGCATAGGGTTAAAAATGTAAAAATGCAAATAGCTTCCAAAATCATATTAACACGTTACCAAAAAAAGAGGCGCAAAAGTAGGGATTTTTTAAATTAATAATTCTTGTTTTTAAACCAAAAAGAAAAAAGAAAAAAAAAGGCCCACACAGTTTAAAGTGTTTGCTATTTATGTGAATATGTGCATTTTTTAAACTAATAATTCTTAATGTACATTTTCAAAACAAACATATGTGCATGATTTTTGTGTTGTGCAAATGGGCATTGTCTACACTAATAAGTCTTGATGTGCATATGTACAATTTTAAATATGCATATCAAAATGATTAGATTATTTGTTCTTTCAATGCATATGTGCATTGTTCACGTTAATAAGTTTTGATGTACACTATGAGCCTTTTGTATATGAATACGGAAAATGGTTTAAGATATGCACATATGCATATGTGTAAACTTAATAGCATAAAATCCGGAAAATGCATATGTGCTCACTTGGACATTTGTTCATTGTTAAGTAAATATGTGCATTTTTTAAACTAATAATTCTTAATGTACATTTTCAAAAATACATACGTGCATGATTTATGTGTTGTACATATGTGCATTGTCTACACTAATAAGTCTTGATGTGCATATGTGCAATTTGAATATGCATATCAAAATGATTAAATTATTTGCTCTTTCAGTGCATATGTGCATTGTTCACATTAATAAGTTTTTATGTACACTATGAGCCTTTTGTATATGCATATGAAAAATGGTTTAAGATATGCACATATGCATATGTGCAAGCTTAATAACATAAAATCTAGAACAATATCAAAGTTACGTTTAAAAATATTAGATTTAACTCTTTATAACATAAAATCCATATATATCGCTCATTGTGATATATTGAAAAATATATGTAAAGGATATATTAAGATTTAAGATAATCTTGAATAATATAAAATTTCAAACTTTTATATTTAACTAGAAGCGTACTCGTGCAATGCAACGAAATACATCATGATTTTAATGTTTCATTTTATTTTTTTGTCGATTTACAGTACGATTTTGGATGGTTTTGAGAAAGTGATAATGTTTTTTTTTATAAATTTGTTTAATTTAGGCTTAATAATATGATGTTTTTTATATAAAAAAAATAAGTATTTTGTTAGAATTCAATGATTATCTTATATATTTTAATGACATCTAGACTAAATAACTAGTTACATATTTAATAATATAATTAAAACAAAATTATAGTAATATAATATATTAATTAATAGTGATACATGGAAATGTCTGCATAAAAGGAATGCCCTGCACATACCAAATTGGTGGGTGTTAGAAGGTTGAAGTAGTAATATGTATCTTGTGCTTTGATACTTGTAAATTAAGAGATTTTTAAAATCTTGCATAAAATGATGGTACTTTGTGCCTAATAATTTGTATTTAAGAGTTTTTTATCCGTGCTTTATGATATAGTATAGATATGGTATATCATTACCATAACAAACATTGCTATAATTATGGTACACATTAAATAGGCGATAATGATTACTTAATTTGAATATTCCAATTTTATATAAATTCCTTTATTACCCTTGTAAGTTTAAAATAAACAAAATCATTATCTAATATCTAGGAGCATTCTGATTGGCCGAAAATGGGTTAGCATGGTTAGCACTAATAAATTGGTTAGCAAATGAATGACCCTCTCTCTCTCTCTATATATATATATATATATATAGTCTCATTCATTTATTAACCAAGTCATTGGTATTAACTGTGTTAACCATCCAACAACCAATCAGAATTCATGAATAGTTTATGTCAATGTTCATGCCTATTAAATAGGGTAGGGGTAATATAGATATTTCTCTTAAATAAGATATGGATTAAATAGTTTCTATATTTTGCTCAAATATTAAATTTGGTAGTTATCTTAATTTATTTTAAATAGAATATTTCAAAATTAAATTCGGTATAGGTATTTCTTTTAAATAAGATATGGATTAAATAGTTTTCATATTTTGTTCAAATATTAAATTTAGTAGTTATCTTAATTTATTTTAAATAGAATATTTTAAAATTAAATTTGGTAGTTTTCTTTTAAATAAGATATGTCTATTTATCTTCATCCGTTTTTCTTTGTTTGAAAAAGTATTGAGCCACATATGACCACCTTTCATCAGCCTCCGAGTTGGCCATCTTCATATTTATTTACCTCTTCAAGTTTCACTATATCGAGATTCCAGTATCGGGATTAGTAGCGATAATTGTCCGTCTTTTGTGCATATGCATGAATATGCATATGTGCACATGTGCATATGCATGAATGTGCATACATGCATATCCACATACGTAAGAATATGCATTTGTGCATATGTGCATATTCTTTAAACAGTGCATACGGTTTTATCTTTACAACCCAAACCTTTTCATCGATTTCTTATTGATTTCTTTCTTACAATATGATCTTTGGTTTCTTCCACGAAGCAAAATCACGATATGGGTTGGATCTGCAGGCGATAGAGGCGGACGGTGGTTGGTTGGAAATGGAGGTGGTCGGTGGTTGGTCGATGATGGAGGTGGCCGGTGGTTGGTTGGCGATGGAGGTAGCCGACTATTAGGCCTATCGCGTTGGATCTGCAGGCGATGGAGGTGGTCGGTGGTTGGTTGGCCATGAAAATCAGGTTGCTTGAAATGTGGAACCCATTTAAGAGGATAAGATGCACTTTCCTTTGTTATTATTTGTGGTTTTGACCAAACTACCCTTGTGCATATGTGCATCTTAAAACCAAGCGCGTGTATGAGTTTTAAAATCAATGTTTCATTTAAGCCGTTGATCAAGATTTTCAATGGATGAGATTGGTTAACACGGTTAATACCAATGGCTTGGTTAACAAAAGAAGAGGACCCTATATATATATATATATATATATATATATATATATATAGAGAGAGAGAGAGAGAGAGAGACGGAAGATCATGTGAGAAGAAGAGTTAAGGTGAGAATGTAAGAAGAGACCGAGACCCTTGATCACTTTTAATCTCAAACCTGCCCATGAAACGCGCTTGATACGGGGATTAATCCAGTGTGTCTTCGTGCATCTCATCCTAATGTGCATTCAAGAGTGGATATCTCTTCTTAGCCTTCTCACCGTAACTTTCATTCTCAGTAGAACCCAACCATATATATATGCGAAGAATCATGTGAGAAGAAAAGTTAAGGTGAGAAGCGTAGGAAGGGACTTGGACCCTTGATTACTTTTAATCTCAAACCCACCCATGAATCGCGCTTGATACGAGAATTGATATGGTGCATCTCATCCTAATGTGCATCCAAGGGTGGAGATCCCTTTTTTATGCTTCTCACCATAACTTGTTTTTCACCAAACCAAACCCTATTATTGTAACACCCTAAAATTTCATAAAATAACAAACAATTTAAAACTTCCAAAATCCTTTAAATATATAACTTTAATAACAAGTTTTTTAAAGTTTACAAAGAAAGGAAAACAAGAAGATGTATAAGAGTGCTATCTAATTTCTTAGATGTATCAGGGACTATCTAATTCCTCAAAGTAAAATTAGAGCAATTCGGGTGTTACTAAAACATTAAGTACATTATCTTTCCCCAAAACTGATGACATCTCTAAAGTCATCCTACCAGAACTTCTACCAAGCTCCAACGCCACTTAGATCCATCTAAGACCTTATATACATGTCGATAAGAAAAAGTGTTAGGCTTAACGCTTAGTGAGTTGAAACAGTTTTCATCTTATAATTCATAAAACGGTTAAAAACGGACATTTTACTTTAAGTACAACCATCCTTTAGAACATAGGTTATAAGAAGGACAATATTTATTGTAACACCCGGAAATTCTCAAGGTAAATATTTATTCCTTTAAATGCATTAAATGTACCTATGTGAGTATATGAGCCTTTGTATGCGTTTTATGATAGTTGATATGTTGAAATGTCGTATAATCTGACTTACCGTCCTTAATTGTTCAAATCTCGCGTTAGTTATCGAATCAGGTCAAAATTCGGGACGTTTGGGGTGTGGCGCGACAATGACAGGCGACTATGACATGGTCACTGTCGCCGTGTCAAGGTCGCGGGGAGTGTACCGTAGGGGTGTGTGTGTGGCGACTATGACACGGTCAATGTCGCCGTGTCAATGTCGCGAGGGATGTACCGAGACCTCGGGGGTGTTCGCGATTATGACACGCGACAATACCCATGGGCATTGTCGCTGGGGCATTGTCGCCCGCGGGGGACCAATCCTCTTTGACTTAAACCCTTCTCAACCCTCATTTGTCACATTTTTCACATCCAAAAACGGGAGAGCTTCTCTTTGGGCGATTTTTGAGCCTTCCAAACACACGCACATTTATTGCTAGGGTTTTGGGTTGTTGGGAGCATTAAGTGATCATCAAGCTTCATCCAAGTGTCCCCATTCAAGTGTTCTTCAAGATTCTCAATTCTCACCTCCAAGTCTCATCTCCTCAAACTTCTAGGGTTTCCATATTTTGTAGGTTTTGGTCCAAAAACCTAGATTGTGAGTTTACTAAACCTTTGTTAAAACTAGATACACATCATAATCTTCTATTTGCTATTTTATCTCTATGTGTTCAAGTATTTGGGATTTCTTGATGAAAATAGTTGGAAATATAGATATTGGTGATATGCTATGTCTTATGTTATGGGTTCCATTATTTGGGGCTTTTCTCATGGATACACAATGTGATTAACTTGATTTGAAATGTACGCATGTATGGGTATTATGATGGTTCTAGTTGGAATACCACTTTGATGACATATTTATATGCATGATGAATATAAATGTCATTTGGGTCTTTTGTTGGACTGCATGAGGATAGGATGGTAATATTGTACCCGTAGTTGGTATTGAAATATGTTGGGTCGAAATACACCTAAAGGACCTCCTATATGCGTTATGTGGACGAACCAAGTCAGTACACTAGGAGGATATAGTCTTGGGCGCCACTGTGATGGTATGTGCCTAGACCTCCGCCATTCGGGGAATTTTCTTAGTGATAGTCTTCGGGTGTGCCGGGCCTTTGGGGTGTTCCTTGTTAAGGGCATCAAGGTATATCGACTCTTGGGTGGGACTTGATTGGTGCTTTGGGTCTCCCCTAATGACTCCACATATATTGAACACTGGTTAACTGCTGATAAGAATTGTAACTGTTCATGCATGCTTATTATTGTTCAACTCACTAGGCTTTTTGGCCTAACACTTGTTTGGTGTCGATGTGTATCTCAGGTTCTAGCGACGCCGGTCCTAAGCAGGCTTAGTTGCTTTGGGGTGAGAGCTTGGGGATTTTGCACATGGACATATTATACTTTTGAAAGTGAACCGTTTGGGTTCTTAGATAACAACCCTTTTGTAATCTCTTTTCTAGTTGTAGAAATTAGATTAGTTGGTTGTTATTTATTGTCCGTTGAATTACAGTTGTAATTAAACAGGTAGTTTATACATTTCCCCATTTTTGGGAGGCTCTTGCTATGGCTATTTTGCATAACTCGTGTCCGTTTTGAGGATTTTTGTTATCCCTATTTTTAGGGTGTTATAAGTTGGTATCAGAGCTTTAGTTTAAGTGAACTAGGTATGGTTTAGCGTATCTAGACTTAAGCTTTAGACGTTATGACTTCACTGTCCACTTGGGGTAGGAATCCTAGGTGGGGAGAGCGTTAGGATTACGAAATTACTTTAATTAAAAGTTGTGATAATGGTGACAAGAATTCTTGTGTATGGTTCGTTCATAATTTCACTTAGCTACTGCTATTATGAATGCATTGTTACGTGAACATACTTGGTTTACAATTATTATGATAATTGATGAAGGTAGTAGTACGTAAAATGAGTTCAACTCGCTTAGTCTTTTCTCAATCTATTTCTCGTATGTGCATGGCAGCTTTAATGGTAAACACTCGAAGTAGGTTGCCGGACATGCCAGAGGGTCAACCAGAGGTGGAATCTGCAGCTGAACGACCTCCCGTGGGTGTAACCACCGATGACATTCCTATACCCAGAATCTTGGGAGGAGGGCCTGAGCATATTCCGCGCCGGAACCTCAATTCAGGTAACGCTATCATGGAGGAAGTTACCATGGAGACCCGGCTTCGGGATAGCATGATGTTGGCCATGAATGCGGCCTTGGCTCAACAACAGTTGGCCATGACTTCGGCCATGACCCAACAGCAAGAGTTTTTCATGAAACTCCTAGAGGATCGAGACGCTAGCCACCGACAACCTGAGACTATGGCTGAAAACATTATTGTGGGGTCGGGTGGACCAAATGTGGTAACTGTTGAGGAACCATCCGCTGAAGGGATCCGGACGAAGACTATGGGGTGCACTTACAAAGCGTTTCTGGGGTGCCACCCTAAGGAGTTTGCGGGTTCAAACAACCCGGTTGCTTGCATGTACTGACTCAAAGAGGTAGAGATGGCCTTTGAGTCAAGTGAGTGTGATCCCTCTCAACGGGTCAAGTTTGCATCTCAACTATTTCGGGGAGAGGCTTTGATTTGGTGGAATCTCACTCGATCAGTCCTCACTCCTGAAGTTATGGCTAAGTTAACTTGGCCGGTGTTCAAGGAGAAGATTATGGACAAGTATTGTAGCGAGCGTTCGATGGACAAATTGGAGCGGGAGTTCCGAGATCTGAAGAAAGGGAATCTGTCTGTTGTTGGCTACTCCAAACTCTTTCTGGAGAAACTAAACTTGGTGGGACATCTAGTCCCCGATGAAAGGTCAAAGATTAAGGCCTATCATCAAGGGTTACCGGCCGAGATGCGAACGGCGGTAAGGAATGCCAAGTGTTCGACTTTGCAAGAGGTTATCGAGGAGTCCTTACTCGTTGAGGACGACATCAATGCCGAAAGGAATGAGAAGAAGCATGTTGGTGAGAAGCGGAAATGGGAAGGGCCATCGGGGCCCGTTCGTCAATCAAGACCCTTCGTAAGCGGGAGAACGGGTGATCAACGCCGTGAGGATCGGTAGTGCCACAAGTGCAGGTCAAAGTACTCGGGGCCGTGCGCTACAAGGACTCACTCCGGTCCAGCCGGGTGTAACAAGTGTGGTAAGAAAAACCACACAACTCGAGAGTGTTCCCTCCGTGGGTCGGTATGTTATGAATGCGGAGAACCGGGGCAAATGAAGCGAGAGTGCCCAAGGCTAGTTAGAGGAGGTGGTGGAAATTCTGTGGGTTCGACGGCTAGGGTCGAGTAACCATCAAGGGCACCGAGTCGATCTTTCCGGATGACTACCGAGGAGGCAAAGGAGACCGCAGATGTCGTTTCGTGTACGTTTCTAGTAAACTCCATGCCTGCTCGTGTCTTGTTTGTTTCGGGTGATACATGTTCCTTTGTGTCGGATGCTTTTTGTAAACAATTCACCACTCCTATTAGTGTCCTTCCCGATGCATTAGTAGTAGAAGTAGCTAATGGGGATCAAGTGATCATTCGTGATCGTTTTTGTGATTGCACTCTAGAGATCGATGGGAGTTCTTTTGGAGTGGATTTATTACCTATGGCTATAGGAGGTTTTGATGTAGTCATAGGTATGGATTGGTTAGTAAGGCATAGGGCGGAGATCTTTTGTTCCAAAAAGATGATCCAAGTGCCATTGCCGGAAAATGGTGTGACTACCATTTATGGAGAGAAAGGAAAGAGGAATAATCCTATTATCTCATCTCTTAAGGCTCGGAAGTTTTTAGCGAAGGGTTACCCTTCGTACTTGGCCTACTTTGTGGACGCAAAGAAAGAAAAGAAGTCGGTGGAAGATGTGGAGGTGGTGCAAGATTATCCGGACGTCTTTCCGGAGGACTTACCCGGATTACCGCCAGAACGGCAAGTGGAGTTTCAGATTGACCTCACTCCGAGAGCGGATCCGATAGCTCGTGCTCCATATCGTTTGGCACCGACAGAAATGAAAGAGATGATGACGCAACTTCAAGAGTTGCTGGAAAAGGGCTTCATTCGACCAAGCTCGTCACCTTGGGGAGCACCGGTATTGTTCGTGAAGAAGAAGGATGGATCCATGTGGATGTGCATAGATTATCGGGAGTTAAACAAGGTCACGGTGAAGAACAAGTATCCCTTACCTCGCATCGACGACCTTTTTGATCAACCTCAAGGCGCGGGATGCTTCTCGAAGATTGATCTTCGGTCCGGTTATCATCAAGTGAGAGTGAAGAACGAAGATATTCCGAAGACAACTTTCCGGACGAGATACGGTCATTATGAGTTTTTGGTGATGCCTTTCGGCTTAACCAACGCTCCGGCCGTATTCATGGATCTAATGAACCGTGTGCGTCGCCCATTCTTGGATAAATCCGTGATCGTCTTCATCGACGATATTTTAATATATTCAAAGGATGAGTCCGAGCATGGAAAACACTTACGGGAAGTATTATAAGTTCTAAGAAGGGAGAAACTGTTCGCGAAATTCTCGAAGTGCGAATTCTGGCTTCAAGAGGTGCAATTCTTGGGGCATGTGGTATCAAAGGATGGGGTAAAAGTGGATCCGGCAAAGATCGATGCAATGATGAGTTGGGAGCCTCCAACAAGTCCGACGGAGATTCGAAGCTTCTTAGGTTTGGCGGGCTACTACCGGCGTTTCATTTAAGACTTTTCCAAGATAGCTACACCGCACACCTCTCTTACATGGAAGAACGTCAAGTTTCTTTGGACCGATGCACAAGAGCAAGCCCTTCAGACGCTCAAGAAGAAGTTGTGCGAAGCTCCGATCTTATCCCTACCCGAAGGATCGGAAGACTTTGTTGTGTTTAGTGAAGCTTCCAAGATGGGGCTTGGGTGTGTCCTAATGCAAAGGGGGAAAGTAATAGCCTACGCATCGCGACAGTTAAAGGACCATGAAAAGAATTATCCGACTCATGATTTGGAGTTGGCGGCGGTAGTTTTCGCGTTAAAGTTGTGGCGACACTACTTGTATGGGACCAAGTGTACTCTTTTCACGGATCACAAGAGTCTCAAGTACATCTTCGATCAAAAGGAACTCAACATGCGACAAAGGAGATGGCTAGAGATTTTGAAGGATTACGATTGTGATATACTCTCTCATCCCTGTAAGGCCAACGTGGTGGCGGATGCGTTGAGTCGAAGGAGTCATGATGGAGGTGTCAAAATGTCCCTTACCAGAATCGATGTGGTGTCGAGTTTGTTGGAGAGTATAAGAACGAGCCAAGCGGAAGTACTTAAAGAAGAGAACCTCAAGGCCGAGGTTATGTCCAAGCAAAAGGAACTCTTAACAAAAGATGGTCGTGGACTCAAGCTCTTCCGAGGGCGAATTTGGGTGCCAATCGTGACTTACTTCTCGAGGAAGCACATAAGTCGAAATATTCTATACATCCCGGTAGCACCAAGATGTATAGAGACTTAAAGTTGAATTATTGGTGGTCGGTGATGAAGCTAGATGTGGCTAGCTATGTGAAAAGGTATGTCACATGCCTTCAAGTCAAAGTGGAGCATCAAAGACCGTATGGAAGTTTGCAACCGTTGTCTATTCTCGAATGGAAGTGGGACAACATCACCATGGATTTTGTGACGAAGCTACCAAAGACCTTACGTGGTCACGATACAATTTGGGTGATCATGGATCGGTTGACCAAGAGCGCGCATTTTCTTGCGATGCGGGAGACCTTGCCAATAGATAAGTTGGCTAAACTGTACATCGACGAGGTGGTGTCAAGGCACGGAGTTCCGCAATCTGTAGTATCGGATCGGGATAGTCGTTTCACTTCGAACTTTTGGACTAGTTTACAAAAGGAGTTGGGCACTAGACTGAATCTGAGCACGGCATTTCATCCTCAAAAGGATGGTCAAAGCGAGAGGACGATCCAGACGCTAGAAGATATGTTGATATCGTGTGTGATAGACTTCGGGGGAAGTTGGGACTCACACCTAACTTTGGTAGAGTTCGCGTACAACAATAGTTACCATTCTAGTATCGGAATGGCACCGTTCGAGGCTTTGTATGGACGGAAGTGTAGGACCCCAGTTTGTTGGCTAGAAGCGGGCGAAAAGCAATTCGCCGGGCCGGAAATAGTGCAAGAGACGGCGGACAAGGTGAAAGAAATTCGAGAAAGACTAAAGGCGGCGCAAGACCGACAAAAGAGCTATGCGGACAAGAAGAAAAGACCGGTTGAGTTTCAAGTGGGTGACCGGGTCATGTTGAAGGTGTCTCCGTGGAAGGGGATCATACTTTTCGGGAAGCGTGGGAAGCTTAGTCCTCGTTTCCTTGGACCATTCGTTATTTTGGAAAAGATTGGTTTGCAAGCCTATCGGTTGAATTTATCGCCGGAAATGGATGGGATACATCCTACATTTCACGCGTGTTACCTTCGGAAGTGTCTAGCCGAAGAGGAAAGCGTGATTCCTTTGTCGGAAATTCGAGTGGACAATGGGAATCGTTGTGTGGAAGAACCGGAGTCAATTTTGGAATCGAAAGTGAAGAAGTTGAGGCATAAAGACGTGGTCATGGTTAAAGTTCAATGGAAGCATCATCGGGGTGCTAACATTACTTGGGAGTCCGAAGATGATATGAAGAAGCGTTATCCTCACTTGTTTGCTTAGGGTAAGATTTCAGGGACGAAATCCCATTTAGGTGGGGAGGATTGTAACACCCGGAAATTCTCAAGGTAAGTATTTATTCCTTTAAATGCATTAAATGTACCTATGTGAGTATATGAGACTTTGTATGCGTTTTATGATAGTTGATATGTTGAAATGTCGTATAATCTGACTTACCGTCCTTAATTGTTCAAATCTCGCGTTAGTTATCAAATCAGGTCAAAATTCGGGACGTTTGGGGTGTGGCGCGACAATGACAGGCGACTATGACATGGTCACTGTCGCCGTGTCAAGGTCGCGGGGAGTGTACCGTAGGGGTGTGTGTGTGGCGACTATGACACGGTCAATGTCGCCGTGTCAATGTCGCGAGGGATGTATCGAGACCTCGGGGGTGTTCGCGATTATGACATGCGACAATGCCCATGGGCATTGTCGCCGGGGCATTGTCGCCCGCGGGGGACCAGTCCTCTTTGACTTAAACCCTTCTCAACCCTCATTTGTCACATTTTTCACATCCAAAAACGGGAGAGCTTCTCTTTGGGCGATTTTTGAGCCTTCCAAACACACGCACATTTATTGCTAGGGTTTTGGGTTGTTGGGAGCATTAAGTGATCATCAAGCTTCATCCAAGTGTCCCCATTCAAGTGTTCTTCAAGATTCTCAATTCTCACCTCCAAGTCTCATCTCCTCCAACTTCTAGGGTTTCCATATTTTGTAGGTTTTGGTCCAAAAACTTAGATTGTGAGTTTACTAAACCTTTGTTAAAACTAGATACACATCATAATCTTCTATTTGCTATTTTATCTCTATGTGTTCAAGTATTTGGGATTTCTTGATGAAAATAGTTGGAAATATAGATATTGGTGATATGCTATGTCTTATGTTATGGGTGCCATTATTTGGGGCTTTTCTCATGGATACACAATGTGATTAACTTGAGATGAAATGTACGCATGTATGGGTATTATGATGGTTCTAGTTGGAATACCACTTTGATGACATATTTATATGCATGATGAATATAAGTGTCATTTGGGTCTTTTGTTGGACTGCATGAGGATAGGATGGTAATATTGTACCCGTAGTTGGTATTGAAATATGTTGGGTCGAAATACACCTAAAGGACCTCCTATATGCGTTATGTGGATGAACCAAGTCAGTACACTAGGAGGATGTAGTCTTGGGCGCCACTGTGATGGTATGTGCCTAGACCTCCACCATTCGGGGAATTTTCTTAGCGATAGTCTTCGGGTGTGTCGGGCCTTTGGGCTGTTCCTTGTTAAGGGCATCAAGGTATATCGACTATTGGGTGGGACTTGATTGGTGCTTTGAGTCTCCCCTAATGACTCCACATATATTGAACACTGGTTAACTGCTGATAAGAATTGTAACTGTTCATGCATGCTTATTATTGTTCAACTCACTAGGCTTTTGGCCTAACACTTGTTTGGTGTCGATGTGTATCTCAGGTTCTAGCGGCGCCGGTCCTAAGCAGGCTTAGTTGCTTTGGGGTGAGAGCTTGGGGATTTTGCACATGGACATATTATACTTTTGAAAGTGAACCGTTTGGGTTCTTAGATAACAACCCTTTTGTAATCTCTTTTCTAGTTGTAGAAATTAGATTAGTTGGTTGTTATTTATTATCCGTTGAATTACAGTTGTAATTAAACAGGTAGTTTATACATTTCCCCATTTTTGGGAGGCTCTTGCTATGGCTATTTTGCATACCTCGTGTCCGTTTTGCGGATTTTTGTTATCCCTATTTTTAGGGTGTTACATTTATAAAGCTTGTATTTTCAAATCCAAAATACTCATTTTAGATAATTGCCCAATATTCTAACTCACCTATTTCACGCACAAGACGCGACTCCAGAATACCAACTATATGGATAAATCTATATATTCCAAAAATGAAAGCATGGGTAACGAAGTACCTGAAAATAACACCTTCCGGTGACGGGGAGACCCGATTCCATTGAATGTGGCAGGGACACAAAGTTAAGTCACTTATCAACGTTCTTGAGATTCATCTTAGGTCATGGATCCCCATATACGGATTCGTTGAGCACCACCGCAAGATTCCCAAATGGCCCTAGTGTCTACTCGACCTCTAGATGAGTCTCACCACAAAAGTCACCAGTCTTCGTATCCGGATCCAATGAGCGCCACCGCAAGACTTAGCTCCGTATATGACTCAACCGAGTACCACCGCAAGCTCGCTACCCATGACTTGGGGACCACTCACTAGACTTAACTGTGGACCTCAAAACTCCACACTTAATAAACAAACAGAATCCTATGTCTATGGATCCAATGCATTACATTCTAAAATTACATGACGCCATTTAAATGACTAATGCACTAAAAAACATGTAATATCCAACACTTATGCAATAACTGAATTTTACGTATCAAGCTCCACATTGAGCCATTAAAGTCAGACAAAGTCCCAAACTCATTTGAGTATAAGTCAAACCATAAGGCCTCGTAAAACACTTGACTATTTTAATAAAGCCAATGTAAACTACATAAGCCGAAAAGACATATTTTCCAACATTTAACAAATACATGGCACCTATAACGTGAATAGGTTCATAACTGAAACTTCATCAAAACATAATGGCCATAAAGCCCAAAACAGTATGATTGTATTTCCAAAATCTTCACAAAGCTAAAGGATTATCAACCACAAGAGTTTATACCTTTGAGGTAAAAATGATTAAAGTGCCAACACCAAAACTCATAAGTTGGGTTAAACCCCAAAATAACCCTTGACTCTAAATACGGTCAATAAACACTTCAACTCATTCAACAAATCCATTGAAAACATTTTTAACTCAAATTACTCTTGTTAAGAGTTAAAGCCTTACGTGGCCATAATCTTCAAATATCCATGAAATCACATTTAGTTGATTAAATATCCTTTGATACCTAAAAACATCCAACAACTTATTATAAATCACCTACAAAGATTTGGTAACCCAAATATACTCAAAAACACAAATATTCACAAATCTATCAAATATGAAAATAACTTATGGGGTTATGTTTAAAACCCAAAATGAAGATATTTTGACATGTATATAGTTTTGCAAATCAACTAAAACTCACCTTGCTAGATTTAGTCTAAGGGGTCGTTTACTCAATACTTACCAGGTAAGCGCTTACAATATCATTTACTTTATTGAATGAGCATGGAAATGACCAAGAATCTTACCCAGTAAGAGATAAGGCAAGAACCAACAGTCTTACCCGGTAAGTGTGGAAAATGACCACTTACCCGGTAAGCGCTTATCGGGTTTAAAATACTTACCAACAATCTATTTTCATGGCCAATGATGTTACACGATAAGGTAAATGAAGGAGAATCTCTTGCCGGTAAGAGCTTACCGAGTAAGAATTTGATAATCGACCACTAAATCTAGGTTTTACCCCCAAAACTTGAGTCTCATTGGATGAAGATTTGAAACCTTCTAGTGAGGCCTTTTAAATCTTAGCTCCAAGCTTTCTAGAAGGTTCCATTAACCACAATTGTAACACCCCGAATTTTAGACCTCGGTTGATGAAAATCATATTTATCTTATGTTTAAAAGTTCCCCAAATCAATCTAGTGATTTTAATGAATTGTTGGGGTCAAGTTTTAGCGTCGTATCAGGTTCGGGCAACCATCGGATTAGAACCGCGACAGTGCCCGCGATTATGCCATGGGCACTATCGCAGAGGGCAAGGTCGTGCGGGTTACATACCTTACGATACATATGGCACGACTGTGCCCGCGATAGTGTCAATGGCACTATCGCGCGAGAGTGCCAGACGAGTATTTTTCATTAAATGCTATTTTGAGGGTTTTGGGTATTATTTTGGGGTTTCCAGCTTTGAGGCCGATTACACACACCAAAGGTGCGATTTCACACACTTATTCCCTTCTTCTCTCTTCATTTAGTGTTTGGTTGTTGGATCTTTAATGGTTGGTAATCATTAGGGTCCTAAGGTTATAGAAGCAATTTCTCCTCCAAGATTCTAAGGATTCAAGTCTCCTTCCTTTCACTCCTCATTTCTAGGGTTTGTCATTTCAATCTCTTTGGTGAGTCTCCTAAACCCTAACTAATCATACTTGTGTTATTATGTGATAAATGTTAATTGCAAAATGATCAAGTAAGCTAAGACAGGGTTTATGTATTTACCATGTTTGGGTATTTGTGGTTGGAAGAATCATTTAATGTGGAGAGGATTGTTATGTGTAGGATATGATATATCAATAAATGCTATGGGGATGATTTATATTGAGTATGGAATATGTGTAGAATTATTCTTATCAGCAGTTGAACTAATGTCTACCAAATGTGGTCTTTACAATGTTACTCTAGTAGTCAAGCAATATTACTCATGAGGGTGCTTTATTATGCTTGTAAATGGTGTGTGTCAATCGCATGAGAGGTGCCATTCATATGTTTATGTGTATGATTTAAATGCGGAGGTTATGTCTAATTCTTTGTGCACGAGGAATTAGGCGGTTCTCATATAACATGGAATTATGGACCGTTGGGTCTTTAGCGAGTAGGCAATAGGTGACGCAAGTCTCCGAGTTGTAACTCGTCTACATTGGATAGGCACCCATGTCCATAAGTCCTTGAAGCGTAACTCGACGGAGTAAGCGTTAGAGGCATAAACGGTCCGAGGATTGTGATGTCCGGCGTGGCATGGGAACTAGGTCCGGGATATGTGGTGAAATCCAATTTAACATCTTGGGTGACTCCACTCATGTGTTCTCGTCATCCAAGGTGGGACGAGTATGTCCCGTTAAATGGAGTTTATCTCTGGTGAATTGTACGTGTGTTAATTTCTTATCCCGATTCAGGATGAGGGCACGAGCTTAATCTAAAGGCGTATCGGTAACTTTTAATTGTTGTAATTGTACTCCTTGATAGATGTCAACTTCTTATAAATCCTTCTTGACTTCAACCTAACACTTGTGCATGTGTTCCTTCATTCACAGGTTCAGTTAGTAGTGTGTCTAGGGCACCTTGATCCGCCAAGAGCACACCTAGGAGCACACATGGTTCGGGCATCATTTTTGGGGTCTTAAGAGAAGAGCGATTTTGGAGACATAGCAACACCCGTATTTAATCTAGTTAATTAAATTGTTCTAGATTAATTAGGTTGTTGTGTATTATGTTTCATTTTTACCGCTACACTTGATTGTACAAACCAATCCATGTCTTGGGGTTTTAGTTATTCCTAATTACAGGTTTTAAATCCTCATTTTTAGTCGTCATATTGCCGAAATTTTTAGTTTTATTTTACCCCAATTTTTAGGGTGTTACAACAAACATCTCCAAAGTTACTCCAAGTTCCAAAAAGATGGAAGGAAAATAGAGAATAATAAAACCCTAGCTCTTTGGGGTGAAGAGATGAGATGAAGAATCCTTTACCCTAACTTCGAAATCCTAGCTTGATGATGAAGGACCAGTTTACAATCCAAGAAAATATGCCTTGAATGCTTACAAAATCTCCATAGATGAAGAGGGTTTGTTCTTGAGAGAATTTGAAGTGAAGTAGGGTATGAGAAGTGAGAGAAAGTTGAAAAACGCATTTTATCGCCATCTAGTACATTTGGGTGATATTGCCATGCTACAATGCATTGGTAATGTTGCAAGGCATAGTCACACAAAACAAACAAAAGGTGTCCCCTTCTTTGCTACTTTGCCAGGGTACACTAACATCTGTCATAGTTGCATGGCGATGTAGTCGAATACATACCGAACCCCAAAATCCGACTTTTCTCATTTGAAACACTTTTGATTCACGTAGGGACTAAAATCAATAATTTCTTAACACAAAGTTCATGATTTAGAAACCACAATCGAATACAGGGTGACTTTTACTTTCCGAAAATCCGGGTGTTACATATATATTGAGGTTAACGTGAGAAGTGTGAGAACTAGTTATCAATCGTTGGATGAGAATTGGATGTACATTAGGATGTGTAACACCCTCAATTTGGAAAGAGAAACTAATTTAAAATTTTATAAATATGCCTCAAGGAATTGATAAAACTTCATGCGACCAGTCCATACTTAAAATACGATTCTAGAATTTTCCATCAACATAATAAATGAAATCTTACATAGAGGCTAACTCAAGGTCGAGTGTTACTAAACCCAAATACAAGTTGCTCTTCTCAACACTAATGCGGAAGACTTCACCAAGCCACTCACTCTTGCACATACATCTAGCACTCATCACTTCGTAGAAACGCTAGAACCATTTCCTCCACCGGAACCTGATGCACATGCCGACAAATAAAAAGGTTAGGCTAACGCCTAAGTGAGTTCAAGAGTTTTCAACATGAAACAAATATATTTATTAAAGGTAAGAATGCAGTTTAAATCATTATCTTTCAAAATGATTTACTATAAATATTAAACGACTCATTTTCCAATAACACACACCTTTAAAAACAAGCAATCCAACATGAACATTCTTTCGTAAAACAACTTCAACCCCAAATTCACCCAAAACGTGAATAGTAATTAACTCCCCATTTTATAAAATTGCGGATAAGACTTTATTTCTCGAAATACCCAAACACGGGAGGGCATAATACTCGGCCCATAAATCACGAATAAAAACCGAATATACAAAACGTCACCGAAAACATGGATAATAAAATAATACCATTTAATACCCAAATAACACCTTCCGGTGACGGGGGAGACCCGATTCCATGGTATGTGGCGGAACACAAAGTTAAGCCACCTAGCCACGTTGTCGAACTACACCTCAGATCGTAACTGTATTTCCTGCTCTGTCGAGCTACACCTCCAGTCGGACTTTATTTCAAGTCCCAAAACACCGTATCCCCCATTGCCTGCTCCGCCGAGCGACACCTCAAGGATACACGATCTTATTGCCTGTTCGGTCTCTAGTGTAGTTTCATCCTTAGGGTACTCATTCGACCCCTAGTGCCTACTCCCTAGCATTCAAGATAGGAGCCTCAACTCCTCACTTGATAAATCATGACGTCTAACCCTCGTGCACAAGAATTAGACATCCAATCCCAAGACCCATGGTCTCGAAGCACAACCCGTAAAGGTTCCTCTTCGCCAAACAAATGGGACAACAACGATGCCAACACGGCATAATTCCCAAGGTGAGAATATCAAGATTCCCCATCCTTAAATATGACTGACTCACATGCCTATGGATCCAAATGCATTACAGTCTAAAATACATGACTCCCAATGAATGACACACACACTCAAAACATGTATTCTCCATAAAGTGTTGTTGGTCCCGGAGGTGCTTAACAAGTTTGTAGAAGGGGGGGGGGAGGTTCAATACAAACACAGAAATTTAAAGTTTAATAAATTGTTTATTGATAAATCAAACACAATTTACAAGTTCGTTGCGGAATAAAATTAAGACAGACTCAATCTAAACAAACTTAAGAAACACTAAGATGGTTGCACAAGAATTTCAGAGAATGGGGATTTTAGAAATATAGAAAGCAAAGGTTTCTATATTGGTTCAAGAATTTAGCACCCCTCAAATGGAGAGGTGATCTTTCTATTTATACCCTATGCATTAAATGCATGGCAGGGTACTTTACACGTGTCATTCAATGATTGGCTTTGGTAGTCTGACTTTTGGGAGACATGCTTTCGGCCGTATCATAAATAGTGTAGTTGACAGAGTTGTTGTACGATTTGTGGCAGAGATATGTCCGTTCTGACACATCGTACTGGTTTGTGCAAGGTAAGACAAAAGGAAACTTGAGGCATAAGCTAAGTGATCATTTGATCGTTGAATATCTCTTTCTTCAGAGACATAAAGAGTTCAGCGATCGCTGAAGCTTTTCCTCATGTTCCTTCGCGTATAAGTAGATTCGTCTTTGCTTCACTGATATCCGCATCAGGTCACTAGTAGACTTGTCTTTGTTCAGCAGCTTCGTCTTCGATTCAGCTATGAACATCTGTTGACGCGAGGCTTGTCTTCAGGGATTACGTTAGCTGTTTACATCAGAAACTATCAGCGATAACTGAACAGACTCAGTCTGATCACTGATAGTGAAACACTAATACATAGAAATGTTTATAAGAAAGACTATCAGCGATAACTGAATAGACTCAGTTTGATCGCTGATGGTGAAACACTAATACATATTAAAACGTAATTTTCATTAAGTATAAAAGAGGGTCGTTATCAAATCACTGAGAGAGCTTGGATCAACAAGTGCAATAAATGCAACTCACACCTAAAGCTCCACTTTAAGTTATTAAAACCGGACGAAAGTCCCTAAGACCCGACAAAGCCGAAAATCGAGCCTTAAGCTCAACCAATCAAATGACCATATGCGAAAATCCACAATATGCATTAAAATGCAGCCGACCACGTTTATACAAACACATGCTCCAAAAATGCATGAATACACTCAAACACCATTTAGATTTTAATAAAGTCATTCTCTAAACAAGTTTATAACCCCATTGGCTCTCTCAAACGTCCCAAAGCACAAGGTCGACATTTTTCACAACACACATTAAAAGTACAATCACTCCAAAGGATTAACAAGCGTACGATAGATCGTTAAGACATCCTTATTAAAGATTTACTCAACAATTTACTTGAAATACATCTTTCCCAAAAACCACAGAGATTTACAATGACCGAAAGGTAAACAGGGTTGGGAATGGCTAGGGATGTGCAGAAATTCAACCGATCCAATTAGAATAGACCGACCATAATTGGATATCCAATTGTAATTGGATCGGATCGGATTGAAAATCTCAACATCCAATTTGGATCGGTCGGTTCTTGGATGGCAGTCCAGAACCGACCAAAACTGACTGAACCGAACCGACCAACATCCAATTACCCATCCAATTAACCATCCGATTACCATCCAGTTTTCTATCCAACTATCATCTAATTTTTTTTTTTTTGTAATTTGCTTAAATCTAAATTTGTTTTGTGTTGGTTTTTGAATTTTTAGTCTCACTTATGTTGGTTTTAACACAAACTAAAAGTAATTAATTAGAACATTGCATTAAATTAACACGTTGGATGGATTCGATCTGATCATCCATTGGATGTCAGATGGATCCAATCCGATCCAATGGATATCCAATCTGATCCAATGGATATCCAATAAGAACATCAAATGGATGGAACCGAACCGATCCAATCATCCATTGGATTGGAAAAATCCAACATCCAATGGATGATTGGATCGGTTCGGTTGGGAAAATCCAACATCCAATGGATGATTGGATCGGTTCGGTTCCCTTCACATCCATTGGATGTCAACCGATGAATACCCCTAGGAATGACCAATCTCCAATGACTCGTACATTGGTATTTTCAAAACATTTCATAACACAAAATACACTTATTTCCAATAGCCACAAAAATGCATTTTTACCAAATACCCTCCATTTGTGAAAATGGTTATCAAAACGTCTCCATTATGATACATTCATCAAAAATCCCAAAAATCCCCAAAAGTGGGTAGTTTATAAGTTTATAAAGTTAAACACTTCCAAATAACCAAAACTTATCAGATGATCAACAGTTAACAATTTCATGTAAAACACAAAACACTTTAAAATGAACATTTTGGCATGTACATCGTTTTCATAAATCAACTTGAACTCACCTTGCTAGATTTAGGCTAAATCTAGATTTTATCCCAACTCGAGCTTCCTTGAAGAGACTTGAATCCACAAGTAAATCCTTCCAAAACTTAGATCCACGAGTTTCCTATCATAAATATACATGTTCAACCACTTAGAATCGATCCACGAACATTTTACATCAAAATCCTAATTTAGCCAAAACCCTAATTTTTGACCTAATCTCTCCAAATTCATCAAACCCAAAATTTGAGAAACCAACCACTAGGGAATCACCAATGGAGCATTTATATCTCAAATAAGGTTTAGAAAAAGAGAGGATGAACTTACCACTTAGGTTTTGGTGAAAACCTAGAAAACCCCAAAATCTCTAGTGTTGGAGGCGAGAACATAATCTTGCATCAAGAGACAAAGCCATTTACATAATATGGAGAGGGAACACTTTGATCTTCATGGAAAAGCCTTAAAAATCGGTTAGGGTTCATGTGGAAGAGGGAGGAAACGTTTTGGGAGAGGAAGGCAAGAGATTGGAAGTGAAAAATGAGAAGAATGGGTGAAATTCGGGCTTTAACTAGCCTCTCAGCCCCGTGGGCAACATTGCCCATGCGACAATGACAGTGTCAAAGTCGCAGAGCATAGTCGCATGGTGTGTACAGAAAGTACTCCCCCATCTGCGACATTGCCAGGCGACAGTGACACTGTCACAGTCGCTTGGCATAGTAGTTGGGCTTAAACCGAGCCCCAAAATCCGACTCTTTCGACGCCAAGGCCCTCGATACTCTTAAGAACTTTAAGTAATGCTTTCCCAATAAGAATCCCATCATTTCCAAGTTGTGAAAACGCCCGGTTGACCTTTACTTACCGAAAATTACGGGTGTTATAGGATGAGATGTATCGAGATGCACCAGATCAATTCCCTTCTAAGCCACAATTCATGGGAGGGCATTTGATTAAAAGTGAGCAACAGTTCAGATCAACTTCTCATGTTTCTCACGTTAACCTCAACTTCTCACACGATCATTCGCCTATATATATATATATATATATATATATATATAGAGAGAGAGAGAGAGAGAGAGAGAGAGAGATGAAGGATCATGCGAGAAGATAAAAATGTTACGAGAAGGCGAGAAGTGTGATATCATATATGATTACATAGCCTGTGGGCGTGTTTAATCATATATGATTAAACGTCTATGTATTGCCAATGTAACATATGTTTAATCATATATAAGCTTGTGTATCATATATTCATATATGATATCACACATCTCGCATTCTCGTATAAGTTAGCTTCTTGTTTGAATCTGCCTATATAATATATATATATATATGTATATATATATATATATATATATATTGGGGGCGTATCTTTTGCAAACCAGTTAATTTATACAAACTTTGCAAACTCAATCTGTACCGTTAATTCATCTCATGAAAAAAGGAATGACAACAATGTAAATTATTAGACATATTGAATTTTTTATATATAGGTGAGATACACGTGAGGGTATAATAGGTAAACTAAAGATGTTTTGTAACCCTAAGCAATCACCCACCACTCACCGCATACCATCTCCAGTTTCCATAAAGCCGACCACCATCACCGCATGAACGGAGCCTCCCCCGCCGACTTGTCGGTCACCATCTCCGGCTTCCAACACTGCATATCCATTCCTCCCTCGCCGACTTGCCGGTCACCATCTTCAGCTTCCATAACGCCGACCACCATCACCGTATATCCATTCCTCCCCTGTCGACTTTCCGGGATCACCATCTCCAGCTTCCATGATGCCGGCCACCATCAAACGCTCCATTCCTCCTCTCTTGTTTTATTTTCCTTTCTACCGATCTCATCTACAGCCATCCCCGACCGATCTCCTCTACATCTCCGACTGATCTCTACAGATCTCTGAAACAGATCCGTATTAACAAAACCCTTGAAGATGGATTTCGACGAAGATCGTTTTCACGAAGATATGGTTTCGACGAAGATGGCTTTCATGAATTTGGGTTTCGATGGAGATGGGTTTCGACGGAGGTCGGTTTCGATGGAAATGGGTTTCACGAAGATCTGTCCTGGTTTCATGTTTATCGGTTCAGTTCATGTTTCTAGGTTTGTTTCCATCTTTCTGGGTTCGTTTTCATGAAGGTGTGGTTTGATTTCATGATTATGGGTTCGTTTTTCATGAATGTGTGTTTTGGTTTCATGTTTCTGGGTTCGTTTCATGTTCTTGGATTCGTTTTCATGAAGATGTGTTTTGGTTTCATGTTTCTGGGTTCGTTTCATGAAGATGTGTTTTGGTTTCATGTTTCTGGGTTCATTTCATGAAGACGTGTTCATGTTTCTGGGTTCAATTCATGTGTTTGGCTTCATGATTCGATCTGCACGATAGTTGGTTTCCGACGGTGGCTCCGTTCATGTGGTGATTTGGTGAAACCACCCATGATTTCAGTTACAAAAAGAAATAATATATTTAAAAAAAAGGTTAAAAACCCTAAAATACCCTCTACAAATTAAATGTATATAAAAAAGGAAAATAAAAAAAGAAATTATGTGATTGGTGGATTTTAGTTTGTAAAGTTTGCATGAATTATCTGGTTTATAAAAGAAACAGACCCTATATATATATATATACATATATATTTAAATCTTAACCGTTGGATTCATGATCGACTGTTATTTTATTTTTATTTTTCTGTTTTTTTTAATTAAAAAAATTGGGCCCCATATCTATTGTAACCGTTGGTCATGAATCCGACGGTTAAGATTTGGGTTGCAAGGTTTGCAACCTTTTTAAGGGTTGCAAATAAAACAACCCCTATATATATATATCACGATCAAAAGTACTTTTAATTTAAAAATAAAAAGCATGTATATTATAACTTGACCAAACGTCTTAACAAAAATTTATAGTGGATTTTAATTTAAAAACTAGTATTTGTTTTAGTGGAAATTAAAAAATTAGAGATCGAGGTGGTTTTCTAGTTAGTGTTAACCAAGTGGATCAAGTATATGGTGTAGTCAAAATTGTGATCAATTTTCCAATTATTATGGAAACATAAATGGAGAAACCATTTCAATTATCATCATATGTATGTTGGACCCTGTTTATAATGGGATTTCATAAATAATATAATTTTTACAAATAAATTATTATGTTATAATATTTGTAATATAAGAGAACCGCTACTAAATGATTTTTTTCCCATCATATTTGATCTCCCAAGTCATTTTATCTATTAGTTTCTCAAATAATCAAAATTTATCAAATATTCAAACAATTGAATATTTTATTATTACAACGTTAAACAAGAAAAGAAAACATTAAAAAACTATCTTCTACAACCATTTTACTACAAATGATTATTTGATTAATCACAACGAAAAGGGATGCATGCAATTTGGTCTACACGACCAAGGTCGTGGGTAAAGCCATCCTCTCGATGTCCGGTCAACATAATATGTTTGTATCACATGTGGCTTGAAACTTTTCGCCTTCTCACAAATTGACCGTCTTCTTGTTTAAACCCCCCCCACACACACACACATAGACAAAGAGAGAGAAAGCTAGAGAGAGAGAGAGAGAGAGAGAGAGGACACCTCTCCGCGAAAACCTCCGTACTTCGGTTAAAGCCCTGGTGACAACCGTTGTCGCCTTTTGTAGATCCGACATATCTTCTTCATCGCAGCTTTATCGAGTACCACCTTGAATATGTAACACCCTTTTGTGACCATCGTGACCTCTGCTCCTGCAACAACAATGAGAGAACATAGACAATGTTGGGTTCTAACTGTGGTGCTACCCCAATGAGAGAACATAATAAATGGCGTGTGATGGATGAGGAACTGGCAGGTGGAGGTCATGGAGTCGAGCGGTGGTGTTTGAGGGTGGGAACATGTAACACCCTAAAAATTAACGAAATAAAAATTCGAAATTTCTGCAATATGACTGCTATAATTAGATAAAACCTGGATATAAAACCTGCTAAAATCAATCCCAAAGTATCATCCCGATAGGACGGGGAAACAGTACTATAATCATTACAATGAATCAAATGAAGGATAGACTAACAACCTAATAATCTAACTTAAGTAAGAAAGATTAAGGTCGGGTGTTGCTATTCTTCCAAAAGGTATGATCCCTATTTCAAAATGCCGGTCTATACATCTTCCAAAAAGACCGCTCTTGGCCCAAAGCTATCCGCCAGTCCCGACGAACCCCACCGGAGACCTGACCTGTTATACATGTCATTTTAAGAAAAAGTGTTAGGCTAAAGCCTAGTGAGATCAAACATTTGCAATTTAAGAGATTTAATATAAAAATAAATAAAAGGTTTCCTTTATACAACAACAATAATGAGAATGATAACAATAATGCTTTTTGAAATATAACCAATACCTCTTGGGTTAACGGGGGAGACCCGCCTACTAACCCGAATGACGGAACACAAAAGTAAGCCATTCGACGGGTCAGTAAAGCCAATAAACACATAAATTACATGCAAGGGATGTCAGGCTCAGTGGCTTTAAACGTACACCCATGGAAACTCGAGTTCAACCCCGTCGGGTTCCTATGTCGAGCTCCTCATCCAATATCGTAATACTTGAGCACGAAGGACTTATACCGCACCCGGTACCTAACGTGCATCACGAAGGACTTATACCACACCCGGTACCTAACGTGGCTCGACGTGGAAAACTAGTCGTCCCAACGCTGGAACAATAATAACCAAATACGGGGTCATGACTCCCAATGCATCAATTAAACCAAATAATGCACATAAAGCCCAACAGATAATCCCAAAAATGGTTAATATGCAATAATTGATATGGAGGGTGTCTTCCACCAAAACCACTCCCATTGTTTATCAAAAGACCGCTAGTAAAAATATAGACAATTCCTCTTTATTTCAAATCCCCAAAATATGAAATGAGTTTAATATGCAACTTATCAGCAGTTAACCACAATATCAATATTTCCAAGATCATAAGTTTTGCATGGTAATGCCATTCACTTAAAAGTATAACCCAAGTAGAAACTAGTTAAAGAACATTAATAAAGTTCATAAATCATTATTTCCCCAAAAATCATCCAAAACACTAATATCCCAAAAAGTTAGGTTTAACACAATGTTCCACAAAACCAAGTATATGAAAGGGGAGATATTAGGTATTCAAAATCCACCTTTTGACATGTATAAAGTTTGATAAAATGTGTAAGAACTCACCTTAGTAGTTTCCTTAGGAAGGAAACCAAACCCTAGAAATGGGAGAGATGAAAACCACTTGAGAGCTTACCACCAACACTTCCTAAATGTATTAAGGGCCACCACTAATGACCTAGAATCATCATAAATGAGGAGGGAAGTCTAGAGGAAGAGTGCTTACCGAAGTCAGCTGCCAAAATCGCTCCCAAACCCTAGAACTCGAATAAAAATGACTGAAAATCGCGACTTGTCTTTTTATACCCGAAACCCCCATCGGCGATAGTGCCCCGGCGATAGTGACATCTGTCACTATCGCGGGCAAGGTCGCGAGCACCTCACCACCCTCGATACAGATTGGGCGATAGTGCCCCGACAATTGTGACCATGTCACTCTTGCGGGCACAATCGCGAGGAACGTACCGAGGCCCTAAGGCCTTCGGCGATAGTGCCCTTCGCGATTGTGACACCCTGTCACTCTCGCGGGCACAATCGCGAACAGCCCCAGATTTCCCAAATTTGATGATTTTTAACCCACGATGCTTAAATCCAACTTTCTCGATATTAAGCAAATAAAATCCCTATATATATAAGTTCCAAAGTGAGAAAAATAATACATGGGTTATCAGAATTCGGGGTGTTACAATCCTCCCCAACTTGGAAATGATTTCGTCCCCGAAATCCTACTAACTGAACAGGTGAGGGTATCTACGCCTCAAGTCTTCTTCCGCTTCCCAAGTCACATTGGTGCCGCGGTGGTTCTTCCATTGAACCTTTACCATCGCCACCTCTTTATGTCGGAGCTTCTTAATTACCCTTTCCAAAATTGCCTCGGGCTCTTCGATACAACGATTATCATCTACTCGAATCTCGGACATAGGTATGACGCTTTCTTCTTCCACTAAGCACTTCCGTAAATAGCACACGTGGAATGTGGGATGAATCCCGTCCATCTCCGGCGGTAAGTCCAACTTGTAAGCTTGGAGTCCGATACGCTCCAGAATAGTAAACGACCCAAGGAAACGGGAACTTAGCTTCCCACGCTTCCCGAATCGAATCAGTCCCTTCCAAGGGGACACCTTTAGCATCACACGATCTCCCACTTGAAACTCTATCGGTCTCCTCTTTTTGTCGGCGTAACTTTTCTGACGATCCTGCGCCGCTCTCAACCGTTCCCGAATAGATTTAACTTTGTTGGCCGTCTCTTGCACAATTTCCGGGCCGGAAAACTGCTTCTCTCCCGCCTCTAGCCAACACACGGGGGTCCTACACTTCCGCCCGTACAAAGCTTCAAATGGCGCCATCCCGACACTAGAGTGATAACTATTGTTGTACGAAAATTCCACCAAGGGTAGATGGGCATCCCAACTACTGCCAAAATCGATCACGCATGATCTAAGCATGTCTTCAAGCGTTTGAATCATTTTTTAACTTTGTCCGTCTGTTTGTGGGTGGTAAGTCGTGCTCAAATTTACCCGTGTGCCCAACTCTTGATGCAAGGCTCCCCAAAATCTCGACGTGAACCGACTATCACGATCGGACACTATCGACAAAGGTATGCCGTGTCTAGAGACTACCTCGTCTATGTAGAGTTTTGCCAACTTATCCATCGGCAAGGTTTCCCGCATTGCTAGAAAGTGAGCACTCTTAGTCAAACGGTCAACAATAACCCAAATAGTGTCGTTCCCTCTCAAGGTCTTCGGTAGTTTGGTCACGAAGTCCATGGTAATCTTGTCTCATTTCCATTCGGGTATCTCAAGCGATTGAAGACTTCTATAGGGTCGTTGATGCTCGACCTTCACTTGTGAACAAGTTACGCATCGCTCCACATAATGTGCTACATCCAATTTCATAAATGGCCACCAAAAGTGTAGCTTCAAATCCCGGTACATCTTGGTGCTTCCCGGGTGGATAGAATACTTGGATTTGTGTGTGTCCTCCAAAAGTAGCTCTCGGCAACCACCAAACTTTGGTACCCAAACTCGCCCGTTGAAGCACTTGATCCCTCGGCTATCTTCGGTCAACAATAACTGTTGCTTGATCATCACTTCATCCTTGAGGTTTTCTTCTTTTAATGCTTCGGTTTGCGCCTCTTTAATCTTTTCCATGAGACTTGACACCAACTCAATTCTTGTAAGTTTGGCTTGAAGCCTCCCGCTATACTCTTTCCGACTCAAGGCGTCAGCCACCACGTTTGCTTTACCCGGGTGGTAGAGTAATTCACAGTCGTAATCCTTAAGTAGTTCTAACCACCTTCGTTGCCTCATGTTGAGTTCTTTCTAATCAAAAACATACTTCAGACTCCTATGATCCGTGTATAAGGTACACTTGTGCCGTAAAGGTAATGTCGCCATAATTTTAGCGCGAACACTACCGCCGCCAACTCCAAATCATGAGTGGGGTAGTTCTTCTCGTGCACTTTCAATTGTCTAGACGCGTACGCGATCACCTTCCCTCTTTGCATTAGTACACATCCAAGCCCCATTTTGGATGCATCACTAAAGACCACAAAATCCTCCGATCTCTCCGGCAAAGATAAGATCGGAGCTTCACATAACTTCTTTTGCAACGTCCTAAATGCCTTCTCTTGTTCTTCGGTCCATACAAACCTTACATTCTTCTTGGTCAACATTGTCAATGAAGAAGCAATCTTGGAGAAGTCTTGTATAAACCTTCGGTAATATCCCGCCAAGCCTAGAAAGCTTCGAATCTCGGATGGACTTTTGGGAGGTTCCCAACTCATCATAGCTTCAATCTTGGCCGGGTCCACCTTTACTCCGTCCTTCGAAACTATGTGCCCCAAAAACTACACTTCCTTCAACCAAAACTCACACTTGGAAAACTTTGCATAAAGTTTCTCTTTCCTCAAGATCTCTAAAACGTCCCGAAGGTGTCGAGCATGATCGACCTCATCCTTTGAGTAGATAAGGATGTCATCAATGAACACGATAACCGACTTATCTAAGAAGGGTCGGCACACGCGATTCATTAAATCCATAAACACAGCTGGAGCGTTCGTCAAACCGAATGGCATCACTAGAAACTCATAGTGGCCATAACGTGTCCTAAAAGCAGTTTTAGGAATATCTTCCTCTTTGACCTTCACTTGATGGTAACCCGAACGGAGATCAATCTTCGAAAAGCAACCCGCTCCTTGCAGTTGGTCGAATAAATCATCGATTCTAGGGAGTGGGTATTTGTTCTTCACGGTCACCTTATTCAACTCCCTATAGTCGATGAACATTCGCATAGTACCATCCTTCTTCTTCACGAATAAGACCGGGGCTCCCCAAGGTGAGGAACTCGGTCTTACAAATCCCTTTTCCAAAAGATCTTGCAATTGGCTCATCATTTCCTTCATCTCTGACGGAGCCAAACGGTATGGGGCTCGGGCTATCGGAGCCGCTCCCGGTGTCAGATCAATCTTAAACTCCACTTGACGATCGGGAGGTAAACCAGGCAAGTCGTCCGGAAATACGTCGGAAAACTCCCTTACCACGTCGACATCTTCTAGCGTCTTCTTATCAAGTTTGGCATCTAACACATATGCCAAAAAGGATGAGCATCCTTTCGCCAAACATTTTCGTGCCTTCACCATACTGATGATTGCGACTTCACCGTTTCGTCTTTCACCATACACGGTCACCGCCTGACCATCTGAATCCGGGATTCGGATCAGCTTCTTTGCACAAAGAATTTCAGCATGATTAGTTGACAACCAATCCATACCGACTACAACATCGAATCCCCCGATGACCATAGGCATAAGATCGATCGGAAATTCTCTTCCTTCGATTTCGAGCTTGCACTTCCTTAGAATATCCCGAACCACTACTTGATCACCATCAGCTAGCTCTACCACTAACGCATCTTCTAAGCTAGTAGTGGGTATGGATAGTTTTGGGCCAAAAAAACTTGACACAAAAGAGTAACTATCTCCCGAATCAAATAGTACACGCGTAGGCATGGAGTTTAGGAGAAACGTACCCGACACCACATCCGTTGACTCCTTCGCCTCTTCAGTGGTCATCTGAAAAGCTCTCCCTGTTGCCTTGGGAGTGTCCACTTTCTTGCCTCCACTAAAGTTCACCATTGCCTTCGGACATTCACTTCTAACATGGACCGACTCTTTACACCCAAAATAGATACGCTCTTTAATTGGACAGTCATTGTAACGGTGGTCGGGCTTACCACATCTGTAGCACGGTTTGGACTTCGAGTTGCAAGGGTCGGTGTGCTTACTTCGGCATCTTGAACACCACGGGGAATCCCGTCTCGGACCACCTCCCCGTTGATTGCTATTGAAGTGGCTTGGCCTTTTTGAAAATGTGGGACCCCCTTCCCACTTTCTTTTCTCCACTACTCCACCCCTCTCCACTTTACTCGAGCCGTAAGAGTCCTCCACAAGTTGCGTTTCTTCTATAGCCTCTCGGAGAGTAGAGGCCTTGGACACTCGAACCATATTCATCATTTCTGTAGGCAAACCCTTGATGTATGCCTTGATCTTCTCTCTCTCGGTGGGGACCAGATGTCCCACGAGGCCCAGCTTGTCCATGAATAACTTGTTGTAATCCTTCACCAATAAATTTCCCTTTTTCAAACTCCGAAACTCATCGATGATCCGGTCCATAGCTCGTTCATTGCAAAATTCTTCCATAACCTTTTTCTTGAAGGTTTCCCAGCTTAGTTGGGCCAACACGGTGGCCTCAACAGAAGCAGAATATACATTCCACCACGTGAGGGCCGCCCCTCTAAGCATTTGAGACCCAAATACAACTTTTTTGACTTTCCCCGCACTCGCTCGATCGGAAAGCCTGTTCCATCTCTCTAATCCAATTCATGTATGCTATTGGATCGTCTGTGCCCTTGAATTCCGGTGGTCGGCATCCAAGAAATGCCTTGAAGGTACAAACCTTAGGCAGTTGCCTCACTTCGGGAGGTGGAGTTTCATTAGGAGGGACAACGGGTCCCGAACCTCCGGATCCTACCCCAATTACATTTTCCGCCACTGCCTCAGGCCTACGGTGGTTAACATCACGGTCGTCCAAAAGCTTCAGGAATGCTTCTTGTTGTTGAGCCATAGCTGCGTTCATCGCTTGCATCATCCGTTCCATCATTCTAGATTCTGGAGTTACCTCTTCCATAATCGGATGAGTTGTAACGAGGCTCCGTCGAGGTATGAATTCCGGTCCTCCACCCAACGCGTTTACCAAAGGTGGGGGCAAATCATTATTCGTTACCCTCGGTTGATCAGCCGTCGATGCCGTCGTATCTTGCCCTTCCGGCCGATTACGCGTATTAACCATAGTCTGCCACAGACGCGAGAATATAGATAAGATAAGACTATACAACTATAAGCAAGGAAACGTACCACTACATTCATCAATTATCATAACAACGGAAAACAAACATAATTACGTAAAACATCCTCATAATAACGTTAGCTAGGCGAAATTATGAACATGCAATACATAAAAATTTTCATTCCCATTACCATAATTCTTAACTTGTGTAGTTTCCGTCGACTCTAAACAATCTTATCTTAAGAGTTCTACCCCATCTCACAAAATCATTGCCTAATTTCACAGCTTAAGTCTAGGTACTCTACATCCATACCTAGTTCACTTAAACTAAAGCTCTGATACCAACTTGTAACACCCTAAAAATTAACGAAATAAAATTTCGAAATTTCTGCAATATGACTGCTATAATTAGATAAAACATGGATATAAAACCTGCTAAAATCAATCCTAAAGTATCATCCCGATAGGACGGGGAAACAGTACTATAATCATTACAATGAATCAAATGAAGGATAGACTAACAACCTAATAATCTAACTTAAGTAAGAAAGATTAAGGTCGGATGTTGCTATTCTTCTAATAGGTATGATCCCTATTTCAAAATGTCGGTCTATACATCTCCCAAAAAGACCGCTCTTGGCCCAAAGCTATCCGTTCAGTCCCGACGAACCCCACCGGAGACCTGACCTGTTATACATGTCATTTTAAGAAAAAGTGTTAGGCTAAAGCCTAGTAAGATCAAACATTTGCAATTTAAGAGATTTAATATAAAAATAAATAAAAGGTTTCCTTTATACAACAACAATAATGAGAATGATAACAATAATGCTCTTTGAAATATAACCAATACCTTTTGGGTTAACGGGGGAGACCCGCCTACTAACCCGAATGACGGAACACAAAAGTAAGCCATTCGACGGGTCAGTAAAGCCAATAAACACATAAAGTACACGCAAGGGATGTCAGGCTCAGTGGCTTTAAACGTACACCCATGGAAACTCGAGTTCAACCCCGTCGGGTTCCTATGTCGAGCTCCTCATCCAATATCGTAATACTTGAGCACGAAGGACTTATACCTCACCCGGTACCTAACGTGCAGCACGAAGGACTTATACCTCACCCGATACCTAACGTGGCTCGACGTGGAAAACTAGTCGTCCCAACGCTGGAACAATAATAACCAAATACGGGGTCATGACTCCCAATGCATCAATTAAACCAAATAATGCACATAAAGCCCAACAGATAATCCCAAAAATGGTTAATATGCAATAATTGATATGGAGGGTGTCTTCCACCAAAACCACTCCCATTGTTTATCAAAAGACCGCTAGTAAAAATATAGACAATTCCTCTTTATTTCAAATCCCCAAAATATGAAATGAGTTTAATATGCAACTTATCAGCAGTTAACCACAATATCAATATTTCCAAGATCATAAGTTTTGCATGGTAATGCCATTCACTTAAAAGTATAACCCAAGTAGAAACTAGTTAAAGAACATTAATAAAGTTCATAAATCATTATTTCCCCAAAAATCATCTAAAACACTAATATCCCCAAAAGTTAGGTTTAACACAATGTTTCACAAAACCAAGTATATGAAAGGGGAGATATTAGGTATTCAAAATCCACCTTTTGACATGTATAAAGTTTGATAAAATGTGTAAGAACTCACCTTAGTAGTTTCCTTAGGAAGGAAACCAAACCCTAGAAATGGGAGAGATGAAAACCACTTGAGAGCTTACCACCAACACTTCCTAAATGTATTAAGGGCCACCATTAATGACCTAGAATCATCATAAATGAGGAGAGAAGTCTAGAGGAAGAGTGCTTACCGAAGTCAACTGCCAAAATCGCTCCCAAACCCTAGAACTCGGATAAAAATGACTGAAAATCGCGACTTGTCTTTTTATACCCGAAACCCCCGCCGGCGATAGTGACATCTGTCACTATCGCGGGCAAGGTCGCGAGCACCTCACCACCCTCGGTACAGATTGGGCGATTGTGCCCCGGCGATTGTGACCATGTCACTCTCGCGGGCACAATCGCGAGGAACGTACCGAGGCCCTAAGGCCTTCGGCGATAGTGCCCTTCGCGATTGTGACACCCTGTCACTCTCGCGGGCACAATCGCGGGCACAATCGCGAACAGCCCCAGATTTCCCAAATTTGTTGATTTTTAACCCACGATGCTTAAATCCAACTTTCTCGATATTAAGCAAATAAAATCCCTATATATATAAGTTCCAAAGTGAGAAAAATAATACATGGGTTCTCAGAATTCGGGGTGTTACAGAACAGTAACAGATTAGAGGATGGGGAAGAAGTAGCAGAGTGGGTATGTAGTGTGTTTAGGGTCGATACATAAGGAGTCCCGCCAGAGAAAAAGAGGAGACAACGGTTGCCACAGATGGAGGGGGTGTGGTTTTAGGGCCGATGAGGGTCAAGTACATTAACGCGTAAAAAACAAAACAAGAACAAGACAAAAAACGAATAAAAAAAATGAAAATTATAATGATGATTCAAAGATTTGTGCAAGCCAAATCTTGTAACATTTGCATTTTAGGAAGCATTATTAAACATTTGTGTAATTAATAGGAACCAAAATTAGAGTTTTGTCATATATGAGAAATAATGTATTTGAGTATTTTTTTTTTTTAAAACAAAAGGTTGATTTTTGTTAAAGAGGGATGAATAATTAAGTACGGAAGTGGAGTTATTGTCATGCATGACTCATTCGTCATTACTCATTACAAGGACCATTCGCCATACATTCTCTGCATAATCCATGTTCCATATTAATTTTATGATGAAAAAGAACTTAAAAGTTACCTGCCGACATCAAATTGGATTTCAAGATGAGAAATATTTTAAAAAGTTAAAACAAAATATACAAAATATTTTTTTTTTGTTTTTTTAGACAAAAAGAGCAACGCTTTTATTAAAGATAAAAAAACCTTACAATAGGAATTTAGCTCCTTCAACAATCAAACTGGAGAGTCAACACCAATAGTTGGCACGACAAAAAACTACAATTGCCTAGCTAACGAATGGGCAACCACATTTCTATTTGTCCCAGCAAACTGAACTAAAAGACGACTTGGACATTAGGATCAATCTCCATGCCTGTATGATGCCTCCAAATTCGGTACTGTCTCCATCTTCCTGCTTCAGCGTGTTCACCACAACTTTGAAAAAGTTATTATTTACAATATAGATGCATGCATGTATTAAAGATGTACAGAGTCGCCCGGACTTGAAAACACCCATTTTCAACCTTGCAAAAAAACCTAGGCCAAACGTTAGGGTCTGAAACTAGGCCTTGTTCAATTCTAGTGGGCCATATCGGATTTTTCCAGACATGGACTAGACTTTGATTTTTTTTAAAGTTTAAAGGGTTAAATACATGAAATAACAACTAATTTTTATAAATTTCATTATTCTAACATTGTATTTTTATTTTTTCTTATTAGAGAAATGTACTTTCACATTATCTTTTATTGGAATATTATACTTTAAAAAATCTACCAATTATATAATAATGGGTAACCTGTTACTTTTAAAACGGTTAACCGTTTTTTTATTTGTTTACATGGTTTAAGTGAGGTGATGTGGATGATACGTCATTCTGATCACGTGGGATAAAAATAAAAATAAAACCTACCAATTTTGTTTAATATTTTTCTCATTTTCCCTCCCGACGATTCATATCCTTCCTAAAGTATGCTTTTTCATCACTTTTTTTAAAGAAGCTCTTTCAAAAAAAAATCGCTCTTATTAAATTGTACAAATTAAATATTTTATGATATATATGCTTTTTAAAATAAATATTTTGTTTGTCAAAAAAAAGTAACATTACTTATTTTCCTTATTAAAAAATACATATTTTATTTTTGAACATTTTGAAAATGCATATATAAACTCATATAGATACTCTGTAACATGAATTCTTATACACATTTTTAAATAGACTTTTTCGAATTTTTTCAATAATTAACATATAAACATTGTATTTTGTACATTTTTACGGTATTTAACTTTTAATAATATTTATATATGACATGTGTGTATGCGTATGCATATGCGTATGCATGCCAAATGGAGAATTATGCCTTTATGTACTACAATTACCAAAAAAAAGGTCTACCCCACAAGGTTTACAACTTACAATTTGCGAGTGTCTTAAAAGCAACTTATTAATTCGTAGTATTTCAAAAAAAGAAAAAAAAAAGATTAGTACGCCTCATATATTGTTTATTAATTATTAATGTATATTAGAAGCGTACTCGTATAATGTAGCGAGATACATCACGATTTTAATGTTTCATTTTATTTTTTGATTTTTTGTTGATTTACAATATGATTTTTTTAGAAAGTGATAATGTTTTTTTTAATAAATTTGTTTAATTTAGGCTTAATAATATAATGTTTTTTATATAAAAAAATAAGTATTTTGTTAAAATTCAATGATTATCTTATATATTTTAATGACATCTAGAAAAAATAACCAATTACATATTTAATAATATAATTAAAACAAATTTATAGTAATATACTCCCTCAGTCCCAAAATAAGTGTCCACAATTGACTTGACACACAGTTTTAGACATGTATAATTATTACACATTTTTGTCACTAAATGACATCTTTAACCTTATTTAATGTTTCTCTTTCTTCACAACTCTTATATATTTGTGCATTAATTAAGAGTAAATGTGAGAATTTACTTATCTACTTTTTAAAAGTGGACTCTTATTTTGGGACAAACATAAATAGAAATATGGACATTTATTTTGGGACGGAGGGAGTAATATATTAATTAATAGTGATACATGGAAATATCTGCATAAAAGAAAAACTCTGCACACATCAAATTGGTGGGTGTTAGAAGTCTGCAGTAGTAATATGTATCTTGTGCTTTGATAATTGTAAATTAAGAGATTTTTAAAATCTTGCATAAAATGATGGTACCTTATGCCTAATAATTTGTATTTAAGAGTTTTTTATCCGTGCTTTATAATATAGTTTAGATTTTCATTTTTAATCCAAATTTACAAGATATATATTAAATTTATTAAAACTTCACATTCATAATATCAACATATAAACACATTTAAATATATGATATTTATTAAGTTCTTTTATTTATTCTAGAAATTATATTATTTATTCCTTCTTGATTTATAATAAAAATTTTATATTCTAATGCATTTTACACAAGTATATATATATATATATATATATATATATATATATATATATATATATATATATATATATATATATATAGTCGTACAGACGGAGATTCAAGGGAAAACCTCAAAAAAACGAAAAACTGAAGAACACTCTGGTAGCCTTTCATCTGGACGGTATGCACTTGTGCATACAGGTAAATAATGTTGTTTTTTTGGTTTTTATGCATAAGTGCATTATGCACTTGTGCATATACACATGTTCATGTTACAAATGACTTGTATGCACAAGTGCATACCGTCCAGATGAAGAGTTACCAGGGTGTTCTTCAGTTTTCCGTTTTTTTGAGGTTTTCCCCTAAACCTGACCCTAGTCGTACAATGCGATATGTATATTACATATAAATATATTGCTGATAACTTTTTAAACAAGAAATTGTTTATATAAATAGGCAAGTGAAGAGGGTCCAAAGTCCAAAAGGATGCAAGACAGCTGCTTCTTACAATCTTACCTCGTCATCAATGTCTTATTTTTGTTTCATTGTACTTGATTTGAATTTTATAAAATAATACTAGTGTTGGGCCCGTGCATTGCATGGGAGAATAAATTTTATGTTGGAATGTTGAACCGAGTTAAAATGAAACGTAATTTCTCTGTTAACAGTTAATGAAATACAATGTGAAAAACGAATGTATTTTCATAAGTGGTTAACTTGCATATATTCTTAATTGTTTGTTGTTATGAGTTTGTGCAAAAATATTGGTAATAGTTTTATATTATATTATTTAAAACTCAAACAACATGTCTCACAACATATCACTATTATTGAAATAATTATAAATATGAACATACATTTTTACAGATTTTGCAATTTTTCTGAAACCTCCTCGACAACACTTGACAATCACTTTGAACGTATAAATCTGTAGATTAATTAACAACATTCAACCCACATCAAATATGACAAAGAAAATAAATGATTTTTATCTTTTATAACCGGCAACTCAACTGGTATAGTTTAAATTCACTCAGTACCACTTGAAAATTTATCTGATTATTGACTTCAAGACCTCATAGTATTAGTCGATAAAAATAAAGATATGTATATATATCTTATTCCCCTTCTTCGAAAAATATGATTGTGGGTTTTGAAAAATATAAACAAATCCTCAGTAAATAAAATGAAATATAAAAAAATAGTTTTTCAAAAAAACAAAAATATAGCGGAATACCTTTTGTTCAGTTGCAGATTCCGCCATTGACACCCGATCGTTCGTCTTCCTCTTGTACTCGGATGATACATAGAGAAGATATATATATTTATAGTGAATGTAAAGAATATTTTAAAATCTTTTATTTTCATTTTTGATTTTACATTTAAATGTAAATATATTAAAAACATGGAAGAATATTTTTATATCTACATCGTTTCTATTTTATTTTCTTTACACTTGGTTAATTTGGAAATTATTGCGGAATATTTTTATTTTAAAGAATACGATAATTTATTAGTGTATCTCGTTATTTTTTTATTTTTAATTCATGTAAAAAAACGTGTAGATTTTATATTAGCAAAAAAAATACGTGTAGATTTTATATTAATTCATATAAAATACGTGTAGATTTTATAAAATAAAATAGATTTGGCAAAAAAAATACGGAAGAAAAAAGAGTTTATATTACATCTCATTATGTAAAAATATTTTATAAAATAAAATATGGAAAAAGATTTTATAAAATAAAATATGGAAAAATCATTATGAGATGTAATATAAAAAAATACAGAAGAAAAAAGATTTTATATTACATATCATTAATATAGACTTAAATGTAAAATCTACATTTAAAATAGATTATGCTAATATAAAATCTATTTTATAAAATCCTCCACAAAAAAACAAATATTTATATTAATAAATGAGTATCCATTCCACAAATAGATGATTATGTGAGATACTGTGCTTGGAAAGGTTGTACCAAAGCATTAAGAAATTGTAAATTAAGTAATTGACTTTAATTAGTTGTTCCTTGTGCTTAAAATGTTGTAAATAAGAGTTTTTTATGTCGTTTTTATAATATAGTATAGATAGTTGAAAAAATTCCAAATAAATATTTATTAATTACATAGTTATTTTTTGGGAAAATCCAGAAAAGTCTAATAGATCTTCATATTTTAAGTGGTTAAGTTATTGGAGATTTTTTTTGAACAAATAAATTATTAGACATTCTAAAACCTATTAATTAGGTCCTTACTACCTAAAACAATGACCGGTAACCTGCATAGTAAAGGTGATCATTTACGAGTTTGGGTGGGTCATGAGTCGGGCCTAACATATTTTTCTTTTCCAACGATCCTAGTATAACAAACTCAAGCCCGTTTTTGCGGGTTTGAGAACTTGTCCATACCCGTCCAATAAATGGGCCGAGCTTGCCAACGGGCTAACGGACCTAAAATTTTACATTTAAAAAACTTACATAAAATGGTAAGTTAAGTAAAATTATCCAAAATACATAACTTTTTCCAACTAAAAAACGTAAAATGTACTAATGTATACAACGGAAAAAAGTATTTTTCACAAAATATGGAGTATAGACTTTTCCTTTCCAAAGATTATTTTAACAATCCCCAAAACAAGACAATTAATAATATAATTGCAATAATAATTCATGCCAAAACGGCCCCAAGCTTACAATCAAATTCAAGGTTTGCAACGGCTACCTATTACACAACTGAGATAATATAAAAGATAAACTAATGTGGCGGTCTTCTATCCACTCCCGCTACACCTTCTCTTTACCCTTATCGGTTCTTCCTAGCTTACGCCTGCCTGAAAAGGTTTTTAAATTTTGAAAGAGCGAAGGTTAGACTGAAGGTCTAGTGAGTCCCCTCTAATATTTATGCAACATTACAAAAATTAACTTTAAATCAAAACAGATTTATAAGCAACATATGAGTAATTCACACTACCGTCGAAGACGGCGTGTCTGACTCGCTCTGCCTTAATTTGGGACACACCCCCAATGGCATAAACGGGTCACACTCCCCGGTAAGAGCAGGCGGGTCACACTCCCCGACTTAGGTCATAACTTCCGAAATAATGTATACATACATTCAATTATCAGCAATTTATAAAACACACTTAAATAAATCCAACATGAATATATCAACATAATTTAAGCAAAACTTTAAACAAACCTTCATAAACATTTTAACAATAACAACATTTGGTTCAGAAAACTCACCTGACGTCCTGATCAAAGTCTCTCACTTGATATTGCCCAACCACAGATTCCTAAGGCATAAAGGTAACATAGGTAAATCTCACTACTAATCCTGAACTAGGGAATTCTATAAATCAAGGTTACTAGAGGAAGGTTGGGTTTAACATGGAAACCCTCAGACCCAAAATTATCAGGGAAAATTGGGTCACTTACCCGACCGGGACCGCCCGGACCCACCCCGCCCAGGGTCGACTGGCGCCCGGTATCGACCGAGTCCCCCAGTGTCGACCGGGATCTCAACCCCTGGTGTCGACCGGGACTATGCTCCCGGGGTCGCCCGACACTCGATGCCCGGGGTCACCCGGTCCCCAATCCAGGGTCGCGACACCTCAACGCCCCGGGTCCCCGGGTCCCTGCGATAACCCAACACCGAACCAAAGTTCGCATTTCGCGATTCTTGAGCCCAAAATCAACACAAAAGAAGGGAAATCACATAGCAATCCATTAATTAACTCTAATATTCCCTTCCCCCTTAGGTCGATTAATAACCATCTGATAATGGAACCATCACCATGTCGATTCCAATTAAATCCCCAAACTAAACTCCCAGTAAAGGTTTTCATGAATTTCTCCATAAAAAGTAACTTTACAACACTAATCAGATCCTACTACCCAAATAACATTAATCAGAGATAGAACTTACCTTGAAAATTCGATGAATGCTTGATATCTGCTCCTTTGCCCTCTTTCTCTTCAATCGCCACAAATCTCACTCTCTCCCTATTCCAAACCTTCAGCCGCCAGAGTCCAAAATGAGATAGGTCCTAGGGTTAACTCTTAATTATTCCCTTTTTACTCTCTAGGCCCTTAAACTAATGATCTTTTTGCAAAATTTCCCCAAAAGCTAAATTTTAACATTTGAGTATGGTTATTACAATTATCACCCATCGAAGTTCGGATTCATCAACAACAAAGTATTTAACCACCTAATATTTCAAGATTGAGATCCTAGACGTACTATATGACATATCACATATAGTATATATTTGGATATGGTTAGTACTTAGTTGAGGGAGTCCAACCCAAAACCACTTCTGAACCTTTTCTTATACGATATTAATTATATAAAAAAATTAATTGATTATAATTATATAACGGGTCGGGCGGGCCTTTTCAAGTTTCTTTTTTCATTGCCTAAGCCTGGCCGTTAACTTGAACGGACCCGTCCAAGCCCGCTCATATTTTCTTAAATGGTTGTCCAAGCCCGCTTTTCTAACGGGTTGGACGGGTCAGGTCTAGCGGCTCGTACCGCCCATGAACAGCTCTACTGCATAGCAGGTAAAAATCTAAATTAAATTAAAGAAAATAAATAAATAAAACCTCAATTAAATGCAAATAGGGACTAGTAAAAGAACAAAAAATTGAAACCCAAAAACCCTTTCAATACTCCCATCTCCTTATCTTACACTAGGGGTGATAACGGGTCAAGTTGGGTTGGGTTCGGGTTCAACCCATTTATTAATTGGGTTGAAAATCTTAACCCAACTCAACCTGTTTAATTAAATGGGTTGAGATTTTCAACTTAACCTAACATGTTACTTAAATGGGTTGGTAACGGGTTGATCTGTTTATGGTTCTCTCAACCCAACCTGTTAAGTAAATGGGTTGAACCTGGGTTGACTCATTTAATCTTAGAATTTTCAATAAAATAAAAATAATTAAACTACTTAATTTCATGACAAATACACAACCACAAAAGTCAAATAAATTGTTCAAAGTTTCAATAAAACACAACCATAAAATCAAATAAATTGTTTAAAGTTTCAATAAAACAAAACCAGAAAGTCAAATATATTGTTCAAAGTTTCAAACCATGGAAGTCGTCGTGGAAGAATGACAAGAAATGTATGGAAGTCAAACCGTGGAAGTTGTTTGACAATGATCATCGTGGAAGGGCGTCACCGCGTCGGGCCGTCGGTGGTCGTGGAAGGGCGTCGGGTGTCGGTGGTCGGCTAGAGTTTTGAGGAGTCGACGAGTATTGTGAACGAAAGAGAAAGAATTTGGTTTGGTCAATGTGTCAAATTGTCAATGTGTCGCTGGATGTAATTAGAATTTAGGAAGCATAACTTTTTTCTATTAATTTTTTAATTATTAAAAAGATATTAAATTATTAACTATAACTAAGTAATGATAATTAATTAAAAATAAAAAAAATTATGTACATTATTATAAATGAGTTGAAAACAGCTTGACAATTGGTTGAAATCAGGTTGAAAACAAGTCGTAAATTTCAATCCAACCCAACTCATTTACATAAATGGGTTAGACAGGTTGACCCATTTAACTGAAATGGGTTGAAAATCTCAACCCAACCTGCTAATTTTGAGTTGAGTTCAGGTTGGGTTGATGGGTTAGGTCACTTTTTGCCATCCCTATCTTAAACCATTGTTTTTGGATTTGGAGAAAGATGCATAAAAGGATGAAGCTTACGAGGGTTTTACCATCTTCATCATGGAGATGGAGATTGAGGATGCCATTTTGTTTTCTTTACTGTTCTCTCTGTATATTGAAGGATGAGTTGGGTTAACAAACGTCTACATCACTCTCAAAGGCTGAAATGAAGAGTAAAAACATACACTAGTCAACAAATTAGATGAAGATATGCATTAAAGTTGGACAAGCAACATTTTATGCAATGATGACTATAAAAGGTTATCCTTGACATATATTGCAACTCACCCGTTTTGATAAGAATTTCGAGTGATAATTTCTTAGGAAAATTGACATCAACCATCTACAGGACTACATCATTTCTTCAGATCTGATAGGGAACCTTCTTCTTTTACCTTTTCAGTACTTAGCAAATTTGTCACCAACCAGATTGTTTAGGATCATATCTTAACTTCCTAGCTTCAACAACAAATATGTAATTCTTTGTTTTTGAACAAACATATACAACTGAAAAGATTTTAGTTGAAAATCTGTTGTGTTTGTATTCAATCCCCCCATTCTACAAACATTTTCTATGTTACTCATTACCATTCCAAGACCAAAATAAATCATCAATAACAAGTATGGTTTAATCTTAAGGAAGTAAAAAATTATGTACCATCTATTTTCTCATACATAAAAACATTTGATTTAATGTATATTTTAGTAAAAAAAAACATTAAATAACTAAAAATTTCACACTTATTATGAAATTAAGAAATTTTGTGGAGTATAAACAATGGAATATTTATTTTACAGTGACTAACTATTAATGAAAGATGAAGGGTTAAAAAAAGTAAAACGTTGTAAATTTGAGTTGTAACATCCCAAAATAATCAAAAACGTATTATGATGTATGAGTATGAACGATATGTTATAGGTTGGTAAGATTGATTTAAAATGAAATAAAAAGTCAAGGACAAGGACTATATGGGTAAATATTGAAGTTGAAGGACATGTTTTGCTAAATGGCAAAAGGTTTGAATGAAGGAAAATGTCGTGTAAGCGGCAATGGTTGGAGAGCACAAATGTGTGCTCACTTCAGTTCCATGATGGTGATAGAGAGTTGCCCATGTTTCTTGTATAGATTTTGGTAAGAGCAACTAATTTAAAATTTCGATATGACATCAAGTAAAGAATAAAACTTCTTCCTACAAATCAAAAACTTGATGTACCTCCAATTAAAATTCTATAATTAACCTCAACAATTATCAACTCCAATATTAAACAACGACTAAACCGAAGTCGGGTGATACTTAACCCCAATACAAGTTGCTCTTCACAAAGCCTGTAGAAGACTTCACCAAGTCACTCACTTCTCGAGCACACAATTAGCACTTCTCTCTTCACAGTCTCACTAGAACTATTCCCAAACGAAGCATGTTGCACATGCCGACAAATAAAAAGGGTTAGGCTAACGCCTAGTGAGTTCAAGAGTTTTACATGAATAAATATATCTTTAAAAGGAATAAACTCCACTTAAAATCATAATCTTTCAAATGATTTACTTTAAACTTGGAGGCGACTCTTTTCCAATATCGTGCATTTTCAAAAAATGAACACCTCGTTACAAAGCATTCTTTATAAAATGAGGCAACCCAGAACTCACTTAAAACGAGAATAGGGATTAACTCCCAATTTAAGAAACGTGGATAAAACGTTGTATCCCAAAACACCCAAGCACGGGTGGGGCAAAATACTCAACCCATAAATCATGGTTAATAACCCACATATATGATACGTCACCGAAAACATGGACACTAGGCCCAATACTCACGCGACCATAAAATGGAAGGAAGCCAAAAATAAAAAACATGGGAATGACGTATTTCATTAAAACCTTAATATACGCGGGGGAAACCCAATATTAAGGTCATCATTTACAGTCGACCACACAAATCCAATGATAATAAAGTAAGGCATTAACATTTAAAATACTCTTGGCTAGCGACGGGGGAGACTCGTATCCATTGAGAGTGGAGGAACACAAAAGTATGTCACCCTTGCAACACAACGTTAATCACATGACACCTCACGACATAAAAGCCCAAGTGTCCCTATGACTTCTTAACAAGTTTCACCTCAAGAGACGGTTGACCTTGGTGAACATTACCATAAACTCCATCCCGAAGGCCCGACACCAGGGCCGGTCCAATGGTTTATTGATGCCCTGGGAGGAGACCCGAAAATATGTCCTCCATAAACTAAGAATACAAATTTTTTGAAGGGTTTGGAACCTAGTCAAGCTAGGTGGCTCAACCCCACGCCGATTATTATTAAAAAAAAAAGAAAAGTTACAACGGGGGGGACATAAACCAAAACCCCGAACAACAAAATAATGATAACATCACCTAAAACGTTGTCGTCGTGCATTTCTTGAAGCAAAATCATCAATTAATTTATCATACCCGACATTTGCTAAAAACTTACTTTCTATGCTCAAAATTGCTAACCCGTTAAGCCTTTCTTGACTCATGGTAGTCCGAAAATATGACTTCAAGAGCTTTAATTTTGAAAAACTTCTTTCAGCGGACGCTACCGTGACTGGTATTGTTAACAAAATCTTGTATGCAAGCAACACGTGTGGAAACATATCCACCTTCCTTACAAACTCCATAACTTGAATAGACGTCCAAGGCTTTTCTTCCTCATATGCTTCATGTGGTAGCATGCCCTGCAAAATTTGTAACTCCATAAATAAATACTTTCCATCAATATCAACATCATCACCATGTGTCAAAGCAACTTCAAGATTCAAGCAACATTTCTTTAATTCATCATCATTCAATTTAACCACCTTTGATGCATCAAACAAGAACCCAAATATAGACTCAAAAATTTTTATTTGCTCAAATTTACTTCTTAACTGAGAAAGTGCCATATCCACTAAAACTAGAAAGTAATCAGTTCTAAACGATTCTTGTGCAGATTGGTGTTCTCTTTCACTGTTTGGGATCTCATCAATTGTCTTTTTCTACAAGCATGACGTTTTACAGGAAATTCGGGTTCAACTCCAATGTTTTCTGCAATTTCCTTGGCTTCAATAATAGCTAAGTCAAACCCATTGTCCCTATATTTTTCAAAATAAACAACCAATCCTTCCAAGTTTTTTACCGCAATATCTAAAAGCATATCTTTTGACTGCAACTTTTTACTAACCAAATTGATTCTATATAAAATCAAATGCCAAATAACCAAGCTTAAAATAAATTCAAAACTTGAAAGTTCACCATTTATCAAAGATTCAGCATCTCTACACACTTTTCCATCTTCACACACATTGGCTAACTTTATCAAAGCATATTTTATTTGGCCAAGTTGAGTTTTAATTGCTTTAACACTTTCAACATGACTTTCCCAACGAGTAGCACATAAAGACTTCAAAGTTAAATCATCAATATATTCAAGTAAAACACTCCACCGCTTTGTAGAATTAGAAAATACAGTATAAATTGGTTGACATGTACCAAAAAATGTTTTTGCTCTATGACAAGAGTTTGCCATATACACAAGACCAAATTAAGACAATGACATCCACATGGCATATAAAAAGCTCTAGGGTTTATATCAAGCAACCTTCTTTGAACACCTTGATGCTTTCCTTTCATATTAGCCCCATTATCATACCCCTGTCCCCGTACACAATTAATGTCTAAATCAAGAGATATCAGAACATCTTGTAACACATCAAAAAGGCCCTTACCAGATGTATCTTCTACGACCAAAAACTCTAAAAAGAACTTTTCTACTTTGATAGGAAAACTCGACACATCAACATATCTTACAATCAAAGTAATCTGTTCTATATGACTAGCATCAGGAGTGCAATCAAGTATGACCGAAAAGTACTTTGCCTCTTTGATTTTTGCAATAATTGCATTTTTTACATTCAATGCCAACATTTCAATCAACTCATTCTGAATTTTATGACTAAGATAATGATTTGGGTTTCTTTTTCTTTAATCAAATGAAAATGGTGTTGCATGACAGGGTCAAACTCAGCAATCATTTGAAGAATGCCTAAAAAGTTACCATTAGACTCTTCATAAAGTTTTTCATTTTTTCCACGAAAAGCCAAATTATATTGTGCCAAACATTTCACAACAACAATTAGTCGAATCAAAACTTGTTTCCAATGAGCATTATCTTTCTTAATTAACTCTTGAAAATCCTTGTCAATAGTTTGATTCTTATCCAACCTCAATTTCAACTCAGACCATGCTTTTAAATTAATCCAATGTTCAGAACTATTTTCATGTAACGATAATGCATTACTAATATGTTTCCAATCATTAAGTCCTTCACTAGCTAATTGACTTTTGGATCGAGCAACTTTGAATAATTTGCAACAAAAGCAAAAAACTTTATCCAAATCTTTAGAGTAAACCAACCATTTCCGATCATGGCAATCACCATTTCCTAGTCTACGAATATAATGGATAGAAGAAAAATGCCTATTTTGTTCATCTTTTGGAAAAATGATGTCAGTTTCTCTAACGGGCCCTTTCTCTTTAAGCAAATATTTCATTTTTGAATCTAAACTATCCCAAACACTTGGCTCAAAAATATTCAAAGAAACATGAGGCTCATCAAAATCATTTGCATTAGCAACATTTTCATTAACAAGATTAGCATCAACATTTTCATCAACAAGATTAGCATCAACATTTTCATCAACAACATTAGCATCATCAACATTTTCATCAACAACATTAGCATCATCAACATTTTCATCAACAACATTAGCATCATCAACATTTTCATCAACAACATTAGCATCAACAAGATTTTCATCAACAAGATTAGCATTAGAACTAGGACTTTCAATGGGTTTTTCTTGCCTAACAAAAAACTTATTTAATGACCCATGTAAAGATTGCGCAATTTCTTGTTGCTTTTTCTTTCTTTTTCTATTTTGAGCACCGGACGGTTGTGATCTAGGAAACATATTTAACCAAATTGATTAATAACACAGTACCAATTAACCAAATATCCAATAATCCAAATAAGCAAATAAGCAGATATCGACTAAGAAATTAAGATTATATGATTTATATCCACTAATCCAAATAAGCAATTAAGCAAATATGAAATATCAAACATCCAACTGACCAACCAAGAAAACAAAATTCATTTATTAGATTAAAATTAGATGGAAAACACCTGAAGGCTGAAGTGAATCAGTGATGATTGATGAACGATTGAATGGTTTATGGCAGAAGGGCAGAAGCCAGAAGGCGCAGGGCCGATCACAGATCACTGCGTGTCTTGGTCGGTGTCTGCGTCGTGAGAACAGAAGCCAGAAGGGCACGACCGTCGACTGTCGAGACTCGATATCAGTAATCGATAAACGATAAATGATAAATCAAAGAAGGAGAGGCAGTAATCGATATCACTATCAGTAATCGACTGAAGTCTGAAGGAGGCAGTAATCGATAAATCGAAGGAGAGGCCATTGCTTGCACTAATCGTGATTTGTAATCTGTAATCGTGAATCACGATGTTGGGCTGTAAATCTGTAATCGACTCGTGAATCGTGATTTGTGAATCCTGATTCCTGAATCGTTTGAGTAATCGAGGCTAGGTTAATTAATAAATAAATAAAATGAAAACTGAACCTAGTAATATATAAATGGGTATTGAGCTATGATGCCCTTATGGGCTATGATGCCCTGGGCGAAGGCCTAGGTTGCACATCCTTTGGGTCGGCCCTGTCCGACACACTTAAAGACTACCTCCAAGGCATTACTTCAAGCGGCGGAGGTCCTAGTGCCTACCTCCCCGGTAGCACTTCCAGACTCAATCCTCCTAGTGCCTACTTGAAAAGTTTACGGTCGTAAATCATGGGTACAGGAGTCCAACCCCGCAATACCCAATTGACCATCAAAATAGACTAATTTACGTGCCTATGGATCTAACGCAACACAGTCTAACATTACATGACTACACAGGAATGACCAACGGACTCGATCATGTAATTAATCATCAATATGCAACAAGGTGCATTAGTATGTAAATCATAACCGGGCTCTACATTGAGCCATTAAAACCGGACAATTGTCCCAAGACTCTTTTTAAGTCAATATCGAGCTAAAGTGCTCAAAATCCGTTTTGACCAACGAATAACAATCCCCAAATAATAAACGCAATCGACCCATGTCATGCAATACATGCTCCAAAATACATTAATAGACTCCAATACAGTTTAGATTGGGACAAATGGTTTTATAAATGGATTTATACTCTTGTTCCTTTCAAAACGTCCCATAACCCAAAATCAAGCCTTTCCCCCAAACAAACACTAAAAATGTCTTTTTACCAAATAATTTCCATTTATGCAATAAATCATCAAAACACTTTAAAATGACTTATTTATCAAGATGCCCAAAAATCCCAATGTGGGGGCTTTTACAAGGTTTATAAAACCAAACACCTCAAATGATCAAAACCCACCAAATAACTCAACAAACGATAATTTCGTGTAAAACACATAAATACTTTAAAATGAACATTTTGGCATACACATCGTTTTCAAAAATCAACTTGAACTCATCGTGCTAGGTTAAGTTAAACCTAGATTTCAATCCCAAATCCTTAGCCTCCAAGAATGAAGCTTTTACCATCAATACGTCAACTTCAACGATAAGCTAGGGGTTTTTCAAATATCCTATTTCCTCAAGTCTAGAATAAATCATCAATAAGTAAAACCTTTAGATCTATGAAGATCCTTATACTAAAGCTTGGGATATACAAGATGCTTACCTCAAACGAAACTTGAAGTCCTACAACCACATTTCTCCCATGAAATCTTCACTCTTTCCACAACCGAGCCTCAAGCCACCAACCTTTTGATCTCTTTACTGTAGATCCACACCAAGCAGATCCCAAAACTGGTACTCAAGCTCCCACCATCGTTCCAAGGAAGAAAGAATTGGAGAGGGGAGGAAAAATGAGAGAAAACCCTAAAAGTTGGGTTTAAAATCGTTCAGACCGTCCCCGTGGCCTTGGCAGCGACCTCAAATCGCAGGCCAAGCCGCGCGTGTCCCTGAGCCGCAGATCACAACGACTTGTGCAGCCCTAGCCGCGACTTGAAGCCGCGGGCTAAGCCCTGCGTGTTGCCTGTTGTGTCATCTCGCGTCTTTTGCTAAACCGTTCCCCGATCGTTTCTCTTAGCCTCCAGCTGATCATTTCCTTAGCCGATCATTGACCGTTCTTTTAGAAAATTACGAGTATTACAGCCATACACCATTGTCTTTTACTTTTTTTAGCCTGATGACTTCTTAATCATTATAAAAATGATCTAAAACACTTCTAGAACTTCATGCCACTATCCCATCATAAAATTAACGAGTTAGGATGTGAATCTTACCTCAAACTTGACGATTCACACCCTTAGACATCATGACTTCTCTTGTCTCTCCAACGGTTTCTAAAAACACCAATAATGCTCTAATTCTCTCAAAATATCTCCTATTTATTCTAAAATTCATGGTTGATCAATGGAGGGTGGTTTTGGAAGGTTTATATTCTCCAAATCCTTGAGAATCGCCTAAAAAGAGAATGGTGGTTGCCTTCCATACTTAACCCTCCCTAATTCCCTCCTTTACAAACCTTTTGAAATTTAAACTTAAAAAAGGTTATTATATTTCTCCATAATTAAATCTTAAATGTTTAAAACAAACAACCAAACTTTGCTAATTGAAAATACTAAATCTTTACATCAATAACCTATAATGTCTTAACATAATTAGTCCCTCGTTGTAATGTCTATATGGGTGTTCATCGGTTGACATCCAATGGATGTGAGGGGAACCGAACCGATCCAATCATCCACTGGATGTTGGATTTTTCCAATCCAATGGATGATTGTATCGGTTCGATTCCATCCATTGGATGTTCTTATTGGATATCCATTAGATCGGATTGGATTCATCCGACATTCAATGGATGATCAGGTCGGATCGGACATCCAATGTGTTAATTTAATGCAATTTTCTAACAATGAAACAAATTGATTAATCACTTTCAGTTTGTGTTAAAACCAACACAAGTGAGACTAAAAATTCAAAAACTAACACAAAACAAATTTAGATTTAAGCAAATTGCAAAAAAATAATTGGATGATAGTTGGATGGAAAACTGGATGGCAATCGGATGGTTAATTGGATTGATAATTGGATGTTGGTCGGTTCAGTTCGGTCGGTTCTGGACTGCCATCCAAGAACCGGCCGATCTAAATTGGATGTTGAGATTTTCAATCCGATCCGATCCAATTACAATTGGATATCCAATTACAATTGGATATCCAATTACAATTGGATATCCAATTATGGTCGATCGGTTCTAACTAGATCGGTCGAATTTTTACACACCCCTAATGTGTATGTTAGTGCTCAAATATGTTGGATCCAAGATCATGAAGATGAAAGGTCAAAGTGAAAAGCTCAAGTCAAACTCTCAAGCTAAAGTCAAAGTCTTTGTAATAAGTCATTGTTAAAAGTCAAAGTGTTTAGTTTTCCTTTGTAAGTCTTAGTGTATAAATTGTTTTTGTTTGTAGACTCATTAGGCTAGGTGTATGAGACTAAGAGAGGCTACGGGTATACAGTTTTTGTATAGAGAGAATTATTCAGAGAGATCATCCTGTACGAATTCATATTGATTGAAATTGAAAACTGTTTTCTTGTTTGATTGTGTTGTCATCTTGATCATTATCGTAATAAGAACACATTGTGGGACACCCAATTGGTATCAGAGCTAGATTCGACGAATTGACAGAAAATGGGTCGTACATTGAGTTCTTGAGTTCTTGAGTTTTTGAGTGATTTTTTATTTCAAAAGTGTTTTTGATCAAATTTTTGGTTGAAAAGTGTTCGTTTTATGCATCAAAATGAATTTGTGTGATTGAATTTCACTGTTAAATTGATTTTGATCACTTAATTTTGATTTTGGTGAGTTTTTGGTTCGACGAGTTTGTGTACTGTTTGATCACGGAATTTGATGTTCAAGTTGCTTTTAGTGTAATTCATTGATCATATTATGTTCTAACACTAATCGTGATTGTTTCTGTGAGTTTACAGCTTCCAATTCGAGGATTTGATTGGATTTTGGACAAAATTTTAAGTTTTAGAACCAAAACTCAAAGAACTCGCAAGATCCATTCTTTTCGTATGAAGAACTCGCAGGCCTTAGAATTCACATCAGTTTTTTTTAATTGTTTAAGTGCAGAATTCGCATATGCTCTTGTACGAAAAGTTGGAATTCACATATGTCCCTTATACGAAAAGTTTGAACTGAAAATATTTCTAATGAAATAATTCGTACATGCCTGCGTGCGAAAAGTAAAGAACTCCCATATAGAAGGATACGAATTGTGAAGAATTCGCATATGTACCTCGTAGGAATTCTTGAGCATTTTGCATGATGTTTTGAAAATTTTCTAAGTACAGATTTCGTATCGATGCGAAAAGTTTTTGAGCTTGAAAATTTTTCTAATTGTAGATTTCACATATCCCTGTGATACGAAAAGCTCGTGCGAAAAGCTTAGTTTTTCAAAAAAATTCAAAGGCAAGAATTCGCTTAGAGTCATATACGAATTGTGAAGAATTTGCAGATAGCTATATACGAATTCCTAGATTTTGCATATAGGTACATGCGAATTGTGTTGATTTTGCTTATCTCTTGTATGCGAATTGTGGATGGTGTGCGAATTCTGATTTTAATTGTACTAATTTCTCAGTTCATGCAAATTCTGATGTTTGTTTTCATGCGAATTGTTTTCTAATCTCTATAGTGTAAGAATTCTATACTTAGAAATTTTTGAGAAATCTGTTTTCTGAAAATTTTTAAGTTCTGCATCTGTTGATTCTTTTTGTCGAACTAACGATCATTTCAAGTTCTTATTGTACAGTGTTTTTGTCAGGATGACTTCAAAAGATGCACTCTCTATCGGGATAGATGTTAAACCACCCGTACTTTTCAAAGGCGAATACGAGCAGTGGAAAGACAGATTCTTAAACTTCATAGACAGACATGAAAATGGTGATAACATCAAGTTGTCTATTGAAGAAGGTCCAATGATACCTTTAACTATGGAAATTCCCGATGATGAATCATCAGACAGTGAAGATGGGAATCAGAAAAGAGAACAAAAGACAAAGAGGGTTCCATTGGATATTTCTCAGTATTCTGAAGAACAGAAAAATAGATACAAGGCTGACAAACAAGCTAGATCTCTACTCCTTCAAAGCATACCAAAAAAGATATACATCAAAATATACAGCTACAAGGCAACAACAAAAAATATGTGGGATCAATTACAGAAGATGATGATGGGATCCAAAGTTGGCAATGAGATGAAAGTGGCCAACTGCATCAACAACTATGAAGAACTTAAAGCCAAGGAGAATGAAAGCATGGAGGAAACTTATGAGAGATTTGTCTTGTTGTTGAATGAACTAGCTAAGAACAAAGTGAAGAAGAAGCATATTGAAAACAATGTCAAGTTCTTAAGCATCCTTCAGCCAGAATGGAAGAAACATACTCGGAGGATGAAACAGATGAAGGATCTTAGTGACATTCCCTTACATGAAGTATACGAAACACTAAGACAAAATGAGGAGGAAGTGATAGAGGATAGAGAAGAGAAGAAGAATAATGAGAAGCCGGTACCAGATCCTATTGCCTTGGTGGTTGCAAAGAAAGAAAAGGAGAAGAAAGACAAGAAAAAGAAAAAAGAAAGTTGTCATATCCAGTTCTGATGGTGATGATTCCGATTCTGATGATGGGGAAAACTTAAAGCAAACTATGCTACTACTGACCCGAGCGTTCCAAAAGAAGTTCTACAAGAAGTCGGGATCTAATAGTCAAAGGTACTCATCATGGTCGAGAAAATTTGATCATAAGGAAAGGGTGGAAGGCAAAAGGTATGAGGAAAAGAAATTTGTGGAAAGGAAGTCGGAAGAGAAGAAAAGGTATTTGAATGATTATGCAAAGAAGAAGTCTGAAGAGCCACTCAAAATTCTGAAACAGTTTCAAAGTTTAATACTTCTGAACGTAAGAAACAAGATTTTGTTCTAAAAGTTCACAAATTGAAGGTTGATAATAAAAATTTGCAGAAAAAGGTTAATGGTTTGGAAGCAAAACTTTACACTCGAGGTTAAACGGATCAAACCATCTTTCTAAACACATCAAATGAAGATTATGATTTCAAAGGAAAATGGGGTCTCGGTTACGATAACCCACACTATTTGAAGAAAGCAATTAGAAAACAGTCGGCTTTATATAATTTTGATTTCTTACAAGTGGCTGACAAACATCCTCAGTTGAAACCCAAGTTTGTTACTAAATCATCTGATGAGATTGAGGATAAGGAAGATGAGAATAGAAAGAACACAACTAAAATGCAACTACCATTCTGCTATAAAAGCTGAATGATAGTTATCTTTCTGACCAACCAAAGTTTCTTTCGAATGATTATTTTGAAAGTTATTCTACTAAGGAGTTGGAGGCAAAACCTGTTAAAGCTAAAATTTATGTTCCTCCACTCGTTTTAAAAAGCAAAATTATTGAACTTGAAAACATTTTAAATGATGAAAGAATTTTGGTTGAACTTGAGAAAGTTGTGTTTTCTACAGTTATGAAGAACACTAATTTTAAATCGGAAGATAAAATTACTTATCAAAAGATGTGTTCAAATTCTTCCAAGGCACCTCAAGTTTCTGATGATGATATTGATGACTTATTTGCGGATGCAAATGATTTCTTAAATTCTGATGGTTGTGTTGATGAAAGTGTTGATATGTTTGATTTCACTGCAAAACTTCCAGATCATTCTGATTTTATTATCAAATCTGATGCTTTACCTGGTGTGTTTGAGAAAGGTGAATCATCAACTAAAGTTGATGAATCAGTTCCTGTGAGTACCTATTATGGAAAAGGTAAAAAGCAAAAGAAAAGGCGCTCACAGAAACGGACCAACACATGTAAGCAAAAGAAAAGACAAACTCAGAAATCTCATGTTCCTAACAGAACTAAATCTTTTGTTTCAGAATTGAACAAGAAAAAGTCTGAAGAGCCTACAAAATCATTTTATGATTCTGAATGTAATAGGATTTCTGTTAGTGATGCTGAATTAGTTGGTAATATTGCTTCTTCTAAAACAAATCTTGTAACTTCTTACAAGACTTACTCAATAAAGCAATTGTTCCAATTATCTCCGTTTACTTCTCAGTTGTCTACACATGGAATTGATTTTTTGACTCGACAATATTCTGATTGTTGGTTTGGAACTTATTATATACATCATTCTCATGTTTTTCAACATCAAAGAGGACCCAAATTCAAATGGGTGCCAAAATCTTGTGCTAACATGAAGGGACCCAGATATAAATGGGTACCTAAACTTGTTGTTCTTTGATTTCTCTTGTGCAGACCCGTCATATGTGGTACTTGGATTCTGGTTGCTCCAAGCATATGATCGGGCAGAAAGATACTTTGTCTAATTATACAGAGAAATTCTGCGGGAACGTTAGATTTGGGAATGACCAGTTTTCACCGATACTTGGATATGGAGATGTTGTGTAAGAGAATGTAACGATTAAGTATGTGAGCTACGTTGAAGGATTAGGACACAACCTGTTCAACATTGGTCAGTTCTGTGACAAAGACTTATAGGTGAATTTTAAGGCCAAGAGGTGTTGTGTTAGAACTGAAGACGGAAAAGAACTCTTGGTCGGGACACGAAAGTCAAACCTCTACACGATTAATCTGTGAAAAGTCAAGACTAATAATGTTGTGTGTCTGCTCACTAAAGCCTCTATGCAACAAAGTTATGGCATAGACGACTATCTCACCTCAACTTTAGATACATCAACAAACTGGTGACTGGTAACTTGGTGAAAGGACTTCCAAAGCTGAAATATGAAAAAGAACATATGTGTGATGCGTGTGAGAAAGGAAAAAGGAAGAGAGCTTCTCATAAGCCTAATCCTGAACCGAGTACAAGTACTTCCTTAGAACTGTTGCATATGGATCTCTGTGGTCCAATGCGAACTCAAAGCATCAACGACAATAAATATGTTCTAGTGATTCTGGACGATTATTCTAGATACACTTGGGTCAAATTTCTAAGATCGAAAGATGAGACGCTCGATGTCATCATCTCATTCTTAAAGACCACTCAAGTGAACTTGCAGAAGACAATCAAGCTTCTCAGAACAGACAATTGCACAAAATTCAAGAACAAAACTGTAGATGATTATCTCGAATCGGTCGGGATAACACACCAATTTTCTGCTGCCAGAACACCAGAACAGAATGGAGTTGTAGAAAGGCGAAACATAACTTTAGTTAAAGCTGCTCGCACTATGCTGAGTCAATCTGATCTACCTCTATTTATGTGGGCTGAAGTTGTGTCAACTGCATGCTATACGCAAAATCGGTCCATAATTCATCGTCGGTTTGGTAAAACATAATATGCTTTGATTAATAATAGAATACCTAGCATTAAACATTTTCACATCTTTGGATGCAGGTGTTTCGTACTAAACGACAAGGAGAACTTGAACAAGTTCACTCCTAAGGCTGATGAAGGCATTTTCATTGGATATTCTCAGACGTCTGCTACATATAGAGTTTACATGAAGAAATCGAAGATAGTTGTGGAGAGCGTAAACGTAACATTCGATGAAGATATGTCTTATGATCAAAACAGTTCAGAACCCGTGATAATTGGAGTATTAGCTTCTGGACAAATCAGTCCAGAACCTGTGGTTACTGTTTCTAATTTTGATAAACCATCAACGTCTACATCTCACCTAACAGAATTAGATTTATTGTTTGAATTTTTCTATGATGAGTTTCTTGGTACTAAATTGACTAAACCTGTTGTGATTGACAGATCTGAAGATTCAAGCACCTACTCACTCAGTTGAAGTTGCTAATGAAACTGTCGAGCAAGAAGGTACACAATCAGTTGGATGTACGGCAACGCCTATTCAATAGACATCAAATGTCCAACCAACTGAATCTTCTGTACCAATTGCTTCAATTGAACCCTTTACTGAACAACAAGATGAAAGTGGATATATAGATGCTCAACATGATCAATCTGCATCTAATCCACTTCATCATGTTTACAAGTGGACCAAAGAGCATCCGGTTCATCAAATCATTGGAGATTCATCTAAGCCGGTGCAAACTAGGTCTACAACTGCAAACGAATGCCTATTTGACTCTTTTCTGAGCAAAACAGAACTAACAAAAGTTTCAAAATCTCTTAGTGATCCAGATTGGGTTACAACTATGCAAGAAGAGCTCAACCAATTTGAAGCGTTAAAAGTCTGGCGATTGGTGCCTCGACCTGAAGGGAAGACTATTATTGGCACCAAATGGGTATTCAAAAATAAGAAAGATGAAGATGGTGTTGTAATTCGAAACAAAGCACGACTTGTTGCCAAAGGGTACAGACAAGAGGAAGGCATTGATTATGACGAGACGTATGCACCAGTTGCGCGTATTGAGGCCATTAGAATGTTTCTAGCCTACGCTGCACACAAGAACTTTACGGTCTATCAGATGGATGTCAAGACAGCCTTTCTGAATGGATTTCTAAAAGAAGAGGTGTACATTTCTCAACCAGAAGTATTCGTAAGTGCAGACAAACCTGATCATGTATATATTCTAGACAAAGCACTCTACGAACTCAAATAAGCCCCTCGAGCCTAGTATGATGTTTTATCCAAATTCCTGGTCAAGTCTGGCTTCTCAAAAGGTAAAATCGACACCACTTTATTCATTAAAAGAGAGAAAGTTGATATCATTTTAATTCAAATATATGTGGACGATATCATATTTGGTTCAACTAATCCAAAGTATTGTACTCCCTCCGTCCCAAATTAAGTGTCCACATTACTATTTTTGTTTGTCCCAAAATAAATGTCCACTTTAAAAAATAAGCATCCAATTTCCCATTTTACCCTTGATTATAAGGTGGAAAAAGTTTATCTTTCTATTTTCAAGGGTAAAAGTGTCCCTTGGTTATTTAAAAAGTATAATAATTGCACATTCCTAAAATTGTGTGCCATTTTCATTGTGGACATTTATTTTGGGACGGAGGGAGTAATAATTTTTCCAACCTCATGGTGTCACGTTTTCAGATGAGTATGATGGGATAGATGAATTTCTTTTTCGGATTACAAGTTAAACAATTTTCTACAGGGATTTTTATAAATCAAACGAAGTATATTGCTGACATTTTAAAGAAACTTAATATGTCAAATTGTACTCCAATTTCTACCCCGATGGCACCAGGAACTAAAATCGGAGCGGATCTTTCGGGAAAAGTTGTTGATCTTAGAACCTACAGAGGTATGATTGGTTCTTTAATGTACTTGACATCTAGTCGTCCAGATATAATGTTCTCTAAATGTTTATGTGCTAGATATCAAGCTTCACCCAAAGAATCCCATATGTCTGCTGTAAAGCGCATATTTAGATATCTGAAGGGAACTGTAGACCTTGGTTTGTGGTATCCTAAAGATACAGGTTTTGAGCTAATAACGTATTCAGACGCAGATCATGCAGGCTGTATGCTAGACAGGAAGAGCACATCGGGTCACATACAATTTCTTGGAGACAAACTCGTAAGTTGGGCATCAAAGAAACAACTTTGTGTTTCCATATCGACTGTTGAAGCAGAGTACGTAGCTGCTGCCAGTTGCTGCTCTCAAGTGTTGTGGATGAGAACACAGCTTCGAGACTATGGTTTCCAATTCAACAAAATTCCGATATACTGTGATTCGAAGAGCGTCATTGCAATATCAGCTAATCCTGTTCATCATACTAAAACAAAACATATTGATGTGAGATATCATTTTATTAAAGATAATGTCGAAAAAGGTACAATCGAACTTTACTTTGTAAACACAGATTATCAACTTGCAGATTTGTTTACCAAGCCACTTGACGAAAAGAGATTTAATTTTATCATTTCGAAACTTGGCATGTTAAACCTCAAGACTTAATCTGTTGTTATCTAGTACAGTTTAGTTTTGTTATTTTTCTGCATTTCTTTATTTTTAATCTGAAAGATATCTGCACTGAAAGGTTATGTTCATGTTTTCAAGGGGAGTAAAATAAAGCTTAATTGATCTATATTCTAGGGGGAGTTGTAGAGATTTGCATATAATTTTCACTAACATATCATGTGATGTATATTTTCAGGGGGAGTAAGGAAAAGGACTTCTGATTACATCTGATCAGAACTCGTTCTTTAAAGTTTTTTATTGCTTTCATGTCTTTACTTTTCAATAAAGTTTGTGAATAAGACTTTGTACTTTGACGACTTTTTGACTAATTGCAGATTTTGAGTGGGAGCTTACATGATCAAATCTATCATGCCTTTCGAGCTGACTTCATGAGATTCAAGTTGATCGTAACGGTTATTCAAACCTTAATCTCATACATATTTGAAAGATGGACGACTTTCAGATAGAAAACATGTTTCTTAAACGTTCAAACCACTTCTCGATTCTTAAACAGATTTCATGAATTTAGAAGTGTGATTTTAAATGTTTTCATATTATGAGCTTCATTGTTAAATAAACCGTGTGTTTCTAAAGATAAATACTTGTGTATTATCTTTTCTATATACCGTCAAATATTCACACATACCGGTTTAGTACTTTTATTGACTAAGTTCTTACCATGTCTCAAATTGAAACCAAATTTTGATGGTAAGACACCCCGTTTGAAACTCTTTGATATTTGAGAGTGATTTCATTCAAAGCGTTTCTTTCAAAATATCTATAATTGTTTTTATAGACAACATCCAATTTTCATGACCTAAACTTTTAATGATAAATCATTCATATTTGATCTTTTCATACATAGTCAGATTCTCAAACAAGTAATTTGTATTCATTTCATTCATTCAATATCCTTGTTTTGAGAGAATCTTTCATGATTAAATTGCTCAAATCTTCATGATTATCTTCATGAGCATACAAATATCTGACATGTATTTCATATTGTGTTTTAACTGTTAAAGTTAAACTAATTGAGCAACTTGTTTTTAGGACAAATACATGGGATCATTGTGTGAGAATTAAATAGAACTTCTATGGATTCACGTTAACCAATGTTTCCTACCCAAGAAGTTAACCTTGAGTGATCGAGAGGCGAGGAGTCAATATCTGAGTGTGGGTGTGTGATGAGATAAAATAAAAAGGGAGTTTGGTTAGAAGTGAGCTTAAATGATAAAAAGAAAGAGGGTGAGAGATCAGAGTAAAAGAATATCAAACTCAGCACTAATTTTTTATGAGTCGGGCAACCACATTACTATTGTTTCACAGTTTTTTCGTGAACATCATTGAAACAGGCAACTAGCCCATGCCAACTCTTGCTTAAACCCCACCAGTTACTCATCTTTTTCTCAACAAAGAGATGTTTCAATTTTTTTGGGGATGCAACACATAATCTATCTGATTTTCATTTGGAAAATCTAGATATTGAAAAAGAAGGAAGTCTGCCCCACCTTCGTACTTTGATCATGAACAATTGAATATGTGTAATACTGTTGTTGTCTCAATGGTTTACACATTTTGAGCCTAATTGATAAAACAATCATCATGCTTAATTCTTTCATACACAAGCACGTACACACAGGAAATTTGTTTTTCTGTCTAAACGTTCATAGTTTAACCTTGTGTTATTCGATGATTGAATGGAAGACCTGGGGGAGTGAACATCAAAAAACTTATTTCCAATGTGTATTTGTTACACACAGTGGCTTTGTGCAATTGACAGGCATTATTAACTGATTCATTTGTTGATTGAGGTTTACATTCTTATTTGTCTGAATTTACAAAGATTCGGATGAATACATTATGAATTGACGGATGTTCAGTGGCTCAGTGATAAAGATCCATGGTTAGAAAAGATTAATGACATTTCTTGGTGAAGTTTTGATGATTTCTCTGCTCTACATCATCAAAAAGGGGGAGAAATATATTTCAAGAAATGTTATCTGAAGAACAGTTGTAACAGTTTTGGAGAAAGTCAATAAATGAAAATGCAAGTTATGGAGAGTTTGCACAGAATTAAAAGAGAAAGTTCAAAGAAGTCTGATAACTAGCTAAAATTTAATGAAATTTTATTTGAAGTTGATTTGCTGAAGAAAAGAGAGCTAAATCTAAATATAATTTTTTCTGAAGTCTGAAAGAGGTTTCTATAACCTTTGGGGGAGATTGTTAAAGATTTTTGCAAAGGATTTTCACAGACTTTTGGGAGGATTACAGAGAGTTTTGAAGACAATTTAAAGAAAAGGGGAGATTGTATAATTTATGATAAAGGGGGAGATTGTGCTTCATTGCTAAATTTATTTTGGAGATGATCTTGAATCCAAAGGGGGAGATTGTTAGTGCTTAAATATGTTGGATCCAAGATCATGAAAATGAAAGGTCAAAGTCAAAAGCTCAAGTCAAACTCTCAAGGTAAAGTCAAAGTTTTTGTAATAAGTCATTGTTAAAAGTCAAAGTGTTTAGTTTTCCTTTGTAAGGGGCTATTTGGCAGTTGTTGAATGGTTTAGTGCAAAATGATTAAGTGGTCTGAATGATTAAGAGATTTTTATGATATAGTGTAAAATGAAATATGGTTGTTTGCTAATTGTTCATAATAAAATCAGAGCTCTTAATGGTTAAGGGAGGGTCAGGTTACAAAATCATTAAGAGGATTTTGGAACCATTAAGAGGCAACACTTTTTTTTTGCCAAACAAGATTTACTTCTTAGCGATTCAGAGGTTGCCTCTTAATGGAACCATTAAGAGGTAAACAAACAGCCCCTAAGTCTTAGTGTATAAATTGTTTTTGTTTGTAGACTCATTAGGCTGGGTGTAAGAGACTAAGAGAGGCTACGCATATACAGTGTTGTAGAGAGAGAATTATTCAGAGAGATCATCCTGTACAAATTCATATTGATTGAAATTGAAAATTGTTTTCTTGTTTGATTGTGTTGTCATCTTGATCATTATCATAATAAGAACATATTGTGGGACACACAGTCTATTACAAATTGTCCATATTTTTGGGGTTATACATGGACAATCTAGTTATGTCAGATTATTCGTACGATGTTCTAGTTGGTTAGATATCAATAAAAAATAATTTGAATACGTCATACTGCCTTGATATACTGTAACTTTCTAACGTTAATGAAAATTCCACCATTTAAAAAGATTAATGTATTAAAAAACCGTAAGATATAAATATTAACATAAAAATATTTAAATAAACCATTAATGGTTCCTAATCGGATTTAACCTCGAAATGTGCGACCCATTCAACATTTACAAACAAAACAAACTAAAAAGGTCCAAATATTAACGATTAAAAATTCAAATTAACGATTAGTAAATAATTAATTATTTTCATTCATTTATAATATGTTAAATTATTAACATGATTATAAGTAATCATGTTAATAATAAATAAATCATTTTGAAACCTGATTTAAACAAAAGATACAGAACAAATTCGTGTTTTTTACTTTGAACAATTTGGCTGATAAATGCTTAGATTCAAATTTGACACATTTTATCTGAAAGATAAAAAAAAGTACACTCATTGTATAATTTTATTATACGAATAACTCAAATAATATTTTGAAACATAAAATTTTAATAAGTATTACCTTTCGAAAACATATCTATAAAAAAATCTTTCAATTTGCCTTTATTAGAATATGATGATAATTGAAAGAGACGATGATTATGCTGAAGACTTGATGACTTCGATATATTGATTGAGAGAAAAGTACAATATGATGAAAGTAAAATAGCGGCTTAACCTAAACTAGAAGATACAAGAGAAATATATACACAGACTATATGGGCCCACGGGCTTGGGCCTAATACACATATGTACATTAACATCCCCCTCAAACTCAATTGGGAGAAGAATGAGCCAGATGGAGTTTGGAAACTAGATCACGAAACCGTCCTGGTAGATGAGCTTTAGTGAAAATGTCGGCCGGTTGATCAATAGTTGAAATAGGAAGAAGCTGAATAGTCTGACGAGTCACGTGTTGACGAACAAAGTGACAGTCAATTTCAATATGCTTCGTTCGCTCATGAAAAACGTCATTGTGAGCAATCTGAAGAGCACTATTGTTGTCGCACCACAAAGGGGTTGGAGAATGTTGAGGTGCCCCCATGTCAGAGAGTAGCCAGCGTAACCACACAAGTTCTTGAGTCGTGTCAGCTAATGCTCGATACTCAGCTTCAGTACTGGATCGAGTTGTCAGAGATTGTTTCTTGCTCCTCCAAGAGATGAGAGAGTCTCCAAGAAAGAAACAGTAGCCAGTAGTAGAGCGACGGTCCGTAATGTCACGGTCCCAATCAGCATCAGAAAATCCTCGCAAAGTCAATGAGGATGCGGATGAAAAATGAAGACCGTGAAACGTGGTCCCCTTTAAATATCGAAGGATGCGAAGGACAGCAGCATAGTGATCTGAACAGGGTGCGGACATGAACTGACTAACTGTATGGACAACATAGGAAATGTCAGGTCGAGTCACTGTCAGGTAGACAAGTGACCCCACTAACTGTCGATACAGAGTAGGATCACGTAGAGGAGGTCCAGCATTCGGAGCCAGATGAAGGTTGTGCTCAAGAGGAGTGGATGCAGTTTTGTTGTCAGTAAGTCCAACTTTTGTCAAGAGATCGGAGGTGTATTTGGCTTGACAAAGATAAATTCCCGACGGATCTGAGATCACCTCAAGACCAAGAAAATAGTGTAAAGAACCAAGATCCTTCATCTCAAAACAGAAGCTGAGAGATGTCTTTAGATGAGCTATGCCAGTAGAGTCACTTCCAGTAATAATCATATCATCCACATATAACAGAAGTAAGATTGTGCCAGCCTCAGTGGTCCGAGTAAACAGTCTTGAATCGTAGTTGCTGGGTGCGAAACCCAGAGAGATGACGGTGGAACTGAACTTCTCAAACCAAGCTTACGGAGCTTGCTTGAGTCCATAAAGAGCCTTCCGAAGTCGACAAACATGACCTTGTGGAAGTCGAACGCCCGGAGGAGGTATCATGTAGACTTCCTCAGATAAGTCACCATTCAAGAAGGCATTCTTAACATCCATCTGAAAAAGAGGCCATTGTTTGGTAGCTGCAATGGCTAGAAGCCTGCGAACAGAAGTGACTCGAGCAACAGGCGCAAATGTCTCCTCATAATCAATACCATACTCTTGATTGAATCTCTTGGCCACAAGGCGAGCTTTGTACCGATCAATAGACCCATCGGATTTTGTCTTGATTTTAAACACCCATTTGGAGCCAATGGGTGACTTGCCTGGAGGAAGAGGGACAGATTCCCATGTCTGAGCTTTGTCAAGAGCCTGAAGTTCCTCATCCATAGCTTTCTGCCAATCAGGGTTAGAGGAGGCTTCCTTGTAGAAAGTAGGTTCGTGATTTGACAGCAGAGTAGCATAAACATGATAATCACGGAGATGAGAAGGAACTTGTCTTACCCGATCTGATCGTCTAACATTCTGAGATTGAGACGTTCCAGGAGCCAAAGACTCAGCAGGCACCTCAGATGTTGGTTGTGCGGATGGAGCAAATGTTTGATGTTGATCAGGAAAACTAGAAGAGGCAGACTGTGTAGGGGCAGGAGACTCTGAAGGAGAAGCAGATTCAGACTGTGGTGGAACAACAGGTGGAGGCAATATGATGTCAGATTGGAGTGAGTCCAATGAGATGGAAGCATCAGTGAAGAACGGAGTGGTGAAAGTGGGAGACTCACGAAACTTGGATATAGAGGAAAAAGGAACATGTTCCCAGAAGGTAACATGACGCGATATACGAAGACGCTGGGAGATAGGATCCCAGCAGCGACAACCTTTGTGCTCAATACCATATCCAAGGAAGCAGCAAAGTCTAGAGCGAGGTTCAAGTTTGGTATGTTCATGGGGTTGTAACTGAACAAAACAGACACTATCCCAAACTTTTAGGAGTTCATAGGCAGGGAGGATGTCATAAATAGCCTCGTAAGGAGACTTATGTTTAAGAAGAGGAGTAGGATGACGATTGATAGTATAAACTGCAGTGAAAGCAGCTTCCCCCCAAAACCGTTCTGGACATTTAGCAGAAATGAGAAGAGTGCGAACTGTATCAAGTATATGACGGTGTTTGCGTTCGGCACGACCATTTTGAGGAGATGTGCCGGGACAGGAGTACTGAGAGAGAGTCCCCTGAGATTGAAGAAAGGAGAGAAGAGAGGACTCTTTGTATTCCATAGCATTATCAGCTCTAAGAATCTTTATAGATTTTGAAAATTGAGTGTGAATCATCCGAGCAAACATAATATAAAATTTAGGTAGCTCCGAACGATGTTTCATGAGATATATCCATGTGAAACGTGTATGGTCATCAACAAAAATAACAAAATATCGAGCACCCCCCATTGATGGATGTGGTGCTGGTCCCCATACATCAGAATGAATAAGATCAAAAGCAGAAGTAGAATTAAACTCATTTGTTTCAAAGGATAAAGCATGATGTTTTCCAAATTTGCATGATAAACAAGAAATACTATCAGTGGACACACAATTTCCTAACACCCCTGAATTAGCTAATGATTTTATTCTGGCTAGAGATAAATGACCTAGCCGAGCATGCCACAATTCAAAGGAAGAAGAGTTGGAAACGGAGGCAACAAGATTTGAAGATGGTAACGGCAGACGAAGATAGACCACTTCAAACATCCGTCCAACCTTACGGCCGAGTCCAAGGATCTGCTTGGTCTTTGGATCCTGTACAATACAACCAGAAGAATGAAATAAAATGATCAGGTTAGATTCTAAAAGTTGCGCAACTGAAACTAAGCTAAGAGATAGTTTCGGAATATTGAGAACACCCGGTAATTGAATATGAGGAGTGGAGACATTTCCACTAAAAGATACCGGTAGGCCAGTGTTGTCAGCAGTTTGTACTGACGTAAAATGCTGAGGTGGTTTCTTAGAAACAAAACCATCAGTGCAGGGTGTCATATGATTGCAACACCCAGAGTCAAAAAGCCATGAGTTACCTGATGCAGTTGAGTGTTGAGAATTCATACCCATAGCACCAGACATGATCTGTTCCATGAGTTCCTGATTGTGACGCATCAGTTCCATGAGGTCAGGTGAGGAGCCTGAAGCGGTGTTATCAGTAACAATAGATCCAGCAACAGTGTGAGTCCGGTTTTGAGGACCAGTGTTCTTTGAGTTCTTAGGGCAATCAGACTTATAATGGCGAGGATGAGTGATGCCACACTGACGGCACTTACGAATAGGACAATCAAGGAGAAGATGAGTAGTAGAATGGCAAAAGGCACACTCAGATGTGTTCGACTTTCCCACAGATTTGGAATGGTTGATGTTGGTCCATTTACCTTTGGACTTGGGATTTGAGTGACTGAGATTGGCAGCCATGGATGCGACGAGAAACAGTTCAGATTTGCACTAGAGTGACGACCGGTATGGACCGGTAAGGTTTTGCGACCGGTATGGAACGGTAAGGTGAGCGACCGGTATGGACCGGTAGGGGTGAGCGACCGGTATGGACCAGTAAGGTGTTGCGACCGGTATGGACCGGTAAGGTGTAGTGACCGGTATCGACCGGTATGGAGTGGATCGGGCAAGTGTAACGACCAGTATTAGCGACCGGTATGGTGTAATGACTGGTATGATGTTTGCGACCGGAGTTCTTCCGGTCTGTGGCTAGGGTTTCGAAGGCGACAAGAGACAGAGAGGGCGGCGATGGCGAGGGTCGACTGCGATGAACAGTAACCGTGAATAGTGAAATCGATGAACAAACCTACAGCTCTGATACCATGTTAGAATATGATGATAATTGAAAGAGACGATGATTATGCTGAAGACTTGATGACTTCGATATATTGATTGAGAGAAAAGTACAATATGATGAAAGTAAAATAGCGGCTTAACCTAAACTAGAAGATACAAGAGAAATATATACACAGACTATATGGGCCAACGGGCTTGGGCCTAATACACATATGTACATTAGCAGTCTTCTTATGCAATTTGCATATTTTGTTATTGTTAACGTCATTATCGTTTTTGCTTACAATGTTTGAGGGCTGCTTATCTCAAGTTAATTTATATTATATTAAAAGAAATTATCATCTAAACAAATGTGTTTATTACCTTTTTAATAAAATCCCACCAAAATCCAAAAGGAAATTAATTTTTATATTTTCATTAAAAGTGATTTAATTAGTCAAATGTTTTAGAACGAGGTGGGATTAATGCCCGCGCGTTGCTGCGGATGGAAAGAAATATTAAGACCATAAATTTGAGCATGACCAATTATGAGAACAAAACATTTTGTGTCTGTTAGCAGCATGACTATAATTTACAAAATGCCCTATGAGGATGATGTGTGTGTATGATAGGAAGCGAAAATAAATTGGCAAATGGTACATTACATCATTAAACCTAAAAAAAGTTACATTGTTATTAAACCTAAATTAAATTATAATAAAAATATGAATTAAACAAATTTTACATCATTATTAAACATAAAATAAATTATGATAAATTACTTTATTAATAAATAAAAAATTGGTGCGTGAATCGCCTACGACTATGTGCTTGGATTGATGGGGAAGGCGGAAGGTTTTGGGTTGGAGAAGACACAGTCATTGAGATGCGATGCATGTTAAGGGATCTTTATTTTATGCTTATATAATAAAAATAATTTTTATAATATAACTTTTATTTATTTAAATTAGAAAATGAAAAGGTTATAAATGATCGAAATGTCATTTACTTAACGGTCAGGAGCTAACAACTTTTAGTTTCGAGGACCAAAACGTTACGCAAATGCAAAATCGAAAGTCTATTTTGGAATCAACAAATTATGGGGACTAAATCCAAGAGGAAAATAAAACTATAGGGACCAAATCTGTAACTCTACAAACATAGGACTAAATCTAACAGGGAGATAAAACCTTAAGGACCAAATCTGTAATTTACTAAAAACCTCAAGGACCAAATCTGTAAGTTACTGTTTACCAGTACTGTTCATGAACAGTACTGGTAAATGTTAGTATTTATAATATGTAAGAATAGAATTTTATATAAATATATGTTCATATGTGAATTATTAAAAAAATTATTTGAAGACGCATATGTGAATAACGTTATAGATTTTTCATATGAATTTATATATGTATTTTCAAATGAATTTTTTCTATTATTCACATATGAACATTTCTTTTTTACATTCTCGTGATATTTAACTTTTTTATCTTAACCAACCTTTATAATTAAATGACATTATGATTGCTGGAAAATCTTGAAAAATGTTAGTGAGAAATCATAGCCAAAAAATTGGATTAGTATGTGAGATCATGTAGAAAATCATTTTTCTTAAGTAATATCTTTTACCTACAAATATCTAGGATATATGAAATTTAGTTGAGGATAATCTTAACTCACACCTTTGATTAAAGTAGAAAATCGAGAGGGATAAACATAGAAAAATTCGTAATGGTGTGTACATTAAAATTGAGAATGAATGCACCTTCTGAAACCATCTCTACATTAACGTAGTGGTAGAAAGTTAAACGATTGTTCGAGTATAAGAGTAGTTATTGGGCAGTTACATGAGAATACAAATCATTTACAAACTGGTGGCATCAGTGGGTACACCCGCTGATCACTACCAATGGGTAAACATTGATCATCATCATCAACATCAGTGTTACACTGATGAACATTAGTTGGTAAACACAAACCAACATAGTGGATGAATACATTGATCCATGACATTGATGGTACACACGGACCCTCATTTAGGTTTTTGCACCTTGACCCACTAGGGGTGCTGCCCTAGGATCCTGCAAGGGAGAGCGACCTTTTGGGTCGACGTTTTGGAGTAGAGATGGCCATTTGGGCCCGACTCGATCCGGAACCGATGGTTAACAGGTAATCGACCCGACCCTTGATCGATCCAGCCCAAGACCGATAGTATCCAGTCAGTTATCCGAAATCCTTAACCGCTTAAGGTTTTGGAATGGATTTGAAGGCCTGGCCCGATCCGGGCCGGAATTGGTTATGTAGCCGGTTAAGGGCTCGGTCGGGCTTATCCGATTATTCAAAAAATGTTACCATTTTATAGCCATTGTGTGACCGTTATGTGACCTTTTTTTTCTCCAAATATGATCGTTTTTTTTGCCTCCTAACCCCCCAAAAACACTATAAATAAGTTGTGTATTGTATGTGGTTAAATACCAAGTTACAAAACGCAAAAAACGCAAACAATTCTCGCTATATTTTGTGATTTTGACTCGTATTCGTTTCTCGTAAACTCGCAAGTTCTAATCTCTCTAGTCTCAATTCTCATCTATTTCTATCTTTCTCGTCCAAAATGGTCGGTGAACAACACGACGCATCTAAAGAACAAATTGCCCACGTTTTTGCCGAGCATGGACGAAAGGCCGAGGTTTGGAACCATTACAATATGGTGATCCTCACTAACGGGAAAAAACGGTGCAATGCAAACATTGTGGAGCTCTCCTTACGGCGGAAGGAAATTCCACCTTAAGGTGGCACACCGATATTTCGTGCTCGTTGCCGATATTTCGTGTCCGTCATTGAAATCGGGTATCGAGTCAAATCAACCTATACTTGATAATTTCGGTCAAATATGGACGTATGATGCCGACTTAAACCGACAAATGACAACAAAATGTGTCATTCAAACCAGATTGTCGTTCGGACATTTCGACAATCCTCACATTACGAAGTTGATCCAACTCATGCTACAACCACGCTACACGCCGGTAAGTCGTCAAACTCTTAGACGTGATGCGTTAAAAACTTGGAAAGTTGCTAAAAATAAAATGCGACAAATGTTTGCCTCCTTACCCAACAAAGTTTCTATAACGTGTGATGTATGCAGCGCACCACACGGATTGCCGCAATCTTATATATGCATAACGACACATTGGATTGAGTTGCAATTGTGGCAATTATGCAAACGTGTAATCGCGTTTGAACCGTTTGGTTCGCCACGATCGTCAATTTTCTATTATTAAAAGAAATCTTAAATTTTATAATTTATATTCTAAAATTATTAGCATTTCGTATGATAACGCTAGTAATAATAATCGATGTGTGGAGAAATTACAGTTGGCTTTAACCCCTATTTTAGATGGGCAATTATTTCATACACGTTGTTGCCCACACATAATAAATCTAGTCGTTCAAGACGGTTTAGAAAAATGTAAACGTGTAATAAATAAGTTTAGGCTTATGTTAAAAAGGATTTTCACAAAAGGTAAAAAATGCAACAAGCATATAGATGATATTGCGAAGATGTCGGTTTTCGAGCTTTAGGACCGTCGTTTGATATGCTCGTTCGATGGAATTCCACTTATATAACACTCCGAAATCTATGGCCGAGAAGAAGACAAAATGGTGGCAGTGTTTCGTGCAAGTGTCTGCGCGGTCGAACCGCGCCGTGATCCGCGCGAGGTTCTGTCCAGAGGGCGGCGCATCTCTCCACGCGAGTTGGGTCCTGCCACCACCCGCACGCACGCACTGTGTGCACATAAAAGGTGGAAACCGTCCCCCAAACCATATTTAGCACCTAAACGTCAAAACTCTCCCCATTTTCTCTCCCAAATCGGTTTTCTACCTTCTCCCTTGAACCCTAACATATTTTTGGAGTTTCCCTCCTAAAACCAAATGATTCTTCATCTAGAAAGTTTTGGGAGCTAGAACCCTAACCCTTCCATCTTCATCTTCTTCACCAACCTCATAGGTTTCACCCAACCTTTTTCCCTATTTTGGAACATGTGGGAGCTTGTGGCTTATTGTGGGGATCTAGAAGAGTATGGTTGATAGATTCAAGCTATGGAAAAGGTAATCATTTTTTCTTTCTTCAAGTATGGAAATTAGGGTTTTTGGGGTAAGATGCGATCTTCATGAAAAATGTTTGAGGAACGATACTATATGGTTGAATATGGATATTTATGGTTGGTAATTTGTGGATCTAGGTTTTTGAAAGGTTTTGCTTGTGGATTCAAATTTCTCCAAGGAAGCTCAAGTGGGGTAAAATCTAGATTTAGACTAAATCTAGCAAGGTGAGTTCAAGTTGATTTGTGAAAACGTTGTACATGCCGAAATGTCTATTTTAAGTGTTTATGTGTTTACATGAAATTATCACTTGTGGAGTTATTGGGTGGGTTTAATTATTTGAGGTATTTGGCTTTATAAACCTTGTAAAACCCCCACTTTTGGAACTTTTGGACATTTTGATAAATAAGTCATAAATGGATGTGTTTTAATAATTTATTGCATAAATGGAGCTTTCTTGGTAGAAATGCATTTTTAGTGTTTGTTGGAAAATACGCCTAGCTCGCGTTTAGAGACGTTTTGAAAGGGGTCAATGGTATAACCTTGTTTGGAAAATGATCTGTCTTATTTTAAGTTGTATTAGAGTTGGTCGTGAACTTTGGAGCACGTGTTGCATAAACATTGGTCGAGTGCATTTTATTGCTTTTGACAATTTTCCCTTTGGTTGTTTGAGCATGTGGCTCGGTATTTGATTACGATTGGGTTTGGGGACATTTGTCCAATTTTGATAGCTCAACGTAGAGCTTTGGTCATAATTGATGACTATTGAAGATTTACATATTTGAGTGTGTGTGTCATTAATTGGGGTCTTGTAATGTTTTAGCCCTGTCTGCCATGGATCCATGAGCACTTTAATCACTTTGTCCGATGATGGAACGACTAGTTTCCACATTGTGGCACGTTAGGCATCGAATGTGGTGTAAGTCATTCGTGCAAGTATCTATGGGTGTACGCTGAAAAATTCTGAGCTCGATACTTTAATACTTCGCTCAATGGTGGAATGCTAGTTCTCCCCATTGAGGCACGGTTAGGCATTGGATGTGGAATAAGTACTACTAGGCATCAGATGAGGTATAAGCCCTATCAGGCATCAAATGTGGTATAAGCCCTGCGTGCTAGTACATCAGGCATCAGATGAGGTATAAGCCATGTGTGTACTTTATTATGCATTTAGTATTACTAACATAGAGTGTGACTTACTTTGTGTCCGCCACATTTTATGGAATCGGGTCTCCCCCGTCACCGAAAGGTGTTGTTTTGGGTATTGAGTTTTAGTATCCATGTTTTCGGTGACGTTTTACATTTACGGATTGTATATATGATTGATGGGTTGAGTATTATGCCCCACCCGTGTTTTGGGTGTTTCGGGATATAAAGTTTTATTCGTGTTTCATAAATTGGGAATTCGGTCTCTATTCTCGTTTTTGAGTGAGTTATGGGTTGCACCACTTTACAAATGAATGATTTACTTTGGAGAGTTCATCTATAAAATGTGTGTTGTTAGAAAACGAGTCGTTTTCATATTTGAAGTTGTAACACTCTAAAAATTAAGCGGAAATAAAAATCGAAATTTCGGTAATATAACGTTTGAAAATAGAGAAAACCTGCCACCCTAAGATAGGGAGTAATTTAAGCCTGTGGAAGAAGGTAAGCCAGTACAAACCCAAATGTATCATCCCAAACGGGGTATATGGTAAGGCATTTACAAACCCAATAAATGAAGCATAAGACGACAACCTACTAATCTAAAATTTGTTATCTAGATTATGGTTAGGTGTCGTTATCCTTCCAAAATGTGTATCTTCCAAACAAAGTATGTTGGTCACTATGTTTCCTCAAAAAGACCACTCACGACCCCAAGGTTTCTCCCTCAATCCCGGCGTGCCCCGCCGCTATGATAGCCTGCCAAACATGACAACAAAGAACAAGTGTTAGGCTAAGACCTAGTGAGAATAAGTCAATTAAGGATTTAAAGTACCAAACCCATTCGGAATCACGCGGGGGATATATCCATGAACCAACAAATCAAATAAACCATTAGTGATTATACACGGTACAAATTACACCAATCACATAATGAGCTCAACTCCTCTAAGTCTATTGCTCGAAAACATCAAGTCAACCCCTCTAGGTCTATCCTTGAGAGTTCCAAAACGGGGAACTCTAGCACAAGGGAATTACACCTTACTGCCCATGAGACGCTGCCCGACCGTATAGGTCCACACCTTACTTATCATGGTGACCCGATGCCAATTCCTTGCTAAGTGGTGAACCCAATGCCCAAAACGGGGGCATAGGAACATCATGCCTATGGATCCATTGCACTAAGACTAAATACCAAAATTTGCTAACACATTCATCAATAGTCATGTATGTAAGCAAATCATATAACAAGATTATTAACATGAATTCTTGGCTCCCAACATGGAAAGGATTTTATCAACATAACCCATCAATAATAATAATATCACATGTTCCTCTTTTCAAAATCGTGGTTGTAAGCAATAAATCCAATACTTGTATTTTTCCCAAAACCCTAACTCTCCCTTAAGGTTCACCAAATTCCCATGAGGAGAGGTTTAGGGTTCACATAAGTAGAAAACATAAGAAACATAAATCTTAGTTGAAACTACATTTTCCATCATCTTTATTTAGGGTTTAGAACCCTCACACCTCCAAAACTCATCTTTTTAGGTTAACATACCACAAAACCCTTCATATAGTTAGAAACATGAATGAGAGTTATAATCAAGTAAATTCTAACATATTTATATAAGAACAATGGTAGAAAACTCACCTTGAAGAGATTGTAGAAAACCTTAGATAAAATACTTGAGAGGAGAACTTGGTAGGAGACTTGATACTTCCACAACAAGATTCTTAATCACCAACAACAACCTAAATCATCCCAATAAATGAATGAGAACCATTTATTGGGTGGTAATGAATGAAGAGAGAGGAAATCTTACCCCTTGACTCTCTCAAAATCGCCTCCAATAGCTCCACAAACCAGTGAAATGAAAACAAAGTCGGTTATAGGGTATAAAAGCCTCGACCCTCGACCGCGACTATGGCCGCGAGATTGACATGTGTCATTCTCGCTGGGCAATGTCGCCCGAGCCAAGTACCTTGCGGTACAACCTTGGCGACTATGCCTCGCGAGATTGACACATGTCACTATCGCTTGGCAATGTCGCAGGCTCTCCCCCACCTTCGGTACAAGCTCCGCGATTGTGCCCCGCGAGAGTGACTTCTGTCACAATCGCGGGCATAATCGCCCCAGGTGCCCTGAAGTCCAATTTCCTCCCATTTTCGACCCGAAAGCTCCCGTTCTCAATACTTAATTGAAAATAGCTAAAAAAAGTTCAGTTTAGGGAAGTACCGAAATTGCGGGTGTTACAATCCTCCCCAACTTGGAGAAGGTTTCGTCCTCGAAATCTTGACTAGGTGAAGAGGCGAGGATATCTTCGCTTCATGTCCTCTTCCGCTTCCCAAGTCACATTTGCACCTCGATGGTGTTTCCATTGAACCTTCACCATCGTAACTTCTTTGTGACGAAGCTTCTTCGTCTTCCTTTCCAAAATTGCATCAGGCTCTTCGACGCAACGGTTTCCCTCATCAACTCTGATCTCGGAGAGTGGAATGACACTCTCCTCCTCCGCTAAGCATTTACGAAGGTAGCACACATGAAAGGTGTTATGGATTCCCTTCATTTCCAGAGGTAGTTCCAGCTGGTAGGCTTGAAGCCCTACTCGCTTAAGCACAGTGAATGGTCCAAGGAAACGGGGGCTTAACTTCCCACGCTTTCTAAACCGAATAATTCCCTTCCAAGGGGACACCTTCAACATAATGCGGTATCCCACCTGGAACTCTATCGGTCGCATCTTCTTGTTTGCATAACTTTTCTACCGGTCTTGAACCGCCTTTAAGCGTTCACATATACCTTTCACTTTATCCGTCGTTTCTTGTACAATCTTGGGCCCAGCAAATTGCTTCTCCCCCGCTTCTAGCCAACATACGGGATTTCGGCACTTGCGACCATATAAAGCTTCAAACGGTGTCATCCCAATGCTTGAGTGATAGCAATTGTTGTATGCGAATTCCACCAAAGGTAGATGTGAGTCCCAACTACCTCCAAAATCAATCACACAAGATCTCAACATATCCTCTAGCGTCTGGATTGTCCTCTCATTTTGGCCATCGGTCTGAGGATGATAGATCGTGCTCAACTTCACACGCGTGCCCAATTCCTTTTGCAACCCATCCCAAAAATGCGACGTGAACCGACTATCGCGATCCGAGACAATAGATAACGGTACACCATGTCGAGATATCACTTCATCGATGAACAACTTTGCCAATTTGTCCATAGGTCCACATGGCCAAGAAATGAGCGCTCTTGGTCAAACGGCCCACTATTACCCAAATGGTGTCATGACCTCGCAAGGTCTTTGGCAATTTCGTCACGAAGTCCATCGCGATGTGCTCCCACTTTCATTCTGGAATCTCCAAGGATTGTAGACTCCCATAAGGCCGTTGGTGCTCGGCCTTTACCTGCAGACAAGTCACGCATCGCTCCACATAGCGCGCCACATCAAGTTTCATGACCGGCCACCAATAATGTAATTTTAAATCTCGGTACATTTTCGTGCTTCCCGGATGGATAGAATACCTTGACTTGTGGGCATCTTCGAGGAGAAGTTCCCGGTTACCCCCGACCTTCGGCACCCAAATTCGCCCATTGAAGAGTTTCACCCCTCGACTATCGTCTGTCAAAAGTAGGTGTTGTTTTGCCATGACCTCTTCCATGAGGTTCTCTCCTAGCACAGCTTCGGCTTGCGACACTTTGATCCGATCTATGAGTGTTGAGGCTAACTCAATTCGTGAAGAAACGGCCTTAGAACTTTCCCCATACTCCTTTCGACTAAGGGCGTCGGCGACGACGTTTGCGCTTTCCCCGGGTGATAAAGCAACTCGCAATCGTAATCTTTCAACAATTCCAACCACCTTCGTTGCCTCATATTCAGTTCCTTTTGGTCAAAGATATGCCTCAAAATTGTTGATGGGTTCAATGAAAGCAAAATTGTTGAAATATTTTATCGAGATCCCCTTCTCTTTTCTTTGTGTCGCGGCATTAAACACGTATTTAAATGTTATCGGTGTTAAAGTTTTAATAACACAAATATGTGTGACGTTTGGTTTAGATCAGTGTTCAAAAAGGCGTGCCATGGCGTGATATGGCGCAAGACTCGTCTCCGCCGTTACGAAATGGCCCATAACGTTTCTGTAAGGCGTGACTCACGCTATGACGCCTTAAGGCGCGCCATGGCACGCCGCAACGGGCGTTTTTTCTAAGACGTGATTTGTTTTAAGTTCTATTTTAAATATTCAATCGAAAACTATTTTTATACTAATAATTTATATGATTTTTCTACTTCCAATATGAATGTACATTCTTTAATATTATTATTTGATTAGAATAATATATATATATAACATATACGTATACATATAATTTTGAATATGACATACAAATTTGTCGTCTTATGTCACGTGTTGAAAAACGCCGCGTCCTCGCCGTGACGTGTAAGGCTTAAGGATTGATCTCGCCGTCACGCCACGCCTCACACCATTTTGAACATTGGTTTAGATACACCTACTAATAATAGTTTTTCAAGGGAATGCAAACGTTTGTTTAATCATAATTTTCAAGAACTATTTGATATTTATAAAATCTATCATGGGAGAGTAGGGGTGCTCAAAATTCCGACCAACCTGATCAACCCAGCCAACCCAACCCGTAAAAATCCAAAAAACACAAACCGAGGTAACTCGACACATAGTTGATACAAAATTAGGACAAACAACATCTATTGGGTTGGAATTGGGTTAGGGTATTTTGAACCCAACCCAACCCGATGAACCCGATGCCTTTTTATACTATGAATTTAATATGATTGTTAAGTTATTGATTAATATATATACGTTAGACATTAGACCAACCCGTAGTTAGTTATATTCAAAATTATATTTCAATTCCAACCGTAATTTTATTTTCTTATTCACATGAACCTTCAACCTTTTTTGAGTCTGTTAGTCTTTTTGATATGTTATCATTTTTATTTTACTTCGTTCAAACACAAATGCTTAGCTAGATTGTAAAATTACATACTAAAGTTTCAACCCCATCAACCCGACCAACCCAACTCAACCCACATGGTTTGGTTTGGGCTGTGTTGAGATTTTTCAAACCACAAACATTGGGTTGAGTTGTTCAAATGCCTTCAACCCGGCCAACCCAACCCATGTGCAAGCCTATGGGGGAGGAAGCCAACAAACCTCTACAAGTCAATTATTAACGGCGGGTTCTAGTTCTAGTGTTCATCGCAAAAACCGGACCGACTTAATGACAAATTTAATGAACGAGGTTTTAAATGAATCTAGTAAAAAATCTAGATTTGATAATAGCGATTTGGGTGAATTAAATATTTACATACGTACTAATTTTATTGCTACATGCACCACGTTCATCGAAACTTTTAAACAAATATATTTATTAGACTTTTGGAAAAAGAAAAAAAAAACAACCTCAATTCCCGGTTTTGGCGTCTATGGCCCGTGATATACTAACAATCCAAGCTAGTACCATAGCTTCGGAGTCCGCCTTTTCGGTACGTTGGACAAGACTAAGGCTATGTTTAGCAAAAAAAGCTAGCTTATAAGCTAGCTTTTTTTTCTGGTACGTGTTTGGATGACCATAAGTTAGCTTATAAGCTAGCTTATTGAAACGCTACTCAAAGTAGCATTTTGAAAAGCTAGCTTATAAGCTAGTTTGCCAAACAAAGCCTAATTGTGGAGTTGGTGGAGTGTTGCATATGCTTGAAGGATTATTTGGATAGCGTTCAAAGACTTCAAGACCAAACATAACTCGAGGCGGATATGGAACTTGTTGAAGAAAATATAGAAGAAAACGAAGTCGCCATGGGACTAAGTATGCCGCCAACCACAACCGACGATGATGGTAGTAGTAGTGACGGTGTCTCACATTACGACGATGATGAAGAACTCGACATTGACGACCATGATGATCCAACAACTCTTAACTGACTTGAACGGTACGGGACTCTTCAATACAATCCATGGGATGAGGGGAATATGGATCTTTAATAAGTGTATTTTTTTTATAATTGATGTAATCAATTCGAAAGTATAATAAAATGTATCTTTAAAGTGTATTTGAGTGACCCAATTTTAGTTTTTAAAGTTTATTAATTTATGTAATTAATTATATTTTAAATTTTTATTTAAAAATAAATAAATAACCCTTAACCGGTTTTGGGCCCGACCCGTAACCGAACCGGGACCAATTACCCTTAACCGGATATTTTTAACCCTAACCGGTTACCCGCTCCAGATCCTTGAACCGTGACCGGTTAGGCCTTAACTGGTTACCAGCCCGCACTATAACAACCCATCCAGAAACAACCAAATAACAGATTAAAACTTAATATTAAAATACCAATGTTAATAATAATCCATGCCAAAACGGCCCCAAGCTTACAATAGATAAATCAAGGTTTGTAAAGTCAACTTATTCACAACTGAGATACTAATACTAAATGTCTTAAAAAAAAGACGGTCTTCTAACTCTTCCGTTACATCTTCTTCTTTCCTTTATCCGCCCTTTCTAAATCTCGCTTGCCTGAAAAGATTTTTAGTTTTAAAAGAGCGAGGGTTAGACCGAAGGTCTAGTGAGTCCCCTCTAACAAGTGAGCAATAAAATAACTTTCTAGAATTTTATACAACATTTAATAATCGCACAAAAAGAAAACACGCTACCGACCACACAACCGTCAAAGACGACGTGTCTAACTCGCGCTGCCTTAATGTTGGGACACACCCCCAACGACATAAACGGGCTACACTCCCCGGCACGAGTAGGCGGGCCACACTCCCCGACTTAGGTCACAATCACCACATAAAATGTATGCATACATTAAACAACAACGATTTATAACACACTTAAAACATTTCATAAATATCATGCTATCGCAAATAAGATCAAAGTTTATAAATTAAACTTTACATGCTTCCGTTATCAAAAGAATTTTAGTTTAGAAAACTCACCTGACGTCCTTAGCTTAAAAGAATCCGGCGTCTACTCCTAGGATTTGAACTGAAACCTATAAAGGAAATATTGATCGGTGAACTCTCTCAACTTTCTAATTTATAAAAGAGTTGACCTTGACATCGAACCCCAACGCCGACTTAATCTCTAAATAATTAACCATCAATTACTAAAAAGAACATGATAATTGAATTAAATCTCAATGGGCCTGCCATCAATTCGAACAAGTCCAACATTAACTCTAAAGTCACTTATGCCACATGGGCTTCGGCCCACCACAAAATTAAAATCATTTTCTTTTGGCATGGCTTCGGACCACTCTAGGAATAGTTGACCGGGGTCTAAACCCCCCCCCCCCCCCCGGTGACCGGAGTCAAGGAACGGATCCTTCCCCAGCCCGACCGGACTCACTCACGTCCCGGTCACCCACCTCTTGACCGAGGCCTACATCTCGACCGATGTCTATGCTATACAAAATCGACCGGTGTCTTAAATCGACCGGACCAACACAATTCGGTGACTGGAGTTAAGCGGACCGGTGTCTGTGAGTCGACCGGAGTCATTCGGTTCCCCAACCACGATCGATTCGATAGCGATACAAATACATAACCCAATCCTCAAATAATCGATAATGACAAACCAACTTCCCCAACATTAATTACTATAAGGGATATATATATATATAGACATTTTCAACTCTTAATCCCAACCATCTTACCATTCAGATTATCAAACCCAAAACTCCTACATCAGATTCTTAATAGGACTCCAAAACAAACCACCCTTAAATTAAACATTTAGGAAAATAGAGATTCTAGGCTACAAAATAACTTACCTCAGAGAGAAAAATCAAAACCCCACTTGAAATCTTTGAGGAATCCTCCCTTCTTCTCGGTTTCTCCAAAATCATCGAGGAACCCTTCTCTACCCAATTCAGCCGCCGCATACACACACGACACTATTAACACTAGGGTTAAAACCCTCTTTCCCAAATTTTAACAATAGGCCCCTCCTTAAAGACCTTTCTACTTTCTTACCCAATCTTTTTAATTTATTTGCTTTAAGTCCGGTTGTTACAATATCGCCCCCCCAAAAGAATTCCGTCCTTGGAATTCCTTCGTCGAACAAACTGGGATATTGATTCCTCATATCCGACTCCAATTCCCAAGTCGCTTCTTGACCCTTGTGGAATTGCCATTGAACATTCACCAAGGGAATTTCTTTACTTCTTAACTTCTTCAATTTACGATCTAAAATAGCTATCGGTTCCTCTACATAGCTTATTTGCTCATCTATTTGGACATCCCCTAAGGGTATAACGACATCACCTTCTGCTAAACATTTCTTCAGATTAGATACATGAAAAACTGAGTGAACTCCTCGCAGATCCACGGGTAATTCCAATTTGTAAGCTACCTCCCCAACCCGCTCTATAATGGTAAACGACCCCACAAATCTCGGCCTTAACTTGCCCTTCCTGCCGAAACGAACAACTCATTTCCAAGGCGAAACTTTTAGCATCACTAAATCTCCCACTTGAAACTCTATCGGCTTCCTTCGCTTATTTGCGTACATCTTCTGACGATCTTGAGCCACCTTTAATCGTTCCCGAATCTGGTTAACCTTTTCGGCCGTCACTTGCACGATTTCTGGTCCTGCTAACTGCTTTTCACCCACCTCATTCCAACCTAACGGTGTTCTACATTTTCGACCATACAACGCTTCAAACGGAGCGGCACGAATACTGACATGATAACTATTGTTGTAAGAGAACTCTATCAAAGGTAGGTGAGTCTCCCACGAACCTTTGAAATTGATAACACACGCTCGAAGCATGTCTTCTAACGTTTGAATAGTTCTTTCACTATGGTCGTCCGTCTGAGGGTGATACGCTGTGCTCAACTTGAGTTGTGAACCCAACTCTCTTTGAAGGCTTCACCAAAACGACGATGTGAAACGAGCATCCCGATCTGACACGATAGATGATGGCACACCATGCCTAGATACAATCTCATCGATGTACAGCTTAGCCTGCTTCTTCAACGGGTACATCTCTTTGATTGGTAGAAAATGAGCCGATTTTGTGAGTTGGTCCACTATCACCCAAATAGCGTCATGCCCCTTAGGTGATCATGGCAATCCAGTAACGAAATCCATTGCTATCTCATCCCACTTCCATACCGGTATTTCTAACGGTTGCAGTTCCCCGTACGGCCTTTGATGCTCCGCTTTCACCTTCAAACATGTTAGGCATCTCTCCACGAAATAAGCAATGTCTTTCTTCAAGCCTGGCCACCAATAACTCTGCTTCAAGTCCCGATACATCTTATTGGTTCCCGGATGTATCGAGTATCGCGACTTGTGAGCTTCTTCCCACACTCTCTTTCGAAGATCTCCCCGCTTTGGAATCCACACTCTTTTCTCATAACATCTAACCCCACGATTGTCAACGGTTAACAGGTCAACAATTCCAACGATTCTTTCGTCGTTTAAGTTTTCATCCAACACTGCTTCATCTTGGTATTTCTTGACTTCTTCTAAAAAGCTAGAAGTTGCCTCCACTCGAAACGCCACCACTTTAGATGCCGAACTATGCTCCTTCCGACTCAGGGCGTCCGCCACCACATTAGCTTTACCCGGGTGGTAAAGAATCTCACAATCATAATCACTCAGCAATTCCATCCACCTTCGCTGCCTCATGTTTAATTCCTTCTCGTTGAATAGATGCTGAAGACTTTTATGATCGGTAAAAATTTGGCACTTAACTCTATACAAGTAATGCCTCCAGATCTTCAACGCAAACACCACAGCTGCCAGCTCAAGGTCGTGTGTCGGATAATTCTTCTCATGCTCTTTCAATTACTGAGACGCGTAAGCTATTACCTTTCCATCTTGCATCAACACGCACCCTAGACCAAACTTTGAAGCATCGCTGTAAATCACAAATCCTTCTGTACCGCTAGGTAGAGACAGGATGGGTGCACTACTCAATCTTTTCTTCAATTCACTGAATGCATCCTTCTGAGCTTCCTTCCACGCAAACTTAACATTTTTCCTGGTTAAAGCCGTTAATGGAGTGGCTATCCTCGAGAAGTCTTGGATAAACCTCCGATAGTAGCCTGCCAAACCAAGGAAGCTCCTCACTTCAGACGGTGTTTTCGGCACCTCCCACTCTTTAATTACCTTTATTTTCGCTGGATGCACCTGGATTCCGTCTTCCGACACTACATGCCCTAGAAACTGCACTTCTATTAACCAAAATTCGCATTTCGAGAATTTGGCGTACAACTTCTCCCGCTTGAGCAATTCCAACACAGCTCGCAGGTGCACCTCATGGACTGTGAGTAAATCAGTATGTCATCGATAAAGACAATGACACACTTGTCCAATAATAGACTGCATACTCTATTCATCAGATCCATGAATGTTGCTGGTGCGTTCGTCAGCCCAAACGGCATGACTAGGAACTCGAAGTGTCCATACCTCGTGCAAAAAGCAGTTTTGGGTACATCTTCCTCTCTCACCTTCAGCTGATGATAACCCGAACGCAAATCTATATATGAGAAATAACTCGCTCCTTGTAACTGATCAAAAAGATCATCAATTCTGGGAAGCGGATACTTATTCCTGACTGTTACCTTGTTGAGCTCTCGGTAGTCTGTACACATTCTCATAGACCCGTCCTTCTTCTTGATGAATAATACCGGTGCTCCCTACGGGAACGTGCTGGGGCGGATGAAACCTTTATCTAGTAGAACTTGTAGTTGCGTCATCATATCCTTCATTTCGGCCGGCGCCAAACGATAAGGAGCCCTTGCTACAGGTGCCGCCCCCGGTATCAAATCTATTCTGAACTCCATCTGCCTAACCGGTGGCAAGGTGGTTAAGTCCTCCAGAAACACTTCCGGGTACTCACACACTATGGGAACAGATTCTAACCCCTTCTTCTCTTTCTTAGCATCTACCACATACGCTAGGAACCCCACACACCCCTTCACTAGACAACGCCTGGCCTTGATCATCGAAATCAAGCATGACTTCCTATCCCGACGATCCCCATACACTATAACTTCCTTCTGATCCGGCAAAGCTATCCGGATTAGCTTCTTATTACAAACGATATTGGCATCGTTAGACGCTAACCAATCCATCCCCACAATGACGTCAAATTCTCCCATGCCCATTGGGTATAACCGCAATGGGAAGGTATGACCGTCAATGTCTATACTACACCCGTCATATACTTCTCCCACTAAGACTCGACTATCATCTGCTACTTCTACCTCAAACCCTTGACTAAGCTTCTTGGGTTTCACAAGAAACTTGTGCACGAAATTCGGTGACACAAATGAATGATTTGCGCCCGAGTCAAACAACACTTTAGCAAAAATCGAGTCTATGGGAAAGGTACCTGTTACCACATCTGGTGTCTCAACCGCCTCTTCAGCTGTCATATTAAAAGCCCTAGCTCTCGCTCGAGCTGGCTCCATCTTCTTCTCACCTCCCTTTTCTCCATAACCTTCAGCAGTTCCCTTCTTCAACTGTGGGCAGTCTGTCCTGATATGATCAGGGGACCCACACTGATAACAAGATCTCGAACCGCGGAAGTCATGAGCCATATGCCTATTCTTTACACATTTAAAACACCCTTCTCGACCCATCAGACACTCTCCCTTATGCATTTTGTTACATTTGTTGCACGACTTACTGTCGTTCTTGGTAACCACACGCTGATCAGTTTTAGCGGATTTGAATGATCTGAAGTCACGGGCAGTCCCTTCCCATTTCCGCTTGTCCCCACCCCTCTCTAAAGCTTGTCGATTCTTTTCCTTCTCTCTCAATTCAGCCGCATTCACCGCTGCTTGAAATGTAGTTGGTTCCCTATTCAAGACAAACTCCCGAATATTACTCCTCAGTCCAAAGATGAAACGCTCCACCTGCCTTTCTTCATTAGGCACATAGATTTCTGCAAATCTGGATTTCTCAATGAACTTGGTCGTATATTCTCGAACAGACATATCCCTCTGCTCCAAACTCAGAAATTCTTCTTCTAACTTCTTAATTCCCGCCAGAGGGAAAAACTGCGCCTTGAATCTCTTCATGAACTCATTCCAAGACATTTCTCTAGTTGCTGCCGAACCCTGACCACCAGACTCCACATCCCACCACATAACTGCCTCATCCTTCAACATAGCCAATGCGTATACAACCCTGTCCCCTTCCGAACACTTGCTGGTGTCGAACGCCAACTCCATCCCTTTTACCCATTTCAATGCCAGAACAGGATCGCACTCGCCCCTGTAGGTAGGAGGTTTGCAAGCAGCAAACTCCTTGAAGCTACATCCTCTTTCAACCATCGATTTGGTCATCACTGCAGGAGTCGACTGTGAGTGGCTCCCCACCATAGTCACCGGTGAATCAACTATTTCAGTTACCTCTTTATCCCCACTCTTTTCTTTGTCTGCCGATACCTCATTAGTTCGCTGAGCCAACAACGCATTCAGAGTTTCTTGCAGTTTCCCCATCTCAGCTGCAAAGGTTTCTTGCGTAACAAACCCCTGCGTTCGCCCCCCACCACGGTTCCTTACCTGTCTTCGACCCCTCACCGAAGCTGAACTTTCCTGAAAAGAGGTTTCTAGTTCGGGTCTCGCATCCACACTTCTAGCTCGACGTGCAACACGAGTCGTCTTCCCACTTCTAGCTCCCGTAGCTGGCTCATTCACTTGCGTGGTCGCTTTCTTTGTCACCTTTCCTTTAGGTCGTCCGCGACCCTACCCTCGAGTAGCAGCTGCATGAGGAGGAGAAACTGGTCCATCCTCAATGACTTCATTAACAGGTGCCACCTCTACTGTTGGCACTCATCTGCTCCTATTTACTCTTTCTGACATAGCTACAAATAAAGTACCAACAGACAACTGCATTAAGGTAAACCCCAAAGCAATAAAGCAGGTTAAGCACACACATGTACCTGTAAATTTATAATTACACTGGCCAGATGTAATTCTAAATTTACCTTACATGTTAGTCCTCACTACTCTATCACTTGAATTCCTATGGTCAACCTATAATCTCAGTTGTGATTCACTCTCTAAGTTTAAGTCTAGGCCCGTCCGGTCACCTAGATCCGTTAAACTATGGCTCTGATACCAACTATAACAACCCATCCAGAAACAACCAAATAACAGATTAAAACTTAATATTAAAATACCAATGTTAATAATAATCCATGCCAAAACGGCCACAAGCTTACAATAGATAAATCAAGGTTTGTAAAGTCAACATATTCACAACTGAGATACTAATACTAAATGTCTTAAAAAAAAGACGGTCTTCTAACCCTTCCGCTACATCTTCTTCTTTCCTTTATCCGCCCTTTCTAAATCTCGCTTGCCTGAAAAGATTTTTAGTTTTAAAAGAGCGAGGGTTAGACCGAAGGTCTAGTGAGTCCCCTCTAACAAGTGAGCAATAAAATAACTTTCCAGAATTTTATACAACATTTAATAATCGCACAAAAAGAAAACACGCTACCGACCACACGACCGTCAAAGACGATGTGTCTAACTTGCGCTGCCTTAATGTTGGGCCACACCCCCAACGACATAAACGGGCTACACTCCCCGGCACGAGTAGGCGGGCCACACTCCCCGACTTAGGTCACAATCACCACATAAAATGTATGCATACATTAAACAACAACGATTTATAACACACTTAAAACATTTCATAAATATCATGCTATCGCAAATAAGATCAAAGTTTATAAATTAAACTTTACATGCTTCCGTTATCAAAAGAATTTTAGTTCAGAAAACTCACCTGACGTCCTTAGCTTAAAAGAATCTGGCGTCTACTCCTAGGATTCGAACTGAAACCTATAAAGGAAATATTGATCGGTGAACTCTCTCAACTTTCTAATTTATAAAAGAGTTGACATTGACATCGAACCCCAACGCCGACTTAATCTCTAAATAATTAACCAACAATTACTAAAAAGAACATGATAATTGAATTAAATCTCAATGGGCCCGCCATCAATTCGAACAAGTCCAACATTAATTCTAAAGTCATTTATGCCACATGGGCTTCGGCCCACCACAAAATTAAAATCATTTTCTTTTGGCATGGCTTCGGCCCACTCCAGGAATAGTTGACCGGGGTCTAAACCCCCCCCCCCCCGGTGACCGGAGTCAAGGACCGGATCCTTCCCCAGCCCGACCGGACTCACTCACGTCCCGGTCACCCACCTCTTAACCGAGGTCTACATCTCGACCGGTGTCTATGCTATACAAAATCGACCGGTGTCTTAAATCGACCGGACCAACACAATTCGGTGACTGGAGTTAAGCGGACCGGTGTCTGTGAGTCGACCGGAGTCATTCGGTTCCCCAACCACGATCGATTTGATAGCGATACAAACACATAACCCAATCCTCAAATAATCGATAATGACAAACCAACTTCCCCAACATTAATTACTATAAGGGATATATATATATACACACATATATATATAGACATTTTCAAGTCTTAATCCCAACCATCTTACCATTCAGATTATCAAACCCAAAACTCCTACATCAGATTCTTAACAGGACTCCAAAACAAACCACCCTTGAATTAAACATTTAGGAAAATAGAGATTCTAGGCTACAAAATAACTTACCTCAGAGAGAAAAATCAAAACCCCACTTGAAATCTTTGAGGAATCCTCCCTTCTTCTCGGTTTCTCCAAAATCGCCGAGGAACCCTTCTCTACCCAATTCAGCCGCCGCACACACACACGACACTATTAACACTAGGGTTAAAACCCTCTTTCCCAAATTTTAACAATAGGCCCCTCCTTAAAGACCTTTCTACTTTCTTACCCAATCTTTGTAATTTATTTGCTTTAAGTCCGGTTGTTACACGCACTATTTCAGCCCGTGACCGATTGGGCCCGACCCAACCTCCCGTATCCGACTTTTGACCACCTCTATTATGGAGTTCTAGCTAGCTCATACAAGTGATTCCGCAAATAAAACTTTATTAAAATCAATTATTGATAAATTGATAAACTTTTGAAACTAATATATATATATATATATATATATATATATATATATATATATAGAGAGAGAGAGAGAGAGAGAGAGAGAAAGAGTGAGAGAGGTGAGCTTCTTTTGTAAACCCTTTTAATATTGTGAACTATGTAAACCAATCTAGGTCATCCATTATTTTGATCGACGGTTGATAAATTTTCGGATTTAAATTTATTAAACAAAATAGGGAAATGGTAGTTTGAGAACATGTTTTAAATAATTCAAATTTTAAATTTAATAACTAATTTAAATTTATCTAATTTTTGTTATACACCTCCTTAATTTTCTCAATTATCTCCATATCTCCTTCCATCTCTCTCCCTCTCTCTTATAAAATTACGACGACCTCCTATCCTGGAATTTCGACGATTTCCTCTCACGATCCATTCTCTCCATCCAATTATGGCGTCCTCCTCCCACTCCGGCTACCTCCTCCCGATGGCGGCGACCTCCTCCCACCGGCGACCTTCCCGAATTCCGGCAAATTTTATAAACCGTTTTTTTTTCGAAATTTTCAAGTTTTTTTAAGTTTCATAAACTATTTTTTTCGAAATTTTCAAGTTTCATAAACGATTTCATAATATGTTTGTTGATTTTCTAAGTTTCATATATTTTCTCTCATATGAATAATCAGAAAATTTCGAAATAATCATTTATTTTATACCATTTGAATAATCAAAATTTTAAGTTTCATATATTTTTCTCATATGAATAATCAGATTACGAAACGTGAAAATTTCGAAAAAATAGTTTATGAAATTTAAAAAACTTGTAAATTTTTAAAAAATAGCTTATGAAAAAACAGTTTATGAAACTCGAACAGTTTCTGAAATTCGTCGGAATTAGAGGGAGGTTACCGGAGTCGGAGGATGTCGCCGGGAACTGGATGGTGATGGTGGATAATGAGAGAGATAGAGATAATTGAGAAAATTAAGGAACGTGTTTGTTCCTAAAAATATGAATTATTCATAAAATTATGAATTTGAAAAAAAAAACTAAATACCCTTGGTTTACAAATTCACAAGATAAATTGGGTTTACAAAATAAGTGGACTCTATTTGATATTATATTATTTTGTATTAAATTATTAAATAAAAAAACTATTATTAAAATAATGTAATTTTCTTTAAAAAAAAATAGAAAGCATACTACTCCATATTAGTATTTGGAGACGCATAAATTACAATTAATGTTGTTGTTGTTGACATTGTAGATATGTTCATACATGCATGAAGGCTATATATACACGACCCTGCTACAACAGAATCTTCCATCACTCCTCCTCCTCCTCCTCCTGTACTCCATTACTTCATTTCTCTCAAATCAAAGGTAAACCACCACCTACTCTTTTCTCTCTCTCTCTCTAACCCCCATGTTTCCCTCTCTAGAAAAAAAGGAAAACAAATACTAAAAAAATATCCTTTGATCGATCAACAGCTGTGTTCATTTTCTACTCTGTGTTTATGTGTGCATATTCACTACAAACAGACAAAATTTCTTCCATTTTTTTATTTTATTTTAATGCTTCCCTCTAGCTACAAATCCAACACTTTTTTTCAAGATCAAACCCATTCCTTTTTTATCATCTGTCTTTACTGTGTGTTTCTTGATGAATTTAGGCGCCTGAATCGAACAGAAGTCACCACGTCATCATCCAATTTGTAAATCTCTTTCTCTTCTCTTCTCTGTGTTTTTTGATGAATGGGTTGTCTTTGATTTTCATTTCAATCGAACAGAAATCGATATCAAATCTGAAACACTCTCGACTGTGTGTTTCTTGATGATTTGGGTGTTTTTCGTCTTTTTTTTTTTTTCATCTGGATTCAACAAAAATCAACCATTTTTTTATAAAAATCTTATGCTATGTGTTCTTTGGTGATTTGGGTGTCTCTGTTTTTCAAACAAATGGAACAAAAATCTATTTTTTTGTAATGATTTCTTTACTGTGTGTTTTATATGTTTCTTGACGAATTGAGGGTCTGTTTTCGGTTTTCAATCATTATTGTAGCTGGTGGATAACTGTTACTGTGATTAAATTCTTTTATTTTTGAATATTGATTCAATTTAAGCATTGTTGATTTGATTATCTTCTCTGAATCTCTGTAAGATATTCGATTCCTGATTCCAAAATTCATTATTGACATTAAATTGTTTTTGTATTTGTCAGCAAATAATAATATTTTTATATAGTTAAGTGGGATTACCAATATTTTATAAAATAATATTTTTTTAATATAATTAAGTGGGATTAACAATTTTTTATTTAATCTCACTTTCATAATGTTCATTGAATCTAAACATGTTCAATTTTATAATTTTTTCTGTAGAAATAATTTCTACCCATTTTCATTATTCTTAATTTTTGTTTATTTTCCTGCAAATTTAAATAAAGAATTGAAAATATAAACATAAAGAAATACAAAAATTGAAGGAAATTAAATTCATAAAAGATAAAAAAATAAATTGTGTACCCTCTTTTTTATAGAATAAACAGTAAAATTATTTTCTCTTTCTTGTCGCTTTTGAAAGTAAAAGATAACTTTTCTCCTTCAACTAAGTTTTCAAGTCTAAGCTTACTTTTTACTTTGTTCCACTAGAAATTATTGCAACAAATTGATTCTATTAATTTAATTTATTTTTTTTATATATTATAAGGTACATTCATTTTCCAATAGAAATAAAACTATTAAATAAAAACAAAAATAAATGCACCAATCTCCAGCCATCTATGTCCCTACATGTCTTTTTGTGGTTGGAATAATCCCACAAAATGAAAACTACTGGTAACTTTTTGTTGACTTAACAGTCAAATTTCATTATTTAGAAAATGACTTAAAGAACAACACTTGAATTAATGCCTGGTCTGATTTCATTTGCGTCATCTTGCTTCTGTTTAACTTGTTGCCAAATTCCTTTTGCAGGATCAAGAAAAATGGACAACAGATTTGTTTCAGAAAAAGTGATTGAAGAATTTGAATCTTTAACCAAAGATGCAAAAAGGGTTCAAATTGAGACTTTAAAGAAAATCTTGAAAGAAAATGGTGAAGCAGAATACTTGAAAAAATGGAATCTTGATGGAAGATTTGATCCTCAAACTTATAGTTCTTGTGTTCCTGTTGTTACCCACAAAGATCTTGAGCCTTATATTCAGAAAATTGCTGATGGTGCACCCCATCCTGTGCTTACTGGAAAACCCATCACCACCATTACATTAAGGTAGATCTTCTAGCAACTTTATTCCGTTATTTACCGACTGTTTGTGTCAGTATACCATCCTAAAACCAACTGTGCTAATCTACTGTTTGTTTGTTTGTTTGTTTGTAGTTCTGGTACTACTCAAGGGAAGCCCAAATTTGTACCATACAATCATGAATTGACCGAAACCACAATGCAGATTTACCGTACTTCTTTTGCTTTCAGAAACAGGTAGTCTGTAAATTATCAGCTAGCTGGCTTTATCTGCTCGTTATGACTCGGCTATTTGATAGTTGATCAACTAGTTTATCGATTAGCAGCTAGGATTTGTATCTAATGGATGTTATTTTTTAGGGAATTCCCAATTGACAATGGGAAAGCTTTGAGTTTCATCTATGGAAGCAAGCAATTCACAACCAAAGGTGGTTTACTAGCCGGAACCGCAACTACAAACGTATACCGTAGCGCACAGTTCAAGAAAACGATGCAGGCGATGCAAACCCCGTGTTGTAGCCCGGATGAAGTCATATTCGGGCCCGATTTTCATCAATCTTTATACTGTCATCTACTTTGTGGACTCATTTTCCACGAAGAAATTCAAGTCATATCGTCCACTTTTGCACATAGCATCGTTCATTCGTTTAGGACCTTCGAGCTGGTGTGGGAAGAACTCTGTTCCGATATCAGAAACGGAGTTTTGTCCGCCAAGATCACGGTTCCATCGATCAGAACCGCCATGGCCAAGGTTCTGACCCCGAACCCTGAACTGGCCGACAAAATTCACAAGAAGTGTTCGGGTTTAACCGATTGGAATGGGTTGATCCATGAAGTGTTTCCTAATTGTAAGTACATTTACGGGATCATGACTGGTTCAATGGAGCCGTATTTGAAAAAACTACGACATTATGCCGGCACAGTACGGTTGCTGAGTGCAGATTATGGGTCATCGGAAGGGTGGATCGGAGCAAATGTCAACCCAAATATGCCACCGGAGATGACTACTTTTGCCGTGCTTCCAAATATCGGGTATTTTGAATTCTTGCCGTTGAGAGAGATTGATGTCGATAGCCAGGATCAAGACGAACCTGGCTTCACATTTTGCCCGGTCGAACCCAAACCGGTCGGCTTGACCGATGTCCAAATTGGCGAAGAGTATGAGGTTGTGGTCACCAATTTTGCAGGTAGTCAGTTTGTTTTCCAAGTACTAACTCAGATTCATGAATTATTCACAACGAATATGCCTAAATATTTAAAAAATATTATTTATAACGAATATAATGTATTTTTATTATTCATGATATTCATCATGAATAATTAATAAATAATTGGTTTTTACATTTATCAAAATATTTACTGTTCTCAGCCCCTAGTGGGTAATTCTGAACTATAATTCTTGACTTTTTGCTTGCAGGTTTGTATCGATACAGGCTAGGCGACGTGGTTAAGGTTATCGGGTTCCATAACTCGACCCCAAAACTCCAATTTGTTTGTAGAAGAAACCTCATGCTCACAATCAACATCGACAAAAACACTGAAAAAGACCTACAATTATCCGTGGAAGCAGCCGCAAAACTCCTAGCGGCCGAAAAACTTGAACTCGTGGACTTCACAAGCCATGTGGATGTTGTCTCCGAGCCGGGTCATTACGTGATCTTTTGGGAGGTTAGTGGGGAGGCAAGCGATGCGGTTTTGAAAGAGTGTTGCAATTGTTTGGATAAATCATTCGTTGATGCCGGCTACGTGAGCTCACGGAAGGTCAAAGCAATCGGGCCTCTAGAGCTTCGAGTTTTACGGAGGGGAACCTTCCAGAAGATTCTAGATCACTATGTCGGGTTAGGGTCGGCGTTGAACCAGTTCAAAACACCGCGGTGTGTTGGCCCAGCTAACCATAGAGTGTTGCAAATCCTTTGCAACAATGTTGCCAAGAGCTACATAAGTACCACTTTTGGTTAAGGTAGTTATTTTTGGGTGTATTGTTAATGTAGTTTGGCTTGGATTTGTTTTTACTTGAAGTAATATATCTAAAATGTGAATAAAAATGCCCTTTTTACCCTTTACTTAATCTTATTTGCAATCTAAACTGCTCTGCTCTATGAGACAGATGACAGATTTACCTACATCTTATCGTTCTATTTTTGAATTCAAAACAAATCCTGCAATTGCTATTTAGTTTTAAATAGTCAAAATTAGTTAACGAGTCTTGAACATATTACCATCGATTCAAGAGGCGCAATTAGGCCAAACTTGATCGGAGTGTAAAATATCTCTTACACGTCGATTTAATCATGATTTATGGTAAATAGTAAATTTTAACAATTTCGATAAGTCATAAAACAAATTATTAGAGACCGATTTATTAAAACTGAAAGGCCCTAAAATTATACTAACTCGGTATTTTAGTCCAAATAAATTCAACGGAAATGGAATGGCGCAGGAGCTAAAGAGCAAACCACGCGTTTTACTTGGCAAAAGAAGGGAAAAAGAACATACTTGACCGGAACCTTGAACTTGTTAACCGGGGATGGGGATACCACAACCCCGAGTAATTAATCAATAAGTTTGGGAAAAGTTCAAAAAAATCTAACGAACTTTCTCATTTTGAATGGTTAAGTCCTTAAACTTTTGAACGAATAAATTATTGTACTTTCTAATTTTGAATGATTATGTCACATATTTTTTTTAATAACCAAATCATCAAATCTTTAAAATTTGGTTACCTACATATTTTTTAACCCAAAAAATTACATGTAATGGTCTTTGTGGTTTACATTTTCACACGTTTTTGGTCCTTTTGTCCTAACATCGTTAAATGATTCTGTTAAGTAGGCTAATTAGAAGGGCAATTTAGTCATGTCATATTTCAGAGTAAATTACATGATTGGTCTATGTGGTTTACACAACAATCCAAATAATAAGCTTATATATTGCAATTATGTAAAAAGAACAATAAAATTAAACCATCTTTAACATAATTAAAATTAAAATTTTATTGTTTTTTTTTATAATTGCAATGTATAAGCTTATTATCGATATTTTGACACCAAAATAATTGAAAACCACTACAAAATGAACTCCAATTTTATCATCCTAAAATTAGGGTTTCCAATTTTCATATTGTTCTTCATTCAAAAACTCAAAATCAATTATTTAAATTAAACTGGAAAAAAAAAAAGATTCATACCCAAATTGAACAAATTCATATATAAAATTCAACGAGGTTTTCATACCCAAAAATAAGTAAAACTACTAAAACAATAAAATTAAATCGTATTTAATATAATTAATTTTTTAGTAAATTACAAAATTCGTCCATGTGGTTACTGAAAATTTCGGATGAGGTCCCTCAAATAATTATAAGTATGGTCACTATGGTTTCATTTCTCTTGCGGATTAGGTCATTTCCATAACTTTGTTAACCTTAGCTCTATTAAATTAAGGATATTTTAGTCATTTTATAGTTTTCTTATATTTTTCTCATTTAACTAAATAAATAAAACATTATATATAATTATATATAATTATATTAATTATTATTATATCTATCTCATATGTGTGTGAGAGTATGATAGCAGATTGCAGGTCCCCCAGGTCGATCTCCACCTCCGGCGAACTTGTTGTCTCCATTGTCGCCCCTACTTGAAGCTTCTCCGCCCAAATGCCTTCTCCCTTTCCCCTCCTACTACCAAATCTCCATTGAAGGTATTTGTAAACGTTCTAAAGTTTATGAGGACCACCTTCTTTGTATGATCAAACTGCTACTTCAACACCAAACCTGCAAGAAATTTACACCAAATCAACAACATAACAACTTCTAATGAAATCTATAACATATTTGGAGAACACTTAACACCAAAAACATACCCATGACCTTATAACACTGGATTTTTCACACACACACACACAAAAACTTACTCATAAAATGTTATATCAACAGTAAAAAAGTTATATCAACTAACCAACAGCAAAAATGTTACATCAACAATGCAATATAAACCCTCACAGTCAATTTCGATAAGCAACAGTAACAATCAAGCAATTTGGAGAGGTAACAGTGATGTCTGAAATGGTGTTGGTGGGAGGATGTCGGAGATGGTGAACGGCACCGATGGAGGTAAAAATGGTGTAAAGATCCTTTCTCTCCTTTGAACTTCGTCACCACAGGGGTAAAGAAATCCAGCCTTTACTTCACCACAGGGCTAAAGCAGATCCTTTCTCTCCCTTGAAGTTCGTTTTCATTGTCATCTAGATCTGCAGTGACGGGAGTTTCTCAGGGAGATCCGGAGATGTAAGGTCTTGGGTCCGTTTGGTTTGTAGGAATGTTATGGAATGAATCGGATTTCATATAGGGATTTGGATTTGGAGGGATTTGGATTTAATAGGATTTGGAATCTTTTATGTGTTTGGTTTATAGGATTGGAATGAATTTGAATTCCATTATTTATAAACAAAAATCATTAAAAAATTATATAAAAACGTAAAAAGAATTAGATTATTTTTTATTTAACTGATTATTATAAAACAAGTGTTTTTAACATATTTTTAAACATTATTATATAAAATCGTACGAAATCCCTTGAAATCCTAACCATCCACTTAGGATTTCAAAATCCTATGTCGGAGGGATTTCAAAGAAATCCTAGGATTTTAAATCCGGACAATCCTGCAAGCCAAACACGGGAATGGAATTGATTTGAAATCCAAATCCCTCCAATTCCAATCCATTCCGGCAAATTAAACGCGACCTTAGGGGGTTTTTTTTGGAGAAAAGGTACGGAACCATTAGAAAAACTTTTTTAAAGATGGTATTAGTTTGTTTATTCGTGGAGAAACTTTTGGTAATAAAACGATGTGGAAGTATAAAATTTCAATTATTAAATATTGTGATTGCTATATTTATATTTGAACTACTTGTATACAAATACAATAATTAAAATTTAGTTCATTAGGGGGTTAGACTAATATGTCGTATGAATGTGAAATTATCATTTGTAATGATATTACTAGTCATTTGTATGAGTGTTAAACTTTCTTGTAAATTGAGACTGAGAAATTAATACAATTATTTACAGAATGTTCTATACCCTCTAAAATATGGGATTATTTACAAGTAAAATGTTATCATAAAAGCCAAATGAAATATACAAAGGTTAAAACTTATAAGAATCAATCATTTCATATGGTTTATTTGAAGAAATATTCTATTTATTAGATCTCAAAAGAATTTGAGGACTTTGTTTTTGACAACTCCATATTAACTGAATACAAATAATAAAATGTCTTTCAAAAATCAACGATAATATACGAACATCAAAATTATGATATTAAACTTTTTAAACAATTATTTGAAATAAAAGTATGTAAAAAAAACATGATGCGTTGAATATTGAAATTACCTTATATGAGTTTAAACAAACATTCCTTAACATTTAGGATATCAAACATCCCTCCATGCCATTTTATTCTTTTCATCTCTCATCCACACTATAAGAAACCTCTCATCACTTTCTCTATTTCCCTAAATATAAGAAGTGTTGTATTCTCCATCAATCGATGCAAAAGAAAACCATTGGTAATAAAGTATCAAATTATATATAGTCTTTAAAGGTTAATACAATTTTGATCTCAAAAGTCAAAAGCATAATACCAATTTTAGTGATGAATCTGTAGTTGTCCAATACATGGTTGATGGTTCCTCAACCAAAAGCTAATCGTAACACTCTCTTTATGCATGTTCAACAATCTCTAGCCACCAAATAAAATTCCCCAGGAGTTATTAAAATGGGAAAAATGGTCCTCAAGTATAGAGTAACACATGCTCGAACTGTTCTTATGTTTTGCAAGTAAACATATCTTGTTTTAACTGGCCATAGCTTACAAGAGAGTTTAGACTTTAGAGTCTTCAGTTCTTCTAAGATTCTTCTTATTACTCCGGATTTATTAAGATGACTCTCACTTCAGAAACTATAAGAAATTGTACCAAATAATGATATCTTTTTGGGACCATTACCAATGTATGTCGATCTCATCGCTATCTAAAAAGGATTGAGCTGTGACCAACTTTGTTTTTACGATTTTCCCTCCTTGAACTCGATCGAAATCAACATCAAATGGAACAAAGAAAACGACTTGAAGAAAGAAGTTCGAGGGTCGTAGCCGTGGCCTTACCGAAAACCTAAAGTAACCCGTTGCGTCAAACACGTGTTTTTCTAAACGTAAATGACAAAAGATACGTCCTTTTAGGGGTCGATTGAGACCGTATTCGATCGGGAATCGTCGCGGCCACCGGCAAACTATCACCATCGATCTCTTTTAGACACCTCTAATGATCGGAAACGGAAATTAAACATGTGCGATCCCATAGACAATCAAATCTAAGAATTAACAACAGAAATGAATGAAATAAAAACTACCTGAACATATGAAATCCAAATTGAATTTTGCGGCTGCATTAAGAGCAAGAATTGAATTCCTATTGAGAAATTTCTTTCCAGGATCAAACGATTGCAATAAATACCTTTAAATTCGTTTTAGAATGTGTTTATTAAATGAAACTCAAGAGAATCCATATAATCTGAATACATGTTAATGTTATGAATCTACAATTTAATTTCAATGTGATTTATACCACCACATGATGCATGGAAACATCACAAATTGCATCAACAAAATTTACATGAATTATTGCAGAAAAATATCAACACTATTTTATTCTCTAGTTGTGTCTTGTAAATCCAAGTGCCAGTAAATCCGGATTTGTGCCGATGAAGTCGTAATTACCTCTGGTGTTAAGATCAAAACTGATGGAGCCACCGCCACCCTCCCTTTTGATCTTCATATCTTCCTTTTCCGCCATGTTGCCGCCCTTCTTACCGTTCTCTTCCCGCTGTTCTCCGCCGCTCAGATTGTCCATGAGATCCAAGAGCGTCAAATTGGGGCTCGTGTCGCTTCAAGGTTGCCGGATTAGTTAATGTCGAGCTCACCACTGTTTTCATTGTTGGGATCAGCATTGCTTCTTTGACTGTTGTCCAAGTCTATACTTCTATAAACATAAAGAAAAAGACTCCAAATGTTTAATTGGGAATCAAAAAACTAAAATGAATCCATATTAATTCTCATTCGATTCGAGTCACAAGTTGAAGCTTATAAATCTACCTGTAAATGGCTCTGTAAATGGCTCTTCAAATGGTACAATGTCAACCCCTTTAAACCGATCAATCTCAACACCGCTTTCGGCATTGCTTCTGCCAAACCAAACCAAACCCGATATCAGTTTCAATCAGATCAAAAATGCTTTTCAGATATGTTATTTGGTCAGATTTACAGACTTTGCTACCAGAAAAAAAGGAAATTTTGTTCATACTTAATCATTCAGATTGGCATTCTAAAGATTCTTGATTCCATTAAAAAGTAATTGCAAAATTAAGTTAGAAAAAGAATCCAAGATCAAAATGTTTGATTTCATAGAATCATAGTGGCATAAAGAAAACACCCATTTGGCAAATCAAAACTTTCACCAATCTTGGATTCTGGACATTGGATAACTTCTGATCAAGATTTGGAATCAAATTGCATGAACAGAAGACTTTGACCAATCAAAAACCCAGAATTGTATCACTTAACTTCAACAAAAAAATGAATACCCACAAGTTTAAATTTCATTATAATCACTTTTATTTCAAAAAAAATTAATTATAATGAAGAAAGATTACAAAAAGAAATAGAGAAACTAACTGTCAGGGCCACCAAGTTTAGTAACAACATCAACAAAATTGTCATGAAGATCAACAGTCCATCTGAGCCTTGGCTTTGGGTCTCTTGTCCTCACCACTCTCAAACTCATAACACCCACCACCGCCACCGCCACCGCCACCGCCACCACCGTACCTGTCATCCATTTGCATACAACTATCACCACCACCACCACCACCACCACCAACGTACCTGCCATCCATTTGCATACAACTATCACCACCACCACCACCACCAACGTACCTGCCATCCATTTGCATACAACTACCACCACCACCACCACCACTTTCTTTCTTTACCCCCACCAGAACCTTAATTATGCTCTTTTCCCAAAAATTCAACTTCTCCCACTATCAAGTTTCTTTCTTTATTTATTTATTTATTTTCTTTTTTCTTTGTCCTCTTTGGGAATTTTGTTTATTTATGGATGGGTTCTTTCTTTTGTACAACAAAGACAGAGAGAAAGAAGCAACCACAGAATGAATTCCCCACATTCACAAAATGAACATCCCATTTCCCAAACCAGAGAGCATGCACCAATTAATCTTCCTTCCTTTTACCGGTTTCTCATATCTGCAGAGCTACATGTAACCGTTACACACAAACAAACTTCCAACTTAACCAGATAATTTATGTATGTAGTACAATAAAAACATTAATTAATTACCCATCAATGAAATCAAAAGAGCTTTTAAACTCTTCTAGAAGACTGAGGAGTGCAAAGTATGAAAAAGCAAATCTGCCCTGGTAAGCTATGTTGTGGGTACAGTAGGCAACCTACACAAAATAATATTATTATCATCTCTTATTTTGTTCGAAGAGATATATAAATGGGATCTTACTTTAGCACTAATATACATTCCTCTAGATTGATACATGCTTTTGAAGTAGCATGGAATGAGTGCAGCATGCCGGTCATTGGCAATGAATACAACATCTTCCCCTGCATGCACCAAAACATCATATTTTTATTAATTTATTAATTGTTCGTAAATCAAAGTCTCGTGGAAGATGTATATACCGTATGGCCCTGAGAAATAATTCACTACTACTGAGGTTCAACACCCTTGGGGCTTCCAAAGCAGCCTGAAATTCATCATAAACACTTAAGTCCCACAGCTAGGATCAAATTGGGAATTGAAGATGATATTAGATTAAACCTGGCATAGTAAGCTGAATTTAAGTTGACTGTCCTGGTAGTCAATTCCATCAATGGGTCCATAAAGTTTTGAAGTGGTCTTTCCCCAAACCTGAAGTCCATAAATTTCAGTAACTTAAAAGTAGCTGCTAGTGTGTGATTGGCATTGCAACAAAGAGAGAGTATGGAAATGAAAAAGGACCTTCTCAAGGAACATCGGGTGATCCAGAAACACCTTGTCAACACCTCTCTATTGAAGATGGAACTGTTCTGAAAACTTTCAACCATCTCCTTCATCGAAATAAGAAGGTGGATTTCATTGAACAGTTTAATGAAAAGCTTCTTGTCAAACAATTAACATCATAAAACAGTAAAATGCATTGAAATTGAAGTTCTTGTCAAACAATTAACATCATAAAACGGTAAAATGCATGTCAGCTACTCATCGTTTAAACCAAATACATTCAACAACGTTTTAAGCTAAAAAGTTAATAGTCATTCATTTCAATTTCCAACAAAACAATTAACTCATTCAATTCAATACACCTAGAAATAACATCCTAAATTCAACTTACATAAACTACAATTAACAAATGATGACCTCCACAAACGAAATCCCAAAATTTTGACGATGATAACAATACTCACAAGCTTAATTGCAACATCTTCATTGCCTGAACATTGGTATCTGGAAAACAAAACAAAAAATCCAACCAAACAACCAAAACTCATAAATTAAACAATGACACCGTAGATTTGGGTATTCAAATAAATAAAACAAACTTAAGAAAATGCATTGGAATCAGCCACATTTATTAAACTATAAGACTCGATCAACTATTTTCTCATTAAACCCTTTACCCTAAAAGGGTTCTATTTAACATAAAAAAATCAACAGGAAATGAATGTCATGCAAATAATTGGATATATATACACAAGTTTGCAGCAAATATTCCTTCATGCCAAACCAGTTGAATTAAATACCAAGTGAAATGAACTGTCCGTACAACTAATTACCGTAGATTTCAATGGTCAACACACCTATATGTTTTGAAAGGAGTGTCAAAATTTGGTATATAATGTGGGTCATTTCCTCTCTGATGTGAAGCTTCTAATAATATTAAACATGAAACACAACATGCACTTGCCATAACATCTATATGAAAGACCTACCTCAATGCTTAACTATATGAAAACATCATCCAACAACATCTATATTTCCAAAACATTAATAATAGAAAAGGAACATACACTATTACCTTCTGTCTCATCTGCTTTGGCTTCCCAATGTTATCACCAAGAACATTTCGGAGTTCAACATCATTTCTCGCAGCCTCCTCCAAGACTCTGCAACCAAAACAACACAAGCAAATTAAAGTTAATAATTAACTTGAATTCACTGAATTTGCAAACCACAACCTACGATTTGGGAATTAGGAACGGTGAATTTATTTAAAAACAAAAGGAAAAAATAAATTACTTGGCCCAAGAAGGATAGTTGTGAAGGAGTTCATATTCACGTTTCCTATTCTCTTCTCGAACCTTGATTTAAAATCAAAATCCATTTCTGCTCCTGGTATTTAACATCAAATGAACAAATTAAAGCAACACCCAGATGGAATTTACGAAATTAAGGAAAACCCAGATGAAATATTCAAAATTACCAGAAACCCAGATGAAATAGACGAAAAAGAAGTGAAACCCAGATGAAATATACGAGCAGAGAGAACCACCAATTGAAGGATGAAATTGAAGCATAAAGATCGGTGCTAGGGTTAGGTTGTACGAACACGACGGGCGATATTCGACCTTGAGCTCTATCTTTGACGGAGATTCTATTGCCGGAAATCTCCCTAGGAATGGCTTGGATTGTGTGGTACGACCTTGACGTCGTCTCCGCCGTTTTCCTCGGCCCAAACACGAGAAGAAGAAAAAAGAGACAAAAAACAGATTACCTATTAAAAGGGTTAGCTCAGTTGGATAGGTAACATCCGGGGGGGGGGGGGAGGGGGGGGAGGTGAAAGTCACACTACCCGGGTTCGATTCCTACGAGCGACACTTTCCTGAGATATCCAGACTCTGGGTCTGGTCCTTCGGGGCCGGGGCCGGGACCGGTTCGGGTGGGTCCAGTCTATGGGACCCTCTACCCTGTTCGGGTTCAACCAAAGGCTGGGCCGGGTCACAGCAGATTAGTGGGATTGCCCGTAATTGAGGCCCGATACCGCTGGAACGTGTGTGTGCGTTAACTTGTCGTTCAAAAAAAACGGATTACCTGGTATGCAAATAGGGGAGATTGATTGTGGTCTTCGCCGGAGGAAGTCAGGTCAGTGATTGAATTGTGGGAGGAGGACGTGTCGTCGTTGGATTTTCTCTCGATATGGGCAACCTGAGCATTATCTCGATCTTGCTATGAGGAAAGGTTGTACCAGTTCTTCTGAAGGTTGAAATCGAGAGAGAGGCGAGGGTAGAGAAATTAGTCCTGGACGTGGTGTGGTGAGAGGGGGAGACGTCGTGGGAAGCGAAGAAGAAGGCTTTCCAAAAACCGATTTTCCAAAAACTGTTTAAGAATTTTAATAAGTAGTATAGATAGAAAAGTTTTAAATTTTGTAAACGGAGAAAATCGCCAATTCCCTGTAGTGATCCCCATTTCCCAATGGGGATGGCAAAAGAAATCTTGTTTCCCAACGGGGATGTGGATAAGGATGGGGATGAGGATTGTGATCATCGATATCCCGACCCCATTGCCATCTCTACTAGGAACGAGGCCCGAATTAATCCAACTAGGTCAAGGTCCGAATGAATTCATCTAGGTTGATTGATACATCTCAATAAACATGACTGCACGCAGGGCTGGTCCTAAGTTTTTTGATGCTCTGTGCGAAAATGCTAAAAAAATGCCCTTATGCCTATTTTTTAAAGCAAATGAAATGACGAAACATGCGACCTTTTAAAGGATTTGGAACCTAGTCAAGTTAGGTGGCTCATCCTCACATTGATTTTTATTATCTATTATTTAAAAAAAAATACAGGGGGGCATAAAAACCTAAACCCCTAATTACAAAATATAGAATGATAAAAGGATAAAACCTAAATTAAGATTGTGCTTCCATCTTTTCCGGTTTTCCCTTTTCCAAATTGAAATTAACACAATAGAACCTTTATTTCAAGATATGGAACTTAAAACTAAAAGATAAGAAAAAGTATAATTAATTTTAACTAAAATAGTAATTACATCGAAGTTAATGTCATAGTAAACAAATAGCAAAAAACAAAATGTTACATGTCTAAAAACTAAACTCTAAGGTGGTGTTTGTTTTTTCAAAATAAGGTCTTAATTGCCACTTATGTCTAATTCAGTCAGACATAAGATAATTCAGACCGTTTGTTTTTTCTTTATTTTCAGAGCCTCTTAATCCTTAATGTCCTCTGAATAATTAAGTGATAAATCAACCACTTAATTACCTTTATTTCTGTCCAGTATCATTCTTTCGATTTCATTAAAGGTCGTATAGATAGCATCTCATGTATTGCCGTATTTAATCAAATCAACACAATACGTAGGTCAACATTCCATAAATTGTAAAGATCACATGAGGAAATATATTAAACTAAAAAAAATCCCAACACCTAGCCCAACGGAGGAGGGGTCACTACCAATCGCTATTCCATTTTCACATATACAGCAAAACAAATAAATAGAGATACAACTAGAATAAGGTAACCTATGACTTCTCTACTGAAATGACAAAGATGGTGAAGATGATCTATGTGAATATTGAATGAGTGAAAACAGCAGATAATCGTTAGGGAACTCTAATGATGGATAACAGTGAGCAACTCAGCACCTTCATATGTATCAGGAAAAAAGTAACTTATTTTCTGAATATGTAGATATTTTTCCTCCTCTGTTAATCTTTGTTAGCATCCTTTCAAATTTAAACCCCAAAAACACCTGCAAACTTAATTAAACCTAATACAACTTAACATCCAATCTGTTGAATTAAAACATTCAAGTTAAAAATCCAGTTAAAATCTAGTGCAAATTTTCAATTAAATTCCAAACCCCAATATTCAAGAACATATTCAATAAACTAGCTAATGCAAACTTCCAGTTAAAGTGCAAAGCCCAATATTATACCATTGATCAAAAGTCTAGAGTGACATTTTCTTACAGATTAGAATGTGCCCTAGAGTCAAAATCCCTTAAAATTAAAAAAGCATATGGCCTGCGATTCTATAGATTTATACATGTGTTTTCTTGATATTAATATATATATCTCAAAGTTACGACATGAACTGAAGCAAAACAAGAAGGATAACTCATCAAATCTTGGTTAATTGAATGCTTAAACTCCAAAATTCACACCTGAGAAATCTGTTGAGAAATTGACAAACCTGAGAAACAAGATATGTGATGAGAAATCAAGAAGCTGGTCCTTCACCGTCGTCGTTCGAGCAGCCAACACATCCACCGTCGTCCACTGTTGGAGTCTTGGAGAGAATGAAAAACGTGGAAAGCAATCAGAGAAGTCGCTGCCTTTGACCTGAAGTTGAAAGAATTGCTGCCGATTGAAATAGGAGTTGAAAGAATTGCTGGTGTGCGCCGATTGAAATAGGGGAAGGAAGGAGAGGATAAAATGGGAAAAAAATCTGGAGCGATCCTCTGACCACGATAAGATTGGAGTTTGTTGCTGACCGCTTCTAATCTGGTAAGAGGCACGGTCAGATCCTCTTTTTATAATAAGTGGTTAGTAAACATTTACGGCAAGTAAACAGCCCCTAAATGATAGCAATAATCATGGTTCAAAGGTCACGGATTGCGATGGTTCTACAAGCTTAGCTTCTGAGGTAATTAATCACTGTTGAAAACACATATCACTTAACAAATGATTTTATAAATGCCTTCGTATTTCATTTGTCCGATAAGTTCTGTTCAACATGAGTCATGTGAATCATTCATGAAACAGTTTTTTGCTCTTGCTTTCTCCTTCTCCTTATGTACATTGAATGAATCTGAAATGAAGGAAGGAAGGAAGCCATTGAATCTGATGCTGACCTGCGTGGGAAGTTTACATGTATTAACGCATATCCCCACACATTTGCTCTCCTCTAGATACTTGCATCTTTCAACAAACACCTAAATCACAAATGGGGTTGATCAATTAAAGAGTGAAACATAAGTAACCATATGAATGTTAAAGTTGAAAATTACCCCACTCGGCAATGAGGATCCATCAGGAAGATCCACAGAGTTAACCGTGCAACTACCCATGAACCATTGACAAGATAGTGCAGTCACCCTTGCTTCCAGAAAACACACCACTCAGGGATCAGTTACATTCATCTCAAACTGTTTGGTTTTTTCAAGGTGATACGAACATCGTCTTTCCAGGGGTGTGTCATATTCTTATGAGAGTTAAAAGATTTGTCTAATGGGCCTGGTCTGGTTAAAAAGAAAGAGGAAACCTAAATAGACAAAAATACCCCTATCACTAACAGAGAAAATTAACGGAGTTAGTGACGGGGGACCATTTTCAGAGCAAAATAAGAACCACGGAGACGATTTATAGAGTTATCAAAGCTTAGGTCCTACTTTCAAAGATTTCAGTAAACCACGAGGACCAAAATTTAGAGTTTACTCATTATATTATAACATCTTTAAGATTTTTAAATATTTTCAAGTTTTTTATCTACTTAAATGTATTATCTAAACGGTATTCCAATATAAAATTTAAAAAACGTGTGAGAAGTTGAGTTAACGTGAGAAGCATAAGAAGTGGATTTGAACCCTTGATCACTTTTTATCTCAAGTCCACCCATGAGTTGTGCTTGATACAGGGATCGGATGCATCTTATCTCGGTGCATCTCATCCTAATGTGCATCAAGGGTTGGGTTCTCGGTGAGAAGTTGAGGTTAATGTGAGAAACGTGAGAAGTGGTTATCAACCGTTGGTAGAGAAATGAACGCACATTAGGATGAGATGCACTGGATCAATTCCCTTCAAAGACGCAATTCATGGAAGGTATGAGATTAAAAGTGATCAACGATTCAGATCCACTTCTCAAGCTTCTCACGTTAACCACAACTTCTCACACGATCCTTCGCCTATGCATCAAACGGTTGATGACCATTTCTCATTCTTCTCATGTTAACTCAACTTCGCGTCTAGGAACTGTAACCGGACCTAGATTGGTCAAAGGATTTTTGGTTGGGTTCAAAACTGCGACTAAGGGCCGTTTACCAAAAACTTATCCAGGTAAACGCTTACAGGTCACATTGTCTTGTTGCATGAATATGATCAAAAACCAAGAATCTTACCCGGTAAAAGCTAAAGCAAGGACTGAGAGTCTTACCCTGTAAGTGATAGGGACGACTCTTAACATGGTTGGCGCTTATCGGGTAAATTGTTGCATACAATGCCGTTTTGGTGGACTAAAATCTTACCCAATAAGTAAATGACAGTGTTGAATTTTACTGATAAGCACTTACCCATGTAAGTATTTACCAAGGCACATTACCAGTAAGCACTTACCGAACCACTTGGGTTGTGGCGCACTGGTAAAGCCTTTGGAGGATGTAGGGGAAGATCTCATCTACCCAGGGTTCAAATCCAGGCGCTGCCAAAGCCCTTGTGGCCATGGAGAACACCTGCGATGCAATGACTCCATGCAATGACTCCAGGCCATTCGTGGTCGCCCGATGATTAGTCGGTGCGCGTAAGCTGGCCCGGAAACCCACGGTTACCAAAAAAAAAAGTCACATTACCTTATTGGATGAATATGACCAAGTACCAAGAATCTTACCCGGGTAAGAGCTAAGGCAAGAACTGAGAGTCTTTACCCGGTAAGTGGGGGAGATGACTCTTACCACGGTTAGCGCTTACCGGGTAAATTGTTGCATACGATACCGTTTTTGGTGGACTAAAATCTTACCCAATAAGTAAGTGATACCGGTTAGCACTTACCAACGTAAACATTTGGTAAACGGCCCTTAAGACTGACCGGCCTAATTTTAAAAGGACCGACTTTGGACAATGCCCAACCCATTTTTGGCCATCTTTTGCAACTTGAACTTGATATGCTTGCATTGAATTCATGACAAGTTTAGAATTGGGCTAGTTTACCATGGCTATTATGGTATATTTGTTCCCATATTTCATTTCATTTTACCTTTCCTTTCCTTTCTTGACTTGAAACTTCTTATTCCATCTAATTTTCAAATCATTTTATTTTCCCCGAGTTCAATTAGTTTTATGATGCGACATCTGCTTCTTAGATCGTATCTATTTTTATGAAGATTCTCCATTATTAATTAACCAACAAAATCAAAGCAGCTCGCTCAAATAAACCAACTACGCCAAGATATATTCATTTTAGGATTTATCCCCAACAACCCAACTCCATATGGCAGTCGAATTTGACTTATGTCTTTCTAGTTCAATCAAACAATTTTACAAAAGAATGTTCGAGTTCAATGGGGAGCTTACATAAGTAGGCCGAAACAGATCTTCCCAACGTTTCCATTATGATGGATCATCATTTCTGCAGCCAAATATCCGAATATAGTTTATGTGAAATCAAGTTTTGCCTCTTTCCCAACATCTTCATCATTCATGCCATCATAGTATTCTAGTCATTTATCTTTTCCAAGTCGCTCCTTAGCCTTTTCTATGTCGTTTTTAGCGATAACCGACATTCTAGCTTTGATACCGGCTACTGATAGCAGCCACAGCAAGCCTGCAAAACACAAAATTCAGTTATGCATTAATACAACTGATTACAAAACATCAAAATATCTTGCCAAGAACCCCCATTTTGGTACGTCCAATGTCTGTTCCTTGGATAGGAACTTATGGAAATTCTCCATTCATCACCTTCTAGTGTTGGATAAACAATTTCCAGGGGCAACTCACCAATGATACTGAATGAATGTCATAATCGCCTTAGCTTGTTCCGGTGTGGCTAAGGAGCTCAAGATGGCTAAGCAGTTACCCATCAAGAACCACCACAAGTCCATACGCCCTAGGCTTACATTTTCAACAAAGTACCATCCATTTGCAGGAATGAAAGTGGATATCCATTTTGGGACACAATCAGGATTAATATTGAACGTATTCCCAGGTGTGTCCATTTTGTATTGGGAAATAGAAAGCAACCTATCGTTGTCGATCCAATAATATCTTTGTAAGTATTTTCTTAGACCGTACATCCGGCATTCGATATTTGTGACCAAAAAAGACAGTTCTTCTCCTTCAGTATCATTTTCTTCTTGATATTGCTCAAGAATTTCAAGCGCACATAAGGAAGAAAATGATATTAAATGAGTAGAATTGTCTTTTTTGGTCACAGATATAGAATGCCGGATGTACGGTCTAAGAAAATACTTACAAAGACATTATTGGATCGACAACGACAACGACAGGTTGCTTTCCATTTCCCAATACAAAATGGACACACCTGGGAATACGTTCAATATTAATCCTGATTGTGTCCCAAAATGGATGTCGACTTTCATTCCTGCAAATGAAGGGTACTTCGTCGGAAATGTAAGCCTAGGACGTATGGACTTTAGGTTGTTCTTGATGGGTAACTGCTTAGCCATTTTGAGCTCCTCAGCCACACCGAAACAAACTAAGGCGATTATGACATTCATTCAGTACATTGGAAAGATCTCATTGGTGAGATGCCCTGAATATTGTTTATCTAGCACTAGAAGGTGATGAATGGAGAATTTCCACAGGTTCTATCCAAGGAACAGACCTTGGACGTACCAAAATGGGGGGTCTTGGCCAGGAATTTTGATGTTTTGTAATTGGTTGTATTAATGCAGAACTGAATTTTCCATTTTGTGTTTTACAGCATGTTGTGGCTGCTATCAGCAGCCAATATCAAAGCTAGAATGTCGGATATCGATAAAAACGCCATAGAAAAGGCTAAGAAGCGACTTGGAAGAGACAAATGGCCAAAATACTATGATGGCATGATGGCATGATGGCAATGGTAGGAACATCATTGCGGCAACGAGAACCATGAGACACATCTATTCCAATGATTATGGTCGGAGTCCTTGACACCTGGCATACATTTCGAGAACTCCACAGAAAGCCGTGTGTTAATGCCACCCATCTGAAATCAAAGAAATAGAAATGTAACCCGAGGATCCAAAAAGATCAAAAACAACTAAAACATCTTCGATGTGAAATCAAGACTTTTGCATTGATCTTTAGAATAATGTTGTTAGATACCGATCATTGATGTGTACACCAAGAACACACAAGTCAAATTAGTTATGGTTCCACCCAAAATCAAAGACCAACCTTGGTTCATAAAATACCCGTCTACCATATGACCATATCTGTGAAATGGGATATTCAGAATGGCGATTATGACATTCTTTTTTATTCCTTAACCTTGACGGGTAAGGAATGTGGATAAGTGTTTGGTAAGCGGCCCCTAAGACTTTTTCAAATAAAAATTTAGGTCAACTCTTACATGGAGAAAGTCGTTGATGAGGGAGAAAAGTAACTTCTGAATTAGGGTTCACAGGACGTAAACCTTAACTCGAGAAGATCTTAAATCCATTTATCTTTTTACACATGTTGATCGTTCATGAGAGGGTCCAAAGACGGCATATAGGTATCCAGATTTGGAAGAGGATGATGATGGCTTCTCACTTCTGGTCTCTAAGGTAGCGTTTGGTACGCAAACTAGATGGGACGGGACAGGAGGGGACAGATGTGACACCCACTTTTCCAGGTCGTCACTAACATCTTAAACATAACAAGAAACCATAATATGATCTAATCTTAAGGTTGAACCTTACATTGCAAATAAATCAACTTAATTTATATACCTTTGGTCCCTTTCTAATAGGGCTGGCAACGGGTAGGGTAAGGGTTAATCCGTTATCCAATCCATTTAAAATAGCGGGTAACGAAACGGGTAATTATCCATCTCATAAAACCCTTATCCGTATCCTACCCTACCCATTAAAAGTAAAAAGTAACGGGTAATGGATAAATGGTAAAACAAATTTTCATTTTGAACTACAATTGATATTGTTAAACCTCAAACATATAAGTAAAACATAAGTTCATAAATATAGTTATTATTTTATATCTAATTTGTTGTAGTAAACATTTAATTACTCTAAATATAATCATAGTATAATATTTTATAAAAAATTTAAAATGTGTAAGACTAACACTTTTTGTTGTATTCATTTTCTAAATCCGTCTTGTTTCTCATTTAATTAGCATGAATTCTTTTACTCGATAAATATAAAAGTAAATTAAAGTACACGTTAATGTACGACAACATTATTAAAAAAATATTAATAATTAACTTAATATAATTATGTATATATACACTAATATTTAATTTTATATAATTATACATACATTTATATATATATATATATATTATCGTAACGGGTAATGGATAACGAAAAACCGTTTATCCATATCCTACCCACTAAAATTTCGGGTAAACGGGTAATGGATAAGTGGATAAATGGATAAAATTTTCTTTATCCATACCCTTATCCAACGGGTCGAAATATAACGGGTACGTTTCGACCTTTCGATTAGTCTTTCTGAATCTTGGATTTTCTCATTACCCTTTTGAACTTTCTATTATATCTGATACTGAGATACATGCAAAATTTTAAATAAAAACAATCAGCCAAAGGCTTCGTGAGCTCATGAGTTTTTCAACATGCATAACATCATCATAAAACATACGATGCAAAATCATAAACATCATTTAAAAACTTTGCATCTTATAAAACCATTTTCATGTTGGAGATCTCCCTTCATGTTGTATGCACCATGTGGACCTAAACTTGATGGTGATAAATCACCCCCAAGGTTAAGTGTAACAAGAACAAACCAAGTACACTGTAACCTAATAGCGGTTTCCCGCCTTTAACTTATCTCGGCGTCCCGAGTGCAAGGCGTCCCAAGCATAACATCATTCATTGTCCCGGGCGTCCACATGTGCTCCAACAAAATATTTCATGCATACCGTGTAAAAATGTTTATGCATAAACACCTCATAACATTTTTTTACATTCCGTAACATTTTCATATATATCATGGACATATAACGTAAATCGCATGAACATAAAACACATGAATATAGAACATCGTATTATAGCATGTATCTCATATTTTTGTAAAAGAATCATGAAACTCACCTTGGCTAATGCCGATACCCAAAACCCTCTTAACCATGTCAATATTTCCTACAATTTCAATAAATAACCTTTATTAGTCCACTGATTCTCAATATCCTTAATTGTCTCTTTGTCCAAGTCCTAATATTTACTTTAATTATCACATAGTTGATTTTACCAAACAATTGATGTTGTAATCGACAATGTATTATTTGTGAACTATGTTCTATAAATTAACATCTCATATTAATCCAAATGTATCTTAAATAAAAATCATATATTAACCAACCAATAATTATTTACATGATAAGATCTCAATAAATGATGGTTTGTTTGATTTTAACAGTAAAACTCAACAACAGAAGCATTTTTGCATAGCGAGCCATTGCTCTGCTGTTACTGTCTCTTTCACTCCTCTACACATATCCCCGTCATGAAACAAAAATTTGTTGCAAGCTTCACTCCGACTAGATTCTATAACGGAAACTCAAAGGGTCTTAAAAAGAACTCCATCTTACGATTGTCCTGAGCCCTCTAAAAAAAATCAACCACAAACCCGGTTTTGACCCAAAACGAGAGCAGTGAGAGATGCTCGATTTTTGGCCGATTTGTTCAATTCTAGAGTTCGAATTTCAGATGATGACACATACATTAGCGTTTTCATTATTTTGATATCAAAATCAATTAGTGATCCAAGTCATTTTGAACTAATTTTAAGAACTCATGGCTAGGGTTTTTACCCAATTTTCACCATCCTTGAACAATAAGTTCAAAATCAAGCTTGAAGACATGGATGTAACTAAAACTGGTCATAGTACCAAGTAAATAATCTAGAGATTGAGTAAAGATTTGTACCTGAATCTAGAGTTCCAAACCACAACCGCGACTCGTCTATTTCTAACCCATTTTTCTCCTCTGATTCTCAAGGATGACTCAAATGGTTTCATTGTGTTGGTTCGATTCATAAAGGTTACACAAATACTAAAAAAGCAATTCGGTTTTAATCCTTAAAACTTCTCTATCTCATTGCCACGTTTTGATTTGAAGAGCATTCAGATTACCTTTTTCTTTTTCTTTCTGAATTTACAAAATAGATCCATGGAATTTAGGACATGTATTACTAATCAATATTTTCTTTCTAGAATTACAAATAACCCCTTGAACTTTACCTTGGTGTTACATATGAGTTATTTCTAAATTTTAGGATGTTACAACACAACATGACTAATTGTCTGTCCTATGTTTGATACGACTAGAACAGGACACGACTAATTGGTTGTTTCGCGTTTGGTAAGCTGGACATGACAGGACAAAACTGTTGAATGACCAGATTGCCCTTAAATGTTGTTTTATGTTATTTTATATCATATAATGATTGCAAGGATTCAAAAGCATATCAATTTCCTTCCCCACCATCAAATAAGCATACAACTAGCAACCATACAACCTCTACCTTATATACATAAATATATTAGCCCAAAAAAATTATAAAATAAAGAAACAATAGCAAGAAGGTTTAAGAATGGCTATTCTCAAGATTTTGTGCTATATAAAATAAAGAAATAATATCAAGGCCATTTTGGTTGTATATTGCTCTCTTTCTCTATTGCAATTCATAATGTTGATTTAGGAGATGGAAAGTTACAGCCAATAAGCCACAGATGGTTTTCACATAAACGAGCGGGAAATACTGTTCTACTAGCAGATTTTTGTCTTTAATCAAGGTCTAAGAATGGCTACTTTGGTACAGAAAGCGGCCATGGGGTATCGACCATGGAAACGGCGCTACCTTCCTATTGTCACATAAATTGACAATGGAGAAATCAGAGTAGCAGATATCGAACATGGAGAAATCGGCGCAACATAAATCGGAGTAACAGAAATCGATGAGATTTTAGGAGAATCGACTAAGTATGGAGAAATCGTACCTGTGTAATCTGCAGAACCAAGGATGAATCGATGAGATTTTGGGATAATCGACCAAGTATGGAGAAGACTTGATGGAGACGATGAAGTTGGGAAACGATTTTGGGAGAATCGAGGGGGTGTTTGGGATTGCTTATTTGAGGTGCTTTTTAGCTTATTGCGATTTGACACCGGAGATAAGCACTTTTGAGTGTTTGGATGGGGAAAAGTTAAAATGGCTTATAGCGGTGTCAAACCGCTGAAAAACACTTATTGATAAGTCACTTAGGTGTCGTTTGTTTTTTAAGAGGTCTAAAGTCTGAACTCTTATTTTAGTTACGATTAATAAGAGATGGTGTGTAAAAAGGTCTGAATGATTCAGACTTAAGAGCCATTAAGAGGTTTTTAAAAAAAACAAACAACCCCTTAGTTTTAACTTATCAACTTATTGAAAAGTGATTATGACTTTTTTGGTTATTTTTTATGTATAAGCAATCCCAAACACCTTTAAATAACAACTTATTAGCTTATTATGTTTTGGTACCACAATAAGCTAATACAAACACTTTTTTAAAAACTCCAGTTTGACACCGCATAAGCTAATAAGCAATTTTTAAAATAAGCATAAGTTGTTTTAAATAAGCAATCCCAAACACCCCCCCAAGTATAGGGTTTAGCATCAGATTTCTAAAGAAAAAAGGTAAAATTGTAATCTATATTTTGGACACATTAAAATCAGATAAACCAACATAAGATGCACCGAGATGTACCAGATCAATTTTCTTCTAAGTCGCATGGGAGGACTTGAAATTTAAATAGATCAACAGTTTAGATCCACTTCTCACGCGAGAGAGAGGGAATCATAAAAGAATGTTATTTATTTAAAAGAATAAGAGAATAATTTTAGGTCGATTATTTTATTAAATAATACCTTAAATAATTAATTCTAAAAATAAATAAAGGTATAAAAATATTTTAGTTAAATAAAAGTTATTTTAGGTATTTGTTTAAGATTTTACTTAGGGAAATTAATTAAAATACCCGTATTTCGATCCCGTATTACCAATATGTCCCAAATCTCTCTCATTTTGCCGAAATACCCCTTTTTTCAGCGATCCGTGGCCGGGATGCTTACCAATCCCGGGGTTACATTCAAAGACGCCGTGAATAGTGAAATCCCGGCGTTAGGCCGGGATGAATAGTGAAATCCCAGCGTTAGTCCGGGATGTGGGCCGGGATGGAGGCCGGGATGGGGGCCGGGATTGGGTAATTTAGGGTTAGGGTTTGAGAAAAAGAGGGTTTGGTCCTATGATTTCATGTGATTCCAGTGTTTTCACGTTTTTGTTGCTGATTCTTTCTACTGTTTTTTTCTACTCTGTCATACAATAATTGTACTTGTCATTGAATTGTATTTGTCCTTGAACTAATAATAATCGGCTATAAATTTTGCCTTTAAAGATCAGTATAATGCAAGGCATTCATCACATCCATTGCATTTTTCTTTCTTTCTCTCAACTTTCATTGTTTGAATTGCTTCATTTTTCATACAATTGGAAAGATGAGTTCACCTGTTGTAAAAGTTAAGCTCTATTTATGTTTCGATGGTCAGTGGGTTCAAAACAACAATGAGTGGGATTATATTGGGTACACAAATCGTGGTGTACAGATTCCAGTAATCTATACATATAAGAGGTTTCTTCATTACGCCATGGGAAAATGTGGAATTGAAGATTCTGCTACTTGCAAGTTGGTGTTCAAACGTGAAGATCGCTCACTAGTGGAGCTAAACAGCGATGAACTAATCCTTGGTTTTATGCAAATTGCAGTCGATTCAGAAACACCTCCAAAAGTCTTTGTGTATGAGGCAACATTGATGTGCGACGAAGGTGATGACGAAGATGATGCCGGAGGTGATGACGAAATCCATCTCGGTGGTAGTCAACAGGAGCCTGATTCTCAATTTCAGGCATCCTACGACACCACACTTTGTTTTGATCATTCATATCGTCCTTACGACTCTTATCCCGATGTTGTTCCGGAGACACAACTAGAAGAAGAACAACAAGCAGGGGAAGAAGAAGAAGAAGAAGAAGACGAAGAAAGACGGTTTGCTGGAGTTGCTCATGACGAAACCCATGTTTTCACAACGGGTATATCTGATATGGACAGATTAAATACCGATACCGATGAGGACGAAGAAGAAGAAACATATACCCCTAGCAATAAATCACTTGGTGAGTATAACGATTATTTTGATATGCCTCTTTCCCTTCCAAACCCGGAGACCAATATACCACCCTACCAACCCGTACCTTACAATTGCGGTACAAGCATACATGAAGGACAACTATTTGATACTAAGGAGGAAATGGTCACAAAGCTCGGAATTAAGTTCTTGGAAGAGGGTTTTGTGTTTAGAACAGATAAATCCGACAATAGCAGATACATGGTTGTCTGTGAGCAAGAAAATTGTAAGTGGCGTATGTCGGCGAAGTCCGTGGGCCCAAAAGGAGGGATGTTTGTCGTTAGGAAACTGAATGACGTGCACACTTGTTCCAGGCCGCAACTGAATTCCAGACACCGACCCAACGGAAGGACTTTGGGCCACATTTTGAAAGGGAAGTTTATTGACGCTAGCAGGTCATTTCGGCCGAATGACATCGTCGACGATATCAACCAGCAGTACGGGCTCAATATTGGTTACCACCAAGGATGGCGTGCGCGATGCAAGGCTCTGCTAATGGTGAGAGGCACTCCCGAGGAGTCGTACGAATGACTCCCTATGTACTTATATAATTTGGAGTTGAAGAATCCGGGTACACACACAAGAATAAAGACGGATTCGCACGGACGTTTTGAGTTTTGTTTCGCTGCTCTTGGATGTGCGGTACGTATATCAACACGCCATATCTTTACATATTATAAATTATAACATTTACAAAGTTGCTCCACGTATATGTACAATAATTGTACGTTATTTGCAGATCCGCACGTTTTTGGCAAACCTGCGTTCTGTCATCGTAATAGACGCTGCCCATTTAAAGGGACCTTACCTAGGTATGATGTTCTTGGCGGTTGCCATGGACGGAAATAACAACATCGTGCCCTTGGATTTCGGAGTAGGCAAGTCCGAGACGGGGGAGGAGTGGGGTTGGTTTATGTCCAGGTTGAGAGAATGTATCGGAGTCCCAGAAGGGCTGGTGTTTATGTCTGATAGGTCTCCTTCAATAAGTGCCGCAATTTCTGTCGTGTACCCATCGACCCCTCATGCCCTATGTTGTCGACATTTGGAGATGAACGTGAAAAGCGCGGACAGGCGTATTACTACAAACCACCCGACCTAATGGAAGGCATGCAAAGCATATACGGTTACGGAGTTTGACCGATACATGGATGCACTACGATATGAAGTAGATCGTGGAGCACAAGTTATGGACACTGCTGGGAAGGAGAGGTGGTCAAGGGCCCATTTTCCTGCACATCGATATAACATAATGACCTCTAATAGTGCAGAGTCGGTGAATGCACTGTCCCGTTTTGCTCGTAGGTTACCTATTGTCGGGCTTATGGAGTACGTCCGATCTTTTCAACAAGAGTGGTACCTACTTCGACGACAAAAGGGAGGTTGATAAACTTTGAAATCTTGAACTTATATGTTATTTTCTCTTCTTGTGTTATTTATAATTCATACCATAGTTAACACACACATGTTTGTAGGTGAAATGCGTAATCATCTCACTCCAATGGCGGAGGCGAAGATTCTCAAAAGGGCGGGAAAGTCTGCGCAATGGAGGGTAAGAGGGATTGGATATGATAAGTTCGATGTTCGGGATACCCGTGGACACGCGATTGTCGATATGCTCAATCGTGTTTGTGAATGTAAACAATGGCAATATTCTGGGTTACCATGTGGTCATGCCATCACAGCTGCAAGGTCTATGAACCGTAGAGATTGCAGCGATTTAGCTCTAGGTTACTTCACATCCCATACTTACCGGTCAACATATCATGAAGTAATCAATCCAGTTGGACCCCCTCAATCATGGGTTTTGCCACACGTCCCCCTTCCGCCATGCTATCCACCGTTAATAACAATGAGACGTGCGGGGAGGCCAAGAAAGAACGATCGGCGTCCATCCCAGGGTGAGGATCCGATACAGAGAACTTGTACTAGGTGTGGAGCAGTAGGACATACTCGTGGTGAATGTCCAACTCCTGCCCCTTCAACCGTGCCCAGGAGTAGAGCTTCAAGTAGCCAAAGATTTCGCTCTCAGGGGCCATCGAACCTAGAACCACATGGAACCCTAAGGCATGATAGCATTGACCTTAACATTGACTTCCCTTGATTGTAACGACCTCATCTTGTATGCGAAGTGATATGATATTTATGTTCATTGTTCATTTAATATACCTTTTCGTGGTTGTGGAATTATATTGTGTAAAAACAAGTTAATCATTAAAGCATCCTTTTATTAAAGCATCGATAAAGTAAACATTAATAAAGAAAAGAAAACATTAGACCATCGTTACGGGTAGATTAACCACCCTTTGAGAAACCTACTACGGATAGATTTCTCGGATGCTCTTGACCCAACCAGCCTTTGCCTTCATCTGCTCCTCCATGCCGGTGTAGTTTTCATTGATTTCTACCAATTCATCTTCTAATTTTTTAATCTCCTTTTGCTTCTCCCTAACATCCCGCTTCATCATCTCCAAGAACTCCTTCTGCTCTGAAATAATGGCCTCCTTCTCTTTTTGCAATTCCATGTTGCGTAGCCAGTTCCTGCCGATATGTCGTATCTCCGCATTTGCCTCATCACATGAGTCTTTCAACTTTGTAGGCAGTACTTGAGACATTGGTAGACTCAGTCCCTGGTTAGTGGGATACGTAGATGGGTATTGTCCCCCATGAGCATTGTAGTATGCCTCTCGTGCAAAATCATACTGCTCCCACTCTTGCGGCGTAATTGGTTCATCATAAGCACTTATCCCAAACTGCGCCCATTCCTCCGTTGTGTCTGGTACTCCCCAGTCAACCCTCGTAGCTCCATCATTTAATTGTTCGCTGTAGGCGGAGCGTGAAGTGCCAGCCCCATTCGCTGACCTTCTCCCCCTTCCACGTGAACCTCCAGCCATTAAGTTATAAAAATGTAGAGAATGTTTGTAAATGACGAAGAGAGTATAAATGATAGATAGCAAGTTGTGAATTACTACTTCACCGGAGCATCTACTTATAGTCCATGCGAAGATAGGTTTGTGCACATGGTCAAACGATTCCTCTGCAAAGCCTGAAAGATGCTAAAAGATGCCTCTGCAAAGACTGAAATGATGCCTTCTGCAAAGCCTGCAATGATGCCTTCTGCAAAGCCTGCAATGATGCCTTCTGCAAAGCCTGAAAGATGTCTCTTCAAAGCCTGAAATGATGCCTCTGCAAAGACTGAAAGATGCCTCTTCAAAGCCTGAAATGATGCCTTCTGCAAAGCCTGCAATGATGCCTTCTGCAAAGCCTGAAAGATGCCTCTTCAAAGCCTGAAATGATGCCTCTGCAAAGACTGAAAGATGCCTCTTCAAAGCCTGAAATGATGCCTTCTGCAAAGCCTGCAATGATGCCTTCTGTAAAGCCTGAAAGATGCCTCTGTAAAGACTGAAATGATGCCTTCTGCAAAGCTTGAAATGATGCCTTCTGCAAAGCCTGAAATGATGCCTTTTGCATATCCTGAAAGATGTCTCTGCAAAGACTTAAACGATTCGTTTTTTTTAACAATGCTCCTTGTGGCTATAAATACCCGTTTTATAGCAACTGTGAAATTCACAACAACCACACACCATTTTCATATCATAAGTCTCCCCTTTCACCAAACACATGGCTGGAAATGCATCATCTTCAAACCCACCATCTTCACAAATAATGCCCTCGAGACTGAAAAAAGCGATAGAGAAAAGTGAAGCGGAGATTGAGCAACTCACTCAACAGTTAATTGTTTACTTACTAAAATTAGAAATATAGTAATAGAGCGTACGTCCGAAACTGAGTTGAAGATTGCAACGCATGCAGCCTTATTCAGTACAATCTTCCGTCCCAACGAGTTCCCCTAATGGCCCTGTCGGTGCGACTGGTGAAATGGTGACGGCAGACAGGAAACATCTCCAAGATCCAAACCTGGAATTACACAACATAGAGAAGTAAGTAAAAAAAAAACGAAAGATGCCATAATATTTATGTTATACTACTTATCTAACCTTCAGAGCGTGTGCGAACCCATTCAACGTACTCTTGTTGATGTTCTTGTTCTTTTCTAAATGGCGTCTGGCGGTGGCGTGGTGTAAAGACCTGTATGTGTGGCTCCAGATGTGGCTACCCCACGGGTAGTTGTCGAATGTCACAAGGTCATCGACGGCCCTAATAACAGTGTCGGTAACCACCTGACTCAGCTCACGACCCATGAACATGATTTCCAACATCACTACCAAGCAAACACGCACAACATCCTCATCAGATAGCTCCTGCATGCCACCTCTCATCGTCTGGACGATGGTTTTCATCTTTAAATTAGCGGGGGCGTGATTAGGCCAAAGCCTCCTGACGAAGGACCCTTCCGATATGACAGGAAGGTCGGGTGTTTGTCCGAAAAGGAGTCCTGTTATAAGACAAAACTCAAGACGACCAAAGCGCATGTGGTTCCCACGCACATCGAAATACATTTCTTCCTCATCGGCATTCATTACGTCAACCTCGAACTGTAAAAACATGTACACTAGGAGGGGGTCCTGCGCAGTATTGGTAAGCTCCAGCCATGGACCAAACGGTGTCCGTCCGAATATTTGATGTAAGTTTTGTGCTCGTTCTGGTGGACACGTTGCAAAAATATCTCTAATTTCCTTGGCGAACCCAAGGCGTGTTTTGAAAGACAGATCGACGTAATGAAAATCCTCCTACATAGTAACGAATAAAAGACAACGACTTTTGGTTATAGTTAATATTTCTGTTTTTTTGCAAAGTTAAGGAGACCTACGTTTTGTTGATTCCGTCTATTTATTAAGTTTAGAAAAGAAACCACTCAATCTATTGGACTTCCAGGTAGTAGGGGAATCACATGGATTGCTTAAATCCCTACAAACCTTAGGGTTATTTACACCCGTTTGACAAAATCCAAATCGATATGTTGCGATTAAAAGGTTTATGATTGTAGTTATTTAAAAAAAAAACACAACACTTGGAGATGAACGCAATCTCTCTAAAATTAAAGCAACACTCTAAAATTAACGCAATCTCTAAAATATTTAAAATTAACGCAACACTCTAAAATTAACGCAACACTCTAAAAGTAAAGCAACACTCTAAAATTAAAGCAACCCTCTAAAATTAACGCAACACTCTAAAATTAAAGCAACACTCTAAAATTAACGCAACCTCTATATATGAAACTTTGTCTACACTTTCCAAAAATACTTATTTTAAGTTGGGTTTAAAAACTGTATCGTTATTTCATTTAATTAAATGTTTTTGGAAATATGTACCAAATAAAAAACTTTATGTAACAACCCAACCAAAGAATAGCAAGATAACAATTTAATCTTCTTATAATAATGCCAAATTGGCCCCAAACATACAATATAATATCAAGCAACACTCTAAATGAAACGCAACACTCTAAAATTAACGCAATCTCTCTAAAATTAAAGCAACACTCTAAAATTAACGCAATCTCTAAAATTATCGCAACCTCTAAAATAAACGCAACACTCTAAAATATTTAAAAGTAAAACAACATTCTAAAATTAACGCAACACTCTAAAATTAACGCAAAATATTTAAAATTAAAGCAACACTCTAAAATTAACGCAACACTCTAAAATTAACGCAATCTCTCTAAAATTAACGCAACACTCTAAAATTAACGAAACACTCTAAAATTAACGCAACACTCTAAAATTAAATCAACACTCTAAAATTAACGCAATCTCTCTAAAGTTAACGCAACACTCTAAAGTTAAAGCAACACTCTAAAGTTAACGCAATCTCTCTAAAATTAACGCAACACTCTAAAATTAAAGCAACACTTTAAAATTAACGCAACCTCTAAAATTAACGAAACACTCTAAAATTAACGCAATCTCTAAAATTATCGTAACCTCTAAAATTAACGTAACACTCTAAAATTAACGCAACACTCTAAAAAACACGAAATACTCTAGCATATTAACAACATAAACATAACACATAATCTCTAAAATAAACGCATAATCAAACACATAGTCTAAATAACATACAACAAATATTTTATAAAATATAAAACTACAATGGGGTTAAAAGAAAACTTACCAAAGTAAGTAGACGAGACATATCGAAGATTGCTAAAACTCCAATAACTCGAGTCGAAATCCGAGCATGATATACACGAGATAGAAGAGAGAGTTAGAAGTAGAAGAGAGGAAGTGGTTGTGTGGGGTGGGGTTTGAATTGGGGACCATATGCTTTTATAATAATGGGTGAACACTTCTAAACCTAATTTAAGTTAATCTCCACCGTCGATTTTATTTTGATCAAACATCTCTTCCATCCCGGCCCCCAACCCCGGGAAATTACTGTTCATCCCGGACTAATGCCGGGATTCCCTTATTCATCCCGGCTTAACGCCGGGAAAACCACTATTCACGCCGCTGATGATGCTAACCCCGGGATGGGTGTCAATCCCGGCCACGATCCCGACCAAAAGGGGTATTTCGGTCACTATTCATGCCGCTGATGAAGGTAACCCCGGGATGGGTGTCAATCCCGGCCACGATCCCGGAAAAACGGGGTATTTCGTCAAAATGAGAGAGATTTGGGGTATTTCGGTAATACGGGATCGAAATACGGGTATTTTAATTAATTTCCCTTTTACTTATACCATATTTGTTAATTTAATATTATTTTATTTTTTATTTAATAAATTATTTTATACTTAATTCATTTAAAATAAATGTATTTAATTTTCATTTAAAGAATTCATTTTTTTTACTTAAAGCAATATTTAAAAAATTATAATCTTCATCAAAATCACATGTTGAGTTATTATTTTTTTCAAAATGTTTTCCTAATCATAAGTGATTTAAAATTTGAAAAATAATAATTCAAATTAAACATTGAAAAAAAATAATGAAACATAATCATATGTGATGTTTAGCAAAACACAATTAAAATATATAAGATCACATTTATTTCAAAACGTAATTCATAATTTACGCATATCATTTGTATTGTTGTAAATAAGTTACATTATTTTTATGCTATGATCAATATCACATATGATACATTGACGAAAATTGACGAGTTTTTTCTTATTAAAAAATGTCGATTAATTGTGGATATCACATGTGATTTTTGACGAAAATTATCAAACTTCTTAAATAAATTAATTCAATAAAGATAAATATTTAAAATGAAAAACTAAATCACACTTATTTTAATGTTGTAAAAATAATAAGTAAATAAATAAAAAATTAATCATGCTTAAATAATGAAAATTATAAAAAAAATCATGAATAAATACTTTAATTAAATTTATTACATAATTTATTTAGAAATAAATGAGTTTCCATATATAATATGTATACATCAAATGACAAATATGCCCCGTTGGACGATTTTTAAGAAAGTACTATTTAAGATATTATTTAGTGAAATGAATGGCTAAGAATTATTCTCTTATTCTTTTAAATATGTATCATTCTCGTTTAAACCCGACTATATATATATATATATATATCATGGGTATTAGGCGGAGCGGGGATATGTCAACCGGCTCCGACCCCCAGGCCCGTTTTTTACGGGATTTCCTGCCCTGTTTAGGTCGGATGAACCGGCTTCCCAACCGAATCTTATTTTGTATGATGTAATTGCGGGCAAGTCAAATCCTTTCGTATTGAGGCTTGGCGTGGTGTGAAAATTGTTCAGTATGTCCAGAATCTTGTTTGGATGGCGCCTTAATTAATTCTCTATATTAAAGCTTGATTAGGTTGTATTTCTTCAACATTTTACTTCATTTCATATTATTTATGGGATATATTATATCTTCTTCTTGTTCTTTTAATTTGAAAGGAATATTATATGTTATTTTTAGAATTGAAAACAAGCATATACTTCAATGCAAAATGCTTCATAATATATATGTTTGAGGTGAATTTGGATGTGGAGACTTTCAATTAGATGTCTTCTAAAACCTCTAATATACTCTATATAATCTTTTGTATTCATGCAATGAAACTAGATGTAAACCAAGAATTAGTTGTCAACAACATAATAATCACAATTTGAAGACCATCATACGTCTCGACCTGTAATATAGCAAGACATCTAACGAATAACATGGTACGCCGGTTCTTTCAAAACACGTACCCAACAAGAGAAGAGAAACCATACTTATTTCAAATTTTTTAATTCGACAAAGAAAAACCTGAACATCTTGATGGATAAATAGAATTTGATACACTAACGTTGTGTTCTTGAGTTTTTTTTTACGACGGAAAGGAAGGGAAAGGGAAGGAAAGTGGGAGGGAAAGGGAAAATGTTGTTTACAAAAGGGGGAGGTTGATGGAGGTCACGAGGGAAGAGTGGTGGTGCAGGTGCTCACGTATGGATATGGTAGTGGTGCTCGTTGAATCCTCATGGTTTTCATCAAGGCCCAGATCTAGTGGATGAGGCCATGGTAAGCTTGAGGGAGAGACTATCATGGTGATAGATGAAATTACATCAACTATTCACCATATACCAACAAACTGAAGCAGGTTGAGATTTGAAAAAATTGTGGATTTAGGAAGAGATTGCATCATCTTTGATGCAACAAAGATCTGTTCCATTTTTGTTTACAAAATCAAATGGGTGATGAGCCAGAAATACTTGTTTGAGTTTTGGGTTTGGGTTTGGGTTTGTTGTTTGATTTTGAAGCTTGAACTTATGTTTGTTTTTGAGTTTTTGGTGTGTTATGTTATGTAGTGGCCGGAGAAAGAGTTTGACCGGAGAAGATGAAGGTGGGTGGCGGTTGTTTAGGTTTGACGTCGATCTGAGAGGGATAGGTTGGTTATCTTTTCTCTTTTTCCTTTTCTTTTTGGTTTATAATCTATAATAGTATAATACATAAAAAAAATTATTTTAACAGAAAACAGTCAGACGAAGGGACGGAAACCGTTGGAGATTGACAAACGTAAGGGACCAAATCCGAGTTTTTGAAGTTTATGAACGATATATGTTGAAAACGAAAAACGTTGGGACCAAAAGTGAAGTTCACTCAAAAAAAAAAAGAACTTCGCCATCAAACGGCACATATTATTGCATCAATTTAGTAGGTTACTCGCCTTGTAGTATGTAGGATGTTGGCAATTCACATACAACTTAAGATCATGTGAGACCAACATGTTATTGTAAGACTACAAAATAACACTAAACCTTCACAACAGAAATACTGTCAAGGTACAAAAACAAACTTTCACACTGCACATTTTGCAGCCATAAAAACTAGTCAAAACAGAAATACTGTTTAGTAGGTCACTCACATGTCGCAGCCATAAAAACCCTCTTTTGGAATTGCTATTTATTTTAAATAGTCAAAACACCTGTTAACGAGTCTTGAACCAATAACCCTCGATTCAAGATGCACAATTAGGCAAAACTTGAGCGAATTCTAAAGTTTCTTGAAAATGTCAAAGTTAACGTATACAACGCTCATTCTTTCCATACAAGGTGCCTTACAAACATCGAACTTTGATTCTCAGAAGGGCGTTTTGGTCAAATCATCCATTTTTATGTTCGTTTTCAACCCTAACCCTGAAAGACTGTGGATCATGGCAGGGATATCTTGTTGCAAACCAGCAGCCAAGGCCTGGAAAAGAAAGAGCAAAAGCTGATGATTAGCTGCAAAAGCAATCAGCTTCTAGAAGGATAGATGGTATTTGGTTACCTTTTTGTCTTCATCTTTTCGACGCTTTATAACCTCCAAAGGCCACTCACAAACCAGCTTCTCGAGTTCTGCCATTATATCGGGCCTTTTTGCCTCCGGTAATGTCTGTTTAACAAGTTATAAAGCCTAAAATTACTGTATCGGCCAGAGAGACTATAAGCCAAAGAAGCGGCCGAGGACAATTAAATGACATTAGAAGCCAAACATTATTCTTTTAGAACCAATTTGAGAACCGGAAACCAACTATTTCATGATGAATATTCATAATATCATGCATTTTTCTCAAGAATATCTTGTATTTTCATAATGAAAATATCATGATATTCATCATGAATAATTCGTGAATAATTGGTCCTCATCTTCTCAAAATATTTCGGGTTCTCATTTGGATATGCCCCATAGGGTACATTCGTTTAGTTTATTTCATTTTTAGAGTCATGGGTCACATTGCGGGTAAATGATGATCGGACCTACAAAACAGAAGCTGAATAGTACCTGGGTGACGACTTGAATCATTGCAGCTGCTTCTTCAGGTTTACGTTCGAGCAGAAACCCCTGGCAAAGAGAGTACATAAAAAACCTGTTAGAAGACAAACTCTCCCTCTAGATATAGATATATATAGAGAGAGAGGTAAGTTCAAACAAGAACAATAACTAAACAAGAAAATAAGATAACGGCCAAATCATGTGCAAAATCACATGTCATTTTACATTAACGGTCTACAAAAGGGTGTGTGGGCTACTTGGGTTGCCAAAGTCACGTGAATCACATGTGCTTTTATACGTGAGTTTAGTGTAAAAATACATGTGATTCGACCGTTTTCTTATTTTCTTAATTAGGTACTGTTCTCGTATGAACCCAACTCTCTCTCTCTCTCTCTCTCTCTCTCTATATATATATATATATATATAAACTTACCAAGACGTATTTTCAACACGAGTAAGATTGAGGTACATATTGTTTGGAGGACGAATAGGTACCTCAAATCATGCATAAGATTGAACCAGTTAATTTAGTCTAGGTTTTACGACAGTATGCCCGATTGAAGTTTGTAACGATTGGTTCAGTTCAATTCACGATTTTTTTCTTAGAAAGAATGATTTATACACCAAACAAAAATTTCATTATATCCCATCCACAGGTGGGGGTCGGGGGTGGGATGTACGAAGACTAATCCTCTACCCTAAAAAGTAGAGCAACTTTCCGTGAAAGAATGATATTCTGCCAAAAAACCAAACCAATGGATCACACATGAAGTAGGGTCCGGGAGGATAGTGACTGGTTCCGTGAAGACAATTGGCTTGTATAAAGGTTTCTAGAAAAGAAAAACAACAAAGTTGTTTGACTATTTCAAGGGTTTTGTATGAGAATCATTTATTTACTAAAATAATTTCAATTTATTTATAATATACAAAACGATTTAACGCATGGAACTGAATTGAACCAAACCTAACCAATTCAATTTAGAAAAGAAGAACTGACACTCGCACTCTTAAAAAGAATCACAACTTCATCTGAAATAAAACACTTCAATAGAAGGTAACGTTGATCACGATGATTAATACCTTGGCACATGAAAACCCGCTACCAATTGTGTGCGTTTTCATCAATCCTGATCTCAACTTCTCGATCTTCCATAAATTATCAACGTCTCCTGTAAAGAGATCAAATGGGATACGTGTCAGGTACATTTACTTGCGTAGTTTATGCATCAGTGTTCTGACCGTCCTCTTTTCCATAAGGACTTGTCTATGTTGCCCAAATGAGAATGATGTTGATATTATTTGATCATTAAGGGTACGTTTGTTACGCAGAACAGGACAAAACAGACTTGTCCCATGTTTGGTGTGTCTTTATGTGGAACAGAACACGCGTGTTCCCTCTCCCCCTGGAACTAGATAGAACAAGGCCATTATGTCCAATATGCCCCTAATCTGATTTCTTTCTCACCTCATCGCCTCCCTAATCTGATTTCTTTCCCACCATCATCGCCTCCCTCATCTGATTCCCTTCTCACAATCGAAGGCCACACCTCCATCCAAAATGAGAGCTTCTAGATCGAGAGAGCTTCCATCCACATCGACATCATCCATCTGAAAATCGATTACTCCCTCTGATTTCTGTTTCTGAAAATCGATCATCCAATGAGAGCTTCTAATCCTATCGATTTCTGTTTCTGGAAAACCCATGCTTCCATCATCGATTACTCCTCTGAAAATCAATTTCTGTTTCTGATAAATCCACGCCTCCATCATCAATTACTCCCTCTGAAAATCGATTTCTTTTTCTGAAAAACCCACACCTCCTCATTGATTACTCCCTATGAAAATCGATTTCTGTTTCTGAAAATCGATTTCCGTTGCTGAAAAACCCACACCTTCAACATCAATTTTGATCTGGTGTCGAGAAATTAATTGATTCTAACTGCAGGGCGACTATTGGAGTGGTGTCGAACCCAGAGCACACAACTAAGAAGCTGAGGAAGGCTGGTCATAGCCGATGGCTTGGTCGCAGGCCTGTGGTTAGAGGAGTGGCTATGAATCCAGTGGACTCCATGGGGGAAACCGACCAAGAGTGGATTCAAAACTGGTGAAATTTGATTGATTGGATATGTTTTAAGAGACTGGTTCCATTTGGGTGCCAATCGATTTGCTGTTCTTCAATCTGTCGATTTGTTCTTTCTTAAACATCTGAGAATCTGAGTTCTTCAAAATCGATTTTTAAATGGATGTTGTGGTTATGAAGGTTGTGGTTTGGTAAAAAAATATTTGTTGATTTTACCTTGGTAAAAAAATATTAAACTTGGTGTATTTTAGCTTGATTATTATGGTTTTCAGATGGAGGTTGTGGTTTGGTAAAAAAACACCGGGGGTAAATTGGTCATTTAATTAGTCTTGTTCTATCATGTCCAGTTTAATTACGTCTTACCAAACGCTGAACAGTTCTGTCCTGTCCCGTCCTGATACCAAACTTACCCTAAGGGTGTGTTTGGTACCCAAACAAGACTGAACGGGCGATAGTGAGGTAGGCGGGTGAAAGAATTATGGAAGATTTTAGAGTTTTTAGTTTGACATGGGTAGTTTAGTAATTTACCAATCTTGTCTCATCTCCTTGATTTTTGTTCCACGTATTTTGGTGGGACAAAAAAAATGCATTTTTGTCCCACTTAGTCCCGTCCCCTCCCAAATAAACAATATAGGTGATTTCAGAATGACCAGAATTTATTGAAGTGAAAAATGAATAAATATATTTTCTGAAAGAAATGTAAATGAGCACCTAGTTTTGCAGCAAATGTCATCCAAGTATCAAATGAAGTTCGTCGCAATTTTGCTCCTGCCTTGACAAACCGTTTTGCATACTTGCACATCAAATCCCACCTATCGGTGTTGTAGCAAATGCTGCAAGCAAGAAAGATACATGATATATTGATAAAAACGTTGGAGAAATAAGCAAGATTCCATTCCTTTATACGGTTTTCCTCCATTCTCTGTTTCATGGGTCCCATCTTTATTTCGAGTTAATGGGACCCACGATAACATTTCATTATGGACCTCAAAAAATGGTGGTGTGAAAGATTTCTACATTCCATTCACTTGCACCATCTTCATACAACCTATATGCCCCTTGGGCAGAGAAAAGGTCTACCTACATTTGAATGGGATAAAACGGTTACGTTTGGTCTGGTTTGGTTTTATCTTCATATGTCCTCGCAACAATTAGAAGGGGCCAGCAACCATCTTTTTGTTTGGTAAATTAGACCCACAAAACGGAAATGCAAATAATATAAACTGTTTTCCTCCATTCTCAATATCATAGATACCATCTTCTTTTTCGCTCACATGATAGAACAAATAGGATCCATAAGAACACTTCCATTTTCTCACATTATACAAATGACACCCTTAAAATGGAAATTTGAAGTTACCAAAATGAAGCAAGAAGCAGAACCTGTGGATAACATCATGAAAGAAATAAGAAAACGAACTTGAAACATGTATAGGTTCATGTGTTTACACCATCTTCCTCCACCTCCACTTCGCGATTCTTAATACATCCTCCTCACATCAACTAAACAGAAACGGCAATAAAACTCATTTCTTGACACATCATAAAAATGGGTCCCATGAATTAAATTCCCAAGGAAGAGTTTGGTACGTGGATGGGACTAGACACGACGGGCGAGAGTGAGTTAGGCAGGTGAAAGAATTGTCAAAGGCTTTAGGGTTTTAATTTGATATGGGTAGTTTAGTTAAAATTTACCAGTATTGTCCTATTTCCCTAATTTTTGTTCCACCTATTTTGGTGGGACAAAAAAATGCATTTTGCCCCATTCAGTCATGTCTAATGTCGTGCCACACGTGGGACAACAAGTTTTTGTTTTGTCCTATCCTGCATACCAAACGCACCCTAAACAAACAGGATTGCTTTAGCCATGGTTTTAAAAGTGCTCAAGGTGCGCCTCGAGGCGAGGCACTAGAAAATCGAGTATGAGGTGGCGCGCTGGCGCCTCTCTTGAGATAGTTGAGTCGTACACCTCGAGCCACTGAGGTGGTGAGGCGAGATTGAGCCAGTGTTGAGACGAGGATTAGAAATTAGGTTTGTAAAATTCACTTTTTCATTTCACAAAATAACCGATTCTCTTGCTCATCTGTAAGACCCGGAAACTTATGATAGTTCTCTTTTGGATTTGATGATGTTTTGAAATCTTTGAAGTCTTAATTCCTTTTTAGATTAAATGATTTAATCTCGTGTTATCGGGTATCGTTAGCGGAATCGAAATCTGGTGGAAATGTGGGCTCGGTACACAAACGGCGACAGTGCCCGCGACTATGACATTTGGTCATTATCGCGGGGCACAATCGCGAAGGTGGTACCGTATGGTGCCAAGGAGGGGCGACAATGCGCGCGACTATGACACCTAGTCATTATCGCGGGGCATTCTCGCAGAAGAGCGTATGGGGGTAGAGTCGGGCGACTATGACCGGCGACATTGCCCTGGTCACAGTCGCATAGCATAGTCGTGGTCGAGCCCCTGGGTTATTTACTGTGGTGCAACTTGTTTTAACTTCATAAATCTGATTTGGGAGCTTTAGGGTTACGAATTTCTCTCCAAGAACTTGGTAAGTTCAGCTTCCTACCTTCTTTTGGTCACCTACAAACCTTTTGATCATTTATGTCGTTCTAGGTGCCTTTGATCATTGTTTCTGCTTGTCCTAGTCTTCTCATCTCATCTCATTAACTACTTTGAGGGTTTAGGCTACAACCCTACAAGGTGAGTTCATCCTCTTTTACAAACTTTATACATGTTAAAATATATATATTTTAACCTACTAGACATCTCCATTTGAATTTCTTGATTTGGGTGAGCTTTCACCAAAACCCTAATTTTTGGGGTTTCTAAGGTTTATTTGGTTAAGTATGTTTTTCAAGAAAAAGGAACCTATCTCTTGGATTTACTTGTGATTATTGCATTAGAATCATATTTTCCTTGCTCTCAAGTTTTTATGCTTTGAATTGAAAATAGGGTTTTGAGATATGGGTAGGTTCAATTGATGAGAAGTTGAATGATATAATTTATTGAGTGGATTTCTACCCATGGATTGCTATTGGAACCTCTTTGGAAATATGTAAGAAATTACATGAGACCTCGGGTTTTATATCTCGATGGTGATCTATTTGTTAGATAAGCGAGATGGTTTACTTTGCAAACCAAGCCATTTGTACAAACATACAAACCATCAATTTCATTGTTTAATTTAATGAAATTATTTCATGAAAGTGTTTAATATGATGAAATTGTTTCATATAATTCTTTTCTTGATGAAATTGTTTCATACACTTTTCTCAATGAGAAATACATATAATTCTTTTCTCAATTTCATTGTTTAATTTGTTTCTTGATGAAATTGTTTCATGAAAGTGTATTTCTCATTTTTACATGAAACAATTTCATCAAGAAAAAAATTATATCAAACAATTTCATCGTATTAAACACTTTGATGAAAGAATTTCATTAAATTGAACAATGAAATCGATGGTTTGTACGGTTTGTACAAATGGCTTGGTTTGCATTTGATCCCTCCCCTATATATATATATATATAAAATTCTTCCCCAGTCTCCCACATTGTATATATTTAGTATATACTGTATTATACATATACATATGCCTTGAAGCTCACGCCTCGGACCGCCTTGAAGCCCAATTCCGCTTTTTTAAAATATTGGCTTTAGCATACATCAAATTTTAGTAAACTAATAAACTTATTTGCATATGCATCACAAAATTTTAGCTCATGTCTTGGTATAACAGTATATATCACCAGGATAAGCACATAGAAGATGGTACCCTACAGTATCCAACGATCAAAAAAATATAATGTTGAATGTTAAAATCACAATAAAGACATTGACTTACATACCTAAAAATGATATCCGCAGTACCAGGTTGAAGTGGCACGTCGTTTGCTTTCAAGAGTTTCATTACGTCCACCAAGAGATTAGCATCATTGTGTTCTTTAGCATACAACTAAACGACATGATATTAAATCTTTAAGAAGTCAAATAAAAGTAAGAACAAAAGGGAATTTTAAAAAGATTTAGAACAAATAAAATACCAGTAAACTGTGAGCAGATGCAACACTAGGAGTCAATCCATACACATTGTGTTTCCACAATGTCTTCTTGCCTGTTATAGACATGGAAAGGACTTAGACTTTACAGGTCCCAATTATATGGTGTCAAAGGAAATAACGATATAATTATGAGTCTCATTTGCTTTGATGTGAGAAGAAATGAAGATAAGACTCGAAAACCAGAAAATGATGAATGAAGAAAACAATATAAACAAATGGAGATCTCATTTGTTTATATCATTCTCTTTTGTTCTCCATTTTATGGGTCCCGTACTCTTTTTTAATCAAATCAAAAAACAGGACCCACCATCACTTCTTCATTCTCCTCGCATCACAAAAGTGAATCTCAATATGCAAGTTAGGACACATGCATTACATATTATATCATACCGAAGTCGATAGCCTCTACTCGTACACATGCCTTGGATATTTCCCGGCAAAGATTGTCGTTAAAATTTTCAAAAATTCGAAGATTTGATAGCCTCTGCAATGTAAACGCATTGAATACTACTAAATCATCTCAATCTTAAAATAAAATCGGAAGCTTAAATGATGAACAGTATGGACTTGAACGTGCAGCAGTCAAAAAGGGCAACAAGATTATAACTAACAAATTTCCGAAGGTTCTCCAAGGTATTAAAGAGAAGTTTGATGTCTTCACTATTGGCGCATTTTTCTATGAGGGTCCATAACCAATTGTTTGGAGGTGCGGTTCTTTGCTCTATCACGGATTTAAGCAATTTATCATGCAATTCCTTAGCAGCCTCTGCAGTGAAACAAATAAACATCTCTAAACAATGATACCCTTCTCCTCAAAAGAACAAATTCCGAACCTAATAATGCAATCAAGATAGTACCTGTGGGACCAACTTCTAACGTACTTGCATCAGAAGAGTATAATGCCCTTGACAACATCATTGAGCATGTTGGATGTTGAAAGTTTCGTTCTTGATTGTTGGAAGAACGTGGGACAAGACTTTCACTAATAGTTCCTGTACATTACACACACAGGTTTCATCTTATTCGATAATTGACTCATAATCAAACACGGGGAAAGTTCAAATGAGAACCATAAATACTTTGAGAACCAACTATTCCATGTATTATTAATGATGAATAACCCTAAATATTCGTGAATCTTATTCATCATGATATCATGCATTTTCATCATGAACATCATGCATTTCTTCATTATGAATAGTTTTCGTGATGAAAATCTAACACGACATTCATCATGAATAATACATGAATAGTTGGTTCGCGGGTTCTCAAAATATTTACGGTTTTCATTTGAACCTACCCCAATCAAACACTTCTATTAAACTACATGCCTAGTCCAATGTTGCATGAATCCTGAAAAGAAGAGTAACAAGTTTTTGGCTAATTTTTATTCCGTCAAAGAAAACTCAACTTTCAAGTTTCTCTAGGTTTCTATTTTAGGAAAGTGGCAGAGCAAGTATAGGATGATACAGCGTGCCAGGAATAGAAATAGCGATCTTGAATTTAGACATAATCCATAGTTCAACCAAAATTCAAGCAAAGACAATTGCCATGAATACCCCCAGTCATGATCTTGGTCAACGCTTTCTTACTCAACATCATAAATTTTAAGAGATATTAGTCTAACAATCGTCCTGCTACATATGCAAAAGAATAATAAAAATAATACAGGGAATTTATATCAATAAATTCGGCATCAAGAAATGGCAAAGTTTCAAATTTCTCTTGCATGTTTAAATATCAAAAAGTATGTGCCACATAACCATGTCTAGAATCCAAATTCTACCGATAAATGCAATAAAACAGATTGAGCAGAAAATTATGAATAGGAAAGCAATTGAATTGATAGGGTAATATGAACCTGCATTGCCTCCAAACTTCAATGAAGTATGATAAGAACATGCAGATAAGTTTTTAATTGGCCTCAACTGTGAATGCTGCCTCACCTATAAGAAGTCAAAAGTGTGAGATGGGTTTTATTGGATAAACAGCACACGAGGCACTTAAAGAAGAGAAAAAAAAAGTAGTAAAGGACTAAACTGGGATAAAATATGTGGAAAGAAAGTCGATATACATATCCTAAAGCACATTTTAATCACATTTTAAAACATTGAATAGTGAAACCAAAAAAATTTACTCCTTGTGGGCCCAAATATATATCAACCTTGCAACTTTCATGCATCGCAAAATAAGAATCATTTCATCTAAATTACCAAATCATTTGTCATTTCATAATCAGATCAAAAGGGGTGTCAATGTATGTTTTGTGTGTAAAGTTGCTTCAGATTTTTTAATCGACTCAACACCCACATTACTGCATTTGTAATATTTGTCCAGAATTTAATTTAATTAGCAATTTTAACTTCAAATTGGAATCAATTCTGAAATTGAAAAGCAAGCCATTCCACATCCAAGATCAATCTCTTCTTTCAAAATGGGCTTATCATAATGATGACATAAACATAAGCAAACCTTAGAGCAAGAAATGAAACGTCTAACATCAATGATCAGCTTCACATCAAATCAATAACCCCAATGAAAATTAAATGGGGAAAAGAACCCCCCCCCCCAAAAAAAAAATATATTATAAGATAAACCTTTCTTAAACCTTTCTACGTCTTCTTTTTGGGGGTGATTTCGAATACCCAGTCAAGTCATTCAAAGTATTCAACTAACTGAAACAGTAAATCATTTAAAAATCCAAATAGGGAACTAAATTAGGCTTATGTAACAATAAAAAATTGTAAACTAACATGAATCTGAGAACCAAATGCCCAAATTTATATGCAAAATTGCACACAAACGAATTGTTTAGATATTTATATTGATTGAACAAACCTCTATGAGAAGGCGCCGAAAACCCATTTCGTTTCAAGACAAACCCAACAGAAATCTTGATTAAATATCGCCCCTTTCTACTAAATTCTGCAAAAGAAAAATGGTTTAACTGTGTTCTGTTCCGTTTATCGACGGAGAAAGACGACGGTTGGGCAGTCACTGTACGTGAGGCGTATGCCTCGAGGCGGTCGAGGCGTTTTGCCCTCGGTTACGTGAGGCGTAAGCCTCGAGGCGGTCGAGAAGTCAGCCCCAAAAAATAAAACAATAAAATTCATAAATCCACAAAACTTAACAAAAAAACATTAAAGAATAGAATATATACTCTATACATTAAACCATATTATACATAAAAAGCAGAATATGTAGATAAAAGCAACATAAATACATAAAAAAATAGAGTAGGTACATAATAACAACATATATATACATTAAAAAAAGGAATATGTACATAAATACATAATATATACCGTCTACATAAAAATAGTATATGTACATAAATCAGAACATATATAAGCTTTACACATAAAAGAACATGCAGATTACTATATAAAAATACACATACAGATTCTTGTAAAAATATACATATTGATACAATATATAATTATGCAGAAAACTTACAAAAGAGAAGAGGAGAAATTGTTGCAACCAACACGTACAAGCACTTGGAGAGTTGGAGAGATAAGAAGCAATATAAAAGAGAGAGCCAGAGAGAAGAATACCCTGAGGCGGCGCCTCATACTTGCTTTTGGACCGAACCGCCCTGAGGCGCGCCTCAAGGCGTACGCCTAGATTATGTAGGATTTAACGTCAATGGATTCAACATCATCATTGGATTCAAACATCTCTTCCCCGATGGGCATATCTTCTAGTGTGAGTGTCATGTTTTCCTCTTGGATCAAGAGCCATGTACATCCTAATAAAATTATGTAGCAAAACATTCCTATCCATTCTTAACTCATTTATGCAAATATTGTCTCTTTCACATGTGATACGTTGGATTCCTATCTATCTAGTTCGAAATCTAGTGAAGGTTCTTTGCCTTAAATTTCTCCTCTCATGATGTATTTGTTCATATCCTATCAACCAATTGGACAAAACTATGAGCAAGTGGATGTAAGCCCTCCAACACCTTAACAACTACAATTAGATGGTTACGACCCATGGCTACAAAAAGAAAACAAAACAACAATCATATATCAATAAAATCAACAAAATGTGCCAACAATATTCAATTTGCCAAAAGATATAACCGACAATATGAATAAAATCAACAAAATGTACCTAGCTAAACAGGTTGGAAACACATGAAATCAGAAAGTTTTGACTTTTCCCATCTGTCCTTATGCTCCCCTAAAATCAACAGAATACAATCCACCAACTAGAAAAATAACAAAGCGACTACTACAAGATTATGCTTCACCATACTTACATTGAACCATCAGATAAAGAAATAAGTAACCAAATCACATGTCTACAAACAAGAAGAGGCTTAACCAATAGCAATCATATTTCTAATAAAAATTACAACTGTGAAGACACACACATGCAGATGTCAGCGAATAATGAATCATTATCAGGTCAAACAGAGATTTTAGAAAGAAATCGATTTTCAAAAAACAGAAATCGATTTCAGAAACAGCACGAAATCGATTTTCAGAAAGAAATCAATAGGAATGTTAGGTGTCGTTCGTTTTCTGTTAAGACCTGAATGGATATAGTTGTCCGTATGTTAACAGAAAAGTTGTTGTTCGGTTAGAATGCTGAATAAACGGTCTGAATGTCAGAAATGAACATTTTACCCCAGAAACCAGAAAAACAACATATATAACATTGCAAATCAACTAGAAAAACAACATATACATTTCAAGAACATTATATAAGGATGCTACTGTGAACCAGAAAAAACAACATATACATTTTCAAGAACATATATAACAAATCTACTGTGAAAAGAAGTCAATCCCAGAAAAACAAATCTAACAGTCGTGATGGGTTTAAACCAGAAAAACAACATATGCAGTCGTGATGGGTTTAAACCAGAAAAACAACAAAGAAATTGTGAGTGTAGTTGATGGGTTTAAACCACAAAATCGATGGGTTTAAACCCAAATAATCGATTTATACAGTCGTTATTTTAGATCGATGGAGAGGAAAAGAAATCGATCCCACAAATTCCTCATGAAGTCGATGGGTTTAAACCACAAAATCGATGGGTTTAAACCCAAAACACAGGTGCCAATATTCGTGAGAGAGAACGATGGAGAAGAAAGGTACCTGTGTCTTCAATGGCGATGGAGAAGAAAGGTACCAGTGTCCAATGGCGATGGAGGTTTTGGAGGTTTTGGTCGGCTGTCTTTTAGGGCCCTGTTACACCCGTACTGTAGATCGTCTAAAGCAATAAAATATAAGTCATGTGATATTAAATATTTTACAAATTAAAGAAAAAAAAATGTTTTAAAATGATAAAATGAGAAAATGTTTTTGATGGCAAATTATGAAATGTCAAAGACACCTTGGATAACCCAATTTGATGGATGAAATGTATTTTTTTATAAATAGTTTTTTTTTTTTGTATTTTGAAAGAAATTAGATAGGATTGGGCCCCAAAATTTTTGAGGTCGTGTTCAAAAACCCACAACATGTTAATAGACCGTTTGCTGTCTTTTAATAAACAGGTTAGGTTTTAATAAAGGGGAGTAGTTGGGAGGGTAGATGAGGAAAATAAAATATATTTAATGGCCGAGTGTGGAAGATATTATTTTTGTAGCTGATTCGGTCAGCCACCAGCTGACCGATTAAGCTGCTACCGAACACTTGGATATGGCTGACCGAATCAACCATATCCCTTATTCAGCCCATTAAGTTGCTACCGAACAAGCCCTTACCTATCTCGATTTTCAGATGGAAGCTCTCGAAGCCAAAAACGTATCAGATTGTATTATTAGGTTTTAGAAAAAGAGTTTTAGAAAAGGGTATATTGGTAAATTAAATAACATTGAAGTGAAATTCAATTTCAAGTTTATACTTTACCAGTCATATTGTTTAACTAACTGAAACAGTAAATCATTTAAAAATCCAAATTAATAAATTAGGGTTTATGTAACAATAAGAAATTGTAAACTAACATGAATCTAAGAACAAAATGCCCAAATATATATATGCAAAATTGCACACAAACGAATTGTTTAGATATTTATATTGATTGAACAAACCTAGATCTGGCAAAAACTAACACGACACGTTAACCCGACACGAAATAAACGGGTTTGGGTAATACTTTTCAACCCGTTTAAGTAAACGGGTTGACACGACACGAAAATTAAACGGGTAAGGTTAGGGTCAAAATTTTCAACTCGAAAATGACCCGAATAACCCGTTTATATATAGGGGCAAGTTCAAACGAGAAGCTAAACATTTTACGAGAAGGCGTGAAGTGTTTAATCATATATGATACACAAGCTTAATCATATATGATTAAACACATGTTATATTGACAATACATAGACGTTTAATCATACATGATTAAACACACCTACAAGTCGTGTAATCATATATGATTAAACACTTCTCGCTTTCTCGCAAAATGTTTAACTTCTCGCATGATCCTCCCTCTCTATATATATATAGAGAGAGGGAGGATCACGTGAGACCAACCTGTTTTCGTGAGACCCGTGAGACCAAAAATTTACACTTGAACCTTCACAACAAACACTGTGAAGGTAAAAACCTTCACAGCAAAACACTGTGAAGGTTCGGATTTTTTTACCTTCACAGTGTTTTGCTGTGAAGTTTCAAGTGTAAATTTTTGGTCTCACCGGTCTCACGAAAACAGGTTGGTCTCACGTGAACCCAACCTTATATATATATATATATATATATATATGAATTTTATAAGTTTTCTTTTTAATGCTTTGGGTTTTTAATGTTTTAAATTTGGTTAGAACTTATAAGTTTGAATTATAAAATTTGTATTTCTAATGCTTTCATTTGAATTTTGAATTTGTACTTTTTTTGTGAATTTTAGATTAATTTTTAGTTTTATAAGTGTTAAACGGGTTATGCGGGTCGGGTTAGGGTTGAGATTTTCTAACCCGTTTATTAAACGGGCCGGGTTAGGATTAGACATTTTCAACTCGTTTAACTTTGAATCCGACACGACACGTTTGTCAGGTCTAAACAAACCTCTATGACCGGAAACCCATTTCAGAAATCTTGATTGTGGCCCAATATATATCTATTTGGGATTTTTTCAGTAAAGCCCAATAGACACAAAAATGCCTTGTTTTTTCAATTATTTCAGCTTTTATGTTTATGATTTTGAAAAAGATAAAGTAAACAAAGAATTGATCTTTAGCAATCATTATGTTTTCCTCAAACCAAAATCAACATATATTAAATCATCATTTTAATATTTTATAAACAAGTATATATCAAAATACATTGTTAGGGGTCTTCATGGGTTGGGTTGGCCGGGTTGAAAGCATTTGAACAACTCAACCTAATGTTTGCGGTTTAAAAATTCTCAACCAAACTCAACCCAATCAAAAGTGTAACCCAACCCACCCAAAACCGTACGGGTTGGGTTGGGTTGGTCGGGTTGAAACTTTAATACACCATTTTATAATCTAACTAAGTGATTTCGTTTAAAAAAACTAAAATAAAAATGGAAATGGAAATATAAGACTAATAAGAGAAGATGAGAGTAAAAGAAGAGCATCTCTTGCCACTAGATTCTATAGATGTTGAAGATTTTTGAAGACTTGAAGGTTAGATTTATACGATTTTAATCGGCGTGGTCTCGTAGACAGATCCAAACTACGACTAAGATAGGAAGACTTGAGATTTGATATAAAGAAGAGCCGCTAAAATTCTAAAACCATAAACAAATAAAAAAACGTACAAGTTTTGGTCGGGTTGACGGGTTGGTCGGGTTACTTTAGGCCCAACCTGTTTCCAACCCAATAGATGCGGTTTGGGCAAAATTTGTATCGATTATGTATCGGGTTACCTCGGTTTGAGTTTTTTTACGTTTTTTCGAGTTAGGTTGGTCGGAAATTTGAGCACCCCTATACATGGTAGATTTATTTTGGTAAGACTTAAATTTCATATAAAAAATTGCTTTTTTATATTTTAAATGATTATGTTTAAGGATATTTTTTTAATAAGTAAGTTATTGCATTTACTGAAACCGAACAAGTTGATTCTTTTAACATATAAAACTGGTTATTGGGATAAAATCATAGAACAAATTCGAAAAAATTCAACGGACTTTCACATCTTGAGCAATTAAGTTCGTTGATATTTTTTGAACGAATAACTCCTTACAATCGGCCAAAGTTCAAAATAACACTCAAATTTCTAAACCCCAACCTAAACAAGGCAGAGTAAGTTGTGAGTTGTGAGTTGTGAGTCGTGAGAGACTAAGGAGCCGTTTATCAAACGTTTACTGGGTAAGCACTTATCGGCAAGAGAAATTACTCTCGCTTACCTTATCATGTAACATTCTCAGCCATCAAAATTGATTGTTTGTAAGCATCTTAAACCCGGTAAGCGTTTAACGGATAAAAGTATTTTTCCTCACTTACTGGGTATGAGTCTCGGTCCTTGTTATGCCTTTTACTAGGTAATATTCTTGGTCTTTATGATGCTCAAAGTAAGTGATATCGGTAAGCATTTACCCAATAAACGTTCAGTAAACGACCCCTAAGAGCACGAAAAGGCCAAGAGGGGTGGACGTGGGAAGCTATTGCGGCCTCTCGGTCATTGAGAGTTAGAGCGATGGCTAGGGAGCAAGCGAATCATTAGAGGGAGCTGATTATTTCCATGCCATCTCTTTTTCTTTTTTCTTTTAAAGGTCATGTAATAATTATGTTTACTACAATAACCGGTTTTGCCATCAATTTTATATGTCAGAAGAAACATCGGGTTTTTTGGATTTTAAAAGCCATATAATTATGATTTTTACCACAATAACCAGTTTTATAGGTCATAAGTGTAACCATTGGGCTTCATTTTGTAAACCTTGGGGTATGCCCCTCGTAATTTGTCTTCCATTTATTTTTTGAATAAAGTTTTTCCGGGGTTCCGTTCCCTTACCTAAAAAAATGTAACCATAATAACCAGTTTTTGGGTTGTGGCTCACTGGTAAAGCCTTTGGGGGATGTAGTGGAATATCTCATCTACCCAGGGTTCAAATCCAGGCGCTGCCAAAGCTCTTGTGGCCATGGAGGTTTACCTGCAATGACTTCAGGCCATTCGTGGTCGTCCCGGGATTAGTCGGTGCGCGTAAGCTGGCCCGGAAACCCATTGTTACAAAAAAAAAGTGTAACGACCCAAAACAAACATTACTGAAATATAATGTCAAATCCCAAAATGGGTCCCATATACAGAATAAACATAAATATGAAAACATCACTTTAGAAAATATAAGGTTCTATCTTAGTCGAGATACTAAAGTTTCACATCAAGCCTCGCCTCTACACGGACTCCCTTCAACCCCGCTAACATTTTAACATTTCTCCTTCCCTCAGATAAAGCACCAACAGCTCCCATACCTGAAAATGGGTTTTAAGGAAAGAAATTGAAAGTGAGGGTTAGACCAAAGGGTCTAGTAAATTCCCACCCTCGGACGTTAGTAAAATAATTTAGAAAATCGAATCATTACTCAGACAAATTAACAAGCACCATACATTGTGAACAACAAACCATACACAATTTCCCAACGGGAATCATTCCCGGATACTTACAGAAAATCACACTCGGGGCCCCCAGTAGATCCCCATTCGGGCCCCCAGTAGATATTGTATTTGTGTGCACCGGAAACGAATTTCGAGCACACGGTTCAACCATCCCCGATAGTTCTCAATAAGCCATGGCGTTTCCTCTTAACGGTAACAACACATCATTACACATATAAGCCAATCTCAATAAAGCACATATTCATTAACTAAATACCAAGCGAGCTATTCCACATGTACCGATTCATTATAATTATTTAACGGAAACAAGGGAACTCACCTGGAGTATCGAACCTTGGCACACACAGAATTAAATTCCCAGGAGGATCGGTTCCTACAATCGTTCATTGTTCGCGGTTAGATTTCGGTTACTAGGTCTGAATCACAATCCCACTAATTCCGCCCAACTATAATCCTTATAATGACCGAACCCAAGCAAAATCACTGGACCGAAAGCCCAACTGTGTTGGGCCACCGTTTGCCGTTTACCAAACGCTTACCCGGATAAGCGCTTACCAATAAAATTTAACACTATCACTTACTTAGCGGGTAAGATTTTATTCCACCAAAACGGTATTGTATTCAACAATTTTCCCGATAAGCACTTACTGGTAAAATTTAACACTATCACTTACTTACCGGGTAAGATTTTAGTCCACCAAAACGGTATCGTATGCAACAATTTTCCCGGTAAGCGCTAATCGTGGTAAGATTTTTCGCCATCACTTACCAAGGTAAGACTCTTAGTCCATGCCTTAGCTATTACCGGGTAAGATTCTTGGACATTGTCATCTTCATCCATAAGGTAAATGACTTGGTAAGCGCTTACCCGGGTAAGCGTTTGGTAAACGACCCCTAAATAATACACATCTAGATTATATTGGTTGTCAACCCAATTTCCCAAGATACTCTATCAATTGTACGTCATGTCTCCATAAGTGTCTATCCCAAAAGTTTGCCATAATGGCCCAACGCCCTTCCCTCATACCATATGCGACCCGCCGCTAAGGGAACCTGTTATACATGTCATTTAAGAAAAAGCGTTAGGCTTGACGCCTAGTGAGAAACAACATTTTATATAAATAACTTGGAATGATTTAAATGTAGATAAATAGTTTTTCAATGGTTTTGAAAGATTAAATATGCCAAATAACCACATAAGGACCTTACGGTCCAAAACATCTTATGATAACGGGGGAGACCCGATTTCCAAGGATTGTAGTGGAACACAAAAGTAGGCTACTTTCCAAGTTACGAGCTCAATACTAGGATCAAGGCCACAAGTTCTCCGACTCGTACTCAGATGTGGGGGAGGGAACCTGTAACACCCCTAAAATTCGAAAATAGCAGACAAAATTAAACTTCCAAAAACTCTAAAATACAAAACTTTGAAATATCAAATATCTAAAGTTACAAGGAAGAATCGCTACAACAACGTATCAAAGTTCTAACGGAACTATCTAGTCCCACAAACGAGGACAACATTAGTCGGGTGTTACTAAAACCACCAAAGTTGCTATCTTCACCAATCCGGATGACATCACTAAAGCCATCATACCGGAACTTCTACCAAGCTCCACTCGCCACTCAGATCCATCTAATACCTGATATACATGTCGAAAAGAAAAAGTGTTAGGCTTAACGCCTAGTGAGTTAAAGCAGTTTTCATCATATAAATCATAAAACAATTAAAACGAACATTTTACTCTGAATAAGGCCATTCCAGAAACATTGATTATAAAGAGGCTTTATTTGCAGTTCAAAATACTTCTAAGCTCCAAACACCCATTTTAAATAATCAATCGACGTCCAAATTTCCCCAAAATGCACCCACACGGAATTTCACCAAAAGACTCTTTGTGTAAATAAAATGGTACGTTTTAACACCGAAGGCATGGGTAAGGGAATACCCAAAATAACACATTTCGGTGACGGGGGAGACCCGATTCCATCGAATGTGGCGGGCACACAAAGTTAAGCCACTTATCAACGTTCTCGAGTTTCGCATAGACCATGGATCCCCGTATCCGAATCCTCTGAGCTACCACCGCAAGATACCCAAATGACCTAGCGTCTACTCGACCTCTAGACGAGTCTCACCACAAAGTCACAAGTCCCCGTATCCGGCTCACCATGGGCACCACCGCAAGACTTAGCTCCGTATACGGCTCTCCAAGAGCACCACCACAAGCTTATATAACAACATGACTTGGGGATCACTCACTAGACTCAAACATGGACCTCAAAACTCCATGATGAACATAACGACTCATATGCTTATGGATCCATCGCATTACAGTCTAAACATTACATGACTCCATATGAATGAACTTGATCGGCATTTCGTGCCTGCAGTCCTGCTGAATTCGACCTTTTATCAGGGTAGCGTAGTAAGGTTAGAGGCGCAACTAGAAGAGTTGGCCCTATTTCTATTTTTTGATCAATTCGATTGCAGTCTCCAAAGTCCTTCTTGATCGATGGTCCCTATTAGCATTAGTGCTAATTAGCAGCCGCTTTTTTTGGAAGGCGAGATACTTAATCAACTATTCATCGACCACTGTTCATCGAAGTTACTATTCATCAAGTAAAAATCGATTGCATGAATCTATGTGCTATTATGCTTAAAATCGATATGATTAGATGTGTTTCATGCTATTGAACGTGATTTGATAAGTTTAACTGCGTTGCAAATATTTAAGTGATTGAATTTGTGATTTTTGATATCTGGGTTCGCATAAATATCAACCACTCTGCTGTCAAAATCGTTGCATGAAATTTGAAATTGATAGTTGATTTTGCTTAAAGTGTAATCGATACATGTTTCTGGGCACAATAGTCTGATTTTTGCATTTGATTTTGAGTTCGTGATTGATTTCTGGGTTGGTTATTGCTTCTGTTCATCGACAATCTGGGCTGATTTAAGAACATATCGGTTGAACAGTTTATCGGTCGAACACTTTATCGGTCATAGTTCCATCGGTCTATACCTTTACCGGTCATAGCACATTATCGGTCGAACATAGATTATCGGTCCACACAGTTTATCGGTCGAACATCCTATCGGTCAAAGCCTATACCGGTCTATCACACTACCGGTCGAGTTCACCATATTAGTCAAGTCCATTACCGGTCGAAACCTTTAAAAGTATATCGGTCAATTCTATATCGGTCCTGATCAATACCGGTCGAATTCACTTTATCGGTCCTTCGCATTATCGGTCTTAGTCGTTTACCGGTCATTACAAGTTATCGATCTTACAAAATATCGGTCAAAGCAATCCCCCGGTCGAACAGTGCTTGCGCCATAAGTGTCACGCAAACCTTAACTTTGCGCAACGGTCGTGTCACACAAACCTTAACTTTGCGCAAGTACTGTTCACTGCACTATTCACTGTTCACTGTTCACTTTTGCATAAATTTTTTCTCTAGGGGAGCTGCCCCCATACCCCCGCAAGGGCGTTGCCCCTTGACCCCACCCGCTAACCGGGTAGCGGGACCCCCGTGCTAAGTCTGCGTAGGGGGACAAAGTTCTGTTCGTGATCAAAATTTTCTTATTTTCAGTATTACTCTGTATTTAAATTCTACTGGCTGAGATATCTGCATTTAATTATTTTTGGAAATTAATTTTTCTGAAAATTTTTTAGTGTAGTTTTATTTTGATTCTAACGATCTCATCTAGTTGGTTGTCTTGGTACAGAAAAGTTTGATTACTAACCATACAGCTAGGATGTCGATTCAGCTAAATATGTCTAAAGGTTACAACCTTGATTTTAGCAACATGACTCTTTCTGAAGTAAAAGAAAAGGCTAAACATCTTGCTAGACAGTTGTCAAGATATACAAACAGGGCTGATGATTGTCAAAGGGAGATTACAAAACTCAAATCCGAGATGTTACCTCTTGAAGTTGAGATTGAAAATCTAAAGATTCAGAACTCATGTCTTCTTATTCAGATCAATGCTTTAAAAGAAAATTCAAAAGATTCTGATTCTTTAATTGACTTTGCAGGAATAATTAAGTCTAAAGAAAAAGAGATATTGGATCTTCAAGCAAAGTTGAAAAGATCTGAATCCAGCTCTACATGGTCAAAGAAGGATGCAATGCAAAGAGAGCTTGAGGAGCTTAGAAGAAGTACAAGTGTTGCAAAGGATACTAGTACAGGACTAAGACAGATAAATTCTCAAGTCTTTGCGGAAAGAGATAAACTGAAAGATAAAGTTCTCAGTCTTGAGGTTGAGATTAATAAGCTGAAAGATGAATTTGCATTACTGAAAGGCAAACTTAGCTCTGCACATCAATCTGTCTTAAGCTTTCGTGATGAAAATGCTATATTAAAAGTTGTTGTTGGAAGTTGGAAACAGAATGTTCAGAAATGATATTAGTTGTTTTGCAAGTAAAAAAAATTATCAGTTAAGGGGGAGACTATCTGTGATTTTAAAAGATTATCTGACCGTGTGTTCTTAAAGATAAATACTTGCGTTTTATCTTGCCAATATACTTTGTCAAGTATTCATACACATAACGGTTCAGAACATTCTATTTGACTTTGTTATTACCATGTATCAAAAGTTAAATCTTTCTATGGTAATACTCACGTTCTTTGTATTCACTGTTGATTGAATCAAACGTCATTTCATGTGCTTTCATTGAAAATATGTTTATATATTGTTCATATAAACAAAATTCGTTTTTGATTCTCCAGCATATTATTCTTCATGACAAATTGATATGAGCTTATTGTCAACCACTTTTAGGTTGAGGGGGAGAATTGCATCGTCAAACACAACTGTTTTGACTTCTCCAAAATTTTTATTCTTCATGTAACAAGTGGTATTTGTGCTTACATGTACAAAAAGTCTGTTGAACAACATGTTCTTTTAGGAAAATACATGGGATTCAGTGTGAGAACTTAACAGAACTTCCATGGATTCACGATAACCAGTGTTTCCTACCCAGGAAGTATTCCCTGAGTGATTGAGGGGAGAGGGTCAAAAGAATTGAGTGATGGTGTGTGAAGAGGTAAAATGGAAAAGAAAGATTGGTTAGAAGTGAGCATTAAAAGAAAGAGGGTGAGTGAACATAGTAAAAGAATATTAGACTCTGCACCAAACCACTTTATGAGCCGGGCAGCCACATAATCTGATTGGTTCACATTCTTTGGTGACCATCATTGAAATAGGCACCTAGCCCATGCCATCTCTTGCATACAACCCCACCAGCTACTCATTCTTTTCTCAAAAAGAGAATGTTTCACATTTTCTGGGGACGCAACATATACGCTATTGGTTCTTCATTTGGAAGATACTAATATTGAAAAAGAAGGAAAGTTGCCCCACCTTCGAACCCTTTCTCATGCACATTGAGTCTTTGTATAATTTGTTGCTGTCTCAACAAGTTTACATACTTTGAGCCTATACTGAAAAGCAATCATCAATGCTTAATTTCTTTCATACACATGCACGAGCACACAGAAATTTGTTTTCTGTCAGAACGTTCATAGATAACCATGTGTTATTTGATGATTGAATGGAAGTCCTGGGGAGCCAACATCAAACCAGCTCCTTATATAGTAACTTTGTGTTACTCAGTGACTTTGTGTCATTGACAGACATTCCAACTGAGTCATTTGTTGATTCAGGGTTACACTTATTACCTGTTTGAATTTGAAAAGATTCGAATGGTTACTACTTTCTATTTTAATCTGAAAAGATTGAAATAATCACTCTTTCCATCTGGGAAGACTGCTCTTATTTCTTACAGGGCTCATTACATGAAGAAAGTGCTAAATTGAAGTCTATAAAGACAAAGGGGGAGATTTTTCCATAAAGGGGGAGATTGTTTTGACAAGTTTTGATGATGATGATTCTCACCACTCATCAAAAAGGGGGAGAATATATTAAGGGGGATAACATAATCTGAAGACTGCTGAAGATTTTCAAAGATTTGAAGATTTGAAGACTATTTAAAGATATCAAGTTTTGAAGCTATCAATGTCATATCTGAAGTTTTTCAAGAAAAGAGAAGAAAAGAAAAAAAGTGAAGACAAGTGAAGACCTGAAGACTATTGTCAAATTTTTTTTAATCTTGAATCCAAAGGGGGAGATTGTTGGATCAAATAATTGTATTCAAGATTAAAGGGTCTAAACTGTATTTACTGGATAGTTAAAGTTAGAGGGTTTATTGTGTAATAAGCTAATAGTTATTAAGCTATTGGGCCTCAAGCCCATAAGCCCATTAGGCCTAAAAGCATGGGTATTTAATGTTTTGTTTAGTTAGGTTTTAGGTGAATCCTCTCATTATTATCATTATCATAATTATTGTTTAGAGAGAGGTAGTTGTTTTCTCTGTATTCAAGGGTATCAAGAACACACAAGGTTTAACCGTTTATTCAAGGGATTGGTATGTTTTGTTAATCTTTATATCTCTTGATTATTATTGTGTTTCTGTGATTGTTAATCAACTAGATTAAACTGGGATAACAGAACTAACGCATCCAAAACATGTAATAACCAACATTTGTATAATAATTGCATTTCCACAAAACACTCCATAAGGAGCCATTTAAACCGGACAACGTCCCAAAACTCGTTAGTGTACAAATCAAGTCGTAAGGCGTCATAAAACATTTGATACCCAAATAGGGACAATATGGCTACGTAAGCCGATGTACAACTTTATCAAACCTTCCCAATTAAAAAGGTATCCGTTCCAACAAACTCACACTTTTAAAATCGAAGGACTCAGAGTTTTCAAATATAAAACCTGTAGATTAAGTAAAGCCCCAAAATGACCATATTTCCATGATCATTCTTAAAATCCCCAACTCACACTAAAATTCCATTTGAAATCATTTGTACTCCTAATCTTCCCATATTAGGGACCCAAACAACATAATACCCGACTTCTTCAAATATTCAAGAAACATGAATGGTAGATCAAAATCCCCTTTTTGGTGACTCAAACACCTCGTAAAATATTGTGACTCGTTTCCAAGGATTTATAACTCAAATATATGTAGTGTACAAATATTCACAAAACTTATCAAAATGAGGTAAACTCATGGATATACTTTTAAACCCAAAATAAGTGCATTTTGACATGTATATAGTTTTTCAAAACAACTAGAACTCACCTTGCTAGATTTGGACTAAATCTAGGTTTTACCCACAAACTTGAGTTCCTTTGAAGAGGAGATCTTGGATCCTTACACTAGCTCCAAGATTTCTACAGATCCATTATCATAAACATTCTCAAAGTTATACAAAACCCTAGAGATGCAAAACAAAATGAAGAACACTAAACCCTAACTTTTTAGATGAAAGGATGAGTAGATTACCTTGATCCTAAACTCTTGGATCCACCCAATATCTTCAATACCCTTCCTTCGCTACTTGAAAAGCTCCAAAAGACGAGACTATGAGTTCAAGAATCACTTAAATCGGATTTGGGAGGAAGAAGTTATGAGAAAATGAAGTTTGGTTCCAAAAATCGAGCTTAAAACCCACTGATAGAACCCCGCGGCCTTGCAAGTCGCGGGGCAAGTAGCCCGCGTCCTAAAACTCAACTCCAATGAGTTGCACGGCCTGGGCCATGGTCCAGGGTCGCGCACCAACCTGTGGCACCCAAAAATCCTGTTTTCTCGCGTTCTTCGCGCCTGATTCGATTCCCGATAGTTCCGTTGTAAAGCTTACTTGATTTCTCGATACCTTTACGTCCCAGGAGTCAAACGACTCCCGTATTACCATCGAGGATAAATTCCGAGATTATGGGTGTTACAAAACCCAATGATCCTAATCATACTCATTCACTAGGATTACATTTATGACCCATGGCTAGTATTCGGTCCCACATACATAACCGTACCAAGTTGCCTTCCGAGGGTCCAATGTCTCAACTAGTTACAAACGAGAATTATCCCAAAACTAAGCCGACTCTATACCTATGGATCCACTATTAATAGTCTAAAGTTGGTCACAATTACATTACTGACAAAACTATAATCACACATATAGTTCTCATAATACATTACCATGAAAGACAAACCTTTGTATAAATGTTACCATATGGAACCAAGTCCATAAGAAAGTCAATATAGACCATTTTCACATCCAAATATAAATGATTCTCAAATATAATTCCTTTCCAAAGCTTTAGAAGTTCTACTTTGCTCATTGATAATACAAACATGAAATCCATGTATATCATCCTCCCAAAATTCACTTTTATTGAAAAATCTACAAAATAGTGTAAAATCCACATATAACCAAGATGACACAATTTCAAGAGTTTTTAACCATCAATACACGAGTTTTTTCACATAATGTACCACAATTTTTGAAACTCTTTGACATGTCTCAAAATGGTAAAAACCTAAAATCTACAAATATACCCAAGTTATGTCAAAATGATTTCAAGCCAAGAAAATGTAGCAAGAGGAGATCAAGAGTTTAAAATATAAGTTTTAACATGTATAAAGTTTATAAAAGGTAGGTTGAACTCACAAATTAGGTTTTATTAGAAAAACCTAGAAAACCCTAGATGGAGCTTGAGGTTGAAGACAAAGATGGAGATTGTAACACCCTAAAATTTGGGTAAAATAAAACGGAAAATTTCGGCAATATAAAGTCTATAAATAAAGATTTAGGACCCTGTAAATATGTACAACTAAAACCCAACGACATAGGTTAGTTTGTAACGGATTTTAGTAGCGATGGAATGGTACATAATACACAACAACCTAATTAATCTAGTATAAAATATCTGACTAGATTAAATGTGGGTGTTTCTATGTCTCCCAAAATGCTCTTCTCTCAAAATCCCAAAAAATGTCCGGTCCGTGGAAGTTCCTAGGTGCGCTTCCAGATAATCAAGGTGCCCTATGCACACCACTAGCAGAACCTGTGAGCCAATAAATACGAACACAAGTGTTAGGCCAAAGTCTAGAATGTGACAAACCCTTAACAATTTATAATGTAAGCATGTACAATATAATTAAATGTTACCGGAATACCCATAGATTGAATCAATGCCAATACTCCCAATCGGGACAATGTTTCCTTCCCTGTACAATTATAACAGAGATAACTCTTGAAAAACAGGGGAGACCCGTTACCATCTTGGGTGACGAGAACACGTGAATGGGGTCACCCATGATGTTATTGGATTTCACCACATATCCCGGTTCTAGTTCCCATGCCATACCATACATCACAATCCTCAAACCGTTTATGCCTCTAGTGCTTACTCCGTCGAGTTACACCTCAAGGGCTTACAGACATGGGTGTCTATCCAATCTAGCCGAGTTCCAACTAAGGGACTTACGCCCCCTATTGTCTACTCGCTAGTGAAACGACCAACAATTAATACCATATATAAATATGTCGTCTAAATCCTCGTGCACAAGGAAATAGACATTTACACCATGACCGTGTCGACCAAATAAAATAATATACCATATGCATAATATATTCCAATTTATGACATGATAACACACCTTTGGACATTTATTCGCATATCATAAAAGACATCATAGAACAAGTATGACAAGTTTAACCACTAAAATAATCATATACTCAAAAACCCATCGATAAAAGGGATGGTTCCTTACTCATGCATGACTCCTTTTATGGTTTAACATGCATTTAGTACTTCTAATAACATTAAGCATCTTCCATTAACATGAATAATCATATGCTAGTAAGATTCATAAAACCCCAGTTTTAGTTTAATTTCAAATTACCTAAAATCATCTTATCAGCAGTTAAGAACACATTAGGAGATAATAGAGGATAAAAGACTCACCAAATGGATTGCAAAGTAGAAACCCTAATATAGCAAAACCCTAGAGGACTTGAGACTTGGAGCTTGGAGATCTTGCGGTTTAATGATCAAAAGAGAGGTACGAGAACCTAGGGTTCGTATTTAATGATCAAAGGTTAGATGGAAGATCATTAAATGTCATTGATGGAGAAGAGAGGAGAAAACCGTACCTATGGATGCCCAAAATCGCTGCTCTCAAAAACCAAAGTTGTTCTAAATGAGAAAAGAGTTCGGCCAACAATTAATAGGGTAAAAACCCCGTCGGCGATAGTGACATCGCGAGAGTAACATGACACTCTCGCCGGTCACTCTCGCTGAGGATGTACCGCGGGCTTCGACCCAAATCCCATTGGCCCTTCGCGATTGTGACACCGCGAGAGTGACAGGGCACTCTCGTCGGTCACTCTCGCAGAGAGTGTACCGCGAGCTTCGGTTGCCCACGGCGATTGTGACACGCGATAGTGCCCCATGGCACTATCGCCGGACACTCTCGCTGAGTGTCTCCCCACTTCAAAATCCGACAGAATTCGACCCGAGTTCGCGACCGATCTAAGGTAATTTCATAAGAACAAAATATAAAAATTAATGTGAACACGAAACAGATAATAATCCAAAATTCAGGGTGTTACAGAGATGGTGAGTCCTTAATAGTTGACTTCTTATCTTCAACTAGAGGGAGTAATGACACTTCAAGGCTTGTAGATTTGTGCAATAAATGCCCTAAAATCACCATAAATGAGGTTGGTTAGGTCTTGAGAGAGTTTGGAGAGAAAAGAAGAAGAAATGAGAAGTGAGAAATGAGTTTTTGCTGAAAATTCGCATTTGAAAGCAACTTGTACCATTTGTGCGACTATGCCATGGCATTGTCGTCTGGCATAGTCGCACCATTTGTGCGACGAATGACATGCGACTTTGCCATGGCATTGTCGCCTGGCATAGTCGCTGGTTCTACCCTAGCTACTATCCACTTCGTGTTACTATGCCAGGTGCGACTATGACATGTCATAGTCCCCGGGTATTGTAGTCGGGCTCGTACTAAGCCTCAAAACTCGGTTTTTTCGACACTAAAGCTCCCGATACTTATGGGGACCACCTAAAATGATTATTTATCATAAAACCCACTATTTATGAGATGCTACGAAGTACAGGTTGATTTTTACTTACCAAAACTTTCGGGTGTTACAATATTATAATCATAAGCTCTTTGTCTCGTTGATATATCAATTTGAGATTTTTTCTGTGACATCTCCCACAACTTATCTAGATTAGAGAAAATCGATATTTTCTTATCTATATTCTTCTAACAGGTCTTTTATATTGTTCTCTAAAATAAAGAAAACTCTAAGCTTAAATAATTCTCTAAAATTGAATGTAAGAAGAGAAACAAAAAAAAAATCATTTCCACCAATAAGATTGAATTATTATTATTTCAATTACATGAAGTTTCTTTTTTTGTATAAATGCATTGGATGGTGATATAATTGCATATTTTTATATTTATAATTAAAATTCAAATCCCTAAAATAGAGGATATGTTGGAGTCAAGTGTAATTGTTTTTAAATATTTTAACTTTTAATTATTTATTTTATAAAATTATATAAAAAAAATCTATTGAAGATTCGCTTACACATCTTATTGTTAGCACTCGCTACATCTTAAAGCTTGTCGACTTTTAATTATTTTATCCATATGAATCAAGATGTTTTCTGACTATTTTCAATATTTGAAATTTTCAAACCATTAATCCCAATTTAACAACAGAATTTATTGAAGTATTCAGACGGTACGAAGTCTTCAATAATAGGTGTGGTTGACGAGTTCTAGTCACAGTAATTAATGGAAGCCAATTAATAGTTGTCAATTTTGGGGTATTCGTCGCATGAACCACTAACAACTAACAAGTAAAATCGAAAAGCGTACAACATTCAACTTTTCCACATGCTATTGATATTTTCATATTTTATGTTCATTTGTCAAAAGGTCTAAAATTTATCAATTTCATATGGAAGAGACATTTTACATGAATCATATAGACCTTTAGTTTGTTTTTTATGTAACTGGAACCTAAAGAAAGTCCGTATTTTTTACACACGCTAAATCAAATATAAAATCTTAGTTTTTACAATATATTTATTGATATGTCTTTAATAACTCGCTTGAAAAATATACAAGTATAAGATTCATACTTAAAAGAATTATTTTCATGTATATCATATGGGAATGCCATAAACACAATACTATATGCTCGTAATACATAAGCACAACACCATTTTAACGTTCTTTCAAATGTAACGTTGCTTCTTTTGTTGTAACATTACTCCTATAATATGACTATTCAAAACTTTATAAATTTTGTGATGAAACTAATGATAATTAAATCAATGATTAACAACTAAATTTTAAAGATAAACTTTAAATATTAACGAACATACGTTAAATATGAACATGTTAAAAGTAACATCATGGCTAAAAAGAATCATGTCATAACTTCACGTCTTTTATATAAGATATTAAAAAAATACAGTAATTTTATCTCCCACAAATGAATTATATACCTACTTGCATGCAATGTTTAATTAATGATACTGAAATATTCTCACAATTAATAATATAAATTTATAGCAAGTCAAATCTACCAACTTAAAAATTAAAAAGTTTTACAACTCGATTTTAATATTTCTAAGAATTATTAATATATAAATTTATAGCAAGTCAAATCTACCACAACTTATAAAGTTTTACAACCCAGGAGTCTAATGGCTTTGAATCTTGCTTTGCTAGCTAAGTGGTGGTGGCGGTTTTTTTATGAAAAGAACTTCTTGTGGGTAGGGCCGATCCTGAGGTTTGGTATGCCCATGGCGAAGGGCCAAAAAAATGCCCCTTATGCACGTACCTGAAGGGGTTTGGAACCTAGTAAAGCTAGACGACTCATCCCAACACCGAATTTTATTAAATATAACAAAAATGATACAAAGGGGACCTAAAACAAAACCTAGTATAGTAATTTATTACAAACAAAATTAACAAATTCATCGCAAGGATTTTCAGCCGGATTTTCACTATCATGAGTATCATCACTAGTTGTTAAGGAAAACAATACACATTTCAAAGTTAAACCAGTGATCAAATTGCTAAAGGATAGATAGTCATTCTAAAAATAATATGGTCCAGACCATGTAATGCTTTTAATAATGCAAGAAGCAAATGAAAGATTAATAGGTTATCATCTAGTGTTAGCAAATCATATCCAACTTCGTCCAAGAAAATATTCATCATCTGTTGACCATTATGATTTTACAAACAAGAAAATGGTAGTGGGTGTTGGTGCCTCCTAACATAAAACATTGCTCTAAAGTCTAAAATTTCATCATAGAAATCATAGTGTCAGCATGAGAGTGTAAAAGAGTTTTATGTACATGACCTAGAACTCACAAGGCATCACCCAAAGTTCATAAATCAGATATTCTGCAAATTCTAAAAGCAAAATGTGGTACTAGGATCAATATTATAAACACAAACCATCAAAAGAGTGAACAAATAAAATCACTACTTTTAGGTTTCACAAGCCTAAAACAAGTGAGCAAGACAACAATTCAAACAAATCAATGTATACTTTAGAAGTTAGAAAAGAAAACCTGAACTCGATTTAGGGGAGGACCAAAGCAAGAAGCCAGTCGATTTAGGGCAGAAACAGGCGCAAGAAGCCAACAACCACGACTCCAGTAGTCAATTTATGGCCGGCTAGGGCAGAGGCACACACAACTCACAAGATGCCTTCCGATTTAACAACCAATCGATTGAGAGTAATGAGAGCTAAGAGACGAGAGATTGAGATTCTAATTTGTCTGAGTCCATCGTGAGGGTAAGAGAAGCAAGAAAACGGTAGTATTTATGATTGATGACTTGATTATGTGAATTTGGCTTAAGCATGCACCCCCAGACAGCATCAGCCACTGCCTCACCTAAGTGAGTCAATTACAACTCAGAAGAGATGAAGATTGCGATGAGTCGATAGATGAAAACATCGATTTCGTAAATCGTTACCAGCCTCTGCCTAGAACGAGAGTACGAGAGTGGAGAGTGAGAGAGTCGATTGAGAGAATGAGAGAATGCGTCTGTCGATTACGATTAGGCGAATTAGTGTCCGTTCCTTTTGTTGAAGCAGACTTGTCCTTGGCTTGTAATGGTTATTTTCTTTAAGGCCCAAGTGAACCTATATATAACAAAAATGGGCTAAAAATCTGATGCCCTCAAATTTTGTGGTGCCCTGGGCCGTCGCCCCACTGGCCTAGGCCCAGGGCCGACCCTGCTTGTGGGTTAAAATTGTTAGTAGTTTATACGGTATTGAAGGGGGTTTGGGACGGGATGGGTCTGGTAGTGTTAGAGGTATGGGGAGTATTTGGAGCAATATCATTTATTTGGGTTTGGTTGTGGATTCCATTGGTATAGACTTTACATCATCTTTTATTAAAAAACTGGGTGATGGGTTGTCTATTTCCTTTTGGTGGGATATTTGGTTGGGCAATTTTTGTCTTTGCGAGCGATTCCCGCAGTTGTTTAGTTTAGAGAGGGACAATGGGGTAAAAGTTGGTAATCGGGGTTGTTGGGTAGAACACCGTTGGGCTTGGAAGTGGGAGTGGCATTGAGATTCTAGGGGTCGAGCTATCAACAAGTTACTTGATCTGGCCACTTTAACTAAAAATGTTAAACCTCTTCGTAATCGCAGAGACAAGTGGTGGTGGCTTTTAGATAACGACGGACAATTTTTGGTCAAAATTTTGAAGGCGTTAATTGAAGAGAAAACTCTAATCGAATGCGGCATTATTTTGGAAACTCGTTGGAACTCTCTACTTCACATAAAGATAAACATCTTCATTTGGCAGGCTTTCCATGGAAGACTTCCAGTTCGGGTGGCTTTAGAGGATCGAGGGATCAATTTGGACTCGATGCTTTGTCCTATATGTAAGGAAATACATGAATCATTGGAGTGGCCTCGTGGGATGCAAGTTCGCAACGGAAATCTGGGAATCAATTAGGAATTGGTGGGGTCTTGACATCAATCTGGAGAGCAATATAAACAGTGTTTTAAATCATTCGGGTGATTCTTCTTTTTCAGATTCTCTAAAAAAGATTTGGCAAGCAACTATTCGGGCAACATCTTACTTGATTTGGGGTCAACGAAGGAACATGGTTTTTAAAGAGAAGCCGTTATCCGTGGAGGCATTGTTTGCCGACATACGGGTTCGAGGGTACAAATGGATTTCGAGAAGATCTTGTAAAGATTTTATCCCTTGGGATTGTTGGATTGCCGCTCCTTACCTGTCCTCCGTTTGAGCTCATCTTTTATACTGTTGGCTTTCTTTTGATCGGTGCTTCTAGTTTCCTTCGTGTTTTCCTAGCTTTGTAGTTATTGTTCCTTTTCCGTTCCTTTTTGGTTGGGGGTTGTTGCACCTCACAGTGGGCTCCGGTTTGTAGTTTTTTTTTTGTTAATAAATTGTTGTTGCCGTCAAAAAAATGTTTAAAGTACATCTTAATAAGAAAGAAATTAAAAAAAAAAACTTATATTTAAAATTATTAATTTCAAGTAATGACTATGAAAGATCAAAAAACAGTAGAATGCTTAAAAACTTCTCGAACAAAACAAACGTGTTGTTTTTAATGTGGATATTCTACGTACAAAAGAAAAAAATGACATAAAATTTTAATAGTGGTTGTGAAGTAATGAGCAAATATTTAAATACAATTTTAATAAAACAAGAAAAAGAAAATTTTATAAAGCGCAATCAATTTAACTGATAATTGTTGATAAATAAATATATATCATCTAAAAATGAAACATTATACTTTTGCAATAACTCAAAATAAAAACGCTATAACTATTTCAATTACTTTAATTTTTTTAATAAAAATTTTAATCAAGAGGTTTTTACAAACTTAAAAAACATGTGGAAAACTTATGATTAGCAATGTTTGTTTTATACATTTATAAATATACAAATGCATATAAGTTCGGTCTTTCATCCAAACGTTAGTATAACAAAATTTATTTCGTTAAATTAAACGACAATATTTCATGTTCAAGCTCGAATAAATACGTTAATGCTTGAATCAATGACATCAATATGACTCTTTTTTGCAATTTTCTTTAACAACAACATGATTTAAAAACCACAAGGGCTGTGGTGTGGTGGTAAGGATTTGGGAAGTTTATAGCGCTCAACCCTGGTTCGAGCCCCACTTGCAGCATTTGTGGCCACTGAGGATAAGCTCAGGGCTGCACGCTTTAGCAGCTGGGCCAAATACCCTAATTGCCAGGGATTAGTCTGGGCCATTGGCCCAGGATACTCTTTCCAAAAAAAAAAACATGATTTAAAAAATTAATAAAAATAAAATGATAAAAAAATTAGAGGTCCATTTAAAATCCAGGGGGGGGGGGGGGTTAAGAGCATCCACAGTGTGCTCGTTGGGAGCTTTTTCGTGAGGTTTTTAGGAGGTTTTTCAAAAATCAAAAACATCCTTTTGAGGTTTTTCACATAGTGGAGAGGTTTTTCAATTGAGGTTTTTCGTGAGGTTTTTTGTCATAACTCGTAACTGTACGACCTGTTTTTTCGTAGGTTTTTCGTATTTAATCAGTTTTAAATTTATAGAATTTTATAAAAGTTTCGTATTTAACCATTTTTATTTATTAATATATTTAAAGTAATCCTATTTAAATATAATTATTAAATAAATAATATAAATAAATACATAATGAAAGTAATTATATTATATATTTTTAAAATAATATCTCAAATTTGACATATTTATACAATTCTAACAGATTTCTTAATGACCCAATTTTTATTTTCGGTTATACATACTTTTAAATTTAACATTTTTTAATTAAATTTATATATAATATATATTGTATTAAAATATTTAAAAAAATCATGTAAAATAAATACATAATTAAATTAATAATATTTTCTTGATTTAAATAAATATGTATTTGTAAGAATTTTAATATATTTATTTTTATAAATAAGAATAAAAATGATATAAAGTTAAAATAGTGGGACCCTAAATAGTTTAAAAAGTTAATGAAAAAGTTTGGTTGAGGTTTTTCACATAGTGGAGGTTTTTAAGTTGTTGATGTGACAGTAATGTGTAAGAAAAAAGTTATGAAAAAGCTCGGTGAAAAACACGTACGCTATGGATGCTCTTAGCCGGTGGATAGTGACGGAGCCATATTGGGACCAGAAGGTGTATAGGCCCCTTATGGGATTCATCCATTTTTTAATATTTTAAATTTGTATTACTCATTTCATCTCATTTTTCACATAAACTCTTGGTGTAATTGATGCATTACAAGTATTTAAATTATTCATTAGGCCCCACATGTGGTTGAAGAACCAAATGTTGAACTTACTCATGATATCCTATTTATTAATTTGTGGCTCTAAATATAAAAATGTTTAATGTTCCTTTAAAAACTTTTGGTATTGTTTTAGTACTTTTAATTAGGGTCGTTTATCAATTGTTCATCAGGTAGGTTTTTATCAAGTAGGAGTTTCCACCCCCATTTACCTTAGTAAGATTCTTGGTCATCAAAATGACATAGTAAGATGTTGGTAAGTGTGTTTTACCCGGTAATCACCGACTAGGTAAGAGTCAACATTCTCATTTACCGGGTAAAATTATTAGTCCTTGTCATTCATTTTATTTAGTAAATTCTCATTCTTTGTCATGCTCACTCGATAAGTAAGTGATATGATAAACGTTTACCCGGTTAGCATTTGGTAAATGTTCCCTTAGTAAGTAAAAACCATATATTGCCAAAAAAATGCCATAATTGAAGCACTCTTGGAGTTGATGGATTGTATGATATGCATAAGTGCTCCCCCTAATCCTCAATTCTGGCTCCGCCCCTGCCGGTGGAGATAAGATTATATTCCTGGAGTCAGAACTACTCCTATTATATGAGCCGACAACTGTCGATATGCTCGTATTATTGACGTTATGGTTGTTGTGATAAAAAAAACGCAGTGCCAAACATGCCTCCAGAAATATCAGATCGTTGGTTTTCGTCATTTCTAAATATGAGAGATAAGTCTCTAAAAGTTGCTACGGTTGGAGTTCTCACTGACTTCGTCCGCCCCGGGGATTCCATCGTGAAATGACACAGAGTTTTAAAAATGTATAGTTATTATACTTTTTAATTAAGTATATGATAAGTTTACTATTAATAATAGAGAAAAGAATTTTTATTCGTCTTATAATTAAGGGTATAATGAAAAAATAGACATGCTTTTGAAAATGAACATTTATTTCAGAACAAACTAAAATTAAAATGTAAAAGTTTATTTTGGACGGATGAAGTACAGAGTATTAGTTTGTAATAAAATAATTTTCTGACGTCTTTAAGGTCGACATTATGGACGCCTGCAAACCTCCGAATAAAGATTAAAATTAATCTTTGAAGGCTTATTTAAATAATCATTTTGTGAAGGGTTGGGTTCTGGTGAGAGTTAACGTCATAACGTGCGAAACATAAAAAGTGATCATTAACCGTTGGATGAGAAATGGATGCACACTACAATGGGATGCATCAAGATAAGATGTACTTGATCAATTCCCTTCTAAAACGCAATACATGAGATGACATGAGATTAAAAGTGATCAACAGTTTAGATCCACTTTTCACGTTTTTCATGTTAGTCTAAGATTTTCACATCATCCTTTTCTGTTTTGTGAACGTCTGGATTTATCTAAATTACAAAAATAATTGATTACTTCCTTTAAAATTGATTATAATATTATACTAAAAGCGTACTCGCGCAATGCAGCGATATACATTACGATTTTAATGTTTCATTTCATTTTATTTTTTTGTTGATTTATAGTACGCTTTTGGATGATTTTGAGAAAGTGATAATGTATTTTTTTTATAAATATGTTTAATTTAGGCTTAATAATATAATGTTTTTGATATGAAAAATAAAAAAATTTGTTATAATTCAATGATTATCTTATATATATTTTAATGACATCTAGAAAAAATAACCAAACAAATTTATAGTAATATAATATATTAATTAATAGTGATACATGGAAATGTTAACATAAAAGGAAGTTCCTGCACATACCAAGTTGGTGGGTGTTAGAAATCTGCAGTAATAATATGTATTTTGTAATTTGATACTTGTAAATTAAGATATTTTTAAAATCTTGCATAAAATGATGGTATATTGTGTCTATAATTTGTATTTAAGAGTTTTGTATCTGTGCTTTATAATATAGTATAGATAAGGGAATAAGTTGATTTTACCCAATTTAAATATGATTATAAGTAAAACAAAACTTACTGAAAAATTCTTTTATTATAGAACTTATAAATTTTTTAAAAGAATTTTTGTTAATATCTTAAATTGACTAAATGTCAAGCCATTTCAAAAACTTTATATCAATATATATGATTTTAATCAATGGAAATTATCAATATTAAAATTTTGATGAAAAACAGTGTCTTTGACTCGTCTCTCATTTTAATCTTCAGTTAAATCTATAAGACTATGACACGTTTCCCAACACTTTATTCATGAGCGGGCTATATCGGCACAAAACCTAAGACAATGTACGATTTCTCAATTTCGAATTTCTTCGAAATGTTATGAATGTGATAATATTTTCTAATACACGACTGAACACATTAGTCAGAAGATCAAGTCAAATTGTTTGTCAATCATCAAAACCCGTGGAATTATCAAACATAAATAAATGTTATTATTTGAAATTAATTGTACATTCATTCCATTTATAGATACTTTAAATAGTAGATGCATGATCGTATGAGAAATTAACTTGAGAAGCATAGGAAGTTGATACCTTGATCACTTTTAATCTCAAACGTACCTATGAATCGAACTTGATACAGGGATTGATCCGGTGTATCTCGGTGCATCTTATCCTAATGTATCCACCAGTTGATAACCATTTCTCACACTTCTCATGTTAACTCAATTTCTCACTTAAACTCAAATATTAAACAGTATAGCTACCTTTCAATTAAAATCAACAACTAACCACTATGTATTCATCATATTGTTCCTGTATTAAATCTGAATCAAATTTAGAGTCACCTTCACATATTATTTTTCTTTTTTGCAAATAATTCATATTGAGATTATAAAAGTGAATCTTGCAACAACAAAAAACATACATAAGTTTATCAGCTACCAACTAGCTTATAAGTTAGTTTGCCAAACATAGCCTAATTAGTTAGCAAATGATTGTGTCTTTATAATCAGTCAATAGAAGCCCAGTGATTATGTCTTTAAAATCGGTCCCACGTCTACCCCATGTTAGAAAACGCACGATGAAGCCCGACAAAAACACGCCCCTTTATAATCGGTCAATATGCATAAGGAGGGGAACGTGTAACACCAAATAAAATACCAACAAATGTTAAATGGTCATATTATAAATCTAATTTTCTATACAATATGAAAGTAACAATAATCATTTTATAATATCACATATAAATGATAAAGAAATGAAATTGTGTAGTTATTGAATAATCAATACTTTTATTTAACGAGTAGATTTGATTGGTTTGAATGTTTGATGATTGATCTCAATAAGTTGAGTGGTCGAATAGGAACTTCATAAAAACATTAGGGGTTGAAATGAAATTTTGTAAAAATAACAAGGGCATAATTGCACATGTTTCTAAAGTAGAGGGAAAGAACAAGATAAACACTTGTATGAAAATTAAATGTATGTAAAAGTTAGTGAATTCGTATTTCTGGCAAGTCGTCTGTGCTACTCAGCCCGTAGCCACACAGTGAGCACCGCGATCCAGGTCACACCAAGTCGCTTGGGTCACTGTTTTCGTCCGGTTTTTTGTTTTTCTCACCCGATCCAATCCCCAAACGCTTTAATATGATTATTATATAAAACCTTCATAAATTATCATCTTAAATATCATTCGATAATGAGATTAATCACAATTGGAAGCCCGGAATGCAAGAGTGTTACAACTCCTTTGTATATAAATAAAATGTATATTTTCATATAAGAATATAGATTAAATAAATAATTATTAGTATATACACATGTGAATATACTTGGCTATAAAAACTATAGATTACATGAATAACCATGAGTATATTATGTGTGACTTGAGCAATATTCACAAATAATTACGGGTATATAGACACTTAAGTGGTGGTTGAAATAGTTTGCTAATTTGAAGACTCGATTTGAAAAATCTTGATAAAGATATGTCTTTATGAATGTCAAATCAAGAAAAATATAATTCTTGTTTTATGATATAATTTATTTGATTGAGGATTATATATTTTAGTTTTAAAAATAAAACATGTCATTTTTGCTAACATATGTTCATAAAATGATTCTCATAGTTATTAGAGTCAACTTAATAGTGTATACCTCAGAATTAGCCATAGTAGAAAGCAACAAAAAGAAAAGAAAACATTCTTGTTGCAGATCTAGACATAATTCAATCTTATGCTTAGCTTGAATTATGTTCCGTTCCATGTTGTTTCAGAACATCTTGGAACGAAATTCCAAATTATATATTTGATTCACGTAATAAAAATTGTGAATTCCTTTGAATTCAGTTGAATTCTATAATATAAGAAACAACTTGAAACGAAAAATAAATTATATCTTTGATCCGGTTTTGTTTGCGAGATTTGATAGGATTTGGAACTAAATTCCACTTCGATCCCACATTTTGTTTAAAGAAAAGTCCATAATTAAAATCCTTGATTGAATTTGAATGAGATCTCACAAATAAATGGATTTAAAAATCCCATGAGTAATTCATATTTCATGGGATTTCATAGAATTTGTTATAATAATAATAATCAAAATAAGTTAAAAACATTTGTTTTGTAATTATCAATTAATAAAAAGCAAATTTAATTATTCTTACAAATTACAACTACTCATAATTTGAATTTTTATAAATTATTTATAAAGAATAAAATTCCATTCTAAATCTTACAAACCAAATTTTACAAAACGAACACACCAAAGATTCAAAATCCTTCCACGAAATCCATGGGACGTTTGGTTTGCAAAATGGAATTTAATGAAATTGGAATTCATCGAAGAAAATTTGACTTTGAAGAATTGGAATGAAATTTGAGCACGTGTTTGATTGATAGGATTCAAACTCAAACCTGATTAATTCCTTAAATGGTGGAATTAATGGAATTCAAAGGATTCCATCATTTTCATTATGTGAACCAAACATAAGATTTGAAATTTGGTCAAAAAAATTATCCATTCCAATTTCTTCAAAATCCATACACCAAACACACCCAATGGTGCGTTTAGTTCGCATAATGGAATATGATAGAATTAAAATCCATTGAAGAAATTTGACTTTGAAGAAATTGAAATTGAATTTAATGAAATTTGACCACCCGCTTGGCTGGTACGAATTGAATGGAATTCAATTCTTTCACTTCAGCCAAAAAATGATGAATTCCTTATATTGTGGAATTCAAAGGGTTCCATCATTTTCATTATATGGACCAAACATAGAATTTGGAATCTGATCAAAGGAATTAATTATCCATTCAAACTCCTTCAAAATCCATGAACCAAACAATTTCCAAGTCTCTCAAAAACATTCCCTCAAACCAAACGAATCCTTACCATTCAATTGCAAAAACATTCAATATTAGATTGTTAAGTTTATAAATACGTCGGCAAAAAGTTAGAATGATGTGAACATTTACGTGATTGAAATAACACGATGAATAGGGAATGGAATTCAAATCCGATCTCAAAAAATCAAACAGCTTGAAACTTATCTAAGAGACAAAAAGTAACATTTTTGCATACATAAGGATTGGAACAAACCACTCTTTATTTAAGCTACAGACTTGGCGACTTCTTTGGCAGCAGCAGCAGCACTATTTGAAGCAATCAATTTCTGTGGCTGCAATCATAATCGTAAACCGATGATTAGTAATCTAATGACTTGACTCAAAGTTCCGATTACTTTTCAAATTCGATAACAAGCAGCCGCGTTTGACGAGCTCAAGTTAGTTCCGCATTAGTCCCGAATCTTTGTTCGAATATAGTTATATTCAAATCGATTAAATATTCAACCTGAGTATAGTGTTCTATTCTACCTCTATGGAGAAAATCTCTCTATTGTTAAGGGTAAAATGGTCCTTTAAGTTGATTAAAAAGTGTAACAATTACAGGTTCCTAAAACTGTACCTTTTTCATCGTGGACATTTATTTTCGGATGGAGTATTTTATATTATGGCAAACTGCATCAAGATAAGTACTTTGTTTTTTGGGGAACCTACATTTTGGTGTCTACGACAAGAGATCTTAGATAAGAATGTCTAATAATTAATTTTCAAGAAAGATTATGAAGTTATAATACATTGCGCTTTTTGCTCATAAAGTTATAGTACGTTCCCCAAAAGAGAGTTTTTGATTCATTTTGATGGAATTCTTATTAGTTACGATTACATGTGTGTGTCATTTACGTTAGTATTTCGGTTCTTTACCTCGGCTAATTCCTCCTCGTGCTTTGGAATGAAAGCAGTATCAACTTTTCCGTTTTTGAAGTCCTGAAACGAAGACGTGAACAACAAAACAAGAATCAAATGGATGACAATATGAGGATTTTGGGAAAGAAGAGAACATGATAACATGCTTACTTCAATGTCGAGAATTAGCTTGTGGTACTCGATCGTCGTTGGAACCCCTGAAATTGTAAAAACTGGAATTGATGCATTATGAGGAGGAAGAGATGGATGATTATGGAGAGGAAGCTTTCAGAAGAAATTAAAAGGAAATATATACAATATGGGCCAGGGCCTTATACACTAACATAATACACAACTTCTACCATACAAGTAAAATACATCTCCACTTGCACCATACAAGTCAATAGAGCATAGATCCAAACTTCCACTGTACAACAAGTTTTTTATAACACAGTATACCATATAAATAAAATCACATCTCTGTTTGTACGCTACATTTCTAAAGTATAATATTCAAACTTATATCTTATACATATTTTCTATAACACAATTTGTATCATACAAATAAAAATACGTCTCCCCTTCTATGGTACCTGCTTCAAAGACTTGTACTGCAAAAGTGGAGACAATTTTTATTAAAGTTACGTAAGGGTGGTTGGAGACCATCTACAATTCCACATGGATCTGCAGTGAGACTATAGTCATTTAGACATACATGGAAAAGTGCCCAGTCGGCGGGAGGGTAGTTGGAGACTACACTTAAATGGATGCAACCTAGAAAAATCATGGAAGCGATCCCAGTGTTTGATCCGCTTGAATGGTTCAGCCTATTGGATCAAAGGATCCCTTTATTCTGTTTGTTGGTTTATAGAATGGATAGAGTTAAATCAAATCTAGATGAAGACCCAACTCATTGATAGCCATATAGCAGACAGGGACTTTGCAACATAACATATTCAATCTCAATTCTGGTGTAAACAAGTCCCAACAGGCCCTTTTCTTCTGTGTAAAACTTTTCTGTTTAAGTAATTAATGTTGTTTATTTGGAAATGCAGAAATTTATTATGATACAAAAAGTAATAATTATGCTTTCTACATGGACCGTGGTCTATAAGATAAAACCATTAAAATTGTTGACGTTCAAAATATTTTAGAAGAGAAATAGCATAATATTGGCTAAATAATGAAGCCTTAAAGTAGGAAATTATCCCACTTCCAACAATATATTCCATAGATGTTTTATAAGTTATTTACATATTCTCATCAAAAAGAAGAATAAAGGTAGCATAAGAGTTCCCTCAACCATGACAACTTTATCCAGGCATGAGGAAGAGCTCCGGACTAAAACTTCAGGATGCATGCAACATGCAACCAACTTCTTGAGCAAAGAGAGAACGTTGCCTTTGAAAGAAAAAAACCTATAATTGCAAGTATGCATTTAGATGTGCATGAGTAATCCTCACATTCCTGCAAAATAAATGGAAGAGCCTATCTAGATCTTAAACTACCGACAGACTGTGATTGGTGACAAGAACCACATCACTATTCAAAAGTCAACGCCACACTACATGAGTCATGACTACAGAAAAACACCAAATCAAGGGAAATATTCTTCAGTTGTATGTGCAAATGGAGTGATGAATTATATTGCAATATATAATATGCATCTGTTTTACAAATTATATACAGCTTACCTTGATCATCACAGGAAAGCCAATCTCATCGGCGAGTCTGATGCCTTCTTCGGTGCTCTATTATGACAATGAAAATACATCAATAAAAAGGTTGATCTTTGGTGTCAATAAATTCAATATCATAATGCCAAGTGAATGAATCTAAATACCTGTAATAGTCCATCACTTCCTGGTACAGTTGGAACACCAGCAGTCTTCATGGTATCTCTAGCAGTTGCTTTGTCTCCCATAACACGAATACTGTCAGGCTGCAAAGAGGTATGTTAAACAATCAAAATATATTATAATATTAAGAAATTCCACATATGTAACAGCAATTATAAATACCTGATTGATTAAATTGCATAATACACATGAGTTAAAGAGTAGAGGGAGCATAATGTTGATTGTATATCCATATTTTACTTGTTTTAGCTTTTCCACTATCTCTGTTGGGGCTGTTTGTTTACCTCTTAATGGTTCCATTAAGAGACAACCTCTGAATTGTTAAGAGGTAAATCTTGTTTGGCAAAAAAAAGGTATGCCTCTTAATGGTTCCAAAACCCTCTGAATGATTTAGTGTCTTGACCATGCCTTAACCATTCAGAGCCCTGATTTCATCCTGAACAATTAGCAAACAACCATATTTCATTTTGCATTATATCATATGAGCCTCTTAATCATTCTGACCACTTAATCATTCTGCACCTAACCATTCAGCAACTGCCAAGTAGCCCCTACGATGATCATAGTGTCCTCCTCTACACACAGTTTCATAGAACTTGAAACTTAAAAAACATGCATTGACTGAAAGAATAATCATTTATTATCATCAATAGGTTTCATTGCCAACCAGAATACATGACTTCGGTTCTTCTGAGTTAGAACTGAAGATGCACCTTCAGTTTCTATTGACAACAATAAGATACTTACATTTGGCCCAATGAAGTTGATTCCATGCTCTCTACACATCTCAACAAAAACAGCATTTTCAGCAAGGAAACCATAACCAGGATGCAACATTGTACATCCACGACTGATAGCAGCGGACAGGACATTGGGAATCAGCAAGTACCTGCGAAGAAAAAGTGACAACATATGATAATAGGAATCAAGCTAAGGTGCTAATGATTGACACACGAATGTCAATTTATATGAATATTTACAGACATGTTCAGGTTTACTGAATAGATGATCATAACATCCCTCATCTCAGATAACCAACAAATCGAGATTCCTATTGTGCCTTCCTGGTTTTTCATATGGCTTGCTTTGTCCAGTCTTGACAAATGACCTTGTTAACATTAATGGAAACACACAAACACAATAGTAGCTTTCGTTGTCTTCCTTTACACCTCACTAAATCACTGTATTGAGGCCAAACAATTCAGTGACTGGTTCATGAATGAAAACTTCAACCTGCTATGGTTTTTTAACTAATACATATTCCGATCAGAACTGATGACCCAGAACCCACCTCATTGGGATGCAGGTTAAAAAGTGGATGAAATGGGTGGGAAAAAGTGGGAGCTCGTCTACATCAGGGATTTCGTTGGCAAAAAGCTAAAGAAAACATAGTGGGTCGATGGGGGTAATTTGTTGGAGGATAGGGTGCATGACAATGGTTTTACGGTGGTGAAGAGAGGAAGAGGGAGAAAGAAACAATAGTGGAGGGCCCGTGATTAGAGCAATAAAGGGGGGTTGGAACAATGGTGTTTGCAGAATGAGGGGGTAGAAAGGTGGTTGTCATCGGATAAGGAGGTCACACCTGTATTTTTGTGTTGTGTGACTGGAGAAAAAAGGTTTGGCCTGAAATGGAAGGTGTGGTCGTTTGGGGTGGCGTTGGTTGTCGTCGAGCTCCACAGGGACCAACGATGTATGCATATGCATATAAATATATATATATATATATATATATATATATATATATATATATATATATATATATAATAAATTAAAAAATGAGATAAAATTAAAAAGACCTATTTACCCCTAAGTTAACAAAATGGATTTAACGGTGTTAGTGTCACAAAGACGTCTAGTGTACTTATTTTTAATAGAAGGACTTAGCTTGAAACAAAATGCAAACCACATGGACCGTTAGTAAACTTATTTCAAAATAGGGACCATATCCATATTATGAGCTAACCACAGCGAGCAACGATGTAATTTTGTAATATCCCGTAATTTACGTGACATTATTATAGAAATAAATGTTTGGTTTAAATTTGGAAGCCTTATATAACTAGAGGGAGTAGATATGTCAATAAGCAAAAATTTGAAAATTAGGGATAACTTATTCATGGGGATGGCTGCCGTATGGTTACTATCAAAATTATAATTATATATATATTTTTATATTTATCCTTTTGATTGAGTAATATTTAGTTGAGGGGAATAAAAACGTGAGTTAAAGTTGAAATAATTGGAGTTTTAAGCATCAATATTAGGATTTTGAGGTTAGGTGTGTTGGAAGTTTTGATCGTGACTCTAAAGACTCGTTGAAGAAAGCCGATGGGATTTTCATTAGCGATTTTTGGATGTTAGCTAAGGTACGGATTCCATATTCTTCCCTCATTAATTTGTGTTTATTTGAGTCGTTATATAAGTGTACGGCTTCTTCATGTTCCCCACTTTTGTGTTTATTCGATCCGTTGTTTATGTGTTAATTCCGTTTACATTTATTTGATTCGTTACATATATATATGTACGATTTCATTGCCTTTTCTTTTCAACTCTTCCGTTCGATTTGGTTAATGTGTTCTTTCTTCCATCAATTCGGTTTGCTTTCTCGTCCGGTTAGTCTACCGTTAGTTCTCTTTTGGTTTTGCATTCGATAAATCAAGGTTTGAATATGTTAAAAACGTCAAATCATATTTATAAATATGCTGATTTTCACTTTGAAAATTTCGTGTTATTTGTAAAAGTCATAACAAACCACTCGTTTATCGGATTAAGGCATACGATTAGGTTTTGAAAAGCTGGAGATGTCGTCTACGATTTACTGTCACACGAGAAAACTCTGATTTTTAAGCTAAGGTGTCTAAAATTTGGGTTTTCCAAAACTGGTCTCGTTTTAGACGAGAACAGCGCAATGTTTTTCGAAAATTCGTATAAAATCTATTTTAAATCGGATTCAGTCCATTCTTGATTCGTTGGAATCCTAAGACGTTTATTCAAAACTTTTGTTTAGATATATCTTTCTAAAACCTCCTTGAAGTATGAGAAAATATTGGAGTTTTAAACGTATAAAGTGCTGAAATAAGAATGCGTTGATTTTGAAATGTTGCAAGTGTGAAATTCTTAGTATTTCGGATTTTAATCGCCATATGTTTTGGTATTTTGCAAGAGTTCCTGTACGAAATTGTGTCAATGGTTTACCACACTCGTGCCATTTAATTTCCTTCGATTAGTAAGTCTTTTAATTTAGAGTGCTTGAAAATAAAGCTTTTAAGTGGAGCGATTAATATTTTTGTACGTTCAAATACTTTTTTTTATTCGCTTTGTAATTCGTATGATTTGAGATTCATTTAGTATGATCACACGTGTTGTGGCATATTTTGAAGTTTATACGTTAAGGTGTACCGAGCTACTAACCACCTATGGGGGTACCATAGGCACGTCATTGTGGCACCGATGGCGTGACACCACCCGTGGCGGTGTGATCAGTCCACGGCGTCTCCTTTTGATTTTGTGTGCTCTGATGAGAGCTGGCGTTGTGTGATGGGAGGCGTATGGGTCGACCCTAGTTTGTAGGGTGGATGACGGTGTAGTGCCCAACACCGCATCTCACATTATTTAGTACAGCTGGATGAGAATGTCCAACGTACGTGCCTATGTGGCTTATGTCTGACACTTGTTGTATCTGTTTATGAGTGACATGAAACTCAAGTGTATGCGTTTATTTGTTCGAACTCGGTATGCAATCTTATGATATGATTTTGATTTAAGCTTCTCAGATTAGTTTGGTATTTAGTTGACAATATTTGTTTTGATTTGACAGTCTTGAACTTGGACAAAATTACTGTCTTGATATATGAATTTGGATTTATTCATTTTGTTATGACTTTTGATTAAGCAATTAATTTTGAGTCTTTTGGTCTAATTTCTTTTGGTTTCGTGTTCTTTGTTTTGGGGTATTAAAGTCTGTAGCTGAAGTTAGATGTGGAATGATTATATTCAATTTAGCTTTCGTCAACACTCAAAAATTCAAGGCTCTTGTCCAAAATTCAGATTTTTTATTATATTCGGTATTGAGTTCGATTATTCGTTTGTTATCTATTGTATCTGTGCACTGAGCGTTTGGCTCAGCCGCATTTCTTTGTTCGCGGCAGGTATTCGAAGGGAATCTAAAGGGTTTAAAAGATTCAGAGCTTCATCCTATATAAGAGGTTTGTTGGTAAGAGGTTGTAGGTTTTTATTAATGTTTTGATGTAAGTATTGGAAGAAAGAAAGTGTATCGTTCGAGGCAATTATTAGTTTTGATGGTGATTATTTTAATTAAGGTTTAATAATGCTCTGTATGCTTTTGTTAGCAGTTTGTGTTAGGTTCAGGCGTAACCTCCTTTTCCATCTCGGGAAGGGGGTGTTACAAATTTACTCTTAAATTGTAACACCCTAAAAATAGGGGTTAATTTAAAACCTGAAAACAAATGCGAAATAAACGAGTCTAGTATAAAAAGGATCATCCCAAAAAGGGGAATTGTGACATGGTGAATACAAAAGAATAAATAAGGGAAATGAACACAACAACCTACTAATCTAGTCAAACGAGTGTTGACATTTCACCTACAAAAGTATACCAATTCTATCTCCAAAATACGCCTCTATATCCTTCCAAAAATCCTATCATCCTTCGATTTACCCTCCATTCAAGCCCGAGGAAGACCACCACTAGGAGGACCTCTTATACATGTCATTTTAAGAAAAAGTGTTAGGCTAAAGCCTAGTGAGAACAAACGTTTGTAAATGGAATAATCAATATTTTCATTTGAAATAATTTAGGAAATGCCAATGGGATTCATATAGGTGATCTCAACAATAATACAAATACCTATTGGGTTGACGGGGGAGTCCTGCTTACTAACACCAGTGACGGAACACAAAAGTAGGCCACTTGACGTATTAGTAAAACCAAACACATAAAAGTACCCGCAATGGATGTCATACTCAGTAGCTTTAAACGTACACCCACGGAAAGTCAACTTCAACCATAAAGAGCCCTTACGTTGAGATCCTCATCCAATATCGCGTACTTAACACGTAGGGCTTATACCTCATCCGATGCCTAAGCGTGACTCAATGTGGAAAACTAGCGTTCCAACATTGGGTCAAAGATTTTATATATATGTGGGTTCATGACACTCAAATGCAACCAAATATTCCATTCGATGTCCACAAAACTAGACAGTAATTTCCTCAAATAAAAATTCCAATATATGTACAAAATTATGAATCCAAATAACTACTCCCAAGTTTCCAAGAGGTTCCATTTCAAATTGCTATATGATACTCCCACCCATAATACATCAATTTACTCAAATACCCAATCCATCATACTTACCCACATTTCAAAACCCAATATTGATTTTCATGTAAATACATCACAAGGTTATAGGAAACATATTTTCATATATAAAGTCCATAACTAAACCCAAAATGCATACTCTTGACCCCAAATCATACCCTTACACATAACCCCTAAAATCTCCAAAATTAGGTTTTAGTGAAAACTCACCCAACTCAAATAATCAAAATGGAGATGTTGAGAAGGTTAAAAACTCACATTTTAACAAGTATAAAGTTTATTAAAAGAGAATGAACTCACCGAGTGGGTTTTTGAAGAAAACCCAAACCCTAGTTGTTCCTTGGAGAAGATGACAATGGAGGAGATGACTAAATGCCCAAAACTTGAATTCCTTAGATGATGATCCCCAAAACTAGCAATAAAGGAGCTTGATGATAATTTATGGAACCTAGGTTCGGTTCTTGGAGGGGAGAGCTTTAGAGGAAGAGAAATAAATGAAGTAGGTGAGAAATGAATGAGAAAAAGGGGAAGAAACTCGTCTAAGGGCATCAGGGGAAATCTCGCGACTTATGCCGCGACCTTTCTGAACTAAAATACGGACAGTGGATTATGCGACTTGTGCCGTGGCTTGCAAGTCGCGGGGTAACTCGCGTAAGCCACTGTTTCTCTTTTCCAAACTCAAGACTTAACATACAAACTCGGCTAAAACACACGATACGCACAATGAGTAACGCAAGGTAACTATGACTTAAAATAAGGAAGGCTAAGAGTCTTAACGATAGAATTAATACAACAAAACTTCGGGGCGTTACATAAATTAATTACAAAATTTATGAACTATTCATTCATATAACAATATGAGTCCCTATAGTTTGTCGAAAATAACATTTTTGTCTCTATAATTTTAAAATTATAGTATGACCATCGTGGTTTGCAAAAAGATTATGATTTAGTCCCTCCATTTTAACAATCATTAAAAATCCAGTTAGATAAGGGGTATATTAGTCTTTTTATACTATTATCATGTTTTTCTTTATTAAGTAAATAAATATGTAAATTACAAGGACCACAAATATAATTTGCTCTGATATGTTATAGTTTATTAATTTTATTATAGATTAAATAATATATAGTTATATTTATACATATATGAATATATACATAACCAAATATGAACATAAAACTAGAGGCAAAGATAAAACTCATCAGCCAAACACATCAACTGTAACTACAAACTCGTTGTCGGTATCCATCATCCCACCACCACCTCCTCGTCGTTATCTTTATCCTTCTGCCTCTTTCTATCATATGTTGAATATTCAAATTAACCCACCCTAAAATCGGGGAACCAAGATGCCAATTGAAGAAGAATAACACCTCTTATTTTACCCAGTTGCGACCACCACCAACCATCGTCCTCTTTTATTACTCCTTCAATGTTCGCTCTCCACAGATCCACCATAGAACTACCCTATCCCCACAAATATTCATTCTCCACATAATTTGCTATAAAACCACCACAACCTCACCCTCTCTAACGATCTACCACCCAGCCACATTGTTAGGACACAGTCTCATTGGATTCAAGATCATCCAATACGAAGATCGCAATCTGAAGTTAATGCTGAAAGTCACTCTCAACCATAGTCTAGGGTCCAAATTGTAATAAGTGTCAAAGTTATAATATCTAGATATTATTTAGATATTATGTTTTAGTTATTATATTAGTTTAATTATTATATTAGTTTTAAATATAATATCTAGATATTATATATCTAGATATTATCTCTTTCTCTCTATCTATCGATCAGATCACAAAAGAAGAACACACACAACACACACATATAAGGTGTAAAAGAGAGAGAGAGAGCTAAACACTGTGAAGAACTCAACCGTGTAATCCGCGTTTATATATCGAAACAGGTTGGTTTATCGTCTATTTGTTTGTTGTTTGATTATCTGGTAACGATCACGGACTCACAATTGGTATCAGAGCTGATCCAGATCAATATCAAATTTCAAACTCTCTGTGTTCTTCATTTATTCATAAACCACTGTTCAATCGTTCAAAATCTTAATCTGTGGTTGTTTTTGAAATCAAGTGGTTGTATATTGTTGTTGTTGGTAAATATATCATATTGTCAAATTTTGGTGTGGTAATTCGACCTCTAGTTGGGTCGATTTGAGAGTTGCAGGCTGTTTGTACGAAGAAGATAACATTCCGGTCGAATCAGCTTATCGGTCGACCTACATTTCATACCGGTCAAGCTTTTATCGGTCAACCCAACAACCCATCGGTCGAACAAGCATCAAGTTCGGTCTTTCTTAAAACTTTGTACCGGTCGAGCATAACATTTCTATACCAGTCCTTGGATTTTTTCCCGGTCGAACCCTTGCATTGGCAATATACCGGTCCAATTTTCATATATCGGTCGATCTAATTTCAAACAACATATCGGTCAAGAAATAGAATATACCGGTCGAAGGCTTCTTTTCCGGTCGAAATCCATTCGAAGAAACTTGCAACCTACCGGTCCTTGGATTTTTTTTTTCCGGTTGAACCCACCTCTCCAAAGCTTAGAACCGGTCAAATACTTATTCCGGTCGAACTGTTTCCACTACTTTCCGGTCACTTGCTTTCCCACTATCCAATTTTTTTATCACACGTATTCCATTAAAACATATCCATAACCCACATTTAAACTTTACAAATATCCCTTCCTTGGACACCTGGAAGTCTCTCATCACATGCACATTTTTTCCACCTCATGCATCACATGCAAGACTTCTATTCCACATGCACGTGTTCCTGATTTAAAAAGAATACCGGTCAAAGTTACAACACATTTCAGAAAAGCTCTTTATCGGTCCACTACATCACTTACATCTTACCGGCCAACTCTCACTTTGCGCCATACACGACTCGCGCAAACCTCCAGTTCGCGCGACCCGCTTCTCGCGCAAAACCCCATTTGCGCCAGCTTCTTCAAACGCAAAGTTTGACTTTTTCCTCCATTTCCAGACTTGGTTAAATTTGGAAATTTTTATTTCTGAATTTTTATCTGATTTTAATTTGCATTAACGAACATATCTGTCAAGTTTTATCAAATCAGAAACAGAATGAATATCAGTGAAGCTAAAATCCAGAAACAAGGAGAGAAGAAAGAGACAGCACAATTGTGCTTGATGAGTCAGATGGAGATAAAAACCAAAGCTGATTCTAATGAAGAGGTATGTGATCAAATGCATGCCATGAAGATAAAACTCCAAGATTTAGAGTCGATTCTTAAGCGTGAAAATGGTGTTATTACTGACAAAAACCAATCGATACAGAAACTTAGCGATGAAATTGCTGAGAAGAAAGTATTGGTTGAGGTTTTACATAGAAACAATGACACCAGCGCAAAGGAACAGACAATAATTCTTAAAGAGAATTCTGAACTCAAGTCTAAACTAAGAAAGAGTGAGTTTGATTTAAGAGAGCTTACAAAGATGCATTCTTCATGTACTGAAGAAAACAAAACTTTAATTGCAAAATTAGATGCTTTGGAAAAGAAGTTATACTCATTAGGTCAAAGTGAGCAAACCATTCATCTTAACAAACCGAAAGAGAATAAAGATAATTGGGGAATTGGTTATGAGAATCCTCACTATCTTAAAAAGGGTAAATCTGAAGTGCCTGCACTTTATGATCTTACATTTTTAAAACTAGCTCGAAGAATCCCTGAGCTTAAAGTTTTCTGGACTGGATTGTCAAAAGAGGATGAAGCCAAGGAAACGGAAAAACGAAAGAACACAACTAAAGTTCAACTTCCATTTCGTTATGCGAAGTTGAATAATAGTTATAATGATGATCCAATATATCACAAGAAAACTCTTTCAAATGACTTCTTTCAGAGTTATTCTGTCAAAGAAATGGAGGCGAAGCCTATTCAAGGTAAACTATATGTCCATCCTCTCGTTTTAGAAAGTAACATTTCTGAACTCGAGAATTCTTTAACAGATGAAAGACTTTTGATGAATATTGAACAAAAAGTTTTTTCAACTGTGTTCAAAAATGTTATTATTTCTAAGACTTCAAACTCTGAGGATATGTTTGGTCTAGCAAATAAAGGGTTTGATTTTCTGAACCCTGACGGTGGTTTAGATGATTGTTCTAATCAATTTGACTTTAATGCAAAACTTCCAAAAACCAGTACGTCTGTTAACAGTGCAAAATCAACGAAAGTTGATAAATCAGTCTCTGTGAAAGCTAAAAATGCTAAAGGTAAGATTAAATCTAAGCATTCACAGAAACCGAACACTACTGGTAATCCGAAGAAGAAGCATTCGTTTGTTGCTCAAAAGTCTAACTCACAAGTTTCAAATCTTTCAGCAATGAGCAAGAAAAGACTTGAAGTTAAATCTAAATGGCAACCGAAACAGGAGTTTGACGAGACTGCTATATCATGTTTTAGTGCTGACTGTAATAAGATTTCTACTAGTAAAGATGATATAATTGTGGATGTATCTTTTTTTAAACCAAAACTTGTTGATTCTCGCAAGAAATTTTCAAAACAACAATTATTCCAGTTATCTTTGTCTGCTAGAAAGTTTTCAAATTATGATAGACATGATTATGCTTCTTGTCAAGATTCTGACATTTGGTTTGGAACATATCATGTTCCCTCTTATCATTCAAATTCTTTATCTGATTCTAAAAAGCAAAGCGGACCCAAATTTCACTGGGTGCCAAAATCGTTTGCTAACATAGTTGGATCCAATTGGAAATGGATACCAAAGAAAAGGAATGATTATGTGTTGCAGGTACCTACTGTCTAGGGGGAGTAGGAAAGAAAAGAGGCTTTTGAACACAACAGTTCAAAACCCGGACTTAAATGTCAAAGAGGCTTCTAAGTAAATCAGCTTAGAACCCGGACTTCAACGAAGTTTGACTTCTAAACACAATAGTTTAGAACTCGTACTTCAGTGATCAAAAGACCTTACTCCGAGCTGAAAAGAGTTTGTACTCCAATACTCGAATGAGGAAATCAACCATCAAGGGGGAGTACATATTTGTCTGAAAGTTTATGCATATGTTTTACATTGATAATTTTTCTAATGCATAATTTCAGGGGGAGTAAAAGGTGATGACTTCTGATTATTTCTGATCAGAACTCGTACTTTAACAGTTTTACTGCTTTTTGTCTTTTCAATTTAAGTGAATAAATTTTACTTTGACTTGACATAAGACTTTTGCAGAATTTTTGAGAGATGCTTACAAGTTCATATGTTTATGACTTTAAGCTTAGCTTCATGAGATGGAAGATCGTACGTAAAGGTATAATTCTATATCTTCATATCATATATGGTTGAAAGAAGGACAACTTTCAATCATAGAAAACATTGTTTTAAATGTTCAAATCACTTCCCGATTCTCAAAACGAATTCATGAATTGGAAGTGTGACTTTAAATGTTTTCAAGATCAACATTGTGCTTTAACTGAAATAGTTAAACCAATCTGAGCATCATATGCATCATAGGAAAACAAGGATTTCTTTGTGCTAGGCATTAACACAACTTTTATGGAATCACCTTAACCAGTGATTTCTACCCACGAAGTTAATCCATAGTGATTGAGTGTGAGAAGTCAAAAGAAATAAGTGTGTCAAACAAAGAACTAAGTGTGATTAGAGTGAGAAAAATGTTTAAAAGAAAGAGCGTGTGAGAACAGAGTTAAAATAATATCACAACTCTGCACCAACTTTTTCTGAGCCGGGCAGCCACATTACTAGTGTTTGACAATTCTTTGGTGAACATTATTGAAACAGGCAACTAGCCCATGCCAACTCTTGATCAAACCTCACTATCTACTCATTTTCTTCTTAACAAGAAAGTGTTTCACTTGTTCAAAGGGGATGCAACACATTTGCTATCTGATTTTCATTTGGAAAATCTGGATATTGAAAAGAAGGAAGTCTGCCCCACCTTCGCACTTCAATCATGCACATTGAGTCTGTGTTTAACTTACTGTTGTCTCAGTGGTTTACACAACTTCGAGCCTATAAGCGATCATCAAGTGCTTAATTCTTTCTATCACAAGCACGAACACACAAGGAATTTGTTTCTTTGTCATAACGTTTATAGAAATAACCTTTGTGGTGTTTCGATGATTAAATGGAAGCCCTGGGGGAGTCAACATCAAACAGCTCCTTTCCATTGTGTATTTGTTACACACAGTGACTTAGTGTTACTGACAGGCGTTTCTAACTGATTTGTTTATTGCTACAGGTGTTACATGACTGTTTTGTCTAGATTTGCAAAGATCTGGATAAATATCTATTCCATTGACGAATCAGAGGCTCCTTATGACCAACATTTCTTGTCATCAACTTTTAATGAAATCTTTACACTTCTCATCAAAAAGGGGGAGAAGATCTACCCAAGAAATGGAGAAGAGCTAACCAAGAAATCACATGTTTCAAGAATCACGTCCAAGATTGAATTCTTCAAAGAGCAAGTATTCTGAAGATATGCTGATTCGAGAGAAATTTTCTTTTGAAGATACTTTGATGAAGAATTTCGAGCTGAAACTGAAGATAGTTTCTTCCCAACATCCAAGAAAGAAAAACTACATCTTTTGGGGAGTTTACTATATCTTGAAGACTAAGAGAAAGATTGCATCTTCTTCTGTGCTGAAAGAGAAGATCGTATTGCTAAATCATTTTCGTAATGATCTTGATCCAAAGGGGGAGATTGTTAGGACACAGTCTCATTGGATTCAAGATCATCCAATACGAAGATCGCAATCTGAAGTTAATGCTGAAAGTCACTCTCAACCATAGTCTAGGGTCCAAATTGTAATAAGTGTCAAAGTTATAATATCTAGATATTATTTAGATATTATGTTTTAGTTATTATATTAGTTTAATTATTATATTAGTTTTAAATATAATATCTAGATATTATATATCTAGATATTATCTCTTTCTCTCTATCTATCGACCAGATCACAAAAGAAGAACACACACAACACACAAATAAGGTGTAAAAGAGAGAGAGAGCTAAACACTGTGAAGAACTCAACCGTGTAATCCACGTTTATATATCGAAACAGGTTGGTTTATCGTCTATTTGTTTGTTGTTTGATTATCTGGTAACGATCACGGAATCACACACATCGATCATCCATATCAAACCAATCCTCCACCATTTGCTTCACCCCCCCAAACCAACCATTGGTGCATCTGAGACAACCTTTGATCTTGTGTCGAGTTTGGAGTAGATTGACTTTGTATTCCTTGAACCAACCAACCGCACCCGACCCACTTTTACTTTGATTTGAATTCTAAGGTTTTGATGTGTGTGGATGGTATTTGGTGTTTGTGTGATAGATGTAGAAGGAAAGCAAATGCATAACCAACCAACCACAACAAGCCCCTGCTAGGCTGCTACTGTGTTTTTTGGTCCCTTGATTTGATTTTGATTTTGGTTTTTGTTTTGTTTTTTATTTTAATTTTGACTTTGTTTCGATTTTGGATTTGAGATTTAGATTTAGTTTTTCTATTTGAATTTTTTAGGTTTGGAGACTATAACTGGAAGTTTGTTCGAAGATGATAATCGGAGCTTCACCGGCCAGTAGGAAAGCTCTCACGGGGAGTTGAAGAAACTATGTGGTTATTAGAAAGTAATGAGTGGGACACATGGCACAACTTTTTGTGGACCATATAAACAAAGTGAGGGCCATTTTGGTCTTTTCACCTTTTACTTGTATAGAAAAACAATAGTGTACAAGTCTTTAAAGCTATGTATAATTTATTAAACATTCCAACAAAATCCAAAAATAAAACAAAAAACCAACCCAACCCCCACCGTTGCCCCTCTATCTCCCATACCCACGAACCAACGTGATCAGCCTCCCCTACCTCGACTCCTCTCTTCCTCCCCATTCTCATCGGTTACAAGATAAGAATATTAAGGCCAAGATGAAATATCTCATGGATATGAATTTGTAAGTAAGGGTGCTCAAAATTCTGACCGACCCGACCAACCCAACCTAAAAAAATGAAAAAAAAAAACTCAAACCGAGGTAACTCGACATATAGCTGATACAAAATTAGGTCAAATCGCATCTATTGGGTTGGAATTGGGTTAGGGTAATTTGAACTCAACCAACCCGATGCCTTTCTATAATATGGATTTAACATGATTGTTAAATTATTGATTAATATATATACACACACACACGTTAGACATTAGGCCAACCTGTAATTAGTTTTATTCAAAATTATATTACAATTACAATTTCAATTTCAATTGTTACTTTATTTTCATATTCACATGAACCTTCAACTTTTTCTTGAACTTGTTAGCCTTTTTGGTATGTTCTTATTTTTAGTTTACTTCGTTTAAATACAAATGTTTAGTTAGATTGTAAAATAACACACAAAAGTTTCAACCGGATAAACTCGACCAACCCAACCAGGCCCGACCCTGGCTTAGCCAGAAGGGGCGAAGGCCCAAGACAACAGATGGCCCAAGGGAATCATCTGCTTAAGTCCAACAGTCTATGGGTATGTTAATTACTGCACATTCATATTATCAAAGCACATCTCTCCGTCTGCTTTAGGAACGGAACAAATGAGATTTGAGATTACAGATGAGACGAACTCGCTCTCAACTCTCGTTTCCGACTTGACATTATGTCCTCTCGCTCACACTCTTACTCGTTTATGGAGCAATGGAACTCGTCTAGTCTCTGGCTCTCTGCCCTTTTGCTCTCGAATGTGACTGCGTGAATCTCGTCTCTGCCCTCTGGCTATCGATTTAATGGGGGTAAATCTCTAAAATCTAAGAACTGTCCTAAATCGGTGGTAGTCGGATCTCGGCTCTTCCTCTCTTCTGGACTTGGCGATGTAGGTTGGAAAAGAGCAAGATTGATATCCAAAGTTTTGGTAAATTCTTGATTCCTTAACCCTAGAATTTCCTAAATCCTAAATTTTTTTACTTGTCTTGTGTTTTTGTTTTCAATCACTAAATCTCCTAATCTGTAGTTTATTTTGGTTTATGTTATTGGGCTTGAAACTAGTAGAATACTAAGGGTCTGTTTGTTTACCTCTTAATGGTTCCATTAAGAGGCAACCTCTGAATCACTAAGAGGTGAATCTTGTTTGGCAAAAAAAAATCTGCCTCTTAATGGTTCCAAATCCCTCTGAATGTTTTTGTATCATGGACCTCCCTTAACCATTAAGCGCCCTGATTTCATTCTAAACAATTACAAAACAACCCTATTTCACTTTGTACTATATCATAAGTGCCTCTTAATCATTCTGACCACTTAATCATTTTGCACCAAACCATTCAGCAACTGCCAAACAACCCCTAAGAGTAGAGAAGTAGTAATCAAATTCCACATATATGGTTTGTGTGTGTCTTTGTCTCTTTTACTTTTGACTCTTTGTGAATTGTGATAGGGAGTCTGGTCCATCTCGATGGACTTTTGTTTTTGAGTTTTGATTATATTGTTATAATGTTATATTAACTAGAACTACTTACTCCTTACTTAGTTAATACTTTGATTACAATTTACAAATTAGATGCTAAGATAGTTAAGATAATTATTTGATTTATTGCTTGATTATGAAAATTGTAGTATTTGTTTTTTTACAATTGTCTATGTTTTTATTTTCCGGTCCTAAATCTCTTAATCTATAGTATGTGTTTTGTTATGAAAACATTAAACATGTTAGGAAATAGTCAAATAGATGTTGTTTGAATATTTGATCTTTGATGGAGTTCTAATGTGGTTTGTGTTTTTGATTTTGTTTACTGTGTCAATCATTTGTGTCTTTTTCCGTCCTAAATATCTTAATCTTTAGCTTACATTTATATGAAAACAAACACGTTAGGTAATACCAAAATAGTCAAGTAGATGTACTTCAAACGGACAAGATCAAGGTACTGTAAGCATGGGGGAATAAGTGATTTATTTTACTTAAGAAGTCAATTAAGATAGTAGTTTTGTGTTTCTATGAAAGGTCTTCGTAGTTCCTAGGGTTTAATGCATCATGATTGTAATCCTCTCATCGGATATAGTAAATTGGTCCAAACGATTACAACCACAGTAGCAAATGGGTTGGATCTTTTGTAACACCCTCAGATCCATAAATAACAACTAATTTAAAATTTTCTAAATACATTGATAAGTAATTCATCTACAATCACAATTTAATATTTAACTTCAATACACACATTTTGTTCTATGTAAACAGTCTATACTAAGGACGGGTGCTACTATAGCCCAACAATAGTCACTATTTCCAACTGCGGAAGGCTTCACCAAACTACTTACTCTCGTGTAAGTCTAATGCTCAACTCCTCAAAGCACTGCAAGAACCAAACCCCAACTGGAACCTGATGCGCATGCCGACAAATAAAAAGTTTAGGCTTAACGCCTAGTGAGCTCAAGAGTTTTCATTAGAGATATATAAAGTATTAACTTTAAGAATGTTATTTAAAAAATCATGATTTCCAAAATGCAATACATTTGATTTGAAAGCAACCAAAAATGAAACACATTAAATCTCAAAACAATCTCCTTTCATCATTCACCCTTTTCGTGATTAAAAACATAAAACAGACGCCTCTTTAAATAAAACCAAAACCCAAAGTGCACGTAAAACATAACTGACAATAAAATGATCAAACACTGAAACGTAGATAACCGCACCTTCCAAAACATCCCAATAACTCGAATGAGTTTCAATAATCAAAACCTTAAAACATAGATAAATACCCATACCCGAATGTCCCCAAAAACATAGATTAAACAACTCCATACCCAAAACTACACTAACTAAACCATTACATGACTCAAAACGAATGAACTATTGCATTTAAACATGTAATTCTCAACTAAGATGCAGTAAATGCAAATCATAACCAAACGCTCAACAATGAGCTAATAAAATGGACAAGTGTTCTTAAAACTCAAACAAAATCCAAACTAGCCATAAGCTCAACAAACCCAAAGACCCAACGTTGAAAATCATAAAGTGAATCCAAATGTAAACAACCCGCATGTATGTAATCCCATACTCCAAACATATAATTAACTCCAACGTAGTTTAGATTGTGACAAATCGTTTTCCAAGTGAGTTTATAACATTTACCTTTCATAAAGACCCATAACACAAAACCATGCATTTCTTCAAAACACGAAATGAATACATTTATACTCAAAAATCTACTTTCGTAAAATAAATCATTAAGATACCAAGATATATGATTTATTTATCATAATGCCCAAAATCCCAAAGATGTGTGCTATATAAGTTTATAAAGTTAAACACTTTCAAAATAACCAAACTTATCAGCAGTTAACAATTTCATGTAAAACCCAAAACACTTTAAAATAAACATTTTGGCATGTACACCGTTTTCACAAATCAAATTGAACTCACCTTGATAGGTTAAGTTAAACCTAGGTTTCAATCCCCAACCATTGGCCTCTAAAAGCATAGATCCCACCCAAAGCTTTACGAAGACATCCATTCCAACTCTTCAACTCAAGCTTCCAAAACCTAGATCCACACATTTCCAACCATAAATAATCATTTTCAACCCTTAGAATTGTTCCCCAAGTATTTACATGAACATTTCATCTTATACCCCAAAACCCTACTTTTCCAAACTTGAAGAAGGAGAAGATTACCTCAACTACTAGCTTGAATCCACCAAACAAAACACATGTAGGTCACCAAAACGAACCATTAGCTCCCAATCTTTAAATGATGAAAAGGAACCCCCAAGAGCTTGGTGAGGAAATGAAGGTGATAATGGAGATGGTGAATAGATGCTCAACTCGAACTCCTTTGATGAAGTACTCAACAATTAGCAATAAATGGGGTAGATGAGGGTAAATGGAACCCTAGGTTCGGTTTCTATGAAAGGGAGAAGTTGAGAGAGAATAAAAAAAGAGAGATTGAGTTTTGAATGAGAAATGAAGCCAAAAATGAGATTTTAACTCGCCAGACCCTGCTCACGATAGTGCCTGGTGATAGTGACATTGTCACTATCGCGTGGCACAATCGCGCGGATTGTACCATGGGTAGAATTCTCCCCGCGATAGTGCCCTGGCGATAGTGACACTGTCACTAGCGCGTGTCACAATCGCGCCATAGGTACCGAAGCCCAAAAGGTCCAAAAACTCGCGATTCTCGCATGGGTCGATTTAAGGCTCGAAAGTACAACATCTTTCACCCAAAAAGATAGACGGTAGAAGGAGGGATTACCAACGAAGGGCGGAAACTTACTTTGCAAAAATCCTGGTGTTACATCTTTGAATGGCTTATGGAGGTTTAATTAAATTTCACAATCGCAAGATCTTGACTAAGACCACGTATGTGAACCGCTGAGTCGGCTGTATTGAGTTAGTTAGTTTGGTTTAGTTAAAAATCATGTTGGATGGTTGTTAAAAAGCTCTACCTAAGTTTCTAATATCGTTGTTAAGTCTAACTAGAACCGCAAAAGTTGTATGTTTCATTTGATTTCTTATTAGGGGCATTTTGTGGCCATTCCGCCCAGGGCATGCGAAACCTCAGGACCGTCCCTGAACCCAACCCGCATGGTTTGGGTTGGGTTGTAGTTTTGATTTGGTTGAGTTGGGTTGATATTTTTCAAACCAAAAACATTGCGTTGGGTTGTTCAAATGTTTTCAACTAAAAGTGCTCACGGGTTGGGTTGATCGGGTTGAAGGCATTTCAAAAACCCAACCCAATGTTGGCAGTTTGAGAATTTTCAACCAAACCCAAACAAAAGTGCAACCTAACCCAAACCCAACTCGTTCGGGTTGGTCGAGTTGTGTTTAAACAAAGTATAAACAATATTGAAAACATAAAAATAAGGAAATTTTTCTTTGAAATACGATCCATCATTCAAAAGAATATACGAGTTCATCAAATATTTATGTATTACATATAATTTTCCATTAATGTCCTCTTACGAGTTCCATTGCTCGTTATTGCCGAGTTGTTTTTGGTAACTTATACATATTAAAGGGAAATTGTTGGGAACTGAATAATTGCACAAGTACAGCACAAGTAAAGTTAATGCTGCTAGAAGAAAATAGTTACTACTTCTAGTTAGTACTTCTGTGATTAATGCTGCTAGTTGCAGATTAGTGCTGCTCAACAAGTTTAGTACTGCTAGTTCAAAGTTAGTACTGCTTGAAGAGATTAATACTGCTGAGCATGGTTAGTACTGCTGGAGTTAATACTGCTCAGAGTATTAATGCTGCTGAAGAATAATGTTGCTTATGTGATAAAGAATTCGCATGGAAGGATGACAGCTGGATGGACTGAAGATATTCATGGAAGTTGGAGATAAAGATGGAAGTTTATATTGAAGATCTTTTTATGTTTAGTAATTATCTTTTATTCTTCAATATATGTATAGATTTGTTTAGAATAGTTAGAATAACAGTTCATTCTAAGTTTTTGTTTTAGAGAGAGAATCAACCTCAAGGCATAGTTCCTAATTCTAGAGAAGTAGAATTCGTCTTGAAAGAATCTGTTCTTCAAGATTGAGGTTGTGTGTGTAATCTTGTGATTTAAAGCATTCAATACAAGTTTACAAGTTATTCATCATATTTACTATTTGTTTACTGTTTCATTGAATATCAAAGTGTTATTCTGCAAACTCCTTTGATATTAGTTTCTGAGAATTTATTGTTGTTAAGAATTTGATCCTGACAAGTGGTATCAGAGCAAGTGTAACTCAGAAATCAAAATCATCATGGCTAAAGGTTCAGAGTCTTCTAGCACAGAAGTTCCCACAGAGGTAATATCAAATCTCTGCTCTAAATCCTGTATTGAAACTGTTAAAAGGTACAGGGATCACAATCAGAAAATGAGTGATGACCTAAAGAGATTAGAAAAGGACATAAAAGATTATGTTAGGATTGTTGAGAGGTTTGAAGAACAGATTAAGAGTTTTCAAGCCAATGAGATTCAACATTCCTATGACACAAACTACTGGAAGTGGGAGAAAAATGACTTAGAACTTCAACTGAAAAAGTCTAAAGAGGAGAATGAGAAGATAAAGAGTGAGTTTGAGAAAGCCAAGCTGGATATTGAGAAATTTTCCAATGCTTCTAAAACAATGGACTCTTTGCTCCAAACTCAAATCCATGACAAACTTAGAAGAGGAATAGGCTATAACACCACTCCACCACCATACAACAACAATTACATCCCTCCTATATCAGACTTGCTAGAGACCAAGAATAGGAAGGAATTGTCTGATGAGGCTACTAAGGTAGATCCATTGGACAAAGTGGTGGTTGAAACAGACTCTGAAGAAGAGTACTCTAATGATAAGAGTAAGGAGAACACTGTGAGTGGTGAGATTCCCCTAGAAAATCACATTATCACCAATGAGGGATGTGGAAAAACTTGGGTCAAATCTAAGGACATAGAGAAGACAGAGGGAAAGTCTGGTAAGGTCCATTACAAACAGACCACAGTTATGAATCCTGTTCCTTGCAAACAGTGTACATGCAATAAATCTGAGCCCCAAAAACATGATAAACCAAGGGGAAATCAGAGAAACTGGAATAATCAGTGGGCACAAAAGCAAGGGATTGATCTGTGTAAAATCAACAGACCAAAACCTTGTTTTATCTGTGGCAAATTGAATCATCTTGCCAAATACTGTTATTTCAATCCTATTAACCAAAGAGTCACTTTTCAAAGACAACCACAAAACTCTTCTGGTTATAGGAATCAAAGAAGGAATCAAATGGCTGAGAAAAGAGCACCTAAAAAGTTTTATGCTCAGAACAAGTTTGCTAATATAAAGAAAAATACTCCAAATAAGCCAAGGAGTAATTTAAAGTCAAAGAAAGCAAACAACTTTGTTCAGGTTTGGGTTCCAATTGTAAGGAAACCTGTTAGTACTGCTATCCCAGATAGTACTGCTAACAGAAATAGTGCTGCTAACTCAGTTAGTACTGCTAACCAAGTTAGTACTGCTAACAAGGCTAGTGCTGCTTCTAGTAGTAATGCTGCCAAGCCTATAATCTTGACAAAGTATTCCAGCCATGAGATTCCTAAACAACTCATCCAGACTAAACTTACAGATTATATTGATGAGAAAGGACAACCCAAGACCACTTTGGCTTGGGTTCCTTCCAAGACTAACTGATTTATCAAGTGTGCAGAGCAACCAAAAGCTCAAGAGGAAGAGCATTTGGAATGCAGATAGTGGTAGCTCCTGGCACACAACAGGTAACATGGACCGCCTTCAAATTCTTCAAAAGATTTGATGGATGACATGTTGCATTTGATTCAAAAGGAGGTATAATAAATGCTCAAGGCATTAGTTAAAAGGTAAGTTGACTTTGGAAGATTTCATTGAGCATGATGCTACTAACCTGTATGTTTAAGTGATTCAGGTTGAAGTTAGTAATACTCCAGAGGGAGTGATGATCATGAAGGATCAAGAAGAAAAGGATCAGGGGATGAACAAAGTAGTAAAAAGTATGAGTAAAAGGATGGTGTCAAAAAGTGTAAGTGTAATTAATGCTGCCAGTGCAGTTTTAATACTGCCAGTGCAAAGTTAATACTGCTAGTTAGTTAATACTGCTAGTAGTTAATACTGCTCTAAGTTAATACTGCTAGTAGTTAATACTGCTCTCAGTTAATACTGATAGTCAGTTAATACTGCTAGTTAGTTAATACTGCTCTCAGTTAATACTGCTAGTAGTTAATACTGCTAGTGGTTAATACTGCTCTCAGTTAATACTGCTAGTGGTTAATACTGCTCTCAGTTAATATTGCTAGTGGTTAATACTGCTAACTGTTAATACTGCTTTCACTATCTTTTTAAGGTTAATACTGCTTTTAATCCGAATACTATAAATACCCTTTGCCCGCCTAAAAAGTTCATAACGACTCTTTGCATACTGTTCACTTGCGCTCTAACCCTTTTATCTCAAGTACCAAGTTTTCAGGCAAGAACACTCAAGTTCAATGGCATCCATGGCTTTCATTGACGAGCACAATGAAATCGCGATGCTCCAAAAGTCGAAACAAGCTGAAGGTTTTCACCAGATAGTCGACTTTCTGAAGTCCAGCCACATTGCCCATGCTCTCACTGTATCACCAACTATCTACATAGAGCATCAAAGGCAATTTTGGGCTAATGCCACCATTGTTACTGAAAATGGTGTGCAAATGATCAAGACAAGGGTGTGTGAAAAACCCTTAACAGTTACTGAAGAGGTGATACGCATCTGTCTACGTCTAGACGATGCTGCAGGTATAACCTCAATTCCTAATGAGGAATTATTCTCAACTCTTACAAGAATGGGGTATGGAGGCACATTGGGTGTGTTCAAGTTCTCAAAAGCTAAATTTTCACCCCAATGGCGTTTCTTTGTCCATACCCTTATGCATTGTATCTCTAAAAAGACTACTGGATGGAGTGAGTTCAGTAGCACCATTGCTTATGCTTTGGTGTGCTTGGCAACTGCCAGAAAGTACAATTTTTCTCAAATGCTTTTTAATGATCTTGTCTCAAACCTGGGAAGTAAAAAGAGTTTTTATATGTACCCCAGGTTTGTACAAGAAGTAATAACCCATGAATTAACGGATATACCTCATTTTGATGGGATATATGTACCAAAAATCCCCAAAGGTAAGGTCTTTTCAAACATGAAAAGATCCCCTCTGGACTCGGAAGGAGTTGACACCCCATTGTTCTCTACAATGATGGTGGTGTCCCACACTGAAGAAGGTATGGCAGCAGGGTCAAGGCCCTCATTAGACCATCCCACTGCTAGCCAATCCCAACCTTCCCACTCTATATCTATCCCACAGTCCCTACTTCATAAGCCCACTTATCCAATTACCCAAACTTATACAAGGAAACAGGTAAAGAAGGCTCCTTCCCTTCTTGTACCATCACCCACTAAGCCTTCTAGCCCTCTAAGGGAGAATTCTCCCTTAGAGAATATCAATAGGGAAACCAAAGGGGTGTCTCCCAACCCCAAGGAGGTGCTCACTGAGGTGGAGGTTGAGCATATGGGTGCTAAGGCTGCCACTACTCCTGCTAGCACAGAGGAGGTCAGTGGTAACATACATAAGACCTTCCCCATGGCAACTTTGGGTGAGCAATCATCCAAAGGTCCCAGGTGCCAAGAAACCAAGGGGGTGGATAGTGCTTCTGCTAGGCAGAAGACTTCCACTACAAAAAGATCCAATGATCCATCAAAAGAGGGTAACACTTCTGGAGAAGGTGAGGACAGATATAACTATTATGAATTGATGGAAACCATGGGAAACATCAACATGGATGTACTCAAACAGGGCAAAGATATAGAAGAACTTAAACTTGTAGTTCTGTCCCAACAAGTCCAGATTGCCAAGCTAAAGAAAATGGTGACAAGGTTATTGTAAAAGAAGAGGAGAAAGCAATTTGTTCTAAAGAAGAGGAACAATGCTCAAGATGCTTTCAACAAGGGGGAGAAGCAAGAAAGGGTAACAAAAAAAGAAAGTTCAGTTGAAAAGAGAGTTGAAGTTGAGGGGGAGACTGAAGTTGAGGGGGAGACAGAGGATGTAATAGAGGCAGAAACTGAAGTTGCTCAAGCAGCAGAAACTGTTAATGCTGCTGAAACAGCAGAAACATAAGAAGCAGTAACAGGGCTCTCTGTAGAGGAACTGGAGATTGCAGAGACTTTGGTTAAAGCCAAGAATGACACTCCTAAGGCTAGTCAAAAGGCCAAGGGAGTGATCATTAATGAAGGAGGAGGCTCAAAGAAGAGAAAAGAAACAAGTCAAGCAACTTTGAAGGGAAAGGGAAAGGAAAAGATAGTTGAAACTGAACTACCTTCAAAGAAAAAGACTCAGATTGAAATGGATGAGGAGATGGCAAAGCAGCTTCAAGAGCAAATGGAAAAGGAGGAACAGATTCAAACTAAAACAGATAGGGAATTTGCAAAGATAATGGCCAGAAAGCTAAATGCAGAATATCAAAAGAGTTTAAAAGAAGCAGCTGAGGCCAAGAAGTTACCTGTCAAAAGAATGCCAATTCAAAAGCAGAAAAGACAACCCTCCAAGACCTTTTTGGCCAATCAGGAAAGAAGAAGAATGATTAACTTCCTGAGAGGTGCAATTGGTGTCAAAGGGGAAATGTTTACCAATATGGCATACAGTCAGGTTGAGGATCTGTACAAGAAAGAGATGGCTAAGCTTGAAGGGGACTCCTCACAAAGGGAAGAGGATGAAAGAAGAATGAAGGAAAGACATGATCTAAACATTCAGCAACCATTTCCTGAGGAAGTTACACCTACAAAAGAAAAGAAGGAAGAGCCTGAGTTTGTAAGTGTAGAGGCAAAATCTGCTAAAAGGGTGAAGACAATTGCTTCCAAAAGGCAGTCTAAAAGGACAAGGGTGGAAGAAGCTGAAAAGGAAGCAGAACCTTCAGTCACACCTTCAACAGAACCTGTGCAGAACCTAGAACAGTCCAAAGAGCAATCAGATGAGCATATGGGGCTGTATATGACTATAGTAAAACCTGTACAGGCTGTTCCAATCTCCATGAAGGCTCCAGAGATCATCTTTTGGGATATTCTAAGAGACAATGGAAAGGATTTCTTTAGACTCAAAAGAGAAGGTGGTGCATTTGAAGCATATTCAACATGGGGGAGAGTAATCAGAGGTTGTTCAAGAGCAGACATAGAGGAAATGTACAAAGTGGGAATGAAACTCTATGAGCCTGTGTTGAAAGGTACTGAAGAGAATCTTCTTAAAGTAGCAATGGAATACTTAGGTATGATGTTTGATCCAGAGAAGGTGGTGCATAGGATTAAAGATCTTCATCATGAGTATGTGTTCAAAAAGATTGATAATTGGATACTCTTTGAAAACTGTGGTGTGTACATGATTACAATTGATAAATGTTATCATGAATACTACCTAGTTGACAAAATATATGATCATAGCAAGCAGAAACTTGAAGGGATGCTGAAAGCTAAGCTAGTATGTACTAAGGATTCAGAAATCGCCAGAATTGTGGTGAGAAGAACTATCAATCAAAGTCTGGGCCTAGATCCAAATTTGGGCAACTGAATGTGAGGTGTTGAAAGCATCTTGAAGATCAGATCTAAAGAACTTGACTTCTCTTCCTAAAAGTCAAGTTAGGGGGAGATTGTTGGGAACTGAATAATTGCACAAGTACAGCACAAGTAAAGTTAATGCTGCTAGAAGAAAATAGTTACTACTTCTAGTTAGTACTTCTGTGATTAATGCTGCTAGTTGCAGATTAGTGCTGCTCAACAAGTTTAGTACTGCTAGTTCAAAGTTAGTACTGCTTGAAGAGATTAATACTGCTGAGCATGGTTAGTACTGCTGGAGTTAATACTGCTCAGAGTATTAATGCTGCTGAAGAATAATGCTGCTTATGTGATAAAGAATTCGCATGGAAGGATGACAGCTGGATGGACTGAAGATATTCATGGAAGTTGGAGATAAAGATGGAAGTTTATATTGAAGATATTTTTATGTTTAATAATTATCTTTTATTCTTCAATATATGTATAGATTTGTTTAGAATAGTTAGAATAACAGTTTGGTCGGATTACCTCAGGTTGGTCGGATTGGGTTGATCGGGTTAGTCGGTTTTTTTAGCACCCCTGCTTTCAACCCGACCAACTTATCACATGTGCAACCCTATTTGTAAGTGATGATGATGAAAAATTCCAAAAATAGATTATATTATTTACTCCTTTATTACGGGTGGAAATAATTTCATAATACGTAAAATTTATAATCTTGTTAAAGAATATGATGAATTATAAGAGCATTGCCAACAATTTATCTGAATTAATAAAAGAGATATTTTGGTGATTTTGGCTAAGTTTTTATTCCAACCGATCCTCAAAAATGAAAAAAAAAGTACAAAAAAAATGTTAATTTTCAATTTTGAAGAACTCACTAAAAATGATTGTATGAAAGAGAGAATTTTTTTATTCCCACAATTAAGAATCAAATGAAATTAAATGTTTAGAAAAACATAAACAATATGTTATAAAATGTATTGGATATTTTAATAATTAAATAATGTTGTAATATCTAAAATTAAGAAGTTGGAGTTGAATGTAACTTTTTTCTTAACAATTTGATTTTTGATTATTCATTTTGAAGGGAAAAAAAGTTGGAAAATTTGTTTGAATATCCTCTAACATATCATGGGTAGAGGTATAGCCATTATATATGTACTAAAAGTGTATCCGTGCAATGCAACACGGTACATCTTGATTTTAATATTTCGTTTTTTTTTGTCTCTGTTGATTTTATAATATGATTTTGAGGTTTTAATAAAATGAAAATGTTTTTATGCTTGATTAAATATAAATTTGAAGACCCCATAAAAATTTGAAACAAATATATCGATGGTAGTACCAAATTAACAATTTAAAATTTCTTGGTTTTTTTGTGTAATTTGTGTAATTCAAATTCTTTATTATAATTTATTTTAGGCTTAATAATGAAGCGATTTATTTTAAGTTTAAAAATATTTTTTTTATAAAGATAATAACATAATTATTTTGTTAGAACTTAATGATTATCTTAATTATATTTTAGATTTCTTGTATTTAAAATGAGTTGTTTATCTTGTATTTAATTATGTTTATAAGTTAGTTATATAAATTCAAACATGCAGCTTTAAAAAGTTGTGTGCATGCACAATTTACTTGTAATATTGAATTATAAGTAATATGTATCAATAAGCAATATTTGATGCATAAAAATAGTTTTTAAGAGTTTTTTTTTTCTCAAATGTTTTATAATATGCTATAGATTAGGGTTGAGTTATTTTGTTAACCCAAGTTATTGTACTAATCTTATTAACCCAATTATCAACCGTTGATCTGAAGACGAACAGTTGAGATGAACCATACCAAAAAAATTTAATTATAAAATGGGATGTTTGAGTAATAAATGTAATGAACGAGGGTGTTTAAGGGCATTTGAGAAAAATCAATTTCTCTTACCCTTTGTAATTGATAAGGTCAGATCCCGTTCTTATTAATGATCTAAAGTTGAGTGAAATTGTGTGTTCTAAAATGAAATAGTGATAGTTTTAACCAATTGTTGGAAGTAAGTACAGGTTGAGATTAATTGAAGAAAAAAGGAGAATCATGGTGAATTCAAGCCAAAATTGAAGGAGATGAAGACGAATAAATACCCGAGTCGAAAGGGATTTTTGAAGTCTAATTGGGCCAAAGTTTTGAGAAGACAGACCCAAATGCGAGTCCTGTGCGAGTTTGAGTACACACACAATATTTTGGACGCGGGAGACTTCGGCACATGTTTACCCGCGCCATACCCGCTTTCACCTCTGATATGCACCTAAACGATTTTGTAGCTAGGGTTTGGAGGTTACACAATTTTTGACGGCTAAAGACTATAAAGGGCGATTTTGGAGAAGGAAAAAGAAGATCTTGAAGGAAGAACCTGGGGAAGAACATTTTGGAAACAAGCTTGATCTTATTATCGAAAATGTATGCGTGGGAAAGTCACATCTCAGGGAGTTTCAATTGTCTTTAGATTTCGTTGGAGAACAATGTATAATCTCGTGATTTCTTTGCTGAATGTTTTGTTTTTCACCACACCTAACATGAACTAATTCTTAGATGTTGGGGGTTAGGATGATTTTTTTGGTTTATTTCTCATTTAGACATGTGATTGAAAATTGTATTGAGTTCATTTTTGATTCAATGAAGCATATGACATGAATTTAATGCCTTTGTTAGCCCGATCAACTAATTAATGATTAATTGATCTTGATTTCCTTTGAGAAATTTTTATTAAGATTCGATGTTGATGTTGTATGCCTAGGGCAAGAATTGGATAGAGATATATCGATTCATCCTTATAGCTTGATTAATTGTAACAACGCAGAACTCCAACAATAATAAAAATATAACATTCCACCGAAAAGGTTCCAACATACTCATTACAAACGGTCTAACATTATAATTACAACGAAGGAACATGACTACAGCTGAGATATACTAGATCTACCATAACTTTGAGCCTCCACGACGTCTCTTCCATGATACACCTCCCATCCAGCTCGTGAACGAACTTCTAACTAAACCCTTGTATAACAAACTACCCCGGCCTTCCGAACCTCGGGTCCCGCCTGGGTCTGCCGACTCCCGGATTCCCTACCCCGGGCTCCCCGATTCCCGGGTACCGCCCGAGTGTGTCGACTCCCTTCCCTACACCGGGCTCCCCGACTCCCGGGTCCCCGCCCAGGTTCCTCACTCTGTCTCTCGGGGCTTAACACTCCCGACGCCCCCGCCCGGGTCCCCTTACTCCCGACTCCCAGGACTTGCACACCTGGTAGAGTCACTCCCGGGTCACCCCCGGTCGAATAACTCCCAGGATCCCCAGGGTCTTCCTTTCTCAGCTCGGCTAGGTCGTGGACTGGGGGCAGAGACTTGACAAAATCCACCCCGGGGTGTCGAATTCTGACAACGGAATCGACACACACACACACACACTAACGTCTCATATTTCACCTCCCCAGCCACACGACTTGCAGCTTAAGAAGAATCAGATTACCATCTTTCAATGAAACCCACTTTGATAGAATTCTTTCTAAAATAGGGAGTAAATCAATTACTCCTTCAAGGGACTAATCTTATGCTTATCTATGATTCCCATTTCTTAAACAAAATATATTAACAAGAGAATTAGGGCTTACCTTGAAGAGAATCAATGCAGACCTTTCCTTCAATTGGTAAATTTCCTCTCTTCCTTCCTTTTCTTCCCAAAATCGCCTTAGCTCTCTTCTGCACTCCTTTTAGCCGCCTTCAATACAACAATGAATTAGGGCAAAAGGGTAATTGGGTTAAAATGTAACACTCGTAATTTTCGGTGGGTAAAGGTCACCCGGACATTTTTGTACCTTGTGTTTGGTGGGATTCATGTTGGGAAAACACTACTAAAAGTTCCAATGAGTGTCGAGGGCCTTAGTGTCGAAAAAGATTGGATTTTCGGGCTTCTGGGAGTCTGGGTGAAAGTGACAGCGAAAGTGACATGTGTCACTCTCACGTGTCACTCTCGCGGAGGGCCTTATGGTCACAGTACACTCTCCGCGAGAATGCCCAACGAAAGTGACACGTGTCACTTTCGCGGGGCATACTCTCCATCGTGGTCGAGCCTTCATTAAACCCATTTTCTCACTTTTCTCATTCATTCTTTCAACCCCTTTCACCCTCTTCTCTCCAAAATCGACCATCAAACCCTAACATCATATTTTACGCATCCAAGACACCAAATCTAATGTGTTCCAAGCGTTCTCCACCACCCAACAAAGCTTGGAAGCTAGGGTCAAGAAGCTCCATCTACATCCAAAACCTCAAGCTTTATTTTAGGGTTTTCTAGGTTTTCGTCAAAACCTAAGTGGTAAGTGTATCTTCCCCATTTCTAAACCTTGTCATAAAATATAAATGTTCTCTTGATGATTTCCTAGTGTCTGATTTCTCAAATTTCTGATTTAATGGTTTTTGATAAATTAGGTAAAAAATTAGGGTTTTGGCCAAGTTAGAGATTTTGATGAAAAACGTTTGGAGAATGTTTCTATATAGTTGAATAGGGTTATTTATGGTTGGAAATGTATGGATCTAGGTTTTGGAGGTTTTGGCTTGGAGGATTCAAGTTTCTTCAAGGAAGCTTAAGTTGGGGTAAAATGACTAAAATCTAGATTCAGCCTAATCTAGCAAGGTGAGTTCAAGTTGATTTGTGAAAACAGTGTACATGCCAAAATGTTCATTTTAAAGTATTTTGTATTTTACATGAAATTGTTAACTGCTGATCACCTGATAAGTTTTGGTTATTTTGAAATTTTTAGTTTTATAAACATGGTGAAATACCCATTTTGGGATTTTTGGAAATTTTGGTAAATAAATCATGTTGACATGTTTCATTGATGATTTTACATATATAATTGGTGTCCATTTAATGTAGGTGTCATTTTATGTATTTGATCTTATAAACCTTTTCGGAAAATGCATATTATTGTATTATGAGGCATTTTGAAAACATAAGGGTATGAGTTCATTTGGAAAATGGTTTGTCTCAACCAGTGAGGAAATTTGAGTTAATCATACTTTTGGTCGTGTTTGTATAATAGTTGGTCAAATGTGTTTCAATGTTTATACCGACTTTCATTTGGGGGTTCACGTAAATTGTTGGGCCTTTGGCTCGGTTTTTACTAAATTGAGTCTTGAGGACATTTGTCCGGATTAATAACCATTGTGGGGTTTTGAGTATGATGGCGCATATTTCGTGTCATTTGAGAATTACATGTTTTGGGAGCTTTGGTCTTTCAATTGGAGTCATGTAATTTTAGACAGTGTTGTATTGGATCCATAGGCACGTAAGTCTGTCTGTTTTGTAAGGCCTGAGAGTTTGGTTACATTTATTGACCTGACGCGATGCTGCTGAGTTGAAACTCGTCTAGACTGGATAGACACCCATGTCCGTAAGTCCTCGGGGTGGAACTCGATGGAGTATGGCGAGAGGCATAAACGGACTGAGGATTGTGATGTCTGGCATGGCATGGGAACTAGGTCCAAGATATGTGGTGAAATTCAGTAACATCACGGGTGACCCCATTACGTGTTCTCGTCACCCAAGATGGAAACGGGTCTCCCCCGTCGTCGTCCATTAGCATTTTAAATGTTAACGTCATATTTTATTATCGTTGGTTGTGTGGTCGACGGTAAATGATGGCCTTAATATTGGGTTTCCCCCACGTATATTAAGGTTTGAATGAAATACGTCATATCCACATTTCGGTATTTGATTTCGTCCCATTTTATGGTTGTATGAGTTTTGGGTCTAATGTCCGTGTACACGGTGATATTTATTGATATGGGTTTTCATCTATGGTTTTATGAGTTGTGTGTCACGTTCCACCCGTGTTTGGTATTTCGAGATATAACATTTTACCCGCATTTTATAAAATTGGGAGTTCGCTCTTTATTCTCATTTTGAGCAAGTTTTGGGTTAAATCTAAATTTACGAAAGTACGTTTTATATTGGGATTTTCGCCTTTAAAACACTTTGGTTTGGTTAACGGTTAACTCGGTGTCTCTTTCGTTTAAAATGCATAATTATTAGTAAACGAGTCGTTTTCATAAGTGAAGCATATCATCTTGAAGTATTATGATTTTAATTGCATATCTCCTTTTTAAACGATTAATTTATTTATGTTGAAAACTTTTGAGATCACTAGGCGTTAAGCCTAACCTTTTATTTGTCGGCATGTGCATCAGGTTCCAGTTGGGGGTTTGTGTCTAGCAGTATTGTGAAGAGATGTGCTTAGTTGTTATTTCCAGATTTGAGGGTGTTACATAAAACCCCGCTTTAACCATATTTACAATCTAGTCCCCTGACTTTAGACTTTGATCAAACCTTCACCCATACTCCTAGTTTTATTAATTTGGGCACAATTATTACATTAATCCTGTTTTGCTTGATATTTGGGGATTAATTGTTGAGATCGAGAGATGAAACATTTCTTTCCATTTATTAATGTTATGATAGCTTGAGAAAGTGTAATAGTTGTTTTCGTGATTAATTTTATTGAAGTATGAACTCAATCTCTTTACAATTACAATGTTTTGTGTAAGATGATCCCAAGAGGATTCCAATCCCCAACTGCCTTTTTCCAATTAGAAATTGTTTTTCTTCATTCTTCGGAATTCACTAGTTTTGTGTTTTTAATTAATTCAAATCAGTTCAGTTTCAAATCAAATCAAAATTTGATTACCCAGTTAATAATTAATATAATCGTTCCTTTGGTTCGATACTCGTACTTACATACGTATTACTTGATTAGACACCGTACACTTGCGGTCCGATTTAGGAAGGTGTAAACCCGTTTATCAGTAACCCCCCTTAACATACTCCTCATTTAATGGATTGGATGTCTTGTAATTTTTGCTTTCATAGATGTTCATTTACATTCAAGTAAAAGAACACATGGTTGGTACATTGAACACTTGTGAAAAAATTTCTCACACCACCAACGCACCAAATATAGTCGGTTTGTGAACTGATGAATCCATACAACCTCATAAACTTTTAACCCCTTTTATAATTGTTCATATGTCTTCATCTCGCACCATTAATTCTATTTCATATGTGATCATGACACATGGTTGGTTTCATTGTTGTTCATGGTTGATACACTTAACCGTTGAACCCCTTTATGTAAACAGACACATGGTTGGTTTCGCATTCGTTCATGGTTGGTATATTGAACATTCATGAAACAATTTATCACAACTACAATGCACCCAATATTGTCAGTGTGTGAATTGTTGAACACATACAACCCCAAGAAATTTTAACCCCCTTTTATTGAAGTTGAACATGCATGAAACGAGTTTGTGAAATTCAATCATTAATATGGATAACGATACTAATATACATTCTTATTGTTAGTAATTACGCACAAACGTTATTTGTTCAAATCTATTCCAACTAACAATTAATCGAACAAAAATACTACAAACTAATCACGTCGATGTATTTATCAGTGACAAACAATTATACATATCGGCTCCTCCATCAACATCGTCCAACCCCCCATAATTAGTAGAATCGTTCAACATACCTGGTTGAATGTATTTTTGATCACACGAAAAATCCATTTTGCTACAATGAATGTTTATGAACGAATTGAAAATTAAAATACATAGTAATTTTGTTAAAAATTAATAATAGCTACAACAATTTTGTAATCTCCTCCTAATTAATTGTTATTTTGTAACTTCACAATCAAAAAGTCTAGCAAGAAAAACACTTTATGAACTACCATATATACCATTGGATATTGAAAGTGAATTCCTATTGGTCAATAGGGGTTCATAAAGTTAATACCACTAGTTAGGGATTCATAAAGTTAATACTATTTAGGAGGTTCACAAAATAATCTCCCTCCTATAGATTATATATATATATATATGTGTGTGTGTGTGTGTGTGTATAGGCGAACGATCGTGTGAGAAGTTGAGTTAACTTGAGAAACCTGAGAAGTGGATCTGAACCCTTGATCACTTATAATCTCAAACCCATCAATGAATTGCGCTTCATAAGGGAATTGATCTTGTGCATCTCATCTAATGTGCATCAAATGGTCGATAAACAATTCTCACGCTTCCCATGTTAACTCAACTTCTCACCGAAACCCAAACATATATATATATATATATATATATATATATATATATATATATATATATATAGATAAAGAGAGCGAGATAGAGATAGATAATCAAATGAAAATATTATTTGGCAGACTAGCTTATAAGCTATCTGATGTACAAATTATGTTTGACAAAAACTAGCTTATAAGCATGTAAAATGTTCAAAAGGGGAAATTGAAAAAATAGTCAATTATAAATATATTTCATAATATAATTCAAATAAATTTCTACTGATATTATTAAAATAAATTTCTAATAATATAATATGATAATTAATACAAATAAAGAAAATTAAATAATATAATATGTTAATTGAAAGAATTTAAAATTGATTATTATATATATACTATAAAATTTGAATTTGTTAACACATATTTTAGGAAAAAAAACTACATTAATCTATGACTTTAACCATTACATATACTATGAATAAAAATAAATTAAATTGGTCAACCTCATAATTTTATGTAATAATAATGACAAACATATATAAAATATAATTACATGGTGGACCTTACAATTTTGCTCCAAGTGTAACATTCGTAATTTTCGATAAGTAAAGGTCAACCGGACGTTTTTGAAACTTGTAAATGGTGGGATTTTGTTGGGAAAACATTATTTAAAGTCCCTTAGAGTATCGGGAGTGTTGGCATTGAATAGGTTGAGTTACAGAGCTTAGGAAAGGTCTCACGCCAATGCCCAGCGACTATGACACTGTCATAGTCGCACTGTCACAGTCGCAGAGAAGGAGCAGAGAGGGCTGGTACACCCCAAAGACAATGACCAGCGACTTTGCCACTGACAATGTCGCCAGGTGTGCCGGGCAACATAAATTCACGATTTTCAGTATTTTCCTCATTTCCTCTCCACCTAAATTAGTTCCAAACCCTCTCAAACCTCTCAAGAACGACCCCACACCGCCCTTTGATGTTTTGAGTCATTTTTGGCTCAAATCTATGGATATCATGGTAGTAAACCGTCATCAAGCTCAATGGTAGAAGCTAGACACCAAGAGCCTCCATCTTCATCTTCAATCTCAAGCTTCATTTTGAGTTTTCTAGGTTTTTACCAAAACCTAAGTGGTAAGTTCATCCTCCTAGGTTCTAATCTTGGTTATAAGTTATAAATACTTCATTGATGATTTCCTAGTGAATGGTTTCTTAAATCTCGAATTTGATGATTTTGGAGAAATTAGGGTTTTGGCCAAATTGAGGATTTTGATGTAAAATGTTTGGGGAACGATTCTAAATGGATTGAATATGATTATTTGTGGTTGAAAATTTGTGGATCTAGGTTTTGGAAAGATTTTGCTTGTGGATTCGGATTTCTTCAAGGAAGCTCAAGTTGGGGTAAAATCTAGATTTAACCTAAATTTAGCAAGATGAGTTCAAGTTAATTTGTGAAAACGATGTACATGCCAAAATGTCTATTTTTAAAGTGTTTATATGTTTTACATTAATTTACTAACTGTTGAGTTATTTGGTGAGTTATGATTAATTGAAGTGTTTAATTTTATAAACATTGTAAAACACCCCATTTGGGATTTTGGGCATTTTGATAAATAAATCTTGAGTATTGGTAATTTAATGGGTTATTTTATGGAAGTAGAATTTTGAGTATAAACGTATTTTATTGTGAGTTATGGAATGTTTTGAAAGGATAAATAGTATAAAATCACTTGGAAAATAATTTGTCCCAATCCATACGTACTATGTTGGAGTTAATTTTATATTGTGGAGCGTGAGTTTGCATAAATGCGGGTTATTTACGTTTCGGTTGCATTTTTGTGATTTTCTTACAGTTGGTCTTTCGATTGTTGAGCATATGGCTTGGGTTGGACCTCGTTGGGTCTTGGAGACAATTGTCTGGGTTTTGATAGCTCAATGTAGAGCGTTTGGTCATGATTTGCATTTACTGCTTCTTATTTGAGAATTACATGTTTTGAATGCGTTAGTTCATTCGTTGAAGTCATGTAATGTTTTTATCTAGTGCAAGGGATCCATAGGCACGGTGTTCTTATGTCCCGTTTTGGACAAATTCACCACTTTAGCACGGAATAGGCATCAGGTCGCCATGGTAAGTAAGGTGTGGACCTATACGGTGGGGCAACGTCCCATGGGCAGTAAAGTGTAATTCCAAATGTGCTTGTATGTTTTGTGTGGATTTGGATATCTCAAAGTACAGATCCAGAGGGGTTGAATTGAGTTTCCACAGGCAAAAGATCTAGAGGGGTTGAGCTCGACATGTCTTATGAGTATAATCCATACGTTTTGGTTTTCTAGATGGTTATATGACCTACTTTTGTGTTCCATCACGTACGATGTAATCGGGTCTCCCCCGTCACCGAAATGTGTTGTTTTGGTTATGGAGTTTTATAATCCATATTTTCGGTGACGTTTTGGGTATGGATTGTTATCCATGTTCTTGGGTTTTGCATACTGAACTTTATCCATGTTTTTGGAATATTTTGGATGATAGAGTTTATCCACTTTTTTCAATATTTGATTATTAAAGTGTTAGTTATGTTTACGTGAGTTTTTGGTTTTTGATTTATATTCGAAGAAACGTTTTGTTTTGTGGTTTTAACCACAGAGAGGGTGAATGTTGAAAAAGGGATTGTTTTCAGACTTAATGTATTCCATTTTGGTCGCTTTCAGACTGAACGTACCTCATTTTGGAAATCACGATTTAAATAACATTCTTAAAGATTATTGCTTTTATGTTCTCATGATGAAAACTCTTGAGCTCGCTAGGCGTTAAGCCTAACTCTTTTTATTTGTCTGCATGTGCATCAGGTTTCAGTTGAGGAATAGTTCTAACAATGCTATAAAGAGATGAGCACTAGTTTTACATGAGGGTAAGTAGTTTGGTGAAATCTTCTGCAGTTTGGAGATAGTGACTGTTATGGGGTTTTAGTAACATTCGTCCCTATTATAGACCGTGTGTAAAGATTGAAATGTGTTTATTGAAGTTAAATTTTAATTTGTTGTTGTAGATGAATCAGTTATCGATGTACTTTGAAAATTTTAAATTAGTTGTTATTTCCAGATTTGAGGATGTTACAACAAAGAGCATCCTTGTATGAGGAGTGGTTCTCCTACGTAGAGGAGAAACTGCTTCTTCTTGATGCTTATCTTTTTCTCGCACTGGTCTGTCAAGGTGTCGACCAATTGGATAGAACCACTGGGGATGCTCTAAATGAAGAGTTTTTAAGTAGTAGTGAAAAGTTAACGAATTCGAGAGGAAATTATCTCAGGATGCGTATTGCTCAAGAAACCAAGAAGAATTTTGTTGTTGGAAATATACCACAATGAATTAATTCGATTTACCACTTCATAGTAAAATTATCAACAATAAACACTTGTTATAAAAACTTAGAATTTGGAGGAGTTATTTATTTATAAAATGGATTTTATAAAAACAAATGTATATTTTATAAAATAAAAGAGTTCCAAATATATTTTTTTTGTAAATGGTGAGATTTACTTTAATTATGTAAGAAATATTAAAAAAAAATCAAAATATCATAACACTTCGTGAAAATTCCAAAGCTAATTTAACGATTTCAAATAAAATTTAAAACTCTTATTCCGACTGAGTTTGGATGTCTGTAAAGTGTCAAATTCGATCGTCTGTACATGACAAAATCATATTTTGCAGTCTCAGTTACTATATTTTTTCAATTAACAAATACCAGGGAAAAAAAGTAATTCTAGACGGATTCAGATGTCAGCAAGCCTTTGGGCAAACTTTTTGTTCGATCATAAATTGACATCTTGATTATTTTTGAGAACCCGACTCTTTTGCTAAACTATCTACTCTTACGAATTTATCTGAATATTGTTCAACTTCCAGAGAATTCAAAACACAAAAACAATCATCAAGTTTTGATATATAAAAGCACATATTTTTATCATTTCGAGTCACTTATTGAGTGTGTGTATATTAGATTCACGAATGTCTATATCATTGTAAATGATTTATTAAATGTGTGTATAATATTTGTTTTAACTTCTGTTAAAGTCAAAGTTTCTATCAGACATTGTACAACGATTTTGTTTAACCATGAACGATACAATATTGAATCGTCGTACCTCGAGATAGTAAAAAAAAACAATGTTCTAAAAAACGCGTCTTGGTGCGTCGAAGCGTGACCTTGCCGTCACGATTACCCCCTTGGCATGGATACAAGGCGTCGAGCTCGTTATGGAGCACCATGGATGGCGTGTTATGAAGTGACAAATCTATATCTTCGATTCTTTGAATATATGCACTTCGAAATTCGATTAGAATATGTCCATTAGTATCAACTAGAATTTAAAAATTATTTTGTTTATCGTTTTATGTGAACTTAAATTGTTAATATCTTACTCAATATTATTCAAGACACTAACAAAAACATACACACACACACACGTATATATACATGTATATTATATACAAATTTGCCACCTTAAACTACGTATTGGAAAAAGCCACGACCTCGCCGTAACTCGTAAGGTTTGAGGCTTCACGCAAGCCTCACGCTATTTAGAACTTTGAAAAAAAAATGAAGTAGCAAAATTTAGGTGAACCACTCAAAGGGGTTGTTTGTTTTTTTAAAAAACCCCTTAATGACTCTTAAGTCTGAATCGTTCAGACCTTTTACACATCACCTCTTATAATCATAACTAAAATAAGACTTCAGACTTTAGACCTCTTAAAAAACAAACGACACCTAAATCTCACGTCTCTTTTCTCAAACTCAAAGTCTTGATTTATTTTCCACATTATTTTTGTTTCGGTTGAAAAACCGAGACTTGTTTCAAACAATCTATCCCCTAACTTCAACTGAACTGAAACCAACTATTTTGATTTGGTTCTCAATTCAGTTACTTTTTCTTTCTAAAATTGTTTCTTGATGTGATATGGCTTAATTATTCAAAACCAAAGCTAAGATTGGTTTTTTCCGACTACATGTTAAATTGTGACATTACTTCTAAAAAAATCTTTAAACTTTGTTTAATCTCCATAAACATATGGGAATCGGAAAATTGATCAAACTAGTCATTTTGGAGAACATTCTCCACTTTTTAGTCTATTTTTCTCAATTTAATCAAAATTGCCAAGATTTTACAAGTCTCTTTTAAACACTTAGAAATGTATTTTACTCTGAATTAAATATAATTTTGATAGGTTCACTTTGTGACATGACTCCCCAAATGCATACTTTATTTCATAAAAAGTACATTTTACAATTGTATGAAATGAACACTTACAAAATATTTGCTGTTTTGGTTCAGACCAAAAAAGTTGACAAAAAAGACGTTCATCCAAAATAGCTGATTCGGTCAATTTTCCAAATATATTCATTTTCCTTCCATATATAAATATTTCTTCCTATGTAGTAAATGTAAATTATTTAAAGATAAAAGGTTGACTTTAAACTTCAATCTAGCAATTCTTAAATCGATGATGATATTGTAACGATTTTACGAATGTAATAATTTTTTTTATTATATTTATAAAACGAATCACGTGGTAACAATTTTACGGAATTTCTCAAAATATAATCTCTAAAACTTGGTTTTAACAAATAATCATTTCATGGTATTTATTAACAAGAAAATGGCATACCAATTTTACAAATGGATTTTTATTATTTATTATATTTTAATCTTGATTTCCAATTTGTATTTACTAAAATATGAAAATTATGAAATTAATTTACTTCAAAATTTTTATTAGTTTTTACTGATTGTTAGTTTTTCCGTTCTTTATTCTATTTCTATATTGAAGTTAAGAGTTGAGTTCCAGTGAGAAGTTGAGTAAATGATGAGAAACGTGTGAAGTGGTTATCGACCCTTGGATGAGAAACAAATGCAAATTAGGATGAGATGTACCGAGATACACCAGATCAATTCTCTTCTAAGCCGCAATTCTTGGGAGGGCTTGAGATTAAAAGAGATTAACGGTTCAGATCTACTTCTCATGCTTCTCACCGTTATCTCAACTTCTCACATGATCTATCGCCTTGAAATTTAATCATTTGAGAACTCCATATATTGTGATAATTGCGATTTATCAGCGTAAAGTATAATAGTTTCACATAACTTTTTTTTCATTTAATGCTAAAATTTAATATATTGATTAACATATATTTATTTTATAATTTGTTTATTTCATATGTATTCGGTTCACAATGTGAAACTTTTAAGTTGTATTTTTTATTTCATAGACGTACACATAAAAGATTATCACATTACGAAACAAATATATATGAAACAAACACATTGTGAACCAAATATATGTTAATCAATACATTGTATCTATGTTGTAGATAGAAAAAAATGATGTGAAATAGCACATGATGTACCAGTTCACGTAGTTACCATAATTTTAGGGGTTCTCAAATAAAAGTTTCCAATTTATTAAAGTAAAACAAAATTTTGACAATTAAACATGAAAAGACAGCTAATAAATTAACAACGATAGATTAGTGACATTATCCCCGAGGATGGGATAGTGAATGCTTGGTTTTCCGATCCAATTACACCCTAGGCATATAGACTAGGGTGCATATGGCAACAACCTATTTGTAAGCCTTAAAAAATGCATTACCTTAAATATCGTATTTTTTCCTGTTAAAATAATAATATAACGATCTGCTTTGACTTTCACAGCTAAAAAATTATAATAAAATATACAAAATCCATATCATTTCATAAATTTTTTTACCAAATTAATACCAACAATATATTATTTCTTGATATTTTGGGAATCAAACATTGTTATTTTTATTTAATTATGTATTGTACTATACTTTTCATATCAAAAAGGTAAATTATAATATTTATTATTTATGTATTTGTTACCAAACATAACATTGTAATATATATATTTTCTTTTCTTCAAAAAAAAAACATTATAATATTTTTGCATTAATTCTTGAATTTATTAAAAGTCAATCCCTTAATTATTACACGATTATATTCTCATTTCTCAATATCATACTTTTTTCTGACTATGGCGATTATATTCTCATTACTCACAAGTCTTTGACTAGGTGATACTTGTCTCATTTAAATGAGGTTATGGATGATTACAACCTATGAAGATGTAGATTCCTTCAAATTCTTCCAAACTCCACCATCTAGAAACAAAATTACTCACACACTTTGTAAGTATTTCAATCAATTAACCTAAATTTCAAGAATATAAGCTTAAACAATGGTTTACCTTCAAGATTTACCTTTAATTCTTCAAAATTTCATTATTTCATCAAGGTTTTAGCTCTAATTGCATGGTGGATTTTGATTCTAGGGTTTTAGGTCGATGGAGAGGGAAGGAGAAGGCTGGAAATAAATTTTATTATTTTTCAAAATTGTTTTTATAATTTTCAGATTTTCACTTTTGGTTCAAGTTTCATAAATTGTTCATTTACCATGTTTGGATAATTTCTTCACATATTTGTTTATTTATAGTTTCACTTATCCATGTTTAACCCCTCTAATGGTTATATTGTACAAAGTTAGTTAGGTTTAAGTCCATATGCTATATGTACAAGCATACAAAGCCATGACCAACTCCGAATACTAACTTTTCACTTGAAGTTCGATATGAAAGTTCGGTTATTATATTTTACAGTTTTTTATTATAACATTTTACTTTCAATTTTTCCTTAGTACAACAATATTTTTTATTTTTTTATTAAGGGATTGTACTTTGAAAACTTACCCTTTATAGCAACGAGTAACGTTTTGATTTTAATAAAGAGGACATGACACAAGTTAGCAGTTTCTATGCCATGTCATTATTTTGTTTGATGACCCGATCCATAATTCTTATATAACCACATGAACTGAATCTTTAATTTACTTTAAAGCTTACCTTCAATCATTGAAATCATATGAGATAATAGAAATTCCATATCATGATATTGAAATTTTGTAAGATCGTTTTGTTTTTCATACATAAGTCACTGTTCAAATAAAACAAAGTAAGAACTTAAAAAGAGTAATACAAAAAGAGCAAACTTTGAACGACATCTAATGACTCGATAACTAGTATTTTATATTTTACCGTTTGCATTTTCTTTCTAAATAAAAATGGGTTATGACTTCTATTTGATAACAAAACCAAACACAATTGACATACTTCATCTATGTAGACACAAACATTGTTGACGAAAGCATCAAAATTGGCAGCTTTGATGGCAGAGCCTCGGCTGGCAAAATGAACCCTACAAAGATGACGCCTTTTGTCATTGATTTTAGCTATAGGGTGTAACATGCACTTCATGAAGGCAATATCTCAGATATACCTATAGATGTTTGACATCTTAGGTACGATCTATGACTATCCCAACAATTAATTACAATTCGAAGACGCAAAATCAATAAACTAACAGAGTTTTATGGGTATTTAATAATAAGAATGAAAAGATTATACTAAAAAAGTGAATAAAAACCAGATATTATACGTGCTTGTGTGTTATGACCCTCTAGATGGTTCCGACTCACCTCTTGAAATGCTATGAACATTGAAGCTGCAAATTTATCATATCTCATTATATGAAACATAACGAAACTGAGAGATCAACCAACTATAATCAAGTGAATAATAAATTTATACACAAAACGAGATCATTTTATAAGTTTGATTTTAATATTGATAATATTGTCTGATCAATGTGGGAGATATGGTCATCATAACTACAAAGAGAAAGAGATGTAATTGCACTATAATGTAAACATTAATCTTCGTTAAGAATAAGTTGTATAACAGACCTTCTAATGTAGAGACAACTAGTAGCAATGCTCGTTTTTGGCAACAATTTAAAGTAAATAATAGAACTTAAAATTTGATTGACACTTGTGTAGATAAAAAAAAGGAAATATAAGAAAAACATGGAAATTTCACAATATCATGATAAATGAATAGAGGATAATATTTCGGACATTCAAACAATAAATAGGTATTTTCTTTGATGATTTTGAGAACCCACAAAAGATGCATCTTGACATCTACACGTACAAGAAGAAGAATAGTGGTCGAAAATACAGGATTATATGTCTGGGCATAGAAAAAATGTTCTTAATAAAGTATGAGAAAACAGTTGCGGAGAATTGTTCACGTTAAATTTGAGCAAAACCCTAATGAAGTGTGGAGAATTGTTCAAAAGAATCGTGGAAGACAGTGGAAGGGACCATGAGATGGTGTATGCATAACCCATTCCACATAGGTTATGAATTAAGATTCCGTTATAAATCCATAATATAATAGCTCCCACGTCGATTATGAATTATAATTGTATTGGAGTACATTACAAACTTCATACCAATGGTTTGGTGAACATTACAGATTAGTTACATGAAATGAAGTAATTATAATGGTCGTTGACTCATTGTTATGATTTTCACTTCATTATGAATTAGATCTCTCCTGCTAACACCATTAATTAGATTTTGTTACATAATAAAAAGGGTTGTCGTAAGTTCCCACCTCACAACAATAATTAATTCAGTTCTTGTTTTTTTTTAACTTTATTCCCCTCTTCCGCAACATCAACCTCCAATTAAGTTACTATCGAATACATATTCTAAGTAATGAGAGATGATGAAACTATTGTAGAGGGACAATATATGAAAATATCTTGCCATTTTGTATTGACACCATTCGTTCCATTGAAAATGTAATTGACTAACGTTCAAAGAGTACACAATTGAAGTTCGAGAATGACAACCACAAGGGTTGTGACGTAGTGGTTGAGGCCCAAAGGGATTGTGGTGGAATATTCCATCTACGTTTGGTTCAATTCCAGGCGTCCAAAATTATTGTGGTCACTAAGTTTATCAAGATGATTGAATTCGGCTAAAAACACGTCTAGCTTGAAACATTGTCTTCCATCTTGATCAAAAGGTTGAGGTTGATTTTATTTAGTGAAATGTATTATATTCCCCAAATTTAGATTAACTTTTTATGTGGTCAAATTGCATTGACTTCCCCTGTGTCAACGACTATTTGATCCATCTTAAATGTGCACCCACTCAAAATAATTCCTGCCACTGTTTAGCATAGTATTAGTAGGGGGAAATGTTGGTAAAAAAAGTCAAAAAGGGGTGAGATAGTGGTGTCTGCTTCCATTTGTCCCAAAAATTTATATGGAGCAAAATTGAGAAAATTGTGAAGGATTAAAGTGTGCACATAGGGTTGTAAGAGAGAGAGGCAGGCATGAAATTGAGGCGACCCTGATTTACTTAATGCCATCCTCACTAACCCAAGTACCCAACCACCAATTCACCCTTTCCTTCATTCATGGCAAGCAATAACAATCCCAAATGCAAATCATGTCTTGCGTGAGTGGTAACCTGAAGCTCGGTAACACCCCGGGGGGGGGGGACTGTAGATGGCATCCCAGTCTACGTGGGTTAGATTCTTGTTATGGTTGTTGTTCCCTCACAGATTCCACTCGTGGAGAAAACTAGGATATCGGGCTTCTCATCCGGGCACGTAGGAGTTCTCGAAGTGCCGGTCTTTTGGGGGATTTTTTGTGAAGAGGGTACATAGTGAATTTACAACACCCATTTTAATCTAGATTTGATTCAATCCTAGATTAAGTAGGTTGTTGTATTATTGATGTCCCATTATTTGATGCAAACTTTATGGTGCAAACTAACCCGATTATTATGGGTTTTTAGTTGTCTTGAATTATTGGGTTTCATTCTTTTGGAAAGTTATATTTACAGGGTATTTGGGCCTTCGTTTGTTGGACGTCTTATTACCGAATTTTCGAATTTTTATTCGTCAATTTTTAGAGTGTTACAGAAACCACAAAATCTTGCAGCATGGCCGAGTTGAGAAAATCACTGTTTGGTCGAAAAGAACCAAGATGGTTACAGGACATGTGCAACAATGCAACAATGTTCAATTTTCCTGCTACGCGGAGTTGTGTCCTTGTAATGTTTGACAAGTGTAGTAACAACAATTGGTCCTATCACATATAAGAAACAAGATAACATCAACACCAAATGTCATTACACCCCGAGAATATGTATCTAAATGACAAACTTTTCCAATAAATAACCAACTAAACTAACATAGGATGAATTTCAATGACTTCAGATATCATCAACAAAATGACTTGTTCTACATGTTGAGTATATTTGGCTTATAAACATGTTGCCAGTGTTCATCTTGTTAGTAGCACAGAACTCACCAAGGACCCAACTCTGTCTTAGTCCACAGCAAACAGTCCTTCAAAATCTGCAAAAATACATCGAATAAAAACCAATACCAACATCAAAACGAGGTGAAAATATAAGCTGCAATGATGATAAATACACTGCATTAACACAATAAAAGTCCAAATAAACATGGAATGAAGATAAAATAGGACACTTCATTTCGAAAGTGTCCTAAAAACTTGTTAGGATGTCCAAAAATATCTTATCAATTTATTGTAACCCTTTTACATATGATGCACAATTATTTACTCCTGTAAACTTAAGTCTGTTAAAACAATTAGACATATTTTGTATGAAAGATCGAAATGAGCATGTCACCTGTCTAGAAAGCTTGTTGATCAGCCTTTCTATTGAGAAGATTAGGCCCGACGAATTGCCAAAAATAGCTCGACATTCATCTTCAAACTTTTCTCTGTGTAAGCACAGGTTACATAGTTGCAAAGAAGGTCCAAGAATCTGTACCAATAATGGAAATAAAATCAATTATGTGAAAATGACCACAACGAATTCATACCGGTTTGGTTATAAGGAGATTAAGCATACACGGGATATGAATTATTCGACGATCGCTTGGCCTCTTCAAGCTTCATAGAGTGCCTGATATTGAAGAAAAAGATCAAATATAGTATAATAAATAAACGGAAAAGTAGAAATCTGGGGAGCTGGGATTATAGCAAAATAAGGCTTACTTGATGAAGTCTGAAGAAACGTAGAAGTCATCATCTCCATAAAATATCAGCGATCGATCTTCCTCATGGAAAATAACAGCATTCTCACAATCGTTAGACGATGTTTCTACTGCATTATCAGCAATTGCTTCACTGCCTGGAACACCTTTCTGATAGTAATTTTGTTTGCTATCGTGCATATATGCTACAAATCCCCCTTTTTCTATATCTACAATCAGAGAAAAATCGATTTCATTCATGAGGAAACTGTCGGCTCCATCTTGTCCATGAGTTCTTTCAGGTCCATTAGTAATTAAAATTCATAATCTGTTCGTTGGAGATGCTGGTTTCTGCAATATGTTCGATGTCATCTATGGATCCAGCAGACTGAAGAAGACCAAACATGTGTTCTATCTACAAAAGAAGTCCACATCTTCATGGCTCTATCAAATTGTTGAGATGAACAAATATCTGAACAAGATTGTTTTATGAGCTGATAGAAGCCTTCATGGATGTCCACATTAGAGTACTTAAATTCCAGCTTATTTTATTCTGACATCACTTCACCGATGCCATTAATTTCCGCCAACAAATCTACAACACGAAAAGGGAAAAACATGAATAATAGTCATTCATGGTAAATAAAAATGGAAACTTTTATGTGGGTGTGATCGATTTACACAATATCTTAGAGTCTTGCTGCTCGAGATAGGCACCATGATAATCTAGCGACATATGATGGTTTGCAGCAAAAACTGGTTTCCAAAGCTTTTTGAAACCCGGAGAGAACATCCTCCATTCCTGTTGTTCCTGCTTCGGACGGCTTAATATTCTCGGCAGAATAAGAGATGCATTATTTCATAATTCCTTGATCACATTATGCCCATAACCACCATACAGAATTTTAATGCACCTCAAACTTGGACCTAAGAAACAAAGAGGAAGTGGTGAAAAACATTACAAAGATGGGTTATTTTCCGGTTAATGATCAACATCTTACCTGGAAAGTATTCTTCAAGAGGAAATGGACTGTCTTGATAGATAGATATATCAGAAATCATCCTCAGTAATTTCTCTACATTTTGATTGTAGCATTCTAAGGCCATATAGATAAATTTAATTTTATTGACAAAAAACGTTTAGATACGCTTTTGAGAATTATAAAAGTGTATCTAAAACCTTTTGTTTAATTTAAAAGTAAAAATAAAAGTACTTTATTTTTAGAGACGGTTTGGAAATCATATCTAAAGCTTATGATCGAATTTTAGAGACGATTTATGTAAGAAGCGTCTCTCCAAAGATCAGGTTTTACACATCCAAATTCTTTTCTAAAACTTCATTCTCCAAAACCCCTTTCTCTAGTGGATCCATGTTGCACTTCCAATAAATCAAGGTATAATTTCAAATGGTACTCAAACATATTTGACATCATAGATTCTAGTAGAAAACTACAAGCAAAAGTAAGATATCATACCACGATGCGCATGGTGACCTTCCAAATGCCTCTGCGCACTCCCAGATGACCTTCCGAAATGCCATGAACATTGAAGTTGCAAATTTATCATATCTCATGATATGCGAAATATAGAAATTCACATTGATTCTACGAGATTCCCAAATTATATCAAGTGAGCAATATATATATATATATATATATATATATATATATATATATATATATATATATATATATAAACAAAACGAGATTAACCAATATAAGAAGACTTGAAAGAACTTACCCCAACCCTCTTGGTAGGATGTCGAACAAATAACCCATATTTTTCTCTACGGGAGAGACAAGAATCTTGCTAAATGGCAAGATGTTGACATGAATATCTATCAACTTTTAGAAGCAAATGCTTAATGCGTCAAAAGTAATAATGCTTCACTGTGTGGAGATCATCGGCACATTACCTCATTATATAAGTTGGGTTTCGACATACATAACATCGTTCGGTTGATGTGGGATGGACGATCATCTCAAATATAAAGAGAATGAGGTGTGTTCACACTATAAAATAGGCATCAATCTCCGATAAGAATAAGTTACATGATAGGGGCACCTAACGTTTTGACAACAACTATGAATATTTGTTTTGGCAAACAATTTGCGAACGAAAAATAATTGAACTTAGAAAAATGGTGACAAAAACTCTCGTTTAGATAAAGAAGGAAAACCGAGAAAATCTTGAAAACATGGAAATAAAATAATAAATGGATAGAGCCTAAAACTATAAACAATTTTTTTTTCTACTTTTTATTTGATTAAAAGCTTAGGTCCCATTCCAAATCCATGATTAGATTTGGAATTGAATTCCATTCTAAATCTAAATCTGGTTGGTTTGAAGGATTCCTGAAATAGCGGAATTTTGTTGAAATCCCACAAACATAGGATTTTGAAATCCCACGATGTGGTTGGTAATTTACGAGATTTCATAGGATTTGTATATAGTAATATTTTAAAATATAATCAATTAATAAAAAAGTAATTTATTTTTTTATATTTTTTATATTTTTTATAATTTCTTTATATAGATTATTTATAAAGAATGGAATTCAATTCAATTTCAAAATCGTTTAAATCAAACACACCAAATATTCCAGATCCTTCTAAATCCAAATCCATCTTATTCCAAATCTTTCCACGAAATCCAAATCCCTCAAAACAATTTCATCAAACCAAACACCCCCTAAACTATTTGTAAATAATCTTTTATTGTTTATATTTTACACAATATTGCTTAAATTGGTTTTATGTTTATTATATTGAAATTTATTTTTTCTAATACATTCTCTAGTATTTTGTGGAAATGATCTAAATTATTAAAAGATTCTCAAATGATTGATATATTCAGTGTATAAAACTGAGGAATACAATACTTAATATAGACAATTTACAGAAAGGAAAGAGCTAATTCTAAGGGACTAGCTAAAGTTAAGGATGACCACTATTACAAGTATATACATTCTAAATATACATATGGCTGAGATTGTGCAATGATTGTGTAATATTCCTTATGATTGTGTAATATTTCTTATACGCCCCTGCAAGATGGAGGATCCGTCAGATACTCCGATCTTAGATCGATTGCGAAGAAAAGGTGCTCGGGATAAAGGTTTCGTGAGCATATCTGCAAGTTGATCTTGTGTATTGATGTGAAGGACCCGTAATTTGCCGGAGGAGACTTGTTCCCGAACAAAGTGATAATCAAGAGCAATGTGCTTCATTCGGGAATGGTAGACGGGATTGGCACACAGATACGTTGCTCCTGTATTATCACAAAACACTGTCGGCGTGTGATTCGTAGTAAGACCCAGTTCATGCAGTAAATTCTTTGTCCATATGAGTTCAGCGGAAGCATTTGCTAAGGCCTTGTATTCCGCTTCCGTAGAGGAGCGGGAAACCGATTTTTGGCGAGTTGACTTCCATGAGATGATGTTTGTACCAAGGTAGAGAACGTATGCAGTGGTTGACCGACCGGCGTCATTTACATTCCCCCAGTCAGAGTCCGAAAAGGCCGAGAGAGTGAGAGTGGAATTGCGATTTAGGAAGAGACCATGATGAATGGTTCCTTTAAGGTACCGAAGAACCCGTTTTAGAGCTTGCCAATGAGATTGGCGTGGACTGTGCATGAATTGAGACAGCTTGTTAATGGCGTAGAAAATGTCCGGTCGAGTGAATGCTAGGTATTGAAGGGACCCAACAAGTTTCTGGAAAGGGGTGGCATCCACCGAGGGAGATGGGTCATTGAGGGATAAGGGTTCGGAGGCACTAAGGGGTGTGATGACATCCTTTGCGCCATTCATGTGAAACTGTTGTAGAATATCTTGAATGTAACGATGTTGTGACAAAAAGAGACCCGTAGGTGTAGGAATAACTTCAACACCTAGAAACTGATGAAGCATTCCGAGATCTTTGATGGAGAATTTTCGGCTTAAAGCTTGAATGAAGGTATCGAGGAAGTGTGAATCGTTCCCCGTAAGGACTATGTCGTCCACATAAACCAAGAAATAGCAAGTGACAGATTGACGCTGGTAGATAAAAAGGGAGGCATCGGCTAGAGATTTGCGAAACCCAAAGCGAAGAAGAAATTGAGTGAGCTCGATGTACCAAGTGCGTGGAACTTGTTTTAAGCCGTATAGGGACTTTTGGAGTTTACAAATATGGTGTGGATATTGTGAATCTATGTAACCCGGTGGTTGAGTCATGAAGACATCTTCATGAAGAGTGCCATGAAGGAAAGCGTTGTTAACGTCTAGTTGACGCAACGACCACTTTTTTGATAGTGCAATGGAGAGAATGGTGCGAATGGTGATGGGTTTAGTGACGGGACTGAACGTATCAAAGTAGTCCTTCCCGTGGTGCTGGAGGAAGCCTTTTGCCACGAGACGTGCTTTGTATTTTGCAATGGAACCGTCAGAATTACGTTTGATCCGAAAGATCCATTTACAACCATAGGGCGTATCGTTGCTCGCGGGTACGAGCTTCCAGGTTTGATTTTGAATGAGCGCGTTAAATTCCGTATCCATTGCAGCGCGCCATTGCGGGTCTTTAGAGGCTTGAATATGAGTGGCGGGTTCAAGAGTGGGTGGGAGCGGATGGAGAGTGGTAGTATTTACGGTATTAGAATTATAGTATTTAGGATTGGGTTTGCGGGTTCGTTGTGGGCGAGGAGAGGAAGGAGGTGGCGGTGAAGTAGGAGACTGTGAGGGAGTAGTGGTATCGGTTGTGATAGTGGGAGAGAGAAAAGTGGTAGTGTCGGTTAGAGGAGTGTTCATGGTTGAGGTGGTGTCAGATGAAGAGGTCGATTGGGAGGAGAGTGTTTGAGGGGATGAGTTCGATGATTCGGTAGTGGAGGAAATATTAATATCAATATCGGTGTGAGTGGGTGGTGGAGTGGATGTAGGGTTTTGTTGCATGACATGATGGACGTCTGCATGGGTAGGTGAAGGTGATGGAGTAGGAGTGGTATGGGACTTTAGCTTTCTTTGTGCAGTAGGGGGAGGGATAAATTCTTCAGGTGTAGGAAGAGAAGTTAGCGGGTTACCATGTGTGGTGAATGGAAAAATATGGTCAATGAATTCAACATGGCGAGAGTGATAAAGACGATGAGACGTGGGGTCATAGCACTTATATGTCGATTTAGAAGAGGAGTAGCCAAGAAAGATACACTTGATGGAGCGAGGATGAAGTTTGGATGAGGCATAGGGTCGCAACCATGGGAAACATAGACAACCAAAGGGTTTTAGTTTTGTGTATGTTGGTTGGATTTTGTAGAGCCGTTCATAAGGCGATTTGAAATTTAGAATATGTGTCGGCAGTCGGTTGATGAGATAGACCGCGATTTGAAAGGCGTGAGACCAAAAATTGAGTGGCAAGTTAGCATGATGAAGTAGGGATAATCCAGTTTCAACAATATGCCGATGGCGTCTTTCGGCGACACCATTTTGTTCCAGAGTGTATGGAGGAGTTGTAAAGTGGGAAATCCCATGCTTTTGAAGATAAGGAATCAATCCAACATATTCACCTCCATTGTCTGAGAAGAGGGATACAAGTGGTGTGTTAAAGAATTTTTCAACTAGCAATTTGAATTGTGGGAATAAGTGTGAGACATCCGATTTCCGTTTAATGGGGTAAAGCCACGTATATTTAGAGTAAAAATCGACAAAAATGACATAGTATGAATAGCCATCATTGGAAGTTGGAACCGGACCCCAAACATCCGAGTAAATAAGTTCGAGTGGTTTAGACGCTTTAAATGAGTTTTCGCCAAATGGTTGTTTATGACTTTTATTCAACGAACAAGCATCACAATGAAAGTAAGCATTCGACATTTTATTGTAACCAAATCCTAAGTTGTTAAGCAAACGTTTTAGAATTTTGATGGATGGATGCCCAAACTTGTGATGCCAAGAGAGAAGTGATCCAAATGTCTTGATGCTTGAGTTGAGTTGTTGGATGGATTGATGAGGAATGGTGGAAGCATAATAGACGTCATTAATGTTCACTCCCCCCATTAGTCGCGCCCCCGTGCGAAGATCCTTAACAAAAAAATGAGAAGGAAAAAATTCAACGGAAACACTATTAGTTTTGCAAAGTTTAGCGACCGAAACGAGATTGTTACGTAGATGAGGAACAAGTAAAACATGGTTTAAGTTTAATGGGCGAGAGGAGGTGGGAATAGAAGTATGGTCGGTGTGAGAGATAGAGAGAGTTTTACCATTTCCTAGCACGATCTCATCGGGCCCGCCATACTCTGAGAGGTGGTGTAAATAGGACCGGTCGGGTGTAGCATGATCAGATGCCCCGGTATCAAACATTAATGGTGATGGAAAATGAGACGAGCTTGCCATTGACGCATTCACAGTTGGATTGGTAGGAACATTAATGTTGTGGTCTTGTAAAAGCTGTGCGAGCTTCCGGCAGACTTTAGTATCATGACCTGGAATGTTACAAAAGTGACAAAAAAATTATTTCGGTTAGTTCTATAATGATTCATATGTCCACTGTTCTGGTGGTTTAATGGGCCACTAGTGTTCCTTGGCCCAGATGAGTTCAGCCTATTTGAGTTTCGGGCTGCAGAGGAAGGCCTTGAGAAGGGTCTGGATCCTTGTCGTTGAGTGTTGTTGACAGTAGCAATTAGGGGTGTTAAGTTGGAGGCTTGTAGAGATCGCTCGTGATCTACCAGTTTCTCATAGAAATCAGAAAAGGTGATTGGTGTCTCTCGAATCTTCAAGGCTGCAGAGATCTCTTTGTAGTCGTCGCCAAGGTGAGTGAGTACGTGAACAATGAGATCGTCATCATCAATTGGTTTTTGAGCCAAGGCTAGTTCATCAGCGATGGCTTTCATCTCATTGAGATATTCTGCAACAGGTTTGGTGCCTTTACTATTTGTAGCAAGTTTGGATTGGAGGGAAATGATCCGGGAACGCGAGACGTCGGCGTAGCTCTCGGTGAGTCGTTTGAAAAGCTCATTGGATGTGTCAGCAGAAAATACAGTTGGTTGAATCGTATCCGAACAACTTCCAAGAAGTGCGCCGAGGAGGATCTGGTCTTGGCGGAACCAGTGACGGTATTCAGGGTTCGGTTTGCCGTTAAGAGTTTTTGGTGGTGGTACGGTACGACCATCAACAAATTGCTCGAGTTCGAGCCCCATTAAAGTGGACAGTACCTGTTTACGCCATGAGGGGAAATTATTGGCTGTGAGTTTGATTGGAAAATTTGAATGGGTGGATAGCTCAATGATGGTAGATGAAGACGTCATAGTGAGCAGGGTTAAAAAACAATAGAACAGAAGATGTAGACTGGATCAAAACTCAGAGGAGTTGAAATGCTCTGATACCATAAAAGATGCTCAAATGATTGATATATTCAGTGTATAAAACTGAGGAATACAAGACTTAATATAGACAATTTACAGAAAGGAAAGAGCTAATTCTAAGGGACTAGCTAAAGTTAAGGATGACCACTATTACAAGTATATACATTCTAAATATACATATGGCTGAGATTGTGCAATGATTGTGTAATATTCCTTATGATTGTGTAATATTCCTTATAATTATGTTTAAGTACTATGCAAATTTAATGTTTGTTTACTTTTACAAATAACTCGTTTATGTAGTTTATAATGTCATTGGTTGGAGATAGTCCAACAACGATCAAACAATATTTAGGCTATGTTCGGTAAATTATCCAATAAGTTAGTTTATGGCTGATATGGTAGCGTTTGGTGCACAAACTATATGAAACATGATAGGACTTAACAAACATTGCATTTTGTACGACCAAATAGAATATAGGACAAGACAAAACAGTTAAAATGACTCTATTGCTCTAAAATGTCCTTTAAATGATAAAATGACAAATTTGACAAGAATATATATGTATATGTACTGCAACGATATATATATATATATATATATATATATATATATATATATATATATGGTTAGGTTCAGGGGAAACTTTAAAAAACGAAAAACTGAATAACTGAAGAGTACCCCGTTAACCCTTCATCAAGATGGTATGCACGTGTGCATACAAGTAATTTGTAACATGCACACATGCATATGCACAAGTGCATAATTCACTTGTGCATAAAAAAAAAAAAAACATAATTTACTGCAGAAATGCATACTGTCCAGATGAAAAGCTACCAGAGTATTCTTCAAATTTCTCTTTTTTTGAGGTTTTCCTAAACCTCCGTCTATATATGTGTGTGTACATATATATATATATATATATATAATATAGTGATAAGCATAAGAAGGAATTCGGACCCTTGGATCAATCCTAATTGCAAAATCAACAGTAATGAGATGCACCATAAGCACCTGATCAATTTCCGTAAGAAGCACAATTCATAGGTGAGTGAGATTAAAAGTGATCAATATATAGTCCAAATCCCTTCTTACGCTTCTCATTTTGACTCTTTTTCTCACACGATCTTTCGTCTCTCTCTCTCTCTCTCTATATATATATATATATATATGTCATCAGAAGCTAAGAACAACATTGAGCCATGTAAGTTATTTTAATTCATTCGTAGAAGGAAATTTTATTAAATGAAGCCAACTCCTAATTGATTGCAATGAACCAACCGCATATTGTAATGCTACCAGAGCCACCAAATCACAAATCAGTCAATCCTATAACCAAAACAAACCTACTTTTGTGGTATAAACATAACTTCCTAATTGATTACAATGAATCGTCAAAATGAATGATTTTGGAGACAAACTGTGAGTCCGTGTGATTGAACACAATCGTTTACCAGATAAATCAAACAACAAAGATATATAGTTACCAACCTGTTTGATTTACAATCGATGATTACAAGATTGAATGTTCTTGAACTTGAAGCTCTCTCTCACTTTTTCTCTGGATGAACAGTAAGTGTGTGTGAGTGTTGTGTGTGTTCTATCTCTGATTGTTGAGAGCCCAACAACTAATATATTAAAATTATAACATAATATCTAGATATCTATAATATCTAGATATTATAATTAAACCAATAAAATACTAAAACATAACTTTGACTATTATTACAAGATAGACCCTAGACTATAGTTGAGAGTGACTTGTCAGCTTTAACTTCAGATTGCGATCTTCGTATTGTATGATCTTGAATCCAATGAGACTGTGTCCTAACAATCTCCCCCTTTGGATCAAGATCATTACGAAAATGATTTAGCAATACGATCTTCTCTTTCAGTACAGAAGATGCAATCTCTCTCTTAGTCTTCAAGATATAGTAAACTCCCCAAAAGATGTAGTTTTTCTCTCTTTCAGTTCATGGGAAGAAATTATCTCTAGTTTCAGCTCGAAATTCTTCACCAAAGTATTTTCAAAGAAAATTTCTCTCGAATCAGCATATCTTCAGAGTACTTGCTCTTTGAAGAATTCAATCTTGAACGTGATTCTTGAAACATGTGATTTCTTGGTTAGCTCTTCTCTATTTCTTGGGTAGATCTTCTCCCCCTTTTTGATGAGAAGTGTAACGATTTCATCAAAACTTGATGACAAGAAATGTTGTTCATAAGGAGCATCTGATTCATCAATGGAATAGATATTTATCCATATCTTTGCAAAATCTAGACAAAATAGTCATGTAACACCTCTAGCAATAAACAAATCAGTTAGAAATGCCTGTCAGTAACACTAAGTCACTATGTGTAACGAATACACAATGGAAAGGAGCTGTTTGATGTTGACTCCCCCAGGGCTTCCATTTAATCATCGAAACACCACAAAGGTTATTTCTATAAACGTTATGACAAAGAAACAAATTCCTTGTGTGTTCGTGCTTGTGTTAGAAAGAATTAAGCACTTGATGATCACTTATAGGCTCGAAATTGTGTAAACCACTGAGACAACAGTAAGTTAAACACAGACTCAATGTGCATGAGTGAAGTGCGAAGGTGGGACAGACTTCCTTCTTTTCAATATCCGGATTTTCCAAATGAAAATCAGATAGCATATGTGCTGCTTCCCCTTTGAAAATGAAATATTTTCTTGTTAAGAATAAAATGAGTAGCTGGTGGGGTAATTTCAAGAGTTGGCATGGGCTAGTTGCCTGTTTCAATAATGATCACCAAAGAATTGTGAAACATTAGAATTGTGGCTGCCCGACTCAGAAAAAAAAATTGGTGCAGAGTTGTGATATTCTTCTAACTCTGTTCTCACACCCTCTTTCTTTTAAACATTTAGCTCACTGCTAAACGAACTCTCTTTTTCATATACCTCGTCACTCTTCCACACTAATTTCTTTTGACTCCTCACACCCAATCACTATCGATTAACTTCATGGGTAGAAATTGTAATACCCAGTTTCGAAATTTTTGTTAATTTTGGAAGTTGGGGGAAAAGAGAAGCGAGACTCAAAGTACAGGGGGGTTATTTGAAACTTAGGTTTTATATAACCTAAATATCAAGATATTTGAGATTCATATCTCAATCAGTATTTTGTTAACCGCCTTAGTGAGAAAGAGAGAAAGTAGAACAAGGCAGAGAGAAAGAGAAGGAGATCTTGAGAATCGATCGTTTTTGGTCAAATAGAGGTATGATTTTAGCTTAATACTTCTATCTGCATGTTATAGTCGGTAAATAGTCTTGTTAATCAAGATTTTAACCATGTATTTGATCGATTTAATGATCAAAAAGTTTTCTGGGTTGAACTGTTAGTCGCCGACTTACAGTATGAACTCGACCGGGAAGATGATGTATATCGGTAGTTTGCATTCGACCGGTATAGTGTAAAAGACCGATAGTATATTCGACCGGTATAGTGAAGGACCGGTAGAGGTTCGATCGGTAGGTTGTAAAGGACCGGTAAGTGGTTCGACCGGTAGTTGTGTTCGACCGATATTTTGTTATTTTTGTACTAAGAGGTTTTGATCAGGATAGTTTTAACCGGGATAGTAGCAGTAGATTTCATTTGATGAGGCTTTTGAAAGAAAGAGTTTTAGTTGCAAGTTAGCTTACCTTTGTTTTAATACCATCGTAGGTGGTGTTAATCAGTAGAAGTCAGAGTTTAATCAAGAAGAATAAGAGGTGAGTCTTTCAAACTAAATCTTTTATGATTTGAGCAGTTAATTGATAAATGTGAGTTTTATATACTGTGCATTTATAGTATTGAAAGTTATGCAGAATTATTTCAAAAGATTGATTTAATCAGTTGGGCATGTTTATGCTCAGTGTATATAAACTTGTTTTATATACAGGCAGGACTAGGTGTATGCATACATTTGAGTCAGGAGTCTGACCTAAGTCGGGAAGTGTGACCCGCCTGCTCGTACCGGGGAGTGTGGCCCGTTTATGCCATTAGGGCGTGTCCCTAAAATAAGTTAGTGCGAGATAGACATACCGTCTTTGACGGGAATGTTGGTCAGTAGCTTAAGGTACGCTTGCGAAGCGTAAAAAGTGGTCAGTGATGGCCAGTAGATTGAGTTATGCCTGCGAAGCATAAAGTGTTTTAAAGTTTGATTAAAAGAGCAGGTTATGTTTTGAGATATAAAGCTTAGTTTAAATGTTTTAATTAATATTTGAACTGTTGCAGTAGTGATTGGAGGGGACTCACTAGACCATTGGTCTAACCCTCGCTATTTCAAAATTTTAATTTGTTTCAGGTTATCGAAAAGTAGCAGGTACAGATAAAGGTAAAGAGAAGATATGAGCTATAAGAAGGAGATAGAAGACTTCCTGCAGTAGTTTACCTTTTTGAACTCAGTTGTGTAGTAAGAGATAGTTGTAAACCTTGTACTCTGAAAATGTAAGCCTGGGGCAGTATTTAGTAAGAAATGTTATTTTATTGAATGTATAAATGTTCAGGTTGTTACAATTGGTATCAAAGCATTAGTTTAAGGGATCTAGGTGATCAGATGGGCCTAGACTTAAACTGAGATAGTAGAAGCACAACTGAGTAGTAGGAAGACCGTAATAAGATAACATTAAGGTAGTAAGGACTAGCATGTAAGGTAAATTTGGAATTTCATCTGGCCAGTGTAATTGTGAATTTACAAGTGCATGCTTGTGCTTAAACTGTCGTAATGTGTAGCATGTTAGATTGAATATCTTATGTTTCTTCTTATCAGAAGTATGTCTATAGTGAATCCTCAAATGGAGCCAGATAATGAATTCATTGCCGAAGAGCGAATGACTGATGTCAACCCGACTGCTATCCAAGGAAAGAGTCGCGGTCGACCTAAAGGTAAGACCGTTCAGAAAGCAGCTACTCAGGCAAGAGTTTCCAATGTGGGAACTCAAGGTGGAAAGACGAGTCATGGTATTCGTCAAGTTGGAAGTGTAGAGGTAAGATTTGAACAACAAACTTCTAATCAAGAAAGTTCGGCTTATGTGAGGGGTCGAAAACAGACAGGAAACAGGGGTGGAGGTAGAACTTAAGGTTTTGTTACACAAGAAACCTTTACTGCAGAAATGGGAAAGTTACAAGAAACGTTGAATGCTTTATTGGCTCGGCGTACTAATGAAGTTTCGGCAAGTAAAGAAAAGAGTGAAGATAAAGTAGATACTGAGGTAGCAGAATCACCAGTAACTGGAATGGGTAGTCACCCTCAGTCAAGTCCCATTGTGTCAGTTAAAGCTGTAGCTAGAAAAGGATGTAGTTTTAAGGAGTTTGCTGCTTGCAAGCCTCCTACTTATAAAGGGGAATGTGATCCTGTTATAGAATTAAGATGGGTAAAAGGTATGGAGCTAGCGTTTGATACGAGTAAGTGTGCGGAAGAAGATAGAGTAGTCTATGCTTTGTCAATGCTGAAAGATGAAGCGGTAATGTGGTGGGATGTAGAATCCGGAGGTCAAAGTTCGGTTGTAGCTAAAGAAATGAATTGGGTTGAGTTTGTGAAAAGATTTAAAGCACAGTTCTGCCCTCTGGCGGCAGTTAAAAAGTTGGAAGAAGAGTTTATGGGTTTAGAGCAGAAAGGAATGTCAGCTCGAGAATATGCCACAAAGTTTATTGAAAAGTCTCGATTTGCAGGGATTTATGTACCTAATGAAGAAAGACGAGTAGAACGTTTCGTCTTTGGATTAAGAAGTGATATTCGGGAATTTGTCTCGAATAAGGAACCGTCTACTTTTCAAATGGCAGTAAATGCAACTGAAATAAGAGACAAAGAAAAGAATAGGCAAGCTACTGAAAGAAGTGGAGATAAAAGAAAGTGGGAAGGAACAGTTCGTGATTCCAAACTGTTTAAGTCTGCAAAGTTTGATCAGCGTTCTGTTAATAAGTTTGAAAATAAGCCCTGTAGCAAGTGTAACCGAAGGCATAAGGGAGAATGCAAGATTGATCAAGAGGGCTGTTATAAATGTGGGAAGGTTGGGCATTTGGCTCGGGATTTCCAGAATTTGAGGTCTTATTATCAGTGTTGTTGGGAACTGAAGAATTGCACAAGTACATCACAAGTAAAGTTAATGCTGCTAGAAGAACATAGTTACTACTTCTAGTTAGTACTTCTGTGATTAATGCTGCTAGTTGGAGATTAATGCTGCTCAACAAGTTTAGTACTGCTAGTTCAAAGTTAGTACTGCTTGAAGAGATTAATACTGTTGAGCATGGTTAGTACTGCTGGAGTTAATACTGCTCAGAGTATTAATGCTGCTGAAGAATAATGCTGCTTATGTGATAAAGAATTCGTATGGAAGGATGACAGTTGGATGGACTGAAGATATTCATGGAAGTTGGAGATAAAGATGGAAGTTTATATTGAAGATCTTTTATTATTTTGTAATTATCTTTTATCTTCAATATATGTATAGATTTGTTTAGAATAGCTAAGTAACTTTTGTGAGAATTCATTCTGAGTTTTTAGCTTTCAATAGAGAGAATCAACCTCAAGGTTAGAACCCTAATTCTAGAGAAGTAGAATTCGTATTGGTGAGCCTGTTCATCAATATTGAGGTTGTGTGTTTAATCTTGTAACTTCAATCATTCAATACAAGTTTACAAGTTGTGATTTTGATTCACTGTTTCTTTGTTTTTCTGAATATTAAAGTGCTATTCCGCAGCTTCTTTAATATTGTTTTCTGAGTGTTTATTCTTGTTAAGAATTTAAGATCCTGACAAGTGGTATCAGAGCCTATTATCTCAGAAACATTCATTCATTCATCATGGAAAACTTTGCAGAATCAAACAATACTCTTGTCTCTAAGGTTCCAATGCTCAAACCCAATGAGTTTGACATGTGGAAGATCAGAATCAGGCAATACATTCTCCTCACTGACTACTCAATGTGGGATGTCATTGAGAATGGACCCTCTACTGAAGGTCAGATTGGACCAGATGGGCAAAGACCTCCACCAAAGACAGATGGTGAGAGGAAGATCAGGCAGACAGAGATGAAGGCCTTGAGCACTCTGCTCTTGGCCATCCCCAATGAATATCAACATCAATTCTGCAACTGCACTGATGCTCAGATTCTCTGGAATGCTCTAGAGAAAAGATTTGCTGGAACTAAGAGCACCAAAAGAAATCAAAGGGATGTTCTGAAGCAGCAGTATGAGAACTTCACTTCTTCAAAGAATGAGTCTATGACTCAAACTTTTGACAGGTTCAACAAGCTTATTGGTGAACTGGCTACTGTTGGAGTGAAGATGGAGCAAGATGATATCAACAGGAAGTTCCTCAGATCTCTTGGGGATGAATGGACTATGTACACTGTCTCATATAGACAAAGTGAGAATATGGAAGAGAAGGAACTAGATGATCTGTATAATGATCTAAGAGTTTTTGAATCTGAGGTAGAAGCTAAGAAGAAGCCCACTGGGTATATTCATAATGCTACACTTCTATCAGCATCCACTGATACTACTGCCAACCCTGAAGCAGTTAGTGCTGCTAGTGGAGTGAATTCAGAAAAAGGCATTGAAACTGTCTTTGAAGCCTTTTTGTCCAGTCACAGCAACAACTCCTTGATTAATGATGATCTGGAACAACTTCACCCTGATGATCTGGAGGAGATGGACATTAAATGGCAGATGGCCATGTTATCTATGAGGGTGAAGAAGTTTATTAAAAGAACTAGGAGGAACAACTTCTCTCAAAGAAGAGAAGATGGAGTTGGTTTTGACAAGACAAAGGTGGAATGCTATAAGTGCCACATGAAGGGACACTTTGCTAGAGAGTGCAGAAGTGGTGTGCCCAATAACAACCACCAACAAGCTCAGAATGGAGGCTACAATCAAAACAAGAACTCTGATCAAGCCCTTGTTTCTCAACAAGGAATGGGGTTTGACTGGAGTGACCAAGCTGAGGAAGCCATTCAGAATCAAGCTCTTATGGCAGAGGTGTCTGATCTCCCCTCTGAGGTAATTTCTAATCTTTGTACTCAATCTTGCATAGACACTGTCAAAAGGTACAGGGATCAGAACCAAAACATGTGTGATGACCTCAAAAGATTAGAAAAGGACAAAAGGGATTATGTGTTGATAGTTGAGAGGTTTGAAGAACAAATCAAAGGCTTCCAAGCCAATGAACTTCAACACTCTTATGACACAAACTACTGGAAGTGGGAAAAGAATGAGTTAGAGACCAAACTGTTTAAGTCCAAAGAAGAGAATGATAAGTTGAAAGAAGAACTAGCTAAGGTTAAGCTTGATGTAGAAAAGTTTTCATATGCTTCAAAAGCAATGGATTCTCTTCTAAAGGCTCAGATTCATGATAAGATAAAGCCTGGTGTTGGATACAACAACACACCCCCTCCTTACAACAACAACTACATCCTTCCTACATCAGACTTGTTAGAGACCAAGGAGAAAAAGGACTTGTCTGAGGAAGCCTTTAAGATAGATCCTTTGGATGAGGTGGTTGTTGAGGATATGACTGAGAAAGAAGCCAGTGAGAATAGGAACAATGCTGTGAGTAAAGAGATACCCTTAGAAAACAACATTGTTACCAATGAGGGTGGTGGAAGGATCTAGGTCAAGTCTAAAGAGATAGAAAAGACCAAAGGAAAGGCCAACAAGGTCCATTACAAACAGACCACTGTTGTGAATCCTGGCCCTTGTAAACAGTGTGCTTGCAATAAAACTGAGAGCCTAAATTCTGGTACAAAGAGAGGTAATCAAAGAAACTGGAATAATCAATGGGCTCAGAAACAAGGAGTTGATCTGAGTAAAATAATCAGACCAAAACCTTGTTTCATATGTGGCAAGTTGAATCATTTGGCTAAGCACTGTTTCTTTAACCCTATTAACCAAAAGATGAACTTTCAAAGATTTGTGCAAAAACCTGTTGGTTATAGGAAGGCTGGAAAGAAACATGTGGCTAAGAAATCTGTTGAAACCAAAGACCACATGAAGAAAAAGGTTTTAAAAGAGAGTATTAAAATGTGGGTGCCTAGAAGCACTAAAACTGTTAGTACTTCTACATCAAATAGTACTGCTGACAGGGATAGTGCTGCCAGAAGCAATACTGCTGCTACCAGTGTTAGTACTGCTGAGAATATTAATGCTTCTAACACTGTTAGTACTTCTTCAAAGGTTACTACTGCTAACATAGTTACTGCTGCTGACACAGTTACTACTTCTAACAAGGTTAGTACTGCTAAGCATGCAAGTGCTGCTAATGCAGTTAGTACTTCTAAAACCAGTACTGCTTCTAGCAAATGTGCATCCAAACCCATTATTGTGACAAAGTACTCCAGCAATGAGGAGTCAAAGTTTAAAAATCTTGTCAAGAAGGAATGTAAATATTTTGATGAGAAAGGGGTACCCAAGACCACTTTGGCTTGGGTTCCTAATCAATACTAACTGATTTATCTTATGTGCAGGGCAACCAACAGCTTAAGGGGAAGAGCATCTGGCATGTTGATAGTGGTTGCTCTAGGCACATGACAGGCAACATGTCATGCCTTCAGGATTTCAAGCATTTCAATGGAGGACATGTTGCATTTGGAGACAATCTTGCAGGTGGAAAAATAAGTGGAAAAGGTAATGTTACAAAAGGTAAGATGACATTTGAGGATGTCTACTATGTTGATCAGTTAAAGTACAACATGTTAAGTGTATCACAGGTTTGTGACAAACAACATAGTATATTATTTACCAATACATAATGTATGATCCTTGCTCCAGGATTCAAGGTAGTTGATGAAAGCATGATACTACTTAGAACTCCAAGAAAGGACAATGTTTATTGTCTCGATATGGACAATGTTTCAAGTGATTCATCCCTGAACTGTCTTGTTTCAAAAGCTTCTGTGGATGAATCCTCTCTTTGGCACAGAAGGATGTGTCACATGAACTTCAAGACAATGAACAAACTTGTTAAAAACAACCTTGTAAGAGGTTTACCATCAAAAGTCTTTTCATGTGATAATCATTGTGTTGTTTGTCTTAAAGGCAAACAGCACAAAACTTCTCATAAGTCCAAAGAGTTAAATACAATTTCTTCTTGTCTCCAGTTATTACATATGGATCTGTTTGGTCCTACAAATGTTATGAGTATAAGCAAGAAATCATACTGCTTAGTTATTGTTGATGATTACTCTAGATTTACTTGGGTATATTTTCTAAGGACTAAGGATGAGACAAGTGGAATGATCAAATCATTTATCCTAAGAATTGAAAACCAAACAAATCAAAAAGTAAAAGTCATTAGATCAGACAATGGAACTGAATTTAAAAATCTTGATCTAAACATCTTTTGTGAAGAAAAAGGCATTGAGAGACAATATACTGCCCCTAGGACTCCTCAACAGAATGGAGTTGCTGAGAGGAGGAATAGGACACTAATAGAGGCTGCTAGATCTCTGTTGGCTGATTCAAAACTGCCAATTACTTTCTGGGCTGAAGCAGTTAATACTGCTTGCTATGTCCAAAACAGAGTACTAGTAGTCAAGCCTAAAAACAAGACACCTTATGAGCTCTTAAATAAAAGAAAACCCTTTATTGGATTTTTTAAACCATTTGGGTGTCCTTGTACAATTCTCAATACCAAATCTCACTTAGGAAAGTTTGATAGCAAGGCAGATGATGGATTTCTTGTTGGTTACTCATCTCAGAGTAAGGCCTACAGAGTTTTTAATTCTTCTTCTAGAATAATTGAGGAAAGTGACAATGTCAAATGCAATGAGAACACACCTAATCCTATTGGGTCTGGTCCTCAGTGGCTGTTTGACATTGATTCACTAACTAACTCTTTTGGTTTCAGTAGTGATGATTATGCAGGTTCAGGAAGTGGAGGATCAGGGGCTACACAAATTCAAGACAATAGACCACAGTCTGTGATATTTCCTATACCTATAAAAGAACCTGTTGAAGAATGTGAAAAGGAGCCATCTACTGAACCAAATCAGAGTGAAGAAGAAAGAAGAGATGAGGAGAGTCAAGAAAATAAAGAACCAGAAGTAGCTGCTGAAATCACCTCAGTTGAGTTGAATGACTCCAATCTAGAGGTGGGACTCAATGAAGAACCTAGTCATCAAACAAGAACACAAAAGAATCATCCTCCTCAGCTGGTAATAGGAGATATCTCTTCTCCTATGATGACTAGAAATCAAAGCAGGCTGCAAGATATGCAAGACCAACAGCATACAGTGCTTTCTTGCTTTCTATCCCAACTTGAGCCTAAGAAAGCTTATGATGCTATGAAAGATTCCAGTTGGATAGAAGCCATGCAAGAAGAGCTGCTACAATTCAAGCTGCAAGATGTTTGGGATCTGGTAGACCTTCCTAAAGGTCAAAGAGCAATAGGCACAAAATGGGTCTTCAGGAATAAGAGAGATGCGAGAGGAATAGTAATAAAGAACAAAGCAAGGTTGGTGGCACAAGGGTATACACAAGAAGAAGGAATAGATTATGAAGAAGTATTTGCACCAGTGGCTAGGATAGAAGCAATTAGATTGTTCCTGGCCTATGCTTCTTATATGAAGTTCAAAGTCTATCAAATGGATGTAAAAAGTGCATTTCTATATGGCTCAATTGAAGAAGAAGTATATGTCTGTCAACCACCAGGGTTTGAAAACCCAAGCTATCCAGACAGAGTATACAAACTGAAGAAAGCACTTTATGGACTGCATCAAGCACCAAGAACATGGTATGACACTCTATCATCCTATCTCTTGGAAAATGGCTTTGAAAGAGGAGTCATTGATAAGACTCTGTTCATCAAGAGAAAGAAGAAGGACATCTTGCTGGTCCAAATCTATGTGGATGATATCATCTTTGGATCCACAAGAGACAATATGTGCAAGGAGTTTGAGGAACTAATGCATCAAAGGTTCAAAATGAGTTCCATGGGAGAACTTACTTTCTTCCTTGGACTCCAAGTCCAACAGAAGTCAGATGGTATATTTATCTGTCAGTCCAAGTATGTGCAGGACATTCTAACCAAGTTTGGTTTATCAGACTCAAAGCCTGCCAGCACACCTATGGAGACACACAAGCAGATAACAGCAGATCTTGAGGGGGAGGATATGGATGTTCATCACTATAGATCCATGATTGGCTCTCTCATGTATCTTACAGCCTCTAGGCCAGATATAATGTTTCCAGTCTGTGTGTGTGCAAGATTTCAAGTTAGGCCAAAGCAATCACACTATCAAGCTGTTAAGAGGATATTCAGATATCTCAAAGGTCAACCTAGATTGGGACTTTGGTATCCTCATGACTCATCATTTGACCTACTTGCATACTCAGACAGTGACCTAGGTGGTGAAAACTTGGACAGGAAATCTACTTCTGGAGGATGCCATTTTTTGGGTGCAAGACTAGTATCATGGCAGTGCAAGAAACAAACCACAGTGTCCACATCTACAACAGAAGCAGAGTACATAGCAGCTGCAAGTTGCTGTTCTCAAGTCTTATGGATTCAGAATCAAATGTTGGACTATGGGGTAACCTTTCTACACACTCCAATCTTTATTGATAATAGCAGTGCTATTAGCATTGTTAATAATCCTGTCAAGCACTCCAAGACAAAGCATATTGAGATCAGGTATCACTTTATAAGAGACTGCAATGAAAAGAAGCTTATTCAAGTTGTAAAAGTTCATACTGATAAGCAGTTTGCTGATCTATTCACCAAAGCCTTTGATGTGGGTAGATTCACTTTCTTGGTAACAAGTGTGAGAATGATCAACTCTGAATAAGCTCCTACTTAAAAAGTGGTTCAATACCTGTATATAGTTTATGCTTGGTGTTACTAATCTTCTTTCTCAGGAAATGTATACAGTACTCAGTTCATCACAAGCTTAAAAGTGTAAGTATGGTTAATACTGCCAGTACAGTTTTAGTACTGCCAGTACAATTTTACTACTGTCAGTGTTCAGTTAATACTGCTCTCAGTTAATACTGCTTTCAGTTAACACTGCTCTCAGTTAATACTGCTTTCCGTTAAAACTGCTCTTAGTTAATACTGCTAGTCAGTTAATACTGCTCTCAGTTAATACTGCTAGCTAGTTAATACTGCTAGTGGTTAATACTGCTCTCAGTTAATACTGCTAGTTAGTTAATACTGCTAGTGGTTAATACTGCTCTCAGTTAATACTGCTAGTTAGTTAATAATGCTCTCAGTTAATACTGCTATTAGTTAATACTGCTCTAGGTTAATACTGCTTATGTCTCGTATACTATAAATACCCTTTGACCGCCTAAAAGATCATAACGACTCTTTGTGTACTGTTCATCTGCTCTCTAATCATTCTTTTTCTCTCAAAAAAACCAGTGTTCCAGTACAGATTATTCAGGTTCAATGGCATCCATGACTTTCATTGACGAGCACAACGAGATTGCGATGCTAAAGAAGCCGAAACAAGCCGATGGATTCCACCAAATTGTGGACTTTCTCAGATCAAGCCACATTGCCCATGCTCTCACTGTATCGCCAACTATTTACATAGAGCATCAAAGGCAATTTTGGGCTAATACCACCATTGTTACTGAGAATGGTGTGCAAATGATCAAGACAAGGGTGTGTGAAAAACCTTTAACAGTTACTGAAGAGGTGATATGCATCTGTCTACGTCTAGACGATGCTGCAGTTATAACCTCTATTCCTAATGAGGAATTATTCTCAACTTTGTCAAGAATGGGGTATGGAGGCCAGTTGGGTGGATTTAAATTCTCAAAGGCTAAATTTTATACCCAATGGCGTTTTCTTGTTCATACCTTAATGCATTGTATCTCTAAAAAGACTACTGGATGGAGTGAGTTCAGTAGCACCATTGCTTATGCTTTGGTGTGCTTGGCCACTGCCAGAAAGTACAGTTTTTCTCAAATGCTTTTTAATGATCTTGTCTCAAACCTGGGAAGTAAAAAGAGTTTTTATATGTACCCCAGGTTTGTACAAGAAGTAATAACCCATGAATTGACAGATATACCTCATTTTGATGGGGTATATGTACCAAAAATCCCCAAAGGTAAAGTCTTTTCAAACATGAAAAGATCCCCTCTGGACTCGGAAGGAGTTGACACCCCATTGTTCTCTACAATGATGGTGATGTCCCACACTGAAGAAGGTATGGCAGCAGGGTCAAGGCCCTCATTAGACCATCCCACTGCTAGCCAATCCCAACCTTCCCACTCTATATCTATCCCACAGTCCATACTTCATAAGCCCACTTCTCTAATTACCCAAACTTATACAAGGAAACAGGTAAAGAAGGCTCCTTCCCTTCTTGTACCATCACCCACTAAGCCTTCTAGCCCTCTAAGGGAGAATTCTCCCTTAGAGAATATCAATAGGGAAACCAAAGGGGTGTCTCCCAACCCCAAGGAGGTGCTCACTGAGGTGGAGGTTTAGCATATGGGTGCTAAGGCTGTCACTACTCCTGCTAGCACAGAGGAGGTCAGTGGTAACATACATAAGACCTTCCCCATGGCAACTTTGGGTGAGCAATCATCCAAAGGTCCCAGGTGCCAAGAAACCAAGGGGGTGGATAGTGCTTCTGCTAGGCAGAAGACTTCCACTACAAAAAGATCCAATGATCCATCAAAAGAGGGTAACACTTCTGGAGAAGGTGAGGACAGATATAACTATTATGAATTGATGGAAACCATGGGAAACATCAACATGGATGTACTCAAATAGGGCAAAGATATAGAAGAACTTAAACTCATAGTTCTGTCCCAACAAGTACAGATTGCCAAGCTAAAGAAAATGGTGACAAGGTTATTGCAAAAGAAGAGGAGAAAGCAGTTTGTACTAAAGAAGAGGAACAATGCTCAAGATGCTTCCAACAAGGGGGAGAAGCAAGAAAGGGAAACAGAAAAAGAAAGTTCAGCTGAAAAGAGAGTTGAAGTTGAGGGGGAGACAGAGGATGCAATAGAGGCAGAAACAGAAGTTGCTCAAGCAGCAGCAACAGTTAATGTTGCTGAAACAAAAGAAGCGGCAGAAACAGAAGAAGCAGTAACAGGGATCTCTGTAGAGGAACTGGAGATTGCAGAGACATTGGTTAAAGCCAAGAATGACACTCCTAAGGCTAGTCAAAAGTCCAAGGGAGTGATCATTAATGAAGGAGGAGGCTCAAAGAAAAGAAAAGAATCAAGTAAAGCAACTTTGAAAGATACAAAGGGAAAGGGAAAGGAAAAGCTTATTGAAACTGAACTGCCTTCAAAGAAAAGGAGTCAGATTGAAATGGATGAGGAAATGGCAAAGCAGCTTCAAGAGAAAATGGAAAAGGAGGAACAGATTCAAACAGAAACAAATAGAGAGCTTGCAAAGATAATGGCCAGAAAACTAAATGCTGAGTATCAAGAAAGTTTAAAAGCAGCAGCTGAAGCCAAGAAAAGCTCTGTGAAAGTGTCTAAACAAAGAATGCCAGTAATGAAGCAGAAAAGACAACCTTCTAAGACCTTTTTGGCCAATCAGGAAAGAAGAAGAATGATTAACTTCCTGAGAGGTGCAATTGGTGTCAAAGGGGAAATGTTTACCAACATGGCATACAGTCAGGTTGAGGATTTGTACAAGAAAGAGATGGCAAAGCTTCAAGGGGACTCATCTCAAAGGGAAGAGGCTGAAAGAAGAATGAAGGAGAGGCATGACCTAAATATTCAACAACCATTCCCTGAGGAGACCACACCTTCAAAGGACAATGCTGAAGAAATGAAAGAAAAACAAGAGAATGCTGGTATAGAAGTTAAATCTGCAAAGAGGGTGAAGACAATTGCTTCCAAAAAGCAGTCTAAAAGGCCAAGAGTGGAAGAAAAAGCAGAAACTGAAGCAGAACCTTCAGTCACACCTTCAGCAGAACCTGTGCAGAACTCAGAACAGTCCAAAGAGCAATCAGATGAGCATGTGGGGATGTATATGACAATTCTAGAACCAGTTCAGGCTGTCCCAATCTCCATGAAGGCTCCAGAGATCATCTTTTGGGATATTCTAAGAGACAATGGAAAGGATTTCTTTAGACTCAAAAGAAATGGTGGTGCATTTGAAGCATATTCAACCTGGGGGAGAGTAATCAGAGGTTGTTCAAGAGCAGACATAGAGGAAATGTACAAAGTGGGAATGAAACTCTATGAGCCTGTGTTGAAAGGTACTGAAGAAAATCTTCTCAAAGTGGCAATGGAATACTTATGTATGATGTTTGATCCAGAGAAGGTGGTGCATAGGATTAAAGATCTTCATCATGAGTATGTGTTCAAAAAGATTGATCATTGGATACTCTTTGAAAACTGTGGTGTGTACATGATTACAATTGATAAATGTTATCATGAATACTACCTAGTTGACAAAATATATGATCATAGCAAGCAGAAACTTGAAGGGATGCTGAAAGCTAAGCTAGTATGTACTAAGGATTCAGAAATGGCCAGAATTGTGGTAAGAAGAACTATCAATCAAAGTCTGGGCCTAGATCCAAATTTGGGCAACTGAATGTGAGGTGTTGAAAGCATCTTGAAAATCAGATCTGAAGAACTTGACTTCTCTTCCTAAAAGTCAAGTTAGGGGGAGATTGTTGGGAACTGAAGAATTGCACAAGTACAACACAAGTAAAGTTAATGCTGCTAGAAGAACATAGTTACTACTTCTAGTTAGTACTTCTGTGATTAATGCTGCTAGTTGGAGATTAATGCTGCTCAACAAGTTTAGTACTGCTAGTTCAAAGTTAGTACTGCTTGAAGAGATTAATACTGCTGAGCATGGTTAGTACTGCTGGAGTTAATACTGCTCAGAGTATTAATGCTGCTGAAGAATAATGCTGCTTATGTGATAAAGAATTCGTATGGAAGGATGAGAACTGGATGGACTGAAGATATTCATGGAAGTTGGAGATAAAGATGGAAGTTTATATTGAAGATCTTTTATTATTTTGTAATTATCTTTTATCTTCAATATATGTATAGATTTGTTTACAATAGCTAAGTAACTTTTGTGAGAATTCATTCTGAGTTTTTAGCTTTCAATAGAGAGAATCAACCTCAAGGTTAGAACCCTAATTCTAGAGAAGTAGAATTCGTATTGGTGAGCCTGTTCATCAATATTGAGGTTGTGTGTTTAATCTTGTAACTTCAATCATTCAATACAAGTTTACAAGTTGTGATTTTGATTCACTGTTTCTTTGTTTTTCTGAATATTAAAGTGCTATTCCGCAGCTTCTTTAATATTGTTTTCTGAGTGTTTATTCTTGTTAAGAATTTAAGATCCTGACAAGTGTGGATCTCCTGATCATATCAGAACCAATTGTCCACAGTTGAAAAAGGGATCGGTCGGAGGAAATGTAGAAAAGGTAAGTGAAAAATATGGAGCCAGCTAAAGCGAGGGCTAGAGTTTTCAATATGTCAGCAGAAGAAGTGGCGGAGATACCTGATGTGGTGACAGGTACTTTCTTTATAGATTCGAATTATGCAAAAGTATTGTTTGATTCAGGCGCAAATCGTTCGTTTGTGTCTCCAAATTTTGTGCATAAATTGAATGAGAAACCTAAGAAACTTAGGCATGAATTGAAAGTAGAAGTGGCTGATAATAGTCAAATCTTAGTGGAAGAAGTGTATGATGGGAGTAGTATTGTTATTGATGGACAATCATTTCCACTTCGATTGTACCCAATGGGAGAATTTGATGTTATTGTGGGAATGGACTGGTTGGCGTCTAATGATGCTCATATAGTATGCAATAAGAAATTGATTCGTATAGCTCAGCCAGGAAAAGAAGAGATAGTAGTATTTGGAGATCGGAGAGATAGAAAGTCATGTTTGATTTCTATGATTAAGGCTAAGAAATGTTTAGTAAAAGGGTGTGTGGGGTTCTTAGCTTATGTAATAGATGCTAAGAAGGAAAAGAAGGGATTAGAGTCAGTTCTGGTAGTCAGTGAATATCCAGAAGTATTTCCGGAAGACTTAACCACTTTGCCTCCAGATCGGCAAGTGGAATTTCGTATTGATTTAGTACCTGGAGCAACGCCGATTGCAAGAGCACCATATAGACTAGCACTGGCAGCGATGAAAGAAATGATGACTCAACTGCAGGAGTTGTTAGACAAGGGATTTATTCGCCCTAGTACCTCACCTTGGGGAGCGCCAGTATTGTTTGTTAAGAAGAAAGACGGGTCTATGAGAATGTGCATAGACTACCGTGAGCTCAATAAGTTGACTGTTAAAAATAAGTATCCGCTTCCCAGAATTGACGATCTTTTTGATCAACTACAAGGAGCGAGTTACTTTTCGAAAATAGATCTTCGATCTGGATATCACCAGTTGAAAGTGAGGGAGGAGGATGTGCCTAAGACGGCATTTCGTACGAGGTACGGACATTATGAGTTTCTAGTTATGCCATTTGGTTTGACCAATGCGCTAGCAGCTTTCATGGATCTGATGAATAGAGTGTGTAGTCCGTTTTTAGATAAATATGTCATCGTCTTTATAGATGATATACTAATCTATTCACGTTCTAAAGAAGATCATGAAACTTATTTGAGAGCAATTTTAGAATTGCTTAAGCGTGAGAAATTGTACGCCAAGTTTTCAAAATGTGAATTTTGGCTGAAAGAAGTTCAGTTTTTAGGGCACGTGGTGTCAAAAGATGGGATTAAAGTTGATCCAGCTAAGATTGAAGCCATTAAAGGGTGGGAAGCACCGAAATCACCATCTGAAGTAAGAAGTTTTCTTGGATTGGCTGGTTATTATAGAAAGTTCATCCAAGACTTTTCAAGGATAGCTACGCCATTAACAGCTTTAACCAGAAAGAATGTCAAGTTTGTCTGGGCGGAAGCTCAAAAAGAAGCGTTCGGTAAATTGAAAGAGAGTTTAAGTAGTGCTCCTGTTTTGTCTCTACCCAATGGAACGGAAGGATTCATAATTTATAGCGATGCTTCAAAGTTGGGTTTGGGATGTGTGTTAATGCAAGAAGGCAAGGTGATTGCTTATGCATCTCGACAGCTAAAAGAACATGAAAAGAATTACCCGATGCATGATTTAGAGTTGGCAGCTGTAGTTTTTGCTTTAAAATTTTGGATGCATTATTTGTATGGGATTAAGTGTCAGATTTACACAGATCACAAGAGCCTTCAATATTTGTTTAATCAGAAAGAACTTAATATGAGGCAGCGCAGGTGGATGGAGCTGTTAAGCGATTATGACTGTGATATTCTGTACCATCCAGGCAAGGCCAATGTGGTAGCAGATGCTCTAAGTCGTAAGGAGCATGGAGAAATAGCAGAAGTTGTAGCATTTCGAGTTGATGTTGTTTCCAATTTCTTAGAAGAAGTTATAAAATATCAAGAAGAAGCATCGTCAAAAGAAAATTTGAAAAGTGAAAGAATAGTTAGGATTGTTAACTCGTTAATAGTTGACAATCGCGGAGTAAAGTGTTTCAATAAGCGAGTATGGATTCCAAAAGTAGGAGGTCTGAGGCAGAAAGTGTTGGAAGAAGCGCATAGATCCCGTTACTCAGTATATCCAGGAACCAATAAGATGTATAGATATCTGAAGCAAAGCTATTGGTGGCCAGGTTTAAAGAAAGATATTGCTCACTTCGTTGAACGATGTCTGACATGTTTAAAAGTTAAAGTTGAGCATCAGAGACCTTATGGGGAGCTTCAGTCATTAGAAATTCCAGTTTGGAAGTGGGACGAGATTACGATGGATCTTGTTACTGGGTTACCGCGATCACCTAAGGGGCATGATGCCATTTGGGTGATAGTGGATAGACTCACAAAGTCAGCTCACTTCCTACCAATCAAGGAGACGTACTCACTAGAAAAATTGGCTCGATTGTATATCGACGAGATAGTAACCAGACATGGAGTACCGTCGTCCATTGTGTCAGACAGGGATGCTCGATTTACATCAGCTTTCTGGAGAAGTTTGCAAAGGGAATTAGGTTCTCAACTTAAGCTGAGCACGACCTATCATCCGCAAACTGTTGGTCAGAGTGAGAGAACTATTCCGACATTGGAAGATATGCTTCGTGCATGTGTTATCGATTTCAAAGGTTTGTGGGAAACTCATTTGTCGTTGATTGAATTTTCCTAGAACAATAGTTATCATGCTAGCATACAAGCGGCCCCGTTCGAAGCTTTGTATGGTCGCAAATGTAGAACACCTCTATGTTGGAATGAGGTGGGTGAAAGACAGTTAGCGGGACCAGAAATTGTACAGGTGACAGCTGATAAAGTCGATCAGATTCGGGCAAGATTAAAAAGTGCTCAAGATCGTCAGAAAATGTATGCTGATAAGCGAATGAAACCGATAGAGTTTCAGATAGGAGATAAGGTAATGTTGAAAGTTTCGCCCTGGAAAGGGGTAATCAGATTTGGAAAGAAAGGAAAGTTAAGACCAAGGTTTGTTGGACCATTCATCATCACGGGTCGTGTTGGTGAAGTAGCTTACGAACTTGATCTACCAGAAAGTTTGCGTGGGATTCATCCCACATTTCATGTGTCAAACTTGAAGAAGTGTTTGGCAGAAGCAGATATAGTTGTTCCTTTAGAAGATATTCAGGTAGATAAAAAAACTAAGTTATATTGAGGAGCCCGTAGCAATTACGGACCTCAAGATAAAAAAGTTGAGGAACAAGGAGATTCGTTTAGTGAAAGTTCAGTGGAAATTTCATCAAGGGCAAGAGTCTACGTGGGAAGTAGAGGCAGATATGAAATCTCAGTATCCCCATTTGTTTAGCGATAGAATTCCGGGGACGGAATTCTCTTAAGGGGGGAAGATTGTAATACCCAGTTTCGAAATTTTTGTTAATTTTGGAAGTTGGGGGAAAAGAGATGCGAGACTCAAAGTACAGGGGAGTTATTTGAAACTTAGGTTTTATATAACCTAAATATCAAGATATTTGAGATTCATATCTCAATCAGTGTTTTGTTAACCGCCTTAGTGAGAAAGAGAGAAAGTAGAACAAGGCAGAGAGAAAGAGAAGGAGATCTTGAGAATCGATCGTTTTTGGTCAAATAGAGGTATGATTTTAGTTTAATACTTCTATATGCATGTTATAGTCGGTAAATAGTCTTGTTAATCAAGATTTTAACCATGTATTTGATCGATTTAATGATCAAAAAGTTTTCTGGGTTGAACTGTTAGTCGCCGACTTACAGTATGAACTCGACCGGGAAGATGATGTATATCGGTAGTTTGCATTCGACCGGTATAGTGTAAAAGACCGATAGTATATTCGACCGGTATAGTGAAGGACCGGTAGAGGTTCGATCGGTAGGTTGTAAAGGACCGGTAAGTGGTTCGACCGGTAGTTGTGTTCGACCGATATTTTGTTAATTTTGTACTAAGAGGTTTTGATCAGGATAGTTTTAACCGGGATAGTAGCAGTAGATTTCATTTGATGAGGCTTTTGAAAGAAAGAGTTTTAGTTGCAAGTTAGCTTACCTTTGTTTTAATACCATCGTAGGTGGTGTTAATCAGTAGAAGTCAGAGTTTAATCAAGAAGAATAAGAGGTGAGTCTTTCAAACTAAATCTTTTATGATTTGAGCAGTTAATTGATAAATGTGAGTTTTATATACTGCGCATTTATAGTATTGAAAGTTATGCAGAATTATTTCAAAAGATTGATTTAATCAGTTGGGCATGTTTATGCTCAGTGTATATAAACTTGTTTTATATACAGGCAGGACTAGGTGTATGTATACATTTGAGTCAGAAGTCTGACCTAAGTCGGGAAGTGTGTCCCGCATGCTCGTACCGGGGAGTGTGGCCCGTTTATGCCATTAGGGTGTGTCCCTAAAATAAGGCAGTGCGAGACAGACATACCGTCTTTGACGGGAATGTTGGTCAGTAGCTTAAGGTACGCTTGCGAAGCGTAAAAAGTGGTCAGTGATGGCCAGTAGATTGAGTTATGCCTGCGAAGCATAAAGTGTTTTAAAGTTTGATTAAAAGAGCAGGTTATGTTTTGAGATATAAAGCTTAGTTTAAATGTTTTAATTAATATTTGAACTGTTGCAGTAGTGATTGGAGGGGACTCACTAGACCATTGGTCTAACCCTCGCTATTTCAAAATTTTAATCCTGTTTCAGGTTATCAAAAAGTAGCAGGTACAGATAAAGGTAAAGAGAAGATATGAGCTATAAGCAGGAGATAGAAGACTTCTTGCAGTAGTTTACCTTTTTGAACTCAGTTGTGTAGTAAGAGATAGTTGTAAACCTTGTACTCTAAAAATGTAAGCCTGGGGCAGTATTTAGTAAGAAATGTTATTTTATTGAATGTATAAATGTTCAGGTTGTTACAGAAATCACTGGTTAACGTGATTTCATAGAAGTTGTGTTAATTCCTAGCATACTGATCCCTTATATCCTATAAAGAATATGTTGCTCAAAATGATTTATAATCATGTAAGTTCATGTAGAACATTTAAAGTACACTCCCAAAATATAAAATATTATGAAAAATCGGGAAGCGGTTTGAACGTTTAAGAATATGGTTTCAATGGAATGAAAGTTGTCCGTCTTTCAACCATATATGAGATTAAGATAAAGGATTATACCTTTTCGTGCGATCTTACATCTCATAAAGCTAAGCTTAAAGTCATAAAGATATTAACATGTAAGCTTCTCTCAAAAATTCTGCAAAAGTCTTAAGTCAAAGTCAAAGTAACTTTATTAACTTGTATTTAAAAGACAAAAAGCGGTAAAACAATTTAAAGTACGAGTTCTGATCAGAAATAATCATAAGTCATTTCCGAACTCCTTTGAGTTGTAAAACTCCCCCTAAAATCATGCATCACAAAAATTTGACATTAAAAAGGTAAATGCAGATAGTAGTGAGTCTTCTCCTTGAATAAATATTGACCATCTGTCAACTTCTTCTTGTACTCCCCCTTGGAATATGAACAGTATATTTGAAGTGGAGATATCTTGCGGAATTGAAAGCAAAGAAATGATGAAAATTTTACAATAAGAAGAACAGTGACCGGATGAATAGTGCCGACCGGTATGAATAGTGACCGGTAAAATCTTCAACCGGTAAAATATTTCGACCGGTAAAATGTTCGACCGGTAAAATGTTTCGACCGGTAAAATGTTTTGTCGATAAAACGGGTCTGTAAATCCCAAATACACTTATCTAGGAATCGAAATACAGCACCAAATTTTGACAAGTTGATCGACTTGCCAACTACAACAACACACAACCTTTTGATTTCGAAAACAACCACAAATTGAAGATTTGATCGATTGACCCAGTGTTCTTTAAAAATGAAGAACACAGAGTTTAAAATTTTGATTTTGATCTGGTTTCAGCTCTGATACCAATTGTGAGTCCGTGTGATTGAACACGATCGTTTACCAGATAAATCAAACAACAAAGATATATAGTTACCAACCTGTTTGATTTACAATTGATGATTACAAGGTTGAATGTTCTTGAACTTGAAGCTCTCTCTCACTTTCTCTCTGGATGAACAGTAAGTGTGTGTGTGAGTGTTGTGTGTGTTCTATCTATGATTGTTGAGAGCCCAACAACTAATATCTTACAATTATAACATAATATCTAGATATCTATAATATCGAGATATTATTATTAAACTAATTAAACTAATAAAATACTAAAACATAACTTTGACTATTATTACAAGATAGACCCTAGACTATAGTTGAGAGTGACTTGTCAGCTTTAACTTCAGATTGGCGATCTTCGTATTGTATGATCTTGAATCCAATGAGACTGTGTCCTAACACAAACTCTAATTAAGTTGCCTACCGTAATCCATGAATCCTCAAGCCCTAAATCGAAAAATCGAAGAGAAATCAAAGAGCAATCGTAGAACTCGTAGAAATGGTACGCTTGATTCCATAGAGATTGTTCCGATTGTTGAAAAATGTAAGTGAAATCGTAGAACTCGTATAGGACTCTCGACTCTCTATACACACTCTGTTTGATTTATGATTATATTTTTATTATTTGTTGCGTACCCGCACACAATGCGGCACGCAACATCTAGAAATTGAAACCACAATCATGTTTAATTTTTTGTTCTATTTCCTTCCTTCTTGACTTGAAATATTTACAAGTAAAATACAGTTTAAAAAAAAAAACAAATATTATTAGAATAAACAAATAATATACCTATAAAATATAATATGGATATAAATTTTTATCATATACCAACGATGAAAAATCCATGTCGTCGTTTGATGAAAATGAATATTGTTTCCCTGAAAAACAAAAAATCACGTTTGCTAATGTGTTTATGGATTTATAATCTTTAGGCATGTGTCATTGTTTATTTTACATTTGTATAATGGGCTTTTGTTCATACTTTTATTATTCAATCACCACCCATGATGAATCATCCATCCCCTCCTCTTATTCGTATTTTTCTAAGCATATTAGCTCTTACAATTTATTTATTTGCCCTAAATTGCTTTAATTTTATATTGATTTGCGTTATTTACCCTATATTCTAGGTTAGCTCTAAATTGATTTTATTTTAGTATTGATTTGTCCTAAATTTTAGAATTGTTCTAAATCTAATTTGCACTAATTCGTGTAGTCATTTTCAATTTGCTCAAGCCCTAGTGTTGATTTTAGTTTGGTTGGTTAATTTTAAATTGTAAAATATTATATTTAATATCAGAAGTCATAGATACATAAGAAAACAAAATTGGAAACCTAAAAAAAGAAAGACAATGTGACAATCAAAATCAAATCCAGAAAATAAGAAGATTTTAGGAAATCAACAAAAAAACCAAAAAAAGTCCTTTGTAATGATTGAATTTGGCTAAAAACCCGTCTAGCTTAACACATTGGCTTTCCATCTTGTTCAAAAGGTCAAGGTCTATTTTATTTGGTGAAAAAAATTTCCATTCCCCAAATTGATATTAACTTTTTACCCGGTCAAATGGCAATGACTTCCCCCTGCGTCAATGTCAATGGCTATTTTACGACTATTTGACCTATCTTAAATATGAACCTGCTCAAAATAATTCTCGGGTCTTCCACCATTTATCATTGTATTAGTTTGGGAAATGTTGGTAAAAGTGTTAAAAAGTGGTGACATAGTGGTGTCTATTTGCATTTGTCCCAAAAATTTATATGGAGAAAGTCGAGAAAATTTTGAAGGATTAAGGTGTGCAGATGGGGTTGTAAGAGAAAGAGAGAGAGAGAGAGGCGTGAAATTGAGGCGGCCCTTATTTTCTTAATGCCATCCTCACTAACCCGACCACCGATTCTCCCTTTCCTTCATTATTCATGGCAAGCAATATCAATCACCAATAATTTCCATCTAACTTATATATTTTATATGTTGTGCTGTTATTTCAACTCAAATAGTAAAACATTAAAAGTCTAACAAGAGAATTTTAATACCGTCTATATATTTAAGTACAAATTCGCTATGTATTTTCAATTAACAGATAAGAAACTTCATTTACCATAACCTTTCCTTTGTCCTTTTATTTTCTATCAATTCTTGTCACCCAATTAAGGACTTCGTCAATAGTGTAACAACCTCAAAAATCAGAGTAAATTAAAACCTGGAAACCTGACAATATGACGTAAGCAACTCCATTAACTTCCCATAAATGGGATCAGTCCTTAAGACTATACAATTCTATACAAGGATTTCATCAAAAGAATGGGACTTAACAATGCCCAGCAACAATACTTAAAACATCTCCAAAAACCCCGAGACTCAAAACTCGTCTCTCCAAAAAACCCGGCACCCACCGCTAATGGAAACCTGTTATACACATCATTTGAGAAAAAGTGTCAGACTATAAAGCCTGGTGAGAACATACAGTTTATAAAGCTCAAAAGATATAAACATTTGCAACAAGATAACATTTCCAAAGAGGTTAAATTTATAATTTAGGTCCTTGCCACAAGCGGGCTTTTTCGTTATAAACATGCCACAAAAGGACCGAAAACAAATCTTTTTACCAAGGATTGTGGCGAAACACAAAGTTAGGCCAACAAACCGAGTTACGAGCTAAACCAATTGGAATCCGCGGATACGAATCACAAAGTCCGTGCTTCAACGTGAGATCAAGCCCCAAGCGCAAAACCAAGGTATACTCCTTCGCTAGGATCACTATGAACCATGGCTAGTATCCGGCCTCACATAACCGTACCAAGTTGCCCCCGAGGAACAAGTGATCCATAGCTACAATTCTGGGGAATGTAACATCCCAACAAAACAGTCTACTCCAAAAACCTAGGGATCCACTAGTAATGGTAAGGACTCGTCACAACAACATATGTGACCAACCATAAATAAATATATGGTACAAGTACATTTTATAAACAAAATGCTACTTCCAGTTCAACTTCTGGTAAGAACGAAAACCATTAAAATGAGTTCATAAACATTCTTTTTACATAATCACGTAATGTGCAAGTAAAACATCATTTTACTTCAATAGGGCGGAACCCGTCATTTTGGTCAAAACTGACCGGGAACCCCGAGAATCACCAAAAACTTTATTTACAACAAAATGTAGAGAACATAAAATCATACCGTAGAAATACTTTAGAATTCGCAAATAAGAGTTTTGACATGTATAAAGTTTGTAAAATGATAGTAGGAACTCACCGATAGGTTTTCAGAATAAAACCCGGAAAACCAGATAATGACCACGACGTAGAGATGAAGCTTAAAACACCGACCCCTCGCTAGAAACACCGAAAAACTAACAACCGAACGAGCCTTGAAGATCGGAGAAGAAAAGAGAGAAAAGAGGAGAGAGAGAGAATAAATATGAGATTTTTAGAAAATCTCGTCAAAATGAGATATTTCAGCCAAGCAATGCACGAACCCCAATACAGCGCACGGCCCGTGCGTTTTCCAAAGGGGAGGGCGCACGGCCCGTGCGTTTTCCACTGCCTCGCACCCAAAACCTTGCGCACGACCCGTGCGTTTTTCCTGAAGGAGGGCGCACGGCCCGTGCGCCCTGTAGGCAGAAACAGAAGCCTTAACTTCTTCTTTACAACCTCGCAAAACCAAACGAAAATTCGGGGTGTTACAATCCTCCCCAACTTGGGAATGATTTCGTCCCCGAAATCCCAACTACTCAAAAAGGTGAGGATATCTTTGCTTCATATCCTCCTCGGCTTCCCACGTCACATTTGCCCCCCGGTGATGCTTCCACTGCACCTTGACCAAAGTGACTTCTTTACGACGCAACTTCTTAGACTTTCTCTCTAAGATGGCGTCGGGTTCTTCCACACAACGGTTGCCTTCGTCTACCCTTAACTCTGAAAGGGGAATGACGCTGTCTTCCACCGCCAAACATTTCTGGAGGTAGCAAACATGAAACGTGTTGTGTATTCTACTCAACTCTGGTGGTAGTTCCAACTGGTAGGCTTGCAAACCCACCCGTTTAAGCACTTTGAAAGGTCCGAGGAAACGGGGACTCAGCTTCCCACGCTTTCCGAACCGTATAATACCTTTCCACGGCGACACCTTAAGCATAACGCGGTCGCCCACTTGGAATTCCATCGGTCGCCTCTTTTTATCGGCATAGCTTTTCTGACGATCCTGAGCTGCTTTCATTCTTTCACGAATGCACTTGACCTTATCGGCAGTCTCTTGCACGATCTCAGGTCCGGTGAATTGCTTTTCTCCCGCTTCAAGCCAGCACACAGGAGTCCGACACTTTCGCCCATACAAAGCCTCAAAGGGTGCCATTCCGATACTCGAGTGGTAGCTATTGTTGTAGGCAAACTCCACCAAAGGCAGGTGAGTGTCCCAGCTACCCCCGAAATCGATGACACAAGACCTCAACATGTCTTCCAAAGTTTGGATCATTCGTTCGCTCTGCCCGTCGGTTTGCGGATGGTAAGCCGTACTCAACTTCACTCGAGTACCAAGCTCTTTCTGAAACCCATCCCAAAAGTTCGAAGTGAACCGACTGTCGCGATCCGACACGATCGACAATGGTATGCCGTGCCTCGAGACCACCTCGTCGATATAAAGCTTCGCTAACTTATCCATCGATAGTGTCTCGCGCATAGCCAAGAAATGAGCGCTCTTCGTCAATCTGTCAACTATCACCCAAATGGTATCGTGACCTCGAAGAGTTTTAGGCAACTTCGTCACGAAGTCCATGGTGATATGCTCCCACTTCCACTCGGGAATCTCTAAGGACTGAAGACGCCCATACGGACTCTGATGTTCGGCCTTAACTTGCGAACACGTCACACAACGCTCAACGTAACGTGCCACATCAAGCTTCATTACCAGCCACCAATAGTGCAACTTCAAGTCCCTGTACATCTTTGTGCTTCCCGGATGTATGGAATACTTGGACTTGTGTGCATCTTCTAGCAACAGCTCACGGTTACCCCCTATCTTGGGCACCCACACACGACCGCTGAACAGTTTCACTCCACGGCTATCTTCCGTCAAGAGTAAACGCTGTTTTGTCATGACTTGTTCTTTGAGATTCTCTTCTAACAGTGCTTCCACCTGTGATGCCTTGATCTTCTCAACAAGACTAGACACTAGTTCGATCCTTGAATGGGTAGCCCGAATACTCCCGCTATAGTCCTTCCGACTTAGCGCATCGGCCACCACGTTCGCCTTACCTGGATGGTAAAGCAATTCACAGTCGTAATCTTTAAGCAATTCGAGCCACCTCCTTTGCCTCATATTCAGCTCTTTCTGATCAAAGACATACTTCAGGCTCTTGTGATCCGTGTACAGAGTACATTTCGTGCCGTATAGGTAATGTCGCCAAAGCTTCAAAGCGAACACCACCGCTGCTAACTCCAGATCATGGGTTGGATAATTCTGCTCGTGTATTTTGAGCTGTCTCGAGGCATAAGCGATTACCTTGCCTCGTTGCATCAACACACAACCCAATCCCATCTTTGAAGCGTCGCTGTAAACCACGAAATCTTCCGACCCTTCAGGTAACGTCAAGATCGGAGCTTCACACAACTTCTTTTGAAGGATCCGGAACGCCTTCTCTTGGGTTTCGGTCCATTCAAACTTCACATTCTTCCGAGTCAGAACTGTCAAGGAAGAAGCGATCTTGGAAAAGCCTTGAATGAATCTCCTGTAGTATCCTGCCAGACCCAAGAAACTTCTGATCTCTGACGGACTCTTAGGAGGCTCCCAATTCATCATAGCTTCAATCTTGGAGGGATCTACGTTCACTCCGTCCCGAGTGACTACGTGCCCCAGAAATTGTACCTCTTTAAGCCAAAAGTCGCACTTGGAAAACTTGGCGTACAATCTTTCTCTTCTCAACACTTCCAGAACCTCACGTAGATGTTGTTCGTGTTCCGACTCACTCTTGGAGTACACTAGTATGTCATCAATGAATACAATGACCGACTTGTCGAGGAAAGGTCGGCACACTCTATTCATCAAGTCCATAAACACTGCTGGTGCGTTCGTCAGGCCAAAAGGCATTACAAGGAACTCGTAATGGCCGTAACGCGTTCTGAAAGCCGTCTTCGGAACATCTTCTTCTCTTACCTTCACTTGGTGATAACCTGATCGTAAGTCGATTTTGGAGAAACAACCCGCTCCTTGAAGTTGATCGAACAAGTCGTCTATTCTCGGAAGCGGATACCTGTTCTTCACTGCAGCTTTGTTCAACTCACGATAGTCAATGCACATTCTCATTGTGCCATCCTTCTTCTTGACAAATAGGACCGGAGCTCCCCAAGGTGACGAACTCGGTCTTATGAATCCCTTCTCCAATAGCTCTTGGAGTTGTGCTACCATCTCTTGCATCTCCGATGGCGCTAAGCGATAAGGTGCTTTAACGATCGGTGCAGCGCCAGGTACAAGGTCAATCCGAAACTCTACCTGACGATCGGGTGGCAACCCGGGCAAGTCGTCCGGAAAGACATCTGGATACTCACGCACGATCTTCACATCTTCCAGCCTTGACTTCTCTAACTTGGCATCGATCACATAGGCTAGGAAAGACGAACATCCTTTTACTAAACCCTTGCGTGCTCTTGCCATTGTGATTATTGCCACTTCACCCTTCCTCTTTTCACCATAGATGACCACGACCTCTCCAGAGAGGTTGGGAAGTCGAATCATCTTCTTGGAACACACGAACTCGGCCTGATTGTTTGACAACCAATCCATACCGATTACCACATCAAAACCCCCGATTAACATCGGTAATAGATCGATCGAGAATTCTCTCCCTTCGATACTAAGAGTACACTGCCTCAGAACCTCGTGGATCGGAACTTGACTACCATCGGCTATTTCTACCACTAATGCATCCTCAAGACTAGTAGTGGGCATAGCAATTTTCTGACGGAACAATTCAGATACGAAAGAGAAACTAGCACCCGTATCGAACAAAATACGAGCAGGTACAGAGTTTATAAGAAAAGTACCCGATACCACATCAGCGGATGCTCTAGCCTCTTCAGCCGTCATCTGAAAAGCTCGACTCTGAACTTTAGGAGGGTTCTCCTTCCTTGCTGGCACGCTACCCGACACAAGCTTCGGGCAATCTTTCTTTACATGCCCCGGTGCCTTACACTCGTAACAGACGATTCCACTGACCGGGCAATCTCTGACAGTATGACCGGGCTTCCCACACTTATAGCAAACTTGAGAATTGTTGTAACAGTTACCGTGATGCTTGGTTCGACACCTCGGGCACCACTTAGCTTCCTGATAACTGCTGAAGTTGCGGTTCCCAACAAAAGGTCGGGTCCGCTTGGGAGGTACTGAACTGTTCTCCCACTTTCTCTTTTCAGGCACCACCACTGCCTTCTCAGATTTGCCCTTCGCGAACATCTCTTCCATAAATTGAGCTTCCTCCACCATCTCTCGGAGGTTAGAAGCCTTGAAATTATGGACCATGGATTGCATGTCCGCAGGCAAGCCGTTGAGATAAGCTTTCATTTTATCTTTTTCTGTTGGGGCAGCGTGCCCCACCAGACCAAGCTTCTCCATAAACTGACGGGTGTACTCCCTCACCGTCAGGCTTCCCTTCACTAAGGACCGGAATTCTTTCTCAATTCGGTCCATGGTCCTCTCGTTGCAAAACTCTTCTAGCAGCTTCTTCTTGAACTCGGCCCAAGACAACTGGGCCAACACTTCAGAAGATAGAGTGGATTGGATGATATTCCACCAGATGAGTGCAGTGTCCCTCAGCAATTGGGTACCGAACCGCACCCTCTGATCATCACCACACTCGAAAGAGCCAAAAGCTTGCTCAACCGCTCGGATCCACTTTACACACACCGCCGGGTCATCTGAACCGAAGAATTCAGGCGGTCCGCAGCTCAGAAAGGACTTATAGGAACAACTCTTCCTATTCCCCGGAGCATCAGAAATCCTGCGCTCTACCGTTGTGACCCTTATACCATCGCCTCTAGAACCTGCTACGACGTTTTCCACAACCGTCTCACTTCTCCGGTTGTTTACGTCGCGGTCCTCCATTGCTTTCAGCAGAAACTCCTGCTGCTTCGCCATCTCTTCTCTCATCGCCAACATCACGCTGGCCAACAACTCTGACTGGGGATTAACATCTCTGATGACTGGGTGGGACGAAGCCAGGTCTTCTCGCCGAATGACCTCTGGCCCCCCACCTAGTACTTGCTGAACGGGTGGTCGAACGATAACCTCAACTCCTTCCGGCTGACCCGCTGTAGAGGCTGTCGCTTCCAGACCATCAACACGAGTACGCGGTCTACCACGCGTATTCACCATAACCGAACTGCTACACAGAGCAGAGGAAAAGATAAGAGAGAGAGAGAGAGGAAAACACGAAAGGAAAACGTACTACCACATTATCAATTGTCATATCAACAGAAATCAAGGACTCTTACGTACAATATCCTCATAATAACATTAGCTAAGTGAAATTATGAACATACAACACATAACGGTTCTTGTCACCACTATTACAACGCCTGATAACTGTACTTTCTGTTGACTCTAAGACTAACCCATCTTAGGAGCTCTACCCAAATCTCGCGGATCAATTCTTAGCATACGCAATCTAAGTCTAGACATCTTACATTCATGCCTAGTTCGCTTAGACTAGAGCTCTGATACCAACTTGTAACAACCTCAAAAATCAGAGTAAATTAAAACCTGGAAACCTGACAATATGACGTAAGCAACTCCATTAACTTCCCATAAATGGGATCAGTCCTTAAGACTATACAATTCTGTCAGGATCGAATTCTCAACAAGAATTAATTCTCAGAAACAATATCAAAGAAGTTTGCGGAATAACACTTTGATATTTAATCAAAACTGTAAATCAACACAGTAGATATGAAGAACAAACTGTAAACTTGTATTGAATGCTTTGAAGTTACAAGATTACACACTCAACCTCAATATTGATGAACAGGCTCACCAATACGAATTCTACTTCTCTAGAATTAGGATCTATGCCTTGAGGTTGATTTTCTCTCTAATAGAATGAAGAAAAACAAAAATTAACTCATTATTCTAAACTATACAATATATATACTGAATACAAAGATAATTACAATAAATAAAATATCTTCAGTATATCTTCCATGTATATCTCTAAGCTTCCATGTATATCCTTTCATGCGAATCTTCATCATATAAGCAGTATTAATCTTCAGCAGCATTAAATTCCTTCTAGCAGCATTAACTACTAAGCAGCACTAACCACTAGCAGTACTAACTAGCTAAGCAGTACTAACTTTGTTCAAGCAGCACTAACTTTGACTAGCAGTAATAATAGTACTAGCAGTAGTAACACTCAGCAGTATTAACCTTTAAGTCTTCTAGCAGTAGTAACTTTGAACCAGCAGCATTAACCATACTTGATGAATTCTTCAGTTCCCAACAATCTCCCCCTAACTTGACTTTTAGGAAGAGAAGTCAAGTTCTTCAAATTTTCTTCAAGATGCTCCCAAAACTCTATCATGGCCTAAATTCCAGTGTTTGCATCCAATCCCAAACTCTGATTGATGGTTCTTTGAATCAAGTATTTAGCCATTTCTGAATCTGGAACACATTTTAACTTTTTCTTCAGCATGGCATGAAGCTTCAATCTGCTATGATTATACACTCTATCCACTAGGAAGTATTCAGTGTGATTTAAATCCAAAGTCCCTGTATATGCTCCACTAATTTCATATAGAGTCCAACTGTTTACTGATTTGAAGACATCCTTGATCAAATGCTCTACTTCTTCAGGTTTGAACATCATACACAGATACTCCATTACCAGTTTTGTAATTGAAATCCCTGGAGCCTTTAGAATATCTGCATACAACTTCATTCCTATCTCAAACATCTCTTCAATATCTGATCTAGAGCATGTTCTGACAATTTTTGCCCATGTGTTGAACACTTCATACTTTTCATCCTTTCTTTTCAGCCTTATGAATTCCTTTCCATCCACTGTCAATCTATCCCAGTTAATGACCTCAGGAGGCTTAACTCCTACAGGTTCTGCTGAAATTGGTTCAGGCACTTTGTCCATCACTACCATATACAAATTTACATCATCAGTGTTTGATGACTCTTTCTGTTTAGATGACTCAGGTGCCCCTTCTTCTTCAGCAACCTTCTCAGCCTCTTCTTCAGATACTCTAGGCTTCTTGATTTGCTTTCTTCTTGCCATCATCTTTGTTCTCTTTAAAGTCCTTAGACTTTCTCCCAGAGTGGACTCTTTCTTAGGAGGTGTTTCTTGCTCATCTGGAAATGGCTTTTGACAATCAAAGTCATTACTTTCTTTTATCCTCTTCTCCATCTCCACCCTAGCAGTTTCATTTCCCTGAAGCTTCAACATCTCTGAATCATACAGCTCTTTGATCTTCTCAAAAGACATTTTGGAGAACATCTCCTTTTTGACTCCTACAGCACCTTTGAGAAATATAATCATCTTGTTTCTCTCTTGGGTACCTAGGAATGTCTTTGAGGGTTTTCTTTTCTTTGCAACTGTTTTCACCACTGATTTCTTCATACTTGCAGCTTTCTTTTGTGCAATTTCAGTTGCCATACTCAGTTGATAAGCTTCATTCAGTTCAGCAGCTAGAGCTTTTGCCATTTCCCTGTCCTTTTCCATCTTAACTCTTTCTTCCTTTTCAATGTCATCTTGCATCTTTCTAGCTAGGGCTTCATCTGATTCAACCAACCTTTGCTTTTTGATTGGTTGATCAGATTCCACCATCTTTGCTTTTCCTTTGTCTTTGCTCATTGCCTTCTTACTGTTATCTTTCTTGATCACTTCACCTTGTTCTTTGATGATTACTCCTTTGGTCTTTGAAGTGACCTTGGGAGTATCATTCTTGGCTTTAAGTAAGGTTTCTGCAATCTCAAGATCTGTTAAAACTTCTTTCACAGTTTCTGCTGCTTTATTAATGTCTGCAGTAGTAACTGTTTCTGCTTGCTGCTCCCCCTCAACATCAAGTTTCTCTCCATCAAGCTCCCCCTTTCTTGTGGCTTCTTCCATGTTGATCTCCCCCTTTTTGGGAGCATCATTTTTAGTGGTCCTTCTCCTTAGTTGGAATTGCTTTCTCTTCTTCCTCTGTACCAGACTTAGCACCATCTTCTTCAGCTTAGCAATCTGTACTTGTTGGGACAGAATGACCAGCTTCATCTCCTCTATTTCTTTTCCTTGTTTCATAACATCTAGGTTGATGTTTCCCATGGTTTCCATCAATTCCTGGTAACTATATCTGTCCTCACCTTCTCTAGAAGTGTTACCCTCCTTTGAAGGATCATTGGATCTTTTAGTAGTGGAAGTCTTCTGCCTAGCAGAAGCACTATCCACCCCTGTGGTTTCTTCGCACCAGGGACCTTCAAATGATTGCTCATTCAAAGTTGCCATGGGGGAGGTCTTATTGATGTTACCACTTTCCTCATTTGTGCTAGCAGGAGTAGTGGCAGCCTCATCACCCATATGCTCTACCTCCTCCTCAGAGAGCACCTCCTTTGGGTTGGGAGACACCCTTGTGGATTCCCTTTGAATATTCTCTACTGGAGAATGCTCCAATAGAGGGCTTAAAGGCTTGGGGGATGATGGTACAAGAAGGGAAGGAGCCTTCTTTACCTGTTTCCTCTTGTAAGTTTGGGTGATAGGAGAGGTTGGTTTTTCAAGAAGGGACTGGGGAATAGATTTTGAGAGGGAAGGTTGGGATTGGCTAGCAGTGAGTTGGTCTAATGGGGGCCTTGACCCTGCTGCCATACCTTCATTGGTTTGGGACACCACCATCATTGTAGAGAACAATGGGGTGTCAACTCCTTCAGAGTCCCCAGCAGATCTTCTCATATTTGAGAAAACCTTGCCTTTGGGGGTTTAGGTACATATACCCCAACAGGTTGAGGTATATCCGTCAATTCATGAGTAATAACTTCTTGAACAAACCTGGGATACATAAAGAAGCTCTTTTTGTTTCCCATGTTTGAGACAAGATCACTGAAAATCATTTTAGAAAAATTATACTTTCTGGCAGTGGCCAAGCACACCAAAGCATAAGCAATAGTGCTGCTGAACTCACTCCATCCAGTAGTCTTTTTGGAGATACAATGCATAAGAGTATGGACAAAGAAACGCCATTGGGGTGAAAATTTGGCTTTAGAGAATTTGAAAACACCCAATGGGCCTCCATACCCCATTCTTGTAAGATTGGAAAACAGTTCATCGTTTGGGATAGAAGTTATACCAGAGGCATCGTCTAGACGTAGACTGATGCGAATAACCTCTTTAGTAACTGTTAGTGATTGATCACAGATTCTTGTCTTGATCATTTGCACACCATTCTCAACAACAATGGTGGCATTAGCCCAGAACTGCCTTTGATGCTCGATATAGATTGTAGGGGATACAATAAGAGCATGAGCAATATGGCTTGACTTGAGGAAATCCACAATCTGATGAAATCCTGCAGCTTGCTTTGGCTTTTGTAGCATCGCAATCTCATTGTGCTCGTCGATGAATGTCATGGATGCCATTGATCTTAGTGAAAAGCTTGCCTGAAAACTTCGAACTTGAGAGAGAAAAGGTTTAGAGCGCAAGAGAACAGGATGCAAAGAGTCGTTATGAACTTTTAGGCGGGCAAAGAGTATTTATAGTATTCGGAACATAAGCAGTATTAACCTAGAGCAGTATTAACTACTAGCAGTATTAACTAACTAGCAGTATTAACTACTAGCAGTATTAACTGAAAGCAGTATTAACGACTAGCAGTATTAACTAACTAGCAGTATTAACTACTAGCAGTATTAACTGAAAGCAGTATTAACTACTAGCAGTATTAACTGAAAGCAGTATTAACCACTAGCAGTATTAACTGAAAGCAGTATTAACCACTAGCAGTATTAACTGAAAGCAGTATTAACCACTAGCAGTATTAACTAACTAGCAGTATTAACTACTAGCAGTATTAACTGAAAGCAGTATTAACCACTAGCAGTATTAACTGAAAGCAGTATTAACCACTAGCAGTATTAACTGAAAGCAGTATTAACCACTAGCAGTATTAACTGAAAGCAGTATTAACCACTAGCAGTATTAACTGAAAGCAGTATTAACCACTAGCAGTATTAACTAACTAGCAGTATTAACTACTAGCAGTATTAACTGAAAGCAGTATTAACCACTAGCAGTATTAACTGAAAGCAGTATTAACTAACTTACTCCTTTAAACTTGCTAAACACTGAGTACTGCTATGCATATCCTGAAAAAGAAGATTAGTAACTCCAAGAATAAATAATATACAGGTATAAAACCACTTTTTGAGAAGGGGATTATTCAGAGTTGATCATTCCCACACTTGTTACCAAGAAAGTGAATCTACCCACATCAAAAGCTTTAGTGAATAGATCAGCAAACTGATTATCAGTGTGAACTTTGACAACTTGAATAAGTTTCTTTTCATTACAATCTCTTATAAAGTGATACCTGATCTCAATGTGCTTTGTCTTTGAGTGCTTGACTGGATTATTCACAATGCTAATAGCACTGCTGTTGTCAATAAAAATTGGAGTGTGTAGAAAGGTTACCCCATAATCCAACATTTGATTCTGAATCCATAAGACTTGAGAACAGCAACTTGCAGCTGCTATGTACTCTGCCTCTGTTGTAGATGTGGATAATGTGGTTTGTTTCTTGCACTGCCATGAGACTAGTCTAGCACCCAAAAACTGACATCCTCCAGAAGTAGATTTTATGTCCAAGTTTGCCCCACCTAGATCACTGTCTGAGTATGCTATTAGGTCAAAGGGTGAGTCATGAGGATACCAAAGTCCCAATCTGGGTTGCCCTTTGAGATATCTGAATATCCTCTTAACAGCTTGAAAGTGAGATTGCTTTGGCCTAACTTGGAATCTTGCACATACACAGACTGGAAACATTATATCTGGCCTTGATGCTGTGAGATACATGAGAGAGCCAATCATGGATCTGTAATGATGCACATCTATATCCTCCCCCTCAAGATCTGCTGTTATTTGCTTGTGTGTTTCCATAGGTGTGCTGGCAGGTTTTGACTCTGAGAAACCAAACTTGGTTAGAATGTCCTGCACATACTTGGATTGACAGATGAAGATTCCATCTGACTTCTGTTGAACTTGGAGTCCAAGGAAGAAAGTAAGTTCCCCCATGGAACTCATTTTGAACCTTTGATGCCTTAAATCCTCAAACTCCTTGCACATGTTGTTTCTTGTAGATCCAAAGATAATGTCATCAACATAGATTTGGACCAGCAAGATATCCTTCTTCTTTCTCTTGATAAATAGAGTCTTATCAATGATTCCTCTTTCAAAGTCATTTTCCAAGAGATAGGATGACAGAGTGTCATACCATGCTCTTGGAGATTGATGTAGTCCATAAAGTGCTTTCTTTAATTTGTATACCCTGTCTGGATAGCTTGGGTTTTCAAACCCTGGTGGTTGACAGACATATACTTCTTCTTCAATTGAGCCATAGAGAAAAGCACTTTTTACATCCATTTGATAGACTTTGAAATTCATGTAAGAAGCATAGGCTAGGAATAGTCTGATTGCTTCTATCCTAGCCACAGGTGCAAAAACTTCTTCATAATCTATACCCTCTTCTTGAGTATATCCTTGAGCCACCAGCCTTGCTTTGTTTCTTATGACAATACCTCTTTCATCTCTCTTGTTTCTGAAAATCCAGTTTGTGCCAATTGCTCTGTGACCTTTAGGAAGGTCTACTAGATCCCATACATCTTGTAGCTTGAACTGTAACAGTTCTTCTTGCATTGCTTCTATCCAGCTAGATTCTTTCATAGCATCATGTGCCTTTTTAGGCTCAAGCTGAGATAGAAAACAAGAAAGCACTGTATGTTGTTGATCTTGCATTTCCTGAAGCCTGCTTTGATGTCTAGTCATCATAGGAGAAGAGATATCTCCTATTACCAGCTGTGGAGGATGATTCTTTTGAACTCTGGTGTTATGACTAGGTTCTTCATTCAGTCCAGCCTCTAGATTAGAGTCATGCAACTCAACTGAAGTGTTTTCAGAGGCCACTTCATTATTTTCTTGAGTCTCCTCATCTCTAGTTTCTTCTTCACTCTGACTTGGTCCAGTAAATGATTCCTTTCCACAGTCTTCAACAGAATTTACTGTAGGTATGGGAAAAATCACAGATTTAGATATACTTTCTTGAACTTGTGTGATCCCTGATCCTCCACTTTCTGAACCTGCATTCTCATTACTGAAACCAAAAGAGTTAGTTAGTGAATCAATGTCAAATAGCCACTGAGGTCCAGACCCAACAGGATTTGGTGTGTTCTCATTGCATTTGACATTGTCACTTTCTTCAATTATTCTAGAAGATGAGTTAAAAACTCTGTAGGCCTTACTCTGAGATGAATATCCAACAAGAAATCCATCATCTGCTTTGCTATCAAACTTACCTAAGTGAGATTTGGTATTTAGAATTGTACAAGAACACCCAAAAGGTTTGAAGAAACCAATGAAAGGTTTTCTTTTATTTAAAAGCTCATATGGGGTCTTGTTCTTTTGCTTGACCACTAGAACTCTGTTTTGGACATAACAAGCAGTATTAACTGCTTCAGCCCAGAAGGTAATTGGCAATTTTGAATCAGCCAACAGAGATCTAGCAGCCTCTATTAGTGTTCTATTTCTCCTTTCAGCAACACCATTCTGTTGAGGAGTCCTAGGAGCACTATATTGCCTCTCAATACCTTTTTCTTCACAAAAGGTGTTTAGATCATGATTTTTAAACTCAGTTCCATTATCTGATCTAATGACTTTTACTCTTTGATTAGTTTGGTTTTCAATTCTTAGAATAAAGGATTTGATAAGTCCACTTGTCTCATCCTTAGTCCTTAGAAAATATACCCAAGTAAATCTGGAGTAGTCATCAACAATAACCAAGCAGTAAGATTTCTTGCCTATACTCATAACATTTGTAGGACCAAACAGATCCATATGCAATAACTGGAGACAAGAAGAAACAGAATTTAACTCTTTGGTCTTATGAGAAGTTTTGTGTTGTTTGCCTTTAAGACAAGCAACACAATGATCATCACATGAAAAGACTTTTGAAGGTAAACCTCTTACAAGGTTGTTTTTAACAAGATTGTTCATAGTCTTGAAATTCATGTGACACATCCTTCTGTGCCATAGAGAGGATTCATCTACAGAAGCTTTTGAAACAAGACAATTTAGAGATGAATCACTATTAACATTGTCCATATCTAGACAGTAAACATTGTCCTTCCTTGGAGTTCTAAGTAGTATCATGCTTTCATCAACTACCTTGAACCCTGGAGCAAGGATCATACACTCATTATTAGTAAATAATATACTATGTTGTTTGTCACAAACCTGTGATACACTTAACAGGTTGTACTTTAATTGATCAACATAGTAGACATCCTCAAATGTCATCTTACCTTTGGTGACATTACCTTTTCCACTTATCTTACCACCAGTAAGATTATCTCCAAATGCAACATGTCCTCCATTGATATGCTTGAAATCCTGAAGGCATGACATGTTGCCTGTCATGTGCCTAGAGCAACCACTATCAACATGCCAAATGCTCTTTCCCTTGAGCTGTTGGTTGCCCTGCACATTAGATAAATCAATTAGTATGAATTAGGAACCCAAGCCAAAGTGGTCTTGGGTACCCCTTTCTCATCAAAATACTTGCATTCTTTCTTGACAAGATTTTTGAACTTTAACTCCTCATTCTTGGAGTACTTTGTTACAATAATAGGCTTGGAAATATTTTTGTTAGAATCAGTACTGGTTTTAGAAGTACTAACTGCCTTGGCAGCACTTGCATGCTTAGCAGTACTAACCTTGTTAGCAGTAGTAACTGTGTTAGCAGCAGTAACTGTATTGGCAGTATTAACCTTTGAAGAGGTATTAACAGTATTAGCAGCATTAATATTTTCAGCAGTACTAACACTATTAGCAGCAGTAACTGTGTTAGCAGTACTAATATTGTTAGCAGTACTAACACTGTTAGTACTTCTAGGTACCCACATTTTGACACTTTCTTTTAAAATCTTTTTCTTTAAAGTGCCTTTACTTTCCACAGATTTCTTTATCACATGTTTCTTTCCAGCCTTCCTATAACCAACAGGTTTTTGCACAAATCTTTGAAAGTTCATCTGTTGATTAATAGGGTTAAAGTAACAATACTTAGCCAAATGATTCAACTTGCCACATATAAAACAAGGTTTTGGTCTATTGATTTTATTCAGATCAACTCCTTGTTTCTGAGCCCATTGATTATTCCAGTTTCTTTGATTACCTCTCTTTGTACCAGAATTTAGGCTCTCAGTTTTATTGCAAGCACACTGTTTACAAGGGCCAGGATTCACAACAGTGGTCTGTTTGTAATGGACCTTGTTATCCTTTCCTTTAGTCTTCTCTATCTCCTTGGACTTGACCCAGATTTTCCCACATCCCTCATTGGTGATAATATTGTTTTCTAATGGTATCTTTTTACTCACAGTATTATCCCTGTTCTCACTGGCTTCTTTCTCAGTCAAATCCTTAACTACTACCTCATCCAAAGGATCTATCTTAAAAGCTTCTTCAGACAAGTCCTTTTTCTCCTTAGTTTCTAACAAGTCTGATGTAGGAGAAATATAGTTGTTATTGTAAGGAGGGGGTGTATTGTTGTATCCAATACCAGGCTTCATCTTATCATGTATCTGAGCCTTTAAAAGAGAATCCATTGCTTTTGAAGCATAAGAAAACTTTTCTATGTCAAGCTTAACTTTTGACAGTTCCTCTTTCATCCTATCATTCTCTTCTAATGACTTAGACAGTTTGGCTTCTAACTCATTCTTTTCCCACTTCCAATAGTTTGTGTCATAAGAGTGTTGAAGTTCATTAGCTTGAAAGCCTTTGATTTGCTCTTCAAATCTCTCTACTATCAACACATAATCTCTTCTGTCCTTTTCTAATCTTTTGAGGTCATCACACATACTTTGATTGTGATCCCTGTATCTTGTAACAGTGTCAATGCAAGATTTAGTGCAAAGATTAGAACTTACCTCAGAGGGGAGATCAGACACTTCTGCCATAAGAGCTTGGTTCTGAATGGCTTCCTCAGCTTGATCACTCCAGTCAAATCCCATTCCTTGTTGAGAAACAAGGGCTTGAGCAGGATTCTTGTTCAGATTGTATCCTCCATTCTGAGCTTGTTGATGGTTGTTGTTTGGAACAGTACTCCTGCATTCTCTAGCAAAGTGTCCTTTCTTGTGACACTTATAACATTCCACCTTGGTTTTGTCAAAACCAGCTCCATCTTCTCTTCTTTGAGAGAAGTTATTTCTTCCAGTTCTTTTAATGAACTTCTTCACCCTCATGGATAACATGGCCATCTTCCATTTAATATCCATCTCCTCCAGATCATCAGGGTGAATTTGATCCAGATCATCATTAATCAAAGAATTGCTGCTATGACTGGAAAAAAAGGCTTCAAAGATAGTTTCAGTGCCTTTTTCTGAACTTACTCCACTGGCAGTACTAACTGCTTCAGTGTTGGCAGTAGTATCAGTGGATGCTGAAAGAAGTGCAGCATTGTGAATATAACCAGAGGGCTTCTTCTTGGTTTCTACCTCAGTTTCAAAAACTCTTAGATCATTGTATAGATCATCAAGTTCTTTCTCTTCCAGATTGTCACTCTGTCTATATGAGACAGTGTACATAGTCCATTCATCCCCAAGAGATCTGAGGAACTTTCTGTTGATATCATCTTATTCCATCTTCACCCCTACAGTAGCCAGTTCACCTATGAGTTTGTTGAACCTATCAAAAGTTTGAGTCATAGACTCATTCTTTGTGGAAGTGAAGTTCTCATACTGCTGCTTTAGAACATCTCTTTGATTTCTTTTGATGCTCTTAGTTGCAGCAAATCTTTTCTCTAGAGCATTCCAGAGAATCTGAGCATCAGTGCAGTTGCAAAATTGATGCTGGTATTCATTGGGAATGGCCAAGAGCAGAGTGCTCAAGGCCTTCATCTCTGTTTGTCTGATCTTCCTTTCACCATCTGTCTTTGGTGGAGGTCTTTTCCCATCTGGTCCTATCCTTCCAGCTTCAGAAGGACCATTCTCAATGATATCCCACATTGAGTAGTCAGTGAGAAGAATATATTGTCTGATTCTTATCTTCCACATGTCAAACTCACTTGGTTTGAGCATTGGAACCTTAGAAACCAAAGTACTGCTTGATTCTGTAAGATTTTCCATGATGAATAACTGTTTCTGAGAGAGTTTTGCTCTGATACCACTTGTCAGGATCGAATTCTCAACAAGAATTAATTCTCAGAAACAATATCAAAGAAGTTTGCGGAATAACACTTTGATATTTAATCAAAACTGTAAATCAACACAGTAGATATGAAGAACAAACTGTAAACTTGTATTGAATGCTTTGAAGTTACAAGATTACACACTCAACCTCAATATTGATGAACAGGCTCACCAATACGAATTCTACTTCTCTAGAATTAGGATCTATGCCTTGAGGTTGATTTTCTCTCTAATAGAATGAAGAAAAACAAAAATTAACTCATTATTCTAAACTATACAATATATATACTGAATACAAAGATAATTACAATAAATAAAATATCTTCAGTATATCTTCCATGTATATCTCTAAGCTTCCATGTATATCCTTTCATGCGAATCTTCATCATATAAGCAGTATTAATCTTCAGCAGCATTAAATTCCTTCTAGCAGCATTAACTACTAAGCAGCACTAACCACTAGCAGTACTAACTAGCTAAGCAGTACTAACTTTGTTCAAGCAGCACTAACTTTGACTAGCAGTATTAATAGTACTAGCAGTAGTAACACTCAGCAGTATTAACCTTTAAGTCTTCTAGCAGTAGTAACTTTGAACCAGCAGCATTAACCATACTTGATGAATTCTTCAGTTCCCAACAAATTCTATACAAGGATTTCATCAAAAGAATGGGACTTAACAATGCCCAGCAACAATACTTAAAACATCTCCAAAAACCCCGAGACTCAAAACTCGTCTCTCCAAAAACCCCGGCACCCACCGCTAATGGAAACCTGTTATACACATCATTTGAGAAAAAGTGTCAGACTATAAAGCCTGGTGAGAACATACAGTTTATAAAGCTCAAAAGATATAAACATTTGCAACAAGATAACATTTCCAAAGAGGTTAAATTTATAATTTAGGTCCTTGCCACAAGCGGGCTTTTTCGTTATAAACATGCCACAAAAGGACCGAAAACAAATCTTTTTACCAAGGATTGTGGCGAAACACAAAGTTAGGCCAACAAACCGAGTTACGAGCTAAACCAATTGGAATCCGCGGATACGAATCACAAAGTCCGTGCTTCAACGTGAGATCAAGCCCCAAGCGCAAAACCAAGGTATACTCCTTCGCTAGGATCACTATGAACCATGGCTAGTATCCGGCCTCACATAACCGTACCAAGTTGCCCCCGAGGAACAAGTGATCCATAGCTACAATTCTGGGGAATGTAACATCCCAACAAAACAGTCTACTCCAAAACCTAGGGATCCACTAGTAATGGTAAGGACTTGTCACAACAACATATGTGACCAACCATAAATAAATATATGGTACAAGTACATTTTATAAACAAAATGCTACTTCCAGTTCAACTTCTGGTAAGAACGAAAACCATTAAAATGAGTTCATAAACATTCTTTTTACATAATCACGTAATGTGCAAGTAAAACATCATTTTACTTCAATAGGGCGGAACCCGTCATTTTGGTCAAAACTGACCGAGAACCCCGAGAATCACCAAAAACTTTATTTACAACAAAATGTAGAGAACATAAAATCATACCGTAGAAATACTTTAGATTTCGCAAATAAGAGTTTTGACATGTATAAAGTTTGTAAAATGATAGTAGGAACTCACCGATAGGTTTTCAGAATAAAACCCGGAAAACCAGATAATGACCACGACGTAGAGATGAAGCTTAAAACACCGACCCCTCGCTAGAAACACCGAAAAACTAACAACCGAACGAGCCTTGAAGATCGGAGAAGAAAAGAGAGAAAAGAGGAGAGAGAGAGAATAAATCTGAGATTTTTAGAAAATCTCATCAAAATGAGATATTTCAGCCAAGCAATGCACGAACCCCAATACAGCGCACGGCCCGTGCGTTTTCCAAAGGGGAGGGCGCACGGCCCGTGCGTTTTCCACTGCCTCGCACCCAAAACCTTGCGCACGACCCGTGCGTTTTTCCTGAAGGAGGGCGCACGGCCCGTGCGCCCTGTAGGCAGAAACAGAAGCCTTAACTTCTTCTTTACAACCTCGCAAAACCAAACGAAAATTTGGGGTGTTACAAATAGATTTACACTTCTATTAAGTGGCCAAAGACGATTAGATGTATTGATGATGATTTTTGAAGTTGAAACAAGAATTAAATAATACCCCGAGAAAATTTATAAATTGATTTATATCTATCGTCATCCATACACCATTTTAAACCAAAAAACGACCATCAGGCCGGCCTTGGCCATGTGCAGCACGTGCCACGCACGGGGCATCAAAGCCCGAGGGGGCATCAAGTTGTCATCTATTACTAGTTCTTGGTTTAATAACTTGGGAATTGGACAACTGGGTTTTAACTTTAAAAACAGATCTGGTAGTGATGGATACTAAATGCGCATCATGAACAGGTGAAAGCCCAACATTTCAACAACTTAAGTTGATTTTTATTTAGCATCTTAACGAACAAACATGAAGTCATGAAAAAACAAGTTTTCTTAATGAACGAATATGATCACAAAAACTTTCATTCTCTTTACGAATGAACAAGAATACAAAAAATTGCATTTATTTACCGTTCGTTCGTTTGTTCGGTTAAGTAAAACGAACGAACGAGAACACAAAAACTTTCGTTCTTTTACGATTCATGTTTGTTTACTTTTTATGTTAAGGTAAACGAACGAATATGAACAAACCTCCTTCGTGTTCATTCGGTTCATTTTGCATATTGAAATTTGCCATTAATGCACATGAATATATCACTGTATTAGCACACTTGAGCACATTGCACAACAATAACAACATATTGTGATATTGCCTCATTGGACACTTGTTTTTTGTAATGCACAATAGCATAAATTAAGAATTCTACAATTTTATCATTGTTTTTTTGACTTTTGTTTAATTTAAAGTTTGACATTACTACATTAGATTTAGACTTTAGACCTGTAACTTTCTGAGTTTTGGTCTTTGATTACTATGACATTAGTTTACTATTTTAGTTAAAACTAATTATCGTTTTCCTTATCTTTTAGTTTTAAGTTCCATATATTGAAGTAATGTTCTATTGTGCTAATTTCAATTTTGAAAAGAGAAAACTAAAAAAGAAGGAATCACAATCTTAATTCAGGTTTTTATCTTTTTATCATTTTATATTTTGTAATTTGGGGTTTTGGTTTTTATGTCCCATGTTTGATTTTTTTTAATTATAATTAATAAAAATCAATGTGATGATGAGTCACCTAGCTTAGCTAGGTTTCAAACCCTTTAAAAGATCATATGCTTCGTCGTTTCATTTGCTTAAACAAATAGGCATAGGGGCATTTTTTTTAGTATTTTCGCACAAGACATTAAAAACCCTAGGAACAGCTCTGACGACCATCATTTTTACCATGTAATGTTTCAAGCACTTCTAAGATAACCTTCACTAACTATATCCACTGCCAAGAAGTAAACATTCATGGAAAAATTGAAATATTCCAAAAAATAATAATAAACGGTAAAGAACTTGTTGAATCTAAACCTCAATTTAATTAGTAGCATCCATGAGTATGAGTTGGAAAACAAAATAATCTGCATATGAACTATTACATGCCCATAACCATGTTACAGGAGAAAATAATACAATCATTCCCTAACGAAACCACAAAATCTTGCATCACGGCCGACAATAGTTGAGAAAATCACTGTTTGGTTGAAAAGAACCAAGATGGTTACACCACTTCGGCGGTCGTGGTCAATTTCTCTGCTAAGGTGAGTTGTAACCTTGTAATGTTTGACAAGTATAGTAACAAAAATTGGTCGTATCACATATAAGAAAAAAGATAACGTCAACACCAAATGTCATTACACCCGGGAATATGAATCTAAATGACTTAAACTTTTCCAATATATGAAATCAACCAACTAACATAGGATGAATTTATATTAATTCAGATATCATCAACAAAATGACTAGTTCTCCATGTTGAGTATGGAGAATCATTCAGATCCCGACTTTGTAGATTAGAAAACAGTTATAACCAACAGTTAATATGATTACTATGTCTGAATTTGGCTTATAAACATGTTACCAATCTTCATCTTGGTACTACCACAAAATTCACCAAGGACCCAACTCTGTCTTCATTTTCGAAAGTGTCCTAAAAAACTTTTTAGGACGTCCAAAAACGTCTTATCAACTTATTGTAACATTTTTACATATGACGCACGATTGTTTACTCATATAAACTTATGTCTATCAGAACATCTAGACATATTTTGGTACCCTATAAAGCCGATTTTGTATGAAGATATAAATGAGCATGTCACCTGTCTAGAAAGCTTGTTGATCAGCCTTTCTATTAAGAAGATTAGGCCTAACGGATTGCCAAAAATAGTTCGGCATTCATCCTCAAACTTTTCTTTGTATGCACTGGTTAGATAGTTACGAAGATGATCCAAGAATCTGTACCAAAAATAGAAATAAAATCAAACATGTGCAAATGTCGACAATGAATTCGAACCAGTTTGGTTATAAGGAGATTAAGCATACGTGGGATATGTATCATTAGCCGATCGCTTGGCCTCTCCGAGCCTTTCATAGAGTGTCTGTTATTAAAGAAAAAGATCAAATATAGTAGTAAATAAACAGAAAAGTAGAAATCTGGGAATCTGGGATTAAACAAAATAAGGCTTACTTGATGAAGTCCGAAGAAAACATAGAAGCCATCATCTTAGTAAAATATCAGCAATCGATCTTCCTCGTGGACAATAACAACATTCTTATGATCGTTAGACGATGTTTCTACTGCTTTATCAGCAATTGCTTACTGCCAGCTGGAACACCTTCCTGATTGTAATTTTATTTGCTATCGTGCATATGTGCTACAAAACCCCCTTTTTCTAGATCTACAATCGGATAAAAATCGATCTCATTCATGAGGAACTCAAGGAAACTGTCGGTTCCATCTTGCCACGAGTTCCATCTTGCCACGAGTTCCTTCAGTCCATCAGTAATTGATGCAATAAAATTCAAAATATGTTCGTTGGAGGTGCTAGTTTCTGCAATATGTCATATGTGGATCCTGCGGACCGAACAAGAAGACCAAACATGGGTTCTACAAAAGTACACTTCCAATAAATCAAGGTATAATTTCAAATGGTACTCAAACATAATTGACATCATAGATTCTAGTAGAAAACTATAAGCAAATGTGAGTCCGTGATCGTTACCAGATAATCAAACAACAAACAAATAGATGATAAACCAACCTGATTCGATAACAAACGATGATTACAGGGTAGAGTTCTTAAATGTTAAGCTCTCTCTGTTTTCTCTCTTTTCTCTCTGATCTTGATATCGGTCAATATTGTGTTGTATATGATATTCGTTTCCTGACCGATATATCTGATATCTAACAAAGCTTTCTAAAACACTCTTCCTAACCCACTTGACATATAAAAATAATAAAAGTAAAATATCCTAATTAATATCTAAATAATATCTAGATATTAATTAAACTAATATAATATCTAAACTAAACTAAATATCTATTAATTAGATATTTAGGACTAATAGTAAAATACAATAAACAACTTTGACATTTATTAAAAACTGACCCTAGACTATTGTTGAGAGTGACTTGTCAGCTTTTAGCTTCAGATTGCGATCTTCGGATTAGATGATCTTGAATCCAATAAGACTATGCTCTAAGAATCTCCCCCTTTGGATCAAGATCATTACTAAAAAGATTTAGCAATTCAGTCTTCTTTTTCAGCTCAGAAGATGCAATCTCATCCTTGTCTTCAATAAGTAGCAATCTTCCTAAAAGATGTAGATAAACTCTTTTTCGAATGATGGGAAGAAATTATCTTCAGATTTAGTTCAGAATGTTGTAGCAAAGTATTTTGAAAGAAAATTTCTTTCAAATCCAGCATGTCTTCAGAATACTTGCTTTTGAAGAATTCAATCTTGGACGTGATTCTTGAAACATGTGATCTTTGCCATTTCTTATGTAGTCATTCTCCCCCTTTTTGATGAAAAGTGCACCGACTTCATCAAAACTTTATGTTGCAAGAAATGTGTTGATTATAGATCCCCTGATCCGTCAATTCAAAAGATATTCATCCAGATCTTTGCAAATCTAGACAAAATAGTCATTAACACCTGAATCAACAAATGAATCAATTAAAATGCCTGTCAGTAACACTAAGTCAGTGTGTGTAACAAATACACATTGGAAAGGAGCTTTGTGATGTTCACTCCTCCAGGTCTTCCATTCAATCATCGAAACACCACAAAGGTAATTTCTATAAACGTTATGACAAAGAAACAAATTCCTTGTGTGTTTGTACAAGTGATAGAAAGAATTAAGCACTGATGATTGCTTATAAGGCTCAATATTGTGTAAACCACTGAAACAACAGTAAGTTAAAACACAGACTCAATGTGCATGAGTGAAGTGCGAAGGTGGGGCAGACTTCCTTCTTTTCAATATCCAGATTTTCCAAATGAAAATCAGATAGTAAATGTGCTGCTTCCCCTTTGAAAATGAAACATTTTCCTTTTAAGAAGAAAACGAGTAGCTGGTGGGGTTAATCAAGAGTTGGCATGGGCTAGTTGACTGTTTCAATAATGTTCACCAAAGAAATGGGAAACACTATAAATGTGGCTGCCCGGCTCAGAAAGTAGTTGGTGCAGAGTTCTGATATTCTTTTAACTCTGTTCTCACACCATCTTTCTTTTAAACATTAAGTTAACTCTTTTTCTGTATATCTAACTTATCACCCAATCCACACTCATTTCTTTTCGACTTATCTCACTCAATCACTATGGATTAACTTCTTGGGTAGAAATCACTGGTTAACGTGATTCCATAGAAGTTCAAGTAAGTCCTAGCACAATGAAATCCTTGTTTTCCTAGAGAGCATGATGCTCAGAATGGTTTAACTTTTCAGTTAAAGCTCAAAAACATTGAAAATGTCACTTCCAAATTATAAAATCTGTTTGAGAATCGGAAAGTGGTTTGAACATTTAAGAATGTGTTTTCAATGAATGAAAGTTATCCTTCTTTCAAACATATACGAGATTAAGATAAAGGATTGTACCTTTTCGTGCGATCTTATATCTCATGAAGCTAAGCTTAAAGTCATAAAGATATGATCATGTAAGCTTCTCTCAAAAATTCTGCAAAAGTCTTAAGTCAAAGTCAAAGTAACTTTATTCACTTGAATTTAAAAGACAAAAAGCAGTAAAACAATTTAAAGTACGAGTTCTGATAAGAAATAATCATAAGTCATATCCGAACTCCTTTGAGTTGTAAAACTCCCCCTAAAATCATGCATCACAAAAATTTGACATTAAAAAGGTAAATGCAGAAATTAGTGAGTCTTCTCCTTGAATTAATATTGACCATCTGTCAATTTCTTCTTGTACTCCCCCATGGATTATGAACAAAATATTTGAAGTGCAGATATCTTGCGGAATTGAAAGCAAAGAAATGACGAAAAATTTACAATAAGAAACTTTAATAGGTAAGCACTGATTATGTCTTAAGATTTAGCATACCAAGCTTAGAGACAAGAAAATTGAATCTCTTTTCATCTAAGGGTTTGGTAAACAAATCTGCAAGCTGATAATCAGTTTTTACAAAGTAAAGTTCAATTGTTCCCTTTTGTACATTATCTTTTATAAAATGATACCTGACATCTATGTGTTTGGTCTTGGTGTGTTGAACAGGATTCGCTGTTATTGCGATGGCGCTCTTTGAGTCATAGTAGATCGGAATCTTGTCGAAGTGAAAACCGTAGTCGCGAAGTTGCGTTCGCATCCACAAGACCTGAGAACAGCAGCTAGCAGCAACTACATATTCTGCTTCGTCCGTTGAGGTTGATACACAAAGTTGCTTCTTCGATGCCCAACTTACGAGTTTGTCACCGAGTAACTGTATATGACCAGACGTGCTTTTCCTGTCTAACATACAACCAGCATGATCTGCATCTGTATACGCTGTTTGTTCAAAACTAGTATCTTTAGGATACCACAGACCAAGATATGCAGTCCCCTTCAGATATCTAAAGATGCGCTTTACAGCAGACACATGGGATTCTTTGGGATTAGCCTGATATCTAGCACATAAACATGTAGAGAACATTATATCTGGCCTACTATAAGTAAGATACATCAAAGAACCTATCATTCCTCTGTAAGTCCTAACATCAACAGCTTTTCCCGAAGGATCGATGCCAATCTTAGTACCTGGTGCCATTGGGGTACCAATCGGTTTTGAATTTTCCATTTTGAACTTCCGAAGAATATCCATAATGTATTTTGATTGATTGATAAAAATCCCAGTTGAAAATTGTTTGACTTGTAATCCGAGAAAGAAATTCATCTCTCCCATCATATTCATCTGAAATCTTGACACCATAAGGTTTGAAAAATTCTTACAATACTTAGGATTTGTAGAGCCAAAAATAATATCATCAATATAGATTTGAATTAGAATGATATCGGCTTTTTCCTTTTTGATAAACAAAGTGGTATCTACCGTACCTTTTGTAAAACCAGACTTGATTAAAAATTAAGATAGGACGTCATACTAGGCGCGAGGAGCTTGTTTCAGTCCATAGAGTGCTTTGTCGAGAATGTAGACATGAGTCGGTTTCTCTTGGTTGACAAAACATTATGGCTGAGAGACGTAGACTTCTTCTTTAAGAATTCCATTCAGGAATGTTGTCTTCACGTCCATTTGAAAGACCGTGAAGTTCTTGTGAGCAGCGTAGGCTAGAAACATACGGATTGCCTCTAAACGTGCCACAGGAGCATAAGTCTCGTCGTAGTCTATTCCTTCCTCTTGCCTATATCCTTTGGCAACAAGTCTTGCTTTGTTTCTGATAATGGTACCATCTTCGTCTTCCTTGATTTTGAAAACCCATTTCGTACCTATTATGGTTTTACCTTGAGGTTTGGGTACGAGTCTCCAGACTTGAAGTGCTTCGAACTGATTAAGCTCTTCTTGCATTGCAGTCACCCATTTTGGATCAGCAAGAGCCTCTGATACACGAGTAGGCTCGATCTTGCTCAGAAAGGATTCATGCAGACACATATTCATTGAGGCTGACCTAGTTTGCACCGGTTTTGATGGATCACCAATGACTTGGCTTCTCGGGTGCTCTTTGGTCCATTTTTGTTCATGAGGGAGTGGATTATATGTAGATAAATCAATATAAAAAGGAATGGGGGGTTCAGTTGAAGGAGATGGTACATAAGTCTCAGTAGGACAGCTTGAAAAGGCTGTAGATCAGTCCGTATAGAACAACCTACTGATTCAGCAACTTCTGTAGCTTCGTTATCGATCACAGCTTCAACTGTCAGAGTCGGTATTTGAACTGGAATTTCTTGTTGAATTTGAGAGTTAGATTCAATAGGGATATCTGAACTGGTTGGATGAGTAGTCGTTAAGTCTTCTATCCTGTCAAACACAACAGATTTCTTCACATTAGATCCAAGAAATTCATCATAAAACAGTTCAAATAATAAATCTAAATCAGATAAATGGTTAGAATATGTTGATGCTTCATCTGATTTATTCTTTTGAGACGCAGGTTCTGGACTGTGTTGCCCAGAAGCTAATACTCCGGTTATCACTGGTTCTGAACTTTGTTGTTCAGAAGATATCTCTTCATCAAATGTGACGTTGACGCTTTCGACAACTGTCTTTGATTTCTTTATGTAGACACGATATGCAGTTGATGTTGAAGAATAACCAATGAAGATCCCTTCGTCCGGCTTGGCACTGAACTTGTTCAGACTCTCTCTATCGTTTAGAACGAAACACTTACACCCAAATATATGGAAATATTTGATTGTCGGTGTTTGGTTGTTGATTAATGCATGAGTCTTCTTGAATCTTCGGTGTATCATGGATCGATTCTATGTATAACATGCAGTCGATATAGCTTCTGACCATAAGAATAGAGGTAAGTCATAATGGCTTAGCATAGTTCGAGCAGCCTCGACTAGCGTACGATTTCGCCTTTCGACAACTCCATTCTGTTGAGGCGTTCGAGCAGTAGAGTATTGATGTGATATTCCGACTGATTCGAGATATTCTTGAATTATTTTTTTCTTGAACTCTGTGTCGTTGTCTGTTCGTAGAAATTTTACTGGTTTCTGCAGATTCACCTGGGTCGTCTTCATGAATGTAATGAGAACATCAGGTGTCTCATCCTTTGAACGTAGAAACTTGACCCAAGTGTATCGTGAATAGTCGTCCACGATCACGAGTATGTACTTCTTTCCGCCTAGACTTTGTGTTCGCATCGGACCACAGAGATCCATATGCAACAACTCTAACGAAGCGCTTGTACTCGGTTCAGGCTTTGGTTTGTGCGGAGCTCTCTTCATCTTGCCTTTTTCACATGCTGCACAGAGGTGTTCTTTTTCATACTTGAGCTCTGGAAGTCCTTTCAATAACTTCCCACTGACCAGCTTGTTCATGTACCGAAAGTTGAGGTGAGAGAGTCGTCGATGCAATAGCCAGCTTTGCTGCATCTAGGCTTTCGAGAGTAGACACACATGTTTGTCAGTCTGACCGTTTGACAAATTGATTGTGTAGAGGTCGGACTTTCTCGTGCCTACCAAGAGTTCTTTGCCTTCTTCAGTGCGTACCGAACATCTCTTGGCTTTGAAATTGACCTCTAAGCCTTTGTCGCAGAACTGACCTATACTGAACAGGTTGTGTCCTAAGCCTTCAACATATCTCACCTTCTTTATCGTGACTTGGTTGTGTACCATATCACCATATCCAAGAATTGGTTAAAACTGATCATTGCCGAATCTAACTGTTCCGCATACTTCTCTGTATAGTTGGATAACATTCCTTTCTGCCCAGTCATATGCTTGGAACATCTTCTGTCCAAGAACCACGTATGACGAGTCTGCACAAGAGAAATTTCGAAACAAAATATTTAGATACTTATATAACAAAATAACATTTAATGAGTACAGATGTTTGAACATTGAAGTGCGGGTCTTGAATTGTATTGTTCAAAAGCCTAATTTCTATGATGTCCGGGTCTTGAGGTGATTTACTCAAGAACCATATTTCTCTGAAGTACGGGTTCTAAGCTGATATACTTAGAAGCCTAACTACTCTTTGAGGTACGAGTCCTAGACTGTGTTGTCTAGAAATCATTTCCTAAGCTCCCCCTCAAACTTTGGTTTCCTGCAACACAGATTTAACTTTTAGTACCCATTGGAATTTAGGTTCAACTGTGTTAGCATGAGATTTTGGTACCCATTTGAAATTGGGTCCTCTTGTCATTTGAAATTTATTTGAAGCATTAGAATAATTAGAATGCACATGATATGATCCAAACCACACATCAGAATCTTGACAAGAAGCATAAGCATGTTTATCATAATTGGAATACTTTCTAGCAAACATACGTAACTGGAATAATTGCTTCATTGAATATTTCTTGTGTGAAACAACAAGATTCGGTTTTGAAGTAGCAACATTCACAATAACATCGTTACTAGTCGTAGTCTTATTACAATTAACATAAGCAAAAGATTTAGAAGTCTCGTCAAGCTTCTGTTTGGGTTGCCATTTCTTGTTCAGATCTGAAATAGTTGAAACTTGTGAGTTAGACTGTTGAGAAACAACTGAATGCATCCTCTTTGGGTTACCAGTATTGATCGGCTTCTGTGAATGCTTATTCTTACCTTTAGAATTTTTAGCTTTCACAGAGACTGATTTATCAACTTTCGTTGATGTTTGACCTCTTTCAACTTTACTGGTTGATCCAAAAGAATTTACAACAAAAGACTTATGATTCGGAAGTTTAGCATTAAAGTCAAATTGATCACAACAATCATCCAAACTACCGTCAGAGTTTGGAAAATCTAACTCTTCATCAATTGAACCAAACATGTCGTTAGATTTTGAAGCCTTAGAAAGAGCAGTATTTGAAAACACAGTTGAAAAAACTAGTTGCTCAATATCAATCAAAAGTCTTTCATCTGTTAAAGATGTCTCGAGTTCAGAAATTTTACTTTCTAAAACGAGATGAGGGACGTATAGTTTACCTTTAATAGGCTTCGCCTCCATTTCTTTGACAGAATAACTCTGAAAGAAGTCATTTGAAAGAGTTTTCTTTTGATCTTTTGTTTTATCATCATAACTAGTATTCAGCTTCGCATAATAAAATGGAAGGTGAACTTTAGATGATATCTTCCGTTTTTCAGTTTTCCTGGCTTCATCCTCTTTTAACAATGTAGTATTTAAAACTTTAAGATTAGGAATTCGGTGAGAAAGTTTCATAAAAGTCATATCATAAAGTGCAGACACTTCAGATATACCCTTTTTAAGACAGTGTGGATTCTCATATCCGATTCCCCATTTCTCTATTTTCTCTTTTGGTTTGTTCAGATGAATGGTCTGTTCAGATTGATCTATTGTGTATAACTTCTTGTCCAAAGCTTTTAATTTTGCAATTAAAGATTCATTTTCTTTGGAAATTGAAGAATGCAATTTTGTAAGCTCTCTGAAATCAAACTCACTCTTTCTTAGTTTAAGCTTTGTTTCAGTATTCTCTTTAAGAATTATGGTTTTTTCTTTGGCGTTCGTGTTATTGTTTTTATGTAAAACCTCAATCAATGTTTTGTTCTCAGCAAGGTCATTGCTAAGTTTCAGTATTGACTGGTTTTGATCAATAATAACACCTTTCTCACGTTTAAGCTTCGACTCTAGTTCTTGAAGTTTTAACATCATGGCATGCATTTGATCTAGGAAATCAGATTCAGATAAATTACATACCTCATTCTCTTCATCATCCGAATCAGCTTCAGCTTCTGATTCCTGTATGCCCATCAAGCACATGTTGGCCGTCTCATCATTCTCATCTTCTTCATCTGACTGATCTAGCCAGAACTCATCTTCAGCTAACAACGCTTTTCCAGGTTCCTGTTGCTTAGCCAGAAGCAGTTTGTTCTTGTAATAGTCTGAGTTCCTGACTTTGGGCTTTCGGCAGTCTCTGGCGAAGTGACCTGTTCTGCCACAGTTGTAGTATTTCGGAGGTTCTTGCTGATTAGATTATTCATCTTTAAATCGTCTCTCTTCCGGCTTCCTTTCTTCTACTCTCTTTCCTTCTATCCTCTCTTTATGAACATAGTTGCTCGGACCAGAAGAATATCTCTGACTGTTAGAACTTTGTTTCTTGTAGAACTTCTTCTGAAAGGCCTTAGTCAGCATCAGCATAGCCTGTTTCAGTTGTTCACAGTCATCCGAGTCAGAGTTTGCTTCAGTTTCAGTGTCTTCTGGTTCAGTCACAATCATCTTGTTTTTCTTCTTCTTGACAACAAGAGCGACTGATTCATCAACTGTCTTCCCTGTCTGTCTCTTTTCTTCTAGAATTTCATCCACCTCTTCTTCATTTTGTTTGAGGGTTTCATACACCTCATGAAGTTGAATCTCATTCAAATCTTTGATCTGCTTCATCTGCTTGGCAAATCTTTTCCATTCCGGCTGGAGGATGCTCAGAAACTTGACATTCAGCTCTATCTGCGATTTGTTGACCTTGTTCTTGCTTAGTTCGTTCAGCAAGGTCACAAACCTGTCATAGGTTTCTCCTAGAGTTTCTCCAACTCTGCCTCTAAATTCTTCGTAATTGTTTAGGCATTTGGATATCTTCAGCTGATTCCCAACCTTTAAACCTAGCATCATCTTCTCTAGCTGATCCCACATCTGTTTGCCTGAGGCCTTAAAGTTGTCTATCTTCACATATATTTCGTTTGGAATGCCTTGAAGAATATAAGACTTAGCTAATCTGTCACCTTTTGCTCTATTTCGATTTTCATCATCTAGCTCATGATATTTAAGTTCATATGGTGGCTCATCAGTTCCCTCTGGAGGTGCCCTCATAACTGGTTTCATAATTCCTTCTTCCAAGGATTTCTTGATGTATACTCCCAAATCATGTCGTTCAATGAAGTCTATGAACCTATCCTTCCACTGTTCATACTCTCCTCTAAAGAGTACTGGCGGCTTCGAATCGGTTCCGATGGCGAGGGCTTCTCTGGAAGTCATTTTGAAAAAGACTTTTTGGAATTGGCGCGAATAAGAGATTTGCGCGAGATGAAGATCTCGTGAAGTTTAAGGTTTGCGCGAGACGTTAGTCACGCAAAGTTGAGAATTGACCGGTAAGATGTTCGACCGGACTGTTGCGTCGACCAGTGAGATGTAAAGACCGATAAAATTTTCGACCGGTAAAATGTTGCGACCGGTAAAAAATAGTGAGACCGATATGAGATGGGTCGACCGGATGATGAATAGTTAACCAGTAACTTGTAAAATATGAGATCAACCGGTATGTGCAAGAGGTGGGTCGACCGGAAAAGAGAAGGTCGACCGATAAAAAAAATTTGGACCGGTATGTTGATTTGATAATATGGACCGGTAAATTGCAAAATTAGATGGACCGGTATGATGTAAACTCTTGACCGATATGATGCAACTTGGTCGACCGGTATTGAGAATTAGACTTTGACCGGTATTAAATGTGTGGACCGCTCTGTGCTAATTAGTGGACCGATATGTTGCTAATTAGTGGACCGATAGTGTGTGAGAGTGTGTGAGAGTGTAGGTCGACCGAGAGTGTGTGAGAGTGTAGGTCGACCGATAAAGCTTTTCAATAAGGGATGGTGGACCAATATGAGGTGTAGATATGATTGAGTGGACCGATAAAGTAGTGATATCAAGTAGTGGAGGTGTGAGTACCAAGTAGTGGACCGATAAAATAATGAGAACAAGTAGTGAAGGTGTGAGTACCAAGTAGTGGACCGATAAAGTGATATTTGGACTTCGACCGGTAATAAACTAGTATGAGTGGGTCGACCGATATGTTGCAAATAATTCAGGTGATTGACTGGTATGTTGTAAAAGATATGGACCGATAAAGTTTTTCGACCGGAACTGGGTAATGATATCGGTCGAACGGTATGGAACCTTCGACCGATATCGTTTTTTCTTCGTTTAATCGACCCTGCAACTCCCAAATTAAACTGCCTAGACTTCGTTTTACAACCCCAAACTTTGACACAATTATCGAATCACCAAATACAACAGTTTACGACACTTTGATTTCAAAAACAACCACAAAATGGAGTTTTTGATCGATCACACAATGTTTATGTAAAATGAAGAACACAAAGACTTGAAATTTTGATTTTTATTCTGGTAGAGGCTCTGATACCAATTGTGAGTCCGTGATCGTTACCAGATAATCAAACAACAAACAAATAGATGATAAACCAACCTGATTCGATAACAAACGATGATTACAGGGTTGAGTTCTTGAATGTTAAGCTCTCTCTGTTTTCTCTCTTTTCTCTCTGATCTTGATATCGGTCAATATTGTGTTGTATATGATATTCGTGTCCTGACCGATATATCTGATATCTAACAAAGATTTCTAAAACACTCTTCCTAACCCACTTGACATATAAAAATAATAAAACTAAAATATCCTAATTAATATCTAAATAATATCTAGATATTAATTAAACTAATATAATATCTAAAGTAAACTAAATATCTGTTAATTAGATATTTAGGACTAATAGTAAAATACAATAAACAACTTTGACATTTATTACAAACTGACCCTAGACTATTGTTGAGAGTGACTTGTCAGCTTTTAGCTTCAGATTGTGTCAAGATCGAAAATTCTAAACAAGAATTTAATACAAACTCAGAAACAATGTTAAAGAAGTCGCGGAATAACACTTTAACAATTAATCAAAACACAGAATATGAACTAAATCATAAGTTTATATTGCATAAAACTTAATGATTACAAACACAACCTCAATCTGTTGAACAGACTCAACAGACGTTCTATACTTCTCTATAGAAAGGATCAATACTAGTCTTGAGGTTAATTCTCTAAAACAACTCATATTATAATCTACAATTATCTAGACTATATATACAAAACAGATTACAAGATAATTACAAAAGAAATATTATTCTTTAGAATCCAGTCCATAATTATCTTCATCTCCTATTCTTTCGCATCAATCCATCTTTATCTTCAGAAGCAGCATTAACTCAATAGCAGTATTAACTTTGTCTCTGGTAGTACTAACCATGCTTGCAGTATTAACTCCTCACTTGCAGTAGTAATCTTCAGCAGTACTAACTACTAGCAGTACTAACTCTCCAAGCAGTACTAACTATTCAAGTAGCAACACTAACTCTTCAAGCAGTATTAATTCTACTAGCAGTAGTAATCTTTCAATTAGCAGTAGTATCCATCCTTAGCACATTCAGACCCAACAATCTCCCCCTAACTTAACTTTTCAAAAAGAGAAGTTAAGTTCTTCAACATAGAGTCTTCATGATGCTTTCAACACTTCAGCTTAATTGCCCAGATTTGGATCCAATCCCAGACTTTGATTAATTGTCCTTCTGATCACTATTCTGGCCATTTCTGATCCTTTAGCACATACCAGCTTAGCTTTCAGCATCCCTTCCAACTTAGCTCTGTTGTGGTCATAGATCTTGTCAACCAAGTAGTACTCATGGTAGCTTTTGTCAATTGTTATCATGTAGACACCACAGTTTTCAAACAACATCCAATGATCAATCTTTTTGAACCCATATTCATGATGTAAGTCTTTGATCTTGTACTTCACTCTTTCAGGCTCAAACATCATGCATAAGTATTCCATGTCAATCTTGAGTAAGCTCATTTCAGTCCCTTGCAACACGGTCTCATACAGTTTTGTTCCAACCTTGTACATTTCCTCTAGGTCAGCCCTGGAACAACTTCTGATCACTTTGCCCCAAGTTGCATACACCTCAAACTGATCACCCATTCTTTTGAATCTGAAATATTCTTTTCTGTTGTCCTTCAGAATATCCCAAAAGATAATTTCTGGTGCTTTCATAGAAATAGGATCAGCTTTCACTGGTTCTTCATCTGTCAAAGTCATGTACAAATGAAACTGCTCATTAGATTGTTGATTAGACTGCTCTGGATTCTGTTCTGGCTCTGCTGAAGGTTCTGCTTTTTCACTTTCATTATCCTTTTCAACTTCTTCAATTCTTGGCCTCTTTGCCTTTGGCTTGGTAGCAATAATTTCTTTCTTTTTATAGCTCCAATCTGTTGAGCCAAAGTCTCTTCTTGCTTAGCTTCTGTCTTTTCTTTGATAGGAGTGCCTTCCTCACTAGCAGGGAAGGGTTGTTGTATATTGAGATCATGTCTTTCTTTTAACTTTCTTTCAACCTCAACCCTTTGAATGAAGTCCCCTTTCAGTTTGGCCATCTCCTTCTGGTAAAGTTCTTCAAGCTTTCCAAAAGACATACCTGTAAACATTCCCTCAGGAACTCCAATAGATACTTTCAGGAAGTTTATCATCTTCCTTCTTTTTTGGTTGGCTAAGTATGTCTTGGAAGGTTATCTTTGTCTAGTCTTCAGTGGTAGCCTTTGCCTTGAAGCCTTCTTTGTGACTTTCTTAGCATCTGCTGCAGACTTCAGACTCTTTTGATATTCTTCATTTATCTTCTTGGCTAACTCCAATGCAATCTCTCTGTCTTTGGCAGATTGAATCTCATTTTCCTTTTCAAGGTCTGCTTGCATCTTCCTTGCCAATTCTTCATCCAGAGCTATTTGACTTTGTTTCTTTGATTCTTTTACAGATTCAACCACCTTCTCTTTACCTTTACCCTTAATTTCAGCAATACTAGCTTCTTTTTTTTTTTTTTGCTAGACCACCTTCTTTGATTTCCACTCCCTTAGCCTTTTGAGTAGCCTTGGGAGTGTCAGCTTTGGCCTTCACTAGTGTTTCTGCAATCTGTATTTCCTCAATAGTCAGCCATGTTTCTGCTGCTACTTTTTCAGTTTCTACTGCAGCCTTCTCAGTTTCTGCTGCTAGACCTATTTCTGCTGCTTTGCTACTTTCTGCTTCTGTACCCAACTCCCCCTCGAATTTAGATTCCATGCCAACAGGACTTTGTTTTTCACCTTCAACTTATCTCTCCCCCTTTTTGAAAGCATCATTTACAGCTCACCGTTTCTTCAATACATACTGCTTTCTCTTCTTTTTCTGCACTAGCCTCAGAACCATCTTCTTTAATTTGTTTATCTGCACTTGTTGTGAAAGAATCACCAGTTTCATCTCCTCTATTTCTGCACCCTGTTTGAGTACATCCAGATTTATATTACCCAATGTTTCCATCAATTCCTCATAGTTATATCTGTCCTCACCTCCTTTGGGTGTGTTTACCACCCTTGAAGGATCCTTGGATCTTTTAGTAGGAGTCTTCTGCCTAGCAGAAGCACCCTCTACCCCCTTGGTTTCTTGGCACCTGGGACCTTTGGATGATTGCTCACCCAAAGTTGCCGTGGGGAAGGTCATAAATATGTTCACATTGTCCTGCCCTGCACTTTGTGCAAAGTCAGTAGTGTGAGCCTCACTGCCCACATGCTCTTCCTCCTCCTTATTGAGCACCTTCTTGGGGTTGGGATACACCCCTGTGGTTTCCCTTTGGATATTCTCTGATGGAAAATGCTCCATCAGAGGGCTTTTAGGCTTTGGGGGTGAAGATACTAGAAGGGAAGGAACCTTCTATACCTTTTTCCTTGTGTAAGTTTTGGTGATGGGGGATTGTGGCTTGTCAATAGGAATCTGAGGGATATTAATAGAAATGAGTGGTGTGGGTAGGTCATCAGTTGGGTGGTCAGATGTGGGCTGTGACCCTGATGCCTCACCATGGGAATGAGACACACTCATCATTGTAGAGAACAATGGAGTGTCTTTACCTGAGAAGTCCTTACTGGGCCTCTTCATATTTGAGAACACCTTCCCCTTTGGGAGTTTTGGTACATATACCTCCTTGAAGGTAGGCAAATCCGTCAATTCCTTATCAAGTACTTCTTGTACAAACCTTGGATACATAAAAAAACTTTTTGATTTGGTATCCAGGGTTGACATTAAATCATTGAAAATCATTTGAGCAAAATTAAACTTTCTAGAGGTAGCTAAGCAAACTAGAGCATAAGCTAAGGTACTGCTAAACTCACTCCATCCAGTTGTTTTTCGTGAAATGCAGTGTGGTAGGGTATGAACAAAGAATCACCACTGATGTGAAAATCTGTTCTTGTAAAACTTATATACATCAGTGGGACCTTCATACCCCATACGACTAAGAGCTTGGAAGAGATCTTCCTTAGGTAAAGAGGTTATACCTGCGGCATCATCTAGTCGTAGATGAATGCGAATACAGCCTTCTGAGATGGTTAGAGGTTTATCACAACCCCTTGTTTTGATGACCTGAGTGCCATCTTCAGTTTGAATAGCAGCATTGGCCCAGAACTGTCTTTGATGTTCCACATAGATTGTGGGATTGACAGTTAATGCGTGGGCGATGTGTGAGGATTTTAGGAAATCCACAATCTGATGAAAGCCTTCAGACTATTTGGGTTTTTGCAGCATAGCAACCTCATTGTGTTCATCAAATAATTCTAGTCCTGCCATCGTTCTGATTGATTCTAGGGTTCGAATCGCAACTAGTGGTTTACACTGGTGAGCAAGAAATCGAGAGAGAGAGAGAGAGAGAAAGAGAAGCAATGGAAGTTCAAAGAGCCATTTGTATTTTGGCGGTCACAAAGGGTATTTATAGGTGGAGGGTTTCAGTTAGAAGCAGTACTAAGTACCCTAGCAGTATTAACAATCCCGCAGTAGTAACACATACTGGCAGTTCTAACACATACTAGCAGTATTAACATATACTAGCAGTATTAACACCTACCAGCAGTAGTAACACTGATTAGCAGTACAAATAAAGCAAGCAGTAGTAACATTGCACTGGCAGTATAAACTACCTAGCAGTAGTAACCATACTTAACCCTTTCTGAACTTTTATCATGAGTAATATAGAGAGCAGTATTAACTGAACTAGAAGTACCAAGTATCCATTTGAAGCAATATGAAACACTTAAACACACAAGGTTAGCAGCACCATGCACAATACAATATGAGAAAGTAGACAGGAAGGAATCTATACAGAAATGGTACATAAAGCAGATCAAAGGAGGCTTATTCAGTGTTTATCATGCCCACACTTGTGACCAAGAATGTTAATCTACCCACATCAAAAGCTTTGGTGAATAGATCAGCAAATTGGTTACTTGTATGGACTTTCACAACCTGAATGAGCTTCTTTTCATTACAGCCTCTGATAAAGTGGTACCTGATTTCTATATGCTTTGTTTTGGAGTGCTTGACTGGATTATTAACAATGCTAATAGCACTGTTATTGTCTATGAAGATTGGAGTGTGAAGAAAAGTCATACCATAGTCCAGCATTTGATTTTGAATCCAGAGTACTTGTGAACAGCAGCTTGCAGTAGCTATATACTCTGCTTCTGTTGTAGAGGTGGACATTGTGGTTTGTTTCTTGCACTGCCATGACACTAGTCTTGCACCCAAAAACTGACATCCCCCTGAAGTTGACTTTCTATCCAAATTTGCACCACCCAAGTCACTGTCTGAATAAGCAAGTAGGTCAAATGGTGAGTCATGAGGATACCAAAGACCTAATCTAGGTTGGCCTTTGAGATATCTGAATATCCTCTTGACTGCTTGAAACTGTGACTGCTTAGGCCTTACTTGAAATCTTGCACACACACAAACAGGAAACATGATATCTGGTCTTGAAGCAGTGAGATACATGAGGGAGCCAATCATGGATCTATAGTGATGAACATCCACATCCTCCCCCTCAAGATCTGCAGTGATCTGTTTGTGTGTCTCCATGGGTGTGCTTGTAGGCTTTGAATCTGAGAATCCAAACTTAGTAAGAATGTTCTGCACATACTTGGATTGGCTTATGAATATCCCATCTTTCTTCTGCTTAACTTGCAGCCCAAGGAAGAAGGTAAGTTCACCCATAGAACTCATCTTGAATTTCTTGTGCATCAATTCTTCAAAATCTCTGCACATTTGATCTTTTGTGGATCCAAAGATAATATCATCCACATAGATTTGCACTATAAGGATGTCATTCTTCTTCCTTTGAGTGAACAGAGTCTTGTCTATGATTCCTCTTTGAAAACCATTTTCCAAGAGATAGGTAGACAAGGTGTCATACCATGCCTTTGGTGCTTGATGTAGCCCATAGAGTGCCTTCTTCAATTTGTATACTCTGTCAGGATAATTTGGATTCTCAAACCCTGGAGGCTGACAGACATATACTTCTTCTTCAATTCTCCCATACAGGAAAGCACTCTTTACATCTATCTGATAGACCCTGAACTTCATAAAAGAAGCATAGGCTAAAAATAGCCTGATTGCCTCAATCCTGGCCACTGGTGCAAATACCTCTTCATAATCAATTCCTTCTTCTTGAGTATACCCTTGTGCCACTAATCTGGCCTTGTTCTTTATTACTATTCCTCTCTCATCTTTCTTGTTTCTGAAGATCCATCTTGTGTCGATTGCTCTGTGTCCTTTTGGAAGATCCACCAGATCCCATACATCCTGCAGCACAAACTGCAATAGCTCCTCTTGCATTGCTTCTATCCAGCTTGGGTCTTTCATTGCATCAAAAGCCTTCTTTGGCTCAATCTGAGATAGAAAACATGACAATAAATCTGATTGTAGGTTTTTCAATCCCCCTATCTTGCTTTGTTGCCTTGTGATCATTGGAGAATTGATGTCACCAATCACTAATTGAGGAGGATGATTCTTCTGAGTTCTTGTAGCATTGACAGCCTCCTCATTAAGATTGACTTCAAGATTGGTGTCATTCTTTTCTGCAGTGCTTCCACCATACACTGAAGAATTGTCATCATCTGTGTCATCTTCTTCCAAACATGGCATCTCAGGACCTTTGATTCCTGAATCTGAGGGTTGATCTTCCTTTTCACCTTTGTCCTCTTCATTCTGAGTTGGTTCAGTGTCCTTTGAATCTGAAGTATCTTTCTTATCTTGGTCACAGAATTCAACAGGATCAGCAGTAGGTGTTGGGAACAGCACAAACTCTTGTCTTTGTAATTTTACCTTTTCTGTCCCTGTTCCTGCATTATGCTCATTACTGAAACCCAAAGAATTAGACAGTGAATCAATGTCAAATAGCCAATCAGGACCTGAGCCAAGTTGATTTGGTGTGTTCTCATTGCATTTGACATTGTCACTTTCCTCAATAATCCTAGAAGAGGTGTTGAAAACTCTGTAGGCCTTACTTTGAGATGAATATCCAACAAGAAACCCATCCTCAGCTTTGCTATCAAACTTGCCTAGGTGAGTTTTGGTATTGAGAATTGTGCAAGGACACCCAAATGGTTTGAAAAATCCAATAAAAGGTTTCTTCTTTTTAAAAAGCTCATAAGGTGTCTTGTCTTGGGATTTCACTACTAGAACTCTGTTTTGAACATAGCAGGCAGTATTAACTACTTCTGCCCAAAAAGTAATTGGAAGTTTTGAGTCTGCCAACAGAGATCTAGCAGCTTCTATCAGAGTCCTATGTCTCATTTCAGCAACACCATTCTGTTGAGGAGTTCTAGGAGCACTGTATTGTCTCTCAATGCCTTTTTCCTCACAGAAGTTGTTTAGGTCATTGTTTTTAAATTCAGTTCCATTATCAGACCTGATGACTTTAACTCTTAGATTTGTTTGGTTTTCAACTCTAAGAACAAAGGATTTGATCAGTCCACTTGTCTCATCCTTAGTCCTCATAAAATAGACCCAAGTGAATCTAGAGAAATCATCAACAATAACCAAGCAGTAGGATTTCTTACCAATACTCATAACATTTGTAGGGCCAAACAGATCCATATGCAGTAAATTAAGAAGTGAAGAGATTGTATTTATCTTTTTGGACTTATGAGAAGTTTTGTGTTGTTTGCCTTTAAGACATGCAACACAATGATCATCACATGAAAATACCTTTTGTGGCAGACCTCTTACAAGGTTGTTTTTCACAAGTTTGTTCATTGTTTTAAAGTTCATGTGACACATCCTTCTGTGCCAAAGAGATGATTCATCCAATGAAGCTTTTGAAAATAAACAATTTAGAGATGAATCAGAAACTACACTCTCCAGGTCTAAGCAATAAACATTATCCTTTCTAGGAGTTCTAAGTAGTATCATACTTTCATCAACTACCTTGAACCCTAGAGCAAGGATAATACATTCAGTATCATTGAATAATATGTTATGTTTCTTGTCACAGACCTGTGATACACTTAACAGGTTGTATCTCAATTGCTCAACATAGTATACATCCTCAAAGATCATCTTACCTTTTGATACATTACCTTTTCCACTTATCTTTCCACCTGCTGGATTATCACCAAAAGCAACATGTCCTCCATCAATTCTTTTGAAGTTTTGAAGGCAGGTCATGTTACCTGTCATGTGCCTGGAACAACCACTATCAACATGCCAAATGCTCCTTCCCTTGAGCTGTTGGTTGCCCTGCACATATAATAAAGCAGTTAGTTTTTAATAGGAACCCAAGCCAAGGTGGTCTTGGGTTTCCCATTCTCATCAACATATTCATATTCAGACTTGATGAGATTATCAAACTGAGGAATCTTATTGCTTGAATACTTTGTCAGAATAATGGGCCTGTCACTGAAAGCAGTACTAACTTGATTGGAAGTACTAACTTTGTTAGCAGTACTAACATCATTAGCAGAACTAATTGGGTTATCAGTACTAACTTTGTTAGCAGTACTAACTGGGTTAGCAGTAGTATTGTTTGCAGCAGCATTATTTCTGTCAGCAGTACTATTTGAAGTAGCAGTACTAACAGATTTTTTTACTTTTGGAACCCAAACCTGGACAAAGTTGTTTTCTTTCTTTTTCTTTAAGTTACTCCTTGGCTTATTTGGAGTATTTTTCTCTGAATTTGCAAACTTATTCTGAGCATGAGATTTTATAGGTGCCCTATCCTCAGCCATATGATTCCTTATTTGCTTCCTATAACCAACAGGATTTTGTATATTTTTTTGAAAAGTGGTCCTTTGGTTAATAGGATTGAAATAACAGTGTTTGGCTAGATGATTTAACTTGCCACAGATAAAACAAGGCTTTGGTCTGTTAATTTTTCTCAGATAAATTCCTTGTTTTAAAGCCCACTGATTATTTCTATTTCTTTGATTTCCCCTTGTTTTATCATGTTATTGGGGCTAATTCTGATTACAAGTACAAGGATTAACAACAGTGGTTTGCATGTAATGGACTCCCTGTACCTTTCCCTTCCCTCTCTTAGAGGTCTCAGCTTTTTCATTCTTAACAGTCTCTTCCCCAGACTTCACTTTCTCACTCTTGACAAAAGGTTTACCCCCCCCCCCTTTCATTTGTCAGTATGTGGTTTTCTAAGGGAATATCTTTGTGGTCTTCCTCATTCTTACTCTCAGAGTCCTCTTCTTCAGAATCTGCCTCAACCACTACTTTGTCTAAAGGATCTACTTCAGTGGCTCCTTCAGGTAATTCCTTCTTGTCCTGTCTTTCTAAGAGATCTGAGGTGGGAGGGATATAGTTATTGTTATATGGTGGAGGGGTGGTGTTATAGCCTATTCCTCTTCTTAGTTAGTCATGCAATTGAGTTTTGAGTAAAGAGTTCATAGCTTTAGAAGCATTGGAATATTTCTCAATATCTAATTTTGCTTTCTCAAACTCACTCTTAATTTTCTCACATTCTGTTTTGGTCTTCTCTAGTTCAGTCTCTAACTGATTCTTCTCCCACTTCCAGTAGTTGGTATCATAAGAGTGTTGAAGTTCATTAGCCTGGTATGACTTAATTTGTTCTTCAAACCTCTCAACAATCAAAACATACTCTCTTCTATCTTTCTCTAACCTTTTAAGGTCATCACACATGCTCTGATTGTGATCCCTATACTTTTTAACATTTTCAATACAGGTTTTAGAGCAAAGGTTAGATGTTACCTCTGTGGGAATATCAGTGCTTGCTGACTCTGAAACTTTAGCCATTAAATCTTGATTCTGAACTGCTTCTTCTGCTTGGTCACTCTAATCAAATCTCATTCCTTCTTGGAAAACAAGAGCTTGAGAAGAGTTCCTGTTGTTGAAGCTAGTGGACTGTGATGGTTGATGGTTGCTAGTATGCTGTTGAGGCATTCCACTTCTGCATTCTCTTGCAAAGTGCCCCAGCTTGTGACAGTTGTAACATTCAACCTTGGATTTATCAATCTCCATCTTCATTAAGGCTACGTTTGGAAGAAAAAAAAAGCTAGCTTTTTTTCCTGGTACATGTTTGGATGACCATAAGCTAACTTATTGAAAAGTTACTCATAGTAGCGTTTTGAAAAGCTAGCTTATCAGTTATTATGTGTTGAAAATCAAAACACTTCTATGAGTAGCTTTTCAATAAGCTAGATTATGGTCATCCAAACATGTAACAGGAAAAAAAGCTAGCTTATAAGCTAGTTTTTTTTTCTTCCAAACATAGCCTTAATGAACATGGAGATTGTAGAATCTTGCCCATGAGCTTGAAAGCTGGAGGTATTGCTCTCGATCTAACCGTTGCATCAAACGTACGGATTATCGGGTGGGAATTGTAACTGTTAGTTGTTCTTTCTTATTAAAAAACGGTATTAAATAAAACATTATACTATTCAAACAAGGAAAAAAAATAAGTAGCCTGATATTTGAATATAATGGTATCTCATTTGAATCATGGCCTGGCCCGCACCGGTTACGAGAGTAGCACGATTTTTGAATTTTTATATCCGTTGAGTAACGTCCGGTTTTTAAACTTTTATAGCCGTTAAGTAATGTCTTTATGACCGTTGGGTAACGACTATATAGCCGTTTGGGACGATTTTGAGCCGTATTTTTTGGCTTTCTTTTTACCCCGCTACACTATATATAAGTAAGTCATATGGTGTACAAGAAAGATACCAAACTCACAAACGACCAATCATTCTGGGTTTCTTTAGGAGTGGTGGAAGTTCCAACCCCGATTACTTTCTTCCGGAGAATCTAGAAGTTGCCAGGAAATCTTGCATCCAGAGGATTTGTTCATATGAAGATGTGTTTAGTTTAGTCCATTTTATGAAATTTAATGAAAGTTTTTATTCGGAAAACTATCAATTTATTATGTTATTGCCAAGTTTTCAATTTATTACTTCATTGAAAATCAAGTTATTATTGAAAACTAAAGCTCTATCAATTTATTATGTTATTGCCAAATTTTCAAGATTTTCTTGTCTTTCCTTCTTTATCTAACCAATAATTTTTGTCAACCATATCTTAAGTTCCAGTGATTTTTTGTTCGGAAATTATTGCCAAAATGAACATTGTTAGTTGATAGGTGCCCAAATCATATAACTTATTCCTATTGGAGATTGATGTTTATCTTATAATGTGAACACACCCCTTTCTCTTAGTATTTGAGATGATCATCCATCCCACATCGACCGGAAAATGTTGTGTATATTGAAACCCAACTTATAAAACGAGGTTGTGTGTTGATGATCTCCACGCAATGAAGCATATTTACTTTTGACGCATTAAGTATTTGCTTCTAAAAGTTGATAGATCTTCATGTAAACATCTTGCCATCTAGCAAGATTCTAGTCTCTCCCATAGAGAAATATGGGTTATTTGTTCGACATCCTACCAAGAGGGTTGGGGTAAGTTCTTTCAAGTCTTCTTATATTGGTTAATCTCATTTTATATATATATATATATATATATATATATTGCTCCCTTGATATAATTTGGGAATCTTGTAGAATCAATGTGAATTTCTATATTTCGCATACCATGAGATATGATAAATTTGCAACTTCAATGTTCATTGCATTTCGGAAGGTCATTTGGGACTGCAGAGGAATTTGGAAGGTCCCATGCACATCGTGGTATGATATCTTATTTTTGCTGTTAGAGCACAGTCTTATTGGATTCAAGATCATCCAATCCGAAGATCGCAATCTGTTGGGTCTGAATGTGCTAAGGATGGATACTACTGCTAATTGAAAGATTACTACTGCTAGTAGAATTAATACTGCTTGAAGAGTTAGTGCTGCTACTTGAATAGTTAGTACTACTTGGAGAGTTAGTACTGCTAGTAGTTAGTACTGCTAGTAGTTAGTACTGCTGAAGATTACTACTGCAAGTGAGGAGTTAATACTGCAAGCATGGTTAGTACTGCCAGAGACAAAGTTAATACTGCTATTGAGTTAATGCTGCTTCTGAAGATAAAGATGGATTGATGCGAAAGAATAGGAGATGAAGATAATTATGGACTGGATTCTAAAGAATAATATTTCTTTTGTAATTATCTTGTAATCTGTTTTGTATATATAGTCTAGATAATTGTAGATTATAATATGAGTTGTTTTTGAGAATTAACCTCAAGACTAGTATTGATCCTTTCTATAGAGAAATATAGAACGTCTGTTAAGTCTGTTCAACAGATTGAGGTTGTGTTTGTAATCATTAAGTTTTATGCAATATAAACTTATGATTTGAGTTCATATTCTGTGTTTTGATTAATTGTTAAAGTGTTATTTCGCGACTTCTTTAACATTGTTTCTGAGTTTGTATTAAATTCTTGTTTAGAATTTTCGACCTTGACAAGTGGTATCAGAGCTAGAAAATTCAGAAACCTTTAATCATGGACAGTTCAAGCGACAGCGTTTTGGTATCAAAGGTTCCCATGCTCAAACCCAATGAGTTTGACATGTGGAAGATCATAATCAAGCAATACATTCTTCTCACAGACTTCTCAATGTGGGACATCATTGAGAATGGTCCCTCTGATGGAGGAAAGATGGATGCAGATGGCAAGAGACCTCCACCAAAGACTGATGGAGAGAGGAAGATGAGGCAGACAGAGATGAAAGCCTTGAGCACTCTGCTCTTGGCAATTCCTAATGAGTATCAACATCAATTCTGCAACTGTTCTGATGCACAAATTCTATGGAATGCACTGGAGAAAAGATTTTCTGGTACCAAAAGTACCAAGAGAAATCAGAAGGCCATCCTGAAGCAGCAATATGAAAACTTCATGTCTACAAAGAATGAGTCCATGACTCAAACTTTTGATAGATTTAATAAGTTAATTGGTGAATTGGCTACTGTTGGTGTCCAGATAGATCAAGATGATGTCAACAGAAAATTTTTAAGATCTCTTGGTGATGAATGGACTATGTACACTGTCTCCTTCAGACAGAATGACCAACTGGAGGACAAGGAACTGGATGACCTCTATAATGACCTTAGGGTGTTTGAAGCAGAGGTAGAAGCAAAGAAAAGGCCCTCTGGATACTCATACAATGCTGCTCTTTTATCATCTTCTATTGATTCTGCTGCTAATACAGAATCAGTTAGTGCTGCCCATGGATCAAAGCAAGATGGATCTAATGACTCAGTTTTAGAAGGTTTTCTAGTCAGTCATGCTAATTCCACTCATAGTAGCGTTTTGAAAAGCTAGCTTATCAGTTATTATGTGTTGAAAATCAAAACGCTACTATGAGTATCTAAAGGTTTTTTTATTTTCAATAAAATTAAATTTATCTATATCTATATCTATTTATAGTCCGCTCCTTCCCTCTCGCACTTGGATCACAATCCTCTGTTTCTTTGTATCCACATTTGGTAGAGAAGTCTAGATTTGGGAGATCGATTATCTTCACTTTAGTTTTCTCACTGATGTCTTTGACTATGGCGAATTAGAAACCTCATTTTGTTTGGCCCAGTGGTATCCGGTAACCATACCTTCCTAGAGGAGGACAGGGGTTCAAGTCTCACCAAAGGTGAGAAGTGTATGTGAGTTTAATTTGATGTATATAAAGACTATATACTTTTAAAAAAAGACAAAAAGTATATAAGAGAAACCAAAGGGTCAATGGCCCATAAACCAGTAGATCCCAACCTTCTTGAAGGTCATTAGGTCAAGGGTTCAAGTCTCACTAAAGGTGAGAAGTGTATGTGGGTTTTGCCGTATATAAATATTATATACCAAAAAAAGTATACAAGAGAATATTACAAACCTTTCCAAGTAGAGAATCATAGCTTGGTGGAACAACGTAATTAGTATATACATGGCTATCCATTCTCACGAATGGACCTCGAGATGGCAAGTAAGCGGTTATTCTCCCTGATATTAAGGAAGGGAAGGAGTCACAAGCTCGTCTATTAACTGATTAAAAAAATCATATCTGACAACTAACAAATACGACAATAATACATGCTTTCATTCCTAATCTTTTGTAAAGATGCTTTTGTCACACCCAAAAAGAGAGAAGTAAATAATTATTAATAAAAATGTCAAAAAGTTTTAACGAAATGAAGATATGTTGTTCTGAGTATGATACCACCATAATATATTGTTCACACTTTGCTTGTAAAACCATGTCTTGCAGATGGGAAGTGATCACAAACCAATGATGACATACCTGGTCCTGGTCCAGGTCTGAAATTTTTGAAAGCATCTTCTGCATTAATACGGCATTCAATTGAGTGTCCTCGAAGCACGATCTCATCCTGTGATTGGCATTGCAATAAATCAATATAAAAAAGAATATTTTAATACCTAAAAAGCTGAAAGCAAGCAAATCAATACCTGTGTGTACCGGAGTTTCTCACCCATAGCCACCCGGATCTGCTCCTCTATCAAGTCAACTTAAGATATCATTTCGGTCACTGGATGCTCTACCTTTTTTGTAAGAAAAACAAAGTGTCACAACATTGAAAATAAAATACACATCACAGTTAGTTGATTCTACATTTATACATATAAATTCTTCAACCAACCTGGATTCTAGTGTTCATTTCCATGAAGTAGAATGAACCTCTTTCATCCAAAAGAAACTCTACAGTACCAACACCAATGTAGCCAATTGATGCTGCTGCAGCAACTGCTGCATCACCCATGGCTTTCCGCAGCTCCGGGGTTAATGCAGGCGAGGGTGCTTCTTCAAGCAACTTCTGGTTCCTTCTCTGCACAAGCAGGCAAATTTAAGATACGTTGTCATTCACACTAGCTAAAATAATGCTTGGATATGTATCACTAAAACATATAAGATATCTCTGTTATTGCCCATAACCATCAGTCATCTTCTAAATCATAGTTCATGATTCTTGGTGCAAACAGAACTAGAATTGACATGGATTCCAAGACACTGGACATTAGAAGGTCATTTATACGCAACCATGGGGAAAATGGACAGTTTTACATGGATTATCCTTTGTCCTTTAATCAACTGTAGACAGATCATAGGAACAAGCATGTTGAAAAAAAAATTAAAAGATATGTACCTGAATACTGCAGTCACGCTCTCCAAAGTGAACAACATTTCCGAATTTATCTGCGAGAACCTGAAGAACCATGCCGTGTGCAGTTAGAAATTCAACAAGTTGATCGAGCCCAAGGAAGGTGCTAGTGGTTAACATTAAATAGAAACAAGTAAACACCCCCAAGTAACTTTTTTATATGGTAAACAGTAAGTACAAAATCAAATTATAGGCCAACTAAAAGAGTCTGTATGGGGGAACATAAGGAAGGCGACAGCAGAAGAAACTTCACAAGTTTGTACACCATGTTTTCCCCATTGTATTTCTTCTACCTTCCACAACTGTTCTTTTGTGTTGTATGTTGGAGATGAAGATTGATTCTTCTCCATTAAGAACACAATCACAGCGGAAGAATAAGTTTACACAAACTAAAATTGTATATTGATTGTGATTGAGAATTACATACACGATGCATACATATATATAGACACTGAAACGTTGCCATGAACAGTTGCAACTCTTTGGAAACGTTGCTAAAGAAACTGCCCTATAACTTCTACAAAACAGGCTTCTAAACTACCATGTATTGGACTCCTAGAAACTACCCAACGTGCAGGCCTATGGCCCAAGACTTTGACCCAACAAATAACATAAAATGATTTTTGTCATTATCTTTTCAACATTGTAGTTCATAAATGATTCAGCTTCTAAGATGGGTGTGCTTCTTTCACAAGCCCAAAAAATAAAGACCCATGTTCATTTTTATTGCTAATTAAACAAACAACATCAATCCATAAAAAAATATGATGTTATAAACAGTTGATTAAAACATTTGATAAGGTTTATTGGCGGGACCCAAGGCCCCGTGGTCCACTTTACAAACTCTACCTCATAGACTTGCACCGGAAAAGACATCCTGTCTCCCCCCGGATTCGAACCCTGGTAAGGGAACCCCAGATAGGAGCGTTTACGGAAGGAAGGTGGCCACTAGGCCAAACACCTAGTAGTTATTAAAACATTTGATAGTGGAGCGAGTGATGATAACTTAAGTCTTTTAATGATTATATGAACCTCTAATTTAGCTAGCTGTAGATCCTTCGGTTAGTTGTAGAATAATATATTAACACCATAGCTAGAGAACATAATCTTTTTACTACACGATAAGATATCATGTCAGACATCAGCAATATTATAACAGCCCTCTTTTTTAAAACATGCAGAATTCATATATACTAGGAACGTTTCAGATGGCCATTAGCCTGATTTTATATTTCTTTTTCCATTAATGGAGCAAATTAATTAATGCTCCAATTGCATGGAACGCTTTCAGACAAGAAATATCATCAGTTCAAACAATAGGGAACTCTTTGTCCATGATAATTGATCTCTCCAGGGGCAATTTTTTCCTTTTCATTTGCAATGCAGCCAGCAAGTGCATCCCTTGTAAAAAATGGATGGAATGGATAACCTTTTCTCCATACCATCTTTCAATTCTAAAGTTAAAAGAAAAATGGTGACAACTAAAACCCTAAAAACATGTTTGCTTTTTTGGGTTTTTGCTATTGGTTTGGCTGCTGCTTCAAGAAGTTTTCAAGATGAAAAGAACTTACACTTCTTTTACTCTCCATACTCAGGCCCTCCTCCACCTGTTGGTAGAAAGATTTATAACATTTTATGAGTTTTATAAGTTTTGTGTGTGTTTAATGGGATTATTTTGATGTACCCTTTTGGTGGTTCTTGATTTCTTGTGGTTTGTTTAGTTTCTTACCAAAATCCACTACCTGTTCAAGGAAATGATCCACCACCGGGTAAAAGTTTTGAAATTTTGAACAATTATGATTGTGAAATTTGTGGGTGTTTGATGTTGTGATATAATTAAGTTTTTGATGATTCTTGATTTTTGTTTGCAGTTTCTTAATTACCAAATACCATCTCCTGCTAGTGAAAATGCTCCACCCTAGGTAAAAAAAAAAAATTTAGAAATTTCGTGGAAGTTTGTGTTTATGAAATGGAATTATGAGAAACATTTCTAATGGTTTCTTTAAAAATGAGAAAAAAAAAATCAGCTTTTGTTGTCTAAAATTCTTCTAACAGTTTTACTAACTTGTTATATAATAGAGAATTCTTTTGAAATATTCCGAATTTAGATAATTCTCTAAAACTTGAGGTTTGCAAACAAAAAAAAAACAATTATTTTATTCAATCCTACAAATAAAATTGAAATTTTATCATTTTATATAAAGTTTTTAGGGTATATTGACATCATAAATTAAAAAAATATTATAATAATGTAATTTATGATAAAATCTCTAAAATAAAAAATCTCTAGGAGTCGAATGTAACTTTTTTTTATATTTTAATTTTTAATTTTTTTATAGAAAAATTATAGATATATATATATATTTTTTGTTGATTCTTGATTTACGGTGGTTTGTTTGTAGTTTCCTACCATACTCCGCCGCCTGCTTCGGCAAATGATCCACCTGGTAAAGATTTTAGGGTTTTGTCTGCAATGAGTTTTTGTAAAATTTTTGTGTTTATAATATTTGATGAAATCCAACGTACCCTTTTGATAATTCTTCATTTCCGATGGTTCATTTCCAGTTTCTACCAAGCTCCACCACTGCCGGCAACCACTACTCCACCGTCAAGCGGCAGCACACCACCAGTTCCTCCAACACCTTCTCATCACGGACACCACCACCACCACCATGGACAAAACCCACATCCTACCAACTGCGGAACCCCACCTCCCAGTGTCTCTACTCCGCCACCTTCCACCGGATATCATAACGAGCCTCCGACCAGTGGTATTCCGACTGTGCCGTCATCAAAACTACCGATTGTGGATCCTCCTCCACCCACCGCGACTTACAACTCTTCGCCGCCGAGCGATGGTTGCAATTGCGGTTCGCCGAGTTATGGGACTCCCACTGGACCCGTTATAGCGCCATCCCCCGTCGGCGGTCAGGACCCTACTCCGGCACCTCAATCGGGATATGGCTATTGTGTAATATATATATACATATATATATCAATTGCGGTTTGCCGAGTTATGGGACTCCCACTGGACCTGTTGTAGCGCCATCCCCCGTCGGTGGTCAGGACCCTACTCCGGCACCTCAATCAGGATATGGCTATGGTGTAGTATATATATATATATATACACATATTGCTGGAGTAGGGTCCTGACCGCCGACGGGGGATGGCGCTACAATGGGTCCTATATATATAGATAGATAGATAGATAGATATCACGTTAGAGAACAAGATAAATGAATTAGCAGTTATATAATTCACATTAAATGTATTGCCGTTACATAATGAATTAGCAGTTATATAATTCACATTAAATGTATTGCCGTTACATTGGTCTAATAATATACCTTATATAATTCACATTAATAGTTTAATCATTTTTATTTTATTTTATTGTATTGTCTTAATTTCATTAGTCGGACAAGAATGGGACATTGGATTTTGGGACAGAAGATTTTTATTCATTGAAAATACCCCGGATGTGAGAAGCACATGATGGATCGACCGAGATAAAGAAAAGAGCATGAGCAAGATAAACTTGATTCGTAACAAAATTGAAATCACAAAAACGACCCTGGTAATTATTTTGTTTGAAAGATTTGATCCATAATTTTCACCAATACATAGGGACAAAAATTTGTGCGTGTGTTCGTGGTAGTCGTTCGTTGGTTCAATGCCGCTATGCCTTCAAAAAAAAATACACAGGGACAAAATTTGTATCTTACTCCAATATATTCTCTAAAATAGAGAACCAAAGGTCAATTTAAAAAAAAAACATTTAATTCTAACAAATTCTCTATGAAATCCAATTCATTTCACCTCATTCCTACGAACCAAACGGATCCTAAAATATTACATGCTTATTCGATAAAAAAATTGGTAGCAAAATAAAAAAAAATTATTGCTTGTTAAATGGCAATAAATTCATTGGTACATTAAATAAGAATTAACGATAAATCTCGTTGTATTTGACTTTATTATTATTTTTTTCATTCCAAATTATTTATTCAAAAAGATTTTTTCGATTGATTTTTCATCATTTTTAAAAATGTAATCATACCCAGTTACAAAAAATTTAAATGTTTTAGTCTCTAAAAAAACCACAATTTAGCATATGATTAATTTGACTGGCCAAAATGACAATACATTTTTGAAGTAAGGGGTTATTTGGTTGGTTTTTAATAAAGTTCTTTATGGATAAAACTGTTATTATTTATTAATTTGTTTGTATAGATTTGGAAGGTTTTTGTATGATAAAGTTTTTTCATAAATGGAGTAAGCATGTTTTTTAATTGGGAGGGATATGTTTGGAAAATTTTGACATTTTGCATAAAGTTTATCCTATAAACTTACTGAATAAGTCATTTTTTGTATCAATACTTTCTAAAAGTCATGTTTATCCGACCAAATAAGTCGTGAGTCTAATTAAACTCATTAAAGCTTAAACTACTAACAAACCCCCGAGTTACTTTTTAATTGATTTTACAAAGTCAAGTAATTAAAACAAATTTTACACGACAATAATCTTCAAGGTTATGAACTTTTAAATGTGGATTTTTTCATAGATTAAATTTTCATGATGACAAAAGATCATTTTCCGTTTGAAAATCTGTCACTATGAAATTAAAGTAAGTTTAAAAATTAAAATTTTGAAATCGGAAAAAATAATCTAATTTTAGAACGTGATTAATTTCATCGTAAGCGATGACGACGATGAGGATACGACCATGGTGCATTTAGTGTATAGAAAGAAATTGTAAAAAATTTAAGGTTTTAATTTGATATAGCTAGTTTAGTAATTTAACAACTTATCTTTATCTCCTTAATTTTTGTTCCACTTATTTAATGGACTGAAAAAAATGCATTTTTTGTCTCAATCTGTCTCAATTTAATTGTCGAAACAAATGCAGAAGAATCCCGCATACCAAGCGCACCTTGTCATAGAGGTAAGATATGTATTTGTCTTCGGACCATACTCTATGTCAGATTTACTGGTTTCATTTGGTTTAGTTTTTAATGGTCGAAAACCAAAAAACTTCGAAACGATTCAATAAAATTAACGCAAACCAAGTTCTACGTTGCACAATGGAGGAAAAGTTAGCAGCAAATACATTCAACAAACAAGAGCAAAAGGTGAGGTCCGGTCCGATTGACCATCGTTCGAAACGGCTACTCGGTTTCGGCATACGGAACTTCAACTTGAGCTTGCTCGGCTTCCTGAACCTCCTTTTCTGTCTTCCTACCTTTCTTACACTTGTAATACACGCTCATGAACGTTCCGACCGCTCCGTACTTGTTCTGACACTGCTCGTAGAGCCCAGCGTCAAACATCCGCCAGAAGTTCCTCTCGTTGAGCTCAGAAACCGCGTACTGTGGCTGGAACCCATGGTTCTCGATCAACCAACTCTCCATCCGACGGACCGCATCCGCCCCATCAAACACCTCACCCCTCAACACCGGTCCTTTTGAGGTTTTTCACATAGTTGAGAGGTTTTTCAAAAAGCAAAAACATCCTTTTGAGGTTTTTCACATAGTGGAGAGGTTTTTCAATTGAGGTTTTTCGTCATAGCTCGTAACTGTACGACCTGCTTTTTCGTAGGTTTTTTGTATTTAATCAGTTTTAACTTTATAGAATTTTATAAAAGTTTCATATTTAATCAGTTTTATTTATTAATTTATTTAAAGTAATCCTATTTAAATATAATTATTAAATAAATAATATAAATAAATACATAAAGAAAGTAATTATATTTTATATTTTTAAAATAATATCTCAAATTTGACATATTTATACAATTCTAACAGATTTCTTAATGACCCAATTTTTATTTTCGGTTATACATACTTTTAAATTTAATATTTTAATTAAATTTATATATAATATATATTGTATTAAAATATTTAAAAAAATCATGTAAAATAAATACATAATTAAATTAATAATATTTTCTTGATTTAAATAAATATGTATTTGTAAGAATTTTAATATATTTATTTTTATATATAAGAATAAAAATGATATAAAGTTAAAATAGTGGGACCCTAAATAGTTTAAAAAGGTAATGAAAAAGCTTGCGTGAGGTTTTTCACATAGTGGAGGTTTTTAAATTGTTGATGTGGGAGTAATGTGTAAGAAAAAAAATTATGAAAAAACTCGGTGAAAAACACGTACACTATAAATGCTATAATGAGCTCTCATGTTGACTTTTAAAAGTCGTCTAAAACGTGTGGTCAACTTATAGACGTAAAGCTTAACAGTGACGTCTTATGCCTTTTTTTTCCAAAATCCAAATTGCAAAAATCATCCCTCCTATTTGATCATATTGTAAAAACGACCCCTCATGTTTGAGTAGTTTCAAAAAGGCCCTATTTTTTGAATGTGTATCAGACAAATAAAAGGATGGAGTGGTGGACCTTTTAGTATCTCGTCAGTAAGCTTTAACTTAGGGACCGTTTACCAAATGCTTACTCGGTAGATGATTACCAAGTCACTTACCTTGCATATGAACATGAAAATTAACAAGAATCTTACCCGATAAGAGCGATGTCAATAACTGAAAGTCTTACCCGGTAAGCGAGCGCAAAAACTTTTATCTTGTTAGCACTTACTGGAGCATTCAACACCGTTTTGATAGACTAGAGTTTTACTTGATAAGGCAAGCAAATTTGTTGAATTTTACCGGTAAGTGTTTAGGTAAACGACCCCTTAGTGTGATTTTGTTTAATAAAATGATAATTGTTGCAAATATTAAAATCATTAAATGATAATGTATCTAACTATTTTTCAACAACAATAACATATCATGACCAACAAACATAGTCCTTAAATAATTAAATAACATTGAACTGGAATTCGAATTCAAGTTGCTACTTTACAAGATACTGAACTCAACTAATTGACTGATAAAACCACCTACAAAAATATATTTTGTTAAACATGAATGTTAAAATGATTAGAAACTTGTCGTGGATACAATAATTGTGCACCGGAGTTGCATAATATTCCAAAATAAGGAGCGTTCAAGTAATTATGTCAAACTTTGAGGTTGTTTATAAATTTATATATTAACATAAAAATACAATAAATAAAATATATAATTAAATAATTAATAGTTGGATCTTGGCCACCAGCCCGCCAGATGTTATATAACAACGATTTCTCACCAACAAATGAATTCATAAGTCAAAATAATTTAATTACTTTTATTTATAAAAATAAAAATATTATGTTTGATTTTTATGATGTTATGTTTTTTATTACGTGTTGCATTTTTTCCTTATAAGAAAGGTATTTCACGACAAATATCGTTGACTTTATCGATCAAATCAGAAATATGATTAAGTAATTATGAAAATAATCGAGCAAAGAGACTTTACATATGGACGAACTAAAAATTTGGATAAATACTTCCATATCAGTCGATTATTATAATAATCGAATAAAACAATGTTTTGGAATATTTTATCCATAATCTTGTCTAGCTTCAGATTCGAGGTTGAAGTCTTGAAGGGTTTTCTACGGGTTTTCTTGTAGAAAAACCCTTATTTTTCTAACCATCTGGTTAGTCTTTTACGTTGGAATTGTTGTCGTTTTGAAGCGTCTTTATATTTTAATTAGATTCGTTTTTTCTTCTTTCCAAAACAACGTAAGGAGTGTTAGTCGGGCTTGTTATTTTGGCTTTCTCTTTCGCTGAATTAATTATGCCAGTATTTTAATGATATTGTTTTTGTATATTTTCAATATGTATTTGATCCTTTCTAATATAATAAAAAAAACAACTAATTAAATTAAAATAAGCATCTTAAATTTTATTGAGAGGTAAATCATTGTTATTGTTTTAAAACAAACTGAAACTTAAAAAATGTTATATTCTATCTTATATCAAACAAATATATCTCTTTAATAATCACTGAATTACAACGAAAAAAGACCAAGTGCAACATCTCTGTCAATTGTCACTTGAGATTAGAAGATAGCATATATAGATAGGATTGGGTTCTAGTAAGAAATTGAGATTAACGTGAGAAATGGTTATGAACACGATCCTCTGCCTATATATAGGGAGGATCATGTGAGAAACAAACTAATTTGCGAAAAGACGAAAAGGAATGTGGACCACATAATTTATTAATTAAAAATATCATACATAAAAAATGAAAAACAATTTTAGAAATTAAGAATAATTATAATTTTGAATCGGATAAATCCTTAAAATTTCTCATTATATCTTTTAGATTCATTTATTTTTTAATTTCAATTATTTAATAAATTTTATAATTTTTTTTCTAAATATACTTTTAATAGAAAAATCACAATTTTGACCAAATGTCACATGTGATATCACTCTACGAATATTTATACATATCACATGTGATAATTGTATATATATTTTTTAATTAATCATATGTGATTATGTATATTTATATTTTTAGATCTTTTTGTGATGTAAATATTATCACATATGATTATGCGTCACTTATATTCAGACATATATTATCATATGTGATATGTACAAAAATTCACCTGGTGAAATTATATGTGATACATAATAATAGATCATATGTTAAACAAAATTAATCACATGTGATTCAAAACGTAAATCCAAAAAATAGAGAAAAAAATGATGAAATAGATAATGAATTAATTGTGGATATCAAATGTGATATTTGATGAAAATTGTGATTTTTTTTAATCAAAAGTTGATCTAGAAAAAAAATTATATAAATTTGATAAAAAAATTATGAATTTGTTAAAATTAAAAAATAAATAACTTTAAAAGATATAAAGATTTTTTAGGATTTATCCAATTCAATTCAAAATTGTAATTATCCTAATTTTTTAAAATTATTTTTATTTATGGTATTTTTTAATTAATAAATTATATGACTCATATTTTCTTTTTGCCTTCTCGCAAATTGACCACTTTCTCGTTTGAACTTTTTTTTTTTTCTCTCTCTCTCTCTCTCTCTATATATATAGGGAGAGGTTCATTTGAGAAATACTAAATATGTGAGAAATAGAGAAGTAATCATAACTTTTCATCCGGTCAAGATCGGCTTTGACTGGTCAACAATTACGGCTTTGATTGGTCAAAAGTTGCAGTTATTTCAAAAATATGACTGTTTCGTAATTTTTACAAATACACGGACGATTTCATATATGAACTTGTATGATTCACATAGAAACTATATGTTCATATGTGAACCAGTGTAATTCCCATATGAACTCTTTTAACTGATTCATATATGAACATTTATTATTCATATTTGAACCAATTAACTGATTCAGATATGAACTAATTAATTAGTTCAACTGATTCACATAAATTAACTGATTTATATATGAACGTATAGTTCATATATAAATCAGTTAAACGAGTTCATATATGAATTACACTTGTTCATATATGAACATATAATTCATATGTGAATCATACAGATTCATATATGAACTCGACTCGCGTATTTTATGAAACTACCCCTCTATCTTCTACAGACCACACAAGGAATTATCCGGTGCTTCACGGTCAAAGCTGCAAATGTTGACCAGATAAATGATTAGAATCATTACTTTATTTCTCATATTTTTACCATTTCTCAGTCTAATCCCCCCCCCCCTCTCTCTCTCTCTCTATATATATATATATATATATATGTTGTTTTATGAGGTAATTGCCATGAGAACGCTCGACACGTGTTAATACAATCTTACTAACCTTAAAACTGGAGTTCAACTTGTATTTAAGACATTAATTTACGTGTAAGGATACAGGATGATTCAAAATTATAAAACTTGTTCATTTTTTACATAAAGATCCTCAAATTTTACGCAAACAACTTTTGAAACGTGGGGTACTGGGGTAAATTGGGTACTGTATGTAAAAAAGGAGTAAAATTTATTTTTGGTCCCCATGCTTCTTCAAGTTTCCTGGTTTTGATCTCTATAATTTATTTAAAACAAATTTGGCATCGAAGTTTCTGATTTTGCCTGGTTTTGATCCCTCAGCCTAATGATCATTAACGTCCATCCATAAAGTAAGGGTCATTTCGATCGTTTTTGTCTTCTTATTTTCTTTAAAATAAAAATAAAAAACTAATATTATTTAATATCATATACATGCACACACACTTAATAGTCGTGAAAGTCTTACCCAATATTCACTATACATTTCTCTCGTCTCCACGATTCCACCAATCACACTCCTCTTTCCCAACCTCTACTCCAATCAACTCACCACCCCATAGCCCCAATAAGGGTGCGTTTGGTACGCATAACAGGGTGGAACAGGACACGACAGAACATACATGTCCCATGTTTGGCGTGCCCTTATGTGGAACACGCTAGAACTAGATGGAACACGGGTTGGACACACTTGTTCTCTCTAACACCCCTAGAACTAAGTGGATCAAAGAAATATGTACCAAAATACCTTTGAAAAAAAAACCTACCTCTCGCTTCTCAATCTCGATCGGCCCAGGTAACTCGATTTTTACAGTAGTCTTCTTCCTCCCTCTCGATTTCTCAGTCTCAGTTCTCGATTTATACATATTTCTTCTACCTCCCTCTCGATTTTGTTAATCGATTGCTACTAATCGATTTATGCCTTTCTACCACAGGTTCTGCTTCTCAATCTCGATCGGCCTAGGTAACTCGATTTCTGCCCTTTTTTTGTGAATCGATTTCTGCCTTTTTTTTGGTCGATTTCTTCCAGTAGTTTGGTCGATTCCACAGTAGTTTGTGTAGATTTGTGTTTGTTTGGCATGTGGGCGGTTACAGTGGTGGAGGCGGTAGATATGGAGGTAATGGTGGTGGTTATGGAGGAGGCGGTGGTCTTACTGTGGTGGAAGTGGTGGAATTGATGATGGTGTCTGGTTCTAATCTTGTTTTTTACCGTCTGGTTTGTGTTTGAATTTGAAATCATATGTTGTTGCTAAAAAAAATCGATCGTCTTCTCCAGTGGTAAATTTCTGCAATCGGTCGATTTTCTCCAGTCAATTTCTGCAATCGGTTACTACAACTGATCAATTTTCTCCAGTCAATTTATGCAATCGGTTTTTGCAACCGATTTCTACAATCGATTGAATATGGAACCTTGATTTTTGGCCATTGTGTAGTCATCAACAACACTCTGGATTTATGCAATCGAATGAATATGGAACCGATTTATGTTGATACATGATTGTTTTGTTGTTTTTGATTGATAGCATTTTGTTGATTCGTGTAGATTGAGTATTTGGTGTAAAAAACGCTAAACAACTCACTGGGGTAATTTGGTCATTTAACCTGTGATGTCCTGTTCTGTCCAGTCCTTTCATGTCTTACCAAACGTTGGACAACTGTTATGTCCTGTTTGCGTACCAAACACACCCTAAATGTCATATTTGCCCATCTATATTCTCATGATATGGAAGCCATAGATGAATTAGTTGGGAAGGTTAGTTCCCTCGTAATGTCAACAATCCACCTTCTCGACATATACACAACACAATGAAACACACATAACACACACATACAGAGTGACACAAACACATAAGAGCCATCGCACACACGCACGCAACACTGATGAGAGAGAGAGAGAGAGGTCATGTCTAGAGTTTATTCAAGTTTGACTGATCTCAAGTGGTGGAACAACAATCGTAGGTCATCGCAAAGTTTCACGTGTGACTATCTCACCAATGCAGGTGGACGCGAGTGTGAGTTAGGTGTTGTGTGTGTGTGTCGCCGGATGTGGAGGGATAATGTTGACGAATGCGGAGGCGGGATGGATGTCAGTGAAGGAGGGTAATTTGGTCACTCTATGTATGTAATGTAATAATAATAATCCAATATATTATTATATTATGTAATGTAATTCTTTTCTCCCAAAAAAATATAATTTCTTTAATTTTTTAATAATCAAAAGACAAAAAAAGGGTGAAAGCCTAAAAAACTCTCTTAGTTAACTCGGTTAACATAATTTGTTAGGGTGAGAGACCAAAGCCAAGTAAAACCAGAAATTGCGATAACAAATTTGAATTAAATAAATTTTAAGAACCAAAGCCATGAACATTGGAAAAGCAAGGCGACCAAAACTGAAGTTTACTAAAAGAAGTTACTTTGATTAACATACTTCGAAAAAATTGCTTTCATCCCTGGTTTTTAAAAGTTTGTTCTTTTGTCAATATGGTTTCCATTTTATTTCGTTTTGTGTTCGTGAAACTAACTCCGCTAAAAATCTCAATTAAGTCAAGGTCATTTTGATCATTTCACACATTTACTTACTTTTCTACTAAAAAGGTAATATACATTCCTCAAAAAAAGTATTCCACATATATTTTTTTATTAAAAAATGGAAATATTAATTATTTAAAGTAAAACATTAATTAAAAAGATTACAATTTATCCAACACACCCTTCCCCCTACTTCAATTCTTCTTTTTTCCTACGACTCTACCCATACGATTCCAATTCTGATCATCTTCTCTGGCACACCTCATTCCCTTCTCCCCCCATCTCTCGAAGCCAAAATCAAGCTCAAAAGCAAAGCCAACACTTCTAAAAAAATGTAACCTCCCCATAAGTCACAATATCATAACCACTTCGGATTAGGTGGTCACGGTTGCTCATTGCGGCAGTAAAGGAGAATAAAAAGGGGGAAATGGGGATGTTGCAAACAGTGGTTGTGAGATGGTGGTGGCGAACTTGTAAAAAAAATTCATATTTGTTCATCACGAAACTACAAATGTCAAGTTTAATAAGGTAAAACTTTTCTTGATGAGATTAGTTTTATTTCTCTTTATACATTTTTTTCCTTCTTATTGTTGGTCTTTGAAATTCGACTTATTTATATTTAATTGATGTGTATATTTCAATAATGCAACATGCAAGCGACTAAAAAAAAGAACTGTCAGTTTTTAAATATGTTAACTAAAGGTTGGGGTCAACATAGAAAGGGGTTGGGTTCACTGGAATGCTTGACAGAAAAGGAAAGAGTGAAGGGAGTCACGTTAGGAGGGAGAGGGGCTTGGGAGTTATATTATACTAGTGTTCGACACCGCATGTTGCATGGTGATTAAAACTCAATTTGAGAACACTCAATTCTCATGGTGTCACCTCAATACCCCAAGGTTTCTTTTTTATATAAACACAAATGTATTCCATCCACCTTTCTTATACACACCACTTTTTTCTAATGTGTCAACTTCTCACCAATGTGGGACAACTCTACATCAATCACAATTCACCATTTGATAATACTCAATTCTCATGGTACCACCTCAATACTCCAAAATTTTCCTCTTATATATATATATATATATATATATATATATATATATATATATATATATATATATAAAGATGATAATTGTTATTATTATTATTTTTTTTTGCAAAAGATGGTAATACAAAATAAGATAACTCCTTGAATCAAACTAATTTTTTTTTTGTAAAAAGAATGTCATCCAAAATAGACAACCCTATGAGCTAAACCACATGAATTTACTCAAATGCATTCCATCCACTTTTCTTATAAACACTACTTTTTCCAATATTTCAATTTCTCACAGATGTGGGACAACTCCAAATCAACCACAATTCACCATTTGATAATATTCAATACTCATGGTGCCACCTCAATACCCCAAGGTTTTCCACATATATATGTAAAGATTATATTTTTACTTTTTAAAAAAGGTTTTAATAAATTAACCATGTTTTAATGACTTATAATATAATATATTATTTAATAAAAATAAGAAAAAGAGAAAGAGAAAAAATGACCATACTACCTTATAACTTAATAGATTTTTGAGTAAACTACGATTTTCGTCCCTGTGGTTTAGTGTTTATAACGATTTTCGTCCCTATAGTTTAAAAACTGTTTTTTTTGTCCCTATGGTTTCCATTTGCTTCTATTTTCATCCTTAAGTCCAACAACTTTATAAAACAGGCGTTAACCCCTCCCATGTGAGGGGCAAATGTGTCTTTTGTGTTTTTAGTACCTGTTGAAACAAATTGTTTCACAGACTTCTCAAAAATTTTGATTTTGGAAAAACCACCCATTTATCTCCCCACCCCTTCACTTCTCTCTCTAGAATTCCAATAACACGACGGAGGCGGTCCGCCGTTGGCAATGGCGGACATCGTGAAACAGATCTTAGCAAGACCGATACAATTGGCAAACCAAATTATAAAAGAGGAAGAATTAGCTTGCGCATCCAAGCAGGATTCCGCCGATATCAAAAACAAGACGGACAAGTTTGTCGCCCTACTCTGGTAGGCGGCATGCAAGCAACGACCTTTATGAACGACCCACACCCCGAATCATTGATGACACCGAACAAGTTTGGGACAAGACGCTGCAACTCGTATTCAAATGCCAAGCTAGCGGCATACGGCAGGTGTTCACCGTCATCCCTACCGCCGCCCCCGGAAATCGTCCCTGCAGATCGAGAATTCGGTCGAGACGTATATTCGCTCCTCCGTGTCTCCACCCCGACCGACAAACATGACGATGAGTACGTTAGATTGTCGATGATTGCCGCCAACGAGCCGATCATGTGCTTGATTTGAGTAAATTGGTCTCCTAAAAGTCAAATTAACATCCCCACTCTCACCCCACATCCCCATCAAATTAAATCTTAATCGATTCCATCAATAATCTTCAACCCAAGCAATTGTTATTTGCCTCCGCCAATTTTAGGGATTCCCTGGAAATCAAAATCAACAACAAGGTGGATTCCCCTGGAAATCAAAATCAACAACAATTTGGAAACTTGTGATTTGGGATTCCCCTGAACCTTTAATTTTTGATGTTGAAAGTTTATTCAACTCCGTTTCTTCCCCCTCATCACAAATCATAAGTTTCCAAAACCCTAACAATCCTTACCGTCCGCCTTCTTTCGCCGCTTCTTATCCTCCACCCACAGTCACCGCCGCTTTTTATCCCCCTACCGCAATACTGCTCCGCCCCCAAATTGCACCGAAAACTTGACTGAACAAAAAAATTACAAGATACGAGTAAGAAAAGAAAGAGAACCGTGCATTGTAACCATTTAAACCCAACTACTTTCAGATCCTCAGAAATCCTGTATGTTTCTCATCCCTCGATTGATCTGATGATTATGATGTGGAAGAAACTATAGGAATGAAGCTCTCGAGGATTCATAGACATAAATCTGGCGCCATCCACCACAGACCAACACAGGGGAAGAAACCACATGGACAGTGCTCTCATGTGTGTATATACATGTATATATATGATACAAAATATTTTAAAAAATATATAATATGTTGTTATTAGGCTTTTTTAATGAAAAATTAGATAAAATTGTAAAAAGACCATGATATCCCTAAATTAACAGACTATTTTGACAGAGTTAGCACAAGGGACGAAAAAAGAAATAAAATACAAACCATAGGGACCAAAAAAGCATTTTTAAAGACCAGGGATGAAAATCATTACAAACATCAAACCACAAGGACGAAAATCATAGTTTACTCTAGATTTTTTAAACATTGTTAATCTTAGAAGGGTGTTGCTTTATGCACCCTAGTCTATATGACTAGGGTGCAATTATGTTAAAAATTTACATTATTTTCCGAACCTTCCTCACAAACATGCTTTTTTTATTTATTTTTAATAATAGTTACAATTTTTGTCCCTAAACTCATTTTATTGATTTACTTTATACCTTTTGGTTTATATTTTATATTTTACATTTTATATTTTTATTATATTAACACATATAAGCTTATATTAACTAATATACGTTAAAAAAATAATTTTTAATTTTAACAAGTTACACCATTATAATCGTCTTGTCAATACCTTCGAAATGAGTCTAATATTAAATATTTTTTGATTTAATTGTTATAAAGAGAAAAATACAAATTGTACAAAGTCCAAAATTAATTTTTAAAAACTAATCCGCTATATTGACAAAAGTTTTTTGAGTTGGTTTGCGTTGCTTATATAATTCTAGACGTGACATATATTTTGTCAACGCTAAAAGAACGATACGAAGATAACGTGTCTTCTCTAAAAACTATATACAATGCTCGTCACAAGTTCCGCATGAGTGAGCAAGAAGATATAACCCCCATGCAGAATGTTATGCACATTTTGCAAACTATGGGGGTACGATTTTGAGTATCGTTTAAACGATATTACTAACCAGTTGGAAGAATTGTTTTTCATTCATCCAACATCATTAAAAATGTGGCAATCATTTCCACATGTGGTGTTGATGGATGCTACATATAAAACAAACAAGTATAATCTACCATTTTTGGAAATTGTTGGTGTCACGTCTACAAATAAGACGTTTTCTATAGCCTTCGCATTCATGCATAACGAAAAGACAAGCAACTATACGTGGGCGTTGACTTGTCTGAAATTGACTATTAATGGATCTTTCTGCCCTTGTGTTATCGTCACCGATAGAGATCTGGCGTTGACAGGGGAGGCCCCAGTCAGAAAATAACACCGGTCGACGCCCATGGGGGGAGGTCCGGTCATGTAGTGGTACCGGTCGGCCTCTTGGCCCCGGTCCCCGGTATGCACCGTGTGGGCCGAAGCCCAAGCCCAAGTCAAAATTTGTTAATTCAAGTAGTGGATGTTGGTGGTAAATGGGCTTTATGTGTTGAGTTTGACCTATACACCTTTGTTATAATTCAATGATTCAAAGCATTTTGTCTCGAGTGAATTAGTGTGAGTCAGATATATTTTTAGGGAATGGGTGAAAGGAGAATTTTAGTGTTAAGGCCATTAGTGTTAAAATAGAAAGAATCGAGAGTTCACCTACCAATGTTTTCTTATAGGTTTTGGTTTGAACAACAAAAGTAAGCGCGGGAATTTAAGCTAAGGACGTCAGGTGAGTTTTTCTGAACTAAATCTATTATGAACGAAAGCATGCGCAGTTTGATTATTTTAAATGTTAAATGTTAATTTATTTATGATGTCGAGTTTATAACGAAACGATTTAAGTGTGTTATTAATTTGTTGATGTTGATATGTATGCATACCTTGTTTGTGAGCTATGTGACCTAAGTCGGGGAATGTGGCCCGCCTACTCGTGCCGGGGAGTGTGACCCGTTTATGCCGTTGGGGGTGCGACCCAACATTAAAGCAGCGCGAGTTAGACACATCGTCTCTGACGGTCGTGTGGTCAGTAACGCGTTTTATCCTGGTGCATTTATTATATGTTGATTTAATATGCTGGAAAATTATTTTATTGCTTATATGTTAGAGGTGACTCACTAGACCGTTCCCTTAGTTATCCTTATTTTTTTTTATCTCAGTTGTGTAGGTTGTTTATGAAGACTGTGTATTTTAAATGGTAAGCTTGGACCGTTTTGGCATAAATTCTTAGTTATATTAATAAGATTTAATTTACCTTTTTGTCATTTCTGGTTGGGTTGTTACAACTATGCCTGAGACAGGTATATTGATAGTTAATAGGTTTGGTGTGATCTTTCACCTTTTAACCATTGGAGGTTGTATGACTTGTTTTCCTCTCTGGAAAGGTCCCGAAGAGTTTCAATACCATCGGGTCTTTACAATTTCACACGTAAACAACAATCATTACGTGGTGGTCCAGTTAGAAGGAGAGTACCCAATGCCTCCCATTTCAGCATTATGGACCCGGAACAAAATTCCGTCAGCAGCTGGATGGCAAACCATATATATGTCACGTCTAGAATTCTATAAGCAACTCAAACCAACTCAAAAAACTTTTGTCAGTATAGAGGATTAGTTTTTAAAAATTAATTTTGGACTTTGTACAATTTGTATTTTTCTTCTTATAACAATTAAATCAAAAAATATTCAATATTGGACTCATTTCGAAGGTATTGAGAAGACGATTATAATGGTGTAACTTGTTAAAATTAAAAATTAATTTTTTAACGTATATTAGTTAATATACGCTTATATGTGTTAATATAATAAAAATGTAAAATGTAAAATATAAAACCAAAAAGTATAAAGTAAATCAATAAAATGAGTTCAGGGATCAAAATTGTAACTATCATTTAAAAAAAAAGCATCATTTGTGTTTTTGGTTCGGAAAACAATGGAATAATTATTGGGTTTTCCTAGACTAGGGTGTGAATGGTAATTAGACTAGGGTGTAAATAGTTTGACCCATCTTAGAGCATCCACAATGTACGAGCTTTTCATCGAGTTTTTTCATAGCTTTTTTCTTACACATTATTGCCACATCAACAACTTAAAAACCTTTATATACCTTCACTATGTGAAAAACCTCACCCAAGCTTTTTCATTACTTTTTTAAACTATTCAGGGTCCCACTATTTTAACTTTATATCATTTTTATTCTTATTTATAAAAATAAATACATTAAAATTCATACAAATACATATTTATTTATATCAAGAAAAAAAGTTATTTTAAAAGTATGTACAATAAAATTAATAAAAATTAGGTTATTAAGAAATATATAAAAGTTGTATAAAAAGTTTGTAAAATAAAAATTAAAAAATGTTAAATTTAAAAATATGTATAATCGAAAATAAAAAGTGGGTCATTAAGAAATATGTTAAAATTGTATAAATATGTCAAATTTGAGATATTATTTTAAAAATATAAAATATAATTACTTTCATTATGTATTTATTTATATTATTTATTTAATAATTATATTTAAATAGGATTACTTTAAATATATTAATAAATAAAACTGATTAATAAATAAAAATGATTAAATATGAAACTTTTATAAAATTCTATAAAGTTAAAACTGATTAAATACGAAAAAGCTATGAAAAAGCAGGTCGTGCAGTTACGAGCTATGACGAAAAACCTCGCTAAAAACCTCACCCAAAAAAGCTCTCCACTATATGAAAAACCTCAAAAGGGGGTTTTTGTTTTTTGAAAAAGCTTTGAAAAAGCTCTTAAAAACCTTTGAAAAAGCACATTGTGGATGCTCTTAGAAAGAAAAAACAAAATGAAATAAAAACCATAGTAATCCAAAAAGCAAATTCTAAAACCAAGTACGAAAATAGTTATAAATAACAAATGATAGGGACGAAAACCGTAGTTTATTCCTTTCAAAAATCAAAGTTTTAAAGTTGAAGACTTTAAAAAAATATAGATTTTAGTACGGAGTTGGTTATTTGGGTCTGGATGTGACACGTCATATTAAGATGTATGTTTTTATAATATAAAGCTTAAAATATTAAATTTAAAAGTATATATTCTTTTAAAAGATGTATGAAAATACATACTTTTATAACCCCTTTTCAAGAAAATTGATATATTTTAGTTCAAACTAATTCAAATACGAAATGTTTTAGCAATTATCTACAAAAGGTTATGTTTGACAAACTAGCTGATAAATGATAAATTAGCTTTTTAAAACGCTAATATAAGTAGCTTTTCAATAAGCTAGCTTATAAGTTAGTTTATTGTCATCCAAACATGTACAAAAAAAACTAGCTTATAAACTAACTTATAAACTAGTTTTTTTTTTGCCAAACAATACCAAAATATCGTTACAAGTAAGTCAAGGGGGCCCATCAGAGTTTAGTAAATGACATATATGTCCTCTAAAATAGTTTTATGTTACATGAAATAATTGTTTACCACAGTTTTAGTGATCAAAATTATTTATTATAGAATTTACTAAGAGTCTGTTTGGTTTGATGAAATGATTTTAGGGAATTTGTTTTTATAAAAATATTTGGAATCTTTGGTATGTTTGATTTGTATGATTAAAATTAAATTAAATAATATTATCTATAAAATAGTTCATAAAATAAAATTATAAATTATTATTAAAATAATTAAATAATTTTTTTATTAATTGATTACTACAAAACAAATATTTTTAATTTAAAATATTACTACATACAAATGCCATTAAAACCAATTATCCCTTTGACCTTGGGGATTTCAAAATTGGTATTTTAAATCCATAAAATCCTTTAAAGCAAACAAGGAATTGGAATGGAATTCAAATCCATATCTCATCCAATTATGTAAATCAAACGAGACCTAAGGCGTATGTTTTACATCATTAAGGGGGGTGTTTGGTTCATGGATTTTGAAGGAATTATAATGGATAATTTTTTTGACCAAATTCTAATTCATTTGTTTGGTTCACATATTGATCATGATGGAATCCTTTGAATTCCATTGAATTTCACAAATAAAGGAATTCATCATTTCTTAGCTAAAGTGAAAGAATTGAATTCCATCCAATTCCTACCAAACAAACGCGTGATCAAATTCCATCAAATTCTTTCAAAGTCAAATTTCTTCAATAGATTCCAATTCCATCAAATTTAATTCTGCGAACCAAACGGCCCATAAGATGTTTTTCAGGCGAGACAATTAGTTTTTTCATGAACAAAATTTTCATATGAGTTTCAGAGCATCTCTAATAGATTTATCAAAATGGAGAGAAAAATGATTTTGTTGTTTTAAACCCAATTTTTGTTCTGATACATTTTCAAAAACATTATTTAAAATGAAAAAAGTAGAAGAAATATTATAAAAACCTCCAAATTTAGAGAACTTTCAAAAAGTAAATACTAAATAGAGAGAAATATTATTATATTGTTTACACAAATAAAATTGAACGTATTATCATCTATACTATATTATAAAACACGGATAAAAAACTCTTAAATACAAATTATTAGGCACAAAGTACCATCATTTTATGCAAGATTTTAAAAATCTCTTAATTTACAAGTATCAAAACACAATATACATATTACTACTGCAAACTTCTAACACCCACCAATTTGGTATGTGCAAAGCCTTCCTTTTATGCAGACCTTTCCATGTATCACTATTAATTAATATATTATATTACTATAATTTTGTTTTAATTATATTATTAAATATGTAATTGACTATTTTTTCTAGATGTCATTAAAATATATAAGATAATCATTGAATTATAACAAAATAACATTATATTATTAAGCCTAAAGTAAACAAATTTATAAAAAAAACATTATCACTTTCTCAAAACCATCCAAAATCGTATTGTAAATCGACAAAAAAATAAAATGAAACATTAAAATCGTGATGTATCTCGCTGCATTGCACGAGTACACTTCTAGTTATATATAAAGTTTAACTGAAAGTTTGTTGGGATATCTAAATATACTGAACATTGATAGTATATGTTGAATTGTTCGAAATGGAGAAACGATGAAGATGAATGTAATTTATTTGTGGATACTTTAACTTTTGTATATCCATTTTGTAGACAATTTGTTGAAGGTGCTCTTATGTGATATTTTTATGGAATGTATGTATTGTTATTCGTAAAAATAGTTTTGAGAACACAACATAAAAGAGAATATATTCTAATGAAAGACCGGCATAAAAACATGACAAATGAACTATTTATAATTTTACTATTTTAAAAAGCATATTAATTATATTATTAAAATATTATTTAATTTAATATATTTATAAACTTTTCAACAAACTTCTTATAAAACACTACAATTTTTTGTTATCTCACCTCATTCTCTTTCCTCCAAATTAAATATCACAAAGAAGCGAAAAAAAAAAATTTAATAAACAACTTCTTTCATTCAAAATAAATTTTGCAGATTTATTCAAATATGGAGAATAATCAAAATATTATGTTGTAGTGAACATCTATAAAATCTTCATTTTCTTAATAGATTCTAGAGACAATTTAACAAATTTATTTATAGGAAGAAAAAAAATACTTTCCAATCCTCACATCCAGTTTTCATTTTACTATCATGCTAAACACATTATTAACCAAAAAATAGAAACATAAATTAAATAAATTTAGATTTAACGAAACAATTATACATGTTCACGTGATTAATGGAAAAAAGAAATACTGAAAAACTTATTCATTAAAAGGTCTTGTTTATTTTTTGAAAAAAAAAAAAAAACTCTTATTCAACCTCTTATATCTGATTTGGTAAGAAGTAGGACAGTTTAGACTCTTTGTTTTTTCTAAAATTTCAGAGTCATTTATGTCTTACCGTTTTCTTATCTAGTAAGAAGTAAACCAACCCCATATTTGCCTCTTATTGTTCTCCAGACCCTCAACAACGACTTTTCTTAATCGATCTTCAATTCTCTCAATCGATTAACCTTAATCGATTTTTTCTCTCAATCGATCCTCACATCTCTCAATCGATCATTTCGTTTAAATGAATGCTAATTTTATAATTTAAATGTAAATTTGTAGTGAAGATGAATAAATATGTGAAATTTTATAAATTTATATATAAATTCAACACTATAATATTCTAATTTGGGTAAAAATAGATAATTTAAATAAATTCAGACATTTATCATTTCATAAAAACAAACAATCTTAATAATTTACCACCTCTTATCAATAAGAAGTGAAATGAGACTCCAGAACTTTAAAGAAAACAAAAACAAACGCTACCTAAATTATTAGGAAGAATGTTTCCATAAACAAAAACCTTGAACTCCCGGCGGATTTATGTAAAATAGCGAAACATGAAGGGTATTTATGCGAATATTGCAAAATCCACAAGGATTGCAGAACAAAGTAAACGAAAGTACACCCTTTAGACCTGAATTGCTTTTGGTTTTTAACGTCTTCTCCTTTCCCCTTTTCCCCTTGGAGTTATTCTCCAAATTCACAAAACTCCTCGATTTCTCTTTTTATTATGTCTCAGTAGATAGATTTCGATTCATGGGTTTCCTCTCATTTCACCCATAATTTCTCAAATCAGAATCTATTTCTGCAAAACCCACAAAACCCCCCTTCTTCTTCTTCTTCTTCTTCTTATTCTTCTTCCTTAATAATTTCTATACATATTTTATTCTTTGCTAATTTGAGCCAAGAATGTCTGAAAGTCCAGCTAAAGTGCGCTTAGTTCGCTGCCCCAAATGCGAGAATCTGCTCCCTGAAGTAACTGATTATGCAGTTTATCAGTGTGGTGGTTGTGGTGCTGTCCTTCGTGGTAAACTTCCTTTCTATTTTTGCCCTTTTTTGTTTGATTCTTTTCGGGAAACTTAGACGTGATGATTTGTTTGTGTTTTTTGTGTTTATTATTGATGGGTTAGTGCAGAAATCATCTGGGTATGCTTGATCTTGTGAAGAACATGTGTTTTTTTTGAATTTTTTTTGATGGGGTTCGTAAAAATACGAATCTACATTTTTTTTTTTTTTTTTGATTTGGGGTCAGATTAATGCGATTTGGTGAAGAAATTGAGATGGGTTTGCGAAATTATTACAGTATATTTGCCTTGTAATGTGCTCATTGTTGACTTCTTCTGGATTTTTGTTTTCTGTAGCAGTCAAAACTCAAAATCAAGATTATGTGTGGTTCTGAATAAAGAGATATTTTGTTTTATTTTTTATTTATTTTTATGCTTTCTTATAATATTTATTTTGATCAAGTCAAAATTCTATGGGATTCTATGTTTGTTTTGCTTTGAAGAGTTCTTCATATGGTATTTTTTTTAATCCAAAATTTGATTTATATATATATATATATTTATGTGTTGATTTACAGCAAGGAATAAACATATTGAATCCAGTATATCTTCAGAGAAATCTGGTGATGAAAGTGATGGGGTTTCAAACAAAATCTCCAAAGAATCTGTGAATCTTGATTTCTCAAGAAATAGTGTTAAGAACATGAGTTTAGGGTCTGAAAATGTAGCAAAATACAATGGAAGTTCCGGTAGGAGACACGAGAGAGACGACGATAACACCACCGAGTTTGACGAACCAAAACCCCTAATCGGAAACGGCAAAATCGGTTCAAGAAACTCGGTTTGGACCTCGAATCGGAGATATGTAGAAACTGGTCTTCAAGAGGGTTCATCGAGTTACCATTATGCACCACGCCACGAATATGCCGAGCTAGTTCAAAACTCGAATGATCTAGAGGTTGAAGATGATCGAGACGAGCTCTTACGGAAATTGGACGAGCTCAAGGACCAAATCGTTCGATCTCGTGATAAATCCAAAGAAAAAGTTCCGATCCATCATCCTTATGCAAATATGCATCACAATAGTCATTCTTTATTGCCTCCATCGAATCAAGTTCAAATCTTTAACGATCCTTTTAGGTCGCAAAACCATAGAAGAACTCCGATCACGCCTTATGAACAACAAAACCCGTATCACCCCTACTATTCCGGGCAATATGTTAGCCAAGAAATGACGGATAATCGATTATTTCACCACCCTTCTTGTTCTTGTTTGGTTTGCTACAATAAACACCACCAAGCTCCACCACCTCCTCCACCGCCGCTGCCGCCTATAGCACCTCCTGTTATGCCGAACGATCCGAACTTCTACCATCATGATTATAACCGTCGGTTCTCCAATCTTTCTTTGAACTCTCATGGTGCTGAAGTACCCCACACGAGATGGTCTAACGATCTTCGCCGCCCTCCAAGGGGAATCTTAGCCACCGGAGGGAGGCGGTGCCACCCTATAGCTGGCGGTTCTCCGTTCGTGGCATGCTGTAAATGTTACGAATTGCTTCAAATACCCAAAAAGAGTACGAAGAAAATGAGATGTGCAGCCTGCTCTGAAGTGATACTGATCTCCATTGTCAACAAGAAACTTGTTCTTTCTGTATATACGGAAACTAATCGGGATTCCGAGAAGCCGAAAGATGATCTCAAGACTCGTGGAGATGCGAAATGGGGCGGCACTGAATTTTCCTCCGAGGATTATGATAACTCCGGCAATTATGACTTTGAATCGATGGATAAGTTGCAAGTAGGAGGCCCGAGTCTGACTTCCTACAAATCCACGGTTTCATACACATCCGAGGATGAAGTAAAACTCGGTATCAGAGAAGATGAAAACTCCGTAGACGTAGCGATGAAAGCCGAAAAGCCATCTCCACCTCCGTCGGGTTCACCTCTTCAAGATCATTTTGATTATTCGACAACTTATAATCGGGCAGGAAAAGGAAACAGAAGCCAAAGGATGGATATCGAACCGGCTACAGTGGCCGTTGATTTAGGGTCCCACGGAAGTTCCATGAAAGATGCTGTGGTGGCGAGTGAGATCGAGATTTCATCGAACGAATATTGCGTCAACACGGGCACTTCTCAAGAATCCGGGGATACAAATAGGGAAACGGATCACCAAAGAAACAGCGGAGGAAATGTTCCGTTCTTTGTGGGTATGATCAAGAAAAGCTTCCGAGAGTTATCGAAGTCTACTCAACACGTCGACCACGGAAAAGTCAACGTGACAGTCAACGGGCATCCGATACCAGATCGGTTGGTCAAGAAGGCTGAAAAGCTTGCTGGACCGATCCAGCCCGGTGAATACTGGTTAGTACTCTGTGAAAGAAGACACCATATTCTTTAGATTTTATTCAAATTCATTTAAATCTGCACTGCAACAAAATCTAAAGTCAAAATGTTCTAATAGACTGCCTTACAGGACTAATTAGTTTTGCACCATATATAAAGTTGTTACAATAAGTTGATAGGACAATTTTGAAATAAATAGTCCTCGTTAGTTTTTTTAATATTTGAAAAAATACCTTATAAAAACAAGTGATCTATAAAAGGAATTGTTCATATAAAAAACCTAGTAGGATATGCCCAAATAGGTTATAACATCCAATAAAGCTGTCTATTAGGGCATTTAAACATATTTGACGTCACATTTCCATATCATTTTATTTGTGATTTAGGTATGATGCAAGAGCTGGATTCTGGGGGATGATGGGTGGCCCTTGTCGGGGCATAATTCCGGTAACTTTTCTGATCATTAGTCGGTTGGTTTATCGTATCCTATTGCAACTAACGTAAAGAAAAAATCGTTTTTGGCAGCCATTCATTGAAGAATTCAATTATCCGATGCTGGAAAAATGTGCTGACGGTAACACTAATGTTTTCGTTAATGGGAGAGAGCTTCATCAGAGAGATTTGGACTTGCTTTCGAGTAGAGGCCTCCCAACAGATACAGATAGATCTTATGTCGTTGAGATCTCCGGGAGAGTGCTAGATGAGGACTCGGGTCAAGAGCTCGAATGCCTTGGTAAACTCGCCCCGACGTAAGTACCGACTTTTATTTCATGTTCCCATTTTTACCTTACCTTCACATTATCCTCAATGTGAATATATCTGGAAGCCCATTAGATTACGCTAAAAAAAAGGTCCAAGTCTAGCCGATGAGGTACTCTAACATGCCCCCTAGACGTAGATTGTGCTCCACGTTATCAGAGTTTCTATAGTGGTAGATTTTCGCTCTGATGCCGTGTGAAAATACGTGGAACCCCGTTAGACAAGTCTACTTACGGGGTGGGATTATGGCTCACTAGACATTCCACACGTACGCCATGTGATGGTTTCGCTATCCGGTGTTCAAAAAGGCGCGCCATGGCGGCCCATAGCGTTTCTGTAAGGCGTGGCTCACGCCATGATGCCTTGAAGTGGGCCATGGCGTGCCGCAACGCTCGCTTTTTTTAAGACGCAACTTTTTTTCAATTCTTAGTTTTTTATATTTTTTTATCTTGTGTTTTTACACTTTTCTCTTTAGATTTTACACTCTTATAGATTTATCTAATCACACCACCCACAGTTTCACGAATTCATAAACGCTATGGACTCGCAATTAAAATGAAGTTGTAAAATTACCTTTCTAAATTCTATTTTAAATAATCAAAAAATATTTTTGTAATAATAGTCTATACGATTTTTCTTTTTCTAATATGAATGTACTTTTTCTTAATATCATTATCTGATTAGATAATATATAGAAAACATATATGTGTGTATATGTATATATAAAGATAATTCTATATATGACATATAAATTTGCCGTCTTATGTCATATCATTATCTAAGTTCATGTTTTAGGGTTAAAGGTTTAGATGGACCTTGTGGCTTAGTTTTACAAAACGAACGCCTAGGGACGTGTTGATCATGTAGTAATTGTTTGTTTTTGTTACGTTTACAGAGTGGAACGCAAAAAGCATGGATTTGGAATGAAGCCTCCGAGGGCAGCCGCTGTATAACAGATTCATGGAAGCTCTCTCTCGATCTCTTTGATGTTGGTTTTAGACATCACGTAAATTCTTTTAGACGATGAAAAGCTTAGACCTTTGTGTATTGATGTGTGTAGGAGTTTTGGTAATTCTTTTTGGTTTTATCGGAGGATTTGTTGTTTCCGGTTTCGAATTCATTTTTAGATGTGCATTCGGTAAATGGTTTTATGTGTTTTTGCTCGTGTATGTGTACTATTTTGTGTTTTCTTTATTTTGGAGAAAGTTTTGGAAACTCTATTAAAACAAAAATTTATCCAAAATATTTATTTTTTGTATTTTAAAGAATATATTGAAGATTTTTTTTAATAATGAATATTTTTTTTTTATGTAGGAATAATCACATTTAATTATATATTATAAAAAGAAAATTGGTTAGGAGCTGGCAAAAATAGACGCAAATTTACATTTTGATGTTGACTTTTCAACTAATTTTCATAAATGCCATTGTAGATTAGAAGATGACAAAATAGGCATGTACAACTTCTAAAGCATATGGTACAACCATTAAAGCCTAATGTACAGTTCATAAAGCATAATATACAACTGCTAATGCATATGCCTTATGGTTTTAATTCCCCTTTCATCTTTAGACCACCTTTTACTCAAAACCCCAGACCCCCCCCCTCTGCACCTGTTTTAGAGAAAGAAATCCCTGAATTCGATGTTCTGTTGAGGTCTCGTCCCCAAAAATTTCATAAATTCAATGAAGAAGATGAAGTTGGATATGAACAACAATCAAATTCCATTGAATCTAAAGCAGAATCAAGTGTTTGTTAAGATTGCTATTTGTTTGATCTTAGTGTGGTTCGCTTATCACTTGTATTTCTCAAGTTCGATTCAGATTTCCACCGTTATTGATGGTGATGACGACCACAAATTGCCATCGTCACCGCCACCGCCACCGCCTCCGGTGGTGGCTAATTCGACACTATCTGGCGAACTTCAGGTGAATAACACCGGAATTCACGAAGACGAAGGTATATTTCCTTGAAAAACAAACATTATATATTTATCACTAACATGCAACGATTGATCTCACCTTTGATCGTCATAATTGATTTACGATTTGAACTAAAAACAATGTATTGTTTTTATCGCCATGATTACAATTTTTACCCCTTTGGATTGCATATTTAAAATAACTCATATTTTTTTGTAAGAGTATTTATCAACTTATGTGCCGAAGTTTTATGAAAAAAATATTTGGATTAGCTTATGTCGTTACCAAAACATAATAAACTGATAAGTTGTTTTTTAGTGTTTGACAAATAAGCAAATAAGTTAGAAGAGAGTAACTTATGACAATATCACACCAGAATAAGTTATAATGGAGTAACTTATAAAAAACTTTTTATTACCGATGCCCAACCGATATAAACATTTTTTTTCCATCTAAACACTTAAAACTCTTTATTACCGGTACAACATTGGAATAAGTTAATAAACACTTTACAAACGTAATCCCAAACACCCCCATAATTTACAATTCTCTGTAGCATAAAAATATATGATGTTTACTGCATGATGTACAAGTGATTGAAACAAACATTTTATCCACATTTAGGTTCAAGGGAATGTGATGTTTTCGCCGGAGAATGGGTTAGGGATCCGACGGGTCCGCGGTACACCAACCACAGCTGCAACACCATCGAACACCATCAAAACTGCATGAAGAACGGCCGGCCTGATTCCGATTACTTGTACTGGAGGTGGAGTCCTGTAGGCTGTGATTTGCCAACATTTGACCCGCAATTGTTTCTTGAATTCATGAGAAACAAATCAATGGCATTCATCGGCGATTCAATCTCGCGCAACCATGTGCAATCGTTGCTTTGTATTCTTTCTCAAGTATGCAAATCTTAAGCATATATATAGTTTATATTCACCTCGTCTAGATTTGGACCATTTATTGTTTTTATGTTCGAGACTCTTTTTCGTCCCCTCAAAGGTTTTCTTGGTGACTAATATGACATTTTACCTAATCAAAATTTATGTCCAAAATAGCTCCAACCCATTTTCTTTACCTAATTTTCAACAAGGTCTATCAGTTTAGGGACTCTAGGGGAAATCTATTTCTATCTAGCACCAGGGTGGGACGGACCCGGACCCAGACCTAGACCCGTGCCCAAGGCCTAAAAATATTAAGGGACCCAAATTTTTAGTATACGTTTCAAATTGGTACATAATAAGAACCCAATTTTTTAGTATACGTTTTAAATTGGTACATAATAAGAACCCAATTTTTTTAGTATATAATAAGAGGAAAAAAAAGTAGATAACATAGGATTTAGTAGATAACATTAATTATATCCTAATAAAAAAGAATAAGAATTTTTTAGTAATATAAACAACATTTATTGAATAACTTTTTCGTATTTATTGAGGACCTTGTTTTCACATACGCCTAGCGTCTATAAAATGTAAGGAACAGGCTTGTCCCTCTCGACACACTCGGACAATATGTGTTTGTGTACCACATTGTTCAAATTTTGGACTATTTTTCCTCTGTATGTATATGTTAACAACATCTAGTGGGATTCAACGTATTCTTATTGTTGGAAATGGAGCATGATTTGTACCGTTGACAGTTGAAAACAGTTATTGATCCTTAGACATATGTAATGTTCTTCCAGGTTGAAGAAGCAGTCGAGGTGTATCACGATGACGAATACAGAAGCAGAAGATGGTTCTTCGGGACGCACAACTTTACACTTTCGGTGATTTGGTCACCTTTTCTTACCAAAGCCAAGATATTCGAGGACAACGATGGGCATTCCTCGGGCGCAATCGAGCTCCATCTCGATGAGCTCGACTCGGTTTGGGTCAATGAATTCAGTAATTTTGATTACATCATGATTGCGGGCGGAAAATGGTTCTTGAAAACTGCGGTATACTACGAAAACAACACCATCATCGGGTGTCATAATTGTAACAAGGAGAATTTAACGGAGGTCGTGTTTGATTACGCGTATCGAAAAGCACTCCATGCGGCTCTAGACTTTATCACGAAAGCAAACCACAACGTCTACGCATTTTTCCGGACGACAACCCCCGATCACTTCGAGAACGGGGAATGGAACACCGGCGGGTATTGTAACCGGACGGTTCCGTTCAAAGACGGTGAGATTGGTATGAGGGATATTGATTCGATTATGAGAGATATCGAGTTGGAAGAATTTGCAAATGCCAAAGCAGCTATGAACGGGTCGGTTTTGAGATTGTTCGATACGACGAGCATGTCGTTGTTGAGACCCGATGGTCACCCGGGCCCGTACCGTGTGTTCTATCCGTTCGACGGGAAAGACGGAAATGAAAAAGTTCAAAACGATTGTTTGCATTGGTGCTTGCCTGGGCCGATAGATTCATGGAACGACTTAATGATGAATTTAGTGCTCCGTGGTTAACGAATATCTATATCTATACTATATTATAAAACACAGATAAAAAACTCTTAAATATAAATTATTAGGCACAAGGTACCATCATTTTATACAAGATTTTAAAAATCTCTTAATTTACAAGTATGAAAGCACAAGATACATATTACTACTACAGGCTTCTAACACCCACCAATTTGGTATGTACAAGGTCTTCCTTTTATGCAAACCTTTCCATGTATCACTATTAATTAATATATTATATTACTATAATTTTGTTTGAATAATATTATTAAATATGTAATTGGTTATTTTTTTTAGATGTCATTAAAATATATAAGATAATCATTGAATTCTAACAAAATACTTAATTTTTTTATATAAAAACATTATATTATTAAGCCTAAATTAAACAAATTTATAAAAAAACATTATCACTTTCTCAAAACCATCCAAAATCGTACTGTAAATCGACAAAAAAATAAAATGAAACATTAAAATCGTGATTCATCTCGCTGCATTGCGTAAGTACGCTTCTAGTACATAAAAACAATAATGAATTTATAAGAGAATCAAATTGTTTTCCATAGGGCCATTTTTTTTCATTTACATTCTTAATTTCGCATGTACAATTTTCGTGTTTATATTTTATGGAGATGATAAGTAATACTGTTGGAAAATATGTTAGAAAAATATGAGTTTGAGCCATTTCGGACGTAAATATTGATTGAACAAATGTTTGATTATTGTGGAACTATATATTGGATCTCGTTCATCACCGTAAGGGGTTTATAACGAGCTAAAGTTCGTCCAAAATGGAGATCGTATGAATGAGAAATTGAATCTCAAAGTTGGCTCATTCAAGTGGGTGTTGATGGAAAAAAAAGGGTGTCCCACATTGGTGGGAACATGAAAAGGAAACAAACTTATATATGATTTTGCAAATGAAGATATTAAGTTATGTTGAAGGAAAGTCTCTCACATGTATGCGTGCAGATTTTGGAAAAATTTTAGATTTTTTCAGTTTTTTTTTTTTTTTGCAAAATCTGTTGGTTAATAAGTTTCTTGAATGTATTTCATCCCTCATAACTCCCATGCAATATCTACCTATATATTAACAGTGGGTGGGTTTCATTTTGAAGATACAACTCCCATCTAGAGAAAAACTATCAGCTAAACAGGTGTGATCCTGGACTTCTCTCAGGACAGTACTACTGTTCCGGCCATTGTACCTTGGAAAACAGACACCATAATTTGTTTTAAGGAGACTGTGTTACACAGAGGACTCGGCCAACCAATTTCTTTTTCTCATGTCCTGTACTACAAATATTTTTAAAATAAGTTAGATTTGGTTGATTTGTCAAAGGTCTGAAAATTGAATGTCTGAAAACTCCCCCTAATCAAACTGTAATAATTACACTATATATATATATATACATACTATATGGGTCAAACTATTTACACCCTAGTCTAATTAATATTCACACCCTAGTCTAGGAAAATCCAATAATTACTCCATTGTTTTCCGAACCAAACACACCCTAGTCTAATTACCATTCACACCCTAATTTAGGAAAACCCAATAATTACTCCATTATTTTCCGCACAAACGATGCTTTTTTTTAAATGATAGTTACAATTTTGGTCCCTGAACTCATTTTATTGATTTACTTTATACCTTTTGGTTTTATATTTTACATTTTTATTATATTAACACATATAAGCGTATATTAACTAATATACGTTAAAAAATTAATTTTTAATTTTAACAAGTTACACCATTATAATCGTCTTCTCAATACCTTCGAAATGAGTCCAATATTGAATATTTTTTGATTTAATTGTTATAAGAAGAAAAATACAAATTGTACAAAGTCCAAAATTAATTTTTAAAAACTAATCCTCTATATTGACAAAAGTTTTTTGAGTTGGTTTGAGTTGCTTATAGAATTCTAGACGTGACATATATATGGTTTGCCATCCAGCTGCTGACGGAATTTTGTTCCGGGTCCATAATGCTGAAATGGGAGGCATTGGGTACTCTCCTTCTAACTGGACCACCACGTAATGATTGTTGTTTACGTGTGAAATTGTAAAGACCCAATGATATTGAAACTCTTCGGGACCTTTCCAGAGAGGAAAACAAGTCATACAACCTCCAATGGTTAAAAGATGAAAAATCACACCAAACCTATTGGCTATCAATATACCTGTCTCAGGCATAGTCATCCAGTGTTGCTCTGGTGCTGGCGATTCCCAAAAAGACAACGAAGTAAGTATTTCATCGATTCCATAGAAAACTCCAGAGTATGTCGCATATGAACTCATTAACTCATCTAATAATTCATGACGAACATAGGGCCATTGGTCTTCGCCATACCCGAGACAAACAACTATTGATCGGAAACCACAATTCCCATCACCCCTTACATCTTGTATATTCGTGATGTATGGATGAAAGATTTCTGGAATTTACTTCAACAATAAACTTTGTCCCTCCGGCAGTATCTCGTTTAAGTCAATCTGGTGTGACCATTGGCTTATTGGTTCCTCGTTCAAGTCCATGAAGGATGAGCTATGCCTAGGGGGTTTCTCGTTCAAGTCCATGAAGGATGAGCTATGCCTAGGTGGTTCCTCGTTCAAGTCCATGAAGAATGAACTATGTCTAGGCAGTTCTTGATTCAAGTCCAAACAACTGTATCTGTGAGGAACTTGAGTTTGATGATGAACACGCTTCACTTTTGGGCGTCCACGAGTGTTCTTCTTGACCGAAGATTCACCGATCAAGATTTTTGATGGATCCGTTATCCCCCTCAACTTTCTTAAAAAAACTGGATTTGCCATGATCCGGTTGATTGATGAATATTTCTTTAAACCTTTGCATATCATGATCACAATTAAGATCACCATATTCCACAGATATAGAAGGCGACAAATCAAGCTTTTTCCAAAATGCATAAACCGAATCTAATGGAATGGGCATATCTGCAGTCAAAATAATAGAATATCATTAATAAGTAATAATGGCATGAATATCAATTTCAATAAAATGTAGATATATATATATATATATAAATATCAATTCAATCTTGTAGATTAAACATACCTGCACCGACGTATATCGCAAGTTCGTGCGCACACGGTAACCCAAAACACGCACGCAGTTGACAACCACGTATATCGTAAGTTCGTGCGCACACGGTAAAATTTTCCATTTTGCTTGAAAAGAACCCCAAGTCTTCTGTGATCTGATACGAGGCCGACAATGTTTCATTATATCATTGAATATATGCCACCTACAAAGTAAATGATTACTTTGTGGAAATACTTCTTCGCACGCTTTCATCAACGCCAGATCTCTATTGGTGACGATAACACGATGGCATAAAGATCTATTAATAGTCAATTTCAGACAAGTCAACGCCCACGTATAGTTGCTTGTCTTTTCGTTATGCATGAATGCGAAGGCTATAGAAAACGTCTTATTTGTAGACATGACACCAACACTTTCCAAAAATGGTAGATTATACTTGTTTGTTTTATATGTAGCATCCATCAACACCACATGTGGAAATGATTGCCACATCTTTAATGATGTTGGATGATTGAAAAACAATTCTTCCAACTGGTTAGTAAAATCGTACCCCATAGTTTGCAAAATGTGCATAACATTCTGCATGGGGGTTTTATCTTCTTGCTCACTCATGCGAAACTTGTGACGAGCATTGTATATAGTTTTTAGAGAAGACACGTTATCTTCGTTTCGTTCTTTTAGCGTTGACAAAATATATGTCACGTCTATAATTCTATAAGCAACTCAAACCAACTCAAAAAACTTTTGTCAATATAGCGGATTAGTTTTTAAAAATTAATTTTGGACTTTGTACAATTTGTATTTTTCTTTTTATAACAATTAAATCAAAAAATATTCAATATTGGACTCATTTCGAAGGTATTGACAAGACGATTATAATGGTGTAATTTGTTAAAATTAAAAATTACTTTTTAACGTATATTAGTTAATATACGCTTATATGTGTTAATATAACAAAAATATAAAACCAAAAGGTATAAAATAAATCAATAAAATGAGTTCAGGGACCAAAATTGTAACTATTATTAAAAATAAATAAAAAAGCATGTTTGTGAGGAAGGTTCGAAAAACAATGTAAATTTTTAACATAATTGCACCCTAGTCATATAGACTAGGGTGCATAAAGCAACACCCATATTATATATGTGATGCATTGCATTAGATTAATCTGGAACCCTACCCTACTATACATTCACAGCTAACATGATTTCATTTTGATTAAGGTAGTAATAATTGTATATGAGTGGCTAAATTATTCTCATTGTTTTGTTGAAAAGCAAAAAGAACTGTACAGGATTAGTGATGGCCATCTCGGTCCGACCCGACCCGGCCCGATCAGTTAACCGAGCCCGACTCGCCTCAAAACCCGGTCCGGCCCGATGCCAAACCGGTTTGAAGCCCGAAATCATGGACCGGTTTGGGCTTTTAGCGTTTTTGGCGGCCCGGCTCGGCCAGAGCCCGGTTCATGGCCCGACCCGACCCGATTCGTACTTTTAAAAAAAAAGAGACATTATGTTACCGTTTATATACGTTTTTTGAATTTTTTTTTTGTATTTTTTACCCCCCAAACCCCTATAAATACTTGTATTGTAAGTTTGTAAAAAATTATAAATAAAAGAGTGAATTGTGGATTTGGTTCCTGTGGTTTAGTGATTTCTTTGACCATGATCCTCATTCTATGTTTATTGTGGATTTGGTCTTTGTGGTATTCAATTTATTTTGGTCATGGTCCTTCTGACTAACACTTCCATTAACTTTGTTAAATCAAGGACCATTTTAGCCATTTTGCCTATTTTTTGTCCTTTTTGATAAGAAAAATATAAGCAATATTTTTATACACACATGCACACACATGTATATATATATATATATATATATATATATATATATATATATGTAACGATATTAAAATAAATAAAATAAGACATTATTGTATGATTTAATTGTTTATTTTTTTTTAAATTAATTATATTAAATACGATTTAATTTTATTGTAATTGTGGAAAAATATATATAGTTTTATTGTTTTAATGTATATAAATTTTAATTTAAACAAATCAGATCATAAAACTATATCTTATTTTATTTAGAGCAAATAAAATAAAATATGGTTTTATGATTTGATTTATTGAATTAAAATTTTAATTAAGTTAAAGATTTAATTATATTGTTCTTTTATTATCATTGCAACAAACAAACTTATTGTTGATATTTTAACACAAAAAAATTATTAAAACCCGTTGAGAAATTAACTTTAATTTTATCATACTAAAAACAATATGAAAATTGATTTTGAGTTTTTGACTGAAAAACAATATGAAAATTGGAGCTTCTAATTTTAAGATGATAAAATTATAGTTCATTTCTCAACGGTTTTCAATGATTTTTGGTGTTAAAATATCAACAATAAGCTTGTTTGTTACAATGATAGTAAAAGAACAATATAATTAAATCGTCTCTAACTTAATTAAAATTTTAATTCAATAAATCAAATCATAAAACCATATTTTAGTTTATTCGATCTAAATAAATAAGATATAGTTTTATGATCCGATTTGTTTAAATTAAAATTTTAATTACATTAAAACAATAAAACTATATCTTTTTTTCACAATTACAATAAAATAATAAAATTAAATCGTATTTAATATAATTAATTTTAAAAAAATTAAACAATTAAATCATACAATAATGTCATATTTTATTTATTTTAACATCGTTATATATATATATATATATATATATACATGTGTGTTTGTGTGTATAAAAATATTGTTTATATTTTTCTTATAAAAAAGGACAAAAAATAAGCAAAGTGACTAAAATGGTCCTTGATTTAACAAAGTTAATGGAAGTGTTAGTCAGAAGGACCATGACCAAAATAAATTGAATACCACAAGGACCAAATCCACAATAAACATAGAATGAGGACCATGGTCAAAAAAATCACTAAACCACAGGGACCAAATCCACAATTCACTCTAAATAAAATGTATTTTTAAAGTGTATTTTAAAGATTTCTTATAAATAAAACGTATTTTTAAAGTGTATTTTATTGATCTAATCCAATTTTTATTTTTTAAAGTTTAGTAATTAATTATTATATAAAGAAATTATTAAAAATATATATATATACGAGGCCCGATCTTGGCCCGGTTTTGGGCCCGGCCCGGCCCGGTTTTCCTATAACTGGTTTAACCCAAGCTTAACCGGGCCACACATTTTCGGGTGAAACCCGGCCCGGCCCGAAGCCCGATTGACCCGGTTTTTGCTTTCACTTTTTGGGCCCGAACCCCGTTCTGGCCCGGCCCGGCTCGGCCCGAGCCCGATTTTTGGACATCACTATACAGGATAGAGAGTTAGACACACTTTGCAACTTAGCCAAAAAGGTGGAATCTCTAGGAAGAAAGGAAGGGGCAATTTCAAACGAGAACCATATATTTTTTGGGAACTTGTGAACCAACAATTAACGCTCCCTCAAAACGGAGGTCAAACGGTGCATCCATGAACGCAGGCGAAAGAGTGTCTTGAGTCCCAGTGTCCCACTATGTTTTTTTTTGTGGTTGAGTACAGACGTTTCTTTCCTCCCCACATGGATAGAAGTAGATAAACCGGAATTAATTCTAATTCCCACATGACGAAAAAAATAAAAAAATAAAAGGTTCTGAGAAGAAAATGATCCTATTTGAGCCGGTACCCTATATCAAATCATAAAAATAAAATAGATTTAAAAGACACCAAAGAAATGTATTAGACGCCGACTCTGATACCATATGAGAATATGTGTGATGAATTTGAATTTCACTTTTTTAACTTAAAGATAAAAAGGGTTGCTCTCTATAGATGTAACCTTTTGTATTTAATGATTTGTGGTTGTCATGGTACAAATTTTGATGCAGAGAATACAAGTTCACAAGAGAAATGTTAGCAACAAGTGCTTACAAGGCTTGGGTCTGAATTGACATCACCATAAGTTTGATCGGTGGTGCTATATATGGCCCATGACCACATCAGCCATTTAATTAATACAGATACCATCAACATTTCTCTATTTCATCATTAATATAATCAAACAAGAATTTGTATATTTGCTTAATATTTAAATAAATATAAATGACATTTATGATGATCATTTAAACAGTTCAGGATGAAAGCTTTTATTTCTTTTCTTGTGGGAATCATTATCACCATTATGTGGATATTCGTAAAAGGTGTATTTTATTTATAGCTTTATAAGAGAGCGTTTGGTATGCAGGATTTTGACGGAATTTAAAGTAATGAAAATAGTTAATTCAACACATTTGAATGCCTGGCTTGCATATAGAATGAAATTGAATCCCATACATTTCACCATTCCAATTTTCTTAGAAAGACAAAATTACCCCTATAATATGTATCTATATATTATACATATAATATATAATGTATATAATAGATTGTATATATATAATATCCGTAATTTACTCTTAATTTATATTATGTATATATAAAATATATTCGTAATTTACTCTTATTTAAGAAAACGTAATTTACATAATTTTCTCACATTAATGGTTAATTTTATTATTTATTTATGATTTAAAAAAACAAATTCAAAGAAATGGTATTTTAGTATTTTTCATTATTTTATTTCAATTCATAAGCTATATTCTATAAACCAAACAAACATATTAGAATTCATTTAACAAATTCCATTTCATTTTCTATCAACAAAACACTTGGTCCAACCTTATAACATTTCATTCCAATTTCTTTGACAATTTCCATTCATTAAAAAATTATTTTGTGAACCAAATGCCTCCTAAAGGGTATGTAGATAGGGAAAGGAGTAAAAAATGTGGGGTATGTGAGTGAGGAGGGGTATGAATAAAAACAGTTTGATTTTGATATACTCAAAATATGTGAGTGAGGAGGAGTATGTGTATCAGTAAAAAATGTGGGGTATGTGAATGAGAAGGGGTATGAATAATATAATATAAAAAATATATTATTTATCATTAATAAAATTTAAATAGTTGATTTTTGATATTCTCAAAATATTTACATGCATACCACATCCTTAGATTTTGCACATTTTTTATGTATAAATAAATCTATGATACCCCCCCCCCCCCCCCCCCCCCCTTTCCTTTTTCAAACACAACACAAAACACTCTCAACCCTTAATCATCCACCTTTTCACCTCCATTTTCAATGGAAAAACCACCTCATATAGCCATTTTACCCAGCCCAGGCATGGGTCACCTCATCCCATTGGTTGAATTTGCCAACAGACTCATCTTAACCCAACACAATCTTTCCATAACTTTCATCATCCCAAATGATGGTCCTTTATCCAAATCCCAATCTGCATTTCTTGATTCACTTCCAAATCCCATCAACTATCTCCTCCTCCCTCCCGTTAGTTTCGACGATTTGCCGAAAGATGCCAAAATCGAGACCCGAATCAGCCTCATGGTCACCCGATCCATCCCTTCGATTCAAGAAATCTTTAACACCTTAATTGCAGATAAAAAGATTGTTGCTTTGTTTGTTGATCTTTTTGGCACAGATGCCTTTGATGTTGCCACTCAATTTGGTGTCCCCCAATATGTTTTCTTTCCAGCATCAGCCATGACTTTATCTCTGTTTCTTCATTTGCCAAAACTTGATCAAACGGTTTCTTGCCCGTTTAGGGACTTACCCGACCCGATTCGAATACCCGGGTGCATACCAATTTATGGTAAAGACCTTCTTGACCCTCTTCAGGATAGGAATAATGATGCATACAAATGGGTTCTTCATAATGCAAAGAGGTATATGATGGCTAAGGGTATAGTGGTAAATAGCTTCAAGGAGTTGGAGGGTGGAGCCATTGAAGCTTTACAACAGGACCAACCCGGTAAGCCGCCGGTTTACCCGGTTGGGCCATTGATACAGACGGCTGAGTTAAGTAGGGATGTTAACGAGTCGAGCTGTTTGAAATGGTTAGATGGTCAACCATGTGGGTCTGTTTTGTATATATGTTTTGGGAGTGGTGGGGCCCTTTCTTCTGATCAAGTCATTGAGTTAGCCATGGGTTTGGAGATGAGTGAACAAAGGTTCCTATGGATGGTTAGAACCCCAAATGATAAAGTAGCCAATGCCACATATTTCAATGCTCATGGCCATGAGGAGAATTTTGACTTTTTACCAAAAGGGTTCTTGGAAAGAACCAAAAATCATGGGCTGGTGGTGCATTCGTGGGCACCACAAGCCCAGATCTTGAGCCATGGTTCCACAGGTGGGTTCTTGACCCACTGCGGTTGGAACTCAACTCTTGAGACCATAGTTCATGGTGTACCGATTATTGTCTGGCCATTGTATGCCGAACAAAAGATGAACGCACATATGTTGACCGTCGGTTTGAAGGTTGCTTTGAGAGCTAAGATGAATGATAGTGGCATCGTGGATCGTATGGAGATTGCTCGGGTTGTAAAGGGTTTATTGGAAGGAGAAGAAGGAAAAGGGATTCGGGTCCGGATTCGAGAGCTTAAAGAAGCAGCGGCGAATGTGTTGAGCAAAGACAGATATTCGACAAAAACGCTAGATCAATTAGCTTCAACCTTGAAAAACAATGTTTAGTTTTCTTTTGTATAAATACTTCGTGTTAATATGATGTTATCTATTAAAGTAAATAACTGTTTTCTTCAATAGAGAAGTGGTCAACTCTTCAAAAATGAAAAAGACAAAATGCATCAAAACGAGACAAAGTTTTATTTATTTTTAACAAAGATTTTTATTTCTCGATTGATGTAATAAAGCTTTATAAATTTCAATTTTATACCCATTTTGACCGGTAACCTGTTGATTTTGTAACATTTGATAACGTGGATGTCCTTTTACGAAAGGTTTGTGAAATGTTACAAAAGGGTTGGGGCAAAGTCGATGTTAAACTTGACATCCAAGTTAACAAATGTTACATGATTTGCAAGTTACCAATCAAAATAGGTAAAAGAAAGGAAAATTTAAAACTTGAGCGGTTTTTTGTTTGAACTCATCTTCTTAGGCATTCCCAAATATGATCTTTAAGTTATGAATACAATCACAAATTATATAAAAATCAGACATATATTTTTTAAATTGGAAAAAATTGCAAATATTAGGCGAGTAGTGTTCCTCCGACATGACATGCATCATCAAACACGATTTTGGAATAGTAATATTGGTTGAAATACGAAACCAAGATTTATAGTGATTTGTTGCAGACGTCTACAGGGATGCATCATTGATGTTTGTAGGATCTTAAACAGTAATTGTATTAGTTTCACGACCGGTAAAAACGTTAAAGCATCCACTAGAAAGCATTGTGGATTTATGATCATATAGAACAAACTCAAATGTTGATTTTTCAAGTCAATTTTTAGAAATTTGTGATTATAACGTCCCATGTATCCAAGAACTCAAGAAGCTAGCTCCATGTGGATATCTTTCATAAACGTTATTCATCAGATTATTTATCATGAATAATATTTTAAGGTTATTTATCATGAATTAATTCATGGGGGAGGTTCGAACATAAATAAAGGTCCAATGTTGGACTCCAACTAGCTCCCTCAAACAAAGATTAGACAGTGCTCCAGGGCGAAAGAGTGGGTCAAGTCCCTAGTTGTACTAGAGGCGGCTCTAATACCATGTGAAAATATTAAATATGTGGAACTACTTTGAATCTCACCTGTTACTTAAAGAGAGAAAATATGTTTCTACATATACAGAAACAGGTTGGTCCGTGACTAGCCAACATAGGACTCTTGTGTTGTTGCAGATGTAACCTTTTGTATTTGATGACTTGTGGTTATGATGGTAAAAATTTTGATGCACAAAGTACAAGTTCACCATGGGTATCGGAGTCTTTGGCCTCCTAGGAGATCAAGGGTTCAAAGCTCACCAAAGGTGAGAAAGGTGTGTGAGTTTAATTGTTACATTTACTATATATAAATATTATATACTAAAAAAAGGGTGTTTACGAGGCTTCTGAATTCTGTCAATTCACTCCACCATTTAACACAGATAGCATCAACATTTCTCTATTTCAGCATTAATGAAGCAAGAATTTGGATATTTGCTTAATGTTTAAATAATTTCAATTACATTTATGTTCATCATTTAAACAGTTTAGAATGAAAAACTTTTATTTCTTTTCTTGTGGGCATCATTTTCACCGTTAGGTGAATAGTGTGAGGGTAAAATCTCAAAAAAAGACATCTGAACGGTAACATATACACGCGCATATGCACAAGTGCATAAAAATAAAAAAAAACAACATAATTTACTTGTATGCACAAGTGCATATCGTCCAGATGAAAGGCTACCAGAGTGTTATTCAGTTTTTCGTTTTTTTGAGGTTTTCCCTTGAACTTCCGTCTAGGTGAATATTCATAAAAGGTGTATTTCATTTATACCTCTTATAAGAAGGCGGTTGGTTTGCAAGATTTTGACTTAATTTAGAGGAATTGGAATGGTTAATTCTATTCACCAAATTCCATTTCGACATTTTTTTTTGGTAACCGTGGGTTTTCGGGCCAGCTTACGCGCACCGACTAATCTCCGGGCGACCACGAATGGCCTGAAGTCATCGCAGGTGAACCTCCATGGCCACAAGGGCTTTGGCAGCGCCTGGATTTGAACCCTGGGTAGATGAGATCTTCCACTACATCCCCCAAAGGGTTTACCAGTGCGCCACAACACAAGTGGCCATGGTTTACCACTCCATTTCGACATTTGGTTTACATGTGGATTGCAATTGAATTTCACACATTCCACAATTTATGGATTTTGTCATTCCATTACAAAGGAGAATAAATTGAATTCCATTCAATCTCGTTTTCTTATAAAGACAAAACTACCCCCATAATATACATATCATACACATTATATATTAGTAAATATTATATATAATTTAATATATAGGGGAAGGTTCAAACGAGAAGTTAAACATTTTACGAGAAGACGAGAAGTGTGATATCATATGTGATACACAAACTTAATCATATATGATTAAACACATGTTACATTGTCAATACATAGACGTTTAATCATATATGATTAAACACACCCACAGACCGAGTAATCATATATGTAATCATATAAGATTAGTGGATTAAATCTTAAAGTTTCAACATATTTTATAAATTAGGGTAAAATGGCTATTTTTTTCATTGAGACAACTTATTCAGCACAAAAAACGAACAAAAAATTAGTCTAATTCATACAGACAATGTAACAACCCGAACTCACGACATAAAACAAAACCAACTTTAATAATTAACAACGCCAAACGGTCCAAAACAACGTCTAAAATTCATGGTTTGCGGAAAGACAACCTAATACACAACTGAGAATACAAGGAACTAAAACTAAAGTGAAGGTCTTCTAACCCAGCTCCGGCTCACACATTCTCCTTATCCTTGTTCGATCCTCCTACCTCACGCTTGCTTAAAAAGGTTTTTAGTTTTGAAAGAGCGAGGGTTAGACCAAAGGTCTAGTGAGTCCCCTCTAACAACAGTCAACAATAGAAATGTAGAAAAGATTTATAATAACATAAACCAATTCAGTTATAAACAATTCAACACTTGCAACCATGCTTCTGGCACACACTACTGTAGCGTGTCTGACTCATACTGCCTTAACTGCCCCCCCCCCCCCATTGGCATGAACGGGACACACCCCAAGTATGAGTTCAAGCGAGACCCCCCCCCCCCCCCCCCCCCCGACTTTGGCCGTACGTGCTCACAATAATGTATGCATACATTTCGACATCAACAAAATTGTAATCCACATTTAATACATCTCACATATATAAAACATGCATAAGTAATAGAAATGATTTAAATAAATTTCGCCTGCCTTTAACAACATAACTATATGAAAGCTTTTAGTTAGAAAAATCAACTGGAATATGCGGAACTTTACACGCTAACTTCCTCTACCACAGAACCTACCAAATGTATCAACAGATAGAGAAATATAAGGGACACAATGCCTTTCTCGGGTAGAGTTCAAACCTAACAGGTAAACCACCCTACCACCCTCGGGCTGCCGACTCCCGGTCCTGCCCAGGTTTCCGTCTCCCGGCTCGCCACCCTCACTCGCCCGGGCTCCCGACTCCCAGCCCCGCCCGGTCGCCGCCTCCCGACTTCCCTTTCCCGGGTCGCCCCCGCCTCCACCCGTTTCCCGGGTACTCCCTTCTCCTGGCCTTCCCTGGCTCCACCCGACTCCCGGGTGCTCCTCTCTCCCGGGCCTCCCCCGGTTCCACCCGACTCTAGGGTGTTCGAACTAGGGTTCGTCGAACGAGAAACCCAGAGAACACGAGGCGACCTTAATCTGGGATTGAACCACCCAAACACGAAATCCTTCCAAAGAAGGTATTCCCTTAACAAACCAAAAATAACGATTAAGGAAATAAACCCCATCGATTTCTTCTCCCCAAATCCTAGGGTTCTAACATTTGGGAAGAGTTCAAAGAATGATTTCCTCACCAATAATCCAATCAAGACTGGATTAGGAGGTTGGATGGTAACACAATAACATTAGATTAAAGATTAGATGATTACCTTGAAGAACCCCCACAAAAATCACTTCAACAATTCTTTCTTCTTCAATTTCTTCTCACTTTCCTTGCCTTCCCCCCCCCCCCCCTTTGATCTGATAAACTCTTAGCCGCCACTAATACCAAATGAGATAGAGAGTTAGGGTATTAGGGCTAAAACTCACTTTTGACAAAATTACAACCATCCCCTCACACTTAGGATTATACACAAACTTCTACCAAACTCTCACCCTTATTACAAAAACCCGATTATTATAGACAACTAAATCTACACGGATAGCTTTATCCATACAGGCATAATGAAAACACAACCGAAAACCCCTAATATCAATATCATAAGTATCCTATAATAACCATATATGAATAAATTTGAAAAACATCTTTCTATAAATAAATGTTCATTTTCTTGTTAATAAAAGAGAACCAATAAAATAAAATAAAAAGTAGAACAAAAAAAAACTTCTTATTTATACATTTAATTCAATCATACGATTTCTTATTAAACGAATTGCCGCAAATTAACAAAATCATGCCAGAGGTCTAACGTTTGAAATTACAAGAATGGTCATCAAGATTTCATTTTCATTGTGATTTTCGTACCCAGGTGTCACTGTCAGGCCTGTTACCTTGTGCTGTTAAGTACCTGGGTACAAGTCATGTGAGGACAACTTAGTAATTTTGCATGTTTTTAATGGAAAAAAATGGTGTAATTCTTGAGAGTTTGGCATACATCATTAAAGTTTGTCCAGAAAAAGTATTCCAAAAGAAAAACTCAACTTCTCAAGCCACCTTTTTCGGACACCCACCTTCTCCAGGCATCACAACCCATATTCAAATTCATCTACATGTAAACCCGGTTTGAAACACAACTTCGAACGCAAAACTAAAATTGAAGCCGTAAAGTAAACCCAGATTCAAACATAGTTTCAAGAACATAAAATTAAAATCAGAATATGTTCCTTATTGCAATTCGTGTTTTGCAACTAAAATAGTAGAAGAAACTGTTTACGCAAAAAATTACAAAAAATAATTTAAGGTTTCAGATTGTGAAATTATCAACTATAGATTAAACCTTCGAGACAAATAAACAAAAATAAAGGTAAATGAAGCAGATAATTGGTGATGCGGAAAACCTCGTCGAGGGTAAAAACCGTGGACAATAGAAGATATCGTCTATGCACTATAGACATCAAATGATTAGTATTACAAGACGTGGTTAATATGAAATATCGTAGATAAACTTAGAGTAATAATTCTAGCAGCAAAAAGTTCTTCGAGAGCACTTTAAAGGAGAATGATCGATATGTTTCCCTGTCCCTTGGAGTGCCTTGGAACTTATGTAGTTTGTAACTTATGCCACTATTTACCATAGTGATTGTAACGGTCTTGTCTTGATGATGCGATTGAATATTGGTCGTCGATTACACTTAAGTATTGATGAGCAAATCTTCGATCATAATTTTTTAGTTATATGTAAAACCTGCAATCATTAAGAAAGGTAGCGTTGTCAAGGTTGATTGATATAGTTGAAGGTCATGGTAATCACGATTTTATGTCGAATATATCATCTTCATGGTAATAGCGTTGCGTCTTTAATATAATTTTCCTTTTTTTTATTAATAAGTTAAATAAATGTAAATAGATTAAAATTACATGAAACATTAAATTTTTTAATTTATATATATATTTAAAACATTTATTTATTGAATAAAAACCGTTTAATAAATTAGATAAAATATTTTATTTATTTTACTTTATTATAATTATTTCATGAATAAATTATGTGGCATTAAGTTATAATAAGGGAATTTAATTTAAATGCCCAAAGATAAAAAACGAGTACCCAAAATACCCAAAATCTTGTAGTTTTGGCCAAAATACCTAATATCTCTGCGTTTTAGGTCCGTGTGAATTGAAAAACGCGGGGTTGTGAAAATCGGTCCGCATATGAGCCAAAACACGGGGTTAACCCCGTGTAAATCACATTTGGTCCGCGTTATATGCTAAAACACCCTGCGTTTTTCAAGATCGGTCCGTGCATGGTGAAAATACGGGGTAAGGCCGCGTTTTAATAGGGAACGCGGGGTAGGGCCGCGTTTTAGCCTAAAAACGCTGGGTTGGGCCGCGTTTTTAGTGTAGAACGATGGGGTTGGGTAATTAGGGTTTGGGAAATTAGGGTTTCGGGGCTATTATTTCATGTGTTGTCAACTGTTTTTGACGTATTTTTTTCATGATTTTACTGTTTTTTTTCCACACTTTGGTCTGATTGTCATACAATAATTGTACCATTGTCATTGAATTCGTGGTTCACATTCATCTTCTCCATTCAATTTTTTCTATAAAGATCAGTAAGATTACATGCAAATTTGTTCATCACATCCACTTGAATTGCTTCATTTTTCATACTACTGAAAAAATGAGTTCATCTGTTGAAAAAGCTAGGCTCTTTTTATGTTTCGATGGTCAATGGGTGCAAAACAACAATGGGTGGGATTATATTGGCTACACAAAGCGTGGTGTAAATATTCCAATAATGCTTTCATATAAGAGGTTTATTGGTAGACGATGCCCCTGGTTAGATTGATACGTAAGTGGGGATTCTCCCCCATGAGCAGCGTAGTATGCCTCTCGTGCATCGTTAAACTGCTCCCACTTCTGAGGCGTGATAGGTGCATCGTAAGCAGTTATCCCAAACTGCGCCCAATCCTCCGTTGTCTCTGGTGCATTCCAGTCAATCCTTGAAGCTCCATCATTTAATTGTTCGATGTCGACGGAGTGTGAAGTGCCAGCCCCATTGGCTGACCTTTTCCCCCTACCGCGTGAACCTCCAGCCATTAAGTTATGAAAATGTAGAGAATGCTTGTAAACGAAAATGAGGGTAGAAAGGATATATATGAAGTTGTGAAATACTACTTCCCCGGAGCATCTACTTATAGTCCATGTGAAATCGGTTCATGATAGTTTTCAAATCCATGGTCAAACGATTCCCCTGCAAAGCCTGAAACTTGAAACTTATCTTCTGCAAAGCCTGAAACGATTCGTTTTTTGTGCCATGGTCAAACGATTCCCCTGCAAAGTCTGAAACGATTCGGTTTTTGTGCCATGGTCAAACGATTCCCCTGCAAAGGTAAAAAAGATTCGATTTTGGGCCGTGTATTCAAATAAAACGAGGGCAAAACACGGGGTCCTTCGATTTTGGTCCACGTATTGTGACAAAAACACAGCGTTACCCCACGTTTTATACATTTTTCGCGGGGTTGGGTCGCGTTTTTCTAGAAGTATTACTGTTGTAAATCTCTAAAATTAACGCAATCTCTAAAAAAACGCAATCTCTAAAATGAACGCAATATCTACAATATTTTTCTAAAATTAACGCAATCTCTAAAATGAACGCAATATCTACAATATTTTTCTAAAAAAACGCAATCTCTAAAATCAACGCATTCTCTACAATATTTTTCTAAAAAAACACAATCTCTAAAATTAACGCAATCTCTAAAATCAACGCAATATCTACAATATTTTTATAAAATTAACGCAATCTCTAAAATCAACGCAATCTCTAAAATTAACGCAATATCTACAATATTTTTATAAAATTAACGCAATCTCTAAAAAACACAATATCTAAAATCAACGCAATCTTTACAATATTTTTATAAAAAACATTTTTTATAAAAAAACACAATCTCTAAAATTAACGCAATCTCTACAATATTTTTATAGAAAAAAAACGCAATCTCTAAAATCAACACAATATCTACAATATTTTTATAAAATTAACGCAATCTCTAAAATTAACGCAATCTCTAAAATCAACGCAATATCTACAATATTTTTATAAAATTAACGCAATCTCTAAAATTAACGCAATTTCTAAAATCAACGCAATATCTACAATATTTTTATAAAATTAACGCAATCTCTAAAATCAACGCAATCTCTACAATATTTTTATAAAATTAACGCAATCTCTAAAATTAACGCAATCTTTAAAAAAACACAATCTCTAAAATCAACGCAATCTTTACAATATTTTTATAAAAAAACACTTTTTATAAAAAAAACACAATCTCTAAAATTAACGCAATCTCTACAATATTTTTATAGAAAAAACGCAATCTCTAAAATCAACGCAATATCTACAATATTTTTATAAAATTAACGCAATCTCTAAAGTCAACGCAATCTCTAAAATCAACGCAATCTCTACAATATACGCAATATGTAAAACTAAAATTAACGCAATCTCTAACATATTATCAACATAAACGCCACACTATAAAATTAACACATAATCACTAAAATATAAAATTAAAACACGGTTAAGGGAAACTTACCGAACAAAATGCTCGAGACATATCCGACTTCTAAAAATGCTAACCAACCGAGTCGAGATCCGAGCGTGTGGAATACACGATATATTTGAGAGAGTGAAAGAGATTTATTTGAGAGTGATGGTGGTGGGGTTATGGGGGGGACCTCAATTTATAGGGATGAAATACATCTAAACCCTAATTCAAAACACCATCTCCACCGTTGATCTATCAAATACACAAGACACAATTAAAACGCGACCCCCAACCCTGCGTTCCACACAAAAAACGCGGACCTAACCCGCGTTCAACATTATAACGCGGGTATCCCCGTGTGTTTTCACCATTCTCGAGCCAAAGGTGTAAAACGCGAACCACGACCCGCATATTCTCTCAAACGCGGACCGAATGACTAACACGCGGGGTTAACCCCGTGTTTCAAGCCTATACGCGGACCCAAATAGTATAACCCCGCGTTTTTCAAAAATACGGCCCAAAAACACGGGGTTATTGGGTATTTTGGCAAAAATTACAAGATTTGGGACATTTTGGGTACTGATTTTTCATGTTTGGGCATTTTAATTAAATTCCCTTATAATAAAGAATATTTAGTTATAGTTTTGTTGTTATTTAATTAAAATATAGTCTTTTATGATGATGTATCATTTTAAAAATTGGTTAGAAATCTCTGTAGTGGAATGTAATTCCTAAATGATTTCTAAAGTTGACATGACATTTTAGAAATTATGTTAGACATTGTTTGGCAAAAATAAGTTAGCTTATAAAGCATTGTGTGGCAAAAATAAGCTAGCTTATTTTCTATGTACATGTTTGGATGAACATAAGTTAGGTTTTTTATAAGCTAGTTGGAGTAACTTATGAGGAGCTTTTTGTGATTATTTCAATTATGCCCTCATTAATATTAATTATTATATATTAACTATTAATTAAAAATGAATATTAATTATTAAAGTTTATTATTATTAATTAATATCATCTGGAAATTATAACATAAATTTTAATTATACATTGATATTAATTTTTAATTATTTAGAATTATTAATAATTATTTCATTTTTTTTAATATTGATCAATATATTTTAGTTATCAATTATTTTTTTTCATATTATATATAACGGTTATTTAAAATCATAAGTTAATATAGATTTTTTTAAAAAATTTGGTTTAAAATTCAAAATTTATAATATATATAATAATAAATTGCAAATTCTTTTTATAACAACCCAACATGCATAACAACGATAATATAAGTCTTACGCCAAAACGGCCCCAAGTTAACATCGAGTCTTAAGGTTTGCCGAAGCAACCTATTACAGAACTGAGAATTTAAAGCGTCTAAATAACGTGGAGTCTTCTAAATCGGGAACCGCTCACGCTTTCTCTTTTCCCTTAACCGATCCTTCTACATGGCGCCTCCCTGAAAAGGTTTTTAGATTTTGAAAAAGCGAGGGTTAGACCAACGGTCTAGTGAGTCCCCTCTTACAATAGTTTTAACTCAACAAGCATTCAAGGATTTATCATAAAATAAACCATTTTCAGCTTCAAGGAAAACATTTAAACTTTCAGCAAACTTCTCAGCTCACACTACCGCCACCCTAAGGTGACAGCGTCTCTGTGACTCACACTGCCTTGTTGGGACACACTCCCAACGACATAAACGGAACACACCCCCCGATATGAGCACAGGCGGGACACCCCCCGACTTTGAGCATAACACACTTATAACAATGTATGCATATATTTCCACTTTAACATCAATAATATAAACATCTTTAACATTTAAATAAATCTCGCAGGTAATTGTTAAAGCAACATCATTTCAAAACTTGTATATAAACTCACATACATAAAACATAACTTCTTCGTCATAAGAGACTTTAGTTCAGAAAACTCACCTGAGGTCCTGATTGAAGTCTCACACTTGAAATTGTCCGACTCACAGATTCCTAAGGCACAAAGTAGGGTCGTTTGGTAAATCTCACAAATAAATTCCTAAATGAGGGAAATCTAAAAGAATCAAAGTTAATAGGAGAAGGGTCAGACTAAATAGTAACCCTTGATCCCGAACCTGAAATCTACCCAGAGTATCCCACCTGACCGAGATCGCTCGGACCCTCCCTGCCTGGGGTCGACCGGTGCCTCTGTTCCCGATATCGACCGGGACCTCTCCCCCTGGTGTCGACCGGGACCTCTCCCCCCGGTGTCGACCGGGACTCCACTCCTCGGGGTCGCCCGGCTGGAACAACCCTGGGGTTGCCCGATGTCTGCATCGCTCCAGCGCCGAAGGCCAAGGAATACCTCGGCCGTTCGCGATTCTCGACACCAAAAAACCCCAAACCGATTCATTAGCTGGGTTAGATACGATTCCCCCACATCAAACGACTCAATTCAAAACCTCCATAACCTAATACCTCCAGCTAGGGATTTCAAGATTTCTCAACAACAATAATAACTTTAAACAACTACGAAGATCCAACTAACTCAAAGATTAAATCATACATTACTTCTAGGAATAGAAAACATTGAGAAAAGGAGACTTACCTTAGAGAGAATTAACGATACGCTAGAATCCAAGATGGATCGACCCTTTCCTTGATTCTCCCAAAAATCTCCACAGTCTTTCCCTTTCTTTTCTCAGCCGCCAGGTGCTAGAATGAGTGAGGTCAGTAGGGTTAAAACCCTTTTTATTTCAATGTTACACCTAGCCCCCTTCAACTTTGAATCTTGGTCAACTAAACACCCAACTTTACTAAATTTAAAACTTGGACCCGGTTATTACAATACTCCCCCCTCAAAAGGATTCCGTCCCCGGAATCCCTTCACTGAACAAACTAGGGTACTGGGACCTCATGTCCGACTCTAGTTCCCAAGTTGCTTCCTGCCCTTTGTGAAATTGCCACTACACTTTCACAAGTTGGATTCCCTTATTCCTCAGCTTCCTCACTTTACGGTCCACAATAGCCACTGGCTCCTCATCATAGCTTAGTTTCTCGTCTACTTGGATATCCTCCAACGGTACAACCACATCGGTTTCTGCCAAACATTTCTTTAGATTTGACACGTGGAACGTGGGATGGATTCCTCGTAGATCCACGAGTAACTCCAACTTGTACGCTACCTCCCCAACGCGCTCCATGATAGCAAACGGTCCGACATATATCGGTCTCAACTTACCCTTCTTTCCAAAACGGACTACCCCTTTCTAAGGCGAGACTTTTAGCATAACCATATCTCCCACTTGGAACTTGATTGGCTTCTTTCTCTTATTCGTGTACATTTTCTGCCGGTCTTGCGCTTCCTTTAGTCTTTCTCGGATCTGATCCACCTTGTTGGCAGTCACTTGCACTATATCAGGACCCGCTAACTGTCGTTCTCCCACCTCATTCCAACATAAGGGCGTTCTACACTTGCGACCGTACAACGCTTCGAACGGCGCTACTCGAATGCTGGCGTGATAACTGTTGTTATAGGAGAACTCTATCAACGACAAATGAACTTCCCATGAACCCTTAAAGTCGATAGCACATGCCCGAAGCATGTCTTCCAAAGTTTGGATGGTCCTCTCACTCTGGCCATCCGTCTGAGGGTGGTACGCTGTACTCAACTTGAGTTGTGTACCCAACTCTTTTTGTAGGCTCCTCCAAAACGATGACGTGAAACGGCCATCCCGGTCAGACACTATAGCCGACGGTATTCCGTGCCTGGACACAATTTCATCTATATAAAACTTAGCCAATTTCTCTAATGGATACATCTCTTTAATTGGTAAGAAATGAGCTAAATTCGTAAGTCGGTCCACTATCACCCAATATGCGAGGAAACATAATCTCATCTCTATCATGCTCAACATGTATTTAATCATAAAGATAATGCACACATAGTGAGAATATTCCCCAACACATAAATAGCCATATCATAGATTCGTGTCAATGAAGATATCCTTCTTTACTTGTCCACATTACCAACATGTGCACATTACCAACATGTGCACATTTTCACCATTCAAGTTCTCTTTTCATGCTCCAAATATCATTAGATCAAATAAACAAAATATGAGAAACCCTAGCTTTCATTAGATGGAGATATTAACAAACAAATATGAAAATAATACATGTATCTCATTTGAAAAGGTTTAGAATACTCACAATCTAGGTTTTTTGTTAAAAACCTAGGAAATAGAAAACCCTAGATTGAAGAGGTTGGAACTTGAATGAGATGGTTGGTTGACTTGACAAACCCTAATGAATGCTCCCTTGATGAGTAATAAATGAAATCCCAAAACCCCAACAACTCCAAGGTTGATATTAATGATGGTTAGGGTTTTGAGAGGAAGAAATTGCTCTTGAGGTCTCCAAAATCGCCCAACAAAACGAGAGAGAGGAAGAGAATGCAATCAAATTCGGTCAAAGGACCTTTTTAACAATTAGGCCCCGACGGCGACAGTGCCCGGTGTCACAATCGTGAGCCTCACCGATCTCTCGGTACATTTCCCGCGACAGTGACCGGCGATAGTGCCCATGTCACTTTCGCGATGTCACAGTCGCACCAACCACCAACCTCACAGTACATTTGCAGCGATAGTGACCCACGACTGTGCCCTTGGCACTATCGCTTGGCATAATCGCGCCACACCCTGAGACCCCGAAAACTTGATCCGATTTCGACGACGAGCACAAGGTTAGACATTTCAATTATGGTGTATCTTAAATATAACAATGAAATTAGACTCATACGCAAATAGGGTTTCTGATTCACAAGTTTACCACAAATAGAGAAAGTGCGAGGAGTAAATACTTACCTTAAATTTCCGAATGTTATAATTGGTGTATTTTTGTACCATGTTATGATCACTAATGGTTTACTTGTTTGTTTTGATTTAGCTCACGACCAAATCCACCGTTCAACTATAAATGGGTTTATGATTTCCATTTCTAATTTATTGGTCATCACTAGGCTTTAGCCTAACACTTGTTTCTTTGATTGTCATATATGACAGGTCATCTTAGCGGTGTGGCTCGTTAGGATTGAGCGGACGACCTTGGGGTTGAGAGTGGTCTTTTTGGAAGAGTTATTGACCGACACATATGATTTTGAGGATATATATTTTGGAAGGATAGCGACACCCGACTATAATCTAATTGACAAACTTAGATTATTAGGTTGTCGATTGTTATCCTTCATTCTATTTGGGTTTTTAAATACCATACTTTGGTTCCCCAGTTTTGGGATGATACACTTTGGCTTAAAATGTTGTTACCACGTTATTCAGGTCTCAAGTGATCCCTATTTTTAGGGAGATTCAGGTTTCCTCCATTTATAGATGTCATGTTGCCGAATTTTGAATTTTAAATCTACTCTAAATTTTAGGGTGTTACAAGTTGGTATCAGACCTCTAGTTTAAGTGAACTAGGTATGAATGTAAGATACCTAAACTTAAGATGAAACTATTAAGCCATGAATTGTGAGATGGGATAGAACTCTTAAGATAGGATGGTCTTAGAGTCGACGGAAATTACGCTAATTGAGTGTTGTGGTAACGGTAACGAGGATTTTTACGTATCATATGATCTTAATTTCACTTAGCTAACGTTATTATAAAGATGAATGTAACATTATGTTTCTTTGTGTTTAATTTCTATAGCCTATCTCTCACCCTATTCTCGTGTGTGTGTGGCAGACTTAATGGTTAATACCCGAAATAAACCGGATGGCCACGATGCGACGACATCCACGGCCGACCAACCGCGGGTGACCGTGTCAGAGGAACTTTCCCGTCTAAATGAGGTATTGGGTGGAAGAACCGAGTAAATTCCCCAACGCAACCTTGAGACGTCGGAACCTATCATGGAAGAGGTGACAGCAAAAACGCGAATGATGGACCGAATGATGTTGGCCATGAATAAGGCCATGGCACGACAACAAGAGTTATTCTTGAAACTGCTGGAAGACAGGGACACCAACAATCGTAAGCATGAGACGGTTGTAGAGAATATTGTAGTGGCGGGATCCGGAGGCACTAGAAATGAGATCCCCACTGAAGGTCCCGTGACTTTGGACACGAGACTAGAAGGGAAGACTTGTTCCTTCAAGACTTTTCTCAGCTGCCGACCACCCGAATTCAAGGGAGCCGATTTTATGCATGAATTGGATTCGAGAAATGGAGCAAGCCTTCTGCACTAGTGAATGCGACGAGAACCAAAAAGCCAAGTTTGGATCCTAGATGTTGAGAGGGGCGACCCTTACTTGGTGGAATGTCTACTCCGCCTCGGTTGAGGCCTCTGTCTTGAAAAAATTGAATTGGGCAACGTTCAAGGAGAAATTGTTAGAAGAATATTGCAATGAAAGATCGATGGACCAAATTGAAGAAGATTTCCGGAATTTGAAGAAAGGCACCTTGTCGGTGAAAGAGTACAACCGGAAATTCATGGATAAATGGGGATTGGTGGGACATCTGGTCCCAACTGAAAAGGAAAAGATTAAAGATTACATCAAGGGCCTCCCATCGGACATGATGTCAATGGTTCGAGTGTCAAAGGCCTCCACCCTTCGTGAGGCGATTGAGGAAGCCCAACTAATGGAAGACGCTTACAATCGTGGTAAAGAGGAAGGTAGCTGGTAATTTGAGAAGAGGAAGTGGGAGGGAAACTCAATGCTCTCAAAGAAACCAAGAGTCGTCAATAATAACCAACGTGGAGCCGATCCTAGGCGTGATGCTAGGTGGTGTTCCATGTGCCGAAGCAAACACTTCGACCCATGCAATTTTGTCCTCGAAAATTGCTTCAAGTGTGGCAAGGGTGGCTATGCTTTTAGGGATTGTCCCGTTAAGGAGAAAATGTGTTTTGAGTGTAAAGAGTCGAGGTACGTTAGGTCGGATTGTCCGAAATTGAAGACGGGAGGAACTGGTGGGAAGAAAGTGGATCCTCCAAGAGAGCCCAGAAGAGCCTTTCAGATGACAACGGAAGAGGCCACAACATCCACCAATGTGGTATCGGGTACGTTTATCATAAACTTCGTACCTACACGTGTATTATTTGACTCGGGTTCCAGCTTCTCTTTCATATCCTATGTATTTTGCCAAAAGCTTGTCATGCTTATTAGTAACTTGGAAGATGCTATAGTGGTAGAAATAGCGAATGGTGGTCAAGTAGTAATTCGTGATGTTTTGAAGAATTGCACCCTTAAGATTGAAGGGAAGAAGTTTCCCATCAACTTGATGCCTATGCGAATTGGCGGATTCGATGTAGTGGTGAGAATGGATTGGCTAGCGGGGAACCAAGCCGAGATCGTGTGCTCTAAGAAAATGATTCGACTACCCGTTGTGGATGGCGAGATGGTAGTAATCTATGTCGAAAGGAGGAAAGGCGAAGTCGCGATTATCTCCATGATAAAAACGCGAAAGTGTTTAGCGAAAGGATGTTCATCCTTCTTGGCGTACACGATAGATATCAAACTCGAGAAGAGGAAGCTTGAAGATGTTAGGGTTGTGCGTGAGTTTTTCGACGTTTTCCCGAATGACTTGCCCGGCTTGCCACCCGATCGCCAAGTGGATTTCCGGATTGACCTTGTTCCAGGGGCGACTCCGATAGCTCGATCTCCTTATCGATTAGCTCCCTCCGAGATGCAAGAGATGATGACTCAACTACAAGACCTTCTTGAGAAGGGTTTTGTGAGACCGAGCTCGTCGCCTTGGGAAGCTCCGGTCTTGTTCGTTAAGAAAAAGGATGACACGATGCAAATGTGTATCGAGTATAGAGAATTGAACAAGGTGATGGTGAAGAACAAGTATCCACTCCCAAGGATCAATGACTTGTTTGACCAACTTCAAGGCGCGGGTTGCTTCTCAAAGATCGATCTCCGTTCGGGATACCATCAAATGAATGTGAAAAAGGATGACATTCTGAAGACGACGTTTAGGACGCGATACGATCATTACGAGTTCCTAGTAACGTCATTCGACCTAACCAACACACCGACAGTTTTTATGGACTTGATGAACCGAGTGTGCCGACCTTTCCTCGACCAATCGGTAATCGTGTTCATTGATAATATTCCAGTGTACTCCAAGGACGAGGCGGATCACGAGCAACATCTCCGAGAAGTTCAAGAAGTGCTAAGGCTGGAAAAGCTCTACACAAAGTTTTCAAAGTGCGACTTTTAGCTTCGAGAGGTGCAGTTTTTGGGTCATGTAGTCATAAGGGATGGAGTGAAGGTAGACCCCACAAAGATCGAGGCAATGATGAATTGGGAACCTCGCAAGAGTCCGTCAGAATTTCGAAGCTTTCTAGGATTAGCGGGATACTACCGGAGATTCATCCAAGATTTTTCCAAGATAGCTTCATCGTTGACATCCCTAACCCGAAAGAACGTGAAGTTCGTGTGGACGGAGAGTCAAGAGAAGGCGTTTCGAACTTTACAAATGAAGCTTTGCAAAACTCCAATCTTATCATTGTCCGAAGGATCGGAAGATCTTGTAGTATATAGCGACGCGTCGAAGATGGGTTTGAGTTATGTTCTAATGCAAAGGGGCAAGGTGATCGCTTACGCGTCAAGGCAACTCAAGGTGCACGAAATTAACTACCCCACGCATGATTTGGAGTTGACGGCGGTGGTTTTTGCCTTGAAATTCTGGTAACACTATCTCTATAGTACGAAGTGCACTCTCTACACGGACCACAAGAGTTTGAAACACATATTCGATCAAAAGGAATTGAATATGAGGCAAAGGAGGTGGTTGGAGTTACTAAAGGATTATGACTACGAGTTGCTTTATCACCCGGGTAAGGCGAATGTCTTCGCCGATGCTTTGATTCGAAAATACTATGGGGGAATTTCTCGAGCCACCTTTTCACAAATCGAGTTAATGTCAACACTCATTGATCGAATCAAACCATCGCAAGCCGAAACCTTGCTAGAAGAGAACTTCAAGGAGGAAGTTATGTCAAAGTAACACCTACCTTTGACAGAAGACATTTGGGGAGTAAAACTATTCAACGGGCGTGTTTGGGTGCCCAAGATCGGGGGCAATCGGGAACTTCTTCTCGAAGATTCCCACAAGTCAAAATATTTTATCCATCCGAAAAGCACAAAGATGTACCGAGATTTGAAGTTGCACTATTGGTGGCCGGTTACGAAGTTGGACGTGGCACATTATGTGGAAAGGTGTGTAACTTGTGCGCAAGTAAAGGACGAACATCAACGTCCATATGGGAGCATACAATCCTTGGAGATACCCGAGTGGAAGTGGGACAAAATCACCATGGACTTCGTGACCAAATTACCAAAGACATTGAGAGGTAATGACACCATTTGGGTGATTGTTGATCGTTTGACAAAGAGTGCTCACTTCCTAACGATGCGGGAAACCTTGCCGATGGATATATTAGCAAAACTTTATATTGACGAAGTGGTCTCTAGACATGGTATGCCCTTGTCCATAGTCTCCGATCATGATAGCCGTTTTACATCAAGGTTTTGGGGAACTTTGCATCAAGAGTTGGGTACGCGGGTGAATCTGAGTATGGCTTACCATCCACAGACAAACGGACAAAGCGAAAGGACAATTCAGACCTTCGAATACATGCTTAGATCGTTTGTGATCAATTTTGGTAGTAATTGGGATACTCATTTACCCTTGGTGGAGTTTGCATACAACAATAGTTATCACTCCAGCCTTGGAGCGGCACCATTTGAAGCGTTGTATGGGAGGAAGTGTAGAACCCCCGGTATGTTGGTTAGAGGCAGGTGAAAAGCAATTTGTTGGGCCGAAAATCGTGCAAGAAATGGCCGACAAAGTCAAAACCATTCGAGAACGTCTGAAGGCGGTGTAGGATCGACAGAAAATTTATGCCGATAAGAAGAGGTGAGCGGTAGAATTTTATGTGTGGGACCATGTGATGTTAAAGGTGTCCCCATGGAAAGGCTTGATACGGTTTGGAAAGCGCGGGAAGTTGAGTCCCCATTTTCTTGGACCGTCACCATGATCGAGCGTATTGGACTACAAGCCTATAAATTAGACTTGCCACCAGAGATGGATAGAATCCACCCTACGTTCCATGTGTGTTATCTGCGGAGGTGTTTGGCGGAAGAATAAAGCATCATACCGTTATTAGAGATTTGAGTGGAAGACAACCGTTGTGTCGAAGAACCGGAAGCCATTCTAGAGAGGGAGACCAAAACACTCCGGCATAAAGAAGTCACGATGGTGAAAGTACAATGGAAGCATCACCGTGGCGCCAACGTAATGTGGGAAGCGGAAGAGGACATGAAGCATCGATATCCTCATTTGTTTGAGTAGTCGGGATTTCGGGGACGAAATCCATTCCAAGGTGGGGAGGATTGTAACACCTCAAATTTTGGGTTTTTATTCATGTTTTGATCTGGAGCATCGACCTTACTTGATAGTATGCGAAATAGTCGAAAATAAGTCGAAGAGCTTGCCTTCAGTGTTTGGCGTGGCCCACCGCGCAGATGGAACTACGCGAATGCTCGTGCGGGACACTGATTCGTCTAGGTCCCAGTGCTCGGCGCGGCTCACCGCGCGGTTCCTCGCGCGCGGGCACTGTGCGCATAAAATGGAATAAGTTGCCCCCCCCAAACTCTCATTAACTCCTCCATTCTAATTTTAGGGTCTTTGGGAGTTGCGATTTTCTCTCAAGAAAAGGCTGGTAAGTGCCTCCTCTTCACCCTTCAATCATTAATGCCTTCCATCCTCTTCAAATCCTTAACCATTTATGACATTTAGGTTCCTTTGAGCAACTATTGTGCTAGTCGAAGTCTTCTCAAGTTCTCATCACATAAGGTTTTTCATACATCTTACCAAGGTGAGTACATACGTGTTTTACACTTCATACATAGTAATCTTCTAGTATTTTACTCCTCCATACTTGGAAACCATGGGATTTTGGCAAACTCTTGACCTAAAGTTAATTTTATGAGATTTTGGGGGGTTTTGGGTGTGAATGAAAGTATTTAGAAATGTATTTGACCAATGATTTAAAGATGTTAAATGTGCTTACATGTTCTATCATCATCATCCTTGTTTTATGGAACTTTGAATAAATCCAAGTAAAACTAGGGTTTGGGAAGGTTTGGATTTTGATATAAAGATATGAGATGTGGCTTGATTATGTGAGACAAGCCTCATATCTACACTTGGTAGAATCAATTATATTGGTTTCCTCACATTATATTGATAAACCGTTTATGGATATTTAATTATATGAGATTGATATACATGAACCAAGGTTCTTGTTTTAGTTTGTGTTAGTCTTGGTTTAGTGCAATGAATCCGTAGGCACGATGTTCTTAATGTCCCGTTTTGTACATTAAGTTCACCACTTTGGCACGGAATAGGCATTGGGTCACCATGGTAAGTAAGGTGTTGACCTATATGGTCGGGCAGCGTCCCATGGGCTGTAAGGTGTAATTCCATTGTGCATAAGTTCCCGTTTTGGAACTGAGTTCCCGTTTTGGAACTCTTAAGAATAGACCTAGAGGGGTTAACTTGATGTTTTCGAGCAACAAACTTAGAGGAGTTGAGCTCACTAAGTGATTGGTGTATTTTTGTACCATGTTATGATCACTAATGGTTTACTTGTTTGCTTTGATTTAGCTCACGGCCAAATCCACCGTTCAACTACAAATGGGTTTATGTTGGGAACTGAAGAATTGCACAAGTACAACACAAGTAAAGTTAATGTTGCTAGAAGAAAATAGTTACTACTTCTAGTTAGTACTTCTGTGATTAATGCTGCTAGTTGCAGATTAATGCTGCTCAACAAGTTTAGTACTGCTAGTTCAAAGTTAGTACTGTTTGAAGAGATTAATACTGCTGAGCATGGTTAGTACTGCTGGAGTTAATACTGTTCAGAGTATTAATGCTGCTGAAGAATAATGCTGCTTATGTGATAAAGAATTCGCATGGAAGGATGACAGCTGGATGGACTGAAGATATTCGTTGGAGATAAAGATGGAAGTTTATATTGAAGATCTTTTTATGTTTAGTAATTATCTTTTATTCTTCAATATATGTATAGATTTGTTTAGAATAGTTAAGTAATTTTTGTGAAATTAGTTCTGAGTTTTTGTTTTAGAGAGAATCAACCTCAAGGCATAGTTCCTAATTCTAGAGAAGTAGAATTCGTCTTGAAAGAGCTTGTTCTTCAAGATTGAGGTTGTGTGTGTAATCTTGTAACTTCAACCATTCAATACAAGTTTACAAGTTGTTCATCAGATTTACTGTTTGTTTACTGTTTCATTGAATATCAAAGTGTTATTCCGCAAACTTCTTTGATATTGTTTCTGAGTATTTATAATTCTTGTTGAGAATTCGATCCTGACAGTTTATGATTTCCATTTCTAATTTATTGGTCCTCACTAGGCTTTAGCCTAACACTTGTTTCTTTGATTGTCATGTATGATAGGTCATCTTAGTGGTAGGGCTCGTCGGGATTGAGCGGACGACCTTGGGGTCGAGAGTGGTCTTTTTGGAAGAATTATTGACCGACACGTATGATTTTTGAGGATATACATTTTGGAATGATAGCAACACACGACTATAATCTAATTGACAAACATGGATTATTAGGTTTGTAACACCCGCAATTTTATCGTCGGGTGAAAAGTTAATCATTTCCCAAAGTTCGGGGGGTTAAATGAAACTTGGGTTTAAATAAATATCAACTATTGAGATATTTAAAATATCTCATACTGATACTTGTTTTGAAGACCAGAGAGAGAGAAAGGAAGCTTTGAAGTGGGTTTTTCGATTTCTTGTCTTTTGAGGTATGTTTAAGCTTTAATCTTTCGTTTAAAGTGTTGTGGTCGGTGTAGAATCGCGTTGTAGAGCTTTTCTACCGTTCAAATATGTGTTTTATGAGTTTTTGGAAGTTGGCCGGAATCTGGGTTGAAACTGTTAAATCCTGTATTGACAAAGGTAACATCTAATCTACCGTTCAAATATGTGTTTTATGAGCTTTTCTACCGTTCCTACAGAGGTAACATCTAATCTTTGTTCTAAATCCTGTATTGAAACTGTTAAAAGGTACAGGGATCACAACCAGACAATGAGTGATGACCTTAAAAGATTAGAGAGAGATATAAAATACTATGCAAAAATTGTTGAGAGTTTTGAGGAACAGATTAAGAGTTTCCAAGCCAATGAACTCCAACACTCATATGACACCAACTACTGGAAGTGGGAGAAAGATCAGTATGAGTTGAAGCTGAAACAGAAAGAAGAGGAGAATGAGAAAATAAAGAGTGAGTTTGAGAAAGCCAAGCTGGATATTGAGAAAATTTCCAATGCTTCAAAAGCAATGGACTCTTTGCTCCAAACTCAAATCCATGACAAACTTAGAAGAGGAATAGGCTATAATACCACACCACCACCATACAACAACAATTACATCCCTCCTATATCAAACTTGCTAGAGACCAAGAATAGGAAGGAATTGTCTGATGAAGCCACTAAGGTAGATCCATTAGACAAAGTGGTGGTTGAAACAGATTCTGAAGAAGAAAACTCTAATGATAAGAGTAAGGAGAACACTGTGAGTGGTGAGATTCCCCTAGAAAATCACATTATCACCAATGAGGGATGTGGAAAAACTTGGGTCAAATCTAAGGACATAGAGAAGAAAGAGGGAAAGTCTGGTAAGGTACATTACAAACAGACCACAGTTGTGAATCCTGTCCCTTGCAAGCAGTGTACATGCAATAAATCTGAGCCCCAAAAACATGATAAACCAAGGGGAAATCAGAGAAACTGGAATAATCAGTGGGCACAAAAACAAGGGATTGATCTGTGTAAAATCAACAGGCCAAAACCTTGTTTTATCTGTGGCAAATTGAATCATCTTGCCAAATACTGTTATTTCAATCCTATAAACCAAAGAGTCACTTTTCAAAGACAACCACAAAACTCTTCTGGTTATAGGAATCAAAGAAGGAATCAAATGGCTGAGAAAAGAGCACCTAAAAAGTTTCATGCTCAGAACAAGTTTGCTAATATAAAGAAAAATACTCCAAATAAGCCAAGAAGTAATTTAAAGACAAAGAAAGCAAACAACTTTGTTCAGGTTTGGGTTCCAATTGTAAAGAAACCTGTTAGTACTGCTATCCCAGATAGTACTGCTAACAGAAATAGTGCTGCTAATTCAGTTAGTACTGCTAACCAAGTTAGTAATGCTAACAAGGCTAGTGTTGCTTCTAGTAGTAATGCTGCCAAACCTATAATCTTGACAAAGTATTCCAGCCATGAGATTCCTAAACAACTCATCCAGACTAAACTTACAGATTATATTGATGAGAAAGGACAACCCAAGACCACTTTGGCTTGGGTTCCCTCCAAGACTAACTGATTTATCAAGTGTGCAGGGCAACCAAAAGCTCAAGAGGAAGAGCATTTGGAATACAGATAGTGGTTGCTCTTGGCACACAACAGGTAACATGGACTGCCTTCAAATTGTTCAAAAGATTTGATGGAGGACATGTTGCATTTGATTCAGAGGGAAGTAATAATAAATGCTCAGGGCATGAGTTAAAAGATAAGTTGCCTTTGGAAGATTTCAATGAGCATGATACTACTAACCTGTGTGTTTAAGTGTTTCAGGTTGAAGTTTGTAATACTCCAGAGGGAGTAATGATCATGAAGGATCAAGAAGAAAAGGATCAGGGGATGAACAAAGTAGTAAAAAGTATGAGTAAAAGGATGGTGTCAAAAAGTGTAAGTGTAGTAAATGCTGCTAGTGCATTTTTAATACTGCCAGTGCATTTTTAATACTGCCAGTGCATTTTTAATACTGCCAGTGCACAGTTAATACTGCTAGTTAATTAATACTGCTAGTGGTTAATACTGCTCTCAGTTAATACTGCTAGTTAGTTAATACTGCTAGTGGTTAATACTGCTCTCAGTTAATACTGCTTTCAGTTAATACTGCTCACTGTTAATACTGCTTTCACTAAATTTTTAGGGTTAATACTACTTATAATCCATAAGCTATAAATACCCTTTCCCCGCCTAAAAGATCATAACGACTCTTTGTCTACTGTTCATCTTCTCTCTTACTATTTTCTCTCAAGTATCCAGTGCTCGCTAGTCAAGAATCCTTGCGTACAGATGGCTTCAATGGTGTTTATTGACGAGCACAACGAGATTGCAATGCTAAAGAAGCCGAAACAAGCCGATGGATTCCACCAAATTGTGGACTTTCTCAGGTCAAGCCACATTGCCCATGCTCTCACTGTATCACCAACTATCTACATAGAGCATCAAAGGCAATTTTGGGCTAATGCCACCATTGTTACTGAAGATGGTGTCCAAATGATCAAGACAAGGGTATGTGAAAAACCCCTAACAGTTACTGAAGAGGTGATACGCATCTGTCTACGTCTAGACGATGCTGCAGGTATAACCTCTATTCCTAATGAGGAATTATTCTCAACTCTTACTAGAATGGGGTATGGAGGCACATTGGGCGTGTTCAAGTTCTCAAAAGCTAAATTTTCACCCCAATGGCGTTTCTTTGTCCATACCCTTATGCATTGTATCTCTAAAAAGACTACTGGATGGAGTGAGTTCAGTAGCACCATTGCTTATGCTTTGGTGTGCTTGGCCACTGCCAGAAAGTACAATTTTTCTCAAATGTTTTTTAATGATCTTGTCTCAAACCTGGGAAGTAAAAAGAGTTTTTATATGTACCCCAGGTTTGTACAAGAAGTAATAACCCATGAATTGACGGATATACCTCATTTTGATGGGGTATATGTACCAAAAATCCCCAAAGGTAAGGTCTTTTCAAACATGAAAAGATCCCCTCTGGACTCGGAAGGAGTTGACACCCCATTGTTCTCTACAATGATGGTGGTGTCCCACACTGAAGGAGGTATGGCAACAGGGTCAAGGCCCTCATTAGACCATCCCACTGCTAGCCAATCCCAACCTTCCCACTCTATATCTATCCCACAGTCCCTACTTCATAAGCCCACTTCTCCAATTACCCAAACTTATACAAGGAAACAGGTAAAGAAGGCTCCTTCCCTTCTTGTACCATCACCCACTAAGCCTTCTAGCCCTCTAAGGGAGAATTCTCCCTTAGAGAATATCAATAGGGAAACCAAAGGGGTGTCTCCCAACCCCAAGGAGGTGCTCACTGAGGTGGAGGTTGAGCATATGGGTGCTAAGGCTGCCACTACTCCTGCTAGCACATAGGAGGTCAGTGGTAACATACATAAGACCTTCCCCATGGCAACTTTGGGTGAGCAATCATCCAAAGGTCCCAGGTGCCAAGAAACCAAGGGGGTGGATAGTGCTTCTGCTAGGCAGAAGACTTCCACTACAAAAAGATCCAATGATCCATCAAAAGAGGGTAACACTTCTGGAAAAGGTGAGGACAAATATAACTATTATGAATTGATGGAAACCATGGGAAACATCAACATGGATGTACTCAAACAGGGCAAAGATATAGAAGAACTTAAACTCATAGTTCTGTCCCAACAAGTACAGATTGCCAAGCTAAAGAAAATGGTGACAAGGTTATTGCAAAAGAAGAGGAGAAAGCAGTTTGTACTAAAGAAGAGGAACAATGCTCAAGATGCTTCCAACAAGGGGGAGAAGCAAGAAAGGGAAACAGAAAAAGAAAGTTCAGCTGAAAAGAGAGTTGAAGTTGAGGGGGAGACAGAGGATGCAATAGAAGCAGAAACAGAAGTTGCTCAAGCAGCAGAAACTGTTAATGCTGCTGAAACACTGGAGATTGCAGAGACATTGGTTAAAGCCAAGAATGACACTCCTAAGGCTAGTCAAAAGGCCAAGGGAGTGATCATTAATGAAGGAGGAGGCTCAAAGAAAAGAAAAGAATCAAGTAAAGAAACTTTGAAAGATACAAAGGGAAAGGGAAAGGAAAAGCTTATTGAAACTGAACTGCCTTCAAAGAAGAGGAATCAGATTGAAATGGATGAGGATATGGCAAAGCAGCTTCAAGAGCAAATGGAAAAGGAGGAACAGATTCAAACAGAAACAGATAGAGAGCTTGCAAAGATAATGGCCAGAAAACTAAATGCTGAGTATCAAGAAAGTTTAAAAGCAGAAACTGAAGCCAAGAAAAGCTCTGTGAAAGTGTCTAAGCAGAGAATGCCAGTAATGAAGCAGAAAAGACAACCTTCTAAGACCTTTTTGGCCAATCAGGAAAGAAGAAGAATGATTAACTTCCTGAGAGGTGCAATTGGAGTCAAAGGGGAAATGTTTACCAACATGGCATACAGCAAGGTTGAGGAGCTGTACAAGAAAGAAATGGCCAAGCTTCAAGGGGACTCATCTCAAAGGGAAAAGGCTGAAAGAAGAATGAAGGAAAGGCATGACCTAAATATTCAACAACCATTCCCTGAGGAGACCACACCTTCAAAGGACAATGATGAAGAAATGAAGGAAGAACAAGAGAATGCTGGTATAGAAATTAAATCTGCAAAGAGGGTGAAGACAATTGCTTCCAAAAGGCAGTCTAAAAGGCCAAGAGTGGAAGAAAGAGCATAAACTGAAGCAGAACCTTCAGTTACACCTTCAGCAGAACCTGTGCAGAACCCAGAACAGTCCAAAGAGCAATCAGATGAGCATGTGGGGCTGTATATGACTATAGTAAAACCTGTACAGGCTGTTCCAATTTCCATGAAGGCTCCAGAGATCATCTTTTGGGATATTCTAAGAGACAATGGAAAGGATTTCTTTAGACTCAAAAGAAATGGTGGTACATTTGAAGCATTTTCAACCTGGGGGAGATTAATCAGAGGTTGTTCAAGAGCAGACATAGAGGAAATGTACAAAGTGGGGATGAAACTCTATGAGCCTGTGTTGAAAGGTACTGAAGAAAATCTTCTCAAAGTGGCAATGGAATACTTATGTATGATGTTTGATCCAGAGAAGGTGGTGCATAGGATTAAAGATCTTCATCATGAGTATGTGTTCAAAAAGATTGATCATTGGATACTTTTTGAAAACTGTGGTGTGTACATGATTACAATTGATAAATGTTATCATGAATACTACCTAGTTGACAAAATATATGATCATAGCAAGCAGAAACTTGAAGGAATGCTGAAAGCTAAGCTAGTATGTACTAAGGATTCAGAAATGGCCAGAATTGTGGTGAGAAGAACTATCAATCAAAGTCTGGGCCTAGATCCAAATTTGGGCAACTGAACCTGAGGTGTTGAAAGCATCTTGAAGATCAGATCTGAAGAACTTGACTTCTCTTCCTAAAAGTCAAGTTAGGGGGAGATTGTTGGGAACTGAAGAATTGCACAAGTACAACACAAGTAAAGTTAATGCTGCTAGAAGAAAATAGTTACTACTTCTAGTTAGTACTTCTGTGATTAATGCTGCTAGTTGCAGATTAATGCTGCTCAACAAGTTTAGTACTGCTAGTTCAAAGTTAGTACTGTTTGAAGAGATTAATACTGCTGAGCATGGTTAGTACTGCTGAAGTTAATACAGTTCAGAGTATTAATGCTGCTGAAGAATAATGTTGCTTATGTGATAAAGAATTCGCATGGAAGGATGACAGTTGGATGGACTGAATATATTCGTTGGAGATAAAGATGGAAGTTTATATTGAAGATCTTTTTATGTTTAGTAATTATCTTTTATTCTTCAATATATGTATAGATTTGTTTAGAATAGCTAAGTAATTTTTGTGAAATTAGTTCTGAGTTTTTGTTTTAGAGAGAATCAACCTCAAGGCATAGTTCCTAATTCTAGAGAAGTAGAATTCGTCTTGAAAGAGCTTGTTCTTCAAGATTGAGGTTGTGTGTGTAATCTTGTAACTTCAACCATTCAATACAAGTTTACAAGTTGTTCATCAGATTTACTGTTTGTTTACTGTTTCATTGAATATCAAAGTGTTATTCCGCAAACTTCTTTGATATTGTTTCTGAGTATTTATAATTCTTGTTGAGAATTCGATCCTGACAGTTTATGATTTCCATTTCTAATTTATTGGTCCTCACTAGGCTTTAGCCTAACACTTGTTTCTTTGATTGTCATGTATGATAGGTCATCTTAGTGGTAGGGCTCGTCGGGATTGAGCGGACGACCTTGGGGTCGAGAGTGGTCTTTTTGGAAGAATTATTGACCGACACGTATGATTTTTGAGGATATACATTTTGGAATGATAGCAACACACGACTATAATCTAATTGACAAACATGGATTATTAGGTTTGTAACACCCGCAATTTTATCGTCGGGTGAAAAGTTAATCATTTCCCAAAGTTCGGGGGGTTAAATGAAACTTGGGTTTAAATAAATATCAACTATTGAGATATTTAAAATATCTCATACTGATACTTGTTTTGAAGACCAGAGAGAGAGAAAGGAAGCTTTGAAGTGGGTTTTTCGATTTCTTGTCTTTTGAGGTATGTTTAAGCTTTAATCTTTCGTTTAAAGTGTTGTGGTCGGTGTAGAATCGCGCTGTAGAGCTTTTCTACCGTTCAAATATGTGTTTTATGAGTTTTTGGAAGTTGGCCGGAATCTGGGTTCGATCTCCGGCGAGATCTGGGTGAACAGGACCACCGGACAAGGAGACCCGGGGTCGCGCAAAGGGAGGTTTGCATCACCCCTTGGTCGCGCAAAGCTGGGTTTGCGCTACCCGTTGGTCGCGCGAAATGACCTTTGCGCCACCCCTTTGTAGCGCAAAGCTTCTTTGCGCTAGGTCTCTTTTACTCCACTCTCTTGTCGCGTAAACTCCTATTTTGCGCCACCTGTTAGCTCGAAGTTAGCTTCTGTTGTCTGAGTTTTTAGGCAGTAAGTAGGAGAGTTATCTGCGTTTCGACTTACCGATTATTTCGGTGTTGTCGTAGGTAGCAAGTGTTAAGAAGAAGAATCCTGAGGTGAGTTCCTACTAACTTTTCTAAACTGTTATATATATATATCAAAGATTGTGTTTTTAACTCCTATGTATCTCTACGGTTTCGGATTGTCCGTTTGTTACATTTTGATGCAACTTGGAATTTTGAGATATTTTAAGGTTCTCGAACACTTTTGACTAAAATGGTGGGTTCCATCTTGTTGAAGTAAAAGAATGTTTTACCTACCCTGTTGTGTGGCTTATTTGAAAGAATGCTTATAATCTTGTTTTATGATTATCTTTCTTACCAACAGTTAATCTTGAAAATGTCATTTTGAAATATAAGTGTTTTGATAGCTATTTATCTAGCTTGGATGGTCACATGAAATATTGTGACAAGTCATGACTATACTAGTGGATCCCTAGGTATCGAGTCGGCTTATTGTTGGGATGTTTGTACCCCATTGTATGTAGTTAGATGCATTTGATCTTCGGGGGCATTTGGTACGGTTATGTGAGACCGGTTACTAGCCATGGGTCAAATGCAGTCTAGTGAACGAGTATGACTGGTTCCTTGGGGGCCTCCCTCACATCGTAGTACGGACCGAAGCGTTCGTGGCCATGGTTCCATGTCTTAGCTCATAACTCGGATTTGTGGCTTACTTTGTGTTCCACTACAATCCTCGGTAAATCGGGTATACCCCGTCATCGGAAGATGTGCTTCGGACCGGTTGTCCTTTTGTACCAAAGAACTCCATTTGTATAACTAAACCTTTGGAAGGATTTAATTTGATACAGTTGTTTATATCTCTTTGAATTTATAAACTGTATGTTCTCACTAAGCTTTAAGCCTAACACTTTTTCTCAAATAATGTGTATAACAGGTTTCCCTTAGCGGTGGGTTGCACAGGGTTTTGGGAGTCGAGCGTGGACTCAAGGCATTTTGAGATGACTATTGTTTGGTGTTGGGCATTGTTTAAGTCCCATCTTTTGGTGATTATGGATTGTCAACTAAAGTAATCTAGATAGTTTTGCTTAGATTAGTTTGTTGTCAATTTCCATAACCGAACACAGGTTTATACCAAATATGAATGTCGTGTTGCCATATTTCCAGGTTTTAATTTACTCTGAATTTTAGAGTGTTACAAGGTTGCCGATTGTTATCCTTCATTCTATTTGGGTTTGTAAATAGTATACTTTGGTTCCCCCATTTTGGGATGATACACTTTGGCTTAAAATGTTGTTACCACGTTATTCAGGTCTCAAGTGATCCCTATTTTTAGGGAGATTCAGGTTTCCTCCATTTATAGACTTCATGTTGCCGAATTTTGAATTTTAAATCTACTCTAAATTTTAGGGTGTTACACAATATCATTCTCCGAAATATTTGATAAACTGACTGACTTTGAAAGGATGTTGAAAGACAATGACTTATGTCAACCTCCTATTCTTGCAACAGCCAATCTCACACAGAGATCTCGATTTCAGCCACATTCAAAATCGTTCCAGGTAATTCCGCTAATTCAAATGCAGGTTTTTCAAACTCCCGAAAATCTCGTGATTACAATGGAAGCATACAACGTCCTCAATGGCAAAATCAAAGTGGTTCTCGATCAAATCGATCGGATCTTTTTTGTCAATTTTGTAGCATTCCTGGCCATTATACACGGGATTGTCGAAAACTTGCTCGCTTTTTGAAAGAAAACAACATTCATGTGATCGGTAACACATCACATAATCCAGTAGCAAATGCCACAATATTGACAAAACCATCCACCACTCAACAACCCTGGTTATTTGACAGTGGGGTCTCCGACCATGCTACTTTAGATCCATCAATGCTACAAACATTCTCCAACTATGGGGGTCCAGATGAGATCTTTCTGGGTGACGATAAAAGCCTTTCCATTTCTCATACATGCAACACCACACTCCATACACCGCACCGAACCTTAAATCTACCCAATGTTCTTTGTGTCCCTAGCTTACGTAAAAATCTAATTTCAGTTGCCAAACTTTGCAAAACTAACCAGGTTTCTGTTGAATTTTTTTCCTCTTATTTTCTTGTGAAGGATCTTCAAACGGGGGTGTCTCTAATGCGGGGGGAGAACAACAGTGATATTTATTGCGCTGCTTTGCCATGTCCTCCTCAAGTTCATTTCACCACCAAATGCTCATTGGCCAATTGGCACCACAAGCTCAGTCATCCGTCCAATAAGGTTATTCGCTCTATCGTCAATAACAGTGTTGCTTTGAGTTCCATGTCGCTTTCTAATTTTCATTGTACTTCATGCTCCGTCAATAAAAGTCACAAACTACCATTTTTCAATAATTCTTTTAAGAGTACCAATCCATTAGAACTAATTTACACTGATGTTTGGGGCCAACTCATAGGTCAATTGATTGTTTTTCCTACTATCTCATCTTTGTTGACTTTTTCACCAAATACATTTGGCTATATCCTATGAGAAAGAAATAAGATGTTTCTATTATTTTTCCTCAATTTAAGAAATTAGTACAAACATACTTCCAAATTTCACTTATTTCTATTTTTTCCGACAATTGTGGTGAATATCAAAAGTTAATTCCCATATTCAATCAGTGTGGAGTATCTCACTTCACGACACCACCATACACACCAGAACATAACGTTACTGCTGAAAGACGACATAGACATGTCGTTGAAACCGGACTTGCTCTACTTCATTTATCGGGATTAACGTTAAGCTACTGGTCTCATGCTTTTCAAACGACCGTTTATTTAATAAATTGGCTTCCCACACCAATACTAACCAACATCACTCCCTTTCAAAAGTTGTTCAAATGTTTATGCTATCCATGGCTTCGACCATACTCCGCATCTAAACTCCATCCAAAATCAAAACCTTGTCTCTTCCTTGGCTATTCGACCTCACAATCTACGTATAAATATCTCGATCCTACAACCAATCGTCTCTACTTGTCAAGGCATGTCAAATTCGAAGAAGAAATCTTTCCTCTTCAAATGCTCAATAAAAATTATGGGTTCACCAATCTCATTCGAGGCGTCTGCGGCTGGAGTTCTGTTCAAGAAAATGTCGAAAAACCAATTTCACCTCTATCACCCGAAATCAATCTACCCACCCATTATCTTTACATGCTTATAAGCTACTTTTCACCAAACATGACTTATTTATCAACTAGCTTAAGACTGATAAGCTAACTTATTAATTAGTTTACCAAACATAATCTTAAAAATTGCTTTGGAGTGGCTGGTCAGTACCAAGAAAAGGAAAGGGTCATGATAGAAGGAAAGACAACATACCTCTTACAAGTTACAACTCCCCAACACCCCCACACTACCCCCACCCCAAAAAAAAAAGATTGAAAGAGACATCAATAATAGACCACCAAAATAATGGCCTTCACATGATGGAATTTGGATGAGATGGTGACAATTGTGAGGTGGGTTTTTTTCTAAATTCCTAAATCCAATGCATCATTGACTTGTACATTATGCATCAAGAGTTGTACATTGTTTCAAGATTTGAATGTCACTGTTGCCCAAATGGATTGTCTTTGTTATTTTGTCCAAGTGATGTAGTGTAGTACTATCATACATGCAAAGGGTACAACCCTTTTTAGCCATAGCCACCAGCCAATTTTAAACCAATCTTCAAATCTTTTGCATATGGTGAAGGTTATGATGCATATGGCCAAAATCCAAGTACATTCACAACATGATTATATATTTATCATGATATCTTTGTTTTTAACTTATCATCTTTTTTTTTTTTTTTTTTTTTTTTTTTTTTTTTTTTTTTTTTTTTTTTAAGAAAATATCAAAAGTGACAATATAATTTGTAAGAAAGAGTGATGTTAAACATTCACAGAAATAGTTACTATTTTCGGAGATGATACATTATTACCAACACAAAATAAACATCGCTTTTGAAAATTCTCTTCCCAAAATCTTTTTTTTTTTTTCTGTAAAACCATTTTTTGTCAATTTTTTAACGTTTTATGAGCCCATTACGCAATTTGGCAAAAAAAAGGGTTTTACAGAATAATTTTGCATGATGAACCCATAAAACATAAAAGGCCATACGAAGATAGGTTTTGCAAAACATAAGTCTTTTACGATTTTTCTTTACAAAACTAATATATTATCTAGTTTGTAAAAAGTTAAATGATGTAAAGCAATTCAGTAAATCTCATACAGAATATACGATATAAAACGCATACAGTAAGTGATACAATATTGTTGGTGATTTTAATGTCATCAACGATTGTGTTATTGTGATTTACTTGTGACCGATTAAGTAGTAAGGCAAACATAAGTGAGTTAGTAGGTGCAGAACGCAAACTCACATATGTTGCTCCTATCACATTAGATCTTCATAAGGCAAATTTTTTTTTGGGGGGGGGGGGGGGGGGGGGGGTGGTCCCACTGACGGATCAGCGGGCGGGGTCTAAGTACAACGCCCCGAGGTTAATGTATTATAAGAAGAATTCTACTTTCGGGAGATCTTGACTAATTTCATGACGTTGGAAACGTCCTTGAAATTGCTTTGTGAACTTTGAGATAGTGTAATCAGATCTCTGGTCCTCTGGATCAGAGTACTTAAGTTACCGCTGAAATGACTAAGGGCCGTTTACCAAATTCTTACCGGCAAGAGATTCATCTTCATTTACCTTATTGTATAATATCCTTGGCCATGAAAATGGATTGCTGGTAAGAATTTAAAACCGGTAAGTGCTTACCGGGTAAGAGTCATTTCCCACACTTACCGGGTAAGACTCTTGTCTCTTACCAGATAATCTTCTTGGTGCTCTCCATGCTCAATCGATAAGGTAAATGATATTGGTAAGCGTAAGCGTTTAGTAAACGGCCCCTAAGTCTGAAATTCTGGAAAATACGTACAGTTAGAAGTTATAGTCTATACACTGAGACTTAGACTTGGGATAACAATTGTAACTGTCCTCTAATCTTATCTATTAATGATTATACCGATCTTAACCACGTACCCGCTACTGTCGATCTCTTAAATAAATAAATATGTAAACGAGAATATATATGTGAACTCGATCTCACATCCTTTGAGATTGAGAGAGAGACTTTTCTTGGATTTATCCTAATACTCAATTCCAAGGACCAACTAACTATTATTGTGTTTAGAAAGTGTGTTCTACACGAGATTATCCGTCAGACATCATCTCCGAATCCCTATGCCCAGTAAATCAATCCCACACCAGATAAGGTTCAACAATTTACCTCAAATTACCCCAATAGTCGAGAAACTTTCTGCCAAAAGAAATGTGATAAATGCATTTCTTGATCAAATTCACACCAAAAATCACACATGTTAGTGTTATAAATTGCACATGATTACACAAGACTTGGCAAATGTTTTGTAAATCTCTTGTGTAACACATAATTCGCAACAAAAAACAATGAAATTAGATCGAAAAATACGCAGAAAAATCCTTACAAACGAGCCAAGTTAGGGTGAGATTTCAAGTCTCGGTTCGAAGCAGAATCCCGAAAACAGTTGAAGCGGAAACCTTTTCGTAACCGGGCATTTTTGCGACCATCTCCATTGTTTCTTCTTCAAATCGAACACCAGAAGAGCCGGTGCACCATAGCTCTGAATGTAGATCAGATCATCAGTCCCACTGCTTGCAAAAACATCGTCCAACTCACCGAACCCTTGGAAGAACTTGTGCGGCATTCGTCCGACTTCTCGCCATTCTTTCCCGTCTTCAAGAACCCAAATTCCGATCCCGATGATGATGTCCTGTCGATCTTGTTTCCCGATCCCGCCCACCATCGCTAACGTCCCCTTAAGGTTCATCAACCTGCCGCACGTAAGCGAGCATGGAACCGAGACGAAATGCCGTGTCAAAAGATTACGTGACGACGATCGGCTCGAAAGATCGTAACTCACGAGCCCATGTCGGTGTTCTTGAAACGATCCGATCGAGTAAATCAAGAAATACAAAACCCCGTTACAAATCACGCTCTCGTCGCCGCCTCTCCATCCCGTCAACATCTCGGTCACGATCGTGGTCCATGTCATCGTCACCGAGTCGTACACGTGGATTGAGAGGTCCCACTGGAAGTAATTCTCGGGGACTTGACGAGATTTGACGACGGTCACAGTATAGTTCGCCGAAATACGGTCGACCGAGATCGCAAGGGCGCTATAGTCACAAAACCGCAAACCGGGCGGCTCGCAGAGGCGGAAACAGCATTTGGTGATGAGATTACAGACGTAGAGCTCACTCCGGCTATCATTATCCATGAAACAGACTAAGCCGGAAGACGAAGCTATAAACCATCTCGAGGTTTTCACCATGTATGGCAGCTCAATCCCATACCATTTTCGGAGGACGGGATCGTATGCGTATCCGATTGGTTCATCTGAGCTCGTAAACATGAAATACCACGGTTTTTGTGATAAAACTGGCGATACGTTCCAAAGAAACCGTCTAGAACTCACGATTTCATGCCATCTTTTACATACACAACCTACCCGAAAGACACTTGCGATAGGAAGATAAGCTACGATTCGTTCTAACAAGTCATCCGGGAGGATTAGATCGACCGAAACCACGGGTGAATCATCCTTATTACCCTCATCATTGACCTCCAAGAACGAATCGAAATCCTCATTGTCTTTAGAATTATCATCAAGACAATGACTAACCCATGATGTTTCCCCTTTCATGATCAACAAGAATTAACCCAACCTGAAAAAGAAACAGAATCAAACCAAAACTCTTAAACTTTACAAGTTTTTGTCATGAAATCAGAAGATTAGATATAGAGAAACAGCTCACCTGAAACTAAATCAAGATCAAAACCAGCTAAATAATCTCAAATCAGTTGAAAATAAATGCAATCAGTAAGAAACTTCAGCAAAAATCCCAATTTTCAATCAACAAGAACACATAAAAAAAGAACAAAATTTAAGTGTTCATAACCAAGATCACCATCTTTTTCGATTTACAAACTAATTAAAGAACAGACCCAGAAAATAATTTACTCAAAGGAGCAATCTTGAAGCAGAGATAACAGATTCTTTGCATATAAGTGAAGGAAAAGATGGGTTTGAAAACAGATTCTTTGCAGATATACCAAGCAAAAAAAGGCATTTTCTTGACAATGATAATGATGAAAGAAACTGCAAAGCAGAGTCACTATCAGGAGAAACAAGAAAGAACCATTATAGGAAAATAATTTTATTTTTTAAAAAAATCTGTTTTCTTGCTGTGAAGAAATCAAGAAATTGAACAAGAAAACACCCCCACATCAAAATTTATGATTTTGATGATTTAAAAAAAATATGATATCAAGATTTGTACCCAGATGAAGATGTCATAAGAACATGATCCACCACCACACATACATAAGTGAGATTATTAGATTTTAAGCCAAAGCTATGGAAATCAAACCCTAAAAATGGGATTTCAAAGAAGGGAAATCAAAATCAAAATCAAATGATGATATAATAATAAAAGTTAGGTAAAGTACTAAGAGCAGATAGAGCTATCAATCAAACATCAAGAAAAGCCACCTCAAATCTAAAGAACACACCAATCATAAACAAAAATAACATACAACTTTGTATCCCTAAATAAATAAACAATTGTGACATATTATATATACTTTGAATAATAGAGTAAAAAAAAGTTGCAGAAAATACCTATATGAACACTGAGGATTCTTGGGTTTCTCTTTGAATACCTAAATCCCAAATGGTATTTCAAGATTGGTAAAAAAAGATGAATCTTTAACAAGGGAAATGAAGAAACCCCCAAATTTGCTCCATGAAAATGCAAAAAGACTGTAAACAAAAGGAGGAACAAGATCAAAAGGGTGTTTCACTGTTTTGAGATGATCAAAAAAGGAGAAAAATGGGTCTCTGAGCCTTCTCTCTTTTCTTTATTTCTTTCTTTCTTTGTTGATTGTTCTTCAACAAAACAAAACAAAAATAAAGTATGGATTGAAAGGGGGGGTTTTCTTTGTTTCTTTTGGGTAATAAAAACAATGGGTAGTGGAGTGTAACCAAGAAAGGTTACTGTTTGTGTGTGTGTAAAGAAGGGGTGGAAGAGAGTGAAAAGAGAGAGGGTTTGAGGTGTGTGTTTATTTGATGGATTTTAAATAAATGGGGGAAGTGGAGGAGGGAGGAGAATGGAAAACTCTTTTGGTAACTTGTCTTTGGAAACAAAATCAAATGCTTCTTTTTTAGTCTTGTAAGAATAGTATCATCCACCACCACTATTATAAAAATGGTTTAATTTAATACATCATTTTAAACAAAATATAATTTGTTTTTTTTTGTTTTAAATAAATAACTTTTTTTATGAAGTAAGATTCCTAGATGAAGTGGTAAGAATGATAGGGACTTTGGTTCGTATAATGTTTTTTAAATGAATGAAATCTGTAAAAAAAAATTGACTTTGAAAAAATTGGAATGGAATTTGACTGTATGTTCAGTTGACATGAATTGGTATAAAATCTGATTTGGAAGTTGCCTATTTGGTTGGTAGACTGTAGCTTTTGAATTGGAATGAATAAATGATAAATGACGCAAGTACCCAATTTATACGGTGGTGGTCGGTGGTAGTTCAAAATGGGGGCGACCAGCGGTGGTTCAGAACAGTGGTGGTTTGAATTGGTGGTCGGCGGTGGTTCAAATCAGTAACGGTTAGCGTGGTTCAGATCGATGTTGGTCGGCGGAGGTTCAAATCGGTGGTGGTGGTAGTGGTGGTCGACGGTGGTTTAGATTGGTTGTATGCGAGGTGGTTTGGATTATTGGTTCAGAACGGTGGTGGTCGGAAGCGGTTTCAGATAGAAGTCATATGGGTCTGGGTAAATTAAGTAGGGAAAGATGAGGATAATTTTGTCTTTTTGAGAAAATTGAATGAAATTAAATTGAATTTCTTCTCAATTATGATGGAATGACCAAATCCATGAATGATGGAATGTATGGAATTCAATTGCATTTCATATATAAACTAAACACCTTAATAAAATTTGATCAACAAAATCAATTCCTTCATATTCCCTCAAAATCCTATGATCCAAACTCCCCGAGAAATTTTAGAATAATGGTAATCTTGACGAAATATATTAAATAGATGAAATTTATTTAGCATTTGTCTTAAAAAAGTTAGAATATTAAAATTACAATTTTCGTATTATTCCAGACCATTTTATTTCATAAAGTTACTATATTTTCAAACTATAAACTAATTTTATATGCAAGACCCACCCGTCGAGTAGGGGCGAAAGTCGGTTTTAATGGGTCTCCTTAATTTTTTTAGGTTTATACTCTATGTCAATAGATTCATTTTCGGGAGCGATTTCTCCGGGTTGCGTTCGTTGCGGGACATAACCCAACACCTTAGCCCCATGAGTCGTGAACTTCTTTTCTTCGGAGAAGAAGCAATGATTATAAAATATATATATATATATATATATATATATATATATATATATATATAATTATAATAAGATAATTTGTGGATATTTTTAACATCACTGCTTGAATAATGATATTATTAACACTTTATGTTTTTAATTAAAATAAATATGATTAAGAGATTACATAAAAAATTATAAATTATGTAAATAATTGTTGTCACTTTAACCTCATCAACATTGTCTTAAAAACCACTTGTTTTGTATTAAGAAACCTTCCATCAATTAGTATGTTTGAATAACAACACTATCACACTTCATTTATATCGTTCCAATAACCGCCATAGTCGTTTGTTTATGCAAAAAGGGTTGTAACAAACAACCCTTGAACTTGCCCACATCGCCTATCTCATGAGAATCATATGAGAGATGAATTTGGTACACAATGTCCCTTAGATGGTTGAGTTAAAAGCTCGCTCTCTACTAGGAGCCAAATATACAAAGAAATTCTTACTCTCACACTCCAACTACCATATTCATACCCTTGTATGTTTGCACACATATGACACATCGGAACCACCTATGAGTACCCTACGGGCCAACCACCATCATCGTTGCCATAAGTATCATCAATCTTGTATATATATAAGTTTAAATATCTAAAACAAGAATAAGAGATACATAATCTCATTTTTTGGTATATTTTTTTTTCTACAGTTACAAACGTGTCAAATATATATACAAGATAATTTGCTTCGGTTATAGCCTATGAGGGAATTCTACATATTATTTTTTAGAATAAATTATTTTCATTATTACTGAAAATGGCAGTTAAAAACAAATTTGTAAGACGATTTTTTATTAAATTATATATTTGATTTAATATCATTTTTTTATAAATTGTTAAAACTTGTATGTTCAATTAAAAAAATTAACACTCTAGATCAAAAGTACGCTCTATCGTTAACATTTCAAATAATTATTTTTATTTCAATCAGTTTGATTCTCATGTGTTATTATTTAAAATTACATAAAATAATTTTGATATTAAAGAATTAAAAACAGTTATTAGTAAAAATAAAATTAGAATTTCAAAGACAAAATGAGTACAATGTAATGGTGCCCTTACCTACTTATAGCACTTTTCATTGGAGTACTTAATTGACTTTATTTTATTTAAGAAGGAAAAAAGTAGCATCATTTGTAAAATTCAATAATTGCATGCCTTCAAACATAAGAAATAGAGTAAGTTACAGATTGTAAATACACGAATGCGACTCCTAGTTTGTATTTTTGCAAGTTTTTGGTCCCTCTCTTCAATAAAATAATTTTCTTTTTCGTTAACCCAGTTAAATCCATGGGATATTTTAGTCGTTTTTACCTTGCTTTTGTCTTTATCATAATTAAAAAAATAAATGAATATATACTTACATGTTATTATATGAAATATATATATATATAATATGGGTTGGCAGTGGCGGATCCATAAACTTAGGTAACTGGTCCCTGAAGTATATATATAAATTTTCGAAACCGAATAACTCACCCAAACCAAAACGATTTCGGGTATCGGTTTGCTGGTTAAACGGTTCAATTAACCAGATAAGGTAAATTTCGATTTTGATTATTTTTTTACCATATCGGTTAACCGAATAGCAAAGTATACTATTATTTAATTTATATAATTTCCTTCTAGATGAATTGGTTTGAACATATATAAAACTAAAATAACAAGAAATTGGGATATATTTAACAAAATCATCAACCAAAGCTATCATTGTAGCATGATTGCAAGAACTAGCGGTAACAATATACGGGTAGAACGACTGACAAGCAAGAGAGTGGGGGTTTCGTTAAAAAGGATTAAACCACTGGGGGGAACCGTAAAAAAATGACTGGGGGAGGGGGAGGGAACTAAGCATATAACAGTAGAAAAAACAAAACTTTACCTACAAGTTTTAATTTTTTTTTTTTACATTTAAGTGGGGGCCTTCCCCCCACCTTTAATAACCTACTTCCGCCCCCTGCGGGTTAGGTTTTGGTGAGAAGTTGAGTTAACGGTGAGAAACGTAAGAAGTGGTTATCAACCGTTAGATGAGAAATGGACGCACATTAGGATGAGATGCACCGAGATGCACCACATCAATTCTCTTCGAAGTCGCAATTTGTTAGAGAAACAGGGGCAATAAGATTGATCAGTTGACCGGATTTCTTGGGAATCGTGTATTTCACTTTCCAAATTGGTATTTCGATCCTATGCCTAGGTTGCATGAAATCCAATCTGGGATAAGACTCAAGAACACTATCATTTTTAGGCACAAAAACGAGAGCAAATTTGCTAGAGAGTATGAAATGATTGTTCAAAATCGTGAGTCTAAAACATAAGTACATGGTATATATACGAGTCTCATTCATAAAATAGAAAACAACTGAAATGGCAATGATTGCAAATTATTAGCAATTATAGTCGGTTACAATCAATTTAGCTAAAATCATGGGCTGGAAATAACTGAGCATTAAATGTTCAGTAACTGCAAGTTTAGAGACAACCAATCCAGAGATAGCCACCAGAGCCTCAGGTCCAGAGACGCCTACCAGAGGCTCTGAAAAGATGCCCACCAGAGGCTCCGCAGAGACGCCCACCACAACCTCTGCAGATGGCCTCCAGAGCCTCTGCAGAGAGCCACCAGAGCCTCTGTAGAAAGTCACCAGAGCCTCTGTCCGGGATCAAACCCGTCTTATAACAAGTGTGCACTCCGCACCACCTAACTTATATTAGATCACAGTTTGAAACCCATTAGCACTCATGTTAAATCCAATTACACTTAAATGGTCGGTGACACTAAAATCACCAACACAATTCATGGGAAAGTTTGAGATTAAGAGAGATCAACGGTTCAGATCTACTTCTCATGCTTCCCACCATTAACTCAACTTCTCGCACGATGCTTCACCTATATAATACATTACCATCCTTCTTCATCATCTCCGTCTCCAATACAACTAGTTTCTCAAAACAAGAAATGAAAATAATCAAGAACAAAAAAAAAATCCTAATAAATATGAAATAAAGAACAACATTGAAAATTAGTAACCAAACCCAAAAATGAAAAAATCTTATTCATGTACAAGAAACAAAAACCCGAATACCAATACAAATCCTAAATGTAATCTCTAGAATTACAAACAAAAAACCCGAAACCCCTAATCTAGATTTATGGATCGAAGCCCTACACAAAATTGAATCCTTAAATAAAACTAGAAACCCTAAACAAATTTAACCAGAAATTTTGATGGAAACCTGTAACACCCCTAAAATTCGAAAATAACAGACAATTCAAAACTTCCAAAAACTCTTAAATACATAGCATTGAAATATCGAATATCTAAAGTTACAAGGAAGAATCACTACAACAACGTATCAAAGTTATAACGGAACTATCTAGTCCCACAAATAGAGACAAAATTAGTCGGGTGTTACTAACCAAACCGGATGACGTCACTAAAGACATCCTACCGGAACTTCTATCAAGCTCCACTCTCCACTCAGATCCATCTAAGACCTGATAGACATGTCGAAAAGAAAAAAGTGTTAGGCTTAACGCCTAGTGAGTTAAAGCAGTTTTCATCATACAAATCATAAAACATTTAAAATGAACATTTTACTCTGAATAAGGCCATTCTAGAAACACTGATTATAAAGAGGCTTTATTTGCAAATCAAGTTACTTTTAATTTCCAAACACTCATTTTAAGTAATCATTCGACGTCCAAAATTCCTCAAAATGCACCAACACGGTATTTCACCAAGAGTCTCTTTGTGTAAATAAAATGGTACGTTTCAACACCAAAGGCATGGGTAAGGGAATACCCAAAAATAACACCTTTCGGTGATGGGGGAGACCCGATTCCATCGAATGTGACGGGCACACAAAGTTAAGCCACTTATCAACGTTCTCGAGTTTCACAAAGAGCCATGGATCCCCGTATACGGCTCCCAACCGATCTACCACCGCAAGATACCCAAATGACCCTAGTGTCTACTCGACCTCTAGATGAGTGTCACCACAAAAGCCAGAAGTCTCCGTATCTGACTCACCATGGGCACCACCGCAAGACTTAGCTCCGTATACGACTCTACTGAGCACCACCGCAAGCTTACATAAAAACATGACTTGGGGACCACCCACTAGACTCAAACATGGACATTAAAGCTCCATGATGAACAACCCGACTCTTATGCCTATGGATCCATCGCATTACAGTCTAAACATTACATGACTCCATATGCATGAACTAGTGCATTCAAAAATGTAATAACCAACATTTGTATAATAGTTGTTTTTCCATAAGACACTCCATAAGAAGCCGTTTAAACCGGACAACATCCCAAAACTCGTTAGTGTACAATTCAAGCCGAAAGGCATCATAAAACATTTGATACTCAGATAGAGCCAATATGGCTACATAAGCCGATGTACAACTTTACCAAATATTCCCAAATTAAAAGGTATTCGTTCTAACAACTCACACTTTTAAAGTCAAAGGAGTTAAAGTTTTCAAATATAAAACCCGTAGGTTGAGTAAGGCCCCAAATGACCATATTTCAGTAACCGATCTTTAAAATCCCCAACACACACTATAATCCCATTTAAAACCATTTGTACTCCAAATCTTCCCATATTAGTGACTCAAGTAATACAATACCCCAAACTCTTCAAATGTTCAAGTAACATTTACGGAGGATCAAAATCTCCTTTTTGGTGACTCAAACACCTCATAAAATATTGTAACCCATTTTCAAAGATTTATATCTCAAATATGTGTACTGTACAAATGTTCACAAAATCTTATCAAAATGAAGTAAACTTACGGATACACATTTAAAACCCAAAATATGTGCATTTTGACATGTATATAGTTTTTCAAAGCAACTAGAACTCACCTTACTAGATTTAGGCTAAATCTAGGTTTTACCCCCAAAACTTGAATATCCTTTGATGAAGGCTTGAAATCTTCAAGCAATCGCCCTAGATCTTAGATCCAACACATATACAAGGTTTCCACATCACACAAGTCAACAAAATCACACCCAAGTTGAAAGATGAAAGGGAAAAGGATGAAATCACCAAACCCTAGCTTAACATTGAGAGGGATGAGGAGCTTACCACCACAAATACTCTTGTATCTTCAAATATACTTCCATTATATTGTTCTAATCTTGAAAAGCTCTTAAAAACGAGACTATGGAAACTTGAATCACAAAAAACGGAGTTGAGATGTAAAAGATATGAAGAAATGAAGTTTCATGGCTGAAAATCGGTTTTATGCTCGAACAGGGGGTTTCGCGGGTTACCGCACGAACTTAACCCATGGAATAAGTCGCACGCTTCCCCCTAAGTCATGCGGGTGGCTCTAAGTCATGACACAAGTCGTGTAGTGCACTGTTTGCCCGGTTTTCTTCTCGTTCACTGTTTTGGCCGTAACTTCTTCGTTTTAGCTCCGATTTTGCTCCAGAAAGAACCATTGGACTCGTAATTGAATCCTTCATCCACCAAGATTATAAAATCTAGGATTCAATTCCAAAATCCTATATCTGATTTTTCCCTTAAAATTACCGATTTCTGAAATAACTTGAAATGATACTTTTCGAAATTCGGGGCGTTACAAAACCCTACACAAAAATCGAGACCTGGATAGTAAGAATGAGCCAAAAACGCTTTTGGTGAAGCTTCTGGTTTTCAACTTCAAGTTCCACACCTTCCATTTCTACACCTTCGAGTTCCACACCTTCAATTCGAATTCCACATTTTGATTTCTGGTGACCACTTCTATTTTTCAACGAGGTGAGGAGAGAAGGGTGAGGCGATGGTGGATGGGGTTTTAAATCTAGAGAAGGGTAGGGGTCCGTAAGGGTGTGCAGAAAGTCAACCGATCTAATTTAAACCTACCAATCCAATTACAACCGACCATAATTGGATATCCAATTGTAATTGGATCGGATCGGATCAAAAATTTCAACATCCAATTTAGATCGGTCAGTTATTGGATGACAATCCATAATCCAATAAAACGATTCATCTAATTACCCATCCAATTATCATCCAATTACCATCTAATTAATAACTATATATAATGTAACACCCGTAAATTGGAGATTTCCTTTAGTAACAATTTGGGAGTCGTTTGACTGTTGGAACGTAAAGGTGTTGGGAAATTAGATGAGTTTTGCTATGGAATCATCGAGGATCGAATCTGGTGAGAAGACACGAGAAAGACAAGAATTGGGATGCCGCGAGTTGTGGCGCGACTTGGGGTCGCGACACAAGTCGCGTAACTCACTGGAAGTGAGTTCTAAGGAAACGGGCGACTTATGCCGCGACATAACCCGTGTAATGCACTGGTTGAGCTAAAAGCCGAATTTTCAGCCATTAACCTCATTTCTCCCAAACCCAAACCCTAAATTTCTTCCCTTTTCTCTCCCAAACCTCAAATGTCGAACTCTTACCTATTTTGAGGGTTTTCCCCCTTGAACCACATGATCCTTTATCATCTAGCTAGTAGGATCTTGAACCACAAAACCTCCATCTTCATCTTCCTCATCAAGTTCAAAGTGTGGGAACTCGGGTTGAAGAGTTGGATTGGGTGTCCTCGGAAAGTCTCGTCATCTTTAATGGTAAGCTTCCTTGATTTAAGGTTATAAATATTCTTTGGATGTTTTCCTAGTGTTTAGTTTATCAGATCTCGGATTTGCTAGTTTTGGAGAAACTAGGGTTTTGATCTCGTTTGGGGATTTTGGTTTGTAATGTTGGGTAATGTTTCTATGTGGTTGATTATGGTTATGTATGGTTTGGAATGTTCGGCTTGAGGATTCAAGCGACCTTCAAAAGAGCTCGTTGGGTGAAATCTAGATTTAGCCTAAATCTAGCAAGGTGAGTTCAAGTTGATTTGTGAAAACGGTGTACATGCCAAAATGTTTATTTTAAAGTGTTTTACATAAAATGGTTAACTGTCGATAAGTTTTTAGTATTTGAAAGTAAAATATGTTTTACTTGGTTATTTGTCAAGTATGAGTATTTTGATAAGTTTTAATATCTGGTGAATTTGGGTTGTTTAATTCCATAAAATGCTCACATTTGGGTTCTTAGCAATTTTGTACAAATAGAGTCCATTTCATGACTTATGCATCTTGGTGATTTTGTGCAAACAAGGTCTATTTTATGTCATAAGCTTTTTGGGTTATTGTGTTCATCAACCCTTTGGAAAACCTTTGGTCCCGATACGTGTCGATTTTGGGTTAATCACATCCTTGAAGTATGTGCCTGCATAAACGGTGTTTAAATACATTGTGAAAAGTTATTTGTTGGTCAAATGGGATTTTGAGCATTTAAACTCGGTTTTGACTTAAATGAGCATCGTGGACATTTGTCCCAGTTTTAATGGTTCTTCGAGGAGCCCAGGTTCGATATACCTTTTAATGCATTTTATTGCATATTTATATTAATTACAGGCTCGAGTGCTTTAGTCATTCATGAGTAGTCGTGTAATTGTAGACTGTGTTGCATTGGTTCCATAGGCACATAAGTCAGTCTTATTTGATGGTCAATTGGGTGGTACGGGGTTGGACTCCGGGACTCATGGTTTATGACCTTGTCTTTACGAGTAGGCACTAAGAGTGATTGAGTTCCGGTTGAGCTATTATGACTATGGGTAGTCCTCTGATGGGCGTTGGGACCTTCGCCATGTAGGGCAATGCCTTAGTTGTATCCCCCGTGTGCCGAGCCTTTGGCGGTAATTCCGGTGTTGTTCGCTAAGGTCAGTTATCTCTTTGGGTGAAACTTGTTAAGAGGTCGTAGGGACACTTGGGCTTGCGTGTCGTGAAGTGTCATGCGATCAACGTTGTTGAGTGGCATACTTTTGTGTTCCTCCGCTCTCAACGGATACGGGTATCCCCCGTCGTCGGCCCGTTGTATTTTGGATATCTAATTGTCCATGTTTTTATATTTGGATTTCATTCCATTTTATGGTCGCATGAGTATTAAGTTTCAGTTCCATGTTTTAATGGCGTATCATATTTATATGGATTGTTTTCCGTTATTTAAGGGTCGAGTATTATGTCCCACCCGAGTTTTTGGGTGTTTTGGGCTATGAAGTATTATTCACATTTTAGCACATTTGAGTATCGAACTATGACCCCGTTTTGGGTGAGGTGCGGGTTGCATCATTTTATAAGAAATGGGTGTTTGGGAAACATTGTCTTTAAAAGTGTATACTAAGGAAAATGTGTCGTTTCCATTTTGAAGTATAATATTTCGAAGGATCTTGCTTTAAACTGAATTTCCTTTCTTTTAAAGATATATTCATTTATGATAAAACTCTTGAGCTCACTAGGCGTTAAGCCTAACCTTTTTATTTGTCGGCATGTGCATCAGGTTTCTGTCGGGGGTTCGGATCTAGCAGTGCTTTGAAGAGTTGAGCCTTAGCCTTACAAGAGTGAGTAGTCGGTGAAACCTTCCGCAAGTGGGAGATAGCAATTGTTTGGGTTTAGTAACACCCGTCATTTTCATAGTGCGTAGGTATAGGATGAATGTGTGTGTTGAGGTTAATTCTTATATTGTGTTTGTAGTTCGACGTATTTATTGATGTATTTAGAAAAATTTTAATAAGTTGCTATCTTCAGATTTAAGGGTGTTATATATAATTATTGACATCTTACGATATTGTTTTCTAGTTGATATTTATATGTAGTGTTTTTTAATAAATTAAGTAAATATATAAATAAATAGTTGAAATGGTAGATTAATTGGTTGAGAGTTGGCTCAAAATATTGGATGAAACCAATTTGATTCATTGGATAACCAATAATAATATCCAATGGGTGGAACCGATCCGATTCAATCATCCATTGGATTTGATTGGATCGGATGTCCAATGTTAATTTGATTGGATCGGATGACAAAATCCAACATCCAATGGATGATTGGATCGGATCGGATCGGATCCACCTAAATCCATTGGATTTCAACAGATGAACAACCCTGGGGGTTCGGTCAAATTTCACACCTTTGAGTTCCACACCTTCGATTCAAGCTCCACACTTTGATTTATGGTGACCACTTCTGTTTTCCAATGGGACGAGGACAGGAGGGTGAGGCGATGGAGGTTTAAATCTAGAGAAGGGGAGGAGTCCACTGACAGTGAAGAAGTTGATGTCGGCACTGGTCTTGATGAAAAAGAAATAAGACAGTGATAGGGTTTCCAAGGATACCTTTTTCCAATTTCCATGTTTATAAACGATATAATATGTAATATATATATATATATATATATATATTAAGGGTTAGGGGAAAACTGCAAAAAAAAAATGAAAAACTGAGGATCAACCTGATAGTCATTCATATCGACGGTATGAACATGTGCATACAAGTAATTTATAACATGCACATGTGTATAATGCATACGTGTATAAAAACCAAAAAATGACTTAATTTACTTGTATGCATATGTGAATACCGTCCAGATGAACGGTTACCAGAGTGTTCTTCAGTTTTTCAAAAAAAATTTAGGTTTTCCCCTGAACCTTCCCTCTATATTAATTATGATAAAGACAAAAGTAAGGTGAAAAGACTAAAATACCCCATGGATATAACTGGGTTAACAAAATAAAATTATTATGTTAGAGGGAGGGACCAAAAGCTTGCGAAAATACAAACTAAAAGTCCCATTCTTGTATTTATTTGAATTTGGGACCACTATGGGTAGAAAGTGTAAACCACACAGACCAAATCCATAATTTACTCCAACAAATATTAATCACTCATAAAAATACATACTTTAAGTTTTCAATACAAAGAAATTTCAAGAAGTTTAAACCAGTAGTAAACGATGAAGTCTCTGATTTTGCATTCACAAAAACATCATATCATAAACATTTGAGTAAACTACACTTTTGGTCCCTGTGGTTTCCTTAAAGTAACAACTTTCGTCCCTGCAGTTTCAAAATTACATTTGGCCATTGTAGTATGCAAAAACGACCGGATTTGGTCCCTCCCTTTAAGAGTCGTTAAAAGAATCCGTTAAGTCAGGGGTATTTTGTCCTATTCAACTTTCACGTCATTTTTGTTTATAAATAAATAACTATATAAATTACAGGACCAAAAGTGTAACTTTATTATACATATCTATATATATACACACACACAAACACCTGATACCAAACCCCACCCCCTTACCCCTCGCCCCTTTCCCGATGCCCTTCTCTGGCGCATCCCCTGAAACGAACCCCCACGCCTGCAACTTCAACCATATCCCTTTCTCTCCATTATCTCTATTTCCCACTGCATCTTCCACCACCACCACCACCACCTGTCCTCAGCTTTCTACATCATGCGGAGGACCTGATTTCAACAGCACAGAGCACCAACTCACGCATAGTACAATCTCACTTTCATCATTTAGAAAAATGCTAGTTTGAGTCTAGGCATCCTAAATCAATACCTAAATCTCTAAAACTTATGCTCTTATACCAACTTGTAACACCCTTAAATTTGGAAAGAACGACTAATTAAAAACTTCGATATTTTATCAAATAAAGGACAAAACTTCCTCTACAAATCAAAACTCAATATACTTCAAATTTAAATTTTTTTAATTAACCTTAACAACTATAAAACCCCAGTCTTATACAAGGACTAAACCGAAGTCGGGTGTTACTAAACCCATAAACGATTACTATCTCCAAATGTGCGGAAGACATCACTCAATGGCTACAATATTCTCAAGCATCTAAATAGCATTCAACATTTCACGGTGTTGTAAGTGACATTCCCAAACTAGGACCTGATGCACATGCCGACAAATAAAAAGGGTTAGACTAACGCCTAGTGAGTTCAAGAGTTTTCAACATGATTAAATGTATTGTTAAAAGAAAAGTATAAAATTTAAATCATAATCTTTCAAAACGATTTACTTTAAACATGGAACGACTCGTTTTCCAATAGCATTCGTTTTCAAAGATGAACAGCTCAATACAAAATATTCCTTATACAATGAGGCAACCCAAAACTCACTCAAAACGTGAATACAAAACAGACTCCCAATTTATAAAATGCGGATAAAACTTTATATCCCAAAACACCCAAAACACAGGTAGGACATAGTACTCAACTCATAAGTCATGGGACAACAATCCATATAAATATAATATGCCACCGAAAACATGGAACTAAAGTTCAATACTCACGCGACCATAAAATGGAATGAAATCCAAATGTTAAATCATGGACAATTAAATATCCAAAATACTGCTGGCCGATAACGGGGGAGACCCGTATCCATTGAGAGTGGAGGAACACAAAAGTATGTCACTCATACAACGTTAATCGTATGACACTTCACGACATAAAAGCCCAAGTGCCCCTACGACTCCCTTCAAGTTACACCAAAAGAGACAACTAACCTTAGTGAATATTACCACGAATACCACCAAAGGTCTGACACAGTCGGGGGTTACGACCAGAGCATTGTCCCAACATGGCGGAGGCCCCAAACGTCCATCAACACAATAGCACAACCGGACTCAGTCCTCCTAGTGTACACTTGAAAGGTTAAGGTCATAAAACATGGGTTCCAGAGTCCAACCCCGTAATACTTGTAATACCCTCAAATTTGGTAAGAGCAACTAATTAAAACTTCGGTATAATATCAACATAAGAAACAAAACTTCCTCATACAATTCAAAACTCAGTATACCTTAAGTTAAAATTCTATAACTAACCTCAATAAATATATAAACTCCAATAATATACAAGTACTAAACCGAAGTCGGGTGTTACTTAACCCCAAACACAAGTTGCTCTCCTCAAAACAAATGCAGAAGACTTCGACAAGCTAATCACTCTCCGAGCTCGCAACTAGCACTCCTCTCTTCACAGTGTCACTAGAACTATTCCCAACAAAGCCTGTTGCACATGCCGACAAATAAAAGGGTTAGGCTAACGCCTAGTGAGTCCAAGAGTTTTCAACATTATTAAATATATTGAATTGCCAAGCCTCTTGTGGTAACGCCCTTGACGAATTACGTTCAACGCCCCTTTATGACTTTCCCGACCGGTGCCCCGGGTTGGTAGCCGGGCACCGGGACATTACTACCACGGCGACTATCGACTCGTTAAAAAGGAAGAATGCAATTGAAATCATAATCTTTCAAAGTGATATGCTTCAAATATGAAAATGACTCGTTTTCCAATAATTTGCATTTTAGGCGGATGAACACCAATATAAACGTTTTCCAAACCAAACTGTTTTAAAGACTAAGATCCCAATATAAAACATTCTTTCGTAAATTAAATTCAATCCAAAACTCACTCAAAATGAGATAGAAATCAAACTCCCAATTTATGAAACGCGGATAAAAATTTATATCCCGAAACACCCAAAACACGGGTGGGGTATAATACTCAACCCATAAACATTGGGTAAGAACCCATATAAACAAAACGTCATCGTAAACATGGATAATAAAACTCAATACCCAAAACAACACCTTTCGGTGATGGGGGAGACCCGAATTCCATTGAAAGTGGCGGGTACATAAATGTTAATCCACTTCTCGATGTTCTCGAGCTTCACATAGAGTCATGGATCCCCGTATACGGCTCCCTACCGAGCAACCACCGCAAGATACCCAAATGACCCTAGTGTCAACTCGACCTCTAGATGAGTGTCACCACAAAAGCCACAAGTCCCCGTATCCGGCTCACCATGGGCACCACTGCAAGACTTAGCTCCGTATACGGCTCTGCAAAGCACCACCGCAAGCTTACATAAAAACATGACTTGGGGACCACTCACTAGAATTCAAACGCAGACACCAAATTCCATGATTAATGACCATACTGGATTACAAACTGGCAATGAGTTCAACCACCCACGATCTATACCTCGAGCCCTTCACTAAGGTTACACGGTTATCGAGTTCAACCACCCATGATCTATACCTCGAGTTCCCGCTAGCCATAAAAAATTTTCAGTCCCAAAACGGGTATAAAGTCCCCAACTAAACCAACTGACTGACTCATATGCCTATGGATCCAAAGCATTACAGTCTAAAACGTTACATGACTCAAACAAATAAACTAATGCATGCAAAACATGTAATTCTCAAATAAGATGCAACTAAGTACACCATACGTCCAAGGCTCCTTAATGAGCTACCAAAACTGAACAAATGTTCTAAAGAGTCATCTGAGTGTCAACCAAGCCCCAAAAGGCATAATGAACGTTTGGTAAAATACGTGAGCCAATAGGTTACATAAACCAAAATACATCTTTTTCCAAAAAACTTTCTCTCAAATCACAATTGACCTTCGGCCCAAAACTAAACAGGTTTACCATTTCTAAAATGTTCCCAAGGTCGGGAATGACCAAAATCAAAGGATTCACACATTTGTACCTTCAAAGCATCACATTTCATGAATGATGCATAAAACCTGACAAACACTAAAAGTGCATTTTTAACCAAATATCTATTTATGCAATAAATCATTAAAACACATTCATTTATGACACCTTTATCAAAATGCCCAAAAATACCAAATGTGGATGTTTTACAAAGTTTAATAGGCTAAACACTTCAAATAATCAAAAGTTACCAAATAACTCAACAATTACCAAATAACTTAACAGTTGACAATTCCATGTAAAACACATAAATACTTTAAAATGGACATTTTGGCATGTACAACGTTTTCACAAATCAACTTGAACTCACCTTGCTAGATTTAGGCTAAATCTAGGCTTTTACCCCCAAAACTTGAATCTCCTTTGATGAAATCTTGATATATCCAAGCAATCTCCCTAGATCTTAGATCCAATACATCTACAAGGTTTCCTTCACCACACAAGTCATCAAAAATCACACCCAAGTTGAAGGATGAAAGGGAAAAGGATGAAACCATCAAACCCTAGCTTAACACTGAGAGATATGAGGAACTTACCACCACAAAATACTCTTGGATCTTCCAATAGACTTCTATTATCTTGTTCTAGTCTTGAAAATCTCTTAAAAATGAGTTCATAGCAAAAAGAATCACTGAAATTGGAGTTGGGATGAAGTTTTGAAGAAATGAAGTTTTGGGGATGAAAATCGAGTTTTATGCTCGACAGGGCTCCACGTGGCCTAACCCACACCACAAGTCGCACGTTTTCCCCTAAGTCGCGCCGAGCACTGCTCGCCCGATTTTCTTCTCGATCACTATTTTGGCCATAACTTCTTCGTTTTACCTCCGATTTTGCTCTAGAAAGAACCGTTGGACTCGTAATTGAATCCTTCATCCAACAAGACTATAAAATCTAGGATTCAAGTACAAAATAAAATTTCTTCTTTTTCCCTTTAAATACTTGTTTCTGTATTAACTTGAAATTATACCTTCCGAAAATCGGGGTGTTACAATCCTCCCAACCTTAGAAAAGATTTCGTCCTCGAAATCTAATTTCTGATGGTTCCAAAATGTCGCCCAACTCGGAAAACAAGTTCGACAAATGGATTTCTATCCACTCACTCCGAAGAAGCGAACAATCATGCGGTGGGGGATTTAGATGGCATCATTTTCACAAAACGACTGGTTCCTTATCCATAAGGGATGCCTCAATCAATACTTTACCTCATATATGAACCCGATTACATCGCAATCAAGATTGTCGCTGCGTTTCTCATAACAAGTCGTCACAAACTCAATCTCAATGTTCGATTTATCTCACTGATGTCGGGATGAACGTTGAGTCCTTGTTTAATCACTTTCTTAATATTAAATCTCAGTTGCCTCCCAACCTTATGTTGTTCATATTACCTCAAGAGTAACTTACGATCTTAACTAATCACTTCTACCAAGGGTACCCAAAGCGAACCTCACTCTTAAACACTTCTAATTCCGACACATCACGGTTTCCTCAATAATCGATTTGTACTTAATGTTTACCTCGACATTCTCACCAAATTCCTCCAATACCCAACACCACCAAAGATTTATCGTCCTTTTCCTGACGAAGTCCCTAACACTAGTTTGGTCCGATTCACTACGCAGCAACCTGTCTTCCCCAAACTGCCCCAAACGCAACATCTGTAAGGTCTCCCAAAGCTTACCTAAATCTAAGCTTTGGTCTGATGTTTCCTCTATGAACGTACCATCACACTCTACAGATAGTTGATTACCCCAAACTCCAAGGTTACACAACTCCCATAATGCATTCAAGCATCAATTATCAACTCAGCAAAAACCTTATCAATTATAGAAATACCAATGATTGATTCCCCAAATACCAACATCTAATCTCCTAAAGGTTACCACTTAGATTGCGAACACACATGATCCATCGAAAGTGCACTAAAGCACTACAACGGTTATTGTCCTCAAAATCGAGTGTCGATACCTATCCTCAAAATGACTATACTGCAAACGTGGGTGTACCCTCAAATATTTCATTCCAAATTTGCATTGTCGAATTAAAGTGGACACCTAGCATGGCACTAAAATTCCAATCTTACATCTGTAACAAACGACCCACAATATATCCTTTATTTCTGAAGATTCACCCGCATGGCACACCTCCAACACATACATGATATTGAACAATCAACCCATCGATTCATAAAACTGAAATCCAAAATTCAAAACTGACCACAAGTTAGACTATCTGACGCTTCAATACCCAAGGACTCCTTTCACTGTAGGGGTTTAAATCCATAGCTCTAATGAGTTCAAGGTCTTTCAAATTAATATGTCAATTTAAAATTTTATAAGGCTTTCAAACGTAGAAGCCTTATCACAATTAATCGTATGTGTAAAAAAAATCCACCACCGTTTACTCGAGAGTGAACGTCGGTGGTCCTAGGAGAGTGTACGACGGTGGTCGCAGCCTAGAAGGAGAGTGAACTTCGATGGACTGTGTTTGTGCCATGGAGTTTGTCGGAGGTAAAAGAGGGAGGGAGAGGGGTGGGGCGTTTGATATATGTGGCATATGTCGGCGCTCGAGATCTGTGGCCTGTAAAGTTCATCGGAGTTTTGGCCGGTGAAAATGTTTGTCCGCACCAGTCCTTATCTCGGCTCTGGTTTATGGTCATGAATCTGTATATATATATATAATATTTAGAGCAAATTACATATGTAGTCCCTATAATTTGCATATTTATTTATTTATAAACAAAAATGACATGAAAGTTGAAAATGACTAAAGTACCACTCACTTAAACGGATTCTTTTAACAGCCGTTAAAGGGAGCGACCAAATCCGTTCGTTTTTGCATACCACAATGGCCAAACTATAATTTCGAAACTGCAGGGACGAAAGGTTTTACTTTCGGGAAACCACGGGGACCGAAAGTGTAGTTTACTCTAACATATTTTATATAATTTAAATAAAAGAGAGAATTACACTTTTGGTCCTGAGGTTTGGTGATTTCTTTGAAAGTGGGACTTGTACTTCAATAAGTCAAGTTGTAGTCCTTGAGGTTTGAATTTTACTTTGAAAGTGGGTCCTGCCCACTAAATCCGTTAAAAAACTCAGTTAGAGCCAGGGGTATTTTTGTCTAACCATGTTTTCTTCCTTTTTTGTAATTTTTTTTGTTATTGTATAAACCACCAAATTACAGGGAACAACCACATAATTAACTTATATATATATATATATATATATATATATAAACAGAACCATGAACCACATCTTCGCCGGAGACACATGGACCAAAACCACATTTTCTCCAGGGACCATACACACGGACAAATCACAGGGACGAGAAAGGGTGCTGATTGATGGAACAAACAGGGATGAGAAAGGGTGCTAGATCGATAGGTACAATATGGTCCCTGTGATTTGATCGATATACAAACGTTTGATTTGGCCCCTGTGAGTTGTCCCTGTGATTTGGTCCTTGTGTGCTTTTTTGGCCGACGATGAGAGTTTGGCCACAGAGATGGAAGGTGGGTGGGACGATGGTCTTCGTGAAATCATACTCGTGCAATCGATCATAAACCTCCATTGTGATGACCAAAACAGTGACCAACTCTATCTATCTCAACTGTGGTTTCGTGACTGTGGTCTCTGTGAGAATTTGATTTGGACAATTTTTGGTGAGGGTATGATTCGAGAGGAAGGTAGGACGATATCAGGGTTCACCGGGGTAGGACGATATCAGGGACCACCGGTGTCCCTGCTACCACGGTGAACCCACCACCACAGCTTTGATATGTATGTGTTTGCATAAGTAAAACACAGGGACCATCATCGTCCCCCATGAGGCTATGACCATCGCCTGGGAACAAATCACCAAATCATATAAACGATTTCTTGTTTTAGGTAATTGAAGGGACCATCCATGGATCCAACACTCAAACTCAACATTTGAGTGTTTCTCAACGTGATTTAGACCACTCAACTACTGCTTCGTCCTTGTGATTTGTTTTTTTTCATGTGCGACCGAACACTTCCAAAGCCTCCACACACCATTGTTTCGTCCCTATCATTCAGCCCATACCTCCTCTCCATCCATGGAGTTTTACACTGATGGGTTTCGCCGACGTGTGTAACCCCAGAATTTTGGTAAGCTTTATTTTCTTTAAACGCCTTAATTGCCTTCGTATGTTAAATACATGTAATCTCTTATGTTACTCTTTGCTCGTACACGTCGGGATTTGATCGTATTTGAAATCAGCGGAAATTTCTGAGCTTGAGGAGTTTGGCGTGACAGTGCCACGCGACAGTGACATGGTCACTGTCGCCGGGGTCATAATCGTAGAGGAGGAGAGGATCACGGTATACTTTAGGCGACAATGCCTTGCGATTGTGACAAGGTCACTATCGCTTGGCAAGGTAGCAGGAAGCCATGTACTCGCGGTACATTCTCTGTGAGAATGCCTCGCGATAGTGACCATGTCACTATCGCTTGGCAAGGTCACTAGCAACATCTGATGGGGTTAAATACGTGTAACACCCGTAATTTCCGGTAAGTAAAGGTCACCCGGACATTTTTGGAACGTGTAAATGGTGGGATTTTGTCGGGAAAATAGTATTTAAAGTCCTTTAGAGTATCGGGGGCGTTGGCGTTGAAAAAGTTGAGTTTTGGGGCTTGGGAAGGGTTCCGCGACAATGCTCGGCGACTATGACAGTGTCATAGTCGCCCTGTCACAATCGCATAGAGTGTACCGTGAGCTGGTACACACCAACGACTATGACCAGCGACATTGTCTGGGCAATGTCGCCTGACAATGTCGCACCAAGGGCCTGAGAGGCTGTCAAATACGGGATTTCAACCATTCTTCCCATTTCTTACTTCTAACCTCTTCCCTTTCTCTCCCAAATCAGTTCCCTTCTTCCCTCTCAAACCCTAAACCATTTTGGAGCCTTTTCTCCTCTAAAACAAGTGTTTCTTCTTCATCTAGCATCTTGGAAACTAGAGCTAAGATGTCTTCATCTTCTTCACCATCCTCTTCAATTTCTAGGGTTTTCACCTAACCCTTTTTATCATTTTGAAGATTGGGAGTGTATGGCTCATCTTGGTGCGAGCTAGAAGTGTTTTGTTGGTGGATTGAAGTTATGGTTAAGGTAATCTTCTATTTTCTTCATTTATGGAAATTAGGGTGTTGACATAAGTTGAGATCTTTACGTAAAATGTTTGAGGAATAATTCTAAATGGCTAAATATGGATATTTATGGTTGGACCCTTGTGGATCTAGGTTTTGGAAGATTTGGGCTTGAAGGTTCATATTTCTTCAAGGAAGCTCAAGTTGGGGTAAAATCTAGATTTAACTTAAATCTAGGAAGGTGAGTTCAAGTTGCTTTGTGAAAACTATGTACATGCCAAAATGTGTAATTTGAAGTAAAAATATGTTTTACTTGGTAATTGTTAAAGTGTGAGTATTTTGATAAGTTTTCATATTTGTTAAATTTGGGTTGTCTTAATCTCATGAAATGCTTATATTTGGGTTTTGAATATTTCAACAAGTAAATAGCATGATTTATATATTCTTGGGAATTTTGTACAAGTAAAGTCTATTTTATGATTTATACATCTTTGACGATTTCTGTACAAACGAAGTCTAATTCATGACATGTGCATTCTTGGTATATTTGATTTCACAAAACCATTTGGAAAATGATATGTCCTAATCGGGGTCAAGTTTTAGGATTAATCACATCTTTGAGGTATGTGTCTGCATAAACCTCATTTAAATGCATTTTATTATCTAGGAACCATTATTTGTTGGCCAAATGGAATTTAGAGCATTTTAGCTCGGTTTTGACTTAAAAGAGTCCCGAGGACACTTGTCCAATTTTAATGGCTCAATGTGGAGTCCCATCTATGATTTACATCTTATTGCATATTAATGATATTTACATGCTCGAGTGCGTTAGTCATTCATGTGTAGTCATGTAAGGTTAGACTGTGTTGTTTTGGATCCATAGGCACGTAAGTCTGTCTTTATTTGGTGGTCAACTGGGTATTACGGGGTTGGACTCCGGGACCCATGTTTTATGACCTTGACCTTTCAAGTGTACACTAGGAGGGTTAAGTCCGGTTGTGCTATCATGATGTTGGGTGTTTCATGATGGGCGTTTGGGACCTCCGCCATTCGGGGTAATGCCATGGTTGTAGTCCTCGGATGTTGTCGGGCCTTTGGCGGTATTCGTGATAAAATTTGCTAAGGTCAACTGTCTCTTTTGGTGTAGCTTGAAGGGTGTCGTAGGGGCACTTGGGCTTGCGTGTCGTGAAGTGTCATACGATTAACGTTGTATGAGTGGCATACTTTTGTGTTTCTCCACTCTTAACGGATACGGGTCTCCTCCGTCGTCGGCCAACAGTATTTTGGATATTTAATTGTCCATGCTTTAATACTTGGATTTCATCCCATTTTATGGTCGCGTGAGTATTGAATCTTAGTCACATGTTTTCAATGGCATATTATATTATATGGGTTGTTTTCCCATGATTTTATGAGTTGAGTATTATGCCCCACCCGTGTTTTGGGTGTTTCGGGATATAAAGTTTTATCCACATTTCATTTTTGGGAGTCGTCTTCTATTCACATTTAAGTGATTTTTGGGCGGCATCATTTTTATAAAGAATTTTTTGTATTGAGATCTTCGTCCTCAAAACGTATGTCATTGGAAAACGAGTCGCTTTCATAGTTAAGTTAAGTCATTTTGAAAGATCATGATTTAAACTGCATTCTTCCCTTTTAACGAAATATTTATTCATGTTGAAAACTCTTGAACTCACTAGGCGTTAGCCTAACCCTTTTTATTTGTCGACATATGCATCAGGTTCCAGTTGGGGAAGAGTACTAGCGAGACCGTGAAGAGATGAGAAATAGGGTTACGCTTGAGGGTGAGTAGTTGGATGAAGCCACCTCCCGTTATCTCGGGTATAGCAATTTGTATTGGGTTTAGTATCACCGACCTTTAGTTACTCTTTGTGTAAGACTTTATTTGTTTGGTTGATGGTTATATCTAGAACAGTAATACAAGTATGGTCATGTTGTATGATATCTTGCCTTTCTTTGAGGCATTATTGAAAATTTTAAATTAGTTGCTCTTATCTTTTTCGAGGGCGTTACAAGTTGGTATCAGAGCATAAGTTTGAGAGAATTAGGTGTTGATTTCGGATACCTAGAATCAAACTAGCGTTGTTTAGGTGATTGAGAGAGAAAATTGCACATTTGGTACCTTAAGATATGATATTTTGGGGTTAATCGAGTCGCTAGAAACGGGGAACTTGTCGAGGATATCAAGGATGATCATGTACGGTACGTTGCTAATGGCACCTGACCAGTGTTATGGTGAACCTACATGTTACATGTGTATACTTGAATTGCCTTGGCATGATTACTGTTAGGGTAGTGAGAAAATTTTAAGCGAGTAGTTGATAAAGGAGTTGATGTTCATAGCATTGTCACTTTGGAGTGATGGTTAAGTGCGATGAATACATTAAGTTGACCATTTTGGGTCAGAGTTATTGGTCGAATTAGAACCATAGGATTGTTAATTGACTCTATTTCGAGGAGGAATTGTAAGGTGAACCAACGAGATCGTCGACGATTGCCTTAAGATGTTTGAACATCTGGATGACAATAGTATGACGAGAAATTGAGAAGCGTAATCCTAAGATGTGAGTGCCGATCAAATTCATGCGTTAAATTTATTTCTAAAATAAGTTTGCATAAATTGCTTCTCATGTTCTCAAAACATAAAGTGAGTTACATTATAAAGTCTTGGCAAAACATTTAGCACTCATCAGATTTTAAACCGTGAGCTTAAACATGCATGAAATTGTTTTGTTGCACGTGATTACAAATTGTTATCGAAAATCTCTGTATCCCTGTCTCGTGTTTAACGCTATTTTCGGATAATGTGACATCCGTATTTTAATGATATTTGGAGTATGGGGCAAATAACTGTGAGATTTTGACCTTGACATTAGATCTCCTCCACGTATGTTAAGGTTTTAAAGGAAAAGTTATTTTCGTGGTTTTGCGTCGGAGTCTTCTTGGAAATTTTATTCCGTGTGAGCTGTGTTGGGTTTTATGAAATATTATTTTACGACAGTTCAAGTCGCGTAATAAAAAGAAATTTTGGAACGTGTAGACTTTCATTATTGTGTGCGTTAATTTTTGAGTTTTGTTTAATACCTTGTCTCATGCGAGTCTTACACCTGTATTTTCGCAACCGTAAGAGACATTTTGAAGGTCGCGTTAATAAATTCCGCCCCATGTGCTATTTTGGGAAATTTCAAATCTTGTGTCTTTCTCTTTCGGGTTTTATACCATTGTTACTCGTTGTATGTTAATTCGTATTTGAATTAAACTATACTGTTGGTGTGAGTAAACATATAAAGGAATTATGTTGCTTCAAGTAGAACTGTTGATCTAAACGTGCTTCAATTGTTGACCTTGTTGTCTTAAGTTTTCCGCAATGCATTAAATGAATTATCGGTTTACATGTCATCGTAATTACCGCTTTGGGCATGTGCGTCTTATCTGTGCGGCAAAACATTTGAACTCGATTTAAAACTTTATTTACATTCCTATCGTGTTGTTAAATTTGGGGAAAATAGACGGACGTATATGGGCCTTGTTGGAGATTTTATCCTCCGACGTTTTTGCTTTTTTAAAGGAAAAAAGATTTTAATGTTGAAGTTGTGAAATTTTCCTTTGGGAGTTATACAAACTTTTATTGCGCATGTTATAGTGCAGAAAATTATTTTCATATGCATAATAAAAATCGATGCATGCTAGGACCATGGTAGTCCGTTTGAAAATTCCGTTGCACATCTTTTGTTACCGTTTTTATTAACTTAAATATTTATCAAATGCAATTTTGTAATGAGTTTTATACACGTGACGCACACACCTACCGAGTAAGCGGTAGTGGGATTTTTACATGTATTATTAATTATCATGGAACTTAAGCATTTGAAAGTTCTATAAAAGTTTAAATGGGCACTTCAGCTGAAAACTTTGAACTCATTAGGCCTACAGATTCAAACCCTCTTGAGAAAAAAATGTTTTAATTAGAGACTAAGAGAGTCCTTGGGAGTTGAAGCGCCAAATGGTATGACTTTGCTCAGTTTGGTTTATGGGTTCCAATTTCTGAATCGGTGCATGCGTGAATATTTGAGGTACTAGGGATGTACATTTTTCTGGTTATGTAAGTGGCAATCCTTCCTTTCGGTAAGATCTTAGGTTAAAACCTTGTGCGGTTGTGTTTAGGGTTTGGAGTGACAGATTGATTGTTCGACATCATGTATGGGTTGGAGTTGTGCCATCCGGGCAAGTCTTCAGGAACAAGGAAAATCTTGTGGATCGTTTGTTAGAGATGTAAGAATGGAATTTTAGTGCTATCTTGGGTATCGACTCAGTGCAACCAGGAATGAAATACTTCTTGGTATACCCATGCTCCTAATGTGACCAGTTCGATTTTAGGCGTCAACTCATCCTTTTGAGGTTAGTAATCTTTGGAAGGTTTGGAAGTACTTGCGTTCGGCCGTAAGAAGTGTTTGTCTCTCAATGATGGAACTCTAAGGAAACCTAGTGTTAGTGATTAAGCCTTGATGAACACGGTTCCTTTTGATATGACAAGGACTTATTAGACGGAAAGTTGGAGGTCTGATAATAGTCTGAAGTCACGCAATAGCCCAACTTGAATTGATCCACCCCCAGAAAGCGTATTGGTGCGTCCTTGGAAAGAACGCTTTACCAATATCAAGGGTAAATTATTGGGGAATTTTGGGAGTTCATTGGGTTGGTGTTGGCCATCGGAATACGGATTCATAAGGATGTGGAGCGGAGATGATTCCGTTATTAAGAAGTCGAGGTCACCGGCTGCCTTGAGATAGTACGTGTCACCTAAGGTTGGGAGGCAACCGAGATCGTATGGTTATAAATTTCTCCAATAAGTTCGACGTTCACTCTAGTATGAGTGAAACATATCAAGGTGGATATTGAAGGTAAAAGTCTTCACGGAAATCAGTATGTTGGGTACGTCAGGAGGCCGTCTATTTAACTCAAGGACGAATCGATTTGAAGGAAATCCCATGGAAGAGAGACGGTTGTTTGGTGGGAATGGCATCAGTGAGATCTATGGCTCGTTTGTTAATTTACTAGAAACCGAAGAAACCCAGTAAGTTTTAAAGGTGGGATAAAATGATTTGAGTGAGAAGTAGATTTCGAGGACGAAATCATTCTAAGGTTGGGAGGACTGTAACACCCGTAATTTCTGGTAAGTAAAGGTCACCCGGACATTTTTGGAACTTGTAAATGGTGGAACTTTGTCGGGAAAACAGTATTTAAAGTCCTTTAGAGTATCGGGGGCGTTGGCGTTGAAAAAGTTGAGTTTCGGTGATTAGGAAGGGTTCCGCGACAATGCCCGGCGACTATGACAGTGTCATAGTCGCACTGTCACAATCGCATGGAGTGTATCGTGAGCTGGTACACACCAACGACTATGACCAGCGACATTGCCCAGGGCAATGTCGCCTGGAAATGTCGCACCAAGGGCCTGAGAGGCTGTCAAATACGGGATTTCAACCATTCTTCCCATTTCTTACTTCTAACCTCTTCCCTTTCTCTCCCAAATCAGTTCCCTTCTTCCCTCTCAAACCCTAAACCATTTTGGAGCCTTTTCTCCTCTAAAACAAGTGTTTCTTATTCATCTAGTATCTTGGAAACTAGAGCTAAAATGTCTTCATCTTCTTCACTATCCTCTTCAATTTCTAGGGTTTTCACCCAACCCTTTTTATCATTTTGAAGATTGGAAGTGTATGGCTCATCTTGGTGCGAGCTAGAAATGTTTTGTTGGTGGATTGGTGTTATGGTTAAGGTAATCTTCTATTTTCTTCATTTATGGAAATTAGGGTGTTGACATAAGTTAAGATCTTTACGTAAAATGTTCGAGGAATAATTCTAAATGGCTAAATATGGATATTTATGGTTGGACCCTTGTGGATCTAGGTTTTGGAAGATTTGGGCTTGAAGGTTCAGATTTCTTCAAGGAAGCTCAAGTTGGGGTAAAATCTAGATTTAGTTTAAATTTAGCAAGGTGAGTTCAAGTTGCTTTGTGAAAACTATGTACATGCCAAAATGTGTAATTTGAAGTAAAAATATGTTTTACTTGGTAATTGTTAAAGTGTGAGTATTTTGATAAGTTTTCATATTTGTTAAACTTGGGTTGTCTTAATCTCATGAAATGCTTATATTTGGGTTTTGAATATTTCAACAAGTAAATAGCATGATTTATGTATTCTTGGGGATTTTGTACAAGTAAAGTCTATTTTATGATTTATACATCTTTGACGATTTTTGTACAAACGAAGTCTAATTCATGACATGTTCATTCTTGGTATATTTGATTTCACAAAACCATTTGGAAAATGATATGTCCCAATCGGGGTCAAGTTTTAGGATTAATCACATATTTGAGGTATGTGTCTGCATAAACCTCATTTAAATGCATTTTATTATCTGGGAACCGTTATTTGTTGGCCAAATGGAATTTAGAGCATTTTAGCTCGGTTTTGACTTAAAAGAGTCCCGAGGACACTTGTCCAATTTTAATGGCTCAATGTGGAGTCCTATCTATGATTTACATCTTAATGCATCTTATTGCATATTAATGATATTTGCATGCTCGAGTGCGTTGGTCATTCATGTGTAGTCATGTAAGGTTAGACTATGTTGTATTGGATCCATAGGCACGTAAGTCAGTCTTTATTTGGTGGTCAACTAGGTATTACGGGGTTGGACTCCGGGACCCATGTTTTATGACCTTGACTTTTCAAGTGTACATTAGGAGGGTTAAGTCCGGTTGTGCTATCATGATGTTGGGTGTTTCATGATGGGCGTTTGGGACCTCCGCCATTCGGGGTAATGCCATGGTTGTAGTCCTTGGATGTTGTCGGGCCTTTGGCGGTATTCGTGATAAGATTTGCTAAGGTCAACTGTCTCTTTTGGTGTAGCTTGAAGGGTGTCGTAGGGGCACTTGGGCTTGCGTGTCGTGAAGTGTCATACGATTAACGTTGTATGAGTGGCATACTTTTGTGTTCCTCCACTCTTAACGGATACGGGTCTCCTCCGTCGTCGACCAACAGTATTTTGGATATTTAATTGTCCATGCTTTAATACTTGGATTTCATCCCATTTTATGGTCGCGTGAGTATTGAATCTTAGTCACATGTTTACAATGGCATATTATATTATATGGGTTGTTTTCCCATGATTTTATGAGTTGAGTATTATGTCCCACCCGTGTTTTGGGTGTTTCGGGATATAAAGTTTTATCCACGTTTCATTTTTGGGAGCCGTCTTCTATTCACGTTTGAGTGAGTTTTGGGCGGCATCATTTTTATAAAGAATTTTTTGTATTGAGATCTCCGTCCTCAAAACGTATGTCATTGGAAAACGAGTCGCTTTCATAGTTAAGTTAAGTCATTTTGCAAGATCATGATTTAAACTGCATTCTTCCCTTTTAACGAAATATTTATTCATGTTGAAAATTCTTGAACTCACTAGGCGTTAGTCTAACCCTTTTTATTTGTCGGCATGTGCATCAGGTTCCAGTTGGGGAAGAGTACTAGCGAGACTATGAAGAGATGAGAAATAGGGTTACGCTTGAGGGTGAGTAGTTGGATGAAGCCACCTCCCGTTATCTCGGGTATAGCAATTTGTATTGGGTTTAGTATCACCCGACCTTTAATTAATCTATGTGTAAGACTTTATTTGTTTGGTTGATGGTTATATCTAGAACAGTAATATAAGTATGGTCATGTTGTATGATATCTTACCTCTCTTTGAGGCATTATTGAAAATTTTAAATTAGTTGCTCTTATCTTTTTCGAGGGCGTTACAATACGGGATTTGTCATATTTCTCTTATCACTCCTCATTTATTCCTCCAAAAGCGCTCTCAACTCTCTTCTCCTTTGCCTATATCGATTCTAGGGTTTTGAAAGTGCATTGATTTCACATGTACTGCAAGGATTTAGCTCCACCAACTAAAGATTCAAGATTTAAGACTTAACTCCTTCATCTCCTACTTGCCATCCTCTTCAAGAGAAGGAAACTTGGGTTTAGGGTTTTCATCAAAACCCTACTTTGTGAGTTCATCTTTCATATAAAATCCTTATGTGCTTACATGAAAACCTTATGTTTACATTACTTCAAAAACCTACATTTTTCTCCATTTTGTGCTTTTGAACTTTCTAGGTCAAAAACTAGGGTTTTGACATTATGGTAATTTTATGTGATATGATGACCTAAAAGGTTGGTGGGATGACAAACATGGTTTAGTCGTGTACTATGGAACTTGCGAAATCAAATGGGTGAAATGATTTATTTGGGGTTATATTGGAATGTTTTGGTTTGGTGAAGTCTATGGTATAATGTGTTAATGAAACTTGTATGTAGAGAACATTTTGATAATATGTTTCTTATGTTGGATAGAATGTGTTTACATGAAAAGAAATGTTATGTACATATGATTGGATTTACTTTATTATGACATGGTGCTATATGAAATTCATGGGTTTGGAAATTATAGCAAAATACAAATTGTCATATTGGTGACTCATGTTGGTTTGGAATGGTGAGGTCCTAAGGTAAAGATCCATGAATAGGGTTGAACTTGGTAACTCTTTGGGGTAAGGCTCGGATGGAGTTGAACCCATATTTACATTGAACTAAAGATTCATGAATAGAGTTGATGTTCTAACGGCTAAGGATTCATGAATAGAGTTGATTCCGGTAAATAACCATTCCAGCTAAATGTTCCTCATGGGTTGTAGCCTACTTCCGTGTTCCGCCGCAACCTATGGTGGAACAGGTCTCTGTAACACCCGTAATTTTCGGTAAGTAAAGGTCACCCAGACGTTTTTGGAACTTATAACGATAGGAATTTTGTTGGGAAATCATTATCTAAAGTCCCTTGGAGTATTGGGAGGGTTGGCATTGAAAAAGTTGAGTTTCGGGACCCCGGAAAGGTCCCTCTACAATGCCCGCCGACTATGACAGTGTCATAATCGCACTATCACAGTCGCAGAGAAGGAACAGAGGCCAGGGGAGCTTGGCGACATTGCCCTGGGTAATGTCGTTGGTCAAAGTCGCACCAGGGTGCAGAGGTTTGTTAAATCGCGAATTTCAGCCTTTTTCTCATTTCTCACTTTTCAAATTTCATCCTTTCTCTCGCAAACCGATTCCCACCTTCTTGGTTCAAACCCTAGCCATTCCTATGGCCATTCACTTTGATTTTTAAGCATTTCCATCACCATCTAAGTCTTGGAAGTCTAGGATTCAAGAAACTACCATTCCACCATCTCCATTGAAGTCTTCTTCAAGAAAAATCTAGGGTTTTGAGTTATATCAAAGCCCACTATTGTAAGTTCATCCATTTTTTTTCTAACACTTTAATCAAGTTACAAATGCTCCATCTTTGACCTCATATTGTTTCTATTTATCAACTTTGGGTTGGTTGATTTTGGGGAGATTAGGTCAAATTAGGGTTTTTGACCAAAATAGAGATTTTGATATAAGATGTTTGGAGATCGATTATGTAACACCCTAAAATTTAGAGTAATTTAAAAATTCGAAAATTTGGCAATATAACGTTTGTATTTGGAATAAACCACCCAAAATGGGTAAATGTATAAGGCATTTACAAAAACCTGTTAACGAAATGAAAATTGACAACAAACTCATCTAAACATAAACTATCTAGATTACATCGGTTGTCAACCCAAAGATCACCAAAAGATGGGACTAAATCAAAACGCCTCTAACACCAAATACTAGCCATCACAAAAATGCTTCAAGACTATGCTCGTCACTCAAGCCCTTGGCAACCCACCGCTAAAGGAACCTGTTATACACATCATTTGAGAAAAAGTGTTAGGCTTAAAGCCTAGTGAGAACATACAGTTTATATTTTAAGGAAATACAAACAATTGTAATAAAAGGACATCTTTGCAAGGGAATTAAGTTTTATAAATTAAATCTTTGCCATATAAGGACTGTTCGGTCCAAAATTCATCTTGCGATGACGGGGGATACCCGATTTACCAAAGAGTGTAGCAGAACACCGAGTAGGCTACAATTCCGAGTTATGAGCTAAATACTTGGAATCTATGCTCGAGTGCGTTGGCCATTCCTCTGTAGTCATGTATTGTTAGACTCTCTTGCATTGGATCCATAGGCACGTAAGTCAGTCTTTATTTGATGGTCAATTGGGTATTACAGGGTTGGACTTCGGGACCTATGTTTTATGACCTTAACCTTTCAAGTGTTTTATGATAGGCGTTTCATGATGGGCGTTTTGGACCTCTGTCATTCGGGGTAATGCCATGGTTGTAGTCCTCGAATGTGGTCAGGCCATTGGTGGTATTCATGGTAATATTCACTAGACCTGGCAAATGTGTCGTGTCGTGTCGAATTCGTGTCGGGTTCAAAGTTAAACGGGTTGAAAGTGTCTAACCCTAACCCGACCCGTTTAATAAACGGGTCAGAAAATCCCAACCCTAACCCGACCCGCCTAACCCGTTTAACCCGTTTAACATTTATAAAATTAAAATTAAAAATCGAAAATTCACAAAAAAATATAAATACAAAATTCAAATGAAAGCATTAGAAATCCAAAATTTATAGTTCAAAATTATAATCAAATAAACACTAAAAATCTAAAGCATTAAAAGAAAAACTTATATATATATATAAACGGGTTATTCGGGTCATTTTCGAGTTGAATTTTTTGACCCTGACCTTACCCGTTTAATTTTCGTGTCGTGTCTTGTCAACCCGTTTATTTAAACGGGTTGAAATGTATTACCCAAACCCGTTTATTTCGTGTCGAGTTCGTGTCGGGTTAGCGTGTCGTGTCAGTTTTTGCCAGGTCTAATATTCACTAAGGTCAGCTGTCTCTTTTGGTGTAGCTTGAAAGGAGTCGTAGGGGCACTTGGGCTTGCGTATCGTGAAGTGTCATACAATTAACGTTGTATGAGTGGCATACTTTTGTGTTCCTTCACTCTCAACGGATACGGGTCTCCCCCGTCGTTGGCCAACAATATTTTGGATATTTAATTGTCCATGCTTTAATATTTGGATTTCGTCCCATTTTATGGTCGCGTGAGTATCGAATCTTAGTCACATGTTTTCAATGGCATATTATATCATATGGGTTGTTTTCCCATGATTTTTATGAGTTGAGTATTATGCCCCACCCGTGTTTTGGGTGTTTCAGGATATAAAGTTTTATCCGCATTTTATTATTGGGAGTCCGTTTTCTATTCACGTTTGAGTGAGCCTTAGGCAGCAACATCATGTTATAAAGAATGTTTTGTATTGGGACATTCGTCCTTAAAACGTATGTTATTGGAAAACGAGTCATTTTCATAATTAAGTTAAATCATTTTGAAAGATCATGATTAAAATTGCATTCTTTCCTTTAACGAAATATTTATTTATGTTGAAAACTCTTGAACTCACTAGGCGTTAGCCTAACCTTTTTGTTTGTCGGTATGTGCATCAGGTTTCAGTTGGGGGTTTGGTCCTAGAAGTGTTATGAAGAGATGAGCCTTAGCTTTACACAAGGGTAAGTAGTTGGTGAAGTCTTCCGCCGTTTGGAGATAGTGATTGCTATTGGGTTTTAGTAGCACCCATTCTTATTATAGACTTTATGCATGGAATGATAGGTGTGTATAGATGTTAAACCTTAAATTGTGATTGTAGATGAATCATTTATCGATGTATATAGAAGATTTTAAATTAGTTGCTATTATCATATTTGAGGGTGTGACAAGTTGGTATCAAAGCTTAAGTTTGAGAGAATTAAGTATTGATTTTCGGATGCCTAGACTCAAACTAGCGTTCTTCTAAGTGATTAAAAGTGAAATTTCACCATTATGTACCTTAAGACATGATATTTTGAGGTTGATTGAGTTACTAGAAACAGGAAACTTGTCGAGGATGGCAAGGATAATCATGTACGGTACTTTATAATGACACATTGCCAGTGTTATGGTGAACCTACATGTTACATGGGTATACTAGAGTTGCCTTGGTATGATGACCGTTGGGGTAGTGAGGAAGTTTCTAAGCGAGTAACCGATAGAAGAATTGATGTTCATAGCATTGCCATATTAGAGTGATGGTTAAGCACGACGAATACTTTGAGTTGACCATTTTTGGTTGGAATTGTTGGTTGAAATAGAACCATAGGTTTATCGAGTTGACTCTATTTCCGGAAGAAAATTGTAAATTAACCGAATTAGTGTGATCATTGCTTTAAGATGTTTGAGCATCCGGATGACGATTGTATGACTATGAGATTGAGGAGCGTGGTTCTAAGACATTGTGATGCCGACAAAAAGTCATGGACGAAATTATTTCTGAAACGAGTTTGCACCAATTACTTCTCATGTTTTCCGAATCATAAAGTGAAATATATTATGAGATTTTGGAAAAATGTTTAGCACACACCGTATTTTAATCGTGAGTTTGAACATGCATGGAATCGTTTATTTCACGTGGTTGCAAACTTGTATTGAAAATATCTTCATCCCCGTTTCGTGTCTAACGATATTTTCGGATGTTGAAAGATCCGTGTTTTTAATGTTATTTGGCGTATTGGACAAGTAACTATGAAATTTTAACCTTGACATTGGATCTCCTCCACGTATGTTAAGGTTTTAAAGGAAAAGTTATTCCCATGTCCTTGAGTCGGAGTTTTCTTGGAAATTTTAGTTTGTACGAGTTTTGTTGAATTTTATGGAGTATTGTTTTGCGACGTTCTTTTTCGCACGTAAGTAAACTTTGAAATGCTTGAGTTTTAAATTTTGGTTGCGTGTAAATTTGCAATTTATAAAGCATCGTGTCCCATTCAAGCTTTGTTGAAAAGTGTCACTTTACTTTTCATTGCGGTAAAAAGGGGAAACTCTTAGAAGTTTAACATTTTAGACATATTGTCGTCTTATGCTTTTATGTTGGTAAATGAAAATTTTTGGCACCGCTTGATTTTAGCGTTAATGAGTTTTATGAAAATTCAGTTGAGTTTTATTGCTTTTTATTTTACGACCTTTTGCGTCGTGCAGTTGAACTTTGAGATGTGCATCCTTGCATTATTGTGTGTGTTAACTGGTGAGTTTTGTTTAATATTTTGTCGCATGCGGGTTTTGCGCCGGTATTTTCGCAACCGTAAGAGACGTCTTCGGAGTTTGGTTAGTGTAAATTAAACATATGTTATTTTGGAAGTTTCCATGCCATGTGATTTCTCTTTTGGTTTATGCAAGTTTTCGTGGTGCGATGTTGGGTAATCGAATTGATTTACACTTTTGCATGAGAAAGTATATAAAAGATTTATGTTGTTACATATTGAACTTTTGATCTGAACATGCTTCAAGTGTTGATTTAACTATCATAAATTTTCTGCAATGCCTTAAATAAATTATTAGTATACATGTCCTTGTAACTACTATTTTTGGACAAATGCATTTTATCCGTGCGGCCCAAGATTTGAACTCGATTTAAAATTTATTTGCGTTTGACCAAAATCACATACTCCCATTGTTTTACTAAGTCTTGGGAAATAAACTGATGTATATGGGTCTTGTTGAAAAATTTTATTCCATGACGCTTTATGGTTTAAAGGAAGGAATTTTGAAGTAAAATTTGTGAGGGTCCCTTTGAAGTTGTACAAACCCCTATTGCATACGTTTTCGTACAAAAAGTTATTTTTACGTTCATAGTGTAATTGATGCATGCTAGAACCATGGCGGCCCATTTGAAAACTTTGTTGTGCATATTTTGTTATTGACGTTATTAATGTGAGTATTGATCAAATGAATTTTGAAATAAATTTCTATGCATGGCTTTAATGATCACTGTGCACACCTACCGGGTAAACGGTAGTAGATTTTATATGTACGACCAATCGTTATAAAACTGTTGTGTTTGAAAGTTTTGTAAATTTCAAATTGGCATATTAGCTTGGAAAACCTTGAACTCATTGTAGCTATAGATTTAAACCCTATCTTGAAAAGAGTTGCGATTAGGGACTAGAGGAGTCCTTGGGAATGGAAGCGTCGGATGATCCGACTTGTGGTCAGTCTTGAATTTTGGGTTTCAGTTCTGGATCTGTGAGCATGCGAATAATTGAGGCATTAGGTTTATGTCTTTCCAGTTAATTAAGGGGTGATATTCCTGCTTGGGTAAATCTGCGAGATAAGGTCTTGTGTCACTATCTGCGCCTGTTTGGGTTCGATTGATGAGTTGCTTGTTCGCTGACGTCAGGTTATAAGTTGACTGTGTGTCGTCTTGATGGGTTTTCATTAACAAAGGATTTATTGTGGTCCGTTTGTTAGAAATGTAAGATTGAGAATATTAGTCCTCTGTTAGGTGTCAACCTTATTGTGACTATACTTCTGGAATGAAATATTGGGCGGGATGTCCACGTTTTTAATATCATCATTTTGGTTTTAGGCGTCGACTTGTTTTCTTGAAGTCAAAGAATCTTGGAATGCTTTGAGCTATTCCCGTTAGATCACGAGAAATGATGGCCTCTAGGTGGTGAAATTTAAAGGAGGATTAGATGTTAGTAATTAAGTATTGATGCGTATAGGTTTTCCCGATGTGGTAAAGATCTTATTAAGGGAAAGTTTTGGAGGTTGAGAGTAGATCGGATTTGGGTGATGGACGAACCTGCATTGACCAGCCACCTGGAGAGCATATTGGTACGCCCTTGGAAGGACGACCTTGTCAATATCAAGAATGGATAATTGAGAATTCTGAGAATTCTTTGGGGTTTGATGTCGATCATTAATCTTGAGTTCAAAGTCATGTGAATCGGAGGTAAACTGGCCGGTGAGAAGATGAGATCACCAAACTGCCCTTGAGGTAGTACGTGTCACCCAAGGTTGGGAGACAACCGCAGCCTCATGGTTAAAGGCTAGGATTAGTAAGATAAGTGTTCATTCGGATATAAGTGTGTTATGCCCAAAGGGACATTTATCGTGAGGACCAGGATAAGGTTATGGTGGTAGCTCTGGCAATCGGAGTAGAGACAATCTTTTCTTCGGGCAACGTTTCGTGGAAATTTAGATTTCGAGGACGAAATCTTTTTTAAGGTTGGGAGGATTGTAACACCCGTAATTTTCGGTAAGTAAAGGTCACCCGGTTGTATTTGGAACTTATAACGACGAGATTTTTGTTGGGAAATCATTATCTAAAGTCCCTTGGAGTATCGGGAGGGTTGGCATTGAAAATTTTGAGTTTCGGGGCCCCGGAAAGGTCCCGCTACAATGCCCGCCGACTATGACAGTGTCATAGTCGCACTGTCACAGTCGCAGAGAAGGAACAGAGGCCAGGGGAGCTATTTAAAAATTCGAAAATTTTGCAATATAACGTTTGTATTTGGAATAAACCACCCAAAATGGGTAAATGTATAAGGCATTCACAAAAACCTGTGAACGAAATGAAAATTGACAACAAATTAATCTAAACATAAACTATCTAGATTACATCGGTTGTCAACCCAAAGATCACCAAAAGATGGGACTAAATCAAAACGCCTCTAACACCAAATACTAGCCATCACAAAAATGCTTCAAGACTATGCTCGTCACTCAAGACCTTGGCAACCCACCGCTAAAGGAACCTGTTATACACATCATTTGAGAAAAAGTGTTAGGCTTAAAGCCTAGTGAGAACATACAGTTTATATTTTAAGGAAATACAAACAATTGTAATAAAAGGACATCTTTGCAAGGGAATTGAGTTTTATAAATTAAATCTTTGCCATATAAGGACTATTCGGTCCAAAATTCATCTTGTGATGACGGGGGATACCCGATTTACCAAGGAGTGTAGCGGAACACCGAGTAGGCTACAATTCCGAGTTATGAGCTAAATACTTAGAATCAATGGCCACGAACAACGCCGGTCCGTACTAAGATGTGGGGGAGGGCACCCGAGGAAACCAAGTCATACTCATTCACTAGGACTACATTATGATCCATGGCTAGTAACTGGTCCCACATAACCGTACCAAAGGCCTCCGAGGATCAAATGCATCCATAGCTACAATGGGGAAAACATCCCAAAAATATATAAGCCGACTCAATACCTAGGGATCCACTAGTAATAGTCTATACTCGTCACAATTACATTTGTGACTAACCAATGCTAATCATATAGCTTCCAACAACATTTACTTCCCAAAATGAATTTTCCAAATTTAACTACTGATAAGAATGAAATTCATAAAATGAGATTATACATATTCTTTCAAGTACTTCACCATAAATGTGCAAAGAATACTTTATTTTAACACATATCAAATGGAGTCCTTCATTTTTACAACACTTGGCAAGAACCCTAAAATTTCCCAAAAACTCAAGTTAGGTCAAAATGTGATTATTGTAAATCCAAAGTCAAGGAGGTTTATAGGAGTTCAAAATATGAGTTTTGACATGTATAAGGTTTAGAAAAGATAGTAGGAACTCACCAAGTGGGTTTTTGTAGAAAACCCAAAACCCTAGTTAATCCTTTGGGGAAGATGACAATGGAAGAGATGATATAAAGCTTCCTACTTGAACCCTTGGATGAACAATGATAAAATACTTGGAAACCAAGATTGATTTACTTGAAGGATCTTAGAGTAACAATAAATACCCTAAAAATCGCCAAAGTGAGAGAGAGTTTGAGGTGGGTGAAGAGAGTTATGAGAAATGAATGAGAAAAGAGTTCATTTAACACACTGGTACCCGACCGCGACCTTGCCATGCGATAGTGACAGTGTCACTATCGCGAGGCACTCTCACGTGGATTGTACCGAGAGTTGGTACCTCCCCGGCGATTGTGCCACGCGATAGTGACACATGTCACTATCGCGAGTCATTCTCACGCCGTTTGTACCGAAGCCCAAAAATGACCAAAACTCGAGATTTTCGCCTGGGTCGATTTAAGGTTCGAAAGTACAACACATTTCGCCCAAAAAGATAAACGGAAGACGGATAAAAGACCAACGAAGGACGGATACTTACATTACGAAAATACCAGGTGTTACAGATTATATATGGTTGAAGATGCATATTTATGGTTGGAAATTTATGGATCTAGGTTTTTTAAGGATTTTGCTTGTGGACTCGGATTTCTTCAAGGAAGCTTAAAGCGGGGTAAAATCTAGATTTAGCCTAAATCTAGCAAGGTGAGTTCAAGTTGATTTGTGAAAACGGTGTACATGCCAAAATGTTTATTTTAAAGTGTTTTGTGTTTTACATGAAATTGTTAACTGCTGATAAGTTGGGTATTTGGATATGTTTAACTTTATAAACTTATATAATGCACATCTTTGGGATTCTTGGGCGTTTTGATAAATAAACCATTTTAATATGTTTCTTTGATGATTTAATATATAATTGGATGTTATTTTAAGTAATTGTCCATTTGGTGCATCTGATTTCATAAACCGTTTGGAAAATGCATATTATTGTGTTAGGAGTCATTTTGGGAAAAATAAAGGGATGAGTCCTTTTGGAAAACACTTTGTTTCGACTAATGAGGAGTTTTGGGGTTAATCACACTTTTGGTCTTTGTGTTTGCGTAACCGTGGGTTAAAAGTGTTTTATTGTTTACACTGACATTTATTGTAAAATAAAGGAATTTTGTTGAGCTTTGGCTCGGTTTGACTAAAATGAGTCTTGAGGACATTTGTCCGGTTTAATAGCCCATTGTGGAATTTTGGGTTTGATGGTGTTTATTACGTGTCATTTGAGAGTTACATATTTTGGGTGCTTTAGTCATTCAAGTTGAGTCATGTAATGTTAGACTGTGTTGCATTGGATCCATAGGCATGTAAGTCAGTCTTTATTTGATGGTCAATTGGGTATTACGGGGTTGGACTTCGGGACCTATGTTTTATGATCTTAACCTTTCAAGTGTACACTAGGAGGGCTGAGTCCGGTTGTGCTATTATGATGATGGGCGTTTTGGACCTCCGCCATTCGGGGTAATGCCATGGTTGTAGTCCTCGAATGTGGCTGGGCCTTTGGTGGTATTCATGGTAATATTCACTAAGGTCAGTTGTCTCTTTTGGTGTAGCTTGAAAGGAGTCGTAGGGGCACTTGGGCTTGCGTGTCGTGAAGTGTCATACAATTAACGTTGTATAGGTGGCATACTTTTGTGTTCCTCCACTCTCAACGGATACGGGTCTCCCCCGTCGTCGGCCAACAATATTTTGGATATTTAATTGTCCATTCTTTAATATTTGGATTTCGTCCCATTTTATGGTCGCGTAAGTATCGAATCTTAGTCACATGTTTTCAATGGCATATATATCATATGGGTTGTTTTCCCATGATTTTTATGAGTTGAGTATTATTCCCCACCCATGTTTTGGGTGTTTCGGTATATAAAGTTTTTTCCGCATTTTATTATTGGGAGTCCGTTTTCTATTCACGTTTGAGTGAGCCTTGGGCGGCGGCATCATGTTATAAAGAATGTTTTGTATTGGGACATTCGTCCTTAAAACGTATGTTATTGGAAAACGAGTCATTTTCATAATTAAGTTAAATCATTTTGAAAGATCATGATTAAAATTGCATTCTTTCCTTTAACGAAATATTTATTCATGTTGAAAACTATTGAACTTACTAGGCGTTAGCCTAACCTTTTTGTTTGTCGGCATGTGCATCAGGTTTCAGGTGGGGGTTTGGTCCTAGCAGTGTTATGAAGAGATGAGCCTTAGCTTTACACAAGGGTAAGTAGTTGGTGAAGTCTTCCGCCGTTTGGAGATAGTGATTGCTATTGGGTTTTAGTAGCACCCGTTCTTATTATAGACTTTATGCATGGAATGAAATGTGTGTATAGAGGTTAAACCTTAAATTGTGATTGTAGATGAATCATTTGTCGATGTATATAGAAGATTTTAAATTAGTTGCTATTATCAGATTTGAGGGTGTTACAGTCTCCCCCCGTCTCGCATAAGGTTCAAATGTTGGAGAATTTGTTTATTATTGTCACTCTATTTATTGTTAATTGTTCACCAAAGTATTACACTTTATCGCACATATAGTTTTAGATGTTCTCACTAGGCTCCAAGCCTAACACATGTTTGTTTTGGTGTACATGCCAGGTTCCATTAGTGGTGGGGTGGTAAAACCATGAGCGGAGAGTTGGGTCAACCTTTTTGGGAATTAGCATTGACGAGATATATAGCGTGCATATACTTACCGATATTTTGGGAAATGATGACGACACCCAGTTATAATCTAAACTAGAATTGTTTTAGATTAAGTAGGTTGTCGGTTCTCGTTTCATTACCTTTTTAGAATTGTAAACGCTTATACTCTCCCTTTATTGGGATGATGTCATTGTGAAGTTTTATTTCATATTAAATGTTCCAGGTTTAAATTCTTTTCCTTTTATAAACGTGTTATTGTGAAAATTTAAAGTTTTAAATTTACCTAGTTTTTAGGGTGTTACAGCATGGTACATGTGTAATCTATATATATATATATATATATATATATACACATATAATAGAGTTAATTACTATTTGGTCCCTGTATTTTAATTTTTTTTGTAAACGCAGAAAAAAAGGACAAAAACATGGTTGGACGATTTTGCCCCTGACTCTAACTGAGTTTTTTTTACTGAGTTAGTGGTCAGGTCCCACTTTTAAAGCAAAATCCAAACCTTAAGGACTAGAACTTGACTTATTGAAGTACATGTCTGTAACACCTTGAATTTCGATACGTTTGGTTATCTTTCCTTCCTATTTAAGCTACGGTTACGCATTATTGTTGGTATATTAGTTGCTTTGGACGCCAAGCTAATTGAGAGCGGAAAAGGTCGAATTTTCAGGGTTTGGGGCACCTGGGCGATTGTGCCAGCGAGAGTGCCAGAGGGTCACAATCGCTTGGCACTCTCGCCGAAATATTTTGGGTCGCAGTACAATCTAGGCGATTGTGCCAGTGATAGTGCCACTGGCACAATCGCTTGGCACTCACGCCGAAAGGTGCCAGTGGGTTGAAAGTCGCGCTTTTAAGCTTTTTACCTCATTTCTCACTTCTCAAATCCCACCATTTCTCTCCCAAACCGATTTCCATCCTATTGGTTCGAACCCCAACCATTCCTATGGCCATTTACTTTGATCTTGAAGCATTCCATCATCATCTAAGGTCTTGGAAGTCTAAGATTCAAGGAGCTACCATCCCATCATCTCCATTGTTGTCTCCTTCAAGAAAATTCTAGGGTTTTGAGTTTTATCAAAACCCACCATTGTGAGTTGATCTCTTCTTCTTTCTAACACTTTAATCAAGTTATAAATGTTCTATTTATAATTTCCTAGTGCTTTATTTCTTAAGTTTTCAGTTTGGGTGATTTTGGATACTTTAGGTCAATATTAGGGTTTTGACCAAAATAGAGATTTTGATAAAAGGTGTTTGTGGGAAAGATTCTAAGTACTTGGATATGTGAATTTATGGTTGGGAACTTATGGATCTAGGTTTTGGAAGATTTGGCTTGAGGATTCAAGTTTCTTCAAGGGAGCTCAAGTTGGGGTAAAAATCTAGATTTAGCATAAATTTAGCAAGGTGAGTTCAAGTTGATTTGTGAAAACGTTGTACATGCCAAAATGCCTATTTTAAAGTATTTATGTGTTTTACATGAAATTGTCAATTATTGAGTTATTTGGTAACTTTTTATTAGTTGAAGTGTTTAGCTTATTAAACTTTGTAAAACACCCACATTTGGGATTTTTGGGCATTTTGATAAATGCGTCATTAATTAATGTGTTTTGATGATTTATTGCATAAATGTATATTTGGTCAAAATGCACTTTAGTGTCTGTCGGGTTTTATGCATCATCCATGAGATGTGACGTTTTAAAAATACGATTGTGTGAGTCCTTTGGTTTTGATCAGTATTGACCTTGGGAACATTTTAGAAATAGTAAACATTTTTGGGTTTTGGGCCAAAGGCCAATTGTGATTGGAGAAACAAAGATTTTGAGAAAAGATGTATTTTGGATTATACAATCATATTAACTCGCGTATTTTAGCCGAATGTCTATTATGCCTTTTGGGGCTTGATTTATGCTCAGATGAGTCTTGGAACATTTGTTCAGTTTTGGTAGCTCGTTAAGGAGCCTTGGACGTATGGTGTACTTAGTTGCATCTTATTTGAGAGTTACATGTTTTGAATGCGTTAGTTCATTCATTTGAGTCATGTAACGTTTTAGACTGTAATACATTGCATCCATAGGCATATGAGTCAGTCAGTTGGTTTAGTTGGGGACTTTATCCCCGTTTTGGGACTGGAAATTGTTTATGGCTAGAGGGGGCTCGAGGTATAGATCGTGGGTGGTTGAACTCGATGCCCGTTTGTAGTCTAGTCTGGTTATTCATCGTGGAATTTAGTGTCCGCGTTTGAAGTCTAGTAAGTGGTCCCCAAGTCATGTTTTTATGTAAGCTTGCGGTGGTGCCCTGCAGAGCCGTATACAGAGCTAAGTCTTGCGGTGGTGCCCAGGGTGAGCCGGATATGGGGACTTGTGGCTTTTGTGGTGACACTCATCTAGAGGTCGAGTAGACACTAGGGTCATTTGGGTATCTTGCTGTAACAACCCAACCAGAAGCAACTAACTAGCAACTTAAATCTTAATAATATAAATAAAATTCATGCCAAAACGGCCCCAAACTTACAATTAAAAATTTCAAGGTTCTCAAAGTCAACCTACACAACTGAGATAATAATAAGGAATATCTAAGATGACAGTCTTCTAACTCTTTCCGCTACGTCTTCTCCTTGCCCTTATCTGATCTCAATAATTTCACGCTTGCCTGAAAAGATTTTTAGTTTTGAAAGAGCGAGGGTTAGACCATAGGTCTAGTGAGTCCCCTCAAACAATTAAGCAACAAAATAGCTTTCCAGAATTAAATCAACAAATTTATAAACACACAAGGATAAGCACGCTACTGACCACACGACCGTCAAAGACGATGTGTCTAACTAGCGCTGCCTTAATGTTGGGACACACCCCCAACGGCATAAATGGGCCACACTCCCCCGCACGAGTAGGCGGGCTACACTCCCCGACTTAGGTCAAAATCTCCACATAGAATGTATGCATACATTTAAACAACAACGATTTATAACACACTTAAAAACATTTCATAAATATCATGCCATCGTAAATAACTTCAAAGTTTAAAAATTAAACTTTACATGCTTCCATTACCAAAAAGGTTTTTAGTTTAGAAAAATTCACCTGATGTCCTTTGCTCAATGCCTTGCGTCTATTTCTATAGAATCCGAATTGTATCCTATAAAATAAGACATTGCTTGGTAAACTCTCGATACTTTCTAATTTAACGAAGTTGCCTCTACCCCAAAATCTCGACGGTTTCCTAACTTTTAAGAGAAACCCAACACACTAAATTCAAATCACGAAAAGGTACTAAAAATTAAATTGGCAATGGTCTACACTCCAACAAATAAAATCCCACTAAAAAATTGAACTTTAAGTTAATAATGACTTTGGCCCGCCTGCAACATTAATTAAAACAATCATGGGTTGCAGCCCACATGCAACATTAATCAAATATCAAAACTGCAGCCCACATGCCATTGATTAAACAACCAAGCTACGGCCCACAAGCAAAGACCGGGGACCGGAGCCAAATAGGCTGACCGGTGTGGCTTCCTTGACCGGGGCCAATGGCCGACCGGTGTCACGAGGTACGGGGTCTTCCCCCCTCTCGACCGGTCTCTAAAGTCGACCGAAGTCTCCTTTCTCGACCGATGCCACAATATGACAGGTGTCAACTTTGATCGACCGGTCCCGCAGTCCGGTTACCGAATTATCGAACAGAAACTCAGAGATTCAATTTCGGTTTCACACGATAAAGAATAGTTCATAAATTAATAACCAACCACTCCAATAACCATTAATCAGAAGTCGAAACTTGAATTCATCACACACTTTAATGATCAATTAGAAAATCTTCTAATAATTTTCATTCATTTCAACCCAGAAAATCTCAACTTCAGATTAAAACACTACCCCCAAACACAACTATTAAGATTCAATAGTTTAAAATTTGAAAAGTATGATCACAAGAATATTTACCTTGAAATGACGATCAAAACCCAACTTGAAGTATCGATCCCCTACTCGGTTCCTCCCAAAATCGCCCCAAAACCACTCTTCTCTACAAGCAGCCGCCGCACACGCACACACACCACACTGATACCTCTAGGGTTAAAACCCCTTTTTCCCAATTTTTTCCACAATAATGCCCCTCCTTAAATGACCCTTCTACTTTCTTACCCAACTTTTATTTTTATTTGCTTAAAGCCCGGTTATTACAATATCCCCCCCTCAAAAGAATTCCATCCCCGGAATTCCTTCGTCGAACAAACTGGGATAATGATTCCTCATAATTGACTCCAATTCCCAAGTCGCTTCCTGACCCTTGTGAAATTGCCACTGAACTTTCACTAGTTGAATTTCCTTGGTCCTTAATTTCTTCACCTTACGATCCAGAATTGCTACCGGTTTCTCTACATAGCTTATATTCTCATCTATTTGGACATCCTCCAACGGTATAACGACATCGCTTTCTGATATACACTTCTTAAGATTAGATACATGAAAAACGGGGTGAACTCCTCGCAGATCTACGGGTATTTCCAATCTACAAGCTACCTCCCCAACACGATCTATGATAGCAACGACCCAACAAATCTCGGTCTTAACTTCCATTTCTTTCTGAATCTGATCACACCCTTCCAAGGCGAGACTAGTAACTTTACCTTTGTCCCCACTTGGTACTAATGACTCTTAAATCTCAATCTAACCAAAATTAGTACCATTCGTTTATCCAAGCCATTCTGATCAATACATAGTCGCACATAACCATCAGAATTACCCCTCGATTACAACAACTTTCTTAAATAACAGAATTTTACCGGAGTCAACACAACGACAACATGCATCACTGACTAAATAACCTCCCAGTTCGCTAACATAACACATCGTCAACTGTAGCCTTCATCAACAACTCACAGTCACGAGTTTCTTCAACATGCAGCTTGCCATTGCAAACAATCCCTCTTAGCACGACATAAGTCAAACATAGCAGCACTTTCTTTTTCGAACCACATTGATCTCAACCCCTCGGCTTTATCTAAATCTTACACGTTGAATATACATCGCCCCAATGTCATCTCTTCGATTTTTCACATATTGGTAGAAACTTCCACAATTCAAAACTCTCGTAACCCACCAGCTCCATTTGGCCAAATAATGCAACGCATACTCCCCTTTCTCATTGCATCCACAATCACTCGACCAATCGCGAAATAAAACCTAGCTTCACCCGCTCAACACAGAGCAACCAAGCTCATACAAACTAGTCCCGATAGTTTAACACTGGAAAATTGTCTCACTTGGAATCCCTTTTGCATGCATTACCAAAACTGACATTATGGTCCTTTTCTCCGACCACTATATTCCACCACCTCTACCTTCCTCCTTGAAGGAGTCAAACCTCTTCTAACAGCCGACTCACTGATTAGTGGTATAAACTTTTTGGCAAATCGCACGATTTTTATTTATCAGCACTCACCCCGCACCAAATCGCCATCTCCTCTCTCTCTCTCATACCCACGCTAGGGATTTATAACCTTACTAACAACAGAATCTGAAAACCTCCTCCACATTTTGCGTCACTTGCCAAACTTCGTACTCTAAAATTTCCCACCTTTCTGACATGATATCTTCCCTCTCTTCACACTACAAGAAACACTGCTCACCCAACATTGCTTACTCTATTCCTTGATGATTCCCAAATGTATCGAATCACGTTTACCTTACTTTTCTTGATCAACCGACTATCCACAATTCTTACGCGAGATAGTCAACCCAACACTTCCAAATTATTACCCACTACTCGAAAGCGCCACAAGATTCTCGCTCTCCAAACAGGATAACCCAATCTGCTAAAATCCCTTCACCCCAAAGAATACTTCAACATGCCAACAGATTTCCTATCTATTACACAACCCCTTTAATTAAGCAGTTCGACACTTTCCACAACCATTCTAGGGATATAAGGTAATTCCTTCTAAAACTTGCCGTAATCCAGAACATACGGTTCCTCTCTTAGATACCCGCCAACCATCATTTGACAAAATATTCTCAACTTAGCAATACCCCGATACCAACCGAACATTCACACATCCCAACCACCTACTTACCACTTACAAATCATTCTCCATCGATCTTCGGACGAGGACACTCATCCTTTAACAATAATGCCAGACTACTACACATTCCCCAGGAAACTCTTTACCACTTTAATGATTTGCACTCCCCAATATGTCATAAAGACATTACCAACTCATGGTTACAACCATCACTCTACTATCTCATCCCAGAACAACTGCACATCTCCACGACCACTTGGCATCCATATATACCGACTCATACTAATCGAATACTAAAATCGGACTTCAAGGCATTTCACGATCTTGTCTTTCTCGGATCTGAATAAATCACAAAACTATGATCCTCAAAACCATCTAACAATATATCACTCCTTGTCGGCTCATCGCGACCTGCTGGAATCAAACTCCAGTAGCTTGAAAGATTACACGTACTAGCTCGAAGTCTTAAATGGTCAAAGCGTAACCCCTCCAGACGTGCTATATATAAACTTCACTCCCACATAACCAACAAAACCTCATCAATAAAGAACCACCTGACCGAACTAGCGACCTTTCATTTTTGTAAGATCCACACAAGGTTGTCCAACATCACATTAGGTACACACCTTTTTTGAATAACTCTTCGCTTCCTCGCAAAACTCCTCAAAACTATCCATAACTACTATTTCATTTTCAGCGTCCCGCTATTCACCACAAAAAAAATGGTTTCTGACTTCCACAGCAACAGTCGGCATTGAGATACTCCCACTACGCCTCCAACCAACAAGGATCCCCAAATAAACCTACATCTCCCACTACAGAAGCTAATTGACAAAATATCTTTACAACTTCAAATTCCACTCCAGACACAACCGTTTGTCGACATCCACATCTCAAGTCATGAAGCCAACGGTAAGCCATTAGAGTGCAATCATCCTTAACGTCATAGATCAATACCTCCATTAACCACCTCCGCTAATCACCATCCTTACTTAAAAGAATACCAATATCAAGTATTTACTACCCTCTGATCGAGCGACACACTTTCACTCTCAAAACTTTCGTCATTCTTACTTGCAACCCTTCCCCACGACCTAGAGAGTTCATAGCCTTCATGCATGACACACAATTATTTAAACTCTTGACATGTTTGAAAATTTAGAAGGTACCTATATTATAAAACAAACTTGAGTTTTCCCGACATAACTCTGACTTAGCCATGCACAACGATTTCAAGAATCGTTCAACTTCAACTTTACGGGAAAAAAAATTTCTCTTCCTTACACCCCAATATCGGTGTTGGCACACTTGAAATTATTTTCGAGTAACTTTACACACACGATTTATAAAATAATACAAAATTACTTACACTGAGCGTGCCAAACGACTCTCACCCTCCCTGATGTGACAACACATGTTTGTACCAAACTCACTTATAAAATCATGCGATCAAATGTTGTTTTGATTTTTCATAACCAAAAGTCACTCATTTATAAAGAGATATATAATATTTCCCTCACACCAAAAATTCGAAATTTATCACCCAATGCCATAAACTTGTCTTTTCTATTCAAACACATATTTGCACGCGTCGACACGTTTTCAAAAACAACTACCTCGTAAGGCACACACACGCCAAAATATCTGATGTGAATGATATGAAAAGCTCTAGCAATTTATTTGACACACAATGCATGGGACTCGATGACGTTGAAGGCTATTTACTCTAACAAGGTCAACTGTTTACATTCACTATAACTTATCCCCGACTCCTTGCTTCCGACCAACCAGTAGGAGTCCTCTACTGTGCCACAACCTCCGGCACCAACGTCTTCTAACAACCTTGGAAGCCCAACAACTAGTCACCACCGTGATTATTGATTCACAAATCAAGCGGTAACTCATTTCCATCTAATCCTCACTACATATTATCAGTCAACACTGATATTATCTCTCAACCACCCCCTTCAATTAACTACATCTTTAGAAGCCTCATTTCTATCCTTCGATTCTTGGAATAACACTCTCCTGCTTCTCACTAATCAACATACCACTCTACCAGACCGAAGACTCCCTTGAAGAAGAAGCCCACCTCTTAACATCATTCTCCTCCTTATGGACTCAGGAGGTCCTTTCTCAACAAAATATCTACATCCCGCACGATATGCATCTTAACCGGTATTAACCTTACTACCAAAAACGAACTTCCACCACACGCTACACTAACACTATCAATATTCGATGGAATTCGGGTCTCCTCCGTCACCGAAAGGTGTTGTTTTGGGTATTGAGTCTTATTATCCATGTTTTCGTTGACGTTTTATTTATTTGAGTTTTTGTCCATGATTTATGGGTTGAGTATTATGCCCCACCCGTGTTTTGGATGTTTCGGAATATAAAGTTTTATCCGCGTTTCATAAATTGAGAGTCTGCTTTCTATTCTCATTTTGAGTGGGTTTTGGGTTGAATTTAATTTACGAAAGAATGTTTTATATTGAGGCCTTAGTCCTTAAAATAGTTTGGTTTGGAAAACGTTTATATTGGTGTCTCCTTCGTCTAAAATGCATATCATTGGGAAATGATTCATTTTCATATTTGAAGCATATCACTTTGAAAGATTATGATTTCGATTGCATTATTCCTTCTTAACGATATATTTATTAATGTTGAAAACTCTTGAATTCACTAGGCGTTAGCCTAACCTTTTTATTTGTAGGCATGTGCAACAGGTTCCGGTTGGGAATAGTTCTAGTGACATCGTGAAGAGATGAGTGGTAGTTGTATGCTCGAGAAGTGAATAGATTGGTAAAGTCTTCCACATTTATTTATGGGATTAGTAACTTGTATTTGGGTTAAGTAACACTCGACTTTGGTTTAGTCCTTGTATAAGACTGAAGTTTATATTGATGAGGTTATATATAGAATTTTATTTATGGAAGTGTATCAAATTTTGATTTATAGGAAGAAGATTTATCTTTTACTTGATGTAATGTCGAAAATTTTAATTAGTTGCTCTTTCCAAATCTGAGTGTGTTACAATGTCCCACTTTCAAAGAAATCACCAAACCTTAGGGACCAAAAGTGTAATTCTCTCTAAATAAAATGTTGTTCATACATTTACATCAATAGAGTACAATATCACTTAGCTAAAAACATGTCTTGGTATGTTTCAATTCGATTGATTTAGTTCCCCATATGTGTTACATGTCCAAACGATGATAACTAATTATGTAAGAATTCAAATTACTTTTAGAGTCCGAGATTACTTTAGCGGATGTTTCATGATATACAATATCTTTTCAAAATTATACTTAGGTGTAAATGTATTAACATTTTCAACTATAAAGCAATATGTGCATTCTTACATAGTTACATTTAGGTTCAAAATGTATTTATTTTTGCAAAACATGGTCATAAGTGTAAATTCTAGAAACTCTTAACCAAATCATGGCAAAAGTTCAATTAGTAGTAACTAGTATATTCAATAATTTATGCAATATACGTATGATGTTGAGCTTTCTTACAAAGAGTCTATGGCAAGCTGAGATACTAAGGGGACGTTTACAAAATGCTTACCAGAGAATTTACCATAGCGGATGAACATGACAAGCGGATAGGATCTTATCCGGTAAAAGCGAGGATAAGGATGAAGAGTCTTACCCGGTAAGCGCTTACCGGGTAAATTGTTGTATAAGATACCATCGTAATGGTTAAAATCTTACCAGGTAAAACAAGTTAGTGTGTCGAGTTTTATTGGTAAACGCTTACCGGGTAAGCATTTGGGTAAACGGCCCCTAAGTCTTTAATATGATCATGCAGAACTTTGTCGCGTTGGCGCATTTTTTGTGAACTACATGTTTACATAATTAAAACTTTGAAGCATTAGTATCATGATGTAGTCAATTGCTTCGTGTTTTTTTTTCTTTGCTTGTTTGGAAGTAGGGGGTGGGTGGAATGACAAACCCTTCTACCTATTTTCACTAAAATGTACTTCAATATTTGGTTGTTTTCGTAGCAGTAAGCCTTTTCTTTTTCGTTATTTGAATGAGGCTAGTGAAGACTAATTTATTCCTTACCAATAAATCCTACGATTTCTTCTTTTAGCACATAAAATGGATTTTTTGTTTCATTTATATATTCTTTTTCCAAGCAGTGCATTACCATATTTTATGTGTCTCTTTTTACACGCTCTAAGCCTATAAATTATCATGTTGAGATATGTCATCAATAAAAATATAAATTAAATAAAGTTGTTGAAATTAAACAACAAAATTTCATGGTTGTTACATAAATTCCGTAATAAAGTTTACATAAATGAAGACTTTTCAGTAAGGAAAGATAATGTAGTAGCATGATACATATTCATTTTATATAATAAGACCGTTTCTTCTATATAAATAAATATTATTCTTACCATGTTTATTGACAATTTTTATCGATATAAAATACATACATCTTTTTAATATAAATATAATATTTTTCACATATTACTTGGCTTTTAACAATATATTCATTTCATTAAATGTTGGTATTGTTTCCTCTCCTTTCCACCTCCACCCTTATTGCCCCCTTTTAGCTTTTACTTGAATTTTCTTTAAGTTTTACTTTTCTAGTGAGGTGAGATCTAAATCAAATATATTTTTTAAATAAAAAGGGTGGGTGAAGCTATTAGAAAATATTAATGGGGTCCATTTGTTCTTCAATTGAAAATGCACCATGTCCAATAGGCATCCTTTACCTAACTAATGTCCCACTTATTTGTTTGTTTCTTCGGATATTTTTTCATATTATGTTATACAATTAGAAGCGTACTCGCGCAATGCAGCGAGATACATCACGATTTTAATGTTTTATTTTATTTTTTATTTTTTTGTTGATTTACAGTACGATTTTGGATGATTTTGAGAAAGCGGTAATGTTTTTTTTATAAACTTGTTTAATTTAGGCTTAATAACATAATGTTTTTTATATAAAAAAATTAAGTATTTATTAGAATTCAATGATTATCTTATATATTTTAATGACATCTAGAAAAAATAACCAATTACATATTTAATAATATAATTAAAACAAATTTATAGTAATATGATATATTAATTAATAGTGATACATGGAAAGATCTGCATAAAAGGAAGATCCTGCACATACCAAATTGGTGGGTGTTAGAAGTCTGCATTAGTAATATGCATCTTGTGCTTTGAAACTTGTAAATTAAGAGATTTTTAAAATCTTGCATAAAATGATGGTACATTGTGCCTAATAATTTGTATTTAAGAGTTTTTTATTCGTGCTTTATAATGTAGTATAGATTAATATAAACTTGATTTAGACGGTATTAAAAAAATGGAAAACTATGGAATATCCTGGTAGCATTTATCTAGACAGTATGCAATTGTATATACAAGTAAAATTATGTTGTTTTTTTTGTTTTTATACACGTACGCATTATGAATTTGTGCATATGCACGTGTGCATGTTACAAATTACTTGTATGCACAAGTGCATATCGTTCAGATGAAAAACTACCAGGGTGTTTGTCGGTTTTTGGATTTTTTAAGGTTTTCCTCTAAAGCAGACTCTACAATTATCTTATATATAGTTACATATATATTTTTCGTTTTAAGAAAGTTATGATGAATTAACAAGTTGGATTTATATAATTGGTTGATAATTATTTTAAAAGAATTTAAAAAATGTTGATTGAGTTATGTTAATGTATAGACTATTAGCATACGTTAATAAAATAGTAATATACTTTAATCCTCTAATATAGGTTTTTGTATCTTTTTTATATAAATGTCCGTATGAAAATAATGATACTCTTGGTTTTAAAAAAAATCAGAATTAAATAACATTCTATATATAACTTATATATATTAAAGGGAAATATAAATAATTTTAGAGAAGTCGTTAAAACGTTTATCGGGTTGGTCGACTTACTTTGAGCCTGTCCCAATATCAACCTCATAGCTTTGGGTTGTTCTAATTTTGTATCGATTATATATCAGGTTACCTTGGTTTGATTTTTGTTCTCAAGTTAGTCGGGTTGGGTTGATTGAATTGGTCGGTTTTTTGAGCACCCCTATCTCCAGCATCAAACTTAGAATAGTTAGATATGGAGATTGAGTTTCTTCTGGGTACTGGGCTCTTAATTCATCCACTACTTCTCCAAATGGAGAAATATGAGAAAGATGAATTGGAGAATTCTTCAAAACTGATTGTTTAAGGGAATTTTTTATTATTATTTCTATAAAGGAGAATCCATGAAAATAAATGTTTAGGAGAAAAATAATATTTTACTAATTAATATTGTAATCTTCAAAATCGAGAAATTGTGGAAATTAATGTAAAATTTCTTTAAAAAATTTTGGTTTTTATTTCTTTATTTTGGAAAATATATTGAAAATGTTATTTTAACTTTACACATGATGCTTCAGGGGCGGATTGTGAGTTATAAAACCTTTTGCACAAACAAGATTCATTGCAATGTTTTAAAAATCGGTTTTTTGGTTGATCCGGTGTGGTAACCGGGTCACGGTTCAACCATCAGGTCAACCCGGTTTCAAGGATTTATGTATGTTCAATTTTCCTGCATACATATATATATATATATATATATATAACCAAGAATTTGATGTCCACAAGTTAAAATATTAAAAATACACATAACAACAAGTTTTACATCATCCAAAAACATTAAAAAAAACACATAAGAACAAGAATTTGTTATTTTGTTTTTTTAACCCGGTTAACCCGGATTTTTACCGGTTCTTTAAGACCGGTTCAACCGGTTTTATTAAAAACCGGTTGGTTCACTCTGGCTATAAATTTCCAAAAAAAACGGTTGCATTTGACTCGGTCTCTTCACTGGTTCCTGGTTCAATCGGTTGAACCGACCGGATCGACCAGGTTTTTAAAATATTGATTCATCGTCATTATTATTCTAATTAAATACAAATAATGACAACCAACTTTCAATAATTCTTTTTTGCAAAATTCAAATATTTTTTTGTTAATAACTTTTTATAAAAATAAAATTGTCATTTTTTAGGATTAACCATTTATTCTGTGTGTTTGTCATGTGCAAAAAGGTTAATAATTAAATAAATTGGTGTTGTGCCACGTTGAAAAGGAAAGTAAATAATGGCGTCCTACTCACACACTTATCATTTTCTTTAGTATACCTTTTCAATAAATTTTTAATGGGTTTTTATATATTTATTTAACTATAATATCGTGAAAGTTCAGGAATATAATAAAATAGTTGTTTATTTTTATTGTATTAGAAAAAAAATATCTAAAATCCTACTCAATTTATTAACAGTTCATAATTTTCCAAATCTTAATCTAATTAGTTTCTGGAATGCGCCCTAATTTAAATAGTATTTTATGTATTAAAAAATATAATATTTACAAAATTTGGAAATCTTGTATTTAATGTTTTACACCATAACAAACTTGGAAATATCATTAGGAGTAGGAGTGTAAATGATGCGAGTCGAGTGTTGATTGAGTTTTGACCGAGTCGATCTCAAGTGAGTCGATCTCGAGTAACTTGCAAGTTGTCTCGTCTCATTTGCACCACTACATAGGCTCAAGCCCTTATGCTTAAGCCATTTAACAAAAACAAAAGATGTAAAACAACGGAGGAGAAATGTCTATATATAGTGGAATTCAAAACATTGGGTTCTATATCCTGTCAATGTGGGATGGATTAGACACACCATCAAGAATTTACCCATCTTTTACACCATCATTTTTCAAAATAAAAATCAAGAAACTTGAGTTTATTATTACTATTCTTATTATTATTCTTATTATTCTATACTATATTATAAAGAAGACATAAAAAAAACTCTTAAAAACAAGTCTTAAAGCTTAATGTATCTCCATTTAATGTTAATTACTTAAAAAGCAACCATTAAAGCTATATGTACTATATTTAATGCTATTTATTAATTTTCAATCATTATCTCTAACCATTTTAACTCTCCTAAAATCATTTCCTACTTTAACTTCCCTAAAATAACTCTCAGCATAATTAAATATAGAATAAAAATCAAATTTTAAATATAAAAAATATAATTAAAAAAATCTAACATAATATTTTATAAAAAAAATATATTATGAAACCAAAATAAATTACATTATACTATTAAGTCTAAATTAAACAAATTTATATAAAAAAAGCATTATCACTTTCTCACAACCATCCAAAATCGTAATGTAAATCGACAAAAAATAGAAAATAAAATGAAACATTAAAATCGTGATGTATCTAGCTGCATTGCGCGAGTACACTTCTAATTATCAATTAAATTAAAATAATATTACTAATTATTATTATTATTTTGCTTATCGAGTATCTCACGAACTTATCGAGTCTAGTATCAGGTCGCTCGACTCGATTCGTTAGTATATCGAGTCGAGCTCGAGTTCGAGTCGAGCTCGAGTTCGAGTCGAGCCTATTTGAGTCGAATGTTGACCGAGTTTTGACCGAGTCGATCTCGAGTAGCTCGCGAGTTGTCTCGTCTCATTTACACCCCTAATTAGGAGTATTCGATTTTGGTATACCAATATTAATATAAACTTCTAAATATAAATATTTAAAAGGTTTCGTCTAGATATGTACTTTGAAGTCGTATAGATAGGAAAAACTACAAACCAACAATAAAATTGCCATTGAAAATGGTGATAATTAAAAAGAAAACTTTGAATTTTTATACTTAATCTATGCCCATATAGGGTTGGTTTCTGGTGAGAAGCGTGAGATTTGGTTATCAACCGTTGGATGAAAAATGGACGCAAATTAGGATGAGATGCATCGAGATAAATGATGCGAGTTGAGCTCGAGTATCATTATACTCGACTCGACTCGTTAGTATATCGAGTCGAGCTCGAGTTCGAGTCTAGCCTATTCGAGTCGAGTGTTGACCGAGTCGATCTCGAGTAGCTCGTGAGTTGTCTCGTCTCATTTACACCCCTAATTACGGATATATCTCGGCAGTTTACTTTTTATCGCACGTCCTCAATAGAACTTCCCGCATCATCCCCAGTCATATGATGTTTGCTCTGTAACACCTACATAAGATCTACATTAGAAGGTCGAAATTCAGCGTCCATCCACTACATAGGATGGGAAAGCGTGGTATTGACCACAATAGCCATCCAAAAGATAGTTAGATTAGGTTTTTTTTGTAGAACCCGTCAAAAAAGCATACATCATGGGTAAATACTTAGGTGTCGTTTGTTTTTTAAGAGGTCTAAAGTCTGAAGTCTTATTTTAGTTATGATTAATAAGAGGTGGTGTGTAAAAATGTCTGAACGATTCAGACTTAAGAGCCATTAAGAGTTTTTTTTTTTTTTAAAACAAGCAACCCCTTAGACTTGTAATGATGTTTAGGATGTGATCTATGATGCATTGAGGAGAACTAATATATTTGCTTGATAGTGGTTTGATGGAATTCGATTAGAACTTGATTCACTATGATGTTTCTTTTTTCAAATACAAATTTTTAACTTATTTTGTTGTAAATAGGTCCAAAGTTTAACGTATTTTTTTTCTCTGACAATAATGTCAGGAAAGCTTGTGGTGGTTATTGGATTTCAAGAATGTTGAGGGTTCATGAATCACACTAGAGAATGATGTAACTTAGGTGCAACTAACCAAAATTTGTTTGAAGTCGATAAATGAAGTATGATCTCAAACATGTGTTAGGTCCTAGGTTCAATTTCGGACACCACCCCTTTGCCAATAAGACACATGCATATTTACCTCTCCATGATGATCGTGAGACCAGTATGGTGGGGACGACACAAAGGATGGTGAATACCCTTGAAAGTGGTAACTTTTTTATTTTATTTTTTTGTACGGAAACAAATATATATTATGAAACCAACGCAATAGTTTTACAAGAAGAGACAAAACGAGAAGAAACAAAACCCAATTTTATAGCAGCAAAAATTGAGAAGCACAGGAACAAGGAAATACAGAGTTTGCGAGGGGCAACAACATTAGTAGCAAGGATCAACCCTCAACAACCTACCAATCCGCCGATAGTACTACGGAATTGCAACAACAACCGGACAACAACAACATTAAAACACATCATCGAAACCGTTGCGCGAAACAGGACTGCCGAACACAGAATCACTGAACGAAACGGGAGAGCAGCAGCAAAAACAGTAAACAACTATAGCACTGCGCGAAACAGACCGAACCGCTGAACGAAATAGAGCACTAAACACAGTACCGCTGAACGAAACAGAACAGCAGCGGCAAAAAACAGTAAGCAACTACAGCAGGCCCGGATTCGAAATCCAATTAGCCCAATCAATGGCCACCTCCCGGTCTCTTCTTGTATTCCACTCGAAATTTTTAGCTTGAAATTCGAAGAAGTGGTCTAGGATCAAGCCTCGAGCTTTCTCAAAAACGAGTTTGTTACGATTAGTCCACACAAAATAAAGAAGACACCATACAACCGCTATCCATCTCCGCTAACTTCTTGAATTATCCCCTGAATGTCCTATTAGTTCAAACAAGTCACTTCGGGAATTTAACGAGTCTAGATTGGTATTCCACCATCTACCCGTTAATTGCCAAACTTTCTTAACTTCTTCACAATGTATTAGAGAATGATCTACCGTTTCAACTTCAGTACCACATCTTGGACAAATAGTAGAGTCCAATTCTGTTCCCATACTATCCAACATCGAATGCATTGGAATCCTCCCAAGTCTCGCCCTCCAAATAAAAACACATATTTTCTTTGGGATGGACTTGATCCACCTAGTCTACTCTATATCCCCCCCCCCCCAAATCGAAGCCCGATTGTCTTCTAGGATATACCAAAGCTTCTTAACCGTGAACCCTCCTTGGGTGTCCAATCTCCACGCAATACGATCCTTGACCTCCTTTTTTAGGACATTTTCACTAATATATTTACTAAATTTTCTAACTCACCTAGTTCCCTACCCCTTGGCTCTCTCCTCTGTAATAACCGGGTTCTAAAATTTTATTATTTTTTAGAGTTGGGTGAAAAGTTAATCAAGACCCAAAGTTCAAGGGGTCAAATGAAACTTGGGTTATATATATAAGTTTTAACCCTAAGATATTTCTCATTCCTGATATGGTTGAGGACGGCTGAAGGAAGAAGGAGCAGGAGAGAAAGAGGGTTTTTGAAGGATCGATCGTTTTCTTCAAATCAAGGTATGATCCTGGTCTATTTCATCCTTTTAAGTGGTGTAGTCGGTTTGATATCGGTGTTGAGGTTTTTAAACCGCGCCATTTGGAGTTCTAGGTTCGATCGAGGTTTTTGAAATCGCTTACGGTGATTCGATTTGTGTGTCGACCAATGTGGTGTGGAGCCGGTGACCGGTGTCGACCGGTGTGGTGTGGAGCCGGTGACCGGTGTGGACCGGTGTGGTGTGGAGACCGGTGACCGGTATGGACCGGTGTGGTGGGGAAGCCGGTAACCGGGGGTGAGGTTTTGGGTCGGGCGAACCGGTGTCTCGGTCGGGGGTCCGGATCCGGTTCCTGTCCGGTCGTTTTGTTAAGTTTAGGCAGAGAGTAAGGGGGTGTTCTATGTGAGTTACTTACCTATTTATCGGTATTGTCTTAGGTGGTGAAACGATAGAAAGCGGGCTTTTAAGCAGGAAGGATCTGAGGTGAGTCTTTCAAACTAAATCTGTTTACGATTTCGAAAGCTTTTGATACATGTGAGATTTCTGAATTGCTCTCTTTTATAATCAAAAGTTTTTAAGGTTTAAATTAAACGTTGATTTAATTATGTTAGCATGTTCATGCTATGTTTATATAAACGCGCTTTATATATTATTGATAATTAGATATATGTATACATTTAATTTGGAAGTTGTGACCTAAGTCGGGGAGTGTGGCCCGCCTGATCGTACCGGGGAGTGTGGCTCGTTTATGCCATTGGGGTGTGTCCCAAAAATAAGGCAGTGCGAGTCAGACACACCGTCTTTGACGGCAGTGTTGGTCAGTAGTGTGAGTTACGCTCGAGAGGCGTAAAGATCTGTTAGATGTTTTGATGATGTTTGTACTGTTGCTTTATCGCTTGGAGGGGACTCACTAGACCATCAGTCTAACCCTTGCTCTTTCAAAACTATAACCCTTTTTCAGGTTATCGCAAGGTAGCAGGTACTGGTAAGGATAAAAAGAAGTTGTGAGCTTTTCCCTGAAGCTAGAAGACTCCTTGTAGTAGTCTTCCTTTTAACTCAGTTGTGTAATAGGTTGTAGTTGCAACCTTGTTTATTAAATTGTAGGCTTGGGGCCGTTTTGGATTAGAATGTTATAATGTTGCTTTTGATTAGTACGGGTTGTTACAGTTAGTATCAGAGACATAGTTTAAGGGATTTAGGTGACCGGATGGGCTTAAACTTAAACTGTGAAATAGAGGGACACAACTGAGATTTAGGAAGCCTTTAAGGAGTCATTGGTCTTTGTGAATCGGGACGACAATAGTGAGGACTCTCATGTAAGGTAAATTCAGAATTGCATCTGGCCAATGCCATTATGAATCTACAGGTGCATGGGTATACTCAAGTACTATTGTTGGGTTAGTCAGAGGGTGTAGTTTTGGGTAGTGGTCTCTATCATTGAGATGATATTGTTGGTCTGGCTTGTTGTACGAGCACGTTCATGGTATTAAGGTTAATACCTTATGGGACGAGTATTGGGTGGGATGTAGATATTTCGTTTGGAGGAATAACTTCTTGGGTCTGAAAATGGAAGATTGACGATTGGAGGTGAGCTGGTCACTCCAAGGGAGTCATCGGTTTGGTAGTTTGTGATGTCGATCAATGGACATCAGGAGAGTTCACCCCAAGAATCGAATAATAGATTTGAGCCTTTTGAATTAGTAGTTAACTGAAAGGTGGCGAGGGTGGTTGAGAGACGGTATCCGTGTTGACTAATAAAATGGAATGAAGACAGAATGGAAATGAGGTATTGTTGGTAAGCTTAGTTGGACCAACGTAAGGATGCAGAAATTTCGAATCAATAGTCGCGACAGTTATTGGTAGTGGTCAGAATGTTGGGAATCGTTGGTGCTGAAGATGGATGCAATTGTGAGGGACCTGACTGGTTGGTTGGAAGTAAGGGTCGGTGGCAAATTGGTGTGAGTGTAAGCGGTCGACCTTACGAGAGCGAATAGCCTTCAATGGAGTGGGAGTATCATGCATGGTGTTTTCGAATAAGTTGCTTGAGTCTTTCATGACAGGCATTTTGGTGTGTGTGCACCTTTGGGTCATTTGTTTTGAAAATGAGTTAGCGTGTGTAAACGTGTGTGGGTTTTAGAAAAAGGGCAAGTTTATTGTGTGGTGCGCTAAATTTCGAACTCAATAATTTGGGAGTTATTGCATTTCTTTTATAAATGAGTCATCTTTTGTGGAAAATATAGCATCTTTTGACCATGTGATGTCATAAGGAAGACTGGTATGGACTTAGCCATGCCAGCAAGGGGGGAAGTCGACTAACTCACTCAGCATAAGTCATTTTGTTAGAACTTCTTGAAATCGCTTGAGTAAAGTTTCATTGAATTTTTTTTTCAAATGATTTCAAACTGATATGTTGTCATGAAGGCTATGAACTCGCTAGGTCGTAAGGAAGCTTTGAAGTTAAGGATGAGGAAAGGGGTGGAGGATGAGAGTGTGACGTTCGGTCCGTTGTTGGTCGATTCATGATCCTGGTATTCCCACTAGGGAAATGCGGAGAATGACAGAAGCTTTAGCCTTTGAGTGTTAGGAATGATTCGTTTTGTGGTAGCATGCACTCCTGTCGGTAACCTGAGATGGGGTAGCCAGCGAGTGGTGTTGTTTGGGGTGGAATTCGAAGTCGTTAAGGTACGCCTTTTAGCAGCGTGTTGTTACGTAACGTTGTGGTTTTTAGATGAAAAGTTATTGACGTCGAGCTGGAGTTTTGAGTTGGCCTGGTAACCAGATTCTATTAAGTAAGTCATGTGCCTTCAACGTGTGAAGTCGGTGGGACACCGAGATAGTTATGATGCGTTGGAAGGAGTTGGTTCCTTTGGGAATCCGTGTTAGTCGAAAACATTGTCGAAGTATCGCTATGTCAACGGTGATGCTGAAGTCAGCGACAAATTGTCGAGGCCATTGCCAGGACGCTGAAAATGGGAAGTGGCTGCGGTCATGTTTTTCTGAGTTTCTTAAGGAAACTAGAGGTCGTTCGGGATCGGTGTGTATCTGGAATGGTATAGAACCACCTCGAGGGGACTTTTCAAAATGGAAGACTGTTAGTTGGTCAGGTAAATTCCCATGAGGTTCTGATGGTTCATGGGGGAGTAAGGTATAGGGAGCAATCGGGGTTGTTGCACTTTGAGCAAGTTAATCCGTGAGAGAGTACGCTTAATCTTATCGACTACCCGACTTTGTATATGGCAGATCACGATAAGTCGATCTGAAGCGAAATCGTGTTGAGTGGTTTAGATGTTCAAAAGTTTGCGGGCGGTCCAGATTTGAGCAAGACAAAGTCGTGAAACGATTTTATCTCAAATATTGGTATTACGATCGACATGATGAGGAGGGTATCTTTAATGTGTACCAAGTGTTGCAAAGATTTTTGTGTCATGGTGATGATGTGGTAGGGAGATGAATGGTTAGATGAGATGGTGTTACTTTTTATGCCAAAATGGTCGTTCAAGTCATTATGGTGGTAAGGAGCTTCTTTGAAGTTAGGTTTTAGACTTGTGTTAGTGTTATAGGATGAGCATTAGTGGAAACCCTTGCTTAGAGATTATCGGGGAGCTGTTCGAAAGTGTCAAGTATGTGGCAGAATTGCAGGGATGTTGGTTGGGTTGGTGATTTTGCTAATATGAAGTTTATGGGTTCGAGTGATAGTTGGCGGCAACTTCATGGAGGAACCTTGGGTTCCTGGGTCGCGGAGAGGTGATGGACAAGCTCATCTTATTCCTGTGACATATTGATGTGAATGTCGAACGATTTAGTTCTTGATGGGTTGTAGGAGACAGGGAAAATCCGTGAGGATGTCGAAGTATTCTTCGAACGTGAAGGAACCCTACAGATGGTGAAGGAGAGTGAGGAGCGTGAGGTATCTTTGATTAGTGAGTAATGTTTTGGGAGAGTGTGGTTAAATGTCTCGCGTGTGGTTTGTCGGTAACCGTTTGGTGAAGTGTAGTAATGTAATTTTGTTTTGACGAGTTGGAAATTGTTGACCTAAGAGTAAGAAGTTTGACAAGTGGCACAGGATTTGGGAGTTTATGTTTTCAAAATTTCTGATAGTGAGTTTATAAACCCTAGAGAGGGTGTGAGAAAGGGGGTTAGAGTGTATGCTATGGTTCGAGAGTGGATAAAGCTAAAATGGGCGGTTGGTCTAAGGATTTGGGCTAGCTAGTGAGCCTATCACTAGAAGCATGTTCGTGTTTTCGAGAAGGAAGGGGAAGAAGCGATTGGAGGTAGTGCCCAGAGTGATTCAACTTGGTAATTGTGTAGGAAAGGTTCCAAGTGAACCTGTTTTCCAGTGTTAAGTTGGAGTGATGGTAGGAGCATGGTCACTCGATGTTAGGACGGGTAAAGCTTGGTTTTATTTAAATTACGACCGGACAATTGTTGGATGAGACGAGAATTGAAGTGAGAGTCATTATGATTCGTTCAGTTGGTATTAGTGGGCTATGAGGGTAATGCAATGTGGAATTCTTCTTTTTATGTGGAAGTGGAGTAATGACCTTTAGGGCGATGTATGTTACTACGTATGATTTGAGTATCATCGTTGAACGGTGAACAATATGGTTTGGGAAAGAAAGTGCTTTTACGTTCGACGTATGCCGTACCGAGAGAAGTTACTATGCAATGGCTGGTTACCGGATGGAGAAATTCATAATTCTGAGGTTATTGTGGTAACAAAGGTTGACTATATGCATGTTGACGCAGGAGTTAACCTGGGATGATACGCCCTTGGTTTTGGAACATAATGCTTGGAGCATTTGAGGGAAGTTAAGTCGGAATGGGTGAAAGAACGCGAGTCTTGTGAATCTTAAGATTCGAAAGGGCGCGACTTGATGCAGAAGTTGTTCCCATAGAATGGAGTGGTACGTTCGAAAGAAATCTAGTGTTGGTTTACTTTTGAGAGTCCGTCGAAGTTATGGAAGGAGTTGGAGAGATAGTGTATAACCGGAAGTGTTCGATGAGAATTGGGATAATTTGTGTCATGTTTCTCGCCTCTCTTAAGAGCACTTGTTGGAGGTGGAGCAGCGATACCCTTGCGAGGTATGCAAGCAAAGAAGAGTTTGTCGTGATCATAAATTCCGAGGAAGCCTTTGGCAGTTAGGTTATTTTAGTTAAGGATTGAAGAATGTCCGTCTTGGGAAAGTGCAGTGGCAATAGCGCAGTGGGCAAGAGTCAACTTGGGAGCTGGAGATGGACATGTGATCTCAGTATCTCCATCTGTTCAACGATGGAATTTCGGGGACGGAATTCTCTTGAGGGGGGGGGGGATATTGTAATAACCGGGTTCAAAAATTTTATTATTTTTGAGAGTTGGGTGAAAAGTTAATCAAGACCCAAAGTTCAAGGGGGTCAAATGAAACTTGGGTTATATATATAAGTTTTAACCCTGATATTTCTCATTCCTGATATGGTTGAGGACGGCTGAAGGAAGAAGGAGCAAGAGAGAAAGAGGGTTTTTGAAGGATCAATCGTTTTCTTCAAATCAAGGTATGATCCTGGTCTATTTCATCCTTTTAAGTGTTGTAGTCGGTTTGATCTCGGTGTTGAGGTTTTTAAACCGCGCCATTTGGAGTTCTGGGTTCGATCGAGTTTTTTTGAAATCGCCTCTGGTGATTCGGTTTGTGTGTTGACCGGTGTGGTGTGGAGCCAGTGACCGGTGTGGACCAGTGTGGTGTGGAGACCGGTGACCGGTGTGGTGGGGAAGTCGGTGACCGGGGGTGAGGTTTTGGGTCGAGAGAACCGGTGTCTCGGTCGAGGGCCCGGATCCGGTTCCGGTCTGGTCGTTTTGTTAAGTTTAGGCAGAGAGTAAGGGGGTGTTCTATGTGAGTTACTTACCGATTTATCGGTGTTGTCTTAGGTAGTGAAACGATAGAAAGCGGGCTTTTAAGCAGGAAGGAGATCTGAGGTGAGTCTTTCAAACTAAATTTGTTTACGATTTCGAAAGCTTTTGATACATGTGAGATTTCTGAATTGCTCTCTTTTATAATCAAAAGTTTTGAAGGTTTAAATTAAACGTTGATTAAATTATGTTAGCATGTTCATGCTATGTTTATATAAACGCGCTTTATATATATTGTTAATAATTAGATGTACGTATACATTTAATTCGGAAGTTGTGACCTAAGTAGGGGAGTGTGGCCCGCCTGATCGTACCGGGGAGTGTGGCTCGTTTATGCCATTGGGGTGTGTCCCAAAAATAAGGCAGTGCGAGTCAGACACACCGTCTTTGACGGCAGTGTTGGTCAGTAGTGTGAGTTACGCTCGAGAGGCGTAAAGATCTGTTAGATGTTTTGATGATGTTTGTACTGTTGCTTTATTGCTTGGAGGGGACTCACTAGACCATCGGTCTAACCCTCGCTCTTTCAAAACTATAACCTTTTTTCAGGTTATCGCAAGGTAGCAGGTACTGGTAAGGATTAAGAGATGTTGTGAGCTTTTCCCTGAAGCTAGAAGACTCCTTGTAGTAGTCTTCCTTTTGACTCAGTTGTGTAATATGTTGTAGTTGCAACCTTGTTTATTGAATTGTAGGCTTAGGGCCGTTTTGGATTAGAATGTTATAATGTTGCTTTTGATTAGTGCGGGTTGTTACATCCTCCATCCCCAATTCCAAACCCAATCTTCACCTATCCACTCCCCTCTATCTTTGAGGTGTCTTAAAAATTCTTGGAAGTGGTGGTGGCGATTTTATGTTGAAAAGGAATCGTTATGGGTTAAGGTAATAAGGAGTCTTTATGGGGGGATGGGGGCTTGATAGACTATTCACAAAGGGATCGTTTCGCAAGAAAGTGGGAGATGGATCGGAAATACGGTTTTGGGAGGATAGATGGATAGCGAATCGCAGACTAAAGAAAGATTTTCATCGTCTCTTCCAACTAGAATCCTCCAAGAGTGTTACCATCAAAGTAACTTTTTTATATGACGGAGTTCAAGATTTAAGAAGAACATATTTTCTTAGCTTATGTTTTAACTATAAGAGTGGAAAATGATAATATCATGATTGTATATCAATATTTGTTTCAAATACATCAATATTTGTTTCGTAAAATAGTACATGTCCATGACATATGATAGTACATAACATAACTTTAAGAAAAGAAAAATGATCCAATAATCGTTTTCAAATACACCAACAATTGGAATAATAAGATGAAATAGTATGTTATATTAATAAAAAAACATCTATTTGCTATAACCGATATTACTCATAGTAAAGATTTGAAACACGTCATTTTAAATATAAAAAACAAGGAATCCTAAGTTAGAATATTTCAAATAATAAGATCTTCAAAAAGTGGAAAGGGGTTGAAAAGGGTGATCTCATAGCCAAATTAATAAAAATAAATGATGAGTAACCAATGCAATTAACACAATATCATTATAAATTGTGCATTAAAAAGTGTGGTTGGGTATGTAACCCCATTATCAACCAACACTCATAACTTTCCACCAATGCCAACTTTTCCACATATGAACTCATGACTCATGTCTCACCATTTGTTTTATTTTTTAAGAAAACAATTTCAAATTTTATGAAAAAATTAAGAGTAAATTACATTTTTGTCCCTATGGTTATTACTCATTATCAAATCTCGTTCCTATTTCAAATAGTTATATTTTTAGTCATTATAGTTGCCACTTTATTTTACTTTTGGTCTCTCAAACTAACTTGTGTTAAAAAAAGGGGTTAAATATGGGTCAATTTGATATTTTCAATTTTTTTCATTTTCCTAAAAAATAAAGAATTTAGTAGTATATATATATATACATACAAGGTTCTAAATGGCGCGCGACGCGGCGTGGCGACGAGGTCAAGCCTCAAGCCTTACGAGTTACGGCGAGGCCATAGCGTTTTTCATGGCGGCGCCAAGGCGACAAATATATATATATATATATATATAATAATAATGGGAGTTTTATATCATATAAAAAAACAAAAGAAGAATCATGAATTGATTTGATATCAAATATACAAAGTTTACAAAAATGATATCAAGAAATCATAACCGCCCAAAAAATCATAACTCCCCCACGTGATCGTGACTGAGAATTGAGAAACAAAGAGAGAAAGGGAGAAGGGGAAGTGAAATTGTAGGGTTTAAAATATTTAATTTTGACTTTTTAGATTTTGACTTTTTTACCATGTAAATTTACAAGTTTTAGAAAAGTACAATTTCCCCCCATAACTCCATAATGCGCCATGGCACGCCATGGCGTGCCTTAGGAAGCTTAACGCCATAACTTCATAACGTAACGTAACGCCATAACGCCCCATGGCGTGCCTTATGAAGCTTAACGCCATACATCGACGCCAAGGGTGAAAACGTGGCGGCTCGACGCCATGGCGCGTTTTTTAGAACCTTGTATATATATATATATATACGGAGGTTCAAGGGAAAATCTCAAAAAAAGGAAAACTGGAAGGCTACCAGGGTGTTCTTCAGTTTTCCATTTTTTTGAGATTTTCCCCTTAACCTGACCCTACATATATACTTATTAATTTTATATTATATATATATATATATTAATTACATTATATATTATATTAAATATATAATATATTTAATGTAAAAGAAACAGAACCAAAATTTCTCTGACTCCGGTCACCTTCTCTAACATATCAAATGTGAACCAAAATTTCAAATAAACCTATATTCAAAATATATAAGAAACTAAACTCAGATTTCAAAACAAACTCAAATTCACGATCACAACCATATATAAAAATTTAAATCACAACCCTAAATCAAAACACAAGTCAAAAACTAAATCAACACAACCAGTGAGAACCTAAATTAAAAGTTAAATAAAAAACTAATAAAACCCAAACTTAAAACAAAATCATCCCTTAATTCTTGGTCCATCCCCGCCATCACTTATCTCGTGGATGATGTGGTATGTGTTCAATGATGGTATAAGGGGTCAGGGGCGGAACACAAACTTTCCAATCATAGGGGCCGGACCGAGGGCCAGACCTAAAGAAGGACCACCGGTGGCACGTGCCACCGTATTATCTCTCCGCCGACAGGTTAAAAATTTTACGTCTATGAAAGGTGCAACCGTATCGTTTTAAAAGTATCACCGTATGATATTCAAAAGTTGAAGAAGTTGCAACCGTACCTTGTAATCAACCAAAAAGAACTCTTGAAATCAACGCAAAAAAACCGAAAAAGTCCCTCGAAATCGATCAAACAAAACTTAAAAATCCCTCAAAATCAGGCAAAAAGCTATAAAAATCCCTCGAAACAGTGGAACTAGGCTAAAAACACATCGGGTGATTAAGTGAATGTAATTCTATCAAACAACATAAACTCCACTTCATTCCTTCTATAAAAGTGGATTTCTTTTGTAACCTAAACTCCACTTGATCGGTTGATTCCTTCTATAAAAGTGGATTTTTTTTGCAACCTAAACTCCACTTCAAAGTTCAAACAATGTCCTACTTCTAATCTTCTATGTTCTATCAAATAAGGATAGAACCTATTCTACTAATCATCAGTTAAGTCACCTCAATTAGAAATCTAGATTAAACTTCAACAAATAATAGGTCAAATCTTGTATAAAGACTAGTTAAAGTCGGGTGTTACTAAATCCCCATAACAGTTGTCATTTCCAAAAATGCGGAAGACTTCACCAAGCTACTCACTCTTGCACATACATCTAGCACTCATCACTTCACAGAAACGCTAGAACCATTTTCCCAACTGGAACCTGGTGTACATGCGGACAAATAAAAAGGTTGGGCTAACGCCTAGTGAACTCAAGAGTTTTCAACATGAATAAACATTTCGTTAAAAGGAAAGAATGTGACTTAAAACTTAATCTTTCGAAATGATTTACTTTAAATATGAAAACAATTCGTTTTCCAATAATATGCATTTTTAAGGACGAACGCCCAATACAAAACATTATTTATAAAGTGATGCAACTCAAAACGTGAATAGGAAACGAACTCCCAATTTATAAAAACCCGGATAAAACTTTATATCCCGAAACACCCAAAGCACGGGTAGGACATAATACCCAACTCATAATTCATGGAAAACAATCCATATAAATATAATATGCCACCGAAAACATGGAACTAAAATTCAATATTCATGCGACCATAAATGGGATGAAATCCAAATGTTAAAGTATGGACAATCAAATATCCAAAATATTTTTTTTTGGAAAGGGTATCCTGGCAATTAGGGCCTTTGGCCCATGTAACACCCTAAATTTCGAAAACTCGAATAATTAAAAATTTTGCAATATGACGTCTATAATACGGACATTTCCATCATTACCTGTAACCAACAACTAGAACCCAAGAATTCGGGGTAGTTTGTGACAATTATAGTAGCGATGAAATATATAAGACATATATTACAACAACCTAACCAATCTAGATCATATGACACAGCTAGATTAATATGGGTGTTGCTATGTCTTCAAAACGCTCTTCTCAAGTTAATCCCAAAAAGTCCGGTCCACCAACATCCTAAGCTTGAACCCGGAGTCAAGGTGTCCTTTTCACACCCCTAGAGGAACCTGAGGACAAACATAGCTTCAAGTGTTAGGCTAAGGAGCCTAGTGAGTTTTCAAACAATTAACTTAATTAAATTGGACAAAGGTAGTAGAAAACTCCCATAATACCGCGCCACGTGGATCATCCGAGTGTAGTCCAACAAGGGTAATACACAACCTGTATACGTTGTAACACAACACACAACAAGTCCACAAAAGTGGGAGTTTACACCTCAGGCTCACACTTTAGTGCACACCGTTACCGGCGTCACCTCAAATGTATAAACTACCTTTAGTGCCCACTCCGTCGAGCTGCACCTCAAGGATAGCCGAGCCTTAGTGCCTATCCCTCGATTTGGAAGATTTCACCTCAAGGATAAAGGTCCTTTAGCGTCCACCCCCAAATCATACACCATGTTTCCAACATCACCCAAACTCTCGTGCACAAGAGTTGGGTATCCACACATTATGCATATATCACGGATAACACCATTTTACCACATGCATATAGAAACCATATTATAACTATTAACATAATTTCATGGTCCATTAACCTCATTAATAACAATGTTTACAACACTTTTTAGAATAGTATACATTCTTATCAGCAGTTAGGTTAAGATCACCAAATCAACAATTATGAGTATTTAGTATGTAAAATGAGTATTAGTATGTAAGAATAGGTAGAAAACTCACCTTTAGGGTTTGTGGAGTAAAAACCCTAAAATGAAGAAACCCTAGATTGGAAGTGAGATTCCTTGAAGCTTTAATGGCACAAGAATGGTGGTAAAGTTGAGATGCTTGAGGTGGGTAGAGGTTAATAAATGATGAGAGTGATTGTAGGTTAAGAATTTAATGGAGTAGAGAAGAAGTAGGAGAAAATCGCAGGTCTTGAGAGGTAAAAATGGAAGTCTTCCTTTAAAAATGAGAAAATGGGTGTTTTAAGTGAGAAATTCGGCCAAATGATGAACAGTGCCCCCGTTCGCGATTGTGACACTCGCGATAGTGCCATGGCACTCTCGCGCCAAATGTACCGAGAGTGGTACATGGCTCGCGATTGTGACCTTCGCGAGAGTGACCAAGGGCACTCTCGCCGGCACTCTCGCGCCAAACCTCCTGCCTCCGAAATTTAGTTTTCTAAGGTTCGAAATGCAACCAATCAACACTAAGGCTCAACAATCATAGGTGCGAGGACAAACGAAATAATAATACTTATCAATGCAGTTCTAATTACTGAGATTTTAACAGTTTTAGTATGAAAGTATATAAACGGGGTATTAAGAAACAATTAACATAAAGTCGAGGTTTCGGGGTGTTACAGCCCAGCTGCTAAAGTGTGCAGCCCTGAGTTTATCCTCAGTGGCCACAAGTGCTGCGAGTGGGATATCCAAAATATTGTTGGCCGACAACGGGGGAGACCCATATCCATTGAGAGTAGAGGAACACAAAAATATGTCACTCATACAACGTTAATCGTATGCCACTTCACGACATAAAAGCCCAAGTGTCCCTACGACTCCCTTCAAGATACACCAAAAGAGACAACTGACCTTAGTGAATATTACCATGAATACCACCAAAGGCCCGACACAGTCGGGGGTTACAACCAAGGCATTGACCCGACATGGCGGAGGCCCCAAACGCCTATCAACACGATAGCACAACCGGACTCAGCACTCCTAGTGTACACTTGAAAGGTTAAGATCATAAAACGTGGGCCCCGGAGTCCAACCCCATAATACCCAATTGACCATCAAATAAAGACTAACTTACGTGCCTATGGATCCAATGCAACACAGTTTAACATTACATGACTACACAAGAATGACCAACGCACTCGAGCATGTAATTACCATTATTATGCAACAAGATGCATTAATGTGAAAACCATAAATGGGCTCTACATTGAGCCATTAACACCGGGCAAATGTCCCCAAGACCCTTTTAAGTCAAAACCGAGTTAAAGTGCTCGAAATCTTTTTGAACAACAAATGACGGTCCTCAAATAATAAAACGCATTTAAACAACATTTATGCAATACATTCTTCAAGAATCCATATCAACTTAAAACATGAGTTTATTGGGACAAATTATCTTTCAATTTAAAACCCTCCTCATTTTTTCCAAAATATCCCATGAAATGACGACGTATAATTTCCAAACGATTTATAAAACGAAAACACCAAAATCACGTTAACGTCAAATAACTTTCATTTTATGCAATAAATCCCCAAAAATAATATATGCTTGGGGTTTACAAATCAAAACACCCGAAAATCAATGATAGCCATTTTATAAGATGTAACAACCCACATTTACCAATTATGAACACTTTGACAAATACTCGACACATTTGATAAACATAAAGTAAACACACTTTTTCTTCAAAATACACATTTTGGTATGTACACAGTTTTCACAAAGCAACTTGAATTCACCTTGCTAGATTTAGGCTAAATCTAGATTTTACCCCAACTTGAGTTCCTTTGAAGAAATTTGAATCCACAAGCAAATCTTTCCAAAAACCTAGATCCACAAGTTTCCAATCATAAACATTCATATTCAACCATTTACAAAACGTTCCCTAAACATCTTATCTCAAAATACCCATTTTGGCCAAAAACCCTAATTCGACCTAACTTCTCCAAAATCCTCAAATCCGAAATTTAAGAAAGCAAACACTAGGAAATCATCAATGGAGCATTTATATCTTATAATAGGGTCTAGAAATGGAGAGGATAAACTTACCACTAAGGTTTGGTGAAAACCTAGAAAACCCTAAAATGAAGCTTGAGGTTGAAAATGAAGATGGAGATGGTGAACTCTTGATCATAGCTTCCAATCCTTAACTTGTTGATGGTTTACCTCCATAATACCCAAAGATTTGAGCCAAAGATAACCCAAAATCACCAAATATGTTTAGGTTTGTTCTAGAGAGAGTTTGGGAAGAAATGGAATGAGAAATGAAGAAGTGGGCTGAAAAATCTGATTTATCAGCAATCAACACCCTTTGTGCGACATTGACAGGCTACAATGCCCTGGTCCATGTCGCACTTAGCACCCCTCCTTCTGTTTCTTCATACTACTTTGCCAGGTGCGACTATGACATTGTCATAGTCGCCGGGCATTATAGTCGTTCCTGTACCAAGCTCCAAAACTCGACTTTTTCAATGCCAACACTCCTGATACTCTAAGGGTCTTTAAGTAATGTTTTACCAACAAAAATCCCACCATTTACAAGATACAAAAACGTTTGGGTGACCTTTACTGACCGAAAATTACGGGTGTTACAATCCTCCCAACCTTAAAAGAGATTTCCTCCTCGAAATCTAGATTCCCGTTAAATGTTGCCTGCATAATAGGTTGTTTCTAATCCACTTGTCAGAATAACCACCATAAACCTTATGCTAATACTCACGACAACCGTCCCCTTGGGCACATTACACTTATATCCGGGTGAACGCTTAACTCACTAAAGTAGCCTTTAACCACAAGACTATAGTTGTCTCTCAACCTTGGGTTACACGTACTACCTCAAGAGTCAAGAGTAGTTTGTGACCTCAACCTCTCTCTGACAATTCCGTACCAGTTCAACACGATTCTGGATCCGAAATCCGATGATCAACACCCGACCCAAGGAATCCCCATAATCCCTTAATCATGCACCCTTGTTATTGGTAGAGTCGTCCTTCCAGGGATGTGCCAAAACGTTCTCCACGGAGTCGGTTTATTCAAATTCGACAATTTTGCAACTCCATATTGTACTTAAACATCAATCCTAATGGTCGATATAACCTTTACCATATCAAGAATCTTGATCATTGATACTTAATCACAAACATCTAACATTCTTAAAGTTACCGCTTAAATTGTAAACGCACAAGATTCATCGGGTGCGTTCTGAAGCACTCCAACTGTCATTGTCCTCGAATCGCGTGTCGATACCTATTCTCAAAACGACTATACATCAAATGTGGGTGTACCGTCAAATATATCTTTCCGGATTAGCATTATCGAATTTAAAGTTTACACCTAATGTGACACTAAAGTTCCACACTTACATCTCTAACAGGCGAACCACAATATTTCCTTTATTCCCAAATGTTCATTAAGGTGATACCCCACCAACACCTATCATGATTTCAAGCGAACAAACAAACTATCAAATTAAATCCAACCATATGGGAATAATCACGCAGGGTTTCAACCCGAAATTTACCAAGAGGGAAAGATAACCACTTGCCTAACTGGGATAATAATATAGATCTACTACCTCAAACAATCATACCTGATCCGACCTCTTGAGGTTGAATTCCCACAATACAATTCTACCAATCATTCAAGTCCGGGTGACCTTTACTGACCGAAAATTACGGGTGTTACAGTGTCTATTGTTTGGAATGAGAGGTAAGCAATTATTCACAATTTAATTATAATAAATTAGTTATTGAGTAAACGTTTTTTGTTCCCATTTGTTGAAAATTTCTATTTTCATCCATATATTTTGAAATTATGATTTTCATTTCTATAATTTATAATTTGTTGTGTTTTTCATTCTTATTATTTACAATTTATTGTTATTTTGTTCATGTGGTTTATAATTCATTGTTGTTTCCATCCCACATACTAAAAGGTAGGATTTAGTCTCAATGACGAAAATAACAACGAACTATAAACTACAATAACGAGAACTACACTTTCGAAACCACAAAAAATGGAAGTCGTATTTTTTTTAGCAAACTATAACGAAAATTACACTTTTGAAACCACTTACGATTTTGTAGTTTTGGTATGCAGAAATGATTTGACAGGACTAAACATGACTGAACTGAACTGAACAAAGGGGTAGGACAAGACTGGATTGAACATGACAAAACAAATGTTTGTTTGGTGCTTGGTACGACTAGGACTGGATAGGACAAGACATTACCTCTAAAATCTATCTGATGATTTTATATATATATATCATATAATAATATTGTATAAAGTTCGTCCCTAATATTTGAGTAAACTACGATTTTCGTCCTTGTGGTTTGTTGTTTATAACCATTTTCGTCTCTGGCTTTAAAAGTTGTTTTTTTGGTCATTGTGGTTTGTAATCCCTTTCCCTTTTCGTCCCTGAAACTAATATTCTCAGGGACTAAAATCAAAAAGAGTTGCAAACCACAATGACCAAAAAAGCAATCTTTAAAGATCATGGACGAAAATAGTTATAAATAACAAACCACAGAGACGAAAATAGAAGTTTACTCCTAATATTTTATACCTTGTGAAGTAGAAAATTTTATTAACCCTTCTATTACTATAAATATAACTTTTATTTATTTAACTGAAAACGTAAAATTATGTATGTTTAAATTATGTTGTTTCATTGTGAATATTTATTTTAGTATGCAGAGATACTACAATTTATTAATATTTACATATTAAAAACATCTTGAATATACAAGTGATATTTAATCATTTTTGTTAAAGAAATATACAAAAATAGGGCGTTATAAATAATATTATACTTATTATGATACACAACAAATCTCTCTCTCTCTCTCTCTCTATATATATATATATATAAAGTAAAACCTAGGCATGCTGATGTGGCCTCTTGAGGGATCATATATTACTGATATGATTTTTCTCCAAATTTTGCTTTTCTTAAATGATTTAATTTTATTAAAGACATTCAAGCCCATGTGAAAAAATTATGTGTTTGATAAGGAGAGGGTTATACTGGTCATTTTACAAAGTGATAACCTCCAAACCTTTCATCGGGAACCAGATGTCCCACCAAGTTCAGTTTCTCCAAAAAGAGTTTGGAGTAGCCAGCAGTAGACAGAGTCCCCTTCTTCAGATCCCGGAACTCTCGTTCCAACTTGTCCAACGAACGCTCACTATAATATTTATCCATGATCTTCTCTTTGAACACCGGCCAAGTTAACTTAGTCAGAACTTCCGGAGTGAGGGCGGATCGAGTGAGATTCCACCAAATCAGAGCCTCTCCCCGAAGTAGTTGAGAAGCAAACTTGACCCGTTGAGAGGGATCACACTCACTGGACTCAAAGCCCATCTCTACCTCCTTGAGCCAATACATACAAGCAACCGGGTTATCTGAACCCGCAAACTCCTTAGGGTGGTACCCCAGGAACGCCTTGTAAGTGCACCCCTTAGCCTTCGTCTTGATCCTATTATCCGCTGGTTCTTCAATAGATACTACAACTGGTCCACCCGACCCCATAACAATGTTTTATGTTGGTCCCTAAGGTGCTTAACAAGTTTGTAGAAGGGGGGGGGGGGGGTTGAATACAAACACAAGAATTTAAAGTTTAATAAATTGTTTATTGATAAATCAAATACAATTTACAAGTTTGTTGCGGAATAAGATTAAGACAGACTCAATCTAAACAAACTTAAGAAACACTAAGATGGTTGCACAAGAAATTCAGAGCATAGGGGATTAAGAGATAGAAAACAAGGGTTTCTATATGGAGTTCAAGGATTGAGCACACTTCAGATGAAGGGATGATCTTCCTATTTATACCCTATGCATTAAATGCATGGCAGGGCACTTTACACGTGGCGTTCACTGATTGGCTTTGGTAGTCTGACTTTTGGGAGACATGCTTTCGACCGGACAATGAACAGTGTAGATGACAGAGGTGTTGTACGAATTGTGGTTGAGACATGTCCGTTTTGACATATCGTACTAAGTTGTGCAAGGAGAGACAAAAGGAAACTTGAGACATAAGCCAAGTGATCATTCGATCGCTGAGTATCTCTTTCTTCAGAGATATCAAGATTTCAGCGATCGCTGAAGCTTTTCCTCATGTTCCTTCGCGTATAAGTAGATTCGTCTTTGCTTCACTGATATCCGCATCAGGTCACTAGTAGACTTGTCTTTGTTCAGCAGCTTCGTCTTCGATTCAGCTATGAACATCTGTTGACGCGAGACTTGTCTTCAGGGGTTACGTTACTGTTTACATCAGAAACTATCAGCGATACTGAACAGGATCAGTTTGATCACTGATAGTGAAACACTAATACATACTAGATGTTTATAAGAAGACTTTAGCGATAACTGAACAGACTCAGTCTGATCGCTGATGGTGAAACACTAATACATATTAAAACGTAATTTTCACTAAGTATAGAAAAGGGTCGTTATCAAATCACTGAGAGAGTTTGGATCAACAATCTCCCCCTATTTGATAATGACAAAGTAACTGAAGAAAATTACTTTATAGTTCAAAATGATGGAATAATCAGGACTCATAACATACATGTACCAATTACTATTTTGAGGGATCTTTTACAGTACTGATAGAGTTAAGTACTTCACTGAAATTCTCATTAATCCAAGAAAAGAATTACAAGGAATGAAAATTATAAGTACAAGTGATGTACTAACTACTGTAAGTTAAACTAATAGATTACAAGAAAAGAAACTAATCTATCAGCTATCTAAAGAGGGTTTAGGAGGATTGATCAAGTACTCAGGTATTTCTTCTCCTTTTTGCCTTCGCTCTAAAGATTCTTTGCAGATGATCGCTATGATTGATTGGCTCAGAAGCAGGAGAGAGAGTACACCATAGGCACATGAGATCATTGAGAAGAGCGAGGGGACAGATAGGGATTTCAGAGACCCTTTGAAATCTGAGTTGTTCCTCGTCATCTCTGAAGAAGATTCCAAAAGGTTCTTTGAGTACTTGTCCCGCAGCATATGGTCCGCCAGGAGACAGAGATAGATCCAGAACTGAAAGATCAGGAGGAGGACCGAACAAAGCTTCTCTTGAGAATTTGATAGAGGTTTCATTCCTGATCACTGCGACATTATCAGATGAGGAGGAGATAGGCTTTCTCTTGATTTGCTTGGACTTTGGAGGAAGAGTGGATGGCACTTTTAGTATAGCAGCGACTCTATTGATGAGGGAATCATTTACCCTTTCAACATAGCCTCTGTATGTAGACTTTGATTTCTTCAGCGCATCTTTGAACTCAAGCCACTCCATGTAGCCAAGATCTTCCAGCTTTGAAATGAACATAGCCTTGCAGCTTCCATCCTCTCTGGTAATCTCCATGGTGACGGAGAGTTTATCCTTCTTCTTTCTTCCAGAGATAGCAACCGCTACGATCTTCAGTGGGTCAGAGCAATAGTCGATTTTGTGTTTGCACCAATCGATAGAATTATCGCTGACCGCTTTATCTTTGGAGCGTTCCTCTTCAATCTCTTTCAAAAGAGCTGCCTGAACTTCCACTGGTTTGCTTTTCAGCTTCTTGTCTTTGACTTGAGAAGACTGAATTTTGAGAGCCAGAGAGGCATCTCTTTGACAGTCAGCAATCAGCTTCTCAGCCCTGACGGATTCTTCAATTTCAGCTTCAGTAAGGAACTCCAGATCTGATGATTGAGAGGGGACCTTTCGTCGTTGACTCTCCAGATGAGAGATCATCTCTGTTCTTTTCTTTCTCTCTTCCTCTGACCAGTGAGATGGTCTAGAGGGCCTTCCATGATGTTGCAGGGACTCTTCTTCTTCTTCATCCTCTTCATCAATCTCTCGGACAGAGATTGGGATTATTTGGTCATCAGCTTCAGCAGTTGGGATTATTTGGAGCTCTTTACCCTTAAGCAGGGGAGAGAACTGTCTGGTCAGAAAAAGAAAAAGGTTAGATTTATTTAGGGAAGGAGAGAGATAAAGGCTAGAAAGAAACAGGGGTGGGATTTTTATAGAAGGATAAAGGAACAAGAGTAAGGCATACCTGAGAAGGATTCTCCTCAGGTAGTGAAATCATCTTCAGGGTTCCCTCAGCAGTTGCACCTTTGCTTTGGGAAGGGGTTCCTGAAGGTGTCTCTTGATTCCCCCCTGCTTTGATAACTTCTTTCGAAGCTATCGCTGATGAAGTGACGACTGAAGAACACCATAGAGATTGATCTTCATCGTCATCATCATCATCTTGATGAGAATCATCCTCTTGATCTTCAAGATCAAAGTCTTCATCATCATCGTCTTCTTCCTCTTCATCATCGACTAGATCAGCGATGGAAGGAGGGGCTTTGTCAGCAGCTATCTCCCCTTCAACCTGAGAGGGAGTTTCCTTCTGTTGGACCTCAGCAGCTACTTTAAACTCCGTATTTTCTTCAGCTACTTTCTCCCCCTCTTTGTCATTATCATTAAGGGAGAGATCTTTGGAAGGAGATGAAGCTTTTGCAGCGGCCAACAGCTGAACTTCAGCCTCCAAACAGTCCAGACGGCCTTCAAATGCAGGAAGATCAGACGTTGCCTGATGAATAAATTCCACGGCAATGTTCATCGATGTTCGATCGTTCTCTGTGAATGAGGGAGTAGGAGTTGGAGTTGGGTCCTTCAGGTGAGTCAGGATTTGCTGAAGTAGAAGTTCACAGGCATCAACCTTTGTAGTCAGAGCTGCAAACTGTTGCTGTGAGTCTTCCCTGACTTTGTCAATCGCTTCTTGGAGAGTAGCGATGTGAGAAACGTCAGCTTTGGAGGCGCAGGTGGCAGTCAGCGTCTTCAGTGCTTCACCAGCTGATTGAACAGCGTTGGTGGTGGTGTTGAGAGAGGCAGTCATAGATTCCACCTTTGCACTCAGATTGTTGACATTGGTGTCAACAGTCGCCAAAGTAGGACCTGAAATATAAGTTAGTTTTTGAGAAACAGGCTTATATGGTGAGTTGGGAGAAGTGTTTAAGGTTATAAGGATACCTAAATTATCAAACATTTTGTAGAATTGTAAAGATTCCTCAAAAGATTGATGTTCAGGTCCTATGGGTCCAAACTAAGGAGTAGAGATAGATGGAGGGTTAGAGATCAAAGAAATAGACGGACTAGAGATGGGGATAGAAGATGTAGGGATAGGGGTAGTTACCTCAGGTTATTGAACTGAGATTGTGGGTTGCGTCACTGTTGTTGTGACAACGACCGAGATCGCTGGCACGGTTGAAGTGGTTGTCGCTGAGGATGTGGAGAAGAGACCCACGAAAGCATCCAAGGAAGTTTGTAGAGAAACATCCTTAGGTATAGAGCTAGAAGTAGTTTTCTCCTTGGTCACATTGGCCTTCTTCGAAGGACCAAGGGAGCCAGTTGATGGTCGTTTGGAAGGGGTGGCGGCAGGGATAGCAGAAGAAGGAACCTCCTGCGTGGCCGCTGAAGTAGAAGAAGTGAGGAGAGAGAGTCGGGAGCGAAGTTCAGAGATACTTACCTCGTTGGGGAGCGGCTTGACTTCCAGAGAGCGCTGACCCACTTTCGGAAAAGAGGCATCCGAGTTGGTGGGGTAAGTAGTAGGGTAGAGAAACTTCAGGTATGCGCAGATAAAGCGTACGTAGGGGACTTTGGGATCCCTCTCGGTCTTCTCTATCTTTGACTTCAGGTCGTCAAAGATGGTTGTTGCATAGTCGAAGTTTCGTCCAGCTATCACTGAGTAAGCCATTTGGACCTGAACCTTGCTGGCTTGGTCCAGTGACCCACTCTTCCTACTCATGCACTGAATGAAGTGTGAGAAGATGTAGTTTAGCTAGGAAGGCATCAGTGCCTTCTTCACAAGAGTCAACTTCTTGTTTGGAATAGTCGTCCTTGGTTTGGGTTCCCAAGCATATTCCATGGCATCCAGGAATTGGATGAGTTCAGCGTCAGTTGGCAGGGCGTCGAATCCATTCCTGGGTTTGTCAGGAAAACGCAGAGCTTTCCTCAGGCCTAGGGCAGTCATCATCCCTGAGCCAAGTTGAGTGCTGAAGGAGATAGCAGGAACCTGTTCACCCTTTTTGTTGGTGATAGAGGTTTCATCAGCAGTAAACCAGAATTGCTGGAGAAGAGCTTTGGAGGGTGTGGGATCCACAATGATAGCATAAGCAATGCAGGATTGCTTGAGAAATATTGCAGCTTCCTTCAGATGTGGATACTTAACACCGTCAAAATCAAGGTGAGCGAGACGGTTGTTCTTCGGAAGCTCTGATTCAGTGATGGCGAACTTGACGTTCTTAGAGGCGACAAGTGCAGATTAAGCCATTCTGAATATGAGTAGATACAAGAGTAGAAGCAAAGATTTTAGTCTAAAAATAAAGAAGATTTTCTAGTTTCTATTTGAGAAAAGAAACATAGAAAATCAACAAATTTGAAGATTAAAAAGGCGTTCTTAATATAAGATACAAGAACAAGAAGAAAAACCAAAGATTTTGAATGAAGAATAATCAAAATAACATGGTTTTTAAAGAATAAAATCAAAAATGAAAATGATTTTATGTGATTAGTATCTTATAAACCCATAAATGGAGGTTTATGTAAAAACATTTAAGATAAAAATTATAAAAAGATCAAGAATAACCTGTTGATCTTTGAAGAAGATGATGCAAATGCTTGAGAAAGTATTCTTGCTTTGAAAGTATTTCCAGAAAGCGTAAAATGATAAGAATGGAAAAACATTCCTTTTATACGTGTGAGAAAGGAGAGAGAATGTGAGAGGCGGGAAAGCAAATGCTCATCATGACATGGACACGTCCCACGAAGTTGATTGGATAGAAGAGCAACAGACGAACGTGTCAGAAAAAAACATGTCGTGGATTGTCGGTACAAATGACGTCATAGAAGAGAGAGACTGTTCATTTGTCCATTTGAAATTATCGCTGAAGAAAAGTCAGCGATAGATTTTTCTTTTTGAAAGTATCCCTGATGGAAAAGACAGGGATAGATTTTCTTTTTAAAAGGATCACTGACTAGAAATATCAGTGATAAATTTATTTTTCAAAAAGCGTTTAATCATTTGAAGAAAGTTTCAGTGATTAAAGTTTATATTTTGAAAAACATCTTAACTGAATGAAGATTCAGTTGTAGGAATTGAGAAAACATACCTGAGAGTCAAATTGTTTATCAGAGAGATGATAAAAGGGGAACTTATGATTACTGACACAATACATGAACGCTGAAGATTTATTCTTCAAGATTCAGCATTCCAAGCTCACTGATGAGAAAGTTGAACCTTGTCTCATCAAGAGGTTTAGTGAATAAATCAGCAAGCTGAAAGTCAGTAGGGATAAAGTGAAGTTCAATATCACCATTCATCACATGATCTCTGATAAAGTGATATCTGGTCTCTATGTGTTTCGTCTTTGAATATAGCACTGGATTATTTGCTATAGCGATAGCACAAGTGCTGTCGCAATAGATAGGAATCTTTGATAGATGAAGGTCATAATCTAATAGTTGATTTCTCATCCATAAGATCTGAGAACAACAGCTTCCAGCGGCTACGTATTCAGCTTCAGCTGTGGAAGTGGACACTGAATTTTGCTTTTTGCTTGTCCAACTTACCAGCTTTCCTCCCAAGAGTTGACATCCACCAGTGGTACACTTTCTGTCCAGTTTACAGCCTGCAAAATCACTATCAGAATAACCAGTTAGATCGAACCCTGAGTCTTTGGGATACCAAAGACCGAGGTTAGGAGTTACCTTCAGATATCTGAAGATTCGCTTAACAGCGATCAGATGGGATTCCTTGGGTTCAGATTGATAGCGTGCACATAAACAAGTAGAGTACATAATGTCATGTCGGCTCGCTGTAAGATACAACAGGGAGCCTATCATTCCTCTATAGGCAGTGACATCAACAGGTTTTCCAGAAGGATCTTTGTTAAGTGTCAGGGGTGGTGCCATAGGAGTTTTCATTGCTGAAGTTTGAGTAAGATCAAACTTCTTCAGCATATCTTTAACATATTTACCTTGGCTGATAAAAGTACCTTTGTCAGATTGTTTAATCTGAAGACCAAGAAAATATGTCAGCTCACCCATCATACTCATTTTGTATTCTTTCTTCATTTCTTTCAGTGAATCGAGTACACAGAGATGGGTTAGTAGAACCAAATATGATGTCATCGACATATATTTGTACAAGAATTATATGACCTTTTATCTTTCTGAAAAATAACGTATTATCAATCTTGCCACGTTCAAAATTTTCAGAGATAAGAAATGATGAGAGAGTGTCATACCAAGCACGAGGGGCTTGTTTAAGACCATAGAGAGCCTTATCCAATTTATAAACATAATTTGGATACTTAGGGTCATAGAACCCTGGAGGTTGTTCTACATAGACTTCTTCATTCAACTTTCCATTTAGGAACGCTGATTTTACATCCATTTGATAGACGATGAAGTCTTTATAGACTGCATAAGCTAAGAATAGTCGAATTGCTTCGAGCCTAGCCACAGGGGCAAAGGTTTCATCATAGTCTATACCTTCCTCTTATTTGTATCCCTGAGCAACAAGTCGAGTCTTGTTGCGGGTTACAGTTCCATGTTCATCTAACTTGTTTCTAAACACCCATTTGGTGCCTATAACAGTTTTATCAGATGGTCTAGGAATGAGATTCCAAACTTTGTTTCGAGAGAATTCAGTCAGGTCTTCTTGCATAGCGCTGACCCAGTTTGGATCTCTGAGGGCATCATCAGTCTTCTTTGGTTCTATTAAAGAAAGAAAGTTGACGAAGAGACAGATATTACCTGATCTTCGTCGTGTCTGAATACCTGCATCTGGATCACCAAGAATTTGATCTATTGGGTGATCTCTGGTCCATCGCTGAGCAGGAGCATGATCGCTTAACTCAGAGGTTGGATCAACAATTGGGATGTTTACTGATGAGGATGTTTGAGGTTCATCAGCAATTAACTGTTTAGTAGTGGACAGACGGTTGTTATCAGAGAGGTTTTCAGATAGAGGTAGATCTGATGGTAGCAAAGTGTTTAGAGGTTCAGCTGAAACCCATGAGTTGGATTCACCGCTAGGAGGTATAATGTTTGGATCATCATCAGCGGATGGAGGATATGAATGCTGATGGTTTGAGAAGAAAGGTTCAGTTTCTCTGTAGTGAGAGAACATCCAAGCATTTAACTCTTCATTGTCAGTGATTGGTTTAGAGTTCGCTGAGCGAGTTTCATCGAATGTGACATGAATTGTTTCTTCCACAGATTGTCTTCTTTTGTTGAAAACTCTGTAGGCTTTGGAGATGGAGGAATATCCTAGAAATATTCCATCATCAGCTTTTGGGTCGAACTTTCCAAGTTGATCTCTGTTGTTTAAGATAAAGCACTGACAACCAAAGATATGAAGAAAACTGATAGAAGGTTTCCTTCCATGAAAAAGTTCATAAGTTGTCTTCCCAAATCGCTTTACTATCAGCGATCTGTTTTGAGTAAAACATGCAGTGTTTACAGCTTCTGCCCAAAATTGAGTAGGGAGATGAGAATCGATGAGCATTGATCTAGCAGCTTCAATGATCGTTCTGTTTCTTCTTTCAGCGACTCCATTTTGCTGAGGTGTTCTTACTGAAGAGAAGTTATGAGAGATTCCCTTGTTCTCAAAGAAGTTGTTCAGGGAACTGTTTTTGAATTCAATTCCATGATCACTTCTTATTGAACGAACAGTAAGATTATTCAGCACTTCCATCTTTTTAACAAAAGATATTAGTTCTTCTGGAGTATCACTCTTACAGCGAAGAAAGATAACCTAGGTATAACGAGAGAATTCATCTACAATGACAAGCGTATATTTCTTTCCAGCTATTGATTTGATGTTGACAGGGCCGAACAGATCCATATGCAAGAGCTGAAGAGGACTTGTCACTGAGGAAACTTGTTTAGACTTGAAACTAGCTTTTGTTTGTTTTCCTTTTTCACATGCTGAGCAGAGAGATTCTTTAGCATATGAGTGTTGAGGAAGACCAGAAACCAGTTCCTTAGATGAGAGAGAATTCAGGGTTTTGAAGTTTAGATGAGAGAGCCTTTTATGCCATAGCCAGTTGACATCAGAAGAGGCCTTAGAGAGAAAACATAAGTTTTCAGTGATAGTAGAGTCCATATCTATTACATAGACATTTTCTCTGTGATAACCACTGAGAGCAAGCTTTCCTTTCTCATCCACCACTGAACATGCTTTCTTAGAAAAGCGAACTTCGTAGTCTTTGTCACATAGCTGACTGATGCTCAGAAGGTTGTGCTTCAGCCCATCTACATAAGCGACTCTTCAAAAGGTAGTTGTCCCATTGCTGAGGACACTAAACCCTCGGGTATATCCTTTTCCATTTCCACTGAAGGTCACAGAGGGACCTTTCTCTTCCTTTTATTCAGTGAGCAGGTATTTTTGTCCAGTCATATGACGAGAACATCCACTATCGAGATACCAGATGCCCTTTGATCCCTGCACACATAAGAAAGAGTAAGCGTTGTTTGGTACCCACTTTTCAATGGGTTCTTTAGAGTTAGTGGATAAGGAAGTTTCAGCAGTCTTCACAGCAGATGAAGATTCAGCTTCAGTGGTGATCTTTACTTTGGTTAATTTCTTAACCTTGTTTGTATTCTTCACCTTGGTCGATTTTTCAACTTTGGTGACCTTCTCAGCTTTAGAGGCATTTATCGTCACTTTAGCTGTTTTATCAGCTTTAGTGGCAGTTGGACATTTGCTTGCAATATGGTCAGTTAAACCAGAGTGATAACATTTTCTGTATTTGAAAACGGTTTTAGGATTCGAAGTAGAAGGTTTTGCAAGTTTAAGATGAGCAGGACCAGGTCCGAGAAGGCTTTTCTCATGAGATCTGGGAGGAATTTTCATTTCTTCAGATCTCGTGGATTTAAGATCAATCTTTAGCTTTGGAGGACAGAGATCAAAGATTTCTATCATAGAGCTAGATGATTGATTTGCTGAAGGTTTAGAAGGAACTTTCAGCTTTGCTTTCCTGGTAGCCTTCTGAGGACGAAGAATGGATTTTCCTTTATCCGTAGACTTAGTGTCTTTGGATATTTCCTCAGGGATAGAATTAGAAGAAGAACAGGGATAGAATTGATTATAAGAAGTGTCAAAGAAAGAAGTGACAAACGTTCCAAACTTAAGCGAGGAACTTTCTTCTTTAGGCTTATCCTGAGGTGTCCAGAAGCCAAGACCAGTTCTATCACTTTCAGGAGTTTGAGCATTTATTATCTCAGAGATCTTTGTTGATGATTTGCACCATTTTTCAACATGAGCCTTTTCTGCTTTTAGAGCAGCGATGGCTTGTTCGCGTTCAATGCTGATGATTTCATTTATAATGACTTGATCTTTCAACTTTTCTTCTAAAAGATTTAGTTCTCTGATCTTTTCATGACATTTCTCTAGCTCTTGAGTTAAATGAACATTTTTATTCTCAGCTTGAGTTTTGTCGTTTAGAGCATTATAGAGGTCAATCGTCAGCACATCAACAGCGCGACTTCTCTCAGCTTCAGGCAGAGAGGGATTTGTGGAGATAGATACCTGAGATGATATGTAGCTCATAGAAGGTGCAGATGGTTCTTCTACTTCTTCTTTAATCTCGGCTATGAGGCAAAGATTTGCGACTTCTTCATCAGAACTTGATTCTTCTGATTCAGCCCAGTCATGTTCTTCAGCGATGAGACCTTTACCTTTTCGCTTGTAGCTTTTCATCTTTTGATATTTGTTCTTTAGCTTTAGGTATTTGTCATCACTGGATCTTCTTGAGGTAGAAGGTTTGAAGACCTTTTTCGACCTGCACTCACTAGCGAAGTGTCCAATCTTTTCACAGTTATAGCAAGTAGCAGTAGCCTTATCAACAGGTGTTGATTTTGGCTTTTCAGTAAGAGAGAGAGGCTTACTTCTTCGGAAGTTTCTCTTTCTTGCAAATATCTTAAAAGAGTTTGTCAAGAGTGCTAAGGACTCATCAAACTCTGAAAGATCAGGGTCTGATAGATCCTCAGATTCAGAATCTAACTCAGTGATGGTGAGAGTAGATCGCTGAGATGGAATTATCTCTGAAGAGACTAAAGCAACAGGAGTGATTTTGGAGTCTTTAGAATCTTTTACAAGATTCTTCTTCAGGAGATTTGATTGCTCATAGTTGAGCAATATTCCATATAGAGTGCTGAGAGAAAGAGAATTTAAGTCTTTTGTAAGCTTAAGACATATTGAATAACTGTCCCAGCTTTCAGGAAGACATTCTAAGAATTTTGTTAGGACCTCAGAATTAGAATAGGTCCTACCAACAGTTCTTAGGTCAATGATTAAGCAGTTAAACCGCTGATGAACGTCCGAGAGAGATTCATTCTTACCAGCGATGAAACTTTCATACTGTCTTACCAAGTTAATCTTACGAGTTTCTTGGATTTCAGTGGTGCCCTCATATTGAACACATATGGTTTCCCACATTTCTTTAGAAGTTTTCAGATGCATGATGGAATGGAAAACTTCATCAGGCAAAGCCATTGAAATAATGGTCTTTGCTCTTGCATCTATTCCTACCTTCTTTTTATCTTCATCACTCCACTGTCTTATTTCCTTAACGACATATCGTTCAGGGACAGCTTCAGTGGTGGCAGTAGCAGGAACAACAACTATAATTCTAACAGGTTCATAGGGTCCATTTTCTATATATTCAGGTATAGTAGGATCCGCACCTTCAAGAAATAGCATCATTCGATTTTTCCATAGAGAAAAGTTATCTCTGCTAAATCGAGGAGGTTTAGAAAGTGAACCATTATCATAGTAGTTTGTGTTTGTGTTAAGTGCCATATAAAACAGCAAAGAAGAGAGTAAAGCAAGATCTTGTTTATTAGATTAAACAAACTGCTCTGATACCACTTGTTGGTCCCTAAGGTGCTTAACAAGTTTGTAGAAGGGGGGGGGGTTGAATACAAACACAAGAACTTAAAGTTTAATAAATTGTTTATTGATAAATCAAATACAATTTACAAGTTTGTTGCGGAATAAGATTAAGACAGACTCAATCTAAACAAACTTAAGAAACACTAAGATGGTTGCACAAGAAATTCAGAGAATGGGGGATTAAGAGATAGAAAACAAGGGTTTCTATATGGAGTTCAAGGATTGAGCACACTTCAGATGAAGGAATGATCTTCCTATTTATACCCTATGCATTAAATGCATGGCAGGGCACTTTACACGTGGCGTTCACTGATTGGCTTTGGTAGTCTGACTTTTGGGAGACATGCTTTCGGCCGGACAATGAACAGTGTAGATGACAAAGGTGTTGTACGAATTGTGGCAGAGACATGCCCGTTCTAACATATCGTACTATGTTGTGCAAGGAGAGACAAAAGGAAACTTGAGACATAAGCCAAGTGATCATTCGATCGCTGAGTATCTCTTTCTTCAGAGATATCAAGATTCCAGCGATCGCTGAAGCTTTTCCTCATGTTCCTTCGTGTATAAGTAGATTCGTCTTTGCTTCACTGATATCCGCATCAGGTCACTAGTAGACTTGTCTTTGTTCAACAGCTTCGTCTTCGATTCAGCTATGAACATCTGTTGACGCGAGACTTGTCTTCAGGGGTTACGTTACTGTTTACATCAGAAACTATCAGCGATACAGAACAGGATCAGTTTGATCACTGATAGTGAAACACTAATACATACTAGATGTTTATAAGAAGACTTTAGCGATAACTGAACAGACTCAGTCTGATCGCTGATGGTGAAACACTAATACATATTAAAACGTAATTTTCACTAAGTATAGAAAAGGGTCGTTATCAAATCACTGAGAGAGTTTGGATCAACATTTTCCGCCATTGTTTCCGGTTGTCGGTTACTGGCGTCTCGATCTTCCAAGAGTTTCATGAAGAACTCTTGTTGTTGGCCCATGGCGGAGTTCATGGCCAACATCATGCTATCACGAATTCGGGTCTCCATGGTCACTTCCTCCATGATGGCATTACTTGCATTGAGATTCCGGCGTGGAATCTGTTCAGATCCTCCTGCCAAGATTGTGGGTATGGGAGGTACCTCGGTAGTTACGCCCATAGGAGGCCGTTCAGCGGTAGACTCCATCTCCAAGTGGCCCTCCGGTGTATTTGGTAACATGCTCCGAGTGTTTACCATTTCGATCTGCCATACATGTACAATAAATAGATTGAGAAAAGACTAAACGAGTTGAATTCATTGTACGTACTAATACCTTCACCAATTATCGTAATAATAGTAAACCAAGTATGCTCACATAACAATGCATTCATAATAGCAGTAGCTAAGTGAAATTATAAATGAACCATACACAAGAATTCTTGTCACCATCATCACAACTTTCAATTAAAGTAATTCCGTAAATCCTAACGCTCTCCCCACCTAGGATTCCTACCCCAAGTGGACAGTGAATCTATAAAGTCTAAAACATAAGTCTAGATATGCTAAAACAATACCTAGTTCACTTAAACTAAAGCTCTGATACCAACTTGTAACACCCTAAAAATAGGGATAACAAAAATCCGAAAAACGGACATGTGGTATATAAAATTGCCAAAGCAAGAGCCTCCCAAAAATGGGGAAATAATACAAACCTGTGTAATCACCATTGTAATTTAACGGACAATAAATTAACAACCAATTAATCTAATTTCTACAACTAGAAAAAAGATTACAAAAGGGTTGTCATCTATAATTCCAAAGTTCCTCTATCCAATAAATGTCCATTTGCAAGTATTCCCCAAGCTCTCACCCAAGCACTATGCCAGCTTAGAACCGGCGCCGCTAGAACCTGAGATACACATCGACACCAAACAAGTGTTAAGCCAAAAAGCCTAGTGAGTTGAACAATAATAAGCATGCATGAACAGTTACAATTATTATCAGCAGTTAACCATAGTTCAACAAATGTGGAGTCAATAGGTCATGGCAATATACTCAAAATAAATCTCCTAACATATTAAACATAAACCACCATCAAATATTTGCACACATAGAGATGGACATTTTGAGAAGTGTTACAATAATACAAGTAAGAGATTATGATGTGTATCTAGTTTTAACAAAAGGGTTAGTAAACTCACAATCTATGTTTTGGACCAAAACCTAGAAAAGATGAAACCCTAGCCTTGAGAATATGAGACTTGAAAATGAGGAAATGAGGGTCTTGAATGACACTCCAATGAAACCACTTGAATGGAGCTTTGATGGTAACTTAATGCTCTCACAAACCCAAACCCTAGAAATTTATTGAGGTAGGAGATGATGACCCAAAAATCGCCCAAAAGAGTGTTTCTCCCGTTTTCTTGAAGTGAAATGTGATAAAATTAAGTAAGTTAGGTCAAAGATCTCATTTAACCCAAAAACCCCGTCGGCGACAGTGCCCGGCGACAATGCCATGGGCACTGTCACGTGTCATAGTCGCAAGTTCCCCCTAGGCCTCGGTACACCTCCCGCGACCTTGACACCGCGATAGTGACAATGTCACAGTCGCGTGTCATAGTCGTAAGCCTCAACCCACTCTCGGTACACTCCCCGCGAGAGTGACCATGTCACAATCGTGTGTCACTGTCGCACCAAGCCCCCAACATCCCGAAACTTGACCAGTTTCGATAACGAGCGCGAGGCTTGAACGATTAAAGATGGTAAATCAATTTATATGACATTTCAATATAATAACGATCATTAAATGCACACAAAGGTTCATATTTTCAAATAAACACAATTAACGTATTTAAGGGAACAAATACTTACCTTGAGAATTTTCCGGGTGTAACAATCCTCCCCACCTAATTGGGATTTCGTCCCCGAAATCTCATCCTAAATTAAACAAGTGAGGGTATCGCTTCTTCATATCATCTTCGGACTCCCAAGTAATGTTAGCACCCCGATGATGCTTCCATTGGACTTTAACCATAACCACGTCCTTATTCCTCAACTTCTTCACTTTCGATTCTAAAATCGCCTCTGGTTCTTCCACACAACGATTCCCATTGTCTACCCGAATTTTCGACAAAGGAATCACACTTTCCTCCTCGGCTAGACACTTCCGAAGGTAACATACATGAAACGTAGGATGTATTCCATCCATTTCCGGTGGTAAATCTAACCGGTAGGCTTGTAAACCAATTTTCTCCAAAATGATGAAAGGTCCAAGGAAACGAGGACTAAGCTTCCCACGCTTCCCAAACCGAATAATTCCCTTCCATGGTGATACCTTCAACATGACACGGTCACCCACTTGAAACTCGAACGGTCTTCTTTTCTTGTTCGCATAACTTTTCTGTCGGTCTTGCGCCGCCTTTAGCCTCTCTCGGATTTCTTTCACCTTGTCCGCCGTCTCTTGAACTATTTCTGGCCCGGCGAATTGTTTATCGCCCACTTCTAACCAACATACCGGGGTTCTGAACTTCCGTCCATACAGTACCTCGAACGGTGCCATTCCGATACTAGAATGGTAACTGTTGTTGTACACGAACTCTACCAACGGTAGATGTGAATCCCAGCTTCCCCCGAAATCTATTACACACGACCTCAACATATCCTCTAGCGTCTGGATCGTCCTCTCGCTTTGACCATCCGTTTGAGGATGATACGCCGTACTCAAATTCAGTCTAGTACCAAACTCTTTTTGCAAGCTAGCCCAAAAGTTCGAAGTAAACGACTGTCTCGATCCGACACGATAGATTGCGGAACTCCGTGCCTCGATACCACCTCATCAATATAAAGTTTTGCCAATTTCTCCATTGGCAAAGTCTCCCGCATTGCAAGGAAATGCGCACTTTTGGTCAACCAGTCAACGATAACCCAAATGGTGTCGTGCCCACGCAAGGTCTTCAGTAACTTCGTTACGAAATCCATAGTGTTGTTGTCCCATTTCCACTCGGAAATGGACAATGGTTGTAAACTTCCATATTGTCTTTGATGTTCCGCCTTGACTTGGAGGCACGTGACACACTTCTCCACATAGCTAGCCACATCTAGCTTCATCACCGACCACCAATAATTTAACTTTAGGTCTCTATACATCTTGGTGCTACCGGGATGTATAGAATATTTCGACTTATGCGCTTCTTCAAGAAGTAACTCCCGATTTCCTCCCAACTTTGGCACCCAAATCCGTCCTTGAAAGAGCTTGAGTCCACAGCCGTCTTCCGTTAAGAGTTCCTTTTGCTTCACCATAACTTCATCTTTGAGGTTCTCTTCTTTAAGTGCTTCCACTTGACTCGCCTTTATACTTTCCAACAAACTCGATACCACATCGATCCTCGTAAGGGACATTTTGACACCACCATCATAACTCCTTCGGCTCAATGCATCCTCCACCACATTGGCCTTATCGAGATGATAGAGTAGGTCACAATCGTAATCCTTCAAAAGCTCCAGCCATCTCCTTTGCCGCATGTTGAGTTCCTTTTGATCGAAGATGTACTTGAGACTCTTGTGATCCGTGAAAAGAGTACACTTTGTCCCATACAAGTAATGTCGCCATATTTTTAATGCGAAGACTACCGCCACCAACTCCAAGTCATGAGTCGGATAATTCTTCTCATGATCCTTTAATTGCCGCGACGCGTAGGCTATTACTTTCCCCCTTTGCATTAGGACACACCCAAGTGCCATCTTGGAAGCGTCACTAAACACAACAAAGTCTTCCGATCCCTCGGGTAAGGACAAGATCGAAGCTTCGCACAATTTCCTATTGAGCGTATGAAAGGCTTGCTCTTGTGCATCGGTCCAAAGAAACTTGACGTTCTTCCTCGTAAGAGAAGTGAGCGGTGAAGCTATCTTGGAAAAGTCTTGAATGAAACGCCGGTAGTAACCCGCCAAACCCAAGAAGCTTCGGATCTCTGTCGGACTTGTTGGAGGCTCCCAACTCATCATTGCCTCGATCTTTGCCGGGTCCGCCTTTACTCCGTCCTTTGATACCATATGCCCCAAGAATTGCACCTCTTGGAGCCAGAATTCGCACTTCGAGAATTTCGCAAACAGTTTCTCCCTTCTTAGAACTTCTAATACTTCCCGTAAGTGTTTTCCATGCTCGGACTCATCCTTTGAATATATTAAAATATCGTCGATGAAGACGATCACGGATTTATCCAAGAATGGGCGACACACACGGTTCATCAAATCCATGAATACGGCCGGAGCGTTGGTTAAGCCGAAAGGCATCACCAAGAACTCATAATGACCGTATCTCGTTCGGAACGCCGTCTTCGGAATATCTTCTTTCTTCACTCTTACTTGATGGTATCCGGATCGAAGATCAATCTTTGAGAAGCATCCCGCGCCTTGAAGTTGATCAAAAAGATCGTCGATGCGAGGTAAAGGATACTTATTCTTTACCGTGACTTTGTTTAGCTCTCGGTAGTTAATACACATCCGAATGGATCCATCCTTCTTTTTCACGAACAAAACCGGTGCTCCCCAAGGTGATGAACTCGGTTGAATGAAGCCCTTCACCAACAACTCTTGAAGTTGCGTCATCATCTCTTTCATTTCTGTCAGTGCCAAACGATATGGAGAACGAGCTATTGGAGCCGCTCCCGGGGTGAGGTCAATCTGAAACTCCACTTGCCGCTCCGGCGGTAATCCGGGTAAGTCTTCCGGAAAGACGTCCGGATAATCTTGCACCACCTCCACATCTTCTACCGACTTCTTTTCTTTCTTCGTGTCCACCATATAGGCCAAGTACGAAGGGTAACCCTTCGCTAGAAACTTGCGAGCCTTAAGAGATGAAATAATGGGATTATTCTTCTTCCCTTTCTCCCCATAAATGGTAGCCACACCATTTTCCGGAAATGGCACTTGGATCATCTTTTTGGAGCAAAAGATGTCAGCCTTATGCCTCACTAACCAATCCATGCCTATGACCACATCGAACCCTCCTATAGCCATAGGTAATAAATCTACTCCGAAAGAATTCCCATCAATTTCTAGAGTACAATTACAAAAACGGTCACGAATGATCACTTGATCCCCATTAGCTATTTCTACTATTAACGCATCGGGAAGGACACTAATAGGAGTGACAAATTGCTTACAGAAAACTTCTGAAACAAAGGAACACGTAGCACCCGAATCAAACAAAACACGATCTGGCAAGGAGTTTACTAGAAACGTACCCGAAACAACATCAACGGTCTCCTTTGCCTCCTCGGTAGTCATCCGGAAAGCCCGACTTGGTGCCCTTGGTGGTTGCTCGACTCAGTCGTCGAACCCACAGAATTTCCACCATTTCCTCCTACTAGCTTTGGGCAATCCCTCTTCATATGCCCCGGTTCTCTGCACTCATAGCATACCGGTCCCCGGATGGGACACTCGCGAGTTGTGTGGTTCTTTTTACCACACTTGGAACACCCCGCTGGACCGGAGTAAGTTCTCGTAGCACATGGACCCAAGTGCTTTGACTTGCACTTGTGGCACCATCGATCCTCACGACGATGATCGCCCGCTCTCCCGGTTACAAATGGGTCTTGATTGACGAACGGGCCTAGATGGCCCTTCCCACTTCCGTTTCTCTCCAACCTGCCTTCTTTCTTCCTTTTCCGCATTGATGTCATCCTCAATGAGCAAAGACTCTTCAATGACCTCTTGCAAGGTCGAGCCCCTAGCATTTCTTACCGCCGTTCGCATCTCGGTCGGTAAACCTTGTTGATAGGCCTTAATCTTCGACTTTTCATCGAGAACCAGATGTCCCACCAAGTTCAGTTTCTCCAAAAAGAGTTTGGAGTAGCCAACAATAGACAGAGTCCCCTTCTTCAGATCTCAGAACTCCCGTTCCAACTTGTCCAACGAACGCTCACTACAATATTTATCCATGATCTTCTCTTTGAACACCGACCAAGTTAACTTAGCCAGAACTTCCGGAGTGAGGGCGGATCGAGTGAGATTCCACCAAAGCAGAGCCTCTCCCCGAAGTAGTTGAGAAGCAAACTTGACCCATGAGAGGGATCACACTCACTGGACTCAAAGGCCATCTCTACCTCTTTGAGCCAATACATACAAGCAACCGGGTTATCTGAACCCACAAACTCCTTAGGGTGGCACCCCAGGAACGCCTTCTAAGTGCACCCCTTAGCCTTCGTCTTGATCCCATTATCCGCTGGTTCTTCAACAGATACTACAACTGGTCCACCCGACCCCATAACAATGTTTTCCGCCATTGTTGTCGGTTACTGACGTCTCGATCTTCTTAGAGTTTCATGAAGAACTCTTGTTGTTGGGCCATGGCGGATTTCATGGTCAACATCATGCTATCACGAATCCGGGTCTCCATGGTCACTTCCTCCATGATGGCATTACTTGCATTGAGATTCCGGCGTGGAATCTATTCAGGTCCTCCTGCCAAGATTGTGGGTATGGGAGGTACCTCAGTAGTTACGCCCACAGGAGGTCGTTCAGCGGTAGACTCCATCTCCAAGTGGCCCTCCGGTGTATTTGGTAACCTGCTCCGAGTGTTTACCATTTCGATCTGCCATACATGTACGAGAAATAGATTGAGAAAAGACTAAACGAGTTGAACTCATTGTACGTATTAATACCTTCATCAATTACCATAATAATAGTAAACCAAGTATGCTCACGTAACAATGCATTCATAATAGCAGTAGCTAAGTGAAATTATGAACGAACCATAAACAAGAATTTTTGTCACCATCATCACAACTTTCAATTAAAGTAATTCCGTAAATCCTAACGCTCTCCCCACCTAGGATTCCTACCCCAAGTGGACAGTGAATCTATAAAGTCTAAAACTTAAGTCTAGATATGCTAAAACAATACCTAGTTCACTTAAACTAAAGCTCTGATACCAACTTGTAACACCCTAAAAATAGGGATAACAAAAATCCGAAAAACGGACATGTGGTATATAAAATTACCAAAGCAAGAGCCTCCCAAAAATGGGGAAATAATACAAACCTGTTTAATCACCATTGTAATTTAACGGACAATAAATTAACAACCAATTAATCTAATTTCTACAACTAGAAAAGAGATTACAAAAGGGTTGTCATCTATAATTCCAAAGTTCCTCTATCCAATAAATGTCCATTTGCAAGTATTCCCTAAGCTCTCACCCAAGCACTATGCCAGCTTAGAACCAGCGCCACTAGAACTTGAGATACACATCGACACCAAACAAGTGTTAGGCCAAAAATCCTAGTGAGTTTAACAATAATAAGCATGCATGAACAGTTACAATTCTTATCAGCAGTTAACCATAGTTCAACAAATGTGGAGTCAATAGGGGATACCCATAGCACCAATCAAGTTCCACCCAAAGAGTCGATATACCTTGATGCCATCTACCAAGAGACACCCGAAAGGCCCGGCACATCCGAGGACTACAACTAAGGAAATTTCCCGAATGGCGGAGGTCTAGGCACATACCATCACGGTGGCGCCCAAGACTACATCCTCCTAGTGTCTACTGACTTGGTTCGTCCAACATAATTTATAGGAGGTCTTGAGGTATATTTCAACCAACACATTTCGATACCAATCATGGGTACAATGTTACCATCCTATCACATAAGTCCAATATGAGACCAATTTACAACATACTCAATGTTTAGATACCATATCGCTAAGAAAGCATCCCAAGTAGAATAGATCATCTACTATGTCACATATACCATAAATCATGCCAAAATGCCAATATCATTTAAACATGAAATGAAGCCCAAATACTTGGCAACTAGAATAGGTCATGGCAAGATACTCAAAATAAATCTCCCAACATATTAAACATAAACCACCATCAAATATTTGCACACATAGAGATGGACATTTTGAGAAGTGTTACAATAATACAAGTAAGAGATTATGATGTGTATCTAGTTTTAACAAAAGGGTTAGTAAACTCACAATCTAGGTTTTGGACCAAAACCTAAAAAAGATGAAACCCTAGCCTTGAGAAGATGAGACTTGAAAATGAGGAAATGAGGATCTTGAATGACACTCCAATGAAACCACTTGAATGGAGCTTTGATGGTAACTTAATGCTCTCACCAACCCAAATCCTAGAAAATTATTGAGGTAGGAGATGAAGACCCAAAAATCGCCCAAAAGTGTGTTTCTCCTGTTTTCTTGAAGTGAAATATGATAAAATGAAGTAAGATAGGTCAAAGATCTCATTTAACCCAAAAACCCCGTCGGCGACAGTGGCCGGCGACAATGCCATGGGCACTGTCGCGTGTCATAGTCGAGAGTTCCCCCTAAGCCTCGGTACACCTCCCGCGACCTTGACACCACGATAGTGACAATGTCACAGTCGCATGTCATAGTCGCGAGCCTCATGTTGGGTTACAGGATCTCAAGCATAGCGGAAAATAAAATCATAACCCTCCAAGGACCCATACGAACCGGAATAAATCGGGTGTTTCGAAATTATACCTCACAGTAACGAGACTTTGAATCACAACAACAAAGCAAGCTTGATGCCTCCACGGTATCCACGCGAACAATACGAATCCTTTGCCTTCTCGTGATGCTAGTCACGGTTTCAAAACTTAGAAAGGAAAGGGAGCATATAGTTGTAGGTGATTTTAGAGAGAATTGCAAGAACAAGAATTGCATACAATGTCATACATTATATATGGTGATGGAAGTATGGCCTAAAAGATCACCATCATCTCCACATCTTACTTGAGTGTAAGAGTGGCCATGCACCATTAGTTGTGCACTATCACATTAGTGGTGCACTATCACTTTCTTACATAACCATACCTAGTCAACTTATTTAATGTCCAACAAAATAATATCTGATTTTTATTTAATCAGATTAAATCAATACAAATCAGATATAATAATTAAACATTTTAATTATTGAAACTCCTTATTTGGATATGTTCAAAGTGTGTGACCCAATGGGTTCTTGACATGTTGGTAATAAATATAAATATTGTATTTATATTTATAAACAATGAGCGGTATCTAGCAATACATCATCGTCACCCAAATGACGAGAATTGGTGATACAACAAATTATCGGTTTGTAGTCAATTTTAGTTTACACATTTAATTCCTTTGTCCTTGATGTCTAGATTGAACACGAGACATTGAATGTGTCATTCTCGTTATGTCCAATCTCTAGTTTCTTGATTCCCTAATATACTAATAAAACAGATCATGATATCTCATATCAATTATCCGAGCATGCATGCATTTCCTTAGTACATATATTTATCAAGGGGCCTAGAGACATCACTCCCGTCATAAAGGATGGACAAATCCTATCTCGATATATGCTAGTTCTACCATGTGATTTATAACATACCCAACAATAATTATGTCACCCAGTTACGGAATGATTAGAACAAATGTCAAAATATATTACTCACACATAGCAAACTCCATATTTCTCAAGTCAAATAATTACATGTACATTGACCACATGAGAAACACTTATGACACTCACATGACATCCAATGAAGTGTTCTCATAGCGAGTCACGTCCGATACACAAAATCTCCATTTTGTACCCATATGCAGATTCAATATCTCTATATGAATCCCTACATATGCTAGTCATTATCATATTACTTCAACCTTTAAACCCAAAATAATATTTAACTAGGGACATTTAGAATACATTATTCTAAGGTTATTTATTATGAATAATTAAAACACAGAATATAACATATACATAATAAATTGGGCAATGCCTTTTATTTATTTATTAATTTCATGAAACAAAACTCAAAATTACAATCATCGTATGATTAGATTTTGGGAATTTACTAACACCTCAACCCACTCTCGGTACACTCCCCGCGAGAGTGACACCGCGAGAGTGACCATGTCACAATCGCGTGTCACTGTCGCACCAAGCCCCCAACATCCCGAAACTTGACCAATTTCGATAACGAGCGCGAGGCTTGAACGATTAAGGATGGTAAATCAATTTATATGACATTTCAATATAATAACGATCATTAAATGCATACAAAGGCTCATATTTTCAAATAGACACATTTAACGTATTTAAGGGAACAAATACTTACCTTGAGAATTTTTCAGGTGTTACATTCTTGGCGCCGCTCCAGGTTATTGGAATCCCTATTTATTTTTTCTTCTCAATTTGCATAGGAAAAGATTTGTCTTACATTGATATTTAGATTAAAATGAAAGAAATCAACAGCAATATCATTCCTCTCCCTAATTGAAAAGACTCATAATTCTTCTCTGTTAGTTAAAATTCCACCTTTTGCCTTCTCTTAACCTAATCTTCCTGGACAATTTCATTCCTAGCCAGATCTACAGAAAGTCAATTCAAAGGTGTCTCGAGGTGTCCTTGAATCGAGTTCCCTCTGAGATCCGAGTTCCATACGGAAGAAAGATCAACCATCATCAAGAGGTTGTTTTTTTCTGTTCAGTTTGTTTTTTTACATCTGTTTTCTTTGTTTTCTTAATTTTTCTTAGGCATACTTTTTTTTCATGCTTTGGTTGCACTGGGTAGCTAAAACTTTTGCCATTGCATACCCTCGTAGGTTTTGATCAATTTGTTGCAAGATAAGTACACGAACAAATCAAATAGAGTGTGGACTACATGGATATGTACACGATGTAATTCTTATAATTGATAGACTCAAACCAAGACTCCATGATAAGATATAATTTAATTAGATTAGGTAGAATGAAAAGAGAGTAGATGAAGTGCACCATAGCTGGGTGGTTGATGCTCTTAGGTAATGTGCACCCACGAAGCACCTCAATACTGCGAGGTCTTGTGCATTTTCTTTAGAAAAAATCAAGTTAGACTATACGAAAGTGATGCCAACTAGATATATATAGGTCATTATTGGGATATTTATTAGCAAAATTTTTAAATGTAAATAAGATTTAGGGGTCGTTTATGTAAGCGTTTACCGGGTTTTACTTACCTTACTAGATTAACATGAAAATCAGTAGGAGGCAATGCAAGGAACGAGATTCTTATTTGGTGAAGGTGATCGACTCTTGTCGGTAATCGTTTATTGTTTACTGGGTAAGACTGTTGTATACGATGACAATTTGATGACCAATAATCTTACCTGACAAGGTTAATGAGAGTGGTGACTCTTATCGATAAACACTTACCGATAAGCATTTTAATAAATGACCATTTAGTGTAGTTTAAGTATGGATTATAAGGTGGAATGATACACAAAAAAGAGACAATTGAAGAAATGTTGCTCAAGGTGGTTTTTGATCATATTTATGTTTGGCCATAAATGTACTTGTGAGATAAAATTCCAAGGAGACATCTTAAGGAGTGGCTAGCTAAATAGGGAAAAGTTATTTAACCATTGTGATAGTATATAATTATACTTAGAAGTCGTTTACCAAACGGTTACCCAGTTAAACGTGTATTGGTAAAATTTAACACTATCACTTACTTACCGGGTAAGATTTTAGTCCACCAAAACGGTATCGTATGCAACAATTTTCTCGGCAAGAGTATTCGACCTCACTTACCGAGTAAGACTCTCGGTCCTTGCCTTAGTCCTTACGGGATGGCAAACGTGACTCAAGCTTACAATTTTTAAACTTAAGCCATTAGTTAGTCGAATTCACCCTTGCATAGATCAAGCTGACAAAGCAAATAAGCAATGTTAGTAACTTAGCCCCGGACTACAAGGGAAACATATCGAAATATATAAGCCATCCATTTAGATGTGTCTATTTCTTGGCATTACATAAATTTAATCAGAAGTACTTTTCGATCTATTTTCAATCATCCTAGTAATGATCACCATGTTGGGTGAGAAGGTATCCAGTGAACTGCTTACAACTCTCACCTACTTTTTAATCTATGAGAATGAATAAGTTCCTATTTACTAAGCAAAAAATTCCTCCCTTATATATTGAGGTGGAATAAACATGGGGTGCACCAGAGAATTCGAATTTTGGGATGATCACGGGGACCGGAACACGCATAATTTGATTTACATATGATGTTGGGAAGCTATGAAGAAGAAGTACTTCACATCCGGTTTATGATTATTGATGTTCCAACTAATGGTTGTTTTGGGTTATTGTTACCATTAGCAAAAAAAGATGATCATTTGAAGTTGATTTGTTGATTGGAGTTCACTTGAAGTGCATATTATCAAGAGTGGGATGTTGTGTTCTTGATGTTTATGTTGTTGGTTTATCCAAGTGCCTCTATTTATTACAAAGACAATTTTTGTAGTTTTTTATGGTGAGAATTTGTGAGAGGGTACAAAGTGATTAAAATTTTACTTGGATATGGTGATAGAACTTTATATGAGGTATACCCGATTCAATTTTTGGTTTGGCAGTTAGGAGTTATAAGTAGTTAGTCCATCTAAATTCTCTAACGTTCCCTTTTATTTGTAATAAAGTTTTCCTAGGGCTATGTCTTATTTATACAGAAAAATTACAAGCAATTCATTGGCACTAGAAAAATTAAAATCTTATTTTTTTTGTTTGAACGCATCTACAAAACATTTAGTTTTAGAAGTATTAGTAATTATGAAATTCTCAAAATAGTTAGAGGAAAACATGTGGTTGTAGTATCAATTAATGTACAAAGTTTTTCACAATCAATGTTTATAACTAATTTTTCCAAAAAAATTTGAGGTTCGGTACTAAAAGAAGCTTTAAGAACCATAAATATTAAAGGGTTCTCTAAGACAAGTGAAATTTTATAATAAACGAATATTGTAATGGGAATTAATTACTTGAATGTTTGGGTTAAACACAAAGTATCAAAAGTTTATAAAATCTAAAATCTATGATAGGTAAAATTTAATATCAATATTAATTAAATTACTGTTGTTGATATTGTATAATTGTTTTTTCTCTACCTCATGTCTTGATTGCTTTTAAGACAACTTTTCATATGTCAAACTAACAATAATACAATAAGGTGTCGTTTGTTTTTTAAGAGGTCTAAAGTCTAAAGTCTTAATTTAGTTATGATTAATAAGAGGTGATATGTAAAAATGTCTGAATGATTCAGACTTAAGAGTCATTAAGAGATATTTAAAAAAAAACAAACAACCCCTAAATATACAATTTGTTGTTTATTACACTTTATTATTACATAGTTTGACAAACAAATGCTTATAGTAAGAATGTTGCACAAAGTTTCAAATACGGAGAATGGAGGTTTTTTTTTTTTTTTTGAACGGCGGAATTTTATAGAACTAGCAAGAAGCTAGAAAAAGAAACAATTACATAAGAGTAATGGCAAGGGGAGGATTAGTAAGCCACCCAACCCAATTAATAGACAAATTGCTACTTCTATGAGTTACCCAAAAATAAGCACGGGTTATGATGTTCTCAAAAAGTAGCACTTTCCTTGGCTTCGGGTTGCCAAAGAGAATACCATTCCGAAACACCCATATAGACCATAAAGTGGTAAGAGTAACGGTCTCAAAACACATAAAAACCTCCCTCTTCAGCTTAATTGAGTCAATCCAAGAGAACCAATCCGAATAAGAATGGAGATTCGGAATATCCATACGCCACCAACGACCAATGAGAACCCACAAGTCTTTAGCGACAGGACATGAAAAGAAAATATGATTGCAATCATCCACTCCTATATCACAATTAGGACATAAAAGAGACGAAACATCGATACCTCTTTTATCCAAATTTATCCGAGTAGGGAGCCGATTTAGAAGCAACCGCCATGCGAACACATTAACTTTGATGGGAACAAGTCTATTCCATCTAGTAGGACGAGAATCCACCTCCAAATGACTAGAATCAATTAAACGCCTAGCTGAAGCCACTGAATAATCACCCGACCCTTCTAACAGCCACACCCATCTATCCTTTTGACAGGAGGGCACAAAGGTAGATAAAATTTGTTGTAGTTCACTAAATTGCATGGCCTCAACCCCACCTCTCGGCTCCCTTCGAAGACACACATCCCAACAGCCTAACTCCAAACGAGACTTGACATTTGCCGATTTATTCAATTCTAAAGCATAAACTCTAGGAAATTGAATTTTAAAAAGAGAATCCCCAAGCCAAACATCATCCCAAAACGCGGTTGAAACACCATCGCCCACCTTTTTCTTACAGAAAGAGAAAAGATCAATACCTTTATCCTTTAGAGCGTTGACCGATTTTATAATTGAAACCCATGTTGAGTTCGAAATTTGCCTAGGCAAACTCGAACCAATTAGGCCTTTGTCGCCATAGATGGATTTAATAATTTTAACCCAAAGAGCCTCATCCTCCAACCAAAACCGCCAAATCCACTTGAAAAGCAATGCACGGTTAAACCCTATAATGCTACCAATACCAAGTCCTTCGAGTTTGAGACTAGCCATAACTTTTAGAGTCATGAACTATATGCGCCTAACTACTTTTTATAGGTTTAAATTTATGCGTAGGTTGTGGGAGCCCAACCATAATGCTTAACACTATTTATAAATTTGCGCCTAACTACTTTTTATAGGTTTAAATTTAACATCGAAACATTATGATAATTTACATCTAAAATACTGTAATACATTTATTGTATTATATTGCATTTCATTAGTTGTTAATTAACAAATTATGTTATATTTTAATTTAGGTATGTACTTTTTAACAAAAAAAAATTCCACCTTGCAACGCGCGGTGTCACAAACTAGTTAGACTTTAGACACACGATGAATCAACGGTTACAAATTGAAGAAAGAATGATTTTGATCCATGTTTTTATTAGTTTAATTTAATTTGTATAAACTGGTATTTTAAGATTATAATCAGTAGTTGATGAAATACGTTATAAGAAAAATATAAAATAAAATAAAAATAATATGAACGTAGTTTTAGACCAACTTCAACCCATAACACCAAAAATAACATTAAAAACACTAAAATTGATGGGACCCTTGACACTAAAAAAAATCAACCTCAACCATATTTAAAAAAAACACCAAATCTTCAAAAACTATATAAAAAACATTTTTCATTATTATTAAACATAGTAAATAATTAATTAATGAGTCTCGTCTAAAATAAAATAATAATTTTTTAATTAATAAATGTACATTACTAAGAAAAAAATACATTAGTTCAAATAACATTAATTAAAAAAAATACATTAATTCAAATAACATAAATTAGTGGTGGGTCATCCCCTTTTTGAAGGGTGAATAGTGGACACTAAGAGGTCGTTTACCAAAATGTTTACCCAGTAAGCGTTTACCGATAAAACTCGACACACTAACTTACTTTACCGGGTAAGATTGTAATAATCACAATGGTATCGTATACAACAATTTACCCGGTAAGCGCTTACCCGGGTAAGAGTTGTTACTCTCACTTACCCGGTAAGACTCTTCATCCTTATCATCGTTCTTTTTTTTGGAAAGGGTATCCTGGGCCTATGGCCCAGACTAATCCCTGGCAATTAGGGCCTTTGGCCCAGCTGCTAAAGCGTGCAGCTCTGAGTTTATCCTCAGTGGCCACAAGTGCTGCTAGTGGGGCTCGAACCCGGGCTAAGCGCTATAAACTCCCCAAACCTTTACCATCACACCACAACCCTTGTGGTTCCTTATCATCGTTTTTACCATTTTGGAGAATTCAACATTGATTATAATATTAAAATATTTCATTCATCTAATAAAACATTATTTCTCTCTTTAAATATCTACTTTCAAAGTTTTCTATTGGTGCTACCATTTAGTAATCATTTTTGGGCTTATTTCCATATTTGGAGAAAAACTTCTTCTCTCTCCTACTTTCTCCATTTTATGGATATTTTTTATCTTTTGGGGAAGCTAATCGAGCAAAATTATAACTAAAGATGTCCATTTTCTCGATTTTGGAAAAGCTGTTGAAGATGCTCTAACGCAAGGAGACAATGGAGAGAATGTTTCGACAAATAAATTGTTGATATTTTAAGATTTTATATTATGTAGACTAAATAAAAGTAGATGAGATCGATGTAATGGTGTGCAAGGATGGAGCTAGTGTATTGAATACGGTGGCACGTGCCACCGTATTATTTCTTCGACGAAAGGTAAAAAATTTAGGTTTGTGAAAGGTGCAACCGTATTGTTTTGGAAGGTGTTACCGTATTATTTTGGAAACTTTAAGAAGATGCAACCGTACCTCATAATCAACCAAAAAACCAAAAGAAACTATCGAAATCAACTAAAAAAACGAAAAAATCTCTCGAAATCGATAAAAAAAACTTAAAAATCCCCCGAAATCAAGCAAACAACTTTAAAAATCATTCGAAATTGTGGAATTAGGCTAAAAACACATCGGGCAATATTGAACGTCGGTGAAAAGATGAAGACATGTCGATAAAAACAGTGTTTTTTGTAATTATTTTTTGTCTGTATTATATGGTGTCACCGTATGAAAAAAAATTTGGATTCGTCCCTGATGGTGTGCCATGTGGTAATGCCTATTTAGCAATTCAATGCACACTCGTAAGTAGAGATGGCAATATGGACTAGTCCGGCCTGGGACCGGTGGAGGACCAAGATTAACTTGGGACCGGCCTGACCCGGGATCGTTTGGGACTGGTTTGGACCCGTCAGTTTTTAACCGGTTACAATTTTTATTCAAAAACAAGGTCTGGCCCGGCTAGGCCTCGAGATCGGTTATAGGACCGGCCCGATTTTTTTATTTAAAATTTATTTTTAAATGTATTTTTATGTATATTTTTAAATAAAAACGTATTTGTTAGTGTATCTGATTAACCCAATTTTAACAAACATATTTTTTAATGTATTTCATTGACCAAATTATAACAGAAACGTATTTGATAGTGTATTTGATTGACCAAATTCTTCAAAAAGTATTTTCTATAAGTTAAAAATCAACTTTAAAGAAATATTTTTTTTTTACCTTTTTGGGCCCTGCTCGGGACCGTGACCGGTTCTCATAACCGGGCCTTGTTAAGTTTAAATGGACCTTCGTATTTGGGTCGGGACCGGGACCGGAACCGGTTACATCGGAATGGACTATGAAATCACTATTTGTGATAAGGATCGATTTGGTTCTGACTTGAGCCGAAACTGATTTTTGACCATTTCTAACTATAACATATTGTGTACAACTTAAGTAGTATGATATTTTTTTTCAGTAATACAATATACGAGCTAATTATAAATAAACAAATCTGTATTTTTATTTATATAATTGGATAGACAAAGGATCGTGTGATAATTTGAGTTAATGATGAGAAGCGTGAGAAGTGAATTTGAACGTTGATCACTTTTAATATCATGTTCTCCCATGAATTGCGCTTTAGAAGGAAATTGATATGATGTATCTTGGTGCATCTTATCTCGATGCATTTCATCTTAATGTGCGTCAATTTATTATTTAACGATCGATAACCACTTATTACATTTCTCACCATTAATTCAACTTCTTCATCATAACCGACCCTAATTGGATATTGGAAAGATATAGTATTAGTTTTATTTGTGAGTAGTCCAATCAAAAGTAAACCGCATCACATCTACATCGACATCCACATTAACTTAAAAAGTCAACTCTGTCAAAACATGAATTGTGGCTCACCGCCATTGCAAACAAGTACGTCAACTCTATAAACAATTTTCTTATCATTATATCAAAATCAGATCAAATAATGTTATTACAAATACAAAAAATAAATCTTAATATTAATATGTTTGATGAAGAAATTATAAGTGCGGTGCATTTAGCAATTCGTGATCCTTTTGCACCCCTTTTTAAAATCAAAAGTTACAATGTTTGGCTAAGAAGCTGAGAAGGTGACTGATAAGCTAGCTGATAGCTGATAAGTTAGTTGATAAAAAAGTAAAATTACCAAAAGGGACATCTAAAAAAATAATCAATTACAATATTTAATAATATGATTAAAACAAATTTATAGTAATAATATTTTAATTAATACAAAATAAAGTAGTAAATAACATAATATGTTAATTAAAAGAAATTGAAATTTATTTTATATATATATATATATATATATATATAGAGAGAGAGAGAGAGGTTCAAGAGAAAACCTCAAAAAAATGGAAAACTGAGGAACACCCTGGTAGCCATTCATCTGAACGGTATGTACTTGTGCATACAAGTAAATTAAGGTGTTTTTTGGTTTTATGCACTTGTGCATATGCACGTATGCATGTTACAAATTACTTGTATGCACAAGTGCATACCGTCCAGATGAATGGCTATTAGGGTGTTCCTCAGTTTTCCGTTTTTTTGAGGTTTTCTCCTGAACTATATATATATATATATATATATATATATATATATATATATATATATATATATATATATATATACTATATTATAAAAACGACATAAAAACTCTTAATTACAACATTTTAAGCACAAGGTACAACTAATTAAAGTCAATTACTTAATTTACAATTTCTTAATGCTTTGGTACAACCTTTCCAAGCACAATATCTCACATAATCATCTATTTGTAGAATTGATACTAATTTATTAATATAAATATTTGTTTTTTTGGTGGAGGATTTTATAAAATAGATTTTATATTAGTATAATTTATTTTAAATGTAGATTTTACATTTAAATATATATTAATGAGATGTAATATAAAATCTTTTTTCTTCCGTATTTTTTTATATTACATCTCATAATGATTTTTCCATATTTTATTTTATAAAATCTTTTTCCATATTTTATTTTATAAAATCTTTTTACATAATGAGATGTAATATAAACTCTTTTTTCTTCCGTATTTTCTTTTGCTAATATAAAATCTACATGTATTTTATATTAGCATAATATAAAATCTACACATATTTTTTTTTGTTAATATAAAATCTACACGTATTTTTTTCACGAGCATTAAAATAAGAAAAAAGAAGGTTGATATGAATTAGATATAAAAAATAACGAGATACACTAATAAATTATTGTATTCTTTAAAATAAAAATATTCCCCAATACTTTCCAAATTAACCAAGTGTAAAGAAAATAAAATAGAAACGATGTAGATATAAAAATATTCTTCCATATTTTTAATATATTTACATTTAAATGTAAAATCGAAAATGAAAATAAAAGATTTTAAAATATTATCTACATTCACTATAAATATATATAGCTTCTCTATGTATCATCCGAGTACAAGAAAAAGACGAACGGTCGGGTGTCAATGGCGGAACCTGCAACTGAACAAAAGGTATTCCACTATATTTTTGTTTCTTTGAAAAACTAATTTTTTATATTTTATTTTATTTACTGAGGATTTGTTTATATTTTTCAAAACCCACAATCATATTTTTCGAAGTAGGGGAATAAAATATATATACATATCTTTATTTTTATCGACTAATACTATGAGGCCTTGAAGACAATAGTCAGATAAATTTTCAAGTGGTATTGAGTGAATTTGAACTAACTCAGTTGAGTTGCCGGTTACAAAAGATAGAAATCATTTATTTACTTTGTCATATTTGATGTGGGTTGAATGTTGTTAATTAATCTACAGATTTATACGTTCAAAGTGATTGTCAAGTGTTGTCGAGGAGGTTTCAGAAAAATTGCAAAATCTGTAAAAATGTATTTTCATATTTATAATTATTTCAATAACAGTGATATGTTGTAAGACATGTTGTTTGAGTTTTAAATAATATAATACAAAACTATTACCAATATTATTGCACAAACTCATAACAAACGATTAAGAATATATGCAAGTTAACCACTTATGAAAATACATTCGTTTTTCACATTATATTTCATTAACTGTTAACAGAGAAATTACGTTTCATTTTAATTCGGTTCAATATTCCAACAAAAAATTTATCCTCCCGTACAATGCACGGACCCAACGCTAGTATATTATAAATTTAGAATTTTAAACCAATTTTTTTAAAAAACTACTTTAAATTATGATTTTAATTTTTAAATAACCGTTACATAGAATATAGAATAAATAATTAAATAATAATTACAAAAATAATAATAATAATTGATAACTATAATATATTGTTTAATTATAAAAATTGATAATAATTCTAAATAATTAACAACTAATATCAATTTATAATTAAATCTTATGTTATAAATTTTAGATAATATTAATTAATATTTATTAATTAATAATAATTAATTATAATAATTAATATTTATTAATTAATAATAATAAATTTTAATCGTTAATATTTATTTATAATTAATAGGTAATATATAATAACAAATATTAATGAAGATATAATTGGAATAATCACAAAAACTTCCTCATAAGATACTTAAGTAGCTTATCAAAAAGTTGGGTTACAAGTTAGTTTATGTTCATCCAAACATATACCCATAAAATAAGCTAGCTTATAAGCTAACTCATAACCTAGCTTATTTTTGCCAAACGACGCCTAAATGGTTAATTGAAAATGTAATTTTTGATATTGATGGATAAATATTTATATATAAGGGTGCATTTAACCGAATGATCGTATGAGAAGTTATGTTGACAGTGATAAACGTAAGAAGTGGATTTGAACCGTTGATCTTTTTTAATATCTAGCCCTCCTATGAATTACGGCATATAAGAGAATTGATCTGGTGCGTCTCGGTGCATCTCATCCTAATGTGCATAAATTTCTCATTCAATAGTTGATAACCAATTCTCACGGTTAACTTCTCACCAGAACCCAACCCGTGCATTTAGTCTATCATTTAGTAATACTAGTTGTGTACCCGTGCGTTGCAACGGGGACGTAAAACTTGTCTAAATTTTAAGAAAAGGGCACCTGAAATCCGTCCAAACGACACATAAAGTTTGTTGTGCAAAAGTAACGATTCTAGCAGATAAATGCTTAGGTTCTGAAATATTGTTTGTTTTAGACTTCTATTAATAATCATACCAAAAAAGTTGGATAGATGTTCTATTATAAACTGAATAGAAAACAAATATAATCTTTCATTAAAGAATCAAAATTAATGTTATAACAAAATAAAAGATTTAACAATATACAATCATAAACATTTTTTTCACAAATTTTTAGATATGTAACATCGTTTTTCAAAATAGATGTGTGTGGAAGAGAGTTTTTTTTTTTCCTTCCAGGCAAGTATCCTCATATGGTTAGACTTCAAGTCTAAGTCTTCTCTTCTTCATCGGAATCGTATTTGTTCTTCTAAATAGGACCTGCTTAACTTAATGAATCGTAATTGTTCTTCATCGGAATCGTATTTGACTATTTTCTACTGCTTAACTTAATGAATCGTATTTGTTCTTCATCGGAATCGTATTTGACTATTTTCTATCAGTAAATCTTGTCTCAAAATCGATTTTTATCGATTTTTTTACGTTTTGATCGATTTCTAACAATTTCAAGATAATTTTATTTATTTTTATTGTCTTTTTCTTTTTCTTGATTGATTTTTAGGTTTAACAATGGTTTTGGATGACGATATTGATTTAGAAAACATAATTACCTTTGACGAAATTGATGAAGATAACATACATTCAACAGATGAAGTTGATGATGAAAGTTTTGGTGAAGGTTTGTCATTATGATAAAATTAAATTAGATTCAATTAAAGTGCAATAAGATTCAACAAAGTTCAATAACATTCAATTAAAGTTCAATAGTGTTCAATTGAATATCAATAACATTCAATTAAAGTTCAATAACATTCAACAAAGTTCAATAACGTTCAATTATATTCAATAACGTTCAATTGAATATCAATAACATTCATTTATGTTCAAATGCTTTCACTTATGTTATCTTTGTTTTACATTAGGTAACATCTCGACTAGAGAATCAGAAAATAATAATGTTTCTTCTCCTGAATTGCCTAATTCAATCATTCCAGAAGTTGGTGATGATGTGTTTAAACCTATTGTTGGAACTGAATTTCCATAATTGAAATATGCTTTTGACGCTTATCAAAAGTATGCTAGGGCTGCTGGTTTTGAAGCTCGGAAATCATCACAATCAAAGGATTCTAAAGGAGTTATAACAGTAAAATACTTCGTTTGCAGCAAATAGGGTTCTAAGAAAAAGAAGATATATGATTCTTTGTCTGAAAATTCAAAAAAGATAAAGCGACGGAGTCCTGAATATCGAAGTGGATGTCCAATTGGTCTTAAGGTTTCTATAGTTAACAAAAGTTATCATAGAGTGTATCATTTTGGGGAGGAACATAATCATATCATGGTCCCTAAAGAAGATCAATTTCTTCTTTAGATCGAATAGGAGTATGAGCTACACACACCAATACTTTGCAATGAAGGCTTCAAATGCAAACATTGGTCCAGTTTCATCTTTTCATCCGGTAAAGGAGCTTACTGGTAGCAGTTCATATGTAGGTTGCACAAAGACAGATTTTAAGAACTATCATAGAGATATTTGCTCTTTAATTGGTGACAAAAATGCTCAGATGGTTATTGAGAAATTCAATGTTAAAAAAGAAGTAGATCCATGCTTTTTATATGAGTTTGAAAGTGGGGAAGAGGGAAAGCTTAAAGCAATTTTGGGCAGATGAAACTTGTAAGTTGAATTATGAATTATGAGGCCTTTGGAGACGTTGTCTCATTTGACTCAACTATCAAATATAACAAGTAAGATATCTTATTTTTATTCAACTATATTCAAACTTTATATCAATATTCATTTCCCTATTATAGAAATTTATTTTTGTATTTGTCTTTTGTTTAGGTACAATATGGTTTTTTTGGTCCTTTCACAGGAATTGATAATCATCATAAGTGCGTTATTTTTGCCCCTTCTCTGCTTTCTAAAGAAGATATACCTCAATATTAATGGTTGTTGAAAGCATTCACGTCTATTTATCCTCAAGAGTCATATTATATAGTAACATATCAAGATGCTGTAATGAATCAAGCTATTGAGGGTGTCTTCAAAACTGCAAGACATCACCTTTGCATGTGGCATATTATGAAAAAACTTCCAAACAAGGTATATGATGTTTGTTTTATATTTTAACCGTAAGCGTACGGGTTGTGTAGCATACGGGTCGATCACATGAGCAGTGGTTTAAGTACTAATTCTGCTATAAATCATGAACTAGCTATGGGAACACAATTGATGGAGATTTTTATAAACTAAGGATTAACCTAAAAATCAAAATAAAACATAAATATATAAAAGAGACTTTAACTATTTATAACAAAAACTATGAAAATTATAGTAGAAGATTAATTAGGACATGTATCGAACTAAGACATAAAGATGAGATGGAAGTGGTGACACCCAACAGTTATATCGAGGTAGAGGTTTATCTTTCTAAAAACATTTAAGACCCTCTTCCGAGGTGAAACAAACCTTCCTAGTTAAGCAGTTTGACTACTTTCGTGACATCCGACTTAACTAGAAGCATTAAGATTTTGATAAAACAATTTCTCCGATTCCTACTTTTATCTATTTCCATGATAATTTTAGAATCGTTGGTTAATCGACCAAAAGACAACTTCAAACTTTCGTTTATAATTTGATTTGTTGAATAAAGGTTATCAAATAGTCGATCTCCGATCACAACCCAACTTCCGTTGGTGATGAACCGTAGAACCAACCTTCAATAACCGTCTCGTTTAACTTCGAATTAGCCAATTTCTCGACATAACTGCATATTATCACCATACGATCTTATATGTGAAAAGAACTAAAAACGACTTTTATTAATTAAGAAACTAAACAAAATATATATATATATATATATATATTAGATACTAATATATAACAGAAAATATAAAGGAAAACATCAAACAATATTTCTACATATATTTATGAATTAAGAACATAAACAGGAAAGAGATACAATACTAGATTGAAGAACACAATTGCAGAAATCCTACAAGAGAAGAGTAAACCGGGAAGTTAACCCTCTAGAGAGAGTTTACTTCCGAAACGAGAGATCCGACCTTTAGGGGAGAGGAGGGACCTCTATTTATACTAAAAAAAACCAAAATATCCAAAATATCTAAATAAATATCTCGACAAATATCTTATTAAAGATCTAAACCAAGCTGCAGAAAAATTGCATGAAGCAGAAAACATTCTGGACAAGGCGCACGGATCGTGCGCTGTTGTAGCCTTAAGTGCGCACGGGTCGTGCACACCCACAGAAAGCGAGTTCTTCTCCACTTTCCACCTTGCTTCCTTCGTATTACTTGGCATCCTTTGTAACCGAACCGAGCGTTATTAAATCAACCTGAAATTTGAATAAACGCACAAGTTTCCTGAATATTACCCGAACACGGAACGAATGATGGATGCAATGCGATTTAAGCTAAAAATGCATAATTTAAGCTAAACTAAGATGCAAAACATATTATATTAATAGATAAAATATGTACAAAATTACTAGGTAACAAAATCCCCCAAGCTAAACTCTTCCTTGTCCTTAAGGAAGCATGTTGTTCACTAAGAAATGGGAGACAATAACAAAAGATCAGTTCCCGTTTCTAGGCGAGAAAAAATAACACAAGCGATTATCTTGTGGGCTATTCGGAGACATGGATGGCGAATAGAAGAAGATTTGGCAGTACGTGCCTCCCATGTTGGTTCGTTGGTAATAAGCATCCAGAATCCTAGGGCATTGAAGTCCGGATGATGGGCATCGTCGGGTCCTAGTGTTTTATCACTATCAAACTCAAACGCCTCATTGATTTGTTCAAAATTTAGGTGGTGTTCTTGATTATAAATTCAAAAAGTGATGGCATCGCTTGTTGGATTCCTAAGGGTTCTTAGGAATTCTAGGGCGATCCTAGGGAATGTATTCGCCCTTAGTACAAGGATTTTTGCTAATCCAATATTATTTAGAAACTGTAATACACCCCTGGCGACTCCTAAAGTGACTAAGTCGTTCCTCTTAGGGAATCTCGTTGGTGAGATAACCCTTTTTGCTAAATCTTTGAACCTATCTTTGTCACTAGAGTTGTTTAATACGATGCCCAAGCTAGAGGGTGTAGGAGGATTTGGATGTCTAGCGGGTGTCTGTGGTTTAGAAGAGGAACCTCGGGCTCTCTTTGACCTACTGGATGATGCCATGTAAACTGGAAACACACGTACGATTGACAAAATAAACAAAAACCAAGCCTATGTCTGTCCCAATAAACTTGACAGCCCAATCTAAACAAATAATGTAAACTAAAACTTAAGATAACTAACAATGCACGTAAAAAGTAAAGAAATGAACGAATTTACCGCGTTTTTAGGATGATGAATTGTACTTGAAAGTGGTTTGAATTCCAATCTTTTTCTATCAATGCAACCTGAAAAGAGAGATTGCACCAAACAAACCAAAATCCCCAAAAAAAAAATTTAGGTTTCAATTGGGTGAAATTGAAACAAAATGATGAAAAGAGTCAAAATAGGAGAGGGTTAGAGGAAAAAAGAGTAGAATAGAAGAAGAAATCAAGAAAATTTGGGTTTAGAAGTTTAATTTCGGAGGTTCTTGGTGTGGAGGATGATTTTGAGATTTTTGGGTAAAAATGGAGGTTTTGGGGTTGAAATGGTGGAGAAGATGATGAAGGATGATGAGATTTGGTGAAGAAATTGGGTTTGTATGTAAGATTTGTGTGAGATTAGGAGAAGAAGAAAAAGGGGTTAGGGTTTCTTTGGGAGAAAAATCGTGAGGAAGAAAGGAGAGTTTAGGAGAAATGAGAAGAAATGAAAAAAAAAACGTAAGTTACTGGACTACCTGACACCGCTCACGGGTCGTGCGTTGTTTGTGCTTCCAGAACGCACTGGTCGTACGCATCAAACAGAAGCCAAAATCACATATACGCACGGGTCGTGCATTTCTCTTCTTCGCCCAACGCACGGGTCGTGCGCTATGAACAGTACCAAAATAATTTTTTTTAAGAAATATATATATATATATGCTCGTTTTTCGTCATGAGGTTTTACGGAAGAAACGAAACAACGCCTTACCTGTCACCGCAAACGTCTATCAAAGATTTGGGTTGCGGAATTTCTGCCATTCTTTCTCGTCTTAATCTCCTTCTCCTTTCAGCATTTCGTTTATGTGCCTTCGTTTCGTTTACGTGCCGTCACTCGTCAGTGCTGCGCGATCTCCGTTTCATGCACGAGAAATACTAAACTCAAGGAGAAATCCGACATTAAACAGGGTAAGAAGACAATAAAACAAAGTAAACCATGAAAAAAAAATAATAGATAGAAACATAGTCTAGTTAATCTATAGCTAAATCCATATTAAACCGATTGCTCCCCGACAACGGCGCCAAAAACTTGATGTTTGTTTTATATTTTAACCGCAAGCGTACGGGTTGTGTAGCATACGGGTCGATCACAGGGAGCAGTGGTTTAAGTACTAATTCTGCTATATATCATGAACTAGCTATGGGAACACAATTGATGGAGATTTTTATAAACTAAGGATTAACCTAAAAATCAAAATAAAACATAAATACATAAAAGAGACTTTAACTATTTATAACAAAAACTATGAAAATTATAGTAGAAGATTAATTAGGACATGTATCGAACTAAGACATAAAGATGAGATGAAAGTGGTGACACCCAACAGTTATATCGAGGTAGAGGTTTATCTTTCTAAAAACATTTAAGACCCTCTTCCGAGGTGAAACAAACCTTCCTAGTTAAGCAGTTTGACTACTTTCGTGACATCCGACTTAACTAGAAGCATTAAGATTTTGATAAAACAATTTATCCGATTCCTACTTTTATCTATTTCCATGATAATTTTAGAATCGTTGGTTAATCGACCAAAAGCCAAATTCAAACTTCCGTTTATAATTTGATTTGTTGAATAAAGGTTATCAAATAGTCGATCTCCGATCACAACCCAACTTCCGTTGGTGATGAACCGTAGAACCAACCTTCAATAACCGTCTCGTTTAACTTCGAATTAGCCAATTTCTCGACATAACTGCATATTATCACCATACGATCTTATATGTGAAAAGAACTAAAAACGACTTTTATTAATTAAGAAACTAAACAAAATATATATATATATATATTAGATACTAATATATAACAGAAAATATAAAGGAAAACATCAAACAATATTTCTACATATATTTATGAATTAAGAACATAAACAGGAAAGAGATACAATACTAGATTGAAGAACACAATTGCAGAAATCCTCCAAGAGAAGAGTAAACCGGGAAGTTAACCCTCTAGGGAGTGTTTACTTCCGAAACGAGAGATCTGACCTTTAGGGGAGAGGAGGGACCTCTATTTATATTAAAAAAAACCAAAATATCCAAAATATCTAAATAAATATCTCGACAAATATCTCGACAAATATCTTATTAAATATCTAAACCAAGCTGCAGAAAAATTGCATGAAGCAGAAAACATTCTGGACAAGGCGCACGGGTCGTGCGCTGTTGTAGCCTGAAGTGCGCACGGGTCGTGCACACCCACAGAAAGCGAGTTCTTCTCCACTTTCCACCTTGCTTCCTTCGTATTACTTGGCATCCTTTGTAACCGAACCGAGCGTTATTAAATCAACCTGAAATTTGAATAAACGCACAAGTTTCCTGAATATTACCCGAACACGGAACGAATGATGGATGCAATGCGATTTAAGCTAAAAATGCATAATTTAAGCTAAACTAAGATGCAAAACATATTATATTAATAGATAAAATATGTACAAAATTACTAGGTAACAATATAGAACAATTAAATACATTTATTTGATACTAAAGATAAATTAATTTTGAATGAACTACAATAAGTTATAAAGACTTTAATTACAATTGAATGTCAAATCTTATATAACATTCAATTAAGTTCAGTGGTCTACAAGTATATTCTTTTCATTTTCATTTTGATTCAAGAACATTAAAATATATTAATTCATACATTTTTCTTGTTATAGCTTGGTTCAGTAAATGTTGAAGCTGGTTTCAGAGCACGTTTACATTCTCTTGTATGGAATGACAAGCTTGATGCAAATCAATTTGATATAGAATGGAAATCATTATTGACAGAGTTTGGAGTTGAGGGGCATAAATGGTTAAGAGAAATGTTTGCAATGCGGAATAAATGGATTCCAACATATTTTAGAGATGTTCCCATGTTTGGGCCTATGAAGACAACTTGAAGGTCAGAGTGTGAGAATTACTTTTTTAGACATAATTCAAATTGTAAATCGACTCTTCTTCATTTCTTTAGTCGGTTTGATACATCTATGGAGAAGTAGTGGTATAACCAACGTTTAAATGATCATAATTCAAGAATAACAATTCCAGCTTTAGAAAATCGTTTTGAAGTTGAGAAGCATGTTGCACAAATATACACTCGGGAATCATTTTATATTGTTCAAAAATAAATCATTGCTTACTTATATTCCTGCTCACCGTTAAACTCCAATATGATAGTGGATACCGACAAAGACAATGGGGGTTAATTCAAGGTATGATTTTTTTTATTTTTCAATATTTTCTAATAACACTCAGTAAGATTCAATTATAGACATTGACATTTTTTTTGCAGGTTCATTTCAATAAATCAGATAGTAGTGTATCTTGTAGCCGCCTTAAATTTGAAAGATATGGAATACTATGTTGCCACATCTTTTACGTATTGAGACATCATCAAATTGAAAAATTCCTAAAAGATATGTTCTTAATCGTTGGAGAAGAGACGCAACAAAACTTCTTTCATTCAAACCAATAATGAATGGCAGTCCAGAGAGTAATAATGCTCTTTCTGAGATATATTCTTCAGTTGGACGAGTATTCAACAATATTGGGAGTAATGTTGAGAGTCTTACTAAATTTTTAGAGCACATTAAAATATTTGAATCTGATCTTGGTGTTGAAGGTTTATCAGAATCATCAATAAGTAGAAAAGAAACTATAAAATCTTTTCTTGGAACAACTCAACAATCTGAAGTGGATGTTGAAGTTCCTTCAAACATAAGGAACAAAGGATGTGGTACTAGAAAGAGACATGTTGGGGCACGTGAAGAAGTGTAACACCCTGAATTCTAGAAATAGCAACTAATTTAAAATTTTCTAAATACACCAATAAAAGAATCATCTACAACCACAATTTAATATTTAACCTCAACACACACATTCATTCTATACATACGGTTTATAATAAGGACGGGTGCTACTAAAACCCAATAAAAGTCACTATCTCCAAACTGTGGAAGTCTTCACTAGCTTACTCTCGGGAGAACTAAGCACATCTCTTCTTGGGACAGCTAGGACCAAACCCCCATCTGGAACCTGATGCACATGCCGACAAATAAAAAGGTTAGGCTTAACGCCTAGTGAGTTCAAGAGTTTATATCATGATTATAAGGAAAACGTAAAATGAAAATATTGTAACTTATAATCATGATCCTTTAAAATGATTTACTTTAAAATAATGGAACAACTCATTTACCAATAATATGCATTTTATAGATGGTCGCCTAAACGCCAAAACATTCTTTCATGAAATGATGCAATCCAACACTTAATTGAAATGGGAATAATGGTAAGGCGCAATTAATGAAATTTGAGTAAGCTTTATAAAACGAACGACCGAGATATGAGTAAACCCAATTCTCTAAGATTATAGCATAAGGGAAAATAACCCCACTCAAAACGTGGGTATAAAATGACTTCCAATTTATGATAATGTAAATAATACTTCATATCCCAAACATCCCAAAACACGGATAGGGATTAATACTCGACCCATAAAACATGGAATAAATTCATGTATGAAAATGTCATCGAAAACAAATAAATAAAAGACTCAGCCCAAAAACAACACCTTTCGGTGACGGGGGGAAACCCGATTCCGCATGATGTGACGTGCACAGAGTAAGCCACACATTACGTTAATTTGGTATAAGTATCGGTCTCAACATCTTTCAGAATACACCCATAGATACTAGCACGGAGGACTGACACCATACCGAAGAAGCCTAACCGTGCCTCAATGGGGAAAACTAATCGTTCCACCATCGGACAAAGCAATAAATGTATCGAGCTTAACATCTTTCAGCATACACCCATTGATACGAGCACGAAGGACTTACAACCCAATCCGATGTCGAACGTGCCTCGATGTGGAAAAATAGTCGTCCCAACACCGGATAAAATACAAAAGTGCTCATGGATCCATAGCAGACGCGGCTGAAACATTACATGACTCAAAACGAATGAACTAACGCATTCAAAACATGTAATTCCCAATAAGATGCAATAAATGCAAGTCATAACCAAACGCTCTATAATGACCTATCAAAACCGGACAAGTGTCCCCAAGACCCAACAAAATCCAAGCCGAGATATAGGCTCAACAAATCCAAAGACCCAACGTTGAAAATCATAAAATGAATCAAACGTAGACGACCCGAAATAATACAACCCATGCTTCAACACACCCAAATAACTTTAACTTGATTTAGATCAGGACAAAACATTTTTCAAAGTGGGTTTATACCTTTTATTCTTTCAAACCATCCCATGACACCCAATAGAACGCATTTATACTTAAAAATATGCTCCATGAAGTAAATCATTTAAATACCCAAAATATATGATTTATTTATCAAAGTGCCCAAAATCCTAAATGTGGATATTTTATAAGTTTATAAAACTGAATACTTCCAACTAACCAAAACTTATCAGATGATTAGCAATTAACAATTTTCATACAAAACATGTAAACACTTTAAATTAGACATTTTGGCATGTACACCGTTTTCACAAATCAACTTGAACTCACCTTGCTAGATTTAGGCTAAATCTAGATTTTTCCCCAACTAGAGCTCCGTTGAATAACACTCGGATTCTCAAGACAAAAATTCCAAAAACCTAAATCCATACATATTCAACCATAAATAAACATAATCAACCACAAAGAATCGTTTCCCAACCTTATACACGAATACCTCAACTGATACCGAAACCCTAACTTCCATAAGTGAAGAGAATAGAAGATTAACTTAACCCAAGCTTGAATCCACAAATCAAAACACCTCTAGTTCACCAAAATGGTTACAAAGCTCCAATCTATGAAAGGGAGAACAAAGGGTGGATGAAACCCAAGAAAATTTTGGTGAAGAAGATGAAGTGGGAGAGATGAGGAGATTACCACCACAAAATACTCATTTATACTCCAATAGACTTCCAATATCTTGATATATCCTTGAAGATCTCTCAAAAACGAAATCGTGGCAACTTGAATCATCAAAATTGGAGTTGTGGAGCAAAAGTTATGAAGGAATGAAGTTTTTGGGTGAAACGAGGCTGAAATCAGGTTTTAACCCGAGCTGAGGCTTCTGACCCGCGCACGACTCGTGCGCATTTGTGAAGGGAAAACGCACGGCCCGTGCGCCCCCTACAGACCGCGAATGATTTGCCTGAAACACTGTTTTGGTCATAACTTCTTCGTTATAGCTCCGTTTTTGCTCCGGAAAGAACCGTTGGACTCATAATTGAATCATTTATCTATCAAGACTATAAAATCTAGGATTCAAGTCCAAAATAAAATATCTTATTTTTCCTTAATATATCGGTTTTTGTATTAACTTGGATTGATACCTTTTGAAAATCGGGGTATTACAATCCTTCCAACCTTAAAAGAGATTTCGTCCTCGAAATCTGGAACCACCAAGCACCTAATATCACACTTGAAAAGATCGATTGATTTCTTATCCAAAATGAATGCCTTCATGAAACCTCACCTCACATACGGACCCGATTACATTCCGGTTGAGGTTGTCGCTGAGTTTCTCATAACGTGCCGTTACAAACTCAATCTCAGTGTTCGGTATATTTCACCGACGCCAGGATGAACATTGAGTCCTTGATTAATCATTTTCTTAATCATTAAATCTCGGTTGCCTCCCAACCTTATGTTGCTCATATTACCTCAAGAGTAACTTACGACCTTATTCAAGCATTTCCACAAAGAATACCCAAAGCAAACATTTCCCTTATATACCTCTAAATGTGACGCGTCAAGGTCTCCTCGATAATCGATTTGTACTTACAGTCCACCTCGACATTCTCACCAAATGTATCTAATAAACATTACCACCAACGAGTTATCGTCCTTCGACGAAATTTTCTAACGACTAGATTGGTCTGAACCGACACAACCTTAAATATGTTCCTCAAAGCTGACACAGACACGATGTCTGCAAGGGCCCCCAAACTTCCATAGATCCCAGCATTGGTTTGATGTTTCCCCCAGAAACGTACCAACACACTCTACAGATAGTCGTTTATCCCTAACTCCAAGGTTACACAACTCCCACCATGCACTCAACATCGATTGTTAAATCAGCGAAAGTCCTGACAATTACAGAAATAACAAAGATCGATCCCTAAATACCAACATCTGATCTCCTTAAGGTCACCACTTAAATCGCGAACACATAGGATCCACCGGGAGTGCACCAAAGCACCACATCGATTATCGTCCACACAATAGAGTGTCGACATCTATCCTCAAGATGGCTATACTGCAACATGGGCGTACCGTCAAATATCTCATCCCGGATTTGCATTGACAATTAAAGTTGATGCCTAACATGGTACTAAAATTCCAATCGTACCTCTCTAACAACCGAACCACAATATATCATTTATTTTCTGAAGACTCACCCGGATGGCACACTTTCCAACACTCATATGATATTGAACAACCAACTCATTAATTCATGTCCAACAATAATCAAGAGATCACACAACGCGTTAACCCGAAGAATTACCGAACTCGAAAGATCACCACTTAAATAATGGATGAATGCATAAATCTAATACACCAATTAACTCTGTATGAACCAAACCATAAAACCAGAAACCCAATTTCAAAACTAACCATAGGTCAAGTCCTTCGACACTTCCACCTCCGAGGACTCCTTTAGTCCTTAAACACGACCTCCATCACAAACTTACACGCAATAAAATTAAAACTCACGCAATTCCAAATGCACTCGTGAGTAGCAAAGCGTCATAAAATATCGTTTCATGAATTTAACATGACTCGTACCGACTAAAATTCCAAAGAACATTTCGACTCAAGAACATAGGGACGACTTGTCCTTTAAAACCTTAACATACGTGGAGGAGATCCAATGTCAAGGTCAAAAATTTCATAGTTATTTCCCTAACAACGCAATTAACATTAAAACACGAATATTACAATATCCGGGAAAATAGTGTCAGACCCGGAACAAGGATAAGGAGATTTTCAATAAAAACTGCAACCACGTGCAACAAAACAATTTTATGCATGCTTAAGCTCACGGTTTAAAATCTGATGAGTGTTAAAGGCTTTACCAAGGCTTCATAGTACAACTCACTTTACGCTTCGAAAACATGGGAAACAATTGATGCAAACTTATTTTAGAAATAAATTTTGTGCATGAACTTGGTCGGCACTCAGCATCTCAGGACTATACTCTTCCATTTTCCCGACATACTATTGCCATCCGGATACATCAAACACCTCCGAGTCACGAACCCACTAATTGGGTTAACTTACAATTTCCCTTCGAAATAAAACTGGTCTAACGAACTTATAGTTCTAATCCAACCAATAATTATTACTCAAGATGATCGACTTAATGCAGTCAACGCATTTAACTATCACTTCAACGTCACATCGCTATAGACATCAACCTTTCCTTAGATTACTCGCTTAGAAACTTTCTCACTACCCCAACGGTCATCCTACTAAGGTAGTTCAAGTATACACATGTGATATGTAGGTTCACCATAACACTGGCCAGGTGCCATTATGAACGTACCATACATGATCATCCTTGCGACCCTTGACAATTTCCCGTTTCTAATGACCCGATCAACTTCAAGATATTTTATCTTAAGGCGCCTAATGTGCAACTTCACTTTTAATCACCTACCAGTACGCTAGTTTGAGTCCAGGCATAAAAATCAACACCTAATTCTCTCAAACTTATGCTCTGATACCAACTTGTAACACCCTCAAATATGGAAATAGCAACTAATTTAAAATTTTCTAAATACACCAATAAATAATTTATCTACAAACACAATATAGGATTTAACCTCAATAAACACATTTATTCTCTACATACATTCTATAGTAAGGACGGGTGCTACTAAAACCCAATAATAGTCACTATCTCCAACTGCGGAAGACTTCATCAATCTACTTACTCTCGTGAACCACTATGCACATCTCTTTATACGACTGCTAGAACCGAACCCCCTTCAGGAACCTGATGCACATGCCGACAAATAAAAAGGTTAGGCTTAACGCCTAGTGAGCTCAAGAGTTTTACATTAGAGATGTATGAAGCAATAACTTTAAGAATGTTATTTAAAATCGTGATTTCCACAATCCAATACATTTGATTTGAAAGCAACCAAAGAAATGAAATACATTAAATCTTAAAACCATCTCCTTTCAACGTTCACCCTTTTCGTGATTGAAATCATAAAACATACGCCTCTTTAAATAAAGCCAAAACCCAAAGCGTTCGTAAAGCATTACTGACATTATAATGATCAAACGTTGAAAACATAGATAACTCAAACTTTCAAGACATCCCAATAACTCGAATGAGTTTCAATAACCGAACCTTAAAACATAGATAAAATACCCATACTCAAACGTCTCCGAAAACATGGATTATAAAACTCCATAACCAAAACCACACCTATTGGTGACGGGGAGGACCCGATTACATTGTACGTGACGGAACACAAAACACGTCACATAGTTATGTAGTAAATCAAAAGATGTGGGTTACACATAAAACACCCACCGAGCTCAACTACTCCAAGTCTATTGCCCGAAAACATCAAGTCAACCACTCCAGGTCTATTCTTGAGAGTCCCCAAAACCGGGCAACTCGGACACAATGGAATTACACCTTACTGTCCATGGGACGCTGCCCGACCGTATAGGCCCACACCCTACTTACAATGGAGCCCGATGCCTATTCCGTGCCAAATGGTGAACCAACTTCCCAAACGGGGACAGAGGAACACCGTGCCTATGGATCCATTGCACTAACTAGACCATTACATGACTCAAAACGAATGATCCAAAGCATTCAAAACATGACATGCTCAACTAAGATGCAGTAAATGCAAATCATAACCAAACGCTCAACACCGAGCAATTAAACGGACAAGTGTCCTCAAAACCCAACAAAATCCAAACCGAGCCAGAAGCTCAACAAATCCAAAGACCCAACGTTGAAATTCATAAAATGAAATCAAATATAAACAACCCATATTTATATAAACCCATTCTCCAAAGCATATAATTAATTCCAACGTAGTTTAGATTGGGACAATTCATTTTCCAAGTGAGTTTACAACATTTATTCTTTCAAAACGTCCCATAACACAAAACCATTCATTTCTCCAAAACACAAATCAAACACATTTATACTCAAAATCTACTTCCATAAAATAAATCATAGAAATACCAAAATACATGATTTATTTATCATAATGCTCCAAAATCCCAAAGATGTGTGCTAAATGAGTTTATAAAATTAAACACCTTTGAAATACTCAACTTATCAGCAGTTAACCAGACTTATCAGCATTTAACAAAACTTATCAGTAATTAACAAAACTTATCAACAGTTAACAAAACTTATCAGCAGTTAACAAAACTTATCAGCAGTTAACAATTTCATGTAAAACGCTTTAAAATAAACATTTTGGCATGTACACCGTTTTCACAAATCAACTTGAACTCACCTAGCTAGGTCAAGTTAAACCTAGGTTTCAATCCACAACCATTGGCCTCCAAAAGCATAGATCCCACCCAAAGCTTTCCGAGGACACCCATTCCAACTCTTCAACTCAAGCTTCCCGAACCTAGATCTACACATTTTTGACCATAAATAAACATATTCCACCATAAATAAATGATCCTCAAACATATTACCCCAAGATCTCATCATAACACAAAACCCTAATTTTAGTCTAATTCCTCCAAACCATCAAACCCAAAATATAAAGAATACAATTACTAGAGAGTCACCAAAAGAACATGTATAACTTATAGAGAAGATCTAGAAGAGAGAAGAATAACTCACCACTTGGATTTTGAGCAAAACCCCAAAACCTAGAAATCTCATGAGACAATGAAGAACACTTGATCTAGCACTTGAGGTTGAGATTGCAATCTTGATGAAGATGAAACATCTTGGAATCCATGGAAATGACTTGGAAGTGGGTTAGGGTTCGTGAGGGAAGAAGGAAATTGATTTTGGAGGAGAAAGGGAAGAGGTTAGAAGAGTTGGAAATGAGAAATGAATGAGGAAAAGGTCATTTAATCCCCTGCACCCCGCTCGCGATCTTGCCATGCGATAGTGACAGTGTCACTATCGCGAGGCACTCTCGCGTGGAATGTACCGAGGGCTCGGTACCTCTCCGGCGATTGTGCCAAGCGATAGTGACACTTGTCACTATCGCAAGTCACTCTCGCGACCACTGTACCGAAGCCAAAAATTGATCAAAACTTGGTATTTTCGAAAGCACAACATTTTTTTTCCACTCAAAAAGATAGACGGGAGGAGGAGGGATTACCAACAAAGGGCGGAAACTTACCTTGCGAAAAATCCGGGTGTTACAGGGAAACAACACTACGGGACGCCAATAAAGTTTCTACATCACTTCAAGAAAACCCCATAAAATAAAATTCTCAATAAAACCCAGACATCAAAATAATGAAAGGTAACTATTCGTCCAAAACCTTAACATACGTGGAGGAGATCCAATATTAAGATCATAAGCCGTAGTTACTTGTCCAAGACTCTAAGCAGCATCAAAATACGAACATTACCATATTCGAAAATAGTGTCAGGCAGTAGTGAGACTAAACAAAGTCTCGACAAAGCCTGCAACCACATGTAATAAAATAACTCTATGCGTGTTTAAGATCATGGTCTAAAACTTGTGCGTGCCAAACATTTCCAGATTTTGTGGTATGATACACATGGTGGTTTTGGAAACATAAGGATCAATTGATGCAATTTATTTCAGAAACATATTTCGTGCATGAATTTGGTCGGCACTCGAAACCTCGAAACCACGCTTCTCGATTTTTCTTAGTTACACTATCGTCATCCAGATGCTCAACATCTTATGGCAGCACTCGGATATTTCATCGGTTCACCTTATAATCTTTCCTCGTATAACGTCAGTTCCATGAGCTTAAGGTTCTACTCCAACCAATTATTCTTACTCAAGACGATCAACTTAATGCATTCATCACACTTACCTATCACTTCCAAGTGACATTGCTATAAACATCAACCTTTCCTTAGATCACTCGCTTAGAAACTCTCTCATTACCCCAACGGTCATTCCACCAAGGTAGTTCAAGTATACACATGTAACATGTAGATTCACCATGACACTGGCCATGTGCCATTATGAACGTACCGTACACGATCATCCTTGCGACCCTCGATGAGTTTTCCGTTTCTAGCGACTCGATCAATCCTCAAAATATCTTATCTTAAGGTACCTAATGCACAATATCGCTTACAATCACTTATCAGAACTCTAGTTTGAGTCTAGGCATCCAAAAATCAATACCTAATTCTCTCAAACTTAAGCTCTGATACCAACTTGTAACACCCTGAATTCTGGAAATAGCAACTAATTTAAAATTTTCTAAATACACCAATAAAAGAATCATCTACAACCACAATTTAATATTTAACCTCAACACACACATTCATTCTATACATACGGTTTTAATAAGGACGGGTGCTACTAAAACCAAATAAAAGTCACTATCTCCAAACTGCGGAAGTCTTCACTAGCTTACTCTTAGGAGAACTAAGCACATCTCTTCTTGGGACAGCTAGGACCAAACCCCCATCTGGAACCTGATGCACATGCCGACAAATAAAAAGGTTAGGTTTAACGCCTAGTGAGTTCAAGAGTTTATATCATGATTATAAGGAAAACGTAAAATGGAAATATTGTAACTTATAATCATGATCCTTTAAAATGATTTACTTTAAAATAATGGAACAACTCATTTACCAATAATATGCATTTTATAGATGGTCGCCTAAATGCCAAAACATTCTTTCATGAAATGATGCAATCCAACACTTAATTGAAATGGGAATAATGGTAAGGCTCAATTAATGAAATTTGAGTAAGCTTTATAAAACGAACGACCGAGATATGAGTAAACCCAATTCTCTAAGATTATAGCATAAGGGAAAATAACCCCACTCAAAACGTGGGTATAAAATGACTCCCAATTTATGATAATGTAAATAATACTTCATATCCCAAACATCCCAAAACACGGATAGGGATTAATACTCGACCCATAAAACATGGAATAAATTCATGTATGAAAATGTCATCGAAAACAAATAAATAAAAGACTCAGCCCTAAAACAACACCTTTTGGTGACGGGGGAAAACCCGATTCCGCATGATGTGACGTGCACAGAGTAAGCCAAACATTACGTTAATTTGGTATAAGTATCGGGCTCAACATCTTTCAGAATACACCCATAGATACTAGCACGGAGGACTGACACCATATCGAAGAAGCCTAACCGTGCCTCAATGGGGAAAACTAATCGTTCCACCATCGGACAAAGCAATAAATGTATCGAGCTTAACATCTTTCAGCATACACCCATTGATACGAGCACGAAGGACTTACAACCCAATCCGATGCCGAACGTGCCTCGATGTAGAAAACTAGTTGTCCCAACATCGGATAAAATACAAAAGTGCTCATGGATCCATAGCAGACGCGGCTGAAACATTACATGACTCAAAACCAATAAACTAACGCATTCAAAACATGTAATTCCCAATAAGATGCAATAAATGCAAGTCATAACCAAATGCTTTATAATGAGCTATCAAAACCGGACAAGTGTCCCCAAGACCCAACAAAATCCAAGCCGAGACATAGGCTCAACAAATCCAAATACCCAACGTTGAAAATCATAAAATGAATCAAACGTAGACGACCCGAAATAATACAACCCATGCTTCAACACACCCAAATAACTTTAACATGATTTAGATCAGGACAAAACATTTTCCAAAGTGGGTTTATACCTTTTATTCTTTCAAACCATCCCATGACACCCAATAGAACGCATTTATACTTAAAAATGTGCTCCATGAAGTAAATCATTTAAATACCCAAAATATATGATTTATTTATCAAAGTGCCCAAAATCCTAAATGTGGATGTTTTATAAGTTTATAAAACTGAATACTTCCAACTAACCAAAACTTATCAGATGATTAGCAGTTAACAATTTTCATACAAAACATGTAAACACTTTAAATTAGACATTTTGGCATGTACACCGTTTTCACAAATCAACTTGAACTCACTTTGCTAGATTTAGGCTAAATCTAGATTTTTCCCCAACTAGAGCTCCGTTGAATAACACTTGGATTCTCAAGAAAAAACTTCCAAAAACCTAAATCCATACATATTCAACCATAAATAAACATAATCAACCACAAAGAATCGTTTCCCAACCTTATACACGAATACCTCAACTGATACCGAAACCCTAACTTCCATAAGTGAAGAGAATAGAAGATTACCTTAACCCAAGATTTAATCCACCAATCAAAACACCTTTAGTTCACCAAAATGGTTACAAACCTCCAATCTATGAAAGGGAGAACAAAGGGTGGATGAAACCCAAGAAAATTTTGGTGAAGAAGATGAAGTGGGAGAGATGAGGAGCTTACCACCACAAAATACTCTTTTATACTCCAATAGACTTCCAATCTCTTGCTATATCCTTGAATATCTCTCAAAAACGAAATCGTGGCAACTTGAATCATCAAAATCGGAGTTGTGGAGCAAAAGTTATGAAGGAATGAAGTTTTTGGGTGAAACGAGGCTGAAATCAGGTTTTAACCCGAGCTGAGGCTTCTGACCCGTGCACGACCCGTGCGCATTGGTGAAGGGAAAACGCACGGCCCGTGCACCCCCTACAGACCACGAATGATTTACCCGAAACACTGTTTTGGTCATAACTTTTTCGTTATAGCTTCGTTTTTGCTCCGGAAAGAACCGTTGGACTCGTAATTGAATCATTTATCCATCAAGATTATAAAATCTAGGATTCAAGTCCAAAATAAAAAAAATCTTATTTTTCCTTATTATATCGGTTTCTGTATTAACTTGGATTGATACCTTTCAAAAATCGGGGTATTACAAGAAGCAATCAACAAAAGTTCAAGTGGGAAGAGGCTTTGCAGAAAGTCTCCCCCTTGCCTATACCCAGGGTCGGTCCTTTTGTGGGCTCTCTTCGACGTCATATGCAGGTTATGATTATCGATGGCGGAAAAAAGCCAGAGTTTCAAATACAATACCGGTGTTGGGCGAAGTGTGAAACTACCACTTAATTACGATGTTGTGAATAGGGGTGTACGCGGGTTGGGTTGGGTGGTTTTTGACATTTTTACAACCCAACCCAATTATGGCGGTTTAAAAAATCTCAACCCAACCCAACTCATTCAAAAGTATAACCCAAACCAACCCAACCCTTGTGGGTTAGGGCAGGTTAGGTTGGGTTGGCGGGTTGTTAATCATCCAAATATATATTAAAATTCTTAAGTCTTATAATTAAACTTCAAAAGCTTGAATGATAGCATCCTATTCAAATCATCAATCAATTTAATCTTCTCATCGCAAAACAACCGATAAATATCTCTAGCAATAATCACTCTACTTGAGAAACAAAACTTAGGTCACAACTCTTTAACAAGTTTCCTAAATCCTTTATCCTCTACAACACTAAAGGATTTTCACCCTTAACCATAAACTTAGCCACGATTTTTCGAAATTTCTCTTTATTAAATGTCACCTCATTATTATTGATAGTGATTCCACAAAGAACTTGTACCAATTCTCTTACTATGATAAACATAGTTTATTCCACAATAATTGCGAACATATCTAGAGTCCTTTTTGAAAAGTGATCTTAAACGCTCGAGGTTCTAACAACATCAATCCAATGAAAACAAAAATTCATGGTTACAACTTCTAGTTTGAAACATACTTGTAACACTCAAAAAAGGGGGATAACAAAATTCCGAAAAAAATGGAAATGTGGTATATAAAATTTTCCATAGCAAGAGCCTCCAAAAAATGGGGAAATGTGTAAACCTGTTTAATTACAGTTTGTAATTTAACGGTAATAAACAAACCAAGTAATCTAATTTTTACAATGGAAATAAGATTACAAAAAGGGTGTCGCCTATAAACCCAATAAAGTCTTCACAAAAAGTGTGCCCAAATGCACTATCCCCAAGCTCTCACCAAGTCCACCTAGACCTTCTTAGGTGCGGCGCCACTAGAACCTGAGATACACGTAAACAACAAGCAAGTGTTAGGCCAAAAAAGCCTAGTGAGGTTGATGTACAAGTAATACATGCATGATTATCAGTTACATAATTCTTTACCAACAATAATTTACCGAATCTGGAATCAATGGGGGAGACAATAACACCAATCAAATTTCACCCAAGAGCCGAGATACCTTAGTGTCCACTTCCACGAGTGACACCACAAGCCCCGACACATCTGGGGGTACAACACGACATTACCCCAAATGGCGGGGTAGGTACATACCAACACGGTGGTATCCAAGACTATGTCCTCCTTGTGCCTATTTGACTTGGTTCATCCACACAACTCATTCATGATCAAGAAGCATAGTAGTGCTCACAATGTGTATTGAACACCCAAGTTTATTCTTATGGTCCAATGATTCATATTCAACATCAATAGGTGCAAGTAACATAGAGATCTACACATTGTGACCATTCATGCATATAACCATACAAGAGTTTACCCATAATGAGGAATATTTCCCAATCACTTAATCAAAAATATCATAGAAATGTATGAGCATAAATACCATTCTTAAGCCCATCCATATTACAAACATATACATTTTTCTTCCCTTCAAAACCAACCATTTATTTTCCAAGGTAACATTAGAACCAACAAAACAAATATGAGGAAACCCTAGTTTCATATAATAAACGAAAACAATATTTAAGCAAGTAAACACATATATCTCATTTAAAAAGGTCTAGAACACTCACAATAAAGGTTTTTGATTAAAACCTATAAAATAGCAAAACCGTAAGTTGTAGCGAATAAAAGTTTAGAGATGGAGACTTGATGATTTGTTGATCTTCAATGAATGCTTCCTTAAGTAGCCTTGAATGTCAAAGTAAATCCCCAACAACCCCCAAGATTAATATTTACGAGTGATGAAGTTTAGAGGGAAGAAAATCACACCCTAGGCTTTGAATCTCTCAACAAAACTGATTTAGGAGAAATGTGGAGTCAAAATCGGTCAAGGGCTCTTTTTAAACACCCAGAGCCCAACGGCGACTGTGCCATGGGCACAGTCACGTGGCACTATCGCTAGCAGTCCCCCACTCTCGGTACAATACCGGCAAGAGTGACATGCGAGAATGCCCTCGGGCACTATCGCCGTCACAATCGTGGTATATGTACCGCAAGCCCTTATGTCCCTGCGACATTGACGTGCGACTGTGACATGTATCACATTCGCTTGGCACTCTCGCCCAGCATCAGATCAAGCCCAAAATTTCGTCTGAACTTTCCTTTGAGGTTATAAGTCTAAAGGTTTAATTTAAACTAAAAGTGCTTCCTAATTACTCGACTCAATCGAGAGAAAGTGAGGGGAAAGGAATGCAATATTTAGTAAACTCACTAGAAGATTTTCTAGGCGTTACAATACTTCATATATTCATTTTTCTAGTTTGAAACATACTTTCATATGTTCATTTATGCAATGAAAACAACGTCAATCTAGTTGTTTCAGTGTACTCATGCAGTCGTGCTTATTGAGACGTATTTATCGACCTAGTTGAATTAATTTGGGCCTTGATCTAATCGGATTGATTTTGGGTTTTGGGCTGTAAATTGGACTAATACATGGATATATTTTTGGGTTTATAAATTGGACTAATACATGTATATATTTTTTGGGATGTAAATTAGACTAATATATGCATATATTTTTTAGGTTGTAAATTATAATGGCTATAAATATTATATATATATGTGTGTGTGTGTGTGTGTAATTTAATCGAAATAAAATATATTAGCGGCGGGTTGGCAATTTGGGATGGGTTGAGTTATGCTAACCCAATTTCAACCCTTCTAATTAGCGGTTTGGCGGGTTTGCGGTTTAGCGGGTTGGGTTTAATTGAATTGTTGGCGGGTTGGGTTGGGCGGGTTTCATGGGTTGATGGTTTTTTGTACACCCCTAGTTGTGAACACTGCCAATAAGGTGATCTCTAATGTGTCGACTGGCGAACACCTCAAACTCAGGGTCGGAGTCGGGAAATACCATATTCCAAATAGCCAAACCATTGATTATAGAGATCCATTAACTTGATCTCTGCTTCAGATAAGCAGAAAAGCCACATCATTTATGACAGAGGAAAGAAGTCGATATGTTTGCATAGGTGTTGATACCCCTTTTTACATAAAACGAAACACGTAAATTTTCTGCAGAGATCAAGTTAATTAATCTCTATAATCAATGGTTTGGTCATTTGAAATCTGGTCATTCCGGACTCCGTCCTTGATTGTTTAGACATGTTGCCAATCAACCGGCAGAGTTAGAAACAGACAAATTCCAAATGGCCAGACCATTGATTATAGAGATCAATTAACTTGATCGGTACAGAAAAGCTACATGTTACATTCTATGTAAAAAGGGGTATCAACACCTACTCAAACGTATCGACTTCTTTCTTCCATCGTAAACCATGTGGCTCTTCAGCTTATCTGATGCATGCACCCATGCGACTGTGTAGACATTCAAATGGATCTTTTAGATCAAGTTGATCTCTGCATGCCATAGATGCGAATCTCCCCCTCTCTCACACAAAAACTCAACAACACAAGCACAAATTTGGGTGTATTCGCATGTTGATAACAATGATTAATTTCAACGTCAAATTGATCAAGATAATTGAAATAGATCAAGAATGGAAATGATCAGATGAAAGAGAACTTATAAATAAAAGAAGAAAATGTGCAAAGCCAGAAGGGCATTTTAGTAATTTGGAGTTATGGATATAAAAGTCATGCATCAACCACCAATTAAATTTTATTTATAAACTCTCTCAAAATTTATTTAAAAAACAAAATAATTGACAATTATAATTAGGAAAATTGGCCCAAATGGCCAAAACACGGGCTTGGATTGGCCTCTTAGCCAAATCTCTCCCCGGTTTACTGAAATAGCCCTAAGGACGCAATGAAGCCCATGGACGCAATGGAGCCCGAGGGGGCAATTGCGTCCCTGGGCAATTTTACATTGAAATTACGCCGACCATCTACCATTTACTCGATCCAAACCCCCCTTGCCGGAGCTGTCGTTTTCTCTCCCCCACCACCGACGATTTCGCATATTTTAAACGATTTGGGACCACAAATGGCTGAGGTTAGTGTCTTTTTCAATTATATTAATAGATTTTGTTGTTATGTATGGTTTATAGTGTTAAATGGTTGTAGTTATCATTTTAATATTTTGGATGAATTTTTTTGGTATATTTTCATCTCCATTGATAGATTTTGTTATTGTGTATGTTGTATAGTCTTAAATGGTTGTAGTTAAAAGCATTATTTTGGATGAATTTTTTTGTATATTTTCATTTCCATTGATAGATTTTGTTGTTATGTATGGTTTATAGTGTTAAATGGTTGTAGTTAAAAGCCTAGTTTTGGATGAATTTTTTTGGTATATTTTCATTTCCATTGATAGATTTTGTTGTTATGTATGGTTTATAGTGTTAAATGGTTGTAGTTAAAAGCCTAGTTTTGGATAAATTTTTTTGGTATATTTTCATTTCCATTGATAGGTTTTGTTGTTATGTATGGTTTAAATTTAATGTAGTTAATAGTCTAGTTTTAAATTTAATGTTGACATTATAGAACATTGTAAAAATTTACACATTATACAATAATCCTTTACTTTTTTAAAAAATTACACTTTAAAAAATTAGACATTATATATTAGAAATTTACACTTTTGGTGCCTTTAATTTTAAAATTTACACTTTAGGGCCCTTTACTTGAGAAACATACACTTTAGGTCCTATAAATTAAGAAATTTACACTTCAGGTCCCTTTACTTTAGAAACATACAATTTAGGTCCCTTAACTTTTTAAATTTACAATCTAGGTCCCTGAAATTTAGGAACTGACACTTTAGATCCCTAAAATTTAGAAACTGACACTTTTGGTCCCTTAAAATTAGATAGTGATACTTTAGGTCCCTTAACTTTTGAAACATACAATTTAGGTCCCTTAACTTTTTAAATTTAAAATTTAGGTCCCTGAAATTTAGGAATTGACACTTTAGATACCTCTACATTAGAAACTGACACTTTAGGTCCCTAAACATAAGTATTATAACATTATTATGCAGGGAAGAACTTTCTACACTGCAAAGTTGAATCTTAAGAGTAAGACGGCCATGGTGGACTCGATTCGCCAAAAATTGAACTCCCGGCGATTAGATATATTCAAGGAGACATGTTTCGGTCATTGGTTGCAATTGACCGATACATTTGCCGACCCGAGCTTGGTCCACATATTCTTGCAGACACAGGTCTTCCCGGAAAATATACGGGATGAATAGATGATTTTTGAGGTTGGTGACCACGCGCTTCGGTTCGGCCGTGAGGAGTTATGTCTTATCACAGCACTCCGTTTCGGACCGCACCCGAAGTTGCATAAGAATCGGTCTGGTGGGTTTGTTAGACGGATGTTCCCGCGAGGCCAGTTGACGGTGCGACACATCACGGATTTATTCAATATTATCGGCACTGCTGACGAGGGGCGGGCCTATATCGATGACGATTCTGCCATCCGTATTTGTATGATGATGATGGTTGAGACGTTCTTCCTCGGTCATCAGTTGTCCTAGCATATTCCCGACCCTGTACTTCGGGCCATTGATGATATAAACGTGTTTAATCAGTATCCCTGGGGATCCTATATCTGGGCGCACACCTACAATCAGATGAATAAAGCGATCCAGAAACGACCAGACCATAAATATAGGATGTCGTTATCTGGTTTTTTATTTGCCTTCAAGGTTAGTAAGTTGATATAAAATTAATATTTTTACAATCTACACGAATTCCCTATTTCTACAAAATATTTACTACTATCTTGGTAATATAATTCACAGATATGGATTTTGGAGTCCTTTCCTATGGCCAGCACGTATTATATATTGACCACCAGGATACCACGTGCGGTTCGTTGGGCTAGGTCTTCGACAGTTATTGGTAGCCATCATGCCCAGGATCTCCTGGATGTCTCGACGGTAAGTTACATTGACTACGACCAAAAATTTGTGATAAGTGAGGCCCTCGTGTGGATTTCTAACATGATTATTTTTCATCAATATATTAGGATGCTAGGATGCCACGTGATCGCCTTGTTCCGACGCCGTGGGAGGAGAGTCAGGAATGGTATAGGGAGAGCCATCGCTGGTTTAATAGTACGGCGGGGCGTCGACTGACGAAGAGGGCTAGAGTTACGCAGGTTGTTGACGAGGGTGAGAAGTCATTCTAAGTTATCCGATATTTATAATTTTTTTTTATAAAAAGAAGTCGTTCTAGATTATCTGATATTTATGATAATATTGTTAATTGTTGGTATAGACGTAGGTTCTGATTCAGAGGGAGACGACCAAATTGATGATGATGCAGGCGTCAGCAGGCCACATGGGGCCAGCTTTTACGAGGAGCCACCATTTCATGTAGGGCATAGTCCAGCAGACCACTATCAGCATAGTCCGCATGTTGGCCCCTATGCTGGCCGGTGGGCTGAGTTTACGCGGTGGAAGGATGATTACCATGACTATCGGACTTCTCATTGCACAGAGCATGAAGATCTTGAGAGACGCCTTGCCGAGAAATGGGCATCTGAACGTGCAGATCTTGAGAGACGCATTGCCGAGGTGGAGAGGCAGTTTAGTGCTTGGCAGGTAAGTGTTTAACTTAATTTATCAGACCTGGTTTTAATTGTTATCTTTTAAACCTTTACGTGGTTTAATATGCTTGATGACAGATTCCATCCCAGCAGCAGGGTGGACAGCCCTCCCAGCCCGGCGACATACCGCATGGGTTCGGATCTTCGTACTTCAGAGGGCCGTCCCAATACACGGATAATGTTAGTTATTTCAATGGTTTTTAAACCACATATGACATCATTTTTAAACCACATATGACATCACTTAGATTAATGTGCAGAGTTCATCAGGCTTAGGCACGTTTGATGACCTATTAGGATCTCAGTTCGTTACACCACCACAAAAAATTATACATGTAAGTTATTTAATTTGGTGGGTAATTTGATTTTTATATTCTGAATAGAAACTGAATATCCTCATTGTTATTTTGCAGGGATCTGGGGCAGCGTACACGGGGCTTACACAAGGCCAGCATACTCAGCATGTAAGTTAAGAGATTCGTTTGTTACATTTGATATTTATTTATTAGAACAAACTTGTGAGAACCCAACATATTTTGCAGGGCACATTCAGGGCGTTGCTCCATGATAGTGGACCGCAACAGATGGGTTTGGAGGGGTTTGTTGGGGCTTTGTTCCAGGATACGCCTCATCCTGCAGTGTCCTAGGACACCTAGGTTCATCCGTCGGCCATTGTTATCCAGAGGCCGCAGCGCGAGAAATATCCCGGGAAATCATTGCTCCCTCCTTTCACTGCTTTGCCTCCTAGTACAGGCCCACCTATCCAGCGCCGCCCATCGAAGGTCCCTCATCCTCGTCGGCAAGCAGATGCTGCCACCACCACTTCTTCTGCTTCCAGTTACACTTCATCCACTATTGCCAAAAGATGGCATGATAATGCTTTGCCGCCTTATTGGCTTAGGTGCATACCCACCCATCCTGTCGGTAGGGACTGGCAGGGATTATTACTCGGTCTGCAGGGCTCGGGGTGGCTCGAATCCGATGTTAGTACTAAAGCGTCATTTCAGTTTGTCTATCATAATGTCCATTTATGTCTTAACATTTTTTTATTTTTTATATAGCACATCGACGGATGGGTTCGGTTTATCCACGAGTCGCGTTCGCCCAGTGCCACGTGGACGGTGATGACGTCCGATTTCATGCAATTCTTGATCATTGGTCGGGGGCCGAGTTCTGTCTGCAATATGTTGAAGGAGCCGGATGGTGTACCATGGTGGTCTGTTGGACATGTATGAATTTCAATTTCTAAAAAAACTTGTTATTTATAACTTTCTGTATAGTTTAATGTTATTCACTGTTGGTTTGTTTTTGAACAAATATTTCAGGTATTTATTCCCATTTGCATAGACCAAAGGCATTGGGTTGTTGGCGACTTAAACCTAGCAACCATGGACATGCTTATATATGATAGCTTCAAGAGCCAGTCATATGTGGACACCTTTAATAAAATGATGACGAAGTTCGCCAACGATCTACCAGAACTTCTTACCCTAGTTGGGTGCTCATCACTTGCAGCTGCAAGCCATGACTTCACTTGGGTACACGCAGATGGGGTACCGCAGCAGCAGGGTCCATTGGGCGATTGTGGTCCTTTGTCATGCATGTTCCTCACCCCATTTGGCGAATAACGAGGTCCTAATAGCCCAGGAGGATGGTCGGCAAGGGCGGCAGCATTGAGGTGTCATATGGCGGATGTCTTTTGGTCCATGATACAGACAGATCGAAATGTATGATTCCTTTTAGGACCTTGTATATTTATCTACACGACGCTTTGGTTTTATGAAATCCCCACCGACTTCTTAGATTACATATAAATGCATCAAACCAGAAAATAGATTACACAATTTAATTCTTCAAACAAATCCATAGAAAGTACATCTATCAACTAGCAACGAAAGAAATACAACAACACAAGCACCATGAAAGAAAGTGATAGAAAGTAAGGGTACAAACTAGCAACATAGAAAATCCAAAAATGCTAAGGATAAAGTGCTTTACATTGATCAATCCAATTTTGTTTCTGGGTAACCTGCGCTTGCAGTACTGCAAAATCTTGCATAAGCTTGTTTACTTGAACGTTGTCATGGCGAATACGGTCTTCTTTCTCTTTTATCTCCCTCTTCAACCTTCATATCTCCTCCTTGTCCACGTCGATCCTTCTCAAGTGGCCATCCTTCTTGGCCATCATTTCCTTCCACTCTTCGGTGAGTTGTTCGATCTTCGCTTCACTTTTCTCTATCGCTTTTTTCAGTCTGGAGGGCATTATTTGTGAAGACGGTGGGTTTGACGATGATGCATTTCCAGCCATGTGTTTGGTCAAAGAGGGGACTATTATGCTATGAAAATGTTGCATGGATGGTGTGAACTATAACTTTGGTATAACCCCGTTATTTATAGTCAAAATCTAAGGACAACCCCTAATCAGGGCTTGCCACGTGCCCAGGGGCGCAATGGCGTGGGGGCGCAATTGCGCCCCTACACCTTTGCAGGGGAATCGTTCCATAACTTTGCAAGGAATCCTGTCAGGCACTTTGCAGTTGAGTAGTGGTGCGCAATTGCGCCCATATGCAATTGCGCCCGAGCGCAATTGCGCCTCTCCCTATCTTCTCATAGACTATAAGTAGATTCTATGGTGAAGTAGTAATTCACAACTTGTTATCTACCCTTCACACCGTTTACAACCATTCTCTACATTTTCATAACTTAATGGCTGGTGGTTCACGCTCTAGGGGTAGAAGGTCAGCGAATGGTGCTGGCACTTCAGGCTCCGCCTACATCCAACAATTAAATGATGGATCAAGAAGGATTACCTGGAAGGCACCCGAGACAACGGAGGAGTGGGCGCAGTTTGGTAGAACTGCGACCGATCGTCCAATTACGCCTCAGGAATGGGAAGAGTTTAACAATGCACGAGAGGCATACTACCATGCTCATGGGGGAGAATCCCCACCAGAGTATCAAGCTCACCAGCGGTCGGGTCTACCAATGTCTCAAGTACTGCCTACCAGGTTGAGAGAGTCATGTGATGCGGCGAATGCAGATATACAAAACATAAGAAGGATGTGGCTAAGCAACATGAATATTCAGAAAGATAAAGAGGCGTGTATTGCGGAGAAGAAGGAGTTCCTGGAACAAATGAAGCGCGAGGTTAGGGCGATGAAACGAGAGATTAATGAGTTAGAAGATGAAGTGATAGAAATCAAAGATAACTATACCGGCATGGAGGACACGATTAAGGAAAAGTCTGAATGGATCATCAGGATCCAGGAAATCTACCCGTAGTAGGCTCCTCCAAAGATGGTTGTTGTATGGATGCACTTCATCCATTTTCTTTGGTTTCAATAAAATATTGGTTTGATGGATACTTTAGTAAATAACAACTTCCAACTTAAAAAACACGATAAGGTGGATAAAAGCAACACTAAAAATACAAACATTATAACTTAGCATACAAGGCGTAGTTTTTACAATAAAGGGAAGTCAACTTAATAGAGCAATAATAATATTAATAAAAGGTTTATTACAGACATGGTTTACTCGTTTAGATCAACGTTTAAATCAAAAGTACCATGTCTAAAACTTTCATAATTCTCTTGGGTTGATACTGGTTGAGTTTGTTGACTACCAGATGCCCTGTGAGTTTGTCGACTACCGGATGCCCTTTCAGTTTGTCGACTACCAGATGCCCTTTGTCGGCTCACATTTACTGGTGGAGGAGATGGACAGTTTGCTCGAGTGTGTCCTGTTTGTCCACACCGAGAACATCTTCTATGGATGGAATCCTCGCCCTGAGATGGGATACGGTCATGGTTACTCGGTCGACCAGCCCTTCTTATTACGACCGGTGTTCTAACGGTCATAAGCGGGTGGTCTGGAACAACCCATCCTTCTCCTGGACCGACTGGATGTATGAGTTCTGCGTAAGTTTGTCGGAAATTATCCGACACATAGTAACCAGTCGCCAAATAGGAGACATCTGTACACCGTTGGTTTCTTGCGACGGCGATGGCATGGCCGCATGGTATTCCTGAGAGCTGCCATTTCCTGCACGAGCAAAGACGATTATTGAAGTCAACTTCTGCGTCCCTAACCCCATCGCAAACTTCCCAGTAACCTCGGCCAATCTCATGTACAGTCCACGTTACGGACTTGTGAATTCTCTTTTCTATTTTGGCCTCCGCCCAAGGCATGAGACGATCACCATTTCCTCTGCGATAACACAAATTTGTTACGTTAGTGTTGCAAAAATAAAAACATAAAATTCAAACAGTCAAAAATCCAAGGATGATAACCTCCATTTCTCCGACAAGTCGAATACCATTTTTGCTGAAAACATCGGAAATAATCCATAAGGGCCACAATAGGCAGGCTCCGTGCAAAACGAGACAATGCATTCACCGACTCGGCACTGTTCGATGTCATTATGTTGTAACGCATTCCTGGGAAATGGGCCCTTGACCATTTCTCCGGTCCAACCTGGTCCATAAGCGGAGCTCCAAGAGGTAATGCAGCTCGTAGACCCGACATGTTCAGTTCAAACTCCTCCACCGTATATGCTTTACACGTCCTCCAAAATAACTTCTTCCTGTATCTGACCCTGCTGTCCCTGGTTTTTACGTTCATCATTAGATGGCGACAAAAAAGTGCATGATGGGCGCCCGGGTACACTGTATTAATTGCTTGGTGAATTGAAGCAGCCCTGTCGGATACAAAAAGCAACCCCTCGGGTTCCCCGATACAACGCTTCAGCATGGTTAAGAACCAAGTCCACACATCCCCACTCTTAGACCTACCAACTCCGAAAGCGATGGGCACAATCTGGTTATTTGCGTCCATAGCAACGGCTAAGAACATTGTGCCCAAGTAAGTACCCTTCAAATGAGCAGCATCGATGATAATGACCGGACGCAAGTGTGTGGTAAACGACCGAATATAGATATATAAGGCATTTTCATATTATAACATTATTCAATATAGCAGTTCAATTAAAATAACCACGAAAGTTATTAAAATAACCACGTACCGCGCAACCGAGGGCAGCGAAACACATCTCAAAACGTTCTCTACTGTCTGTCCTTATGGAGGTAACGGTACCAGGATTCCGAAGCTCCAGATTATAGAGAAAGCAGGGGAGTCGGGTAAACGATTCTTCAGGGGTACCACGCACCATCGTCAGTGCATAAGCTTTTGCGCGCCAGGCTTGCCAGTAAGAAATATCTATTTTCAAATCCGATCTGATGTCGTTGACAATGTCGGATCCACGGTATGTCCTGATGGTAACCTTCACTTTAGGGTAAATAAAATTACCCAATACTCTACTGTTTGCTTGATGGTGGTTGGTTGAGCAAGTGTGTACATCATCCAATATACGAACATGAAACATATTGGTATTTTCGACAGAGGTCGCATAGATACGCCAAGAACATCCGGCTTGCCTACATCTGGCATCGTATCTGGTTTTATTTGATCGGTGAACTCCAAACTCAAAACCCTCTTCAAGAAACTTCAAACCGAGAGCGAGTGTAAGATCGTCTTTCGTCTGGAATACTTGACCCAAACTTACTCTTCTACTACGATTATAACGTGGGGGTAGGTTGGGTGTGATGACTGGGGTCGCTGATGGAAGTGGAGGGGGCATATCAAAGAAATCATTTATCCCATCGTATGATTTGATAGGACTACTTTCTGGTTCGTCGTCGTCTTCATCAGTATCAACATCAGATAAACCCAAGTGGTAAACATGAGACTCCTCATCATGTCTATAAACTTCGTCGTCGTCATCTTCTTGTTGTTCTGCTTCTCCTCCTTGTTGTGTTTCGAGAACAACATCTGGGGTATCATCAGATTCATCCACACCGCCTCCGGCATTCGAAGTACCACCGAGATCGCTTCCACCGGACATCGATGGATCGACAAACACACAGAGTGTTGGCGGATTATTTTCACCGTCAAAAAATTGAATGAAAGACAAAACATCGTCAGTGTTGCATAACTCATAAAGACCATCATTAACCTTATACGATATTCTAATCGTACCAAGAGCAGTATCGATACGAAATTTTCTGTGAATATAATTAACCAACCAAAGATGCGTAATGTTAGGTGCCACCTTGACACGAGTTATCGGTTGATCGGTAACATACTCCCACCCGTTGCCATCCTGCTGCCATGAACCACTGCTTAGGAGATGTAACTTGACTTTATCATCTCCGGATCTCATATTTTAAAAAAAAAACACGCACAGATACACAAGCAAAACTATTGTCTGAAATTTGTGGATGAAAATGGTGATTTACAACTTCAGTGGTTGTTGGTTTTATAGCAATTATTTAGGGAATCAATTTCAAAAAACACAGGGAATCAATTTATCTGCTAAAATAATTTTGATATCACAACTTTTTGAAAAAAACAGTAAAAATCAACATGAAAAAGCAGCTGGAAATCGTGAAAAATAGCAAACAAACAAAATTCCAAGGAGAAACCCTAATTAGGGTTAACATGGGCTTGACACGTGCCCAGGGACGCAATGGATCCCTAGGGCGCAATTGCGTCCATGGGCTCCATTGCGTCCTTAGGGCTATTTCAGTAAACCGGGTAGAGATTTGGCTAAGAGGCCAATCCAAGCCCGTGTTTTGGCCATTTGGGCCAATTTCTCTTATAATTATCAAAATCAAATAAACAACACTAATATAATAATAAAATATGTTACAAAAGACTAGAAGTATATCCGCGCAATGCAGCATGATACATCTTCATTTTAATGTTTCGTTTTATCTTTTGTCGTTATCGATTTTATAATATGGTTTTGATAAAAGATAATTTTTTGTTAAAATTTAATTCAAGTTTAATAATGATGTAATTTATTATAGTTTTACTAATGTAATGTTTTGATGTAAAAGAGCAAATTACACTTGGTATGTGGTTACATTTAGGATTTGGTCCCTAAAACAAACTATTTATACTGGTGGTCCCTAACTTTTTATTTTCATAACACCCATGGTCCCTCCAGTTAACACAGTTAAGTAGTTGTTGTTAAGTTTGTTCATGTGAGGGGCACATCGGTCAACTTACCCATTATTTTCATCCCACCTTGGCTTTCCCAATTCAAACTTCATCTTCCACAATCAAGAACCCTAAAGGGGTGTTTGAGATTGCTTATTTGAGGTGTTTTTTAGCTTATTGCGATTTGACATCGGAGATAAGCACTTTTGAGTGTTTGGATGGGGAAAAATTAAAATGGCTTATAGCAGTGCCAAACCGCTGAAAAGCACTTTTTGATAAGTCATTTGGTTTTAACTTATCAACTTATTTTCAAAAGCACCCCTATTTATTTGAAAAGTGCTTATGACTTTTTTTGTTATTTTATAAATATAAGCAATCACAAACACCTTTAAATAACAACTTATTAGCTTATTACGTTTTGGTACCACAATAAGCTAATCCAAACACTTTTTTAAAAACCTCAGTTTGACACCGCATAAGTTAATAAACACTTTTAAAAATAAACATAAGTTGTTTTAAATAAGCAATCCCAAACACCCCCTAATTTGTTATATATGAACCCATATTAAAATAGATTTAGACACAAATTTATGAACATCAAACCTAAAATAAAAAAAAAGATTGATGCAAAACCTAGAATTAAACCATAAAATGATTAAAAAAGCAGAAGCTATACATATGAAATATGATAAATTGATACATACATATACATCTAAAACTGATAATAGATACATACATATATCTGAAATCTGAAAAATCTCCAAAATATTGTACAAATCCATCATCAAAACCCAAAATCAAATCTTTAAATTAAAAATCAAAGCCCTAGTTTTGTGACCCTCTCTCTGGTTCGTCGTTAAACCTTGAAAAACCCAAACTCCTTGAAAAAACCCAACAAATATGTGACCTTCTCCCTAATCTAATCTCGAGATTGTTACTTTTGATGTTCACCTTGAAAAACCCTCTTCGGAAAATCCTCTCTAGTTCGTCCAGAGCCATACCGTCGTACCTCTCCATTTTCATGTGTACCTCTCTATACCAGAACCACCGAACTAGATGAACTCCTCCCGAGAGCCACCGTCGCACCTCTCCATTTGCAAACGTCGATTGCAATCCAGGGGTTTTCAAGAGGCAAAGGGAACAAGAAAGAGATATAAATGGACGGGTTTTCTAGTCTACTTTGGTGTTCATCGAGAGAGAGGGTCTTGGATCTGATTGAGGGGGGTTGCAAGTGTTGATATCCCACGGTTTTGTTACCATGATTGCCTCTCCATCGTCGGTTACCAAATGTGTCTTGTTGCTTCTTGTGCAATGCCGGCATTCCCAGGTTAGATTTGCACTTAAATTTTTTTGGTTTGCTTTTTTAATTTTGAATGGAGGTTTGAATCTGGTACAAGTTCATTTGAATTAGCAGGAGTTCGTTGGTGCTTAACAACTGTAGATGTTTGTTGTAGTTGTGTCATTTTGAATATGTATTGGGCTAACATTGACTTTTAGGATATCATACATTGACTTGCAGAAATTGAAATTTAGTTATTTTTGCTCGGCTTATGGAATCGTTTGAGGTTGGATGAGAGACTAGGGTATAATCTAGAAGTTGATTCAAGGTTGGAAGGGTTGGGGAAGGGCCGTGGGTTGGTGGATATGGATTTAGTTTTTATTTTTAAATAAAAAAAAGGTAAATAAATAAAAAATCCCCTCACATGAGGGCACATGATAGAACTAATGGTGGTCAAACTAACGGTGTTAAGTGGATGGACCATGGGTATTATGAAAATGAAATGTTAGGGACCACCGGTGTAGATAGTCTGTTTTAGGGATCAATTCTAAAATTTGAACAAATCACAAGACTACAGTGTAATTAACTCTTTATAAAACAATAATTAAATATTCTGTTAGAATTTAATGATTATTCTAATTATATTTTAGATTTTTTATAATTAAAAGAGTAAATTACACTATGGGTCCCTATGATTTGCTCTGAATCTGGATATGGTCCTTATTTTGAAATAAGTACACTAAGGATCCCTGTGGTTTGCATTTCGTTTTACCCTGAGTCCCTAGGGGACCCAGAGTGCAACGAAATGCAGGGACCCAGAGTGCAATTTTCAACAAACCATAGGGACCCAGAGTGCAACGAAATGCAAACCACATGACCAGAGTGCAACGAAATGCAAACGACAAAGATCCCTGGTGTACTTATTTCAAAATAGGAACCATATCCAGATTTTGAGTAAACCACATGGACCCACAATGTAATTTTACTCTAATTAAAATGAGATGTTCATATTGTATTTCATTATATTTATCTGTTAGTTATGAATTCAAACATTGAGCTTTAAAAGTTTGTATCCATGTATTATTTACTTATAATTTTGAATTTTAAGTAATATGTATCAATAAACACTACTTTAAGCAAGAATATTTGTTTTTGAAAGTTTTTGTCAAATGCTTTATAATATAGTTTAAATAATGTCTAGAGGATTGTTTAATATTTCACTTTATAATTACTTAACAAATAAATGTTTAGGTGTTAGGGGCTGTTTGGCAGCTGCTGAATGGTTAGGTGCAGAATGATTAAGAGACTCTTATGATATAATGCGAAATGAAATATGGTTGTTTGCTAATTGTTCAGGATGAAATCAGGGCTCTGAATGGTTAAGACAGGGTCAAGACACTAAATCATTCAGAGGGTTTTTGTCTTTTTGAACCATTAAGAGGCATACCATTCTTTTTGCCAAACAAGATTTACCTCTTAACAATTCAGAGGTTGCCTCTTAATGGAACCATTAAGAGGTAAACAAACAGCCCCTTAGACATATTTTGATTGATAAATAAATAGATAAAATGACCAAAAAAATGGCATTGTTATATACTTGATGACGTTGATTATAACATTGATTGTTCCGCCTTTTGAAAAGCTGGCGACATGTCGGGCAACCATTCGCTTGAGAAGAATTATGAGATTGGAATTTGATTTACGATTGGGATCAAGTAGGTGGTTGAGTCGAAGTGGTGAAGGAAACTAAGGTGCCGTTTGTTTTTTAAGATGTTTAAAGTCTGAAGTCTTATTCTAGTTATGAATAATAAGAGGTGGTGTGTAAAAAAATCTGAACGATTCAGCTTTAAGAGTCATTAAGAGTTTTTTTTAAAAACAAACAACCCCTAAGTCATCGGTCAGGCCCCACCCTTTTCTCTGACTTAAGAACATCAGTTTTTTAATATTAATTAAATAATTAGTTTTACATCGAAGGATCATTTTTATTAGATATTGTTACAAGTATGTGTTACACTGGTTAGTGCATTAAATTTTTTTTTAAATTAGAGTAAACTATAAATTTGGTCCATGTGGTTTGTCGAAGATAACATTTTTCGTCCCTGTAGTTTCGAAATTACAAGATAGCCATCGTGATTTGCAAAAACATCTGGATTACAACCATTAAACAATTCTGTTAAACGACAACATTTTTGTTCTTTTATCGACTTTTTGTTAAAATCAAAACAAGAGAGACGAAAATCATAAAATCAATTTTGTTGGGTAAAAGACAAAAAAAAATGAAAAATGATGAATATACCCCTATTTTAACGATCGTTATAGAAAGAGACCAAATGTGAACGCTTTTGTAAACTACGATGGCCATCTTGTTACTTTGAAACTGCATGGATAAAAAGTATTATTTTTTAGTGTGTGTAAATTACAAATTTGCTCCCTGTTGTTTTTTGTTTATAACACTTTTGGTCCCTACAGTTTAAAAATTACAGATTCGCCATTCGAATATGCAAAAGCGACCGGATTGGTCCCTCTCTTTAACGGCTGTTAAAAAATCCCGTTAGATGAGGGGTATTTTAGTCTTAAGACATGTGTAGGGAAAAACCAAAAAAGTATAACCCCAAAACCCAAATGATGATTACAATTTACAAAACCAACTAAAAACCATATATCTCCAAAATAAATAATCCACCAAGATAAAACCCAAAATAATGCTGGAAGCCATAAAAGGATCAACCTCATCATCACGACCCAAATGGAAATTTGAGTACATATAACAGATCTGATTAAAGCACATAAAGAGCCAATCTGAATGAATCCCAATACCAATACTAGTAACCTTAACCTCCTCTTATCAGAATGAGCAGAAGTAGCACCCCAGAATCAAAATATCTGTTTGAACATCTCTGATTCAGTAGCTCCAAATAAAACAAACAACTAAAGGTACCACTAAACATGATATATATATATATATATATAGAAAAGACCATCTAAAGGATAAGACAAATTATCAAACAAGCCTAATTAAAAATAATGGTAGCTAGCTAACTAGGACCAAGTTGGTTCAATCCAGGCGTGAGCGTAAACGGTCTGTTTGGTTCCAAAAAAATCGGTGAGATTTTGTTCTACGTTTCTGCCATTAAACGTGTGAAACCTGCATGTTTCGAGAGAATAAAACATTAACTTTTCGTTCTTAGAATGCAATCTTGGAAAGTAAATCTTGTTCTCCATTTCTGGTATTTTCGCGTCCATGCACACACATGATGTATCACAAATGTAAATCATGTGCCTTCCTAAACCATCAATTTCCTCCCATTCTCGTGTACAATCGTTCAGCTTGAATACCTCCACGGATTCTCCATACTCGTCCACAATCACTAGCAAATGATGTTGATCACATTTCACTTGGTAATACGTTGCCGACACTGAACGGCTTATTTCATCGTTGCTGTCGACAACCATGTCGATTCCTCTGAAAACTTCAACTCCTCCACTGTCAAACAGGGTATAAACATCTTCGCCACAAAAAATTGGGAAGTCATTATGAGGATTTCCAAAATCCAATGGAATTATATACCAAGATGGTTCTCCACCTACACGGTGGAAATAAACATTCGGTATAAGATGTTGTGCAAATGCAACAACCATACAATCGGGGGAAGTAGGCGGTGCTGAAAAAGAAAAGCTGATCTCGAGACCAGATAATGGTACTGGAAATGGAAGCTTGTGGATTATATCACTTTTTGCGAAGGGGTTAAAGAAGGCTATAAGACGGTCAGCGATATACAACAGCAACCAACCATGCCTCGAACACAATATTCTACTGTCATGATAAAACAATTCTGGAGATGCTTTTATCAAGTAGTTATTGTGACCAGACATCGGGTCTGTAAAAGTGATAATGCCTCGATCTTTATCAAGTGCCACCAGCCATGGCGAAGCTGATGAATATGTCTGTATAGGTGCTGCTAAACGAAAAGCTTGCATGTAGCACGAAAGTTGAGGTACTCGATGCCAACACAAAACTTGAAAATATACTCCAAAACATCAAACGGGATATTCAGCAGGGGTGCTTCATTCTTGTGTTCAACCTCAACCTGATCATCATCATCATCATCATCATCATTCGTAGCTTCAGCTGATCTTACCATCTGATGATCATGATCTCCATGTAATTGGCACTTGACTTTTCCATGTAACCTACATGTACAAAATTAATGATGATTAAAATCTTCTAAGAAATTAATTAAAGAAAGAAACAAGATTTTTTAATTAAAATGGCAAGCAAGCAATTAATAAATACCTAGGAATTGTCCATGTGGAGATCCTTTTGCAAATTGGTAAACCTAGACAACGCGTGGAAGACATGGAGATGGTTTTATCTTTGATGTTGTATGAATGTATTACGTCTCCAGTATCCTCAAGAATGTGTACATAACCACCCCCTAATTCTGAAGCAACTGGAGGGGTGCCATATACCAAGTCATCATTGATATAATCATCAGCCAGACTAACGAAAAAAACAGTGTCTTTGAGGTCTTTGATTTCGGTCCACACCATGCTACCCATGTCCAATTTGTACAAATACACATCACAGGGTTTGTAGTTATTGTTTAGACATACCCTAATGCAAAATAGATGTGTACAATATCCTTTCAAGAATATATAGTCCTCAGGGAGTTTTTTCCAACCTGGCCAGGGCAAGTTCCCCAAAGGCACCAGATTTATCACAGGTTGTTTCTTCTTAACCACAGTAATCTGGACTTGTACGAAAAGGGGTGGCTTTGGGGCATAAGTGAAAGCATATATATTACCATTGCAACAAGTTGGCTCTAATAGGATAACGGCACGACCGGAATCGTTTATGTTCTTCATCTCTTTCCAACTCTTTTACCGTTACAGAAAACGAAAACAATGTTAAGTTTTGTACTTCTCATCAATAGGAGAATGGAACCTGGATCATCAGGTGGGGAAGACAAACAACAATAACGGAAGTCATCATCATCATCTTCATCTTTGAGAATCATACGAGGGGGGGGAATCAACTTTGAGATGACTGGGTTCCAAAGTGACCACTCGATGTCTTGTGGATTACGCTTGGATAGAATCATCCACCCGTGGAAACAACCTCGGATACATCTCCTGACCAACTGAGGGATTCGACATCGATAATGAGACATCGGGTCATGTAGCCTGTAGAAAATTTGGTCTCCGGTGTCGTCTTCTTCTGGATCTAGGTTATGTGCTACTAACCACGGATAGTCTGAAGACAAGTTAGCCAATTCATCACGTATACAAATATGCTTCTTCTGCTCCATCTACGATTTTTTTTTGAGAAAACTATAATTAATAAAAAGTAATTTTAAGAAAGAAAACACACGCTTATATATTTCATTATTAATCACGATAAGTATTATATATATATATATATATATATAAATGCATGATTTCGATCATAAGACATTAAATTATGCAGAAAATATAGAAGCAACGACAGCTGCAAGAAAGAAAGATCGATCACTAAGAAAGATGCATGCAAAAAATGTTTTAATTAATAATATCTGGTGTAGATGAAACCTGTTCTTTCTGCTATTTTTGCAAAGAATTGAACCTTCACTGCTGTTTCAGAATCGACTCGATTCGCCTTCTTTCAAATTAGCTACAGCCCTAAGCCTATTTCTCTGCGGTATTTAAGGTTTGGATTTTATAGCTTCCTACGTTATCTTGAAAATATCTTGGTCCTTTTACATATTAAATAATATAGAATCTCAATCTTTCCCAAACTCTAATTAATATACACAATAAACCATCATAAATATGTTAATTGATGGTTTGTAAAAAAAACAATAACTTTATAATTTTTAATTTCACACTTATATTAATATTTTCAGGTCTTTTTATTGAATTTTAAAATTAACAAAACATGTTGATCCATTTGTAATTTTTGTTTTATTTAAAAATATTGAGGACATGAATGATATTTAAAAAAGTAAATTTTATTTCATAACACCTATGAAATTAGGGTTCATAGACACAACTTCTGAAACAAATCGAATCTTTCAGTGAAATTAGGTTTTATTACAGAATATGGAAAAAGGTTCATTGTGTGTGTAATATGTGATGAAACTACATATTTCATCACCTAAAAAACATCAACTAAAAGGACGAGATGGTACACTTGTCGCTTTCCCCAGCACAATCGTCCACGTCCCGACGCCCGCAATACACTCTGCACGGAAGCGACAGGCGATAGTGACCAGAGCATAATCGTCTGTCACTATCGACGAGATGGTACCGAGAATTTCCCCTCTCCGCGATTGTGCTCCTGCGATAGTGACACCCTGTCGCTTTCACGGGCATTATCGCCCAGGTGGTACCGAGGCCCAAATTCTCTCTGAACCCAGTTTCGAGCATAGTCAACACACCGTAACTTTGAGGCTTAGCATTCCAAGGCAAGGCAAATGAATCCCATATCATAAATTAAGATTTCTATCTAAGATAAATGGATTCGTCACAAAAACAAAGGTCAAACTTACGAGTGTTACAAATGTGATGCACACATCGTTAAACGTACAACAAGGTTTAAATTTATAAACCTAACTTATATCAGTAAAGATGGCAAGTCGGGTATCGTTCTTCTTAGGGAATCAGTGGTCAGGTTAACAACTTGTATTAAAACCGATTGCACGTGTGTCACAAAAGATTGAGTACTCAATTTATCCATTAAGCTCAAAAATAATCTAACTAAAAACCGAAATCTAATTATTACAAATAACACTACTTCAAAAGGTTTGAATTGAGAATTGAATTAAACTACTAAACCACTAAAAATATAAATTTTATGACTAACGAACTAACAAAATCAACAATCAAAGCTAGCAATATATGTCACATATCGTTCGCCATGAAAATTGATAAAAACTTTATTAAAAACTAAAACCTCAAGATCATCACAATCACTAACCATTTAATGTTACTATGTAACACCCTCAAATTTGGTAAGAGCAACTAATTTAAAATTTCGATATAATATCAAATACAAATCAAAAGTCCTTCAAACCTCCAATATAAAATCCTACAATTAATCTCAAACAATTATAAACCCCAACATTAGACAAGGGCTAAAACGATGTCGGATGCTACTTAACTCCAATGCAAGTTGCTCTTCTCATAACCAAAGCGGAAGACTTTGCCAAATGCTACTCACATCTCGAGCACACTACTAGCACTCCTCTCTTCATCATAGTGTTACTAGGACTATTCCAAACCAGAACCTGATGCATATGCCGACAAATAAAAGGTTAGGCTAACGCCTAGTGAGTTCAAGAGTTTTCACAGTGAATAAATATATTGTTAAAAGGAAAAGATGCAATGTAAATCATGATCTTCCAAAATGATTTACTTAAACGTGAAATGACTCGTTTCCAAAGACACACACATTTTTAAAGACGAATATCCCAACATAGAACATTTCCTTATGAAGTAGGTTCAACACAAAACAACTCACTCAAACGTAAATAGAAATTGAACTCCCAAATTTATAAAAACGCGTATAAAACTTTATTTCCCGAAACACCCAAACACGGGTGGGGCATAATACTCAACCCATAAATCATTGATAAAATCCATATATATATATATATATATATATATATATATATATATATATATATATATATATATATATATATACAATGCCCAAAACAACACATTTCGGTGACGGGGGAGACCCGGTTCCATATAATGTGGCGAAACACAAAGTAAGTCACATCTAATGTTATGGAGCTTCTATCACAGCACCAAGGTTATCGAGTTCAACCACCCACGATCTATACCTCGAGCTCCCAATGGTCTAAGAAGAACTCACTGCTTCTATCATAGCACCATGGTTATCGAGTTCAACCACGCACGATCTATACATCGAGCTCACAATGGTCTAAGAATGATTCACTTCTTCTATCACAACACCAAGGTTATCAAGTTCAACCACCAACGATCTATACCTCGAGCTCCGAATGGTCTAAGAAGAATTCTCAATAAATCAGATGACTAACTCTTATGCCTATGGATCCAATGCATTACAGTCTAAAATATTATATGACTCCAAATGAACGACAAACGCACTCAAACATGTAATTCACAAGAAAATATGCCACATATGCATATAGCTCCAAAAGCTCGACATAGAGCAATTTAAATCGGACCAATGTCCTCAATACTCTTTTAAGTCACAACTGTGTCAGAAACCCAACAATTGAATTGACTAATAAATAAAAGTCGTCACGACAATAAAACGCGTTTAACTGGCGTTTATGCAAATATATGCTCTAAAATACATGAATAACTCCAACACAATTTAGATTGGGACCATCCATTTTCCAAATGAGTTAATACTATTTATTCTTTCAAAAACGTCTTATATCACCCAAGAACAAGTATTTCTCCAAAACATGCGATAAAATGCATTTATACTCAAATGGTCACATTTCATAACATAAGTCATCAAAATACCATTACTTATGGTTTATTTATCAGAAAGCCCAAAATCCCAAATGTGGGTGTTTTATAAGTTTATAAAATTGGACACCTCAAATAATCAAAACTCATCAGATAAATCAACAGTTAATAAATTCTTGTAAATCATGTAAACATTTAAAGATTAACATTTTGGCATGTATACCGTTTTCATAAATCAACTTGAACTCACCTTGCTAGATTTAGGCTAAATCTAGGTTTTACTCCAAACTTGAGCTTCCTTGGAGAAACTTGAATCCTCCAAGCCAAAACCTCCAAAACCTAGATCCATACATTTCCAACCGTAAATAACCATATTCAACCATATAGAAACATTCCCTAAACATTTTTCATCAAAATCTCTAACATGGCCAAAACCGTAATTTTTGACCTAATTTCTCCAAAACCATTAAATCCGAAATTTGAGAAACCAGTCACTAGGAAATCATCCAGAGAGCATATATATCTTATATTAGGGTTTAGAAATGGAAGGGATACACTTACCATTTAGGTTTTGAGCAAAACCTAAAAATCCCAAAAATCTCTAGTGTTGAAGGTGGGAGCTTGATCTTGCATCAAGGATGAAGCCATCATCATAATATGGAGGGGGAACACTTTGATCTTCATGGAAAAGCCCCAAAAATAGGTTAGGGTTCATGAGGGAGAGAGAGGAAACGATTTGGGAGAGAAAGGGTGAGGGTTATGAGAAAAGGTATCAAAACTGGCTCATTTAAACCATCAGCCCCCGACCGCGATTGTGACAAGTCACTGTCACTATCGCGAGTCACTCTCACTGAAAATGTACCGCAAGGGTATCACTCTCCGCGATTGTGCCCTGGCGATAGTGACAGTGTCATAATCGCGAGGCACTCTCGCCTGAAGCGTAACGAGCCCCCAAACTCACTTTTCTCACACGGATTACCCTCGATTCTCATGGGGACTAACATAAAGGAGTTCCCGACTCGAAATCACAACTTAGAATCCTAAGAAAAGGCACGGGGTGACTTTTACTTACCGCGAAATACGGGTGTTACAATCCTCCCAACCTTAGAATGATTTCGTCCACGAAATCTATTTCTCACCCAAGGCGTTTCATTACCACTTCCCGCACTTATTAGGTTTCTCGGTCTCCAAGGGTAATGACACATCACAAACCTCAATGGAGTCATTCTCCCAAAGCGACTGACTCCCTTCCCAAGGGTTGTCTCCCAACCTTAAGGGACACGTACTACCTCATAGGCAACTTATGACCTCAACTTCCCACTGACTAGATCATTTCTGTTCAACCCGATCCTGCATATTCCAATAGTCAACACCAACCCAAACAATTCTCAAAATTCTTTAATAATTCACTCTTGATATTAGCAAGGTCGTCCTTCCAATGACGTACCAATACGCTTCCCGTGGAGTTGGTTAATTTGGATCCGGTTATCACTCAATTATGTTCTACTCTCAACCTCAAAATACTCCCTCAATAAAGTCTTTACCATATCGGGAAAAACTATACACATTAATACTTAATTACCAACATCTAATCTTCCTTTAAATTTCACCACCGAAAGGTCATTATTTCTCTTGATCTAACGGGGATACCTCCAAGCATTCCAAGATTCATTGACTTCGAGAAAATAAGTCGACGCCTAAAACCAAAAACGGTGATATCGAAAACGTGGACATCCCGCCCAATATTTCATTCCAGAAGTATTGTCGCATTAAGGTTGACACATGACCGAGGACTAATATTCCCAATCCTACATCCCTAACGAACGAACCACAATAATTCCTTTATTCGCGAAAACCCATTAAGACGGTACCCCATCAGCATATAACATGATATCAAACAAACAAGAAACCCATCAAATCGAACCCAATCAGGCGCAGATAATCACATAAGACCTTATTCCACAGGTTTACCGAAGCATAAGAATCACCCCTTAATTAACTGGGAAGACTTAAATCTAATACCTCCATTATTCATGCGTGCACGGATCCAAAAACTGAAACCCAAAGTTCAAGACTGACCACCAGTCAGATCATCCGCCGCTTCAATTCCCAAGGACTTCTCTAGTCCCTAATTACAGTTCTTTTCCCAGATAGGGTTTTAAATCCATAGCACTAATGAGTTCAAGGTTTTTCAACTAATATGCCAATTTAAACTTTTATAAAACTTTCAAATGCAAAAGTTCCATAACAATTACTAGTACGTGTAAAAATTTCTACTACAGTTTACTCGGTAGGTGTTCAAAGTGATCACCAATCGTCACGTATATAAAACTATTACAAAATTCTTTTGATCAGTACTTGCGTTATTAGTGACAATAACAAAAGATGTGCAACAAAATTTTCAAATGGACTACCACGCACCAATTTATGTCGTGTACGTGGAATTAATTTTTTGCACTAAAGCATGTGTCTCGAATGTCTGTACAAACTCCAAAGAGGAGCTTCACAATTTCCAACTACAAATTCTTCCCTTTAAACCACAAATGTCATGAAGTAAAACTTCCAACAAGGCTCACATACTCCAGTTTATTTCCCAAACTTAGTAAAACGATAGGTGCATGCGATTTGGTCAAATGCAAACAAAATTTTAAATCGATTTCAAACCTTGGGCCGTACGAATAAAATGCACTTGTCTAAAAATGGTGACTATAAAGTCATGCATACTAACAAATCAATATAATGTACTACATGAAACAGTAATGATAAAATCGACAATCGAAAGATGTATACAACAACAGTTCAACACGAGCCATTAGAGATCATTTATCCGTTTACTCACACCAAAGTATAAATCAATTCCAATACTAAATGGCATGCAACGAAATATACTTGTATAAAACTCAAAACGCACTCATGCGGCATCAAGACTCTTAAGACGTCTCGTACGATTGCGAAATGACGTGAGCAAAACTTGCATGAGACAAAATATTAAATAAAAAAATTCGTAAGTTAACGCACGCAATAATCCAAGTATACGAGTTTCAAAATTCATCCACGCGACACAAAATGTCGTAAAACGGAATTCCATAAGACCCCACAAAATCTCCATAAAACTCAATGAAACCCATCGACACTCAAAATCAGATGGTGCCAAAATCTTTGTTCCCGATAATCAAATAGCATAAAATAAAGTTGCGACTAAAATGTCCTAAATCCAAAAATTTCCCTTTTTCGCATTGTGATAAAAAGTGACACTCCTCAACAAACCCGCATGAGACATAACGCTCAATAAGACTCGTAAATTTACATGCATAGAAATTAAATTCCCTGCATTTCAAAGTTCACTCATGCGAAACCAAATGTTTCAAAATAATACTTCATAATTCTCAATAAAAAAATTCACACGGAATAAAGCTTCCAATAAAATTCAAATACTAAAACATGGGAATAACTTCTTCCTTTAAAACTTTAACATACGTGGAGGAGATCCAATGTCAAGGTCATAAATCGCAGTTACTTGCCCGAGGCTCTAAACAAGGTTAAATCGTAAATATCACAACATCCGAAAATAACGTTCGATGAAACATGGATAAAGTAAGTCTTAACAAAGTTTGCAACCATATGCAATAAAACAATTTCATGCATGTTTAAAACCATAGTTCAAAATCTTGTGTGTGCTAAACATTTTTCCAACATTTTGTAGTGTAATCCACATGACAAATTTGGAAACATGAGAAATAATTGATGCAATACAGTTTAGAAATAAATTTCGTGCATGAGTTTGGTCGGCACTCAACATCTCGAAATCACGTACCTCAATTTCCCAGTCACACTATCGTCATCCGGATGTTCAAACATCTTAAGGCAATCATCGAAGATTTCATCGATTCACCTTACAAATTTTCCTCGAATAATGTCGATTCCCTCAGTCTATAGATCTAAACCAACCAATAATTCTGACCCGAAATGGTCAACTAATGCATTTATCATGCTTACCCAACACTCCAAATGACAATGCTATAAACATCAACTCTTCCATTGGTACTCTCTTAGAAACTTATTCACTACATCAACGGTCATCACACCAAGGTAGTTCAAGCATACACATGTAACACGTAGGTTCACCATAACACTGACCAGGTGCGATTATGAACATACCGCACATAATCATCCTTGCTACGCTCGACGAGTTTCCCGTTTCTAGCGACCCTATCAACCCCAAATATCCTATCTTAAAGTGCCTAATGGTGCAATCTTACTTTCAATCACTTAAAACGACGCTAGTTTGAGTCTAGGCATCCAAAATCAACACCTAATTCTCTCAAACTTAAGCTCTGATACCAACTTGTAACACCCTCAAATTTGGTAAGAGCAACTAATTTAAAATTTCGATATAATATCAAATACAAATCAAAAGTCCTTCAAACCTCCAATATAAAATCCTACAATTAATCTCAAACAATTATAAACCCCAACATTAGACAAGGGCTAAAACGATGTCGGGTGCTACTTAACTCCAATGCAAGTTGCTCTTCTCATAACCAAAGCGGAAGACTTTGCCAAATGCTACTCACATCTCGAGCACACTACTAGCACTCCTCTCTTCATCATAGTGTTACTAGGACTATTCCAAACCAGAACCTGATGCACATGCCGACAAATAAAAGGTTAGGCTAACGCCTAGTGAGTTCAAGAGTTTTCACGTTGAATAAATATATTGTTAAAAGGAAAAGATGCAATGTAAATCATGATCTTCCAAAATGATTTACTTAAACGTGAAATGACCCGTTTCCAAAGACACACACATTTTTAAAGACGAATATCCCAACATAGAACATTTCCTTATGAAGTAGGTTCAACACAAAACAACTCACTCAAACGTAAATAGAAATTGAACTCCCAAATTTATAAAAACGCGTATAAAACTTTATTTCCCGAAACACCCAAACACGGGTGGGGCATAATACTCAACCCCATAAATCATGGATAAAATCCATATATATATATATATATATATATATATATATATATATATATATATATATAAACGACACCAAAAACACGGACACTAAAATACAATGCCCAAAACAACACCTTTCGGTGATGGGGGAGACCCGGTTCCATATAATGTGGCGAAACACAAAGTAAGTCACATCTAATGTTATGGAGCTTCTATCACAGCACCAAGGTTATCGAGTTCAATCACCCATGATCTATACCTCGAGCTCCCAATGGTCTAAGAAGAACTCACTGCTTCTATCATAGCACCAAGGTTATCGTGTTCAACCACCCACGATCTATACCTCGAGCTCCCAATGGTCTAAGAGGGATTCACTTATTCTATCACAGCACCAAGGTTATTGAGTTCAACCACCCACGATCTATACCTCGAGCTCCCAATGGTCTAAGAAGGATTCACTTATTCTATCACAGCACCAAGGTTATCAAGTTCAACCACCAACGATCTATACCTCGAGCTCCCAATGGTCTAAGAAGGATTCACTTATTCTATCACAGCACCAATATTCATAATGAATATAACACACATATATAGCATTTCACGTAAAAAACGGTTAAAACGTCAAAAAATTTATAGTGAGATGAATGTCATATCGAATAGCACGAAATTCTCGTTTTTTTTATGTAATTTGTTTGATTAAAATATTAATAATTTTTAAGATAATTTATTTTAAACTTTAATTGGGTAAAAAATTAATTAAAAAAGAAAATAAAAGGTCAAATATGGTAGGCGTGTGTTAAAATTTTCTTCCATTTTTAACCCTAAACATTTTAAAATTAAAAACTATATTTAATATGAGTTGTTGGATCAAAAGAGATCGAGTGACTGAGATTTGTCCTCACATGCGCAATGGAAAATGAGTTTTCATTTGAACTTTCTTCTACTTACATATTCCTTTATTATTATGTTGAACGTTTTTTTAATTATATCTTAATATTTGTTAGAAATTTTAATTCTATCAATTGTTCAAATCTTATGGTAAGGTTGCTAATGGTAATTGTTTATGATATATGATCACTTTTGGCCTATTCAACACATATTCGATGCAAATATAATTACCAAACTTCCATACATATATCTATAAAAAAATTGGTATACCAATTAAATAAGAATACAACTTTAATAAAATTATCAATAGCTTTTTTGGCACATGCGTGTCACCATATTATTTCTCCTGCAAAAGATAAAAATTTTAGGTTCGTGAAAAGTGAAACTGTATCGTTTTGGAATGTGATAGCGTATTATTCTGGAAACTTTAAAAAGGTGCAACCGGAACTCGTAATCAACCAAAAAAGAAAAAGAAAAAAAACGGTTGAAATCAACCAAAAACTCGAAAAAAATCCCCTCAAAATCGATAAAAAAAAAACCCTAAAAATCCCTCGAAATCAAGCAAAAAAACTTTAAGAAATCACTTAAAATGGTGGAATTAGACTAAAAACACATCAGACAATATTGAGAGTCGATAAAAAGATGAAGACATGTCGATAAAAACTGTGCTATTTTGTAACGATTTTCGTCCTTATGGTTTGTTATTTGTAACGATTTTCGTCATTGGTCTTTATAAACTGCTTTTTTGGTCCTTGAGGTTTTTCGTCCCTGTCAAAAGAGCAAATTAAGTGAAGGGATATCTGTCTTTTCACTTTTTTGTTTTTTTTTTCAAGCTTCTATTAAATATATACTATATTATACAATGTATTCTAGTTGGGGGTACGTTCCTTAAAAAATCCAATCCAGTGAATTCTTCTCCCAACTAACGAATAGATCTTTGAAACAAACTACTTCCAATATTGATCATTCCTCCCAATGATTAATCTAACTCCTTCATTCATTCCACATGGCTAATTTCTTCTCATCTCATGATTTGTAGTTTGATTGGCATTGCCAACTTAGAGACTATCTATCAAAGCCTCGAGTAATCACTTTAACTTATTTTATTAGGTAACATTATCGACAATCAAAATAGGTTATCGGTAAGCACATTCTACTAGTAAACAATTATCGGTAAAAGTTTTCTCTTTCACTTATCTGAATAAGATTCTCGATCATTGCTATACTTTTACTTGGTAAGATTCTCGGTTATTGTCATGTTCACCCGATAATGTAGGTGACACCCGACAATCCTTTGGTAAATGGCCTCTTAGGTGTTGTTTGTTTTTTAAGAGGTCTAAAGTGTGAAGTCTTAATTTAGTTATGATTAATAAGAGGTGATGTGTAAAAATGTCTGAACGATTCAGACTTAAGAGCTATTAAGAGATTTTTTATAAAAAACAAACAACCCCTTAGTCTACCACACCTCTAAAAAAAATACTAAAACCCAAACTACACCAACTACACACCAAAAATAAACACACCACACATTGTCTACGAGTGATGAATAGATGAATAGTTGAACACCAAATATGGCGGTCACTCTCGTATGTCATATTGATTTTCAAGAAGGGATATTTACTCTCGTATGAAGGTGAGTCGAAATGGTACCATGAAGCAAAATATCAATTTTACCAACATATGTAAGCTTATGCATTTTTAAATGAACAACAATATTTCATTTTCGAAAAAAAAATAAAGCCTTGAAAAAAATTAAACAAAAGCTAAAATACAGTCTGAATTTAAAAACTCTGATGATTTAATTAAGCAAAGAACAGTGCATTTAAAGCCTTACAGAACAACGGTAAGCAAAAAACAAATCTAAGAAAAAGGAATAGAATAACATCAAAAATATTCCTGAATTCCAGGAGCTTTATTCAATGAAGACTAGATTTAGGTGACGTCTGTTTTCTAAAAGGTGCTGAAGTCTGAAATATGATTTCATTTCTAATTTTTAAGATATGGCGTTGAAGTCTGAAATTTGAATCAAAAGGACCGTTTGTTTTTGTAAGGTGGCAAACATCTGAATATGTATAATTGATCGCATCATCCAAAAGACCCAAAAACATTCATTCTCACTCATTCATACATGAGAATTAAACCTTCCTACTAACTACAACACAAATGGAGTTTATTTCAACTTTTTTTGTTATTGGCAAAGGGATACTTGAAAAAATAAATCCGATCGCAGATCTCTTTCTAATGCCAACACTACCACAAAGAATTGCATGCTAATGATGAAGTAACGTGTTCGTTTGGATTTTTGTTGATTCGGATCTCACACATATTAGTTGGTATTCTTCGCCTTATATGTAACACCCCTAAAATTAGATGAAACTTTTAACCTGAATAAAGCCATTGATCAAAGCTTAATAATATGAATCACCCCAAAATTTGGGGAAATAGTAAGGCGTTTACAATACAAATATAAGAGAATATTTCAACTAAATCTAAAGTAGCCTAAGCTTAGATTAAAGACGGGTGTTGCTATCTCTCTTCAAAAGAATCATGTCCAACAAAACAAAACAATCGTTGGAGCTATACTTCACCAAAACGTGCCATTACCGACAACCCGACTCTTCGCTCAAACCTGAGGGATCCCACTGCTAGAATGACATGATATACATGTTATTTTACGAAAAAGTGTTAGGCTAAAGCCTAGTAAGATCAAACAGTTATAAATCAAAGCGGAAAGGTAAATAAATCAAAAGTATAGCTTTAAATCAATATATTGTACCATTTGACTCAAAAAAATTCTGGAAGAATTCATGCACATCTTGCGATGACGGGGAAGACCCGATTTCCATGATTAGTGACGGAACACAAAAGTAAGCCACAATTCATGTTAAATAAGTCACACTCATAGATTATAATCAAATGATCAAGCTCAACTACTCAAAGTCTATTGTCCGTGGAGCCTCAAGTTCAACCACACTAGGTCTATACCTTGAGATATCCAAAATCCTAGTTAAAACTCAATCACAATAGAATTACATTTTATTGCTCTTGGTCAATGTCTGACGGCCCACACCTTACTTTCCATAGAGACTCAATGTCTAATCCATGCTACAACCAAGGAACCAAGAATCCCAAGACAAATCAACAAAATAAGACTTCTATGCCTATGGATCCATTACATTATAGTCTACTATAAATATACCATCAAAATATACGGTACCATTGTTTCATACGTGTACAATTAGATATAAGAAGATATCAAGTAACTAAATCCTAATTTTTGTTAAAGTATCTTAAGTATGAAACATACCAAAGTTCTAAATGGCGTGAGGCGTGGCGACGAGGCCAAGCCTCAAGCCTTAGGAACCACGTCGAAGCCATGGCGTTTTCAAGGCATGACTTAATGTGTCATTTTTCTAATTTATATATATATATATATATATATATATATATATATATATATATATATATATATATGTAGACTTAAATTCGCGTGAGACCAAACAGTTTCCGTGAGACCGGTGAGACCAAGCTTTAAAGTATGAAACTTCACACCAAAAAACTGTGAATGTAAAAAAAATCGAACTTTTCATAGGGAAAACACCGTAAATGTTACGTTCACGGTGTTTTTCGCTGTGAATGTTCGTTTTTTTTACCTTCACAGCGTCTTCACTGTGAAGGTTCGGATATACCTTCACAGTCTTTTAGCTGTGAAGGTTTGATTTTTTTAACTTGGTTTAGATTTTTTTACCTTCATAGTGTGATTACATTATGAAGGTTCGAATGTTTTTTTACCTTTACAGTGTTTCGGTGTGAAGTTTCATGTTTTAAGGCTTGGTCTCACGCGGTCTCACGGAAACAGCTTGGTCTCACGTGAACCTGACCCTATATATGTATGTATGTATATCTACTATATATTAAAGGGCTTAAACAGTTCTTGAAAGTAGTTCTTGAAAAGTAGTTATTGATATATAGTTACAGTTTTGGTCCCTTAACTCTTTTGATAAATTTATTTTATACCTTTTAGTTTTACATTTTACATTTTCATTATATTAACACATATAAGCATATATTAACTAAAATACGTTAAAAAAATAATATTTAATTTTAACAAGTTACACCATTATAGTCGTCTCTTCGATACCTTCGAAATGAGTCCAATATTGAATATTTTTTTATTTAATTATTTTATTATATGTTAAAAATATGTTAAAAATACGTTTTAACATATCACATTAACATATATAATTATGTTGTATTTTGTGGATATCACATGTGATAAATTATGGATATCACATGTGATTAATTGTGGATATCACAAATTTCGATTATTTTGGGATATCACATGTCGATCAATGAAAACAGAATCATTCGACATATATATAATATATTATTTGAAATAAAGTAAAGTAATTGATTTGAAATAAATAAAAATATTATTGAAGACCCTCGTAAACGCAGTTATTCTAACGCGCCAACATTTATCAACTCCAAAGATTTTGGTCATAAAGAATCAGCGAGACATAGCTCCTACTTCCAACGACAACCCCCCCTCCATATCTTGATCAAATCCCGAGTTTATTTCATCCATACATCCCACAAGTACAAAATGTATTAGGCGATGGAAATTGTGAATTTCGAGTCATATCTACTTGTTTCGGTGGTCATGAAGATGCATGGGACACTATCCGTACAGAGTTAATGGGTGAACTAACTGGGTATTAAAAGGAGATTACCCAATGCCCACACTCATACACCATTGGACACGTCATGCACTTCCAGATGCAATGTCGTGGATTATCCCATACAAACGTAGATTAGATGTGAATGAAGAATATATAGAGCGTACTCGTACTCGTGAATATTTTGATTTAAATGAATTATCAAAGTTGGAATCTGTTGGAATAAAAAAATACGCAATATATTTATTATGTTTATGATCTTGATGTTAAAACTTACGTTCGATGTAATGCATTTTCTCTTTTAAAAAAAATCGATTAACCAATGTATAATATATTAATATATGACATATAATAATATAATTAAATAAAAAAATATTCAATATTGGGTTCATTTCGAAAGTATCGACGAGACGATTATAATGGTGTAACTTGTTAAAATTAAAAATTAATTTTTTTAACGTATTTTAGTTAATATATGCTTATATGTGTTAATATGATGAAAATGTAAAATGTAAAACTAAAAGGTATAAATGAAATCTATCAAAAAAGTTCTGGGACAAAAACTGTAACTATGAATTAAAAATAAAATAAGATGTGATGTGAGAAGGAATTGGAAATCCATTAAAATTAAATGTTACATTTACCACCCTTATAATTAATTATTTAATTTACTTTATATCCCTTGTTTTTTCATTTTTTATTTTACACTCTTATCATGTTAACACAAATAATCGTATATGGAAAAAAATGCAATGAAAAAATACGTTTCTTTTTTTACAAATTATATCATTATAATCGTCTCGTCAATACATTCAAAACGAGCCTAATATTGAATATTTTTTAATTTAACCGTACTATTAAAAACTATGAATATCTGTGAATTAGTTTGTTTTCTATCCATACATTTTATTTTTTTTCACCGTTAGCATATTAAAAATACATAATTGTAAAATATCTTTCATTCTTATTATAAATTATATCATTATAATTTTTTCATCAATAATTGTAATATAAACTAATTATTGAATATCTTTATGGGTTTAGGATTTCATAAGTTGTGATTCTTAGGTCATGATTTATTGTTGATGGCATGTCTATAAGGAAGTATCATTAATTGTTCGTTCTTTACTCACATTCCGCTGCATCGCACGGGTATATGCCTAGTATATATATATATATATATATATATATATATATATATATATATATATATCATTATATATAAAAACATATTGATAGTAATAAACAAGTTAAAATTATGATATATATTAAAAAAAACTTCAAATAAAACATTAAAAACGTAAAGAAAAAAACAAATATTGCATTACCAAATTGTACATTAGGCCATGATATGTCACGGGCTTAACGTGGCGTGAGACACAAGCCTTGGTGTTATAGAGCGTCATGGTGGCTGTGCGACAAGTTTTTTTAGAACATTTTAAAATACCCATTGGGCTCCAAGACTCATAAAAACTTGAGCTATGATTTATTTAAGTATATGGAACCATCTTCCATGACCATTTCATCAATATAACCAAAATTCTTAAAACCCTACTCTGACCTAGGTTTTCCAAAATTATCCAAATAAAATAATGGACTAGTAATAACCTTGAGAACTCATAAATTTGCATTTAAAATTGTAACACCCTAAAAATAGGGATAACAAAAATCCGGAAAACGGACATGAGGTATGCTAAAATTGTCATAGCAAGAGCCTCCCAAAAATGGGGAATATATATATTTAAATAACCTGTTTAATCACAATTGTAATTTAACAGACAATAAACAACAACCAACTAATCTAATTTCTACATCTAGAAAAGAGATTACAAAAAGGGTTGTCATCTATAGACCCAAACGGTCTATATCCAAAAGTATAACGCGTCCATGTGTAATTCCCCAAGCTCTCACCCCAAAGCAACTAAACCTGCTTAAGACCGCCGCCGCTAGAACCTGAGATACACATCGACACCAAACAAGTGTTAGGCCAAAAAGCCTAGTGAGTTGAACAATAGTAAGCATGCATGAACAGTCACATTTCTTATCAGCAGTTAACCATAGTTCAACAAATGTGGAGTCAATAGGGGAGACCCATAGCACCAATCAAATCCCACCCAAGAGTCGATATACCTTGATGCCCTTAACAAGGAACACCCCAAAGGCCCGGCACACCCGAAGACTATCGCTAAGAAAATTCCCCGAATGGCGGAGGTCTAGGCACATACCATCACAGTGGCGCCCAAGACTATATCCTCCTAGTGTACTGACTTGGTTCGTCCACATAACATTTATAAGGGGTCCTTTAGGTATATTTCAACCCACATAATTCAATACCAAATACGGGTATAATATTACCACCTTATCCTCATAATGTCTAACAAAAGACCCAATGTAAATCATGCTCATCATGCATATAAACATATCACCAAAATGGTGTTCCAACTAGAATCATCATAATACCCATATATGCATACATTTAACATATCAAGGTACCCACATTATGTATCTATGCGAAAAATCCCAAATAATGATACATATAACAATAATCATGGCAAATCACCCTTACATATACATCCTCCAACTATTTTCATGAAGAAATCCCCAAACATTTGAACATATAGAGATAAAGTAACAAATAGGAGATTATGATGTGTATCTAGTTTTAACAAAGGTTTAGTAAACTCACAATCTAGGTTTTGAACCCAAAACCTAGAAAATATGGAAACCCTAGAAGTTGGAGAAAATGAGACTTGAAGGTGAGAAATGAGAATCTTGAAGAACACTTCAATGGGGACACTTGGATGAAGCTTGATGACCACTTAATGCTCCCAACAACCCAAAACCCTCGAAATGAATGAGGTAGGTGATGAAACCATAAAAATCGCCTCCAAGAAGAGCTCTCCCGTTTTTGCAAAGTATTAATGTGAGAAATAAGACTGCCAAAGTGTTTTTAAATCAACCAGACCACGCGGGCGATAGTGCCCGGCGATAGTGCCTTTGGCGATAGTGCCAAGGCACAATTGCGTGGCACAATCGCTGCCATCCAACAGCCCATGGTACGTCTCTGGCGATAGTGCCTCCGGCGATAGTGCCAATGGCACAATCGCTGGCATCCCAAAACAGTCTGAAACTTAACCAAATTCGATGGCGAGTGCGAGGTTTGAACGATTAACAAAGGTAATTCAATACATGACATTTTAACATAATTCAAGATCATAAAATGTACACAAAGACACACATTCACACATAAGCGAAATCAATGCATTAAGGGAGACATAACACTTACCTTAAGAATTTACGGGTGTTACAATCCTCCCCACCTAAATGGGATTTCGTCCCCGAAATCTTACCCTAGGCAAACAAGTGAGGATAACGCTTCTTCATATCATCTTCCGATTCCCAAGTAATGTTAGCACCTCGATGGTGCTTCCATTGGACTTTCACCATAACCACGTCTTTATGCCTCAACTTCTTCACTTTCGATTCTAAAATCGAATCCGGTTCTTCCACACAACGATTCCCATTGTCCACACGAATTTCCGACAAAGGAATCACGCTTTCCTCTTCGGCTAGACACTTCCGAAGATAACACACGTGAAATGTGGGATGTATTCCATCCATTTCCGGCGGTAAATCCAACCGATAGGCTTGCAAACCAATATTTTCCAAAATAACGAATGGTCCAAGGAAATGAGGACTAAGCTTCCCACGCTTCCCGAAACGTATGATCCCCTTCCACGAAGACACCTTCAACATGACCCGGTCACCCACTTGAAACTCAACCGGCCTTCTCTTCTTGTCCGCATAACTCTTTTTTCGGTCTTGTGCCGCCTTTAGCCTTTCCCGGATCTCTTTCACCTTGTCGGTCGTCTCTTGAACGATTTCCGGCCCGCCGAATTGCTTTTCGCCCGCTTCTAACCAACAAACCGGGGTTCTGCACTTCCGTCCATACAAAGCCTCGAACGGTGCCATTCCGATAGTATAATGGTAACTGTTGTTGTACGCGAACTCTACCAAAGGTAGATGTGAATCCCAACTTCCCCCGAAATCTATTACACACGACCTCAACATATCTTCTAAGGTCTGGATCGTCCTCTCACTTTGACCATCCGTTTGAGGATGATATGTCGTGCTCAAATTCAGTCGAGTACCCAACTCCTTTTGCAAACTAGCCCAAAATTTCGAAGTGAATCGGCTATCCCGATCCGATACTACAGATTGCGGAACTCTGTGCCTTGACACCACCTCGTCGATGTACAGTTTAGCCAATTTATCTATTGGCAAAGTCTCCCGCATCGCAAGAAAGTGTGCGCTCTTGGTCAACCGATCCACGATCACCCAAATTGTGTCGTGGCCACGCAAGGTCCTTGGTAACTTTGTCACGAAATCCATACTGATGTTGTCCCACTTCCACTCGGGAATGGACAACGGTTGCAAACTTTCATAAGGTCTTTGATGTTCCGCCTTGACTTGGAGACAAGTGACGCACTTCTCCACATAACTAGCCACATCTAGCTTCATTACTGGCCACCAATACAATAACTTTAAATCTCTATACATCTTGGTGCTACCGGGATGTATAGAGTATTTCGACTTATGCGCTTCTTCAAGAAGCAACTTCCGGTTTCCTCCCAACTTCGGCACCCAAATCCGTCCTTGAAAGAGTTTGAGACCACGACCGTCTCCCGTCAACAACTCCTTTTGTTTCACCATTACTTCGGCCTTGAGGTTCTCTTCCTTAAGTGCTTCCACTTGACTTGCCTTAATGCTTTCCAACAAACTTGTGACCACATCGATCCTTGTAAGGGACATTTTGACACCATCGCCATGATTCCTTCTGCTCAATGCATCCGCCACCACATTAGCCTTACCGGGATGATAGAGTAGGTCACAATCGTAATCCTTCAAAAGCTCTAGCCATCTCCTTTGTCGCATGTTGAGTTCCTTTTGGTCGAAGATGTACTTGAGACTCTTGTAATCTGTGAAAAGAGTACACTTGGTCCCATACAAGTAGTGTTGCCACAACTTCAACGCAAAAACTACCGCCGCGAACTCCAAATCATGAGTCGGATAGTTCTTCTCATGATCCTTTAATTGTCGCGACGCGTAGGCTATTACCTTCCCCCTTTGAATTAGTACACACCCAAGTCCCATCTTGGAAGCGTCACTATACACCACAAAGTCTTCTGATCCATCGGGTAAGGACAAGATCGGGGCTTCGCACAACTTCCTCTTGAGCGTCTGAAACGCTTGCTCTTGTGCATCGGTCCAAAGAAACTTGACGTTCTTCCTTGTAAGAGAAGTGAGCGGTGTAGCCGTCTTTGAGAAATCCTGAATTAAATGCCGGTAGTAACCCGCTAAACCCAAGAAGCTTCGGATCTCCGTCGGACTTGTTGGGGGTTCCCAACTCATCATTGCTTCGATCTTTGCCGGGTCCACTTTTACCCCGTCCTTTGATACCACATGCCCCAAGAATTGTACTTCTTGAAGCCAAAATTCGCACTTCGAGAATTTCGCGAACAGTTTCTCCCTTCTTAGAACTTCTAATACTTCCCGTAAGTGTCTTCTATGTTCGGACTCATCCCTTGAATATATTAAAATATCGTCGATGAAGACGATCACGGATTTATCCAAAAATGGGCGACACACACGGTTCATCAAATCCATGAATACGACTGGAGCGTTGGTTAAGCCAAACGGCATCACCAAGAACTCATAATGACCGTATCTCGTTCGGAAAGCCGTCTTCGGAATATCTTCGTTCTTCACTCTCACTTTATGATAACCGGACCGAAGGTCAATCTTCGAGAACCATCCCGCCCCTTGGAGTTGATCAAAAAGATCGTCGATGCGAGGTAGAGGGTACTTGTTCTTCACCGTGACTTTGTTTAACTCCCGATAATCTATGCACATCCGCATGGATCCATCTTTCTTCTTCACGAACAAAACCGGTGCTCCCCAAGGTGACGAACTTGGTCGAATGAAGCCCTTCTCCAACAACTCTTGAAGTTGCGTCATCATCTCCTTCATTTCTGTCGGTGCCAAACGATATGAAGCACGAGCTATCGGAGCCGCTCCCAGTGTGAGGTCAATCTGAAACTCCACTTGCCGTTCCGGCGGTAATTCGGGTAAGTCTTCCGGAAAGACGTCGGGATAATCTTGCACTACCTCCACATCTCCCACCGACTTCTTTTCTTTCTTTGCGTCCACAACGTAAGCCAAGTACGAAGGGTAGCCCTTCGCTAAAAACTTGCGAGCCTTAAGAGATGAGATAATAGGATTATTCCTCTTTCCTTTCTCTCCATAGATGGTAGCCACCCCATTTTCCGGCAATGGTACTTGGATTATCTTTTTGGAGCAAAAGATGTCCGTTTTATACCTCACTAACCAATCCATGCCTATGACTACATCAAACCCTCCTATATCCATAGGTAGTAAATCTACGCCGAAAGAATTTCCATCGATCTCTAGAGTGCAATCACAAAAACGGTCACGAATGATCACTTGATCCCCATTAGCTATTTCTACTACTAACGCATCGGTAAGAACACTAATAGGAGTGGTGAATTGTTTACAGAAAGCATCCGACACAAAGGAACATGTAGCACCTGAATCAAACAAGACACGAGCAGGCAGGGAGTTTACTAGAAACGTACCCGAAACGACATCCGCGGTCTCCTTTGCCTCCTCGGTAGTCATCTGGAAAGCTCGACTCGGTGCCCGTGATGGTTGCTCGACCCTAGCCGTCGAACCCACAGAATTTCCACCACCTCCTCTAACCAACCTTGGACACTCTCGCTTCATGTGCCCCGGCTCTCCGCATTCATAACATACCGCCCCACGGAGGGAACACTCTCGAGTTGTGTGGTTTTTCTTACCACACTTGTTACACCCGGCTGGACCGAAGAGAGTCCTTGTAGCACACGACCCCGAGTGCTTTGACCTGCACTTGTGGCACCACCGATCTTGACGGCGTTGATCACCCGATCTCTCGCTTACAAAGGGTCTAGATTGACGAACGGGCCCAGATGGCCCCTCCCACTTCCGTTTCTCACCAACGTACCTCTTCTCATCCCTTTCCGAATTGATGTCGTCCTCAATGAGTAAGGACTCCTCGATAACCTCTTGTAGAGTCGAACACTTAGCATTTCTTATATCCATTCGCATTCCGGCCGGTAAACCCTGTTGATATGTTTTCATCTTCGACTTTTCGTCGGGGACTAGATGTCCCACCAAGTTTAGATTCTCCAAGAAGAGCTTAGAGTAGCCAACAATCAACATATTCCCCTTCTTCAGATCTCGGAACTCCCGTTCCAACTTGTCCAACGACCGTTCGCTGCAGTATTTGTCCATGATCTTCTCCTTGAACACCGTCCAAGTTAGCTTAGCCAGAACTTCCGGGGTGAGGGCGGATCGTGTGAGGTTCCACCAAATCAGAGCCTCTCTCCGAAGTAGCTGAGAAGCAAACTTGACCCGCTGAGAAGGATCGCATTCACTGGACTCGAAGGCCATCTCTAATTCCTTAAGCCAGTACATACAAGTAACCGGGTTGTCGGAACCCGCAAACTCCTTAGGGTGACACCCCAAAAACGTCTTGTAGATACACCCTTTAATCTTTGATCTGATTCCCTCAGCGGATGGTTCTTCAACCATTACCACATTCGGTCCACCCGAACCCACAATAACGTTTTCAGCCATAGTCTCGGGTTGACGGTTACTGACGTCTCGATTCTCTAGAAGCTTCATGAAAAACTCTTGCTGTTGGGTCATGGCCGAAGTCATGGCCAACTGTTGTTGAGCCAAAGCCGCATTCATGGCCAACATCATGTTATCCCGAAGCCGGGTCTCCATGGTAACTTCCTCCATGATGGCGTCACCTGTGTTGAGGTTCCGACGCGGAATGTGCTCAGGCCCTCCTGCCAAGATTCTGGGTATAGGAATGTCATCGGAGGTTGCCCCCACCGGGAGTCGTACTACTGCAGATTCCACTTCTGGTTGCCCTTCTGGCATGTCCGGTAATCTACTTCGAGTGTTTACCATTAATAATCTGTCATGCACGTACGAGAAATAGATTGAGAAAAGACTAAGCGAGTTGAACTCATTGTACGTACTACTACCTTCATCAATTATCGTAATAACAGTAAACCAATCATGCTCACGTAACAATGCATTCATAATAGTAGTAGCTAAGTGAAATTATGAACGAACCATACACAAGAATTCTGGTCACCATCATCACAACTTTCAATTACAGTAATTCCGTAATCCTAACGCTCTCCCCACCTAGGATTTCTACCCCAAGTGGACGGTGAAGTCATAAAGTCTAAAGCTTAAGTCTAGATACGCTAACCATACCTAGTTCACTTAAACTAAAGCTCTGATACCAACTTGTAACACCCTAAAAATAAGGATAACAAAAATCCGGAAAACGGACATGAGGTATGCTAAAATTGCCATAGCAAGAGCCTCCCAAAAATGGGGAATATATATATTTAAATAACCTGTTTAATCACAATTGTAATTTAACAGACAATAAACAACAACCAACTAATCTAATTTCTACATCTAGAAAAGAGATTACAAAAAGGGTTGTCATCTATAGACCCAAACGGTCTATATCCAAAAGTATAACGCGTCCATTTGCAATTCCCCAAGCTCTCACCCAAAAGCAACTAAACCTGCTTAAGACCGCCGCCGCTAGAACCTGAGATACACATCGACACCAAACAAGTGTTAGGCCAAAAAGCCTAGTGAGTTGAACAATAGTAAGCATGCATGAACAGTCACATTTCTTACCAGCAGTTAACCATAGTTCAACAAATGTGGAGTCAATAGGGGAGACCCATAGCACCAATCAAATCCCACCCAAGAGTCGATATACCTTGATGCCCTTAACAAGGAACACCCCAAAGGCCCGGCACACCCGAAGACTATTGCTAAGAAAATTCCCCGAATGGCGGAGGTCTAGGCACATACCATCACAGTGGCGCCCAAGACTATATCCTCCTAGTGTACTGACTTGGTTCATCCACATAACATTTATAAGGGGTCCTTTAGGTATATTTCAACCCACATAATTCAATACCAACTACGGGTATAATATTACCACCTTATCCTCGTGATGTCTAACAAAAGACCCAATGTAAATCATGCTCATCATGCATATAAAAATATCACCAAAATGGTGTTCCAACTAGAATCATCATAATACCCATATATGCATACATTTAACATATCAAGGTACCCACATTATGTATCTATGCAAAAAAATCCCAAATAATGATACATATAACAATAATCATGGCAAATCACCCTTACATATACATCCTCCAACTATTTTCATGAAGAAATCCCCAAACATTTGAACATATAGAGATAAAGTAACAAATAGGAGATTATGATGTGTATCTAGTTTTAACAAAGGTTTAGTAAACTCACAATCTAGGTTTTGAACCCAAAACCTAGAAAATATGGAAACCCTAGAAGTTGGAGAAGATGAGACTTGAAGGTGAGAAATGAGAATCTTGAAGAACACTTCAATGGGGACACTTGGATGAAGCTTGATGACCACTTAATGCTCCCAACAACCCAAAACCCTCGAAATGAATGAGGTAGGTGATGAAACCCTAAAAATCGCCTCTAAGAAGAGCTCTCCCGTTTTTGCAAAGTGTTAATGTGAGAAATAAGACTGCCAAAGTGTTTTTAAATCAACCAGACCACGTGGGCGATAGTGCCTGGCGATAGTGCCTTTGGCGATAGTGCCAAGGCACAATCGCGTGGCACAATCGCTGGCATCCAACAACCCACGGTACGTCTCTGGCGATAGTGCCTCCGGCGATAGTGCCAATGGCACAATCGCCAGGCACAATCGCTGACATCCAAAAACAGTCCGAAACTTAACCAAATTCGATGGCGAGGGCGAGGTTTGAACGATTAACAAAGGTAATTCAATACATGACATTTTAACATAATTCAAGATCATAAAATGTACACAAAGACACACATTCACACATAAGCAAAATCAATGCATAGGGAGACATAACACTTACCTTAAGAATTTACGGGTGTTACAAAAATCCATTAGAACATGTATTTGAGAAGTATCACTAAGAAATCCCAAACCCTAAAATCTCCCGATTTCCTCAAAATGAAGTTTAGGTTTATATGATGGGAAATATAATCAAGAGAAGTTTAGGAGACCCAAATAATAATGATTTAACATATATAAATATTGTAAAGTAACTCACAATTTAGGTTTTGGTGAAAACCTAGAAAATCTAAAATTTCTTGAAGAAAGAGTGAGATGAAGAACTCGTAATCTTTGCCTTTAATTCCTAGCTTGATGATGAAGAACCACTTTGAACACTCAAGATTTGGTGTAATAAATGCTCAAAATCTGAAATTTATGGTGAGGGTTCGATTTGGGAGGAAATGAGAAGAGGTAGGTGAAGTGGTAAATGAGGAAAGGGGAAATTGGATTTTTTTTTTTTTGGAAAAAGGGGACGGAACCCACAGAAAAAAATTATTTAAAAAAAATACAAATTACGACGGACATACCCCAAGAATTATAAAATGACGTCCTAAGACATGTGTAGGGAAAAACCAAAAAAAAGTATAACCCCAAAACCCAAATGATGATTACAATTTACAAAACCAACTAAAAACCATATATCTCCAAAATAAACAATCCACCAAAGATAAAACCCAAAATAATGCTGGAAAGGATCAACCTCATCATCACGACCCAACTGGAAATTTGGAGCCCAATCAGCATTATAATGATCTTGCAAGTAGTAGTAAGCCCAAACCCATCAGTAAAAGTCTTTCAACAAAGTATGAAAATTTAGACTATTATAGTAAGCGCAAAGAATGTCATTCCATATTGTAGAAATATAAACTCCTTATCATCCTTAGCCCAAACAAATTGAGAATTCATCAATAATTAATCCACAGCACAGCACAGCCTTTAATTGCATTCTCAACTCAGATTGGATTCTAATATCAATCACCACAACCAAATAAAGAGCCAATCTGAATGAATCCCAATACCAATACTAGTAACCTTAACCTCCTCTTATCAGAATGAGCAGAAGTAGCACCCCAGAATCAAAATATCTGTTTGAACATCTCTGATTCAGTAGCTCCAAATAAAACAAACAACTAAAGGTACCACTAAACATGATATATATATATATATATATAGAAAAGACCATCTAAAGGATAAGACAAATTATCAAACAAGCCTAATTAAAAATAATGGTAGCTAGCTAACTAGGACCAAGTTGGTTCAATCCAGGCGTGAGCGTAAACGGTCTGTTTGGTTCCAAAAAAATCGGTGAGATTTTGTTCTACGTTTCTGCCATTAAACGTGTGAAACCTGCATGTTTCGAGAGAATAAAACATTAACTTTTCGTTCTTAGAATGCAATCTTGGAAAGTAAATCTTGTTCTCCATTTCTGGTATTTTCGCGTCCATGCACACACATGATGTATCACAAATGTAAATCATGTGCCTTCCTAAACCATCAATTTCCTCCCATTCTCGTGTACAATCGTTCAGCTTGAATACCTCCACGGATTCTCCATACTCGTCCACAATCACTAGCAAATGATGTTGATCACATTTCACTTGGTAATACGTTGCCGACACTGAACGGCTTATTTCATCGTTGCTGTCGACAACCATGTTCCGAGAGAAATTGTCACGGTCGTCGATTCCTCTGAAAACGTCAACTGCTCCACAACCAGACAAGGTATAAACATCTTCGCCACAAAAAGTTGGAAACTCAAAGTGATTATGCGGATTTTCAACATCCAATTGAACCATATACCAAGATGGTTCTCCACCTACACGGTGGAAGTAGACCTCCGATGTATTCTGTTTTACAAATGCAACAACCATACAATCGGGGGAAGTAGGCGGTGCTGAAAAAGAAAAGCTGATCTCGAGACCAGATAATGGTACTGGAAATGGAAGCTTGCGGATTATATCACTTTTTGTGAAGGGGTTAAAGAACGCTATAAGACGGTCAGCGATATACAACAGCAACCAACCGTGCCTCGAACACAATATTCTATTGTCACGATAAAACAATTCTGGAGATGCTTTTATCAAGTAGTTATTGTGACCAGACATCGGGTCTGTAAAAGTGATGATGCCTCGATCTTTATCAAGTGCCACCAGCCATGGCGAAGCTGATGAATATGTCTGCATAGGTGCTGCTAAACGACAAAGCTTGCATGTAGCACGAAAGTTGAGGTACTCGATGCCAACACAAAACTTGAAAATATACTCCAAAACATCAAACGGGATATTCAGCAGGGGTGCTTCATTCTTCTGTTCAACCTCAACCCGATCATCATCAACATCATCATCATCATCATTCGTAGCTTTAGCTGATCTTACCAGCTGATGATCATGATCTCCATGTAAGTTGCACTTGACTTTTCCATGTAACCTACAAATTAATGATGCTTAAAATCATCTAAGAAATTAAAGAAAGAAAGAAACAAGATTTTTTTAATTAAAATGGCAAGCAATTAATAAGTAAATAAATAAATACCTAGGAATTGTCCATGTGGAGATTCTTTTGCAAATTGGTAAACCTAGACAACGCGTGGAAGACATGGAGATGGTTTTATCTTTGATGTTGTATGAATGTATCTCGTCTCCAGTTTCCTCAAGAATGTGTACATAACCACCCCCTAATTCTGAAGCAATTGGAGGGGTGCTATATACCAAGTCATCATTGATATCATAATCAGCCAGACTAACGAAAAAAACAGTGTCTTTGAGGTCTTTGATTTCGGTCCACACCATGCTACTCATGTCCAATTTGTACAAATACACATCACAGGGTTTGTACTCATAGTTTAGACATACCCTAATGCTGAACAGTTGTGTACAAGATCCTTTCAAGAACATAAGGTCCTGATGGAATGTTTTCCAATCTGGCCAGGGCAAGTTCCCCAAAGGCACCAGATTTATCACAGGTTGTTTCTTCTCAACCACAGTAATCTGGACTTGTATGAGAACGGGTGGCCTTGGGCTTGGGGCATAAGTGAAAGCATATATATTACCATTGCAACAAGTTGGCTCTAATAGGATAACCGGATAACGGTAATTGATAATGTTCTTTATCTGTTCAGAATATGAAATTTCCGTCCACCGTCGACTTAATGTCTTTCTTCTTTTACCGTTACAGAAAACGAAAACAACGTTAGGTTTTGGAGATCTTATCAATAGGAGCATGGAACCTGGATCATCAGGTGGGGAAGACAAACAACAATAACGGAAGTGACCGTCATCTTTGAGAATCATACGAGGGAGGGGAATCAACTTTGAGATGACTGGGTTCCAAAGTGACCACTCGATGTCTTGTGGATTACGCTTGGATAGAATCATCCACCCGTCAAAACAACCTCGGATACGTCTCCCGACCAACTGAGGGATTCGACATCGATAATGAGACATCGGGTCATGTAGCCTGTAGAAAACTTGGTCTCCGGTGTCGTCTTCTTCTGGATCTAGGTTGTGAGCAACTAACCACGGATAGTCTGAAGACAAGGTAGCCAATTCATCACGTATACAAATATGCTTCTTCTGCTCCATCTACGATTTTTTTCCCCAAAAAACTAAATTAATGGTGAAGATGAAACCTGTTCTTTCTGCTATTTTAGAATTGAACCTTCACTACTGCTGTTTCAATTCGCCTTCTTTCAAATTAGCTACAGCCCTAAGCCTATTTCTCTGCGGTATTTAAGGTTTGGATTTTATAGCTTCCTACGTTATCTTGGAAATATCTTGGTCCTTTTACATATTAAATAATATAGAATCTCAATCTTTCCCAAACTCTAATTAACACTCCATTTATTCTAATTAATATATAAGATTTCATAACTATCTTAATTATTTTTTAGTCTAAAATGTTAATTTAAATAAACTTTGATCTTTTCTTATACATATCTAGATCATAATGAACCATAAATATCTTAATTGATGGTTTGTACAAAAAAAAAAAAAAAATTATCTCTCACCATTTATGTGTGGCGTATTTAAATTGTTTTGAGTTTTTTCTCTTACGAGCTTATAAGTACTCTTTAAATATACAACTATCTTTAAACTATAATAAACAAATAAAATATTAAAGTTTGTTATAGTACTCTTGTTTTACCTCTTCTATAAACAAAAAGAATGAAAAGTTAAAAGGGTTTTTGTTTTTCAAAACCAATGTTACCTTATCAAATACATATTAAGTTTTGGAAACATACCCAAATCAAAAATAAATTATATTTCCTTACTTTTAGATACGGGAAATTTCCAAACAAACTATTTCAACAAAATCTTTCAATTTATAATCAGCAATCAGATATAATTAATGAATCAGTTAGTCAAATTCGATCTACAAGTTGGATAAATTATTCAGAGGCGGAAAAATGGAAAATAGAATTGATAAAAGAAACACAATCAAAAATCAAATAGAAATAATGAAAAAGGGAAAAAAAAAAAAAAGGAAGGTCAGGAATAAAAAAAAATCAAAATAATAATGAAGAATCACCTCCAAAAATTGGGAAAATATTTAAAAGAAAAAATAACCACCTTTAAGAGGCTCCCGACATAACATCGTTATAGCCCAACCGTAACAGATTACTGTGGAGCGGCATACCGAAAAAAAGATTCTTGTAATTTTGAAACTACAGGGACTAAAAATGTTATCCTCGACAAACCACATGGACCAAATTTATAGTTTACTCAAATTAAAAAAATAAACAAATGTTAATGCATTAGTATAACACATACTTGTAACAATATCTAATAAAAATGATCCTTAGATGTAAAACTAATCTATACTATATTATAAAGATGACATAAAAAACTCTTAAAAACAAGTCTTAAAGCTTAATGTACAGCTATTTAATGTTAATTATTTAAAAAATAATCATTAAAGCTGTATGTACTACATTTAATGTTATTTATTAATTTTCAATAATTATCTCTAACCATTTTAACTCCCCTAAAATCATTTCCCACTTTAACTCCCCTAAAATAACTCTCAACATAATTAAATATAAAATAAAAATCAAATTTTAAATATAAAAAATCTAAAATCTAATTAAAAAAATCTAATAAAATATTTTATAAAATAAATTATATTATTAAACCAAAATAAATTACATTATATTATTAAGTTTAAATTAAACCAATTTATATAAAAAAAATCATTATTACTCTCTCACAACCATCCAAAATCGTAATGTAAATCGACAAAAAACAGAAAATAAAATGAAACCTTAAAATCGTGATGTATCTAGCTGCATTGCGCGAGTACACTTCTAGTTATTTAATTAATATTAAAAAAAATTGATGTTCTTAAGGCCAAAGTCAGGGAAAAGGGTGGGGCCCGACCGATGACTTAGGAGGCGTTTGGTTCGCTGGATTCCGCCGGAATCTGATGGAATTGGAATGGTCAATTCCATTGACCAAATTTCATCCAACTGTTTGGTTACCAATGGAATGAAATTGAATTCCATGAATTCCTTTAATCATGGATTTGGTCATTCCTTCTTAAAATGGATGGAATTGAATTTCATTCTATCAGATTTTCTCAAAATGACACAAATACCCTCCTTACCATTCCATCAGATTTTCTCCTCTCTCTCTCTCCTCTCTCTCTCTCCCCTCTCTCTCTCTCTCTCTTCTCTCTCCTCTATCCTCTTTCTCTCTTTCTCTCCTCTCTCTATCTCTCTCCTCTCCCTCCTCTCTATCTCTCTCCTATCTTTATCTCTCTCCTCTATCTCCCCTCTCTCTACCCGCTCCCTCTCCCCCCCCCCCCTCTCTCTCTCCTCTCTCTCTCGACATTTAAAAAAATAAAAATAAAAGAAAGGGTATTTTTGTCATTTTTCAGAATTTCATTCCAATTACTTTGCAAACCAAACAGACAGATTCAAATTCATTTGACTGATTACATTTCATTCATGCCAACCAAACACTTAGTCAAACCTGATAACATTCCATTCCAATTCTTTTCAGGTTCCAATTTCTTAGACATATTCCATTCCTTCAGAAATCATTCTGCGAACCAAACGCCCCCTTAGTTTCCTTCACCACTTCGACTCAACCACCTACTTGATCCCAATCGTAAATCAAATTCCAATCTCATAATTCTTCTCAAGCGAATAGTTGCCCGACTTGCATGTGTCAACCATGTCGCCAACTTTTCTAAAGGCGAACAATCAATGTTATAATCAACGTCATCAAGTATATAACCGGGGCGGATGCAACTTGAAGAAGGTGGGGGGATGGGCCCCCGCTAAAACAAAATAAAACCATGTTTTTCCTATGTTAAAAATAATTTTTTTTTACATTCTGTTATGGTTCCCCTCCGGTGTTTTTCTACCTATGCCCCAATCAATAAAAAAAATTAAAGAAAATATCTCAAAATCAACCAAAAACCAAAAAAAAAAAAACTCTTAAAATCAACCAAAAAAATTGAAAAAGTCCATCGAAATCAACAAAAAGAAACTTAAAAATCCCTCAAAATCAACCAAAAAACTTCAAAAAATCTCTCGAAACCGTAGAATTAGGCTAAAAAACACATCGAACGAACTTGCGGACCTTTCACCTATCTTAAAGTGCCCCCACTATGCAAAAATCTTGGATTATATAACAATGTCATTTTTAGTCATTTTATGTATTTATTTATCAATCAAAATATGTCTAACACCTAAACATTTATTTGTTCAGTAATTATAAAGTGAAACAGTAAACACTCGTCTAGACATTATTTAAACTATATTATAAAGCATTTGACAAAAAGTTTTAAAAACAAATATTTATGCTTAAAGTACTGTTTATTGATGCATATTCCTTAGAATTCAAGATTATAAGTAAATAATACATGGGTATAACCTTTTAAAGCTCAATGTTTGAATTCATAACTAACTGATAAACATAATCAAATACAGTATGAACATCTCATTTTAATTATAAAAAAATCTAAAATATAATTATAATCATTAAATTCTAACAAAATATTTAATTATTATTTTATAAAGAGTTAATTACATTGGTGGTCCTGTGATTTGCTCAAATTTTGGATTTGATTCCTAAAAACAGACTATCAACACCGGTGGTCCCTAACATTTCATTTTCGTAATACGTATGATCCATCCACTTAACACCGTTAGTTTAACCACCATTACGTTCTAGTAAAATTACCTCAAATGGCCAAATCTAGGAGAGGGATTGGCCTCTTAGCTTTCCCTCTCCATGACTTGCAAAAATGTCCAAAGGGACGCAAATGGAGTCCCAAAGGACGCAAATGGAGTCCCAAGGGCGCAAATGGAGCCCAAGACTCCAATTGTGTCCTGGACTCCATTTGCGCCCTTGGGCTCTATTTGCGCCCTTGAGACTCCATTTACGTCCCTTTGGACATTTTTGCAAGTCAGGAAGAGGGATGGCTAAGAGGCCAATCCCTCTCAGTGATTTGGCCATTTGTGCCAAACTCTCTTACGCTGTGTTCTCTAATCTGGAGAGAAAAGAAAAGAAAAGAAATGGATGGAAAAGAAAGGGAAGGAAAATAATTTTTTCATTTGTGTTCTCGAGATGGAAGGAAAGAAAAAGAAAGAAAATAGTTTTTCATGTTCTTGAACAGGAGAGAAAGAAAAGGAAAGATGTCAATTTTACAAATATACCCTTATAAAAATATATTCTTTATAATGAAAGATTTGATAGTTTTGTAATTTTAATAATTTCAGTAATTTTTTTAAATTATTTAAATTTCTTTTCCTCCCTTTCCTTCCCTTTCCTCCCACATTTGGGAGGAAAGGTTTGGAAGGAAAGTTATCAATTCTTTCCTTCTGTTTCTTTTCCTTTCCTTTCTCTCCTAAAAAAGTTTCGAGAACACGAGATTTATTTACTTTCCTCCCCTTTCCCTCCCTTTCCTTTCCTTTCTTTCGTTAAATGAGTTTCGAGAACACAACGTTAGTTCTATCATGTGCGCTCATGTGAGGGGACTTTTTATTTATTTACCTTTTTTCTGATTTAAAAGAAAAAAAAAAAATCCATATCCACCAACCCACGGCCCCTCCCCAACCCTTCCAACTAGGGGTGTTAACGAGTCGAGTCGATTCGAGTTAGGCAGTGTTTGAGCTCGGCTCGTGAATGTAATGTTATGCTCGAGCTCGAGCTCGAGCTCGAATTATTCTCCCAAGTTGTGTTCAAGCTCGACTCGATTGTTATTTTTAATGTTCGAACTTGAGCTCGAAGCTCGTTTAAGCTCGTTTATTTTGGCAAAAATTTCGAGTTTTCTAAGCTCGTTTATGAGCTCGATTAGCAACTCGACCTCGAGCTCGATTAGCTCGTTTAACAGCTCGATTTAAATTCAAGTTTTGGCAAGTTCGTTTAACAACTCGAGCTCGATTAGCTCGTTTAACAACTCAAAATTCAACACAAAGAAAATAAAAAGATAAATAGCACTTCAATATCCAAAACAAAGAAAAGAGAAATTGAAATACAATGTCTCAAAATAAATTACAATCTCTCATTAGTCAAACCTTCTAGATGTCATCCAAAAAAAAGTATCAATCCATCTTTAGCCTGGAAATACTACCAAAAAAAGAAAAGCTCCTCAAGTCTTTGATGAAGTCTTTAACCTGAGAATACCACCTTTGATGAAGTCGAATAACACAGCGAAAGAGCACAACAGCAATAGTAGACCTGAATTTTAAAAACCAACTTTAGAAAATAAACACTGTTCATCCATCTTCATTCTAACTACTAAAAAAAGATAAAAAAGAAATACTACCAAGTAAGGTCTTCATGTACCAAGAACATCAACCAAACATATCTCTTGTAATTGGTTTTCCTTCTGCAAATAAAGGTAAACAAATTAATTTCGAGAAAAGTTAAAAGAACGATAAATAATGAACATATTAAAATTATCACCTTGTTTTTCTTTTTAACACCATGAAGCCTACGAACCCAATCTCCTCCACAAATCAAAGCTTGTACGGTTTCCGGATTCAACGAGGCACGATATTTATCAATCACTCGACCTCCGGCGCTAAAAGTAGCTTCAGATGCCACCGTTGTGATAGGAATAGCTAGAATCTCAGCTGCCATCTTTGACAAGATCCGAAATTTTGTCTCACGAGATCTCCACCAATCAAGAATATTAAATGTTGTAGCTGAATCATCATCACAAAGGTAACATCCCTCTTCTAAGTATGCATCTAAATCAGATTTTCCCGAATCATAGCTTTCAACTTGCTTCATACGAGAATAAAATGCCGAGAACCCTCGTTTTTGAGTAGTACACTCATTGGTGACTTCTTGACTCAAAAGGATTGATGAATCTATCGATGATGTTTCATGTCTTACACGCAATGAAGAATCATACTCATCATAAATTGCATACAACAAATCTTTCACCTTCAACATATTCTCCTTCATGTTCACCTCATTATAAATCATTGGGAATGAATACTTGAGCATTTCTAACTTGCATCTAGGATCCAAAACATTAGCAATACACATAAGCATGTTACAATCCCCCCAATATTTGTCAAACTTCACTTTCATACTTCCCACCATTTTTCTAACAAAATCACGAGGATCATTGGACCGCTTATCCAATATATGTTTGATATAATATACCTCCCCAAAAAATAAGTTTGAAGTTGGATAGTCACTTCCCGAAATTATATTGGTACAAGAATCAAAAGCTTCTAAAATCTCACATATGCATCCAACCTTTTCCCAATCATCAACAGAAGGACAAGAGGTATAAGATGGATCCCTCACTTCATACATAGAAAATGCATCTTTGAATATGATTGCAGTAGATAACATTTTAAATGTAGAATTCCATCTAGTCTTACAATCTAAAATGAGCTTCCTATCGGGCAAATGAAGTTGTTTTGCAACTTGAGAAAATGTTTTTAATCTCAAGTCACTAGCTTTTACGAAGTTCACACTAGCACGAATCTTATCTACGATAACTTTGATTTCTGACAACCCATCTTGCACCATAAGATTCAAAATATGCGCACAACACCTAACATGAAAAAAGTTGCCCCCACAAGACAATTTCCCAAGCCTAGAAAAATGGTCTTTTAAAACTCTGATAGCAGAATCATTTGCTGAAGCATTATCTACAGAGATAGTCATAACTTTGCCCTCTATTTCCCATTCCCTTAGACATTTTAATAAAGAATCGGCAATTTCAATACCACGTCTAGGTGGAGGAATATGCAAAAAACTCAAAACTCTTTTCTGTAACTTCCAATCAGAATCAACAAAATGGCATGTAATGACCATGTACTCAGTATCTTGGTTTTTAGACTTCCATAAATCTGTGGTCAAACTAACTTTGTTAACCCCTTCTAAAAGACTCTTTAATTTTTTTTTCTCAAGCTCATAAACAACCATACAATCATTTTTCACCGTATGCCTACTTATTTTTTCGAACTGAGGTACCATACTTTTGAAAACTAAGTTCAGACCTTCTTCTTCAACAATGGTAAAAGGATGTTCATGCATAAGAACCCAATGAGCAATCAATTCTCTAGTAATAGACGGATCATATTTACCATTACTAAGAATTGGGAGAAAAGTTTCTTGAAGCTCACCTGTATCAGAGACCGGCTGAAAGTTAAGCAATCGTTGTTTATTCACAGCAATCCTCTTCGCTTTGCAAGCTTGCAAATGCCTTTTTAATGTTGTTGTAGTCGCCGTAGAACTTATAGCAAAAAGTTCTTTACAGTGTATGCATTGTATCTTTCTCCCTTTATCTGTCGTCACTTCAATCATATCTTTCCAAACTTCAGACTTCTTTACTCTTTTCCTTTTATTGAATTGATGTTCCTCCTCCACATTTTGGTTTGTAGTTGAATCAATTTCAACTTGAATGTTGGAATCATCAGCTGTAGTAGTTGTAGTAGCTGCTACATGAACTTGGTCCTCTGACAAAACCATTAATCTGTCCAAGAAATCAAATTATTGTTTCATTAAAATTTTATTCATTAATATGTTTTCAACACATAACATAAGTCTATAACAGATAACATAAGTCTATAACAATAACTCTTTTATAACAGATAACATAAGTCTATAACAGATAACTCTTTGCTAACTTCATGAAACTCTTTACTTTCCCTATATACCTTTGATGCCTGAGTGATAAAACATCATATGTTATAGACTTAAAAATAAAAGATATCCAGTTCAGATTATATATGGCTAAAACACAGAGACATATACATGTTAGTAATGTAAAGACAGTGAGAGTGAGGATATCATGTATGTCAAACAAACAAATCAATAGCTTACGCATTAAACATTTAAGAGGACAAAATATGATTGGCTTTCATATGTAAACTGGACCCAGAAATCTACATATTACACTATATTAATCTAAATGGTTAAAACATACAGCCAAACACAGGCAAACAAAAGCTCAAAATTCAAAAGAAAAAAATACATCAGTGACACATAAACAAGCACTCAATGATCAAGGATTTAGTCGTTGCAACTTGCAACGAATGGAACCATTTCAAACCCCAAAAAAGATACACTCAGACTTGATATCTAACCTAACACTTCCTAATATCAAATTGAAATTGATTTTAGTTAGAAGTCAACACCAACTTTATTCAATTGATAACCAAAAATCGATAACCAAAAATACATATACAAATCGATAACCAAAAATCGATAACCAAAAATACATATACAAATCGATAACCAAAAATCGATTAACACATATACAAATCGATTAACCCAAATCAATTAACAGTCTAAACAAAATCTAGGGTTTAAGTATCTCAATAAATTCAAACCTGGAAAGCTAATCAACGAAGACAAACCTGAAACGAAGGTCGACAGTAAAGTTCAATGGTTGAAGAGAGTAGGAGAATCACCGTATGTGAGTTCAAAGGTTGAAGAGAAGCTTCAATCGAGTTGAATGGTGGTCTGGTGGAACCGTGGATGTCCTGAAGTAGAAGCATCGTTTCAACTTTCTATCGTCGCTTTGAAACCTCTGGAGTCTGGAGAATATGAATAGTCATCTACTTATCTGATCTTTTTAAATGTTTAATAATTAGGAGATTCGAATCGTACATAACTACATACTATATTGACTAAATCGCAGGTTTAAATCAAAACAACCACTTAGATTAGTGGTAGGAGTTAAGTGTATTTATACTTTAGGTCATGGTTTCGAATCTTGTTGGCATCAATTTTTTTATTTTAAACATTCAGTTTCAATCATAATGTTTTATGAATAACTATAACTCGAAAACCACATGTAGGCTCGACTCGACTCGAGGACTCGACTCGTTTGAGGGCTCGGCTCGACTCGACTCGAAAACTTAATCGAGTTCTCGAACGAGCCGAGCCGAGTGTTGGCTTTATGGAGCTCGACTCGTTAATTTAAACGATCATTATTTTGCGATCGAGATCGGCTCGAGCTCGAGAAATACTTAGCTCGAGCTCGATATAAACGAGCTCGAGCTCGAGTAGCTCGTTAAAAGCTCGACTCGTTAACACCCCTACTTCCAACCTTAAACCAGCTTCTAGATTATACCATAGTCTCTCTTCCAACCTCAAACGATTCCAGTAAAAATAGCTATAAATTTCTTCAATTTCTGCAAGTCAATGTATGAAATCCTAAAAGTCAATGTTAGCCCAATCCATATTATATATATATATATGGATGGAGACGAGTCTAACTGATTTTCATTTGATCTTGGCCGTTTAAATTCATCCGAATTGCAATCTGGACCGTTTAAATTCCTAATTTCACGCCCTATTCTATCTCCAGCGTACTCCTTTTAATCCCCCACCCAGCCCACTTCCCTTCTCTCCACGTCTTCTACCTCTCGCTCGCACAACCGGCTTCAACCTCCATGGAGTTCCCCTTATTTATCTCAAAATTCTCCTTATTAATCTCCTTCCTATATACTTTTCTACCCACTTCATTTAAATTTCTATTTAATTTCGATTATTGAAATCGTTTTTGATTCAGAAAGCTGCTATGTTTTCCGGTTTCCTGACATGGGTCCTTCAAAAAAGTATCAAGTAGATGGAGATTCAATCAAAGGTAAGATACGGGTGATTGCTGGAATCACGATGTCTGCTCCATTAAGGTTTGCTGGAATCACGATGTCTGCTCCTTTAAGGTCTGTTTTGATGAAAAAAGTGAATGGTGAAAATGATGAAGGCTCAAACTCTGGTTCAACGACTCCGACAGCAAAGGAATCGAGGTTGCCGGAAAAGTTCCCATGTCCGCCGCCGCCAAGGAAGCTCCGACCAGTTTCCTTCCTCACAAACTGCCGTAAATCCTCTCCTCATGGTAATTTCTTCGAAAAGAGGGTCGGTGAGTATCAGAAAGCTTCTGTCATGTCGAATTTGAATGGAAAAGTGCCCATGTTTTCTAAATGGATGAAGACTTCTAGGGGTCTTTCATATGTAGACAGTAGATCTATCCACTTTGGGGTTTTCATCATTTGGGTTTGCAAAAAATATTACCATATTCTGTTTATGTTTGTTGATTTTTTTTCCTTATCATAGAAGAAAGTTTAAAAGCTTTCATTTTCTCTCTGTATTTCAAATGGGTGTTTGTAAAAAGTGCTTATTTGTTCAATTTCTAAACCCGAAAATATTATTTTCAGTATTTTGGATAATAAATTTGGTTCTGATTTGTGATTTGTAGGAGTCTCTCAAATGTCTAGAAACTGATAGCAGATGTTGTCAAGGATAATCAGGTACCTTTCTTCTTTATTTTAGATTTCTAGATTTTTGGCTTCTTTTTTATAGCTTTCTTGCTGAATATAACTCCAAATTTATAAATCCATTGGTTGTTGTTCCACCAGATTGCCAAATATCTATGGTTACTTCTGACTTATGAGGTATTGATACTTTCTTTTTTTCTTCAAACACCCAACAATATATATTAGTTGAAAAGATATTACAGAAGTTAAAATAAGATATAGATTATAACCGTACCACAGAATCAGAGGTTTTGGTGCTTCTATTTTACATAATGGTAAAATCTTAATTACTTTGCTTTCGTTTTTATAAGATGGCATATGATTTCATACACTTCTGGTAGTGTAAATGTGTGATTATGTTACATTTAGGACGCTTATGTCTTTTTGGATGTCTAATATGTTCTAACTGGTTTTCTGATAATCTTTAACCATTCGGTCATTCTTTAATGTGTTATGAAAACAGATTAGAATTGGATTTTTATTTATTTATTATTTTGTTGTATATAATCTAATTCACTCTTGATCTATTATAAACTCTTAATGATTACCTCTATTACTACAAGATGTGAGTCATGATGTTGCAATATTTGGCAGCCTTGTGTGAAGTAGATAGGCAAGAGGAGATGTCGATGTTGTTAGAAACAATAGACATAAAGAAAGTTTCTCAAAGGAGAGTAGGGAAAGGATTTTAAATCATTTTAAAGTCCCATGCAAATAAATTCATTCTGGAACTCAAAACCATTGGTATTTTTTTTTTAAATTGAATTATGTACTGAAATTTATAGAAGCTGTCATTTGAGATTTTCTTGATACATTCAAGAGTCAAGACTATGTCTGTAATGAAGAGGATCTTTACCCTTCTTTTTTGGTATTTGGTTTTCAAATACAGATTATGAAGGGAAAGAACTGTCAAACTTGATTTACAGTTACGCACCAAACATACCAGTCAGCTTACTTTTTTTTTTAATTTTAGTTTTATCGAATCTTAACTTCCGTTCCATTGCTCGATTTTTTCTCTTCAATTCCCGTTTCTAGAATGACATTCGATCACGAGGTTTGTGTCTTTGCTACTAACTGTTATTTGTTTGTTTCTTGGTTAGTTCGATTTTAAGTTGATTGAATCTGGAAGGCACTCCCAATTATATGGTTTGTTATATTGTGCCACGATTAGTAAGATTGGATTATTATTTTGATTTAGTTTTTTATTGAGTTAGTTTATTATTTCATTTGGTTTGTTTTGTTGATTGCTTATGACGCTTACGTTATATATGTTACTTACAGTATACAATTGAATTATGCAGTTTCCCTGGTCAAGCTGCTGGAGTGAGTATCGCTGCCCACGCTACATCAGTGTAAGCTGCTCCTGTCAAGGAATTTGCCAAGGTGTGTATCACAGTTTTTTATGATTGATCTTTTTGTTGGTGGATAGCTGAATTTATCTTGTATGTATCCCCCATGAAGCCTAATATTGACTCTTTCTAGGCACACCATTGAAACTGTTTTTACATGACAAGTGCTGTTGAGATTTCTTAATGGACTTGCCTTGCTATAAATGTGTTGTTTTAATCTTAAGCTTTGCTTAACAACAATCGACAGATTCTATGTTTTCTATAGCTAGACCTGTAATCAGTTTACAGATGGTGTTTTTTAGCTTGATTTAGAAAAAAAAATCATTGAAAAAAAATAAGAACCTGATGTAGACAACCAATTTCTGGTAACTTTCATGGACCTGAAATGATGGAGATTCTCTAATTTTGATATATTATTTTGAATTGAGGAAATTTAGGACCACGGACATAGATTTGTCATAAGAGGTTGGACCAACTAAGGAGGTTGATCAAGCATTTATGGAGTATTTGGTTGGTCCATTGCTACGTTTGAAGCACATCGACATTGCAAAGGGAATTCTATCTGGATCTCAACAGAATTCTGTTGCTAAACAGGTAAGTACCCTCTCCCGTGAGTAACCGTCTTATAGAAAGCTTTGCAACTTAAGGAGTTAATGTTTACGTGATGACCACCAACCGGAAGCTGGCCAACTAAGGGGTTGTTTACTAAAATTTGTGGGTAAGTGCTGACTACCGTAAGAGGTCTGACTGAGATAAGAGATCTGACCCGAGTAATGCTGACTAAAAATTGTTGTTTACTAAACAAATTGTAGACAAAGGCGCAGAAAGAAAAAAGGAAAAACAAAAAACAAAAAAAAAGTAGCAGTAATGGTTTAGATGAGGGTGAATAAGGAAAGATCACCTCTTACCAGAGTAAGAGACCCTTTCTTCTCTTTCCCTGGTCAGTGCACGGTCAGAGGCAAGTCCAAATTTTTGCTTTTGGTAAACACCTCAATCTCTTATTCTGGTAAGACTTTCTACTCGGTAAGAGGTAAAAATATGTTAGTAAACAGCCCCTAATTGTTGTTTAAGCCTCTGTTGTTCAATTGTTCCCGACTAATTCGGATGATTAACTTAATGGTAGATCATCTTGCATTAAATTTTAACAAACACTGTGAATAAAATACTGTTAGAGTTAAAGTTGCAAAAGGTTCATGTCATTTGGTACTTGAATAAGTAGTAGGTTAAACATTGCTGCCATACATATAACAATAGCTTTTACTGCAAGTACGAAGTTCTGGCTCTATTATTGGCAATGATATGCTCGTATGCAATTATATGTCATACTTCTGATTTAAATTAGAATGGATGAAAATAACCCATGGATTCAGTAATGTAAAGTTCAGTTGATGTGCTTATGAACGAAACAATTACAAGGTCAATAAATTAAGGGATGAACATATAGCCTTGATTCAAATGATAAAACAAAATGTTCATAGGCTTTTCAGTCAAACCTACCTTAAATGGTTAAATTTTTAATCCCGAAATTTCTTTTATAGGAATAGCCGGTTCAATATAATCTGCCTCTTGCATGTTCAGATTTTTCTAGAACCCACTAACTAAATTGTTTTTGACTTATGGACCTCATTTGATCATCTTTACGACCTTGTGTTGCGTTTAATGCAACCTTCCCATGACATAACTCCAATCATATGTTGTTTATATTAATTTATTCACTAAATCTTGCTCTTACCAGGTTCTCTCATCAAGATGGTGTGTTTCTCTACTATCAGAGAACAACCTGTAGATAAAACACAAAAGAATTCTTCAAGAGATAGTCATGAGGTGTCCAGGGGCAGCAAAAACGGACCTCTTCGTAATGGAAGGCTATACTTTTTAAAGTTTGAAACAAGCAAGATCAATGAGTGCTTGGATTATATTTCATCAAAGCAACTTCACTATAGAGGTATGCATCTTCATTTCATATTTTCAAGTGGTTTTTAAAGTTCTGCTATGGAAACAGTGACCGATTAATATACCCTTGCATATGATGCATGCCTCCAAGTCTCCAACCACTGCCTCCACCTTTCGGCTTCAACAAAAGTGTTCTCTCCCCTTCTCCCCTGCAGTCTCTAATCCCCCTAAAACCCGTGGAGAATACTTTGACAGATAGATCCCTTCAACCTTTCTACTCCTTAGGTAATCTATTATCTTTCACTCACACACAATCATATACTCTATCTATCTATACACACACACACACACAGATATATATATATATATATATAGGGGTGGGTTCAAACGAGAACATAGTGTGTTTAAAAGAATAAAGGGACAATTCTCAGCCAATCATTTTTTAAACTAATTACAAAAATAATAGTTTCTAAAATTAAGAGTAAAAGGGCAATAAAGTCATATTACGTTATGGATAATTTAGGACAGTATTAACTTCCAAAAAAAAGGGATTATAATATTTAATTCAAATAAAAAAAGAATCCTTTCACCCACCTACCTCACTCTTGAGTCTTGCCTATCCAATTCGGTCGAGTACCATCTGCTAATTACCAACATACCTTTGTAGTGAATCTTGGGTCTGGATTCACAATTTTATCTTAACTACAACCTTATAGTGAATCTTGGGTCTGGATTCACAATTTTATCTTAATTACAACTGTGACTGTATGTGTAGTTCAACAACTTGTGCTATAATGCAAAATGTGTGAATAAAGTTACTTACTTTTATTGACAGTTTCCAAATTTACAACATTTACAACACACCCCTACTTGTGCGACGAACCAATGAGTACACCGAATTACAAAAATGCAACCTACGTGACAAGTATACATGAAGGTTAGTCAAATTCTCGTATGTTCAGTATTTGTGGTTTTAAGATAATATTTCATTATACCATATTTACTTTTTTGATTCAGGTTTCGTGGACTGATGCAAAGCCTAAACTTGAGAATGATCCTCAAGGGCGTGCAAGCAACCCATATTTAGATAAATCAGATCTTGAAAAGCTTTTCCGTGAACACGTTAAGTTATTGCATGATGTAAGTTAATAAGACCTTTGGCTTAAAAAATAAAATGTCTCAACAACACGAATGTCTCTAATGAGACTGTCTCTCATGGACATGAACCACTCAGGACTAACCAACTGTGGTGAGGGTTGAACTTTGATCTTCTGGGATGCTGGGTCCTACCCAGGTTAGTAACCTGGGTACCGTTGGGCCAATGACCCTTTGGTGGTTCTTCTTAATACTTCATCTTGGATTTTAGTTGACTTTTTTTCATTTAAATCTGTTGTCATTTGTCAGCGGTTTGCACATGAATTCAAAGCTTTGTTAGCTGTTGTGATAACGACTGATGCTGGTGCTAAAGAATATGAAGATGGTAAGACGGTTCTTAGTTCATGGTCAACAGCCAAACGACTTCTGAAAGATGATACCCGATACAACAAAATGTCGAGAAAAGACAGGGAATCGTTGTGGCGGCGGCATGTGGAGGAGTTGCAACGAAGGCGGACGTCGGTAGTGGATCAAGAGTTATCGGAAAAGCATGGAGATGTTAGAACAGTTGATTCTAGGAAACACCTTTCAGGATCTAGGAGAATCCATGATCGCCGGTAGCTTTATGTGGATCGGCCTCTAACATCATGCTGTATGTGATCTCTTATGTTGTTTTTCTGTATACCGTGTTATCGCTAGAGGTATGTCATGTTGAGGTGAGGGCATATGGCTGTTAGTTTTGGTTCAACAAGGTTCTTCGAATTTATCATTGAATTGCTCTTTTAATTTTTTTTTTTTAACTTTAGGGCTTTATCGTTGGTTGCCCTTTTTGTATCTATTAGATCTATTCAAACATCATGACTTTCAAGAAAGAATTAGCTGGCTGGACAACCCTATTTAACGTAACTCGGGTGAGTTTGGGTTAATTTATTTGAGACGCAAACTGATGGAAAGGATTTGGAAGTTGCTTGAGGATTCGACCGTTGGGAAATTTATTCATGATCTTCCAACCCCTCCCTCCCCACACCCAATCTACTTGGTTTCCTAAGTCATATTTCTCAGTTTTTTTGTCTTTATAGACTCGAATACATTAAATACATCGTAAATACATATCCAAATGCAATTAGTGATGTTTCATAAAATGTAATCGGTATTTTCACTTATATTTATTCAACTTATGCATCTCACTGCATTGCATGGGTATACAAATAGTATATATATGTTCAACATTCGTATCTTGATGTGGCCTTTTGGTGTTATTAGTCAACATGATTTTTTCTCAATGAGATGACCATGAACATGATCCAAATGGCAGTTTTTGGTCACACACACATGTTTTCTTTGTTGAGAATAAGAGTTAGGGTGAGAAGCGTAAGTAGACTAAAACCTTATATGGTAAATTAAATGAAAATGTTGACTCTTACCGGTAAGCGTTGGTAAACGATCCCTAAGTTCGGTTTTTTATCTTTTAAATTTAAAATGAAATTCGATTTATATTTTAAAAATTAAGAAACCCCAAGTTTATATTTGATCACGGCTTCAAGGTTTCAAGGTTTAATTAGTTGATCTAGCTTCAAAGTTTGTTCTTACAGGCAGTTGCTTCAATGAATTGGCCTCAAGTTACAAAGTACAAGGCGTTGGTCTCATCATAATCACATAGACAAGACATCATTCACGATCTATATACGACTCATACAGATTCAGTAACGGGTATATCAGTTTCATTTTTTTTCATGGACGGTTGTTCATAAGCAGACTGGAAAATCCGGCAAGAGTTCCAATATATAATTGCATATATGTGAGGTTAGTTGATATAATGATGAAACAACACAATATATAATTTGCAACTGATGGGTTTCAAATACAATTCTTTTGATTGAGTCATTGTTGGTTACTTTAATATATTTTGATGGGTTTCAAATACAACTGGGGGGTTATAGGTTCAACCCATGGAATGTTAATGTATGTGAAAGGTGCAGCAAAGGTGAAATTTTCTTTGCTTATATTTTCCAATTTTGAACCGAATTTAAATAGTCGGGTGCCCTCTTTTTCTTGCCTACCAGAGGTAGCAGTGGAACTCATTTCAGAATCGACCATAGCAAAAGCATCATTACTATATTCCATGTTTTCAGTTGCGAACCTAAAGCTTTCGGCCTACGAAAATTCATCTTTTGCTATAGCGCACATAACATCGCCATTGCTAACATCGAACCGCTGTGTGGCAACAAGCAAGTCTTCATCCGTTGTGGCGTTTGAGTTAATTATACGTGATTCACTTGACACACTGTTGTCGTCATTCATTAGTGAAATATCCTAAGTTCCGCTAGAATAATTATCAGCTTGTGGTTCGTGATATAGGGAAACATCCATTGGCGAGCATGCTTCAAAACTCTCGGGAATTTCAGGTGAACTTTGATTAATCACAAACTCTTGCTTAGGCCGCAGTTGACCGAAAACGGGCTTTCTTAGCTTTCCTTTTTTTTTTCTTTAGCCTAGAGTCTTTTAATAGATTCCTTCTTTGCTTCAAGTATGCTTTTCACACCAGAAAACAAGTTTCCCTTTGTATATGGTGTTTTAAATTTTACATTCGGAGTCCCCGGATTATCACCTTAATTTCTTTTGTTGGTATTTTGTACATATGAACTTTGTAATTACTTATCTACTTGAACTCATCACAGAACTTAACTCTATGTCATTCACATAATCTCGTGAGTGGAACAACCCTTAAATTTAATTTTAATTTTGTAAAAAGGAAGATAAGAAGTCCAAGAAATAGTTTTTTGTCAAAAAAAAAGTTCTATAAAAAATTTACATTTCCCAACATGCTTATAAGATCTGATTGTGAATGTTTGTGATGAAATGTATTCTCAGTGTCGAGGGAATGAACATTATCTCTAATCTTTGGCATCCAGTGAGTGATAGTGTTAAATTTTCGTTAAACGCTTACCCAGGTAAACGTTTGATAAACAACCCCTTAACTATATCACCAACTTGATTTTTTTATCTACAAGACTAGCTACTTTTTGTCTTCCTGATGTAGTCTTGTAGTGTACAGTTGTATACAACTATCTTACTCTCTTTAATGATTGTTTAACTTAAGCTCATTCCCCTTGAAGTTTTATCTTTGCTTCCTTTATCAAATATTTCAAGTTATAAGCTATCTTGGCAGGTTATATGGAAGATATGTATATGGTGAAGGAGGAGACCATGAAACATTAACACCTAAGTACTCAGTTTGAGATCACGAAAATCTTAAAATCGAGAAAGGGTAATCCAATTTCGATCCCTTCTTTGCCTATGATCTATTATGAAAGATACGAAAGGACCCTTCAAGCCAAAGGGTACCTAACCGAGAGTCAAAGGCACGGGAAAGCCGGTTATAGTTTGACTAATAAGCTTCTTGCTCAATTGAAAAATAACATTCAACAATGATGAAAAAAAGTGATCAATCAAAATCTGAATTTGTATTAAAGTCATGTTGTATACCCGACCAACGGACGGGTATAACACTAGTTCAAAATGATCGAGGCAACTACAACAAACATCTACAGTTGTTAAGCACCAAAGAACTCCTGCTAATTCAAATACCAGATTCAAACCTCCATTCAAAATTAAAAAAACAAACCAAAAAATTTTAAGTGCAAATCTAACCTGGGAATGCCGACATTGCACAAGAAGCAACAAGACACATATGGCAATTACCGGCGATGGAGAGACGATCATGGTAACAAAACCGTGGGTTGCGACCGTACAGATCCAAGACCCTCTCTCTCGATGAACACCAAAGTAGACAAGAAAACCCGTCCATTTATATCTCTTTCTTGTTCCCTTTGAAAACCCCTGGATTGCAATCGACGTTTGCAAATGGAGAGGTGCGACGGTGGCTCTCGGGAGGAGGTCATATTAAGAGGTTTTTTCAAGGTGAACATCAAAAGTAATCTGTTGGGTTTTTTCAAGGAGTTTGGATTCTTCAAGGTTTAACGACACAAAACTAGGGCTTTGATTTTTAATTTAAAGATTTGATTTTGGGTTTTGATGATGGGTTTGTACAATATTTGGAGATTTTTCAGATTTCAGATATATGTATGTATCTATTATCAGTTTTAGATGATATGTATGTATCAATTTATCATATAGATTCTGCTTTTTCAATTATTTTATGTTTTAATTCTAGGTCTTGCATCAATCATTTTTTTTTATTTAGGTTTGATGTTCATAAATTTGTGTCTAAATCTATTTTAACATGGGTTCATATAACGAATTAGGGTTCTTGATTGTGGAAGATGAAGTTTGAATCAGGAAGGCCAAGTTGGGATAAAAATAATGGGTAAATTGACCGATGTGCCCCTCACATGAACAAACTTAAGAGCAACTACTTAACTGTATTAAGTGGAGGGACCATGAGTGTTATGAAAATAAAATGTTAGAGACCTTCAGTGTAGATAGTTTGTTTTAGAGCATCTCCAACCAACCGGCAATCGCCCTTTTTGCCGTTTTTCCCTCTCCAATCGACCGGCAATTCTTTTTTTTTGCCGGCCAGGGTTCTTGCACGGCATATATGTCGTGTGGTTTATTTTTGCCGGCCAAGAGAGGGCCCACATAAAACCCCTTTATTCATATTTTTTGTTTTATTTTACTCTAAAATGTTTTTAATAATTAATATATATATATATATATTAATATCTTATTAATTTTTTAATGTGGGGTCCACAGATTTTGTGTTTTTTTAGAGGATGATTGGAGTTGGGTTTTTTTGGTGTTGATAGGCCCATCAAATTTGGTGTTTTTGGTGTTTTATTTGGTGCTAAGGTTCCAACCGTAGCACAAAAAAAAACACCAAAAACACCAAATATGGTGGGCCCATTAACACAAAAAAAACTCAACTCCAACCGTTCTCTAAAAAAAACACCAAATTTGTGGACCCCACATTAAAATAACATATTTTATTCATAATTACAATTTATTTTTAATAAATATAAAGAAAAAGGAATATAGAAAGAGGAATAAGTGTTGGAGATGTGGGCCCAGAGAAAAATGGCGGTCAAGAAAACCCCGACATATTTGCCGTTCATATCTCTTGGCCAGCAAAGTTTTTTCAAAAATAGCGGACGATTGGAGGGCAATCTCTGGCATATATGGTATTTTGCCGGACGATTGGAGATGCTCTTAGGGATCAAATCCTAAATGTGAACAAACCACGGAGCAAGTGTAGTATAATAAACCATCAGTGTAGATAGTTTGTTTTACAACAAAACATTACATTAGTAAAACTATAACAAATTAAATCATTATTAAACTTGAATTAAATTTTAACAAAAAATTATTAAAAATTATCGTTTTTCAAAACCATATTATAAAATCGATAACGACAAAAGATAAAACGAAACATTAAAATCAAGATGTATCATGCTACATTGTGCGGGTATACTTCTAGTCTTTTGTAACATATTTTAATATTATATTAGTGTTGTTTATTTGATTTTGATAATTATAATTGTCTATTACTTTGTTTTTTAAATAAATTTTGAGAGAGCTTATAAATAAAATTTAATTGGTGGTTACAGCATGACTTTTATACACATAACTCCAAATTACTAAAATGCCCTTTTGGCTCGCATGCGATGCACATATTCTTCTTTTATTTATAAGGTCTCTTTCATCTGATCATTTCCATTCTTGATCAGTTTTAATTATCTTGATCGATTTGATGTTGAAATTAATCATTGTTATCAACATCCGAATACACCCAAATTTGTGCTTGTGTTGTTGAGTTTTTGTGTGAGAGGAGGAGATTCGCATCCATGGCATGCAGAGATCAACTTGATCTAAAAGCTCAATTTTCTTCTAAAGAACACCATATGAATGTTTATGCAGTCGCATGGGTGCATGCATCAGATAAGCTGAAGAGTCACATGGTTTACGATGGAAGAAAGAAGTCGATATGTTTGATGTAACACCCAGATTTCGAAAAGTGTCGTTTCAAGTTAATACGGAAATCGGTAATTGTAAGTGAAAAATAAGATATAGGATTTTGGACTTGAATCCTACATTTTATAGTCTTGTTGGATGAAGGATTCAATTACGAGTCCAACGGTTCTTTTCGGTGCAAAATCGGAGCTATAACGAAGAAATTATGGCAAAAACAGTGAACGAGAAGAAAATCGGGCGAACAGTGCATCTCGCGACTTACGCCGCGACTTAGGAGTTATTCCGCGACTTAGGAAAGCGGGCGACTTATGCCGCGACTTAAGGTCGCGTGGTAAGTCACGAAATCCCCTGGTCGAGCATAAAACCCGATTTTCAGCCCTAGATCTTCATTTCTTCATAACTTTTGCATCACAACTCCGATTTTGGTGATTCAAGTTGCCATGGTTTCGTTTTTGAGAGTTCTTCAAGGATTTATCAAGATATTGGAAGCCTATTGGAAGATCCAAGGGTATTTTATGGTGGTAAGTTCCCTATCTCTCTCAATGTTAAGCTAGGGTTTGATGTTTTCACCCTTTTTCCTTTCATCCTTCATCTTGGGTTTGATTTTGATGATTTATGTGGTGAAGGTGATCTTTTAGATGTTTTGGATCTTAGATCTAGGGAGGTTCTTGGTGGTTCAAGCCTTCATCAATGGTGATTCAAGTTTTGGGGGTAAAACCTAGATTTAGCCTAAATCTAGCAAGGTGAGTTCAAGTTGCTTTACGAAAACTATGTACATGCCAAAATGGGTATTTTGAAGTAAAAATATATTTTACTTGGTAATTGTCAAAGTGTGGGTATTTTGGTAAGTTTTCATATTCGATAAACTTGGGTTATTTTAATCTCGTGAAATGCTCATATTCAGATTTTGAATATTTCAACAAGTAACTAGCATGACTTATGTATTCTTGGTGATTTTGTACAAATAAAGTCCATTTTATGATTTATGCATTTTCGGTGATTTTTGTACAAATGAAGTCTAACTCATAATGTTCGGTATTTTGATGTATTTGAGTTCATAAACCGTTTGCGAAAATCCTTAGTTCCAATACGTGACGAGTTTTGGGTTAATCACATCTTTGGGTCATGTGTATGCATAAACTTCGTTTAAAGGCACTTCATTATATGAGGGTCCATTGTTTATTGGTCAAATGGATTTTAAGCATTTTAGCTCGACGTTGACTTAAAAGAGTCTTGAGGATATTTGTCTGGTTTTAATGGATCCATGTAGAGTCCAATCTATGAGTTACATACTAATGCATTTTATTGCATATTTATGATAATTACATGCTCGAGTGTGTTGGTCATTCATGTGTAGTCATGTAATGTTTAGACTGTGTTGCATTGGATCCATAAGCACGTAAGCCAGTCTTATTTGATGGTCAAGTGGGTGGTATGGGGTTGGACTCCGGGACTCATGTCTTATGACCTTGTCCTTTCAAGTGTACACTAGGAGGGCTGAGTTCGGTTGTGCTATTATGACAATGGGTAGGTCATGATGGGCGTTTGGGGCCTCCGCCATGTCGGGGCAATGCCATGGTTGTATCCCCGTGCCGAGTCTTTGGTGATATTCTTGATAATATTCGCTAAGGTCAGTTGTCTCTTTTGGTGTAGCTTAAAGGAAGTCGTAGGGACACTTGGGCTTGTGTGTCGTGAAGTGTCATACGATTAATGTTGTATGAGTGGCATACTTTTGTGTTCCTCCACTCTCAACGGATGCGGGTATCCCCCGCTGTCGACCCGTAGTATTTGGGATATTTAATTGTCCTTACCTAAATGTTTGGATTTCATTCCATTTTATGGTCGCGTGAGTATTAAATTTCAGTTCCATGCTTTCGATGATGTATCATAATTATATGGTTTGTTTCCATTATTTATGGGTCGAGTATTATTCCCCGCCCGGGTTTTGGGTGTTTTGGGATATGAAGTGTCGAGCACGTTTTTACGAATTGGGTGTCGAATTATAATCCTGATTGGGTGAGTTATGGGTGCATCGTTTTATAAAGAATGTTTGTTTTGGAGTGTTGTCTTTAAAGATGCATATTATGGAAAAATGAGTCGTTTTCATTCTAAAGTAAACCATTTTGAAAAGATCTGGTTTCAAACTGAATTCCCTTCTTTTAAAGATATATTTATTCATGTTAAAACTCTTGAGCTCACTAGGCGTTAAGCCTAACCTTTTTTATTTGTCGGCATGTGCATCAGGTTCCAGTTGGGGTTCGGTTCTATCAGTACTATGAAGAGTTGAGCCTTAGCCTTATGCAAGACTAAGTAGTTGGTAAAGTCTTCTGCATGTTGGAGATAGTAACTGTTATTGGGTTTTAGTAGCACCCGTCCTTATCATAGACTGTATGTATAGAACGAATGCGTGTATTAAAGTTAAATCTTAATTTGTGATTGTAGATGAAGCATTTATCGATGTGTTTAGAAAATTTTAAATTAGTTGTTATTATCATAATTGAGGGTGTTACAAGTTGGTATCAAAGCTTAATTTTGAGAGAATTAGGTATTGATTTTTGATGCCTAGACTCAAGCTAGCGTACTTTTGAATGATTGAAAGCGAAATTGCACCAATAAGCACTACAAGATTGGATGTTTTGAGGATATTGGAGTCACTAGGTGCGGGAATTACGTCATGAGTAACAAGGATGATCATGTACAGTACGTTCATAATTTCACCTGGCCAGTGTTATGGTGAACCTATGAGCTACAGACTACGTTGATGTGACGACCGTTGGGATAGTGAAGAAGTTCTAAATGAGTAACCGTTATGAGAGGTTGATGACGTTAGTATTCGTCACTTGGAGTGACGGTAAGCATGGTAATTGCATTAAGTGGACCGTTTCTAGTCGGATTGATTGGTTGGATTAGAACCATAGACTCTTGGAACCGATGTTATTTCGAGGAGAATTGTGAGGTGAACCTATGAAATCCTTGATCTTCGCCTTAAGATGTTGAGCATCTGGATGGCGATAGTGTAGCTAAGAAATCGAGGAGCGTGGTTTCGAGGTGTTGAGTGCCGATCAAATCCATGCACGAAATGTATTTCTGAAATAAATTGCATCGATTATTTCTCATGTTTCCAAAAGTCACCATGTGGATCACATCACGAAATCTTGAAATGCTTAGCACACTCAAGTTTTTAGACCATGATCTTAAACATGCATAAAGTTATTTTATTGCATATGGTTGCAAGCTTTGTTGAGACTTTGTTTATTCTCATTGCTGCCAAACGCTATTTTCGATTATTGTGATGTTCGTATTTTGACGTTGCGTAGAGTTTTGGACAAATAACTACGACTTATGACCTTAACATTGGATCTCTTCCACATATGTTAAGGCCTTGGACGAAGAGTTGTCTTTCACCATTTTAGTGTTTGAGTTTTCTGGGGAATTATATTCTGTGTGAGTTTTGTTAAGTTTTATGGAGTATTGTTTTACGACGTTCACGACGTTTGGGTGAACCTTGAAATGCACAGTCTAAGTTCTTTGCGTGCGTTGTTTTATGGGTTGTTGGGAAATTAAATTCATAAGAATTTTGTTGGTGGATGTCACCCCATATGTTATTTTGGTAGTTTCAAGGTCGTGTAGGTTCATTTTTGAGTTTTATGTAAATGTAGCCCGTTGTGCACAAGCACAACTTAGTGGGTGAGTTGATTTAAACTTTTAGTGTGAGTAAACTTACGAAAAACCTAGAATGGGTTTGTGTTGAACTGGGACTTTGAGCATTCTTTGATTGTCGTTTTATCATTGTTGTATCACGTAATCCGTTATATTGATTTACTCGCATGCATGACTTAATAGTCACTATTTTGGGCCAAAGAACGTTTTATCCGAGCGACTAAAGTTGAAGTCTATTTAAATTATCTTATGTTTGATCAAATCACAAGCACTTCTCGTTTTACTAAATTTGAGAAATAAATTGGTGTATGTGAGTCGTGTAGGAGATTTGACTCCACGTCATTTTGTGGACAAATGGGGAATTTTTGAACTTGATTACGTAAATTTCTCCTTCCAGAGCTTATACAAACATTTGTTGCAATCCGCTTTAATGCGGGAAATTATTTTACGTACATATCATAAAGTAATGCATACCCGGACCATAGTGGTCCATTTGAAAAGGTTGTTGCACATATTTTATTATTGTCGTTATTAGCGTGAGTAATGATCAAATGATTTCGAAATATTTTCTTATCTGTGGGACGTTGTGACCCCCTTTGTGCACCTACCGAGTAAACGATAGTGGATTCTTACTTGCATGGTTAACTGTTATAAAGCTTATGAACTTGGAAGTTTTATAAAATGTTAGATTGGCATAGTAGCTTGAAAAAAAAAACTTTGAACTCATTAGAACCATAACTTTAAACCCTCTTTGTGAAATGACTTGTTAATAAGGTCTAGAGGCGTCCTTGGGGATTTGAAGCGTCGGATAGGACGACCTGTGGTCAGTCCGAATTTTGGGATTTTGGTTCTTGGATTGGCTCGCACAGAAGTAATGGAGGTGTTAGGCTTGTGCCTTCTACTAGTTAATTAGGTGACGATCTTTCCATTTCGATAAATCTTTGGGTTAAAACCATGTGTGGTTGCTTATGTGTGTTTGGGTTTTGAATTTGTGGGTTAGTGGTACGTCAGCATGCTATGTGTCTATGGCGTATCACCCTAATGAGTATATGTGACTAATGATGATGTTATGGTTGACTAGTAAGGACGTTTGTTTTGGGCAAGTATTTCCAAGAGTAGGTGTCAACTTCGTATCGACATTGGTAATTGGGAATGGAATATTTGTTAGGTGTCGTTTGTTTTTTAAGAGGTTTAAAGTCTGAAGTCTTAATTTAGTTATGATTAATAAGAGGTGGTGTGTAAAAAGGTCTGAACGATTCAGACTTAAGAGCCATTAAGAGATTTTTTTTTTAAAAACAAACAACCCCTTAGTATATCCGCATTATAGATAGTTGTGTTGAGGATAGGTGTTGACACTCGGTTTTGGGAAAATAATCGTTAGTATACCTCAGTGCACATCTGTTGAACCTGGTGTTGCAAGTTAAGTGATAACATTAAGGAATGTAGGTATTGATACCTAGGAATCAATCATTGATAATCTTGTAATCAACGAAGTTTTCGTTGATTCGACAATCGATGTTAGAATGCATTATGAGAGTTGTGTAAACGCGGATTTTGGGGTAACCCGCTATCTACAGATGTTGTGTTTGGGTGGTCAGCTTGAGGAATTGATTTATTGTTGTGCTGAATCATATCAAACTTGTTGATGGGAAATTTCGTTGAGGAAAGGACGATAATGCCTTTTTGGGTGTTGCTTATTTGTAACACCCTCAAATATGGTAAAAACAACTAATTTAAAATTTTCTAAATACACCAATAAATGAATCATCTACAATCACAATTTAAGATTTAACTTCAATATACACATTCATTCTATACATACAGTCTATAATAAGGACGGGTGCTACTAAAACCCAATAATGGTCACTATCTCCAAATTGCGGAAGACTTCACCAAATACTTACACTTGTGAAAAACTAAGCACGTCTCTTCATAGTACTGCTAGAACCAAACCCCCATCTGGAACCTGATGCACATGCCGACAAATAAAAAGGTTAGGCTTAACGCCTAGTTCAAGAGTTTTCAACATATAAAAATTAATCGTTTAAAAAGAAAGAATGCGGTTAAAGTCGTAAATCCTTCAATTTGATATGTCTTACATATGAAAACGACTCATTTTTCAATAATATGCATTTTAGGCAAAGAACACCAATTTAAACGTTTTCCAATCCAAACTACTTCAAGGATGATGATACTAATATAAACCGCCCATTCATAAATTGGATTTAACCCAAAACTCACTCAAGACGTGAATAGAAATTGAACTCCCAATTTATAAAAATGTAGATAAAACTTATTTCCCGAAACACCCAAACACGGTTGGAACATAATACCCAACTCATAAAATCATGGATAAAAACCATACATATAAAATGTCACCGAAAACATGGATACCAAATACAAAACCCAAAATAACACCTTTCGGTGACGGGGAAGACCCGATTCCATCGAATGTGGTGGCACATAAAGATAAGCCACGTATCTATGTTATAAGCATAACTTCAAGGATGGGCAACCATTGACATCAACCCTATGCATGGATCTTTAGTCAAGGTAGACATCAACCCTATTCATGGATCTTTAGTCATCATAGGCATCAACCCTATTCATGGATCTTAGTCGTTGGAACATCAACCCTATTCATGGATCTTTAGTTCCAAAGAATCACCAAGTTCAACCCTATTCATGGATCTTTACCTTGGGACCTCACCATCCTTGACACGCTTGTTCATTTGGAAACTTACATCGTATCACTAATGCCTATTTCCAAATTACAACTCGGGGACCTCATCCTGCATTTACATGATAAACCGACCTCTATGCCTATGGATCCAATGCATTACGGTCAAAACGTTACATGACTCGAAAGAATGACAACGCACTCAAAACATGTAATTCCCAACTAAGGTGCAACTAAGTACACCATACGACCAAGGCTCCTTAACGAGCTACCAAGATTGAACAAATGTTCCAAAGACTCATCTGAGGGTAATCTAAGTCCCAAAAAGGCATAATGAACGATTGACTAAAATACGCGAGTCAGTAAGGTTACACAACCCAAAATACATCTTTTCCCAAAAAATTTGACTCTCATATTACAGTTGGCCTTCGGCCCAAAACCAAAAGGTTTACAATTTCCAAAATGTTCCCAAGATCGGGAATGACCAATACCAAGGACTCACACATTCGTATTTTCAAGCATCCCATTTCATAAATAATGCATAAAACCTAACAAACAATAAAAGTGCATTTTTGACCAATATATATTTATGCAATAAATCATCACGACACCTTCATTTATGACACATTTATCAAAATGCCCAAGAATCACAAAGATGTGGGTTATATAGGTTTATAAAGTTAACCATTTTCAAATAACTAAAACTTATCAGCAGTTAACAATTTAATGTAAAACACAAACACTTTAAAATGAACATTTTGGCATGTACAACGTTTTCACAAATCAACTTGACCTCACCTCGCTATATTTAGGCTAAATCTAGAATTTACCCACTTAGAGCTTCCTTGAAGAAACTTGAGTCTTCAAGCCAAAATTTCCAAAACCTAGGTCCACAAGGGTCCAACCATAAATATACGTATTCCACCATAAATAATTGTTCCCCAAACATTTTACACAAGATCTCATCATATAACCAAAAACCTAATTTCCATAAATTAAGAGAACAAGAGGTTACCTTAACCATAACTCCAATCCACCAACGTAAATACTTTTAGATCACCAAGATGAGCTATGCACTCCCAATCTTCAAGAACAAAGAAAATGGTTGGGTGAAAACTCTAGAAATTGATGAAGGTGATGAAGAGGATGAAGATGGAGATGGTGAATAAATGCTCAACTTGAACCCTTTGATGAAATACCCAACAACTAACAACAAATGAGGTGGTTGATGAGTTCAAGAACCCTAGGTTCATTTTTTTTATGAAAAGGGAGAAGTTGAGAGAGAATGAAAAGAAGAGGATGAGAAAGATATGAGAAATGGAGTCAAAAAATCGTATTTAATTCAACAGACCCCGCTCGCGACCTTGCCATGCGAGAGTGACATGAGTCACTATCGCGAGGCACTCTCGCGGGGAATGTACCGCGAGTTTTGGTGTTTCCCGCGATAGTGACACATGTAACTATCGCGAGTCACTCTCGCGTCAGATGTACCAAACCCAGAAAAAGGTCAAAACTCGAGATTCTCGCATGGGTCGATTTAAGGTTCGAAAGTACAACTTACTTCACCCAAAAAGATAGACGGAAGGTGAAGAGATGACTGGAGATGAACGGAAACTTACTAAGCGAAAATCCGGGTGTTACAATCTTCCCAACCTTAGAATGATTTCGTCCTCGAAATCTAGATTCCCATGAAACGTTACCCGCATAATAGATTGCCCCTACTCCGCTTGCCAAAACTAACCCCATAACTTTATGCTGATCCTCACGATAAGTGTCCCATTGGGCACATCATACTTACATCCGAGTGAGCGCTCAACTTACTAAAGCAGTCCTTACCTACAAGACTACGGCTGTCTCTCAACCTTGAGCGACACTTACTACTTCAAGAGTAGTTTGTCACCTCAACTTTGCATCGAAACAACACCCCAACTCAACATGCTTCTGAACTCAAATCAAAGTCCGACATCAACCTCCGAAGGAACATCTAAATAGTAAATCCTCAATACTCGGTTCTTGTCATTGACAAGGCCGTCCTTCCGAGGCGTATCACTACGCTCTTCCGGAAACTGGTTAATGCAGATCTGACTAACTCTCAATACCGATCTACTTTCAACCTCGAACATTCCAACACAAGATGATTACCATGACAGAAAAGCTTATACACATCGATACTTAATTACTAATATCTAATATTTCTTTAAATTTTCATCGTCGAGAGTCAACTTTTCTCCTGAACCAACCGGTATGCTTCCAAACATTCCAAGATTCATTGACTTCACGTAACGAGTCGACACCTAATTTCAAAATGGTGATATCGAAAACGTGGATATCCCACCCAATACTTCATTCCAGAAGTATTGTCGCATTAAGGTTGACACCTAACAAAGGACTAATAATCCCAAATCTTACATCCCTAACAGACGGGCCACAAAATTCCTTGATCACGGAAACCCATTAAGACGGTACACCATCAACATATGCCATGATGTCAGACAGACAAGCAACCCGATTTCGAAAAGTGTAACACCCAGATTTCGAGGACGAAATCTCTTTTAAGGTTGGGAGGATTGTAACACCCCGATTTCGAAAAGTGTCATTTCAAGTTAATATGGAAATCGGTAATTGTAAGGGAAAAATAAGATATAAGATTTTGGACTTGAATCCTAGATTTTATAGTCTTGTTAGATGAAGGATTCAATTACGAGTCGCGACTTAGGAAAGCGGATGACTTATGACGTGACTTAAGGTCGCGTGGTAAGTCGCGAAATCCCCTGGTCGAGCATAAAACCCGATTTTCAGCCTTAGATCTTCATTTCTTCATAACTTTTGCATCACAACTCCGATTTTGGTGATTCAAGTTGTCATGGTTTCGTTTTTGAAAGCTCTTAAAGGATTTAGAAAGATATTGGAAGTATATTGGAAGATCCAAGGGTATTTTGTGGTGGTAAGTTCCCTATCTCTCTCAATGTTAAGCTAGGGTTTGATGTTTTCACCCTTTTTCCTTTCATCCTTCATCTTGGGTTTGATTTTGTTGATTTGTGTGGTGAAGGTGATCTTGTAAATGTGTTGGATCTTAGATCTAGGGAGGTTCTTGGTGGTTCAAGCCTTCATCAATGGTGATTCAAGTTTTGGGGGTAAAACCTAGATTTAGCCTAACTCTAGCAAGGTGAGTTCAAGTTGCTTTACGAAAACTATGTACATGCCAAAACGGATATTTTGAAGTAAAAATATATTTTACTTGGTAATTGTCAAAGTGTGGGTATTTTGGTAAGTTTTCATATTCGATAAACTTGGGTTATTTTAATCTCGTGAAATGCTCATATTCAGATTTTGAATATTTCAACAAGTAACTAGCATGACTTATGTATTCTTGGTGATTTTGTACAAATAAAGTCCATTTTATGATTTATGCATCTTCAGTGATTTTTGTACAAATGAAGTCTAACTCATAATGTTCGGTATTTTGATGTATTTGAGTTCATAAACCGTTTGGGAAAATCCTTGGTTCCAATACATGACGAGTTTTGGGTTAATCACATCTTTGGGTCATGTGTATGCATAAACGTCGTTTAAAGGCACTTCATTATATGCGGGTCCATTGTTTATTGGTCAAATGGATTTTAAGCATTTTAGCTCGGCGTTGACTTAAAAGAGTCTTGAGGACATTTGTCCGGTTTTAATGGCTCCATGTAGAGTCCAATCTATGAGTTACATACTAATGCATTTTATTGCATATTTATGATAATTACATGCTCGAGTGCGTTGGTCATTCATGTGTAGTCATGTAATGTTTAGACTGTATTGCATTGGATCCATATGCACGTAAGTCAGTCTTATTTGATGGTCAAGTGGGTGGTATGGGGTTGGACTCCGGGACTCATGTCTTATGACCTTGTCCTTTCAAGTGTACACTAGGAGGGCTGAGTCCGGTTGTGCTATTGTGACAATGGGTAGGTCATGATGGGCGTTTGGGACCTCCGCCATGTCGGGGCAATGCCGTGGTTGTATACCCGTGCCGAGCCTTTGGTGATATTCTTGATAATATTCGCTAAGGTCAGCTGTCTCTTTTGGTGTAGCTTAAAGGAAGTCGTAGGGACACTTGGGCTTGTGTGTCGTTAAGTGTCATACGATTAACGTTGTATGAGTGGCATACTTTTGTGTTCCTCCACTCTCAACGGATGCGGGTATCCCCCGCTGTCGACCCGTAGTATTTTGGATATTTAATTGTCCTTACCTAAATGTTTGGATTTCATTCCATTTTATGGTCGCGTGAGTATTAAATTTTAGTTCCATGCTTTCGATGATGTATCATAATTATATGGTTTGTTTCCGTTATTTATGGGTCGAGTATTATGCCCCGCCCGGGTTTTGGGTGTTTTGGGATATGAAGTGTCGAGCACGTTTTTACGAATTGGGTGTCGAATTATAATCCTGATTGGGTGAGTTATGGGTGCATCGTTTTATAAAGAATGTTTGTTTTGGAGTGTTGTGTTTAAAGATGCATATTATGGAAAAATGAGTCGTTTCCATTCTAAAGTAAACCATTTTGGAAAGATCTGGTTTCAAAATGAATTCCCTTCTTTTAAAGATATATTTATTCATGTTAAAACTCTTGAGCTCACTAGGCGTTAAGCCTAACCTTTTTATTTGTCGGCATGTGCATCAGGTTCCAGTTGGGGTTCGGTTCTATCAGTACTATGAAGAGTTGAGCCTTAGCCTTATGCAAGAGTAAGTAGTTGGTAAAGTCTTCCGCGTGTTGGAGATAGTAACTGTTATTGGGTTTTAGTGGCACCCGTCCTTATCATAGACTGTATGTATAGAACGAATGTGTGTATTGAAGTTAAATCTTAATTTGTGATTGTAGATGAAACATTTATCGATGTGTTTAGAAAATTTTAAATTAGTTGTTATTATCATAATTGAGGGTGTTACATTTGAGTAGGTGTTGATACCCCTTTTTACATAAAATGTAACATGTAACTTTTCTGCAGAGATCAAGTTAATTGATCTCTATAATCAATGGTCTGGCCATTTGGAATCTGTCCGTTTCTAACTCCGCCGGCTGATTGGCAACATGTCTAAACAATCAGGGGCGGAGTCAGGAACGGCCAAATTTCAAATGGCCAAACCATTGATTATAGAGATTAATTAACTTGATCTCTGCAGAAAATTTACGTGTTCGTTTTATGTAAAAAGGGGTATCAACACCTATGCAAACATATCGGCTTCTTTCCTCCGTCGTAAACGATGTGGCTTTTCTGCTTATCTGATGTAGAGATCAAGTTAATTGATCTCTATAATCAATGGTCTGGCCATTTGGAATCTGGTCGTTCTTGACTCCGCTATTGAGTTTGAGGCAAGGACGAACCTAAGCAAGGGCATATGGTGACTTGTGCCACCGTATTATTTCTCCGTCGATGGTTAAAATTTCTACGTTTATGAAAGGTGCAACCGTATCGTTTTAAAAGGTGTCACCGTATCATATTCAGAAGTTCAATAATGTGCAACCGTATCTTGTAATCAACCAAAAAATCTCTTTTAATCAACCCAAAAAACCGAAAAAGTCCCTCGAAATCAATAAAAAAACTTAAAAATCTCTCAAAATCAAGCAAAAAACTATAAAAATCCCTTGAAACAGTGGAATTAGACTAAAAACATATCGGACGATATTGAACATTGGTAACAGGTTGTAACACCCCGAAAAATCTCCTAGTATATTCTTCTTTAATTCCTTGCCGAATTCCCTAGTATCTCGATCTTTAACTTAAGGAACTTCTATTTGTTTATAAGCTCTTGTGTGCTTGGCATGTCAAAGTAGCATCAATAATATCCATACCTTGAGTATACATGTGTTACGTGTTTATTGTGAAGAGTATGTATTTGAACTTTAGTTAATCACCAAAATGCTTATAATTGTCGTTTGTAAGATGTTTGCACCCTAGGCTAACATTTTTGGATCGTGAGAAAATGCACCAAGGGACTTTAACAACTTAGTATAACCAAGGATAGTCGAGGATGGGATTTTGGATCGTTAGTGTTGAGCGGACAGCGGCACCAGAGGTGCGTGCGACCTTGTCCGACGACAATGCCCAGGGCATAGTCGCTGGGGCAAAGTCGCAGAGAAGGGGTAAGGTTCTGCCGTTTTTGTCGAAATTTCCAGAGGAGTGGGGCATGGGTGCGACTATGCCCGACGACATTGCCCAGGGCATAGTCGCGGGGTCAATGTCGTCCGCGTGTGTGAGAGTGCAGTCATTTAAATTAGCCAAACAACCCAATTAACTCTCATTCCTTCTCACTTGTGCGATTTTCAGACTCCTCCCCATAGGTATGGATGATTTTGCTCCCTCTTCTCTCTTTCCCTCTCATCCCTCTTCATTAATGACTCTCAAGAACCTAACCTAACATTTATTGTTGATTTGTGACTTTTGGTTGCAAGTAGAGATCTCCTTTATTATCTAAGTGTTGTCATTCAAGTCTCCTTCAACCACCTTCATCTCTAGGGTTTCTACATTACAAACCCTAAATTGTGAGTTATTTCTCTCTAAATGCTCTAGTACTTATTTATTACTTGTGATTAACCTACTTTATTTCTATGTGACGTTCATTTGAGTTTTGTGACCTAACTTGTAGGATTCTCAACTTTATAAACCCAAAGTGGGTGAGCATGTCTAGAAAACCTTACTAATCTCTTTTATGATAATTAAATGATTATGGATCCTTGATTTTATGTTTGTATGAAGAGTTCATGAGGAAGTCCTTGTTTGTGTGGTTTTGGTTTAACTGCTGATAACTTTGGAATGATATTGCATGAGTAAAACAAATCTTCGTAACCACATGTATGAAACTATGAGGAATGTGGTATCTTGGAAAGTAAAGATGAACTGTTATTTGCATGTAGAAAAGAGGGGTATAAATGCTTATCAAATAATGATCACCTGATAAGAATGTGAACACTACTCCTTGTGCATGAGGAGGTAGTTGTATATTATATGGAACTTGTAATTATTATTGTGAAGTACTAGCGAGTAGGCAATAAAGGGTCGTGGACCCTTGAGGTGTAACTCGTCTAGATATGGATAGACACTAATGTTCCGTAAGACCTTGAGGTGTAACTCGACGGAGTAGGTAATAAGAGCAGTAAATATGGTCTGAGGTTGTGATGTCGTTATGGCATGGGAACTAAGATCAGGGCATGAGGTGTAATCCAGTAACATCACGGGTGACTCCACTTCTGTGTAAACGTCACCCCGATGGAAACGGGTCTCCCCCGTATTTCAAGGGTTATCTCTTGTATATTATGTTCAGATACGAGATAATGGTTGCGGTGGAAACAGTAAAATGTTAATTTAAATAAACTTTGATCTTTTCTTATACACTAGAAGCGTACTCACGCAATGCAACGAGATACATCACGATTTTAATGTTTCATTTTATTTTTTTGTCGATTTACAGTAGGATTTTAGATGGTTTTGAGAAAGTGATAATGTTTTTTTTTATAAATTTGTTTAATTTAGGCTTAATAATATAAAGTTTTTTATATAAAAAAATTAAGTATTTTGTTAGAATTCAATGATTATCTTATATATTTTAATGACATCTAGAAAAAAATAACCAATTACATATTTAATAATATAATTAAAACAAAATTATAGTAATATAATATATTAATTAATAATGATACATGGAAAGGTCTGCATAAAAGGAAGGCCCTGCACACACCAAATTGGTGGGTGTTAGAAGTCTGCAGTAGTAATATGTATCGTGTGTTTTGATAGTTGTAAATTAATAGATTTTTAAAATCTTGCATAAAATGATGGTACCTTGTGCGTAATAATTTGTATTTAAGAGTTTTTTATCCGTGCTTTATAATATAGTATAGATAGATATAGATATAGATAATAGGGAGAGAGAGAGAGATGAATGTTCAAACAAAACGTTAACTATTTAAGAAAACAACAAATCATTTACAAAATCATATGTGATTTTACATTAACCCGAAAAAAACGGACGCAAACGACTTTGGCCGCGACCTAAAGTCGCGTGAATCATATATTATTTTGTATGTGAATCACATATGATTTTGTATATATTCGGTTGTTTTCATGTTTTCTTAAATAGATATTATTCTTGTATGAACATACCTCTCTCTCTCTCTCTTTGTATATATATATATATAGGGTTGGGTATGCACATTAGGATGAGATGCATCGGATCAATTCCTATCAAGCGTAATTCATGGAATGTGTTTGAGATTAAAAGTGATCAATGATCCATATCCCTTCTTACCCTTCTCATCTTAACTCATCTTTTCACACGATTCTTCGCCTATATATATACATACATACACGGGGTGGTTTATTTTGCAACCCAGTAAAATGTTACAACCCCATGCAACCCTCACCATACATTATGTAGACATTGGATAGATTACTGGTTATCAGTGAGTACTCTTTTTATGCAACTATTTCATTAAATGCATACACTAACATGGAATGCATATTGTTTCATAAAAGTGTCACATTCATCCGATACATCGCATGAACCGTTATGTGTATCGCGATCTGCTACAGAAATTCGATGAAATCAGTGAAGTTCATCTAGAGAATCAATGATAATCCAAATGCAATGGGCTAAATGAATGGTTTATATTAGGGTTACACGAGTTTGTAGCATTTTACTGAGTTGCAAAATAATTGTGACCTACAAATATATATATATATATATATATATATATATATATATATATATATATATATATATAGGATCCCATTCATTTGCTAACCGTACCATTAGTACTAACCGTGCTAACCGATCTCAACCATAGAATTATAAGATCAATGACCCACAATTAATTGAATTTCTATTAAAATAAAATATTAAAAAGGTATCATAGAAACAAAATGCATATACGCAGAAGGGTAATTTTGTCAAAGCCAACATCTTTAATTTGGTAACAATCCGCTATGAATCAAATCCCACCAAATTAGGGATTCTACCCCCCCAACACGCTTTATCGATCAACACCCCTAAAACACTTTCTTCATCAAAATCAACATCATCGATTGAGCGATTTATCAGGAGGTTTATGCTGTAAAATATTTGCTATATCCACGATAAGCAAAAAGCTCGGGATCGACTTCTCATACGAGGACAGAAGGCGCGAATATGAATCTTGAAGGCGGGAATCGAAGGTTCAGGAACACCACCACCACCAGATTTCTTTGTTTTTTCTAAATCGATAAACACGAACAACCGATATTATCTACAACTTCTTCAACTCTCCAACCAATCGATCTTTCATCGTAGCCTCCTCTTGCTCGAAACCCACAAAAATGTCTTCATCATCATATACACTAGAACCACCTTCAATCTGATATCCAGATGCATATGGTGGTGGTGTTCCTGAACCTAATCGAAGATCATCCAACTTCGTGTTATTATTGATGTCGTCTATCAATGCTTTCTTGATGGAACTGACTTCCTTTTTGAAATCCACCAGTAACTTTGAATCAGAAGGATCGAAAACTCGAAGAACATCGGCTTTCTTTCTTCTAGGCAAGGATAGGGAGTGTGGCAAATCTCGGTTTTCTTTCTTTTTGCCGATGGCGATGATTCCAGAAGAGTCGATTTAGATCTAACATGGCACAAGCCGTTTGTTGGAAGTGTTCCACCATCTCTTGGTGGTCAAGTGTAAGGATGTGTGGATTTTTAAGGAAGGTGGTGATGGATTTGAGATCGTCGTAAAGAGACTTGATTGCATCTTTCCCTTCAAGAACAAAATCATGGGTACAACTCAGTATCTCCTTCAGGCTCTCCAACAAAAAATCGACAACAATGTCATCCATTTTGGTCAATTTTTCAGATGTGGGTGGGTGGGTTTTTTGTGTTCTTGGAGGAAGGTGGTGATTGATGAAAGTTTATGGGTAGACTTATAGTGGACTTGCAATAGACTTCCAAAAGAACTATCAACACTGTAGGAGTAGAAAGTGCATATATGCATTTGTACATCTTGAAGGATTGCATATGTGCATATGGTTATATGTTAAGTTTCAAACTCAAATGTTTAAAATATTTTTTGTTTTATGTGCATGTGTACATTGTTCAATTTATTAAGCTTTCATGTATATATTTGCAATTTCAATATGCATTTGTGCATGTTCTAAGCGTATGGAATATAGATAATTCATATATGCATCTGTTCATCTTTTAAGGGTTGCTAATGTGGACATATGTTTCTAATAAAATATGTTTAAAATGGTTGGTGTGTGCATATGTGCCTTGTTCTAAGAGTATGCAATCTAGAAAAATGCATATATGCATTTGTGCATCTTTTAAGAATAGAAAATGCATATATGCATTTGTGCATCTTTTAAGATTGCATATGTGCATATGGTTATATGTTAGGTTTCAAACTTAATGTTTAAAATGTCTTTGTTTTATGTGCATGTGTGCATTGTACAAATTATCAATCCTTCATGTATATATTTACAAACCTAATATGCATTCGAAAATGGTATAAGATTTGCGGATATGCATTTGTGCATCTTTTAAGATTGCATATGTGCATATGGTTATATGTTAGGTTTCAAACTTAAATGTTTAAAACGTTTTTGTTTTATGTGCATGTGTGCATTGTTCAATTTATCAAGCCTTCATGTATATATTTGCAATTTGAATATGCATACGAAAACGGTATAAGAATTGTGGATATGCATTTGTGCATGCTCTAAGCGTATAGAATCTAGGAAATTCATATATGCATCTACTCATCTTTTAAGGGTTGCTAATGTGTACATATGCATTTATGCACACTACACGAAAACATACTAAAAAACGAAAACAAAATCTTACTGTACGATAAATGTTAAAAAAAAACACATGTTTCCCCTAAATTAGATTATGGAATCATATAACATGCAGTTAAACATATGTCATGAATTTAACAAATGAACAAATGCACTTTGTTAACACTTGTGGATATATGCATATTGTATGGATAGTGTTCAACATGATCGTCTTCAACATGCAGTTATATCAACATGCTCGTCTTCAAAATACATTACAGTTCTTTTTACCGATATTATTTTCCGGATGCATTGAACTAAAAGCTGGGAGTTTATCGAAATTGGTCTCGACAGAGATGTCATCAAGTCCGGTAGAATTACCGAACTCTTGGGATATTCCGGAATTCAATGGTCGAACAGGATCATCGTAACATGTGCACGGATCAACGTCTTGCCTTTCGAAAATAGATTCCAATAAACTCTCGTTATCAACAACATTCGTGATTCGATTATCATCGCTCATTGTGAAATTTACCAAGAAGATATGAAGTTTAATCCACGAAAAAAAACCTTGTTGAAAGAATCGATATGTTTGTGAAAAAAAACCTCCTTGTTTCAATCGATAAGCTTGATCAATAGTCAATCGATTGAATCCCTAAAAATAAGTAAATGATATCTTCAGATTTGAAAAAAATATGAACCAAAATTAAATTTGAAAATATTATATTTAATTTGAGTATAATTACCATAACAAAACTCATATAATTAAGGAAATGGTATTCATATGGCGTGGAAATGGAATAATATTTGATTGGTCAACTATAATTAAATTACATTACTGCCCTTACAGTCAATAAGCATTATCAAAATTGACGGAGCGTTCTGATTGGTCGAAAATCTGTTAGCACGGTTAGCACCAATAGATTGGTTAGCAAATGAATGGCCCTCTCTCTCTCTCTCTCTCTCTCTCTCTATATATATATATATATATATATATATATATATATATATATATATATATATATATATATATATATATATATATATATAGTCCCCTTCATTTGCTAACCACGACATTGGTGTTAACCGTGCTAACCAATCTGGACCGTTGGTTATTTAGATCAATGGTTCACAATTAATTAGAATTTTAATTTTAGAAATATTAAATTAAAAGGCTAGGAAATTACGGTGCATAAGAGCAGAGTGTTAAAAATGTAAAAATGCAAATAGCCTTCCAAAATCATATTAACATGTTACCAAAAAAAGAGGCACAAAATTAGGGATTTTTTAAACTAATAATTCTTGTTTTTAAACCAAAAAAAAAAAAAAGAGGCGCACACATAAGGAATCAACCAAGCTTTCAGTTTAAAGTGTTTGCTATTTATGTGAATATGTGCATTTTTTAAACTAATAATTCCTAATGTACATTTTCAAAAAAAACATATGTGCATGATTTTTGTGTTGTGCATATGGGCGTTGTCTACACTAATAAGTCTTGATGTGCATATTTACAATTTTAATAAATGATTAGATTATTTGCTCTTTCAGTGCATATGTGCATTGTTCACGTTAATAAGTTTTGATGTACACTAAGAGCCTTTTGTATATGAATAAGGAAAATGGTTTAAGATATGCACATATGCATATGTGCAAACTTAATAGCATAAAATCCGAAAAATGCATATGTGCTCACTTGGACATTTGTTCATTGTCAAGTAAATATGTGCATTTTTTAAACTAATAATTCTTAATGTACATTTTCAAAAATTCACATGTACATGATTTATGTGTTGTACATATATGCATTGTCTACACTAATAAGTCTTGATGTGCATATGTGCAATTTGAATATGCATATCAAAATGATTAAATTATTTGCCCTTTCAGTGCATATGTGCATTGTTCACATTAATAAGTTTTTATGTACACTATGAGCCTTTTGTATATGCATATGAAAAATGATTTAAGATATGCACGTATGCATATGTGCAAGCTTAATAGCATAAAATCTGGAACAATATCAAAGTTAAGTTTAAAAATATTAGATTTAATATTAAAATAAATACCAAATTAACCAAGTCCATGAAATATGGAAAGAGATTATATATGGCGTGCAATAGGAAATTACCATGTTAATTTAATAAATATTAAGATAAATACTATATTAAAAAAGTCCTTGAAATATGGAAAGAGATAAGATGGGACGTGCAATAGAAAATACCTATATTACCCTTAGATATTTAATAGCAATGATGACATGACATGAACTATAGGAAGCTTTTGATTGGTCGAAAATTGGTTAACACGGTTAGTACCAATGTCGTGGTTAGCAAATGAATGAGTCTCTCTCTCTCTCTCTCTCTATATATATATATATATATATATATATATATATATATATTCTTAGGTTCATTTGAGAAATGGTAAATATATGAGAAATAGAGAAGTAATCCTAGCCATTCACACGGTCAAGATCGGATTTGACTGGTCAAAAGTTACGGCTTTGACTGGTCAAAAGTTGCGGCTCTTCCAAAAATAGAAGGACAATTTCGTAATTTTTACAAAATACACGGGTTGTGTTCATATATGAACCTGTATAATTCACATATGAACTATATAGTTCATATGAACCAGTACAATTCACATCTGAACTCTTTTAACTGATTCATATATGAACCTTTGTGATTCATATATAAATCAGTTGAACTAACTAACAGATTCATATATGAACCTTTGTGATTCATATATGAACCAATTAACTGATTCATATATGAATCTGTATGAATCACAAAGATTCATATATGAATCAGTTGAACTAATTAACAGATTCATATATGAATCTTTGTGATTCATACAGATTCATATATGAACTCATCCCGTGTATTTTACGAAATTACCCCTCTACCTTCTATAGACCACGCAAGAAATTATCCGGTGTTTCGCGGTCAAAGCCGCAAATGTTGACTAGATGAATGGCTAAGATTACTTCTCTATTTCTCATATATTTACCATTTCTCAAATGAACCTCTCCCTATATATATATATATATATATGGGCATAATCAAATGAGAACTAGTTAGTCTGTGGTAACCGTAAGATCCAATATGAGTCACTCATTCCAAATAATTAATGTCATACTTAAAATAAAGTAAAAGGATAATTATGTAATTTAACAATTTTTATTTTTTTATTATAAATAAAATCATTAATTACTCAATCCATAATTACCTAATTGATTTCAATTTACCATACTTATCGTTTTGAAACGAATGATAACGCACGCCTCTCCATAATGGTATCACAATGTATCACAGTGGTGTCACAATGTATCACAGTGGGTATACAGTGCATCTTGTATGTATTTTGAGTATCACGCTCATGATCGTTTAAAGGTATATTTTTTTAACATTGTCCATGTTTTTAGGTATCACACTGTGTATTATAGTTGTATCATAGTGGTATTATGATTGTATCACAGTGCGTCTTATATTTACTTTGGGTATCACATTGATGAATGTTTGTATGTGGGTCTCGAAGGTCAGATTTTAGAGAGAGAGAGGGAGAGAGAGAGAAGAGAGAATCATAATACCTAAAATGCCCTTTAGTTTAAAATTAAAGTCAAATTACCAAATATATTAATTTCTTAATTTATTCTTTGATGTGTGGATGGGATTGGATCTCACAGTTATCACAAAATATACAATTCTCCTTTGAATGGCCCTATATATATATATATATATATATATATATATATATATGGGAGCGATCAATTGGAAACCAGTATTACATTGGAAACTTTGGAAACCGAAATCAACCAATAAGTGAATTTCTTTTTTTTAATTTTATTTTTATTTTTAATTGAAAAGGTTATTTTTGTCTTTTACATTATTTCATAATATATATGGTAACTATTATTATTATTATATTAATAATTATTTAATTTTAATTTAGTTTATATATGGTAATAATAATCATTGATTAATTTAAAAATGAGATATTTAATTTAGGTAAATTATTTAATTTTAATTTAGCTTATATATCGTAATAATGAAAAGACAAATGCTCCTCGTTTTCATAGTAAAAGAAATCAAAATTTAGATTGCGTGAGAAATTTTATTTTGGTTTCAAGTAATCTAAATAAAATAAACATTTCTTGCCATATTTGAGACACAAAATCAAAAGACATATTTACCCTTTTCATCTATTATTTTTATTTATTATTAATAAATTAATTAATTTACTACCATATATAATTCAAATGAATTTAACCATTGATTATAAAGATCAATGGCTGAAATTTGGTTTCCAAAGTTTCCAATGAAACTTGGTTTTCAATTGATACCACCCCTATATATATATATAAAGCTTTAAAACATGAAACTTCACATCGAAACACTGTGAAGATAAAAAACATTCGAACCTTCATAATGTAATCACACTATGAAGGTAAAAAAACCTAAACCAAGTTAAAAAAAAATCAAACCTTCACAGATAAAAGACTGTGAAGGTATATCCGAACCTTCACAGTGAAGACGTTGTGAAGGTAAAAAAAAACGAACATTCACAGCGAAAAACACCGTGAACGTAACATTTACGGTGTTTTCCCTATGAAAAGTTCGATTTTTTTTACATTCACAGTTTTTTGGTGTGAAGTTTCATACTTTAAAGCTTGGTCTCACCGGTCTCACGGAAACTGTTTGGTCTCACGCGAACTTAAGTCTATATATATATATATATATATATAATTATATATATATACTATATTATAAAAACGACATAAAAAACTCTTAATTACAACATTTTAAGCACAAGGTACGACTAATTAAAGTCAATTACTTAATTTACAATTTCTTAATGTTTTGGTACAACCTTTCCAAGCACAGTATCTCACATAATCATCTATTTGTGGAATGGATACTCATTTATTAATATAAATATTTGTTTTTTTGGTGGAGGATTTTATAAAATAGATTTTATATCTATACTATATTATAAAAACGACATAAAAACTCTTAATTACAACAATTTAAGCACAAGGTACAACTAATTAAAGTCAATTATTTAATTTACAATTTCTCAATGCTTTGGTACAACCTTTCCAAGCACAGTATCTCACACAATCATTTATTTGTGGAATGAATACTTATTTATTAATATAAATATTTGTTTTTTTTTGTGGAGGATTTTATAAAATAGATATTATATTAGCATAATCTATTTTAAATGTAGATTTTACATTTAAATCTATATTAATGAGGTGTAATATAAAATCTTTTTATTTCCGTATTTTTTTATATTACATCTCATAATGATTTTTTCATATTTTATTTTATAAAATCTTTTTACATAATGAGATGTAATATAAACTCTTTTTCTTCCGTATTTTTTTTGCTAATATAAAATCTATTTTATTTTATAAAATCTACACGTATTTTATATTAGCATAATATAAAATCTACACATTTTTTTTTGCTAATATAAAATCTACACGTATTTTTTTTTCACGAGCATTAAAAGAAGAAAAAAGAAGGTTGATATGAATAAAAAATAAAAAATAACGAGATACACTAATAAATTATCGTATTCTTTAAAATAAAAATATTCCGCAATATTTTCCAAATTAACCAAGTGTAAAGAAAATAAAATAGAAACGATGTAGATATAAAAATATTCTTCCATATTTTTAATATATTTACATTTAAATGTAAAATCGAAAATAAAAATAAAAGATTTTAAAATGTTCTCTACATTCACTATAAATATATATAGCTTCTCTATGTATCATCCGAGCACAAGAAGAAGACGAACGGTCGGGTGTCAATGGCGGAACCTGCAACTGAACAAAAGGTATTCCATTATATTTTTGTTTCTTTGAAAAACTACTTTTTTTATATTTTATTTTATTTACTGAGGATTTGTTTATATTTTTCAAAACCCACAATCATATTTTTCGAAGTAGGGGAATAAGATATATATACATATCTTTATTTTTATCGACTAATACAATAAGGTCTTGAAGTTAATAGTCAGATAAATTTTCAAGTGGTACTGAGTGAATTTGAACTATACCAGTTGAGTTGCCGGTTACAAAAAATATAAATCATTTATTTTCTTTGTCATATTTGATGTGGGTTGATGTTGTTAATTAATCTACAGATTTATACGTTCAAAGTGATTGTCAAGTGTTGTCGAGAAGGTTTCAGAAAAATTGCAAAATCTGTAAAAACATATGTTCATATTTACAATTATTTCAATAATAGTGATATGTTGTGAGACATGTCGTTTGAGTTTTAAATAATATAATACAAAACTATTATCAATATTATTGTACAAACTCATAACAACAAACGATTAAGAATATATGCAAGTTAACCACTTATGAAAATACATTCGTTTTTCACATTGTATTTCATTAACTGTTAACAGAGAAATTACGTTTCATTTTAACTCGGTTCAATATTCCAATAAAAAATTTATCCTCCCGTGCAATGCACGGGCCCAACACTAGTATGTATATATATATATATATATATATATATATATATATATATATAGGGTGCGTTTCTTTTGCAAACCAAGCAATTTATACAAACTATGCAAACCACTATTTTAGGAAACAATAGATATATTTATGGATAATGATTATGATTCATTAATAATGATTGTGATATATATGGAAAATGTTAAGTTTATTCATTATAATCATGATTTTAAATTAGGAAATGTTAAGTTTATTCATTATAATCATGATTTTAAGTTAGGAAACATAATAAAATCATATATTCATTAGACTTGATGAACGGCTAAGATTGGTTCACAAAGTTTGCACAATCTGACTGGTTTGCAAAAGATACGTCCCCTATATATATATATATATATATATATATATATATATATATATATATATATATATATATATATATATATATATTACATTTCATTTGCAAACCATACTTAGGGCGTGTTTGGTTTGCGTGATTGGAATGGATTTGGAGGGATTTGGATTTCAAATCCATTCCAATCCTGCGTTTGGTTTGCAGGAAAGGATTTCGTTGACCGAATTTCAAATCCGTTGACCATTTTAAAATCCCTCATATGATGGATTTGGAAATCCTTTGCTTTGGGCATGGATTTGAAATCCAAATCCGATGGATTTTAAAGCGTGATCCAGACCAATGTTTTAAAACCCGGTTTTTTGATTGACCCGGTGTGGTAACCGGGTCACGGTTCAACCACCGGTTTCAAGAATTTCTATGTATTTTTCATTTTCATGCATATATATATATATATATATATATATATATATATATATATATATATATATATATATATACTATAACCAAAATATTGATGTCCACAAGTTAAAACATTAGAAAAACACATAACAACAAGTTTTACATCAATTCAAAAACATTAAATAAACACACATAAGTTTTCATCAATCCAAATACATCAAAACGAAATATAACGATCAAACCTAATCATGGATCTTGAGACATTGGAGTGTTGGTTTTTAACGCTGATACATATTGCCTATTGGACTAGTCGTCTTTAACTTTTGTTACCGGGTCAACCGGTTCGTTATGACTGGTTCAACCGGTTTTTTAATAGAACCGACCGGTTCAATCCGGGTCATAAAATGGCATAAACCAGGTCACAATTGACCCGGTCTCTTCACCGGTTCCCGGTTCGACCGGCCGGGTCAACCCGGTTTTTAAAACATTGATTCAGACTTCAAATTGTATCGATCCAAATCCGACGTTTACCAATAAAAATAATTATTTACAAAATAAACAAATAATTAAAAAAAAAACTCAATCCAAATCCAAATCCTACAAACCAAACAAGACTTGTAAATGAATGGATTTGAAATTCAATCCAAATCCTACAAACTAAACACATGAAGGGATTTCAAACCCCCCAAATCCAAATCCCTCCTTGAAATCCAATCCATTTCATTCCAATCCCGCAAACCAAACACGCCCTTATAGTGCAAACTTTCCAACCCACCTAATAACCATAAATTACATTAATTAAGGGTCTAGATACATTTGGTTATTTTTGTTGATTAATAATTAATTGTAATTTAATATTCTAATTAAAAATTAATGGCATATTAGTACATTTGACATGCATTTTCAAAATGGAAATCGGATGAAATCCCAGTTAAGTTAATCAGGTAACATGATCCTCATGATTCAATTTAATGTAATATTAATTGTTACTTAATATTAATTGTAATTTCATCAACCATGTTTCGATTTCATCAACCATGATTCAAATTTTTATGCGTAATATGTGATGAAACTTGTTTCCTTGTTTAATTGATATGAAATAACGATGAATCTCACATACATAACACCTATGAAATTAGGGTTCATAGACACACCTTCCGAAACAAATCGAATCTTTCGGTGAAATTAGGTTTTATTGCAGAATATGGAAAAAGGTTCATTGTGTGTGTAATATGTGATGAAACTACATATTTCATCACCTAAAAAATATCAACTAAAACGACGAGATGGTACACTTGTCACTTTCGCCGGCACAATCGTCCGTGTCCCGACGCTCGCGGTACACTCTGCGCGGAAGCGACATGCGATAATGGCCAGGGCATAATCGTCTGGCACTATCGAAGAGATGGTACCGAGAGTTTCCCATCTCCGCGATTGTGCCCCTGCGATAGTGACACCCTGTCACTTTCGCGGGCACTATCGCCCAGGTGGTACCGAGGCCTAAATTCTCTCTGAACCCAGTTTCGAGCATAGTCAACACACGGTAACTTTGAGACTTAGCATTCCAATGCAAGGAAAAGGAATCCCATATCATAAATTAAGATTTCTATCTAAGATAAATGGATTCGTCACAAAAACAAGGGTCAAACTTACGAGTGTTACAAGTGCCATTTAGTTGAACATTCAAATGTTTACATAACTTAGCCACTAACACCCAACTAAACAGTCAAACACTTCATTACATCATACACATGTTGACCCTCTCCTAAAAATATAGAAAAAAATCATCACTATCTAGGTGAAACTACAAAAAAACTTCCATCTTTGTCTCTGCTTTTGAATTTCTTCAATGTTCTCTTCAAGCTTGTTCTTTGATTTCAATAGTCCATTTATAATATCCATATAACGAGAAGAAATTGGGGGGGGGGGGGGGGGGGGAGGGGAGCAACTAAAGAAACCACAATTCCATACCTAATAAAGAAAACAAACCAAAATCAGACCAAATTAGCCCAAAATCAGACCAAAAACCAAAACAGGGGGACATTAGTGATAACCTACATTTCTCGAACAACAATTGAATCGGCGCCCTGGATTTGTTTTTGTCCACGATGTTCGAGTGATGGCACGTAAACCACAGTTGCAGTAAACCATTGGTGGAACTATCGGGCGAACCATCCGATGATTGGAGAGACAGAGTCTGAAAGAGAGAGACATAGAGGAGGGAGATTGATGGGAATGATGATGATGAAATGAACGTTGGGGAGTCGTTTAATAATGAAAAGGAAATAAAGGGAAAGGTAGAAAGACCAAAATGCCCCTCACGTGAGCGGCACATGGCTTCCCTAACGGCACCTCTTCAAACGACGTCAGTGAGAGGGACGATTTTGTGCTAAAAACTCGATTTTTGGACCATCAGTGTACTTTTAGCTTTCGAGGGACGAAACGTGAAAATCAACTATTCACGAGGGAACAATACTGTTAAAAATATGTTTACAAATTATACCATTATAATCGTATCATCAAAACCTTCAACATGAGCTCAAATGTTATGGATTTGACGACCCCACTATCGAGCAAATCTTTTTCAAACTTTATTTTGACCAATTGACTTTATTGACCTTGAATGTTATACATCCGATGTGCGATCTAAAAACACATAAAACCATAAAATTGGCATCGTGTGATGTAGAATAAAACTGAACATGAAACAAGATTATTTTTTGAGTTCTCGGCCTTAGATTCGAGATGGTTCATGCGGCATCGTACGTAGGTATGTATCTAGTAAAAATATAAATTAAGGACTAAAATGGTCATTTCTATCATTTTATTTAGCACAACTATCGAACAACAATTTGTCTTATATCATACAGACAACTTTATGAATACTTATAGTTTTCATCCATACAAAATTTAATGGAAAAATGAACCGAATAGTCCCTAACTATATGATGGCTTCTAAATTTTACATTTCATTAAATCGACCATCAATGAAGTTACCACCGTTTATATTTGGCTTCCCTTTTTTTTAATTTGTGTGTATGAAGAATAAAGAACACGAACAAACATATATTCAGAGGACATGAATGGGTTTTTTATTTTTTATAAATGACAGGGTAAAAAGACACGATTGCCCTCCATGTGAAGGGCAAGCGAGGCTTTAAAGGCCGCCAAAACAGGCGGTTTTAAGTCCAAGGTCTAGGAGTGTTTTGAAAAAGTAAAAGTTAAAATCAAGAGTGTACTTAATACGTTTAAGGGACTCGATCTTGAATTTGGATAAACCACAAGAACCAATAATGTAATTAAAAAAATAATTAATACGATATAAAATTATTCTTTACTATTGTTTGAATAAGCTTGTAACGTCTATTTTACTTTAATTCTTTTAAGCCGGGAAACAAAACAAATTTGGTTTGAAGTTAATAAGCTTTTTATGTTTTTATTGTTCGATTTTGGTTTAAAAGATCTTAAACTCGTCAAGAATCATATAATTGGCGATACTTATCAAACACAAATCTCTTACAGGTTTATAATAATATATAGAGTAAACTATGATTTTCGTCCCTGTGGTTTGATGTTTATAACGATTTTCGTCCCTGATCTTTCAAAACTGTTTTTTTAGTCCCTATAGTTTCTATTTACTTCCATTTTCATCCCCCCATCCAATTTTATTTAAAATTAAATATTAATTCTTTTAAAAATTGAATAAGCAATTTACATATTTGGTCCTTATGGTATATAAAGTGTTACATTTTTATCCTAGTTTAATTTTTTTTTACTTTTTCTTTATTTATTGTATCAAAACATTTATTTTTCTATTAATTATATTGTATATTTTCGTAATTATTATAACTTTAATTATAAAAATAATAAAATAATTTCGTTAAAAATACTGATAAATACATGATAGTTTTTTTAAAGCTTTAGGTTTAAATAATTTAAAATTAATATTTTATATCTATTGATTTATTAAAGCTTTTTATTTATTTTAAATTACCATTGGAAAAAATTTAATAAAATTCGAGAAAAAATAGTCTTATTTTATAACACCCGGTTGTTTATTGTTAAATTCACTTTACTCCCATTATTCCATATTTTCATTAAACTTTATTTTTATTAATTAATCAAATTTGTTTAATATTTAAAATAAACATACACACATAGACACACACACATATATATATACATCAATGTTCTAAATAACATGAGATTTAAGCCTTGTGTTTGACGTCACGTTAATTCTGTGGCATGTCATGGCTTATTGCATGATTTTTGTAACACCATATTGAAATCTTCTTATCATTTTATTGTCTTATTTTTTGTTTTTAATATATAACCTAATTTAAAATGGTGTGTGTGTGTGTGTGTGTGTGTTTATGTGTGTGTATGTTTTATTTAAATACTAAACAAACTTGATTAATTAATAGAAAATAAAGATTAAATGAAAATTTAGAATAGTGGGAATAAATTGCATTTAACAAAAAACAATCGGTTGTTATAAAATAATACTATTTTTTCTCGAATTTTATTAAACTTTTTTCGATAGTAATTTAAAATAAATAAAAAAGTTTAATAAATCAACAGATACAAAATATTAATTATAAGTGATTTAAACCTAGTAGTTTGAAAAAAAATATCATGTATTTATCAGTATTTTTAACGAAATTATTTGATTCTTTTTATAATTAAAGTTATAATAATTATGAAAATATACAATATAATTAATAGAAAAATAAATGTCTTGATGAAATACAATAAATAAAGAAAAAGTAAAAAAAAATGTAAACTAGGATAAAAATGTAAAACTTTATATACCATAAGGACCAAATATGTAAATTGCTTATTCAATTTTTAAAAGAATTAATATTTAATTTTAAATAAAATTGGATGGAGGAATGAAAATGGAAATAAATAAAAACCATAGGGACTAAAAAAGCAGTTTTAAAAGATCAGGGACGAAAATCGTTATAAACATCAAAACACAGGGATGAAAATCGTAGTTTACTCTAATATATAAGAGTATAGGACAAAGATTTTGCAGATTTTCATATGAAATTTAGCTCCAACATATTTTCTCAAATCTATCAAGAAACTAGAAAGTGTTGAAAAAGAACGTAGCATTCTGCATATTTGAAGCAACCTCAAAAAATTATACAATAGTTTTTTGTGTCTTCATATACACCCAATGAATTTGTTCGCTTCCTAAAAAAGGAAAAAGAAAAAGCATATCGCAATTGAATGTTTAAAGTTTTTATCATGGCATTAAATGCACTTAATAGTTTAGTACTATAATCAATGTTAGAGGCCTTAAAATGGATAAACTTTTAAAATTGAATATAATTTTTTCTTTTTGAATTATGCTTTTTCTATTTGAAGATATTATAGCAAAACTTTTGCTTTTGGTGTGTAGCTCAGTTGACAAAGGGGTGTGATGACTTTGTCCAAATGCAAGATAGGTCGGAGGTTCGATACCGGGCACCCCAGCTAGCCTCAACTGCTAAGTGAGCCAAAAAATGTCCCCTCACATTGGTGCCCTTAAAGGCGGGTTCTGTGTAGGGCGGTTAAAATTGCCGGTAATCAGCTTTTTTGCCTAAATATAGCAAAAAAAAATTAAGATCCTCCTCCAAATCCACACATATAATTTTGTAATGAATTTTAACTAAATTTTCAGATATAAAACAGATCATATTGAACTTTGTTTGACAACCCTTTTGTTTGGTTCGTTTCAGGGCCGTTCTTGGGGGAGGGAGGGCCGGGCGCACGCCCAGGACCCAAAGAAAATAGGGGCCCAAAATTTTTAAATATATACTATATAGTAGAAGTTAAAAAATGTAAATAAAAAAGACAAAAAATTTAGTATATAATAAGGACCCAAGAAGAATTTAACATTATATTAAGGGCCCAAACATACATTAATTAATTACGTTGGACAATAAAATTTCTAAAAAGTTAATTGGTCTTTCATTTTATAGTATTACTTATTATTTTTCTAATTTTTTTTATCTAGTACTAATATATAAAAACTATTTTTGTCTAGAAACCTTGATATATACTTCATTACTCATCTTACACATACTCTTTTGATTATTGCATGTGCATTAATTTTATTTTTGTGTTAGAATTTAGTAGATTTTTGTTATTAACTAAGAAAACTCATACCTTTTAAGATCTCTAAAACAAGAATAAGATCTCAAACTATAACCAACATGGACTTTTGATTCTAAGATTGATAGTTTTAAAAAAGTTTGTTTCAACTCTAAAAGTTTAAAATTGTGATGAAAACTATTAACATTAGGTAACATGTGGAAACTCAACCGATTTATGTTGATTTACTTAAAGTGTTACTCCAAATGGTCAACATAGTGACCTCAAATGATTTCAATCTATATATTAAAGTTATATTATAAGACGCCTTTGATGATGGAACGAATTGGCGATACTTTGTAAAAATGATATGGTAGATAATATTAATTTAGAAATAATTATTGATGGATCATGCGCTAGGAATAATGGGAAAAACAGTTTTATATAAATTAGTATTTATTAAATTCAATGTTAATTATCTTCGATGATATAAACAATATATTGAAAAAAAAATTCTTAGTCATCGAGGGCCCATATTGACATCTCGTCCAGGGCCCATAAAATATCAGGAACAGGTCTGGTTCGTTTTAAGGGAAACCGTAATATGAAAGAGTATAATAATGGATGGTAATGATGGAGAATGAGACGTCATATGCCCCCCCCCCCCCCCCTTCTTATGAGCCGACGTCAGTGGCGGATCTAGGATTTTTTCCTGGTGGGGGCACCTTTAAGATAGATTAAAGGACCGTAAAGTCGTCCGATATATTTTTAGCTTAATTCCACCGTTTCGAGGGATTTTTAAAGTTTTATTGGTTGATTTCAAGGGATTTCAAAGTCTTTTTGGCGATTTCGAGAGACTTTTTCGGTTTTTTGATTGATTTCGAGAGCTTTTTTTGGTTTGTTAATTGATTTTGAGGTACTTTTTTTAGTTGATGGGGTCCCATACGAAAAATCAGTGGGGGGAACTATGGTAGAAATTTTTAAAAAATTTGTTTTTAACCTTAAAAAATTGTATTTTTGACTTTTTGAGTGGGGTCCCTTCCCCCTCCTTTTTCACTCTAAGTCCGCCGCTGGCAGACCTACAAGACGATATACGGTGGATACAGTCACCACTTCATAGTTCCGTTCGTTACGTGTCCCTATATTTCAAAAACTGAAGCTATGACAGAAATTTAAGGTGACTGGGTTGGTTTAAAGCACCAGGTTTAAGATTTTATTCTTAACAAAATTCCTGTTCTTTAACTTAAAATCTTGGGTTTCTATTTTTATTATATTTTTTAACGAAAGCAGTTGCACAAAGACTCAAACCATTGACTTATGAGGGTTCACCCACCCCGGTTACAACATTCCTTTCTATTGCGCCTAAAATCCCTATTTCTGCTATTTTGCTGGCAAATACATGCAACTAATTAACTAACTAATTTGTCATATTTTTTGTCAAATTTTTCTATAGTTTTTATCCTTATAGTAAAATGATACCAACATTAGAATTTCACCATTTCTCTCCCACTTTCTCCATTTTGAAGAAAGTTTTATATAATCCGTTGAAACAAAAATCCTCAAAATCTCCATTTTAGAGAACCTTCTAAAAATACCCTCACTTCTATATATTAAACCAAACACCGTTATTCATTATCATTTTCAATCTTATACCCCCAACGAAAGCCTCTAACATCTATACCAGATATATGAATCGAGTTTTAAGCATCAGATTTTAAACATGTTTCTACGAAACCATGTACAGCAATATCGAATAAGAAGTAGACACGTGGAGGATTGTGTGAAGGGGGTAAAGAAACATAGCTGGCCAATGAGTTTTAAACTTGCAATTCAAGTAAACCATGGTTAACAAATAATAAGAGGGTGAATTGCGAACCCAACACGTAACAAGTACGTCGATCCGAGCACGCATCGAATTGGAACCTAACCAAAAGCGTCTGGACCAATGTTTTAAAAATCGGGTCGACCAAGCCGGTTGAACCGGGACCCGGGGAAGAGTCCGGATCAATTGCGACCGGGTTTATGGCAATTTATGGCCCGGAGTGAACCGGCCGGTTTTTTGATAAAAACCGGTTGAACTGGTTTTTTAATGTATTTATGAAAAACTTATGCTTATATGTGTTTTTTTAATGTATTTGGTTGACCCAGTGATTGAAATTAACCATATTTAGATTTGTTTTTAAATTCGATTCATGGTTAAATCCAGTATTCCACCAACCACACATATGCTTCCATAATCCTACAAACCAAATATTTCAAATTCAAATCCTCAAGTTCCAAATCCTTTCACGGAATCCAAATCGCTCAAAATAATTCAATCAAACCAAACACCCTTAATAAGTGTGGTTTGGTATGTAGGATTCCAACGGATCTTGGAAGATTTTAAATGATCAATTATGTTGACCAAATTCATTCATCTCGTTGGAATACTTATATAAAGAATTTTAAATTTTATTGAATTCCATAAGTCACCTTATTTAATTTATGTGGCAGGCAAAATATATCAAATTTATTCACTATGCAATGGTCTTATCTTATTATTCAAATCAGATTTATTCACTATGCAATGGTAATCAACATCGATAACCTAGACTAACATCAGTAATATGGTGTTTCCTAACAGCAAATCAACATCGATAGCCTAGACTAACATCAGTAATTTGGTCATTCCTAACAACAAGTCAACAATCAACATGGACAAGCTAAACTAACATCAAGCCCTCTTCTTTACGCCCCGTCTTCCTCCTCGGGAGAGTGTTCGCTTCGTAAACGATAACCAAACGGCAACTTTCCATCAAAAATAGTGACGCTGAAGTGGAGAACCCCGAACCTATTTATCGGGTTCGGGCGCGTGATGTCGGCGGTAGACAGAACCGCCTTTCCAAATATAATACCGTTGTTGGGCCGCCTCTCGAAGCTACCACTAATGAGATGGTGAACAGTTCCCAAAAAATAGTGATCCGACGTGTGTCGAATAACAAACACTTCAAACCCAATCGTGGACGATTCGTCGTATATGAAGTCCTGAGAAGCATGAAATTGGAACTTCTCGTTCCAGGTCGCGTCTTTTTTTTTGTTGCTATATATGGCTTGACTCTTTTTCTTAGCCAAAGAACCAATCCATACATTTGAGTAAATTCTAATGCTCGTTTGATTGAAAACCTGAGTTGAAGGTTTTGTACAGAGATTAGTTTGATCTCAACTATCAACGGTCTGGCCATGAGTCTGTCAAAAGAAATGATCAATAATGGAGATGATCAGAGGGAGAAGATATGAGAGAGAGAGAGACATGTGCATGATGATTCTGGATTATGATCATTACACAATATTACATGTTTACAAAGGTTTATATATTAATCATATCTTCTAAATTTCTATTGCTCCCTCTGAGTCCATTGCTGTAGATTTTACAAGCTCAGCTTAAATCTATCACTACTGTATATAGACTTGCTCAAAAGTTCAAGTGTTATAACCCGATTCGAGATGGGTGATCTCCAAGAACAAGAGGAGAGGAACAAAGAACTAAACTTTTCTGCATAAACCCAAAAGATTACCGTACAACAAATATAAAGACCATGACCCTTCAAATACTCCTAATTATTCTCCTAATCAACCTACCATCTGTTAGCATAACTTCCTAATAACCGACCCAATAAGCATGCAAACATAATGGAAGAAATAAATACAGCAGTAAACAGTAGCTAAACATAATAAAAACAGTGGCTAAACAAGGATGTTCGTATCATCAAGTTTGTGCGTTAACCATATCTTCTAGATTTCTAAACTCGCTTCATCATCCACAATGTTTGATTTCAAAAGAAAGCTAATGCTAATTCCGTCTAGTTTCTAAATGCAAAACAGCAAATTGCTATGTTTACTTGTACGACATTCATTGAAAGTTGTGCAATGTTCTCCTAATAAGGCGTTCCTTCACTTTCATCGAAAACAAATGGTATCTTCAAGAGCTACAACCTCAATTTGGAGTTTGAGCAAACATTTAATCAAAATTCAAAATCCGTGATCCAAATCAGTAGCATTGTAGTTTCGCATAGCATGATAAAAGGCATATTAGCTTTCAACGATATTTCTCCAATATATTTACTTCAATGCATCATACATGATTGGAACTCATCAAAACTGAAGCAATAATTGAAAATCGAACAGGAACAACAAATTGAAAATAAAACACGAATAACGAATCGAAAATCAATCAACAAGAACATGTTAATTGGATTCATAGAGCAATAGTATTAATAGGCAGAATGATACCTGAAATGAAGAGCAGAAGGAGAACGATAACGGATTGCAGAGAGGGAATGGCTAACAAATGGTATCTTCAAGAGCTACAACTTCAATTTGGAGTTTGAGCGAACATTTAATCAACGACAACAAATTGAAAATCGAACACGAATCAAAAATCAAAAATCGATCAACAAGAACATATTAATTGGATTCATATAGCAATAGTATTAATAGGCGGAATTATACCTGAAATGACGAGCAGAAGAGAAGAGAACGACAAGGACTGCATATCTTCAACAGCTACAACTTCAATTTGGGGTTTGAGCAAACATTTAATCAAAATTCAAATTCCATGAGTCAAATCAGTAGCATTGTAGTTTCGAATAGCATAATTAAAATGACTTCAATGCATCATACACATATGATTGCAACTCATCAAAACTGAAGCAATAATTGAAAATCGAGCAAGAACAACAAATTGAAAATCGAACATGAATAACTAATCTAAAATCAAACAACAAGAACATATTAATTAGATTCATATAGCAATAGTATTAGTAGGCACACCTGAAATGACGAGCAGAGGGGAAGAACGATCACAGATTGCAGAGAGCGAATGGAATGAGAAGAAAATGAATCGAGAGAAGTAGAAAATTTGGCGCGTCCGGTTCTATTTTTGGGCCTATAGCATTTGCGCTCAACTAATTGGGCCTTTTAAATTTGGCCCATTGGATCTATTAAACATATTATTTGATTTTGTATGTATTTTTAAAATTAAAGTTTTGTATTGGTTTTTAACAAATCAAAATGCATAATAAAATAATTTGTGGTTCAACATAAAATTGGAATTATATTTACATGAGGATTGAAATTCTTGTAATGCTATGCACCCCAACCATTTAACACAATTAATTTGATTTGCATTTTATATAATAAACCTTTAAATTAATATCACTATATACATGTCAAGTTAAGTTAGGACACGAAAAAGCATTCTTCTTTATAACGTATATGATCTCGCCTACTAACATCGTCAATTAGGGTGTTGTTAGTGAGGGGCAGTTTCGTCCATGGGACCCAAAAAGTATGCTATTTAGGTGATGGGGGTGCAAAATAACACGAGTGCGTTTAGACGGTTGTCTGATCAAGAACTTCAGCACAGGCGTAGCCAAGGGTTATGTTATAGGTGTGACAAAAAGTATTATCTGGGCTATCTATTTGGGATCACTACAACAAAATGGGGTTTATGGGATGTCAAAAAGTGTTTTAAGTATCCTAATAGACTACTTTCTTGGACATAAGTTTATACAATCAAACACGTGTGCATCATATTTTAAAATATCATAGTAAGTTTATAGAACAATTTTGGGTGTCTTAACAAATTTTTAGGGCATTTTTGAAACAAATTAGTTTCATATTTTCCCAATTATAAGAGACTTTTGAGAAATTTTTATAAACACATATTTTTATAGGAGTTTTGTTTTATAATACATTTTTCAAATAACGGCCTATAAATGACTAATAGGACCATTTGATTAAAAAGTGTCCTGAAAATCTTATTAGAACGATCGAAAACGTCATGTAAACATATTACAACATTTTCATATATGATTCACATGTGCATGGTCCTGTTAACCTATAAAAAGTAAGAGTAAACTACTATTTTAGTCCTTGTGGTTTGTTGTTTATAACAATTTTCGTCCCTTGTCTTTAAAAACTGTTTTTTTCATTCTTGTGGTTTATAGTTTGTTTCTTTTTTCGTCCTTGAGTCTAACAATGTTAAAAATTCCATTAAATTAAGGGTAATTTGGTCTTTCACTATTTTATTATTTTTATATTTTATTAAACAATATACAATTAACAAAAACAAAATCCATCTAACCTCTAACCTCCACCAACCCACGTGAACAACCACACCACCCAGTTACCCCCCTCCTAAAATAAAACCACACCACTTAGGTACCGACTCTCTACCTCCGATCTTTTTTTTCTTATTCTTATTTATTTATTGGCATCCTACCTCTCATCTTTATTCCACAAGAACCACCGCCCAGGAACTATTCCATTTCTCCTCCTCTACTTTTACCAGAACCAACCAAAACACCTTCTACATATGTTCCTCTGTTGTCGCTGGTAAGTGGTAACTACCACCGTAGCAAACCTAAAAGCCATAAAGTGGTAACCCTCCCATGCATGTTTTTTATTGTTCTTCCCCATGGTCCACCCTCTCTTAGGGGCGCGTTTGGTTTGCGGGATTGGAATGGATTTGGAGGGATTTAGATTTCAAATCCATTCCAATCTTGCGTTTGGTTTGCAGGAAAGGATTTCGTTGACATGATTTCAAATCCGTTGATCATTTTAAAATCCCTCATATGATAGATTTGGAAATCCTTGGCATTGGGCCTGGATTTGAAATCCAAATCCGATGGATTTTAAAGTGTGATCCATACTTCAAATTGTATCGATCCAAATTCAACGTATACCAATAAAAATAAATTCTTTATAAAACAAACAAATAAAAAAAAAACTCAATCCAAATCCAAATCCTACAAACCAAGCAAGACTTGTAAAGGAATGGATTTGAAATCCATTCCAAATCCTATAAACCAAACACATGAAGGGATTTCAAATCCCCCAAATCCAAATCCAAATCCAAATCCCTCTTTGAAATCCAATCCATTCCAATCCCGCAAACCAAACGCGCCCTTAGTTTCTCTATTGTTACAAGCATCAACTTTATGGCTTTTGTTTTTGCTATGGAACACAACTGCAACAAGAAATACATGGGGTAGAGAGATATAGCCGCTTTGTTGGGGATGTCATCTCAGCCTTCACCTCTCATCCCATTTCATTTGAAAACAACCCGTTGGTTGTCGTCATTCATCCAAATACATCCCCTACTTATTTTATTCTTCAGATGGGATTAAGTTCCGATGGGATTCCGGATGATGTGCTGAACGAATCCAAGAAAAAGCAACGGAAAGGCTGGAGATGGAGGCAACGTTGTCGCACATAGAAACGAAGGCTGAAGATGGAGACGAAGGCTGGGGATGGAGACAACGTCGGTCACCATCACCAGTGACCTCCATCGTTGCAGGACCTATGATCTCCTCCCCCGTATCCCCTTCACGAATCTTTGAAGGTGTGTATAACGAAACCGACTTCAAAAATTTTAGCGACAATTTACACGTCATGGACGTATTTGGATTTTGGGAGTTGGGCAGAGGCTTCTGGTTTTTGGATATCGGCCCTGAGATGGGTCGTTTGGTGTCTTCCATTTTTCATATGAAGAAGAATGAAAATAAAATAAATACTTAAGGAAAAAAAGAAAAAACTTAAAAATTAAAGAAATATTGAAAAGACAGAAATGCCCTTGACGTTAACTGATATTTTAACAGAGTTAGTCAGAGGAATGAAAAAAGAAACGAATTGCAAACCATAAGGATGAAAAAGTAGTTTTTAAAGACCAAGGACAAACATCGTTATAAACAACAAACCACAAGGACGTAAATCGTAGTTTACTCTAAAAATAATATATTATTAGGTGTGAAATTCAATTCGTTGCAGCACGTTTGTCATGTTGTTGTCGGTAAGACGTTGTCGTCACTCGTCATCTAAATGTACCACCATCCATTGGTTTAAATGGATCGATAAAATGAAAAGTATAATGGGCTTAAGGTCATAGCCCAAATATATCAGCCAAATAACAACTCTGAGACCTCATATATTGACCCAATAATTCTATTAACTGTGTTGGTCAAATGTTGAAAAAGTAAAATGAGTATTTTGTAACAAATAACAATATAACAAGTTTGATGGTTACAAACACAATAAATTACAAACTTTGGCTTTAAAAAAAAAATTATATGTAAAATATTTCATTTGAAAAATAAAAGGAGTAGCATAATAGTTCAGAATGTATGTGACACAGTTATAAATTCATATTTTTGTTCCAATAGAAAATGATGTGTAACACCCTTCCCGGACCCCAAAAGGTATTACGGAAAATAAGCAACAATAATGCTAAAAATAAAATAAACTCAAAATCTTATCCTTCATTGCAATAAAAATCTAAATCAATTTAGTCAAATACATCAAACCCAAGCTAAGAGTGGAAGCCAATAACAAGAGTTAACCAACTAGTCTGTCCTATACCGGACATTTCTATTACATCATAATTAATAATAAAGCAACCTAGTGATTGGGCAAGCTAACGAACAACGCCGACTATTTCCCTTTGCTAGTTCCCGCATGAGTGCCTCCTGAGATACACAATATGGGTTAGCTGAACAAAGCTAAGTGAGTTCATGAAATACTAAGACAACATAATATTAAGCATTGCATAACAACAAAGTTAATTTAAAACTAATTATCAAGTATATGACTGATAAGTAATCAATTATAACCTACTATTGTTCAATAAGTAATCAATTATAATCTACTATTGTTCAATATTCTACCAGTACCGTTGGGCACAATTGGGCACAAACATTGAACTAAGCAAGCTAGGTAACTATAACCAGTTCTAAGTACCACTAAGCTTAACTGAGTCATTAATCCTTACTAAAAATTAATGCATGTCAATAATTTAAAACAACATTAACAATAATATATACGACGGCTACACAATTAAATAATTTAACTGCATAAACTGAAATAAAACTAATTGTGTATCCTCCCTTTGGGGAAACGAGTCATGAAAACTCACCTCGATTGTTGAACAGTTGAGTTACGGTAGATTTCTGTAAGTTTCGTATGAGTCGAACACCTAAACAATAAATTTAAGGTTCCCGATTACACTAATAATTATAAACTAAATTTGACGTAAAAGGTTTCAACGAACCCACCATCGAACTCATCTAAACTTACTTGACACCTTTACAAATCATTTAATTTACACCAATTATTAGTCCTAAATATTGATTACTATTAATATTAAATATAAATAGTAATTAATATGCAAAACTAGAGCCCATGGCTCATCTCATGCCAACAGAATGCATGATAGAATGCATGCATGGCTAACAAGCCATAGGAAGGAAAATGGCTTTATCCTCAAAAAAGAAAACCACGTGACTGTGATTCTCTCCACCCTTTGCTTCTGTCTTTATCTATTTACACACACACACACATATATATATATATATATATATATATATATATATATATATATATATATATATATATAGAGGAGGGATCATGCGAGGAGAGGAGCAAAATAAGAAAACAAAGGAAGTAATCTCAACCACACATCTTCGGTTACGGTGGACGCGATCACGGAGGATTGACGCAATTCATGGGAGGGTTGAGATTAATAAAGAGGGGGGACCGGTCAAAGCCGCCACTATTGACTGGATGAGTGACTGAGATTCATCATCACATTCTCTTAAATAGTTATTATTCTCGTTTGATCCTTTCTCTATATATATGTGTATATATATATTCCATCTACATCGTCACACACCACCAACAACCAATATGGCCACACTCTCATCGTATTTAGCCAAAGCCAAAAATCACGATTTACGTCATTCGATCGTTTGGAGGACTCGAGACTTCAACCCCTCTCCTATCCGTACTAAATCTCGGTCGTGTGAAGACCATGCCGGACAAGGGTCCAACATTTTTATCGGTCAAAACTGTGGTTACGGGACAACTTCTTCACCCCGTTCAATCTCTTCAACACTAACCCCAAACCCATTAAAACACCAATAATCACATCACTTGGACTCGAGTTTGACACTACCCGGTCGCTAAACGGTATTGGGTCACGAAATTTAAAAAAAAAAAACTAAATGAAAACGAGAGAGATTTACTTACCGGAAACTAACGATTGAGACTCCAAAACTTTCTGCACCAACTTGAATCGAGTCCTACGAAGCCTTTCATTGCTAAACTCTCGTAGATTTCTCTCGTTTTTCTTCTTTCGAACTTCACAGAAACGATGGAGAGAAGGTTTTCTATTCTCTTTGTTGGCTTCAAGGATGCTCCAACTTTTCTTTCTTTCTCCTTTTGGTTTCGTAGGTTACCTCTCAGTAAAAGAGAAGTGTTTTTAATCCCTTTATTTGATAAGGATGAAAAGAGGAGTATAACTACCCTCTCTTTCTGTCTGCCGATTTTCAAGAAAAGATGGGTTATCCCCACTTTTAATTACTTCGACCAAGTAAACTCCAAATCTAGTCCTCCACTTCTTACACCATTTATTTTACTAGTCCCTTGAGTATACATACTTTACATTTTAAATAAACCAAAGATGGGGTGTTACAAATTGATAACACCAATTTTTGGTGTTATTTACATATCACTTTCCGAGTAATATTACTTATTTCCAAGTAAATATAGTGGAAATTTCATCTTTAAATCAAGTGTTTCAGGATTTGCATATTGTAATAAGATAAACAAGAAAGTGCACGAGAAGTAAGGTTTTCCGGGTTGTAATCGATCGCGAAAATCCTCAAGAATTAAAGGTCAAAAGTGGCCATTTAATCAAGTGGGTTAATTTTTTGAAGGAAGTAAAGTTTTGCCAAAACAGTAGCCAAAGCGACTTTGAAGTTAGTTTATGATGCTGAAGTTAGTTGAGCAACTCACCTAAGAGCAAAATTTCGGGCTAGTTACAAGTTAGTTTAAACTAACTGTAACTCATTTCAAACTCACGTAAAGGTGTTGGACGTTTTTTAAAAGGTTTTTTCCTAGGGTTTGAAGCAATATCTCATTCTATCTTGGAGAGGGCGACAATGGACGACTAGGAGGCGATTTTGGGAGGAAGAAAACATCAAATTGAAGCAAGGAAACGTTTGGAAAGTGATTTCTACACCGAATTCTTGCCAATCGTCGTGGGTTATTACACAATCAAGGGAGTTTTACAATATTCGATTTCTCGAGAGACTTTTTCTTAGATCTATGAACTCTTCTATTGCTTTGTTTGTTAATACCCCCAACATGAACTAATCTTTAGATGTTGGGGGTTGGTTTGACTTTGGTTTAAGCTTATGAACATGTGACTTGCGATTTTTATCAGTTTTTCCTAGTTAATGAAGCATATGATTTGGGTTTTAATGCTTTTGTGACTCTGATCAACTTTCATCTGATTTGTTCTTTATAAATTAAGTTCGAGAGAATTAATTGTTAATAAGAACTAGAATTATATGCCTAAGGTGAGAAATTGTATAGAGATATACCAGCTAAACCTTAGTATCATTATAATCTGGAACTTAATGTGTTTTGAACTCATGTGTTAAGATCGAGAGATGAGACTTGTGTTTTCAAAATAAAATCTGTTGTTGCTTGAGAAAGAATAACGGTGATTTTACAGATTAGATTTTCATTAAGGGGTTTAACTGATAGTTATCTTCAAGAATATTGTTTATTCGTGAAAACCATAGGATTTCCAACCCTCAACTATTTTTTCCATAAAAAGCTTCTTAAGTTGTTTATTGCTCCGTTCTTGGTTTATTTAATTAGTAGTTGATTATTTAATTCCAAAAATCCAACCTTTAGATCGTTCAGTTAATAGTGAATATAGTAATTGTGATACTCAGTTCCTAGTTCCCTTGGTTCGATACTCGTACTTCCAAGTACATATTACTTGATTCGACCCGTACACTTGCGGTTAGATTAGGGGAGTGTAAACCCGCCTATCAAGTTTTTGGCGTCGTTGACGGGGAACTAGTTTGCACTGATAGCATTACCAACTATAGGCATTATTACATTGAACATTTTTATTTTTATTTCAGTTATCCTTATTGTTTGATTTCTGGTTACTAAATTCTCTTTTCTGATTTTTGTAGGTACTAATTGGTTTATGCCAAGAGGTATTCGAGGAAAAAGTCTAGAGCCTATAGATCTAGAAATCGAACGAACCGCGCGCCATCTGAGAAAAGCATCAAAAGTTAGAAGGCGAATACTAATGGGTGAAGAAAGACCCATAAATGAAGAGATGCCACCACCACCTCCGCCTCCGGGAAGAGTGCCAATGAGATCGTTTACCAATCCGAATATGGTTGCTATCAACAGAGGCATTCAAGCCCCTGCAGTAGCAGCAAACAACTTTGAAATAAAGTATGGCACGATCCAGATGTTGCAACAAAAACAGTTTGGTGGAGCACCAACAGAAGACCCTCATGCAGATCTCCGTTCATTCGAAAAGATCTGTAACACATTTAAGATCAACGGGGTGTCAGACGATGCAGTTAAACTGAGGTTGTTCAACTTCTCATTGAAGGGAAGGGCACAAATTTGGGAAGAGAGCCTACCCAACGGTCAGATTACCACTTGGGCCGAAATGACTGCAGCATTCCTTCAGAAATTCTTTCCACCGGGTAGGACAACCCAACTCATGGCTGAAATTACTCACTTTGCTCAATGGGACCAGAAGACACTCTATGAGGCATGGGAAAGGTATAAAGACATGCTCAAAAAGTGTCCGCATCACGGGTTACACGGCTGGGTTATCATCCAGACTTTCTTTGGTGGACTCCACCCGCAGTACAAAAATGATATTACTGCAGCAGCGGGTGGGGCCTTGATGAACAAGACCTATGAAGAGGCAGTTGAGCTGATAGAAAACCTGGCTGAACACAGTTATGCGACTCCACGATCCGACACCAGACGTGTAGATAATATTCAGAAATCTGATGAGTTAAAGGCGATAAAAGGCCAACTGGCCGCCATCACAAACCAACTGAAAGGAGCTTCCATCCAACCTGCACATCACTATGAGGGAGACATTCCCGATTTGTTCCCTGCTCCTCATGAACCTGAACAGGTTCAATTCTTACAAAATCGGAACAATCTCCCTCGGAATGATCCATTCTCTAATACCTACAATGAAGGGTGGAAGAGGCATCCTAACCTCTCATGGAATCAACCGCAAAATCAACCGAGAGAGACTATGGGACAGCAACAACAACAGTATGGTAACAATTCTAATTTTAATCCTTCTTCTCATGCTAATAATGTTTATCGTCCCCCATGTTATAATCAGAGAAGGCTTGATGAAGGACAATCTGGAGAGAAGAAGCCGGGATTAGAAGATGTTTTGATGAAGTTTATCTCGAAGATGGACAATACTGTCGAGGAGATTACTTCATCTGTAAGCACTTTGAAAACCACCGTGGGCACAGTAAAGGCGGAAACTGATCAGAATACAGCTTCCATCCAAATCTTAGAGAGACAGATCAGACAGATAGCTGAAGCTCTACAATCCCGCACTCAGGGCCAATTCCCTAGTCAGACTGAAAGAAAACCGAGAGAGCATTGCAATGTCATTCATCTTAGGAGTGACAAGGAATTGATAAATGACCCTACCCGAGAGCATGTGGTGACTAAAGAAGTAGAGGTTGAAGATGTCGAGACGAAAGATGGGGTGACTACTGATATTGTCGATCTAAATGAGCCAAAGGAGAAAGATGTGATCTCCCAATCAAAGCCGATTGTCAACCCATATGTGCCACCACTACCTTTTCCGAATCGGTTGAAGGCACACGAGGATAAGGAACAATTCAAGAAATTTCTTGACATCTTCAAGAAATTGCACATCAATATTCCATTTGTAGAGGCACTTGCACAAATGCCGACATACCTCAAGTTCATGAAAGACATCTTGTCCAAGAAAAGGAAGATTGAAGATCATGCAACAATTGCATTTGCTGAGGAGTGCAGTGCAATCATTCAAACTAAGCTTCCTCCGAAGCTTCAAGATCCAGGGAGTTTCTCTATACCTGTGCAAATTAGAGTTGTTCATTTCAATAAAGTGTTATGTGACTTAGGATCAAGTATTAATTTGTTACCTTTATCCATTTTCAGGAAACTTGGCTTGGGGGAAGTGAAGCCAACAACCATGACACTCCAACTTGCAGATCGATCAGTGAAGTATCCGTATGGAATCGTGGAAGATGTGTTGATAAAGGTCGGAAAGTTTTACTTTCTAGTTGATTTCGTAGTTCTAGATGTGGAAGAAGATGTTGAGGTGCCATTAATTTTGGGAAGACCGTTCTTAGCAACAAGCAAGGCTTTGATAGATATGGAAGAATGTGTGATGACTTTCAGAGTGGGTAATGAAAAGGTAACCTTTCATGTTCTCAAAAGCATAGAAGATAGAGGTGAATCGGAAAGGGGGTCGATTGGATTAGAAACTGGTAATAATGGGAAAACGAATGTGGGGAAAATCAGGAAAAGTCGTATGTGTGGGCAATTCAATTCTGCAAGTGATACCGAGCCAAATTGAGAGCCACACAGTCGTGCCACGACTTTAAATAAGGCGCTAGGTGGGAGGCAACCCACCCGGTATGTTTTCCTTTTCTTAATTTTTTTAGTTATTTCTCTATTCGTAGGAGTTGATTTCGTTGTTTTTTAGGCCTCTTGTAATCCGGAATTCTTCTCCCGCGAGAAAACGGAAAGAATCGGACACAAATTTTGTGTTTCGAGGGTGGTAAGTTAGTTTGGGTTAGCCTCAAGTCACACCCAATCCCCGGTAGCAAATGCTCAAAAAAAAAGGGAAAAAGTCAGCCAGGTGAGTTTGATGTTAGTTCAATGTGACTAAAAGTCACATTGAAGTCGCTTTAGACACTGGATGTTCAAGAGCAAAAAGGAGCTTTCGGGTGACTTTGAAGTGAGTTAGCGGCCTACCAAACTCACGGCAAACTCACTTGGCCCCTTTGTAATCCATAGAAGACCACAACCCCCACCGTGACTTTATCGTGAGTTTCCCTCATCCCGAACTCACTTCTAACTCACGCTAACCCTTATTAAGCCATCAACCATAACAACCCCTACCGTGAGTTCGATGTGAGTTTCCCCCACCACCAACTAACGTCAAACTCACGTTAACCCTTTGTTACTAGCCAAACAAAACAGCCCCTTAAGCGACTTTACCGTGAGTTTCCTTACCACCCAACTAACGTCAAACTCGCCCGAGCAAAAAAAAAAAAAAAAGAGGTTTTGTGAACATATTAGAATCAAACTTGATAATGTCCAAATGCATCCTATTACATTCCTTATTATTATCGATGCATACAAACGTGAGTTCCCTAATTATGTAACACGGGGGTGATGGGAAGTGGCTTTTATTATAACAAGAGTTTCATTCTTTAACATCTAAGGGCATTTAGCTTCTACATTGTGATGTGGTGTTGAACATGGTCCAATTTTGACAAACCCGACCTAGGTGAACATGGTCCAACCTAGGTTTGGGGTCATGAGTTCATGTTGCGTCTAGGTTTAAGGTGTCTTGTACCTACCCGTTCATTATCATACTCTTCTTTGGTGCACTTTCACCCCAATTGGTAAGTTCTACTCTTGTGCCTTCTTGAAGACTAAGTTGTTTATATATTCAAACCTATGTCCAAGATAGGTTTGGGGTCATCTCTTCCTGACCCATATTCAATATTTAGCATAAGTAAACCTAGGCCACGACCTAGGTTTGGGGTGCCCATTTTCTCTAGCTTATAATTGACGACTATACTAATTTGCAGGAAATGGGAGGAGCAAAACCTACCACCATCACACCTCGCTAGCCCGAATATGACAAACTCACACCCGCTGAGAAATCAAAACGCTCAAACCCAAGAGTGGCACAAAGATGGATATTAATGGCTAAATGAGAGTTTTGCCTCGAAAGAGACAATTGTATTAACCGTCTTTTTTTTTAATCTTGATGTTGACGTGATATTATGTTCTTTTCATACTTATCTCATTGGACACGGGTAACACTTCTGCCTATATTATTAGTATTACGTGCATATCCTGTCACCACTCAGCACACACACTTATATCACACTCAAAACCAAACTTGCACATTGGGGACAATGTGCCGGTAAGGTTTGGGGTTGTGGAAACGGGTACACACATCGGATGCATTGCATGAACTTATATAATTGTTAGGAATAATTTTTTTCAAAAGTTATAGACACTGGAATTTATGAAACTCTTAGGTGTAGTGACTTTACATTGTTCTGAGAACGGAGATATAATCTTAAGAGTGATTAGGAATTTGCATGAATAGGGGACATTAGTGGAGACCACCTGTGAGAATTTTGAACCAACTGAACACCATTCGAATCAATTGTGAGGGTATTATACACTTAATCATATACACATTCTCTGAATCCCTTTTCGTGATTATAACATGATCTCACTATAATATTGCATTGAGTAGAAAAGACGTCCATCCGGATATTCAGTGAAACCTTTGTCTTATCTAATTTATGGACCTTAAGATATGATTACAGGCAATGTGTGTAAATAAATTGAATTTATCTTGCTTATCCTTCTAATGTGTGCACCTAAGCCTATTTGCAGCCATACAGTAAATTTTTTCGATTCTTAACCCAATAATTAGACCACAACCTATATGATAGCCTACCCTCATCCGAAGATGTGTCAATTATGAACAACTAGTAGAAAATAACGGCAGAGGGTGGAAAGAGAAAAGAATCAGTGGAAAATGGGTGTGGGTAAAAGAAATCTGACCAAATGGGTCAACTAGCTGCTGCAAAAAAAAAAAAAAAAAAAAAACTTGTACTCAAGAAGTAAAAGCAGAAAAAAGAGAGAAAGCTAGGGTTGCATTCAAGAAATAAAAGCAAAAAGATATATTTATGTATATGTGAAAAAAAGGGAAGAGAAAGAAAGAAATGAAAGCAGCAAGGTGCAAAAATCGATCAAGGGATTGTGGGTAGAAATACAATGAAAAGTGCCTAAAAGAATGGGAATGAAATCTGGCTGTTCATATATTGACATATTGAGGATTTGTTCCTATTTACCTTCGTTTCTTAGCCTCTAACCTAACCCTATTACAACCCTTTGTAAAGACCTGGATGATCTTTTGGAAAGAGTATGAAGATAGATATAGTTGCACTAATAGTCCAGTCTTGCTACTTGATTCCTTTTGAGATCGCTTTGATTTACATTTGTGCGTTTTTCATGATTGACTGTTCATGCTAATATCTCGTGAATTTTTGTACATAACCTCCAAAGCCTTGAACAACATGTGAGACAGCCTAGGGTTTGAGAGTAAAGAGAGTACCCCGTGAGGTAGGGTCGAAGCAAAATCTTCCCCAAAAGTGTGATGAACTGATTACTATTTTGTATGGTGTCACTGTTTTTAGTTCAATTTTCAATGTTGATGAATCTAATACCTATGATGAAGATTGAACTCCGGTTGTTTCGTACTCACACTTCTTAAATCCCTGACATGAAAGTTGCTTATGCCATCCGATATGTATACTCGTTGTTTCTTTTTGCAGCTGAGATTTGTTTTGAGCTTTATTATTTTTCTTTGACGCTAATTTGCTTGGGGACAAGCAACGCTTGGTTTGGGGTTGTTGATAACACCAATTTTTGGTGTTATTTACATATCACTTTCCGAGTAATATTGCTTATTTCCATGTAAATATAGTGTAAATTTCATCTTTAAATCAAGTGTTTCAGGATTTGCATCATGTAATAAGATAAACAAGAAAGTGCACGAGAAGTAAGGTGTTCCGGGTTGTAATCGATCGCGAAAATCCTCAAGAATTAAAGGTGAAAAGTGGCCATTTATTCAAGTGGGTTAATTTTTTGAAGGAAGTAAAGTTTTGCCAAAACAGTAGCCAAAGCGACTTTGAAGTTAGTTTATGATGCTGAAGTTAGTTGAGCAACTCACCTAAGAGCAAAATTTCGGGCTAGTTACAAGTTAGTTTAAACTAACTGTAACTCACTTCAAACTCACGTAAAGGTGCTGGACGTTTTTTAAAAGGTTTTTTCCTAGGGTTTGAAGCAATATCTCATTCTATCTTGGAGAGGGCGACAAGGGACGACTAGGAGACAATTTTGGGAGGAAGAAAACATCAAATTGAAGCAAGGAAACGTTTGGGAAGTGATTTCTACACCGAATTCTTGCCAATCGTCGTGGGTTTTTACACAATCAAGGGAGTTTTACAATCTTTGATTTCTCGAGAGACTTTTTCTTAGATCTATGAACTCTTCTATTGCTTTGCTTGTTAATACCCCCAACATGAACTAATCTTTAGATGTTGGGGGTTGGTTTGACTTTGGTTTAAGCTTATGAACATGTGACTTGCGATTTTTATCAGTTTTTCCTAGTTAATGAAGCATATGATTTGGGTTTTAATGCTTTTGTGACTCTGATCAACTTTCATCTGATTTGTTCGTTATAAATTAAGTTCGAGAGAATTAATTGTTAACAAGAACTAGAATTATATGCCTAAGGTGAGAAATTGGATAGAGATATACCAGCTAAACCTTAGTATCATTATAATCTGGAACTTAATGTGTTTTGAACTCATGTGTTAAGATCGATAGATGAGACTTGTGTTTTCAAAATAAAATATGTTGTTGCTTGAGAAAGAATAACGGTGATTTTACAGATTAGATTTTCATTAAGGGGTTTAACTGATAGTTATCTTCAAGAATATTGTTTATTCGTGAAAACCATAGGATTTCCAACCCTCAACTATTTTTTCCATAAAAAGCTTCTTAAGTTGTTTATTGCTCCGTTCTTGGTTTATTTAATTAGTAGTTGATTATTTAATTCCAAAAATCCAACCTTTAGATCGTTCAGTTAATAGTGAATATAGTAATTGTGATACTCAGTTCCTAGTTCCCTTGGTTCGATACTCGTACTTCCAAGTACATATTACTTGATTCGACCTGTACACTTGTGGTTAGATTAGGGGGGTGTAAACCCGCTTTTCACAAATCTCCCCCCCCCCAAAGGAATTTTGTCCCCGAAATTTTCATCGGGTTGGAATAAATTAGGGTAATTTGCCCTTATCTCTGCCTCAGGTTCCCATGTCATCTCTGATCCCTTGTGGAACCTCCACTTTATGAGCACTAAGGGGATGCTTTTGTTTCTCAATATCTTCGTCTTTTTATCTACTACTTACAATTGTTCTTCTTCATAGCTCAACTTATCATCTATATGAATATCTTTAAAGGACACTGTTGTCGTCTCGTCTACTAGGCACTTCCTCAAATTTGACATATGAAATGTATCGTGTATTCCTTGGAGTTCTTCTGGCAATTTCAATCGGTAAGCCACCCGACTAACTCTTGCACTGATCTCGAAAGGTCCAATATATCTTGGACTCAACTTTCCTCATTTGCCGAATCTGACAATGCCCTTCCATGGTGATATCTTCAACATCACCTTATCGCCTACTTCAAATTCTAATGGCATACGTCGCCTATTTGCATAGCTTTTCTGTCTGTCTTATGCAACTTTTAGTCGATCACGGATTTGAATTATTTTGTCTGAGGTTTTCTGGACTATCTCCGGCCCAACTAGCTGCTTCTCCCCAATGTCAGTCCAACAAATTGGTGTTCTACACTTCCTTCCATATAATGCTTCAAAGGGTGTTGTTTGAATGTTTGCATGGTAGCTATTGTTATAAGAAAACTCAACTAATGGCAGATGATCATCCTAGTTGACCCCAAAATCAATTACACATGCTCTAAGCATATCTTCAAGAGTTTGAATTGTTCATTCACTTTGACCATCTGTTTGTGGATGATAGGCGGTACTCAAATTCAATCGGGTTCCCATCTCTCACTAGAAACTCATCCAAAACCTTGATGTGAACCTTGTATCTCTATCTGAAATGATAGATAATGGCACTCCATGCCTTGACACTATCTCATTGACATATATTCGAGCCAACATCTCCAAGGTGTACTTCTCGCTTATTGGCAAAAAATGAGCTAATTTTGTTAGTCTGTCAACGATAACCCAAATGGCATCATGCCCCCTTAGGGTCTTCGGAAGCTTAGTTACGAAGTCCATCGTCACCCTCTCCCACTTCCACACCAGTATCTCCATTTGTTGCAGGTGCTCGACGGTTTTTGGTGCTCGGTCTTTACTTGTAGACAAGTAAGACATCTCTCCAAGTATCGTGCCACTGATTTCTTCATACCCGGTCACCAGTAACTTTCTTTTAGGTTCTTGTACATCTTGTCACTGCCAGGATGTATCGAATACCAGGATTTGTGTGCTTCATCTAGTACTAGTTTTCTCGTCTCTCCCACTCCCGTGATCGATATTTTATTTTGAAACCTCAAAACTCCATCAGAGTCGGTTACTAAAAGTTTGACTTGGCCAGTCATCCTTTTTTTCTTGAAGTTCTCTTCTTGAAGGGCTTCTTGTTGCAACTCACGGATTTAATCCTTTAGGTTTAGGCTAACATCTATTCGCATCGCTCGAACTCTAATCAGTTCCGTTCTTTCCTTTCTGCTCAAAGCATCAGTGACTACGTTCGTCTTACCTGGATGTTAGTGTATCTCACAGTCATAATCTTTTAGCAACTCCATCCAGCGTCTCTGCCTCATGTTAAGTTTCTTCTGGTTGAACAAATACTTGAGGCTCTGTGTAAATGGCACACTTTGTACCATAGAGGTAGTGCCTCCAAATCTTGAGAGCAAAAACCACTGCTGCTCACACCAAGTTGTGAGTAGGATAATTATTCTCATGTTCTTTCAATTGGCGTGATGCATAGGTGATAACCTTGCCTCTTTGCATCAATACACATCCCAACCCTAACTTTGAGGCGTCACTGTAGACTATAAAATCTTCCGATCCCTCGGGCAATGATAAGATCGGGGCACTGCTCAATTTCTTTTTTAATCGCTGGAAAACTTCCTCTTGTTTCTCGCCCCATTCAAAATTACTGGCCTTCTTTGTCCATGTTATCAACGGGGTTGCTATTTTGAAGAAATCTTGTATGAACCTTCGATAATAACCTGCTAGTCCTAGGAAACTTCATATCTCTGTAGTGGTCTTTGGTTGTTCCCAATCCATCATTGTTTGAATCTTTGTTGGGTCTACCTTAATGCCATTCCTGTCAACTACGTGACCAAGGAATTGTACTTCACGAATCCATAACTCACACTCAGAAAACTTCGCATATAGTTTTTCTTTCTTCAACAGTTCTAAGACCAACCTGAGGTGTTGTGCGTGCTCTTCCTGGCTCTTCGAATAAATCAGGATATCGTCGATAAAGATGATAACAAACTTATCTAAATACAGACCATATACCCTATTCATTAGATCCATGAATGCAGCTGCGCGCATTTGTCAAACTAGAAGGCATAACGTGAAATTCATAATGGTCGTATCTCATCCTAAATGTTGTCTTCGAAATATCTTCATCTCGTACCTTCAACTGATGGTAGCCTAACCTCAAATCAATCTTCGAGAAATAACTTGAGCCTCGTAGTTGGTCGAACAAGTCATCTATCCTCGGTAAAGGGTACCGATTTTTTATAGTGACCTTGTTTAGCTCTCGATAGTCGATGCACATCTATTATTCCCTATATTCAAGTTCTAATCACAGATTAATACACAGAATAACAACACACGAATCAATCAATCAACCTGTTTTCAATTTGATACAAGGAATTCGTATACAAAGCTCTCTCTTAACTTTCTCTCTCTAGAAACAGTATCCGCGTACAACTCTCTTAACCTCTACCAACTAACATGAACAAAAACTATTAATACCCTAGTCATATGTCTATTAAAATAAAACAAGCAATAAAATGACTTTAACTTTTCTTTATTACAAAGAGACTTTGACTTGCTTGAGAGTTTGACTTTAGCTTTGACTTGGCTTTGACTTTCAGTCTTCAGTCTTCATGATCTTGTATCCAACAAATATGTGCACTAACAATCTCCCCTTTGGATTCAAGATCATCTCCAAAAAGATTTTGCAATAACAATATCCTCCTTTTGTTGATCTTTCAACATTCTCCTCTTTCATGGATAACAATGCCTTCAAAAACTTTTTAGTATTCTCCTCAAAGTCTGTCTTGAAGAACAATAACAATTTCCCGAAGGTTGTAAAAACCTCTTTCAGACATCGAAAATAAATTATCTTTAGGTTTAGTTCTCTTTGCTTCAGCAAATTATCTTGAAAGAAAATTTCAGTAAAATCCAGCTCGGTTTCAGAATTCTTTGAATTTGCTCTTTCAAAATTGTACAATCTTCAGCAAAACTTGCAATTCTTTGAACTTAGCTTCTCCCATATTCATTTATTGATCACTTCTCCCATAACTGATACGAACTTTTCTTTATGAAACATTTCTTGAACTTGATTTCTCCCCTTTTTTGATGATTATAGCACAAAATCATCAAAACTTTCACAAGAAATGTCATTGATCCTTTCTGTTGAATATAAATATGTTCACTTTAGAAGTTTAGTAAAGTAATCAATATAATTGTATTGGGCCTTGTATATGGGTTTGGGCTTAAAATGTATACAAGGGATGTGGGGGTATATATAGGAATCATGTAGCTTAGTTTAGGTTAAGCATTTTCATTCACAATGTAAACATACGACTGCTTTCTCTCGAGTAGTTGTAGTTTTACTTTTCTGTCATGAATAAATCTATGATTTCTACCCTTTGAATCCTTGTTATGTTCTTCAATAAATCCAATCATGATCTCAATGGACCTAACAAGTGGCATCAGAGCTTAACAAAGATATATTTCTTTGCACGATCGAGATCTGATTGGTTTTGATAGAACAGTCGATGTAAATTTTTTTGATTTATGTGATTTGACGAAATTTGTTTGTTCTTTGATGTTAAATTGGTCCTGTGGATAGAGTCGATTAGTATAGAATCAATTAATTTGAACAATTTCATCAAACTCAGTTGATTAGATTAAAACCTACTTGTTACTGTGGTTGGATCGAAAATGCTATAGAGTCAGATTTGAACAATATGATCAACTACGAATGTGCTCAAGAGTTGTTTTCGAAACCGCGTTCAAAGTTTCAACTCAAAAATCGAAGTTTTGAAGGTTTTGTTGGAAGAAAGTTAGAAAATCGTTCGACATCCATGAAATTTGCAAGATTCAGATGGAAGAACTCACAATTGTTTGAAAGAATTAGCAGAAAGAATTTTTTTTGAAAAATTCGCAAGTACAGAATTCGCACACTAGTTATCTGCGAAAGGTTCAAGGATTCGCAGGATAACATTCTTTGAAGATGAAATTCTTAAGTGTGGAATTCGTACATACATATATGTTGCGAAAATTGAAGGTTTTCTGTCATGAATAAATCTATGATTTCTACCCTTTGAATCCTTGTTATCTTCTTTAATCAATCCAATCATGATCTCAATGGACCTAACAATTTCTGACCACTGATCTTTTTGATATTGAGCCTCTGATCATTCGTCAATTCATAATAATGTATTTATCCGAATCATTTCAAATCCAGACAAAATATGAGTGTAACACCTGAATCAACAAATGAATCAGTTAGAAATGTCTGTCAGTAACACGAAGTCAGTGTGTGTAACGAATACACATTGGAAATGAGATTTTTCATGTTCACTCCCCCAGATCTTCCATTCAATCATCGAATAACACAAGTTTACTCTATGAATGTTTTGACAGAAAAACGAATTTCATGTGTGTATGTGCTTGTGTATGAAAGAATTTAAGCACGATGATTACTTTTTAATAACAGGCTAAAAATGTGTAAACCATTGAGACAACAATAGTTAGACACAGACTCGATTGTGCATGATCGAAGTGCGAAGGTGGGGCATACTTCCTTCTATTTCAATATCCAGATTTTCCAAATGAAAACCAGATAGATTATGTGTTGCATCCCCTTTTAAAAATTGAAACATCTTCTTGCTAAGAAAAAGATGAGTAGTAGGTAGGGTTTAATCAAGAGTTGGCATAGGCTAGTTGCCTGTTTCAATGATGTTCACCAAAGAAATGTGAAACAATCAGAAATGTGGTTGCCCGGCTCAGAAAAAGTTGTTGTAGAGTTTGATATTCTTTTACTCTGTTCTCTCACCCTCTTTCTTTTTAATCATTGAGCTCGCTTCTAACCAAACTCTCTTTTTCATTTTACCTCATCACACCCACACTCATATATTTTGACTCCTCACTCTTCGATCACTCAAGGATTAACTTCTTGGGTAGAAACACTAGTTAACGTGAAACCATAGAAGTTCAGATAAGTCCTCACACAATAAACCCATGTAGTCCTAATAAGAACATGTTGCTCATCTGGTTTAACTTTGACAGTTAAAGTCCAAAAATACATGTCAGATGTTTCTATGCTCATAAAGATAATCATGAAGATTTGAGCATTTTAAACATTGAAGATATTTCAAACAAGAAAATTGAATAGATGAAATGAATACAAGAAACTTGTTTGAAAATCTGACATTGTATGCAAAGATCAAATAGAAATGATTTAGCATTAAGGCTTAGGTCAAGAAAAAAATGGATGTAGTCTATAAGAACAATTAAAGACAAGTCTTGAAAGAAACATTTTGAAATGAAATCAACGCTCAAACTTTGAAATTCAATCGGGCTGTATCACCATCGATAAATTTGTTTCATTTTGAGACATGGTGATAACAGATTCAACAAAATACTAAACCGGTGTGTGTGTGTGTGTGTGTGAATACTTGAAAGTATATGGAAAGGATAATACACAAGTATTTATCTTTGGAAACACACGGTTTGTTGAAATTTAACATTTAAGCACAAGTATTCATGAAATCATTTTAAGAATCAGAAGTGGTTTGAACATTTATCTGAAAGTTTTCCTTCTTTCAAACATGTATGAGATTAAGTTTAGAATTAAACCTTTCGCATAGTCTTAAATCTCATGAAGTCAGCTCAAAGTCATATAGGATATGATCGTGTAAACTTCCTCTCAATTCTGCAACAGTCAAAAGTCTGTCAAAGACAAAGTCTTATTCACAAAACTTCATTGAAAAATTAAAGACATAAAGCAGTAAAACTTTTAAAAGTACGAGTTCTGATCATATGTAATCAGAATTCATATTAAGTACTCCTTAACTCCCCCTGAAATTATGCATCAAAAATTTGTCAATTATAGAATATATGCACAATTTAGTAACTCCCCCTCAAGTGTAGATTATCTTATCTTAGTCACACTCCCCCTGAAATCATGAACAACCTTAAGTGCAGATTTTTTTCAGAATAAAAATAAAGAAATGAGGAAAAATAACAATAACAAAACTTTAGTAGGTAACAACAGATTAAGTCTTGAGATTTAACATACCAAGTTTGAAAATGAGAAAATTAAATCTCTTTTCATCGAGTGGCTTGGTAAACAAATCAGCAAGTTGGTAATCTGTGTTTACAAAATAAAGTTCGATTGTACCTTTTTCAACATTGTCTTTGATAAAGTGATATCTAACATCTCTTTGTATGTTGAACAGGATTCACAAATATGGCAATCGCGCTCTTTGAATCGCAGTAGATCGATATCTTGTTGAACTTGAAGCCATAATCTCAGAGTTGTGTTCTCATCCACAACACTTGAGAATAGCAGCTAGCCGCAACTACGTACTCTGCCTCGGCTGTTGAAGTAGATACACATAGTTGTTTCTTTGAAGCCCAATTCACGAGTTTATCGCCAAGAAGTTGTATATGTCCCGACGTATTCTTCCTGTCAAGCATACAACCTACATGATCTGCATCTGAATATGCGGTTAGCTCGAAACCAGTATCCTTAGGATACCATAGACCAAGATCTACAGTGCCCTTCAGATATCTAAAAATACGCTTTCCTGTAGACAAATGAGATTCTTTAGGACTAGCCTGATATCTTGCACATAGACATGTAGAAAACATAATATCTGGCCTACTAGATGTCAAATACATTAAAGAACCAATCATACCTCCAGTAGGTTCTAACATCAACATCTTTTCCCGAAGGATCAATGTCGATCTTAGTTCCAGGTGTCATCGGGGTTCCAATAGAAGTACAATTTTCCATTTTAAATTTTCTAAGGATATCAAAAATGTACTTTGCTTGATTAATAAAAATCCTAGTGGAAAATTGTTTAACTTGTAATCTGAGAAAGAAGTTCATCTCTCTCATCATACTCATATGAAATCTGGACACCATAAGTTTAGAAGAATTCTTACAGTATTTAGCATTAGTTCAGCCAAATATGATATCATCCACATATATTTGAATTAAAATGATATCGGCTTTTTCCTTTTTAATAAAAAGAGTAGTATCGATTTTACCTTTCGAAAAGCCCAACTTGACTAAAAATTTGGATAAGACTTCATACCAGGCTCGAGGGGATTACTTCAGACCGTAAAGAGCTTTGTCCAGAATGTATACATGATTCGGTTTCTCTGGATTGACAAAACCTTCAGGCTGAGAGACGTAGACTTCCTCCTTTAATAAGCCGTTGAGAAAGGAAGTATTTACGTCCATTTGATAGACGATGAAGTTCTTGTGTGCGGCATATGCTAGAAACATCCGAATAGCCTTGATGCACACAACTGGAGCATAAGTCTCGTCATAGTCTATTCCTTACTATTGCCTATATCCTTTAACCACAAGTCTCGCTTTGTTTCTGATTACGATACCATCTTCGTCTTTCTTGTTCTTGAACACCCATTTCGTGCCGATTATGGTTTTACCTTCAGGTTTAGGCACAAGTCTCCAGACCTTAAGCACTTCAAACTGATTGAGCTCTTCTTGCATTGCAGTTACCCAGTCTGAGTCAGCTAGAGCTTCAGATACGCGTGTTGACTCTATCTTACTCAAAAAGGAATCATGCATACACTGATTAAGCGTAGCAGGCCTAGTTTACACCGGTTTGGATGGATCTCCAATGATTTGATGTATCGGGTGCTCTTTGGTCCATTTGTGTTCATGAGGGAGTGTATTAGATGTAGATTGATCATGATGTTCATCTAAAAATCCACTTTCAACTTCTTCATTTTGTTCAGGATTAGGTAGGGGTTCAATTGAAGTATTCTGTGCAGAAGCTTCAGTTGGTACAACATTTTCTGGCTGTTGATTAGTCGTTACAGTGCATCCAACTGATTCAGCTACTTCTGGCTCTTCACTTTCTTGTACAACTTTAACTGAAGAAGTAGGTGTTTGAATTAGAGTTTCTTGTTGAACCAGGGGAACAAATTCAGTTGATACGTCTGAAGTGATTGGATGATGATTGCTTGAATCTTCAGGTCTGTCAATCACAACAGGTTTAGGCAAGTTAGACCCAAGAAACTCATCATAAAAAAAATTCAAACAGTAAATCTAATTCTATTAAATGAGATGTAGAAGTTGATGGTTTATCAGAATTAGTAGCATTAACCACAAGTTCTGGACTGATATGTCCAGAAGCTAATACTCTAGTAATTACGGGTTCTGAAATGTTTTGTTCAGAAGCCAACTCTTCATCAAATGTTGCATTAACGCTCTCAACTACGATCTTCGACTTCTTCAAGTATACTCTGTAGGCTGCAGACATTTGAGAATAGCCAATAAAAATGCCTTCGTCAGCTTTTGGACTGAACTTGTTCAAGTTCTCTTTGTCATTCAACACGAAACACCTGTATCAAAATATATGAAGTGTTTAATGCTAGGTATTCTATTGTTAATCAAAGCGTATGGCATTTTACCAAACCGGCGATGGATTATAGAATGATTCTGCATGTAGTAAGCAGTCGACACAACTTAAACATAAAGAAATAAAGGTAGATCTGATTGACATAGCATAGTACGATCGGCCTCGACTAGCGTTCTGTTTCGTCTTTCTACAACTCCATTCTGTTCATGCATTCTGGTAGCAGAAAATTGATGTGTTATCCCGACCGATTCCAGATAATCGTCAACAATTCTGTTCTTGAATTCTGTGTCGTTGTCAGTTTGAAGAAGCTTGATTGTCTTTTGCAGATTCACTTGAGTAAACTTTAAAAATGTGATGATGACTTCGGACGTCTCATCTTTTGTTCTCAGAAATTTGACCCAAGTGTATCGCGAGTAATCGTCCGCAATCACTAATACGTACTTCTTGGCGTTTATGCTATGAGTTCGCATTAGACCGTAAAGATCCATATGCAACAGTTCTAGTGGAGAACTTGTACTAGGCTCAAGCTTTGGCTTATGAGCCGCTCTTTTCATCTTGCCCTTCTCACACGCTGCACAGAGATGTTCTTTGACATACTTGAGCTCTGGAAGTCCTTTCACTAGATTTCCCGTGACCACCTTGTTGATGTAACGAAAATTCAGGTGAGAAAGCCTTCAATGCCATAACCAACTTTGTTGCAGCGAGACTTTTGATAGTAGACACACCTCATTGTCGTCTTGACTTTTGACAGATTGATCGTGTAGAGGTTTGACTTTCTTTTCCCAACCAAGAGTTCTTTACCGTTTTCAGTACGCACACAGATATGATGATTGTGAAATTTGTTTCTATAAGCTTAAATCCATGGTAAATTTTTGAGAATTAATATTGAAATGAGATTTTCCAAAAGGTAATAATCGTAAATGTATATTTCTCATTTTCCGTTTTATTCAGATTTAAACTATTACCATCGAAATGCTCAGATGGCAAGATGTTCCTCCATAGAGCTCCGTACTATTATATTTATTGTGTTTGTGCCTAGGCATGACTTTCTAACTTTTAAGATATAATCTATTTGTGGAAATTATCGGGAGTTGCTTATTATATGCTGGTATAATTTCAAGAGTTAGTTAATTTGGGTTGTTATTGATTATAGGTATGGTATAGAAGGGCCAGTGTACTTAACAATGAAGGGTGAGAAAGGAGGGCGACAATGGGTTGTGGATGAGCAACATCAGAAGATAAAAAAGATTAATGGATCGATTGCTTATGATGTTCTTCAAACCGTAAAGATTCACATGGAGGTTGTCGAATCACAACCCAACCGCTCAAAACTTCAACTCGCTCTCATTTAAAAGGTAAGACTCCCAACTGATGTATCTTTTTCTTGCTTATGTTAAGCTTGCAGTAGAAATAGGAATACCGATACGGATATGTTAGCAGTTTTAAATGAATTTTAAAGACCATTGTTGCTTATTATTTATAAATATAAAAAAAATGATCCTTTTTAACACTTCCATGTTCTTGGATTCATTCAATTTAAAGTATGATGAGTTATAAGGATCATAGGGTTAAAGTATGAGCTTGAAACCCGAATATCTAATATGAAGAGACATGAAGTTTAGAAGTATATGATTTGTATTAGTCAATGATATCTTATCTGATTAAGTTTGAGGCCCGAATATGTCATCACTTACGTCAAACAAACGAGACAAAAGATTTTGGACCAAATCAAATTAATTAATTATAAAAAGATGAACAAACACTTTGTATATTAAACCCATTGTTTAGAAGTAAGGTTTGAAAGAGAATAGCAGGTATCTATAGAGATGTATCTAGAGAAGTAATGTTATGCCAGCTAGCTTCAATCATTTAAGTGATATATAGAACAAGTTAAGTGGTAACTATGGATACATGATGTTACACCTTATTTTCTAAAAATTATAAATAAACCTTAGCGTGCAGGGCGGCCCACATGCGACCAAACCTTAGCGTGTCACGTGTCTATATCGGCCAACCGCAGGCGTGGGGGAGGACCAGACCCCATGGTCTCCCCTATATATACCTTATGGACAAAAAGGAAAGTGACAGGAACAAACATTGAATTTTTGAGGAGTCATAATTTTTCATAGGAGGCCGAAACGGGGTCGGTTTTGGATGAAATTTTACGTGATGCCTTGGGAACATAAAAAACATGATCCCAAAAAAAATCTCGTTTTCGGGTCGGTATTTTTCCGGGGCTGGACCGGGGGTTCCGGGTAGGGATGGTGATTTTCCCCGACTTGGTGGGGAACCTGGTTCGCCCGACCCGAACGGGGCCGGGGATTCCCTGACCAAATAGTTCATGGGGCCGGGGATCTTTGGTAGGCTCAAACCGGGGCCAGGTAACATATCCCCCGACCCGCACCGTACCTGGTATATTTGTTATATTAAATTCTTCTGTTTTCATGACATTGTTTATCATAAAAATAATTTGTATTTTCTTAATCACATCAAATTTCAAGATAACACTTGTTCCATTTGACCTCAAAGTCAAATCATGATTAAGGCCTTAAGGGATAACTCCAGTTTCCAAGAACAATTTCAATGTATGGATATTAAAGCTACCATATTTTCTTTTCAAATCACTCAATTTCTGAACTTATACCTTCTTTCCAGAATACCCATTCTATCTTCTACAGGTTACAAGCGACCCAACTTACATCACTAAAAACTGTTCTAAATCTAGCTATGGTGGTTAGAATATGTGTGTGTGTATATATATATATATATGTGTGTGTGTGTGTGTGTGTGTTTGTGTGTGTTTATAGGGATAAAGATTCTCAGTCATTGAAGCTATGTTAAAGATGGGTTGGGGGACCGGGTATGAACTGGGGACGGGGAACGGGGGAGTGGACCGGGATTTGACCGGATTACAAACTGGGGTCGGGATTAGGATCCTCGTACCAGCCGGGGACCGGGGCCTTTCACCATAAACCGGGGCCGGTGATTGTGAAACCCGCCCCACCCCGTTGCATGCCTAGTTCCGGGATGACTCTGGGCGGTCGGGGGCACGGTAAAATAATTAAAACAACAACAACAAATCAACAAACCATCAAAATCCCGTTCAATAAAACCTTGTAAATCTTCCTTTCCATGGAATCAAATGGAATCAAGAGATCATTAGAAACTCACCTAGACTAACATCAAGCCCCCACCGTCCCTGGGATGTAAACGAACCAAACAAACACAAACGGAGGCTTGTTCGTGTTCGTTCATTTAACTTAACCGAACAAACGAACGAATACGAAAGGTGAATGAACGGAAAATTGTGTTCATGTTCGTTCGTTAAGAAAATGTGTTTGTTCATGTTCGTTCGTTAAGATGCTAACCAAACTTAAATGAACGAACATAAATGGACTTAAACGAACGAACATAAATGGACTTAATAAACGAACATAAATGAACCAAACGAACATAAACGGAAGTTTGTTTGTGTTCGTTCATTTAACTTAACCGAATAAACGAACACAAATGGAAGCTTGTTCGTGTTCGTTCATTTAACTTAACCGAAAAAACGAACTAACACGAAAGGTAAATGAACGGAAAATTTTGTGTTCATGTTCGTTTGTTAAGAAAAGTGTTTGTTTGTGTTCGTTTATGTTCGTTCGTTAAGATGCTAAACGAACTTAAACGAACGAACATAAATGGACTTAAACGAACATAAACAAACGAACATAAATAAATTTAAATGAACATAAACAAACTAACACAAATGAACAAAAACAACCACCATTACTCATCATTCCGTTCCTAAAAAATAACATAACAAAATGAAAAACTGGGTAACTTAGGAGCGATAAAGAAATTCTAAAAATTCAATTTAATTAATGATTTTACATATTAATGTGTCACAATATATAAATATATTTATATAATAACAAACGTAAATGAACATAAACTAACATAAATGAACGAACGTTCACGAACATAAATGAATGAACGAGACTATTGTTCATGTTTGTTCATTTAACTAAACGAACAAAAAAATGTGTTCATGTTCGTTTATTTATTAAATAAACGAACTTCCCGCCCTAACCGTTCCATGTCGTTCGCTGAACGTTCGGTTCGTTTACAGCCCTAACCGTCCCATGTCGTTTCTTGTTTCCCGTCGCTTGACTCGTTGTCGTTCATCGCCGTCGTCTTCCTCCTTCGATTGATCAGTATTAATATCGGAAGAGTGTTGGCTTCGGATACGGTAACCAAAAGGCAGTTTTCCATTAAAAAATGTGGTGCTAAAGCGGATAACCCTCAAGATTCTCATCGATTTCAGGCGCATGATGACGACGGTATAAACAACCGGGTTTCCAAATACAATGTCGGTGTTGGGCCGAGTATGGAAACTACCACTTACGAGGTGGTGAACTTTGCCCATAAGATGGTGATCCCCTGTGTGTCGACTGACGAACAATTCAAACTCAAGGGTGGTGGAAGATTCATCGTATAGGAACTCCTGATATGCACGAAATATGAACTTCTCGTTCGAGATCAGGTCCTTTTCTTCGTTGCTGTAAACAGTGTGACTCTTATTCTTATCTGATGAATGTATCCATACAATGGAGTAGATGTTGATACCCCTTTTGATTGAAAACGTAAAATGTAGTTTTCTACACAGATAAGGTTGATCTCTACAATCAATGGTCTGACCATGAGAATCAACTTTATCTCTGCAAAAAAAAAAAAAAAAACTACATTTTATGTTTTCAATCAAAAGGGGTATCAACATCTACTCCAATGTATGGATACATTCATCAGATAAGAAGAATCACGCTGTTTACAACAATGGAGAAAAGGACCTGATATGGAACGAGAAGTTCATATTTCGCGCATCTCAAGAGTTTCTATACGATGAATCTTCCACCCTTGAGTTTGAATTGTTCGTTACTCGACACACGGGGGATCACCATCTTATTGGCAATGTTCACCACCTCATAAGTGGTAGCTTCCTCACTCGACCCAACACCGACATTGTATTTGAAAACCCGGTTGTTTCTACCGTCGACATCATGCGCCTGAAATCGACGAGAATCTTGGGGGTTCTCCGCTTTAGCACCACAATTTTTGATGGGAAACTACCTTTTGGTTACCGTATCTGAAGCCAACACTTTTCCGATATTAATACTGATCAATCCGAGGAGGAAGTCAACGTCATTGAACAACCACCAGTCAAGCGGCGGGAAACAAAGAAACGACATGGCTACAAACTCATAATACAAGTAAAGGATAAAATTTTCTTTATACAAACCTATCCTCGAAATATCTCAAACTGTATTCTAGATTAACCCTTAACAAATAATAACCAAGTCTTATACAAAGATTAAATAAGGTCGGGTGTTACTAAAACCCAAGCGAGTTGCTAATCTCAAAGTGTGAAAGACTTCACCCAATAGCTACCCTCTTCTCGTGCATCTAGCTAGCATTCATTACTTCACGATGTCGCTAAAACCATTCCCCAACCTGATGCACATGCCGACAAATAAAAAGAATAGGCGCCTAGTGAGTTTAAGAGTTTTACAATCATAAACATATAAATCGATAAATTGAGGGAATGCAATTTAAATTATGTTGTCCAAAATGATTTACTTTAAACATGAAAACTATTCCTTTTCTAGTAACACGCGTTTGAGTAAATAACAACGACAATATAATACATTTCCTCAAGATGTAAACAAAAACCAAAAAAACTCACCCAAGTGTGATTAATGGTTTACTTCTCAATTAATGAAAACGTGGATAAAACGTTATATACGAAAACATCCAAAACAAGGATGGGGCATAGTACTCAACTCATAAATCATGGATAACAATCCATATATATATAAAATGTCGTTGAAAACACGAATGATACTCAATACCTAAAGCAACCGGTAAGAAAAATAAACAATATTGAAAGTGTCAAATCGTGGATGATCTTTGTCTCTAAAGAATATATCCAAAGTCTACCATTCGGTAATGGGGGAGACCCGATTTCATTGAACGTGACGGAAAACAAAAGTAGGTCACACATCTATGTTAATAAAACCAAACACTTAGGACCATAATCATATGATATATCAAACCCAACTCCTCTAAGTCTATTTCTCGTGGAGTCTCAATCTCAACTCCTCTAGGTCTATACTTTGAGATATCCAAATCGAAGAAAGCATACAAGCACATTGGAATTACACCTTACTGCTTATGGGACAATGACTGACCATACGGGTCCACATCTTACTTACCATGAGACCCGATGCCTATTCCATGCTACAATGAGGGAAACTAATGTCCCGTCATTGAACGTAAAGACTCGATTGCCTATAGATCCATTGCATTACAGTAAAAAACATTACCTGACTCCAAATGAATGAACTAACGCATTCAAAACATGTAATTCTCAAATAAGATGCAGTGAATGCAAATCATAACTAAATGATCTACATTAAGCTATCAAAATCAGATTAGGGGTGTAAATGAGACGAGACAACTAGCGAGTTAATTGAGATCGACTCGGTCAAAACTCGGTCAACATCCGACTCGAATAGGCTCGACTCAAACTCGAGCTCAACTCGACATACTAACGAATCGAGTCGAGCGACCTGATACTCGACTCGATAAACTCGTGAGATAATCGAATATATATTATATATATAATTAATTTATATTATAATTTCATAATTTTAATTTTTTAATTATAATATTAATAATTAACTAGAAGCGTACTCGCGCGATGCAGCGAGATACATCACGATTTTAATGTTTCATTTTATTTTTTGTTTTTTTGTCGATTTACAGTACGATTTTGGATGGTTTTGAGAAAGTGATAATGTTTTTTTATAAATTTGTTTAATTTAGGCTTAATAATATAATGTTTTTTATATAAGAAAAATAAGTATTTTGTTAGAATTCAATGATTATCTTATATTTTTAATGACATCTAGAAAAAATAATAATTACATATTTAATAATATAATTAGAACAAATTTATAGTAATATAATATATTAATTAATAGTGATTAATGGAAAGGACTGTATAAAAGGAATGTCATGCACATACCAAATTTGTGGGTGTTAGAAGCCTCCAATAGTAATATGTATCTTGTGTTTTGATACTTGTAAATTAAGAGATTTTTAAAATATTGCATAAAATGATGGTACCTTGTGCATAATAATTTGTATTTAAGAGTTTTTTATCCATGCTTTATAATATAGTATAGATATAGATAATAATAATAAGAAGAAAGGGATATTATAACATTTTTCAAAAAGAATAATAGCAAGAACAACGAATGGGTATCTCTTCTTATATTATTGATTGTCCTCCTTCAATCTTCAATGACTTTTCGATATGGGACCAAAGTCTACATACTTATTTGCTGATGTTGTGAGCCTGTGAATGTGAACTTCCATCTTTTGCTGAAATTTTTTATCCCACATCGGATCCCATGGATTTACACTCCAGTATAAATAGGCCTCATCCCATAGCCTTTTGCCTTCACCATTTTATTGAACTTATTGGTTAGAGCCCGTAGCTTGAGCTATGGCTAAGAGTTCAGTTGGAGCACCCCATTTAAGCGGGTGAACCTTTAAGAAGTATTTTTGTATGTTTGTTTAGTGGTTTAATGAATGAACATAAACATACATGAACAAAGTGATTTTTTAAACGAACGAACGTACCTATTTCCTTAACAAACGAATACAAACATTAGTTCGAATTCGAGCTTGATTCGAGCTTGAAATGAGTTCGAGCTTGGTTCGAGCTTGAAACGAGTTCAAGTTCGAGCTCGAGCTTGAGAATTGGTTATCTAGTCGAGTTCGAGCTTGGATTTTCACTTCTCGCGAGCTTTCGAGTCGAGTTCGAGCTTGAGAATTTTATTTCGAGTTCGAGTCGAGTTTACTGATACTCGAGCTCGACTCGCATCATTACACCCCTACTCGAGACCAATTGTTAAAAGTCATAAAATGAAATCAAACGTAAACAACCCATGTTTATGAAAATCTATGCTCCAAATACATGAATAACCCAAAAGCTCCAAATACATGAATAACCCAAAACACAATTTTTGATTGGGGCAACCCATTTTCCAAAGAGTCTTATGCCATTTACATTTTTGAAACTCCCCATAACACAATGTATGCATTTATCCAAACACACGCTAAAAGTGCATTTTCACCAAACGATCTCCATTTATAAGATAACTCTTCAAAACACATGTATTTATGATTTACTAGAAGCGTACTCGCAAAATGGAGCGAGATACATCACGATTTTAATGTTTCATTTTATTTTTTGTTTTTTTTTGTCGATTTATAATACGATTTTGGATGGTTTTGAGAAAATGATAATGTTTTTTTTTATAAATTTGTTTAATTTAGGCTTAATAATATAATGTTATTTATATAAAAAAATTAAGTATTTTGTTAGAATTCAATGATTATTTTATATATTTTAATGACATCTAGAAAAAATAACCAATTACATATTTAATAATATAATTAAAACAAATTTATAGTGATATAATATATAAATTAAATGGTAATGCATGGAAACGTCTGCATAAAAGGAATGTCCTGTACATACCAAATTGGTGGGTGTTAGACACTTGTAGTAGTAATATGTATCTTGTGCTTTGATACTTGTAAATTAAGAGATTTTTAAAATTTTGCATAAAATGATGGTACCTTGTGCCTAATAATTTGTATTTATGAGTTTTTTATCTCTGCTTTATAATATAGTATAGATATAGATTTATCAAAGTACTCGAAAATCCCAAATATGGGTGTTGTACGAGAATTATAAGTTCAAATATCCTAATTAATTAGAACTCTTCAAATATTCGATATTTGATAAAAATAATGTAAATCACATAAAATGTTTTAACAAATCAACTTGAACTCACCTTGCTAGATTTAAGCTAAATCTATAATTTACCCCAAAATGAGAGTCTCATTTGGTGATGACTTCAAATCTTCAAGGGTTTCTCTAGATCTTAGATCCCACACTCCCACAAGGTTCCCCTTTACCACAAACATACCAAAATCACACCAATAGATGAAGGATGTAAGGAGAAGAGTCAAAAACACCAAACCCTAGCTTAAAATCGAGAGAGAGGAAGAGCTTACCACCACCAAATACTCTTGGATCTTCTAATAAACTTCAATAATCTTAGTCTATCCTTGAAGAGATCTCAAAAACGCAACCATAACAACTTGAATCAACAAAATGGGAGTTGGGATGCAAAAGTTATGAAGAATAAGGCTAAAAATCGGATTTTATGCAATCTGGCACCCGCATCGATGATAGTGATATGCGATAGTGACAATGTCACAATCGCGGGCACAATCACTCAGATTGTACTGCGAGCTTTTGGCCTTCGGTGATTGTGACATGCTATAGTGACAGTGGCACAATCGCCGACACTATAGCCGAGAATGTATCGAACACTGAAATGGCCATAACTTCTTCGTTTTAGCTCCGATTTTGCTTTGAAAAGAACCGTTGGATTCATATTTGAATTCTCCATCCAACAAAACTATAAAATCTAGGATTCAATCCAAAAATATTTTTTCTTTTTTTTTTATCTTAAAAGATCGATACCTTCCAAAAAGCGGGGTGTTACAATCCTCCCAACCTTAAAAGAGATTTCGTTCTCGAAATCTAGTTCCCTGCAACCAACAGTTACTATACTTACGCTTATCATATTTCCCCGGTTCCCAACTGAACATCGATGTCATGAGGCTTTAATTCCCACACCACGTTCAAACTAGGGAAGAAACATGAGATGGTCCAATGACACCATACCTCACTGAGCATAATCTCGGTCGATGTCTTTTCATATACCCTTCCCCAAATAGGGTAACCATCTACGACATAGATCCCCACTAACATTGCTATCATAGAATTACCGTCTCTCTTTCCAAGGAAATATTTCTAATTCATTTTAGTCTTAACTGATATTCGATAACCACTTGACAAAACCACCATAATAGACTTTATGTTGACTCTCACATCCAATGTCCACTTACATATGTTACACTTACATCAATGTGAATTTCTAACTTGCTAGAGTAGTTTCTAACCACAGGACTTCGGTCGCCTCCCAAGACTAGGTGACCCATACTACCTATACGGTAGTTCACGTCTTCAACCACTCCACTCTGCCACTGATGCTCAAACTAAATCCATTTTAAATATCTTTAGTAACCTCCCGACAGGTGCAAGACTCTTTCCCTTTTCATTCGATATCCCGAAGCTTCATTGTGAAAGCTTACTAGACTACAACTAGACTTATTTCCTTCGAAAAAGTACTCACTAGTATGTCGACAAATTGACCTTGATAAATCAAAGTTCCTTAATAATACATTTCACTTAAGGTCTATCTCAACATTATCGTTAATTTCTCCAATGGTTAACACCACCTTTTCGTCACCTATTTCTTGACGAGTTTTCTAATACCCAACTCAGTCCAGCCTAACACGAGTTAACCCTTACTCTAAGTTGTTACAAGACATGATAACCACCGAGAATGTACAAAATTCTTAGTCCGACTAATCTCGTTCTTGGACTGATGTTGCATCACAAAACATACACCTAGAGTCTACGAGGAGTCAATTATTCACAAACTCAGTATCTTGCCACTCTCATAACACAGTCAAGTTTCGATCAACCAATCGGCAAAAAATACTACAACCAAGGAAATCTTATTCACTAACATTGGCTTGACAACAATTAAGTTTCTTAAAGTCACTACACATGGTACAAATATCCTATAGGATTCGACGATAGTACTCTAAGTACATCAATGATTCTTGGCCTCAAAATCCAAAAGTTGATATTTAACCTTCACACCATGACTCAAATCACAACGGAGCCTCACCTGCGAAACTTGCTCATCTAGCCTACCAACATTATACCAAGGTTATTATCACAGTATCCAGAAGGTTCTACACAACCTTTACGGAAGAATTTGACCAATTACCGTAACAAGGCTTACCGAAACGAACGATTCACTACACACATTAACGGAAAATCTCGCATGTCTACATTTAAGTTACTTAAAAGTACATTGACTTAACAAACGATACCACTTGTATTACAACATTATCACAAATTGGACCATCCAACGCTTCCACTTTCAAGGCTCTCTAAGCCTTACCCTTCACAAGGGTTTCTTATCATTTGAAGTCCTAACGAGTTCAAGGTTTTCAAGTAGAGGCTCAACAAATATGCCAATCGGAAATTTTATAAGATTTTTCAACCCAAATTCTTTATTATCAGTTACTCTTACATGTAAAAATCTACTACCGCTTACTCGGTAGTCGTGCATAGTGGGCAACTGGGCACACTTGTCACACATAAAAAAATTATTTTGAAAACTACTTGATCGCTATTCAAGTTCCAATGAAAAACGTAAAAGTATGTTCAATAGGCTTTCTTTTTAAAAAGAACCGCTATGGCACTAGCATATATTTACTTATGCCATAGGCATGAAAATAATCTTCCTGCATTAAAATAGCATGCAACAGAACGTTTATACAAAGCCTCAAAAGAAGAAATTCTTATAATCATGTTTCAAGATTTTCTCACTTAACCATATAATGACACAATAAGAAATATATATTTTTTCCCAACAAGATCCGCATGCATCGGTTTATTTAAACGATATTTGTATGCGATTTGGTCGCAATGTAAAAATGATTTAGGTCGGCTCCAAATTTTAGGCCAAATAACCCACATGCTCTTTGCTCCAAAATAGTGGCTATAATGTCATGCATACCAAGCAATCAATATGATGTAATATGTGAACCAAAAGCGATGGTAACTACAACCGAAAATGACTAAATACGAACTAAACCAAAATTTGTTAAATTTTGATGCATTTTGCTCTTAATCAGAAGGATCCCCCTAGGTGATTTTCCTAACTTCGTCCCTAATTGGTTAGACATGTTGCCTCTTGATACCTACAAAGTTATGCAGATCGGTCTCATAAACTTGATTGTTTTATAACCCATTTAGATGGATGATGTAATTTGATGACTCAAAATCTCAAATGACAACTCACCTTATGAAAATGCATAAAACTTGTGAATTTTTGCGTATAATATGGTGAACGTGTTTAAATATTTTAGTGTATTCTAGTTGTTCGATTTGTAAATTGATTTGATTTAGAAATCATCAATTACCTCCTTGGTTACAACCCTCTTAAAAACTAAAAAAGACCTATGAACTCGCATGGGAAGGATGAAAGCGAGTTGGAATGCTAATTCATATTTGCTGTCCTGTGGGCTATTTTTTCTACGAATAAGTAATTCCAGGAATGAAATTGATAGGCTCAAGTCAATGACCTCTTTTGCTTCATGTTCTTTTTTGTTATTTTGTCATCGTAGTATCATATTAGCTAGTTTACTAGGTCAATCTTGCATTTGATCCATCACCCAACCAACAGAACTTGGAAGCACTCCCATTAACAAAGAAAGAAGTAACAGTTTCCACTAAACATCTAACATGGGACGAGATGCAGAGGCGAAGGGCACAAGGACTATGCTTCAACTGTGATGATAGGTTCACTCCGGCCCATCGATGTCAAGCACCTAAAATAATGTTGATAGCAGCAGAAGAAGAGGGAGGACCTAAAGCCGGAAATGAAGACATCGACGATGGGGGAGGCATACCAGAAGCTGCTGCAAAGATGATTGGACACTAACCTTTAGGACAAGGTTGTTTTTAATGGGAGGGGTAATGATAGGCTCAAGTCAATGACCTCTTTTGCTTCATGTTCTTTTTTGTTATTTTGTCATTGTAGTATCATATCAGGTAGTTTACTAGTTTAATGGGTCAATTATGGCAGTTTTTTTCCATGATATAATGTTTTAGTGGAGTCCTAGAATGTAGGCTAAAGCAGTTAGTTTTTCTTGTATTTATTTCCCAGTTATGAATCAGAAAGTAGGTTGAGTTTTGTTAAACAAAATTGTGGTTCATTCTTATCCTAAAAGAATACCTATCATAAATCTTTATATAGTTCAAAAAAGCAAAGCTTCTGTGCAACGCAATAGAATATGAAAAATAAATTATGTTCATATTTCTAATGTTAAACAAAAGGATTCGGAAATAAGAGTGCTAATGCTACAACCATGCCACAAAGTGTTTAATCTTCTATAAAAGTTAAATTAAGAAATAAAGTACCACATATTTTTCCCTCCGCCTCAGGCTGTTTCGCAATACCTTCTACAACTTAACAGAAACAAGGTCACAAACTACCAACATAAGGATTGATCTAACCGTTTCATTCATCCATACATATCATGTAATTTGAAGTTTGACTAATTTCTTCGAATTATGTGATTTGTAGTTTGATTGGTATTGCCAACCTAGAGACCATTTATCAATTCGCTTATCGCATGCCCATCCCTTAGCCTGTTACATGTGAGTTTCAGAACAAGGCCCCAAAATCTTGGGGCCCAATTTTCACATTTGTTTGGCCTGATTTATAGCCGGCCTTATCCCTTCCCTCTAATCGGTTAATCAAATACGCTTCGATCTCCTTTCCATATCTATTCCCGATTCAATCGATTGTCAATTGAAATCCTCAAGAGCTCAAAATACAGAGATGCCTAATGATTTGGTTTTAGATACTCATTGGCAACGACAACGGTTCGATTTTAAGCTATTTTTGTATGATATGTTTGGTTTATTTCTCATATATCAATTTTCAAAATATGAGAAACTTTACTGATTTTGGTTTATGAATTATCATCAAGTATTCAACATCCACGATTTCATTGTGCAAGTAGCAAATTGGGTTCTAAACTAAAGAAGGAGCCACGATTTTAATTTTCATTGTGGCATTGTACAAGAGCAAAAAAGTAGCCATTAACCAACATGAGGTAAATCCTTTTTTTAAAAGTTTCCTTTTTGTTTTTCAATTTTCATGTTGGGACTTAGGAGGAATGTTATAGTAGCAGTAGCATTTCTTATTAGTTTTAATTTATAATAACATTGATTTTATAGCAGCATCACATTGTAAACCTTTTAAAGTTTATATTTATTTCAAATTGTTAGTTAATTGTGTTCAAATAGACATATAGTTTAGGTTCATATTCTAATTGCTTAAGTTTGCTTCAAACAATCAAATTCTTAATATATGTATATGTGTTATCTTTTGTCGTCCAAGCGACTCATATTTTTGAAACAAGTGTAACATGGCCTCCAAAAAGCTTGGAACGCCCTGCTTATCAACATGAGTAATCACTCTAACTTATCTTATCTATGAACATTCTTCACAATTAAAAGAAAATTATCGGGCAAAAGATGATGCTACCAACATGAGTAATCACTCTAACTTATCTTATCGATGAATATTCTCCACAATAAAAAAAAATCGTTGGTAAACATCTTTTACCAGGTAAAAATTCTCTTATTTATCGGGTCAAATTCTTGATCTTTGTTATGTTTCTTACTTGATAAGATTATGAGTTATTGTCATACTCACCCGACAAAGGTAATTGACAATTGGAAAGCTTTTAGTAAAAAAACAATAAAACCCAAATCTACACCCACCACACACATCATTGATCATTTACCATTGATGAATAGTTGAATGCCAAATACGGCGGCCATCCTCACAAATACCATTTTGCCGGTCTTTATCAGACCGATCAACATAACTCTATTTTTAAGCAATCTGACTGGAGATGCTCTTATTATACTCTTGTTGTCATATTGATTTCCCCAAAAATTCCCAACATCAAGAAGAGATATTTACTCTATCAAAAAAAATAAAATTTGGTCCATCTTTTAGAAAAATCAAATATATTTGAAGTTTGTGGATGTTTTTGAGATTTTGAATAACATTTTTTTTACTCTATACCACCCTTAAAAGAACTAGGTTTTATGCAATATTTTTATTTTATTTTTTTTTTTTTTTTTGAAATTTATGGGGAAAATAGTTTCTGATGGTTTGCATATAAGTTTGATATGATCAGTGTTTATGAATTCGGGTTTGTATAAATAAAAAAGAACAAGAACAAGAATTTAAATTTAAATTTAAAAAAAAAACAGGGATGAAGATGACTTGGAGTAGAAGAAAATGATGGCAAATGACACAAGTACCCTTATAATGATGAGACTCGTTTGACAATTTTACCCTCATATTAGTTTCATTTGCATGATTTCTATATCAAATTTATATCGGAGAAAAACAATAACTTTGAACAGAAAATGCGAAAAAAATAATATTAGCTTTTGCATTTTAAATGAACAACAAAAATTCATTTTTTGAAAATAATTTTAATGCGTTAAAATTTTGAAGAAATTCTGTTATATTTTTAAAATCGAAATTCTATTAACAGAAACATGAACCCTAATGTTATTTCCATAATTCAATCACAGTTTGAAGAAACAAAAAGAATTTGTAGGTCTCGCATATAACATAAGCAATGGATTTTCCCGTGAAGGTCAAAATTGTAATTTGGTCTCCGTAACAACAAAATGAACAAATCGAATCTCACCCGTTCACATACCATCTAGATCTTTCTTCCATGGAATCCGGCTAAAGTCAAAAGATTCTGATCCGACGGACAGAAACTAAACCTTCTTTGTAACATCAAACCACACAACAAACCTCCACCGTCCGATTTCAAATCCTTCTTCCCCGCCACTTGAACGGTTGATCTCACGCCGTTCAAGTCCTTGAACGCCGCCGTTGTCCGGGAAGACGACGTCGTGGAGTCGTTTCCGTCGGAAAAATCAACGGAGTCTCTCACCGGAAAATCGCACGATTCAGCGCCGGAAGATTGCTCGCTCCTCCTCGATCCGTCACGGCTGAGATTCCACGAGAGTCGCCTTTCACGGCGGCGTTTATCGTCATCGTCGTTTTCTCCGATCAGATCACGAAAACATACTGCGGACTTTCCGGTAAACGCTGCGAAAGCAGAGCTCTCGTAAACAGTGGCAGCGATGTTGAGGACGCCGTGTACTCTCCCCGACGGACGGCGGATATGAACGGCGGAAAAAGCCGGAGTTCCGATAACTGCACCGGTTTTGGAAGAAGTGAGGGAACTACTGCTTAAGAGGTAACGAACATTGCCAATGAGGTAGTCTCTAATGTATCCACAGGCGTAGATCTCGAATTGAACAGCGGAAGTATCTCCGTAGATAAAATCCGGCGAGACACGGAAGATGAATTTCTCGTTCCAGGTAGGGTTTTCGCCTCCGACGCGATCGAGGTGGCTGCGGAGCTTGGCTGTGGGATGAACCCATGCGATTGCGTAGGTGTGCATGCGGCGCATCTTAGCAGAAGGGGGGATTTTTAGACCTTGCGCTGAGATCAAGTTGATCTCTAGAATCCTTGTTTGCGCCATTGATGCGATCGAATCTCTTCCTCTCTCACACAAAAACGCAACAACAGAGGCACTAATTTCAACGATCAACTCAAGATAATCGAAACTGATCAAGAATGGAAATGATCAGTTTGTTTTCAGAGGGAGGTGATGAGAGAGAGAGAGAGAGAGAGACGACTGATTCTGTTTTTCGTCGTCAATGGGAGATTGATGTGAGTTTGTAGTTGCAGCAAAACTTTTATACCTATAACTCCAAATTACTAAAATGCCCTTCGGCCTTCCATCCAATTTTGCGTATTTTCTTTCCTTTTTTATTGTTGGCTTAAAATAATAACCAGGAATTAAATTTCTATTTATAACTTCTCTCAGATGATTTAATAATAAATAAAATAATAGATAACTATTATCATAATGAAAATCAAATAAGCAATGAGTTATATAATATTAAAGTATGTGACAAAAGAAAATGTCTAGAGGAATGTTTTCTGGTTCACTTTATAATTAGTGTTCAATAAATAAATGTTTAGTTGTTAGATAGATTTTGATTGTTTGATATATAATTTTGAAATCTTGTGTTAATGGGCTGCATGCACTTGGGGGTTGAGGGACTCTTCTTCAGTTAGGTTTGAGTTATCTTTTGAAAAATGATAAATAAATAAATAAAAAAACATTGTTATATAAATGAAGATGTAAATTGTAACATTGATTATTTGACTTTTAAAAGATCAACAAAAATTTTAATTATTTTATCTGAATATCGATAATAGACTTTTTAAAAGTTGGCGACATGGTCCTTCATGTTGTAGTCCAGTGGTAAGGTAACATCCTGGGGGGGTCAGTGGATGGTATCCTTGACTACCCAGGTTCGAACCCCGTGGTGAGCATCCTGTGACATCCATGATCATGGGCCTGCCGCATAGTGGTACCCTTAATTGGGCTGGGTCGTGATCGACGGGGATTAGTCGGGTGACACCCTTAAGTGGGAGCCCGGAAACCCCGGAAACGTGTGCGTGTGTTAACTTGCTGTTAAAAAAAAAAGTTGGCGACATGTTTTTCACATGCAAGTCGGACAACCATTTGCTTAAGAACAATTATGAGATTGGAATTTGATCTACAATTGGGATCAGGTAGGTAATTGAGTCGAAGAGAAGAAGGAAACTAAGGGGGCGTTTGGTTCACAGAATGGAATTTGATGGAATTGGAATTCATCGAATGAATTTGACTTTGAATGAATTGGAATGGAATTTGACCACGCGTTTGGTTGGTAGGAATTCAATCCCTTCACTTAAGCAATGAATGATGAATTCCATAAGATAAGGAATTCAATGAAATTGGAAGGATTCCATCGCTTTCATTTCGTGAACCAAACATGCGCTTGAAATTTGGTTAATGAAATTGGTTATTCCAATTCCTTCAAATTCCTTCCAATTCCATGAACCAAACAACTCCTAAGTCATTGGTCATTCCCCTCCTTTTACGCCGACATTGGCCTTAACAACATTGGTTTTTTAGTATTAATTGGATATTTAGTTTCTCATTCAAGGATAGGTTTTATTAGATACTAGGTAATTTTACCACGCTTCGCACGGTCGTTGTTGTTGAATGATATATATGACAAATATCGATAAGTTTGAATTAAATATGAAGTGGTAAAGTTATCATAATAATTATGATACACTATTGAATTGTGAAATGGTACACTATTAAATTATGATACACCATGGGTCGGGCCTAACGCATTTTTCTCGTCCAACGGGACTAATATAGCAAGTCCAAGCCCGTTTTTGCGGGCTCCCATACCCGTCCTATAAATGGGCCGGGCTTGTCAACAGGCTAACGGGCCTAAAAATTTATATTTAAAAAAACTTATATAAAATGGTAAGTTATGTAAAATTATCCAAAATACATTCCAACTAAAAAAACGTAAAATATAATAATGTACACAACGTAAGAAAAAAAAATATTTTTCACAAAATATGGAGTGTGGACTTTTCCTCTCCAAAGATTATATTTGAAGTTCGGATTCATTAACAATAAAATATTTAACTACCTAATATTTCAAGATCGAGATCCGAGATGTACTAAATGACATATTACATATAATATATATTTGAGAGGTGTTTGGTACTTAGTAGAGGGAGTCTAACCCAAAAGCACTTCTGAGCTTTTTTAATGCAATATTAATTATATAAAACTTTTTTATTGATTATAATTATATAACGGGTCGGACGGGCCTGTCCACATTTCTTTTTTCATTGCCCGAACCCACCCGTTAACTTGAATGGTCCCACCCAAGCCTGCCCATATTTTCTAAAATGGTTGTCCAAGCCCACTACACCAACCAAACACTAAAATTAAAACACCAAAAAAACAAATCACACATATCGTTTGCGAGTGATGAACCGTTGAATGCCAAATATGGCGGCCACCCTCACAAATACCATTTTGCCGGTCTTTATCACTCTAATCCACATGCCTCTATTTTTACCGGTCTGATTGGAGATGCTCGTATACTCTGGTTGTTATATTGATTTACCCAAAAATTCCCAACATCAATAAGAGATATTTACTCCATCAATTTATTTTGTGTCCATCTTTTAAAAAAATCAAATACATTTGGAGTTTGTGGATGTTTTTGAGAACTTGAATAACATTAATTTTTTCTCTATACCACCCTTAGTGCATCTTCAACCTTCACACTAAAAAAAACACCAAAAACATCAAATTTGGTGGGTCTATGGACACAAAACTCGATCATAAATTGACTCTGAAGTAGGGTTGTGCAAAATCCGATCCAACCCGAAAAAACCGAACCGAAACCCCCCCGAAAACCCCCGACCCCCGAAACCCGAGTATCCGATTGACTTAGAAGGGTCGGTTAGGGTATTCAAAACCCCACCCCCGAACCCGTCCGAAACCCGACAAAGTGTTGGTGATTTTAGTGTCACCAAGCATTTAAGTGTAATTGGTTATAACACGAGTACTAATGGGTTTCAAACTGTGATCTAATACAAGTTAGGTGGTGCAGAGTACACACTTGTTATAACTTATAAGATGAGTTTGATCCCGGACACGATGAAATGGCGGGTGGTTAAGGGGCAACGCCCCTGGCGGTGATCCAAGAGGCAGAGCCTCTTAAGGCACGACAGAGCCTCTTAAGGCACGTCAGAGCCTCTTAAGGCACGACAGAGCCTCTTAAGGCTCGACAGAGCCTCTTAAGGCACGACAGAGCCTCTTAAGGCACGTCAGAGCCTCTTAAGGCACGACAAAGCCTCTGATGGGCGTCAGAGCCTCTTAAGGCACGTCAGAGCCTCTGATGGGCGTCTCTGGACCAGAAGCTCTGGTGTCTATTTTTGGACTAAATCTGCATTTACTGAACATTTAATGCTCAGTTATTTTCTGCCCTTAATTTTAGCTAAATTGATTGTAACCGACTATAATTGATAGTAATTTGCAATCATTGTCATTTTCGTTATTTCCTATTTTACGAATGGGACTAGTATATATACCGTATATACTTATGTTTTAGACTCACGATTTTAAACAATCTCTACATACTCTCCAACAATTTGGCTCTCGTTTTTGTGCCTAAAAACGTGAGTGTTCTTGAGTCTTACCCCATATTGGATTTTGTGCAACCCAGGCATAGGGTCGAAATACCAATTCGGAAAGTGATTTACACGATTCTCAAGAAATCCGGTCATCTGATCGACTACTTTTCCCCCGATCTCTAACAATCAAATTGGTATCTCGACATGTCGATCATGGTTGATTCTGTGAAAGAGATGACCTCAAAGTTTGGAAAGTGTAACACCCTAAAATTTATAGAAATAAAAATTCGAAAATTTCGCAATATGACGGCTAGAAAATTGAGTAAACCTGGGTAAACCAAAATAACAATCCCAGTGTATCATCCCGAGAACGGGGAATATAATTGTAGCCTTTACAAAGAAACAAATGAAGAACATTATACAACAGCCTAATAATCTAACTTAGACAAGAAAGATTAAGATTGGGTGTTGCTATTCCAAAAATGCATATCCACTATCGCTATCGTAATGGTCATTATATCATCTCAAAAAGACCGCTCTCGACCCCTAGGCCGACCGCTCAATCCCGACGAATCCCACCGTTAGATTGACCTGCTATACATGTCATTTTAAGAAAAAAGTGTTAGGCTAAAGCCTATTGAGATCAACAATTGTATTTAAAATAAATAACGGTAAACGTAAATAAAGAAAGTGAAGTTATAATAGAAATAATAGTGCTTTTTTACCATAACAGTTACCTCTTGGTTTAACGGGGGAGACCCGCTTACTAACGCAAGTGACGGAACACAAAAGTAGGCCACTTAACAGTCAGTAAAGCCAAAACACATAAAAGTACACGCAAGAGATGTTAGGCTCAGTGGCTTTAAACGTACACCCGCGGAAAGTCAACTTCAACCCAAAAGGTCCCTTACATTGAAATCCTCATCCAATATCGTAATACTTAGCACGTAGGACTTATAACCCAATCCGATGCCTAAACGTGCCTCGACGAGAGAAACTAATGTTCCAACGTCGGACTAAATGCAACAACAATGTTGGGGCCATGACTCCCAAGTGAAACCAAATATGCCACATATAGCAATTTGACTAACCAATAATTCAACGTCAAGATAAAGTACCCAAGACATCAATAAATGAAAGTTGTTGCATAATACTTGCATAATTTTACCAAGAGGTTCCAATTTGACATATGAATCCCATACCCATATTCCATTCATTTGAGGCATTAAATATTTCAAACTCTAGTTTTGGATCCCAAATACTCAACCCAAGATTATAGTGAAACAAGTTCCCATGTACAAACTTATCAACAGTTCAACATAAATTCACCCACTCATTATTAATAAATCTTTGAAACTAGAGAGTAAAATATAATGTCAAGTCATGTTTACACATAAATCCAATATACCCTTTTCCTTCCTTGAAATCCTTTCCAAATACATAAACCCTAGAATCTCCAAAATTAGGGTTTTGGGTTAAATGCACCCCAAATCGCACAAGTAAAAATGGAGATATCTAGTAAGCTAAAAGTATAATTTTGACATGTATAGAGTTTATTAAAAGATGAACTCACCTTGTAGGGTTGTATTTTAAAACCTTAAAATGCCAAGAACTAGAGATGATGAGTTGAGACTAGAACTATGAGGAGACTTGAATCTTCAACAATGAGTGCTTTAGCAATACCTAGATTATCATTAATGGTCAAGAGATTTGGTTGATGGAAAGCATTAATGACAAAGGAAGGTTTTTGAGATAGAACTTACCAAGGTTTGAAAGAGAAAACGTAGCCCTAACTTCACAAATCTGATTTCTCTCTTCCAAAAAAGAGTTGCACTCACAATATAGCCCTGGGTCCGCCAGCGAAAATGCCATGCGACTATGCCCAGGGCATAGTCGCCGGTCACAGTCGCCCGTGACCCCACACCTTCTGTTTATTTTGTCCGCGAAGCCCGCGATTGTGACACATGCGACTATGCCCTATGGCATAGTCGCCCCAGACTTCTCGGGCGCGACTTCGAGCCGAAGCGACCCGATTATTTAAGGGGAAATACTCGACCAGGTCCGTGACTCGAATACAAACATAGGAACATTAACATATGATTATTAGTTCCCAAACGATCCTTAAATTAACGAAAGTTTTTACCCGAAATTACGGGTGTTACAGAAACCTGGAGAAGTTTGAAGGCACTGACTTCAGACGTTGGCAGAAAAAGATGCACTTTCTGCTGACCGCTCTGAAGGTAGTGTGTGTGCTGAGTACACCTATGCCAGAAGTGATGGAAGATGAGATGCTGGAGTACACAAGGAGAAGGATCAAGTGGGAGAATGATGACTATATCTGCAGAGGACACATTTTAAACGGTATGTGTGATTCTCTTTTTGATATCTACCAAAACGTGGTAAGTGCGAAGGAATTATGGGATTCCCTCGAGTCCAAGTACATCGCTGAAGATGCTTCTAGTAAGAAGTTATTGGTTAGCGATTTTAACAACTATAAAATGGTGGACTCGAGGCCCGTAATGGAACAATATAATGAAATCCTTCGTATCTTGGGTCAATTTACACTACACAACATTCATTGGTTCAAAAAGAGGAACTGTCATTGGTGTCGAGTGTGATTGACAAACTACCACCTTCTTGGAAATATTTTAAGCATAACTTGAAACATCAAAAAGAGGAATTGTCATTGGTTCAACTTGGGAGTCATTTGTGCATCGAAGAATCTCTTCGGGTGCAAGAAAATGACAAATCCAAGGGGAAAGTTGAATCTGGACAGCCCTCTATTCACATGGTTGAGGAGAAGAAAGCCCATCCAACAACAACGGAAAAGGCAAGAAACGTAAGTTTGATGGACCCAACAAATCCGTTAAAAAGAAAAAGGATTTGGTGTGTTGGAGATAAAACAAGGTGGGTCATCACAAACGTGATTGCCGGGTGAAGTTGAATAATAATGGTGCTGGTTCGAGTGGAAGTGGATCGGGGTCTAATGATCGCGATCAAGTGAAAGGAGGTCAGTTTTTGACTAACTTTGATAATTCTGTCCAGAATTATGTTTCACTTATATCTGAGTCTTTTTATGTGCAGGATGATGACTGTGCATGGTGGATCGACTCGGGAGCGACAATCCATATTTGCAAGGATCGTCGGTGGTTCTAGAAATTGACACTGGTTGAAGACGGTTCGGTGCTGAATATAGGAAACGAGATGAGTGCACAAATTTGTGGAGTTGGAGTAGTTAATTTAGAGTTTTCTTCTGAAAATAATGTTAAATTGTTTGATGTTTTGTTTGTGCCTAGAATTCGTAAGAACTTAGTGAGTGGTAGTTGTTTGAATAATCTTGGATTTAAGCAAGTGTTTGAATCAAATAGGTTTATCCTATCTCGAGGTGGTCGTTTTATTGGTTTTGGATATTTGTGTAATCGCATGTTCCATTTAAATGTGGTTAATAAAATTATATGTTCTGAAAATTTTGCTTTTATATCGTCATCATCTTCTTCTAAAATTGTTGATTCAATGTTATGACATGCTAGATTGGGTCATGTGAATTTTAGAAGGATGCATGAAATGTCAAAAGATGGATTAATTCCAGCCTTTGACATTAATGCGGAGAGGTGTAAAACTTGCATGCTTACAAAAGTTACAAAACAACCTTTTCCGAACGTTAAACGGAATACGGATGTTTTGGAGCTTGTATACAGTGATCTGTGTGATTTCCACTCCACTCCTTCCTTGGGAAATAAGAAGTATGTTGTCACTTTTATTGACGACAATACTCGGTTTTGTTATGCATATCTTTTGCATGCAAAGGATAACGCTTTAGACAAGTTTAAAATTTACAAAACCGAAGTCCAACTACAATTGGGTAATTCGATTAAATGTCTTAGAACTGATCGGGGAGGGGAATATATGGATCCCCAATATTTTCAATCAGTTGGTATCATCCATGAGACAACAGCACCATACACACCTCAACAAAACGGGGTTTCCGAACGTAAAAATCGAGTTTTAATGGAAATGGTAAACTCGATGCTTTCTTACTCGGGATTGAGTGAGGGATTTTGGGGAGATGCCATGTTAACGGCCTGTTACGTTTTGAATAGAGTTCCAAATAAAAGGAACAAAATAACCCCATATGAACTTTGGTTCAAGAAAACTCTGAATTTGAATTATTTTCGAATTTGGGGTTGTCGGGCTGTTGTAAAACTACCCGAACCCAAAAGGAAAACTTTGGGTGAATGTGGAATTGATTGTATATTCATTGGATATGCAGAAAATTCCAAGGCTTATAGGTTCTATGTAATCGAACCTAATGATTCAATGTCGATTAACACCGTAATTGAGTCGCGTGATGCGATTTTTGATGAGATGAAATTTTCATCAATACAAAGACATAAGGACCTGTTTCCTAGCACCAATAAAGTGCAAAATCCAGAAATTTTGGATGGTGTTTCAAGTCCAGAAACACAGCAGGTCCGGAGAAGCCAAAGAGGTCGAATTGCCAAAAATTTCGGTCCCGAATTCCAACTGTATTTTGTGGAAGGTTCAAGGGATGAGCTTGGGCTTCAATAGTCTTATTGTTATAGTATTGAGGATGACCCAAAGACTTTCAAAGAAGCGATGGAGTCTCGATATGTCGCCTTTTGGAAAAAAGCAATTGATGACTCATCAATTCTTGAGAATAACACTTGGGTGTTATCGGATTTGCCTCCAGGTTCTAAACCACTTGGATGCAAATGGATATTCAAAAATAAGATGAAAGTTGATGGGATGATTGATAAATTCAAGGCCCGGTTAGTAATTCAAGGGTTTCAGTAAAAACCCGGTATTGACTATTTCGATACGTATGCTCCGGTGGCATGTATTTCGACTATTAGATTGTTAATCGCCTTGGCGGCAATACACAATCTGATTATCCATCAAATGGATGTTAAAACATCCTTCTTGAATGGTGATCTTCATGAGGAAGTTTACATGAAACAACTGGAAGGTTTCGTTAAGCCCGGAAACGAACATAAGGTCTGTAAACTTGTGAAATCCTTGTACGGGCTGAAACAAACACCTAAACAATGGCATCAAAAGTTTGATGAAGTTATTTTATCATGTGGTTTTGCTTTAAACCAATGTATTTATAGTAGATTTGATGCTACTGGTGCGGGTGTGATCATCTGCTTGTATGTAGATGACATGTTAATTTTTGGGACTGACCAAAATCATGTAGATGAGACTATGGAATCTGAGTTTGTTGCACTAGCCGCCACCAGTAAAGAGGTGGAGTGGCTAAGGAATTTAATTTATGAGATTCCATTGTGGCCAAAGCCGATTGCACCTATTTCAATCAATTGTGACAGTGCGACCACTTTGGCTAAGGCTTATAGCCAAGTTTACAATGGTAAATCAAGACACCTAGGTGTTAGACATAGTATGATTAGAGAATTAATCATGAATGGTGTAATCTCCGTTGAGTTTATTAGAACACAACAAAATTTGGCAGATCATTTAACTAAAGGTCTGACAAGAGACTTAGTGCACAAGTCTGCGATTGGGATGGGATTAAAGTCCTTATAAATTTATAAAGGCGAGACACCCAATTCCCTTCTAATATGACATTAGAAGTTGAATTCAATGTGCAAAGCTCACACTTATAAATTGGAACACAAGTTGAATCATCCCAGGTATGTGTTCAGTCCTGCAGAATTTGGGGTAAGTTTATCTTCTTAATAATTCCTTTGATAAAGTGTATTTGTAGGTACACGACGTAAAGGAATTACCTATGTGATTGTGAAGTGTAGCCGCATTTCAAAAGGTTGGGGACTTGCCCTTTATACAATCATGAGAGGATTAGGACACACGAATTTATAATTGTGTCAATTTTTAATTTGCTGGACGTATTGGAAATTTGTATGTATTTTATCTTCAGGTATTCAAATGAGTTGATGGGTTCTGTAACACCCCGAATTTTCGTTATGTTAATCTTTGTGTCCTTTGTATTTAACATTTGTCGTTAGCACCCCGTTAGGTATCTTGTTTGGGTATTTGAGTTTTGGTGGAATTAGAACATCACAGGGACTTACGCGAGTACACCGCGACTTTCAAGCCGCGGCACAACCCGCGACACCCACTGTCCGTTTTCCATTTCAGGAAAACGGGCGACTTATGCCGCGACTTGAGGCCGCGAGATAAGCCGCGAGACTCCCCTGGACGCCCTTAAGCGGGTTTCTTCCCCATTTACCTCATTGATTACTCTATCTACCCTCTTTGCTCTCTCTCAAACCCTCATAACTCCCTATATCCGAAAAATAGGGTTTCTCACCCAACTCTACCTCATTTATTGCAAGAAGTTGGTTGTTTCTTCTAAGAGTTCAAGTGTGGAGCTTAAAGTCTCAACCTCCATTGTCATCTTCTCCAAAGAGTTCTAATCTAGGTTTTTGGGTATTCTTCTAAAACCTACTTGGTGAGTTCCTCCTATCATTGCTAAACTTTATACATATCTCCTACATATCTCCTTGGGTTTGGATTTAGGTTTATTTCTTTTTTACCTAACTTGGGTTTTGGGAGATTTTAGAGTTCCTAATCATTTTCAAGAAATATAAAGGGTTTCATCTTATTTGAAGTAAAATGGAGTTTTACTTGCACATTTATGTGGGTTACTTGAAAGGATGTATATAAAATCTCATTTTATGATTTTCATTCGTATCAGCAGTTAAACTTGAAAATGCATTTTGGTTATAAAATGTTATTGGAACCATATGACTATCTATGGTTGGTCACAAATGAAATTATGACAAGTCTAGACTATTACTAGTGGATCCCTAGGTATTAAGTCGGCTTATATTATTGGGATGTCTATTCCCCTTTTTGTAGCTATGGATGCATTTGACCCTCGGGGGCCTTTGGTACGGTTATGTAAGACCGGTTACTAGCCATGGATCACAATGTAGTCCTAGTGAACGAGTATGATTTGGTTTCCTCGGGGGCCCTTCCTCACATCTTAGTACGAACCGAAGTTGTTCGTGGCCATGGATTCCAAGTATTTAGCTCACAACTCGGATTGTGGCCTACTTTTGTGTTCCGCCACAATCCTTGGTAAATCGGGTATCCCCCGTCATCGCAAGATGAATTTTCGAACCGAACGGTCCTTATGTGACAAAGATTTCATTTGTAAACTAAACCCTTTTTGAGAAGATTTACTTTCGATACATTTGTTTATATCTCTTGAAATTATAAACTGTATGTTCTCACTAGGCTTTAAGCCTAACACTTTTTCTCAAATGATATGTATAACAGGTTCCCTTAGCGGTGGGTTGCCAAGGTCGTGAGTGACGAGCATGGTCTTAGAGGCATTTTTGAGACGACTAGTATTTGATGTTGGGCAATTGTTTAAGTCCCATCTTTTGATGATTTTGGGTTGACAACCGATGTAATCTAGATATTCATATTTAGATTAGTTTGTTGTTGATTTCCATATCCATTCACAGGCTTTGTAAAGGCTCAGTACTTTTCCCCTTTTTGGGAGGTTTATACCAAATGCAAATGTCATATTGCCTATTTTTCCGAATTTTAAATTACTCTAAATATTAGGGTGTTACAAGTTGGTATCAGAGCTCTAGTTTAAGTGAACTAGGCATTAATGTAAGATGTCTAGACTTAGACTGAGTATGTTAAGCATTGATTCGTGAGTTTGGGTAGAACTTTTAAGATGGGTTAGTCTTAGAGTCGACGGAAATTATGGTTATCAAGCGTTGTGGCAATGGTAACGAGAACCTTTATGTATTATATGTTCATAATTTCACTTAGCTAATGTTATTATGAGGATGTTTTACGTGAATGTGCTTGAAATGCCATTACTATGACAATTGGTGACATGGTAGTATGTTTTCCTTCGTGTTTTATTCAATCTCTCTCTTACTCTTTCTCATGCTTGTGTTGCAGCCATTAGTTCTAATATGGTGAACACACGAAGTCATCAGATAGGCGATGGAGACCTTCGCGATGTTAGTTCGCCCAATCAAAACCCGGTGGTAAGGGTGTCGGTTGTCGTTCCTCCCGGTATGCCACCGATATTCACTGGGGAAGTGGAGCAAGTGCCTCGAGTGGAGTTGGCATCCACCAACCCAGTGATTCAAGAGGCAAACCCTCAAGCTGACATGATAGCGGGCATCATGCAAATGGTGTCATCGGCCATGGAGAAGCAACAAGAGGCGTTCTTGAAGTTGTTAGAGGATCGCGATGCTAGCCTCAAGAGAAATGAGGTGGTTGCTGAAAACGTCGTGGTTGGTGCTGGAGGCACCGGTAATGGGATCAAAACTGAGGAGCACAGGGTTGTTGGTGCTCCGAGATGTGGGAAGAGTTGTTCCTATAAATCTTTTCTGGGTTGTGGACCACCAGAATTCTCTGGTTCCGAAGACCCGGTTGCGTGTGTAAAGTGGATCCGAGCGGTCGAATAAGCCTTCGGTTCATCTGAGTGCGGAGATGACCAAAGGGTGAAGTTCGGTACTCAACTGCTCAGGGATACGGCGCTGACATGGTGGAATGTTATCCAGTCCACCCTCTCTCCTACTGTTTTAGCCCAACAGACTTGGGGCGAATTCAAGGTGAAGTTATTGGAAGAATATTTCAACGAGAGGGCTATGGATCGAATCGTGGCGGAGTTTTGGTCGCTTGAGAAAGGGAACTTGACGGTGAGGGAGTATACCCGTCAATTCATGGAAAAGCTGGGGTTAGTGGGGCATGTGGCCTCATCAGAGAAGGAGAAGATTAAGGCCTATCTGAAGGGTCTACCTTCGGACATGATGACCATGGTCCGAAATTCGAAGGCTTCCAACCTTCGTGAGACTATTGAGGAGGCACAGTTCATGGAAGAGGTTTACGCGAAGAGTAAACCGGAGAAAACTGTGGTGGCTGTGGACAAGAGAAAGTGGGAGAGCAATTACGTTCCTCCCAAGAGAACCCGACCTTTTGTCGGAAACCGAAGCTTCAGCGGTTATCAAGAAGCTAGATGGTGTCAGAGGTGTCATAGCAAGTACCATGGCAACTGTAACCCCACTCCTCAATCTTGCTACAAGTGTGGTAAATCTGATCACATCACCCGCGACTGTCCGATCAGAGGACTTGTTTGCTATGAGTGCAAGACACCAGGGCATATGAAGAGAGATTGCCCGAAGCTCAAGTTGGGAAGCGCACCGGAGAAAAAAGAGAACCCATCTAGGGTTCCGGGTCGAGATTTTCAGATGACGGCCGATGAGGCCAAGGCATCCGCTGATGTGGTATCGGGTACGTTTCTTCTAAACTCTGTACCTGCTCGTGTACTGTTCGATACGGGTGCCAGTTTCTCTTTTATATCTGAATTGTTTCATCAAAATATTGTTATGCCCACTAATAGTCTAGAGAATGCGTTAGTGGTAGAGATAGCAGATGGTAGTCAAGTTCTGATCCAAGATGTTTTGAGGAAGTGTACTCTCGGAATTGAAGGGAGAGAATTCCCAATCGATTTGATGTCGATGATTATTGGAGGTTTTGATGTAGTGGTCGGCATGGATTGGTTAGCGAACAATCATGCCGAGATCGTATGTTCCAAGAAATTAATTCGACTTCCCGATCCTAGCGGTGATTTTGTTGTGATCTATGGTGAGAAGAGGAAAGGTGAAGTGGCAATAATCACTATGGCAAAGGTGCGCAAGTGCTTGGTGAAAGGATGCTCGTCTTTCCTAGCCTATGTGATCAACGCCAAGCTAGAGAAGTCAAAGTTTGAAGATGTGAAGATTGTGCGTGAGTTTCCCGATGTCTTTCCGGACGACTTTCCCGGGTTACCACCCGATCGTCAAGTGGAGTTTCGAATTGATCTCGTGCCGGGAGCGACACCTATTGCTAGAGCTCCTTACCGGTTGGCGCCATCAGAGATGCAAGAGATGATGGTACAACTCCAAGAACTTTTGGAGAAGGGTTTCATAAGACCGAGCTCATCGCCTTGGAGAGCTTCGGTCTTGTTTGTCAAGAAGAAGGATGGCACAATGAGAATGTGCATCGACTACCATGAGTTGAATAAAGCAACGGTGAAGAACAAGTACCCGCTTCCAAGGATAGACGACTTGTTCGATCAACTACAAGGAGCGGGGTGTTTTTCCAAGATTGACTTACACTCGGGTTACCACTAGGTGAAGTTGAGAGAAGAAGACGTCTCGAAGACGGCCTTTAGAACGCGTTACGACCATTACGAATTCCTTGTAATGTCGTTTGGCCTAACGAACGCAACGACGGTGTTTATGGATTTGATGAATAGAGTGTGTCGACCATTCCTCGACAAGTCGGTCATTGTATTCATTGAAGATATACTCGTGTACTCTAAGAGCGAGTCAGAACACGAGAAACACCTACGCGAAGTTCTCAAAGTGTTGAGAAAAGAAAGATTGTACGCCAAGTTTTCCAAGTGCGAATTTTGGCTTGAAGAGGTACAATTCTTGGGTCACGTCGTCACTCGAGACGGAGTGAAAGTGGACCCCTCTAAAATTGAAGCCATGATGAATTGGGAGCCTCCCAAGAGTCCGTCCGAGATCCGAAGTTTCTTGGGTATGGCGGGGTATTACCGGAGATTTATTCAAGACTTTTCAAAGATCGCTTCCTCCTTGACATCTTTAACTCGGAAGAATGTGAAGTTCGATTGGACCGAAACGCAAGAGAAGGCGTTCCGAATTCTACAAAAGAAGTTGTGTGAAGCTCCAATCTTGTCGCTACCCGAAGGGTCGGAAGACTTCGTGGTCTATAGCGACGCTTCGAAAATGGGATTAGGATGCGTGTTGATGCAAAGAGGCAAGGTGATCGCTTACGCCTCGAGGCAACTTAAAATTCACGAGAAGAATTATCCCACCCACGATTTGGAGTTAGCGGCGGTGGTGTTCGCATTGAAGCTTTGGTGACATTACCTCTATGGCACTAAATGTACACTCTACACGGATCATAAGAGCCTGAAGTATGTCTTTGATCAAAAAGAGTTAAACATGAGGCAATGGCGGTGTCTCGAGTTACTCAAGGATTACGATTGTGAGTTGATTTACCATCCTGGTAAGGCGAATGTAGTGGCCGATGCGTTAAGTCGGAAGGAATATAGCGGAAGTATTCGGTCTACCCTTTCGAGAATCGAGTTAGTGTCGAGTCTTGTGGAGAAGATCAAGACATCTCGAGTGGAAGAATTGATGGAAGAGAACCTCAAGGATGAAGTCATGACAAAGCAACGTTTGCTCTTAACGGAAGATAGCCATGGAGTCAAACTGTTCAACGGTCGTGTATGGGTGCCCAAAGTTGGGGGTAATCGTGAGCTACTTCTTGAGGATGCCTATAAGTCCAAATATTCCATTCATCCAGGAAGTACAAAGATGTACCGGGACTTGAAGTTGCATTATTGGTGGCCGGTAATGAAACTGGATGTGGCACGTTACGTGGAGCGTTGTGTGACGTGCTTACAAGTGAAAACGATCATCAACGACCGTATGGGAGTCTCCAGTCCTTAGAGATTCCCGAGTGGAAGTGGGAACATATTACCATGGACTTCGTGACGAAGTTGTCTAAAACTCTTCGAGGTCACGATACCATTAGGGTAATAGTCGATAGATTGACTAAGAGCGCTCACTTTTTGGCTATGCGCGAGACCTTACCGATGGACAAGTTAGCGAAACTTTACATCGATAAAGTAGTCTCGAGGCATGGTGTACCCTTGTCGATCATGACGGATCGCGATAGTCGGTTCACCTCGAACTTTTGGGATGGTTTTCAGAAGGAGCTAGGTACGCGAGTGAAGTTGACTACGACTTATCATCCACAAACCGACGGTCAAAGCGAGAGAACGATCCAAATGTTGGAAGACATGTTGAGGTCTTGTGTCATCTATTTTGGGGGTAGTTGGGACTCTTACCTACCTTTGGTGGAGTTTGCGTACAACAATAGCTACCACTCGAGTATTGGGATGGCACCATTTGAGGTGTTGTACGGGCGGAAGTGCCGAACTCCCGTGTGTTGTCTCGAAGCGGGAGAGAAGTAATTCGCCGGACCTGAAATCGTGCAAGAGACGGCCGATAAGGTCAAAAGCATTTGGGAAAGATTGAAAGCGGCTCAGGATCGGCAGAAGAGCTATGCCGATAAGAAGAGGCGTCCGGATGGAGTTTCAGGTAGGCGACCGAGTGATGCTTAAGGTGTCGCCATGGAAGGGCATTATCAGGTTCGGAAAACGTGGGAAGCTGAGTCCCCGTTTCCTCGGACGTTTCAAAGTGCTTAAGCGTGTTGGTTTGCAAGCCTACCAATTAGAACTGCCGCCAGAACTAAGTAGAATCCACAACACGTTCCATATTTGTTACCTTTGAAAGTGTTTGGCGGATGTGGAAAACGTCATTCCCCTCTCGGAGTTAAGAGTGGATGATGGAAACCGTTGTGTAGAAGAACCCGACGCTATCTTAGAGACAAAGTCTAAGAAATTGCGTCACAAAGAGGTCATTATGATCAAGGTGCAATGAAAGCATCATCGGGGAGCCAACGTGACGTGGGAAGCTGAGGAGGATATGAAGCGAAGATATCCTCATCTTTTCGAGTAGTTGGGATTTCGGGGACGAAATCATTCCCAAGTTGGGGAGGATTGTAACACCCCGAATTTTCGTTATGTTAATCTTGGAGTCCTTTGTATTTAACTTTTGTCGTTAGCACCCCGTTAGGTATGTTGTTTGGGTATTTGAGTTTTGGTGGAATTAGAACATCACATGGACTTACGCGAGTACACCGCGACTTTCAAGCCACGGCACAACCCGCAACACCCATTGTCCGTTTTCCATTTCAGAAACACGGGCGACTTATGCCGCGACTTGAGGCCGCAACATAAGCCGCGAGACTCCCCTGGACGCCCTTAAGCGGGTTTCTTCCCCATTCACCTCATTGATTACTCTATCTACCCTCTTTGCTCTCTCTCAAACCCTCATAACTCCCCATATCCGAAAACTAGGGTTTCTCACCCAACTCTATCACATTTATTGCAAGAAGTTGGTTGTTTCTTCTAAGAGTTCAAGTGTGGAGCTTAAAGTCTCAACCTCCATTGTCATCTTCTCCAAAGAGTTCTAATCTAGGTTTTTAGGTTTTCTTCTAAAACCTACTTGGTCAGTTCCTACTATCATTGCTAAACTTTATACATATCAAAGCTTGCATTTTTGAGCTCCTACATATCTCCTTGGGTTTGGATTTAGGTTTATTTCTTTTTGACCTAACTTGGGTTTTGGGAGATTTTAGAGTTCCTAATCATTTTCAAGAAATATAAAGGGTTTCATCTTATTTGAAGTAAAATGGAGTTTTACTTGCACATTTATGTGGGTTACTTGAAAGGATGTATATAAAATCTCGTTTTATGATTTTCATTCGTATCAGCAGTTAAACTTGAAAATGCATTTTGGTTATAAAATGTTATTGGAACCATATGACTATCTATGGTTGGTCACAAATGAAATTGTAACAAGTCTAGACTATTACTAGTGGATCCCTAGGTATTAAGTCGGCTTATATTATTGGGATGTTTATTCCCCTTTTTGTAGCTATGGATGCATTTGACCCTCGGGGGCCTTTGGTACGGTTATGTGAGACCGGTTACTAGCCATGGATCACAATGTAGTCCTAGTGAACGAGTATGACTTGGTTTCCTCGGGGGCCCTCCCTCACATCTTAGTACGGACCAAAGTTGTTCGTGGCCATGAATTCCAAGTATTTAGCTCACAACTCAGATTGTGGCCTACTTTTGTGTTCCGCCACAATCCTTGGTAAATCGGGTATCCCCCGTCATCGCAAGATGAATTTTCGGACCAAACGGTCCTTATGTGACAAAGATTTCATTTGTAAACTAAACCCTTTTTGAGAAGATTTACTTTCGATACATTTGTTTATATCTCTTGAAATTATAAACTGTATGTTCTCACTAGGCTTTAAGCCTAACACTTTTTCTCAAATGATATGTATAACAGTTCCCTTAGCGGTGGGTTGCCAAGGTCGTGAGTGACGAGCATGGTCTTAGAGGCATTTTTGAGATGACTAGTATTTGATGTTGGGCAATTGTTTAAGTCCCATCTTTTGGTGATTTTGGGTTGACACCCGATGTAATCTAGATAGTCATGTTTAGATTAGTTTGTTGTTGATTTTCATATCCATTCATAGGTTTTGTAAAAGATCAGTAATTTTCCCCTTTTTTGGAGGTTTATACTAAATGCAAATGTCATATTGCCTATTTTTCCGAATTTTAAATTACTCTAAATATTAGGGTGTTACACGTTCAATCCTTGGGACACCTTGATTCTCGAATATTTGGAATGTGTAAAATACTAATGTGGAAATTCAATCGTTTCGATATTTTCATTTATGTGCAAGTTTGGTTTGTTTAATTTAATGTGTTATTTAATGGGTTACACTAAAATGGGGGAGGATTGTTGGTGATTTTAGTGTCACCAGACATTTAAGTGTAATTGGTTATAACACGAGTACTAATGGGTTTCAAACTGTGATCTAATACAAGTTAGGTGGTGCGAAGTGCACACTTGTTATAAGACGAGTTTGATCCCGGACACGATGAAATGGTGGGGGGTCAAGGGGCAACGCCCCTGGCGGTGATCCAAGAGGCAAAGCCTCTTAAGGCACGACAGAGCCTCTTAAGGCACGACAGAGCCTCTTAAGGCACGACAGAGCCTCTTAAGGCACGACAGAGCCTCTGATGGGCGTCAGAGCCTCTTAAGGCACGTCAGAACCTCTGATGGACATCTCTGGACCAGAAGCTCTGGTGTCTATTTTTGGACTAAATCTGCATTTACTGAACATTTAATGCTCACTTATTTTCTGGCCTTAATTTTAGCTAAATTGATTGTAACCGACTATAATTGATAGTAATTTTCAATCATTGCCATTTCCGTTATTTTCTATTTTACGAATGGGACTAGTATATATACCGCATATACTTATGTTTTAGACTCATGATTTTAAACAATCTCTACATACTCTCCAGCAAATTGGCTCTCGTTTTTGTGCCTAAAAACGTGAGTGTTCTTGAGTGTTATCCCATATTGGATTTCGTGCAACCCAGGCATAGGGTCGAAATACCAATTCGGAAAGTGACTTACACGATTCTCAAGAAATCCGGTCATCTGATCGACTACTTTTCCCCCGATCTCTAACACAAAGTGTATAAATTTCCCCCCTATTTTCTTCTAGTTTAGTAAACCGATGGTAATCGTATTATGGTTATATGGTAAACCCTAAACGCACGATACGACATAATTAATAAAATAAGTAATCATTGTCATCAATATTTAACCTTCATTCATCGCGATTCAAGTGGCAATCTGCGATATCTCTTCTCTCTGTATGTGTATGATGAGTTGATGACCGTATGGAGTATAGACCAATAGACCATCTTGTTGTATAACTTGGTGTATTATGTCTATGTACATGTTGTGTAACATGTATCACCCACCCACCTTCTTAGGTCCTAGTCCCTACTCCCTAGTCCCATCAAAATTCAAAGTGGCATAAACATAAAGTATATATCATCTGCATAACTTCTCATGAAAGTACATGTTTCCTATATATATCTGCATAACTACAGAAGCATCTTTTGGACATAAACCCGACCCCCGACCCAAAAATGGTCCGAAACCCCCCGTTTGTGCTATTCGGGGGATGATTTTCCTTACCCGAACCCCGATCAAGTTTCCCTTTTTTAGCCCCGACCCGACCCGATCCGACCCATGCTCACTCCTACTTTAAAGAGTCAAAACAAATCAGGCCCTTAGTATCCACATTACTATTTTAGTCTGTCCCAAAATAACATCTACTTACAAAATAAATGTCTAACTTTCCAATCCCAACCGTGATCATGACATGGAAAAATTCATTACCGTTATCCTCTCTATTATTAAGGGTAAAATTGTCAGATTAGAAAAGGGTAACAATTATATATTTCTAAAATTATGGTCTTTTTTACCCTCTTGGACGATGAATACATGTACCCAAATCTTGAACGATGAATGTATTTGTCAGTTTTCCGTACACGATACCCTTGGGAACTGGCCTCTTTCGTCCACCATGCCTCACACGCACACGATAAATCACATAACCCTAAGATTTTAACAAAAATGAGACCACTATCGATGGAAATCATAAAATCATGGAAGTAAAACAAAGGAAAGACACTTAGGGGTTGTTTGTTAACAACAGCTTATTCAGTAAGCCATAAATGACTCTGTGGTAGAAAGTGGCTTGTTCTAGGAGGAGCTTTATGCCACCAAACTTGTCCCTTCCAATTAAAAACCATAGCTCCTTACATCTATGAAAAAACCCTCCCAATCCATACAAAATAATCCACATACAAAACTTAATGAAAACCAACCAAACTTCAAGCAAGAAAGATTCACACAATTACAGAAAACAATATTGATCAAATATACATAACAAGGTAAATGGGATCACAATTTCTGATGGAAAAGTTGTATTACCAAATGCAACCCATCAGAAATTGTAACCAGGGTCGTTCCTGATATTTTGGAGGCCCTGTGTGAAAAACAAGATGAGTTCTTAATTTTTTTTATTTAAATTATTTTTACGACATGTTAACATTTATTTGATAATAAATCGACGAATAACTCCTATTTGACTTTGAACAAATTGTTTATCTTTTCTTCTTTTCAATACTAAATTTTAATTTTTACTGCTATTTTGTTAGCGTGGATTCAAAATTTAAAATTTCTTTCAAATGTTAGTGTTTTTTAAATTTCATAACCCTTCCTACAATGTGTCCGGAAGAAAGGTAGATTGTAAGACCACCCACATGGTCTTTCAAATGCCCTTTCAAATTGAATTGCAAACATGAAATTTGTGCCACATAAGATTGGCAATTGCAATTGTTGCAATCCTATTTGCAATGTCACGTGGCCACTACAAACCTTTTTTTGATTTTTTTTTCATTTAAATAAATTCCAAGTATATATTTTCTATTAGTTAATGATTTTAATTTATTTTTTAATTAAATTAATCTTTCTTGTTTAAAAAAAATATATATGTATATATGTTTTTTTAAATAAAATATAAATATAAATATAATATAATTTAAATAATTTAAATATTAATGAAATTACATTTAACACATATTACACATATTTTGAAGTGTATTTTTTTTTGTTTATTTTTATGTTTTGTATTATTTATAAAAAAAATATGGCACAATGAAGGTAAAATAACAAAAACCGGGTATTGAGTAAAAAAAATCGGGTCTAAAGTTGGTCAAAATATATCTGATTATTGTCATTGTGTTGTCAAATCGATATATATCTTGGGAAGGTAATTTTTGTTTTGGGAAGGTGGGAAGATTTTTTGGTGAAAATTTATTTGATATTTATTTTCAATGTTTGGAAATTAGAAAGATTTTTTGGAAGAAATTGGATTTATGTCACAATGAAGGAAAATAACAAAAATCGGGCATTGAGTAAAAAAAATCGGGTCTAAAGTTGGTCAAAATATATATCTAATTATTGTCATTGTGTTGTCAATTCGATATATATCTTGGGAAGGTATTTTTTTTTTTGGAAGGTATGAAGATTTTTTGGTCAAAATTTATTTGATATTTATTTTCAGTGTTTGGAAATTAGGAAGATTTTTTGGAATAAATTGGTATCTATGTCACCATGAAAGTAAAATAATAAAAAACGGGTATTGAATAAAAAAAATCGGGTCTAAAATAAAAAAAATTGGGTACAAAAAATAAATTTTTTTATTGAGTTGTCTTATTAAATGTTTTATTAAAAAATTGTGAATTTTTTTGGGAAAAGAGGAATAATATGTCAACTCAAGGGGGGAGGGGGGTTTTACGTCGGGCCCACGTGGAGGGGGGATTACGCCGGGCTAGGGTGGGGGGTGGTTTTACGCCGGCCCACTATAAAAAGTTGTCTGAAAATGGGGTACAAGAATGACACGTGTCATTTAATTGTTGTTTTGTCATTGTGTGGGGCCCACACACAATTTACGCCGGATGGAGAAGTAATGGGCCGGCGTAATAGGGTGCTATTTGGGCAATTTTTCTGAAAATGTGTTATTTTGTCAACTTTGTTGGGGAAATGTGCTATTTGAGCCATTCCCCCTATTATAAACATTTATAAAAAAAACTTTTAAAAACAATTGCTAAATCTTAATGTACCTCTATTTAATGTTAACTAGTTATGAACCCGCGCAATGCGGCGGGAGGCGTGAGGGTAAATAATTTTGAAGATTTTTGGTGGTTTTGTTAGAGGAGATTTTAAGACATTAGGATTATAGAATAGATAAAAAAAATTGTATTGTAGTTCAAATACAATAAGATCAAACCAATCTAATAACACCAAACATTGTTCGTGGATGTGTATGAAGTGGGGTAATAATACTATAATAGCATAGTTATCGATTTTGGTCCCTCCTACAAACCAACAAATAGATTCCTACTTGTAAGATACAATGATTACACCTTTGAATTCCAATAAGAATGAAAGTTATGGTAATAATGAAAGCTATGGTAATAAATAAGAAAGGATCTCCACCTTTGAATGCAGGGTAGGATGAGATGATGCACCGGATCAATCACCACATCAAGGCAATTCATGGATGGGTTCGAGAGTAAAAGTGATCAAGGGTCAAATTCTTTTTTACCTTCTCAGCTTAATTCTTTTTCTCACACAATCATTCGTCTCGAAATAAGTTCATAAAAAAATTAAAATGGAAAAGCACCTATGAAATAAATTCATAAAAAATAAATAAAATGGAAAAACACCTATGGTTTCTTACAATGGAATGATATTTTTACTTGCAGTACGGAATTGTAGTTCTCTTTTTCAAATTTTATTTTCTAATATGGAATGATATTGATTGGTGGTTGCTAGAACTTTTATGTTGCTGGTGGAACATTTTCAAAATGTTAAAAGTTGTTACAAACCCATTGTAGTCGAGAAATACATCACTTGCATCGTTGTACTGCAAGGACTACACTTTCGATTTGAAAAAACCTATTCAAATCAAACCGTGTTATATTCAATACTACTTCTAAAGACAATCAAAACAGAAACTTGCAATTTATTATGTTGAGAATATGCCACCACTATGGTTTTTGAAGGATCCCCTTAATTTAGTCTAAATTTTCTTAGCAAAACATCAGAATTTAAACTTTTATTAACATATACAATCATAAAAATCCTAGCAATTCATGGATAAATCAATCAAATAACAAGAAAGCAATTATTTGATTCGCTTGTTGCTAGGATTTTATATGATCAATTCATATGGATAAGCCAAATAATCATCAAATAACAACCAAATATAGGCTAGAAGAACAAAACCCAAATCTTAATAACAGGATAAAGAACACACGAATCAAAACAAAAAACCCAATGACCATATACAAAACCTCTTTACCTTTAAATCTTATAGATTTCAAAACATATTGCTTGCTAATGAAATCGAATGAAAGAGGGTAGTGTGTAGAAAACAAACCCTAGCATTAGAAGCAACATCTACTGGAGAAAGAACCCTTCTTCGTTGACCACCTAAAGCCGCCCGCCTACCAATGACAAGGGCGACGATTTTTTTTGATTAAAAGCAACATCTACTTGGTAACCAACAGTTGATGGATACTACCAAGCAAAGCAGACAGTTAGCCTGGAGAGTAGAAATGTAAACAATACTCGATCTCACCCTCAATAAAAAGTAAATATGTGAAGTAGATCCTCAAAACAGTATACATACCCGGGTGAAACAGAAAATGTTGTCAATATACTTGTCCTTCAACATCACTGAAAGTGTTCAGCCATAGTCAATCAAGTGAGCCCAACACAAGCACGAGTACCTGGCAGCTCTCACATTTGACCGTAGACAATAGCACTATTGCTCTCGCTCTAGAAACATGGGAAACTTTCAGATAACATCGAGCTAAGAAGAGGTAAAATACTAAACAAACAAAAAAAGGAGCCTGTACAAAAATGGAAAACCCACCTGGAAAAAGAAAAAAAAACAAGACTTCAAGCATCTCAAGCAACTCCAATTGTCGAAATTTATGACTGCATCAACCAACCATGAGCCTAGGCAACATTGTTGATAAGTTCCATAATGAGCATAGTTTTTCCTACGGGCACCACCAAATAAACCAATCTTTACTCCCCTATGATATTGAGCAAGGAGATCGACAACCTATAGCAACAAAAACGACGATTAGAGTGCATGTCATTCTTGTCAAGAATTTGAGTAAAATCGTATTGGTTATTTTCCCAATCAGCCCACCACCCCAAGACACAAGATCCCATCATGAAACATCTCTTTTTTGAGTTAAGAACGTTCATGGTACCGGTGCATCTATACATAAGGGCTTCTTCTTCTCAACTGTGTCAGAAAAATATATGTTGGGCTAATTACTTACACGGGTACTCGTAAAAAATCTAACATTGAGAGAAATTGGGTCAATTATTACCTGGAGAAAACCAAACTCAAAATGTTGTAGATTGAGAAACGTTAGGTCGATCGATTCGGATCAATGATGTGGACAATCGATCAGTTCCATGGAAATGCACATAACACTCTTCCAAACAACCACAACACAATTTACTTACCAAAAGGGTTGGGCGATTGTTGGTCAAACATGGCAAAACTCCCAAAAATCAAAACAAGAAATGGAATTTGAGCTAAAATTCAATAAAGAAGACGTTTTAATACATATCGAAACTGGGTGGCGAAGAGAGACGAAGCATCTGTTCACAATACCTTGGAGAAATCTCTTGGGTTTTGAAGAATCAAATCGGCTGTATGCAGGTAGAAGATTTTATATGCAAGAAATCTTGGGAGACATCAAGTAGCAGGTAGAAGGAAGTGAAGAAATCTTGTTGTCAGTATGGTGTGAGACCTGCAAGAGCAGAAGAAGAAGGAGGCGTATGGTATTGAAGGTATGGGTTGAAGATATGGTGTGAGACCTGCAAGAGCAGAAGAAGAAGAAGGCGTCCTTTAGTGGTTGTGGAAAACAAAAAAGCCTTTTACCTTGTACATCATGCATAATGAGTTGTAATTAAGAGTTTTTTGAATTTATAACATAAAATGGTTGTAACTTGTGTTTTAAAGATAGTATTTAAGACTTTTGATTAGAATGCAGATTAAAGTAGTATAGATTACTTAAAATCTCTTAAAAATAACCATTAAATCTTTATATACTACATTTAATACAATTTACTAACTTTTAATCCTTATCTCTAACTACTTTAACTCTCCTAAAATCACTCCCTGCATAATTAAATACAAGATAAAAATCAACTTTTAAATATACAAATCTAAAATTGAGGTTGGTAAGTTTTGAGTTATTGAATGTGTACTGTAATGATATAAGATTCAGTTGTTTGAATGTTGAGGTTGGTTCAGCCTGTGTAGATGTTAACGAGCCGAGTCTATTTGTAAATCATTTGAGCCTGGCTCGAAAAATTAATAATAGACTCGAGGATGAGCTCGAATGATGAAATTTTCAAAATTAGTGTTTAAGATGGAACTTATATACAAAAAATTTATATGTTGATAATATACGAAATATTTTATATGTTGATTATATACTTGGGGAGGATTCATTGGTTAGTTCGATGGAGCTCAATATAATATTGTTATATGTTGATTATATACTTGGAGAGGATTCATTGGTTAGTTCGATCGAGCTTAAATATTTTTATATGTTGATTATGTATTTGGAGAGGATTCATGTAAGAATCGCAAATGATTTAAGAACCAGGGGAACTAATTTATTATTCATATTCGTTGATAAATATACACTATAAATTTCAACAAAATACGTATACCGTCAAGGAGTATTTGTCGATGAATATACACTACATATTCAATATTCATTAATGAATACGTTCAGCCATAGTCAATCAAGTGAGCCCAACACGAGCACGAGTACCTGGCAGCTCTCACATTTGACCGTAGACAATAGCACTATTGCTCTCGCTCTAGAAACATGGGAAACTTTCAGATAACATCAAGTTAAGAAGAGGTAAAATACTAAACAAACAAAAAAAAAGGATCTTGTACAAAAATGGAAAACCCACCTGGAAAAAGAAAAAAAAAGACTTCAAGCATCTCAAGCAACTCGAATTGTCGAAATTTATGACTGCATCAACCAACCATGAGCCTAGGCAACATTATTGATAAGTTCCATAATGAGCATAGTTTTTCCTACGGGCACCACGAAATAAACCAATCTTTACTCCCCTATGATATTGAGCAAGGAGATCGACAACCTATAGCAACAAAAACGACGATTAGAGTGCATGTCATTCTTGTCAAGAATTTGAGTAAAATCGTACTCGTTATTTTCCCAATCAGCCCACCACCCCAAGACACAAGATCCCATCATGACACATCTCTTTTTGAGTTAAGAACGTTCATGGTACCGGTGCATCTATACATAAGGGCTTCTTCTTCTCAACCGTGTCAGAAAAATATATGTTGGGCTAATTACTTACACGGGTACTGGCAAAAAATCTAACATTGAGAGGAATTAGGTCAATTATTACCTGGAGAAAACCAAACTCGAAATGTTGTAGATTGAGAAACGTTAGGTCGATCGATCCGGATCAATGATATGGACAATCGATCAGTTCCATGGAAATGCACATAACACTCTTCCAAACAACCAAAACACAATTTACTTACCAAAAGGGTTGGGCGATTGTTGGTCAAATGATATCCCTCAATTTTTAGAGTTATTTGTCACTCTTTTTAACCCATTTTATAACCTTTTTTCGTACCCATTTGAGCTTTTCTCGTTTTCTTTGGTCTAAAATGTTCCAAGATTTTCTAAATAACTAATGAGATCAAAAATTCGAATTTTCGTGAAATTTTCATACGCCGCTGTGGCCACAGTGTCACCACTGTGGCAAGTACTGTTCACACGATTTTCTGCATATTTTGGAACGCCATTTTGGTGAAAGTTCAAAGTTTGCTTGTTGGAGTTAACACCTGACCTTGTGCAAAAGAAGAGGCTAGATGAAGACAAAAACTTTGGAACAAAGGAATGCCATTTTGGTGAAAGTTCAAGTTTGCTTGTTGGAGTTAACATCTGATCTTATGCAAAAGAAGAAGCAAGAAGATGACAAAAACTCTGGAGCAAAGCAACATGAGAGGTCACTCTCATGTTGATATTAACCCTCTTCTTTTTCTCCCTATAAATATCAAGGAGTTTGGCTTTGGAGGATCATCCTTAACATCTCATACATCACAACACTTGGAATCAATAGTAGTAGAAGCATTACTTTGTATTTCTAGTTCTTGTAGTAATTTTCTTTAAGTATTATTTACTTTCTGTCCACCACTGTGGTGAGCTTGTGGCCATAGTGGTACGTTTACGCTTTATGAAATTTCAGTTTATGTACTTCTTCTTCTTCTTTATCATGTCTTTTAACATTATGAGTAGCTAAACTCCCCTTTAGGTGTGGGTGTAAGCCAACCCGAGAGGTTAAAATGTAACACTTGGGTGTTACCGCATTCGGCTAACTTCTCGGTTTGGTCATCCAAGTTGAAGCTTCATCTCAACGCGGACAAGCCGATCACTTGTATGTGTTAATATTAGATCTTAGACCTCGAGAGGGGCGGATCTGAATACGGCTTGGGTGATGCAAGGAGGTTTGAGAAAATCTTCAATAATCGCATAGAGATATGGATTTTTGCATAATCAAACTAAGGTCCAGATGTCGGTCAAGTTGGTGTGTCATAGAGATATGCGCATCTCTCCATACTGGCGGGGCTAAGATCTTCGAGATCTACTTAGTGAGATTGGTAAACCGAAAGTTAGCAAGTGTGGTAATTTTATAATAAAACCGTTATCGCAACCGACACGACGTCGCTTCGAGTGGAGGAAATCGTGTGGGGTCCATTGCGACCGGTTTTGTTAACCATTTAAGTTATTAAAATACTCTCGCGGGAAACTTACACCCGTACCCGCTTTTTATTATCTCGTTCATTTAATATTTAATATTTCGCTAAAAATCAACCCATCCAGTTTATAAATCTAACTTTGCACCGGAATTTCGTGGAAATCTCTGATTCTTAGTTAAGTCCAATCCCTGTGGATACGATATTTGGTCTTTACCATTATATTACTTGAGAAGCGAACCCAATACGTAGTGTATACTTGCGCCATTATTGTGCCACATTTTACACGTGTGCATTTTTGCCATCAAGTTTTTGGCGTCGTTGCCGGGGATTGGCAAGATTTTACATCCTAAGATATTGATTTCTACTTGAGTCTGAGTCGCGAGTTTTTCTTAGCACTTTTCCATGTTGTATGTCATGGCTACACCACTCTTTCACCCTAATGGAAGGTTCTAGTTGGGATGTCCCTTATTATAATACTTTCGATTATTGTGGGGAACAACATCCTAATTTTTTCACAAACTTTCAAGATGATGACACCTACACTTCAGTTGCACCTCCCTTTAAAAATTGGAATGACACGTATTTGAATACATTTGACCAATCATGGGAGAAGCAAGTTGATTATTCATGCGATTTTCAAGGGATGGATCCTTGCTATGGGTTCTCATCCTTTGTTCCAACTACCCTTTGGACAATATTTTTGAACAATCGGAGAAATCTCACTCTTGTGAAACTATTTCCCCAAGCTTAATTGAAAGTTTTACAACTTTTTTGGGAAAAATTTTCATCCTCTATGGATGCCTTGAACACTAAGATGGGACAACTAGTCGACGAGTTGAAAAATCAAAGTCAAGGCCCCTTACCAAGTGATAATGAAAAATTAATATGTGTTGGTAAGGATGAGAGTGATGTTGAGAAAGAGCCGGAGATTTTTGAGACAAAACCCGAGCACATGAGCAAGCCATCTTTACTCCCTAGTAATGAAGATGTGCCTCAAGATGCTAAAATTTATAATATAATGATTTTTGCTCATGTTGTGGAACCTTCTTTTGACCATAATGCTCCCAGGGTAGTCACACATCGAACCGTGGAAATAAATATTGTCATCAAAAGCTTGGAAGATTTGACTAGATCGTGTTCTTTGGGTGGTGGAGTTGTTGGAAGAGCCTTTTGTAAGGTGGAGGTGTCGATTATCTTGAAATCATCCCACTTTTTGAAGATGCATAAGTGGGGTGGTGAATCGCATCCTACATAAACTTGATACAATTTTTTTCCTTACTCTCAACTCCAAATTTGTGTCTTTTATTTTACTTTTTTTTTAATGTTAGATTTGAGTCTTTTATTTTTATTTTTCCCCGTCTAGTATCAAAGTTTTTGAAGAAAAAAAAAAGAAAAAAATATGTGATAATTCTCATTTTGAGTGTTGTTTACATTCGTTCGTGTGATTTTTTTTCTTTTAATGTATGTTTTTTCTTTTATGTATTCGTGTTTCCTTTTTTTAGTTATTTTTATTTGGAGTTGTTGAGGATAAAAGTTTGTGTTTTTTATTTGTGTATGTGTCATTTTGGAGTTGGTGAGTCTTTGTGGTGATTCACCAATGTAATCACGAGGCATAAATTCAAAAGAATTATTTTTTGGAAGGAAGATTGTGGCCGCAGTGTCACCACTGTGGTGGGCTTGGTCCAAGGGTCCCATGACAGTTCTGGACATTGGAAAGCATGGAGGATAATAGTTTGTTCTGAAAAAAGTTGAGAATCTCTTGCTCCCATAATCAAGTTTTTGATTCCCAAGCAAAATTTTTGGTTCCCCATGTGATATCCCTCTTTCATGACTAATCTTACCCAACTTTTTGGTAGTCAAAAGAGAGTTTTCACTAAAACATATTTTTGACCCTTTTTATCTAGTCAAAAAGCAACCTCCACACCCCTTCCCAAAGCCAACCTACACCACCTAAGCTATCACCTTTTTCTTACACCTTGTCACCTTTTTCTTACATTTTTTTTAAGAAAAGCAAAAAGCCAATAAGAAAAACAAAAAAAAAAACTCTCCCTTTCATCTCCCAACCGGCTCTCATCTTCTAAAAACCCATCTTCTCCCTCCTTCTCTCTAACCCTTCTCATAGAAACCACTAAACCTAAAACCACTACCCTAAAACCATGGCTCAAGGTCCTTACTTCCGGCCCTCACCCACTGTGACGCAACCTCCGGCGACCTACCACCGTCGCTCGCCGATCGGCGGTGGCGACACTTCTGTTCCTCCCACATTGATCGCCACCTCTAGCGATAGACCTCCACCATCCTCGCCACCCACTGCCGCCCTAACCACCGTCGCCACCTGTGACCGACGCCCCGCCTCTCCATCTGCCGTTTCCACCACCGGCGAGCCCTTCGCCGCAGGTCCCTCCACCGCCCACTGCTGATGCTGACCACAGTGGCCAGCCACCGCATGCGTGATCTCTTGGTTATTTTTAAACTCTTTGAACATTTATCTCGTATCTTTTGTGTTATCTTCTTTTGGGGTACATTTTGTTATTTTCTGACTGTGAACCCTCTCTGATATTATCTGCATGGTGGTTATGTATGTTTATGCGTGTTCTCTGTTTCGTTGTGCTAACATTGTCTGCAGGTGCTTTTCATTTTTTTCTGCGTATTGCGATGTTTGACATGATGTAGGCCTCCTTTTCTCATTTTTGGCCCATACACGTCCCTTTCGTAACCTAGCTGTTCTTTTCTAAATGACACCTTCCCGACAATGGGGACATCGCCTATCTCTAAAGTTTGGGGAGGGGTTTTTAATCAACCCAAATAAATCCGAAAAAAATAGATTTATATGGTTTACAATTTTAAAAGCGAAAGAAAAAGATACATTAGGCAATTGTAAACTATATTTTTGGGTTCGTTTTCGACATGAAGGTTAAAACTAATCAAAGGAAGAAAAAGGAGGAAAAAGTCTAGCCCACTCAAAAAGCCGAATTATTCCTTTCGATTAACCCCGCGAAAAAAAAGTTTGGAGAATAAAAGGGAAAACCCAAAAATCGAGCGAGCATACACCCTCAAAAGGCCTTATTGATCAACAAAGCAATACGAAGACGAAAAAGGAGTGCACCGGCAATTTCCAAAGGTAACGCATCGCCATCGCAAATATTTTGTTTCGCCTTTTTAGCCAAAATTTAATTTCGGTCTATCTTTATCTTCCATTTTTTTTTACTTGAGGACAAGTAATATCTCAAGTTTGGGGAGGTGATATCCCTCAATTTTTAGAGTTATTTGTCACTCTTTTTAACCCATTTTATAACCTTTTTCCGTACCCATTTGAGTTTTTCTCGTTTCTTTGGTCTAAAATGTTCCAAGATTTTCTAAATAACTAATGAGATCAAAAATTCGAATTTTCGTGAAATTTTCATACGCCGCTGTGGCCACAGTGTCACCACTGTGGCAAGTACATTTCACACGATTTTCTGCAGATTTTGGAATGCCATTTTGGTGAAAGTTCAAAGTTTGCTTGTTGGAGTTAACACCTGACCTTGTGCAAAAGAAGAGGCTAGATGAAGACAAAAACTTTGGAACAAAGGAATGCCATTTTGGTGAAAGTTCAAGTTTGCTTGTTGGAGTTAACATCTGATCTTATGCAAAAGAAGAAGCAAGAAGATGACAAAAACTCTGGAGCAAAGCAACATGAGAGGTCACTCTCATGTTGCTATTAACCCTCTTCTTTTCTTCCCTATAAATATCAAGGAGTTTGGCTTTGGAGGATCATCCTTAACATCTCATACATCACAACACTTGGAATCAGTAGTAGTAGAAGCATTACTTTGTATTTCTAGTTCTTGTAGTAATTTTCTTTAAGTATTATTTACTTTCTGTCCACCACTGTGGTGAGCTTGTGGCCACAGTGGTACGTTTACGCTTTATGAAATTTCAGTTTATGTACTTCTTCTTCTTTATCATGTCTTTTAAATTATGAGTAGCTAAACTCCCCATTGGGTGTGGGTGTAAGCCAACCCGAGAGGTTAAAATGTAACACTTGGGTGTTACCGCATTCGGCTAACTTCTCGGTTTGGTCATCCAAGTTGAAGCTTCATCTCAACGCGGACAAGCCGATCACTTGTATGTGTTAATATTAGATCTTAGACCTCGAGAGGGGCGGATCCGAATACGGCTTGGGTGATGCAAGGAGGTTTGAGAAAATCTTCAATAATCGCACAGAGATATGGATTTTTGCATAATCAAACTAAGGTCCAGATGTCGGTCAAGTTGGTGTGTCATAGAGATATGCGCATCTCTCCATACTGGCGGGGCTAAGATCTTCGAGATCTACTTAGTGAGATTGGTAAACCGAAAGTTAGCAAGTGTGGTAATTTTATAATAAAATTGTTATCGCAACCGACACGACGTCGCTTCGAGAGGAGGAAATTGTGTGGGGTCCATTGCGACCGGTTTTGTTAACCATTTAAGTTATTAAAATACTCTCGGGGGAAACTTACACCCGTACCCGCTTTTTATTATCTCGTTCATTTAATATTTAATATTTCGCTAAAAATCAACCCATCCATTTTATAAATCTAACTTTGAACCGGAATTTCGTGGGAATCTCTGATTCTTAGTTAAATCCAATCCCTGTGGATACGATATTTGGTCCTTACCATTATATTACTTGAGAAGGGAACGCAATACGTGGTGTATACTTGCGCCATTATTGTGCCACATTGTACACGTGTGCATTTTTGCCATCATCAAACATGGCAAAACTCCCAAAAATCAAAACAAGAAATGGAATTTGAGCTAAAAAATCAGTAAAGAAGACGTTTTAATACATACCGGAACTGGGTGGCGAAGAGAGACGAAGCATCTGTTCACAATACCTTGGAGAAATCTCTTGGGTTTTGAAGAATCAAATCGGTTGTATGCAGGTAGAAGATTTTATATGCAAGAAATCTTGGGAGACATCAAGTAGCAGGTAGAAGGAAGTGAAGAAATCTTGTTGTCAGTATGGTGTGAGACCTGCAAGAGCAGAAGAAGAAGGAGGCGTATGGTATTGAAGGTATGGGTTGAAGGTATGGTGTGAGACCTGCAAGAGCAGAAGAAGAAGAAGAAGAAGAAGAAGAAGAAGAAGAAGAAGAAGAAGAAGAAGAAGAAGAAGAAGAAGAAGAAGGCGTCCTTTAGTGGTTGTGGAAAACAAAAAAGCCTTTTACCTTGTACATCATGCATAATGAGTTGTAATTAAGAGTTTTTTGAATTTATAACATAAAATGGTTGTAACTTGTGTTTTAAAGATAGTATTTAAGACTTTTGATTAGAATGCATATTAAAGTAGTATAGATTACTTAAAATCTCTTAAAAATAACCATTAAAGCTTTATATACTACATTTAATACAATTTACTAACTTTTAATCCTTATCTCTAACTACTTTAACTCTCCTAAAATCACTCCATGCATAATTAAATACAAGATAAAAATCAACTTTTAAATATACAAATCTAAAATTGAGGTTGGTAAGTTTTGAGTTATTGAATTTGTAATGTAATGATATAAGATTCAGTTGTTTGAATGTTGAGGTTGGTTCAGCCTGTGTAGATGTTAACGAGCCGAGTCTATTTGTAAATCATTTGAGCCTGGCTCGAAAAATTAATAATAGACTCGAGGATGAGCTCGAATGATGAAATTTTCAAAATTAGTGTTTAAGATGGAACTTATATACAAAAAATTTATATGTTGATAATATACGAAATATTTTATATGTTGATTATATACTTGGGGAGGATTCATTGGTTAGTTCGATGGAGCTCAATATAATATTGTTATATGTTGATTATATACTTGGAGAGGATTCATTGGTTAGTTCGATCGAGCTTAAATATTTTTATATGTTGATTATGTATTTGGAGAGGATTCATGTAAGAATCGCAAATGATTTAAGAACCAGGGGAACTAATTTATTATTCATATTCGTTGATAAATATACACTATAAATTTCAACAAAATACGTATACCGTCAAGGAGTATTTGTCGATGAATATACACTACATATTCAATATTCATTAATGAATACGTTCACTTGTATTTGTATTTTGTCAATAAGTATATTCGACAATGAATATATACTACAAAATCAGTTCATTGTTTCTCAATCATGAAGAACAAAGTATCAAGGATATAAATTGATCAGGCATAATTATCGTTTCAGTTCTGAAAACCATCCACGCAACAGTCGCTCGAAGAACAACACTCAATATAGGAACAATCGTTCCTCCTCATACTGTAACTTTTGTGCCATTCTGGGACACGAGACTCGCGATTGCAGGAAGCTTGCTCGTGTTTTGAAAGACTACAACGTCATCTCCAATAGACCGGTTGCCAATGCTACTGCCTCGAGTTCAAAATCAACCCCAGTGACTACACCTTGGTTGTTCGATATCGGCGCTTCACATCACCTCACATCAGATCAATCTTCTTTTCACACCGTCTCGGAATATGGTGGGCCAGATTGAAATCGTCCTTGGTGATGGTACAACTCTTTCTATATCTCACACGGGTCACAGAAACCTATCTACCTCAGCTCGCCCTTTAAATTTATCGAATGTTCTATGCGTTCCTAATCTTCGTAAAAACCTAATTCCTGTAGCTAAGCTTTGTCGTACTAATCAAGTTTCTGTTGAATTATTTCCTTTGCATTTTCTTGTCAAGGATCTTTACACGGGGGCACCTCTCATGCGGGGGGAGAACATAAATGATGTCTATTATGCCAATCAGACCGCACTTCCACAAATGAACGCTACCACTAAAGTTTCCCCTCTCAGTTACCATCACACAATTGGACATCCCTCCGCTCGTGTTTTCAAGGATCTTGCAAAAGACTTAGGTCTTAGTTTCAAATCATTATCTAAGCTCAATTTTCATTGTGCTTCATGTTCTGTTAATAAAAGCCACAAGCTACCTGTTGGCCAAAATTCATTTACCGCAAATAAACCTTTGCAACTTATTTATTCCGATGTTTGGGGACCTATTCAAAAATATATTGATGGTTTTGCTTATTATGTAGTATTTATAGATTATTGTTCAAAATATATTTGGTTGTATCCCATAAAATACAAATCTGACGTCTCCAAACTTTTTCCCCAATTTAAACATTTGGTGGAAAAATACTTTAACACATCCATTATCTCCATGTTCACTGACAATGGTGGAGAGTATCAAGCTCTCATTCCCCTGTTCCAATCCATAGGAATCTCTCATTACACTACACCCCCATACACACCCGAGCAGAATGGCATAGCCGAACGGCGCCATCGACATATTGTTGAAACGGGTCTTGCCTTGCTACACTTTGCAGTCTTCCTCTCACTTTTTGGTCTCATGCATTCCAAACGGCAGCTCACCTTATTAATCGTTTACCAACTCCTATCTTAAACTCCAAAAGTCCGTTTGATCTAATGTATGGTTGCTCCCCCAACTACACCAAACTCAAACCTTTTGGGTGTCTCTGCTATTCGTGGCTTCACCCCTACTCTACCTCTAAGCTCCACCCTCGTTCCACTCCTTGCCTCTTTTTGGGGTATTCCACCGCCAAATCTGCTTACAAATGTATTCACCTTGAAACCAGATGCATCTACCACTCTCGTCACGTTGAGTTTATAGAACACCTTTTTCCCTACAAAACATCTCAATCTCCATCCATTTCACTTCCCACTGTGGATGAATTTTTTACTCCCACTTCACCACCCTCACCAACTACTCATGCACCTATTGTTCCCAACTTCCACATGCACCAACGTCACACGTCAAATCCTCCTGCCCCCACTGTTACCAACCCTTTCACCCCACCATCTTCCCTCCCACCTCCTCTCGTGCCACCTGCGAAAAACAAGATGACTTCTTAATTTTTTTTTATTTAAATTATTTTTACGACATGTTAACATTTATTTGATAATAAATCGACGAATAACTCCTATTTGACTTTGAACAAATTGTTTATATTTTCTTCTTTTCAATACTAAATTTTAATTTTTATTGTTATTTTGTTAGTGTAGGTTCAAAATTTAAAATTTCTTTCAAATGTTAGTGTTTTTTAAATATCATAACCCCTCCTACAATGTGTCCGGAAGAGAGGTAGATTGTAAGACCACCCACATGGGCTTTCAAATGCCCTTTCAAATTGAATTGCAAACATGAAATTTGTGCCACATAGAATTGGCAATTGCAATTGTTGCAATCCTAATTGCAAGGCCACGTGGCTACTACAAACCTTTTTTTGATTTTTTTTTTCATTTAAATAAATTCCAAGTATATATTTTCTATTAGTTAATGATTTTAATTTATTTTTTAATTAAATTAATCTTTCTTGTTTAAAAAATATATATATGTATATATGTTTTTTTAAATAAAATATAAATACAATATAATTTAAATAATTTAAATATTAATGAAATTACATATAACACATATTACAACATACAATACTGATAAAACTATTAAAATGTACAATACTGATAAAACTACATATAATGTAATTTATAAAATTACATATAATATAATCTAATACACACGATTAATAAAATAACACAAATAAAATCACATCTTTATTTGTCTAAAAGTTGTCGAATTTTTTATCGTACAATTTTCGTTGTTGCTCTGTCATAGTAGTTGGATCCATTTCCATCAACCTGATTGTCAATTCTTCTTTTGTAAGTTGTTCTTTCATTTTCTCCCGTTCCTCTTTTTTAAGTTGTTCTTTCATTGTGGAAGATGAACGTGACTCGTATATTCGTCAATTTGATTTCACGGATGATGCTAATTTTAGTATATCTATGCCTCAAGTTTCTCGAAATCATCTTCCTGAGTATGAAAATTATCTTCGAAGTCATGCAAGGTTACGTAACAGAATTCACAATAATTAACTGCAAGCAGACTTGGTTGAAGAGATTTGGAGCCGATTTGAAGGAGAAGAAAACAATGATTAATGTAATATTTTATTTCTATCTATATGTAATATTTTTAATTCAATAAATGTTGTGTTTTGATATAATTTAATAAATTATAAAATAAATAAAATAATTGTATTATATTATATATTAATCGTTTATTTGAAATTAAAAAATTATATTTTAATTATCATTAAATTAAAATAAAGAATTATATATCATGTTATTAACTAAAAAATATATAAATGTATATAATAATTTATAAAATAATTAATAAATGTTCTAGTGGGGATTACTTTTGAAAGTGTAGGTGTATTGCATGTGTGTAGAGGGTAATTGAAAAACCTGATGTAACACAATTGAAAGTGTAAATGAATTGCTGGGATGTGGATGATCTAAGAAATAACATGTATGTGAGTGAAAGAGGGTGTATAAATAACAATCATCTTTATATAAAAATGATCAATCACTATGATAATTACGAAAACACATATCAACAAGAGTCTTTCATTAATCTATTGTCATTAAAATTTAAAAAACACTATATTAAAAATTAAAAATGTTCTAAAAAACATATAAAGAAAAAATCAATAAATGTTAAAACAACTCTAAGTAAATTATAAAAAGAACTTACTAAAAAAGTTATATAATTTAATTATCCAATTAATAAAAATTAAGGAAAAAAATTAAAAATGTATATATATTTAAGTTATCCTTAAAAAAGAATTAAAACAATGATTTAAAATTTGTATATTAATTAGTTCCAAGAAAAAATTATAGTAAAAGAAAGCTGATTAGAAAAAAGGAACATGTCAAGGGATTCAAACTTGGAAGCTTCAAAATGGTCATCCCAACACATTACCACTACGCTATGAATCATTTTGGTTTACTATTTACATCAATTAATTTATATAGTAATATTATTACAGGTAAAAAGTTAAAAAATATTCGGAGGCCTTATGCGGTATAACACTTTGGAACAGAACGGGCCTGATTGTAACCGTCTAGAGTTACCTTCATGGACGATGAATGTATATGTACCCAAATGACAAAACTAGCGGAAATTTTCAGTTCTAAACGATGAATGTATATGTACCCAAATGACAAAACTACCGGAAATTTTCAGTTCTAGACAGGCCCGTTCCTGACATTTTTTAGGCCCTGGGCGAGATGTAAAAATGAGCCCTCAATAACTACGAATTTATTTTCAATATATTGTTTATAAAAATAACATTGAATTTAAGAAAAACTAATAATTTATGTAAAATCGTTTTACGTGGTATTTCAAGCGCAAAATCAATCAATAATTATTTCTAAATTCGTATTATCTACCATATTATTTTTACATAAAATCATAAATCCATTCCACCATTAAAGACATGCCTTATTATATACCTTTAATATATAGATTGAAATCATTTGAGGACACTATGTTGACCATTCGGAGTAACACTTTAAGTAAATCAAAATAAATCAGTTGAGTTTTCACATGTTACCTGATGCTGATGCTGATGCTGATGCTGATGCTGATGCTGATGCTGATGCTGATGCTGATTGTTTTCATCACGGGAAATTGACCCAAATGGCCCAAACATTGAACTGGATTGGCCTCCTAGCCCATTCTCGCTCTGCTTTACGGAAATAGCCCTAGGGATCCATTGCGCCCCTGGGCACTTTATACTGAAAGTACGCCGACCAGCTCCCATTTTTAATTACTCGATCCAACCCCACCTTGCCGGAGCTGTCATTTTCTCTCGCCGACAAACTACAATTTCGCACATTTTTAATTACTCGATCCACAAATGGCTGAGGTTAGTGTCTTTTTCACTTATATTAATAGATTTTGTTGTTATGTATGGTTTATAGTGTTAAATGGTTGTAGTTATCATTTTAATATTTTGGATTATTTGTTTGGTATATTTTCATCTCCATTGTTAGATTTTGTTATTGTGTATGTTGTATAGTCTTAAATGGTTGTAGTTAAAAACATTATTTTGAATGAATTTTTTTGGTATATTTTCATTTCCATGCATAGATTATGTTGTTATGTATGGTTTATACTTTTAAATGGTTGTAGTTAAAAGTCTAGTTTTGGATGAATTTTTTTGGTATATTTTCATTTCCATTGATAGGTTTTGTTGTTATGTATGATTTAAATTTATAGTTAATAATAGCCTAGTTTTAAATTTAATGTTGACATTATAGAACATTGTAAAAATTTACACATTATACAATAATCCTTTAATTTTTTTAAAAATTACACTTTAAAAAAATTAGACATTATATATTAGAAATTTACACTTTTGGTGCCTTTAATTTTAAAATTTAGACTTTAGGGCCCTTTACTTGAGAAACATACACTTTAGGTCCTATAAATTAAGGAATTTACACTTTAGGTCCGTTTACTTTAGAAACATTCAGTTTAGGTCCCTTAACTTTTTAAATTTACATTTTAGGTCCTTGAAATTTATGAATTGACACTTTAGGTCCCTAAAATTTAGAAACTGAGACTTTTGGTCCCTTAAAATTAGATAGTAACACTTTAGGTCTATAAATTAAGGAATTTACACTTTAGGTCCCTTTACTTTAGAAACATACACTTTAGGTCCCTTAACATTTGAAATTTACACTTTAGGTCCCTCTACATTAGAAACTGACAATTTAGGTCCCTATAGAAAAGTTGAATATTAGAAACTGACACTTATTATGCAGGGAAGAACTTTCTACACAGGAAAGTTGAATATTAAGAGTAAGACGTCCATGGTGGACTCGATTCGCCAGAAATTGAACTCTCGGCGATTAGATCTATTCAAGGAGACATGTTTCTGTCATTGATTGCAATTGACCGATACATCTGTCGACCCGACCTTGGTCCACATATTCTTGCAGACACAGGTCTTCCCGGAAAATATACGGGATGACAAGATGATTTTTGAGGTTGGTGAGCACGCGCTTCGGTTCGGCCGTGAGGAGTTCTGTCTTATCACAGCACTCCATTTCGGACCGCACCATAAGTTGCATAAGAATCGGTCCGGTGGGTTTGTTAGACGGATGTTCCCGCGAGGCAAGTTGACGGTGCGACACATCACAGATTTATTCAATATTATCGGCACTGCCGACGAGGGGCGGGCCCATATCGATGATGATTCTGCCGTCCGTATTTGTCTGATGATGATGGTTGAGACGTTCTTCCTCGGTCATCAGTTGTCCCAGCATATTCCCGACCCTGTACTTCGGGCAATTGATGATATGAACGTGTTTAATCAGTATCCCTAGGGATCCTATATATGGGCGCACACCTACAATCAGATGAATAAAGCGATCCATAAACGACCGGACCATAAATATAGGATGTCGTTATCTGGTTTTTTATTTGCCTTCAAGGTTAGTAAGTTGATATCAAACTAATATTTTTACAACCTACACGAATTCCCTATTTCTAGAAAATATTTACTACTGTCTGGGTATTATAATTCACAGATATGGATTTTGGAAACCTTTCCTATGGCCAGCACGTATTATATATTGACCACCAGGATGCCACGTGCGGTTCGTTGGGCTAGGTCTTCGACGGTTATTGGTAGCTATCATGCCCATAATCTCATGGATGTCTCGACGGTAAGTTACATTGACTACGACCAAAAATTTGTGATAAGTGGGGCCCTCGTGTGGATTTCTAACATGGTTATTTTTCAATATATTAGGAGGATAGGATGCCACGTGATCGCCTTGTTCCGACGCCGTGGGAGGAGAGTCAGGAATGGTATACGGAGAGCCATCGCTGGTTTAGTAGTACGGCGGGGCGTCGAATGACGAAGAGGGCTAGAGTTACGCAGGATGTTGACGAGGGTGAAAAGTCATTCTAAGTTATCCGATATTTATAATTTTTTTTATAAAGAGAAGTCGTTCTAGATTATCTGATATTTATGATAATGTTGTTAATTGTTGGTATAGAAGTTCAAACTGATTCAGAGGGAGACGACCAGACTGACGATGACGCAGGCGTCAGCAGGCCACATGGGGCCAGCTCTTACGAGGAGCCACCATTTCGTGCAGGGCATAGTCCAGCAGGCCACTATCAGCATAGTCCACATGTTGACCCCTATGCTGATCGGTGGGCTGAGTTTACGCGGTGGAAGGATGATTACCATGACTTTCGGACTTCTCATCGCACAGAGCATGAAGATCTTGAGAGACGGAAAGCCGAGAAATGGGCATCTGATCGTGCATAACAAGAAAGTCTTGAGAGACGCATTGTCGAGGTGGAGAGGCAGTTTAGCGCTTGGCAGGTAAGTGTTTAACTTAAATTATCGGACCTGGTTTTAATTGTTATCTTTTGAACCTTTACGTGGTTTAATATGCTTGATGCCAGATTCCATCCCAGCAGCAGGGTGGACAGCCCTCCCAGCCCGACGACATACCGCATGGGTTCGGATCTCCGTACTTCGGAGGGCCGTCCCAATACACGGATAATGTTAGCTATTTCAATCGTTTTTAAACCACATATGACATCATTTTTAAACCACATATGACATCACTTAGATTAATGTGCAGAGTTCATCAGGCTTAGGCACGTTTGATGACCTATTAGGATCTCAGTTCGTTACACCACCACAACAAATTATACATGTAAGTTATTCAATTTGGTGGGTAATTTGATTTTTATATTATGAATGGAAACTGAATATCCTCAATGTTATTTACAGGGCTCTGGGGCAGCGTACACGGGGCTTACACAAGGCCAACATACTCAGCATGTAAGTTAAGAGATTTGTTTGTTATATTTGCTATTTATTTAATAGAACAAAGTTGTGAGGACCCAACATATTTTGCAGGGCACATTCGGGGCGTTGCTCCATGATAGTGGAGCGCAACAGATGGGTTTGGAGGGGTTTGTTGGGGCTTTGTTCCAGGATACGCCTCATCCTGCAGTGTCCCAGGACACACAGGTTCGTCCGTCGGCCGTTGTTATCCAGAGGCCGCAGCGCGAGAAATATCCTGGGAAATCATTGCGCCCTCCTTTCACCGCTTTGCCTCCTAGTACACGCCCACCTATCCAGCGCCGCCCATCGAAGGTCCCTCATCCTCGTCGGCAAGCAGATGCTGCCACCACCACTTCTTCTGCTTCCAGTTACACTTCATCCGCTATTGCCAAAAGGTGGCATGATAATGATTTGCCGGATTATTGGCTTAGGTGCATACCCACCCATGCTGTCGGTAGGGACTGGTGGGGATTATTACTCGGTCTGCAGGGCTCGGGGTGGCTCGAAAATGATGTTAGTACTAAAGCGTCATTTCAGTTTGTCTATCATAATGTCCATTTATGTCTTAACATTTTTTTATTTTTTATATAGCACATCGACGGATGGGTTCGGTTTATCCGCGAGTCGCGTTCGCCCAGTGCCACTTGGACAGTGATGACGTCCGATTTCATGCATGTCTTGCTCTTTGGTGGGGGGCCGAAATCTGTCTACAAAATGTTGAAGGAGTCGGATGGTGTACCATGGTGGTCTGTTGAACATGTATGAATTTCAATTTCTAAAAAAACTTGTTATTTATAACTTTCTGTATAGTTTAATGTTATTCACTGTTGGTTTGTTTTTTAACAAATATTTCAGGTATTTATTCCCATTTGCATAGACCAAAAGCATTGGGTTGTTGGCGACTTAAACCTAGAAACCATGAAGATGGTTATATATGATAGCTTTAGGAGCCCGTCATATGTGGACACCTTTAATGAAATGATGACGAAGTTCGCCAACGATCTACCGAAACTTCTTACCCTAGCTGTTTGCCAATCACTTGCAGCTTCAAGCCATGACTTCACTTGGGTACACACAGATGGGGTACCACAGCAGCAGGGTTTTTTGGGCGATTGTGGTCCTTTGTCATGCATGTTCCTCACCCATTTAGCGAATAACGAGGTCCCAATAGCCCAGGAGGATGAGTCGACAAGGGCGGCAGCATTGAGGTGTCATATGACGGATGTTTTTTGGTCCATGATACAGACAGATCGAAATGTATGATTCCTTTTAGGACCTTTTTAGGACCTTGTATATTTATCTACGTAAATAAATTTTTTGGAAGTTTTAGTTAATTTCAAGACAAGCATCATTTCAATAAATTGAACATATCTAATAACATTGAACGGATACAATGCATATGAACTAAACAACCAACGAAAGAAATACAACAACACAAGCACCATGAAAGAAAGTGATAGCAAGTAAGGGTACAAACTAGCAACATAGAAAATCCAAAAATGCTAAGGATAAAGTGCTTTACATTGATCAATCCAATTTTGTTTCTGGGTAACCTGCGCTTGCAGTACTGCAAAATCTTGCATAAGCTTGTTTACTTGAACGTTGTCCTGGTGAATACGGTCTTCTTTCTCTTTTATCTCCCTCTTCAACCTTCTTATCTCCTCCTTGTCCGCGTCGATCCTTCGCAAATGGCCATCCTTCTTGGCCATCATTTCCTTCCACTCTTCGGTGAGTTGTTCGATCTCCGCTTCACTTTTCTCTATCGCTTTTTTCAGTCTGGAGGGCATTATTTGTGAAGACGGTGGGTTTGACGATGATGCATTTCCAGCCATGTGTTTGGTCAAAGAGGGGACTATTATGCTATGAAAATGTTGTATGGTGTGAACTATAACTTTGGTATAACCCCGTTATTTATAGCCAAAATCTAAGGATAGGGGCGCAATGGCGCCCGGACGCAATTGTGCCCCTCTACATTTGCAGGGGAATCGTTGTCGTTTAATGCTTTACAAGGGAATCCTGACAACAGGCTTTGCAGGGGAATCGTTCCATAACTTTGCAGTGAATCCTGTCAGGCACTTTGCAGTTGAGTAGTGGTGCGCAATTGCGCCCATATGCAATTGCTCCCGGGCGCAATTGCGCCCCTCCCTATCTTCTCATTGACCATAAGTAGATTCTATGGTGAAGTAGTAATTCACAACTTGTTATCTACCCTCCACACCGTTTACAACCATTCTCTACATTTTCATAACTTAATGGCTGGTGGTTCACGTTCTAGGGGTAGAAGGTCAGCGAATGGTGCTGGCACTTCAGGCTCCGCATATATCCAACAATTAAATGATGGATCAAGAAGGATTAACTGGAAGGCACCCGAGACAACGGAGGAGTGGGCACAGTTTGGTAGAACTGCGGCCGATCGTCCAATTACGCCTCGGGAGTGGGAAGAGTTTAACAATGCACGAGAGGCATACTACCATGCTCATGGGGGAGAATCCCCACCAGAGTATCAAGCTCACCAGCAGCCGGGTCTACCAATGTCTCAAGTACTGCCTACCAGGTTGAGAGAGTCATGTGATGCGGCGAATGCAGATATACAAAACATAAGAAGGATGTGGCTAAGCAACATGGATATTCATAAAGATAAAGAGGCGTGTATTGCGGAGAAGAAGGAGTTCTTGGAAGAAATGAAGCGCAGGGTTAGGGCGATGAAACGAGAGATTAATGACTTAGAAGATGAAGTGATAGAAATCAAAGACAGCTACACCGGCATGGAGGACATGATTAAGGAAAAGTCTGACTGGATCATCAGGATCCAGGAAATCTACCCGTAGTAGGCTCCTCCAAAGATGGTTGTTGTATCGATGCACTTAAAAAACACGATAAGGTGGATAAAAGGGAAGTCAACTTTATAGAGCAATAATAATATTAATAAAAGGTTTATTACAGACATGGTTTACTCGTTTAGATCAACATTTAAATCAAAAGTACCATGTCTAAAACTTTCATAATTCTCTTGGGTTGATACTGGTTGAGTTTGTTGAGTTTGTTGACTACCAGATGCCCTTTCAGTTTGTCGACTACCAGATGCCCTTTGTCGGCTCACATTTACTGGTGCAGGAGATGGACAGTTTGCTCGAGTGTGTCCTGTTTGTCCACAACGAGAACATCTTCTCTGGATGGAATCCTCGCCCTGAGACGGGATACGGTCATGGTTACTCGGTCGACCAGCCCTTCTTATTACGACTGGTGGTCTAACGGTCATAAGCGGGTGGTCTGGAACAACCCATCCTTCTCCTGGATCGACTGGATGTATGAGCTCTGCGTAAGTTTGTCGGAAATTATCCGACGCGTAGTAACCAGTCGCCAGATGGGAGACGTCTGTACACCGTTGATTTCTTGCGACGGCGATGACATGGCCGCATGGTATTCCTGATAGTTGCCATTTCCTGCATGAGCAAAGACGATTATTGAAGTCAACTTCTGCGTCCCTAACCCCATCGCGGACTTCCCAGTAACCTCGACCAATCTCATGTACAGTCCACGTTGCCGACATGTGAATTCTCTTTTCTATTTTGGCCTCCGCCCAAGGCGTGAGACGATTCACCATTTCTTCTGCGATAACACAAATTTGTTACGTTAGTGTTGCAAAAATAAAAACATAAAATTCAAACAGTCAAAAATCCAAGGATGATAACCTCCATTTCTCCTACGAATCGAATACCATTCTTGCTGAAAACATCGGAAATAATCCATAAGGGCCACAATAGGCAGGCTCCGTGCAAAACAAGACAATGCATTCACCGACTCGGCACTGTTCGATGTCATTATGTTGTAACGCATTCCTGGGAAATGGGCCCTTGGCCATTTCTACGGTCCAACCTGGTCCATAAGCGGAGCTCCAAGAGGTAAAGCAGCTCGTAGACCCGTCATATTCAGTTCAAACTCCTCCACCGTATATGCTTTACACGTCCTCCAAAATAACTTCTTCCTGTAACTGACCCTGTTGTCCCTGATTTTTACGTTCATCATTAGATGGCGACAACAAAGTGCATGATGGGCGCCCGGGTACACCGTATTAATTGCTTGGTGAATTGAAGCAGCCCTGTCCGATACAAAAACCAACCCCTCGGGTTCCCTGATACAACGCTTCAGCATGGTTAAGAACCAAGTCCACACATCCCCACTCTCAGACCTACCAACTCCGAAAGCGATGGGCACAATCTGGTTATTTGCGTCCATAGCAACGGCTAAGAACATTGTGCCCAAGTAAGTACCCTTCAAATGAGCATGGTGGAGGACGACACCTTTTTTTGGCAAGACCTACACATGAGTGTTTTCTTCCAGTTGTATCTTGCAGCCTTAAAATCACGATAATCTTCTTCTTCCTCTTCCTCGTGCCTCCCCGCAGAAATGTGGATCTCCCAACGGGTCTATCAGAGTGGTTTAGTATCTCGATTGCATAAAAGATGGGAGATCCATACTTCAAAACTTTGAGAACACTTGGATTCACATTGAAATTGCCCTTGCCAATGAGGAGATCTTGCTTCTCTCCACTTGCAAACACTTCAAAATGGACTTCGAAATCATGCGACGAAACGGGGAATAGGAAAGGAAATCCCCATTTAGGGTTTTCTCCAGCTTCGATGTGTGTCTCAAACTTGGATTCTGGGTTAACATAGACAACAACATATTACATATGTTTTTTTACGTTGATTTTTGGAAGAACAAGGAGCTTTGAGGTTTTTTCCAGAGACGGCGATGATCTCCATGTTGTAATTGAAATGCCCTGCCATGGAGAACGGAATGATGTGGTGAGAGTGTGAGACGATGGAAAATGATGTGGTGAGGTGGTGGTCAGGTGGTGTAGGTGTAGAGTAATAGAGTTGTAGGTTATATAACACCTTTTCCCACTTTCTTTTAGAGCATCTCCAACAGATTCTCCAAAAATTTTCTAAAATGGAGAACCAAACTTTAAAATCTCTAACAAAAATTGCATTCATCTCCAACAGATTCTCCATTTTGGAGATGACATCATTACTTATATTATTAAAATAATGTATGTATCTAATAAAATATTATTTCTCTTTCCTATACATTTTATTTCAAGATTTCTTATTGGTGGAATATAATAAAAAACAATTTCTTTCTCATGGTAATCATTTTTGGAGATTTCTCCAAAGTTGGAGAAAAATACACTCTCTCTCTCTCCTACTTTCTCCATTTTGGAGAAAGATTTGGAGAATCTGTTCGAGCAAAACAATGGCCAAAATCCCCATTTTCTCCATTTTGGAGAAGATGTGGGAGATGCTCTTATAGTCTATGTGTTTGTTTGAAGATTTACTTTTTAGTCCTTATTGATTTTGAAATTACATATAATTATTATCTTTTTCATCCTTTTGTTGATTCTTTTTTTTTCATTCTTATGGTTTACAATTCATTTCTTAGGGGGCGTTTGGTTCGTAGAATGTTTTTGGATTGAATGGAATCTGTCAAAGGAATTTGACTTTGAAAGAATTGGAATGGAATGTTGTCAGGTTTGACCACCTGTTTGGTTGGAAGAATTGGAATGGAATCTGTTAAAGAAATTGGAATATGTCTGTTTGGTTCACAGATTGTAGCTTCAGAATTGGAATGGAATTTTGGTAAATGACCAAAATACCCCTTTTCATTATTTTAATTTTTTTGATTGAGACTTAAGCCTTTGTGGTCTAATAAAAATACTTCCCAAGAACAATCGACTAACCAAATCGATTTTCAGAAATCATTTAGCATTTTGGAATCTGATGGAATCGACTAACCAAAGAACAATCGAATTTCAGAAATCATTTAGCACATAATCGTAAAATCGATTTCTGAAGTAAATCGACTAACCAAATCGATTTCTCAAAATCGATTTCTCAAAATCGATTTTCAGAAATCATTTAGCACATTGGAATATGATGGAATCGACTAACCAAAGAACAATCGAATTTCAGAAATCATTTAGCACATAATCTTAAAATCGATTTCTGAAGTACATCGACTAACCAAATTGATTTCTCAAAATCGATTTTCAGAAATAATTTAGCACATTGACCATTATACCAAATCGATTTTGAGAAACACATCGATTCAGAGGACGATGTGTAGAAGACGAGCCAGAAGAAGATGTGCAGAAGAAATCAGTTAACACATTAATCGATTTCGAAATACATAAATCGAAATGGAGAAATTGAGAGAGAAATCGAGAGCCAGAAGACGATGTGCAGAACAGGTCGTTTACGGAGAAGACGATGTTGAGGCAGGTCGTTTATGGAGAAGACGATGTTGAGGTAATACACAAATCCTACGCTATGTAGGGTTTATTTGATATAAAGGGTATTTTTGGAATTAGAAAAATGTCAAATTCCATTCCTTTGAAATGCTTGCCTTTCACGATGAAATGTTAAATTCGGCCATTTACAGAATTTAATGGAATTTGATGATTCCATTCCTTTGAAATGCTTGAACCAAACAAATGAATGGAACCTGGTCAATGGAATTCAACATTCCAATTCCACCGGATTCCATCAAATTCTGCGAACCAAACGCCTCCTTAGTGTTTTGACTTCAGGAATAATTATAGAAATGAATTTCAAATCATATGGACGAAAACTGAAATTTCAAAAATGAACATGTCTTTTTAATTAACAAAAAGACAAATTTACCCTTAATTATAGATAGATAAGTTTTCTCTATCTCATAATTAGGGATAAAATAAGAAAGTAGACATTTACTTTTGAAAACGAACGCTTATTTTGAGACAAAATAAAAACAATAACGTAGACGCTTATTTTGGACAGACAGAGTAATTAATTATATATTTTCGATACCATAAATAGAAATTAAATCGAACTTTCTTATATTTTCATGTTTTTTTGTCTTTTATCTATACTATATTATAAAGGGGGAATGACTCAAAATAACACATTTTCAGAAGTTGACAAAATAACACATTTTCAGAAAAATTGCCCAAATAACACCATATTACGTCGGCCCATTACTCCTCCATCCGGCGTAAATTGTGTGTGGGCCCCACACACTGACAAAGCAACAATTAAATGACACGTATCATTCTTGTCCCCCACTTTTCAGACAACCCTTTATAGTGGGTCCGGCGTAAACCCCCCCCCCCCAACCCACCCTAGCCCGACGTAAACCCCCCTCCCCTCCTTGAGTTGACATATTATTCCCAATATTTTTTTATAATTATTATTGCTTTAACATCATATTTTAGGGTCGACATCAGGCCTAAAGTGTTTTTTTAATGTTTTGTATTATTTTTAATGTTTTGTATTATTTAAAAAAATTGAAGTGTATTTTTTTTTTGTTTATTTTTATGTTTTGTATTATTTATAAAAAAAATATGGCACAATGAAGGTAAAATAACAAAAACCGGGTATTGAGTAAAAAAAATCGGGTCTAAAGTTGGTCAAAATATATCTGATTATTGTCATTGTGTTGTCTAATCGATATATATCTTGGGAAAGTAATTTTTGTTTTGGGAAGGTAGGAAGATTTTTTGGTCAAAATTTATTTGATATTTATTTTCAGTGTTTGGAAATTAGAAAGATTTTTTGGAAGAAATTGGATTTATGTCACAATGAAGGTAAAATAACAAAAATCGGGTATTGAGTAAAAAAAAATCGGGTCTAAGGTTGGTCAAAATATATATGATTATTGTCATTGTGTTGTCAAATCGATATATATCTTGGGAAGATAATTTTTTTTGGGGAAGGTAGGAAGATTTTTTGGTCAAAATTTATTTGATATTTATTTTCAGTGTTTGAAAATTAGGAAGATTTTTTGGAATAAATTGATATCTATGTCACCATAAAGGTAAAATAATAAAAACCGAGTATTGAGTAAAAAAATAGGTTCTAAAATAAAAAAAATTGGGTACAAAAAACAAATTTTTTTTATTGAATTGTCTTATTAAATGTTTTATTAAAAAAATGTGAGAATTTTTTGGGAAAAGAGGAATAATATGTCAACTCAAGGGGGGGAGGGGGTTTTACGCCGGGCCCACGTGGAGGCAGGGTTACGCCGGGCTAGGGTGGGGGTGGTTTTACGCCGGGCCCACTATAAAAAGTTGTCTGAAAAGTGGGGGACAAGAATGACACGTGTCATTTAATTGTTGTTTTGTCAGTGTGTGGGGCCCACACACAATTTACGACGGATGGAGAAGTAATGGGCTGGCGTAATAGGGTGCTATTTGGGCAATTTTTCTGAAAATGTGTTATTTTGTCAACTTTGTTGGGGAAATGTGTTATTTGAGCCATTCCCCCTATTATAAAACATTTATAAAAAAACTTTTAAAAATAATTGTTAAAGCTTAATGTACCTCTATTTAATGTTAACTATTTATGAACCCGCGCAATGCGGCGGGAGGCGTGAGGGTAAATAATTTTGAAGATTTTTGGTGGTTTTGTTAGAGGAGATTTTAAGACATTAGGATTATAGAATAGATAAAAAAATTGTATTGTAGTTCAAATACAATAAGATCAAACCAATCTAATAACACCAAACATTGTTCGTGGATGTGTATGAAGTGGAGTAATAATACTATAATAGCATAGTTATCGATTTTGGTCCCTCCTACAAACCAGCAAATAGATTCCTACTTGTAAGATACAATGATTACACCTTTGAATTCTAGTAAGAATGAAAGTTATGGTAATAAATAAGAAAGGATCTCCACCTTTGAATGCAGATTAGGATGAGATGCACCGGATCAATCACCACATCAAGGCAATTAATGGATGAGTTCGAGAGTAAAAATGATCAAGGGTCAAATTCTTTTTTACCTTTTCAGCTTAACTCTTCTTCTCACACAATCATTCGTCTCGAAATAAGTTCATAAAAAAAATTAAAATGGAAAAGCACCTATGAAATAAATTCATAAAAAAATAAATAAAATGGAAAAACACCTATGGTTTCTTACAATGGAATGATATTTTTACTTGCAGTACGGAATTGTAGTTCTCTTTTCAAATTTTATTTTCTAATATGGAATGATATTGATTGGTGGTTGCTAGAACTTTTATGTTGTTGGTGGAACATTTTCAAAATGTTAAAAGTTGTTACAAACCCATTGAAGTAGAGAAATACATCACTTGCATCGTTGTACTGCAAGGACTACACTTTCGATTTGAAAAAACCTATTCAAATTGATGGACTTGCATCTTCTCCGATGGATCCTCCATCTTGCGGGGGCGTATCAAGGATATAAATTGATCAGGCATGATTATAGGAATCAATATTCTTTGTTTATAGCTTAATTGCATTTCCATGTATTGCTCCTTAATTTATGCTCCTTCTTTTGTAAATCGTTCTATAAATACCCTTGTAAATCTCTTCATAATTCAATACAAAAAATACAATTCATACCTTCATACAAAACCCTCTCTTTCTTCATCTTCTTGACAACGTTTCTTTGCATTATGATAGCAGTTCATTGTTTCTTAATTAATGCCGCCAATGAGACCAACGATGGTGGCGAAAACAAAATTAGGGTTCACTGCAAATCAAAAGATGAAGATATCGGTGAAAAACAATCGGATTTCAGCAATTCGTTGACTGGCAGTTTTGCGAGAACACGGTTTCTCACGATACTCTTTACTTCTGCCATTTTTATATGGGTAATAAACAATTTTTCGATGTATTTAACGATACTGTTAAACCTCAATGTGCCGACAAACATAAGCAAGAACATTGGGGATGCACCTGGTTGATCAAGCACAATCGTTTTTGCTTTGTCCAACCCCCCGGTTGCCGAAGATACCTATAAAGTGCATGATTGGACCCAACATGATGATCGATCAGTTCGATGAACAATAATTATTACATCAGTTAGATTGATGTGTCGTCCACCAAACTCTTACTGGATAAACGCTTACCGGTAAGAGTCACCATTCTCGCTCAACATATCGGGTAACAATCTCGGCCACCAAAATGGATTGTTGGTAAGCGTCTTTATTCGGTAACAATTTACCAAGTAATGAATAGTCTTTTCCCTCATTTCCTGAGTAAGTTCTGTTGTCCTTGTTATGTCCCTTACCGAGTAAGATTTGCGGTACTTACCAAGTCATCCGATAAGGTAAATGACATCGGTAAGTGTTTGTAAACGCTCCTTATAAATCTAAAAGCTTTGTGATAGGATTGGTTCCAAGCTCGGTTAAGCACGTGATGATCCTATCGTAATTGATTACGAGATTTACTTTGCAGCTTGAGTTACGACATGTGAATAGTTTTGTTGATAGTAAGATCATGTTTAAAAATCTTAAGTTAGCTATTTTTTGCTACTAGAAAAGTCGCATTCAGAATTAACGTTTCAATAATCTTAATCTCTAGGAGCTTTATGTCCCCATTTATTATTTACTAGTGTTGGGCCCGTGCATTGCACGGGAGGATAAATTTTTTGTTGGAATATTGAACCGAGTTAAAATGAAACGTAATTTATCTGTTAACAGTTAATAAAATACAATGCGAAAAACGAATGTATTTTCATAAGTGGTTAACTTGCATATATTCTTAATCGTTTGTTGTTATGAGTTTGTGCAATAATATTGGTAATAGTTTTGTATTATATTATTTAAAACTCAAACGACATGTCTCACAACATATTTATCTGACTATTGACTTCAAGACCTCATAGTATTAGTCGATAAAAATAAAGATATGTATATATATCTTATTCCCCTACTTCGAAAAATATGATTGTGAGTTTTGAAAAATATAAACAAATCCTCAGTAATTAAATAAAATAAAATATAAAAAAGTAGTTTTTCAAAGAAACAAAAATATAGTGGAATACCTTTTGTTCAGTTTCAGGTTCTGCCATTGACACCCGACCGTTCGTCTTCTTCTTGTACTCGGATGATATATAGAGAAGCTATATATATTTATAGTGAATGTAGAGAATATTTTAAAATCTTTTATTTTCATTTTCGATTTTACATTTAAATGTAAATATATTAAAAATATGGAAGAATATTTTTATATCTACATCGTTTCTATTTTATTTTCTTTACACTTGGTTAATTTGGATAGTATTGCGGAATATTTTTATTTTAAAGAATACGATAATTTATTAGTGTATCTCATTATTTTTTATTTTTAATTCATATCAACCTTCTTTTTTCTTCTTTTAATGATCGTGAAAAAAATACGTGTAGATTTTATATTAGCAAAAAAAATACGGAAGAAAAAAATAGTTTATATTACATCTCATTATGTAAAAAGATTTTATAAAATAAAATATGGAAAAAAGATTTTATAAAATAAAATATGAAAAAATCATTATGAGATGTAATATAAAAAAATACGGAAAAAAAGATTTTATATTACATCTAATTAATATAGATTTAAATGTAAAATCTACATTTAAAATAGATTATGCTAATATAAAATCTATTTTATAAAATCCTCCACCAAAAAAACAAATAGCTATATTCATAAATGAGTATCCATTTCACAAATAGATGATTATGTGAGATACTGTGCTTAGAAATGTTGTACCAAAGCATTAAGAAATTGTAAATTAAGTAATTGACTTTAATTAGTTGTAACTTGTGCTTAAAATATTGTAATTAAGAGTTTTTTATGTCGTTTTTATAATATAGTATAGATATATATTGTTACCAACTACAATTAAACTTTAATTAATGTTCAATTCTTAATTTTAATTAATATTAATTATTTTGAATTATTGTAAATCATAACAATAGTAATACTAATATTGTTATTATTATTATTATATTCAATAGATTTAATTAGTCAAAAATTAAATATAATAATTTAAAATTTGTTTTTATAAGTTATATAAAAAATTAAAAATTAAGTTATACTTATTCTGTTTCATTAATATATTACAAAACCTCGATAATGTTGAAGGATTATATGTCATCATCAAAAGAAAGTTAATGACATAATATTTTCTTAGTATTAGATTACGATAATGAATGTTTTCTTTTCTTTGTAAACTCATCCCTATTTAAAGGGCTTATGGTTAATGAGAATTACAGAATTCTTCTCTCTGTCTTATAATTATTCTCTCTATATTGATTGTTCTGTAACACGTTATCAGCACGTATGCTTAGTCAATTCACGGATAGATTTTTGGCTTCCAACTTCATCAATCAGTCTCGAATACTTCTACAATCCAAGTAAGAATTTTTCGACTTCTAACTCGATTATTGTTAGTATACTTGTTTTAAATCCACATAAATCTTCAAAATTAATACCATAAGAAATAAATATGGTCTTTGCTTTCATCAGATTGGTTATGACATAAGGCAAAAAACCTATGTTTTGATGATATAATATAGATAATCTAGTATGTTGATTGTCATCTCATGATATCGTAATTGATGTATTGTTTTTGTATACTTACAAAATTTAAATATAAATTTATTTGCTTCTGTTTAAATTTATGGTTAATATTTATATGATGATAAATGTACATGACTATAAATATATGAATATATTTTTGTTTTTATTCTTTTATTCACTTGAGTGAGTCTTAAAAATAAAAGAGACTTTTTTTTCCTACCGATTGATTTATAAGGAGATACTATTTTATTGAAAAAAAAAGATAAAATTCGATGTGTTCTTTTTAATTATTTTATTTATTTTAGAAAAAATGTCAACTCATGTCTCTAAACATAATTATAAAATTATTTTTAAATTTTATGTTACACTTTCTAACTATGATTTTAATTTTATCAATTAATCAACATAAGTCATCTATTAAATATGATCTTTTTAAAATCTTTGTTATTTTTTTAATTAAAAAGAAAAAAGGAGATCTTTATTATTAGGAATTGATAGTTAAATATATTTTACTTATTTTTATTTTTCTTTTAAATTGGTTGATTATTTCTTTTGGTATGTATATCTTTAAGATTGTAACCGATTATAAAATATATTTTTTTACATTTTTCTTTCCTAAATGTTATTTAATAAATTTATTGGTAGACTTGAAAAAAAAAATTAATCGTTTTTTTATCCATTAACTCATTTGGCAACCATATATAGAATTATTAAAGGATGATCATATTTGAATGAAAATATTTGAGTATTTAATAATTGTGTTTAAATGTTTATTAATTTAATCGGGTATTACTTTTTGCATTGATTTATGTATATATTATTCAAATATTTATTTAAGTGTTGATTTTTTTAAGGGTTTAGCATTTGAATTTGATCTCCCACATAATATATTCAATGAATACCTTAAGTATAAGTTCCTACTTATAATTCCAATCATATAATTAAGTTTTTAGAAGTTACACTTCTAACCCACATATATTTTGGTCTTTTACCAAAAGCTCCAAAAATATTATTAATATGTTAAAAGTTTGAATTTGACTTTATGTCAAAACCAATATTTATTTTTCTAATGACAAAATCTACTAAAATACTATTAAGATATTAAAACACTGAAATTGGCTTTATATGCCAAACTCATATTCATTTTGGCCTCATGCCAAAACCTCTATCATTAACAATGTTATCTTCAAATTAAATAAATCGTAAAATATTGATTGGATTTTGTCAAACGGATGTAAATATCTCCACGGTTTGTATAGGGAGTTAAGAAATCCATGTGATTCCCCTACTACTTGAAATCTAATAGATTGAGTGATTTCTTTTCGCAAATTGAAATATTAATGAAGTATTATCAACAAAATGTAATCATACATAATCCAATATTATAATGATGATGAAATTTCATACATAACATAATGATTATAGATCGTGATTCATTGTTTTAGAAAACCATACATTATCCCTTATATACATAAATGGTTGAAATGACCCATCTGTGATTCAATGTCCTAAACTCAAAAGAACTTGAGTACAAATATGAAGATCCAATGTTAAAACTACTTTTATCGAAAAGGTACAAGAATATATACCTAAAGTCCATCATCTCCCTATTGACCCTAAAACCAACCTTCTAATAAGGTACAAACATCATGTTTTGAGACGACATATAAATCCTAATTTTCATAGGAATACTTTTACTAGAAACCCCCAAAGAACTGTAGGATGCCCCGAAAGGGAGAATCGAGAGTACTCATGAATATGTACTTCCAGAACTAATCATACAGCGGAATGAAACCCACTTACTCGATTACAAAAGGGTAACCAATCTCAACAAAGAAATGTTATATCCAAAATGCGTCTCAATCTCTGTGGCAAGGAACACACAGAAGATGACATGATTTATAACATTATTTCCACCTTTCATATATCAGTAAATATTAATGAACCAATATAAGTTGGAACTCAATATTTAGACAAACTCATCAACCTACTGCAAGTGGTTGAGAGATACAACAAACTTCTTTCAAATAACAACACCAGATATGTCGGGACAAAGAAAATTCCTGAGATCAATAATGAAAGTGTTAGAGGTGGAACAACTCCAAAGAATAGTGAGTGAAAGACAATTTCTCACACGTGACATCTATGTACCACGTGGACAAAACCGTGGAAAGGGTCAGGGTCATGACAATAGTTGGAAGGATTTTCCAATCCTTGGAGCAGAGATGCAACTACTGCCGGTTGATATTGGATAGTCAAAGAAGAAATACATTAATCACTAGTTCTTTCGAGAAAGGAACAAATTGAAAATAAACTATATCATATTAATTTAAGATTGATAAGCATATGATTCCTTGAAAGTTATGTTAAGCATAAAATTAATATACACACTCAAATCGATAACCATTATAGATGTAAATAAATACATCAAAGACAAATACAAAACTCTCAATATTCTCCGTTCCATGTAGGAATGTATCGAGAAGAACTTGAGTTTTTGTAGGACATTTCACACAATCTAAAGAGATTGACTAACATTTTTTTTAATTTATCCAATCAAAATACGTAGACGATGTACTATCATTTTCTTGTTGGTACAAGATTAACAGTCATTAAAGCACTATATTAATGAAAACCTTGTTAAGATATTCATATCAACTAGAAATCATATTATAAGAATGAAATTGAGTATATGTACATCAATTCTAATGATATGAAAGGAACATATATTAGAGAATTTAATGTGTCAAATTAGTGGATTATCTAGGTCACTAAATCATATTTTGTCACCAATAAAGAATTGGACAATGACACATATATGTTTCACATGGGACACCATGGTCATTACATAGTGATCCGTGTATGCAAAATACACATAAACACATTCTCTTTCGAGTGAAAAGCAAAAATGAGGCAAATTGCAAATGTTGACTTCTGCAGCATAAGAAACAACGCCATTATCATAATATGCCCTCTCGAATACCTAGAACTTTTGTATACCCTAATCCTTAGCTAAGACAAGAATGAGACAATCCTAAAGCCAAGGACATAATACCAAAATATTTCATTCTTACAACGAATACAAAATGATATTTATGGACATAAACATCTAGAATGTTGGCCATTAAAGTACTTTATGGTTCTGGTTTCGACACGATGAATGTATGTCGTATTATTATCCACATGAAATGTTGCACTCCTAGCACTAGCTATACGTTTAAGGGCTCACCACTAGGGGTGCTCACGGGTTGGGTTGATCGGGTTGAAGGCATTTCAACAACCCAACCCAATGTCGGCGGTTTGAGAATTTTCAACCCAACCCAACCCAAACAAAAGTGCAACCCAACCCAACCCAACCCGTTCGGGTTGGTCGGTTTAGTCGGGTTGGTCGGGTTGTGTTTAAACAAAGTAAAAACAATATTGAAAACATAATAAGGATTTTTTTTTTGAAATACGATCCATCATTCGAAAGAATATACGAGTTCATCAAATATTTAGGTATTACATATAACTTTCCAATAATGTCATTTTAAGAGTTCCATTACTCGTTAATACCGAGTTGTTTTTGCTAACATATACATATTAAAGGGAGATATAAATAATTTTAGAGAAGTCGATAAAACGTTTATCGGGTTATCGGGTTGGTCGGGTTACTTTGAGCCTAACCCAATATCAACCCAATAGATTCAGGTTGTCTTAATTTTGTATCGCTTATATGTCGGGTTACATCGGGTTGATTTTTGTACAAGTTGGTCGGGTTGGGTTGATCGGATTGGTCGGGTTATTCGGTTTTTTGAGCACCCCTACTCACCACCCTGATTATCTCATCAAGTCTACATGACTTGGAATGCTAGAGAATTTACATCATAAGGATTTGATGATTATTGCATTTGTATTGGGATTAAAGTAGAGTTTCCTATACCCCATATGTATATCTAAAATGGTCTCGTAGATGTTGTCATCAAAAGAATATAGATGGTAGCCAAGACATTAGTTATGCGCACCGATTTACTTACATGTGTTTGGGGTTATGCAATACTTTACGCAACTTTACTTCTTCATTTTGAGACCTATTACTAGCTAACCAGTCTCATGTGTACCGGTTGGTAACTGGATATAAGCTTGATATTTTACATTTACGCATGTTTGATTGTGCAGTATATGTGTCAATTGCGCCCCCACAACGCACCAAAATGGGTGTTTAAAATGATTAAGTATATTTGTTGGATATGAATCTCCAAATATTATCCGCTAATTAGAATCCTTGACGGGTGATTTTTTTACCGCTAGATTTACGGATTGACACTTTGATGAGATAGTCTTCCCGTCGTTAGGGGGAGATAAGAAAAAGGATTTTCCGTAGGAACGATAGGAAGTGTCATTGAATATTCCCACTCTGTCTCATTTTGATCTCGAAACTTCATAATGTAAAGTTGAAGTCAAACGATTCAAACTCGATACCTTATATGTTTACTGTTATTCCAGAAGTGACAATATCACATATACGAGCTGTAAATATACTTGCAAGGTTAAAGTCCCCAAACAAGGGCACAACATCGCTGGAAAGTGCGTTGCAATCACACATGGTGGAGGTGTGGTTGAGGTCGTAGTTCCCAAACAGAAATGGGGGAAGCTACTTTGTTCGATAGATACCCATATAAAGGAAGAGAAGAGTAAGGCACAACTATTTGTCATCAATACATAAACCTCTCATGAGATTGTCTCTGATTAAACGATGTCTATGAATCATTACTGGAGGACGCTTCGAAGTTAATACTGATTCCAGAGATCAAAGAAATCTAAAATCAATTATGAGAATGCATATGAGTCGATGGACAGATCATACATACTCATTGATGATATATTTCGCATATATATTGTTGCTTATGAGGTGATATAGCACATTGACATCGAACCATGCTCAGTTGAAAAATATCAACAAAGAGCAAATTGGCCTAAATAAGCAATCCAGGAGAATCATATTATTTGACAAATGAACAGGTATTTGATTTGGTAGTGCTAACCACCAAGTGTAAAGCCTGTAAGACATAGATAAATCATTTGTCGTAAAGCGTAATGAGAATAATTAAGCCATAATGTATGAGACTCTCCTTTGGCGCAAAGTTTCTCACAACGCCCTGGATTGACCACGAGAAGACTTACTCTCCCGTGATGGGGGTTATAACGTTCTGCTAATTAATTAGCCTAGTAGTTTCCGAAGGACTGGAAATGCAGCTCATGAATGTGGTTACCACGTATCTCTATGGGGATCTAGATTCAGAGATATATAAAAGTGTTTGAGGATATTACATTACCAAAATCAAGTAACTCTAAACCACGAAATGCGTTTGTAATAAAATTAAAACACTCACTTTATAAATTAAAGCAATCTATGTGGTGTGGTATACCCGCCTAAGTGAATACTTGATTAGGAAATGGTATATAAGAACGATGAACTGTGACTTTGCGTGTTTATTTAGGAAAACAAGTTCCAGATCTTCAAAATAGCTTTATATGTCAATGTTATGAACATAATAGACACTCCTGATGAACTAAGAGAAACCACAAGCTACTTGAAATCTAAATTTGAGATGGGAAATCTTGGGAAAACTTGGTTTTGTCTAACTATTTGAGCTAGGACACCGAGTTTGTGAAATATTAATTCACCGATCGCATATGCCTAGAAAACAATCATGCAATTTAATATGGCCAAAGAGCATCCGGCTAGCACTCTCATGATCAGTCAAAGTGTTGGATATAAGGAAAGATCCATTTCGTCTAAAGGATGATGACGAAAAAGTGTTGGGGAGTTGGAATTCCCTATCTAAGTACAATATGCACATTATCGTAGTTAGAAAAATATACTTGACCGTATATTGTATTTCTCAGTGAACTTGTTAACTAGTGTTAATCAATAAATCCCAATCTATATCAAGCAATTACTCAAAATATGAAGAACTAGAGAGAGAAAGTAATAGTCATTGATCTCACAAATCTGATATTACAATATGAGTTTCGTTGTTACAAGATTAACAAAACAAACACCTATATATACCATCAACTAAACAAGACTTAAAGGCTAAGTAAAACTAATACAAGCTTTGACTTTTACAATACTTTGACAATGTTGACTTTTACATCTTTGACTTTCCTATTAAATCTTGGATACAATATTTAGACTTAACAATCTCCCCCTTTGTATTCAAGATTTAATAAAAATTTGATACAGATCTTCAGCTCTTGATTCTTCAGCTTTTTGTCTCTTTATCTTTGAACTTTGACGCTTTCATAGTCTTCAGTCTTTCAGCTCTTGAAGAATCTTGGAAAGTCTTTTGCACTTTGAAGCTTTTAAAATCAACATGCCTTGAATGCGAAATTGAATTCTTGAAACTTCATTGAACTTGAAACTTTATCTATGAAACATCTTTGAAATCTTTGAAACAAACTTTGATACTTCTGAAAATTGTATATTCATCTCTTTGATCTCTGGATTGTCTTTGAAAGAACAAACTTTCTTGAATCCTTGAATAATATTTATCAGGCTTTGAACTTTTTAAAACTGTCTTTGAATCAGTCTTTGAATCAGGGAAAGCATTTTTCACTTTTGACATCTCTTCATAGTTTTGAAATTGAACTTTGTAAAATTCTCCCCCTTTTTGATGATTGAGAGCATCATGATCATCAAAACTTCATCAATTTCAGCACAGTCTTTGATTTCCCCCTTTGTGAACAAATAACAATCTCCCCTTTTGACAGTTGCCGCACTTTGATCTGAGAGTCGTCAATTCATGAAAGATATATATATATATATATATATATATCTGAATTTTTTTCAAATTCAGACATAATGAACGTGGTAACCCTGAATCAACAAATGAAATAGTTAGGAATGCCTGTCAGTAACACAAAGTTACTGTGTACAACAAATGTACAATTTAAGGAGTTTGTTTGATGTTGACTCCCCAGGACTTCCATTCAATCATTGAAAAACACAAGGTAATTCTATGAATGTTCTGACAGAAAAACAAATTTTCTGTGTGCTCGTGCTTGTGTATGAAAGAATTTTAGCATAATGATTGTGTTTCATAAGGCTCAAATTGTGTAAACTGTTGAGACAAAAAAGCAACAGATAATACACGGACTCAATGTGCATGAAAGAGGTGCGAAGGTGGGGCAACTTTCCTTCTATTTCAATATCTAAATCTTCCGAGTGAAGATTAGATAGCATATATGCTGCATCCCCAAAGAAAATGAAACATTTCTTTGTTAAGAAAGAAATGAGTGGTTGGTGGGGTAATAGCAAGAGTTGGCATGGGCTCACTGCCTTTTTCAATGATGGTCACCAAAGAATGTGAACCAATCAGTAGATGTGGTTTCCCGACTCAGAAAGTGGTTGGTGCAGAGTTCTGATATTCTTTTAACTCTGTTCTCACACCCTCTTTCTTTTTATCATTATGCTCACTTCTAACCAAACTCTCATTTCCATTTTTCCGCTCCACACAATGAGAATAACTCAACCGGATGAGTTATCTCCCCCACTTTTTGATTTTAACCCCTCACCCCTCAATCACTCAAGGATAACTTCCTGGGTAGGAAACACTGGTTTACGTGAATCCATGGAAGTTCTGTTTAAGCTCACACACGAATCCCATGTAAGTCCTAAAAAGCATGGTTGCTCAACGGTTTAACTTGAACAGTTAAGCTAAAAAAAATAACAATGTCAGAAAGTATGCTCATGAGATTTGAGCAATTGAACGTTGAAGATATCTCAAAACAAGAAAATTGAATGAAAGAAATGAAATCAAGAGAATTGTTTTGAGAATCTGACAATGTATCAATCAGATCAAATAAAATGGTTAGGGTATCAAAGAATTGAATGGTTTGTTTATATGAACGAATATAAACAATTTAGCAATGAACGCTCAAGTTTAGAAATGATGATTGATGCTCAACAATATTGAAAGCAAAACGAGGGTATTACCATCAAAAAATATGTTCGTTATGAGACATGGTAATAACAAATCAAATGAAATATTGAACCGATGTGTGTGAATACTTTACAGTATATGGAGAAGATAATACACAAGTATTGATCTTTAGAAACACACGGTCAGTTAAACAATAAGCTCAAAAATTTTAGAAAAACATTTAAAAGCACACTTCTAAATTCATAAAACTTTTGAGAATAAGAAGTGGTTTGAACATTTAAGAAACTGTTTTTCATGTTCGAAAGTTGTTCTTCTTTCAAACAATCCGAGATCTAGGACAGAAGATATTTTACCTTTTCAGCTCCCCCTCAAATCATGATTAAATGATTTATATCTTTTAAGCTCCCCCTGGATATTAGCAAAATATCCTTCTTTTATCGTTGAAAAACGGGTCCTGATCTGTCATGTGATCAGAAGCCACTTTATTCAGAACATTTAATAAAAAAAATAAAAGAAAGCAGTAAAACGTTTTTATAGTATGAGTTCTGATCTGAAATAATCAGAAGTCATCACCTTTACTCCCCCTTAAATTAGGCATATGAGATATATCAGTTAAAACAGGATAGAGATCAGACACTCCCTTTTGAATTGTAGACCATCATATCAGAAAGATCTATCAGTAAAACAGTATAGGATAGAGATCAGATCAATTCTCTTGGGATGTAGAGCATCATATCCATCGGATGCAAAAACACAGGAGTAAGGTCTTTTTTATCGCTGAGGTCCGAGTCCTAAACTGTTGTGTTTAGAAGTCAAACTCCGTTGAAGTACGGGTCCTAAGCTGATGTGCTTAGAATCCATAATCTTTCAGCTTTGAAGTTCGGGTTTTGAACTGTTGTGTTCAAAAGCCATTATTCTCTTACTCCCCCTTGACTTGAGGTGCCTGCAACACAGAATCAGTTTTCTTCTTTGGTACCCACTGGTATTTGGGTCCAGAAATGTTAGTTGCAGTTCGTGTGGGGGTTACAGAGTAAGAACCATACCAGAAATGATCACTGAATTTAGTTTTTAAGATGGGTTTGGGCTTAATGTTGTAACAAGGGTAGAGAATGTAGAGGACTATAAATAGCCTTGTAATTGTAATAATTCATTTTATATTTTGCAATACAAGATGTAGTTATCTAAACACATTTGCTCTCTCTAGTTTAGGTTTACTTTCTCTCTCTAGAAAATAAAGTCCTTCTACTATCCTAACCTAGTTACAAACATGAAATGCTCCAGATCTCGGACCTAACAACTAGATTTAGCTCAGCGCCAACGCAACGTCACTGGAATGGTATCAAATTAATCTTTTGAAACCATTGACATAGGCTTATATTTTCCCTATAGAAAGAAAAATGGGATTGATAATGAAACTTCAATACCTACTTAGAATGTAAGCAGCAAAAGTAATAACTTTTATAGAAAAACACCAAAAAAAATATCTTGGTATGTCTTTGCTGATATTAGGTATGTGTCTGATCCATACAAAGGTTGTTCCCAAACTTGATAAGGGATTACCACAGGGAACACTCCAATTGCTTGGAAGTAAGCTAAGTTAACCCTTGTAACTACCTCCTTGAACGATCCAAGAATATTACTCTCCATGAGACTGTTCAAGAAATGTATATGATTAAAGACTGTCATTACACATATAGGAGGAGCTAGTAATTTTGAGTTCAACCACTATCCTACATGCATATATGGAAATAATGCATCATGTATTGAATAAATGAAAGTAAGATACATCAAGGATGATAACACAAAGCATATCCTGCTTAATTTTCTATACAATCAGTAGTAACAAACTCTCCTCTAGATTCAAGAGAATCAAGTAAGATGCCATGAGAATGTGACATATTTTACCAAATCATTACCTAAAACCATATTTTGGAAAACATGTAGAAAGTATTAAAATGCAAATTTTTTCCAAACTCCCGTGATTAATGTACGAATCAGGGGGAGTAGTAGACAAAAGGGGGAGTCTACTATACATTTGACATTGGTATGTTGTGCTATTTCCTTCACCCAAGGTTTTATTTTTCCCACTGGTTTTGTTCCATGGTGCAAGGTTTTAGTGAAACACCTTGATTGATGTATAAATCAAGAAACATAATGAACTAAAGAAATTGTTTATTGGTTCCTTGTACGCTTTTCTTCGTCCAAAGTTTTTATTTTTCCCATTGGGTTTTGTTTCTTTGGGGTAAGGTTTTAATGAGGAAAAAACTATGCGTCATCACTCATTTGACTCGGCACAAGGGGGAGTGTTGAAGGATTATGTGTCATCATCAAAAGAAAGTGATTGATAGAATATTTTCTTAGTATTAGATTACCATAATGAATGTTTCATTTTCTTTGTAAACTCATCCCTATTTAAAGGGCTTAAGGTTAATGAGAATTACAGAATTATTCTCTCTGTCTTATTGTTATTCTCTCTATATTGATTGTTCTGTAACAGATAAATTATTTTAATAAAATATTTAATTGAATTATTAGTTATCTTTTTTAAATATTTATTAATTGATTAAAATATATACGGTTGAAAAACTTTCACTATTAGAAAACAGACTTTCACCGACGGTCAAAATCCATCGACAATTTTCGACGGATTTAAATAAAAAATAAACTATCCTTTGTAATCTGTAGGTAATTACTGACGGATTCAACACCCATGTGGCCCCCCACTCCCCACCCATATCCTCTCTCACTCTGTGGTCCTTATTCCCACTATTGCTAAAAAGAGTTCTTCTTATTCCATGTGGTCCTTATACCCACCAACACCAACAACCGATGATGTATCTGTATTCATACTTACAAACACACACACACACACATATATATATATATAATGACTCGGGTTCAAACGAGAATGATACATATTTAAAAGAATAAGAAAATAATTTTGGGCCAATCATTTTATTAAATAATACTTTAAATACAACTTTCTTAAAAATCGCCCAAAAGGGCATATGTGTCATTTGTTGTATACACATTATATATGGAAACTCATTTATTTTTATATAAATTATGTAATAGATTTTATTAAGGCATTTATTCATGATTTAAGTGTGATTTATTTACTTATTATTTTTACAACATTAAAATAAGTGTGATTTAAATTTTCATTTTAAGTATTTATCTTTATTGAATTAATTTATTTAAGATTTTTTTTACAATTTTCGTCAAAATTCACATGTGATATCCATTATTAGGAAAACATTTTGAAAAAAAAATTAATTCATTGTGAATCACACGTGATTTAAAAAAATTATGATTTACATTTTGAAATACGTATGATCTTATACATTTTAAATGTATTTTGCTAAAAATCACATATGATTTTGTTTCATTATTTTTCTTTTCAATTTTAATTTGAATTGTTATTTTTCAAATTTTAAATCACATATGATTAGGAAAACATTTTGAAAAAAAATAATTAATTCATTGTGAATCACATGTGATTTTAATAAAAATTATGAATTATGTTTTGAAATACATATGATATTATACATTTTAAAAGTGTTATGCTAAAAATCACATATGATTTTGTTTCATTGTTATTCTTTTTCAATTTTAATTTGAATTATTATTTTTCAAATTTTAAATCACATATGATTAAGAAAACATTTTGAAAAAAAATTCATTCATTCTAAATCACATATGATTTTGATGAAATTGTAATTTTTTTAAAATACTGCTTTAAATAAAAAAATAAATGATTTAAATGAAAATTAAATATGCTTATTTTAAAAGAATTAAATATAAAAAATATGAAATAAAAAATTAAATAATATTAAATTTCACAAATATGGTAAAAGTAAAATATTAAATAAATACTTAAAATAACTTTTATATAACTAAATTACTTATATATCCTTATTTATTTATTTTTAGAATTAATTATTTAAGGTATTATTTAATGAAATGATTGACTTAAATTATTATGTTATTCTTTTAAATAGATATCATTCTCATATGATCCTCCCTCTATATATAATATACTATTTAATAGAGAAGGAAATTTTAAAAAAATGGCAATTGACAACAATGCCCCCAACTTAACAGGCATTATTTAACAGAGTTTGTTTCAGGGACGAAAATCGAAACGAATCAGAAACCATAATGACTATAAAAGCAATTTTTAAATACCACAAACGAAAATAATTATATATAACAAACCACGAGGACTAAAATCGTAATTTACTTTTTTTATTACTAAATTAAAAAACAAATCTTTTTAGTTTAGAATATACATGAAAGTATAAAATAATGATAAACAAGATTTAAATAAAAATCAAAATGACATTTTTATTGTAGAATTAATGCTTATAGATCTCCTAATATTCATTTTCACCGAATTGAAGTTCCATGCATCAGAAAGCTCTTTCGAAATTGTCCAGTCTTGTCCTTGGACCACGTTGCCTCTCTTGCATTTGATTTTCAGTAAATTCGTGGTCACTTGCATTCGCATTCTAAACATGCCATATTCCTCCTGTAATTCAAGAATTCGGTTCATTTGGGGTTTCTTCCTAGATCTATTATCGTTGGTTTATTAAGGAGGGAGGGGTTTATTAAGGAGGGAGGGGCTGGTGAAAGGTTGTCGATGTCGGTGTCGGAGGGTAAGGGAAGGGGGGAAGGTATTGGGTGGGTGGGTGGGTAATTGAGTGTATGTTATATATATAAACTTGCACGTGTGTGTTTTATATATATATATATATATATATATATATATATATATATATAGTGTTTGGTTCATTTGAGAAATGGTAAATATATGAGAAATAGAGAAGTAATTCTAGTCATTCATATGGTCAAGATCAGATTTTACTAGTCAAATATTGCGGCTTTGACCGGTCAAAAGTTGCGGCTTTGACTGGTCAAAAGTTGCGGCTATCTCAAAAATAGAAGGACAATTTCATAAATTTTACAAAACACACGGGCTGTGTTCATATATGAACATGTATAATTCACATATGAACCAGTGCAATTCACAACTGAACTCTTTTAACTGATTCATATATGAACCTTTGTGATTCATATATGAACCTTTGTGATTCATATATGAATCAGTTGAACTAACTAACAGATTCATATATGAACCTTTGTGATTCATATATGAATCTGTATGAATCACAAAGATTCATATATGAATCAGTTGAACTAATTAACAGATTCATATATGAATCTTTGTGATTCATATATGAACTCATCCCGTGTATTTTACGAAATTACCTCTCTATCTTCTAAAGACCACACAAGGAATTATCCGGTGTTTCGCGGTCAAAGCCGCAAATGTTGACCAGATGAATGGCTAAGATTACTTCTCTATTTCTCATATATTTACCATTTCTCAAATGAACCTCTCCCTATATATATATATATATATATATATATATATAAATGTTCGTGTTTTATATATATATATAAAAGACAAAAAACCATCGAAATATAACAAAGTTCGATTTAATTTCTATTTATGGTATCGAAGATATATACTTCCTCCGTCCCAAAATAAGTGTCCACATTTTTATTTATGTTTGTCCCAAAATAAGTGTCCACTTTTAAAATTAGAAAACTAAATTCTCAAATTTACCCTAATTAATGCATATATATTTAAGAGTTGTGAAGAGAGAAACATTAAATAAGGGTAAAAATGTATTTTGGTTAACAAAAAAGTGTAATTATTATGCATGTCTAAAACTGTGTGTCATTTCAATTGTGCACACTTAATTTGGGACGGAGAGAGTAATTAATTACTCTATCCATCTAAAATAAGTGTCAATGTTACTTTTTATTTTGTCTCAAAATAAAACGTTCGTTTTCATAAGTAAATGTCTACTTTCTTATTTTATCCCTAATTATGAGATAGAGAAAACTTATTTGTCTATAATTAAGAATAAATTTGTCTTTTTGTTAATTAAAAAGACAAATTCATTTCTATGGTTTTGAAATTTCAGTTTTCGTCCCTATGGTTTGAAATTCATTTCTATAATCGTTCCTGAAGTCAAAACACTACTTTTAAATATAAATGAATTGTAAACCATAGGAATGAAAAAAAAAGCAATCAAATTTAAACCATAGAGATAAAAAAGATAATAATTATAAATCTTAAGGATGTAATTTCAAAACACAAGGACTAAAATATAAATTTTCAACAAACCACATAAACTATAAAAAAGCGGGAAAAGGTATTTGTGTCATTTTGTTGCAACCAATCTGATATAGCCTACAAATCTACACCTACACGATCACATCACCACATCAACGTCGTTCTCCATCGTCTCATCACATCACCACATCAACGTCATTCTCCATCGCAACGCATTCCGATTACACCATGGCGGTTCTCGAGATCGTCGTCGTCTCCGGGAAAAAAACTTAAAGCACATTGTTCGTCGAAAAAACAACGTGCCAAAACATATGTTGTTGCGTTTGTTAACCCAGAATTGAAGTTTCAGACACATATCGGAGGGAGGAGAAAACCCTAAATGGGAAGTCCCTTTTCTATTCCCTGTATCATCGCAGTCGGAAAAACAACGTGCCAAAACATATGTTGTTGCGTTTGTTAACCCAGAATTGAAGTTTCAGACACATATTGAGGGAGGAGAAAACCCTAAATGGGAAGTCCCTTTTCTATTCCCTGTATTGTCGCAGAATTTCGATGTCCAATTTGAAGTTTTTGCAAGTGGATTGAAACAGGATTGCCTCATTGGCAAGGGTTGTTTCCTTGTGAGTCCAAGTTTTCTCAAAGTTTTAAAGTTTGTTGGATCTCCAACTTTTTCTGCAATCGAGATCCTAAAGCCCTCGGAGAGATCCCGTGGGGTGATCCGCATTACTGCAAGTTTCTCATATTCGAACCCGTTGGGGAGGCACAGGCAGAGGAAGATTCTCGTGATTTTTTGACAAGTTTCTCATATTCGAACCCGTCGGGGAAGCACCAGACAGAGGAAGATTCTCGTGATCTTACGGAGGCAAGAAACGACAGGAAGAAAGCACTCCTATGTGGGTCGTGCCAAACAAAGGTCTCGTCCTCCATGTTGGACAGTCACCACCGGTGCAAGGGGAAAAAGTAAACGGAGCCTGATACACGTTGATAAAATTGGTGAGTTCCTATAAGAGAGTGTCATAAAATTGGTTTTTTTTTTTACTTGTTTTAGTTTTGAGTGAAAAGAAGATTTGGGTACATAGAACTTGAACTGAAAATTTTGAGATCCGGTAAGGGCCGGTTTGTTCTTAGACCCCCTTACCGGATCTCAAAATTTTTAGTTCAAGTTCTATGTACCCAAATCTTCTTTTCACTCAAAACTAAAACAAGTAAAAAAAACAAACCAATTTTATGACACTCTCTTATAGGAACTCACCAATTTTATCAACGTGTATGCTCCGTTTACTTTTTCCCCTTGCACCGTGACTGTCCAACATGGAGGACGAGACCTTTGTTTGGCATGACCCACATAGGATTGTTTTCTTCCTGTCGTTTCTTGCCCCCGGAAAATCACGAGAATCTTCCTTTGCCCGGTGCCTCCCCGACGGGTTCGAATATGAGAAACTCATTGAAAAATCACGAGAATCTTCCTTTGCTTGTGCCTCCCCGATGGGTTCGAATCTGAGAAACTCACAGTAATGCGGATCACCCCATGGGATCTCTCCGAGGGGTTTAGGATCTCGATTACAGAAAAAGTTGGAGATCCAACAGACTTTAAAACTTTGAGAAAACTTGGAGTCACAAGGAAACAACCCTTGACAATGAGGCAAACATGTTTCAATCCACTTGCAAAAACTTCAAATTGGACATCGAAATTCTGCGACGATACAGGGAATAGAAAAGGGACTTCCCATTTAGGGTTTTCTCCTCTCTCGATATGTGTCTGAAACTTCTATTCTGTAATATCTAGGTCCAAATTTTTTATTAATTTTGTAAGTTGGGTGAAAAGTTAAGCGAGCCCCAAAGTTCAAGGGGGTTAAATGAAACTTTGGTTATATATATATTTTTAACCCTAAAATACTTATCAGAATATCATCTGATAAAGTTTCTTGACCGACTAAGGAGAACGAGAGCAAAGCGAGAGCAGGGAAAAGGAGACTAGGTTTTGAAGAATCATACGGTTTCTTTGCAAGTAAAGGTATGATTTTAACCTAATACTTCTATCTAAGAGTTATAGTCGGTAAATGATCTCGTTGTTGAAGTTTTTATCCGTGTTTTCAATTGATTTAAAGATCTGGGTTTTCTGTACGAAGTACTGAGTCGCCGACTCTGTTTGAATATCGACCGGGCCCGAAGGGGGGCCGGTAACCGGTGTCGACCGGTGTAGGTAACCGGTGTCGACCGGTGTGTGGTGACCGGTGTCGACCGGTGTGTTGACCGGACCGGTGTCGACCGGTGTGTGGGCAACCGGCCTCGACCGGTGTGTTGACCGGACCGGTGTCGACCGGTGTGTGGGCAACCGGCCTCGACCGGTGTATTGTCGACCGGTCTTGACCGGGGTGGTCTCGACCGGGGTAACAGTATGTTGTTATTTGAATTTTAGAGAGGGAAAGAATGTTATCTGCAAGTTAGCTTACCCTTTTTATTTCGGTAACGTCGTAGGTGGTGTTAAAAGTTAGAAAGCAGACTTTAAGCGAGAAGAATCTGAGGTGAGTCCTTCAAACTAAATCCTTTACGATTTTGAAAGTTATTTGATAGATGTGAGTTTTCTAAACTGCACGTTTATATTATTGAAAGCATGTGAAGATTTATTGAAAAGGTTGATTTAATTATGTTGGCATGTTTACGCTATGTTTATACAAACTTGTTTTATATATTGTTGAAGATCAAGTGTATGCATACATTTGATTCAGAAGTTTTGACCTAAGTCTGGAAGTGTGACCCGTCTGCTCGTACCGGGGAGTGTGGCCCGTTTATGCCATTAGGGTGTGTCCCTAAAATAAGGCAGTACGAGACAGACATACCGTCTTTGACGGCAGTGTTGGTCAGTAGTGTGAGTTACGCTTGCGAAGCGTAAAGTATGATAATGTTTGATCAGTAGAGTGAGTTACGCTCGTGAGGCGTAAGGCTTTGTTTAAATTTTTAAATAATATTTGAACTGTTACAGTAGTGCTTGGAGGGGACTCACTAAACCATCGGTCTAACCCTCGCTCTTTCAAAATTATAATCCTGTTTCAGGTTATCGCAAGGTAGCAGGTACTGATAAGGGTAAGGAGAAGATGTCCCTAGAAGACTCCTTGTAATAATTTCCTTTTTGACTCAGTTGTGTAATAGGTTGTAGTTGTAAACCTTATACTCTGAATTGTAAGCCTGGGGCTGTTTTTGGACAGGAAATATTATTTTGATGTAATTATAAATGTACAGGTTGTTACAATTGGTATCAGAGCATTAGTTTAAGGGATCTAGGTGACCAGATAGGCCTAGACTTAAACTGAGAAAGTAGAAGCACAACTGAGAATTAGGAAGACCGTAGGAAGTCAACATTAGGGTAGTAAGGACTAGCATGTAAGGTAAATTTGGAATTTCATCTGGCCAGTGTAATTGTGAATTTACAAGTACATGCTTGTGCTTAACTTGTCGTAATGTGTAGCATGCTAGATTGAATGTCTTATGTTTCTTCTTATTAGAATTATGTCTGAGCGAGTAACAAGGAGTAGGTCTATGCCAATTTCTGAAATTGATCCAGTTAATGAAGTTGTTGCCGAAGAGCGAACGACTGCTGTCAACCCGACTGCTAACCGAGGAAAGAGTCGCGGTCGACCTAGAGGTAAAACGGTTCAGAAGGCGACTACTCAGGCAAGGGTTTCCATTGTGGGAACTCGAGGCGGGAAGACGACTCGTGGTATTCGTCGAGCCAGAAGTGTTGAAGTGGGGTCAGAACAAGAAGCCTCTCTTCAAGAGAGTTCAGCTTCTATGAGGGGCCGAAAGCAGACAAGAAACCGTGGTGGAGGTCGAACTCAGGGTTTTGTTACTCAAGAAACCTTCGCGACAGAAATGGGAAAATTACAGGAAACATTGAACACTTTATTGGCTCAACGCACAAATGAGGTCTCGTCAAGCAAGGAAAAGAGTGAAGAAAGAGTAGCGACCGAGGTATCGGACTCACCCGTAACTATAGTGGGTAGCCACCCTCAGACAAACCCCATTGTGACGCCTAAAGCGGTAGTTGGGAAAGGATGTAGTTTTAAGGAGTTTGCTGCCTGCAAACCCCCGACCTACAAAGGGGAATGCGATCCAGTGATAGCGCTGAGATGGGTAAAGGGGATGGAGCTAGCATTTGATACCAGTAAGTGTGCTGAGGAAGATAAAGTAGTTTATGCATTGTCAATGTTAAAAGATGAGGCTGTAATATGGTGGGATGTTGAAGCAGGAAGACAAAGTTCGACAGCAGCCAAAGAAATGTCTTGGGATGAGTTTGTGAAGAGATTTAAAACACAGTTTTTCCCTCTGGCGGCAGTCAAAAAGTTGGAAGAAGAGTTTCTGAGTTTGGAGCAAAAGGAGATGTCAGTTCTTGAGTATACTACAAAGTTTATAGAGAAGTCTCGATTTGCAGAAGTTTACGTGCCTAATGAAGGAAGGCGAGTAGAACGTTTCGTCTTTGGGCTGAGAAGCGATATTCGAGAATTTGTCTCGAACAGGAACCAGTTACGTTCCAAGCGGCAGTAAACGCAACTGAAATGAGGGAGAAGGAAAAGAATCGGCAAGCTACTGAAAGAAGTGGAGACAAGAGAAAATGGGACGGAACTGTCCGTGACTCCAAAACGTTTAAATCTCCAAAATCTGATCAGCGATTTGTTAATAAATTTGAAAGTAAGCCATGTAGCAAGTGTAATCGAAGACATAAAGGGGAATGTATGATTGGACAAGAAGGCTGCTATAAATATGGAAAGTTTGGACATATGGCTCGGGATTGTCGTGGGTCAAAGTCTTGTTACCAGTGTGGATCTCCTGATTATATCAGAACTAATTGCCCACAATTAAAGAAGGGAACGACTGGAGGGTATGTAGATAAGGGAGGTGAGAAAAAGGTGGATCCAGCTAAGGCGAGGGCTAGAGTTTTTAATATGACGGCAGAAGAAGCGGCAGAGATACCGGATGTGGTAACAGGTACTTTCTCTATAGATTCGAATTTTGCTAAAAGTGTTGTTTGATTCAGGCGCAAACCGTTCGTTTGTGTCTCCAAATTTCGCGCATAAATTGCATGTGAAGCCCAAGAAGCTTAGGCATGGGTTTGAAGTAGAAGTGGCTGATGATAGTCAAGTCTTAGTGGGGGAAGTATATGATGGGTGTAGTATTGTCATCGATGGGCAGTCATTTCCACTTCGACTGTACCCAATGGATATGGGAGAATTTGATGTTATTGTGGGAATGGACTGGTTGTCGTATAATGATTCTCATATTGTATGCAATAAGAAATTAATTCGTATAACGCAGCCGGGTAAAGAAGAGATAATAGTGTTTGGGGATCGAAAGGATAGAAAGTCATGCTTGATCTCAATGATTAAGGCTAAGTGGTGTCTAGTGAAAGGGTGTGTGGGGTTCTTAGCGTATGTAATAGATGCTAAGAAGGAGAAAAAGGGATTAAAGTCAGTCCCGGTGGCAGGTGAATATCCAGAAGTATTTCTGGAAGATTTAACCGCTCTGCCTCCTGATCGGCAAGTGGAATTTCGTATTGATCTAATACCCGGAGCGACACCAATTGCAAGAGCACCTTATCGATTGGCACCGGCAGAAATGAAAGAGATGATGACTCAACTGCATGAGTTACTCGACAAGGGGTTTATTCGTTCTAGTACCTCGCCATGGGGAGCGCCAGTGTTGTTTGTTAAGAAAAAAGACGGGTCTATGAGAATGTGCATAGACTATCGGGAGCTCAACAAAGTGACTGTCAAAAATAAGTACCCGTTTCCCAGAATTGACGATTTTTTTGATCAACTTCAAGGAGCAAGTTACTTCTCGAAAATAGATCTACGATCTGGGTATCACCAATTGAAGGTGAGGGAGGAGGATGTACCTAAGACTGCCTTTCGTACGAGGTACGGACACTATGAGTTTATAGTTATGCCCTTTGGATTGACCAATGCGCCGGCAACTTTCATGGACCTGATGAATAGAGTGTGTAGTCCGTTTTTAGACAAGTATGTCATAGTCTTTATAGATGATATACTGATTTATTCACGGTCCAAAGAAGATCATGAAACTCATTTGCGAGCGATATTAGAATTGCTTAAGCGCGAGAAACTGTACGCCAAGTTTTCAAAATGTGAATTTTGGCTGAAAGAAGTTCAGTTTCTAGGTTACGTGGTGTCGAAAGATGGGATTAAGGTTGATCTGGCTAAGATTGAGGTCATTAGAGGGCGGGAAGCGCCGAAAACACCATCAGAAGTAAGGAGTTTTCTAGGATTGGCGGGTTATTATAGAAAGTTTATCCAGGACTTCTCGAGGATAGCCACGCCACTAACAGCGTTAACCAAAAAGAATGTCAAGTTTGTATGGGCGGAAGCTCAGAAAGAAGCGTTCAGTAAATTGAAGGAGAGTCTGAGTAGTGCACCTATATTGTCCCTACCTAACGGAACGAAAGGATTCGTAATTTATAGCGATGCTTCAAATTTGGGTTTGGGGTGTGTGTTAATGCAAGAGGGCAAGGTGATTGCGTATGCATCTCGTTAGTTGAAAGAGCATGAAAAGAATTACCCAACACATGATTTAGAATCGGCAACGGTAGTCTTTGCTTTGAAAATTTGGAGGCATTATCTGTACGGGATCAAGTGTCAGATTTACACGGATCACAAGAGCCTTCAATATCTTTTCAACCAAAAGGAGCTCAATATGAGGCAGCGTAGGTGGATGGAGTTGTTGAGCGATTACGACTGTGATATCCTGTACCATCCGGGCAAGGCCAATGTGGTGGCGGATGCTCTAAGTCGTAAGGAACGTGGAGAAACAACAAAAGTGGTGGCCTATCGAGTTGATGTCGTTTCCAATTTCTTGGAAGAAGTCATAAAGTACCAAGAAGAAGCGGCGTCAAAGGAAAACTGGAAGAGTGAGAGAATAGTTGGAATTGTTAATTCGTTAGTCGTTGATAATCGCGGAGTGAAGTGCTTCAATAAGAGAGTATGGATTCCAAAAGTAGGAGAATTGCGAAAGAGAGTATTGGAAGAAGCACATAAGTCACGTTACTCAGTACATCCGGGAACCAACAAGATGTAAAGAGATCTAAAACAAAGCTATTGGTGGCCGGGTTAAAAGAAAGATATTGCTCACTTCGTCGAGCGATGCCTGACATGTTTGAAAGTTAAAGTTGAGCACCAGAGACCTTATGGGGAGCTTCAATCGTTAGAAATTCCAGTTTGGAAGTGGGACGAGATTACGATGGATCTTGTTACCGGGTTACCGCGATCACCTAAAGGCATGATGCCATTTGGGTGATAGTAGATCGGCTCACAAAGTCAGCCCACTTCCTACCGATCAAGGAGACGTACTCACTAGAGAAACTGACTTGATTGTATATAGACGAGATAGTAACCAGACATGGAGTACCGTCGTCAATCGTATCAGACAGGGATGCTCGTTTTACGTCAGATTTTTGGAGAAGTCTACAAAGGGAGTTAGGCTTGCAACTCAAGCTGAGTACGACCTATCACCCACAAACTGATGGCCAGAGTGAGAGAACCATTCAGACGTTAGAAGACATGCTTCAAGCATGTGTCATTGATTTCAAAGGTTCGTGGGAAATTCATTTGTCGTTGATTGAATTTTCTTACAACAATAGTTATCATGCTAGCATTCAAGTGGTCCCGTTCGAAGCATTGTATGGACATAAATGTAGAACACCTTTATGTTGGAATGAGGTGGGTGAAAAACAGCTAGCGGGACCGAAAATCATACAGGTGACAGCCGATAAGGTCAATCAGATTCGAGTAAGATTAAAGATAACTCAAGATCGTCAGAAAATGTATGCAGATAATCGGAGGAAACCGATAGAGTTTTAGGTAGGAGACAAAGTAATGTTGAAAGTTTCGCCCTGGAAAGAGGTAGTCCACTTCGGAAAGAAAGGGAAATTGAGACCAGGGTTCGTTGGACCATTTACCATCACGGGACATATTGGTAAAGTGGCCTACGAACTTGATCTACCAGAAAGTTTGCGTGGGATTCACCCCACATTTCATGTGTCAAACTTGAAAATTTGCTTGGCAGAAGCAAATGTAGTAGTTCCCTTAGAAGACATTCGAGTAGATGAGAAATTAAATTATATTGAGGAACCCATAGCAATTTCAAATCTCAAAGTGAAGAAGTTGAGAAACAAAGAGATCCAGTTGGTGAAAGTCCAGTGGAAATTTCACAAGGGACAAGAGTCAACATTGGAAGTAGAAGCAGACATGAGATCTCAGTATCCCCATCTGTTTAACGATAGAATTCTAGGGACGGAATTCTCTTAAGGGGGGGAGATTGTAATATCTGGGTCCGAAAATTTTATTAATTTTGTAAGTTGGGTGAAAAGTTAAGCGAGACCCAAAGTTCAAAGGGTTAAATGAAACATTGGTTATATATATATATATATAACCCTAAAATACTTATCAGAATATCATCTGATAAAGTTTCTTGACCGACTAAGGAGAACGAGAGCAAAGCGAGAGCAGGGAAAAGGAGACTAGGTTTTGAAGAATCATACGGTTTCTTTGCAAGTAAAGGTATGATTCTAACCTAATACTTCTATCTAAGAGTTATAGTCGGTAAATGATCTCGTTGTTGAAGTTTTTATCTGTGTTTTCAATCGATTTAAAGATCTGGGTTTTCTGTACGAAGTACTGAGTCGCCGACTCTGTTTGAATATCGACCGGGCCCGGAGGGGGGCCGGTAACCGGTGTCGACCGGTGTATGGTAACCGGTGTCGACCGGTGTGTGGTGACTGGTGTCGACCGATGTGTTGACCGGACCGGTGTCGACCGGTGTGTGGGAGACCGGCCTCGACCGGTGTATTGTCGACCGGTCTTGACCGGGGTGGTCTCGACCGGGGTGGTCTCGATCGGGGTGGTCTCGACCGGGGTAACCGTATATTGTTATTTGAATTTTAGAGAGGGAAAGAATGTTATCTGCGAGTTAGCTTACCCTTTTTATTTCGGTACCGTCGTAGGTGGTGTTAATCGTTAGAAAGCAGACTTTAAGCGAGAAGAATCTGAGGTGAGTCTTTCAAACTAAATCCTTTACGATTTTGAAAGTTATTTGATAGATGTGAGTTTTCTAAACTGCACGTTTATATTATTGAAAGCATGTGAAGATTTATTGAAAAGGTTGATTTAATTATGTTGGCATGTTTACGTTATGTTTATACAAACTCGTTTTATATATTGTTGAAGATTAAGTGTATGCATACATTTGATTCAGAAGTTTTGACCTAAGTCGGGAAGTGTGGCCCGCCTGTTCGTACCGGGGAGTGTGGCCCGTTTATGCCATTAGGGTGTGTCCCTAAAATAAGGCAGTACGAGACAGACATACCGTCTTTGACGGCAGTGTTGGTCAGTAGTGTGAGTTACGCTTGCGAAGCGTAAAGTATGATAATATTTGATCAGTAGAGTGAGTTACGCTCGTGAGGCGTAAGGCTTTGTTTAAATTTTTAAATAATATTTGAACTGTTACAGTAGTGCTTGGAGGGGACTCACTAGACCATCGGTCTAACCCTCGCTCTTTCAAAATTATAATCCTGTTTCTGGTTATCGCAAGGTAGCAGGTACTGATAAGGGTAAGGAGAAGATGTGAGCTATTTCCAGGAACTAGAAGACTCCTTGTAATAGTTTCCTTTTTGACTCAGTTGTGTAATAGGTTGTAGTTAAGTTGTAAACCTTATACTCTGAATTGTAAGCCTGGGGCTGTTTTTGGACAGGAAATGTTATTTTGATGTAATTATAAATGTACAGGTTGTTACAAATTCTGGGTTAACAAACGCAACAACATATGTTTTGGTACGTTGTTTTTTCGACTGCGACGATACAGGGAATAGAAAAGGGACTTCACATTTAGGGTTTTCTCCTCCCTTGATATGTGCCTGAAACTTCAATTCTAGGTTAACAAACGCAACAACATATGTTTTGGTACGTTGTTTTTCCGACGAACAGTGTACTTTAAGTTTTTTTCCCGGAGACGACGACGATCTCGTAAACCGACATGGTGTAATCGGAATGCGTTGCGATGGAGAATGACGTTGATGTGGTGATGTGATGAGACGATGGAGAACGACGTTGATGTGGTGATGTGATCGTGTAGGTGTAGGTGTAGAGTTGTAGGCTATATGAAGGGATGTAAACGAACCGAACGTTCAGCGAACCGTTCGGCGGGAAGTTCGTTTATGTTCGTTTATTTAATAAATGAACGAACACGAACACGGTTTTTTGTTCATTTATTTAAACGAACGAACATGAACAATGGTCTCGTTCGTTCATTTATGTTCATGAACGTTCATTCATTAATGTTCGTTTATGTTCATTTATGTTCGATTGTGTCTGTTTATATATGTAAACATATTTATATAATATGAAATTAATATGTAATATCATCAAGTAAATTGATCTTTTAGAATTCATTTTTTATACCTCCTGGCTCATAAGCTAACTCGGTTTTTCATTTTGTAAAACTATTTTTTACGAACAGAAGGATGAGTATGGCAAAAGGATGAGTATGGCGGTTGTTTAATATTCATTTGTGTTCATTCATTTATGTTTATTTAAGTTCGTTCGTTTTCGTTTGTTTATGTTCATTTAAGTTTGTTCGTTTATGTTCAATTAAGTTCGTTCGATTACGTTTGTTTAGCTCTTAACGAACGAACATAAACGAACATGAACAAACAATTTTTCTTAACGAACGAACATGAACACAAAAAATTTTGTTCGTTTACGGTTCGTCTTCGCTCATTTATTCGGTTAAGTTAAACGAACGAACATGAACAAGCCTCGTTCGTGTTAGTTGGGTTCGTTTACAGCCCCAAGATGACACAAATACCTTTTCCGGCTATTTTATAGTCTATGTGGTTTGTTGAAAAATTATATTTTAGTCCTTATGTTTTGAAATTACATCCTTAAGATTTATAATTATTATCCTTTTGATCTTTATGGTTTAAATTTAATTGTTTTTGTTTCATTCCTATGACTTACAATTCATTTCTATTTAAAATAGTGTTTTGACTTCAGAAACGATTATAGAAATGAATTTCAAACCATATGGACGAAAACTGAAATTTCAAAATCATAGAAATGAATTTGTCTTTTTAATTAACAAAAAGACAAATTTACCCTTAATGATTGACAGATAAGTTTTTTCTATCTCATAATCTATACTATATTATAAAAACGGTATAAAAAACTCTTAATTACAACATTTTAAGCACATGTTACAACTAATTAAAGTCAATTACTTAATTTACAATTTCTTAATGCTTTGGTACAACCTTTCCAAGCACAGTATCTCACATAATCATCTATTTGTGGAATGGATACTCATTTATTAATATAACTATTTATTTTTTTGGTGGAGGATTTTATAAAATAGATTTTATATTAACATAATCTATTTTAAATGTAGATTTTACATTTAAATCTATATTAATTAGATGTAATATAAAATCTTTTTTCTTCCGTATTTTTTTTATATTACATCTCATAATGATTTTTCCATATTTTATTTTATAAAATCTTTTTCCATATTTTATTTTATAAAATCTTTTTACTAGATGTAATATAAACTCTTTTTTCTTCCGTATTTTTTTTGCTAATATAAAATCTTTTTTATTTTATAAAATCTACACGTATTTTATATTAGCATAATATAAAATCTACACGTATTTTTTTTATAATATAAAATCTACACGTATTTTTTTTATAATATAAAATCTATACGTATTTTTTTCACGAGCATTAAAAGAAGAAAAAAGAAGGTTGATATGAATTAAAAATAAAAAATAACGAGATACACTAATAAATTATCGTATTCTTTAAAATAAAAATATTCCGCAATACTTTCCAAATTAACCAAGTGTAAAGAAAATAAAATAGAAACGATGTAGATATAAAAATATTCTTCTATATTTTTAATATATTTACATTTAAATGTAAAATCGAAAATAAAAATAAAATATTTTAAAATATTTTCTACATTCACTATAAATATATATAGCTTCTCTATGTATCATCTGAGTACAAGAAGAAGACGAACGGTCGGGTGTCAATGGCAGAACCTGCAACTGAACAAAAGGTATTCCACTATATTTTTGTTTATTTGAAAAACTATTTTTTTATATTTTATTTTATTTAGTGAGGATTTTTTTATATTTTTCAAAACCCACAATCATATTTTTCGAAGTAGGGGAATAAGATATATATACATATCTTTATTTTTATCGATTAATACTATGAGGTCTTGAAGTCAATAGTCAGATAAATATGTTGTGATACATGTCGTTTGAGTTTTAAATAATATAATACAAAACTATTACCAATATTATTGCACAAACTCATAACAACAAACGATTAAGAATATATGCAAGTTAACCACTTATGAAAATACATTCGTTTTTCACATTGTATTTCATTAACTGTTAACAGAGAAATTACGTTTCATTTTAACTCGGTTCAATATTCCAACAAAAAATTTATCCTCCCGTGCAATGCACGGGCCCAACACTAGTTAGGGATAAAATAAGAAAGTAGACATTTACTTTTAAAAGCGAACGCTTATTTTGAGACAAAATAAAAAAGTAACATAGACACTTATTTTAGACAGACGGAGTAATTAATTATATACGATACCATAAATAGAAATTAAATCGAACTTTGTTATATTTCGAAGGTTTTTTGTCTTATATATATATATATATATAACACAAACATTTATATATATAATATACACACACTCAATTACCCACCCACCCAGTACCTTCCCCCCTTCCCTTACCCTCCGACACCGACAACCTTTCACCAGCCCCTCCCTCCTTAAAAAAACGACAATAGATCTAGGAAGAAACCCCAAATGAACCGAATTCTTGAATTACAGGAGGAATATGGCATGTTTCGAATGTGAATGCAAGCGGCCACCAGATGAAAAATCAAATGCAAGAGAGGCAGCGTGGTGGACAATTTTCCTAGCAGGAAAGAGCTTTCTGATGCATGAAATCTCAATTTCGATTAAAATGAATCTTAGGAGATCTATAAGCATTAATTTTATGATATAAACGTCATTTTGATTTTTATTTAATTCTTGTTTATCATTATTTTATACTTTCATATATATTCTAAACTAAAAAGATTTGTTTTTTAATTTAGTAATAAAAAGAGTAAATGACGATTTTAGTCCTTGTGGTTTGTTATTTATAACTATTTTCGTCCTTGGTCTTTAAAAATTGCTTTTACAGTCATTGTGGTTTCTGATTCGTTTCGATTTTCGTCCTTGAAACAAACTCTGTTAAATAATGTCTGTTAAGTTAGGGGCATTGTTATCAATTGCCATTTTTTAAAATTTCCTTCTCTATTAAATAGTATTATATATATATATATATGTGTGTGTGTGTGTGTGTGTGTGTAAGTATGAATACAGATGCATCATCGGTTGTTGGTGTTGACGGGGATAAGGACCACGTGGAATAAGAAGAACTCTTTTTAGCAATAGTGGGAATAAGGACCACAGAGTGAGAGAGGAGAAGAAGATGGGTGGGGAGTGGGGGGCCACGTTGGTGTTGGTGGGGGTGGGAAGTGGGGGGGGGGGGGAGGGGCACGTAGGTGTTGGTGGGGGTGGGAAGTGGGTTTAGATTTTATATTATATATATGTGAGTAAACTACAAATTTGGTCCCTGAGGTTTACCAAAAAATACGAAAGTGGTCCCTAAACTTCAATAAGTGCATATTTCATCCCTGAGGTTTTAATTTCGCTATGAAAGTGGTCCCTCCATCTAACGACGAAAACTAAGTTGCCGTTAAAGGCCACATGTGCGTAACACGTGATGGGCATTTTTGTCATTTCGTCTATTCCCTCCCATTTAAATGCCTTTTGGTTAACCGGTTTTACATTTTCAAGAAAACCCTCCTCAATCATCATCCTCACGTCACCCTGGCACGCCATTGTTAACCTGGACCAAAATTTGCGGAGCTTCGATTGTTCGTCTTTTAAGTTTATTGAAAGTAAGTTCTCGATCATGGGCTCCTGGATGATTAGAAAGGAGGAAGCTGATGAGCTTTATCCCATTTTTGTGTATGGTAAGTGTCCCTGTTTTTTTGATTATGTACATTTAGAGTAGAGTAAACTACAATTTTGGTCTATTTATTTGATGTTAACTCTTTATCTTTTTATACAGAACACTATCCTACCCTTTTCACAATGAGGATAAACCATGGAGGTTTCTTCACAAAGTTTCCTGGCAGAAGATATGTTAGAGGTAAGAGTGCATTTGTTGATTTGATGGACACTGATAAGTTATCAGTACATGAGATACATGCAGTTATGCTAGAGTTAGGTTACAAGGAAGATGAAATCATGTATTACCACTTCTTAACTCCTGGGAGTGACTTGGATTTTGTCTTAGAAGCTCTAGGGAATGACAGTGATGTGCTAAAGCTTCTGAAGTATGTTCCTAGATTGAAATTTGTTGATGTGTATATAGAGCATGGTATGACAATGTTAGACACATACAATTCACCACCACTCAAGAGGAGAATGGTAATAGAGGAAATAAATGAACCTGGTGGATTGGTAACAAAGGTTAACAGAAATAATGTGAACAGATGTAAGAAAAAACTGTTTCTTGAATGGATTGATAACAAAGGTGAACAAGGTGTGGATAAAATATCCCAAACAGAGAATACTTTTGATCTAAATGAAAATGTAGATGGACAGACAACTGATGTGGCAACTGATATGGACAAGCCACTTGATGTTAATGAAATGTTAACTGAACAGGGGCATAATGTGGACTTGCCTTTTGATTTGAATGAAGTGCTCCCTGAAAATGACATTGATAATGAGAAGGGTGAGGGATTTGATAAGGGGAAAAGAGTTAGTAATGAGAAGGGGGGGGGGGACTTGATTACTTTGAATACTTGCATGAGTTGGATGACCTTTTTGACATTCAATCTGCCACACAATTTGAAAATAAGGGTGAGGGACTTGATAAGGGGAAGGGAGTTGCTAATGTAAAGGAAGTTGAAGACAATATAGCTGAAGATGAGGATGACAGTGGCACAGAAGAGGATGATAGTGAAGACTTAGATTATGTTGATGAAGGCAACATCTTAGAAGAAGTTGACATTGATATGGGTGACTATGTTGATGGCAATGTAGAGTTCATGGGATAGGAGGACAAAGTAGTTGATGACAATGACATTGATATGGATGATTGTGCACAAGTTATACACTCTAATGAATTTTCAACTGAAGATGAGGATGACAGGGAAGGAACTGGTGGATCAAAGGTGAAGAGATCAAGGGACGTACAATCTATTTTTTATCTGAGGCAAAAGTTTGGGAGCAAAACAAAGGTGATCAAAATAATAAAAGATCATGCAGTGGAGACTAGGAGAGACATTATATTGGTTAAAAATGACCAACATCGTATTAGGGCCATATGTAGAGGCATAATACCAGAGTTCAAAGATGTTGGATCTAGTGGGCCTGTTGGGCCAAGTGGGACACTAAAAGGTAGAAAGCCCAAGTATACAAAGGGTGGTCCAACTTGTCCATGGGTTTTACATATCTCAACTAGCCAACATGTTGAAACCTGGACAGTGAAAACCTATGAGGCTACACACAAGTGCCTCCAATCTAGAGATATATATGTGGCCACAACATCTTTTCTTGCAGAGAAGATACAGGAGGATATCATATCTAATCCAACTATTCCTATTTCTGCTCTTCAAGCCCAATTACAGCAGAAGTATGAGATAAATGTCGCAGGAATGAAAGCATTGAGGGCCAAAACAATGGCACATCAGAAGATCTATGGTGATTATGAAGAACAGGTCCACTGTCTTAGAGATTACATTTGTGAGTTGAAGAGATGCAACCCAGGAACCACTGTGAAGTTGGATGTTGAGCCTGAACCAAACCCAAATGTCACTACAAGGAAGTTTAGGAGGATCTATATTTGTTTGGGGCCATTGAAGGAAGGGTTTAAGGCTGGGAAAAGAGACTTGTTAGGTCTAGTTGGCACATTTATGAAGGGTCCTTTCCCAGGACAGGTGTTGACAGTTGTGGGCATTGATCCTAATAATGGCACATACCCACTTGCTTATGGGATAATAGAAGTTGAGTCATATGCATCATGGAGTTGGTTCTTGCAGAATCTTGGAGAGGATCTTGATCTTTATGTGAATTCCAACTTCACATTCATAAGTGATAGGCAAAAAGTTATTACTTTATGCTAATTAGTTTATGGTAATTGATTTATGTTCATTACTCTATGTTAAATACTTCAATTTTCTTTTACATGGAATACTTCCAGCAATTGCAAAATTGTTCCCATGTGCAGAACACATATTCTGCCTGAGACACATTCATGAGAACGTGAAACAACAGTGGAAGGGGAAAGCTTACAAAGACCATCTTTGGAAATGTGCAACAGCTACAACTATACCCCAGTTCCAAACTGCAATGGAGGATTTAAAAAACTTTAATCAGGACTGTTATGCATGATTGAATCAGATCCCTCCTCAACACTGGAGTAGGTCACATTTCACAGGTAAACTTATCTTAATGTACTTACTCTTATGTTGATTAAAGTAAGTTTAAGAATGTTTCACATAAAGAACATTATGCTTTTGTTTTCCTTCAGGTAGGTGTCATTCTGATGTACTGCTGAACAACATGTGTGAAGTATTCAACAAGCATATTGTAGAGGCTAGAGATAAACCAATTATATCAGCCTTGGAGTACATTAGACACTACCTTATGAAAAGGATTGTACATGTGCTAAAGGTAATAGAGAAATGTGAGGGACCACTCACTCCAACAGCAACAAAGACAATGGAAAAAATCAAGCATGAAGCAGCCCAATACAGAGTGATATGGAATAGATGAAACAAGTATGAGGTATGTGGTCCTTGGAATGATCAGGTGATTGTTGATGTCTATGCAAGAAGTTGTTCATGTAGGAGGTGGGAACTAACTGGAATCCCCTGTACACATGTTGTTGCTACAAACTGGAATATGGCCCTAAATGGAGCAAATGTTGACCTGCCTGAAAAAATGGGTTGATAGAGCGTATTGGATTGAAACTTGGAAAACCATGTAGGCATGGAAATGGCCCCCGCCCCGTTGGGGAACCCGGTTCACCCGCCCCGATAGGGACGGGGATTCCCCGCTAAGCCGGGGATGGGGATCCCCGTTTGTCTGAAACTGGGGATGGGGATCCCCGTTTGTCTGAAACTGGGGATGGGGATGGGGATGGGGACGGGTATCGTACTCCCCACCCCGCCCTTCCCCGTACCCGTTATATATTAACTAATAAATTAAATATATTATTTATTTCAACTAAATCGGTAATTCATAATTTTGTATTTTCTAACTAGGTTTAGAATCTAAAATTGTCATTTTGTGGATGTTAGTATGTAATCTTTTGGATGTCAAGTCAATATACAATTAGTCGATGTGTTTTGGATATTACTCGATATGTTTTGGACGTGTGACGTTAAGGTTTTTTTTTAATTAAACTGGATTTATATTGGTTTTAGCTAATTAAGTATCATATGATGTGATTTTTTCTATGAAATTAAATTCCTTTTGATTTTAGGTTTTTGGAAATTTGTGAAATTTAAAGACGTGTTGTGTCTCACATATTTGATTTAAAATAGTTTATATAAACGGAAAAAAAATCCCTGTTTCCCCGTTGAGGATCCCCGTTCCCCGTTGGGGATGGGGATGTGATCATATTCCCCGGCGGGGACGGGGATAGAGATGAGGATCGGGGACGGGGATGGGGATTGAGGTCCCCGCCCCATCCCCGCCCCATTTCCATGCCTAAAACCATGTACATGTTCAAGGTAGAGCCTATCAATGGCAAAGCATATTGGCCTTGATATGACTGCAACAAAATTGATTGCACCAACCTATCATAAGCAGATTGGGAGGCCAAAGAAGAAGAGAAATAAGGGTGTTGATGAGAAGTCCACAGAAGGGAAGAGCAAACTGAGGAGGGGTGGAAAGTTTGTCACATGTGCAAAGTGCAAGAAGTAAGGTCATAATTCAAGGACTTGCAAAGGAAATTAGATTTGGTTTGTATGTTGGCAGTTTATGGAACAAGTTTATGTTTATGTAGTATTTTGGGTGTGTTTGAATCAAAACAATATGGTCTGTATTTTGTATGTGTTTGTTTTGAACTTATTGGCAGATATGGTTTGTAGTTTAACAAACTTGTTCCCTTTTGTTGTCAATTAATGCAAATGTATGTCAAGGATATTGATGAACTTAACAAAATTGTTCCCTTTGGTGTACTTAACAAAGTTGTTCCCTTTTGTGTACTTAACAAAATTGTTTCCTTTTGTGTACTCTGTTCTATTACAAATGGGAAATACATAACATTACATCTCCATCATTCAATTAGTCTTGCAAAACACTTCCCATGTGCAATTGTTCTGTAACAGAACACTACACATCACACATAACATTGCAATTAATCTTAATGTTGATGAAACAAGAAACTTTTTCATTGATTTTGTTCAGCATTACAAACATTATAGCTCCATCCTACTCAATTAGGTCAACAAGAAGATTGTACAAATAAACATAACCCAACTACAAACCAATAAAAATTTTAAAATCTTGACTTCCTTTTCTTTTGCTTTGAGGGAAGCTTCAACTCTGTTCTTTGATCTTAGCAATCCAGGGATGACCTCAATGGATCAATTACACAACTGTTGATCATACCAAGAAAAAAAATCACATCTTGAAACCTTCCTTGGACACCCATAAAACCTACGCCCAGGGTTTTTAGTGGTCCATGATGTTCTAATCGTTGCAGGTAAACCACAGTGACAAACCACCATTGTCGTTGTTGGGAAGGAGAATAACAGAAAGAAGAAGAAAGAAAAAGAGGAAATATGTGAGTAACAGAAGAAGAAGAAGAAAACGATCTGGAAGAGGAACATAAAAGGGGTTTAAATGGGAGGGAATAGACGAAATGACAAAAATACCCATCACGTGGGATGCACATGGGGCCTCTAACGACACTTTTTTTGACGTCGTTAGCCGGAGGGACCACTTTCATAGCGAAATTAAAACCTCAGGGATGAAATATGCACTTATTGAAGTTTAGGGACCACTTTCATATTTTTTGGTAAACCTCAGGGACCAAATTTGTAGTTTACTCTCTATATATATATATATATTTATACTAGGCATGATCTCGGTCGTCCTTAGATGGCCCTCTGCCCACGAGTTCTATAAAGTGCAATGTTATGATTAGATAGTAAATGTATCAATGCAGATAGTTGGATTTGGACCTATTACAAAACCTCGTTCTTCTCGTCCTGCAGTAAATCGATCATCACTCGCATTTCCTCAACTTCACGTTCGAATTCCCCGATCACGTTTTCTTTTCCTTTCAACTCTACTTCTTGTGCTTCGATTTTGTAATTCATTTTCCTCATCGACCCTCTCATTTTCTTCACCTTTCTTCGGAGAAAACCATTTTCGAATCTTAAAGATTCGAGTTCTTCCAAAGCTTTTAAATACTCCGTCACCATCTCATCAAACTTCTTGTTTTCTATCTCCATTGATGACACCTCCGTTTCCAAGAACTCAGTTCTTTCTTTCTCCATAAGCAAATTGTTCTGAACTTCAATTAACGCATGTTCTTGATCTTTCAACTCGATAAACCAAAAGAATTGATTTTCTATCTCGCGTTCAAGCTCTTTGGTTTTACTTCGGAGGGCAAAGATTTGTTCTTTGAGATAATTCCCATCATGGGTAATGTTTATATAAATAAGTGTATATTTCTATTTTAGTTTGTCCTAAAGTAAGTGTCCGCTTTTAAGAAAAAAATACCTACTTTCAATTCTACCCTTAATTATAAAATGGAGAAATTCATTACTCCCTCTATTATAAAGGGTAAAATTGTCATTTAGTTAATTAAATAGTGTAATAATTACACATTTCTAAAACTGTGTTTTTTTCATTATGGACATTTAACTTGAGGGCTATTTAGCTAAATGACCCCGTGACAAAGTGTCTTTAAATTCGTGTCCTTCTGACAAGTGTTTTTAAATCCAAGTCCTTCTGACAGGTTTTTAGGTATTGTTGCATATGGAAGTGTTAAAAGGTCATGGATTTAAATCTTTTTGGGATGGAGGAAGTATATTAACAGACAGTGATATCTTGTAAAGGTCCTAGTTATAATATTCATTTAGTTTAGACTTCGATCCATATTCTTTGACGGACACAATTGGAATTGCCACAATGCAAGTTCATCAAATAAAGGGTAATTTACCTCACAAACCCATTATGTTTCAATGCTACCTTTTGGTCCAATTGACACCATGGTTTCCTTATCAAAGTAACCGACCCTATCCCTAAACAAAGATGGGCTACTTTAACCTCAGTTACCTATTAATGTTATTAGTGAGTCATTTAGGAAAATGACGTTAAATGAGTTTTTAATTAAATGCATGACCTCCGGGCCTATTCAAGAAAATATGGGTTTATACTTGTGAGAAGGTCGTGGATTTAATTAAAATATCATTTAAGGATATATACCTAAAAATCTCGTTATTATTTGGTTCATAAACCTTGTGAAAAGAATAGATGTAAACCTGTAACCGGTACGGGAGCTAGACTTGAAATCATATATTGGAACTTCAACAGATTTCCCTTCCTTCAGATCATAAATGTTTTTCAGCAGTGTGTCATAGTCCGTCAAGCGAGGATCTGTTCCAAAAAGAAATTAGAATATTTGCATCCTTCCACTGGTAATGTATGCTTACATATAAATAATAAAAATATGTAAACTTCAAGATTGGCATACAGAAATCATTCATTTTTATTCCACCTTTTCAGGATAATGATTATTGCATTTAACTCAAAATCCCAGATCGTTTAGAAGATCCTATCACAAGGCACTCTTGAGATACCTCAAGATTTGCAATACCACATCCTCATGAGTACAGGAATAGATGACATACTCCATGAAAATACCAAGTCAAATGATTTTCAAAGAGTTCACTTTCCCAGGTACTCTCCCGTACCTCCATGGATTATCATTTATCAAGAAAAAGTTTGACATTTGCAATCACCTAGGTCAAGTCAGCGTACATCTTACACTCCCTAGACCCCACCTCCGGGTGGGATATGCTAGTTTCACTTGGATTGCTTTTGTTTAATCAACTGAAAATAGCAAAGATGAAAGCACATTTCTCATAAAAGATGTCGTGTTGAACCTAGTTGCCTTAATACCCCAAGTACCTAGAGGTTTACCGATTTGTTTTTTTTTCTAAACTTCCCTTCAAATGAAGAATCTTACAAATGCAATTCCATGTATATCACCTGCTATTATCACAATATTGAGTGCAAGTACTTGCCATCCAAGATTCCTCCAAAACATAATAATAGCAAACCGGACGAGCCTTCATGAAGCATACAAAGATATCTTGAACCAATAAAGCCTTTAAATAGGAATGGCAACGGGCCGGTTTCAGGTCGGGGATTATGGTCCCCGTCCTCGAAACTGAAAACCATACCACTCCTCAAAACCGTCCTGATCCCCGTCAGAAATCTTATCGAGGATCCCCATCGGGTCCCCGTGGTTTCCCCGATCCCCATGGGAACCCGTTAAGGACAAAAAATCACCGTTACCCGTTGGTAATACCTGAACCCGAAACCGGAAACCGAACTAAATTCTAACCATCATCAATGTATTCTAACCAAACAAAGATATAATTTAACAAAGGTATCTCTTAAATCCCGACTGTTACTATGTGTAATTTGTAAATCTTTGAGACATAGAAGCTGCAAGTTTATTTTCTTGTAAATTAAAAACTGAGTTTAACTGCAAGTTTATGAATATGGGAATAAGTACCAAATTACCTCAAATCTTTGTAGAGGGTACTGGATCGAGACTCGAGAAAGGAGGCTGGACTGCGTGTCGCCGAGAGGGGAGATGCCGGAGATACTGAGTGGGAGTCGTTGTCACCGGAGATACCGAGTGGGAGTCTGGGAGATGCCGTCTTCGGAGATATCGAGAGGGGAGACTGTACTGCATGTCGTCTAGAGGGAGACTGGTCGTTGTCTCGAGAGGGAGACTGGACTGCTTATCGTCGTCGGAGATATCGAGAGGGGAGACTGGAGTCTGGACTACCGAGTCGCCGACCAAGAGGGAACAAAGGGAGACTAGGGATTTTGTTGGTCAAAATTGTTCAATACGGTCACGACTCATGGGAATAGAAGATTAGGAATTTAGGATTTAGGGATTTGGGTTGAATTTGGGCTGAACGTTGAACATATGGGCTTATATATAATATTAGAAATTAGATATGTGGGCTTTTATATAATATATATAATTATATATACACATATATTATATTTCGGGTCGGGCCGGGCCATTGAGTACCGTCCCCGTCCCTGTTAACATCCCCGATAATATCCCCAATCCCCGATAAGAAGTCCCCGAACCCGACCCGAAATGTTCGATTTTTGGTTTTCACCGTTGGGTTCGATTTTTTTTGCCATCCCTACCTTTAAACCTCCTCCTCGACCACATAATATAGCATATACTTCCTCATGGATAGCAAGTCTTTTTTGCATAATGATTCATGGAGTCATGAATAGGAAATAGTACATGCAGTATTCAAAAGCTACATCACAATATTTGAAATAGGCAACAGATAGTGCCATTAACAACATGTGTATTTCTCTGTTTTTTAAAAATTTCTTCATCGACAGTAATTGAGAGAAAAATAATCTTGTAACCTATTGGTCAAAAGAACAAAGAGGTATTTAACCTTATAAAACTTGGAAACAATGAAACAATTCAAACAAAAAATCCCTCAAAACCTAGAAACGAAATCGAAATCCAAGTACAAAACCATAAACGAAATCGAAAACCATGTTCAAATCCAAAAACAAAATCAAAACCCAGGTTCAAACCCAAAAACGGAATCGAAACGCAGGTTCAAACCCAAAATTGAAACCCATATTCGAACCTCGAAACAAAACTGAAAAAAGATTCAAACCCAAAATCGAAACCCAAACGAAATCGAAGAATGATTAATACCTAAAATCGAAACCCAGATTATAATTGGAAAATAAATCGAGACCAGATCTCTCATGTTGTTTTGGGGAAGTTTCATTATTATGTGAATTATCTTCGGGCTTTATACAAATATCAATCATTGTATACTATTTGCATTGGATTAAATTATACTGTTGGTTTGAGTAAGCATATAAAGAATTTATGTTATTTCAGTTATTGATTTTACTATTAGAAATTTTCCGCAATGCATTAAACGAGTATCAATTTTCAAGTCGTTGTAATTACTATTTTGGTCAAGTGTGCCTTATTTGTGCAGCTCAAAGTTTAAATTTGATTTGATATTTATGTACGTCCCTATCACTTTACTGAGTTTTGGGGAATAAACTGATGCATGAGACTTGTTGAAAAATTTATGCCCCAACATTTTTGGTTAAAGAGGAAAAATTTAAAGTTAAAATTGTGAAGTTCTCTTTTGGAGTTGTACAAACATTTATCGCACGTGTTGGGGTGCATGTATTTATTTTCATGTTTATAGTGTAAATTTTGCCACACACCTTTTGTTACCGTTTTATTTACGTAAATATTGATCCAATGAGTTTGGAAATGGTTTTATATGCATAGTGTTGGTAACCAGTTTTGAAACCTATCGGATGAACGATAGTGTATTTTTTTCACTGTACGGTTAATTGTTATAAAGCTTATGTATTTAAAAGTTTTATAAAAGTTTAAATTGGCATATTAGTTGAAAACCTTGAACTCATTAGGCCTATAGATTTAAACCCTTGTCGTGGAAGGAGTTGCAATTAAGGGACTAGAGGAGTCCTTGGGATTTGAAGCGTCGGGTGATCCGACTTGTGGTCAACCTTGAATTTGAGTTTCAGTTTTTTTTAATCGGGTCATGTATGAATAGTGGAGGTATTAGATTTTGTCCCCTAGTTAATTAAGAGATGATCTCTATGCTTCGGTAAACCTTCGGGATGAGGTTTTGTGTGAGTACCTGCACCAGATTGGGTTCAAATTGATGGGTTATTTGTCTGTTTGACATCAAGTTATATGTTGACAGTCTACCGTCTTAATGGGCTTCCGTGATCAAGGAATTTTGTGGTCCGTCTGTTAGGGATGTAAGATTTGGGAACATTAGTCCTCTGTTAAGTATTAACCTTAATGCGACAATACTTCTGGAATGAAGTAGTAGGCGGGATGTCCACGTTTTGATGTCACCATTTTGGTATTAGGCGTCGGCTCGTTTCTTGAAGTCAATGAATCCTGGAATGTTTGGAGGTATCTCAGGTAGGTCATGAGAAAAGTTGACCTCTCGGTGGTAGAATTTAAAGGAGGATTGGATGTTGGTAATTAAGTATCGATGAGTATAAGCCTTCCTGTTATGATAAATATATTTTAATGGAATGCTTTGAGGTTGGGAGTAGATCGGAGTTGAGTGATTTCCAGATCTGCACTAACCAGCTACCCGAAGAGTGTATTGATACGCCCCTGGAAGGACGGCCTTATCAAGATCAGGAATGGACCATTAAGAATATTGAGAATTCTTTGGGGTTTGGTGTCGGTCGTTGGTTTTGAGTTCGGAAGCATGTGGATCTGAGGTAAATTGGCCGGTCTAAATTTGAGGTCACAAATTACCCTAGAGGTAGTACGCATCACCCAAGGTTGGGAGACAACCGCAGTCTCATGGTTAAAGGCTACAATAGTAAATTAATTGTTCACTTGGATATAAGTGTGAAGTGCCCAAGGGGACATTTATCGTGAGGAGCATCACGAGGTTACGGGAGTAGTTCTGGCAAGCGGAGTAGAGTTGATCTAATCTGTGGGCAGCGTTTTGTGAAACTTTAGATTTCAAGGACGAAATCTCCTTTAAGGTTGGGAGGATTGTAACACCGGTAATTTTCGGTAAGTAAATGTCATTCGGACGTTTCTGTGACTTGTAAACAATGGGGCTTTGTTGGGAAATGTATTGTTTAAAGTCCCTCTGAGTATCGGGAGTTTTGGCAGTGAAAAAGTCGAGTTTTGGGGCTCCGGAAAGGTCCCGCGACAATGCCCGACGACTATGACAGTGTCATGGTCGCACTGTCACAGTCACAGAGAAGGAACAGAAGCATGGGGGCACCTGGCGACATTGTCAGGCGGTCATTGTCGCACAAAGGGCCCAGGCTGCTGTTAAGTCGCGAAATTCAGCCTTTTCTCATTCACTTTCATCCAAACTTCTTCTATTATCTCCCAAAATCGTTTTCCCTCTTCTCCCTTCAAACCCTAACTCATATTTGGCTCAAACCCTTGTATTTTTATGAAGATGAAACTCCATCAAGTGGTAAAATGGAAAGTTTTGGTCAAGGATTCACCATCTCCATCTTCTTCTTCAACCTCAAACTCATTGTTGGGTTTTCTAGGTTTTCGTCAAACCTAAGTGGTAAGTGTATCCCTTTCATTTCTAAACCTTAAAATAAGTTATAAATGCTCCATTGATGATTTCCTAAGTATTATGTTTCTCCATTTTCGGTTTGGAAGATTTTGGAGGAGTTAGGTCAAAATTAGGGTTTTGGGTATAAGTTGAGGTTTTGATATAATATGTTTGGGGAATGTTTCTATATGGTTGAATATGGTTATTTACGATTGAAAATCCTTAGATCTAGGTTTTGGAGGTTTTGGCTTGGAGAATTCAAGTTTCGTCAAGGAAGCTCAAAGTGGGGTAAAATCTAGATTTAGCCTAAATCTAGCAAGGTGAGTTCAAGTTGATTTGTGAAAACGGTGTACATGCCAAAATGTTTATTTTAAAGTGTTTTGCGTCTTACATGAAAATGTTAACTGCTGATAAGTTTGGTTATTTTGAAAGTGTTTAACTTTATAAACTTATATAGCACACATCTTTGTGATTTTTGGGCATTTCGTTAAATGTGTCATAAATGAACGGGTTTTGATGAATTATTGCATAAATAAGTATTTGGTCAAAAATGCACTTTTAAGTGTCTGTCGAGTTTTATGCATCGTTCATGAAATGGGATGTTTTGAAATGTACGAATACGTGAGTCCTTTAGGTTTGGGTCATTCCCAGCTATGGGGAACATTTTAGAAATGGAAAACCTTTTTGGGGTTTGGGGCCGAAGGCCAATGGTAATTTGAGAATTAAAGTTTTTGGGAAAATGTGTATTTTGGTTTATATAACCATTTTGGCTCGCATGTTTTAGCCAAACGTCTATTTAGCCTCTTGGGCTTGATTTGTACTTGGTGGAGTCTTTGGAACATTTGTTCGGTTTTGGTAGCTCGTTGAGGAGCTTTGGACGTATGGTGTACTTAGTTGCATCTTATTTGAGAGTTACATGTTTTGAATGCGTTAGTTCATTCGTTTGAGTCATGTAACGTTTTAGACTATAATGCATTGGATCCATAGGCATATGAGTCAGTCGGTTGGTTTAGTTGGGGACTTTATCCCCGTATTGTAACTTGAAATAGGCATGGGGTCTTTTGATCAATAATTGCAACTTTCTTGTGAACGAGCTTAACTGGGACGTTTTGGGATTCCAAGGTATAGACCTGGAGGGGTTGAACTTGATGAGTGCACGAAGATTTCCAAGGTACAAACCTAGAGGGGTTGAACTTGACGATTATCCAAGCAATAGACATGGAGTTGTTGAGCTTGTTGGTTTGTTAACTATATACTCGGAAAGGTTGATGTTAACGAGTGTTTTATCCCTAAGTGATGCTCATATAACATTGATAAGTGGCTTAACTTTGTGTGCCCGTCACTTTCGATGGAATTCGGGTATCCCCCGTCACCAAAAGGTGTTGTTTTTGGGTATTGAGTTTTATTATCCAAGTTTCGGTGGAGTTTGTATGATTGGGTTTTATCCTTGATTTATGGGTTGAGTATTATGCCCCACCCGTGTTTTGGGTGTTTCGGGATGTAAAGTTTTAACCGTATTTTCATAAATGGATAGTTCAATTTCTATTCACGTTTTGAGTGAGTTTCGGGTTAAACCAAATTTATGAATGGGCGGTTTATATTGGTATCTTCGTCCTTGAAGTAGTTTGGATTGGAAAACGTTTAAATTGGTGTTCTTTGTCTAAAATGCATATTATTGGAAAATGAGTCGTTTTCATATGTAAGACTTATCGAATTGAAAGATTATGATTTTAACCGCATTCTTTCTTTTAAACGGTTAATTTTTATATGTTGAAAACTCTTGAGCTCACTAGGCGTTAAGCCTAACCTTTTTATTTGTCGACATGTGCATCAGGTTCCAGTTGGGGGTTTGGTTCTAGCAGCTATGAAGAGTTGAGTCTTAGCTTTGTGCAAGTGTAAGTAGTTGGTGAAGTCTTCCGCAGTTTGGAGATAGTGGCTATTATTGGGTTTTAGTAGCACATGTTTCTGTTATAGACTGTTTGTAGAGAATAAATTGTGTGTGATGAGGATTAAACCATAAATCATGATTGCGTATGAATCATTTATTGGTGTATTTAGAAAATTTTAAATTAGTTGTTATTTCCATAATTGAGGGTGTTACACATATGTCACTTTCGCGGGTCATACTCTCCGCCGGGCATTAAACCCATTTTCTCACCTTTCTCATTCATTTTCTTAACCCACACTCTTCTAAAATCTCTCTCAATCGAACCCCACCCTCTCATATGAACCCTAATCCATTTTTGGGAGTTTTTCCCCTAAAACCTTGTAACTTCAACCTCTTGAGCAAGATTCAAGTGTTCATCACCATTTCTTGAAGATTTCTAAGTTTCGGGGTTTTTGCTCAAAAACCTAAGTGTAAGTTCATTCCCTCCGTTTCTAAGCTTCATTATGAGTTATAATCACTCCATGGATAATTTCCTAGTATTATGTTTGTCCAATTTCGGTTTGGAAGATTTTGGAGGAGTTAGGCCAAAATTAGGGTTTTGGCCAAATTTGGGGATTTTGATGTAAAATGTTTGGGGGACTATTCTAGATGGTTGAATAAGTATATTCATGGTTGGAAACTTGTGAATATAGGTTTTGGAAGGTTTTGCTTGCGGATTCAAATTTCTTCAAGGAAGCTCAAGTTGGGTAAAATCTAGATTTAGCCTAAATCTAGCGAGGTGAGTTCAAGATGATTTATGAAAACGGTGTACATGCCAAAATGTTTATTTTTTAAAGTGTTTACATGTTTTACATTAAATTATTAACGGTTGGGTTATTTGTTAAATCTTGCTTATTTGATGTGTATGGTTTTATAAGCATTGAGAAACACCCACTTTGGGATTTTTTAACATTTTGATAAATAAACGTGTTGATACGTTTCCTTGATAATTTATATATAAATGAAGTCCATTTGATATAAAGGTCATTTGTATGAACTTGAACTTACAACTATTTGGAAAATGTATATAATTGTATTATGAGGCATTTTGGAAATATAAGGGTAAATAGTCCATTTGGAAAATGGTTTGCCTCAACCAATGTTGAGTTTGAGTTAATTATACTTTTGGTCGTTGTGTCTACATCACCGTCCGTTAAACGTGTTTTAATGTTTACAAATGCTTTCGTTGGAGATTTACGTAAACTATTGGGTCATTGGCTCGGTTTTGACTAAATGGAGTCTTGAGGACATTTGTCCGGTTTAAAAACAGTGGTGGAGTTTTGGAGTATGATGGCGTTTAAACCATGTCATTTGGGAGTAACATGTTTTGGGTGCTTTGGTCATTCAATTGGAGTCATGTAATGTTAGACAGTGTCGTCTTGGATCCATAGGCACGTAAGTCTGTCTGTTTTGTAGGGCCTGAGATTTTGGTTACAATTATTAACTGCTTGGGTTCGCTAGCGAGTAGGCAATAGGTGGCGCAATGCTGCTGAGTTGAAACTCGTCTAGACTAGATAGGCACCCATGTTCGTAAGTCCTTGGGGTGAAACTCGACGGAGTATGGCCAGAGGCATAAACGGGTTGAGGATTGTGATGTCTGACATGGCATGGGAACTAGGTTCGGGATATGTGGTGAAATCTAGTAACATCACGGGTGACCCCATTTACGTGTTCTCGTCACCCAAGATGGAAACGGGTCTCCCCCGTCGTCGTCCGTTAGCATTTTAAATATTAACGTCATACTTTATTATCGTTGGTTGTGTGGTCGACGGTAAATGATGGCATTAATATTGGGTTTCCCTACGTATATTAAGGTTTGAATGAAATACGTCATCTCCACGTTTCGGTATTTGATTTCGTCCCATTTTATGGTTGCGTGAGTTTTGGGTCTAATGTCCGTGTTCACGGTTATATGGGTTTTCATCTATGGTTTTATGAGTTGTGTGTCATGTTCCACCCGTGTTGGGTATTTCTAGATATAACATTTTACCCGCGTTTTATAAAATTTGAAGTCCTCTCTCTATTTGCTTTTTAGCAAGTTTTGGGTTGAACTTAAATTTACAAAAGAACGTTTTATATTGGGATCTTCGCCCTTAAAACAGTTTGGTTTGGTTAACGATTAACTCGGTGTCTCTTTCGTTTAAAATGCATGATTATTGATAAACGAGTCATTTTCATAAGTAAAACATATTATTTTGAAAGATTATGATTTAATTGCATTCTTTCTTTGTAAACGATTAATTTATATATGTTGAAAACTCTTGAGCTCACTAGGCGTTAAGCCTAACCTTTTTTATTTGTCGGCATGTGCATTAGGTTCAGTTGGGAGTTTGGTTCTACTAGTACTATGAATAGATGTGTTGTGCTTTAGTTTTTCACAAGTGTAAGTAATTGGTGAAGTCTTTCGCAGTTTGGAGATAACGACTATTATTGGGTTTTAGTAGCATCCGTCCTTGTTATAGACTGTATGTAGAAAATAAATTGTGTGTATTGAGGTTAAACCTTAAATTGTGATTGTTTATGAACCATTTATTGATGTATTTCGAAAATTTTAAATTAGTTCCTATTTCCAGATATTAGGGTGTTACATAATGACTAATGAAAAACTTGACCCATTGTGAAGCCAAAATACCATGTTCCATTGTAAATTTGTAGCAGATACAAATGAAGCAAAAGCATATGACTACAAGAAGAAACATGTTACTTTGATGAAAAAGTTCAATAGAGTTACAGTGGTATCAAAATAACTTAACCGACAATGATGTAGGCTACCTTATTAGTTTCCCTATGGTCTGTAAATGTTTTCAGGATGCTGTCTGATTTGTCAATTGTGTCAGTCCAAGTCCAACCTGCATCTTCACATCCCAACAATTGTGACAACTCAAAATCGATGTAACACCACATAAGCACAAGTATACGAAGAAAAATGGCTCGAATGAGTGAAAACTCAAATTAAATATTTAAATAACTTGTCTATCTTTATAAGGTCCTATGCCTTCCCTATAGACACAAAGAAACCATGCATACACCCTTTATCTAGATCATGTCATGAGAGTAATAATGATCTGATGATGGAAAAAAAACGTATCCAACTTACATAGACAAATCTTCATCGTCTAATGGAGACTATTTAAGAGCTGGTACTGGCTTTGCAGTTTCCCAAATCTCTCTCCACGGCCTAAACACCAATAGAAAAACCAGAGATCATAAAGACAACGTCATTTGCACATATATATCAAGAGGCTGACCATTAAATGAAGGCAAGAGTTATTGCACGGAGAAAGAAATTGATTAACGTCGTGAAAAGTACACACAACGCATAAACTTAACAACAAATACCTGTAGTAAAAACAATAAATATCATCCCTGTCAAAGACTTAAAAAGACAATATAGTATGATGCAAAGGTCATTGCTATAAGAATCCGAAAAAACAATATAAAAAAAGGATTCCAAGTTCAAAACACAAAATACATCATTTGGGTAACATCTATTATAGTGTTTGTTTTGTTCATTTAGTTGAAGATCAACTAAAAAGAAACAATGTTGAAGATCAACTGAAGAAACATTTACCAGATGAAGTTACTTTTATTCAAACAAATTGAATCATCCGGCAAAACAAATACGATAGCAAAATACTCAAGCTCAGAAACCGTAGTGTTCCCTGAACTTCGTTTTGAACTTAGCAAAAACTTAAGAATAAAGTTAACATTTAAAAGACTCCCTCAAATTCGTAATTCAATCTAACACGCAATATCTATTTGGATCATAAAAACAACTGTAACAAATACTTAGCTATCAATGCTTATGATTCAACAAAGATATTGTATACAGAAAACATTGTACTAACATTAAATTTCGAAGAACATCCTACCAGAAAATGATATATGTACTTAGCCAGCCAGAACAAGGTGCGACAGTTCAAAATCGTTTGAAAAAATCTATAAAAAAAAGCAAATCTATAAACGAACTGAATCGTTTGAAACAGTAATTAAACTACACACCTTCACTTTATAGAGATTGTTTTGGTTGATTTGCCTCATGCTCATATTTTGTTTTGTTTCAATGTTTTAAAACCCGGTTTTTAGGTTGACCCGGTGTGGTGACCGGGTCACGGTTCAACTGGTTCAACCATTGGGTCAATCAAATACATTAAAAAACACACACATAAGCATAAGTTTTTCATAAATACATGAAAACCCCGGTTCAACCACTGGGTCAACCGGTTTTTAGATAAAACCGGCCGGTTTACTTCGGGCCATAAATTACCATCAACCAGGTCACAATTGACCCGCCCTCTTCCCCAGGTCGTTCAACCGGCCGGTCAACCCGATTTTTAAAACATTGGTTTGTTTAGGGGTTGTTTATTTTTCTATTTTCAGCTCTTAATGAGCTCTTTTCTCTGATTGGGGGCTGTTTATTTTTCTATTTTCAGCTCTTAATGAGCTCTTTTCTCTGATTCGGTCAGCCAAAACGAGATACAGTGCGTTTGTCTTTTTTTTTTTTCTCTTTTTTTTTTGCCACTTTTAATCTAATTAAAAACGTGGTGACCTAAACCTCTGAATCGCTCAAGTGTTATCGCCGCCTCCTTCAATCTAATATCGCGTCCTCATCTCAACTGTGCTCATCGACTCTCAACGCCTCCTTCAATCGACTCCATCATCTGGTTCCCGATTGTGGACTCCATCGACTTCAATCGAGCAGGTACCAATCGTAGTTCTTCCTTCAATCCCGATCGGACTTCATCTCGTCCCTCTCTTACGTGTCTGTGGTCCTTGAATCGAGCAGGTACCGTCAACTTTTCCCTCTTGTTGAAGACGTGGAAAACTACTGTTTTGCTTGAATCGAGCAGGTAATTGCTTTTCTGCTGTTCTGTAATGGCTAGCACACTCACAGAAAAGTTTACTTCTGCTGTTTTTTCGGTTTTCTTTGTAGTTTCTGAAACTTGACGCCACGCACATGCGTCTTTAAGGTCCTGTTTGTTTAATTTGAGCACAAGTCAATTGCATAGATTGTTGATTACATGACATTGTGTTGATGTAATCTGGTTGTTGTTTCTTAATGGAGATCAGAAGTGATGTAATCTGGTTATTGTTGATTATTAATGTAATCTGGTTTTGCATCTATCTGAATTCTGAAGTGATAACTCAAATTTACATGTAATCTGAGACACTATTCTTGTGTTTGAATTAATTTTCTTAAATCAACTTATGATCTTTCTTCATTGAGCTATTTGAATCAACTTATGAGACACCTGCTCTGTGAATTTACAACTTGCTGGTGTTTCCAATGGCAAAGTACATTTACTCCCAATTTCAAGTATTGTCAATATGATTTTGACTTAAGTTAGCAAATAATTGATGCGTCTCCTTGTGTGTGTATACATATATACATGTCTGTGTGTTCCTGTTTGTTTAATTGGAAGACTTTTTTTTGAATCTTTGATCACTAATCAAGATTTTACATGGTTTGGTGAATAAAGGAATCTTGGTAGATTGTTATCTTGATGGTTGATTGTTATCTTGATGTTTTGTTCATATGTTTGTTCTTTTCTTGTTCATTTGATAAAAATGAGTAGATGCTTTTATAAATTCAACAGTATAACATTCTGAGGGATAAAATGGACAATTATACATATTCAGACTTTTGTCGGCAGACAAAAACAAACACAAACAGTCTAACTAATTCAAATTCCAGACTTCAACTGATTCAAATTTCAGACTTCAGCACCACCTCTTAAAAATCAGAAGTAAAATCAGACTTCAGCACCACCTCTTAAAAATCATAAGTAAAATCAGACTTCAGCACCTCTTAAACAAACGCCACCTAAAACATTCATTCCTCTGAATCGGGTTTTCAGGAAGAGACAAGGAGAGATGGGGAGAGCGAAGAAGGGTCCCAAATTCGCAGTCATGAAGAAACTTGCGTCTCACAAAGCAATCAAACAGTAATCATTCTCTTACCATCTCTTGATTTTTGCTTACTATCGTTTTTGGCTTATGACATCGTCCGATTCACCTGTTTTTTTTTCAGACATAAAGAAGAGGTTTTGAACCCTAATAAAAAGGATTTAACAAAGGAGAAGCTCCCCAGAAATGTGTAAGTTTGTAATTCATTGGTGCCCTAACTTGTTCTTGTCTGTATATCATGTTTTGAAGCATTTGATTTGTGATTTGGCAGACCTTATGTTTCTTCTGCGCTGTTCTTCACCTACAATACGGCTCTCGGACCGCCTTATCGAGTTTTGGTCGATACTAACTTCATCAATTTCTCCATCCAAAATAAAGTGAGTTTTGCTATATATGTTATTTGGGGGTTTCAAGGGAGTCCCAGCAATTGTCCAAATTTTACAAGTGTATGAATGAATGTTTAGCACCATGATTTTGGGTAATACTTCACATGTAGTTTAAACAATTACCAAAATTTTCTCCAAGATCAAACATTTTCATCAGGTTTCTAGTTGAAAGTGTGGACTCTTATTCATAACGGGGGACACAAATTTCAGTAATTTTCTGGTTTTTGGCCATTTCTAGTTGAGGATTAGAGCTCTAGCCTCTAGCTTACTTCAAAGCAGTGCACCACATATGCATGTGTGAATGTGAATGATTGGTATTCATTAAATGTAAATGAGTTATCAGCCCATGAACGAGGGCATCGTTAATGGATCTTTGCATGTGCCAGTTTATAATATTTATGGGTGTTAGATATTCATAGTTGACAGATCAACTTTGTTTTTGTTGATCTCTTTTTTTTTTGGGAATTAAGACTAAAATGTACTAAACTTTTGATGTAGTTGGACTTGGAGAAGGGAATGATGGACTGCTTATATGCAAAATGTAAGTTCTGATTCTGTGCTTTACGCTAAAACGTCATTGTAGAATGTAAATGGGCTTATTACTAGATCAATCCTTACTGGTCAAATGCTATCATCACTTGGCTAGATGTACATGAGAAATTAAAATAATATTTGGTAGCTTAAAGATGTCATAGTGTATATATATATATATATATATATATATATACTTAGAACGAAAAGAGCTCTCTGCCTTCTTCTACCTAGATACACAGCCTCGTTCTCCTAGAATCTAGAGCCACGCTTGTTCATTCACAGCGGAGAGAAAGATTATGTTCTGTCTTACTTGTAATATTTTATGTCAATATCCTTGATTGCTCATGGCCGTTGCTACTTGCTAATTATTACAAAATATTGATAGTACTGGTTTTGGCTTACAAGATTTCACTATGTTATCAGTAGCGAGGCATATTCTAGATATTTGACTAATAGTCAAACATTTCTATTGAACTATGAGCCCTTTAAAATCTGCATACTCTGTTAGATTAGAAAGAGTATTCATGTATTATATATGCTTACAGCCTTGAATGGTTGGTGACCACTTTTGGTGTTCTTTTTTTATTATAAATAATTTTGTGTCTTATGTTCCTTCTGAAGGCACTCCTTGTATTACCGATTGTGTGATGGCTGAACTTGAGAAGCTTGGTCAGAAATATCGTGTTGCTCTGAGGTAATTCATCTTATTACTCACCTTGAATTGTATATGAGTATATCGACATCAAAGTTAGAGGTCAAGACTCTTGATTAGTTGAAAACATGGTATCTTAAATTATTATACTAGAAAATTTGTTGAAACTTGCCTTCTATGCTAGTCCATCATCTCTGGTATGTTGTCTGTGGTTATGCCCAACAGTCCAAGGTCGGTCAAAAGCTAAGAGCAGGTTAGTTGTCCACAGTTTCTTCTGTTTCAGGATCTTGAAGTGGACTAGTAGGTAGGTTGATGAGAACATATGCATTTAATAATGAAGGCAAAGCCACAAATTTGTGTTCATGTGTGTGGTGCAATGTCCTTGTAACCTTGTGTTTGATGAATCTTGTAACATGCCAAAATCATATGGCCTACCTTCTCCAGGCACACTGGAACTTAACATCGTGTGCCACACCATGTGTAACTCCAATCTTTTTACTTTGAATTATGTCAAGACATTCTGGATCATCTTCATTATATGGGAAAACCTTCTTCATTCAATGTAGACTTTTATCCGTAATTTGAGATTCTCTTCTTCCTGTTCTTAGAGATGACTGAGAATGTTGTTTTACAGTGTATATAACTCGAAATAAGTTGTCTGATTGAACTTGAACTTATAATTTATAATCTAGTGCTTGCAATACCTTTCTTATTGGAGTTAAATAGGTTGGGATAGTTTAAATCCAGTTGTCATGTGTTCATTGCAATTTAAATGTGCAGCATGCCCATTATTTGACATGCATCTTTTATTTTAGTTCTAAATGGTTCGTGTTAATTCGTTAAGTTTTGTAATGGATGTAATCCTTTATTTGTTTTAGGTGATGTATATATATTTTGTTATATGGGGTTTTGGTTTTATGTCCTCTCGTTGTATCATTTATGTTATATTTAATAAAAATTGACGTGGGGTTGAGCCACTTAGCTTGACTAGGTTTTAAACTCTGTTAAATAGCTTATTTGTTATTTTTTTTATATTCATATATGATGAAGGGATCCAGACCTTGATCACTTTTAATCTCACCCCCACCCCATGAATTGTGCTTCTCACGGTAATTGATCTGGTGCATCTCGGTGCATCTCATTAGTGTTGATCTTCAATTAGGATTGTTCCAATGGTGGAGATCCCTTCTTATCCTTCTCACCGGAACCCATCCCTTCATATATTAAAGGCATCTTTTTGCCTTTTCGTCATGGGCATCCGAAACCTTAGGGACCGGGCCTGACTGTAGGTTGTACTTGTCAAGAAAAAGAAGTCCCCGGACAAGTTTGTTATTATTATTTATTCTGTAGATGCTATAACTATTAGTTCTTGTTTGTACCTCATGGGATCATGAAAGACTAGTTTATAATGAAATTCGAAATAGATGTTCGGAAATGCCCGAGATTAATCAAACAAACATTGGGAACAGGATCGTGATTATATCTTATTCTGATCTTGAAATTCCATTTCCTTATTGTTGTCTCGTTGCTCGAACAGAATTGCGAAGGATCCTAGATTTGAAAGGCTTCCTTGCACTCACAAAGGAACTTATGCTGATGACTGCATTGTTGAAAGAGTTACTCAGGTAAAACTTAAATACCCTTAGATGCTTGTTTCTTTGTTGTACCTGAACTCAACTTTTGGTACTTTGATAGGTTTTAGACTACAAAGGCACCCTTATACGGTTGGGCTTCTACAATCGTCTCATTTACTCTATCTGTCCCCGAATAAGTGTTCAGATTTCTATTTTAGTTTGTCCAAATTAATTCCAAATCTACCCTTAATTATGAGATGAACAAATTCATTACTCCCGCTATTATTTAGGGTCAAGTTTTCATTTAGTTAAATTAAAAGTGTAATAATTATACACATTTCTAAAACTATATGCCTTTTTCATTGTGGAGATTTATTTTGGGACGGAGGGAGCAACAGTTATAAGTGACTAATCGGCAAATACCATCATGTATCGAATCTCATAACCTCTTTCGTTGAAACAGCACAAATGCTATATGGTCGCAACATGTGATAGAGATTTGAAACGTAGGATTCGCAAGGTATGTTACATCTTATAGCAAGATTCTGGTGTTTTTTGTCTTCAAATTTGTATGATTGAAACCGACATATTTTGGATGGTAATCAGATACCTGGTGTGCCGATTATGTATATCACCCAGCATAAATACTCCATTGAAAGATTGCCTGAAGCAACTATGGGTGGAGGTAGGCTGAATCACCCTTTAAAATTCTTAATCTCACCATTCTTCAAACCGTTATTTATCGTTATCATAACTTCTGTTTCTTCTCATTGCAGCTCCAAGAATATGACTTTTGGGCGGTTTTGCACGTTATCGATGATAGAGCTCTATGTTACCCGAAGAACAGATTTTGTAGAAATCGGCTCACTACTAAGCGCCTACTGTTCTTCAAGAATGCGTTGTCGTTTTATCTTTTTATGTTGTGAATTTTGTCTTACGTAAAAATGAGAGATGGAAATTGTCACTGTACTTTAAAAGCAAGGAAGTAGTCGTTTGACAAAAAAAAAATCCAAAAAAAGCAGTTTGTCTTCAACCAAATCCTTGTTTCGGAGTGATTTGGAGTTCGTTATAGAATTTGGAATTTTTGGTGTAGGATTTGGTATTTGAGTTTCATTTTTTACAGATAATTCGTAAAAGTAATTATAAAAATAATTAAATTTTCTTTGATATATTGATTACTACAAAAATAAATATTTTTAGCATACTTTACAATCTTATAAACTTCCATTAACAACCCCATGGGAACGTGGGCTTTCTAAATTTTGTGGGATTTCATTGATTTCAGTAACGAACTTGATTTTAAATTACATTTGACATAAAATTCAATTCTAAATTCTATCAAATCCTATGCAAACCAAACTGGGGCTCGTATAGTACGTCTGGTTTAGACCGAGGTCTGAGATATGACATGAATTAGTACACAACAATGTATTGTTTTTTGCCCCACAAAATTCAAACGGAAACAATTGGTAAATTATCTCCGTTAAATTAAAACCCTAAAATCTTTACAATTTATTCCCCTATTTCACCTTTGTCCAGCCAATCTTGTCAATACACAAACCATTCCTTTACGTATAATATCTAAAAAAATTAATCGAAAATCGAATGATACTTATTTAGCATATCTCACTCGAAAGTAAAGTAAGTGAACAGACAGAAGCAATAATTACAACCCATTTGGTATACATTCATGGCAATACATTAACAGTTGAGCATCTGCTGCAGTTTTTACATACAGAAGGGTTCTTGGAGAAGCCCTTTTACATAACATCAAAACCTCATCATATTTAAAAACAAAAAACAAAAGAAAAAAAAGATTGTAAATTTTCACAAAGAATTGAACTGATCAAAACTACAACTTCTACCCAAAAAAAATCTGCTATCTAAGAAGTTTTGTTGCTGCTACAATTGAGTCGGTGTTATTTACCGTCTCGTTTTCAGGCGATGGTTTCACGTACTTCCCTAAAGCTTTTTGGTGAGTCCGGTTTTTTATCCTCTGGATCTTGTCTTTGCTTTTCTGCTTTCGTTTCTCTTTTTGTCGTCTCATTTGACTTCTTTCTTTCTCGTACATTCCTTGCCAGAACACCTCGCCGGTTGACGGCCATAACCACCGTTGTTTACGGTGGTCCGAGTCGGCCTCTTCGGCAAGATCTTCGTCCATGGCCTTGAGGGTGTTGTAATTGAACCATTTGATCCACATCTTGCCTCTTCGGCTCTTGAAATCGTGTTGTTCTTGGATTGTTCCGGTGGTTGGGTCTATGTACACCATTCGCCTTGCGCTATGGTACGCCCACACGTTTACGAGAAGCTCGAGAACCCGCGAGTAGCAATGCTTGTCCTGCAAAACATGATGATTTAGAACAAAACGAATACGAGACTACTAAGGCTATGTTCGGCAAACTAACTGATAAACTATTCATGTTTGGATCTAACCTTCGATAAACTTAGGTAGCAGAGACCACTTTGATGATGTTCGTCGTAAACCTGTGCATCCAATGCGTCCACGAACATTCTGCAAATGACGAATGACAACATTAATCCCACACTTCATTGAAAAAGGGAATCGTTTTCGAATGTTTTAACTTTCATTTCGTCCTTGAACAAAACACTAAAAAGACAATTCGAACCTCGAAAACATCACAAATTCTACGAAAGATTTGGTTGGCATAGACCAGCTATGCATGACGGACCATGAATCTCCGTCCACCGGCATTGGAGGGAGAGACGTCGAGTTGTCCTTCACCCCATACATTTTCTTGAGAGCATCCGAGAACGCAATCCTTGTACAAATCAAATATAAGGTCAGATCAACCACGAAATGCAAACTATTAAACACTCCATCCATTCGATGAATATTACTCTCTTGTCTCTTCGTCCCAAAATACATGTCATTAATGAAAAAGGCACAATTTTAGAAATGTATAACTATTACACTTTCCAATTAGCTAAATGACAATTTTAACCATAGTAACAGAAAGATCAATGACTTTATCCATCTCAAAGTTAAGGGCAAAATTGAAAAGTAGGCACTTACTTTTGATCATGGACACTTATTTTGGGACAAACTAAAATATAAATATGGACACTTATTTTGACAGGAGTACAAAAGTTTCCACTTTGGGATGTCCTACGAAAATGCAATAGATGTCAAGTTACACTTTTACCCATATGGCCATTGTCATCCTTACTGGTCATACTAATTTGGGTACACATTTATCTTGTTTTGTCATCGTTAAAGGGCCTTTTAGACATTTGACGAATAATCTTGCACCATAGAGTGTCCATGAAAAATAAAAAAATGTAAACTTTTTTTAAATGTTTTGAATCTAAAACTACCTTTATATGCCCAATGTCATCCTTATTCATATTCTGTTTGGCAATTGCTGAATGGTTTGGTGCAGAATGATTAAGAGACTCTTATGATATAGTGCAAAATGAAATATGATTGTTTGGTAATTGTTCATAATGAAATCAGGGCGCTTAATGGTTAGGGCGCTTAATGGTTAAGGGAGACCCAGGATACAAATTCAGAGGGTTTTGGAACCATTAAGAGGCAGATTTTTTTTTGCCAAACAGGATTCACCTCTTAGCGATTCAGAGGTTGCCTCTTAATGGAACCATTAAGAGGTAAACAAACAACAATACACAAGATTTTGGCAAAATGCAAACTAAGTTTGTCTGAATCCCTATTTGTAACGATGAATCTTTTTTTCTCAATTGGTGTAACAAACTTTCAGATCTTCCTATTTTAATATTTGGCAAATAATCGATACTCAAACAACGCGCCCAAGGGAGTAACTTTGAAAAAAGTCAAGAATATATGAATGAATGTAACAAGAGATGGAGAGCCTTACTTGCAATTGCCTGCATTTATAGCATCACAAAATGTCCAAAAATCTTGTTGCATCGGGTTTCTTGGATCTTTGTCCATTCGAACCCAAAAATAGAGAGCATCACCATGCCTGTGTGCTTGAATGTCGTCTAATAAAGCAACCTCGGCCGCCTTTGACAAAGAAGCCTGTTTTTCAAAAGTTTTGCTTTTAGATATAAAGATAAGTATTGCATTATTGTAGCGTAATACTCTCGGTGTCATGAAAATTGCAACGTTTGGCTTGATAGATGGTTCAAGAAAAATATTTGACCAAAATACCCTTTAGTAAACGCAAAATAAAGAAATCATGTTGACCCAAATAACTTCAAGCATTAAAGAAACGGTTGCAATTTTCAAGGAAACAAGGACTCAAAGAAATTGCCAAAGGGACAATGCCCCAACGGCCAACAACACCCTGGTTACCGATAGATCCCAACCTCCTTGGAGGTCAATGGTTCAAGGCTCACCAAAAGGTGACGAGTGTGTGTGAGTTTCGCAATCTATAAACATGATATACTTTTCAAAAAAGGAGACAGAATTTCCCATGCCTTCTTAGCCGTTGATCTCCATGATGAGAACCCAATCCAAGCATTCTTGTGTACACGGTCAATACGGTTGGCGATCGCAAAAAAGGCTCCAAAATCACCAAGGGCATCACGGTAATAAGGTATGCTTAGAAGAGGAAGACGAGAAGGTGCATCAATATCATCGGTTCTTGATCTTCGACCTTTCGTTGACTACAATATCATCGATAAACACCAAGTTTAGTTTTAAACAAAGGGCATTCAACAAGAGATAAACACCACCCAAATCGAGCTTACTCAAGTGATCAAGACTTCCTCCACCCAAAATAAGTGTCCCCATTTCTATTTTAGTTCGTCCCAGAATAAATGTCCACTTTCAATTGTAAATTCCTACATTCCAAATCTACCCTTAATTATGAGATGGAGATATTCAATACCCCCTCTATTATCAAGGGTAAATTTGCTATTTTATTAATTAAAAAGTGTAATAATTACACATTTCTAAAACTGTATTTTTTTTATTGTGGAGATTTATGTTTGGGAGGCAGGGAGTATCTTCTAAACGAGAAAAGTTGAAATCTTTACATACAATAAAGTGACTCACCAACCCAAGACCTCGATAAAGTGGACCACGATGCAAAAAAGGCCAAGCTCCTTGCCCAAAGTAAGGTTCGTAGATGCATAATGGTTGACCCGTCCTTTCAAGCTCCCCATCATCCCTCTCATGCAAATCGTTCCTATTCCGATCGGCTTTCTTTGCACTTCGATATACATCCTCCCATGTTCCTCTCGGTTGCTCACTTCTATCCCTTAACTACATCATAGTTACATCAAAGATGAGAAGGTATAAACATTATGATCCTTAAAATATCCAAAAAAATAGGATTTTGAAAGTTGTTTGGGATTTCCCATAAAAGGAAAGAGAAGTGATTCCAAGACAACAAAATGATGTACCATGTACATTAAAAACATTTCATTTTCAGAAAGATCCTAAGTTATCTATTTGCTCATTATTGTTGTGGCGGGTTTAAGTGAGAACCATAAATATTGTGAAAACATGGGAACCAAATATTCATGATGAATATCTAATATCATGATATATATTCATGACAATATTATGAATAACGAAAATGCATAGTATTCATGAATATTTTAGGGTTCTTATCATGAAATTCATGGTTCTCATTTTAACCCGCCCATGCCGAGGGAAGTTCCGTTAGGAACCCAATATTTATTAGGAACAGGGAACCGCACAGCCGCCACGTGTCCCTCTTCAGGATGAATATTCACCTTATTCATGATGAATATGGAAGTGTTATTCATCATCAATCTCACAGTTATGATGAATATAGACGTGACATGGACTTGTTATTCATGATGAATAACACGTTCATATTCCTGGTGAATAGGCGTGTTGTGCCCTACGCTATTCCTGAGTTCCTAATCAATTTTAGGTTCCTAACGGAACCTGCCCCCGCCCCTACCATCATTACAATTATATCAATGATGTTTTGATTTAGGTCCACAGGATTCCTTTATTGTCTTTATAGAAAGATATATAATAAATTTTCACAAAAAAAAAAAACAGTCAAAACATTTTACTCGAACCTTGTGTGAAGTCGAATATTGAAAAAGAAGGAAAGATAAATTTCTTCATTACCTCACCATCTTCTCTTCTCTTTTTAGCTGCTGCTATCTGAATGCTTCTCTCTTCTTCCCATATGCTGTACAAAAACGTATCATCGGCCACAACATCGGCAGAACTCTCTTTTACAGTACGGTTCCACCGCTTTTCAACCTTGTCTAAGAAATGGTAAATCCTCAAAGTTCTATTTACATATTTACGATCTGCAATAGCTTCAAAAAGATGCCACTGCCACTCGGTTTTGATGTTGGAAGGAATTTCCGATACTGCCCTTGGAGATGCAACTTCCGATGGAAGGTTGAGAACATTTTCTACCAAAGAAGCATACCCTTCAACGGATTCCAAAACCATCATGTTTTTTGCGGTATGTTTTCCAAACGATGCAATATTGTGAGTTAGAGATGATAGTCTTCCTTTTGACACCAGTTGCAGCATGATCTGCGTTAAAGCCTTTATATTCTCCTTCGGAAAGAGATAGCCGTTGATCTTATCATCAACCTGAAATATGATATCGAACTTCAGTTTATGGCTTGTTTCTAGAATGCAAATTATGGTCGAGATGTTAAAAGGCTGAAGTTTCTATAAGCGTACGAATTTCTTGATTATAGATAGGTCAGGAGCCACGATTGGTTTCTCAAAGCACATTGCTTTTATTAGAATGTCGGGAAAAGATTGTTCTTCTAGAAATGACCCGTATATCACGATATCTGCAATGCTCAGAACATTGTGTACATCTTCATCAATGGCAGCATGATTTACGGAACCACTTGGGTAGTTCAGATTTGAAGCAATTCCCTATGAAAAAAGTTGACATCAAGTTAGCATGAAGCAGAAAGATGCAGAATAGATATACTCATTCTGTCCAATGAAAACTGCAATTGTTCCAATTCTTGGTTGTCTGTACCCAGATCATTGTTGTCTAATGTTTGGCGTGACATTAGACTGGGAGTGTGACAAAGCACCAAGATAGGTGGAACAAAAATTAGGAAGAGGGCATAAAATTGGTAAAATTACTAAACGACCCCTGTCAAATTAAAGCCCTCAAAACCTTCCACAATTCCATTCATGTTCAGTTCTGTCCAGTCCCGTCTATGTACCAAATTTACCCTTAAAAGTTCCAAGCTTTCACTTCTTTTTGCAACTTTGCGAGATAAAATTGCATATTTCCCCATCACCAAAATTGCAACTTTGCAAGTTAAGACGGGTCCATAAGGTTCTCTTATTTTGATTAGTCAAGGGTATTTTGGGCATTTAACATACGAGCAAACACTTAGATGTGACTAAATGACTGTCAAAGTTTTCGGCTTTTATGGGATTATACGAGTACCAAATCGATAAAACAAAGTTTCAAGAAAAAAGATTCTACCTTGATAGCTTCACTGTAATTACCCATTAAGTCTTGACTCAAGATTATGATCCTGAGACGAGGACTCAAACCATCATCAACAGGAAACTCTGCCAAAAGTGGAGATAAAGCCTGTAAAACGAGAGCATGCTCCAGCCATAATCCTTTATACAGAAACTGACTGCCCGTTATAGCAATAACAAAATCACGATCCTCAATGTTCATATTCACACGCAGACTTTCTTGAAGCACAGTAGTCGAGTTATCTAACTTGCAAGCCCCACAAGGCGATCCAGGTATAACAAAGTAGTTTCCAGCATCAAATGCAGCATAAAACATCTGACAATATAAATCAAATTGGAAAAAGGAAAAAAAAAAAGTTATTGTAAAACATTTTAACCAAAAGTTATTGGAAGGACAAAAGTGTCACTAAAATCTTACTGGAAGCGCATGATTAGGGAAGACAACAACTGTAGCTCGATTAAAGACCGCTTTCCAATTGTCAATCAGCTCAACTTGGCCATTTGAGACGTAGTTTTTGAAGCGGGTAGCGAGTGCTTTTTCATGGACGATCCATATAAGAGGTAACGATTTAAAAGGTTCCTGCAAAAGGCTGTAACAACTAAATTTATTAAGTTTATGTAACTTATGACCACATTGTCTCAAACTATTGGGAGAATATAAATGTTGAGTTGTTTTGGTTATCCTTTTATTGTATGGTTTTTCCTACAAAAGAACGTGTTTCAAGTTTGAAAATGGTAATCACTTGATTATGAAAACATGATACGATAAAATTTTGGTAAACTTACCCTGAGACAACGTCTTTTGCTTCAAGAGATGTCACAAGTATGGCATCGTAGCTGCAAAGATCACGCAAAAGCAGTAAATTAATAGATCAAATACCATCACATATTATTCAAGAAAATTGAGACCAAATTTCAAGAAAATGGACTAAAGAAAACCTCTTGTGCTAAATAAACCTACTTTAGCCAGTCAATCACAATCTTCGTATCCCCACTAGATTCCACAACATTGACCGGAACTCCAACATTTTCCCAAACGGCATGCACAGGGCCGTCTTCAAGCGAGTAAACCTGCACAAGATATTGATATGATGACTAACAAAATCTCTTAAGAGCATCAAATATCATTTTACGCTAAGCAACTCTCGTTTCGTGCCAACAGAGCACCCAAATCTCATAAGAAATACGCATAAAGATAGATACCCAAGAATCAAATCGTTAAGTTTTGAATTCGATAGCTAAAACAGTTAACAGTTATATTTATTCTAACTACTCTTATTCAATTAAAACTTTCTAATCATAAATCATAGCAATAAAAGTAGCCAAAATTCTCCTGAACAACAATTTTACCTCAATTTCATATCCAATTGCTTTCAAAGCAGCTGCAACAGTGACCATCAATAATTGTTGTGGATCAACCAACAGATCTGCAAAAACCTAGAAAGGGAACTAATAAAAGTTAAAACTAAAATGAACCCAAATCCAAAAAACAATTAAGAAGAAGATTGTTACTTAGTAAAGCACACAAGGAATCAAAAAAATGAGTAAGAATGTTCAGAAATTACTATAAAGATACTCACAAAAGCAAGTTGGGGTTTTCTGTGCCCAAATCTCACTACTCTTCTTGACCCTCCAAAACCCACATTATTAACATCTCCATTGTCTCTCTGGAATTTGAGCAAAAGCTTTGTAGGCTCAAACTTTACACCTTCACCAAAATCCAATCCACCAATTTCTTTCAACAAATTCTTCAACTCCCCTCCAACTCCAAGATTATCCTCCTTTTGTTTCAAGAAATCCACACCATCTTTTTCCACAGTGGAAAGAGGCAACAACATTTGAAACACAAACATAAAGAAGATGAATACAGCCACTGCACAAATCCATTGCAAGTAATCTAGCTTCTTCAAAACCATAAATCTTGTAAATCTTGATCTGGGTCTTTGCACAAATGAATTGTTTCTCTCATTTCTAGATGAAGATTTGAGTAAAGGATCCCTCTTTAATGGCAAAACTCCATTTTCAAGAGAACCCATTTACATTCCCACCAATGGATACCCAAAACACACCTTCCTCAATCCGATTTCCTCAGATTACATACCTAATAAAAAATCAAGAAACAAAAGGGGATCCTTTTTGCTTCTTTTTTTTTTCTTTTTTCTTGAGGGTATTTGGCTAAACTGGGATTAAATCATCACGGCAAACCCAATAAGAAAAAGGCCTTGAATATTGTAATCAAGATTTCTTGAAAAAGGGTAAAGACAAAAAAGGGGTTGCTTTTTTTTGCTTTGTTCTTGATGTATTTGGCTATAAAACTGGGATTACATCAGTATTGAAAATGTAGTGATTACTGATGATATGAACTAGAAATAGCAAGAAGAGTGTTTGTTATCCTCTTTTTTCCCCCTGTTTTACAGATAGAAAACCCATTAAAGAAATCAAGAGATGCTTGTGACTTGTGAGTTGTTTCTATTCAGTGCTAAAGAAAACAGCTCAGAAGCTTTTAGAGAGAGAAAGAGAGAGAATAAATTCATTTTTCTTTCTTTGTTTATCTTTTTTTCTCTGTTAGCGGCTGCTGCTAAAATTGACGTCAACGATGGTTTTACTTTTTTTTTTTTTTTTTTTTTCATTTTAACTTTAGGTTTAGCTTTTACCCAAATCAAAATCCAATTTTAGTTACAAGTTTTGATGCATGATACACCATATGTAAAATAAAGATTTCTTTAAATTAAGGAATTTAATATCTGGAAAAGAAAAGTTTAGTTACCCGATTTTACTTGCTCCAAAACCCATTTTTTGTAAATTTCAATTTTCCCATGTGCTCTTGTACTACAATATATTATAAATGAAACAAAAGAATACAAATGGAGATTTATTCGTATTTATTCATTTTTAACTTTAAGTGAATAAATAAATAAAGATGAATCATAAATAAATGAAATCTTTTATGTTCATATTCATTTGTTAAGAAAATGTGATATTCATGTTCGTTTGTTAAGATACAAACGTAAACAAATGAACAAGAAGCAACCACCATTGCTCGTCATTTCGTTCCTCATAGAAAATCTGGTAAATTAATGAGGGGTAAAAAAAGAAAAACTCTAAGAATTTAATTTAATTAATAAGTTTACATTAATATCATAATATATAAATATATTTATATATATAAACGAACGTAAGTGAATGGGGGGTTGTGGATGGTATCCAATCTACCCGGGTTCGAATCCAAGGGGAGTCAATTTGAGGGCATGAGGAGTACCTAATTGGGCTGCCCCCCAGCCCAGTCTTAGACTGTGGTTGGGCTCTAGGTTCAGCGTAAGCTGGGCAGGGACAGCGGCGGATTAGTGGGCTGCCCGTGGATGCCCGATACCGCCGGGGAGACGTGCGTGCGTGTGTGCGTGAGTTCGTGGTAGTCGTTCGTTGGTTCGATGCCGCTATGCCTTCCAAAAAAACTAAACGAATAAATAAATGTGTTCATGTTCGTTCATTTATTAAATAAATGAATTTTTCGAACATTCGTTGAACGCTTGATTCGTTAAATGACTAGACTTTTATTTGATATGAAAGTGTATACTTATATTTAATTTTATTACCAATACAAATTAGATCAAATATTATATATATATATATATATTTATATGTTATATGATTTGTATTAAGATCACATGAACAACAAATTAATATAAAAATATAAGAAAGCTTATTATATAATTAACGATGTACGTGATATTTATTTAACTATTTGTAACAACCTAACTCAGAATTTCTAGTAAAATAACGAAATATAAATAAATTGCCAAAAGGGCCCCAAACTGCTAACTCAAACATACGAGTACAATATAAGGTTTGCGGAAAAACAACCTATTACACAGCTGAGAGTTTAAATAAACTAAGTCACAAATGCTAAATAAAATATCTTCCTTTCACTCCCAAGCTCCATACTCACATCTTCTCTTTGCCCCTATTAGAGCCTTCTACCAAGCTTTTTCCTGAAAATGGTTTAGTTTTTGGAAAAGTGATGGCTAGACCGTGAGGTCTAGTGAGTTCTCTCTAGCAACAAACATTCCCGCCACAACATATAAAATGATATATAAGCATTTATAAATAATCCGCAGCTTTAAAGGTTAATGCACAAACGACACATGTTAATGACACACACTAAGGTCACACGCACCTGTGACAACGTGTCTATAAGCATACATAACAAAAGCATCTTTCATAACAATGCAAAACATGCGGTTTAATAAACATCTCATTCAATAAAATACGTTCGTCAACAACGATTTGGTTAGAAAGACTCAACTGTTGTCCTTGTTTAACTCTTTCTCACTTACGTTTCCAACCCGTAAAACAAATACCTGCGATTTAAAATTCAAAAGAGTGATAAGTCACTCGATCGTCCCTCAAGATTGACTCTAAGAGACCCCCCCCCCCTTTAGGCGACACCTCGAACTTAACTCGAATGAGTTGGCGAATGCAAGAAATAAAACCGACATAGCCCAGAACTGAGTTCCCGGGTGACCACGTCTGGATTTGTTTTACCCGGATACCCCATCCGAGTCTCCTTTACTCGGGATTCATCATCCGGGTTCCCTTAGCCAGGATTCCCTACCTGGGTTTCTTGGACGGGATTCCCTATCCGGGTTTCTTGACCGGGATTTCTCTATCCGGGTTTCTACCCTCACCCGGACTCACGTTCGGGTTCCTCCAATATCCGGGTAATACACCTACCGGATATTTCCCTCATTCGGTTTAGGCGATTCCTGGTATCGTGAACACTACCAGGGCACTACTCCACACCTCCAACGAGGGATTAACTCAACTTTAATCGTTTCCAAGATTCTAACTGGATAGAGTTTGTGGTTTAAACTTTTCTTAACATTATTCAACAACAAAAACCCAAAGATGAACTCAGTCCTCTAAGAAAGCAATTGATTAAACACCTTTTCCACCAAAACCCAATAGACTCACCATTAAATCACTAATAAGAGATAGTGTTAGGGGGTACCTCGTTGAAGATTGATGCAAAAACCTCCTTCGGTCCATAAATCCTTCTTGATTTTCCTCCAAAAGCGCACACCCAAACTCACACACTGCCTTCTCCGCCTCCATAGCTAAAAATATCAATAAGAGATGCGCGTATTAGGGCTTAATCCCTTTTTCCATTATTTACAACTTAGACCAAAACTCCACTAAACACCCATTTAAGATCCCAGTTATTACACTATCAGTTGCATATTTTGATTAAATAAAAATTTTCATTTACCATTTTATTTTTATGATGTGTTGTTTTTGATAAAATAAAATAAAAAAATTGATTACCGACACATATTACATGAAGAAATCATAACGTTAACAACTTTTTTTTCATATATAGAAACCATCTCTTTCAATGAAATTGTGCGTAGAATCAAACATATTCGTTGAAAAAGACTGAATACGCCATTTGTCCATTCATTTGCCAAAAAGGTTAACGTAATAATGCATGTAGTAATGTTTTTAAGTTGTTAACTTATCACTTTTATTAAAATCGGATAAGAATCAAGTAAATACGGAGTTTGATTTTGGATTGCATAATGCCATGCAAATTTGGTAAATAAGAGTTACAATTATACATTTTCAACTCTTAATTTTTTTACGTGAACTCTTGCTATAATTGATTCTTATAGCCTTCAATGTGTAGTTCAGTTGGCAAAAAGACGAAATGACGTTACCCAAATACAAAACAGGTTCCAGGTTCGATTCCGACCCCCCAGTAGCTTCAGTCGTTAGGTGAGCCAAAAAATACCCCTCATATTGGTGTCATTAGAGGAGGGTTCCTATGTGAGACCAGTCAGAATTACAAGTAATAAACTTTTCCCCGAATAATTGAATGTTATAATTTTTTTCTTATTTTGTAAATTATATTCTTGATATTTTTTATGGCAATATATAAATATGACGTTTAAAACGAAAATTCCTCAATCCTTTGATGCATTCAGTTTTTAAATCATTTAATTATTGTTTTTCCAAATTATATAATTAATTGATATTTATCCATACATTTAAAGTTGGCTTAAAAAATACTCATTACTTTATGTGTAGTTAACTATTGGCATTTTGCGATTTCTTTTTATTATATCCTATGTAGTCATTCGAATTAGAGTAAATTACGTTTTTAGTCCTTGTGGTTTGTTGAACTTTTCTATTTTCATCCTTATGATTTTGAAATTACAATTTTCATCCTTATGGTTTTTTATTCATTAACTTTTTCGTCCTTGTGATATAAATATTATTGTTTTTTTCATCTATATGGTTTACAATTTATTTCTATTTTAGTTTTTCATAGTTAAAAGGTCTCAGGGACGAAAATAGAAATGAATTGCAAACCATAAAGACAAAAACCGAAATTTTAAAACCATAGGGACGAAATACGCAATTTTCAACAAACCACAGGGACAAAAAAGGTAATTTACTCTTCAAATTATTAATCTCCTAATAGGCTAATACTGAATTATTTTGACAATTACACACGAATTGGATACAATATATTAATATATAAAATATACAAACTAACATAATTCTTTTATCTAATTTATATTTGATCGAATTTAACAATTGGTCCTAATTTTTATGCATACTTTTTCTTGTTATATCACAGTCACATTTAATTCATTTTGTATATTTTATATTAAAGAGCACGTTACTTTCTGTTAATTATGATGAGATTGAAATATTAGCAAATCAGATATTTACGTCCACAGTTGGCAATACCTTACAGAAATGGATTTTGCTTCCACTGGTCCCATCAGGCCTTATGAACACTGATGGCTCCTCTTTATTGGTCATTAGTTTGAGTCTGTTTACTAGCTATCATCTTTAGGGCTTCATATGATTAGTCGATGTGAATGCAAGCCGACCCAATTGACTTATACACCCCATAAACATAGTCAAAATACAACTATTATAAAGGTTGTTAGGTTCAGTCTCAAATTTGATTTTATAACTGGTCAAAAATCAAGCTTGACACTTATACAAAAATACATAATTTAGACCAGACTGATCGTAAAGCGTTTTCGATTCTATCTAAATTTATATACAAATTTTGATATAAAAATAGGTATGTCAAACTCAATCAACTTGAAATGCTCATCTCGACTTTAAAGGCCAAGTTTCAAAACAAATTGTGCATCTCTAAATCAATTATTTATTAAAAACAATATTTTAAATAATTGGTGATACGGTGACGTTTATTGTCGGTTATAATGACATATTTCACATGCTCACATGGGACCCTATTTATTTGTACATTTTTCTATTACATTAATTTTGCATGCAACCAAAATAAAATGAACAACATTTTTTGAATTATATGGCAACGACTCTTTTAATAATCTATTAAATAATAATCGACTAATAATTTGTATTCTTTATACATTTGAAATTGCTATATTCAATTTGAATTCAAAAAATGTAAACATTCACGTAGTTGTCAAATTCTAAGTTAATATTGTTGTTGAAAAACATAAATATTCATAATTTATGTATTTAGGGTTTATTTTGAACATCATTATACTAAATGAAAATTTGAAAGAAAACTAAATTAGCATATATACATATATATATATAGAGAGAGAGAGAGAGAGAGAGAAGCGAGAATATGATAAAAATAAGAGAGCACATGAATTGTCAAATTACATGTGATATTGCATTGAAATCACATATGATTATGAAACATGGTCATCGCAAGAGTGTGTGAACGACTTGGCCTGGTACCTAGGTCTCGTCTGTCACGATCAAGATCACGCATAATCATATATGATTTAAACGTGAATTTAATGTAAAGTTATATGTAATTTAAGCTTTCTTGTGTTTTCTTATTTGTGATCGTTCTAAAAAAATATGATGATTATAAATTTCTAACCACTAAGTCTAAATATTAATAAAAAAGTTGTTTAAATTTAATTTGCACACAAATAATAATTTATGAATAAACGCCAGGTTTTGTTTGCTTGTAGCCTTGTATGACAAGAACCCCCGTTCAAGAATTCTTTGGGCCACCAACTTTATTTTTAGAGTAAACTACAAATTTGGTCCCTGTGGTTTTTTGTTTATAACACTTTTGGTCCCTACAATTTAAAAATTACACTTTAACCACTGCAATATGCATTTCGGTCCGTATTTGGTCCCTCGTCGTTAACTCCGTTAAAAAATTCGGTTAAGTGAGGGGTACTTTAGTCTTTTTACACTTTTTTGTCTTTCTGTTAAAATAAAATAAAATATTTTATATTTTATGTTTTATATATACATAACACACACACACACACATATATATATATATATACTCTGATACCCTCCTCCGGCGACCCCCATGTACATCTCTGATACCCTCCTTCTCCATCCCGTTAGGGGTGTACATAAAACCGTCAATCCGTGAAACCCGACCAACCCAACCCGCTCCCAACCCAATTAAACCCAACCCGCGAAACCGCAAACCACCAAACCGCTAATTAGAATGGTTGAAATTGGGTTAGGAAAATCAACCCAACCCAAACCGCCAACCCGCCGCTATTTTTTTTATAAAATTATATTATATTATATATATATATATATGTGTGCAGTTTATTCACAACCCAAATTAACTTTAAGACTTATGGATTATAATTTATAATTGGATGATTGTAATTAAAGCTGTAAACGAACCGAACGTTCAGTGAACCGTTCGTGAACCGTTTGGCGGGAAGTTCGTTTATATTCGTTCATTTAATAAAAGAACGAACATGAACACATTTTTTTGTTCGTTTGTTCATTTAGTTAAATGAACGAACATGAACAATGGTCTCGTTTGTTCATTTATGTTCGTGAACGTTCGTTCATTTATGTTCATTCGTTTGCATTCGTTTATGTTTGTTTACGTTTGTTTATGTTCGTTTACGTTTGTTTATGTTTGTTTATTATATAAATATATTTATATATTGTGACATTAATATGTAAAATCATTAAGTAAATTGAATTTTTAGAATTCTTTTTTTATCGCTCATAAGTTTACACAGTTTTTCATTTTGTTATGTTAGTTTTTAGGAACAGAATGATGAGTAATGGTGGTTGTTTTTTGTTCATTTATGTTCGTTCGTTTATGTTCATTTAAATTTATTTATGTTCGTTCGTTTATGTTTGTTTAAGTATAATTGTGTTAATTTGTTTATGTCTGTTCAAGTTCATTTATGTTCGTTCGTTTATGTTCATTTATCATCTTAACGAACGAACATAAACGAACACGAACAAACATATTTTCTTAATGAATGAACATGAACACAAAAAATTTCAGTTTTTTTAAGTATATAATATTTATATACGATAAATGCAAAAAATAAACTCACACACCCTCCTCACCTTTGGTGAGGTTCGAACCTCTGACCTTCTAGAAAGTCAAAGGCTCTTTTATTGTTAGGCTAAAGGCCCTTTGGTCTAAAAAAATTTCATTCGTTTACCGTTCGTGTTCGTTCGTTTGTTCGGTTAAGTTAAACGAACGAACATGAACAAGCCGTAATTGTAATAACTAATAACTTTGTTGGGAATAATTTTAGTATTATTTATCGTATTTCAATCGGCAAATTTATGTATATTACTAACCCGCCAACCCAACCCAACCCGCCATAAGCCGCAAGGGTTGGGTTATATTTTTGAACGGGTTTGATTGGGTTGAGATTTTTCCATAATTGGGTTAGGTTGTAAAAACGTCTCAACCCACCCAACCCAACCCGCGTACACCCTTACTTCCCGTCCCAACCTGAAACACACACAACACTCACTGAATCGTCCCTCCCCCCATTGTCCCTCGTTGTCCCATCTCTTCCCTCACCTTCCATACATATACATATATATATATATATATATGCATATATACATTCCCACATGACATATATATATGTATGCATATATACAAAGACACAAGGACAGTTTGAAACTCCCACAATTTTTTGCTCTGTGTGTGTATACAGTGTGTGTATGTGTATATGTGAATCTACAAAGAGATCGGTGATGGAGGTCGGTGATGTTTTGTGGCCTCTGTGTCATTGTGTGTATGTGTGTGTGTGTGTGAATCTACAGAGAGATCGGTGATGGAGGGTGAGATAGGTGTATTTTTTTAATCAACACACAGTTGTGAATGGAATGGGGTGGGTTACAGGTGGTGGTGGTGTGGTTTAGTCGGAGATGGCAAACCAGTCGCGGAGAAGGTTTTTGGTTTAGTTCACGACTAGGACAGAGGGGGGAGGTTTCTGGTTCAGTTTACGACATCGAAGGGGACACAATGGGGGTTATGGTTCTGGGCATCGATAAATAAAGGGGGAGGGGTAGGAGGTTGCAACCGATGTCCTGATCATCAGAGATGGCGTTGGCTTCTGATCCTTGGAGATGGTATCAAAGTTTGTATATATATATATATATATATATATATTATATGTATATGTATTATTTATATATAAAATATAATCTGTTTTATTTTATTTTAACAGAAAAAGAAAAAGAAAAAAAAGTGTAAAAAGATTAATTTACCCCTCACTTAACTGAGTTTTTTTAACGGAGTTAACGACGAGCGACCAAATCCGGACCGAATTGCATATTATAGTGGTTAAAGTGTAATTTTTAAATTATAGGGACCAAAAGTGTTATAAACAAGAAACCATAGGGACCAAATTTATAGTTTACTCTTATTTTTATAATAATTGTGATCAAATTTGATTGATCAAGTCATCTCATATGTAGAATATTTGTAAACATTGTAATCCTTCAAAGGTTTTTGATTCAACAAACTTAAAAATATTTTTGGAAAACATTCAAAAAATCATAGTAGATATTAATTTGTTGACATGTGTTTGTTGGAAGATAATTGTAATCAAGGTTCTAAATAAAGTGTAACAACCCAAAATTCAAATATAATATAAGCAACCAAAATTTCAAACCAGGTCCCAATACAACTCAAAAATAAAACGAAGTCTTCAAATTAGAAACGGAAACATCCTTCCGCAGCCGAGATGTCTAAAGTTAACAACAATTACAATAGCGCTCTAGGCCATCTATCCTCGACTATAAACCTTCAAATTTTCTCGTTCCCCTTGGAAGAAGCACCTCCGGTTACCTTACCTGAAAATGGTTTTTAAAATTTGAAAAGCGAGGGTTAGACCATAAGGTCTAGTGAATTCCCTTCCGAAGGCAGTTTAAAACAACTTATAATATTAACTTTGCAATTGCATTAATTAGTAAATTAATGATAGTAGTTTAAAAATACCATAACCAGTTCCACACAAAGGGATTTACATACTGAATCAATCTCCATCACTTTTTGTGATGTCCACACTTGGGGGCCCAGTAGATCCCCTTTCGGCCCCCTAGTAGATGCCATAATTGTGTGCACGAGAAAAAAATTCAAGGCACACGGCTCACCCAATTCCTCAAGACTTCTCTACAACCCAAGATACTCGACTCCACTGTGTAACCCGACTCCACAAACATTCGGAAGTTCATAAAAGAATGACATAATAATCATGAGTAAAAAAATAAGTCCTTCATCATATAATAACGTGAGCATGCTATCAAATCCCACATATCAACAACGCAATATCAACTTTCAAGTGCACAAAGCTTCAAGAATCATTTTCCATAAAAGTGGGGAAAGGTTTAAGGGAACTCACCTACAAGTGGGAAATCCAACTTACTCGTCGAACTACGCTTCTGATCAAAATGAACCCTTACAAACCAACTGAATGACAAGGGTGATGCTTATATGCACCTATTTTATGCTAGAATCAGGTCAAATCATGCATTTAGAATATAAACAATAGGTTTTAATGTTGATGTGTATGAGGAGAAAATTAGTAGGTAGATTTGCATTTTAACAATATATAGGGGTGAATTTAACTCACCCTAATTAGTAAGTAGGTGTGCACTTAGCCCATCTTTAAACATTATATAGAAGTTGTAGCTTGCATCATGTTAGATAACTTTAAACAAGCATATTTTTTTATATCACTCAAAAAAACCTCGTTTAAATTGTAATAAGCTAATTTATTTAAACACTACATGAAATAGTGTTCCAAATAAACTTCATGAACTTTTTGTCACTTTCTTTCAGTTAAGTCCTAATTATTAATTGTTATTGAGTATAGTATATAAAATATATAATTATTAGATTATATTTTCTGAAAATTTTATTTATAAACTACTTAATTATTAATTAATGTATATTATTTTAAAAAATATTTAATTGTTAATTCAATAATTCTTTTAAGTTAACAAACTTTATTTTTTTTCCGATAGTAAATGTAATGTTTATTTAAAATTATTATTTTAACATAAATAATCATTTAACAATCATATTTGGTTATGCTAACTGATAATCTAATATGATAAAATATATTACTATGGCTTATGGATTTTTATTTGGGCTATGATGCTTAATTTTGCTACAAATTAATGCTCCTTGAAGGCCCAACGGGCCAAACAAAAGCGTCAGGTGATCTTTCTATGACTTTATTTCAGATGTTCAAATTCTTTCATTTTGGGCACTTGTTTGATCCTATTTGATCATACATCTAAAATTCAATTATTTTATTTATTAATTAACATAACTTTTTTTTTTCTGAATAATTATTATGTAATATATTGGCATTATTATTATACTAAAAATATGTTATTATTATTAAAACAATCTTTTTTTAATTTATTATTGTTAAAACTAAACAAATAATAAACAAAATTACCTTTTATCAAATACTACAAATTTGATTATTTAAATTTTAAAACTTTAATAATAAAATCAAATAAATCAGTAGCAAAGTAAGCATGTTTAACGTTCCAAGTACTACAAAATCAAATGTTCTAAATTTTATATTAAATTATCAGTTATCTATAACCACATTGTCTAGTGTACTTTTGGATTGTAGATTATTAATGTATGGAAAACTAGTCCTTAGTTAACCGAAAATAGGTCTGTGAAGGCCCAGTCAAGGCTCATGAAAAAAATCGTTCAGGCTCGTTGCTTTTGCCTCAACTATTTCTACGATTAAAAGACCAAAACAATATCGAAACAGTAATTTGTTGTCCCCCGTTTTTTCATGGGTCCCGACTTTAAACTATAAAACTATTTTTAAATATATGTCACCCGTTTTTTTGTCTGTCTCGACCTTAAACTCATCATGCTACACAAATGGAGTCTTAGGTTTATTAACTTAATGCCAGATTTTTTATATACAAACACCATTCAATTCGATCATTTAAATAAAACCAATAGCGATTAAGAATAAAAAATTATTCAAGACAACGGAAATAAAGAAAATGAAATTGAAGATATAAAGAATATTGATGACGAAAAGATAAAAAAAGGAAGAAGTCAAAATAATTAATTAGTTTACAAATGTTATAATTTTAAAAAGAATTAATTTATATGTATTTGTTATTTTTCCAAATCCCAAAAACACCGATTAAAACCAATTGCTTATTATATTAAGTCTTTATGCTTGATTGATTGAAAACCGTTACTAAAACCATTATTAAAACCTAGTATGGTAATAGATAGGTCTATATATATATCAACACCCTTTATTTAATGAACATATCTTAGAAGTTTATGAATTTTAGGCATTACACTAATGGTATTAGGATATAGAATGGTTTCTTTGTTTGTGTTATCGGAGTTTATCCAAGGCATTTGAGATGAACGACATGTGGGATTGATCCAATACGAGGTTTTCTGGAAGCCGCTAGTTGTGTGGATATCTAATTCTTTATTTTGTTTGAAAATTTTGATTACCACGTCTACGTTTGATACAAGGTGTTTAATAAAATAAGTGAAAGAAATGTGCATGTATTTAGATTTCTTGTAATCCTTCAATTACACAGTAGTTTGATGATTCATAGTTATTTTTGGTTGATCAATATTTATCTTTACAAAAATCAGATAAAATAAACAATTACAAATACTCAGACATTTAACGGGTTTATTTCAGATTTTAATACGAGCAAACATCTTATTTGTTAACGGCCCAAAAATCATAAACCAAAATCATAGTATTAGATACAAAGTGAAAAAAAACAAAATACAACAATTGTACACTATAAAATAAAATTATCTACTGTTCAATAAATCTGGAGTACATCCTTTTAATTCTTACAATCCCAATTAAGTCCTCACGCAATGAGCTATTGAATCTTCGAAAAAAAACCACTCGCTCATCCATGAGTGTTAAAAGCCTCCCATACCAAATTCTGCGGAGGAGCCGGATTCGCGAGATCTCGTGCCTGTAGCGCCGCGGTCCGGAGCGTCTTGAGTGTCGTTACATTCGCGTCGTAGAACGACAAACTCGTATACGGCAGATTGTGTTTCTTGCAAAGTTCCCTCACGATAGGCGAGATCGACCTCAAATGACACCGAGGCAACCTGGGGAACAAATGGTGCTCGAGTTGGAACTGTAAGCCACCGAAGAACCAATCCATCCAAGAAGAGCATGAAATGTCGATCGTCCCACTCGTTTGTTTCTCAAACCAATCGTTCCCCTTTGGTGCCCCTATGTAAACATTTGCGGCAAAGTGGTTCAACGTAAACTGAACGTGTTGGATGCCTGTAACACAAAAACTGACCAACACAAACGCCACCCTTTCCGGCCAATTGGGTAAGCACGAAACGAGAAGGGGAAACCAGGTCCAGAAAACGAGGGTTCCGAGAATGTTTAGACCCTTATCGGGCACCTTTCTCTTCGAAATCAGCAACAGCACTGTCTGTAAGTACAGGTTGACCCTTGCAACACACATGATGGGATAATATGAATAATGTTGGTAGCTTACGAAGAACCTAGCCAACGGATCGAAGGTCAATTGCCGGCCATAGAAGACGGACGTTAACGAGTTGAATAGTTTAGAAGAGACAGCGAGCATTGGCAAGTGTTGAAGGTCAGGATCGTAATCAAGACTATTGCAAGCGATATGATGAGCGTTATGTGTCCACTTCCACCACGCGATGCTTATACCCGTTATACAATTCCCGATAAAGATCCCGGCGAATTTGTTCCACCCACGAGTGGCCATCATCTGGTAATGCCCGGCATCATGACCCAAGTAAGCGATTTGCATCCATGCTAATCCCAGCAATGCTCCAGCAAACATATGAACCCAGAAACTGGTGAAGTATACAACTCCATATACACATGCGGAAAGGAGTAAAGACACGAAACAAAGCGAGTATATTACGCCATGCCCTTTCTTCTCGAACATCCCCGCCTTTGCAAACTCGGAAGCAAGCTTCCGGTAGTCTCTAGAAACATCCGAAACCTGATAATCCTTTAAGTGATACCCTGTGAAGAGTTTGTCAAGATGTTTCCATGCGGTACCAGGATGAAACGCGATGAATGCATCGGTCACATCCTGGCCCGCAAGATTCAAGAGTGGAATATCTCCACCAGGGTGTACTTTAGCCCACTCTGTAACATTGTAAACTTTGCCCTGGATGGAGATCCATAGATCACCAGGCTTGTTATGCTTTCCTAACTCTTCTGATGTTATGTACTTCTTTCCATCAGCCATTGAATTCAACACTGAAAAAAGAAAATTCGATATTTAATTTCTATGGATGAATGAAAATATGAGATCGATTTTAACATAAGTTGGAGTTTATTTGGATTCTTATCGAATATGTAGTTGGTTTGGTATAAACATGTCTTGAAATGAAGAAAATGATACGTAATGAATAAACTTTGTTTGTTATAGATGATGCCATTATACTTTTACACAACAAAGGTTTCCCTAATGAGGGAAATGCATAAAATTTAAGGGGTTCTTTATCAAACGTTTATCGGATAAGCATTTACCAAGGATCACTTTTTGGGAAGGGGTTTTGATTGATAAAAAAAAAAGAATCTACTTCAACAGATATGCCCTTAGGCACGACCATACATAACATAGAAATCACACTTGGAAAGAATGGACAATTAACTAAGAGCATTTGGAAGAGATATCAAAGACCAACAATCTTCACTTATTAACCTCGTAAGAGAAATAACATAGACCAACAATCTTTTTGGGATTGCGTTTGTAAATTGCTTATTGACTTATTTAGGTGTGGTACCGGTAATAAGGAGCTTTTAATATTTGGATGGAAAAAAAATGCTTATACATGTTGGGCACCGGTAATAAGGAGTTTATGATAGTTAACCCTCCCACTTATTACGGTGTGGTATCGCCTTAAGTTCTGCCTTCTAACTTATTTACTTATTTGTCAAACACTAAAAACAACTTACCAACTTATTACGTTTTGGTACCGCCATAAGCTAATCCAAACATTTTTTTAACAAACTTCGGCTTGACACCCACAAGTTGATAACCACTTTTACAAAAAAAACATGTTTTAAATAAGCATTCCCAACACCCCCCAAGTGATGGAGAAGATTCTTACCCGGTAAACCACTTACCGGGTAAAAAGACCCTTACCAACAATCTATTTTAATGGCCAAGAATGTCACCCAATAAAGTAAGCAAGTCATTAATTTTGATCATGGCAATATTTTATCATTTATAAAGGTACGAATGATACGAAGCAAGTCCAGAAAAGAGGCATGTCTAAGGGACCCATTGGACTTATTAAAGGATAAAACAAGAATTAGTCTGTATTTGGTTAAAATAATGGACAAGGAGGTTATAATTGTATTTGAAATAAAGGAGCCATGTGCATATCCTATAAAAAATGCTAAATAAAGTCGTCATTGGATATTTTTGCAGGCCTGGCGGTTGTAGACCGGACAAAATCAATTAGTATAAAAATAGGAAAACAAGAAATAGCAAAACTTTAAAAAAGACATTTTCAGACAGTTTTCAAGGGGCAAGCATGATGGTTGCCTTAATTAATTGATTCCTTGACGAAATTAACCAAAATAGCCGATCTACCTAGCCAATTGAATTCCTATTTTAACCAAAGTTTACGTAAAAATTTAAATCCTTATAAAAAAAAAAGTTCCACGAAAATATACAATTTTTTGCATAAACTTTGGCTATTTAGAGAGACTGAAAAGTGGCTTAAAAATGAATTTGGTTGATGAGATTGACTATTTTGGTTAAAGGGGTGCAATTATCAGTTTCCCACGCATAGAAAAACGAGAAAAAAAAAGGAAGAACAAGAACAAAGTTTCCCAAATGTAGAAAAACAAAAAAGAACAAGAACAAAATAGTGACAAAACCCAGTTTAGATAAAATACAAAAACAGCACCTTGGGTGGAGTATCTTAAGTGTTCTAACACGAAAATATTTTGTTGATCATTTTAAACCTTGTGCAATCGCCATTTTAGCAATGTCATTGTATTGACCATGAAAACCTATTGAAGTGAAGCTCCTCTGTTCCTATATTATTACTACTATAGAATGATGAAATTAGGAGTTGAATTTGTTATTCCTAGGTTCTGTATGTGTGTTCTTTGGATAACTCTGAATCTACCAACCAAGATATATACCAAAGCAATCCATGTGCATAATTTTTTCATAAAAGACTCAAAACCACATCAGGATGCTGAAAATTTTGCCAACTGCCTGGTAAATCACAAGAAATACCAAGACAAATACGAGGTGGAAATTAACAAGGTTTTGATACATAACCATTGAGTTATCATTCATGAACGAATCCTTAACTCGGTAAAACTCAAATGATTACTATACTTTCCTCTCCCTAAAAAGACAAGTAATAGTAGTAGAAGTTAAACATAAAGTAGAGAAGAAAATCAATCTTCAGCCATAAATTAAGGAAAACACTTTTTCTTGCTGGATCCAGGATTGATGATCCGAATTGATGATCCATAAATTAAGTAACATTTGTAGAACACAAAAAAGTCCAGCCGGATCTAGGATCCGAATCCAGGAATAACAAAATCATATCCTAATTTCATCCTGTCAGTCTACAGCAATAACAATATAGAAACAGAGTTTATTCCAATAGGTTTTCATAGTCAATACAACTACATTGCTATAATGACAATTGTACAAAATTCAAAATGATCAAATCAATATCTTATTCGCTGAATTAACCAATATTTGCTAATATGATGATCCTAGAACGATTAAAATGATCTAAAACGCCAATTAAACAAACAGATCCACTCTTATCCGTCTATAAGACGATCAAACTCAACAAAATCGAAGGAAACAGATATAAAAACCGATATATGTTAAGTGAAAAGAAAGATTAACCTTCAATGACAGGAAAGGAAGGCGAAACCATGGTCAAATCTCCACCAAATTCTTCACAACCGATGATTTACAGAGAAAAGAAGGGCAATGTGAAAAGATAAGGAAATAGGGATAAAAAATTGAAGCGAATGTGAGGGGTTTTTGAACCCTAACGGTACAATGGGAAAGATACTATATAGGAGGAAGGAAGGAAGGAGAAGAAATCAACGGTGGACATTGAAGGGTCCGCGGAAAGTGATGAGGGCGAGCGCGTTATGTCATGTAGGAGATAACTCCTCCTCTTCTGCCATAACCTGTTCCTTACTTACAGCCTTCCCACGCACCAACGCACGTAAACAGCAGTACAGCACATTGGTTGCTTAACCAACTCATAAAAGAAGAAATTGTTAAATTCTCGTCTTCTTTATTTATTATTTATAATAATAATATATAAATAATATTATTATATTTATATTTTCAAATCCGAAGGAATTTTTTAAGCATATAATATATGATTATATGACAAATCTAATCACACATACATCTTCAGTTTTGAACCCTTAATCTTTTAAAAGACTCGATCCTACGGTAATTTAAATACGAATGGCTTTCGTTTTTGTTTTCTCTTGAAATTGGAGGAAAACAACTATGAAAGGTGTTCAACTCATGAACCTTTCCTTGCAAATGCAAGCAGAGATGAACCTAGAATTTTTTTCAACCGGTAACATCATTTGATTATAAAAATTAAATACAATGAATTTTTCTTTCACAAAAACAACATTGGTCTAGTGGTTAATTTCTTAGTGAGGTCCTGTGTTCAAGTATTTTATTGCAATTTTTTTTAGGAATATGATAAATCTGAAATTAAAAAGTAAAAACTAAGAAAGTGACACTAACACCACTCGAATTGGGGTCTGAGGTGGAAGAAAATTCTTGCAAAACAACTCTACCAAGAGAAACTTGTGTCCTCATAATAGTTTCAAAATATATATGGTATCATACAACAATGATACGATGTCATTTTTCACGATCTTATAATTTTTTACACTACAACAGAGGAAAGAAACGGTGGCACGTGCCATCGTATGCTCTAACTTAGGTCCGTACCAACCAAACGGATTTATTATGATTTTATGAAAAAAAAAATCTATAAAATGGTAAATGATGTCATTGATTGAATTTATTTTGATTTTTCTCCGTATGGAAGTCCTTATCCTTATCGGTTGATATCAGATTGTATCAAAATTATACATGTTCATCAATGTATCAGATTTGATTCTAATGTTTTGAGTTTATATGTAAAACCAAGTGTTAGTAATTTAATATTGAAATAATTGGCATTTCTTCGACGAATTAAGCAATAAGTGCGTCTCGTAGGGGAGTGGAATTGGACCCATACAAACACGTTGAACAACCACTCTTCACAAACGGGCCCCACTTTATTTGATTTTCAATTCAAATTAATTCTTTTTGTATTTTACTTTATTAGTAATCAAAATATCTCTATAAAGATTCTAGTGGTTTATTGTACAATGTTACATTTTCCACATTTATATTTATTTATTTATTTTATTTTATATCCCTTGTTTTTTCATTTTTTATTTTATACCATTATCATATTAACACAAATAATCGTATATGAACAAAAATGCAATAAAAAAATATGTTTATTTTTTTTACAAATTATACCATTATAATCGTCTCGTCAATACATTCGAAACGAATCCAATATTGAATATTTTTTTAATTTAACCGTACTATTAAATATCATAAATATCTACAAATTAATTGGTTTTCTATCTATACTTTTTATTTGTTTTCCACCGTTAGCACATTAAAAATACATAATCGTAAAATATATTAAAAATATGTTTCATTCTTATTATAAATTATATCATTATAGTTTTTTTCGTCAATAATTGTAATATAAACTAATTATTGAATATTTTTATGAGTTTAGGGTTTAAAGTTTATAAGTTGTGATTCCTATGTCATGGTTGATTGTTGATAACTAGAGGTGTGCATCGGACGGGTCAGGTCGGGTCGGGCCCAAAATTCCGAAACCCGATCGGATTCTCGGTTGAGTGAAAAACATCCGAACCCGGCCGTAGATAATTCGGGTTGTTCGGGTTCGGGGTAATTCGGGTTCGGACAGTTCGGGTCGGGTGAATCGGGTGGACCGGGTCTGGGCCGACTTTGGGCTGCTTTCTTTTTGGGCCTGTTACAACTTAATAAACTTAAACAAACAACTATTTTTACAAAACAACTATAAACAAACAACTATTTTTACCAAACAACTATAAACAAACAACTATTTTTACAAAACAACTATAAACAAACAACTATTTTTACAAAACAACTATAAACAAACAACTTAAACAAACAACTATTTTTACAAACAACTAATTCAAATATTCAATTGAAAGTTTGAACAAAAAGAACGGAACAACCATACCAAAATGTCAAAAGTACCATCACTTACATCAAAAACCAAAGTACCATTACTTTCCAAGGTCCAAAATATTCGATTTTCACTTACAAATTTGAAATTTCCATGATCAACGGTTTACCCCTCCCATCCACGACTCCACGTCCAAGTTCCAACTCCAAGTTTCAACCAAGTGACCAACTAATAACAAGTAACACCAACTTTTATTGAAATTTTGAATCCTATAAAATAAAAAATAACAAATAACAAATCATTTATAATGTAAAATTAAAGTACCTTTCTCAAATATTATATATTTTTGGATTTTCGGGTCGGGTCTGGGTTTTGGATACCCAACCCGATTCTATATTACCCGAAATCATAACGGATCGGGCTTTATCGGGTGTTCGGTTTTTCGGGTTTAGCTGGTTTTTCGGGTCGGGTCGGTCGGGTATATCGGGTTGGGCGGGTTCTGCTCACCCCTATTGATAACATGTCTATAAGGAAGTAGCATTAATTGTTCGTTCTGTACTTACATTTCGCTGCATCGCGAGTATATGACTAGTTCTATATAAAAAATATACTAATTAAGAGAATTTCATATTTTTTCTTATGTCCATTTCTATTTTGGAGAAAGTTTTGAATAATTTATTGGAGTAAAAATTTGTCCAAAACCTTTATTTTCTCTATTTTAAAAAATATGTCCAAGATACTCTAACAAACTGACTTTTAATTATTTTGATCATGTATAGAATCCTCGTACTCTTGCCGGTTTAACTTGCACCTTAGGTTTTGTGTGTGTATGTATATAGACATAAAATCACATGGAAACCGACTAAAAGCTAGAAATTATAAAAAATCAATTTCATGTGTTGTCATGAAAATTAACCAAAACCATCTAATGAGTTTGATTTTAAGTTATAATTCATATTGTTTCATATGTTTTTGTTCTTATGTGTAAGTATGCGTGTGTGTTTTGTGTATAAACGTATTTTTGTGTTTTTACACGTAAAACACTGTTTGACATTTCATCTATGAAACAATACATACAAATTGATTTTTATGGTTTCTAACTTTTAAATGATTTTCATATAATTTGTCTCATATATATATATATATATATGTGTGTGTGTGTGTGTGTGTGTGTATATAGTGTCTTTCATAGAGGTTTCTCTTTGCTTAGCTTGCAGTATAAAGCAGGAAAGAGTCAAGTAATGGGTGCAAGTTTAATATTTCCAATACTTAGGTGTTTCTAACTCAAACTCTTAATTATTAGGGGGCTCAAATGCAAATACATTAAACTGCAACCGAAAGGCTTTAAATGGATTTGGACACATTTAAGCTTGACAAGTTTAATGAATGAGTATGAGTCTAATATTGAATCCATACAAGTATGGTCGCATTCAACTATTCAAGTCGAGTCATAACACCAAGTAAAGAAGTTGTCAACATTAATTCAAGAAAAGCTTAATAAACTTTTTTATTTTAAGAGATTAAATTACTGAACAAATGTTTTAAACAAATGTAAATCTCTAGACTTTTAAAAACCAGTTAAATAGATCATTTTGACATAAAAATTGAAATGTAATCAGGTTAGATGATAAAAATGTATTTAATGTACAAGACATTAAAACATGGATCGAGTAGTTAAAACTTGTAAAAAAGAAAAAATAAATAAAAACTAAAACCATCCCCCAAATATCACATAAAATATATATACATCCATTTTATGGCCTTTTCTGTAATAACCGTGTTCACTTGTAAATATACAAAGTTTGGTGGGTATGGTGTAGTGATGGAAAATTTGAGGGCCTTGGGGTAATTAAAGAAAAGAGGATTAAAAACCCTACAAACCCTTAATCACTCTTCATCAGTATTGGTGGCTAAAGAGAAGTGTGGAGGAAAAACCTTGCAAGAAATTCTTCAAGAAAATCGGTTTGGAAGACAATCAAAGAGTGGTGTAAGTCTCCATCAAGGTGGGTATATCTTTTTGTATTCCTCTAAGCTTCTGGAGTTTGTGGTTTGATTTTGGTAGCTTTAATAATTATATCATAAATTTTGTGGGTTTGATCATGGTTCGATGGGTACTGACTTACCAGTGAGGGATAGGATTAAGAGAATAGTTTCTCTCTCTTGTTGATTTGCAAACAAATTCGGGATTGGGATTAGGGGTGTTGACTAAGATTGATTTTTGAGTCGGTATCTGGATCTCTTGTGTAGATACCCCGATTATCGCCAGTACCGGATTGGTATTGGGTCAAAACCCGGACTAGGTTAGAAACCGGGAGTGTATAAGCCCGGTATCGAGGAACCGGGAGCGACCGAGCCGCGTGAGGAGGGAAATTCGGGAGTCCCGGGTATTACCGGACCCGGATCAACCAGATTGGCACCGTGGCCACCGGGAATTTAAGGGAACCCGACATAAAGACCAGACCCGACATGGAGGCCGGGGTTTGGGGTTGAAACCCGGACCAACCGGGTTTTGGTTGGAGAACCGGACCGCGAGTACTGGATTTTGAGGGAGGACCCGATAAGGCCTATCCTGGTCTAGCCGGAACCCGGTAGTGGCCAGAGCCCGAACTCATATTAGGGATATACAATGCAATTTTATGTAAACCACAAGGACCAATCATGTAATTTACTCAAAATAATATTACACTATCTATTAGATATTTATTGGAAGACAAGCAGAGAACCCTTACCAAGTCAACCAATGTAACACCCTAGAAATTTGCGGAAATAAAATTTTTGAAAAAGAATTCAGCAAAAGACTAACTTGCGGAATAGGGTGTAACAATTACAAAATACATATTAATCCAACGGGGTACAGAGTAGACATAAATGTGGTATATAAATGAAGCATAAAACGACAACCTATTAATCTACAATTATATCTAGATTAGGGTCGGGTGTCGCTATACTTCCAAAATAAATCTTCAAAAGAATCTCTCACGACCCCAAGGTCGCTCCCTCAGCCCCGACGAGCCCCACCGCTAAGATAACCTGCCAAAATGACAACCAAGAGCAAGCGTTAGGCTAAAGCCTAGTGAGAACGAGCCAAAATAAAAGAGAGTACTAAACCCAAATGGTGTCACGCGGTGAGTATGGCCATGAGCTAAGTCAAGAAATCAAATAAACCATTAGTGATTAAACATGGTATAAGTAATACCCAAAATCACATAACGAGCTCAACCCCTCTAGATCTGTTGCTCAAAACATTCAAGTCAACCCCTCTGGATCTATCCTTGAGAGTTCCCAAAACAGGGGGAACCCAAGCACCAAATGGGATTACACCTTACTGCACCATGAGACACTGCCCGACCGTATAGGCCCACAGCCTACTTATCATGGCAACCCGATGCCTATCCCGTGCTAAAACGTGAACCAAATGCCCAAAACAGGGGAAATAGGGACACCGTGCCTATGGATCCATTGCACTAAGACTCAAAGCCAAAGCATGTCATTTCAGAGCATACTCATATTAAATAAGATATACAGGCAATTCATATGAACAACGGTTCAATTCTATAAATCTTGATCCTTGAAAATATGGGATTTTTAGAGAGTATTTCCCAACGTCAATCAGTCACTTTGAAACCAGGTTTTCCACATTTAAATAATACATTTATCACACAGCATTCGAAATACGAACCGATTTAGCTTAAGGACTCACCTCAGAAATCTTCCTGCTTACAGACTGCTTCTTACGAATGCTACCTACGACAACACCGATACGTCGGTAAGCCAATAATAAAGACAACTCACTGACCTACAACTCAGGAATACGAACACAACACACTGCCAAAACACTGATCCGGTTGAGTACCAAATCCGGTCGAACCCCACACCGGTCGAACCCAACACCGGTCGAACACAGTACCGGTCGAACGACGGTCCGGTCGAACGACGTACCGGTCGAACGACGGTCCGGTCGAACGACGGTCCGGTCCAACGACACACCGGTCGAACGACCATCGTCTTGTTCATCCGGTCGTCTTGTTCATCAAGAACAGATCGACGCAGAGACCCAGATCCAAAATGAGAAATACACCGATCTCAAAATGGAACGGTTTAAAACCTTCACAACGAGATTTTACGCGGCTAAAAGCATTCAGATCAAAGCATTAAGCTAGATTCGTACCTTGATTTGGAGAAAAACCGAACGACCACTTTCTTCCTGCTTCTCTTCTCTCTCTCTCTGATTTCTCAAAACAGATATTTGTGATATTTAAAATATCTAAAGCTTTGGTTTATATTTATATATCCCAAGTTACATTTTACCCCCTTAAACTTCGGGTAAAAGTCAACTTTTCACCCAACCCCAAAATAGCGGGTGTTACAATCCTCCCCAACTTGGAGAAGATTTCGTCCTCGAAATCTCGGCTATGGGAAGAGGTGAGGGTACCTCCGCCTCAAGTCCTCTTCCGCTTCCCATGTCACATTGGCACCTCGATGGTGCTTCCACTGAACCTTGACCATTGTGACTTCCCGGTGACGAAGCTTCTTCGTCTTCCTTTCCAAAATCGCCTCAGGTTCTTCAACGCAACGATTTCCCTCATCCACTCTGATCTCGGAGAGTGGAATGACACTCTCCTCCTCTGCTAGACACTTCCGTAGATTGCACACGTGAAACGTGTTATGAATTCCCTTCATCTCCGGAGGAAGTTCCAGCTGATAAGCTTGAAGTCCTACCCGCTTAGTCACAGTGAACGGTCCAAGGAAACGGGGGCTCAACTTCCCACGCTTCCCAAATCTAATAATTCCCTTCCAAGGGGACACCTTTAACATAACCCGATCTCCCACTTGGAATTCCATTGGCCGTCTTTTCTTATCGGCGTAACTTTTCTGTCAATCTTGAGCCGCCTTCAAACGTTCGCGGATGCCCTTGACCTTGTCCGCCGTTTCTTGTACAACTTCCGGTCCGGCGAACTGCTTTCCCCCCGCCTCGAGCCAACATACGGGAGTTCGACACTTGCGACCGTATAACGCTTCAAACGGTGCCATCCCTATACTTGAGTGGTAGTTATTATTGTATGCGAACTCTACCAAAGGCAGGTGCGTATCCCAACTACCCCCAAAGTCGATCACGCATGATCTTAACATATCTTCTAGCGTCTGGATTGTCCTCTCGCTTTGTCCGTCGGTTTGAGTATGGTAGGTCGTGCTCAACTTCACACGTGTACCCAATTCTTTTTGTAAGCCATCCCAAAAATGCGACGTGAACCGACTATCCCGATCAGAGACTATAGATAGCGGCACGCCGTGCCGGGAAATTACTTCGTCGATGTACAACTTCGCCAATTTATCCATTGGCAAGGTTTCCCGCATGGCCAAGAAGTGAGCGCTTTTGGTCAAGCGGTCAACTATAACCCAAATGGTGTCGTGACCTTTCAAGGTCTTTGGTAGTTTTGTCACGAAATCCATCGTGATGTGTTCCCATTTCCACTCCGGAATTTCCAAGGATTGCAAACTTCCGTAGGGTCTTTGGTGCTCAGCCTTCACTTGCAAACAAGTCACACACTGTTCCACATAGCGCGCCACATCGAGCTTCATGACTGGCCACCAATAATGCAATTTCAAATCTCTATACATTTTCGTGCTTCCCGGGTGAATGGAGTATTTTGACTTGTGGGCATCTTCGAGAAGAAGTTCTCTATTACCCCCAATCTTAGGCACCCAGACTCGTCCATTGAAAAGCTTCACCCCTCGACTATCTTCAGTCAACAAAAGATGTTGTTTCGCCATGACTTATCCTTTGAGGTTTTCCTCTAGCAAGGCTTCGACTTGCGATTCCTTGATTCTGTCAATGAGTGTTGAAGTTATTTCAATCCGTGCAAAGGTAGCACGAGAATCCCCCCCGCAGACTTTCCGACTTAAAGCGTCGGCCACAACGTTTGCCTTACCCGGATGGTAGAGCAATTCGCAGTCATAATCCTTCAACAACTCCAACATCTCCGCTGTCTCATGTTCAACTCTTTCTGATCAAAGATGTGCTTCAGACTCTTGTAATCAGTATAAAGAGTGCACTTCGTACCGTAGAGGTAGTGTCGCCACAATTTCAGTGCAAACACCACTGCTGCCAATTCCAAGTCATGAGTAGGGTAGTTGACTTCGTGCACTTTAAGTTGCCTTGACGCGTAAGCGATCACCTTCCCTCTTTGCATCAGGACGCAACCCAAACCCATCTTCGACGCATCGCTGTACACCACAAAATCTTCCGTCCCGTTTGGTAAGGATAGGATAGGAGCTTCACAAAGCTTCTTCTGTAAGGTGCGGAACGCCTCTTCTTGCCTCTCGGTCCACACAAATTTCACGTTCTTCCGGGTCAAGATTGTCAACGACGAGGCTATCTTCGAGAAATCTTGAATGAACCTCCGGTAGTACCCTGCCAAACCTAGGAAACTTCGGATTTCAGACGGATTCTTGGGAGGTTCCCAATTCGTCATTGCCTCAATCTTTGCGGGATCCACTTTTACTCCTTCCTTTGAAACTATATGCCCCAAAAATTGAACTTCTGGAAGCCAAAAGTCGCACTTTGAAAACTTTGCGTAGAGTCTTTCTCGCCTTAACACATCCAACACTTCACGAAGATGCTGCTCGTGCCCTTCTTCATTCTTGGAGTAAACTAGGATGTCGTCGATGAACACGATTACTGATCTGTCGAGGAACGGTCGACACACTCGGTTCATCAAGTCCATAAATATCGCCGGTGCGTTGGTTAGGCCGAATGGCATCACCAGAAACTCGTAGTGCCCATAGCGAGTTCTAAATGCCGTCTTCGGGATGTCGCTCTTTGCTACCTTCACTTGGTGATACCCCGACCGGAGGTCAATCTTTGAGAAACAACCCGCTCCTTGAAGTTGATCGAACAGGTCGTCGATTCTTGGAAGTGGATACCTGTTCTTCACCGTCACTTTGTTCAGTTCCCTGTAGTCGATACACATTCTCATTGCACCGTCCTTTTTCTTGACGAACAGTACCGGAGCTCCCCACGGTGACGAGCTCGGTCGGATGAAACCTTTCTCGAGAAGGTCTTGAAGTTGAACCACCATCTCTTGCATTTCGGTAGGAGCCAAACGATAAGGAGCTCGAGCAATAGGAGCCGCTCCTGGAATGAGGTCGATACGAAAGTCCACAACACGATCGGGCGGCAACCCGGGCAAGTCTTCCGGGAACACATCGGGAAACTCGCGCACCACCCTAACATCTTCCAATTTCCGTTGGTCGAGTTTGGTATCGACGGCATAAGCCAAGAAAGATACGCATCCTTTCGCCAAGCACTTCCTAGCTTTGATTACTGAAATAATTGCCACATCGCCTTTCCTTCCTTCGCCGTAGATTATAGTTGCTTCTCCGTTTGCCACAGGTAAACGGATCATTTTCTTGGAACATACAATTTCGGCTTGGTTCTTAGATAACCAGTCCATACCCACCACCACGTCGAATCCGCCAATTTGCATTGGTAATAAGTTAATGGGAAATTTCTTCCCCCTAAGCTCTAAGATGCAATCCTTAAGGATATTATGAATTAGAACTTGACCTCCATTTGCTATTTCTACCACAACAGCAATCTCTAGCATACTCTTAGACATAGCAAACCTTTGACAGAACAAATTAGAAATGAACGAGTAGCTAGCACCAGAATCAAATAACACACGCGTAGGTACGGAATTTAGAAGAAACGTACCCGACACCACATCGGTCGATGCTTTAGCTTCCTCTGACGTCATCTGGAAAGCCCTTCCGGTCGACCGCGGAGGTTCCAACTTCTTCCCGCCAGATCCTCTGGTCTTCAGTTTCGGGCATTCCGCCCTAACGTGGCCCGGTTCCTTACACTCGAAACATAATTGCCCCTTTTGAGGGCAATCTCTGTACGTGTGACCCGTCTTCCCACACTTGTAGCACACTCCGGGAACAAAGTTGCACGGGCCGAAATGTTTGTTTCTACACCTGGAGCACCACTTGGCATCACGTCTAGGATCAGCTCCTCGCTGAGCGCTGTTGTTGGCATAAAAGGGTTTCTTTGAGGGCATTAAACTTCCCTCCCACTTCCTCTTCTCGACTTGGCGACCACCCTGATCCCTGCCGAGACTGTAAGCATCCTCCATGAGTTGAGCTTCTTCCATTGCCTCCCGAAGGGTGGAGGTCTTTGTCACACGAACCATCGACATCATGTCCGATGGGAGACCCTTGATGTAAGCCTTGATCTTATCTTTCTCTGTCGGGACCAAATGTCCCACAAAGCCCAGCTTGTCCATGAAGAGACGGCTGTACTCCCTCACAGACATACCTCCCTTCTTCAAGTTCTGGAATTCATCCTTGATTCGGTCCAACGACCTCTCGTTACAGTACTCCTCTAGCAGTTTCTCCTTGAAGGTAGACCAAGACAATTGGTCCATAACAGTCGGCTCCAGCGAAGCAGAGTACACATCCCACCATGTAAGAGCTATTCCCCGCAACATTCGGGAACCAAAAATTACTCTCTGCTCCTCCCCACATTCGCTTGAACGGAAAGCTTGCTCCATCTCTCGAACCCAGGCCATACAATCTTGCGGATTGTCTGAGCCTTTAAATTCTGGGGGTTGGCAACTCAGAAAAGCCTTGAACGTGCAAGTCCGCGCAGTTCGACTGACGCCCAGGGTTGCAGTCACCACAGGGGAAATTACAGGTCCGGTACCCCCGGATCCTGCAATAATCACATTCTCGCCAACCGTTTCGGGCCTACGGTTGTTAGCGTCTCGGTCCTCGAGGAGTTTCAAGAACACTTCCTGTTGTTGCGCCATGGCCCTATTCATGACCAACATCATACGATCCATCATTCTCGTCTCGGCCGTCACTTCTTCGATAATAGGCTCATCAGCCTCCAAATTTCGTCGAGGAATATGCTCGGGTCCTCCACCCAGCACATTACTCACACGTACTGTTTCCCCCACTACGGTCGCCAGCGGATGGTCGACCGTAGGTATGTCGGCCTCCTGGCCTTCCGGATGACTCCTGGTATTAACCATGGTTCTGCTCAACGCAATCAAGCAAAAGAATGGGATAAGGATTACGGAAAACACAGAGAACATACTACTACACCTTATCAATCATTATAACAACAGTAATTTAAGTATGCTCACGTAAGACATTTTCATAATAACGTTAGCTAAGTGAAATTATGAACGTATAATACGCAAGAGTGCTTATCACCATCGTTACAACTTTCGACTTGTGCAAGTTTCCGTTGACCCTAAGACCATCCTATCTTACAAGATCTACCCCATCTCACGAGTCGTAACTTAATAGTCTCAGCTTAAGTCTAGGCATCTTACAGTCATACCTAGTTCACTTAAACCAAGGCTCTGATACCAACTTGTAACACCCTAGAAATTTGCGGAAATAAAATTTTTGAAAAAGAATTCAGCAAAAGACTAACTTGCGGAATAGGGTGTAACAATTACAAAATACATATTAATCCAACGGGGTACAGAGTAGACATAAATGTGGTATATAAATGAAGCATAAAACGACAACCTATTAATCTACAATTATATCTAGATTAGGGTCGGGTGTCGCTATACTTCCAAAATAAATCTTCAAAAGAATCTCTCACGACCCCAAGGTCGCTCCCTCAGCCCCGACGAGCCCCACCGCTAAGATAACCTGCCAAAATGACAACCAAGAGCAAGCGTTAGGCTAAAGCCTAGTGAGAACGAGCCAAAATAAAAGAGAGTACTAAACCCAAATGGTGTCACGCGGTGAGTATGGCCATGAGCTAAGTCAAGAAATCAAATAAACCATTAGTGATTAAACATGGTATAAGTAATACCCAAAATCACATAACGAGCTCAACCCCTCTAGATCTGTTGCTCAAAACATTCAAGTCAACCCCTCTGGATCTATCCTTGAGAGTTCCCAAAACAGGGGGAACCCAAGCACCAAATGGGATTACACCTTACTGCACCATGAGACACTGCCCGACCGTATAGGCCCACAACCTACTTATCATGGCAACCCGATGCCTATCCCGTGCTAAAACGTGAACCAAATGCCCAAAACAGGGGACATAGGGACACCGTGCCTATGGATCCATTGCACTAAGACTCAAAGCCAAAGCATGTCATTTCAGAGCATACTCATATTAAATAAGATATACAGGCAATTCATATGAACAACGGTTCAATTCTATAAATCTTGATCCTTGAAAATATGGGATTTTTAGAGAGTATTTCCCAACGTCAATCAGTCACTTTGAAACCAGGTTTTCCACATTTAAATAATACATTTATCACACAGCATTCGAAATACGGACCGATTTAGCTTAAGGACTCACCTCAGAAATCTTCCTGCTTACAGACTGCTTCTTACGAATGCTACCTACGACAACACCGATACGTCGGTAAGCCAATAATAAAGACAACTCACTGACCTACAACTCAGGAATACGAACACAACACACTGCCAAAACACTGATCCGGTCGAGTACCAAATCCGGTCGAACCCCACATCGGTCGAACCCAACACCGGTCGAACACAGTACCGGTCGAACGACGTACCGGTCGAACGACGTACCGGTCGAACGACGGTCCGGTCCAACGACACACCGGTCGAACGACCATCGTCTTGTTCATCCGTTCGTCTTGTTCATCAAGAACAGATCGACGCAGAGACCCAGATCCAAAATGAGAAATACACCGATCTCAAAATGGAACGGTTTAAAACCTTCACAACGAGATTTTACGCGGCTAAAAGCATTCAGATCAAAGCATTAAGCTAGATTCGTACCTTGATTTGGAGAAAAACCGAACGACCACTTTCTTCTTGCTTCTCTTCTCTCTCTCTCTGATTTCTCAAAACAAATACTTGTGATATTTAAAATATCTAAAGCTTTGGTTTATATTTATATAACCCAAGTTACATTTTACCCCCTTGAACTTCGTGTAAAAGTCAACTTTTCACCCAACCCCAAAATAGCGGGTGTTACAACCAACGAGTCCTAATTTAGTACTCGAGTAATGGTCAACATTAGGTTTGAGTGTTTGACCCATGAGATTTTCCAAATAAAAATTCGTGTTCAAGTTTACCCAACATCTTGTATGGATAAAACTGTCTATAGAAATTAATATGTATGTATAGATTGAAAAGGTTTTTTTTGGGATGGTTTTTTCTTAAATGAAAGGGAGTGCGGTTTTAATTTGGGGGGGGGGGGGGGGGAAGCAAGTTTGGAAGAATTGTTTTTGGCTTTCTACATAAAGCTCCCCCTAAAAGTTTATAGAATAAAACATTTTGCATATCATAAGATACTACTAAACAATTATATATAATTGATCAAATAAATTGTGAGTCTCATTAAGTTCATTAAATTGTTATAAACAAAACTTTAGTTAACAAGGTCTAGAAACTACATATTTTAAATATATAAAAGAAACATAAATATCACAGATTAATTATAAAAAAACATCATGTGGAGTATCGTGATAATGCTCATGTTGTTTTAGTTGAATTAGTAAGGGCACAACCTGATGTTTGTGCTAGAGAAGACTTATATTTTGTTAGATTTGTTAGACATTCTCGTCTAATTTTAAGCTTTAAATTTCTCAGCTGTAATTCGATTTAGTTCGCAAACCTTAGCTTGTAACTCGTATGCTTGACTTGTTACCGTGGGGCCCGTTTGGGCGTTATCTTTGAAAGTGGTAGCTTTTGTGTGTTTAATATTGTGGGATGTTACACTTTCCATAGGAGCGCATGGTCACATCTCTGGCTATGGATAACTAACGATCGCTCCCCTCGACTCCTCTCTGTCTTTTAGGCTCTCACATTCTCACGTTAAGGCTTACAGGCTCACTTCTCCCAACTCCTTCTGCTTCATGTTAGGCTTTCGAAATTCAAATCACAAATTCACACCTCATTAAACTTTGTGGTTTGATTTTGAATCACCTTTACTATGCATGAATGTTTGATTACTTGATTGTGTGTAACTGGGAGATCATTGATCAATGTTTGCTAGGTTAAGATTTTTTTTGGTTGATGATGTTGACATTCATAATAAATACATCATAGATAAGTTTTAGAAAATGAAAACTCATAAAGTGCAAAATTCGGTGTTTCATAAATATAATATCGTTGTTTTTGCTATTTTCAAAATATTAATATTTTATTTTATTTTGATAATTTTATCAATATTTTGTTTTATTTGAGTTAAAAGATATTATGCAAGTAATATTACTGAAAAGATAAAATATTTTATGTCAAAATCTATACTTCAAATTTTATTTAATTATTTTGTTCATTATATTTAGAAGATATATGTTTTTGCCACCAAATTTTATTGATCAAAAGGAGTGACCAAATCCTAAAAATAAATCTTGAGGGAGGGACCAAACTTGTTATAAAAATCAAAAATAGTTTGAGGGATGAAATATGTTATAATAATGAAAATTAATTTGAGGGATCATATATGTTATAAAAATGAAAAGTAGTTTGGGGGACCAAATTTGTTATTGAAATGAAAGTACAAGGAGAGGAGGACGAATAGACAAAATTTCCCCTCCCTCAATAGAGTAAATTACATTATTTGTCCCTGTGGTTTACATAAAATTGCACTCTGCGTCCTTAATTTGAAATAATTATGAAAAACGTCCCTGTGGTTTTGTTGGGTCATCTAAGATTTGAAGATGACCTCCTCTTTCGGTTTGTATTTGTATATATGTAAAATGTTATACACTTTCATACTTAAAATATTTTGTGGTTCTTTGTAATAGCTTAGTTGTGCTTTAAAAGATCGGTGAATCGAAGACCAACCGAATTCAACATGAAGTAAGTCTACTGATGCGGATCAAGATGAACTTCAAAAGAACTGAGCTACCACTGCCGAAGATAAGTAACATCTTCGACAGACCTTCTTTTGCCGAGCCTTCTCCTATTCGGTAAAGATCTTCCTTGCCGATCCCCTTTAATCGGCATCCATCTACCGATATTTCGGCAGAGGTCCTTACTGCCGATTGTCTTCCAGTCGGTAATACTCCCCTTATAGCAAATCCTTATGATTTGACTATACTTCCTCATTTCCAATGCTCTTCTGACAAAAGGGATGGAAACTCTATTGCTCAGAGGATATTCACTTGAGTTCTGATCTGATTGAGACTTTCTTCTTAAAAGATCTCAAAAAGATTTGTACCAGGAATATTTTATTAAGATATTGTCTAATCATAGTACAAAAGTTACCTTTTGTATTTTGATAAGTCACTTCAAATATCTTATAATTTATTGAAGATATCTCAACTACCCATCCAACAAATGACAAATGTCCTTTGCATTTAATGTATGGGGCAATATATAAAGGGTGAAGGTCTCTCCATGCAACTTACGCTTTCAGCTCAAGTTTTCTCAAGTGCAAAATTTCAACAAGTTGTTAGCATGTATTTTCTCTCTAAGTTTTTGTCTTTGTGATAAAAAGTCTTCTTTGTGTTAGATTGTAAGAATAGTTCTTAGCTGTTCTTTTCTGCTACAATCTTTATTTTCTATATGTAATTCTTGATATTCATATCAATAAAAAATTAAAATTAAGTAAAATTTTGTGTATTGTATTCAACCCCCTTCTACAATACTTGTTTTGCTTATTAGGGACCAACAAGTGGTATCAGGGCGGTTGATTTAACTCAATAAATTAGATCCGTGATGGCATCATCTTCCAAAGACAAAGTTGATTTTTCTTCTGCTTCTCAAAATGCTTTTCAAACTGATAACGACTCTATGGTCAAACCTCCTAAGTTTAATGCGAACAACTTTTCACTCTGGAAAAGTCAAATGATGCTATTCTTAGAGGGGGCTGACAATCGCTATCTGACCATTCTTCGTGAAGGTCCTTTTGTCCCTAAAGTCTGGGACAAATTTATCAAAACCTCTAAGAAGAAAGATAAGGAAAAAGAATCTATTTTTCAAGTTTTCGATGACTCATTTGACGAGGAACGTAACTCTGCCACTGGTCGTTATATTCTAAAAATTGAAAAAGAATACACTGAGGAAGACAAGCGCATTATTGGGCTTGACTCCAAAGTTAGAGCAATTATTGCTCAGGCTCTTCCGGATGAGGTGTATCATTCTCTGGTTAACTTTCCTACTGCCAAAGAAATGTGGACCACTCTATGTGTTCTGTATGAAGGTACAAAAGAGGTCAAAAAAGCAGAAAAATCTCTCTTATTCGTAAATACGAACTCTTCTCCCATGAGAAAGGAGAATCCCTCTCTGACCATTATAATAGATTTAATAGTCTTCTCAACATCTTAAACTTCTCGGCAAGATTTATGACAATGAGGAAGTTTTATGCAAATTCATGGATGGACTTCCAGATTTATGGGAGAACATTTCCACCTGGATAAAAACGACCAAGGATCTTGATCATATGCCTCTCACCTCTCTTTATGGTACTCTTTATAATTATGAACAAACTCGTGTTCAAAGAAAATCCATTATCAAAGAGATAAAAGCCTCATCAATGGCTCTTATCAGTGATGGTTCTAAAAATACTGTGTGCATTCCCCGCATCACTTATAATTCTGACAAAAATCCGAAAAACGGACATGCGGTATTTAAAATTGTCAAAGCAAGAGCCTCCCATCAATGGGAAAATACACAAACCTGTTTAAATACAGTCGTAAATAAACGGACAATAAATAACCACCAACTAATCTAATTTCCATAATCAGAAAGGAGATTACAATTAAGGGTGTGATTTATAAACCCAAGGGATTCTTCTACCAAAAGAAATATTCCCAAATCTCTCACCCAAGTACCATGCCCGCTTAGAACCGGTGCCGCTCTAACCTGAGATACACATCGACACCAAACAAGTGTTAGGCCAAAAAGCCTAGTGAGTTGAACAATAAAATAGCATGGTATAACATATTCGACTCTTATCCGCAGTTAATCAATTAATCACATAAATGTGGAGTCAACGGGAGCGACCCATATCTCCGATCCGGTTCACTCTAAGAGGTAATGCACCTTGAAGCCGAACACCGTGGCAACCCAAAGGCCCGACACGCATCGAGGACTACCACTCATGAAATTCCCCGACGGCGGAGGTCTAGGTTGTAACACCCCAAATTTCGTTATGTAACCTTGGTATTCTAGTGTTAAGCTTTTGTCGTTAGCACCGCGTTTGGTTCCAAGTTTGAGTTTGGCTTTTGGTGGTTTTGGACAAACCACAGTGAACTACGCGAGTTGCACCGCGACTTGAGGTCGCGGCACAACCCGCGAAACCCTCTGGATGGGTTTGGTTTTGTGTAAGCGGGCGAGTTATGCCGCGAGTGGAACTCGCGGCATAACCCGCGAAGCTCTCCTGGCCGACTTAAGGGTTTCAACCCAAAATATCTCATTATTTCTAATCTCTCTTCTCTCTCTCTAAATCGTTTCTCTCTCTCTCTCTCTCTTCAAGTCTCTCTCTCTCTAAAGTTTATTTGGATCTTCAAGGGTTCGTTAATCGCTAGTATTAAGTGCATTGCTCGGGGTTTCGGTGTATAAAGCTTCACCTCTTCGTTGTGATCGATATCTGGTTTTCGGGTTTTCGTATAAACCTGTTTGGTGAGTTCCTACTACCATTTTACAAACTTTATACATGTCAAAACTCTTATTTGCGAAATCCGAAGTATTTCTACGGTATGATTTCATGTTCTCTACATTTTGTTATAAATGAAGTTTTTGGTAATTTTCGGGGTTCCCGATCAGTTTTGACCAAAATGACGGGTTCCGCCTTATTGAAGTAAAATGATGTTTTACTTGCACATTATGTGGTTATGTGAAAAGATTGTTTAAGAACTCATTTTTATGATTATCTTTCTTACCAGCAGTTGGTCTGGAAAATGGTATTTTGGAATATAAATGTGTTAATAGCTATTTATCTAGCTTTGTTGGTCACATGAAATATTGTGACAAGTCATGACTATACTAGTGGATCCCTAGGTATCGAGTCGGCTTATGGCTGGGAAGGATATGCCTCTTCCGTTGTTATGGCTGGGAAGGATATGCCCCTTCCGTTGTAGTTAGTTACATTTGATTCTCGGGGGCAACTTAGGTATGGTTATGTGAGACCGGATCCTAGCCATGGGTCAAATGTAGTCTAATGAACGAGTATGACATGGTTCCTTGGGGGCCCTCCCTCACATCGTAGTACGGACCGAAGAGTTCGTGGCCATGGTTCCATGTATTTAGCTCATAACTCGGATTTGGTGGTCTACTTTGTGTTACACCACAATCCTTGGTAAAATGGTCCTTTTGTCATCGTTAATGAGTTCTGGACCGAAAAGGCCCGGTTGTGGCGAAATGTTATCTTTATAAACTAAACCTTTATGAAAAGATTTCCTTATGATACTGATGTTTATATCTTTTGAGCTTTATAAACTGTATGTTCTCACCAGGCTTTAAGTCTGACACTTTTTCTCAAATGACGTGTATAACAGGTTTCCCTTAGCGGTGGGTTGCCAGGGTCTTTGAGAGTCGAGCGTGGACCCGAGGCATTTTGAGATGTCTAGTATTTTGGCGTTGGGCATTGTTTAAGCCCCATCTTTTAGTGAACTTTGGTTCGTCAAGTGATGCAGTCTAGACCGTTATGTTTAGATTAGTTTTGTTGATAAATTCTTTATCCGTACGAGTTTTGTAAGTCTTAGGACTGTTCCCCTTTAAGGGAGGTTTATACCAATTCGAATGTCTTGTTGCCTTTATTTCCGCAGTTTTATTTCACTCTGAATTTTAGGGTGTTACATAGGTACATATGGAGACTACCGCACAAGGGAATTGCCCATATATCACCCACCTACATTCCTATAATGAATCACAGACTCGGTCCGATCCGGTTCACTCTAAGAGGTAATGCGCCTTGAAGCCGAACACCGTGGCAACCCAAAGGCCCGACACGCATCGAGGACTACCACTCATGAAATCCCCGACGGCGGAGGTCTAGGTACATATGGAGACTACCGCACAAGGGAATTGCCCATATATCACCCACCTACATTCCTATAATGAATCACAGACTCGACTCGTCCACATTACGCAAATAGGAGGTCCTTAGGTATATTTCCAACCAAACATAATTCAATACCCATCATGGACACAATATCACCCTCCTAATATCAAAAGTCCAACATAAGACTTACATATCCACATAGCCACATTGTAGATACAATTTCACCACAATTATATTCCAAATGAAAATCACCATGACATACCAACATATATTCCATATTCATGTCAAATACCCATTGTGGCACACATAATTGTAATCCCCAATTAATTACCCAACATCGAGTAAATCATGGAATAATACCCCATATACCCATATTTCACATAATCTCATGAAAATACCATCAATACATAAACCCGTAAAGATGACCATATTGAGCAATTATGTAATAATATCAACAAATAAGCAAATATGATGTGTATCCAGTTTTAACAAAAGTTTAGTAAACTCACCTTGCTAGATTTAAGCAAAATCTAGTATTTACCCACTTAGAGTTTTCCTTGAAGAAATTTGGTTCTTCAAACCAAATCTTTCAAAACCTAGATCCACAAGGTTCCAACCATAAATATACATTTTCTACCATAATTAAATGATCCCCAAACACTTAATCATCAAAATCTCTATTTTGGACAAAACCCTAATTTTGACCCAAAACTCCCAAAACCATCCAAACCGAAATTTAGAGAAATCAAACACTATAAAACCATCAATGGAGCTTTTATAACTTATTCCATGGTTTAGAAATGGTTAGAATGACTTACAAGTAGGTTTATTGGAAAACCTCAAAATATGGTCAACAATGGTGAAAGATGGTTGGGGAAGATGAAGATGAGGATGGTGATGAAGCTTCCAAACCGAAACCTTGGATGAAGATCTTCACTCTAGCAATAAATGGTGATGATTTGGTGTTTGGTAGAAGTTTAGAAGAAGTAGGTTGAGAGGGAGGGTTTGAGAGAGAATTCTTGAAATGAAGAAGATGAGAAATGAGAAATATTTGGGGAAAACAAAGCATAAAAACGTCCAGCCATCCACGTGGGTTGATCCGTGAGTTCAGCTTCAGCAACCCACATAACAAGGTACCCTAATTTTCATTCTCGTGGGTTGCTCTGTGGGTTCAGCTTCAGCAACCCACATAACAAGGTACGTCAGCCACTGATTTTGGCCACCATTCTCGTGGGTTGTTCCGTGGGTTCAGCTTCAGCAACCCACGTAACAAGGTACGTCAGCCACTAATTTTTCTTCTTATTTGGTCAAATCCCGTTTCGGTCATAACTTCTTCGTTATAGCTCCGTTTTCGCTCCGGAAAGAACCGTTGGACTCGTAATTGAATCCTTCATCCATCTAGACTATAAAATCAAGGATTCAAGCCCAACATTAAATATCTTATTTTTTTCCTTAACATAACGGTTTCGGTATTAACTTGAAATGATACCCTTCGGAAATCGGGGTGTTACAAACCCCTTAGTGACCATCCGTTTTTAGTCACTAACCATTCCAACTAATTACAATTCTCTAACTAGTGAAAATTAATTGGTGACCATTATTTTTTGTCACTAACAATTCTAACTTAGTGATCACCAATTTTTGGTCACTAACCATTCCAACTCATAACAAATATCTAACTAGTGAAGTCTAATTAGTGACCACTATTTTCTAGTCACTAACAATTCTAACTTAGTGACCACGCACCTTTTTTGGCCTCTAACACATTCAATCACACTTACTTTGGACTTAGTGACCTCCAATTTTAGTCACTAACCATTTCAAGTGATCATTATTTTGGTCACTAAATACATGAGCTTTTACAATTAGTGACGAAAAATTCGTTGTCACAAATTTTAGCCATTAAGTTTGATTAATATGAAGAAAATAAAGTTGCCATGAGAATTAGTTTTTTTTTTTTTTTTTGAAAAGCAAACTGCCATGAGAATTAGTGACCAATCTTAGTGACCAAATTATATTTTTGTCACTAAATTCATATTAGTGACAATATTTTAGTGACTACCTTTATTTTTGTCACTAATCTCATAGTTATTGACCAAAATATAAGTAGTCACTAAAATTATGGTCACTAACAAGGTTATTTCTTGTAGTGTCATTCTAACATCTTGTCGAGCATCTGCCATTAGTCTTCTTATGCAACTAATAGAGTTCCACCTGCTATATGCTATTATTAAATATTTAAAATATTATTTAATAATGAGTAAACTATGATTTTCGTCCTTGTGATTTGTTGTTTATAACCATTTTCGTCCATGTCTTTAAAAGTTGTTTTTTTTGTCATTGTGGTTTGCAATTCCTTTCCCTTTTCGTCCCCAAAACTAATATTCTCAGGGACTAAAAACGAAAGGAATTGCAAACCACAATGACCAAAAAAGCATCAAGAACGAAAATAGTTATAAACAACAAACCACATGAATGAAAATAGTAGTTTACTCTTTAATAATGATTTGAAAGTATAAAAACATTATTATAATATCAAAAATTCAACGACTTATACGAATAAATGAATGAGTACATGTGCATGCAAACTATTCCCTTGTTAATAAAATATCTGCTATCAAAATTCATCAATAATTTATATTTGATAAATGATCTAAGTAATTATGTAGATGGGTTGGGTTCGGTGAAAAGAAAAGTTATGGTGAGAAGGTAAGAACGGATCTGAACCCTTGGATCAATCATAATTGAAGATCAACACTAATGAGATGCACCAGATCAATTCATGTGAGAACGCAATTCATGGGTGGGTGTGAGATTAAAAATGATTAAGGGTCCAGACCTCTTCTTACGCTTCTCACCTTCTCACACAATCTTTCGTCTTGTGTAGATAGACTCTTTGAATATCTTTAAAAGTGATGAAATATAAGAATAGTTATGAATTTATCGACTTTTACCTACAAACGTATGAATGAGTATTTTATATCTTAAATTTTATGGCATTGGGTAGGGGTGTAAATGATGCGAGTCGAGCTCGAGTATCATTATACTCGACTCGACTCGTTAGATATCGAGTCGAGCTCGAGTTCGAGTCGAGCCTATTTGAGTCGAGTGTTGACCGAGTCGAGTGTTGACCGAGTCGATCTCGAGTAGCTCGCAAGTTGTCTTGTCTCATTTACATCCCTACATAGGCTCAAGCCCTTAGGCTCAAGCCATTTAACAAAGGCAAAAAATGTAAAACAAGGGAGAAGAAAAGTCTATATATAGTGAAGTTCAAAGCATTGGGTTCTATATCCCGCCAATGTGGGATGAATTAGACACACCATCAAGAGTTTACCCATGTCTTTTACACCATCATTTTCCCCAAAAAAATCAAAAAAACTTGAGTTTATTATTATTATTATTATCATTATTATCAATTAAATTAAAATAATATTACTAATTATTATTATTATTTTGCTTATCGAGTATCTCACGAGCTTATCGAGTCGAGTATCAGGTCGCTCGACTCGACTCGTTAGTATATCGAGTCGAGTTCGAGTTCGAGTCGAGCCTATTCGAGTCGAGTGTTGACCGAGTTTTGACAGTCGATCTCGAGTAGCTCGCGAGTTGTCTCGTCTCATTTACACCCCTAGCATTGGGATGGGATTAAACTCCAATAGACACCCAAAAATGGTCTCCGAATCAACCTTGAAAGAATATTTTCAACAATTCTTCAGAATTTTCTTAAAAAAATAATTAAAAATCAAAATGTTTAAAACAAAGTTACATTCAACTTCAACAGAGGTTCTTTATTTTTGAGATTACAATATTAATTATATTATTAAAATATTCATTGTATTTAATTAAATATATTTTTAATTAAACAATTAATTACAAAAATTATGAGAAAATCTTTTTTTAATCTAAAGGAGTCATTTCTAGAGAAATTTTCAAATTTGAAAATTTTTACTATATATCTCCTACTTTCTTCATTTTTAAAATTTTTGTTAATATAAAAATTAACCAAAAAACTTAATTTTTATATTTTAAAAAATATGTTAAAAACACTCTTAACGATTTTATAGTCATTGTACTTGTTCCAATAAAAATCATTGCAATTATGAAAATTAAGAAAATACTTTTAATCTCTCAGTCAAAGTTTATATAATTTTTAGTTATTATTTAAAAGTAAGACTATATCAATTTTTACTTTTGAAAATTACCAACTACTTCAAATATAAAAAACAAATATGAAATTACATGTTTGCCCATGTTCTTGCAAATTGTCAAGTACGAAGAACATGACAACCATTTAGTTCTAGAAGGTAAATGTGTGACAAAGTCTTTCTTAGTCTCAAATGGTGTACTCCCATAAATATCCTCACTCACTCACATACATACATACATACATACATACATACATACATACATACAGGTGGAGGTTCAAACAAGAACACCTTCATTTTGCAAAAACGTGTGAACACCCTTGTCACATATGATAATACACGTGAGGGGCCCCGGTGGTGTGCGGACGACTTGGCCCCGCAACCTAGGTTGGGTTAAAGGTCGTCTGCATCTCTAATTTTGTATCACATGTGTATCATATGTGATGCATTATAGTATCACATCGAGAACATCGTATCACAGGTGATAATACACGTAAGGGGACCTAGTGATGTGTCGGCAAGTTGGCCTGCAACATAGGTCACACCAAAGGTCATCTGCATATCTGATTTAGTATCACATGTGATTGACTATAGTACAAAGATGTTCTCGTGTTTTCATAAAATGAAGATGTTTTCGTCTGAACCCTTCCCTATATATATATATATATATTTGTATAAGAAATCGTTTTATTGGTTTAAATTTGATATTATGGAAAATGAATTTTGACGTATCCGAGAATAAACATATCAACTTCATTAGAATATGTCCCGCAGGAAACATATCAACTCTGCTTGGGTATGATTCCACAGTAATTGAATCATCTATTGCGTTTTTGAATAACACATGTCGCTTTCAAAATTACTTCATAGACATTATACACATAATTAATGCATGCAAATAAACTCAAAAGAGTATATTAACTCAAGTAGAAGAATTAAGGTATGTGTATTTTTTGTTTAATCAACTTAATGACTTATTCGCTCAGCCAACAAAAAAATGTTCATTTTGGTTTAACTATTAGCAATCACTGAATTTGATAAGCAACCATGATTCAAGAATCTGTTGATCATATTAAGTAATTCTATACAAGACATGTCTTGGTATGAAATAAAAATCAACCAGCCGCTTAGTACCTTTGATTTCTTGAATACCTTAAGCCAAACTTAGGGACTGAAACCATCACCCTCTATTTCCTAGGGTTGTGACATTCCAACATCATAAATACTAAACATAACAAAAATGAACTACAATCAATCGACATAAATCTTAAAATACCTAACATCACTGTAAACGGAATTAGTTTAAATACTTAAATAAACAGGAACATCTAAGAGTAAATAAGTCTATCTGACATAACATGATATGTTGATATCTAAAATAGTAACTAAATCTTTTTGAAGTATATAATATTTATTGTAACATCCTATTTTTTCGGTAAGTAAAAGTCACCCCATATGTTTTAGTGGTTTCTAAGTTATGGATTTGTGTTAGGAATATATTGCTTTTGATCCCTAAGAGTGTTGAGAGCATTTCGTTTGAGAAAAATCGAGTTTTAGGGCTCGGTACATACTCGGTGACAATGTCATGCACCTATGACTGTCAATGTTGTCGGGCATAGTCGCAGCTGAAGGGGCACTTTTGGTACACTTCATGCGACAATGCCATACGACAATGACACCGTCATAGTCGTCTGGCAACGTCCCCAGCTTGCACTAGAGGGTTTTAACTTTTTAGACCGTTTTTCTCAACTTACTTCCATTTCTCACTTCACCCACTTAATTCTTTTCTCCCAAGAACCGAACCCTTACCCGTGAAGTTGGATTTTGAAGCCTTTAAGGCACCTTTTATTGGTTTGTAAAGTGATCTTTCACCTTCTAGAGAGGATTTTGAAGCAAAGGTTTGGAGCCCTTCATCTCATCCTCATTTTTAAGGATTTCTAAGTTTTCTAGGGTTTCATCAAACCCTCTTTTTCCATTCTTTTGGTGTTTGGAGTTTGGGGTCCAAACTTGTATCCCTAGAGGTGCTATATTGGTGGATTCAAGGGTTGTGGTTAAGGAACCTTGTAGAAATCTTGGAGCTAAGATCTAGAGGGTTCACTAGAAGATTTCAAGTCTTCACCCAAGGTGATTCAAGTTTTGGGGGTAAAACCTAGATTTAGCCAAAATCTAGCAAGGTAAGTTCTAGTTGCTTTGCAAAACTATATACATGTCAAAATATCTCTATTTTGGGGTTTGAACACATTTTTATGACTTTGATTCGTATCTGATGAGTTTTACCATTTTGAGCATATTTGGGTTTTGAAATCTCCAAAGATAATTTAAGATGTCTTATTTGGTATTTGAGACACCCAAGTTTATGGATTTCATAAAATGTGATATCTTGGATATTTAAATGGTTTAGGCAAAATATCATCCCTAAAATGATCATCTCAGATTTATAATTGTTTTCATTTGGGTTTATGAACAAATTGAATGAGTTTTGTTAACCTTATTTTGAGCTAAATGTTGTCCCGGGAATTCGACCAACATATGAACTTTTGGGTGGTGAAACACTAGCCAATTTTGATCATAAGAGTATAAATCTATGAAAATTGTCTTTCTTTCATTTAGAAACTAGGGTTTGATGTTTTTCATCTTCTTCCTTACATCCTTTAACCTTGGTGTAATTTTGGAAGCTTTGTGGTAAAGGGAACCTTGTGGGAGTGTTGGATCTAATATCTAGAGAGATCCCTTGAAGATTTCAAGTCTTCATCAAAGGAGGCTCACATTTTAGGGTAAAATCCAGATTTAACTTAAATCTAATAAGGTGAGTTCTAGTTACTTTGCAAAACTATATACATGTCAAAATATCTTCATTTTAGGGTTTGAACATATTTCCATAAGTTCATTTCATTGTGATGGAATTTGTTATTATTGATGTTTTTGAGTATATTTGGACTATCAAATCGTTATTGATGATTTATAATGTTTATTGGGTGTTTTGAGATATCAAGAGTTACTTAATCAATTAAATGAGATTTATGAGATGTTTGTTCTCACTACACTATTATTCATGTCCCTATTGAGGTCTCCTAAGGCCTTCCTATTTCTCAGTTGTGTTCCCTCTTCCACTGTTTAAGTCTAGGCCCATTCGGTCACCTAAATCTCTTAAACAACGGCTCTGATACCAATTGTTACAACCCAACTCAAGAATCCAAGTATAAATAACATAACTCAAATAATCTCGCCAAAACGGCCTCGAAATGGTTAACGCAGACGACCGAGTACAATATAAGGTTTGCGGAAACAACCTATTACACAACTGAGAATTTAAAAGAACTAAGTCCGGAATGCTAAAGAAATAAAGACGTAACTTCTTCCTACTCCCAAGATCAATACTCACATATTCTCCTTGCCCCTACTATAGCCTTCTCCCCAACCGCTTTCCTAAAAAGGGGTTTAGATTTTTGAAAGAGCGAGTATTAGACCGTGAGGTCTAGTGAGTTCCCTCTAGCAACAAACATCCACGCCACAACAATATATAAAAAGATTTACACACATTTATAAAATATTTGCAACTTTAAAAGTTCACACACGATCGACTCATGTTAATGGCACATACTGAAGTCACGTTCACTTGTGACAACGTATCTAGCTCATATTGCCTTTAATTGGGACCCCCCGGTATAAGCACCGACGGGTCACACCTCCCGACTCATGCCATAACATGATCACACTCAAATGTATGCATGCATAACAAACGCCATTCATATCAATGTAAAACATGCGGTTTAATAAAAACATCTCATGTAAGTAAACATATTTGTCAACAACAATTTTGGTAGAAAAAGTCACTTGGTATCCTTGTCTTATTCTTTCCCTACAGACTCTTCTGACCCTTAGACAGAAAACCTATGATTTTACCAAAGGGGTCAATATTAAACCTTATCCAATTTATAATAAATTCCCCTGCAAGATTTATACCCGAATCCTATTCCATACGGGGCAGGGTCCGGGTGAGACTCGACTCCCGAATGCATCCCCTATTTCCCGGACTTTCACCCAAAAATCTGGGCGGTGCCCGTTTCCCGGGATTACCCCAACCGGGCTTCATCCCGTCCCAGGTCTAGACCCACCGCCCCTACCAGGTTTCGCGGTAATCCGGCTCCCGCTCCTACCGGGTTCCCCTGGTAACCCGGCTCGTTCCTACCGGGTTTTGCTGGTAATCCGGCTCCCGCTCCTACCGGGTTTCCCCCGACAAACCGGTAACGTCTCTATCGGGTTTCCTCCGGTAAACCGGGAACGTCTCTACCGGGTTTCCCCGGTAAACCGGATAACCCTCTTACCGGGTTTCCCTAATAATTCGGTTCCCATTCCTACCAGTTTTTTACTCAACCGAATATCAAGATAATCGGGGTTTGGCGATTCCTACAGAGATTTCTTACGAACTGGTAAATCTAAATCTTAAGCTATTAATCTAGTTTTTTTTATCCATATTTGGCCATCAAATCGATAGTTTAAATACCCCAACCATTCTTAATAGCAACTCACCATCAACAAACAACTTATATAGAAATCAAACAGTAGCTTATCCCCCTTTGCCTCTAAACTCAACTAGACATGAATCCAAAAATCAAATGAGAGATAGGACTAGGATTACCTTCTTGAGGATTAGGAGTAGAGTCTTCCTTCCAATTTTCTCTTTCTTGATTTCCCCCAATCTTGAACGTCACACCCACACCAATCTTTCTTCCTGATTTCCTTAGCCTACAAAGTTGAGAAGTGATTTAGAGGATAAGGGTATTAGGGTTTTAATCCCCTTTACCATTATTTACAACTTAGCCCTTGAACTTTGGGATTTCAACAAAATCACACCAAACACTCAATTCTTTACAATTTGATCTCGGTTATTACAGTAGGTGTCTTGCGGTGGATCTCAATGGATCTGTATACGGGGATCCATGGCCGAGGTAGAACTCGAGAAACGTTGATAAGTGGTTTAACTTTGTATTCCCGCCACATTTGATGGAATCAGGACTCCCCCGTCACCGAAAGGTGTAGTTTTTGGGTACTTTGTTGCCCATGCTTTCGGTGTTTGGAGTATATGATTTTGTCTATATAATTGATATTTTGGAATAGCACCTTGTGCGTGAAGTATTTTGGTTTGGAAATAACGAGCTTTGTGAATATAGTCCTTTTCATAACTTATGTTTTAAAGGATGGCCGTGCTTAAAGTGAAATGTTCGTTTTAACCATTTTATGTTTTATATGATAAAAACCGCTTTAACTTACTAGTCGTTAAGTCTAACGCTTTTTCTGATTGACATGTATATCAAGTCTTAGAGAGATCTGATCAACGTTTGAAGCTTTGTAGAAGTTCCGGTAGGATGACTTGAGAGGTGTCATCCATATTGGGAAAGATAGCAGATTTGTTGGTTTAGTAATGTAACACCCTCAAATCAAGGAATAACAACTAGTTGAAAATTTTCTAAACACATCAATAATTGAATCACCTAGTACAACCGTTCAGGTTTTAACTTTAACAAACACAATTCAAACCTTATACGTAGTCTATAATAGGAACGGTGTTACTAAAACCCAATGACAGTCGCTATATCCAAAGTAAATGCGGAAGACTTCACCAAGCTATTCATTTCTTCGAGCATACAACTAGTCATCACTTCACAGTGTCGCTAGGACTAATCCCGAAACGAAACCTGATGCACATGCCGAGAAATAAAAGGTTAGGCTAACGCCTAGTGAGTTCAAGAGTTTTCAACATGAATAAATATATTGTTAAAAGGAAAGAATACAATTTTTAAATCATAATCTTCCAAAATGATTTACTTTAAATATTAAACGACCCGTTTTCCAATAACACATTTTTAAAGACAAATACCCCAACATAGAGCATTCCTTCGTAAAGTAATTTCAACCCAAAACTCACTCAAAACGTGGATACAAATAAAACTCCGAATTAATAAAAATGCGGACAAACCTTTATTTCCCGAAACACCCAAAACACGGGTGGAACATAAAACTCAACCCATAAAATCATAGATAAAAACTCATATATTTAAAATGTCACCGAAAACATGGATACTAAAATACAATACCCAAATAACACCTTTCGATGACGGGGGAGACCCGATTCCATTGAATGTGATAGAACACGAAAATAGGTCATATATACATGTTCAAGAGCCCCACTACAAATCAATGATCATTCCATTAACTCTAGATTTCACTCATTCACAAGAAATTACAATTACTGGTCGTTGGCCGTTGCCCGACTTTGAAGTCCACAACTATTACCCATTTTGACCCCATGCCTATTTCTTGGTACATTATGGAAATTACAATTATTGGTCATTGGTCGTTGCCCGACTTTAACGTCCATAACTATTACCCATTCAGACCCATACCTATTCCATGTGTCAAACAGGGATGTTCATCCCACACAAACCGACTCATATGCCTATGGATCCAAAGCAATACAATCTATAACATTATACGACTCAAATATATGTCAACGCACTCAAAACATGTAATTCCCATCAACTCGCAATTAAATGTGTTGTAAACTCAAAGCTCCTCATCGAGCCGATAAAACTGGACAAATGTCCCCAAGACTCATTTGAGTCACAAACGAGCCAAAGCTTCATACATCAATTGGTCACTTTGTCAAAAGTCATAAAACGCAATAAAACACAATTGACCCACGTTTATACAAACACGCACTCCGAAATACATAAATAAACTCTGACACAATTTAAATTGGAACAAAACATTTTCTGTATGAGTTTATATTATTTATCCTTTCAAACAAACGTCCCATAACGCAGAATCAGACATTTCTCCCAAAACACACATTAAAAATGCATTTATACTCAAAAGATTTACTTCTATGAAATAAATCATCAAAACACCAATACTTATGTTTTATTTATCAAAATGCCCAAAATCCCAAAACTCTTCATTGATTGAGTCCGACCATTTTCCAATAGAAATCATGTCATTTACCTTTCCAAAATGTCCCAAATCATAACAATATGCATTTTCAATCCGAACACACTAAAATACATTTACATTGGAATAACCTCTATTTATAGGAAAAATCAACAAAAGACCCACAATTATGATTTAGTTATTAAAATGTCTAAAACCCCCAAATATGAGCATTTCTCAAGATTTACAAACTCATTATACTACGATGCAAAACTCATTGAATAAACACCACATTTGATAGGTGACAAGGAAAACATTTCAGTATATCAGGATAAACATTTTTTTTGGCATGTACATAGTTTTCACAAAGCAACTTGAATTTACCCCAACTTGAGCTTCCTTGAAGAAACTTGAATCCACAAGCCAAAACTTCCAAAAACCTTTACCAAAGTTTGAATCCATCAACAACCCTCTTCTAGGTCACCACTATGACCTCAAATTTCAAATCATCCAAAAGAATGGGAAAAGGGTTTGGAGAGATTGATAGAACTTTAAATCCTTAGTTATAGATGGGTGATGAGGTAAAGAATCCCAACTTGTTTCCAAAACTTGGTCAAGAGGTGAAGGATCACTTTAGATCTTCAAAATGGAGGTCTTGGATTCTTCAAAATCGATCTTGAGAGAAAAGGTTTCGTTTAGAGATAGGGAGAAAACGAGTTGGGAGAGTAACAAATGAAACGGGGCTGAAATTTCATGTTTTAAACGAGTCTGGGGCCGCTCGCGATAGTGCCCAACGATTGTGCACTGGGCACTCTTGCCCAAAAGGTACCGCGGGCACTCCCCCGCTAGCCATTATGCCTCGCGATTGTGACCAATGTCACTCTCGCAGGGCACTCTCTCCCAGAGTGTACCAATTCTCATTATTTCCCAATTTTCACTCGGAGCAACCCAATACGCGATAAGGCTTGACAGGTAAGACGTAAGGGATGAAATTCTACGATAAGAAACAAGGATTTCTTAAAGGATTGGCTTTCACAAATAGGAATTTACGGGTGTTACAATCCTCCCAACCTTAGGATGATTTTGTCCTCGAAATTTAATTCTCACACAAGGCATTCTATTACCACCCTCGACACTGACTGGGTTTCCTCGGTGCCCAAGGACACAACATATCATAGACCACAATGATGTCATTATCCCAAAATGATCGCCTCCCTTCCCGAGGGGTTGTCTCTAATCTATTTCATTCTTGAGCTAAGACCCGTTAACTTCCTGACGAAACTGCCACACTGAGTTCTGTGAAGACACTCACACCATGTATTCACTTTGATACGTCACACTCACACTAGAGTGAACATCGAACCTTACTATAGTGATTTCCAACCATACAATCTCGGTTGTCTCCCAACCTCTGGTGACACGTACTACCTCAAGGGTAGCTTGTGACCTTAACTACCCACCGATTAGATCATTCCAGTTCAACCCACTTCTAAATCCATATTCCAATAGTCAACACCAACCCAAAGAATTCCCAAATTCCTTAATAATTCACTCTTGATATTGGTAAGGTCGTCCTTCCAAGGACGCACTAATACACTTTCCGGGAAGTTGGTTAATTTTGATTAGACTATCACATAACCCCGTTCTATTCTCAAACCTCGAATATTCCGTCAATAAAATCTTTACCACATCAAGAAAATCATACACATCAATGCTTAATTACCAACATCTAATCTGCCTTTAAGCTCCACCATCATGAGGCTAACATTTCTTATAATCCAATGGGGATACTTCCAAACATTCCAAAGATCACTGACCTCAAAAGAACAAGTCGGCTTGCACTGAGCCGATCCCCAAAAGTTTTAAAGTTGACACCTAATATGGAATTGAAACTCGAAACATACGACTTTACGAACAAACCATAACATCCTAAATATTCTCGAATACCCATAAAGATGGTACACTACTGACACATAACATGTTGCCGCATAGTTAACTCACCAGTTCAAAACCAACCATACTTAAACAACCGTACAAGGTTTTGACCCGATATTTTACCGAAAGGGAAAGATTATCACTTATATAACTGGGAGAAAGTATATACCTAATATCTCCATTATTCATGCGTGAAACGATTCATAAACTAAAACCCAAAATTCCAAAACTGACCACAAGTCGGATCATCCAACGCTACAATTCCCAAGGACTCCTCTAGTCCCTAGTTACAACTCCTTTCACGATAGGGGTTTAAATCTATAGCTCTAACGAGTTCAAGGTTTTCAAACTAATATGCCAATTTGAAATTTTATAAAACGTCTATGTGCAAAAGCTTTATAACAATTAATTATACATGTAAAAATCTACTACCGCTTACTCGGTAGGTGTGCAAGGTGGTCACCAATGCCCCACATATAAAACCATTTCGAAATTCATTTGATCATTACTCGCATGAATAATGACAATAATAAAAGAGGCGCAACAACCTTTCAAATGGACCACCATGGGCCTAACATGCATCAATCTATGTCATGTACGTAAAATAATTTTATGCGCTAAACAATGTGCCACAAGTGTTTGTACAAACACCAAAAGAGGAAACCTTACAATTCCAAACTCCAAAATTCTTTCTTTTAACCATAAATGACATGGAAAAGAATTTCCATTAAGACCCACATACATCCATTTATTTCCCAAATTTAGTAAAAAGATAGATGCATGCGAGTTGGTCAAACATAAAATGATTTAGATTGGCCTCAAACTTTAGGCGTGCGAATAAAATGTTCTTGTCCAAAATAGTAGCTACAAAATCACGCATACCAGCGAATCACTATCATGCATTACGTGAAACAATAACGACAAAATCAACAACCGAAGAATGCATACAGTAACCGTTCAACACGAACCATCAGAGGTTCTTTATATGTTTATACACACCAAAAGTATAAATCAATTCAAATACTAAACAACATACAACGAAATACACTTGTATAAAACCCAAAAGAGAAATCATATGATATTGACACTTCCAAAATAACATCTACCAAGAAAACTCTCAAGATGCCTCTTACAGTTCCGAAAAGATACGTGCAAAACTCGCATGAGACAAAAATATTAAACAGAACTCACAAGTTAACGCACACAATAATTCAATATACGTGTTTCAAGGTTCTTATATGTGATGTCGTAAAATGAAACTCCATACGACCCAACTAAATTTTCATAAAACTCATTAACGTTAAAGTCAAGCGGTGTCAAAATCTTCGTTTCCCAACATAAAAAGCATAAGATAGAGATATGTCTAAAATATCAAAATTCTAAGAGTTCCCTCTTATCGCAATGTAAAATAAGGTGATATTTCCCACAAAACTTGCATGAGACACGACGCTTAATAAACTCATAGATTTACATGCAACATAATTAAAACTTATGCATTTCAAAGTTCACTCACGCATCGAAAAACATCATAAAATAATACCCTATAAAACTCAACAAAACTCGTTCAGACTAAAGTTCCCAAGAAAACTCAGACGCAAAACATGGAAATAACGTTTCCTTTAAAACCTTAACATACATGGAGGAGATCCAATGTCAAGGTTAAAATTTCGCAGTTACTTGCTCAATACCCCAAATGACATTAAAACACGGATATTACAATATCCAAGAATAGTGTTAGACAAGAAACGTGTATGAAGAGAATTTTCAATAAAATTTTGCAACCACGTGCAATAAAACAATTTCATGTATGTTTAAACCCACGGTTTAAAATTCTGGTGCGTTCTAAACATTTTTCTAAGTTTTTTTATAATATACTAACTTTATGATTCGGGAAACATGAGAAATTAATTGATGCAACTTATTTGAGAAATAAATTCGTGCGTGAATTTTTTTTGGTCGGCACTCAACGTCCTAGAACCACGCTTCTCAACTTCCTAGCCTCACTATCGTCATCCGGATGCTCAAACCTCTTAGGGAAATAATCACACTAACTTGGTTATCTCTACAATTTCTTCCTGAAGTAAAGTCAATTCAATAAGCCTACGGTTCTATTTCAACCAATAACTCTGACCCAAAATGGTCAACTTAATGTATTCATCGTGCTTAACCATATTCCAAAATGACAATGCTATAAACATCAACTCTTCCATCGGCTACTCGCTTAGAAACTGTCTCACTACCCCAACGGTCATCATAGGCAGTTCAAGCATACACATGTAACAAGTAGGTTCACCATAACGCTGGCTAGGTGCAATTATGAACGTACCGTACATGATCAACCTTGCTACCCTCGACGAGTTTCCCGTTTCTAGCGACTCTATCAACCCCAAATAACATATCCTAAGGTCCCTAATGGTGCAATTACACTTTCGATCACTTAAAAGAACGCTAGTTTGAGTCTAAGCATCCAAAATCAATAACCATTTCTCTCAAACTTAAACTCTGATACCAACTTGTATGACCCTCAAATCTGGGAATAGCAACCAAGTGAAAATTTTCTAAACACATCAATAATTGAATCACCTAGTACAACCGTTCAGGTTTTAACTTTAACAAACACAATTCAAACCTTATACGTAGTCTATAATAGGAACGGTGTTACTAAAACCCAATGACAGTCGCTATATCCAAAGTAAATACGGAAGACTTCACCAAGCTATTCACTTCTTCGATCACACAACTAGTCATCACTTCACAGTGTCGCTAGGACTAATCCCGAAACGAAACATGATGCACATACCGATAAATAAAAGGTTAGGCTAACGCCTAGTGAGTTCAAGAGTTTTCAACATGAATAAATATATTGTTAAAAGGAAAGAATACAGTTTTTAAATCATAATCTTCCAAAATGATTTACTTTAAATATTAAATGACCCGTTTTCCAATAACACATCTTTAAAGACAAATACCCCAACATAGAGCATTCCTTCGTAAAGTAATTTCAACCCAAAACTCACTCAAAACGTGGATAGAAATAGAACTCCGAATTAATAAAAATGCGGACAAACCTTTATTTCCCGAAACACCCAAAACACAGGTGGAACATATAACTCAACCCATAAAATCATGGATAAAAACTCATATATTTAAAATGTCACCGAAAACATGGATACTAAAATACAATACCCAAATAACACCTTTCAGTGACGGGGGAGACCCGATTCCATTGAATGTGATGGAACACGAAAGTAGGTCACATATACATGTTCAAGAGCCCTACAACAAATCAATGGTCATTCCATTAACTCTAGATTTCACTCATTCACAAGTAATTACAAATACTAGTTGTTGGTCGTTGCCCGACTTTGAAGTCCACAACTATTACCCATTTTGACCCCATGCCTATTTCTTGGTACATTATGGAAATTACAATTATTGGTCATTGGTCGTTGCCCGACTTTAACGTCCACAACTATTACCCATTCAGACCCATACCTATTCCATGTGTCAAACATGGATGTTCATCCCACACAAACCGACTCATATGCCTATGGATCCAAAGCAATACAATCTATAACATTATACGACTCAAATAAATGTCAACGCACTCAAAACATGTAATTCCCATCAACTCGCAATTAAATGTGTTGTAAACTCAAAGCTCCTCATCGAGCCGATAAAACTGGACAAATGTCCCCAAGACTCATTTGAGTCACAAACGAGCCAAAGCTTCACACATCAATTGGTCACTTTGTCAAAAGTCATAAAACACAATAAAACACAATTGACCCGCGTTTATACAAACACGCACTCCAAAATACATAAATAAACTCTGACACAGTCTAAATTGGAACAAAACATTTTTTGTATGACTTTATATTATTTATCCTTTCAAACAAACGTCCCATAACGCAGAATCAGACATTTCTCCCAAAACACATATGAAAAATGCATTTAGACTCAAAATATTTACTTCCATGAAATAAATCATCAATACACCAATACTTATGTTTTATTTATCAAAATGCCCAAAATCCCAAAACTCTTCATTGGTTGAGTCTGACCATTTTCTAATAGAAATCAGGTCATTTACCTTTCCAAAATGTCCCAAATCATAACAATATGCATTTTCAATCCAAACACACTAAAATACATTTACATTGGAATAACCTCAATTTATAGGAAAAATCAACAAAAGACCCACAATTATGATTTAGTTATTAAAATGTCTAAAAACTCCAAATATGAGCATTTCTTAAGATTTACAAACTCATTACACTACGATGCAAAACTCATTGAATAAATACTACATTTTATAGGTGATAAGGAAAACATTATAGTATATCAGGATAAACATTTTTTTGGCATGTACATAGTTTTCACAAATCAACTTGAACTCACCTTGTTAGATTTAGGCTAAATCTAGATTTTACCCTAACTTGAGCGTCCTTGAAAAAACTTGAATCCACAAGCCAAAACTTCCAAAAACCTTTACCAAAGTTTGAATCCATCAACAACCCTCTTCTAGGTCACCACTATGACCTCAAGTTCCAAATCATCCAAAAGAATGGGAAAAAGGTTTGGAGAGATTGATAGAACTTTAAATCCCTAGTTAAAGATGGGTGATGAGGTAAAGAATCCCAACTTGTTTCCAAAACTTGGTCAAGAGGTGAAGGATCACTTTAGATCTTTAAAATGGAGGTCTTGGATACTTCAAAATCGATCTTCAGAGAAAAGGTTTCGTTTAGAGATAGGGAGAAAACGAGTTGGGAGAGTAACAAATGAAATGGGGTTGAAATTTCATGTTTTAAACGAGTCTGGGGCCGCTCGCGATAGTGCCCGACGATTGTGCCCACGACACTCTCGCCTAAAAGCTATCGCGGGCACTCCCCCGCTAGCGATTGTGCCTCGCGATTGTGACCAATGTCACTCTCTCGGGGCACTTTCGCCCAGAGTGTACCAAATCTCATTCTTTCCTGATTTTCACTCGAAGCACCCACTACGCGATAAGGCATGACAGGTAAGGCGTAAGGGATGAAACTCTACGATAAGAAACAAGGATTTCTCAAAGGATTGGCTTTCACAAATAGGAATTTACGGGTGTTACAAGTAACACCCGACTCGCTCTAATCCTATCTTGAGGAATTAGATAGTTCCATTTAGCACTTTGATACAACTCCTATACTTATAATTATTACCAACGTGATAAAGTCCCAATAGGTCACACGCAATAAATGTATATCTAAATCAGGAGAACAAATAATTAAATATGATTTAATTATTATTATCCAATTTTATAAAGATAAAATCGAATTATGTATCTTGTATGACAAGATGGGATTTGACAAGTAGAGACTTTTCAATCATTATATATGTGTTGTGTAAAGGAAAAAATATCTCTAGGAAGATATGAGATATTCCAGAGATATTGTCACTCATTTGCCACATGCCTATTTGATAGGCATCCCTTTTTTCCACTTGTATATAAAGAGAGAGAGACCCCTTGTAGGGGTTGTTGGTGTTCCGTCGGATTGAGAACAATCTTTTGAAAGGGTCCAAACGGTTTATCTTTCTCTCTCTAAAATCCCATTAAGATTTCTCCTCCTTCTCCTCCAAATGTTGGAGAACTGTACCTAGCATTCGAGAAGGAATAAGCTCTCCTCTCTTGCATAGGACGACAAGAAGGTTCAGAGACATTTGCGTGGATACCGTGGAGGCAACAGGCTGAGGTTTCGTTGCTACGATTCAGAATCGACATCAAAGGTTGCTGCTAATTCTGGTAGAATTTTGAAACACCCATCCTAGCTACTCCGTTTCGCATGGATCTTGGTGGAATACGGTTATATTTCCGTTGCATGTATGGCTCCCGTATTCCAACAGAGATAGTGACCATTGTTGTTATTTTAGTAACACTCGACCCTAACCTAGATTTTATGTAAAGTTTAGTTTATCTTTTGTTGGCATTCAATCTAGATTTGTTACTCGATGAAATCAAGTATTGAATTATAGGGAAGTATTTATCCTTTATTGATGATATATCAAAATTTTAAATTAGTCGCTCTTTCCAAATTTTAGAGTGTTACATTATCTCCCTTTTCTCCTGTTTCTGTTTCTGCTGTGAAACAACTTCAGGAAAATATAATGTTGTTAGAAATTATGGTAATTGATAAAGAAAAAAGATTTGTAGAAGGTGTTTGGGTTTTATTTGATGATTAAGATTTGACTTCGTTTTAATATATGGATTGGATTGGATTGTTAATGTTATGGTTTAATTTGGCTTTGGCTTTGATTTTGAAATGCATTTAATTGTTTTGATTTTCGTTTAGTACATAGATTGGTTTTGTCAATGACTTCAGGTAAGATTTTAGATTGTGTTGGTCTTGAAAGGGGGAAGAAGAATGTGACTTCGGTTGAGATTTTTGGGAGGGTTAATGTAACGCCCTCGATTTCGGTATGCTCTTATTTTGATCATAAATTCATTTATTGAACCGTACATTTGATCGTGCGCGTATTCGGGTCAAAGTCGGGTGAAAAAAGGCTCGATACACCTGGGGCGACAGTGCCCGCGATTATGACAGAGGTCACTCTCGCGGGGCACTATCGCGGGGTTTGTACCGCGAGAATTTGGCCTGGCGCGATAGTGACCTGCGACTGTGACATGTGTCACTATCGCATGGCACTATCGCGGGGATTGTACCGCGAGGCCCACAGTTCGGGAGATTGTGACAATGTCACTGTCGCGAGTCACTATCGCGGTCGGCCTCCAGACCCCTTAAATGTCATTTGCCCAATTTTCTTCTCATTTTTATCACTTGGGAGCTTTGGAGGAGCGATTTTGAAGAGAGAAAAAGGTAGGGTTTCATACCTTTTCATTTATTACTCTAAGAGGAGATCATCATTTGCATTTATTGGGTTTGTTTAGGTTGGTGAAGGTGATTAAGGATCTTGTGTTTGAAACTCCAAGTCTTCTTCTACATTCTACCTTCAAGTATTGTCACCTAGGGTTTCCTTGTAACCATTTAAGGTGAGTTTATTCACTTCTTTAAACCTTAATATTTGTTTATATCTTTTGTATGTTGACTCTCCATGTTTTTCTAACCTAAATGTGGGTTTTGGAGATGTTAGGGTTTGGTAACCTAAGCAAAAATGAAAGGAATGTATTTTGAACTAAAAGAGATAGTATCCTTGACTTATACTCACTTGATAGACAACTCTTGGATTCTATGGTGAACCAAAGTGGAGTACTTGGGGTTTTGGGGGAAAACAAGTATTGGATGAATTAATTACACCCTTGATTTTTAATGAAGAATATATGTATGGTATTTTATTGATGAGTTTTGTTATTTAAAGCCTCCTCAATAGTGGGAGTCAAAGTTTATATGTGGGTAACCTCTTACATATGATTTTCTTACATATATGTTTTATGTGAGCATTTCCTATGCTAGTATGTTTTGGTATTTGGTTTTAGTGCAATGGATCCATAGGCACGATATTCCTATGTCTCGTCCGGACGTTAGGTTTACCCTTGGCACGGGATAGGCATAGGGCTCCATGGTAAGTAAGGTGTGGGCCTATACGGTCGGGCAGCGTCCCATGGACAGTAAGGTGTAATCCCCTTGTGCTCGAGTTCCCCTGTTTTGGAACTCTCAAGAATAGACCTGGAGTGGTTGACTTGATGTTTTCGAGCAATAGACTTGGAGTAGTTGAGCTCGCTATGTGGTTTGTAATTATTGGTATCATATGTTGAACGCTAATGGTTTATTTGGCTTGTTTTGATTTAGCTCACGACTAGATCGGCCGCATGACTTCGAATGGGTTTATCATTTAAATATTATTTCCTCTTAATTATTCTCACTAGGCTTTAGCCTAACGCTTGTTCTTTGGTGGTCATGTATGGCAGGTTATTCTAGCGGTGGGGCTCGTCGGGATTGAGAGGATCACCTTGGGGTGAAGAGCGGTCTTTTTGAAGATTTAGTGACCAATTCATTGAAGTATAGAAATTACCCTTTTTGGAAGAATAGCGACATCCGACCTTAATCTTACTTGTCCAAGTTAGATTATTAGGTTGTCGATTTATATTTTTTAAATTGTTTTGGGTTTTGTAATTGTCATACTTTAGTCCCCGTGTTGGGTTGACATACTCTTGGGCTAGTTTGTCTTATACAATTTATACAGGTTGTTTGATCTCCCTTTTTGGATGGATTGGTTTACTCCATTTACAGACGTTATATAGCCGAATTTTTCAATTTTTAAATTCACCTTAAATTTTAGATGTTACAGTTAACATGTGTCTTGGCCCACATATAATACATATATTAATATAACATATAATATATTATTTAAAAAAATAGATAAAAAGCTAAATTGACTAAATTAGTCTTGAGTTAATGAAACAAAAGCTAATAGTGTTTAAGTGAGACACCTAATCCATAATAAAAGTGAAATCATGATACCATTATATCGTTTGAGGGACTTAATCCATATTTTTATATAGGCACATGGACGAAATTTGTAAATAAGGGGTTGTTTGTCAATTGTTGAATGATTAAGAGGTTCTTACGATATAGTGCAAAATGAAATATGCTTGTTTGATAATTGTTTATAATGAAATTATGGTGCTGAATGGTTAAAGAAGACCCAAGATACAAAATCATTCAGAGGATTTTAGAACCATTAAGGAACATACTTGTTTTTTGCCAAAAAAGATTTACCTTTAGAGATTCAGATATTACTTCTTAATGGAACTGTTAAGAGGTAACAAACAACCCCCTAAATAAATTTCAAACCTAATTATTTTTTTAATGAATCTCTAGGAAATAATGGCATGTGGACCCATTGACATGTTGATATGCGACATGGACCACGCTTTTCCACCTGGACCATGACCATCAACTGCACGCCTCTAGCTGGACTCAGAGTTTATGAAAATTAAAAATCTATAAATGTCATATAATTAGTATCATCTTTATACAAAAAAAAAGTGTAAGATAAATATAAATATTGTTATATGACTATTGATGAACCTTAAACTTTATCAGTATTTTGCAATAATTATTAATCATCAAATAATTAAATTTAAAATCAATTGTTCGAATTAAAGAATTCATTAATTTTATTTGAAATTTCTCATATTGAATTAGTCAAGACGTTAACGACAATGTATATGCAAAGTGATGTAGTCATAAGAGGCTTGTTAAACAAATATGTTATTTTCCATCAAATTATAATAATGTTAATAGCTTATTGAACGTTTTCTTTTTCACATTTTCCTAATATCAGCAATTACTTTGTATGACGAATTAGGAAGCCGATGATATCACTTGTTATGTGAATTTTGACGGTTGTATATATAGTCTTCATAGTGAGATTGTGTCTCACATAAAAATGGTAGTGAAATATTGTTTGTATTGTAAGCAATATATATGGAGGATCAAATGAGAATACTAACTATTTAAGATAATACGAAAACGGTCAATATTAACGGGCAAAAAAAGGTGTGCGGGTGACTTTGGCCGCGTCTTCAGGTCGAGGGCAAAGTCGCGTGAAGCACATGTGTTTTGTACATGATGTTAATGTAAAATCACATGTGAATTGGCCGTTTTTGTATTCTCTTAAATCGGTACCGTTCTCGTTTGAATCCATCTCTCTCTCTCTCTCTCTCTCTATATATATATATATATAAATAAGTTCTTAAGGAATTTCACTTGTCCTAGATAGGAAGAGTGATAAAATATTCTCTAGTTTATAAGTTCTAATCATCTTATTGAGTTGTTTAAAAGATTGGATGGATTAAGGAAGATTTGGCCTTGTTGTGTAGATGTTACACATATATTAAGCGGTCAAAATGCGTGTGCAATTTCTAAAAATTAGATTTTGGCGGTTTTCCCTTTGTTTTTGTTTGGATAAAATCTAATATCTTATCCAAATCGGTTAGGGACACAAACCTACATATATGTGCACTCCTCATCATTTGATATCTCTAATCTCAATCCTCCTTACCTTCGTATATATTTCTGAAGATTGTTTACTGATAACATGTTTAGTTGTTGAATATGTTCTATTGATTAAGGAATCATGGGGGTGTATTAGTGACAACCTTCATTAGTGGAGGCTAATATTATCCTTAGGATAGTGATAAATCAGGTCTTAATCATTGTTTTTTTTTGTTTGTTTCTTTTTCTATTATCTTATTTTCTAACAATATTTTCATAGGTGGATGTCATAAATAATAGCATGAACCTGATAGAAAATAAGTTTTGATATCGGTATTGAAATAGTGCATCCCAATATAATGATAAAATCAGAAGTGTGCAAAAAGTCATCAAATACTTATTAAAATACTACTTAAAATATTTTTTTAAATAACTTATAACTAGTAAAACAATTTTAAAAAATTAAAAAAATAATAATTTATGATTACCAAACATAACTTAATACAAAGCAACTGTCTTCGGCATGTAGCTCAGATGCCGAAGTGACAGAGCATCTTTGTCCAAATACAAGACATGTCTCGGGTTCAATCCTAAGCCCTCGCTAGCCTAACATGTTGAGTAAGCAAAATAATGCCCCCTCAATTGGTGTCCTTGAAGCAAGATTCCATCTGAGGCCGATTAAAATTGTCAGTAACCAAGTTTTGTCAAATACTTTCTCCGTCCCAAAATAAATGTTCATATTTTTATTTATGTTTGTCTCAAAATAAATGTCCACTTTCAAAAAGTAGATAACTAATTTATCACATTTACGCTTATAAGGGTTGTGAAAAGAGAGAAAAATTAAATAAGGGTGAAAATGTCATTTGGTAACAAAAGTATGCAAGAATTATGAGGTGTTTGGGATTGCTTATTTAAAGTGTTTATTAATTTATTTCGGTGTGGTACTGGTAATAAGCAGTTTTAGTGTTTGGATGGGAAAAAAAGAAAATTGTTTATATCTGTTTGGTATTGGTGATAAGAAGTTTTTGATAAATCATTTTATTCTAACTTATTAACTTATTTGAAACAACTTATCAGCTTTTTGATCATTTTATATGTATAAGCAATCCCAAACACCCCAAAAAAACAACTTATTAGCTTATTACGTTTTTGTACCACCATAAACTAATCCAAACACTTTTATAAAACTCCGATTTAACACCACATAAGTTGATAAAAAATACTTTTATAAAAAAACATAAGTTGTTTTAAACAAGAAATCCCAAACACCCCTGTATATGTTTAAAACTATATGTCAAATTAATTGTGGACACTTATTTTGAAACGGAGAACTCGATTTCGTGCCAGAAAAACATTAAACATGGCTAATGAAACGTTAATACCGTCTATTGGTTAGCCGTTATTTACTTATTTTATCGTTTTACTGAATAGAAGCAAACGCAATGCCTTAAACCCAATCCAAATGAGCAATATAGGGCCAATATATATGAACCAAAATGCAGGGCTAATATGATTTTGGGCTGACAACTATGGAGACCCACTAGCTATATAACTTATTTCTTAATTCTTATGATGGAAAAAAACGAAATTGACTCAAATAGATATATTAGATATAAAAAATTGGTTTCTAACCATTTCTCTTCTAGTTTTGCACTCATGTCATTAGGTAAGTAATATCCAGGTCTGTAATTGAGGATCTAGGTAGAAAATGTAAATTTTTTTTACAATTTTTCTATTAAAAACAAATCTGGGTTCGCAATTACGGAGCTGGGTCCATATTTTTTGGTTGTTTTTTAAGCCAAAAATGTCTAGATTTGTATTGCGGAAGTAGTGATATTTACGTAAAACTGATAGAAAAATTACTAAAATATCATAAAAAAATTTCTAATTTAACTATTTAAGTCAATTTCTCAGAAAAAAAAAATCCATGCTAATGAGTTTAATAGATAATATATTGATTTGACTTTTTATGATTTTCTATTTTTATAAGCAATTTAGCATCTATGAAAGTTACTTTTCTTATAACTTTATGAATTGGGACTGAGACACGGCCCGGACTCCCACGGGGGCAGCTGTACTCCCCTAGCAGCATTTGTCCATCTTACATCATTTATTTGTTGATGAAGCCATTCGATCAACCGGCTCAATCGGATGCGGAAGGAGCCCACTTATATATGTCCCAAAGCTTGATCTTTATGGTAGTCATGAAGGAGCAACATAGAACTGGTCTTTTACTATTATATTAATGTTTTAGTTTAAAAACAAATATAATTTTTAATGCTTGACAAATATAAATTGGTTTGTTTTTAACTTATTTCAAAAGTCTCGTTTGAATGGATAAAAAATAGTTTATAAGCTAACTTATTGAAACGATATTAGAATAGCATTTCAATAAGCTCCAAGAGCTTTTTGCCACTTTCATCCAATTATGTACTTCATTGATATTCTTTGTTATTTTACATTTTTCAACTAGCTTCTCAGTTAGTTTTTGCCAAACACTATTAGTCCATTTGCTAGATTATTAGTATCAGCTAACAGCTAACTTATCAGCTAATTTATCAATTGTAACCTTAATCAACATAATGTGAAATATAAATACGTTATCAATAGATCTTTCAGCATACATTTGAAAATATGAAGGTTTAATTGTCATTTTAGCCTATTTGTGAGTTTGTTTTAAGATGGATCTTGTTTTTTGAAATTTTAATAACTTACAATTATAAGAGTAAATTACATATTTGGTCCTTGTGGTTTATGTGTTTTAACATTCTGGGTCCGTACTTTGAAATATCTATGGATTGTATCATCGTGATTTGCATTTTATAACACCCTAGGTCCCTAAAACTAACTCCGTTTAAAATCTCTCTGTTAAAGATGACATGTGCCTTGCACATGATGGGTAGTTTGGTCATTTTATGCATTTTCCTCATTTGACATTAAAAAAATAAAAACAACAAAAACAAATACCAATAACATAGTGTTATGTGTCCCTCTTCATCTCCCTTTTCCCTTTCTTTGATTGTCATCGTGAAAATCATGAACACCAAGAAATTATATGTACAAAAAACCAGATCTTCATGAACACCAAGAAATCAAATGAACCAAGAAATCATATTACCATGTGTCCCTCTTCCTCTTTCCTCTGATCAAATCCTCAATCAAGAACATAACATAACCCTCAAACTCAAATACAAACACAATATATCAGTGTATATTAGTTTTTTTGTTAAAAACATTGTACAAAACACAAGAAAACTAAAGTTGAGCATCAGACGGGTCGGGTCGGGGCCCAAACCCCAGAACCCAATTGGATATCGAGTGGTGGATAAGAGCCCCGAAATCCGACCGAATGCACTTCGAGTAGATCGGGTTTCGGGTGGTCGGGTCACAGATAAGTTCGGGTCAGGTCTTCGGGTGGTACAGTCAATCAATTAATTGTGATCAATCAATTCCAATACACAAGTTAGGAACTTTTTGGTGTATTTCAATCCAAGACTAGAGTAACAAAAATATAAAATATGTTCATGAACAGGTTTAATGTAAAAGAATGGTAGCTTAAGAAAAAGTGAAATAGACAAATTAGGAAACTCTAATAGACAGATTACTGTCCAAACTCCAAACTCCAAATCTCTAATAGACAAATTAGGAAAAAGTGAAAAACTTACATAGGCAATAGAGGTGGTTCATTGGTGGTGGACAACAGAGGTCAGAGAGAGAGGCTGCGTCGGTGGCCCGTGGGTTGGAGTCCTGCGGGACATCAGAGGCCAGAGAGAGAGAGAGGTGGTTCACCGTTCACTGGTTCTCCTTCACCGATGTGACAACAGACTGGTTCATCGTTCACCGGTGGTCGGTGGCTGGTTAGAGAGACTAATCGAGAACGAACGAGAATCGAGGCCTCGAGGGTCGTGGTCGACTCGTTAGAGAAAGAGATATCGAGAACTAGAAGACAAAAGTTAGGTTTAGAAAATAGAAATTAGAGTTATAAAACAGATTAAATAATAATAATAATAATAATAAGTTTGGGTCATGAAACGGATCGGGTGGGGGATTTGGGATACCCACCCCGATCCGTAGTATCCGGGAATAAGTTCGGGTTTGGGGGGTCGGGTGTTCGGGTGGGGGATTTTCGAGTTATTCCGGTGATCGGGTCGGACGGGTTTTGCTCACCAAAACAACAAGTTTTTACAAGAAAACCAAAAACCCTAAACCTATGTATGTATATCTTTATATCCTAATTTTGAGAAATAAAAAAGAAACACCGATCTTGATATACAAGATCTTCAAAAACCCAACAGAACTTGTAGTGGTTACATCTTCATAAACCAGGGGGAGTGGAGAGGGTTCATTGCTGGAACCCTAGATTTGTGTTCATCCCTGTCGTCGCTAGCGATCATGTGTTCCCCGTCTGTAACACCCGTAATTTTCGGTGGGTAATTGTCACCTGGACGTTTTTGTAATTTGTAAAGGGTGGTATTGGTGGCGGGGAACCTTTGCTTCGAGATCCTTAGAGTATCGGGGGTGTGGGCATTGAAGAAGTCGCATTTCGGGGCTCGGTACACTTTGTGCGACAATGCCCCGCGACATTAACATGGTCATAGTCGCATGGGCAAAGTCGCAGGAAGGGGATCACCCTCGGTACACCATGTGCGACAATGCCCCCGCGACATTGACATGGTCATAGTCGCATGGGCAATGTCGCCCACGGGTACCAGGGCCTTAAATGTGCGATCATTCAGCCAACTCTCTCATTTTTCATTCCTTCTCCATTCCATTTCTCTCCCAAATCGGTTCCCCTCTCTTCCCCATAAACCCTAACCGATTTTGGGGCTTTCCCATGATTATCAAGGTGCTCCCTCTCCATATTATGATCGATTGCTTTCTCCCTTGATGCAAGGTTGGGTTCTCATCTCCAGCATTAGAGATTTTGGGTTTTCTAGGTTTTCATCAAACCTAAGTGGTAAGCGTATCCCTTCCATTTCTAAACCATGAAATAAGTTATAAATGCTCCATTGATGGTTTCCTAGTGTTTGATTTCTCTAAATTTCGGTTTGGAAGATTTTGGGAAAAGTTAGGTCAAATTAGGGTTTTTGGCCAAAGGGGATATTTTGATATAAGGTGGTTGGGAAATGGTTCTAAACACTTGAATATGATTATTTATGGTTGAAAATGTTTGGATCTAGGTTTTGGAAGTTTGAGTTGAAGAGTTGGATTGGATGTCTTTGGAAAGCTTTGGGTGGAATCTATGCATTTGGAGGCCAATGGTTGGGGATTGAAACATAGGTTTAACTTAACCTAGCAAGGTGAGTTCAAGTTGATTTGTGAAAACGGTGTACATGCCAAAATGTTTATTTTAAAATGTTTGTGTTTTACCTCAAATGGTTAACTGCTGATAAGTTTTAGTTAATTTGAAATGTTTAGTTTTATAAACATGTTGAGACACCCATTTTGGGATCTTTAGGTATTTTGGTAAATAAATCATGTTGAAATGTTTCTTTGATGATTTCACATATATACTTGGAGTTCAATTGACGTAAGCGTCATTTTGTGTATTTGATCGTAATAACCTTTTTGGGAAATGCATATTTTGTATTATGAGGCATTTTGAAAACATAAGGATATGAGTTCATTTGGGAAAATGGTTTGTCTCAACCAACGATGAGATTTGATTTATTTATACTTTTGGTCGTGTTTGCATATTAGACGGTCAAACGGGTTCCAATATTTATATCGGTTTTTATTTGGGTATTTACGTAAAGTGTTGGGCCTTTGGCTCGGTTTTGACTAAATGAGTCGTGTGGACATTGTCCGGATTTATAACCGTCATGGTTTTGAGTATGATGATGCTTAATTCGTGTCATGGGTGAATTACATGTTTTTGGGTGCTTTGGTCATTCAATTGGAGTCATGTAATGTTAGACAGTGTCGTAATGGATCCATAGGCACGTAAGTCTGTCGGTTGTATAAGGCCTAAGGTTTTGGGTTACAGTTAGTGACCGCTTGGGTTCGCTAGCGAGTAGGCAATAGGTGGCTTGATGCTGCCAAGTTGAAACTCGTCTAGATTGGATAGACACCCACGTCTGTAAGTCCTTGAAAGTGGAACTCGACGGAGTAAGGCCAGAGGTATAAATGGTCCGAGGTTGTGATGTCGGTGGTGGCATGGGAACTAGGACGTCGGGATGTGTGGTGAAATTCAATAACATCATGGGTGGCCCCATTCACGTGTTCTCGCCACCCCAGATGGAAACGTTTAGAGGACATGCAAGGAAGTCGCATGAACGACCTACTTACGTGTTTTTCTATTCTCAGTATTTACAGATCTCCTCATCGTTGATTCGTGGTATTTTACATGGCAATGTCGTATTTTACCAACTTTGGTTTTTATGTGGTCGACGATAAATGATGGATTTAATATTGGGTTTTCCCCACGTATATTAAGGTTTGAATAGAATGCGTCATTTCCACGTGTCGGTGTTTAATTTCGTCCATTTTATGGTTGCGTGAGTTTTGGGTCTAATGTCCGTGTTCACAGCGATATTTATTTATGTGGGTTTTTATCTTTGGTTTATGAGTTATGGGTTATGTCCCACCCGTATTGGGTATTTCGAGATATAACATTTTATTTGTGTTTTATAAAATTCGGAGTTCGCTCTTTATTCTCATTTTGAGTAAGTTTTGGGTTAAATCCAAATTTACAAAAGAACGTTTTATATTGGGATATTCGCCTTTAAATTACTTTGGTTTGGTTAACGGTTAACTCGGTGTCTCTCTCGTTTAAAATGCATAGTTATTAGTAAACGAGTCATTTTCATAAGTAAAGCAAATCATATTGAAGTATTATGATTCAATTGCATATCCTCTTTTTAAATGATTAAGTTATCTTTGTTGAAAACTCTTGAGCTCACTAGGCGTTAAGCCTAACCTTTTTATTTGTCGGCATGTGCATCAGGTTCCTGTTGGGGTTTGGTTCTAGCAACTGTGAAGAGTTGAGCCCTAGCTTTGTGCAAGTGTAAGTAGGAGGTGAAGTCTTCCGCATTTTGGAGATAGTAACTATCATTGGGTTTTAGTAGCACCTGTTCTTATTATAGACTGTATGTGTAGGATGAATGTGTGTAGTGAGGTTAAATAATAAATCGTGATTTGAATTGTATCCTTTATCGATGTATTTAGAAATTTTTAAATCGGTTGCTATTTCCAGATTTGAGGGTGTTATACCGTCAATCGCTGGAAACCGTAAAAGGGTGGAAATCGTTTCTATAGTGTACGAGAAATGCATATCGAGATAACGAAATTTGGCACCCCCTAAGTTGATATGTGTTCATCCGCTTTAAATCTCTCCATTTGACACCCCCTAAGTAGATCTGAAAATGGCGTTAGGAGTCGCCGACATCAAGGGGTTGAGACCCCTGGGTTCACCGGCCATTTAGAGGAGGTGGGGAAGAAGACTTGTGTTCGTCGGAGACAACATGGATGAAGACAAAGAGACAAGTGGTGGGGTGTGTTGTATATTAGTTTTCATAGTGAGATTTGTCCCACATAGAAAGAATAGTGGAATCTTACTTGTTTTGATGAGCTATATATGTATGGAATTTTGGCTTATCACTTGTCCCACATTGGAAGAGTGATAAACTCTTTCTTAGTTTATAATCCTTAAACAACTTGTAGAGTTGTTTAAGAGATCAAATGAACTAAGGGGAATTTGGCCTTGTTGGGTGAATTTTACACATATGTTTAACGGTCAAAAGATAGCACTAGCACGTTGCGCGTGTGCGATTCCCCTAAAATCAGATTTTTAGTGCTTGGAAACAGTGTTTAATGCGGGTTCCATGCGACCTAACCCGCATTGATCACTAATGACGATTTTCTGACCGTTTTTGACAGGTTTTCTGTTATAATTTGAATTTGGATTAAGTTTAAAGTTGGTTAAACTTATCTAAATTAGTTATATGTCAAAACCTATATATATATATATATGTGATATATTTCCATCATTTCTTATCTTAAAATCTCTCTTTGTTCTTCATGAATTTTCTGTAGTCATGTTCTTGGGAATAAGTTTTTGTTGTTAAACTTATTCTATTGATTAGATAATTCCTGGGGGTGTGTTAGCCTAAACCCAAACAACCTTGATAGTGGGGGCTAATAATATCCTAAGGATAGTGATCCTTATCGCGTTCTAATCAATTGGTTCTACATCTTTTCTTTCTATTGCATATTTTTTTTTCTAACAGGGTGGAGCAGAGGTGGTCGTGGGGAGGAGGTGGTCGCCGGATGGATGGGGGATGTGGAAGAACTGTGGTTGCTTACTGGAGCACAAAGACGAAGACGATGATCAGTGTGAAGGGTTGTATTCGTGCGAAGGAGAAGGAGGAGAGGTATGTCAGAGTGGAGAGGGATACGCCGGAGGAAGGGGAAAGCAACAGATGAAGATGTAGATTATGAGAGAGAGAGTGACTAGGGTATATCAATTGGATGAAGATGAAGATTTGAATTTTTTAAATGATTTTTGTTTTTTTTTCCTTTTTCTGTTTGGTCATTTGGTTTTTATTACATATTTGGTCCTTATGATTAAAATGACTAAAATGCCCTTTTACTTAACCTATTTAACAGAAAAAATCAAACGGAGTTAGTTTTAGGGACTCAGTGCGTTATAAAATGCAAACCACGAGAATACAATCCATAGATATTTCAAAGTAGGGACCCAGACTATTAAAATACATAAGAGGTGAATCCATTAAGAGTCAACCTCTGAATGGTTCCATTAAGAGTCAACCTCTGAATGGTTCCATTAATAGTTTTAGGGACTCAGTTTGTTTACCTCTTAATGGTTCCATTAAGAGTCAACCTCTGAATCGCTAAGAGGTGAATCCTGTTTGGCAAAAATAAAGTCTACCACTTAATGATTCCAAAACCCTTTGAATGATTTTGTACCCTGGGTCTCCCTTAACCATTAAGCGTCCTGATTTCATTCTGAACAATTACCAACCAATCATATTTCATTTTGTAATATATAATAAGAGCATCTTAATCATTATGACCACTTAATCATTCTGCACCAAATCATTCAGCAACTACCAAACAGTCTCTTACTCTAATTATAATTGAACAGAAAAATATATCAATCTTTTAAATTCTTAGAATCATATTAATTAAATTGTATTGGTCCAATTTGTTATCAAATCAACTCACGAATAGTTAATTTAAGTGAGAAAGTGAAAATTTTAATAGATTTTATATTAACATTTAAACCCTTATTGACCATCTATTTATAATAATTTGGTAAAGGTTTCTATTTTTATCGTTGTGGTTTGGTAAATGTTTTTTATTTTTGTCCTTGTGGTTTGGTAAAAATTTCTATTTTCGTCCTTGTGATTTAGAAATAATGTTTATAGTTAGGAAATTAATTAAAGTAGCCATTTCAGAAAATCAGATTTACTTCCTAGCCATTCTCTCCCTTATTTTATCAAAATAGCCATTAGGTTCATGAAAGGAGTTCGTATATACGAACACCTCCTTTTAAGTCAAAAACTTGATCCATGTTCGTAATATGTGTTCGTATATCACGAACATAATTTAAAAACTCATAAAAAAACATAAGTTCGTAAAATGGTTCGTGGAAAATGCGAGTTAAAAAAAGTTATATTTTAATTTTTTTTCAGGAACACAATCACGAAGTGGGGCCAAAATTATAAAATTTTAATTTATTTTGCTATGATGAGGGGCCAAAATTGTAATTATTTCATTTTTCAAAGCAATATGTTCGTATATCACGAACAACTTCCACGAACTTGGGCCAAAAACATAAATACTTTTTGATATATGTTCTAAAGATGAGGGGCCATAATTGTAACTTGCTTATTTTTTAACTCAATTTATTCAAAAAAAATAAGTAAGTTACAATTACGACCCCTCATCTTTAGAACATATATCAAAAATATTTATGTTTTTGGCCCAAGTTCGTGGAAGTTGTTCCTTATATACGAACATATGCTTTGAAAAATGAAATAATTACAATTTTGGCCCCTCATCATAGCAAAATAAATTAAAATTTTACAGTTTTGGCCCCACTTCGTGATTGTGTTCGTGAAAAAAAATTAAAATGCAACTTTTTTTTTAACTCCTTGCATTTTCCACAAACCATTTTACGAACTTATGAGTTTTTAAGTTATGTTCGTGATATACGAACACATAATACGAACATGTATCAAATTTTTGACTTCAAAGGAGGTGTTCGTATATACGAACTACTTTCACGAACCTAATGGCTATTTTGATAAAACAAGGGAGATAATGGCTAGAAGGTAAACCTGATTTTATAAAATGGCTACTTTAATTAATTTCACTTATAGTTATTGTGGTTTTTATTTTATTTCTCTTTTCCTTCCAAGGTTAAGGTACGTCATTACCTATGCACCACCAAAATTACACTATGAGTTCAATATTGAATATTTTTAAAATTTATAAGTTTATCATTTTTCGAAAACAAAATTTTATTTCTGTTTCTACTAAAAAAATATGATTGTTTAAGTTGAAAATTTTTAACACGCTTTATTTTCTTGCCTCTCACTATTTAAAACTTTAAACCTAATTTTGATCATCATTATTCAATGGTTTAACTTATAAAATAAAATACATATTTTCAGATGTATTTTGAGTTAAAAAATATTAATTAATCAATCAATTAATAAGGGTATAAAATGAAAAATGAAAAAATAGTAAGAAAAAGAAAATACTAAATTACATTCCTGGTTCATGGGGTTTTCTGATATTTTGGATATGGTTCCTAAAACATGTTTATTACACTGCCCGTCCTTGCTGTATGCAAAAATGAACGCATTGAGTCCTTCCTTCTAACAAAATTCGTTAGCCTAGTTAACTGAAGGGGCTTTTTTATCTTTTACACTCTTTTATTTATTTATTTATTTTTATCTTTTTTCTATTTTCTTTTTGTTATCTATATCTACATCTATACGGTTATATGAAAAATGGTAAAACGGTTATTTTCAAGATTCAATGTTACATTTCACACACTTAAAATTAGTTTTTTTTTACTTTTAATGATTTACTTTTTCATTTTTAATTTTAAAACCTTATCAAATTAACATGAATAATCGTATATGAACTCAAATCTATTAAAAATACATTTATTCTTTTTACAAATTAGATCGTTGTAATCGTCTTGTCAATACATTCGAAATAAGTCCAATATTAAATATGTTTGGATTTAATCATATTAGTAAATATCATGATTAAATATAAATTAATTTGTTTTATAATCATTACGTTTTAATTTTATATTTTACACTCTTATCATACTAAAAATACATAATCATATATTAACTACAATACATTATAAAATACGTTTTTACAAATTATACCATTATAATCTTTTCGCCAATAATTTTCATAATAAGTTTATTATTGAATATTTTTTAAATTTAATAATATTGTAAAATATCATAAATACGTATCGAGATTTTTCAATAATGATGTATCGAGATTTTTTTAAACGTGTACATTTTAAACCCCTATCTATATTTATCTATCTATACTTCTTTAAAAAAATCTATTACGGCTATTCTTGAATTTTTAAGAGATACAAATCTCGATACATAATGTACAAGTTTAAAAGCTTCAAAATCTCTCACGTTCAACATGATAATTAAAAATAAAATTATTTTTATTTTTAAATTACACTTTATACACTTATAATTAGTTATTTAAATATTTCTTTCTTTTTCATTTTTCATTTTACATTTTTATCATATTAACATACATAATTGCATATTAACTAAAATACATTAAAAATATGTTTTCTTTTTTACAAACTATAACTTTATAATCGTTTCATCAATATCTTCAACATAAGAAGACTACATTATTGAGCGAATCTTTTCAATTTTTTTGAGTGAATTGCAAATTTGGTCCCCGTGGTTTGTTGTTTTTCTCACATTTGGTCCCTACAAAATTTTTATCGCAAGAAACTTCCTGTGGTATGCAAAAGTGCTCAGATTTGGCCCTTGTGTCTAACGCCTGTTAGTTCAGGTCCGTTAAGTGCCTGCACGTTCATAGCACACGAGGGCACATCCGCCTTTTTCCCTTTACCCTTAAAAATAATAAAAAGTAAATCCCTCCACCTTTTACCCCCTTATAGTTATCCACTCTCTCCCTCTCAAACGTACTAAAACCCTCTGAAATCAGGTTTAAATCCTTCATCTTCCCCAAGTTGGTCTCTGCAACAAACAAACAGCGAAGAACAATCGCATAACTCGACAATGTGCCCCACATTTTGGCGTATTCGTCGTCGTTTCGAAGCCTTTGATCCTCATGAAGCTTACGGTATGTATATTTTGATTTGTTTAGGAAGGTTTCTATGTATATTGTTCGGTTTTGAATTAAAGAATATACTTTATTTTGCAGAAAATCTTCCCAATCTCATTACTATGAAGATCAATCATGGTGGGTTATTTACCAAATGTCCAGGAAGGAAGTATGCCAAAGGTAAGACAAACTTTGTTGACTTGGTAGACTGTGATCAGTTGAGTGTCCATGAGATCAATGATATGATTCAAGAGATAGGCTACACTACAAAGCATCCAATGTGATACCATTTTAAGATCCCTGATTCTAACCTAGATAAAGGATTGCAAGACCTAGGAAGTGACCAAGACATTATAAACTTGTTGAAATACACCAACACACACAAGATTATTGAGGTATTCATAGAGCATTGGATGAAAACTGTAAAATCCTCCTATGAGTCACCAGGGGAATCTAAAGTTGTTATTGAGGAACTTCCTAGCCAGGCATCACCAGAAATGAAGAGGAGTAGGAAGCTAGTGAAGAATTTTGTAAGTTCATCATGCAAAAAACAATTAACGTTGGAATATATTGACACATGGGTGGGAGATGGAATAGAATTTCCCACTAGTGAATTCATTGGTGTACAACCAAATGAACAAGGTAACTTTGGTGAAACAGGGGTGATTGTATAAGCAGGTGAGGAGGGTCTCATACCAAATGCAGTAGATGAAACAGGGGTGGGTGTACAAGCTGCTGATAAGGGTCACATACTAAATGCAGTAGTTGAAACAGGGGTGGGTGTACAAGCTGGTGAGGAGGGTGACATACCAAATGCATTAGATGAAACAGGGGTGGGTGTACAAGCTGCTGAGGAGGGTGACATACCAAATGCATTAGATGAAACAAGGGTGGGATATATACCAAAGTCAGTACATGAAACATTAGGTGGTGAACATCCTTCAGAAGTAGAGGTGGAGCCTAGACAAGACAAGACTTTGATCCATTTGGTGATTTGATCATTTCTGGTGTGCTCAAGAAGATGACAGGCAAGTAGAAGGGGACTGTCATGAACAAACAAGGGGGGTGTACAAGTAGAAGAGGATTGCCATGAACAAACAGATGATGAGGAAGTAGAAGATAGTGACTACAAAATGGATGAAACCCTATTGGCTCATGAAATGGATGCAGACATGACTAACTTTAACTCAGTTGTAGACTGGAATGTTGAATGGCTTGGGCAAACTGAAGATATAGTTGATGATGACAATGTGGAAAAAGGAAGCTTTTAAATATACAGTCATTTGGAATGGGAGAAAGGGTATGTTCATGTAAAAGATGGGAGCTGACAGGTATATTGTGTAAATATGTTGTTACGATGATATGGTATATGGCATCAAATGGACTACAAGTAGAGATACCAGAAAGGTGGGTGCATCCTTGCTACACACTAGAGACATGGAAGACTGTATATGACTTCACAGTTGATCCAATCAATAGTAGAGATAGGTGGGCTATTTATGAGTGCCCAATAACAATTACTGCACCAAAGCATTACATTCAAGTGGGTAGACCAAAAAAGGAAAGAAGGAAAACAGTTGAAGAACTCAGTGAGCCAATTGTCAGGGGTTCAAATTTGCTACGTTGGGGGAAGACTGTTACGTGCACCAAAAGCCTGAAGAAATGTTACAACTCCAGGACTTGTAAGGGTCAAGAAGATAGGGATGCATAAAGCACACTTGATTTGTGATGTGTTGTTATTTTGGTAACTGTGATCACTTCATGTTTTGTCCTTTTGGTAAATGTGATCACTTCATGTTTTCTTATTTTGGTTCGTATGATCACTTCATGGTTTGTCCTTTTGGTAATTGTGATTACTTCATGTTTTCTTATTTTGGTTGCTATGATCACTAGATGTTATGTTATTTTGGTCACTGTATGTTATCTTATTTTGGTTACCATGATTAATGGATGGTTCTTTTAACAATGCTTGGATGTTATGTTGTTTTGGTCACTGGATGTTATCTGGATGTTATCTTGTTTTGGTTACTGAATGTTACTTCATATTCCACAAAACAGTATTGTTAATAACCATTTCATTTCATAGAAGCATCATATTCCACAAATGATTGACCTTTACACAAATTAGGTCAAGTAAAAAGGAAAAATGTTACAAAGAAAACCCAACTAATCAACATCAATATTTTCCACCTACGAGCTTCTTCAGACTTTGCCTTTAAGCTTGCTTTAAGATTGTTCTTCGACTTCAATAAACCAGGAATCACATCCATAGGTCGAGGGAACATTGTTGGGTCAACCCACATGAAAAATCCACAGTTGTATCCATGTATCGATGGTTAATGGAGGGAAACACGTTTAGGGCAAAAATAAACCATTTAGAAAATGTAGAAAATGGTTACATCCCATTAAACTTACCGTGTTTGGACAAGAGAAGAACTTTCGACCTAGGTTAGCATTGGTCCATGGGATTCTCACAATTGCTCTTGATCCACAATAGCATTCCACCATTATTGACGAGCTTCAAGAGGAGGGAAAGAGAGATAGGATTTTTTTCAGACGTTAGGGAGAGAAAGATGGATAAATATAAAGGGGGTAAAAGAGGGGGGGTTACTTTTTGTTATTTTGGGGTAAAAGTGACAAAAATGTCAGGTTAAAGGGAAAAAGACGGATATGCCCTCATGTGCTATGCACGTGTAGGCACTTAACAAACCTGAAATAACAGGCGTTAGACACAGAGACCAAATCCGAGCACTATTGCATGCCACAGGGAGTTTCTTGCAATAAAAATTTTGTAGGGACCAAATGTGAGAAAAAAAACAAACCATAGGGACCAAATTTGCAATTCACTCTTTTTTTTTACTAATTGACCATATTAACCTTGAATTTTATATACTTGATATGCGATTTAAAAACACATAAAACCATAAAATTGGCATCACGTGATGGAAAATATAACTGAATATGAAACAAGATTATTCTTTCGAGTTATCAGTTTTAGATTCGAGATGTTTCGTGCTACATCGTGCACACGTACGTATCTAGTATTATATTATTATGATATAATATAATATTATATAATATTTTATTATTATGATATATATAGGGGTTAAATCATGTGAGAACCAAAAAAAGATTGAGAACCGTGAGAACCAATCTAAGTCGCAATTTGGTTTTCATCCTATGGTTTTAATTAAAAATTGTTTCACCATATGAAAATGGCATAATTGTCATTTTGTAACAAATATTCACTAGATGTAACTTATATTATTATTTCACCTCATGAAACACATACTATCATTTCACCAGATGAAACACATACTAAAAAACAGAATTTTCATAAATATGATATTTCACCTCATGAAATACAAACGTAATGTTTATATATATGTTATTTCACCTCATGAAATAAAAAATATTTTTCATCTATAATCTATTTCACCACATGAATCAAACAAAACTTCCCAAATTCACAAAGTTGACTTTAATTATACAAACGTTGGATCATATATGTCGACTTTACCGGCGAGGTTCAAGGATCCTGGGAGAATGCACAAATAGCTTCAAGTGTATTCTCAATCTGCAACATCAAGAAGGAATTAGGCGACAATTTAGGGTTCTTAAGCCAATAATTCCCTGACATTCTCCCTTCATCTAAATTCCCAATGGCTTCCCAAGTACTTCCTTCCTCTTTACCTCAAAATTCCCAAGCTCATATGGCTTCAGCATCTCTAATTCCTTCGCATTGTTACTCGAATTCAGTAACTTGAATAGCTTAAATCTTCACTGCCCATTCCTATCAATCCACCATGGGGAGTCAGAAACAAGATGATTCTAATCAGGTTGATTCGTGTAACTTGGATCTGCAACCACGCTCGCTCTACTACTCCTCGCCGCCACCGGCTGCAGAGGCAGAGCGAACCATATGAGAAGTTCTGAGAAACGATTGGAAAAGAGAATAGATTAAGAACGTTTACGATTCTCCTCTTCTCAATATTCTCTCTCATGAAGTGCGTACTCTTCCTTTCTTCCAAAACATCGATGTTTTATGTTTGTTACATTATGTTAACTAGTTAAGCAAGAAAATCACATTACTCTCTACACCTTGAAATGCATGAATGGTGGGGTATTTGGGAATTGGAATTGGGAGTTTGATGAAGGATGGGGTGTTAGGAGGTGGTGGTGGTGGCGGTGTGGGGAGGCAGGATAAGATATTAAGGTTTAGAACATATGCAAAAATTGCCATTTTCAACTGGAGAGATGGTTTACAGGGGTTGATTAATGGTGGTTCATTTATTTGCAGATGGAAAAAACCCTAATCATAGATGGGATGATGAAGAAGGGGGCGATGTATTGAAAGGCCAAGAATGCCCTTTCACTTTTAATTTCAATACATAATAAATCATCAAGTTGTAATTTATTCAAAATTGCCATTGTGTTTAATATCCATAGATTAAAAGCAATAAACATTTTAGATCGGTTTTCACAATTTCACTATTTTTTTTGGTTCTCATTTGATAACCGTCCTATATATATATACATGTATGTATATATATAAACACAGAGAACGTCCCTTCATCTCTTGTGAAGCCATTCTCACCGGTGAACTCCATCTCCGGTGAAGGTTTCCCCACCAGTGAACTCCTTCTCCGGTGAAACATCCTCTTTATGAAACCCCCCTCCACCTAAGTCATCACAACCACCTCCGGTGGTTTGCCAATATTGGTCTCCACTTTCACTATGGCGCGAACACACTGGCAACCTTCTCACTTCTAGTACAAAAATCCAGCTAACTATCTCCGTTAACAACACCACCGGCTAACCAACTTCGGCCACCTCACTATCTTCATCTCCGTTCTTTTCACACAAACCCATAGTCATCTTCCCCACCCCTCCTTGAACCCACCTCCCTAGCCTAACGTGGAACAGTTTGAAACCACCCCTTCATGAAACCTATCTACGTCCTCCCTTTTTTACCGACCTCCATTTCCTACGGGCTCACACAATTTCTTTCATCAATCTCCTGGACCTTGCTTAACTCCTTGTTCCGTAAACCGGTCGCTGGTGATAATCTTGAAGAATGAACCGGAGATTCTCTTAAGTGATAGCACCTGCTTAAGTAAGAGGTTTTTTTAAGAATGTATTATGTAACACCCGAAAATTCGCAAGGTAAGTATTTTGTTCCCCTTAATGCATTAATTGTGCCTATGTGAGAATATGAGCCTTTGTGTGCATTTTATGATCGTTATTATATTGAAATGTCATATAAATTGACTTACCATCTTTAATCGTTCAAACCTCGCGCTCGTTATCGAAATTGGTCAAGTTTCGGGATGTTGGGGGTTTGGTGCGACAGTGACACGCGATTGTGACATGGTCACTCTCGCCGTGTCACTCTCGCAGGAATGTACCGTAGGTGGGGTGGTGGTTGCAATTGTGACACGCGACAGTGACACTGTCACTGTCGCCGGGCACTCTCGCGAGGAGTGTACCGAGAGTTGGGGTGTTCGCGCGATTGTGACACGCGACAGTGACAACGTCACTGTCGCCGGGCAAGGTCGCGAGCGGGGGGGCTGTGTCTTAAATGAGTCCTTTGGCCGATTTTGAGTCATTTTATCTCATTATCCTCTTTCTCTTGGGCGATTCTAAAGACTCCAAATTGATTCTCTTTCTCCATTTACAAACCGTAACCCTCTTAAATACAATCCTTTGGTGGTTGGATCATTTATTGCTAGCATTTACTCATCTCCAAGAAGATTTCTAGGGTTTCTCCAAGTCCACTTCTCATCATCAAGTCTCACCTCCAACTTCTAGGGTTTCTATATTTTCTAGGTTTTGGTTCAAAAACCTAGATAGTGAGTTTACTAAACCTTTGCTAAAACTAGATACACATCATAATCTTCTATTTGTTATTATCTATCTCTATATGATCAAGTACTTGGGATTTCTTTATGAAGATATGTTGGAAAAGTGGTTATAAGTGAAATGCCATGATTTACTTTATATGTACATTTATTTGGGGATTTTCTCTTGGATATATAATGTGTGCACTTGGATATGATAAATATATACATGTCTCGGTATTAAGATGATTTCTAGCTGGAATACAATTTTGGTGATATATTCATATGCATGATGAGCATGACTGTCATTTGGGTCTCTTGATAGACTTCTTGTGATTGGGATGGTGATATTGTACCCGTAGTTGGTATTGAAATATATTGGGTTGAAATATACCTCAAGGACCTCCTATATGCGTTATGTTGGACGAACCAAGTCAGTAGACACTAGGAGGATGTAGTCTTGGGCGCCACCGTGATGATATGTGCCTAGACCTCCGCCATTCGGGGAATTTCCTTAGTTGTAGTCCTCGGGTGTGCCGGGCCTTTCGGGTGTTCCTTGTTAGAGGGCATCAAGGTATATCAACTCTTTGGGTGGAACTTGATTGGTGCTATGGGTCTCCCCTATTGACTCCACATATGTTGAACTATGGTTAATTGCTGATAAGAATTGTAACTGCTCATGCATGCTTATTACTGTTCAACTCACTAGGATTTTTGGCCTAACACTTTTTTGGTGTCGATGTGTATCTCAGGTTCTAGCGGCGCCAGTTCTAAGTTGGCATAGTTGCTTGGGTGAGAGCTTGGGGAGTACTTGCAAATGGACATTCTTTGGATAGAAGAACTTTTGGAATTATAGATGACAACCCTTTTGTAATCTCTTTTCTAGTTGTAGAAATTAGATTAGTTGGTTGTTAATTTATTGTCCGTTAAATTACAACTGTGATTAAACAGGTTTATATATTTCCCCATTTTTGGGAGGCTCTTGCTTTGGCAATTTTATATACCACGTGTTCGTTTTTCGGATTTTTGTTATCCCTATTTTTGGGGTGTTACATATTATGCCTTCTACGGGGCCCCAGTCCTCTTTCGCCATGTTCGTCGCCCTACCCTAGATTTCACTTCATTCTATTGATTGGTTCTAGCTCAAAAGAACATACACCCGGGCTTGGAACCCACTCTTTAGAAGTTCATATGCACGCATGCATGTGTCATCACCTCATTGGTCGGATGAGGTGATCCTCGATGGTAGGGCCTTATGGGGAAGGGCCTAGCCCAATAGGGACAACACCCCCTTCAAGCGTATCCAATGATGGATTTCGAGCCACAGAATGAATCGAGGAACTAAGGACGTTTCCAATACTGGTAGCAGCTCCTGCCGAAGCAATTGTAGCCGCTATGTACCTTATTAGTTTTGCACCTTCTAACAAAACGGGGTTGTGGGAGAGCAATACAAGCGTCGTGCTACTAGGCGAAGCACGGTTCATATAAGGAAATGAAAAAAGTCATTGATTATTGAGAACTTTCACAGTTTCACCTTGACAAAACAAATGAAGTAAAGAATCCTGAGGTACTTGCATTACGGTCTTCAGCACGTATGCGCGTGGGTGGAAAAGTTCCATCGTCATAAGGCGTAAGGGGGAGGTAGAAAGCTATACAGGCAACAACGAGCGCGAGTTGACCGATTGGCACTTCCAGTTCCAGTACAGGTGGCTGGTATACTATAATAATGAAAACTTTTGACTTATTCTATTATTCAAATCATGAGTGGGATCGGGTGCTTCTCTCTCTTAGAGACTCGCGTGCCATGGCTGACTACACACTCCTTTTGCCTGACTATGGCTTAAGAGGAAGTGGTAACGATTGATGGATGTTCATATTTGAGTATTTGCTAACGGAATGCCTCACGTCGGGTAAGATGAACATCCTTTAATGAAGGAAAAAACGTCGGTCGAATTACCGATCAATTATATTCTTGGATAGCGGAACATCTTTGGGGTCACCTGCTTCTTAGACTTAGGACATGATCCTTTACAAAAGGTCAATCGCCCTTCCGAAATAAGGAACACACATTGTTGAACAAGCTCATTCAAGTGGGTGTGGAGGACACGTCATGATCTTCTACTTATTGAACACCAAAGGAGAGCGAAAGAAGAGGGAGAAAGGGCACATCTCCACCAGCAGTCAAGCTAGGCTGAAGACTTTCTCTTTCTAGCCAAACAAGCCCCCACACCCTGGGAATAGGTTTCGCCCGAAACATCGGACCAATGATCACCTAATAGAAGCGAGTAACTTCCGGCTTGACTTATAGTCGTAGTCTGCATGTCATCTTTCTCAGGCTCTGAGCCTGACACCCAGCTATGGTAGTGGCGAAGCACTACTAAGCAATTTACGTATCACTTGAGGGATCTACTGAGACTGATCCATCTTCGCTAGCCGGTCCCCTTCGATCTATCATGGAATAGGGGATAAACAACCTATATTCCTACTAGCTTGAGCTCTAACCTTCCACAAAATGGGCGGGCACGGGCGGTCTGGTGTCCGAGCGCGGGCTACCTTGACCTCTCGAACACTTCAGCTTAGTGCCTTGACCTAGGCCTTACTCTCCTTTCAGTCGATCTAGTGGTCAATAGAGACATGAAAGACCACCCTATCTCCATCTCCAGCTAACCCACCGCCACCACCTAGTCCACCTCTATCCCATTGATACGATGATGACGTATGGTATTGTGGTTTGCATACACACACACAAATATTACATAACAATGGTGAGTTTGTTTTGAGTTTTGATTGTTCTTTTTAATGGTGGATTTGTTCTGGTTTTTAATCTCTTTATTGTTACAAAATTCAAAAGCAAAAAAAGAGAAATAAAAAAAAAAGGAAAAGTTGCAGGTGGGTGTATGGGAATGTTCTCATGGAGGAAGGAAAGAAAGCGAGAAAAATAAGAAATAGGGAAATAAATGAGGGAAAGAGAAAAAGAGAAATAAAAAAAGGGAAATAAAGGAGATAGAAAGAAAATATACGAATGGGGTGGGATTGGTGGGGGAGAGGGATAGGTGGGGGTTTAGAGGGAATTGCATTTTTGGTTCTTTTGGTAAAAGACAAAAATATATGGTTAAAAGAATTAAATAACATTGGCTTAACTGAGTTAGCGAAATTTTTTGATTTTGTTAGTGTGAGGGACCCAGAGCGTGCGTTTTTGCATACCACAAGTACCAGTAGTGTAATAAATGTGTTTTATGGACCATATCCAAAATATCAGCAAACCATAGGGACCGAGAATGTAATTTACTCAAAAGAAAATAAATGAAATTTTATAAGAGTGTAAATTAATTGTAAGTTCAAAGTTAAAACTGAAAGCACACAAACGGTTTCAAGCATTTGATGGTCATTTTATCAAATACAATAGAAAAAGGGTTAGTTTGTTGTATGACCATTATAAAGATGATAGTTGTAATTTTGGAGGTGCATCATGCATGGGTGACGACGAACGTTATATAGGAATGAAAAGAGAAATAAAATGAAAGCCACAATAACTATATACATAATTTCTAAACCACAAGAACGAAAATATAAACTTTTGACAAACCACAGTGGCAAAAATCATAGTTTACTCTTCATCTTTTAGAACAAAAAGAATCTTGTGATGGGTGTCGAACCCGACTAATAATAGAATCCTATTAGCTAAAATTACAACCTAAATTGTAAGTGACAAGCAGGGTTCAATCCACAAGGATTAATCGTGACTATTATTGGGCTTGTACACTTTTAGTAAAATGTGGATGAGGGGTTGGATTGAGATTACTAAAATTACGCATACGATCAAAAACGATATAACTAAAATTCCAACAATAGCTTCACCAAGATATGATACAAAAATGTTAATCATCGGTTCCTATGGTGCAAAAGATGACATGACCAAGTCTAAACCGACTGTAGTTGTCAACAAGCTTTGGCACTTATATCAACATTAACCAAAATAAGCTCTTTGGTTAAATCTTAAGAATACGCGAGGTTTTAAACAAACTCTAAATCCTCAAGTGCACTTAGCTTTAACGAATTAGGGAATTCACCGATTTAAAGCAATAAGATCATAAGCCCGCTTACTAGATCTTTGATTGCAAGAATTCATGGCATAAGTTCGACAAATTTATTGAGATCAAACATTACATTTGTCACTTTATCAAAATCCCCAAGCAATCACAGATTTAGGGTTTTGACTAACTTTTCATCAAATGGATACCAATCAATTGATCAAATTAATTAATAACCTAAAAGATAATGAAAATTTATACGAAATTCAAGCGAATAAAATTGTTCAAACATATTTACATGAGAACCTGTAAACTAAATGCATCAAAATCAAAGGCTACATAGTTATATTCGGAATGAAAAAACTTCAAAATCCTTCTCCTTTGCTCTAGAATTTGTCCCTTAGCTATGCTTTCTTCAAATGGCAGTTCCCCTAAGCTTAAATACGAAAACCTCATGAAAAACTGCTCAAAAATCGAGAAAATATGATTTTGATCCTTGAAATAATATGTACGCGACCCTAGACACGATCCTTAGTCATGGCCTAGGTCATCCACGTGATGTTGGTGTGAGACAGTAGCGTGTGGGTCGCGGCGTGGGCTTGGTTGCCTGGTACGTCGCACAATGCCTGGGCTCGAGATCACAATGGCTTATACGGCCTCTACCTCGATCTAAGGTTGCCAATGATGTCGCCAGACTCTCTGATTTGCCCTCTTTGGTCTGTTTCTTGCTCTGGTCATCAAATAAGATAACATGAGCCTTAAGATAACTCATATTAGGCATAAAATAATCATAAAACGAGGGATTTTAAGAAGTAAAATGTGTACGAATAAGAAGTTATCATCTCGTCTCTAGCTTTTGTTGTTTGACACATATTAAAGACTCCAAAAGTCCGAATCATAGGTGTTAGAAAAATGAAACTATAAAAACTAATATTTTAGAGGAATCATATATTTATGTGATTACTAATTTCATGACATTTTATCTATTAATAACGAGTCTCATTTAATTAAATAATTATTGATTTTCATTTTCAAAAACAAAAAGTTAGGTCTCTTGGTTGCATGGATGGTTGGAGATGAAAACGAAGGGTAGAGACTAGAGAGAGGTTCAAGTAATTTGTTTTCTAATTAAAATTTTGAAAGGGAATGATGCAAAATAAATTATCTTTCTAATGTGGATTTTTTTCCTTTTAATTTTCGAATACGAAGATATAAAAGATAATATTAATAATATAAATAAAATCAATAAATTTGATGATTGTCCTTTAAAAAAACATAATAAATTTGATTGTGTTTCATAGGTCATTTATTTATTTAGTTTCCATTTATTAATAAATATTTTATTCATAATCCAATATTTTGTTGAATTAATCATTAATTTTTTTACAACTAAGATATTATGATGATCTAATGATAAAAGTCAAACAATTACTTTGTATTATATATATAAATAATTTAGTCAACTTTGGTTCATGGGTATGGCAAAAAGACACCAAAATCTGAGTTGTTTCTATGGTTAAATATACGTTTATATTATTTGTTTTATTTTAAGCGGGGGATCTTCTTTTAAACACTCTAATTCATAACATCTTTAAACAACTTTGGTTCATGGGTATGGCAAAAAGACACCAAAATCTGAGTTGTTTCTATGGTTAAATATACGTTTATATTATTTGTTTTATTTTAAGCGGGGGATCTTCTTTTAAACACTCTAATTCATAACATCTTTAAACGTCAGTTCATCATCTGTTATTTCATATAATTTTTTTTATCTATGACTAAAATTTAATATAGTGATTAACATATTTGTTTTATATGTACTCGGTTCACAATGTAAAACTTTTTTTTGCATTTTTTGTAAAACAAAAATATAAGTAAAAACGTTTTACATTGTGAACTGAATACATATGATACAAAACAAGTATATATGTTAATTAATACGTTAAATATTATACTTGGATGGGAAAAAATCACGTGAAACAAAACATTCAAAATAAAAGTTCTCACAAATCTCATAAATTTTGGAACTCTCAGATGATTAGACTAAATATTAATTATATATTCATAAAATATAGTTATTATTTATTGTTTTACATGTATAATACTAATTAATGTATACTATTTTGGTATGGTTGTTTATTTTTAATTGGTAATTTTTTTCTCTGTAATTTGCATAAAAAAATATTTTTTGCTACTTATGATTAACAGAAAAAAAAACTTTATTTGTATTATATATAATATAAATAAAACACTATATAAATATTTTTTCATGATCATTTGTCAAAAACTCAATTAAATTCTTTCCAAGCCAGCCATGGAAACCTCCCACCCTCTCGCCATTGAAAGCTTCTCCTATAGTTGGTTAATCAATCAAAATCCATCCCTCGACAACATATTCGACAACGACGAAGATCACACCGACGACGGTAAAGAAGAAAACGCAAATTCTGTTGTCAATTCACAAGGATTCCACAAAGAATCCCCTAACTTCCGTTTTGATCTTCCAATTTGCACCCCAAATTTTGTCCATGCCGATGAAATTTTCTGCGATGGACGTATCATTCCTAAATCCATCAACGAGCCAAGGCTTCATTCATCCCCTGCTACACCCGTAGTTCATTTTCTATCAAAGAGTTCTTCGAAAAATAAGAAGAGTTATAGTCAACTTATCGCGAGTTGGCGAGTTTCTTCCAAAAGGGTACTTAGAAAGTGTTTAAGCTTTCTTGTACCACGGAAAAATATAAGAATCGTGGATAGTTCGACAAATTTGGTTTGTTTGTCATCTTATGTGCTTACAAATGAGAAATTTAATGAGAGCACGACCATATTACGAAGAACGAAGAGCTGGAGTCCTAAATCAACATATCAACCTCATATTTCATGTTCGAAAAATGAATCGTGTGACTATGATGAAAGATCGATCCATGAGGCAGTCGTGCATTGTAAAAGATCATTAGGTAATGTTTTTGGAATCTCTCACACACACCTATACATATATGGTGGATTAGTGGTTCGAATAAGAAAAGTTGAGAACGTAAGAACAATGGATTCATATATGAGTCATTGGTAAAAGAAAATATGGGTTTACGTATTCAAATGAATTCTTTTTTCAGGTTTACCATTTATTTATATGTTCTTGTCTTTCTTATTTGAATCTTCCCTTTTATATGTATATATTTTTGCATTTTAAATTTTTTTTACAATAGTTTTCTCTATTTAAGGTCATTTTAAATCAAAATATTCACTTTAGATCATGTTGGTTTTTTTGATGCACAGAAAGTTGAAGAAATGAAGAATATAGCAGATGAAACTCCTATTTAATCATGAAGACTGATTAAAGATAAAAAGACTATTGCAAACTTAGACGTTCAACTTAATATCAATAAGATGTAAATGGGATGTACGATGATGGATATGAATTTTATTGTTGTTTCACACATTATACATCATTGTTTTGGTTCGTTAGATTTTGTATACATGTTTTTAATATTTTCTTTTATATTTCTTAGTACAATAAGAATTCTTATCATGAAAAAGACTTAGGGCCTGTTTGTTAGCAGCTTAATGAGCTTAATGAGACTCACGGCTTATTCAGTCAGCTATATATGACTGTTTGGTAGTAGCTTAATGATATAGAAAGTGGCTTATTCAGTAAGACTTCAAGGGGGAGCTTTATGCAGAAAGCCAAGTTTTTTTCCAAACCAGTCCCTCCCATTAAAAAGCACGTTCCTTTCATTTATGAAAAAAGTCTCTCAAATAAAATTCTTCTAAATCTATACAGACATATTAATCCATACAGACAACCTTTATCCATACAGAACTTAATGGAAAACCAACCAAACAGCCTCTTAGAATGTTATTTGTGTTCATGTTAAGATCTAAAATCAGCTTCAGACTCAGGGACAGACCCAACAACTTTTACATACGGTAGCACCATATTTTTTCATACGGTTTTTATCGACGTGTCTTCATTTTTTTACCGGCGTTCAATATCGCCCAATGTATTTTTAGCCTAATTCCGCCGTTTCAAGGGATTTCTAAAGTTTTTTGCTTGATTTCGAGACATTTTTAATTTTTTTTATCAATTTTGAGAGACTTTTTCGGTATTTTTGGTTGATTTCAAGATATTTTTTCGGTTTTTTTGGTTGATTTTAAGAGTTTTCTTGGGTTTTTGGTTGATTACGAGGTACGATTGCACTTCTAAAATAATACGGTTGCACCTTCTAAAACGATACGGTTGCACCTTTCACAAACCTATTTTTTTTTACTTTACGACGGAGAAACGATATGGTGGCATGTGCCACCGTGGGCACCTATACAGGTCCGTCCCTGTTCAGACTCATAGAGCGTCTTAAATACATCTCTTAAATACATCTTCAAAAAGTTTGATGAATATATTTTAGTGTATGAGTTTAATTAAACTCTATGAAGAATTAAAGTTTGAAAATAAAATTTGAGTTTTTAGCTACAAGATATTATTTTTATTCAATTATCATTTTGAAAAATATATTTTTAAAACACACGTTTAATAATCTATAATTTAAAAAAAATTGTATTTTAGAAAACTAAATTACTTTCAAAACACAAACCAAAATATAGATCATTAAAGATATTTTTTCTCTCCAGAATATAGACTTTTAGATAGACATTTTTTTTAAAATATAGACACTTAAATAGATACTTTTCAAACTATAGATCACTAAACATGTATTTTGAAAAATAGATCACCCATAATAACAAATAAATGAAAGTTCACTAGAATTAGAAGAATTTGCCCTACTAAAAAAAATGTGACATGAAGACTTGATCATTATATATAGCTATTGTCATTATCATGCAAGCATAATAGATAACAATGTTATTAGTAGTTTCTTTTTTTCAATTAATTCTAACTTTTAATCGAGGACGTTACTGTATTTTTATATTCTTTTGAACAAAATAAATTATTAATCATATACTTACATTATCTTAAAATACATCAACCACACTCATTAACATAAATCTGGATCTGACCTTTCATCCGGCTCAAGTAAGTACACCAAATAAAAAATAAAAAAAAAAGTTATCGCTTTCAAATTCTATTAATAAACAAAATACTAATGTAAACCTTAAAAATTAAGAAAAATAGATAATAGTATAATAACAAATTTGTTTATCTTTCAACCATTAAAGAGTTCATTGAGAAATAATTGCACTTTAATTACTATAAGTAGCTATTTTTATATAATTTATATTTTTATGAAAATTTTAAAGATATTTAAAAAGTTAGATAAACACATTACATTAGTTAAAATAAAATATCAAAAATGTTCTTGAATATCTTCACTTATTGTCTACCAACCAAACTATTCCCTCTACATTATTACAAATAAAATATCAAATATAAAAAGTCTATTAAAATTGTATGAAAATTTTAAAGATTCTCTACAGGTTTTGTTAAAATTGTATGACATATATATATATATATATATATATATACACATATAGAGAGAGACTTAGGATCACATGACACGAACATGTTTTCGTGAGACTTGTGAGACCACGTTTTTACACTTGGAACTTCACAACAAAACACTGTAAAGGTCCAGATTCTTTTAACTTTACAGTGTTTTGTTGTGAAGTTTAAAGTGAAAAATATTGGTCTCACGGGTCTCATGAAATCAGGTTGGTCTCACGTGAACTCAACCCTATATATATGGCCATGTTTAAACGAGAAGACGGTCAACTTGAAAGATATCAATAATCAATTAATTAAAAAATATCAATAAAAATTGGAAAATGCTTTTAAATAATTATAATTTTAAATTGGATAAATCTTTAAAAATCTTATTATATCTTTTAGATTTATTTATATTTTAACTTAATTCATAATTATTTAATCAAGTTTTATATAATATTTTTCTAAAAACACTTTTGATTAAGAAAAAAAAATACAATTTTCATCAAATATCGCATATGTTATCCACATTAATTCATATGTGATAATTATAGATATTTTTATTAATTGTATGTGATTATGTATATTTACATTTATAGATCTTTTTGTGATATAAATATTATCATATGTGATAGTACGTCATTTATATTCAGATGTGTATTATCATATGTGATATTTACAAAAATTCACATAGTAGATCATATGTGATACTTAAACGAATCAAATCACATCTAATTCAAAGCGTGGTTACAAAAAATAGAATAAAAATGGTAAAAAAAGATAATTGAATTGATTGTGGATAATTGGATATCACATGTGATATTTGATGAAAATTATGATTTTTCTTTTTATCAAAAGTATATCTAGTAAAAAAAACTACATAATTTTTGGGTCAATCCTAACTAAAGATCAATTGGAAATACTTTTCTGAGCTAATTCATGGGTTATTTTGTGACTTAATTTGAACCATTAGATCAACATTAATTAAAAATGATTATGGGTCCAAATCAAATCTTACACTTCTCACTTATAACTCATATTCTCACATGATCCTTCGTCTCTCTCTCTCTCTCTCTTTCTCTCACTTTCTATGTATATATATATATAGGTGAGAATAATAGTTAATATGAGAAGTGTAAGAAGGGATTTGGATCATTGATCACTTTTAATCTCAAAACAACCCATGAATTGCATTTTAGAAGGGAATTTACCTAGTGTATCTTATTAGTGTTGATCTTCATTGAGGATTGATCCAAATGTGCAGAACTCTTCTTACCCTTATCACCATAACTTTCATTCTCACATTGTTCGTCCCGGAGGTGCTTAACAAGTTTGTAGAAAGGGGGGGGGGGGTTGAATACAAACACAAAATTTAAAGTTTAATAAATTGTTTATTGATAAATCAAACACAATTTACAAGTCTATTGCGGAATAAGATTAAGTAGAACTCAATCTAAACAAACTTAAGAAAACACTAAGATGGTTGTACAAGAATATAGAGAATGGGGATTTGAGAGGTATAGAAAACAAGGGTTTCTATCTATGTTCAAGAAGAGAGCACACTCTCAGATGGAGAGGTAATCTTTCTATTTATACCCTATGCATTAAATGCATGGCAGGGTACTTTACACGTGTCATTCAGTGATTGGCTTTGGGAGTCTGACTTTGGGAGACATGCTTTCGGCCGAATCATGAACAGTGTAGTTGACAGAGTTGTTGTACGAATTGTGGCAGAGGTATGTCCGTTCTGACACATCGTACTGGTTGTGCAGGGAAAGACAAAAGAGACTTGAGGTATAAGCTAAGTGATCATCGATCGCTGAATATCTCTTCTTTCAGAGATATAAGAAGGTTCAGCTATCGCTGAAGCTTTTCCTCATGTTTCTTCACGTATGAGTAGAGTCGTCTTTGCTTCACTGATATTCGCATCAGGTCACTAGTAGACTTGTCTTTGTTCAGCAGCTTCATCTTCGATTCAGCTATGAACATCTGTTGACGCGACACTTGTCTTTAGGGATTACGTTTACATCAGAGAGTATCAACGATAACTGAACAGACTCAGTCTATACGCTGATGCTGAAACACTAATACATATGAGCGTTTATAAGAGAGATCATCAACGATAATTGAACAGACTCAGTCTGATCGCTGATGGTGAAACACTAATACATATTAAAACGTAATTTTCACTAAGTAGAAGAGGGTCGTTATCAAATCACTGAGAGAGTTTGGATCAACAATCTCCCCCTATTTGATAATGACAAAGTAACTGAAGAAAATTACTTTATAGTTCAAAATAATGGAATAATCAGGACTCATAACATACATGTCCCAATTACTATTTTGAGAGATCTTTTACAGTACTGATAGAGTTAAGTACTTCACTGAAATTTTCATCAATTCAAAGATAGAATTACAAGGTATGAAAATTACAAGTACAAGTGAGGAACTAACTACTGTAAGTTTAACTAATAGATTACTAGAATTAGAAAATTAATCTATCAGCTATCTAAAGAAGACTTTGGAGGATTGATCATATACTCAGGTATTTCTTCTCCTTTTTGCTTTCGTTCAGAAGATTCTTGACTGATGATTGCTTTGATTGGCTCAGCAGCAGAAGAGAAGTCACACCATAAGCACAAGAGATCATTGAGATGACTGAGGGGACATATAGGAATTTCAGATACTCTTTGGAATCTGATCTCTTCCTCATCATCTCTGAAGAAGATTCCAAAAGGCTCTTTAAGTGCTTGTCCTGCAAGATATGGTCCACCAGGGGGCAGAGATAGATCGAGAACTGAAAGATTAAGATCTTCATTTTCTTCATCTTCCTCCTATTCTTCTTCTTCTATTAAGCCTTCGAAAGAAGATGGAGGGGCTTTGTCAGCAACCTTCTCCCCCTCAACATGAGAGGGAGGATCTTCCGGGTGAACCTCAGCAACAACTTCCTCTTTATTTTCTTCAGCAAATTTCTCCCCCTCTTTGTCATTATCAGCGAGGGAGAGGACGTTAGGTGGAGAGGAAGGTTGTGCAGTGGCCAATTTGCGAACTTCAGCCTCCAGAATATCTAGGAGTCCTTCAATCACAGGGAGGTCTGAAGTAGCTTGATGAATAAATTCAACAGCTACGTTCATAGAGGTGCGGTCAGCCTCTGTGAAGGAAGGAGAAGGATTCGGAGCTGGTGCATTCAGCTTCTCAAGGACTTGCTGTAGAAGAGTTGTGCAGGAACCAAAAAGATTCACCCGAGCTGGAATGAAGGAGAGACGGAAACAAAGAAGGCGGTATCTGCTTTTGACTGATAGAAAGCATCTCTCTTTTGTCCCTCCTGACCGAACCCGGACCTCACCTCTGCTTTTTTGGAGTACGGGATGACTCGGATGGGCAGATAAAACAGCACATGCTTTTCAGTACTGATTCGTATGGAATTAGAACGACCCGGCGATCGATCTTCATAGATAACCCCTGGACATTGTTGTTTAGAGAATCGAATCGTCCCTGAAGAAGTTGAGTATCCTCCTTTACTTTGAAGAGCTCCCCCTGAAGAGCGGAGATTTGGGAGGCTTTAGATTTGGTGCAACAGGTAGCTTTCAATTGCTTCAGCTCTTCACCAGCGGTATTGACTGCACTGCTGGTTTCGTTGATGGAGGTGGTGAGAGAAACCACATTTTCACTCAAACTGTTGACATTCGAGTCAACAGTTGCCAAACTAGTACCTGAAAGAAAAGTTAGCTTCTGAGTAACAGGCTTAGATGGAGAGATAGGAGTGGTATTGGCGGGTTTAGGTATACCTGATGATTCAAACATCTTAAAAATTGCATGTCTCTTTCAAAGGTTTAAGCATCAGGTCCTATAAATGCAACATGAGGTTGCTGCACGAGAGAAGGAGGGTTAGAGACCAAAGAAATAGAGGTATTAGAGATGGGGATAGAAGAAGATGGGAGTTGGGTAGTTACCTCAGTTGGTACTGAGATGGGTGGTTGCGTCACTGATGTTGTGACAGCGACCGAGATCGCTGGCACGGTTGATGATGGTATAGCTAAGGATGTGGAGGAGAGACCCACGAAATCATCCAAGGAAGTTTGTCGAGAAACTACCTCAGGTATTGAACTAGGGGTAATGGTCTCCTTAGTCAATTTGGCCTTCTTTGAAGTACCAGAAAGACTAGTATATGGTCGTTTAGAAGTGGTTTTAGCGGCAGGGTTAACTAGAGAAGGAACCTCCTACGCGACCACTGAAGATGAAGAATGGAGAGAGAGGCGAGAGCGTAGAGTAGAGTAGAGATACTTACCTCGTTGGCGAGTGGTTTGACCTCCAATGAACGCTGACCCACTTTGGCGAAGGAGCCATCAGGAGTAGTGGTGTAAGAGTTGGCGTAGAGAAACTTCAGATATGCACAGATAAACCGTACGTATGGGATCTTGGGATCCCTCTCCGTCTTATCTATCTTTGACTTAAGATCGTCAAAGATAGCGGTGGCAAAGTCGAAGTTCTTTCCAGCGATGACTGAGTAAGCCATCTGGAGTTAAACCTTGCTTGCCTGATCAAGTGAACCACTTTCCCCACTCATACACTGAATGAAGTGAGAAAAGATGAAATTCAGTTGAGAAGGCATATTTGCCTTCTTGATGAGAGTCAGCTTCTTGTTGGGTATTGTGGAGCAGGGCTTGTTGTTCCAACAATATTCCATATCATCCAGAAACTGGATAAGTTCAGCATCAGTTGGCAGAGCGTCAAATCCACTCCTGGGTTTGTCAGGAAATCTGAGTGCCTTCCTCAGGCTGAAAGTTGTCATCATGCCTGATCCTAAGTCAGTGCTGAAAGAGATAGCAGGAACCTTGTCACCTTTCTTGTTGGTGATAGAGGTCTCTTCAGCAGAAAACCAAAACTGTTGGAGAAGCGTTTTAGAGGGTTTGGGATCAACAGTGAAGGCATACGCAATACAGGATTACTTCAGGAACCTAGCAGCTTCCACAATATGTGGGTATTTGATACCGTCGAAGTCCAAACGTCCAAGATGGTTATTCTTGGGGATTTCAGAATCAGTGAGAGCGAACTTGACTGTCTTGGAAGCAATAAGAGATGATTGTGCCATTTCTGAATATGGAAAGAAATGAGAATAGAAGGAAAGGATTAGTCTTAAAAATAAAGAAGTTTTTACCAGTTTCTATTTGTAGAAAGAAACGTATAAAAACTAAAATATTTGAAGATTAAGACATTGTTCTTAGTTGAAGAAGGAAGAACAATAAGAAAACCAAAGGTTTTGAAAGAATAAAATAAAAAAGAATGATTTTAGTGAATAGAAATCTTATAAAAATCCATAATGATGGAACATAAATAGGATTTAGTAACAAGATTTAAATAAAAAGAAGATCAAAATAACCTGTTGATCTTGAAGAGGATTCAAAAGCTTGAAGAAGGTGTTTGCTAGAAATGCCTTGAGAGAGAGAGTTCTTGTTCAAAAAGATTTCCAGAAAGCGTAAAAGATAGGAATGAAAAGAAACATTCCTTTTATACGTATAGAGAGAGAGTGTGAAGCGGGAAAACAAATGTTCATCATGACATGGACACGTCCCTTGAAGTTGATTGGATAGAAGGGCAACGGACGAACATGTCAGAAAAAGGCATGTCGTGGATTATAGGTTCAAATGACGTCATGAGGAGAGAGAAAAACGTTTCATTTGTCCTTTTTGAAATTATCTCTAAAGAAAAGTCAGAGATAGGTTTTCCTTTGAAAGAATCCCTGATAGAAATTCAGAGATTGATTTTTCATTTCAGAAGGATCACAGAAAGAAAAATGTCAGTGATAGAATTTGTTTATCAAAAAGCTTTTAATCATTTGAAGAAAGAAAATGATTATTTTTATTTTTGAGAGAAAAACAACTTACTGAATGAATATTCAGTGATGGAGAATAAGAGAACATACCTGAGAGTCAGAAATTTATCCAGAGATTGAGTGATAAAGGGGAACTTATAATCACTGACATAATGCATGAATGATGAAGAGTTACTCTTCAAGATTCAGCATTCCAAGCTCACTGATGAGAAAGTTGAACATTGTATCATCAAGAGGTTTGGTAAACAAATCAGCTAGCTGATAGTCAGTGGGGATAAAGTGAAGTTCAATATCACCATTCATCACATGATCTCTGATAAAATGATATCTGATCTCTATGTGTTTCGTCTTTGAATGTAGCACTGGATTATTTGCTATAGCGATAGCACTAGTGTTGTCGCAATAGATTGGAATATTTGATAACTGAAGGTCATAGTCTAATAGTTGATTTCTCATCCATAAGACCTAAGCATAACAACTTCCAGCGGCTACGTATTCAGCTTCAGCTGTGGAAGTGGACACTGAATTTTGCTTTTTGCTTGTCCAGCTTACCAGCTTTCCACCTAGGAGTTGACATCCACCAGTGGTGCTCTTCCTATCGAGTTTACAACCTGCAAAATCACTATCGGAATATCCAGTTAGATCGAACCCTGAGTCTTTGGGATACCAAAGACCGAGGTTAGGAGTTCCTTTGAGATATTTGAAAATTCGCTTAACAGCGATCAGATGGGATTCCTTGGGTTCAGATTGATAGCGTGCACATAAACAAGTAGAGTACATAATGTCAGGTCGACTCACTGTGAGATACATCAGGGAGCCTATCATTCCTCTATAGGCAGTGACATTAACAGGTTTTCCAGATAGATCTTTGTTAAGTATTAGAGGAGGTGCCATAGGAGTCTTCATCGCTAAAGTTTGTGTTAAATCAAACTTCTTCAGCATGTCTTTAACTTACTTATCTTGGCTGATAAAAGTACCTTTGTCAGATTGTTTGATCTGAAGGCCAAGAAAATATGTCAGCTCACCCATCATACTCATTTTATATTCTTTCTTCATTCTTTCAGCGAAGCGAGTACACATAGATGGGTTAGTAGAACCAAATATGATGTCATCGACATATATTTGTACAAGAATAATATGACCTTTTATCTTTCTGAAAAATAATGTATTATCAATTTTGCCAAATTCAAAATTTTCAGAGATAAGAAAGGACGAGAGAGTGTCATACCAAGCACGAGGGGCTTGTTTGAGACCATAGAGAGCTTTATCCAATTTATAAACATAATTTGTATACTTAGGGTCATAAAACCCTAGAGGTTGTTCTACATAGACTTCTTCATTCAGCTTTCCATTTAGGAACGCTGATTTTACATCCATTTGATACACAATGAAGTCTTTATAGACTGCATAGGCTAAGAATAGTCGAATTGCTTCGAGCCTAGCCACAGGGGCAAATGTTTCATCATAGTCTATCCCTTCCTCTTGTCTGTATCCCTGAGCAACAAGTCGAGCCTTGTTGCGGGTTACAGTTCCATGTTCATCTAACTTGTTTCTAAACACCCATTTGGTGCCTATAACAGTTTTATCAGATGGTCTAGGAACGAGATTCCAAACTTTGTTGAGAGAGAACTCAGTCAGCTCTTCTTGCATAGCGTTGACCCAGTTTGGATCTCTGAGGGGATCATCAGCCTTCTTTGGCTCTATTAAAGAAATAAAGTTGACAAATAGACATATATTACCTGAACTTCGTCGTGTCTGAATACTTGCATCGGGATCACCAAGAATTTGATCTATGGGGTGGTGATCTCTGGTCCATCGCTGAACAGGAGCATGATCGCTCATTTCAGAGATTGGATCAACAATAGGAATCTTCACTGATGAAGAAGCTTGAGGTTCATCAGCTATTAATTGTTGAGTATTAGACAGACCATTGTTTTTTGAGATGTGTTCAGAAGAAGATGGATCTGATGGAAGTAAGGTGTTTAAAGGCTCTGCTGAGATCCATGAGTTGGATTCAACGTTAGGAGGAATGATGTTTGGATCATCATCAGCAGTTGGAGGATCTTAATGCTGATGGTTTGAGAAGAAAGGTTTTGTTTCTCTGTAATGAGAAAACATCCAAGCATTTAACTCTTCATTGTCAGCGATTGGTTTAGAGTTCGCTGAGCAAGTTTCATCAAAAGTGACATGAATTGTTTCTTCCACAGATTGTCTTATCTTGTTGAAAACTCTGTAAGCTTTGGAGATGGAGGAATATCCTAGAAATATTCCATCATCAGCTTTTGGGTCGAACTTTCCAAGCTAATCTTTGTTGTTTAAAATAAAGCACTGACAAACAAAGATATGAAGAAAGCTGATAGAAGGTTTTCTTTCATGAAAAAGTTCATAAGATGTCTTTCCAAATCGCTTCACTATCAGCGATCTGTTTTGAGTAAAACATGCAGTGTTTACAGCTTCAGCCCAAAATTGAGTAGGGAGGTGAGAATCGCTGAGCATTGATCTAGAAGCTTCAATGATCATTCTGTTTCTTCTTTCAGTGACTCCATTTTGCTGAGGTGTTCTTACTGTAGAGAAGTTATGAGAAATTCCCTTATTCTCAAAGAAATTTTCAAAGAACTGTTTTTGAACTCAGTTCCATGATCACTTCTTATTGAACGAACAGTAAGATTATTCAGCACTTCCATCTTTTTAACAAAAGATATTAGTTCTTCTAGAGTATCACTCTTGCAGCGAAGAAAGATAACCCAGGTGTAGCGAGAGTATTCATCTACAATGGCAAGCGTATATTTCTTTCCATCTATTGATTGGATGTTGACAGGGCCAAACAAATCCATATGCAAGAGTTGAAGAAGACTTGTTACTGAGGAAACTTGTTTAGACTTGAAACTAGATTTTGTCTGTTTTCCTTTTTCACATGCTAAGCAGAGAGATTCTTTAGCATATGAGTGCTGAGGAAGACTAGAAACCAGTTCCTTAGATGAGAGAGAATTCAGGGTTTTGAAGTTTAGATGAGATAGCCTTTTGTGCCATAGCCAGTTGACATCAGAAGAGGCTTTAGAAAGAAAACATACGTTTTCAATGTTAGTAGAGTCCATATCTATTACATAGACATTTTCTTTACGATAACCATTGAGAGAAAGTTTTTCTTTCTCATTTACCACTGAACATGCTTTCTTGGAAAAGCGAACGTCATAGTCTTTGTCACATAGTTGAATTTAAGAAGGTAGTTGTCCCATTGCTGAGGACACCAAACCCTCGGGTATATCCTTTTCCATTTCCACCAAAGGTCATAGAGGGACCTTTCTCTTCCTTGTATTTAGTGAGCATGTCCTTTTGTCCGGTCATATGACGAGAACATCCACTATCAAGGTACTAGATGCCCTTTGATCCCTGCATATATAAGGAAGATTAAGCTTTGTTTGGTACCCACTTTTCAATGGGTCCTTTAGGGTTAGTGGAGATGGAAGGTTCAGCAATCTTCACAGCAGATGAAGATTCAGCTTCAGTGGTAATCTTCACTTTGGTTAATTTCTTAACCTTAGTGGTATTCTTCACCTTGGTAGATTTTTCAGCTTTGATGACCTTCTCAGCCTTTGAGGCATTCATCTTCACTTTAGCTGATTTATCAGCTTTAGTGGTAGTTAGACATTTGCTCGCAATATGGTTAGTAAATCCACAGTGATAGCATTTTCTATATTTGAAAGTGGTTTTAGGACCAGGAGTGAAAGGTTTTGAGAATTTAAGATGAGCAGGTCCAGCTCCAAGAATGCTTTTAGCATAAGATACGGGAGGAACTTTCATCTCTTCAGATCTTTTAGGCTTAAGATCAATCTTCAGCTTTGGAGGACAGAGATCAAAGATTTTGTGTGTCCTAGAATCAAGATTCCTATTGCAATTTATCAAACAAACAATTAAGATCATTACCTGTTTGATTTCAATTCCAATTCTCAAACGATTACAAACTGTATTTCTCTTTCTCTCTCTTTTTCTCTCTAAAACTCTCTCTGGATCGTATTTAAACTCCTTCTTCTAGTCATCTATCTATTAAAAAGAAAAACTATTTATACCCACTACTAAAACAACAAGGAAAAAAAATACAACATGTTGACTTTGACTTTTATTACAATTGGACTTTGACTTTTAATGAGAGTTGACTTTCTCAGCTTTGACTTCTTGAATCTTTGACCTCTAGTCTTCATGATCTTGTATCCAACATATTTCTGCTCTAACAGATTTCTATCACAGAGCTAGAAGATTGTTTTACTGAAGGTTTAGAAGGAATCTTCAGCTTTGTTTTCTTGGAAGCCTTCTGAGGGTAAATAATAGATTTTCCTTTATCTGCAAGCTTAGTGCCTTTAGATATTTCCTCAGTGATGTTTTTAGAAAAAGATAATGAAGAGCACTAAGCTTTAGAAGTGTCAGGAATAGAGGAGACAAATGTTCCAAACTTTAGCATGGAACTGTCCTCTTTGGGTTCATCTTGTGGTTTCCAAAAAACAAGACCAGTTCTATCACTGGCAGGGATCTGAGCACTTATAATCTCAGTGATCTTTGTTGAGGATTTGCACAATCCTTCAACAGTAGCCTTTTCTGCTTTTAGAGCAGCGATGGCTTGTTCGCGTTCAATACTGATGATTTCGTTAACAATGACTTGATCTTTTAAACTTTCCTCTAAAAGAGTCAGTTCTATGATCTTTTCATGACATTTTTCTAGTTGTTCCGTTAAATCAACGTTTTTGTTCTCAGCTAGAGTTTTGCCGTTTAGAGCATTGTATAGGTCAATCGTTAGTACATCAACAGCGCGACTTCTCTCTTCTTCAGGTAGAGAGAGATTAGTAGAGATAGATACCTGAGATGATATATAGCTCATAGAAGTTTCAGTTGGTTCTTCCACTTCTTCTTTAATCTCATCCATAAGGCAGAGATTAGCGACTTCTTCTTCATCAGAACTTGATTCTTCTGATTCAGCCTAGTCGTGTTCTTCAGCAATGAGACCTTTACCTTTTCGCTTGTAGTTTTTCAACTTTTGATATTTCTCTTTCAGCTTAAGGTATTTGTCATCGCTGGATCTTCTCGAGGTAGAAGGTTTGAAGACTTTTCTTCGACCTGCACTCACTTGCAAAGTGTCCAATCTTTTCACAGTTAAAGCAAGTAGCAGTAGCCTTATCAACAGGGATTGATTTTGGCTTGTCAGTGAGGGAGAGAGGCTTATTTCTTCTGAGTGTTAAGGATTCATCAAACTCTGAAAGATCAGTGTCTGATAGATCCTCAGATTCATAATCTAAATCAGTAATAGTAAGAGTAGATCGCTGAGATGGAATTATCTCTGAAGAGACTAAAGCAACAGGAGTGCTTTTGAAGTCTTTAGAATCTTTTATAAGATTCTTCTTCAAGAGATTTGATTGCTCATAGTTGAGCAATATTCCATACAAGGTGCTGAGAGAAAGAGAATTTAAGTCTTTTGTCAGCTTGAGACATATTGAATAATTGTCCCAGCATTCAAGAAGACATTCCAAGAATTTTGTTAGGACCTCAGAATTAGAATAGGTCCTACCAACGGTTCTGTAACACCCGTGATTTTGGTTAATCCTTAATTCACCCTTATCCGGTTAAGCCATGATTATAGATCTTATCCAGTTGGTGTTCGTGGGTTTTGAATTTCGGACCGAGAGCACGTCGGGTCGAAAAGTCGGAATTTTGACCTTCGGGGTGGCCTGGGCGACTATGCCCGCGATTGTTACAGAATGTCACTCTCGCGGGGCATTATCGCGGGAGGTGTACCGCGGGTCTTCCCCTTCGGGCGACTATGCACGGAAACTATGCCAAGGGCATAGTCGCGTGGCACTATCGCCAACGGCCCCTGGTCGTTTTTAATCAGCTTTGAGCAACCCCTCTTCATTTATCTCAACCCCCTTTCACCCTTTTTCTCTCTAGAAACCGAACCCCAAACCCTAAAATCGGTTTTATGCATCCAAGACACCAAATCTATTATGTCCCAAGTGTTCCTCCTTCCACCCATCAAAGATTGGAATCTATGGTCAAGAAGCTTCATCTTCACCTTCAACCTCAAGTTCATTTTGGGTTTTCTAGGTTTTCGTCAAAACCTAAGTGGTAAGTATGTTCTTTCCGTTTCCAAACTTTGTAATAAGTTATAAATGCTTTATTAATGTTTCCCCTAGTATTTGGCTTATCAAATCTCGAACTTGGCAGTTTTTGGGAGAAACTAGGTTTTGATCTCGTTGGGGATTTTGGTGTATTATGTTTGGGGAATGTTTCTATATGGTTGGATGTGGTTATTTACGGTTGAAAATGTGTGGATCTAGGTTTTGGGAGCTCGAGTTGAAGGGTTGGTTTGGGTGCCCTCGGAAAGTCTCATCATCAAAAAGGGTTTTGGAAGCTTTCGGTTCGAGGATTCAAGTGGCCTTCAAAAGAGCTCGTTGGGTGAAACCTAGATTTAGCCTAAATCTAGAAAGGTGAGTTCAAGTTGATTTGTGAAAATGGTGTACATGCCAAAATGTTATTTTAAAGTGTTTTGCATCTTACATGAAATGGTTAACTGCTGATAAGTTTGGTTATTTTGAAAGTCTTAACTTTATAAACTTATATAACACCCATCTTTGGGATTTGGGGCATTTTGAATGTGTCACAGATGAATGTGTTTTAACGATTTACTGAATGCATGAATATTGGTCAAAATGCATTTTAGTATTTGTTGGGTTTCACGTATCATTCATGTATTGGGACGTTTTGAAAGTAAGAGTGTGTGAGTCTTTTGGGTTGGATTATTCCCGACCTTGGGAACATTTTAAAACTAATTAACCTTTTCTTTGGGTTTTGGGTCGAAGGCCAATGGTGATTTGAGAAACAAAGGTTTTGGAGAAAAATGTATTTTGGTTTATGTAACCATATTGACTCTCATGTTTCAGCCAAACATCTATTAAGCATTTTGGGGCTTGATTTGCACTCAGTTGAGTCTGTAGAACATTTGTTCAATTTTTGTAGTTCGTTAAGGAACTTTGGACGTATGGTGTACTTTGTTGCACCTTATTTGAGAGTTACATATTTTTAATGCGTTAGTTCATTCTTTTGAGTCATGTAACGTTTTAGACTGTAATGCATTGGATCCATAGGCATAAGAGTCAGTTTTAGTGGGATGAGTATCCCCGTATTGTAACTTGAAGTAAGCATGAGGTCTTTTTACCAATGACTGCAATTTTCTTGTGAACGAGCTTAACCGGGATATTTGGGAATTCCAAGGTATAGACCTAGAGGGGTTGAACTTGATGAGTGCACGAAATTTCCAAGGTATAGACCTAGAGGGGTTGAACTTGATGATTATCCAAGCAATAGACACAGAGGTGTTGAGCTTGTTGATTTGTTAGCTATAGACCCGGAAAGGTTGATGCTAACGAGTATTTTATCCCTAAGTGAAGCTCATATAACATTGATAAGTGGCTTAACTTTGTGTGCCCGCCACCGACGATGGAATTCTGGTATCCCCGTCACCGAAAGGTGTTGTTTTTGGGTATTGAGTTTTATTATCGGTGACGTTTTGTATATATGGATCTTATCCATAATTTATGGGTTGAGTATTATACCCCACCCGTTGGGTACTTTGAGATATAGCATTTAACTCGCGTTTTATGAAAATTGGGAGTTCTCTCTCTATCCTCGTTTTTAGCAAGTTTTGGGTTAAATCTAAGTTTACGAAAGAATGTTTTATATTGGGGTCTTAGTCTGTAAAATAGTTCGGTTTGGTTAATGATTTACTCGGTGTCCTTATCGTTTAAAATGCATATATATTGATAAATAAGTCGTTTTCATAAGCGGAGCATATCATTCGAAAGGTTATGATTTTCATGGCATTCTTCTTTCTTTAAACAAATCACTTATATATGTTGAAAACTCTTGAGCTCACTAGGCGTTAAGCCTAACCTTTTATTTGTCGGCATGTGCATCAGGTATTCAAGGCTGGGAGTTAGTTCTAGCAGTCCTATGAAGAGTAGAGCCTTAGCTAGATCCGAAAGTAAGTATTCAGTGAAGTCTTCCGCTGTATGGAGATAGTGACTATGCATGGGTATTAGTAGAACCCACCCCTTATAGTCCGTATGTATAAGATGGTATACGTGTATTGTAGTTGAATCTAAATTCGTGGTTGTAGATTATCCATTTATTGATGTATTTAGAAAATTTTAAATAAGTTACTATTTCCAGATTTGAGGGTGTTACAAGTTGGTATCAGAGCTTAAGTTTGAGAGAATTAGGTATTGATTTTTGGATGCCTAGACTCAAACTAGAGTTGTTATATGTGATTGTAAGTGAAGTTGCGCATTAGGTACCTTAAGATAAAATATTTTGGGGATTGATCGAGTCGCTAGAAATGGAAAACTAGTCGAGGGTCGCAAGGATGATCGTGTACGGTACATTCATAATGACACCTGGCCAGTGTCATGGTGAATCTACATATTACATGTGTATACTTGAACTACCTTGGTGAGATGACCGTTGGGGTAGCAAGAAAGTTTCTAGGCGAGTGATCTAAGGAAAGGTTGATGTCTATTTCAATGTCACGTTGAAGTGATTAAGTTAATGCGTTGAATGCATTAAGTTGATCGTCATGATTAAGAATAATTGGTTGGAGTAGAACCTTAAGCTATGGAATTGACGTATGCGAGGAGAGATTATAAGGTGAACCGACGAAATATCTGAGTGTTGCATTAAGATGTTGAGCATCCGGATGACAATAGTATGAAATTGAGAAGTGTAGTCCTGAGATGCTGAGTGCCGACCGAAATTCATGCACGAAATTTATTTTCAAATAAGTCTGCATAAATTGTTTCTCATGTTCTCGAAGCGTAAAGTGAGTTACATTATAAAGTCTTGGCAAAACATTTAACACTTATCAAATTTTCAACCGTGAGCTTAAGCACGCATGAAGTTATTTTGTTGCACGTAATTGTAAATTATTATCGAAAATCTCTTTATTCCCGTTTCGTGTCTAACGTTATTTTTGGGTATTTTAAGATCCGTGTTTTAACGTCATTTGAGGTATTGGGCAAGTAACTATGGAATTTTTGACCTTGACATTGAATCTCCTCCACGTATGTTAAGGTTTTAAAGGAAGAGTTGTCCCACTGTTCTTGAGTCGGGATTTTCTGGAAAGATTTTAGTTTGTATGAGTCGTGTTTAATTTACGGGGTATAGTTTTGCGATCTTTTTGAGTTCGTGAGTGTATTTTGAGGTGTGTGGGTTTTAATTTTATGTCGTATAATCTACGAGCTTTTGAATGTCGTATCTCATGAGAGTTTTGTTGAAAAAGGGTCACTTTAACTTACGTGGTGGTTTTAGAATTTTAACCTTTTTAGACTTATTGTCGTTTTACGCTGTTATGTCGGGAAACAGAGATTTGACACCGGTTGACTTTACCGTCAAGGAGTTTGTGAAAGTTTAGTTGGGTTTATGGCGTTTTATTTTATGACCATTCGAACCGCATAATAAAAAGAAATTTTGGAACGTGTAGACTTGCATTATTGTGTACATTAGTTTACGAGTTTTGTTTAATACTTTGTTTCATGTGAGTCTTGCATCTACATTTTTGCTACCTAAGAGGCACCTTGAAAATCTGAACGTCGCATGATTGCATCTTGAGTTTCACACGAGTATATGTGCATACTTTTGGACTGAATCTGATTTTCACTCGCGTGGGTAGATATGCAAAATATTTATGATGTCTTATATTAAAATTTTTATCTAAGCATGCTTCACTTGTTGACCGTGCTGTTATAAATTCTCCACAATACATGAAATGAATTTTTGAATTGCATATCGATGTAGTTACCACCTTGGTCAAATGTGTTTTATCGATGTGACTTAAAGTTTTAAACTCGATTTGAAACTTATTTGCACTTCCATCATTTTACCTGGCCTTAGGGAAATAAGCGGTTGCATATGGGGTTGTTGATACTTTTGTGCTGCAACGTCTTTTGGTTAAAAAGAAAGAATTTTAAAGTTAAAATTGTGAACGTCTCTTTTGGATTGTACAAACATTTATTGCACGTGTTGTGGTGCAAGAACTTATTTTTATGTATATAGTGTAAATTGTGCGCATGTTTTATTATTGTCTTTATAAATGTAAGCATTGAACAATTCAAATTTTGGAAATGGTTTCATATGCGCTGTGTTGTTGGTCAATTTTAAACTCTATCGAATGAACGGTAGTGTATCTTTACCGCACGTTTGATCGTTAAAAGGCTTGCGTATTGGAAAGTTTGATAAAATTAAATTGGCATAGTAATTGAAAAACCTTGAACTCATTAGGCCTATAGATTTAAAACCCTGTCATGAGAGCAGTTATGATTAGGGAATAAGGGAGTCCATGAGGATTGAAGCATTGGATGATTTGACTTGCGGTCATCCTTGGATTTTGGGTTTCAGTTTGAGTCTGTATGCGTTTGTTTTATGGAGGTAGTAGATTTAAGCCTTCCCGAGTAATTAAGGAATGATTTTATACTTGGGAAATCCTGCGGGATGAGATTTTATGAGTTAATCTGTGTTTTAATTTGGATTCGGTTTGGTTGGTTTCTCGTCGATGTGGCATCGTGGTATATGTTGTTGGTGTATCGTCTTAGTGGTTAATCAAAGAAATTTCTGGCGATCTATTTGTTAGAAATGTGAGATTTGTGATTTTAGTATTCGGTTAAGTGTCGACCTTAGTGCGGCTATCCATATGGAATGGGATTTTGGGACGGGATGTCCATGTTTTCGAGGTCACCGCTTAGCCCTAGGTGTCGACTTGTTTTCTTGAGGTCATTGGATATTGGAACATTTTGTAAGTATCCCGATTGGATCATGGGATTATTGACCGGAGAGATGATGAAATTTAGAATCAGGTTAAGTATTGATGATTGAGTACCGTTGTGTAAAAGCATTTCCGTGGTGATAAAGATGGCATGGAAGGAATGTTGTAAGGTCGGGGTTGGAGCGGATTCGAATAATATCCGAGTCTGGGCTAACTAGTTACCGGAAGGACGCATTGGTGCACCTTGGAAGGGCATCTTGTTCAGTATTAGGAGTGGATCAGTAGGAATCTGAGGATTCACGGGAGTTTGGATTCGATCTTCGACCTGGAGTTCGGAACCGTGTGGATCCGAAGGGAATTGGTCGGAGGGGAGTTGGGATCACAAATTACCGGGAGATGGTAATTGTCATCCAAGGTTGGGAGACGACCGTGACCTTGAGAGTAAAGGTTACTTTGGCGAGTTAAGTATTGGCTTGGTCACGAGTGTGATATGCCCACGAAGGGCAATTGACGTGCGTAGCAGTGCAAGGGGCATGATAGCGGTGCCGGAAGAAGGGTTGAGGGAAATCCCTCTGCGGGCAAGGCTGCGTAGGAGTCTAGATTTCGAGGACGAAATCACTCTAAGGTTGGGAGGATTGTAAAACCCGTGATTTTGGTTAATCCTTAATTCACCCTTATCCGGTTAAGCCATGATTATAGATCTTATCCAGTTGGTGTTCGTGGGTTTTGAATTTCGGACCGAGAGCACGTCGGGTCAAAAAGTCGGAATTTTGACCTTCGGGGTGGCCTGGGCGACTATGACCGCGATTGTGACAGAATGTCACTCTCGCGGGGCATTATCGCGGGAGGTGTACCGCGGGTCTTCCCCTTCGGGCGACTATGCCCGACGATTATGCCAAGGGCATAGTCGTGTGGCACTATCGCCAACGGCCCCCGGTCGTTTTTAATCAGCTTTGAGCAGCCCCTCTTCATTTATCTCAACCCCCTTTCACCCTTTTTCTCTCTAGAAACCGAACCCCAAACCCTAAAATCGGTTTTATGCATCCAAGACACCAAATCTATTATGTCCCAAGTGTTCCTCCTTCCACCCATCAAATATTGGAAGTTATGGTCAAGAAGCTTCATCTTCACCTTCAACCTCAAGTTCATTTTGGGTTTTCTAGGTTTTCGTCAAAACCTAAGTGGTAAGTATGTTCTTTCCGTTTCCAAACTTTGTAATAAGTTATAAATGCTCCATTGATGTTTCCCCTAGTATTTGGCTTATCAAATCTCGAACTTGGCAGTGTTTGGGAGAAACTAGGGTTTTGATCTCGTTGGGGATTTTGGTGTATTATGTTTGGGGAATGTTTCTATATGGTTGGATGTGGTTATTTACGGTTGAAAATGTGTGGATCTAGGTTTTGGGAGCTCGAGTTGAAGGGTTGGTTTGGGTGCCCTCGGAAAGTCTCATCATCAAAAAGGGTTTTGGAAGTTTTCGGTTCGAGGATTCAAGTGGCCTTCAAAAGAGCTCGTTGGGTGAAACCTAGATTTAGCCTAAATCTAGCAAGGTGAGTTCAAGTTGATTTGTGAAAACGGTGTACATGCCAAAATGTTATTTTAAAGTGTTTTGCATCTTACATGAAATGGTTAACTGCTGATAAGTTTGGTTATTTTGAAAGTCTTAACTTTATAAACTTATATAACACCCATATTTGGGATTTTGGGCATTTTTTTAAATGTGTCACAGATTAATGTGTTTTAACGATTTACTGAATGCATGAATATTGGTCAAAATGCATTTTAGTATTTGTTGGGTTTTACGTATCATTCATGTATTAGGACGTTTTGAAAGTAAGAGTGTGTGAGTCTTTTGGGTTGGATTATTCCCGACCTTGGGAACATTTTAAAAATAATTAACCTTTTCTTTGGGTTTTGGGCCGAAGGCCAATGGTGATTTGAGAAACAAAGGTTTTGGAGAAAAATGTATTTTGGTTTATGTAACCATATTGACTCTCATGTTTCAGCCAAACGTCTATTAAGCATTTTGGGGCTTGATTTACACTCAGTTGAGTCTGTAGAACATTTGTTCAGTTTTGGTAGTTCGTTAAGGAACTTTGGACGTATGGTGTACTTTGTTGCACCTTATTTGAGAGTTACATATTTTTAATGCGTTAGTTCATTCTTTTGAGTCATGTAACGTTTTAGACTGTATTGCATTGGATCCATAGGCATAAGAGTCAGTTTTAGTGGGATGAGTATCCCCGTATTGTAACTTGAAGTAGGCATGAGGTCTTTTGACCAATGACTGCAATTTTCTTGTGAACGAGCTTAACCGGGATATTTGAGAATTCCAAGGTATAGACCCAGAAGGGTTGAACTTGATGAGTGCACGAAAATTCCAAGGTATAGACCTAGAGGGGTTGAACTTAATGATTATCCAAGCAATAGATACAGAGGTGTTGAGCTTGTTGATTTGTTAGCTATAGACCCGGAAAGGTTGATGCTAACGAGTATTTTATCCCTAAGTGAAGCTCATATAACATTGATAAGTGGCTTAACTTTGTGTGCCCGCCACCGACGATGGAATTCGGGTATCCCCCGTCACCGAAAGGTGTTGTTTTTGGGTATTGAGTTTTATTATCCAAGTTTTCGGTGACGTTTTGTATATATGGATCTTATCCATAATTTCTGGGTTTATTATACCCCATCCGTGTTGGGTACTTTGAGATATAGCATTTAACTCGCGTTTTATGAAAATTGGGAGTTCTTTCTCTATCCTCATTTTTAGCAAGTTTTGGGTTAAATCTAAGTTTACGAAAGAACGTTTTATATTGGGGTCTTAGTCTGTAAAATAGTTCGGTTTGGTTAATGATTTACTCGGTGTCCCTATCGTTTAAAATGCATATATATTGATAAATAAGTCGTTTTCATAAGCGGAGCATATCATTCGAAAGGTTATGATTTTCATGGCATTCTTCTCTCTTTAAACAAATCACTTATATATGTTGAAAACTCTTGAGCTCACTAGGCGTTAAACCTAACCTTTTATTTGTCGGCATGTGCATCAGGTATTCAAGGCTGGGAGTTGGTTCTAGCAGTCCTATGAAGAGTAGAGCCTTAGCTAGATCCGAAAGTAAGTATTCGGTGAAGTCTTCCGCTGTATGGAGATAGTGACTATGCATGGGTATTAGTAGAACCCGTCCCTTATAGTCCGTATGTATAAGATGGTATACGTGTATTGTAGTTGAATCTAAATTCGTGGTTGTAGATGATTCATTTATTGATGTATTTAGAAAATTTTAAATAAGTTACTATTTCCAGATTTGAGGGTGTTACAGGTTCTTAGATCAATGATTAGACAGTTAAACCGCTGATGAACATCAGAGAGAGATTCATTCTTACCAGCGATAAAACTTTCATACTGTCTTACCAAGTTAATCTTTCGAGTCTCTTGGATTTCAGTGGTGCCTTCATATTGAACACATATGGTTTCCCACATTTCTTTAGAAGTTTTAAGATACATGATGGAATGGAAAACTTCATCAGGCAGAGCCATAGAGATAATGGTCTTTGCCCTTGCATCGATACCAACCTTCTTCTTGTCTTCATCACTCCATTGTCTGATCTCCTTAACAACATATCATTCAGGAACAAAATGAGTGGTGGCAGTAGCTGGAACGGAAGCTATGATTTGGACAGGTTCATAGGGACCATTTGCTACGTATTCGGGTATAGTGGGATCTACACCTTCAAGAAATAGCATCATTCGATTCTTCCAGAGAGAGAAGTTATCTCTGCTAAATCGAGGAGGTTTAGAAAGTGAGTCATTATCATAGTAGTTTGTGTTTGTGTTAAGTTCCATATTAGAATAGCAAAGAAGAGAATAAATCAATATCTTGTTTATCAGATTAAACAGTCTGCTCTGATACCACTTGTTGGTCCCGGAGGTGCTTAACAAGTTTGTAGAAGGGGGGGGGGTTGAATACAAACACATAATTTAAAGTTTAATAAATTGTTTATTGATAAATCAAACACAATTTACAAGTCTGTTGCGGAATAAGATTAAGTAGAACTCAATCTAAACAAACTTAAGAAAACACTAAGATGGTTGCACAAGAATATAGAGAATGGGGATTTGAGAGGTATAGAAAACAAGGGTTTCTGTCTATGTTCAAGAAGAGAACACACTCTCAGATGGAGAGGTAATCTTTCTATTTATACCCTATGCATTAAATGCATGGCAGGGTACTTTACACGTGTCATTCAGTGATTGGCTTTGGGAGTCTGACTTTGGGAGACATGCTTTCGGCCGAATCATGAACAGTGTAGTTGACAGAGTTGTTGTACGAATTGTGGCAGAGGTATGTCCGTTCTGACACATCATACTGGTTGTGCAGGGAAAGACAAAAGAGACTTGAGGAATAAGCTAAGTGATCATCGATCGCTGAATATCTCTTCCTTCAGAGATATAAGAAGGTTCAGCTATCGCTGAAGCTTTTCCTCAGGTTTCTTCGCGTATGAGTAGAGTTGTCTTTGCTTCACTGATATCCGCATCAGGTCACTAGTAGACTTGTCTTTGTTCAGCAGCTTCGTCTTCAATTCAGCTATGAACATCTATTGACGCGAAACTTGTCTTCAGGGATTACGTTTACATCAGAGAGTATCAGCGATAACTGAACAGACTCAGTCTAAGCATTGATGCTGAAACACTAATACATATGAACGTTTATAAGAGAGATCATCAGTGATAACTGAACAGACTCAGTCTGATCGCTGATGGTGAAACACTAATACATATTAAAACGTAATTTTCACTAAGTAGAAGAGGGTTGTTATCAAATCACTGAGAGAGTTTGGATCAACACACATGAACCCAACCCTATATGTATATATATAGGTCCAAATGAGAACATTTTTAGTTTATGAAAATGCGATAACATTCTTATCACATATGATTATACACGATTACACGTAAAGGGACTTGATGGTGTGCGGGCGACTTAGCCCGTGACCTAGGTTGGGCTAAAAGTTGTCCACGTATTTGATTTAGCATCACATGTGGTTGACTATAGTAAAAAAGTGTTTTTGGATTTTCATAAAAATAAAGTGTTCTTATTTAAACCCTTCCCCATATGTATGTAATTTACAAGCTAGTAAAAGCGAAGGATTGAAGGCGTCGAGCCATAGGAAGTGTAGTTAAGGTATATTAAGGATGAGAAGGAAGGCATATTAGTGAAAGACGAGGACATTAGGTATAGATGAGGTATCTAGCTACGTTAATAGGTTGTTTAAAGAGTCTAGGGAGAGAGGAGCACACAATTGTTGTAGATTGAACATGTTGTGTATAAGCAGGAGGTTTTCACAGAAACAACCTCTCGTTCTTAGTTGTTAAAGTTTGTCTACGTCTTACTCTATCCAAATCATACTTTCGAATGAGATTTATCGAGCTTGTTTGATTTTGGTTTGGTTTTCCTTTTAATATAGTAATATTTAAGTTTCATTTAGATATACATCTTATAAAACATATTTTTATACATACTACAAACCATCATTTAAAGACATTTGGTTGATATTGGGAAATAAATGAAATGGGAAATTAGGAATAGATATTTCATGGTTGGGGATATTTGCACCCCTACCTATGTGTTAAAGACACCCTTTCTAATTATTATTAATCATAATTCAATCATTGCATCATCATATTTAAATTTATTTGTGTTTTAACTATTTTTTTATATTTTATTATTATTACTTTTCTTTCCTTTAATCAAGTTTTTTATTTTTATAAGAGTGAATTGTGGATTTGGTCCCTGTGGTTTTGTGATTTTTTTACCATGTTCCTCATTCTATGTTTATTGTGGATTTGGTCCTTGTGGTATTCAATTTGTCTTGACCATGGTCCTTCTGACTAACATCTCCATTAACTTTGTTAAATCAAGGACCATTTTCGCCATTTGTCATTTTTTTGTTTTTTTACGATAAGAAAAAAACAATACTTTTATACACACACATATAACGATATCAAAATAAATAAAATAAAATATTATTGTATGATTTGATTGTTTAACTTTTTTAAAAGATTAACTATAAAAATACGATTTAATTTTATTATTAAATTATAGCATAAATAATGGAAATACTTTAATTTATAAAATTACTGGATATTTGTTGACTTTTATATATTAGGCTAATATAAAATTTGTCAAAGATTATATTTCAAAAAAGGATGGGTGAGGCCAATTACACGCCTACCTATTATTTTTCTCCTCTTATACATTTAAATCAAATTTTATTTTTTACATTTTCAATATAATTTGATTTGATTCGAACATTTAAAAAAAAGGAGAAAGAAGGTGCATATAACATTTGTGATAGCATTACCCTTACCTATGTGTTAAAGACACCCTTTCTAATTATTATTAATCATAATTCAATCATTGCATCATCATATTTAAATTTATTTGTGTTTTAACTATTTTTTTATATTTTATTATTATTACTTTTCTTTCCTTTAATCAAGTTTTTTATTTTTATAAGAGTGAATTGTGGATTTGGTCCCTGTGGTTTTGTGATTTTTTTACCATGTTCCTCATTCTATGTTTATTGTGGATTTGGTCCTTGTGGTATTCAATTTGTTTTGACCATGGTCCTTCTGACTAACATCTCCATTAACTTTGTTAAATCAAGGACCATTTTCGCCATTTGTCATTTTTTTGTCTTTTTACGATAAGAAAAAAACAATAATTTTATACACACACATATAACGATATCAAAATAAATAAAATAAAATATTATTGTATGATTTGATTGTTTAACTTTTTTAAAAGATTAACTATAAAAATACGATTTAATTTTATTATTAAATTATAGCATAAATAATGGAAATACTTTAATTTATAAAATTACTGGATATTTGTTGACTTTTATACATTAGGCTAATATAAAATTTGTCAAAGATTATATTTCAAAAAAGGGTGGGTGAGGCCAATTACACGTCTACCTATTATTTTTCTCCTCTTATACATTTAAATCAAATTTTATTTTTTACATTTTCAATATAATTTGATTTGATTCGAACATTTAAAAAAAAGGAGAAAGAAGGTGCATATAACATTTGTGATAGCATTACCCTTATAAAAGAGATTGAATAGAAAGGACTATAGCATGTATGGCGGTGAGGAAAATGTGTAAGTTGTCGTTATCGGTTCAATAATTATAAACATTCAATCGATCGATGGAATTAATATAATTCTCTAGCATTTGTGAGAACTATGGCTTATTTTATATTTACAAAAAATGTACAATGATGAATATATCATTTGATTTAATTTTATATTTTAAAAAATAAAATTCAGTCTAATAAAGAAAAAGAAAATATCATCTGTAGCTTTTGTCCTTGTCAAATAGGAAAATTGAATTGAAAATAAACTAACTTTGAACTTGGACTTCCGAACTAAATTTCGAAGAATAGTATTTCTCAAAAGAAGACATGAAAAAGAATTGAAATTCCTTACTACAATGCAAGGAATTTAAATTCCACTATATGCGTTTTTCGATATTGGCTGATGTGTTTTTAGCCTAATTCCATGATTTCGAGAGATTTTTAAAGTTTTTTGCTTGATTTCGAGTTATTTTTAAGTTTTTGTTATCGATTTCCATTATTTATGCTATATTTATGTTATTAAATCGTATTAATATAGTTAGGGGCTGTTTGGTAGTTGCTGAATGGTTTAATGCAGAATGATTAATGGTTTTGAATGATTAATAGGTTTTTATGATATAGTGTAAAATGAAATATGGTTTTTTGCTAATTGTTCATAATGAAATCATGGCTCTTAATGGTTAAGGGAGGATCAGAATACAAAATCATTAAGAGGATTTTGGAACCATTAAGAGGCAACACTTTTTTTTGCCAAACAAGATTTATCTCTTAGCGATTCAGAAGTTGTCTCTTAATGGAACCTTTAAGAGGTAAACAAACAGCCCCTTTTAAGAAAGTTAAACAATCAAATCATACAATAATATTCTATTTTATTTATTTTGATATCGTTATATGTCTGTGTATAAAATTATTGTTTTTTTCTTATCGTAAAAGGACAAAAAAATGACAAATGGCGAAAATGGTCTTTGATTTAACGAAGTTAACGGAGATGTTAGTCAGAATGACCATGACCAAGACAAATTGAATACCACAAGGACCAAATCCACAATAAACATAGAATGAGGACCATGGTCAAAGAAATCACAAAACCACAGGGACCAAATCCACAATTCACTCTTTTTATAATTATGAAACTATAATTAATATTATGTTAAATATTTTTTTGATTTATATTTAGTTTTATTGTTTATTTATTTTTTAGTTTTATTTCTTTGTATTAATATTTTAGATAAAAAAATAATATTATGTTTAAAAAAAATACAAATATAAAAAATGACGATATATTTGTTATATTTTTTATTACAAGTATATTTTTTTTATAAATAAAAGATGATACAACATAAACTAATTTATATTCGAAATTTTGATTTAAAAAAATAATGAATTATTATCCGATATTTTAAAAGTTCATAAAACAATGATGGATTATGTTTGGATATTCAAAAACTTAAAATAATAATTGATTGGTTAATCTTGAAGTTTTAAAGTTGAAAAAGATGATGAGTTTTTTTATTAATTTCTAAAGTTACAAAAAAATCGATGATATATTATATGAGAATATAGATAAAAAAAAATTGGTTACTATTTAAGTTTTTGAAGTTTTTATTTAATTCACGGAATTTGTAAAACTGCAAAATAAATGATATTTTATTTTTTTTATAAATAACAAGACGTTTTTTTAGTTTATTTAATTTTAAAAAATTATATCTAATATAAATAAAATAATAATTACTTGCACTAAATAATATTATTACTTACTAATAAAAAGATAAAAACAAAAATCAAAAGAGAGAGAGAGAGAGAGAGAAAAAGAGAGAGAGAGGGAGAGAAATAATATTATTACTTACTAATAAAAAGATAAAAACAAAAACCAAAAGAGAGAGAGAGAAAAAGAGAGAGAGAGAATGAAATAATATCTTCCATAATTTATAGACAATTTAATGATAGTTTTAAAAATCTTTTAAATTTTTAATTACACCCTAGGTGGAGGAGGAGTGCAAATAACAAACCCCTATTTCATTCATACCAGGTCTCATCTTATTTATGTATCTCATGACTTTCAACCAAACACCCCTTAATATGAAAACATACAAAAATATTAAATAATATAACTAATAACCCATCTTATAGATATTGAATTGGAAAAAAAAATAATAATAATAATTATGAGCGGTGATCACCATATGAAGCATGATCCATGCATGACTTATATTATTTAAATCAAAAAATTATTCTTATATACCAAATATAAAATAAACGTATCTATAATAATTCGTGTTATCATCAATTTAGGTGTCGTTTATTTTTTAAGAGGTCTAAAGTCTGAAGTCTTATTTTAGTTATGATTAATAAGAGATGGTGTATAAAAAAATCTGAACAATTCAGACTTAAGAGCTATTAAGAGGTTTTATTAAAAAAACAAACAACCCCTTAGTCAATATTTTATGATCAAATGAGTGTAATTACAAGAAGTAATTAATCTATACCTACTAACTAACATATGGAGTTTGAAATCCAACATAAAAAATATAATGTTGGAGAAGAGGGTATGCTTTGGTAAGCATATATTTTACATACGTTCTTTCGTTTCTTGCAAATAACGGGCGATAAAATTGTTAAATTGGCCATTTTTAAATATTTTGATATTAGTAATAATAAAATATTAATACTGATTTTGAAATGAATTTTAAGATATAAATGATCAGACTCGTCGTACATTGTAGAAAGAACTCTTTATAAGTATAATAATAGAGAATACTATTTCCAATTTGTTTGTTTCCTATTATATATATAATAATTTTTTCGCACATAAATTTAAAGTTTGTCATAGATTTTCTAGTTTTTTCCGTCTTTTGAAATGTCTTGTCACAAGGAAAATGTCGAATTATTTAGAACGTTTCTTGTAGAACCTTTGTCTTTGATCATAACATGCCTTTGCTCAACCAAGCGTTCACAAGTCCCATTATCACGTGACGTTGTTTTCTTTTTCTCTTGTTCCTTTATTTGTGTGGAACCACCCCCTTCAACTTTTTACATCTTATAAATTTATTTTCAGACATTTTATATCAAAATTGTAACAAATATAATGTAATTTAAAGTAGATATGTTTGTAAGTGTCTATCAACATCTCAATTGACCTAAAGATAAACACATCAATTACTAAGCATTCAAAGCTTATACACCTAAGAGGGCAGGTCACAGATAATATTGATTTCATATTAGATATATCAGTACTGTATTTGGTCCTAGATTACCTGCTAGTGATCGACAACGAGGATTTCCGTATGCTTAATAGTTAATAACGATGTAAACGTGTATTGTTTCTCTTGTACACCGTCCAAATAATCATTATGATATGTTTTGATGTGTATGTCTGGTAAGTGACTACTCATATGTGACTTACTCTTTGAATGATTGACGTACATGCATGTCGTCTTCTATTATTTGACGTTTTTGAAATATTTTGCTGTCGAGATATATCTATTTTGCAAATGAAGATCACAAGTGGGAGTCATGTGCCCACTTAGGTTATTCAAACTTTAGGTGAAACTAACAACACATCTTTTGGGTTGAGAAGTTAATATAGCACCACGCTTCGACATAAATAACCAGAAACAAACAAACGTATAGTTATTTTCTTCAAAAATTCCAAATCTTGTTACTTAGACTTCTAATAACATGTGGCGAAATATATACAATTTTCTTTTCTCTCATCTTTTCGTTATCAATCATATTATTAAAATAATCTTAACTTTACCCTGTTTTATAAGTTTTTGTAAACGGTAAGAATATAAAACTCAAGGTAAAACCCTAAAATTTTACAAAAATTTTCACCTGCCTCCCTCATTCAGCCCCACACAGCCTGGGACGACGGGCCCAATTTTTTTTAATACGGTGTCACCATATAATATAGACAAAAAACACTGTTTTTATGACGTGTCTTTCCCTTTTTACCAATGTTCAATATCGTCCGATGTGTTTATATTCTAGTTCCACCGCTTCGAGGGATTTTTAAATTTTTTTGCTTGATTTCGAGGAATTTTTCGGTTTTTTTGGTTGATTTCAAGAGTTTTTCTTTGGTTTTTTTATTAATTGAGAGGTACAGTTGCACCTTTTTGAACTTTTAAATATCATACGGTGTCACATTCTAAACCGATATGGTTGCACTTTTCATAAACGTTAAAATTTTAACCTTTCGACGGAGAGATAATACGGTGGTATGTGCCACCGTTGGCCCTTCTTTAGGTCTGTCCCTACGCACAACTGTACATTCTTACTATACCCCGTCTGTATACCAAACACACTCTTATCCACTCTAGCTTTCCTTCTATCTTAAAGAAGAAGTGGAAGCAAAAAATATACAAAGGAACGAGCTTTACAAAATAATTATATATATATATATATAAGGGCAGGTTCAAACGAGAAGTTAAACATTTTGTGAGAAGTCGAGAAGTGTGATATCATATATGATACACAAGTTTAATCATATATGATTAAACACATGTTACATTGACAATACATAGTGTAACACCCTTAAATTTGGTAAAAGCAACTAATTAAACTTTCTATATTTCATCAAGTAAAAGATAAATCTTCAAAATAAAATTCTCTATTTGACCTCAACAAATATAAACTCCAGTCTTGTACAAGGACCAGACCGAGTCGGTGTTACTTAATCCCTATTACAAGTTGCTCTTCCCGAAAACAAATGCGGAAGACTTTACTAAGGTAACCACCTCTCGAGCACAATACTAGCACTCCTCTCTGCACAGAGTCACTAGAGCTATTCCCAACGTCGAACCTGTTACACATGTCGACAAATAAAAAGGTTAGGCTAACGCCTAGTGAGTTCAAGAGTTTTTCCACATGAATAAAGATGTATTTGAAAAGAGGTAATGTAGTTTAAATTATAATCTTTCAAATGATATGCTTTGAATATGAAAACGACTCGTTTTCCAATAATAAGCATTTTGGGCAAAACACCAATATAAACGTTTTCAAATCCAAACTACTTCGGGGACAAGATCCCAATATAAAACGTTATTTCGTAAATAAACTCTAACCCAAAACTCACTCAAAACGCGAATAGGAATCGGACTCTACATTTATGAAAATGCGGTTAAAACTTTATATCCCGAAACACCCAAAAGCTGGTGTGGCATAATATTCAACCCAGAAATCATGGATAAGATCCATATATATACAAAACGTCACCGAAACTTGGATAATAAAACTCAATACCCAAAAACAACATCTTTCGATGACGGGGGATACCCGAATTCCATCGAAAGTGGCGGGCACACAAAGTTAAGCCACTTATCAATGTTCTCGAGCTTCACATAGAGCCATGGATCCCCGTATACGGCTCCCAACCGAGCTACCACCGCAAGATACCCAAAAGACCCTAATGTCTACTCGACCTCTAAATGAGTGTCACTACCAAAGCCACAAGTCCCCGTATCCGACTCACAATGGGCACCACCGAAAGACTTAGCTCCGTATACGGCTTTGCAGAGCACCACCGCAAGCTTCCATAAAAACATGACTTGGGGACCAATCACTAGACTTCAATCGCGGACACTAAATTCCACGATGAGTAACCAGACTGGATTACAAACGGACATTGAGTTTAACCACCCACGATCTATACCTCAAGCCCTTCAATAAAGGTTACGCGGTTATCGAGTTCAACCACGCATGATCTATACCTCGAGCTCCCGTTGGCCATAAACAATATCCAGTCCCAAAACGGGGATAAAGTCCCCAACTAACCAACTGACTGACTTATATACCTATGGATCCAATGCATTACAGTCTAAAATGTTACATGACTCAAAAGAATGAACTAACGCATTCAAAACATGTAACTCTCAAATAAGATGCTACTAAGTACACCATACGTCCAAGGCTCCTTAACGAGCTACCAAAACTGAACAAATGTTCCAAAGACTCATTTGAGTGTAAACCAAGCCCCAAAAGGCATAATGAACGTTTGGCTAAAATACGTGAGCCAATAGGGTTACATAAACCAAAATACATCTTTCCCCAAAACTTTGTTTCTCAAATCACAATTGACCTTCGGCCCAAAACCCAAAAAGGATCATCATTTTCTAAAGTGTTCCCAAAGTCGGTATCGACCCAAAACCAAAGGACTCACAGATTCGTACTTTTCAAAACATCCCTTTTCATGAATGATGCATAAAACCCGACAAACACTTAAAAGTGCGTTTTTGACCAAATATCTATTTATGCAATAAATCGTCAAAACCCATCATTTATGACACATTTAACGAAATGCCCAAAAATCCCAAATGTGGTGTTTTACAAAGTTTAATAAGCTAAACACTTCAAATAATCATAAGTTGCCAAATAACTCAACAGTTGATAGTTTCATGTAAAACACATAAATGCTTTAAAATAGACATTTTGGCATGTACAACATTTTCACAAATCAACTTGAACTCACCTTGCTAGATTTAGGCTAAATCTAGATTTTACCCCACATAGAGCTCCTTTGAAGAAATTTGAATCCTCAAAGCCAAAACCTCCAAAAACCTAGATTCACAAATTTCAACCATAAATATACTTATTCAACCCTTAAGAATAGTTCCCCAAATCATTTTACATCAAAATCTCTATTTTGGCCAAAACCCTAATTTTGACCTAAATATTCCAAAATCTTCCAAACCGAAATTAGAGAAACCAAACACTAGGGAACCATCAAGAAGACATTTATAACTTATATTAAGGTTTAGAAATGGAAGGGATATACTTACCACTTAGGTTTGACGAAAACCTAGAAAACCCAACAATGAGCTTGAGGTTGAAGAAGAAGAAGAAGATGGAGGTGGTGAATCCTTGCCCAAAGGTTTCCATTTTACCACTTGATGGTGTTTCATCTTCATAAAACACAAGGTTTTGAGTCAAAGATAAGTTAGGGTTTGAAGGGGGAAAGAACTAAAACGATTTGGGAGAGAATAGGAAAAGTATGGATGAGAGGAAATGAGAAAAGGCTGAAAATCTCGTCTTAACAGCAGCCTGCTCCTTATGTGCGACATTGACCATGCGACATTGCCCTGGGAAATGTCGCTGGTCATAGTCGATGGTGTGTACCCATGTACGGTACACACCATGCGATTGTGACAGTGCAACTGTGACTCGTCATAGTCGTCGGGCATTGTTGCGGGACCTTTTCGGAGCCCCGAAACTCGACTTTTTCACTGCCAATACTCCCGATACTCCAAGGGACTTTAAACAAAACATTTTCCAACAAAACCCCACTGTTTACAAGTCACATAAACGTCCGGGTGACAATTACTTACCGAAAATTACGGGTGTTACACATAGACATTTAATCATATATGATATCACACTTCTCGCCTTCTCGCAAAATGTTTAACTTCTTGGACGATCCTTCCTCTCTCTCTCTCTATATATATATATATATATATATACCACTCTTGGGGGTCATTCAAGGGAGAACTCGTTTATTTGTGATAACCGTGAGATACAATATCAACCACAAATCAAAGGATAATTTAGGAAATTAATAATTTTGGTAATTTGATTTAAATTTTTAATGAAAGTGCATTTTAGGTATTTTTAAAAATTTCCTCTCTCCGACCTCCGGTAAATCTTATTCCGACGATTGTGATGCCCACTGTGATGCCCACTATGATACCCAAAGTAATTACAATAACCATTGTGATATTGTGATGCACACTATGATACGGCTTATGATAACCATTGTGATATTGATTGTGATACCCAATGTGATACCAGTGCGATACAAACTGTGATACCATTGTGATTTAAACTGTGATATCATTATGATACCAACTGTGATATCACTGTGATACCATCATATGGTTCGTCGTCTTAGAAGCAGAAGAGTAGAGGAAACAAAGAAGGGTGGAACCACAAGGACCAAATCGGCAGGACATCCATCTCCCTCCCGTCGGTAAGGACCAAATCGCCGGAGAAGATGGACCAAATCGTCGACAAGGACGCCATATATCAGATGGACCAAATCGGCAGCATGGACCAAACACATTCTCCCACTTTCTGTTCTCTTCTTGTGTGCAAGGGGAGAACGAGTTAATGCTTGATGGATCTCCATTGAAGCGTCGCCAAGGTAGATCTGAACCATAAGCAACGAGATGACGAAGATGGATGGCATCTTGTAGACCAGAAGCAACGAGATGAATAAGACGCCATCCTGCTCATAGCGGGGGAGGACATCTTGCTGCTAGTCTTGGGGTACATCTTGCCGCCCAGTATCATCACTTCTTGCTACTTCTGTGCAGCAGAGGAATGAATTCAATATGGTCAAGCGGCTGTTGCACAAAATTAGGGTTTTAAATTAGGAGTTATTAAAAAAAAATTAAATTACCAATTTACCCTTTATTTTATTTTACTAAATAACATTAATTATCTAAATTGATTGGTTCATATTGGATCTCACGGTTATCACAAACTACACAGTTCTCATTTGATTAGGCCCTACCACCCCTATATATATATATATATATATATATATATATATATAAAGTTTTAGAAGGTCATTTTTTAATTTAGGATTCATATTAAAGATATTAAACATATTTATAAACTACAACATAATAAGATAAGATGGGTATTTAGTTATTTACCAATCCTTGTTTGTCGTCATTGTTTACAATTACTACAATTTATATATTTTTACATATACTTAAACTTACAAACTACAAATTAAAATAATAAATACTATAATATCTAGCAATGGAATTATTGAAGACAATGATAAATAACCAAGGAAATGGTGTTGATAATTATGTACATGTAAATTGCATAATTCATTAGTAATTAACATATTTATCAATGCAATTAGCAACCAAATATTTATCTTTAGTATGTCAAAAAAATACATGTTTTAACATAGGGGTATGGAGAAAGTCAACTGATTCGGTTATAACTATTGATTCAATTAGAACCAATCAATAATAATTGGACTGGATTGGATCCAAATCATCAATATCCAAATTGGATTGATCGGTTATTAGATGATAGTTCAAAATCCAATAAAACTGAATCAATCTAATCCAAATCCAATTAATATATATATATATATATTGAGAGAGAGAGAGAGAGAGAGAGAGAGGTGGGTTATTATGCAACCCATTGTTCCTTTGCAACCAATGCAACCAGATCTCGTGCGTCCAAATTTTAATCAATGGATGGAAAAAAACGGTGGCATTATTAGGAACAAGGTCACGCTCAAGTGAAACAAATTTCAATCAGGGGTAAACTTGGGAGAATCAAAAAATGATATTTCATGGTCCATGAAATTGAAAATTGTGTCCTGTATCTACTGAGAATCCCTCACTTTCCTTTCTTCCAAGGGTAATCGCCGAATCTGTTGTAAAATTGAAATTAGGTCAAATACAATTCTTCAATGGCAGAATTAAATGACAAAGGAGGTGGTAATCAACGAGTTAGAGGTAAGTGATTTAGTTTGATTTTCGTTGTTTGATATGTGCCTAGGGTTCATCAGTTCTAGGGGTGTTCAAAAAAACCGTTGGACCGCTCAAACCGGTCGAACCAAGTCAAACCGGACCGTTTTTGGCGGTTTGAGCAGTCTGGCGGTCCGGTCCGGTTTGCGGTTTGGAGGTTTTTTTGGGCGGTTTGGACCAAACCGACCGCCAAATATATAAATATATTTTTTTTTATTTTTTTTATATATATCTTTATTATAAAGAATAGATGATATAAAGCCCAAATGTCCAAATATATACAAAAAGGCCCAAGGTATTTTAAAAGATTGAAATCTTTATGGATTGTGGAATACAAATAACGGAAAAATGAAGAAGTGAAGTCGTTGATTTTATTTGCACTTTGCATATTCCTTTTTTTTAGTGTTTTGTCTTCGGATATTTAGTTAACTTTTGTGGACTTTGTTCTTTATTTCAAATGGACTCAAGCCAACGAGCCTTTAAAATTCGAAGTTTTATATGTTTTTATTTTTAAACTTAAAAGTCCACTAAAAGGCCTAAACCGCCTAAACCGGTCGACCAAACTGCCTAAACCGCGGTCCGACTTGACCGGTCTGGGCACTTGATGTCAAACCGCTCGGTTTGAAAAATCAATAAACCGCCACTTGCGGTTTGGTTTGTGGTCTGAGGGGTTAAACCGCCCAAACCGGACCGCGTACACCCTTAATCAGTTCTTTGAAATCGATTCATTGTTGCATCAGTTTGAAGACTAAGCGACACATTAAGGATGAAGAATTCGTTCTCAAAATTAAAAAATACAGCCGAAATAGACATCGATCCAGTAACACCCATTGAAATGAAACCCTCTGTCAGAGAAAAAGAGGGTTCTGCATCAGTTCAAATTATCATGAATCCTATGAGGGTTCTGACAGGTTCGTTACTGAATTTTGGTTAGTTCAACAAAAATTACTGTTGCATTGTGATTTATTTTCATTGAGGTGGGTGTAAAGGGTCAAACAAGAAGCCATAAGTTAGTTCATCAGAAGTTGTTGTGCCTTATGATTTAGTTTCATCAGAAATTTGGTTAGTTCATTAGAAGTTACTATTCTTTGAGCCATGTACATATAAAATTTATTTTCATTGAGGTGGGTGTAAAGGTTCAAACAATGGATAAAACAGCAAATGAATCATATTTTCAATGTTGCATTACATGTATTGAATACGAGATTCATTGTTGCATTGAGGTGGGTGTACTAAATATGAGATTCATTAGATGTATTTAACTTTGTTAATACTGAGTAGGGGTTAAATGAAACCATTCAATGAATTAAAATTGCATTATTGCATTGGATTTAGTGAATATCATGAATTGTAGAATTTACATGAATATGAGTTTCATTGAGGTGGGTAGCGGGTTAAATCAACTCACCATACAATGAATTAAAATTTAATTACTTAATTGTATGTATTAAAATAACATGTCTTGTAGACTTGACTGAATATGTGTTTCAATGCGGTGGGTATAAGTTTCAAACGAGAAACCATTCATTTAATTAAAATTCATCCATGTGGTCTATTGATGTTAGACGTTGCTGGAATCTGGGCACAATGGATAATGGTCGTGTTCAAGTCAATATACCACTCATCAAATCTACAGAAAAACCCTTAAGTTAACCTCCACTACTGACCTGAATGACAACAACACATCTAAGGGAAGAAACAAGTGGCATTCTCATGTTTTAACTTTAATAAGGTTACTAATTTGTGCCACTCGCTTTTCTACTGCTCCTTGAATGCTCCCAGGTAGAACCCAATGTAAATAGATGAGCTTTATAAAGTACCTAAATTCCGTTTTTTTTACCATAAGTTGTATTGAAATTGTTTGATGAAATGTTGAAACAACATTAATAAGAACTTCAATATTTTCTCTGAGCCTTGACTGAATATGAGATGCATTGAGGTGGGTGTGAAGGTGCAAACAGGAAACCACAACATAATAAGCATAATTTCATTGTTGCATCAGATGTATTGAATGAGATTCATTGGTTCACTGAGAAAAATGTATGATGAAAATGAGATTCATTGTTGCATTAGAGGTATTGAATTTTGTTAGACTTGTAGACTTTACTGAACAGGGGATTCATTGGGGTGGGTATAAGGTTCAAACAACAAACCATTCAATGAATTAAAATTTCATTAATGAGTTGAATTTTGAGTTGTTGTCAGTGATGTGGTATCTTTTGCATCGAGGAAATTCAATTTGGTACATCATAAAATAGTATGATTGGATGACGAATAGACTTACATGACGAATCCAGACATCGGGTCCAACCCAACTCAGACTCGTTCATAACACGACAATCATCTTCAATGACATCTTGATTCAACGTTACATCAATTACCTTCGACCCCCGTTGTATTTGTGAAAAAAACGATGTCTCACCAACACACTTACATGACGAATCTGCACATTGTGTCCGACCCAACTCGGACTCGTTCACAACACGACTATCATCTTCATGAAACATGTACACCAGATTCATCGTTTAATTTAGTTTGGTGAGAATGTTTAAACCTGCAACAATAAACATAAAGATGATACAACAATGGTTTGATAACCATTAAAAGATCTACGATATACACTTCCAATTAAAAAACAAATAATTAATTAATTAAATATGGAAACAGATAGCGAAATCCCAATAAAAACGGCCAACTAATATATGGAAAGAAGTAAAAAAAGGATTTCCAATACCGCCCTTTTAAATTAAAAAAAAGAGAAAAAAATCAAAAATTAAATGAAGGGTGAGGATGATGGTTGCATAGGTTGCAAAATCTTAAGTGGTTGCATTTGAACATCCCTCTATATATATATATATATATATATAGGGTCGGGTTCATTTGTTAACCCGATTTTTTGTACTAACTTTGTGAACCAAATCTTGACCATTGATATTAAGATGAAGGACTAAGATTAAAACTCATTTACATTAACTCTTATTTATTAGTCTTATAATAATTAATTATATGGAACATATATGATAGGGGCTTTTGAGGAAATTCATAACCCTTTTTCACATTTAGTATTGTAACCCCCACATTAAATAAATGTTACAATTAACAAAAAAAAAATCAATAATGACATCATATTTTTATTGTACATATATATATTAAACCAAGGCTAACAATGGCTTACTAATGGTTGAATTATGTTAACAAAATTAGTATGAATGGGATGGGAAAAAAGTAAAAGAATTTGTAAGGGAACATATATGAACATGTATATGTTAACAACCACTCCATTAGTGTTCATTTGAGAAAGTGAACATATATGAAAATAAATGGACATATATATCATGACCGAACATCTATGATCATTCATTAGAGTTCATTTGATATATTTGTTGAACGTATATGAACATATATGGGCATGTATATAACGAATGAACATCTATGATCATTCATTACAGTTCATTGCATGTCCTTGTTTGGTTCATGACAGGTATGTTCATCTCATATATCGGACAAATTTCTCGAAAAGACCAACTATACGATATACGGATTTAACGAAAAATGAACAAATCTACTATAAAAATATTCAAAATATTCAAAAAAAAATATGAAAAAAGATACAATTCTGAAATCGTAACCTACACCTAAATTTGGAATCTTGATATTTGTAACTCCTATACAATTAATGACATAAGATTACATATCAAAATGACAATACTACCCTTTTCTATTAAATAAATAAAAAAATAAAACATAAACAAACTTTGCAATCTTATTGGTTGATGACGGTTCACATAGTTAGCAAGAAACACACGGTTAACAAATGATCCTCCCTCTCTCTCTCTCTCTCTGTATATATATATATAGGAGGTCATTCAAGGGAGAACTCATTTGTTTGTGGTAACTGTGAGATCCAATCTCAACCATAAATCAAAAAATAATTTAGGAAATTTATAAATTTGGTAATTTTGATTTAGAATTTTAATTGAAAGGTATGTTAGGTATTTTGAAATTTTCCTCTCTCCTTTCCTCTGAACCTAATTCTGGCAAAATAAAACGTGATACACCATTGTGAATATGTGATATCCAATAATTTTTAACCATAAGACATAGATCATCAATGAATCACACTGTGGTGCCAAAAAGATTTTCTAACTGTAAGACACAAACAAACAATGAATCACATTGTGATACCAAAAGATTTTATAACTGCAAGGTGCAACCAACAATGAATCACACCGTGATACCAAAAGATTTTCTAACTGTAAGACACAAACCAACAATGAATCACACTGTGATACCAAAAGATTTTCCAACTATAAGGCACAAACTAACAATGAATCACAATGTGATACCAAAAGATTTTCCAACCGTAAGGCACAAACCAACCATGAATCATACTGTGATACCAAAAAGAAATTTAAACTGTAAGACAAACTCACTATGACGCATGTACATGAGTTACGTTTGTCATTTAAAAAGAAAAATATGCATACATGATACCTATTGTGATAACCCAATGGTTCCTATCGTGAAACCTATTGTATAACCCAATGTATCACATTGTGATAACCTAATGTGATACCAATGTGATTACCTAATGTGATACCTTATTCTTGAACATAACAGTATGAGCATATATCAGTATCCAACATTATCACAGAGTTGGCAAGGACATAGGTTGGTCCCTTTCTGACGATTCCACCACCATCCTTCGGCGTATCCCAACCCCTTATTCGTTTGTTCTGTCGTGGTAAGTACGAATGGAAAGAAGGCAAAAGAAATCTCGAGACGAGATCTGCGACTGACCAAATCGAGAAAAAAGCCACCGCCGAATACTCCCGTTCTACGGCGCCATCCACCACCATTGTAACTCGATTTAGGGATTCTAAAGAAGAGAGGCAATTGAGAAGAGAGAGATGCAGAGGAGAGGCGATTAAGAAGACAGAGATGTAGAGGACAGAACGAGCTAATGCTTGATGGATCTCCATTGAAGCGCCGCTAGGGTAGGCGAATACGTCGGTGACACCCTCCCATTCGAGATCTTCTACGATGACATCAGACCCTTTTCTAGGTTGGTCAAGGGCGTAACGGGAGATGAAAGGCTCCTGAGTCAGTGGAATATTGGTGGTGGTGGGCTTAGAGTTGGAAATGACATTGGAAATGCGAATAAAAGGGTGGCACTTTTGAGGCTTAGAAGAAATGGGAAGGGTAAAGCGAGGGAGGAGGGTGGTACGAGGCTGGAAGGGCGTAGAGAAGGAAGGAGGGTTTGTGGAGACAGAAGGGTTGGGTGAGATACAGAGAGGCAACACCTTAAATTTAAAAAAGGAATATTGAACTAATTAAAATAAAGGGCAAATTGCATGAAAAAGTAACGTACTTTAGTCTGATTCTTATTTTAGGTAACGTACTTTCAAAACTTATATTTTGGTACCTGAGATGTGAAATCTCAAACTTTTAAGTACCTAGTTACATATAAATGCTTACTAGGATTAAGTTTTTTTTGACATGACATTATTTATTTAATTTTCTAACGTCAACTAAGAATATAAATTCCATGTCATCATTTTTTAAATGTAAAATTTATATTTTTTAATTAAGAAGAAAATTTAATATATATATTTTTAAATCTTAAACTTATCACAATTTTCTTAAAACCTAAGAAAATCAAAGTAACATAATTTTTTTAAAGCAATAAAATTTGTAATTCTTTTTCTTTATTAAAAAATGACCATAAAATTTGTAAAACTATTTAGGTGACTGTAATTCTTATAATTCTTTATTAAAAAAATACCATAAAAAATATTATAAGAATTACAATCATTTAAATAGTTTTATAAATTTTATGGTCGTTTTTTTAATAAAGAAAAAAACTACAAATTTTATTGATTTAAAAAAAATTACGTTAATTTGATTTTCTTAGTTTATAAGAAAATTGTGATAAATTTTAGAATTAAAAAATTAACATGAAATTTTCTTCTTAATTAAAAAAATATAAATTTTACATTTTAAAAAATGATGACATGGAATTTATATATTCTTAGTTGGCATTAGAAAAATAAATAAATAATGTCATGTCAAAAAATAACTCTATCCTAGTAAGCATATATATGTAACTAGGTACTTAAAAGTTTGAGATTTCACATCTCAGGTACCAAAATAGAAGTTTTGAAAGTACATTACCTAAAACAGGAATCAGACTAAAGTACGTTACTTTTTTATGCAATTTGCCCTAAAATAAATTGAATAGTATACACAATTTACTAGTTTACCCTTCTATTTTATTTTAAGAAATAATATTAATTATCTAAAATAATTGGCTCACGATGGATCTCAAGGTTACCACAAACTACCTAGTTTTCATTTGATTAGGCTTATATATATATATATATATATATATATAGTGGAAGAATATTTTGCAACCCTGAAAAAGATTGCAACCCTTGCAACCACATCTTAACCGTTGGATTCATGATCGACGGTTATTTTATTTTTATTTTTCTGTTTTTTTTAATTAAAAATATTGGGCCCCATATCTATTGTAACCGCCGATCATGAATCCGACGGTTAAGATGTGGGTTGCAAGGTTTGCAACCTTTTTAAGGGTTGCAAATTAAACAACCCCTATATATATATATATATATATATATATATATATATATATATATATATAGAGAGAGAGAGAGAGAGAGAGAGAGAGAGAGAGAGAGAGAGAGAGAGGGCCATTCATTTGCTAACCAAACTATTGGTGCTAACCATGCTAACCCATCTAGACCGTTGATTATTTAGATCAATGGTTAACAATTAATGACGATTTTAATTTTATAAAAAAAAAATAAAAACGTTATGAAATTAATGTGCATAACCGCATAGGGTCAAAATTGTAAATCTGCATATCCATTCATTAAATAAACACAAAAGAATTAAGCTAAAAATTAGGGCAATTTTAAATTACCACAAATTTCTCCACAAATTTCTCAACAGTTTCATCTTCTCCACCCTCCCCACCACCACCTCACCCAAAACCTCCCACTTCGCCCGCCGGAAACGGAAGAACACCACCGCCGCCTCCGCCGAGAAGAAGCCAACCGAGGAAAAGAAGTCCACCGTAGCCGAAAAGCCCCCGTCGAGAAGAAGCCAAAAGACGGTAAGAAGTTGCCAAAAGAAGCCGGCGCCGGTGCAGCTGACAAGAAGAAGAAGAGAAACAAGAAGAGCGTTGAGACTTACAAGATCTACATCTTCAAGGTTTTGAAGCAGGTTCATCCCGACATCGGGATCTCCAGCATGGCCATGGGGGTCATGAACTCCTTCATTAACGACATCTTCGAGAAGCTTGCACAGGAATCTTTGCGGCTTGCGAGGTACAACAAGAAACCGACGATTACGTCATGGGAGATTCAAACGGCTGTCCGGTTGGTGCTTCCCGGTGAGTTGGCGAAACATGCTGTGTCTGAAGGAACGAAGGCGGTGACTAAGTTTACCAGTTCTTAGATTTGGGGGTTTAGGGTTTATGTTGGTGTTAGGGTTTACTTTTTGTAAAAAATTCATCATTCTCGATGAAGTTTATGTGGTAAGGAGATGAATTGAATTGATTATCGAAATCGACCTCTGTGCATATGAGCATGTTTAATTGAATTTTGTAAGTGCATATATGCATTGTTATGCATTTGTGCATATAGGCGTTGCGATGGATTTGTCGATGGAATCTGTGCATATGAGCATGTTTAATTGAATTTTGTAAGTGCATGTATGCATTGTTATGCATTTGTGCATATGGAAGAAAATTTTATTATTTGTATTTGTGCATATGAGCATATCTTACGTAGTGTGCATATGTACGTACTGAAAAAATTTGTGATTAGGATTTGGGCATATGAGCATGTTCTAAAAAAATGATCAATTGAACATATGGGAATGATAGATCATAAAGGTAAAAAAAATATGTAAATGATAAGTTAAGATTTAAGATAATCTTGAACAAATTTGAATTTCAAAATATTGTATTTAATGAGGTATATCATTACCATAACAAATTGTGCTATAAATATGGTATGCATAAAAATAGGTGATTGTGATAACTTGAATTGAATGGGCCGATTTTTATATAATTCCATTATTACCCTTGTAAATTTAATATAATCAAAGACATTATCTAATCTCTAGGAGCATTCTGATTGGCCGAAAATCGATTAGCACGGTTAGCACCAATAGATTGGTTAGCAAATGAATGAGACCCTATATATATATATATAGGTATTCAAATGCAACCTCTTTAAATGATGCAACCTATGCAACCCCTATATCCACAACTCATTTTATTTTCACTTTTGTAGTAAAGAAAAAAAACTGAAAACAAAATGAGTGGTGGATAGAGGGGTTGTATGGGTTGCACTAGGGGTGCTCAAAAACCCGACCAACCCGATCAACCCAACCCGAAAAAATCGAAAAAAACCCAACCCGAGGTAACCCGAAGCATGATTGATACCAAAAATAGTGAACCCGACTCTATTGGGTCGGAATTGGGTCAGGCCCAATGGAACCCGACCCAACCCGTGAACCCGTGAATGCCCTAAACCTAAGCGCTGTTTTTTTTATATAATACTTTTAGGCTTTTAGTTGTCAGTTTTTCCAAAACAAAAACACGATTCCTTTCCTTCTTCTTCCATTACATCGCCGCCTCCATCTCCATGGCTCCATCCTTCCAGCTTTGAGAGTCGAGATTTCATAGCTTTATGCTTCGATCGATTTCTGCTCCTACAAACGCTGGTAAGTTACACTTCTTCGATTTCTGATTTCTGATTTCATCGATTTCTGATTTCATGATTTCTGATTTCATCGATTTCGGAATTGGGTCAGGCCCAATGATTTCTGATTTCATCGATTTCTGATTTCTGCGATTTCTGCGATTTATGGGTTTTACTTAGATGTGTAGGTTTTAGTGTTTAAGTTGTTATGATTTCTGCTAGTCGTGATAAGAACTGAATGACTTTTAGTGTTTAAGTTGTTATGATTTCTGCTAGTCGTGATAAGAACTGAATGACTTTGCTAAGTGGGCCATTTTACTCTTTATTCTCATGCATCACTAATTATTTATGCTTCTTCTTCGGGTTACAGGTTCAGATTTACACAGTTAAGATTAACACACAGATTTCATCATTTCAAGGTATTTTCTTCCTAATTTTATTACGTTACTTTACTGTTATGTTAACTTTGATTTGTTTATTTATTACTTTACTTTACTGTGACCATTTCATCTTTGATTTGTTAATTGTTTATGTATCATCTTTGATTTTATTATATTAGTTAACTAATGAGTAAGGTATTACATAATAGTTTGATTTGTTTATGTATGAGTATGACTTTAATTTGTTTTTGTATGACTTTTATTATGGTAGTTAACGATGGATGCTAATGCTACAATATCTATTGATAAAGAGATTAAAGAAGAACCAAATTCCGATAAAAAGAAGGTGGGTGGTAGAGTATCCGATGTTTGGGCTCACTTTTCAAAAGTAGATGGTGGAAATCCAAATGATCGTAGGTGTCTTTGCAACTATTGTGGAAAAAACTATGCGTGTGATAGTAAGAAAATTGGCACAACTAGTTTATGGACACACATAAGAAAGCAATGTAAGAAGTATCCGGGTAGGGAAACCGATAAAAAGCAAAAGGTACTTAGTTTTCAAAATGGTGGTGATGGTAATGGAAATTTGTTAGCTGTGAATTTTAATAAAGAAAAGTGTCGCAATGCCTTGGCTAGATTTGTTGTGAAAGATGAACAACCGTTTAGTGTCGTTGATGGTGAAGGGTTTAGAGAGCTTCTTCAAATACTGCAACCTAAGTTTGATGCCCCTGGTAGAATGACTGTTAGTAGGGATATATTCAAGTTGTTTTGCGAGGAACGTGTTAAGTTGAAGAAAGAGTTAACCAAGGGTGGGCAAAGAGTGTGTTTAACCACAGATTGTTGGACTTCTTGTACTCAAATGGCTTATATGTGCCTAACCGCACATTATATTGATAGTGATTGTACTCAAATGGCTTATATGTACTCAAATGGCTCAAGTATCACTATTGTAAAAAGAAGTGCGAGCGGAGGTACCACCTTTGCAAGTATTTCCCCGATTCGTTGTCTCGTTCTTTTCCGCCAAAGTTTGTTTCTTTTATGCTTCTGCATTTTATTCGCTAATCTCACTGCTGCAGATTTCTCCTCCCATGGCGTTTTATCATCACTAATAACCTTAAATGGCTCAACATCATTTTTCAACTTCGCCATTAGAGCATTTGCTGCTTCCACAGAGATTTTTTCTTGGGTGTCCAACGTTATCTTGTTATTCTCTAGAAACTTCCAGAATCTTCCCATCGCAGTTTCACATCCCTCATCCTCTGTTTGTTCTAAACTCTGGTTCCCACCTTTTATCGCGATAAGCATCTCCAACTCCTTCTCCCTGTAAAGCACAAAAATTGGAAACGTCTAATCTAACACACAACATTTAATCATACAAACGTAATTGTTACCTTCAAAATGATCCTATGTTGTTCAAGAACATCACATGCATGTCAATTTGATATTTATGGTCAAACAAAGTCTGGGTTCATGTTCAAAGTAAGTTATCACAATAATTAAATTTTACATCTCCGATGATAGTTTAAGAACTCTTAACTCGAAGACTTGAAGTTGGAATTAGGAGAAATCAACGGAAATTGTGAACAAAATGGGAGAATTTCTTATTCTAAAAAACAAGCTATACTAAAAACTAAAACATATCATCTTAGAATGAGTATCTTATACTCACATTGCTTCTGCAAGATGAAGAGTGTTTCGCAATTCCTTCAGGGAACCTTGCACATTTGTTGCATTCCAAAAACTACTAGTCAATGGCGGCAATGGTGGAAACCAGGGAGCAGGCGCAACCGGCTGAAACGGAGGTGGATTCATGGGACGCATCATCGTATTCATACAAACAGTTACTGCAAACACATGACAGAAACATGAAAAACGACATTACTATTGAACTCCATATCCTGTCATAAATCCCTAATAACTAATGTTTTTACAAGATTCATGTAAACAATCTTATCATATGATTCAAGAAAATAGAACTAAGCATTTACGGAAGTTATAGAACCGATTGGTTACCTGCAATTCAATTCTTGGAGACGATGAACTAATTCGAAAATAGCTATACGAGTCACAAGCTAGTCTATTGTTCACCAATTACAAATCGGATCAGCATGCTTTCTTTTAGGAAAAAAATCATGAATAGTAGAGTGATTTTTCATCTTGATCTACATTTGATGTCAACCAAACAATAACAATCAGATGATTACTAATAATTATGAAGCCAAAATTCATGCTAGTCTTTCACCATTCACCAATAAGTTTAACCAAAACCGATGATCAATGTGTTATATGTTCTAAACTTTCAATTACTAAACTTTTAATTACTAAATTTTCACCATTCAAGCTAATGTCTACTCTACTATGCTACATCTACATTATTAAAATTCAATTACAATTTACAAAATCAACATGAGCTTTATATGAATTGAGATGGTTTACTATATTACTAATAATAGGTTAATGTCAACTACACAAACAAAACCGTTTTAGGGCAAAAACAGAGATACCTTTATAATATCGTCGTAATCTCGTTTCTTTTTCCTTCAATCCCTTTGCAATCGAGTTATCGAGGTGTGTACATCGTTCTTGTGTTATGCGTCCAGGCCAAGTGAAGTAGTGTTCTCGCTAGAAGCGTGAAATTTGAAATACACAAAAAGCGGGACTGTTCGGCAGATGTTGAATGATTAAGTGGTCAGAATAATTAAGATGCTTTGAATGATTTAGTAGAGAATGAAAAAGGATGTTTGGTAACAGTCTTAATGACAAAAAATTACCCTTTTATATGATGTAAAGCTGAAGGAAATATAATTCTTTGACAAGTGTTCTAAATTGATAAATTACATGCACAAATAAATTACAAAAATTATAAACTACCATATATCACATTTGTGTCAAACACTTCCCATGTACAAAATCAACATGAGCTTTATATGAATTGAGATGGTTTACTATATTACTAATAATAGGTTAATGTCAACTACACAAACAAAACCAGAGTTTTAGGGCAAAAACAGAGATACCTTTATAATATCGTCGTAATCTCGTTTCTTCTTCCTTCAATCCCTTTGCAATCGAGTTATCGAGGTGTGTACATCGTTCTTGTGTTATGCGTCCAGGCCAAGTGAAGTAGTGTTCTCGCTAGAAGCGTGAAATTTGAAATACACAAAAAGCGGGACTGTTCGGCAGATGTTGAATGATTAAGTGGTCAGAATAATTAAGATGCTTTGAATGATTTAGTAGAGAATGAAAAAGGATGTTTGGTAACAGTCTTAATGACAAAAAATTACCCTTTTATATGATGTAAAGCTGAAGGAAATATAATTCTTTGACAAGTGTTCTAAATTGATAAATTACATGCACAAATAAATTTTTAAAAAAATTACAAAAATTATAAACTACCATATATCACATTTGTGTCAAACACTTCCCATGCCCAAGCCTTGCAAAGCCATAGATTTTGCAATGTTAAAAGAGGAATGCATGAGATAAACCACAAGATAACTTATAACTTCTCTTCACCATGCATACATACATACATACATCCCCTTTTAACCACAAAAGAACCATGATTCCGCTCAATTTCCTACAACAAAACTCAAGTAGCTAGCCAAAATCTACTCTACCTTTAGTTACTCTACATACATACAATGTAATTAAATGCAAGTGGCATACACTTCACTGATCCACACATAGGACTCCATGAAAATGGAAATCATCTGATCTCACTGCAAAAGAGCATAAACTAAAACTATGATCACTATATGGTGGGTAAGAATTTGGGAGAAAAACTAATTCAATGGCATCATACATTCTTACATATAAAATTAGTGCTACGACATAAACTGGCAAATATATCCACCGGTAACACTATAGATTTGTGACAGTTGAAGCATTAATCTGATAGAAAATTCCAATAATAACATACTATAGTGTTTCTTATTACCAAAAACCCTTGCTACCATAGACGATAAGAAGGAAAGAATCCAACGAATTCATTTGTGGTTTTAGATGGAGTTTCAAAGGTTATTTTGATAAGGTGAAAGTAAATCAAAACAAAACGAGTAAAGAAACATCAAGTTCCAAATGATTACCACATCAAGCATAGGGTAGAACCACCGAGCAGTGGTGGTCGATTTTCAATCGGCGAGGTGTGGAACTGAATTTTTTGCTTGATTTCAATTGTTGCTCAGCAAGGGAACATCTGACCGAATAAGATGTTTGGCTATTCGGCATTTGGGCTTGGTGGGCTTGAAGATATTGTAGGCGAATAGATTGGTTCAGATTCAGAAGAAGGACATCCAAGTAGGTTTAAAACCTTTTATTTGGTATTTCTCTTGTTTTCTGTTGGGGAATGTGGGCTAAGGTATGTTGAGACTAATCTCTTGGTTAATTATGACGGTAAGATATCAACCTTGATTAAATCTCAGTGGTCATAATTGTTGTGTATGCCTGGATTTGAACCCTGGACAGATGAGATATTTCACCACATCCCCAGGGCCTTAACCAGTACGCCACAACCCTTATGGTTGGTATTTCTGTTGGTAGAGTTTTAGTATTAATGGATTGAGGTGAAATTGAATGTTATATTGGATTTGTTATCTGATTCTATCGAATTAACAATCGATTTGATCCAGTTCAATGGATTATTGAATTGGATCGTTTTATTTATTGGTTATCTATTTTATCCGTTCAATATTTTAATCCAATTATTCATAGATTTTCTTAATTGCTTACAAAACACTACATACAAATATATCATTGATTATATATACAGATTTGGGATCGCATGAAACCAATTTGTTTTCATGAGACCCGTGAGACCACATTTTTACACTTGAAACTTCACAGCAATAAAGGTAGCTTTCACAGTGTTTTTTGTTGTGAAGGTTCAGATTTTTTTAACTTCACAGTGTTTTGCTGTGAAGTTTCAAGTGTAAAAAATGTGGTCTCACGGGTATCATAAAACAGATTGGTCTCACGTGAACCCAACCCTGTATATATATAGAGAGAGAGGTAGGTTATTATGCAACCCCTTTACATGGTGCAACCTAGGGGTGCTCACGGGTTGGGTTGATCGGGTTGGAGGCTTTTCGACTAATCAACCCAATATAGGCGGTTTGAAAATTTTACAACCCAACCCAACCCAATCAAAAGTACAACCCAACCCAACCCGTTCGGGTTGATCGGGTTGGTCGGGTTGTGTTTAAACAAGATGAAATCAAATTTAGAAATATAAACATAAATGAAACATTTCTATAAAATACATCCGAATGACCGATAATTCATTAGAGTATGTAAGTCCATCAAATATCACCATATTACATATAAAAATGTATAAACCAAATGAAATGATAATGTCAATCAACAACAATCGTTTTAGACGTCTCCAACCCCGATGCTTTCGCTTTCTTGGCCTTGTGCTTGTTTGTGTCATCTACAATCCAATACGAAAGTTAACAACTTATTATCAAATAAATTAGTTAAAGATATTTAGTTTACCTTCTTCCAAGAACTCATAAGATTGTGTTTCATCAAAAAACTCCTTTGTTTGAATTTCTCCGTGACTCGCCTTCAACCAACTTTGGGTACACACTAATGCCTCGAGCATTTTTGGACTCAATGAATTCCTAAATGAGTCCAAAATACGCCCACTAGTACTAAATGCAGATTCGGAAGCCACCGTAGACACGGGAATGGCAAGAACATCTTTTGCAATCATAGACAAAGTACCATACTTACTAGCATTTACCTTCCACCACAATAAAATATCAAATTCGGTTGTCATTCGATCGAGAGATTCTTCAACCAAATATCTTTGAAGTTCATTCATTTTCTCCGGCACTTGCAATTGTTGTTTTTGCATATAACTTTCCAATAACGACCTCTTATGAGTTTCATTACTCGTTGACGAGTCGTTTTACACTTGAAACTTCACAGCAAAACACTGTGAAGTTAAAAAAATCTGAACCTTCACAACAAAAAACACTGTGAAAGCTACCTTTATTGCTGTGAAGTTTCAAGTGTAAAAATGTGGTCTCACGGGTCTCATGAAAACAAATTGGTTTCATGCGATCCCAAATCTGTATATATAATCAATGATATATTTGTATGTAGTGTTTTGTAAGCAATTAAGAAAATCTATGAATAATTGGATTAAAATATTGAACGGATAAAATAGATAACCAATAAATAAAACGATCCAATTCAATAATCCATTGAACTGGATCAAATCGATTGTTAATTCGATAGAATCAGATAACAAATCCAATATAACATTCAATTTCACCTCAATCCATTAATACTAAAACTCTACCAACAGAAATACCAACCATAAGGGTTGTGGCGTACTGGTTAAGGCCCTGGGGATGTGGTGAAATATCTCATCTGTCCAGGGTTCAAATCCAGGCATACACAACAATTATGACCACTGAGATTTAATCAAGGTTGATATCTTACCGTCATAATTAACCAAGAGATTAGTCTCAACATACCTTAGCCCACATTCCCCAACAGAAAACAAGAGAAATACCAAATAAAAGGTTTTAAACCTACTTGGATGTCCTTCTTCTGAATCTGAACCAATCTATTCGCCTACAATATCTTCAAGCCCACCAAGCCCAAATGCCGAATAGCCAAACATCTTATTCGGTCAGATGTTCCCTTGCTGAGCAACAATTGAAATCAAGCAAAAAATTCAGTTCCACACCTCGCCGATTGAAAATCGACCACCACTGCTCGGTGGTTCTACCCTATGCTTGATGTGGTAATCATTTGGAACTTGATGTTTCTTTACTCGTTTTGTTTTGATTTACTTTCACCTTATCAAAATAACCTTTGAAACTCCATCTAAAACCACAAATGAATTCGTTGGATTCTTTCCTTCTTATCGTCTATGGTAGCAAGGGTTTTTGGTAATAAGAAACACTATAGTATGTTATTATTGGAATTTTCTATCAGATTAATGCTTCAACTGTCACAAATCTATAGTGTTACCGGTGGATATATTTGCCAGTTTATGTCGTAGCACTAATTTTATATGTAAGAATGTATGATGCCATTGAATTAGTTTTTCTCCCAAATTCTTACCCACCATATAGTGATCATAGTTTTAGTTTATGCTCTTTTGCAGTGAGATCAGATGATTTCCATTTTCATGGAGTCCTATGTGTGGATCAGTGAAGTGTATGCCACTTGCATTTAATTACATTGTATGTATGTAGAGTAACTAAAGGTAGAGTAGATTTTGGCTAGCTACTTGAGTTTTGTTGTAGGAAATTGAGCGGAATCATGGTTCTTTTGTGGTTAAAAGGGGATGTATGTATGTATGTATGCATGGTGAAGAGAAGTTATAAGTTATCTTGTGGTTTATCTCATGCATTCCTCTTTTAACATTGCAAAATCTATGGCTTTGCAAGGCTTGGGCATGGGAAGTGTTTGACACAAATGTGATATATGGTAGTTTATAATTTTTGTAATTTTTTTAAAAATTTATTTGTGCATGTAATTTATCAATTTAGAACACTTGTCAAAGAATTATATTTCCTTCAGCTTTACATCATATAAAAGGGTAATTTTTTGTCATTAAGACTGTTACCAAACATCCTTTTTCATTCTCTACTAAATCATTCAAAGCATCTTAATTATTCTGACCACTTAATCATTCAACATCTGCCGAACAGTCCCGCTTTTTGTGTATTTCAAATTTCACGCTTCTAGCGAGAACACTACTTCACTTGGCCTGGACGCATAACACAAGAACGATGTACACACCTCGATAACTCGATTGCAAAGGGATTGAAGGAAGAAGAAACGAGATTACGACGATATTATAAAGGTATCTCTGTTTTTGCCCTAAAACTCTGGTTTTGTTTGTGTAGTTGACATTAACCTATTATTAGTAATATAGTAAACCATCTCAATTCATATAAAGCTCATGTTGATTTTGTACATGGGAAGTGTTTGACACAAATGTGATATATGGTAGTTTATAATTTTTGTAATTTTTGTGCATGTAATTTATCAATTTAGAACACTTGTGTCATTAAGACTGTTACCAAACATCCTTTTTCATTCTCTACTAAATCATTCAAAGCATCTTAATTATTCTGACCACTTAATCATTCAACATCTGCCGAACAGTCCCGCTTTTTGTGTATTTCAAATTTCACGCTTCTAGCGAGAACACTACTTCACTTGGCCTGGACGCATAACACAAGAACGATGTACACACCTCGATAACTCGATTGCAAAGGGATTGAAGGAAGAAGAAACGAGATTACGACGATATTATAAAGGTATCTCTGTTTTTGCCCTAAAACTCTGGTTTTGTTTGTGTAGTTGACATTAACCTATTATTAGTAATATAGTAAACCATCTCAATTCATATAAAGCTCATGTTGATTTTGTACATGGGAAGTGTTTGACACAAATGTGATATATGGTAGTTTATAATTTTTGTAATTTATTTGTGCATGTAATTTATCAATTTAGAACACTTGTCAAAGAATTATATTTCCTTCAACTTTACATCATATAAAAGGGTAATTTTTTGTCATTAAGACTGTTACCAAACATCCTTTTTCATTCTCTACTAAATCATTCAAAGCATCTTTAATTATTCTGACCACTTAATCATTCAACATCTGCCGAACAGTCCCGCTTTTTGTGTATTTTAAATTTCACGCTTCTAGCGAGAACACTACTTCACTTGGCCTGGACGCATAACACAAGAACGATGTACACACCTCGATAACTCGATTGCAAAGGGATTGAAGGAAGAAGAAACGAGATTACGACGATATTATAAAGGTATCTCTGTTTTTGCCCTAAAACTCTGGTTTTGTTTGTGTAGTTGACATTAACCTATTATTAGTAATATAGTAAACCATCTCAATTCATATAAAGCTCATGTTGATTTTGTACATGGGAAGTGTTTGACACAAATGTGATATATGGTAGTTTATAATTTTTGTAATTTTTTTAAAAATTTATTTGTGCATGTAATTTATCAATTTAGAACACTTGTCAAAGAATTATATTTCCTTCAGCTTTACATCATATAAAAGGGTAATTTTTTGTCATTAAGACTGTTACCAAACATCCTTTTTCATTCTCTACTAAATCATTCAAAGCATCTTAATTATTCTGACCACTTAATCATTCAACATCTGCCGAACAGTCCCGCTTTTTGTGTATTTCAAATTTCACGCTTCTAGCGAGAACACTACTTCACTTGGCCTGGACGCATAACACAAGAACGATGTACACACCTTGATAACTCGATTGCAAAGGGATTGAAGGAAGAAGAAACGAGATTACGACGATATTATAAAGGTATCTCTGTTTTTGCCCTAAAACTCTGGTTTTGTTTGTGTAGTTGACATTAACCTATTATTAGTAATATAGTAAACCATCTCAATTCATATAAAGCTCATGTTGATTTTGTAAATTGTAATTGAATTTTAATAATGTAGATGTAGCATAGTAGAGTAGACAGTAGCTTGAATGGTGAAAATTTAGTAATTAAAAGTTTAGTAATTGAAAGTTTAGAACATATAACACATTGATCATCGGTTTTGGTTAAACTTATTGGTGAATGGTGAAAGACTAGCATGAATTTTGGCTTCATAATTATTAGTAATCATCTGATTGTTATTGTTTGGTTGACATCAAATGTAGATCAAGATGAAAAATCACTCTACTATTCATGATTTTTTTCCTAAAAGAAAGCATGCTGATCCGATTTGTAATTGGTGAACAATAGACTAGCTTGTGACTCGTATAGCTGTTTTCGAATTAGTTCATCGTCTCCAAGAATTGAATTGCAGGTAACCAATCGGTTCTATAACTTCCGTAAATGCTTAGTTCTATTTTCTTGAATCATATGATAAGATTGTTTACATGAATCTTGTAAAAACATTAGTTATTAGGGATTTATGACAGGATATGGAGTTCAATAGTAATGTCGTTTTTCATGTTTCTGTCATGTGTTTGCAGTAACTGTTTGTATGAATACGATGATGCGTCTCATGAATCCACCTCCGTTTCAGCCGGTTGCGCCTGCTCCCTGGTTTCCACCATTGCCGCCATTGACTAGTAGTTTTTGGAATGCAACAAATGTGCAAGGTTCCCTGAAGGAATTGCGAAACACTCTTCATCTTGCAGAAGCAATGTGAGTATAAGATACTCATTCTAAGATGATATGTTTTAGTTTTTAGTATAGTTTGTTTTTGAGAATAAGAAATTCTCCCATTTTGTTCACAATTTCCGTTGATTTCTCCTAATTCCAACTTCAAGTCTTCGAGTTAAGAGTTCTTAAACTATCATCGGAGATGTAAAATTTAATTATTGTGATAACTTACTTTGAACATGAACCCAGACTTTGTTTGACCATAAATATCAAATTGACATGCATGTGATGTTCTTGAACAACATAGGATCATTTTGAAGGTAACAATTACGTTTGTATGATTAAATGTTGTGTGTTAGATTAGACGTTATTTTTGTGCTTTACAGGGAGAAGGAGTTGGAGATGCTTATCGCGATAAAAGGTGGGAACCAGAGTTTAGAACAAACAGAGGATGAGGGATGTGAAACTGCGATGGGAAGATTCTGGAAGTTTCTAGAGAATAACAAGATAACGTTGGACACCCAAGAAAAAATCTCTGTGGAAGCAGCAAATGCTCTAATGGCGAAGTTGAAAAATGATGTTGAGCCATTTAAGGTTATTAGTGATGATAAAACGCCATGGGAGGAGAAATCTGCAGCAGTGAGATTAGCGAATAAAATGCAGAAGCATAAAAGAAACAAACTTTGGCGGAAAAGAACGAGACAACGAATCGGGGAAATACTTGCAAAGGTGGTACCTCCGCTCGCACTTCTTTTTACAATAGTGATACTTGAGCTTATGTAGTTTTTGGTGACTTACAAGGAGCGTGAGCAATTTGAACAAGCTGATCAAGAAGCTGATGAATGGAGGGCTAGCGAAATTGCAAAGGAAATCGCAGGGCGTAAGGTAATGTAGAGGCTCCATATATAATTTACTATATTTTTAATATTTCACTCATTATACATGTATATCCATATGTTAACATTCTTGAGGAATTTGAGACCAACATCATCACCATTTAAAATGTCTACTTTAATTTAAGCCTTGATGTCATTGGTACTCAAATACTCGAGCACAATCCTTTGTTGAGGTTTTAACACTTGACCTCCTCGGAGTCTGGCTGTACCCGGATACCGCTGGCCAATGACCCTTTGGTGCAATAGAAAGTATTTATGACACTAATTGGCTAAATATATCTTATCTTTATCCTTAACTTAAGATCCGAATTTCCATTGGTGTGTAGTTCCAAAGCATAAGTTTTTCAACTTTAATCAAGAAGAGTTTATTTGCAGGTGGAGAAAATGAAGGAAATTGCAAAGCAAAAGGCTAAAGAGGAGCGAAGGAGATTAGAATCGGAGGTAATTATCTTGGATCTTACGTTAGTAATTATCTTTAGTTTTTATGATCTTGCTAACTGCTGATGTTTTGTTATTAATATGGGGAAAAAACCTGCAAGGTGTTTGATCTATATGAATATATTGGACTTGTATGCTCTAACTTTGTACATCGTCTGTTCTAACCATGGATTGGATAACCTCATGTCCTCAACACACATACTTGTAACTGGATATAGAGATAATTCCCCAGGATTCTTTCAAGAATGTGAAATTGGATTAGTTCAATGGTCGTTATCATGGTTTTAAAAAGCGTGTGAGGCGTACGCCTCGAGGCGAGGCGGTCCAAAATCGCCCCTGAGGCGGTGCCTCTCAATCCCCAGACGAGGCGTACGCCTCAGTCGTCTGAGGCGGTGATTGAGGCGGTAGAGAGGCGTACGCCTCAATACAGAGGCTAAATTATTTTAAAAAATGACTAAAACCTTCTCTATTTCTTTCTTGAAAACCTTGTTCTTCTCCGGTTCTCCTAAGCCCTATCTGCTACTCGTCTATTGTCCTTGAGTTCCATTTTTCTCCCGTTTTCTTTGCATTTTCTTCTTGGATACTCTTCGGATCACAGAAGTATTATGTATATGTATGTATTTACAGGATATATTTCTTTTATATTTAGTCTCTACTACGTGTGAGGGTCACAGTCACACTTCTACTCACACTTTGTTGATATTTAATATATATACATATACAAACATATATATATATATATATATATGTTATGAATAGATCAATAATTTTTCTCTTTGTTAGTACATGTACATCTATATTTCGTGATTGAAAAAAGTATATGTAAATCCTTTTAGTAATTTAGTATGATATACATATTTTGTGTCAAGTACTCAAGTGTCAAGTGTGTGTATATATATTGCATATATTTTCCGAGCAGAAGTAGTGGAATGCAGATTGGTATATATATATATATTTTGTGTATTGTATATATTTCCGCCTCGGGGCTTACGCCTCGCCTCATTAAGGGAAAACGCCTTGAGGCACGATTCTGCTTTTTAAAACCTTGGTCGTTATAATCCTCTGGACGGAACTTAGATGTTCATTTTGCTTTATTTCAGCTTGAGCTAGTGTTGATTGTGGAGAAGTTGCAAGAATTACGCTCCATCAGGATCCAGAAATTAACAAAGCAAGGTTTGTAGTAGAAAGGATTGTCAGCTAATTAAAAATGTACCTCTGAATCACCGACATACGACATTATGCATGAGTGTATGCTATAAGCATGATTTTAAAAGGCGCTCCATGGCGTCTTGAGGCATTATAGCACAAGTTTTTTAACGCGTTATTTGACCTTTTAAAGTTTTTTTCTCTTAAAGGTTCGTTTTTTTTTGGTGTGTGTTTTACCTTTTAGGTTGGTATGAGTTCTTGATATACCACTTTTTGTAAGCTCTCACTATATATACGAGTTTGTGTGTGTGTGTATATATACATATGATGCACATACTTGCTGCCTTGCATTTTAACTATGCTTTTGGTTTCATAAACGTGCAGGCCATTTTCTCCCGGAGGAGGACAACAAATTTCTTGAGAGAATTCGTGCAGCAGTTGAGGAAGAGGAGCGGCAAGCGATGGCTGCAGCTGACACAGATGCTGCTAAAGATGCCATTGCAACTGCCGAGGAGTCTCGAAATACAACCGGTGTACCTGCTCTAAACTCAGAAGATCAAAGCAGTGTCAAAGTTGGAGATAAAGTAGATCGGGAAAAAATGACCGAAACTGAAGCAAAAGGAGGCTCAAGTGCAGCCACCGATATGGAATCTAGGAAACAAGAATCCAAAGTTCCAGTCCCCAGCAGAGGATATGATTATTCAGCTAGCTTACCCCTTGAATTTTATCACTACTATCATGGAAGCAGTACGGATATGGGAACGCTAATTGAGGCGAGTTTTATAATTTTTGTTTTTAGTTTCTTTACGTGTCTCATAAATGTCATCGTTCTTTACAGAAATCTACGTTTTGCCTTATCCTTGAGGAAACACCACAACGAAGTCAGCTTTATAGGACGTTAAATACGTCTAAATGTCCTAAGAACTACTTTATAGAACTTAAACAGTTGTGCGTTCTTTATAAAGGTGTTAAAATAAGTTGATATAGGCGTCCTACCAAGTTTTTTTATGACACTAAGTGTCCTATTAGTTTTTTTATAGGGCATATTTGAGAAATTTCCTATGAACATATCTTTTTACACGACACTTGTTTCTATAATTTTTTGTAAAACAAGGTCATATACTGTCCTAAAAAAGTTGTTGGGACATCCTATCAACCTATTGTAACACCCTTATATAGAAACACAAGTGTTTGGTCCCATAAACTTTAAGTCCTATAAAATAGTGTATTAGGACATTTAGACGTATTTAACGTCCAATACAACCGATTTTGTTAGTAGTGAATGATGCCACATTTCATTGGCTACATTCATTGTTCAACTTTGGCTTAAGCAGTCATATTATGATTTCTATTTCCTAATTACATGCAATTATAGTATTATTTATTCAATCTCGTCGAGTTTGACTTGTTCTTGCTTTCTGAAGAAATTCGTTGAGTTTATTGTTTCATACAGGTCAGACGAACATGGGATGCATATATAAGACCTGGAGGAAGGTGCGCATATTACGTTTTTTCATACATTTCTCTCGAACCTATAACTGGATTAAATCTTAGAAAGCACTAAAATCCTCTTCATAACATTGATGATCAACATCCTCCTTGCAAAGTTGCAGCTCTAATTATCTGGTTAAATATTAACCCCGGGACTATTTTGCAGTCGAATACCAGGTCACTGGGTTCAACCGCCCCCACCAGCTGATGAAATATGGGCATCCTACCTCGTGAAACCTCGATGACAGTTCATAATAGTCACGTGAAGCTGTTTAAACTCCATAGCAGTTTGCTGCATTATGGTATGTATCTTTCATGCTTTCGGAAGTACCAACAACACATAACATCTTTTTGGAATTCTAGGAGTCCATGCTCAATTTACTTCCTTTTGCTGAAGATATGTTTACTGCAATTCATAAGAGTGTTTTATGTAGATATATATAGTTATAGATACGAGTATACGGCTGGCTTTTGAAACGTATCATCGTATTCTCCAAATCATTGTATCGGTTATCCTTTGGATTCTATGCTCATGAGTTAAGTAGTCCTTTAAAAGCCTTAAAAACTGCAATAGATTAAATTTACCTATTTATTCTTTTGTCTTATTTTAAGGTATTGATTCATTATTTTGTTATTGTTCTACGGATAGCAAATGCAAGTGGGAAAACATATTTGTTTTAGCTTTATGTTATTGACCACTGAACCTCATGTTGATTAATTTGTAATTATAAAGGGTAAATATTAAAAATAATTCGTACGTATTTATGATATTGAATAATACAAGATAAAGTTCAAAAACAATATTGAGTTCATTTTGAATGTATTAACGAAACGACTATAATGGTGTAATTTGTAAAAAAAAACTATTTTTTTGATATATTTTAGTTAATATCCGATTGTGTATGTTAATAAAATAAAAATGTAAATGAAAAAGTAATTGATATAAAATAAATTAAATAACTAATTATAACTTTATAAGAATGCAAAGCGTAAATTTTTTCTAAAACTATAAGCAGAATGTGAATCTTTATACATAAAATTTTCTACGTGAGAATGTTTGTTATTTTTATTTTTTTGGAAAAAAAAAATCCTTATGCAAGAAAAAAACCCTTATGTGCAAACTTTGGCAATTTTAGGAAAAAAGTAAAAGAAAAATAAATATGGATGATGAGATTGACTATTTTAGTTAATTTTTCCATTTTTAATTTGTAGGCGGATAAAGTAGGTGACTTTGTTTTTAATTTGTAGTTTTACCTGCTATATAGGTTGCAAGTTAAATTTTTGATTGATAAGAATGTATTCAATAGGTTATCAAAATTCCAAGGATTTAGTTAACAAGTTTTGAAATGTCCAAGGACTTGTTTGTTCTAAAAAATTGTCCAAGGACTTAATCACTCCAAACACTAAAGTCCAATTGGTTTTTTTTGGACTTTTCTCTATATAATTCTAAGAAATATTATATGAACCGATATTTTCGGACCGATATCACCGATGTATCACCGATATATCCGATAACTCAAATATCGGTCCCTCACTAATATACCACCGATATCCGATATTAACAACATAGATCTTTGCTACTCCTACTTTTTGCCCAGAAACTACTCCCTTCCTCCCGAAATAAATGTTTACAGTGGAACAAATATATAGTTTTAAAAATATATAATTATTACACTTTTAATTAACTAAAGGACAACTTTGAGAGTGACAAATTTTGGCATCTTGTAATTAGGGTAAAATGGAAAAGTAAGCATTTATTATGGGACAAAATAAAATAGAAATATTGACACTAAAAGAATAATATTTTTGGATAGATCTTGACTTGATAAATTTTTTCTTTGAAAGAACATTGGTGTTCAAATTTATAGAACATTAAGGGGCTGTTTGGCAGTTGTTGAACGGTGGGGCTGTTTAGCAGTTACTGAATGGTTTGGTGCAGAATGATTAAGAGGTTTTTATGATATAGTGTAAAATGAAATATGGTTGTTTGGTAATTGTTTAGAATGAAATCAGGGCGTTAAATGGTTAAGGGAGGCCCAGGATATAAAATCATTCCGAGAGGGTTTTGGAACCATTAAGAGGCGGACTTTTCTTTTTGCAACCTCTTAACAATTTAGAGGTGGTCTCTTAATGGAACCATTAAGAAGTAAACAAACAACCCATATAAGTGGTCAAAATTAGACCTGGCAAAAACTGACTCGACACGAAATAAACGGGTTTGGGTAATACATTTCAACCCGTTTAAGTAAACGGGTTGACACGACACGACACGAAAATTAAACGGGTAAGGTCAGGGTCAAAAATTTCAACTCGAAAATGACCCGAATAAGCCGTTTATATATATATATATGTATATATATTTTTTATAAGTTTTCTTTTTAATGCTTTGGATTTTTAATATTCTAGATTTGGTGAGAACTTATAAGTTTGAACTATAAAATTTGGATTTATAATGCTTCCATTTGAATTTTGGGTTTGTACTTTTTTGTGATTTTTTTTTTATTTTTAGTTTTATAAATGTTAAATGGGTTAGTCGGGTCGGGTTAGTGTTGGGATTTTCTGACCCGTTTATTAAACGGGTCGGGTTAGGGTTAGGCATTCTCAACCCGTTTAACTTTGAACCCGATACGACACGACACGTTTGCTAGGTCTAGTCAAAATGATTAAGAGACTCTTATGATATAATGCAAAATGAAATATGGTGGTTTGGTAATTGTTCATAATTGAATTAGGGAGTTGAATGGTTAAGGGAGGACCAAAATACAAAATCATTCAGATGGTTTTAGAACCATTAAGAGGCAAAAAAAAATTTATCAAACAAGATTCAACTCTTAGCGATTCAGAAGTTGTCTCTTAATGAAACTATTAAGAGGTAAACAAAATCCCCTAATCTGTAGAACATTAAGGCCTTGATCTTCTTTTAGACCGAGTTGCCAGCTGGTCTTAAGGAACTGGTTTCTCCGATGTCCGCTTGGGCACGCCCAAACAACGTCTTCAACATTAGTTGGATAAATGCCAACCCCTTCTAGGGACCGACCGACCCAATTTTGAAGGGACCGATTTGGGATGGGATTGGCCTGGCCAGGGACCCATTTTGGCCATCTCCATTCTACGCTTAGGCTTACAAAGTACATCATTTTTTATATTAGCAAACTTAGGGCTTGTTTTTTTTTTTTTGGGAAAAGGGGACGGAACCCCCGGAAAAATTTATTGATAAAAAAGAAAAAGTGTACAAATTACGAGGGACATACCCCAAGTAATACAATAATATGTGATCCTAAAATATGTTTAGGAAGATACCAAAAAAGAGGCTTAATTTTAAACCTCATATTAACAAAATTCAACCAAAAATACAACTCATAAATCCCACTGAAATAAACCCAACAAATAGTAACCCAACATGAAGTGGATCTCTATCATCTTTGCAGTCCAAACAAGTTTGCCAAGCCCAAGTGAGCAACTTAATTAGCTTCGTGAGCAACTATACATGATTGTTGGTAGTGACTTAATGATATAAAAAGTTTTTTATAAACTTGCTCCTCCGAGTTAACAAAACACGTTTCTTCTATCTATAAAATACAATCCCAAACAAAAACCTTAACACTCTATACCGATAAATTAATTTATACAAGACATATTTATCCATATAGGACTTAATGAAAAACCAACCAAACAATCCAATCACCTAGTTTACTTTAAGAAAACCAAATTTGTTAACAATTTGTATTTATTACGAAATTGTAATTTTGTCATTGAGTTGGAAGTGATGATTTAAAATAAATTTAAAAATAAAATAAAAATAAGCTCTTGAGAGACCCATATCATACAAAGTCGGTACATGTAACTTATATATATAGCCACTCCAATCACCTTTGATTCTCGTATCAATATACAAATTGTTAGAGATCTTTAACAAATTATTTAAAATGAAGTGCTAAAAACTAGAATCTCAAAATATTTATATATATACGCTTAATTATAGTACTAAAATATTTAATACATTTAATAAAATATTATTTTTATCTCATAGACAATTAATTTAAAATAAATTATATTGATGAGAATAATGAAATACCATTTATCACTCATAAACTATCATTTTTAGTGAGTTCTTCATGTTTGAAATATTTTACCCTTTCTTTTACTTTCTCTATTTTGGAAAGGTTTGAAAAATCTGTTAATCTCCGTTTTAAAGAATATTTGGAGATACTCTTAATACTTGTAATGATATTAATATTAGTATGGTTGTGCAAGAAAATAAGCAAGCCATTGGCACCATGAGCTTGTACAGTACACATCAGTTAACATGCAAGGCATAGGATATATCCTCAATACTAGTATTTTGAAGCCCTCAATGACCCTTCTCTTCTCTTTAGGGGTGTTAGGTGGATCTCATCCGATCCAATCAACTATTTGATAGTAAAATTATCAAAATGTAGGATTTTGTCATCAAATTAGATTCAATTAACATTAAACAATTGATTCAATCCAATCCCATGATGTTGGATTTTGTTATCCATCTAATCAAATAAACACTAAACAACCAATTTGATTTGGTCTAATCCATAGAATGATTAGATCTGGTTTTGTCTATTGGATATTTATTATTGGTTATCTATTGAATTGAATTAGATCCATCCAAAATTTTGATCTAATTTTCAGCTAATTATTCATATATTTTCTTAATTTCTTAAAAAATTATATACAAATTTCAACTAAAAACAATATCATAAAATATTATATATATACATATATATTATTAATTGCATGGTAATTGAATATGTAATTTGATTGGTAACTAAATGGTCATTGGATTAGATTGGACCGGTTCGATTATATTGGATTCTGGACTAACATCCAAGAACCAATCAATTCAATTTGAATGTTGAAAATTTAAGATCTGGTCCGATCCAATTACGATTGGTCGATATTAATCGGATCGGATCAATTCGGTTTTAGTGGATCCTTGACTGTCATCCAAGAACCGACCAATCCAATTTGGATGTTGAAATTTTAAGTCTAATCCAACCAAATTACTATCAGTCAATTCTGATTGGATCAGACGACTTTTTGTACACCTCTACTTCTTACAGCAGAAGAGGCACTTCTCCATTCATAATATTAGCATAAACAATATTTTTAATTTCAAAACCCTTTTCATATAAAAAATAACAAGAACTTTGTTTCATACAAATATTACCGCACGTGAAGTAACAACAAACAAACACATTAAAAGTTAAAATAAAACTTTAACATGCATATATCTCGTTGTTAGTCGATATAATTAAATAAATAAATCACTAGAGGGAGTATTGAACAAGAACAATATCTATTTAAACGACAACAAGAACGGTCAAACCACGTACAAAATCACATATAATTTTACATTAACAGGCGAAAAAAGTTATGCGGACGACTTTGGCCGTGAAACATATACAAAAGAATGTCTCAATCAGATCTGCGGAAACACGGTAAGTTGCGGAAACACTGTACGTTGTTCAGAATTGATTGGTTATAGTTTACGTATTAGACTTTAAACATGGATCATCGTTGTTATGAATGGAAGTGCATACTTCTAAACCAACAGACCTGAACTCGTGTAGTTGCCTTCCCTTCCTAGTATACATACATATATATTTGATTTCTCCGATGGAAACGACTCCATGACATCGTCTACGGTGGCATTCAAGGACTTTATCGATATTGTACTTTTATGTATTTACACTTTTCATATCTGTGTAAATATATAAAAGTTATACATACATATAAAGCTCCCCAGGGTTCATCGGTTGGTCCCATGTAAGTAGGGGAATTTAAAGTAAAGATTTCACACACTTTTCACTAAGGGGGGGGGGGGGGGGGGCTTTCGGAAAGAGGCCAGGTCTATGTACATCTTACCCCTACCCCGACTGGGTAACTCCACCTTCAGGTGCGATATACCGGCTCATTTGAGTTGGTTAATGCCTCAGAATCTCAACAGCAGACACCACCACCAGTCTCTATAGACAAACTTTGAACTATTCAAGGTTCTCTTTAGGTATTTAAATTTTAAAAAAAATGTTCAATAACAAATACAACATTAACAATGGTCCAACACCACAAAAGTTTTTTTTTTTTTTTTGGGGGGGGGGGGGGGGGGGGAGGGTAAAGGCCCAGACTAATCCCTTGACAAAGAAACGACTGCGAAAGCATGCGGCCCTAAGGTTAAACCCAGTGGCCACAAAGTTGCTAATGCAGGGAATCGAACCCGGGTTGAGCGCTATGAACTCCCCAGGTGATTACCGCTACACCACAAGCCTACCACAAAAGTTTCATAAAAAGCAAATGCACTAGTGAAGTTTGGTACCTTCAATGAGGAGGAGGCAAAATTTGATGCAAAACTAAAGAATTATGCAACCTGTGTATGAACAAAGAAAATCCTCACCTATCAAGAGATCATAAAGAACATAACAAAAAAATATAGGCAACAAAGAAAACATGTTCCATATGCTGGCTAAGCAACAAAGTCAAATACAAACTTACCATATGATTAAACACAACTGCTGACAATTCTCTTATGGATAAGCTCCTGCAGTTCAGTTCCTCACAAACTGCAAGTCTAAAGAACCAAAAAGATGTAAACAACTCAAAATAATATTCAAACACTACTTCAATTTAGGGTTTCAAAATCACACAACTTCATCCATAACTATCTTCACCTAACCAAGATTTGACCAAAGTTCACCTACGATAATGAGCAAGCAAATCAACAGATCTAAAAGAGTGCATCTTATTCAGATGCTGTAAACTGAAACAACAAGAAGATCATCATGAAATCGAAGAGTTCAGATTGGAAACCCCTGAAAGAACAATTTCATCAGAAATTCTACTTCGAATCTAAATAAGAACAATATGTATAATCTCTCAGCTTGTTCAATCAAGAAATCGCAAACTTGAATCAACGGTTTTTGGTCTTAAAGTCTGACTAAAATTTGTAACGAATTTTTCAGTATAATATTGATTAAAATCTCCAAAACGATCTAAATTTACACAATTTCAAATTAAACCACGAATCAACACGAAATTTTCAGTATAATATTGATTAAAATCTCCAAAACGATCTAAATTTACACAATTTCAAATTAAACCACGAATCAGAACCTAATGAATAGAACTGAATTAACAATCCATGATACTCGTCAATTCATCACCCTAACACTTCACAATTGACAAACTAGAGAAACAGAAGACAAGATCTGGTGATTGCTGTTCCATCGACCAACGGATCACCTCCTCCGACGGCCGTCGGAGTATTGTGAGAGAGGAACAACCTCCGCCAACGGAGTTGACAACGGCGTCGGAAGCGGCGAACTCCGACAAACAGGACACGTCGCGTTGAGCTTCAACCAAGCGTCAACGCAAGTCAAATGAAAACAATGCTTACAATCAGGCAACATCCTCATCATCTCGGCCTCTCTATACTCACACAAACAGATCGCGCATACCGAATCAATCGCCTTCGGAATCCCTCGCGAGAACGGAAACTTAGGGTACGAATTGATCACAGATTGATCCAGTCCAACAACAACGTTCTGATCCTCGTTGTTGTCTTCGTCGACGAAAACTATACTCGGAACCATGACGCCGTTATCAGAAGCACCGCCGCTAGGGTTTCGGATTTGACGAGTACGGTGAGTATTACGGTGACGGAAACAGATGTAGGAAGCGAGAAGGAGGGAGGAGAAGAGGACAAGAAAGCCGAAGGCGATGGCGATTGCGTAGCCGAGACCGAGGTTGGTTATGTAGTAATGCGTGGCGCTGGAGAGTGGCGGTGGCGGTGGCGGTGGTGGGAAGGAGACGGTGGTGGACATTGAAGAGAGAGTGGTGAACGGTGGTGGTGGTGGTCCATTTGGAGGGATAAAGAAGGGAGGAGAGAGATGAAAGAAAGGGGGGTTTTAGAGGGTGGCGATGATGGTGGTGGTGGTGGTTGGGTTGCTGAGCTGCAACATTAAATGACTTGAGGAAGAAATTATAGAAACCTCATTTAATGGTTTTGAATGGCCCTCCCCCCAATCGCTATTCAAACCATAAACAAACCAAACCACTCCAAACCCAAAACTTTGTTGAATAAGAGTAAATTACGCTTTTAGTCCCTATGGTTTGTTAAGAATTTCTATTTTAGTCCTTATAGTTTTGAAATTATGACTTTTATCCCTATGGTTTAAAATTCACTACCTTTTTTTATCCTTATGGTTTAATTTTTAATGCTTTTTTCATTTCTATAGTTTACAATTCATTTCTATTTTAGTCATTCATACTTAAAAGTAGTATTTTGACCTGAGAGACAAAAATAGAAATAAATTACAAACTATAGTGATAAAAACTGAAATTTCAAAACTACAAGGACAAAATTTGCAATTTTTAACAAACCACATAGACTAAAAACGTAATTTACTCTAATAATAATTTGAATCATGGTTATGTTTTGCAAACGTCACTACTTTTATGATTTACAACACTATTTTGAGTTTATTTTTAAAGTCTTATTTAAATGGATAAAAACTAGTTTATACATAAGAATTGTGTGAGGGGCCATCGAACAACCGTTAATAGATATTTTTCTGAAAAAATCTTAGCAAGACTTCCAGGAGCCAGGAATTTGTAGGAGGGAGAACACCATATAAAACAGAATAAAAATATAAGTTAACATTATGAAAAAGGCAAAATAACGATATTATATATTTATATTGATGATATTCAATCTTTATAGATTTAATAGTGACATCGACGAGTTTTAATTTTTTGGAACTTATCTATGTTATCTTCATTGTCTAGCTTGGTAAAAACATCTTTTCCAATATAAGTAACTAAGCAATCATTCATCGTTCAAGCTCCCATTTTGTCGACGTGCTATGACTCGTGAGCGATCGTTCTTCCAGAGCAGCCTATGTTTTACTTTGGTTTTGTGAAAGCGCCTATATGAGGGGCAGGAGAAAGCAAATTACATTAATTAGGCTTACTTTTATTGGGGGTGAGAAGGGTCAGCCCATTAAACATTTTAAAAACCGACCATAAATTGATACATAAAAAAAGTTTAAAATGGGTGAGGGGGTGCCACTGCACCTTCTGGTGCTAAGGTGATTCTGCCCCTGAAGACCCCGACTTTTTTGTATGAATGGGACATTTTTCTCTCCTAAAAGTGCATGATAAATACTGCCGAAGTCCGTTACCTTTTGGGAGGCCTACGCCCCATAGAACTGTCTACCTGTATTTTTGGACGGATTAATGAAGTAGTTTTTAGCTAATAAGCTAACTTATAAATGAGTAATATTTTATAATAAGAAAAATAATAGCTAATAAGTTAAACATGGTGAATTTTTTTTATAAAAATCTTATAGGCATAATTTTAAAAAAGAAAAAGAAAATTTCTAGTAACAGTTTAAAAAGTTAGTTTATAGTTTATCAAAAGAGAATTTTTCAATAAACTAAAAATTGTATCTAAATAGAATTTAGTATACAATATATATGATCAATACGTATTATCTAATTATGGATTTGGTTAATCTATCAAGTTAAAATGAGATCTCACTTTTGTTTCATAAAAATTACAACATTTCAATTGGTATAAAAATTGATATGAAACGTCCAAGATGGTGTGTTTTTTTTGGGAAAGGGTGTCATGGGCCTTTGGCCCAGACTAATCCCTTGGCAATGAAACCGACTGTTAAAGCATGCATCTCTGAGGTTATACCCAGTGGCCACAAAGTTGCCAATTATATCAACGGTTTTATTTCAGAATCATTCTCTTCCATATTGTTGATAATAGTTGTAAAACTTGCGTGATTGATTAGGATGGGGATTTTGATCCCCTATGGTTGAAAGAGTACATCATATCACAATGAACATACGTTTATATAAGCATGTGTAATGTTTGTATTATGTACACCTTTGTTCATTGCACATATTTCCACAAAAGAAAACGATGGATAACAATCAAGACAACGAACTGAATGCTTGCTTCTAATTCTCGACCGCATACCTTTTTTAGGAACTTGTCACAGATAAATTTGTATTAATCTATTTCATTATCCAACATTTAAGAACCATAGTAATTGCTCCTAGTTTCAACACGCCAACTGTTTTGCAGCTTTGATTGCGTAACTGATATTATCATATATTAAACCTTCAATAACCTAACCATAAAGTTTTTGCAAGCCGTTATTTATTTTCAATGACTTCCATAACCAATGGAAAATGAAAATGGAATCTTATCCCATGACAAGGATGGGGACCGGCCGACCGAGGATTGAGGTCCCAGATATTTCTAAATCTCTAATCTATATCCTTGATGACCATTCATTTGTCAGTATAACATATGAGGTTCTTGTTTACCTTTATCGATATTTATATACTATACACTTATTTTCATTTTTATTGTCCTAAAATAAATGTAAAGATTATAATTTTCAAAAAATTGTAATATTTATTGATGAAAGGATGGTTGAGAATAGGAGTTAAGGTGAAAACCGTAAAAAAGAATCTGGACCCTTGATCACTTTTAATTTAACACTCATCCATGAATTGCGTTTATCACAGGAGTTGATCCGGTGCATCTCGGTGCACCGCATTAGCGTTGATTTTCAATTAGGATTGATCCAAAAGTGGAGATCTTTTCTTACCATTTTTATCATAACTTCCATTTTCACCGAAACTGAACCCATATATATATATATATATATATATATATATATATATATATATAGTGGAAGGATATTTTGCAACCCTTAAAAAGGTTGCAACCCTTGCAACCCACATCTTAACCGTTGGATTCATGATCGACGGTTATTTTATTTTTATTTTTCTGTTTTTTTTAATTAAAAATATTAGGCCCCATAGCTATTGTAACCGCCGATCATGAATCCGACGGTTAAGATGTGGGTTGCAAGGTTTGCAACCTTTTCAGGGGTTGCAAATTAAACAACCCCTATATATATATATATATATATATATATATATATATATATATATATTCCAGTATATTCCTCTATAAATTTTAACAATGTAATTCAGACAAAAAGTCCATATAACTGTAAATATTGTTGTTTTGTGTTTTTAATGATTTGGCAAAGATTTGAATGTTGAAAAGATAAACTGAAAAAAATTGTATTTTTTGTCTTTTTTTGATGATTGTCAAGGGAACAATTAAGTTTGCCCCCATGTTATGGCCCAACTCCCTTTTGTTCATTCATATTTTCATAGGAATAAAAACCATAGTTTATTGAATAAAATTATAATTTGTAGAATGATTACTATTTTGTTATTATTAAGACTATTGTTATTATATATCACAATTTTTTTTTATAGTAACTGGTTATTTTTAAAGACAAATATCTTATAGTATGGATAAATCATGGTGACAAATAAAATATATATTTGAAAAAATTGTTTCAACTTATCTTGGATGGAACGGTGTAGTGGTTAAGGTCGGATAGTTTGTTTCAGGCTTGGGTCTTGTCGGGTTCCTTTTGGTTTCAGGCTTTTTCTTTGTTCCTGGTCTTGGCTATTTCTTCGGGTGTTTTGGGCTGCTTTCTGTATCTGGCAGAAAGGTTTTCCCTTTGTCTTGTAATACTTTTTGTTGCTCTAATATAAGTCTTTGCTGCCTTTCCAAAAAATATTTAGAAAACCCGTCATGCATCTTTTCACATTTATTATTATTGACCGATCCTCAAAAATGGGTTGAAACCATTTAAGAGATACATTTTAAAAACATAACTTAAAGATTAATAGATATGTTTTAAAACATAACTTAAAGAGATGATGTTGATGGAGGCGAATGAATTATTACAATTGTATCATTTTCGATGTTTAAACTATAAAAAAAAGATAAAAAAAATTAATCCAACTATACAAATAGATTAATTTATATCAAATTTGACCACCAAACTAACGTTAAAGATTGATAAAATTGTTACTACATCATTCATACTATTTCAAGTACTATATGAAAACTACATTAATTTTAGGACTTGATTTAACAAATTACAAATTTAACTCAAAGCCCGTTAAGCTCGTCCTTCCCCGTCAAGCCTTTTGACAATCTCGTCCCTTATGTCCTCATCCTCTTACTCACTGCCCCTGCCATTGTCACTGCTCGTTGGTGGGTCGCAGTCTCCAGAGCATTGATAAATTAGGGGTTCCTTTCTTATAGCTTTTTGTGTTTGTTTTAGTTAAAGTTTAGTTTTTATGTATTAACTATCAAGAAAAATATTTGTTATTTAGGGGCCGTTTATAAAATGCTTACCCGGTAAGCACTTATCGGGGCATTTACCTTATCCGATGAACATGGCAAGAACAAAGAATCTTACCCGGTAAGAACGATGATAAGGATGAAAAGTATTACCCGGTAAATGAGAGTGACAACTCTTACCCGGGTAAGAGCTTACTGGGTAAATTGTTGTATATTGATACCATTGTGATTATTACAATCTTACCCGATAAAGTAAGTTAGGGGCCGTTTACCCAAATACTTACCCGGTAAGTGCTTACCGGTAAAAATTAACACTTTTACTTGTCTTCTTGCATAAGATTCTAGGTCATTTAAACGGCATCGTATGCAACAATATACCTTGTAAGTGCTTACCCGGTAAGACTTGCCGACCACACTTACCGGGTAAGACTTTTGGCCCTTGACATCGTTCTTACCGGGTAAGATTATTGGTAGTTGTAATGTTCATCCGGTAAGGTAAGTGACTTGGTAAGAGCTTACCGGGTAAGCGTTTGTTAAACGGCCCCTTAGTGTATTGAGTTTATCGGTAAGCGCTTACCGGGTAAGTATTTGAGTAAACGGTCCCTTAGTTAAACATTTAGAATTACATTTTTATATTTTGACTATCACACAAATATAATTAAGAGATTTTTTTTGTCATTTTAAACAATTGAAAGGCTTTAATGTAAATGAACCCAATAGCATCTTGTATTGACTTCTTTTGTACCTTTTCAAATTTTACAACGTTAAATGATATAAGTCCTATAGTTTAATAGTCTTCACACGAAACATGTACCAAAATTTAAACAATTACTTTATATTTTATACAAAACAAACTATTAATTCTTTTATATATGATTATATATAGATAAACAAATGATCATATAAGAAGAAGAGTTAGGGGGTGTTTGTTTTCAACTTAATGAGTTTAATGGGTGGTTAGCTTAATTGGTTAAGTTATATTGAGGTGTTTGATTTTAACTTAATACTAAGAGATTAACTTAACATGTTAAGTTAGCCCATTCTATCTTTATGCATTAAGTTAGAATTTTTCCAAAATTACTCTTGTCTTATAATTTTTCATCACACATCTCATTAAAAAATAAATAGTTCACAACATGCATAAATTAAAAAACTTGTAATCAAACATTAATACTTTATTGTTTTAAATATATTTTAAGTTATTAAGTATTGTTTTGAACTAATTGAATTCATATTATTTATGATAATTTAAATAATTCATATTATTTTTTTTTTTTTTGTCATTTAAGTATTTATGAAACAAAATTTTTCATTCCAACACTTATGTAGACATAAGATTAAAATGATAATTTTTGGTGTTCAGACTATTATTCAGGACAAAAATCAAACAACAACTTATCTTAATTTATCCAGATAAATTAATGCTTATAAATAACTTAATAGATTCAGAGCTTAATAGATAAAAAATCAAACAACCCCTTAATATGATAAGGTAATAAGAGATATGGACCGTTGATCATTTTTAATCTCAAACTCACACATTAATAGCGCTTGATACGAGGATTCGTCCGGTGCATCTCATCCTAATGTGCATCCAAGAGTAGAGATCCCTGATTCCCTTCTTATCCTTCTCACCATAACTTTCATTCTCATCAGAATCCAACATTATTGCTATAAAACTAATTAAAATAATAAGAATATTGACAAATAATCTAGAGTTTGACTTTCCTCCTACACCTTTGGTCTTCAATTTCTCTACTAGTAATGTTGACTTTCATGGTGCAATTCATCCTCACTGTCACATATTTGTTAATAAAAGTCAAGATCTTGACCCTACCACCAACTCTTGTGTAGCTGCTCATTGTCAATAACCCTCTTCCCAAATCACTCTGTAAATTAGGATTTCCCAATATACTATCAACCATGATGTCCATGGTGATGTTCATCCTCGTTGTCCGTCGTGCCTTCGACCTCCCCGGCGGCCCTCGTGCCACCCCAATCACCGTCCCATGGTAGTATAGACTCGTTGTAGTGTTCTTGTACCTAGATCAATACAAATTGTTACGTATTCGATACAAATTTTGGTTCAAACAATTAAATTTAAAGTGAAATTGAGAAATGAAACGGTTTGATTTGACCAAAACTTGAACCAAACAAACGACCAGTAACAATCCGAGGTTATGCAACACCTATTTGTTATATTAACATGGATAAACAATTGCTAAAACACACAATATATTAATTAAATGTTGTCGTTGCTGACCTGAAAGATGCAAAATTCGGGTTCTTAACTGATATATCTGCTATGAAAGACATGTTGGTCCCTGGTCGAGGGATGGTGCCATTGACGAGGTTGAAACTATCAACCATGACACTATTCATTTTGATCTTAGGCTCTTTAATCTTAAAGACCGTAAATATCAAGATAACCACCACCACAACTAGGAGGATTATGACGGCAACCATGCAACTGCACCACTTGATCACGTGTTTCCTTCGTTGTAGAGCGGTTTTCTCCAAGATTGTTTCTTCATCTTCGCTGTTGCTATGCTCGCGACCGGTGGCTGGAGCCAGTGGTCTCACCTGCTCTCTTTCAACCATGGTTAATTAGATAGGCAAAGGTGAGGGTGGGAGATACGGAGTTTGAGGTTCCAAGTGTTATGGGGCTTTATATTGATACAATCTTCATCATATATGGTAACTTTTAAGAGTCAAACCTTTTATTTTATGGTGTGAAAAAGTGTTATTATATGATTAAAAGTCAATGAAAAGAAAAATCAACCTTTATATTAATGGATTCATATCATAAATGAAGAGAAAAAAGTCGTATAATAAAAAGTGAACTTCGAATTTTAAAGTCTATGATGAATTCTTAAGCCATATATGAAGTTTTTTTTTTTTTCTTTTTGTTGTTGTTGCGCACACTTTTTATTATAAAAATACAAAAAAAAAAAAAAAGAACGTTATATTTGCAAAAACTTAAAATTATTAACAAATTAAGAAAATTTAAATGTAAAACATAATATCTGATTTTTTAACTCAAAACAACGATTTCCTGAAAAATTTATATTTAGGCATTGTTTGGCAAACTAGCTTATAAGCTAGCTGGTAGCTGATAAACTAGTTTTTCAAAACGCTACTATAAGTAGCTTTTCAATAAGTTAGCTTATGATCATCCAAATATGTACCAAGGAAAAAAAGTTAGCTTATATCAGCTAGCTTTTTTTGCCGAACATAACCTTAATATTTGTATGAAAAGTATATTGTCTATGATAAGATACCAAGTACGACAATGATCAACCCTCTATTTAATAATTGTTTTATTGTAATCAAAAGTTAATTTAAATATTTGATTTGCAATCCAAGTAATTTCATTTAGTCAAATTATAAATTTTGAAATAAAAAATAAGAAATATCAAGTATTATATTTATTTTCAATAAAAAGATATATCATTGATAACATGATACAATTTTTTAGAGCATTTTAAATAAATTCTAAGATAAAGATAGTTAAGATTTTATTCTTTATTTTGCTCCAACAGATTATCTATATTTTTCTCTACAATAGATAAACAAGAGAAAACTCCGAACTTAAAAAAATTACTAAAACTTGATATGAGAAGAGAAACTTATTTTTTTATTCATTCATACAAATGTGATTGAATTATTATTATTTTATATAATTTTTTTGTAAAAATGTATTAAGATAATAAAATTATAAAATGTTTTAATAAGTATAATTAATATAAAATTCTATAAAATAATATGTTGAAATTGAATATATATATATATATATAGAGAGAGAGAGAGAGAGAGAAAGAGAAAGAGAGAGAGAGAGAGAAATGATCATGCAAAAAGTTAAACATTTTACGAGAAAGCGAGAAGTGTGATATCATATATGATTACATGGCATGTGGGTGTGCTTAATCATATATGATTAAACGTTTATGTATTGTCAATATAACATGTATTTGTCCTTTATGTTGTAGCCCAGTGGTAAGGTAACATCCTGGAGGGGTTAGTGGATGGTATCCCTGACTACCCAGGTTCGAACCCCGTGGTGAGCATCCTGTGACATCCATGATCATGGGTCTGCCACATAGTGGTACCCTTAATTGGGCTAGGTCGTGATCGACGGGGATTAGTCGGGTGGCACCCTTAAGTGGGAGCTCGGATACCCCGGGAACGTGTGCGTGTGTTAACTTGTCGTTCAAATATATATATATATATATATATATATATATATATATATATATATATATAACATGTATTTAATCATATATGATTAGGCTTGTATATCATATATGATTAAACACTTCTCGCCTTCTCGCAAAATGTTTAGCTTCTTGTTTGAACCTGCCCCTATATATATATATATATATATATATATACACTAAACATTTTGCGAGAAGTCGAGAAGTGTTTAATCATATATGATACACAAGCTTAATCATATATGATTAAACACATGTTATATTAGCAATACATAGACGTTTAATCATATATGATTAAGCACACCCACAGGCCGTATAATCATATTTGATATCACACTTCTCGCCTTCTTGCAAAAATGTTTAACTTTTCGTATGATTCTTCTTCTCTCTCTATATATATATTAATTTCAACTTTTAATTATTTTAAGGAAACTATAAAAAAATATTAGAAATTGTTTCATTATATTGAGGATAATATTGGAATTTGACCGCTAACTAAGGGGGCGTTTGGTTCGCAGATTCTGATGGAATCTGATGGAATTAGAATGTCCAATTCCTTTGACCAAATTCAATTCCCTTGTTTGGTTCATTCTTTTCTATGGAAGGAATGTGTGAATTCCACCAAATTCCACAAATGAAGGATTTGAACATTCCATCCTAAAACCCAAGGATTTCAATGGAATGAAATCTTATATTTTGATAATTCCAAATTTACCCTTTATTCCAAACTAAACCCTACTAATATTGATTATCAGCAAGCACCAACTATCTCTCTCATCTCTATCTCCCTCTCTCTGCTCTCACTATCTCTTTCTCCTCCCTCTCTCTCTCCTCTCACTTTATCTCTCCTCTCTCTCCTCTCTCTCTCTCTCTTCCCTCTCTCTTTCTCTTCCCTCTCTCTCCTCTCTCTTTCTCTATCCTCTCTCTCCTCCACTCTCTCCTCTCTCTCTCTCTCTTCCCTCTCTCCTCCACTCTCTCCTCTCTCTCCCTCTATCCTCTATCTATCCTCTATCTTTCCTCTCTCTCTCCTCCACTCTCTCTCTCTCCTCTCTCTCCTCTCTCTTTCTCTTCCCTCTCTATCCTCTCTCTCTTCCCTATCTCGTTATCTCTCCTCTCTCTCTCTCTCCCTCTCTCTTCCACTCTCCTCTCTCTCTCCTCTCTCTCCTCCACTCTCTCCCTCTATCTCTCCACTCTCTCCCTATCTCCTCTCTCTTCTCCTCTCTCTCCTCTCTCTCTCCCTCTCCCTCTCTCTCTCTCCTCACTCTCTCGGCATCATTCATGTGCTAAAATAATAAAAACAATTTTTGTTAAAAATTAAACTATTTAATGACTATTTTATTAAAGTAATTTTTGTTTAAAAAATTAAAATAATCAAAAAGGGTATTTTGGTCATTTACCAAAATTTCATTCCAATTCCGAAGCTACAATTTGTGAACCAAACAGAAAAATTCCAATTCATTTAACAGATTCCATTCCAATTCTGTCAACCAAACAGATGGTCAAACTTGACAACATTCCATTCCAATTCCATCAAAGTCAAATTCTTTTGACAGATTCCATTCCATCCAAAAACATTCTGCGAACCAAACGCCCCTAATAATAATATCATTGAAGAGTAGTAAATACGGTAGGTGCATGTCTCAAACTAGATGATGACATGGGTACTAGGTGGTCCAATGGTCAAATACTTGTAATAATGACTTCCTATTTTAAAGGGAGACTATTTACCAATGTTTTAAAAACCGGTTTTTTGGTTGATCCGGTGTGGTGACCGGGTCACGGTTCAATCGGTCCAACCGGTTCAACCGGGTGGTTGACCCGGTTTCAAGAAATGGTAAGTATTTTTCATTTTATTGCATATATATATATATGTATGTATAAAACCAAGAATTTGATGTTCACAAGTTAAAACATTAAAAATACACATAACAAAAAGTTTACATCAATCCAAAAACATTAAAAAAAACACATAACAACAAGTTTTACATCAATCAAAAAACATAAAAAACACAAATATAAGAAATTGATTTTTTTAACCGGGTCAACCCGGATTTTTACCGGTTCAATCATACCGGTTCAACCGGTTCTCTCAAAAACCCGACGGGTTGATCCGGTCCATAAATCCCCAAAAAACCGGTGATAGTTGACCCGGTCTCTCGACCGGTTCCCGGTTCAACACCGACCGGGTCGACCCGGGTTTTAAAACATTGCTATTTACACAAAAAAAAATTGCTATCAAAAGTGATTGCTATATGGTTGTATTTTTTTTTTGTTTTTTTTGTTTTTATTATATATTTTTATTTATTTGTATTATATAGTTTTAAAATGTTTTTTTTTACTTTTTGTTTTGATTTGAAAAGAAATAAATATTTATAAATATAAATATTACTAATTTTTTACAATTATATAATTATAAAAATAAAACATAAATATTACGATTTAACATATAAATAGAACATAAAATAATCTATATTACATTCGATTATTCTAAAATAACATTATCCGTAGTACAATTAGCACGTAAAAGCTGCATGTAATTCTTTATTCGCTCTGAATACGGGGTAGCCCATCCAGCAGCACACGGATAACTGTAATGAAAAAAATGTCCTACAATTTGCGGAAACGGGCATCCTTCTGTCATATCTAATTTCACATAATGGTTACCATTAACGTACCCAATTGTAAAAACAACATGTTCATACCACACTGGCGGAGTGGACCTAAGCGGCAAGTACGTCCCACTGTCGGTCATACTTATAACATGTAATATCACATTATGTTTTGAAGCAATCAAGACACCTATTTTAGGCATTGTCATCAAGTGTTCAAATGGTGCACCTTGATCTGATCGAAAGAAGTTTAAAGTGTTGTAAGTAATATCCCAATGTTCACCTCCAAAAAACGTTGATGTACTCTGTCTTGTATATATCTAATTCTTCCATCAAGTTATACCGAATTGTGGGCCATGCATCTTCATGAAGACCTAGAGAGACAGCTATTGTTCGGAATCCGCAATTTCCATCACCTATCACATCATGTACCTGCTTGATGTAAGGGTGAAACAATGCTGGATATTACTGCTTTATTGTTGATAAAATATCTCTAGGTTTCACATTGTTTGTTGACAAATCTTCCACCAATCGAGCTTCATTTTCAGACAATCGTCTTGCATATGCATGTCCCTCCAAATATAATGCAATATCATGATTATGTGCATCACATATCATAGCTAAAGTCCAACAATCATTACCCAAATGATTCCCTACCAAGTTAAATGGACAATTTGTTTTTCTTGTGCCAGTATGTTTACTAGAGGTTTTGTTACTCCTGTGCGTACCACCAGAATTACATTGAAATTCTACTTTATAATTGCCCATACTTGCATCACTATTGCTTCTTTTAATAACAATAACGAAACCAAGTGAATATCCCATATTGCGTACCCAATCAATTAGATCTTTACGAGAATTAAACACCTGAATAGTGACGTGCATAGTGATATGAATAGTGACGTTCATAGTGATATGAATAGTGACGTGAATAGTACATAGTAATTGTAAATGTTCTCGATATATATTTTTGCAATTGTGAAACATATATATCAATTATTTTTAAAATTGTCATTTTATGGTTTAAACCAAACTATAAGTTTCTTTTAAGGTCTAATTTATCTGTTTAATAGGTAGACGAATGATCATGTAAGAAGTTAAGTTAATGGTGAAAAACATGAGAAGTAGATCTGACCGTTGATCTCTTTAACCTCAAACCCTCTCATGAATTGCGGCTTAGAAAGGAATTGATTCAGTGCATCTTGATGCATCTCATCCTAATATGCGTCTATTTCTCATCCAACGGTTGATAATTACTTCTCACACTTACCATCACTCAACTTCTCACCGGAGCCCAATAGGGATGGTAACGGGGCGGGGATCCCCTTACCCGGCCCCGACCCCGGTTTCGTGGAGAGGTACGTGGCCCCGGCCCTGATACCCGGCGGGTGCGGGGATTAAACACCCGGCCCCGGTCAAATCCCCGGTCAAAACCTGGTCAATACCCGGTCTCATTTAGCCTTTTTTTTAAACCTTTTTTTGGGTATTTTGGACTGTTTTTGGGGTTGATTTTGGGCCATTTTGCTACAACTAATAAGTTGAAAAGATGCATAAACATTAAACAATGTCATCAAATTTCAACGTCTTCATCGTATGCAACCGTTTGATCAAATCCTTGCGGTTCTCCGTCCTTTTTATCTAAATTTAAAAATAATACAAGTTAGAAAAATAGTATATACACCACGTATCATATAACAATTAATATAATTATTACCTAATTTCAATTTTGGGAAAACTTTAGTAATTAGTATATTAATATATATATATATATATTTTAAAAATAAAAATTATATTATTATTACCGGGTACCGGGTGGGTCGGGGGGTGGTCTACCCGGCCCCGGTTTGTGTGTACCGGGTATCCCCGGCCCCGGTCCCCGATCCCGTTTTTTCGGGTATTCTCCGGCCCCGTCCGGATCGGGTGAATCGGGTTCCCCAACGGGTCGGATCAGATTCCCATGCCTAGAGCCCAACCCTTAATAGGTAACCAGTTACTTTTATATGTTGTGATATTATCAATTAAAAAAATATTAGGTGGATGTTAGAAAAGATATTAGGTGAATATTAGAAAAATCAAATCCTCATTAATATAATATTTATTTAATAGTATAATATGCAAATACATGACCATCCCTATGGTTTATATTGTTACACACTTACACTTAACAGTATACACGAATTGGGTTGGGTGGTTTGTGACATTTTTACCGCTCAATCTAATTATGGCGGTTGAAAAAATCTCAACTCAACCAAATTTATTCAAAAGTATAACCCAACCTTTGCAGGTTGTGGCGGGTTGAGCGGTTTGATAGTATACATAAAATTGAGGATTCAAATACAATAAATACTACTAAAAATATACAAAACAAACTTATTAGTTATTACAATCATCAAAATATATAACGGCCTCCACCATTTTTGGACTCAAAGAGCTTCTAAATGAGTCCAAAATACGACTGCTAGTACTAGTAGGGGTGTTAACGAGCTGAATTGAGTTGAGTTGAAAGTTATTCAAACTCGACTCGAGAAAATAGTACCAACTTGAGCTCGAGATCCAATAACTTTCTCATAGTAGGGCTCAAACTCGAGCTTGAATACTTTTTCAATGTTCGAGCTCGAGCTCGATATTGTTTACGTACTCAAACATGAGATCGATTAGCTCGCTTATTGGCTCGACCTCTATAATTTTTTTAACTTTGAACATATGCGAATTGAAAAAGTGTATGCTCGACTCGACTCGAAAACTTTTTCGAGTTTTCGGACAAGTCGAGTTGAACATTAGTGTTATAGCAAGAACATCTTTAGCTATCATAGACAAAATGTTATACCTATTAACATTATCTTTCCACCAAGGTACTACATCAAATGAGGGATTATTTGAATTGATAGATTCATCAACGAAATATCTATCAACATCATTCATATTCTACGACAGGTCCATTTATTGTTGTTTTTGCAAAAATGATTCCAATAATTAACGCCTATGAGATTTGTTAGAATCATTCTTTGGTGGTAAATCTATTTTGTAAATGTTTAGGTTGTAATGATCTAAATTGTATAATATATATTCTTTGGGCTGTAAAAATTATAAACAATAAGTAAAATGTATTATATATATATAATTTTGTAAAAATTATATATTAGTCACGGGTTGAGCGGGTTGAGCTAGCCTAACCCAATTTCAACCTTCTTAATTGGCGGGTTAGCGGTTTCACGGGTTGGTGGGTTAGGTTTAATTGGGTTGTTAGCGAGTTGGGTTGGGAGGATTTCGCGGTTTTCTATACACCCCTAGTTACACCACAACTCCTAATCTTCATCTTTTCCACAACCCCTAGTTACAACCCCCACAACCTTCATCTATTTCTGGATCGTGAACCTCGTCGGCGAACCCTCCCCACAATCGGAACTTCAGTTGATAGTGAACTCGACTTGGATTCTTGCTATCTTGGACTGTGAATCGTGGTACTGTTGGAGGAGAAAGGGAGGCCCACGAAGATCTCTCGATTTCGAATGGCTTCAGAGAATTCTCTAAACCACAACCCCCACCCCCCCACCCCCCGTTTTTCATCATTCTCTCACACGAACCTCCACCCCCAGGACGTCCGACACAACCCTGACATCGACATTGGTCAAATAGATCAACACATCAAACTCTATTCGGGGTTTCTAGGTCTGGAGTTCGATATTTTATTTAGTCTAATATAGAGATCAACAAACCCCTTTTCTACAGATGCATTTGTTATTTACTCTGATTTGGTTGTTTGATGAATTTTTTTGATTAAGATGTAAAGATATAATTTCACATATTTAGGGTTCTCTTGTATATATATCTTATTTATCTTGGTAATGCATATCTATTTCTTGTGTTTGTATTTGATTTTGCCTATAAAATGGATTGATGATTATGTTATGTTCTGAATTAATGATATGATTCATGTTTTTGTGTTCTTAATAATAACTAGGGTATTAATTGTGTTTTTGAATTTTCACTTGTTTTCATGTTATTAGCTGGAGATGGGGAGATGAGTTAGTTTATTGATATTGCAGATGAAAATAGGGATGTAATTTACTAATTTTATCTTATAAAATGATGTTAAATGAAAAAACTCTATGTGTGATCCCGTCATCTTTTTAGATTATTATTATTTAAAATCTAAATATGACATGGCATATAGTTTCCATTGATCTGACCATGTCATCTTTAGCAGTTCATCAGGTAAATCAGACCTTAAATAAACATAAGGTTGAGTTTAGACACTAAAATGACGATTTTAAAAGTTGGTTTCCTAAAATAGGAATAAAATGAAAGTTGATTCCATTTGATGCAACTTTCCCTTTTAGTTTTAAGTACTTAGGTAGAATGGAATTGTAACAACCACAATTCAAGCACAACCATAACATAACATAATCCCAATACCCAAAGGTTTACAATAGCAAAAACAAAGTATTTAACAACGGAAGTCTCGACTACAACCGAGAGTTTCTAAATTAAACGGTAAATAAAACTATACTACGCTTTCACTCGCCACTAACAGCTCTTACACCTTCTCTTTTCCTTTACTAGGAACTCCACAAACGTTTCTTCCTGAAAAGGGTTTTTTTAAGATTGAAAACGAGGGTTAGACTGTAAGGTCTAGTGAATTCCTGACAAGCATTTAAAATCCAATAAACATAATAAATTTCAGCAATTTCAACCAAAAATTATGACCAAGATACGTTCCAAGAGCGGGAATCACAATGATCAGTTGTGTCCCCTTTTTTCGTCACTACCTGCATATCCACGATCGGGGACCAAGCAGACTCCCCTCTCGTCTCGGGGCCCAAACAGACTCCCCGCTCACAACGGGGCCCAAGCAAACTCCCCGTCCACATGTACAGAAAACGAATTTCACGCACAGTGGTGTTGTGAGATTCCCGTGATCACCGTAATTTCAACATTTCCCAAAATATATAAATAATGCAGAAATTCATATACATTGCAAAACACACAGTTAATCTTGCAAGTAAAAATTTACTAAATAACATTCCATTAATAACCAGTTTTCGTTTAGCATCCTGGGGGGGTCAGTGGATGGTATCCCTGACTACCCAGGTTCAAACACCGTAGTGAGAATCCTATGACATCCATGATCATGGGCATGCCACTTAGTGGTACCCTTAATTGGGTTGGGTCGTGATCGACGGGGATTAGTCGGGTGGCACCCTTAAGTGGGAGCCCGGATACCCCAGGAACGTGTGCGTGTGTTAACTTGCCGTCCAAAAAAAATAACCAGTTTTCGTTTACCCCCATTTCAGTTCCGAAACATTTCAAAAAGGTCACGAGATTAAGAAGTCAGGAACTCACCTGCTCGAAACTTGCTCACTTAGGTACTGATTGATTTCCTATAATTAAGTAACGGAAAGAGATAAATTAATAGATTGCAAAACCTCAAGAAAAAAAAATCGACTGACTCCCCTGCTCCCAAACCCCGGACCCCGGGACTCCCCCGGTCACGCCCCCCCGGTTCTCCTGGACTCGACCGGTTTGTAGTTGACCGGGTTTCCCCGGTTCCCGACGCCGACCGGGTCTCCCCCGGTCCCCGGCGCCCCCCCCCCCCCCCCCAGGTTTGAGCATCGCCCGAGTCTCCCCTGGGCTTAGCTCGACCGGTACTCCCCCGGTCCCCGGCTTGGCCCCAACTCCCGGTACTAACCGGGTCACCTGCGACCACGATACCTAAAACCCCAATCGACGAAGAAACCAAACTTATCCCAGACCTCCACTTAATTTTATCTGGCTTAGACTAAATATCAACGAAATTAATACTTAACACAGTAAATATGTAACACCCGTAATTTCGGTAATTGTCACCCAGACGTTTTTGTGACTTGTAAATAGTGGGGGTTTGTTGGGAAATGTTTTGCTTAAAGTCCCTTGGAGTATCGGGAGTATTGGCAGTGAAAAAGTCGAGTTTCGGGGCTCCGGAAAGGTTCCGCGACAATGCCCGGCGACTATGACGAGTCACAGTCGCACTGTCACAATCGCATGGAGTGTACCGTGGGCTGGTAGCCTGGTACATACATGCAACATTGCCTGTCAATGTCGCACCAGGGTGCTGTTAAATGCGAATTCTCAGCTTTCTTTCTCATTCTCTTCTCCAAAACTTCCCCATTCTCTCTCAAATCGCTTCTTCTTCATTACCCACGAACCCTAACTCATTTTAAGGCCATTTCCATGGATTTCAAGGTGTTTCTTCACCATCAAGCTTGTGATCTCAACCTTAGGTTCCAGTTCATGTGTTTTTCCACCATTTCTTGAAGATTTCTAAGCTTTCTAGGTTTTTACCAAAACCTATGTGGTAAGTTTACTTCCTCCATCTCTAAACCTTATTAGGTTTCTCCATTTTCGATTTAGAAGATTTTGAAGGAGTTAGGTCAAAATTAGGGTTTTGGGTATAAGTTGAGGTTTTGATGTAAAATGTTTGGGGAATGTTTCTATATGGTTGAATATGGTTATCTACGGTTGAAAATGTTTGAATCTAGGTTTTGGAAGTTTTGACCTTAAAGATTCAAGTTGCTTCAAAGGAGCTCTAAGCGGGGTAAAATCTAGATTTAGTCTAAATCTAGCAAGGTGAGTTCAAGTTGATTTGTGAAAACTTTGTACATGCCAAAATGTTTATTTTAAAGTATTTATGTTTTTAGCATGAAATTATCAATTGTGGAGTTACTTGATGGGTTTTGGTTTATTTGAGAAGTTTAGTTTTATAAACCTTGTAAAACACCCATATTGGGGATTTTTGGTCATTTTGATAAATGAGTCATAAATGGGTGTGTTCGGTAATTTAATGTATACATGAGATTATTTGGTTAAAAGGCATCTTTAGTGTTTGTTTGGGTAAAAGGTTTAATTTTGTGTTATGGGTCGTTTTGAAAGGATAAAGAGTATAAATCTATTTGGAAAACCTTTTGTCCCGACTTAAACTATGTTGGAGTCCATTCAAGTATTTTGGAGCGTGTGATTTCATGGTATGGGTCGAGTACGTTTACTATTTGAAAAGCGTTAATCATTGGTCAAAAAGAAGTTTTGAGTATTTTGGCTCGACATCATTCTAAAGGAGTTTTGAGGACACTTGTCCGGTTTTATATGGCTCAATGTAGAGTCCATTTATGACGTACGTACTAATGCGCTGTGTTGCGTATTGAGGTTGGTTACGGGCTCGAGTGCTCTGGTCATTCATGTGTAGTCCGGTAAGGTTAGACTGTGTTGCATTGGATCCATAGGCACGTAAGTCAGTCTGTTTTGGGATGGTCAATTGGGTGTTGCGGGGTTAAACTCCGGTACCCATCTTTTATGACCGGAAAATTTACAAGCGATCGTTAGGAGGGTTGAGTCTGTTAGTGCTTCCGGGGGAGTAGGCGCTAGGACCTCCGCCGCTTGAAGTAATGCCTGGGAGGTAGTCTTTAAGTGTGTCGGGCCTTCGAGATGGAGTTCTTCGGAATGATCCATCAAGGTCAACTGACTTGGGGTGACGCTTATTAAAGGAGTCGTAGGGACACCTGGCTGTGATGTCGGGAGGTGTCATGCGATTAACGTTTCTTGGGTGGTATACTTTTGTGTTTCCTTCACTCTCAACGGATGCGGGTCTCCCCCGTTGTCGGCTATCAGTATTTCAAATAAAAGGATGTCATATTTTATTGTCATTGGTTCTTTATGGTCGACAATGAATGAGGGCCTTAATATTGGACCTCCCTCCTCGTATATTAAGGTTTGAATGAATTATGTCAACCCCTTGTTTTGGTAGTTAAATTCCTTTCGTTTAAGGTCGCATGAGTATTGGACCTAGTGTCCATGTTTTCGGAAGTACGGTATATGTGGTTTTGATGATGAATCATGGGTCGAGTATTTTGCCCCACCCGTGTTTGGGTGTTTTGGGATATAACGTTTTATCCACGTTTCTTAAATGTGAGTCATTTTATATTCATGTTTCGTGTTAGCTTAAGTTGCATCAATTTATAAAACATGTTTGAAATGAGGTGTCCATCGTTGAAAGTGCATGGCATTGGAAAGGAGTTGTTCTACGTTTAAAGTACATCAATTGAAATGTTATGATCCTAAGCGACGTTCATTATTTTTAAAGATATTTATTCATGTAAAACTCTTGAGCTCACTAGGCGTTAGCCTAACCTTTTTATTTGTCGGCATGTGCAACAGGTCCCGGTTGAGAATAGTTCTAGTATCTCAGTGAAGGGAGGAGTGCCTTTTGGGCGGCCGAGGAGTGAGTATCTTGTTGAAGTCTTCCGCGCTAGGTTATGGAGAGCAGCTTGCAATTGGGTTAAGTGACACCCGACTTCAATTTAGTTGTACATATTATTGGAGTTTTATAATTGTCAAGATTAATTATAGAATTCGCAGTTGCGGCATATAGAGTTTTGATTCGTAAGAGAAAGTTTTGTCCCTTACTTGATGTTATGTTTAAAATTTTTAATTAGTTGTTCTTACCAAATTCAAGGGTGTTACAAAATACATGCCAAATTACACCCATTAATCTAATTTAAATTCTAAACTCACAACAAATGAACCTTAAGAAATCAATCATCAGACATCTACAATCCAACTCCCAAAACTCATAAAGGAGATGCAAGAACAATTAAATGGAATTCTAGAGATGGGACTAACCTTTTAACTGACGATTCCTTAGAGAATCCCCCTACTATTAAAATCGAATCCTTCAAAACCCTTGTTCTTTCTCTTCTGCAATCGCCGTCTCCAAGTCAAGAGTAGAATGAGTGAAAATTAGGGATTATCCCTTTTTCGTATTTACCCCAATTTACATACTAGTCCCTCAATGTAACACCCCAAAAATGGGACTAACAAAAATTTCCGAAAATAGAAATGTGGTATGCATAAATGTCAAAGCACGAGCTCATACAAAAGGAACAACAAATGCCTGTTAATTACAAGTCTGTAATAAGACATAATAATAGATGACAACTCCCTAATCTAAGTCTCGCTAGACATAAGATTACAAAAAGGTTGTCAACTATGTCAAAAGTAATGGTCTTCATTATTGGCATCCCAAAATGCTCCCAAGCTCACCACTAAAGTCGATTAAGCTTCCTTGGCGCTTGCGCCGCTAGAACCTGAGATACATATCAACAATCAAGTGTTAGACCAAACGGGTCTAGTGAGTTACGTAAAAACATAGCATATTAACATAAAGCATATTATGAACAATTATGACACTTCGATCACCAAAGTCCTTACGGGGTCAATCATGGGGGAGACCCATCATACCACTGAGTTTTACCTCAAGTCAATGTACCTTGATGTTCACTCTCTTGAGCAACATCCCGAAGGCCCGACACACTTGAAGACTACCTCCCAGGCATTACTCCAAATGGCAGAGGTCTAGGTGCATACCATTATAGTGGCACCTAAGACTACATCCTCCTAGCACTTACTCATGGTTCGTTCTTGTGTACTTACAATGTCCGTCTCTATACGTAGTTTCATACTCATAGGATACATGTATAAGACTACCACCATCCCAAACATAACTTAGGTACAAAACTCTAAGATATGCAAATACTCAATATTATCCATGTCTCATCAAGACAAATATGTAAACATGCTCAAACATCAAGAATAATAACCTCATTCATGTCCATAACCATATTTAAGGCTAAGATACCAATAATACCAAACTTAACAGTTAGGTCAAACTTATCAGGTAATCAGATCTTCTCATAACAACAATACATTAGGTATGAAAGCATATAAAATATGTATCTCAGTTGAAAATAATGTAAGAAACTCATAAACTAGGTTTTATAGAAAACCCTAGAAACTTGAGTGGTTCAAAATGAGGAGAAAGTGATGAGTGGAGGTAACTAGCACACCCCAAGGCCTTTAATGGAGACTTGAATACTCTTCCCAAATCTTCACCAACCTCAAGGATGTGGAATAAATGTGATTAGGGTTTTGGGGAAGGAAAATCGCCCTTTTTGCCTCTCTAAAATCGGACCAAAATCAGTAAAGTGAGGAATGGTGAAGTCAAGTGTCAAAAGTCAGGTTTTTAAACCCTCTCAGCCCGTCGGCGACAGTGCCCGGCGATTGTGCCCATGGCACTGTCGCGGGGCATAGTCGCGCCCGCTGCCCTATCCACGGTACAGGTCTGGCGATTGTGACAGGGCGACAATGCCCATGTCACTCTCGCGTGTCATAGTCACCGAGGGTGTACCGAGACCACCCCTTGGCCAGCGACTTTGCCGAGCGACTATGACAAGTGTCATAGTCGCGAGTCACTCTCACCCAACACCCAAAATCCCATTTTTTGATGATTTCGATAGAGTTAAACCTGTAAGGAACTGATAACAATAACACTTAATATAATTCACCAATCATTACCAAACCAGGACAAAATCTCCACATAAAATTATAACAAGGTCTCATAAACGCATACCATTACTTACCTTAATTTTTCGGGCGTTACAATCCTCCCCACCTAATGAGGATTTCGTCCCCGAAATCTAAAACACTAGAATAAATGAGGATATCTCTTCCTCATGTCCTCCTCCGATTCCCACGTCACATTAGCACCTCGATGGTGCTTCCATTGAACCTTCAGCATGGTCACTTCTTTATGCCTCAATTGTTTCGTCTCTGACTCCAGGATAGCTTCTGGTTCTTCTACACATCGGTTCCCATTGTCCACTCGAATTTCTGTCAACGGAATAACACTTTTCTCTTTGGCCAAACACTTGCGAAGGTAACAAACATGAAAGGTAGGATGGATTCCGTCCATCTCCGGCGGTAAGTCCAACCGATAAGCTTGAAGTCCGATCTTCTCTAAAATCGTGAAGGGTCCAAGGAAACGGGGACTAAGCTTCCTGCGCTTCCCGAAACGGATGATTCCCTTCCATGGCGACACTTTCAACATAACCCGGTCTCCCACTTGGAAGTCCATCGGTCTGCGCTTTTTGTCCGCGTAGCTCTTTTGTCGGTCTTGGGCCGCCTTCAATCGCTCTCGAATGCCCTTCACTTTATCCGACGTCGCTTGCACAATTTATGGGCCCGCAAACTACTTTTCTCCCGCCTCGAGCCAACATACCGGTGTCCTACATTTCCGCCCGTAGAGTGCCTCGAATGGAGCCATTCCGATACTCGAATGGTAACTGTTATTGTAGGCGAACTCTACTAGCGGTAGGTGTGAATCCCACGTTCCTCCAAAATCTATAACACACGATCGAAGCATATCCTCGAGAGTTTGAATCGTCCTCTCACTCTGTCCGTCGGTTTGGGGGTGATACGCCGTACTCAACTTAACTTTCGTGCCCAACTCCCTTTGTAACCCGTCCCAAAACTTGGAAGTAAACCGACTATCCCTATCCGAGACTATGGATAACGGAACACCGTGACGAGACACCACTTCATCAATGTATAACTTAGCAAGTTTGTCCATCGGTAACATTTCTCTCATTGCCAAGAAATGAGCACTCTTGGTAAGTCTGTCCACTACCACCCAAATGGTATCATGCCCTTTTAAGGTCTTTGGCAATTTTGTGACGAAATCCATCGTGATGTGCTCCCACTTCCACTCCGGAATAGTTAGCGGTTGCAAACTCCCGTAAGGTCTTTGATGCTCCGCTTTAACTTGAAGGCATGTGACGCACCTTTCCACATAATTCGCCACGTCGACCTTCATTACCGGCCACCAATAATGAAGCTTCAAATCTCTATACATCTTGGTGCTACCGGGATGTATGGAGTACTTTGACTTGTGTACCTCCGTCAAGAGCAACTCGCGGTTTCCCCCGATTTTCGGCACCCAAATCCTCCCTTGGAATAACTTGAGACTGCGACTATCCTCCGACAATAAACCCTTTTGTTTCACCATGATCTCGGCCTTGAGATTTTCCTCGCGAAGGGCTTCGGCTTGGCTCCTCTTGATGTCCTCCATAAGACTTGATATTACTTCGATCTTAGCAACCGTTATTTTACTCTCCCCTTCGTAGCTCTTTCGGTTTAAGGCGTCCGCTACCACATTGGCTTTACCGGGGTGGTAAAGCAATTCACAATCGTAATCCTTCAGAAGCTCCAACCATCTCCTTTGTCGCATGTTGAGCTCTTTTTGGTCGAAGATGTACTTCAAACTTTTATGATCGGTGAATAATGTACACTTCGTCCCATAAAGGTAATGCCGCCACAACTTTAAGGCAAATACTACCGCCGCCAGTTCCAAATCGTGCGTGGGGTAATTCTTCTCGTGTTCCTTGAGTTGCCGCGATGCATACGCGATGACCTTTCCCCTTTGCATCAAAACACACCCGAGCCCAAGCTTGGAGGCGTCGCTAAAAACCACAAAATCTTCGGATCCTTCGGGAAAGGATAGGATCGGTGCTTCGCATAATCTCTTTTGGAGGGTTCGGAAGGCTTTCTCTTGTGCCTCGGTCCATGAGAACTTCACATTCTTCCTTGTCAGAGACGTAAGTGGCGACGCAATCTTCGAAAAGTCTTGGATAAACCGTCGGTAGTAACCGGCTAAACCCAAGAAGCTCCTTATCTCCGTTGGACTCGTCGGTGGTTCCCAATTCATCATTGCCTCGATCTTGGACGGGTCTACCTTTACTCCGTCCTTTGACACCACGTGGCCCAAGAATTGCACTTCTTGTAGCCAGAATTCGCACTTCGAGAATTTGGCGAATAATTTCTCTCGTCGAAGGATCTCTAAAACTTCCCGCAAATGTTACCGATGCTCCTCCTCATCCCGTGAGTAGATCAAGATGTCGTCGATAAAGACTATGACCGACTTATCTAGAAAGGGTCGGCATACTCGGTTCATCAGGTCCATGAACACGGCCGGGGCATTAGTCAGCCCAAATGGTATAACTAAAAACTCATAGTGACCGTACCTCGTCCGAAACGCCGTCTTCGGTATGTCGCTCTCTTTCACCCGCACTTGATGGTAGCCTGATCGCAAATCTATTTTGGAGAAACATCCCGCTCCTTGAAGTTGATCGAAGAGGTCGTCGATCCGGGGAAGTGGATACTTGTTCTTAATGATAACTTTGTTGAGCTCGCGGTAGTCTATACACATTCGCATAGACCCATCCTTCTTCTTTACAAACAACACCGGCGCTCCCCAAGGCGACGAGCTCGGTCGTATAAATCCTTTCTCGATTAGCTCTTGGAGTTACGTCATCATCTCTTGCATTTCTGTCGGGGCTAAACGGTAAGGAGCACGAGAAATCGGAGCGGCTCCCGAAGTAAGGTCGATGTGGAATTCCACTTGTCGTTTCGGTGGAAGTCCAGGTAGGTCGTCCGGAAAGACATCCAGGTAGTCGCACACCACTTCCACTTCTTTCAATTTCTTTTTCTCTAGCTTCGCGTCGATCACATAGGCTAAGTACGACTCACATCCTTTGGCTAGGCTCTTGCGTGCCTTGAGTGATGATATAATCATAGGGGTTCCTCGGTTCTTCTCCCCGTAAACCAAAACTTCACCGCCCTTAGACAAAGGTACCCGAACCAACTTCTTAGAACAAAAGATACCGGCATCGTGCTTAGCTAACCAATCCATTACCACTATGACATCAAATCCTCCAATATTGGCCGGTAACAAATCTATAACGAAGGGCTCTCCATCTAACTCTAAGGTACACCCTACATAACAACCCCTAACAACCATATGCTCCCCATTGGCTACCTCTACCACTAGAGCATCATTCAACAAACTACAAGGAGTGGAGAGGTTGTTGCAAAAGGAGGTAGACACAAAAGATCGGTTCGCACCGGAATCGAATAAAACACGGGTAGGTAGAGAGTTCACTAGAAACGTACCCGACACTACGTCCGCCGCCTCCTTTGCTTCACTAGCCGTCATCTGGAAGGCCCGACTTGGCGCCTTTGGTTGAACTTCTTTCTTCGGTAAGGCCCCACTTGGCGTCCCTTAGCTACCCCTTGCTAACTTAGGGCAATCGCGTTTGATGTGACCCGGTTCTCGGCACTCATAACAAACTCCCCGTGAGGGGCAATCCCGACTCATGTGGTCCTTCCGCCCATACTTGAAACATTCCATAGCTCCAAAAAACGGCCTCGGATTGCAAGGCCCAAAGTGCTTGCTCTTACACTTGGGGCACCACCTCGCCTCACGTCGTGGTTCAGTGTTCCTCCCCCCGTTAAAGGGTTTGGAAGGTCGCGCGGTCCCGGTTGGCCCCTCCCATTTACGTTTCTCTCCTTGAACTTTCTTCTCTTCTACCTCTTGAATTAGATCATCTTCCACCAACTGAGACGTCTCGATCACTTCTTGCAACGTAACCTTATGAGCGTTCCGCACGCCCGTCTTCATCTCCGCAGGTAGTCCCTTCACAAAGGCTTTTATTTTGGACCCCTCATCTGTTGCTAAATGTTCGACTATGCTGAGCTTGTCCAAGAATTGTTTAGCATAATCCGCGACCGACAGATTTCCCTTCTTCAGATTCTTGAACTCTTCCTCTATCTTGTCGAGTGCCCTCTCGTTACAATACTTCTCCATGATTTTCTTCTTGAATGTTGGCCAAGGAAGCTTGGCCAAAACTTCCGGTGTAAGTGCCCTTCGGGTGATGTTCCACCAACTTAGAGCATCCCCTCTGAGCAGTTGAGAAGCAAACTTGACTCTCTGGGAGTCCGCGCACTCGCTTGACTCGAAAGCCATCTCCACATCTTGAATCCACCTTATGCAGACTAGCGGGTCAGTCGTCCCCGAGAATTCTGGAGCCCGACTACACAAAAAGGTCTTGAAAGAACATCCCCTTTCCTTCCCTTTATCAGCTCTAACTGCATGCTCCTCGGAACCCGTAGCATTATCCGCACCGCCCGATCCCAAAACCGCATTGTCCTCCACCGTCTCGTGCCTACGGTTACTTGTATCTCTATCTTCTAGGACTTTCAAGAGTCTCTCGTCCCGCTTGTCCATTGCAGAGTTCATCATTTGCATTATGCTGGCTAATAGGACCGACTGAGGGTCCGCTTCTTGAATAACTGGATCCTCGGTTTCCAAGTTCACTTGGGGATTCGCGTCGACGATACCCTCTAGTATTGGGGGTATTGGTGGAATGACTTGATTAATCGGTGCGTTTACCGGTCGGGTAATCTCCGGAGCAGTTACACTTGCTTCATTTGCTTCCTCGGTCGCCCCGACCCGACTCCTCGTGTTTACCATAATGGACTGTCACACATGACAAGAGTAATACCGGTTAATTCTTTGAAAGATAACCGGTTCAATACGTACTACTACAAGGATCAATCATCATAATAATAATTTCAAACATGCTCACGTAATCATAGATTCAGAACAACACTGGCCAAGTGAGATTGTGAACATATTTTACACAAGAATCCTCGTTATCATCATCATAATTCTCAATCAATGTAATTCCGAATTCCTAATACTCTCCCCACCTAGGAATGCTCTACCCAAGTGGACAGTGATTTTATAAGCGTCGCCAGTCTAAGTATAGGTATGCTAAGGTCAACACCTAGTTCACTTAAACTAGAGCTCTGATACCAACTTGTAACACCCCAAAAATGGGACTAACAAAAATTTCCGAAAATAGAAATGTGGTATGCATAAATGCCAAAGCACGAGCTCATACAAAAGGAACAACAAATGCCTGTTAATTACAAGTCTGTAATAAGACATAATAATAGATGACAACTCCCTAATCTAAGTCTCGCTAGACATAAGATTACAAAAAGGTTGTCAACTATGTCAAAAGTAATGGTCTTCATTATTGGCATCCCAAAATGCTCCCAAGCTCACCACTAAAGTCGATTAAGCTTCCTTGGCGCTCGCGCCGCTAGAACCTGAGATACATATCAACAATCAAGTGTTAGACCAAACGGGTCTAGTGAGTTACGTAAAAACATAACATATTAACATAAAGCATATTATGAACAATTATGACACTTCGATCACCAAAGTCCTTACGGGGTCAATCATGGGGGAGACCCATCATACCACTGAGTTTTACCTCAAGTCAATGTACCTTGATGTTCACTCTCTTGAGCAACATCCCGAAGGCCCGTCACACTTGAAGACTACCTCCCAGGCATTACTCCAAATGGCAGAGGTCTAGGTGCATACCATTATAGTGGCACCTAAGCCTACATCCTCCTATCACTTACTCATGGTTCGTTCTTGTGTACTTACAATGTCCGTCTCTATACGTAGTTTCATACTCATAGGATACATGTATAAGACTACCACCATCCCAAACATAACTTAGGTACAAAACTCTAAGATATGCAAATACTCAATATTATCCATGTCTCATCAAGATAAATATGTAAACATGCTCAAACATCAAGAATAATAACCTCATTCATGTCCATAACGATATTCAAGGCTAAGATACCAATAATACCAAACTTAACAGTTAGGTCAAACTTATCAGGTAATCAGATCTTCTCATAACAACAATACATTAGGTATGAAAGCATATAAAATATGTATCTCAGTTGAAAATAATGTAAGAAACTCACAAACTAGGTTTTATAGAAAACCCTAGAAACTTGAGTGGTTCAAAATGAGGAGAAAGTGATGAGTGGAGGTAACTAGCACACCCCAAGGCCTTTAATGGAGACTTGAATACTCTTCCCAACTCTTCACCAACCTCAAGGATGTGGAATAAATGTGATTAGGGTTTTGGGGAAGGAAAATCGCCCTTTTTGCCTCTCTAAAATCGGACCAAAATCAGTAAAGTGAGGAATGGTGAAGTCAAGTGTCAAAAGTCAGGTTTTTAAACCCTCTCAGCCCGTCGGCGACAGTGCCCGGCGATTGTGCCCATGGCACTGTCGCGGGGCATAGTCGCGCCCGCTGCCCTGCCCACAGTACAGGTCTGGCGATTGTGACAGGGCGACAATGCCCATGTCACTCTCGCGTGTCATAGTCACCGAGGGTGTACCGAGACCACCCCTCGGCCAGCGACTTTGCCGAGCGACTATGACAAGTGTCATAGTCGCGAGTCACTCTCGCCCAACACCCAAAATCCCATTTTTTGATGATTTCGATAGAGTTAAACCTGTAAGGAACTGATAACAATAACACTTAATATAATTCACCAATCATTACCAAACCAGGACAAAATCTCCACATAAAATTATAACAAAGTCTCATAAACGCATACCATTACTTACCTTAATTTTTCGGGCGTTACACTCAAGTTCCAAATTTCATCAATTAACCCAAGACTTTACAAAATCAGATATTTTCTCAAATGGTCCTTACAGAAATTTGTCGGAATTGGAATATGTCAAAGGAATTGGAATCTGAAGAAATTGGAATAAAATTTAATCATGTTTGACCATGCGTTTGGTTGGCTGGATTTTGAATGGAATATGTTAAAAGAATTTGAATCTGTATGGTTGGTTCATTGAATATAATAGTGATAGTGTGTTGGAGGCGATAGTTGTGTCAAGGGTGGTGATGGAAGTTGTAGCGGTGGTGATGACTATGGTGAGTGTCGTGCCTGTGGAGTAAATTCCTTGTTTTAACTTTTAAGAAGTCTTGTCTTTAAATTTTATACATATTAATTTGTTACAAGTTATTTATTTATTGAGAGAGGTTTTGTTGCTGGGCTTTTACAAAATTGCATTAGGAAATGTTTGTAGACCAATAGCAATGGGATGTCTTGGTGTTGAAATTCAACAATGAAAGACGGAGTGAGTCGTCAAATGCAAATTTTGGGGAGACATTACATCGGAACTTTCTATGCCAGATGGTTGAGGACTGAGATGTACCGGATATTATTGATCATGGAGAAGAGAGAGAAGGTTTTGAGATGTGGATTTAGAAATTGAATGACAGTATTTTCTATTAACGTGTTGGCACAATTGGAGGGTAAATAAAGAAAATATAATGTTTCAACTGTACTTACTCGACACTCTCGTAATGAAGCATTATAGCGTTGTATCGGATTTTTAGCAGAACTCAATACAAAGAATCAGACAAATATACTGGATCAAGTTCTGGGCAAAATTATATATCTAAGGAAGAATTAATGGTGAAATAGCTCTACAAAGATTTGGAACTACATCAACTCTTGTCCAACATATCAAATAATCAACATTTTGTTTACAATGAAAACTCAAAATGGTTTGAAAGTTTGATAATCAAACATATTGACCATTATTTTCATTTGTTTAATTTAATTGGGAATAATAGAGAAAGATGGAAAAATGTTGATAAAAACAACTATGATCTAAATTAATATCTTTTTCCCTAAAACAACTTAAATTTTCACCTCTAATTTATCTTTTATTATAAAATAAACCATGATTTTATAGAAATATAAAAACTATAATTGGATTATTCAAGTACTTAAGTTTTTTTTTTAATAAATTAAATTTATAAGTTTAAACCTTGTTATGAGTATACATATTATTTACTGAATTTCAGCGGGTACTTTAATGAAAAAAGATTTTTTAAAAGGTACATGTAGCTGGTAGCATATGTTTTTGTAATGACATAATGTAGATAGTTTAATGCTATATAAAACTGAGTAATTTTAGTTATTATAAATTACTTAAACAAAATTGACCTTTCTTTGTTAAGCGAGAGTATTACAGGACAATATAATGTTAAAAACTCATAATACCATCATACCAATCACAGTAACTATACCATTTTATCAAACATTTAGATGAAATTCTTAGTTTTAGATATATTAAGTAAAGATGAATAATGTATTCGGAGTTATGGTTTATTGATGAATTATTTTAAAATAGGTTCATGCCTATAAAATAAGTTCAAGACTTTGCTTATAAAACACTAAATTAAATACATTCTAAGTATCTTGATTTTTTTCGTACTTGTTCAGTTATTATAGAGTGTAAAAATATGAATTAAATTTTTGTATTTTGTTAAATAAGAAAGTGAACTAAGGGGGTGTTTGGTTAATAGATTCTGATGGAATTGGAATGTTGAATTCCGTTGACCAGATTTCATTACATCGTTTGGTTCATTCTTTTTAAGGAATTGGAATGTTGAATTCCAATGAATTCCACAAATGAAGGAATTCAACATTCCTTGGGGGAAGGTGGTATTTCATTGGAATGGAATGTCATATTTTTTTTGGACAAAATTGCCCCTCATCCTAATATGCACCACCACCTCCGACCACCACCACCGGCCACCACCATCGACCAACACCTCCGGCCACCGCCACCGGCCACCATTGACCACCACCTCCGGCTACCAACACCGGCCACCATCGACCACCTCCGGCCACCACCACCACCTCCGACCACCATTGACCACCACCGACCACCACCACCTTCGACCACCACTACCGTTCAACATTATTAGCAGACACCAACTCTCTCTCCTCTCTCTCCCTCTATCCCTCTCTCTCCTCTCTCCCTCTCTCTCCTCTCCTCTCTTCTCTCTCTCCTCTCTCTCTCTTCTCTCTCTCTCTCCTCTCCTCTCTTCTCTCTCTCCTCTCTCTCTCTTCTCTCTCTCTCTCTCCTCTCTCCCTACTCTCTCTCTCTCAATCTATCCTCTCTCTCCCTCTCTTTCCTCTCCTTTCTCCCTCTCTCTCCTCTCCTCTCTCCCTCTCTCTACTCTCTCTCTCTCTCAATCTATCCCTTCTCTCTCTTCTCTCTCTCCTCTCTCCTCTATCTCTCCTCTCATCTCTCTTTCCTCTCTCTCTCTCTCCTCTCTATCTCTCTCTCTCATCATCATTCGTGTGCTAATATAATCAAAGCAATTTTAGTTAAAAATTAAACTATTTAATGACTATTTCATTTAAAGTAATTTTTGTTGAAAAAATTAAAATAAACAAAAAGGGTATTTTGGTCATTTACCAAAATTTCATTCCAATTCTAAAGCTACAATCTGTGAACCAAACAGAAAAATTCCAATTTATTTAACAGATTCCATTCCAATTCTGTCAACCAAACAGGTGGTCAAACCTAACAACATTCCATTCAAATTTCTTCAAAGTCAAATTCTTTTGACATATTTCATTCCATCCAAAAACATTCTGCGAACCAAACGCCCCCTAAGGGTCCGTTTGGTTTGTAAGAATGAAATGGATTAGATTTCATATAGGGATTTGGACTTGAGAGGATTTGGAATCCTTTTGTATGTTTGGTTTGTAGGATTGGAATGGTTTGATTTCCATTATTTATAAAAAAATCATTAAAAAAATATGAAAGTAATTAAATTATCTTTTATTTAACTGATTATTAGAAAACAAGTGTTTTAACATATTTTTAAATATTATTATATACAAATCAGACGAAATCCCTTGAAATCCTAGCCATTCCCTTAGGACGCGTTTGGTTTGCGGGAATAGATTTGAATGAATTGGATTTCAAGGAGGGATTTGGATTTGGGGGATTTCAAATCCATGCCAATTGTAAAGGATTTTGAAATCCATCAGGTAAGGGATTTTAAAATGGTCAAGGGATTTCAAATCCGGTCAACGAAATTATTTTCTGCAAACCAAACACAGGATTGGAATGGATTTGAAATACAAATCCCTCCAAATCCATTCTAATCCCGCAAACCAAACACGGCCTTAGAATTTCAAAATCCTATGTTGGAGGGATTTCAAAGAAATCCTATGATTTCAAATCCGGACTATCCTACCAATCAAACATGTGATTGGAATAGATTTGAAATCAAAATCCTCCAATTCCAATCCATTCTGACAAACAAAACACACCATAAGTTTCCATTATGAGTGGATGATGGATCATGGAGCTAATGTAAAGATCTAAAGCAAAACTTATAGAAAACGTGAAATCGGGGAAAACCTCTGGTTTTTGAACAAAGAAATAAGAAAAAGATGCAAAATGGATTTTGTTATTGGCTATAAATATTTACTTTTCTTTTCTTTAATTTTAGTTTTTTCATAATAAGATACATATGAAAAGATAAAGATGAAATAGATGAAACATCAAAGTTTGAAACTTATATGAATCATTTTATCAATTAATCATATATAAAGATATATACATGAATTCACGTCTTTTACCAATGATTTATTCATACATTCTCAACTTTTGGATTTATTTCCAACTTTCGACGAGTGATACCCTTCTGGAACAAGCAACTTTCACCGCTCACCATCAATCAACAAATCAACATATGGGTGGAGTCGCGGTTTGAGTCGCTTAAACAGGTGGCAGTAATGGTTGTGGGCATCATAAATATGTTCCAAAAGGTCAACTTTGTGGAGATATGGTCATCACGCCAATAGGTGTGCAAAAAAGTTATGCTCGATCCTTTTTTCGAAACACATGCATGGCCGACTGCCAACTTAGCACAAACCTTTGGTGCACATTGCAATCTCTCTTCCGAACCCACTTCTAACTAGTTCCTTGACAACGGTGCGTTTACTCATATGACGCCAGACACCTCGAATCTAGATACTTTTGAGCCTTTTTATTCGGGCAACAACCATGTTGTCATTAGTAATGATGCGTCTCCTTCTCTATCTCTCATACCCGTAGTTGTGATCAACTATCTTATAATATTCATCTTTATATACATAATCGAATACTAACTCGAGCAACCATCCATGAAGCATTTGCTAATATATTTTTTTATCTTTATCTGACGAACCCAAAAGAATAGAAGGAATTAAACAAATAAAAGAAAATCATCAAACGTATATAAAAAGGACCTATAAAAGAAACTCTTTACAAACAAAATGGAGAAATAACTTCACTATACAATGATTATTATTGTTACATAATGTATATGTATATATCATCCTTCGAGATTCATTTGTATACACACTGTTAAAAACAAAACTTAAATGTATACAAGTATATTATATATATAGATCACAAAATCCATATGGATATTACGTTAAAACCAATTTTAATTAAGAAGCAGAAGCAGAACCAGAACCAGAATCGGAACCACCACCAAATAAACTGGATAGCGTAGGGAGTTTGATCTCACCTTTACTATTCACAGGAATGCTGATGTCACCCAAAACCGGGAGATCAACAATGAGAACAATATTGATTTCGTAGTCTATGTCCCAATCGGCACCAATGTCCCTTATTAGGCTCACTAACACGCTATGTGGCACCTTAACCCCAACGTCTAGCATCGTGTCCGCATTGCCTTTCAACGATCCAGGATCTGGAATCTTACCTTCAGCGATCACCCTGATTTCAACGTTATTTCGCCCAAAATTACTCGCAAATTAACAAATTCACATTATATTCGTATTAATTTCGAAATTAACATCTATCGGTTTCGATATTTGAAATCAAAATCATTCCAGAATGTAAAACATCTGCGTATGTGTATATAATTTGGTACTATTTGCAACAATTGTGGTGAAGAAAGTGATTATAATTAAAAACATGGCAGATTTAGAAGAAGAGATCGATCGATTGGAAATTAATTTATTAAGAGAATGTAGGAACTGGCCTGCCGGCACTTTTGAAGGTGTAAGAGATCTCGCAGATCGGAATAGGAGTGCTGTAAGGATTGGAAACATTGACCTCGGCATTGTAGGTGATGCAATCACAGGCGACGTTTTTCAGATCGACGTTTTTGACGGCGGCCTCTGGCTTCTTCATGTTGGCCACCTTTTCCGTCACGTAATCCTTCGCTTTATCAATCAATCCAGACATCTCTCCGGCGATGATTATGACCTAACTGAAACAAGAAGAGAACAAATTTTGGTTTCGACGACGATATGCTTGAGATCCTCTAATTTGATGGAGATGCGTAATATATATATATATATATATATATATATATATATATATATATATATATATACATGCATAGATGGACATTCCGTGTGAGCAGGAGTGACACGTGTCACATTTTTGTAACGACCTATCAAAATAGTAAAACATTGTATTGTTTATAAAAGTATAAAACATTATATAATAAATATTTTATTGTTATGTTATATTTAAAAATCAATATTTGATGTGACGAAGAAGGATTATGTGATAAAAAAAAATTAATGTGAGAAGTGTAAAAGCTTGTTTGTTTAAAAAAAAAAATTATAATTGACTCTTAAGTTTGAATCGTTCAAACATTTTTTTATTTAGACTGTTTTTTTTTTCTAGTTTTCAGAACATCTTAACTCTTAAATGCGTTTGAACTAAGAAGTGGTGACCTAACTTCTTAAAACCTCTTATCGTCACCTCAGTTCATATGCTCTTCTTTCTCTCAAAACGCATCCAGACGTTACAGAAACATACAATATTGTTTGATTAAAATTTCAGACTTCAGCACCACCTCTTGTTAATCAAAAGTAAAATAAGACTTCAGACCTCTTAAAAAACAAACGACAACTAAGAAAGGATTCAGACTTTTCATCATTTTTTAGGTGTCGTTTGTTTTTTAAGAGGTCTAAAGTCTGAAGTCTTAATTTAGTTATGATTAATAAAATGTGGTATGTAAAAAGGTCTGAACGATTCAGACTTGAGAGCTATTAAGAGGTTTTTAAAAAACAAACAAACAACCCCTTAATCTCAAATAATGTATGAATGACATTTTAAAAGAGAATTTTAGTATAATAAAAGACTAGATGCATACTCGTGGAATGCAGCGAGATACATCACGATTTTAATGTTTCATTTTATTTTTTTGTCGATTTACAGTACGATTTTGGATGGTTTTGAGAAAGTGATAATTTTTTTTTATAAATTTGTTTAATTTAGGCTTAATAATATAATTTTTTTATATAAAAAAATTAAGTATTTTGTTAGAATTCAATGATTATCTTATATATTTTAATGACATCTAGAAAAAATAACCGATTACATATTTAATAATGTAATTAAAACAAAATTATAGTAATATAATATATTAATTAATAGTGATACATGGAAAGGTCTACATAAAAGGAAGGTCCTGCACATACCAAATTGGTGGTGTTAGAAGTCTGCAGTAGTAATATGTATCTTGTGCTTTGATACTTGTAAATTAAGAGATTTTTAAAATCTTGCATAAAATGATGGTACCTTGTGCCTATAAATTTGTATTTAAGAGTTTTTTATCCGTGTTTTATAATATAGTATAGACATAGATAGATAGGCGTCGTCTACTTTAAAGTCACCTATTGGTCATCCTTTACAAGACTGAAAGAGATATATAGACTTCCGCACTTCCGCACCAATTCGGTCGAGATAAAGGATTGACCTTTCTAGATTGTAACTATAATCATTAGTGTTGATTTTCAATTAGAATTAATCAAATGAGGGAGATTCATTCTTACACTTCTCACCGTAGCTTTTATTCTCATCGGAACCCAACATTTGATATGAATACGATGTGAGAAATGTCATTTTTTGTGAGAAGTGGTTTTAAGTCGTTGATTACTTTTAATCAAATACCCTTCCATGAATTACGTCTTTAAAGAGAATTGATCTGGTGCATCTCATCTTGATATTCATCCATTTCTCATCCAACAATTGATAACCACTTCTCACCAAATTTGACACTTCTCTCCAAAATCCAACCCAACCCACGATGTGAGGAATAACCAAATATTTAAAATACTTAATTAAATTGATACTGTTTACGTGATTCAAATACTTTATTGTTATTTTAATGCCAAAAAACTCACGGTTACAAAAAGAAAAGGATAAATGATTCAATTATAATTGGGATTTCTCATGTATGAAAGCTCGTTTAACACTTTTTCGTTTGGATAAAGAGAACGTTTAACACTAGCTGATAAGCTAGCTGATAGCTGATAAGCTAGCTTTTTAAAACGCTACTATGAGTAGCTTTTCAATAAGCTAACTTATGATTATCCAAACATGTAAAAAAAAAGCTAGCTATTTTTTTTTGCCACACAATGCCTTATTAATAGGATGAGTAGGTGGCAATCACCATCGAGAGGGTTGGTGTTTGATTTATCCTATCTTCTTGTTTTTGTCACGCCAACCTAATGGGACAAGATACTTATTCTCGTAAATAACTGTCTATCTGTTTGGGACCCAAAAAACACTCACCCGTCATCATTCATCTCGTTGATTGTTGGGACTCGAACCAAATATCATCATTAAGCGGAACATCGAGGCTAACCGAGTGGGGTGCGTGCTTTAAGTTGGAATCCAATAACACGAACATGGTCCAGGAATGCGATTTGCACCGCCCACGGTATTCAACAACCATTACGTTCATGTTTCCTGAAGCTGGAACACTCCCCTATGCTTCCACGATAACTTCTTAATCAACACACAATCAGATCCTCAGGACCTCAAGGATACACCGATTCGGTAGATCTAACGCAAGACTGTATAGAACTCGATAAAAAAATTGCAAGTACAATAAATATCCTCAAATTCAATTGTAAAAGATTTGATCAATTTTGAGCACTGAGAACTACCTTCTAACCTCATAAACAGGTAAATGCAGTAAAGATGTTGGAGTTCAAAAAAGTGGTTTCTTGCCGTTTAAGAGGCGCATCAAATGATCCAAAACATGGCCTGCACCATCGCGGAGACCAGAGTGCATGTATTCGTTAGTTACCCACAGCCTGATGCCTGCTATCTGTGCAGCCGTCTCCATTGCCAGGTTGAAGTTAACGAACATATCTTCATAATAAACTGCAGCAGCAACGGGTACCTATCCAGTTTTTCAACATTGCATCAAATGCAAAAAACACAAAAGACAAGAAACCATGAATGCAATATCAATAAAGAAGGCAGACATTGGATTGAAACACCTGTTCCACCATATGCATTCTTTTTGGCATTTCATTTTATGGGTGCGTTAGGTACACAAACGTGACTTGACTGGAAGGAAATCGACTAGACAGGATTGGACGGACGATAGTGAGGTAAGCAGATGAAAGAATTGTGGAAGGTTTCAGGGTTTTAATTCGCCATGGGTAGTTTAGTAATTTACCAATCTTTTCCTATTTACCTAAATTATGCATTTTTGTTCACTTGGTCCCATCTTGTCACAGCCTAATGTCGTGTCAAACGTGGGTTAACAAGTATTTGTTCTATCAAGTCCCAAGTACCAAGTGCACCCCATGGGTTTTTCTTTCTTTTCTTTCTTTTTTCGTTTTTTTGGGGGGGTGGGGGGTGGGGGTGGTAAATCCATTCACTTAACGCACATTATGTATACGTAGGGGGTGTAGGCAAGATATGCACATCAAATACCACAGAGTATAGAAGAAGCATACCTTGTTATTATTCAGCGTTATTTTGTTATACAGAGGCGGCCAATCCTTCTTCTCCGCCAACAAATTAGCTGCTTCCTTAAATGGCCTCAATGCATGAATTTCATCAAACATCCATGGGAACACCATCTGCATAAACATATATGCATATTAGTAACTGTTGCCAAATATTAATATCACTGATATCGATACCCTAATTATTATTTATTTATTTATTAAACTATGTGTCAAATCAATCCTTGCATTTGTTTTAACAAAAGGGTTGGCATTATTACACACATGCATTATGATTTATGCATATGCTTTTTGTGTTTCTTACCTCTCCTGTGAACAAAACCGGCCGGCCTTCTTTGGCAGCCTTTACCGCATCAAGTTTGCTTTCATGTTCCGCCCTTACTCTGGAAGCAGCCCACCGTGATGCAGCTCCCTTCAAGTTACAATCAATTGATGAAACAATTCAAACTTAACCAAAGTTTAGAATTAAACTATGAAACAACTAGGAGTTTATTTCTTTTCTCCACCCGTCATGATGAACCCAGTGCATTACCTGACAATATATGGACTCATGCATAAGAGCATATAATGGATTTGTATCAAAAGACAGACACTTCTCAAACTGCATATTTATAAGATATGTCAGCAAACAAATATTTGCATACATAAAAGATATCAGACTGAGATAAGGGTTTAAATTTCAACAACCAATAGACCTTTGAGCGATCCTATACTTCTAAAACTTCACAAGCTTTAAATAAATGAAGAAGTTATGCCTGCTCCATGAGCTTTCAGTATATTTAAAAAGTGATCTTAAGGTTATCCCAGAAACATTTTTGTCATTAAACACATGAGAATACATAAAGATTGAAGGGAAAATGCTATTACGGCATTCAGGAAGTAATAGCTGATTTGCTTCTTTGCTCCAGGAACTATCACCGGATCCCATACTCTCTCAAACCTATACAAAGTACAAAACAACAATCAATGCATAGAAAAATGATGTGCTCCCTCTATCCAAAATAAATGCAACACTATGTTTTTGCGTGGTGCCAAGCAAGCCCAATATTTCCCTTTCGCGTAAGGTTTAGTAATCCTTAAAAATATAGGTAACATTGATTTTAGTCCACAAGATAGCTCTATGTTTTCTTTATTGTGGGGATTATTAGATATTTGATTAATAGTCAAGCACTCTCGTTAAAATATATTTCAGAGTCTAATGCTCCGTTAATTTTGACACAGATGGAGTATTTATGAATAGGAAAGAGTGAATGATGGTATACAAGTAGTGCAAGCGCTCGAAACCTGTGCTGGCCCCTAAGCCAGTAAGGCCAAGTAGTTGTAGCCCCCTCGGGGTTAATAGCCCACCAGATGGAAGAGGAACCTATAGCATGCACAAAACACAAAGTGAGTGACCGAGAGGATTAGTTATGTTTCAAACAAACTAGATTCAACATTGTCTATAAAACCCCCTCACCCCTCCTCCTTCAGACTCGGCCAAGTGGTTTACAACATCACGAATGATCTCAATATCCTGTGGGTATCTCTTGTAGTATTTCTCGTTTTGCAGAATCAAAGGACCAATGCAAGCTTTATACACGGCCTCTGCGGTGCATCCATCTCCAATTGGAGGAATTCCACCAGTGAAATAGACTTCTTTCAGCCCTTGTGGTGCAAAACTCAGATAAGTCACTCCGCAAAAACCACCAAAACTCTACACAGGAAAAAGAGCGAGTTGTGACTGTAGTAAACATTTACAAAGAACACACAGAGCATAAGCATAAAAGCAGCAACTTCCTCTTGATAAACATAAAGAAAATGAGACCAACTACAGACGAGAATAGTTTTCATACCTGACCCAAGACCTTCCAAGGACCAGTATCAGAAACAAGACGTTTTCGTATAAATTCGGCATCATTCACTATGTTATCTGCCCGGAAATATTTCAAGTAGTCAACCAACTCTCGTGCAGACTTCACTTGTAGCATAGATGATGTTGTTAGAGGAGTTGACAATCCTGTTCCTCGCTGCATTTTCACACATCAGAAGATGCCAAGGAGATACACATATATAGTAACACCTAGTATAAGAACAGATCATAACAATGGTAAAAAACGAACATGCCTGATCCATTAGAATAACACGATGTTCTTCACATGCTTTACTCAACCACCCGCTTGCTTCAGTTGGCCTTGGTGACTCAAAACCCGGTCCACCTTGTAAGAATAACAGGTAGGGTAGAGATTGATCTTCCTTTCCAACTGCACCACATCATCTTCATCAGTTTAGATCAAACGCTAAAGCCAGAAGTTATAACAAAGTGGCATACAGTGCAAATCAATTTGCCTTCAACAGTTCAACTCAGTGGATGTCAACTCTCATTAAGCAACCCAACTCAGGGCCTGTTTGTTAGCAGCTTAACGAGCTTAATGAGACTCACAGCTTATTCAGTCAGCTATATATGACTGTTTGGTAATGGCTTAATGATATAGAAAGTGGCTTATTCAGTAAGATTTTAAGGGGGAGCTTTATGCAGAAAGCCACGCTTTTTCCAAACCAGTCCCTCGCATTAAAAAACAAGTTCCTTCCATCTATGAAAAAACTCTCTCAAATAAAAACCTTCTAAATCCATACAGACAGATTAATCCACACACAGACAACTTTATTCATACAGAACTTAATGGAAAACCAACCAAACAACCCCTCAGTCTTTTGAGGAGTATCAATGACTACACATACTAGTAAATCACAGGAAACAAAATATTGAAAGGCGGTATTTCCATGGTTTAACTAGTTAGCCTACACACATACAAGTTTGTTGCTAGAATATTGTTAGTTTTCTGTGAATTTCAGTAGTAGATCACAAATAAGAAAGGTGAACTCCTTTTCTTACATCCCTAAAGTACGTCATTATCTATCTCCACATCCTGGGCCAGACCTATGAAGGCCCCAGCCGTGTGCTCAATAATAGATTTTCGCAAGTGGATTTTTTTGGGTATGAAAAGTGCACAAGCTAAACTTTGAGGGTCCGTTTGGTTTGCAGGATTTGGAGGGATTTGGATTTCAAATCCATTCCAATTCTTTGTTTGGTTTGCATGAAAGGAATTTGTTGACCGGATTTGAAATCCTTTGACCCCTTTAAAATCCTTAAGTTGATGGATTTGAAAATCCTTTGCAATGGGATGGGATTTCAAATCCCCCCAAATCCAAATCCCTCCAAATCCAAATCCTTACTTGAAATCCAATCCATTCCAATCCATTCCCGCAAACCAAACGCACCCTGAGGGGTGGCTCCGGAATATCAGAAAACACGGGACATCAACCAAAAAACTGAAAAAAAAGTCTCGAAATCAACAAAAAACTTAAAAATCCCTTGAAATCTACAAAAGAACTTTAAAAATTCCTTGAAATCAGCCAAAAGAAACTGAAAAGAATCTTGTGGGCCTTTGATCCACCTTACAGGTGCACCCGTCAAGCAAAATTCTGGGTCCGCCGCCCGCTTTCAACCAAAAAAGTTTCATTTAGAATTTACATAAATTCAACTCCAAAAGGTAGAAAATTCTCAAATGGCGTCAATCCATTTGCAATTGCAGTTCACTTGAGAACAATGGAAACTTAGGATTTTCCTAATTCCAGATTTATACGATTTCAATTACACTTTAACACCAAAAGCATTTCTATTCAAATGTAGCTAAGAAATATCTTGAAATAGTTACAGTCACATCATCTAAAACGATAAACTTGATCCTAATTACGGGAGTATCGTAATATGAAATAATAAAACGTTCTTAATTAAAAAAAAAATAGACTCAGATTGCGATCATATGGCCTAATTTTCAACTTATAAGTTGATGAATCTAAATAATTTTGAAAACTAAATCAGATAACCAGCAATAGATAAACGTTATACTACATTCGTAATAAAATTCCCTATCACTTTGCATTTGCAAAGACTTCCCCTTCAACCCAAAAGTCTTCTCCCCCAAGTAATGAGCAAAAAATCTCGGAGAAGTAGTAACTACAGTTCATATTCTATACAAAATAACTCCTCAATGAAAGTTAAAGTGAATGATTTACCGGCAACCACCTCGCGAGCAAAAACGGAGATCTTAGGGGATTGAGATAGAGAATAATCGAGTGGGACAGTGAAGTGATGGTCGCGAAGACGGAGTTCCGGGACGGAGTACCACGCTCCGGCGACGTGTTCCAACAGCGATGAATTACCGGCGGTTTCGCCCATGGTGGCGGTGGCGGTGGCGGTGGCGGTGGCGGTGGCGGCCGAAATCGATCGGCGGAGGGAGTGGAAGTGTTTGCGGGGAGTAGTTGGTAGGGATGGAGGAGAGTAACGAAGGAAGAGATGTCCAGTTAATTGCATCATAGAAGCTTTCAAAATAATTATATAATAAAACTTACAGATAATTATGTTATTTCATATTTATCTTTCTAGAGTAAATTATGAATTTGGTCCCTGTATTTTTGAGTTTATCGCATAGTTTACCCCTCAACTTCTTTTATTTATGAAAAACTCTTAAAGTTTGGTTGGTCCCTCAACTTCTTTTATTTATGAAAAACTCTTAAAGTTTGCGTTTTAATTTTTAAAAAGGTCCATCATCTTAACAGTCATCTATTTTTAAAATTAAGGTTGCGTTTGTTTTTTAAGAGATCTGAAGTCTTATTTCATTTCTGATAAATAAGAGGTGGTGCTGAAGTCTGAAATCTAAATCAATAAGACTGTTTGTTTTTGTAACGTCTGAAATCTGAATCTTTTGTTTGTGATAATAATTAATCAGAAAAATCATAACATTGTGTCAAATTAAATAGAAAACATAAAGAGTGTGTCAAAATCTTCACAATAAATGAAAAAAGAAACATATATATATATATACTAACAGTGTACCCGTGCAATGCACCGGGTGAGCAAGGTGTGAAATTCTCATCGTAGATGAAAAACAAAAAGCCCTCAAACATGTAACTCAATTGGCAAAGAGGTTGTACGATTTTACTCACATTGAGATTTTTCCTCAATGAAATCTATGGTTATTAAAAGTAATTTATTCCCATCCATCATTGCATATGCTATGTGCTTTGATAAATGCTCAAATGATCGATTTTCAACATATTTTTAACTTATTGTATTCTTCTTTTTTATTGTCAAAAGAGGCGCCAGGAAACTCTCTTTATTCATAGGAAAAAAAAAGATAACACTAAGATGCCGTTTGTTTTTTAAGAGGTCTAAAATTTGAAGTCTTAATTTAGTTATGATTAATAAGAGGTGGTGTGTAAAAAGGTCTGAACGATTCAAACTTAAGAGCCATTAAGAGGTCTTTAAAAAAACCCTTAAGAAGGACTTACCTGTCTAAATACAAAATGACAGGCCAAGAAAATGCTTGGAGGAAAAAATAAGGGACTAATTCTAAAACCAATAATAGAGAATAAAACCCACTTATTCAACTTACAAAAACCCAAACAAGAGAAATCATGGACAAATTTGTAAAAGTCAAAATATTTTATCTTCGAATCTTGTAAAATCGTAGTTATCATCATTATGGCCAATAGTAGTACCACAAACACCATAAGTATTACAGCCTAAGTTGTCATCTAAAAAATCTTCAAATCGTCAAATTTCATCTTTAGCAACAAGCAGAGAAGAGCCTCAAAGCCATCATGAAGTTGGCATCCCAACAGACAATGCCTCTGACCAATTAGAACCTAAAGATGACTATGTCTATAACATAGAAACAACAATATACCCTCCTAAGGAGGAGCCGTTTATTTAGACACTTACCCGGTGAATGTTTACAGATAAGAGTGGAAATTTTTACCCGGTAAGATTCTTCATCCTTATCACCGCTCTTACCATCAATAGAAGACTTCATAGAGTTGCAGAAACTCTCGAAAAGATCATTGATTCATGGACACCTATGAGTGCATTTGCTGTTAAAATGGGCAAATCCCAAATAAAACCAAACTTCAAGCAATAAAATACAAACTCAAAAAAAAATAAAAACCATTCTTCTCACAAGCACATAAATGTAATCAATAGGCATAAAGACTTCAAATAAATCTATGGTTATCGACTTAAACTCCACAAATTTGAGTAGACTCATGGCCAAGACAAACTAGGGGCACAAGGATATGGAACCAACACTATTATTCTCAAACTTGAACCTCCAAAGTCTGATCAAATACCAAAAAAAACAGGACTTATAAGAGATGTACAAATTAAACCAACATGAAGCTTTGATCACGAGCAAGTATCCGTTCACTGTGTACACATGTTTGACAATGGAATTAGGTAGATCTCCAGTGAAGTTGTTATATGAGAGATTCCTACCTCGAAGCAACACCAAAAAGTAAAAAAAACAATAGGACCAAGAGAAAAATCTATACATGATATGCAATAAACAACTAACCATATCTCTAGGAAGAAAATCTCCTCACAATGCAATGATACGATTTGTGTTTAGTCTGGTTTAATTTTTTATGTTATAGTTGCATTTTTTATTTTGATGTGTATGAACATGGTTAACATGATTTGGTTATTGCTTCAATCAGTCAAACTAATTCCTAAAAACATCTTTGTATTAGTAGATCCCTTTTGGTTTTCCCTTAACTAATTGAACCTATCACTCCTAGATTTCCATAGACAGCAACATGAAATGGCTAGATGGGTAATAATCATTGTGTAACTTTCTTATGATAACTCTCAACATCCCATTGACCTTATTTATAGTTCATGTTGTACAAGGCATGAAAATGACTCTTTACCAATAAGAATGTTTCGATTACAACAAACTGTTCATCAAATACACCATAAAATGCCTGATAAAAATCATTGGAAGCTACATAAGCTAAACATAGTTTCATCTTTCTATCGATATATATATATATATATATATACCACTATATTTTTGTTGAAAAAAATAGGGATAAAGAAAAACAAACTTGAGATATAATGTCTTCTTCATTAGTTACCTGATCCACCTCATCAAATTTCTTAGTATGAACTTTCAAATACCACTGTATTCCAGATTTTTAAGTCTTCTTCTAAATATAGAAATTCATCAACCTCCTGCTTAAACGGAAAAATTATTGTAAACACAGTTAGTCCCGAGCTAAGAACTATGCAGAAACAAAACAAAACCACTGCCAAAATGAAAGGACCATATATTTCTTAGATGCTGAGAAATAGTAACCATTGAACAAAACTTCATACTATAGTAGTTTAAACTTGATAATTATAACCTAGGAAAAACATTCTGCAATGTGAAACTTTAATCATAGAAACAAAGAATCAGTTAAGCAATAATAATGTTTTTTGGAAATTTTGGTGAGTTCATCTTACTTGAAAAAAAAATTAGCATTTCAAAAAAGAATGAATGGCATGCATAACCATCATGCAAAAGCCAATTACTACAACTTTTAAGCAAGAACATGTATCTCATTGGTTATATCATGAATAAGTATATTAAAAAATTGGGTTGCCTCTTGGAGATGTCGGGCTATCCTCCCCACGCCCACACCCAAGCCCTCTCCCACGGTTAATGGATTTAATGTGCACCATTTTTCCTACAAAGCCACAAAGAAAAACACTAAATCACACATCAATAAAAAAAAAAAAGCAATTGTCTTTACTGATGTGTTATGTCCTCAAGAGCAAGTTGGGACATTTTTCTCTCTTTTATGGTCAAAAGAGATAGCTAATGAGGTAGCTAACTAAATGCATTAGTGAAATACCCACCCATAGCCCCAAACTACTTCCTATATACTGCAAACAGTAAACTAATGGCACCCTAAAAAAATGAAATCAGATTATGTACATCTGATTTTCTTGACCAACGCATCAAAAATTCATATAATAAAATCCAAAGAAAATCAATCCAAATAAAATCAGATTATGTCCCAAAGAAAACCAACTGAGGATGTAAAAACGTTGATTTTCTTGACCAGTGCATCAAAAACAGAAATCGATTTGAATTTTACATCCAATCCAAATCAGATTATGTCCCAAATTCGTATCATTATTCTCCAAATCCAAAAACATAAATCAGATTATGTCCCAAATTCGTACCTGAAAAGATGTTGAATGGTGATGAAAGATAGAATGCAAAAATAAAATCAAGATAGAGATTGTTACACAAATACCTCATAATATACAAAAAAAAAACCCAAAATCAATATGAAGAAAAAAACATAATAAGTAATATCATAATGGCAACACAAACTAAAGCTCCATCCCAAAGTATTCTGTCTTTGTTGTTTCATTCTCAGTTAACAGAAATTAGGTAATTTGCATCCATATTATTTATGGAAATCAGATTTTGTACATCTGATTTTCTTGACCAGCGCATCAAAAATTCGTATCATAAAATCCAAAGAAAATTAGATTATGTCCCAAAGAAAACCAACTGAGGATGTAAAAACGTTGATTTTCTTGACCAGTGCATCAAAAAACAGAAATCGTTTTGAATTTGGAATAAAATCCAAATCAGATTATCTCCCAAATTCGTATCAAATTGAAATCAGATTATGTACATCTGATTTTCTTGACAAAAACTGACCCCCAACTTGATTTCACTCAACAATATATTTGATTCAGCTAAAGTCAATCTTAGAATTTAAACTTCTTCTCAAGCTTAAACCAGTTAAACTTCTCAATCTCGGTTCGTTTCTTTCAACTTATGATTTGGTATGTACTTCAGTAGGTTGAATAAACACTAAAATGGTTGAAGTTCTGAAATCAACAAAACGTCAAAAACTGACCCCCGATAAAACACGAACAAAAGACAAATGAAGAACGCAAATGTATGAAGAATGAAGAACAAGCAACCTTACCAATTGTATGTAGGATACAAACTTCTTTAGATCAAACCCAGAAAAGATGAACTGAAATGAATACAATTTGTTCTAAATCCTAAAATGTTGAGGTAGCAGCAGGTAGTAGATTCCACTTCAAAGAGACGTGAAGGAAGCAGGTACAAGGAAGGCGTGTGAATCTATCCAAATCGGTATGGATAGCAGGTAAGACGTGAAATAAGGAGGATTGTCAGAGGTAATAAGGAATGGAGGTGGACAGAAAGCATAGGTTGGACCGGTTTTAAATTTCTTGCATAACCGGTTGTACATTATGCATTGAAATTAGTAATTAAGAGTTTTTCAAGATTTATGCTTTAAAGAGAAGTACCTTGTGCTTTAGAAGTTGTCTTTAAGACTTTGATGTAAATGCATATTAAAGTAGTATATATATATATATATAATGTTTTGTTTTTTTGTTATGATTAATGGAAATGATTCATGTCTGGCTTCATACCTAAATTCCTAAAACATTCAAACACAAACAATAGACCTACTACATTGTAGAACCCTCCATCCCTTCTTCTTTTTCTTCCACATCATCATCGTCTGTGAAAACCCAAAAAAGACCTTGGGTTTAACAATGGTGGCAACTCTGTTTTTGGAAGCTAAAAACGTATGTTTGACATTGCACAAGTCCATAAGCAAAGGCATTTTTGGTCAAAAAGATAGTACGCAAAAGGTTTTTTTTTGGAAAGAATTAAGTTAGAGAGAGAGAGAGAGAAAAAAAAAAGCGGGTTTGCTTTAGGGATTTGAAGAAGAAGAATCGGTGTTATTGGGATTTCAACAAGGGCGAGAAGAAAATCTAACCACAGGAACAAGAAATCGAACTAGAAGAAGAAAATTTAACCACAAGAACAAGAAATCGAACCAGAAGGAGATCGAACCACAAGGAGAAGAAAATCTAACTACATGAACAAGAAATCGAACCAAAAGGATATGGATTGGAGTCGATTGGAGTTCGATAGACTTGGAGATGGAGATCGATTATTGGACTCATACTGATTTGGTGAGGAGGCGCATGAGAAATAAGTGGAATAAAGTCATTAGGTTACCACTTTTTTCTTTCAGATAACTTTAAGTGATAAGTGCATCTGAATTGATTTAAAAAACAAACAGTCTTATTTTGAAAACATCTGATCGAAAAAGTGATAAGACGTAATAAGTGCTGAAAATTAAAAACAAACAACCCCTAACTCTTAAGAGTAAATTACATTTTTAGTCCCTGTGGTTTTGTAAGAAATTATGATTTTTATCCCTATAATTTATAATTTATTACCATTTTAGTCTCTCATACTTAAGGACATGAATTAATCTAGAAACGTATAAAACAATAAGTTGCAAATCATAAAGATAAAAATCGCAACTTTCAAATCACAGAGACGAAAATTGAAATTATTAACAAACGACATGGACGAAAATTGTAATATACACCAACTCTTACGAAAATTAATACTTAATTTTTTCAAATTTAAATTTAAATTCAAATTCAAATTCATTGGAGTTTAATTTAATTCTTTTTAGAAATGTTAATTTTAAGTTATCAATTTTAAAGAAATTATAGAAAAAAATATCCACCTAATTTCATATTTACATTTTAAGAGTAAATTATGATTTTCATTCTTGTGATTTTGAAGTTTATTACATACCTTAAAGATTGGTATTTACTCCGACTTTGGTATTTACCTAATTTCATATTCATTTATTTATAAAATACCTTAAAGATTGGTATTTACTCCGACTTTAGTCCCTCGTCTTAACACCCATCTATCTTTATAATTAACTCACGAAAATTAATACTTGATTTTTTCAAATTCAAACTCGAACACCAAACCGCACACCTAATCAATCACGTTAAATATGACGTTCGCAAAGAATGGCGCCGCCGCCCAATCGGCAGTCAGCCACCCCACCATTCGACCACCCATACTCCCCTACCCTGCTTATCTCTCTCTCTCTTTATATATGTATATCGATTTGAATTACAATCTCATTTCTCCAATCAACCCAATTACCCCGAAATTCAACAATTTATGCTTTAATTTTCTTAATCTAAATCAACCATGGCTGCACTCCTCAATAAGTTTTCGAAAGCATTCGCCACCATCAAAAACCACAATTTCAAAATCTCTACCTATGTAAGGTCTATGAGCAACGTGCCGGAAAACACCGTGTACGGAGGCCCAAAACCTCAAAACCCTGACCAACGAGTCACTTTGACAAGTCTACGCACAAAGCACAGGAAAGGGGAGGCGATAACGATGGTGACTGCTTACGATTACCCGTCGGCAGTCCATTTAGATACGGCCGGAATTGATATTGCACTCGTCGGAGACTCTGCGTCTATGGTGGTTCACGGCCACGACACGACGTTGCCGATCACGTTGGATGAGATGTTGATGCATTGTCGATCTGTTGCTAGAGGTGCTAAAAGGCCATTGCTTGTTGGGGATCTTGCTTTTGGTACATATGAATCCAGCTCTCAACAGGTACCCTCTCACCTCTGCTGCTTTTTTCTAATTAATTTTTGAATTTATATTTTAGATCATTTTATATTATTATCTAATTATCTCTTAGAATTCGATTAGTTATCAGTTATCAGCTAGCTTATCGGCTATCCGCTAGCTTACCAGCTAGTTTGCTTAACATAGTCTAAATGAATTAGTTTTTCGACCATCCATTTACACATCCCAATTGTAGTTTTGTTGAACGTTAAGGGGTCGTTGACCAACACTTATTGGGGAAGTGGGTAAGAGTCTCATTTTGTATTTTTAACAAGTAAAATGATTAGTTTGCAATGAAACCACAAATGTGATGATGGTCAGGATACCTATTTGTTGTTGCATAGTGTTCGGATAAAAATTGTATTAATGAGTTCTCTTTTGATTGTATTTGTATGTTTATTTTACTTGTTGAAATGCAAAAACGAAAAGCGTAGAGAATGTGGCATGCTTTTAAGTTTCGTAGTAAACCGACCATTAGAACTCTTCTAAACGTGTTAGTTTTTTTTTTTTTTGGTTTTTGCATTTTAGCAAATGTTATGGTTAGTTTGCAAGAAAACTACAAATGCGATGATAAGAAAATGGATTCACTCCTTTGAAAATTGACCAAGAATGTCAAACAGCAATGATTCATGGGTGACCTTGTTCTTGTAGCATTTGAATCCAGTTTGCAAGAACTTCTTTTGAGGTCAAACAGATTTCTCAAATACTAATGAGTTAACATCAAAGATTTAATCTTTACTAATCATGTGTGAATGTTATTTTTCAAAAATCGAAAATTTGAGCTAGAAAAGTCGAACTCATAGTTTTTTTTATGCATTTATAGTTCAACAGATTATCCAAAATTGTTTAATTTTGCAAGTTATAGTGTTCTTTCTTGAATCTTGTAAGAGCAACAAGTGGGATATATTGGGATAGTTTGGTTTGAATTGGATTCTTGCTATGTAAGAACAACGAGAACAAGTGCATCATGTGCTATTTCATATAATTTTTTTCATCTAAGACTAGGATTTACAGTATTGATTAACATATATTTGTTTCACAATGTGTTTATTTCACATGTATTTGTTTCATAATGTGAAACTCTTTGGCGTGTTTGTGAAACAAAAATTACACGTAAAAAAGTTTCACATGGTGAACCGAATACATATGACACAAACACATTGTGAAACAAATAAATTTTATTTAATACATTAAATACTAACCTTAGATGGAAAAAAATCATGTGAAACGGTACCTTAAGGTACAAGTTATCACGGTTATCACAATATATGGGTTCTCATTTGATCACGCCCCTGTAGTATATAACATTAATAAGTTTTGGTTATGAGCAGGCTGTTGATACGGCGGTGAGGGTATTGAAAGAAGGAGGAATGGATGCAATCAAGTTGGAAGGGGGTGCACCATCAAGGATTTCAGCTGCAAAACACATTGTTGAAGCAGGGATCGCGGTTATGGGCCATGTAGGCCTCACCCCTCAAGCCATTAGTGTTCTTGGTGGATTTAGACCTCAAGGGAGGAATGTTCTCAGTGCTGTCAAGGTCCGCAAACCACTCGTTCTTTTTGTTCCAAAGAAAGGATGTACATACATACATTTCGACTTTTGAGGTCAAACCAATGACTTGTGCATTTTGACCTCAAAAGTCAAACTGTACAGATTTTTGGGACCTTTAAAATTTACATTTTGTACCGATTAAGAACATCCAAAGTTTGTGGGTCCCATTTTTCGGAAAAAGCTCAAATAAAAAGCTTACCATTGTGGATGCTCTAAATAGATCGGTGTCAGTTCTGTATGGTACGAATTGGCATCAAAAGTTGCACTTTGATTGTTCTATAGAAAGAAGGTATAATTTGACTTTTGAAGTCAAACATTCAGTTTTTCAAGTTCCGAAATTGATATGGTCGTTCTTGCATATTGCAACCAAAGTCTTCCAACTTGTAGAATCTGTTAAATGGTTTAGCTAAATTGTCGAACATTTTCTCAAATTAAAAAGAATCCATATCAGTTTTGAAGATGGAACAGTCCATGTTTGACTTCAAAAGTCAAACTGTATCTTTTTCTTGTAAACATATTGATCATGATTAAACTGCATCTGTAGGTTGTGGAGACAGCACTAGCATTGCAGGAGGCTGGGTGTTTCTCTGTTGTTCTTGAATGTGTGCCTGCACCGGTGGCTGCAGCCGCAACTTCTGTTCTTCGTATACCCACCATTGGCATCGGGGCCGGCCCTTTTTGTAGCGGGCAGGTTTGATCATTCCTTATGGATCCTTATTAATCTCGTAGCTTTTCTTGATGATAAATTAGTTTGCTTGTAAAGCTTCAAAATAAACCAAACCAAACACACTCGGCATGTTCCATTTGAAAGTAGGGTCTGATGGTGGGACGTAAGCGTACCTGTTCCTACCCTAGAGAGTAGAGCGGTTGTTCTACAGAAGACCCCCGACTTGTGAAAAAGTGTTTGCAAAAAGAACTTGAAAGAACTTGAAAAGAAGGAACTTGGGACCAAGAAAGGTTAAATACGAAGGGTTTCTGAAAAGAAGAACCAAGACTAGAAAACAGTAAAAAAAAAAAGTTACACAACTACACACGTACAACAAACATGTAGGAACGTATTAGTTAGTGAATCTTTTATGCAATGTTAAGAGAGATTATTCAGAAAAATAAACAAACAACAATTTATTTAAATCCATACAGACGGTTTAATCCATACAACACCACCTAAATTGTCGTTTCTCTTATTGTTGATGTAGGTCCTTGTTTACCATGATCTCTTGGGAATGATGCAGCATCCGCATCACGCAAAGGTTCGTATTATCATAAAACTATGTTTTTGAGGACTTTTACGTCTTTGTCCTATTCGTTTGTACATGGACGGGACTCGACAGGACTGAACCGGTGACTCCGAGATAGATAGATGAAATAATTGTAAAAAGTTTTGTGGTTTTAGTAGGACATATTTAGTTTAGTAATTTACCTGTCTTGTTCAAAAGATGCATTTTTTGTCTCGATCAGGCAGTCACGTCTTGTCACAAACTCCCAATCTAATGTCGCGTCAAATGTTAGACAATTCTTTTACTATCATTATTAAAGGGTAATTTAGGCCATTTCATTAGTCTGAGTGTTACAATTATCATTGGAGACAAGGACTTGCTTAAAAACTTGATGTTAAACACCATTTTTACAGGTTACTCCAAAGTTCTGTAAGCAGTTTGCTCAAGTAGGAGAAGTGATCAACAAAGCTTTATCAGATTATAAACAACAAGTCGAAAACCGTTCGTTTCCAGGGGCGCTGCACAGCCCTTACAAAATCAATACAACCGAGGTCGATGGCTTCTTGAAGGAATTGCAGAACATGGGGTTGGATAAGGCGGCAGCCGCCGCCGCAGAGGCTGCCGAGGCCGACAGGTAAGATGATCGAAACTGCATATTTCTTCGAGTTCATGAAGATCTTGTAAGGTTTGTTCGAATCGATGAGTTTTGAGTTAAAATGCCAATTTTGTAGGCAAATCCAACAATAATGGAACACTCTAAAACCAGAAATCCCGTTATTCGAACACTTAATCTTCATCGATAGATTCTTGATTATGGTACATAAATGGAGTCCGGCGATAACGATATCATTTGCAGAAGACTAGAATTAGAGAAGGTTTCTTCAAGTCCGGCCGGTCCCCTTCTACTTCCGACATGATCTATGCTTTCTTTCGTCACATGTAGAAGCTCTTTTGCGACATCGTTCATCCCCAATCTTCCATCTCCCGCGAACAACAAACACCGTGTTGCAACATCCGCCACCACCTCTATTTGCTCTTTCCGGTACCCTGGTTGTTCATGGTAGTACAGCATTGGATCCACCACCTCCTCCAGCTTTCCGTTTCTGATTTTCCGCAAAGCCACCGTAGCCAGGTCCACCGATCTGCCACCTGCTATGATCTCGAGAAGCACCACACCCAGACCATAAACGTCGTTTTTGGTAGAGAACGGACCATCTGACCCACACCCATCTCCACCGTCGCCCAACAGCTCGAACCCGACGAGTTTTACGGACAGGTTCGAGTCTAGCAGGATGCAGCCCGATTGGAGACCATGGTGCAACACTGGAGGAAAGATTTCACACTGGAGGAAGGCTAGTACGCTCGATATTTCTGCCGCAATCGTTAATCTGCTGGGCCATTCGAGACTCGTTTTTTGATCGTTGCCAGTTTGACTCAGATGTTGTTCAAGTGTGCCGTTTCCCGGATACTCGAACACAACCAATGGGGTGTAGCCGGAGTCGATGGAGCATCCGAGGATTCGAGCCATGTTCGTGTGGGAAACTTCTGATAGAATCTTGACTCGAGAAAGAACCTGAATGAGGTCTCTTTCGGTTGGGCACTGTACTTTGTGTACTGCCACCTCGAGTCCATCTGAAAGAACTCCGGCATAAAGCGTACCACCGTCACCCAAACTCACAAGCTTTTGATCGTCTCCGAACCCCTTGGTGGCGTATTCAAGCTCACTATGAGTAAACAAACGAGTCCTACGCCCTTTATGAAACGAAACGCTGGTTTGGCTGCGAGCCTGATCGGGATCGACTGTACCTGGCTTCGTCTGACGTTTTAATAAACAAAAGAGTGCAGCCAATGTGGCGATCGAGAAGCCTAAAGCGAGACTTCCTGTATGTAAGACAAAGCGAAGCTCGTTGATCAGTGTTCAACACATCGAGTATCAAAGGCGGATGAGGAACATACCTCCAACGAGCACGAGTTTGCTCCGACCATGTCGCTTAACGTAGCAGTCGTTGCCATAAACTTCGCCTCCATCCTTTAGGCAAGCTATATATGGATAAATACAATTAAACGCTTAAACTAATTGATAAGCTAATAAGCTAGCCGCTAAACTAGTTATATTTGATACTAATAAGCTCATAAGTGTTAAAGGGGTATAATCGGTAAAAAAGTGGGAAAAGTTTCATAGATAATAAAACAGGGATTTTTAAATAAACTCAAAAAATAAGTTACTTATAATTATCAAATATGGCAAAGAAAGAAATATCAATTTGAAACTCACATTTCAAGCAACCGATTCCCCTAGCGAATCCATCGCCTACAAACCCATCAAGGCATCGACACCTTACACCGAAGATCACAGAGCTCACGTTCAACGTTCGAGCATTGGAATCACAGACTCCGACAATCATATCGATCGGGATCGCCCATTCCAACTTGATCCCACGTTTTACATCACCATTGTTAGAACCTGAACCAACCCAACAAGAGAATCCCATGCATCCAAACTCCTGAAACACAGAGAAACCATCGCCGACGCTCCAAACACCACCACTGTCATCGGAAAGCGGGTAACAGCAACCGCTACTCCTGAAGGTGGTGGTGGTGGCGTTAGCATCATGGCATCCACCGCAATCCGTCCTGCACAACGAAGAATCCCCACAACCATATAAACCAAGAACATTATCCATCGATATCCCCAAGTAGTGGTTCGCTGGAAACCGAAACGACCTCAGATCGTAGTACTTCCGGCATGATGAAGAATAACGAATGGTGTCATTGGGAAAATCCACCAATACGCCACCACCGTCGGGAAAGAAATGGAGAACGTCATATCTGTATGACCCAATGGTGAGGAAGAGGGAGGTTGAATTGTGGCAAGAGAGATGGAAGACATCGGCAAGCAACTCGCCACAATCGGAACCGTTGGTCAGGCGAAACGGGTAGGGAATGGAGCCGATGGTGCCGCATTTTTCCGGTGGACAGCGATGGCCACCGACTGCAACCGGTGGCGTCCACTTTGCTTCTGTGGGTGGCACCCGTAGTAGTAGTAGTAACATGACGATAAACATCATAGTGTTGAAGAAGAAGGTAGAGGTTTTGATCATAAAGAATCAAGATACTAGTAAATGCAGTATATTGTGAATATATAGATACATATAAATGTGTATGTATGTATATATCAATGGAGGGTTGGGTTTATGTGAGACCAACCTGTTTTCGTGAGACCCATGAGACCACATTTTTACACAGCAAAACATTGTGAAAGTAAAAAAAACCCGAACTTTAACAGCAAAAAACACCGTGAATATTACATTCACAGTGTTTTGCTGTGAAGTTTCAAGTGTAAAAAAATGGTCTCATGGTATTTGGAGAGAGGGGATGTAAATTAATACTAATAATATATTGGGAGGGGAGGGGAGGGGAGGGGAGAATTGAAGGAAGGGAAGATGGTCTTGAGAATGGGGTACCAGCTTTCATTTCATGGCCATGTGAGGTTGCGGACACATAAACCCACACATTTAATTATCGAATTTGAAGCTTTTCTTTTCGAGATTCGTTTTTTTTTTCAGAATTTCGGAATGTTATCACTTTTTAAACTTATCATGATTACCAAGAGATAGTTGTCAACAAAAAACCAAGGCAGTGCATCCTTAATGACACCCTTTACTTTGCTAATAACATCCTTATAAATGATTTTATTCTCATATATCAACATCAAAACCAGTGTTTTACATTTTCAATGCATGAATTGACCTGATTTTGACATTAATAAGGGTGCCATTAACATTGCCCTTCTTTATTAAATTTTGAATTGTTTTGGTTTTTGTTTCTGAACTATGTAATTTGTAACGAAAATGTCACCCTGTATTTTGTATCTGTTTCTCTCGTTTACAAAAATCATTGGGTATCGGTTCATTCAGTTGGTTTTTTTATGCCAAGACAAATGAAATATATATATATATATATATATATATATATATATATATATATATATATTAAATTGTTATAAAATGTAATAGGAAAATCCCCTATTTTCCCTCCCAGCACCCCACCCCCCAAACTAGGCATCCCGTTTCTAAGGGTAACGGGGAGTTAGAGCATCTCCAACAGCTATGCTAAAATAGAAAAAAGTAAAATTTTAGCAATTTTATTGCTCCATTAGCTATGCTAAACCATATGCTAAAATATAAAAAAGAAGAGAGATAAGATAAAAATCTCCAAATTTGGAGAAATCTCTAAAACTCTATTTCTAAGAGAGAGAAATAATATTTAATTCTTTCCACCAATAGAAGAAATTGAAGTTGTGTATTTAGGAGAGAGAAATAATATTATATTAAATGTATTGAATATTTTAATAATATAATTGATGATAAAATTGCTAAAATAGAGTAGCTGTTGGAGTTGGATGTAATTTATTTTAGAGATTTTAACTTTTTATACTCTATTTTAGAAAAATTATAGTATAGCTGTTGAAGATGCTCTTAGAGATTTTTTTTTTTTCAAAATCAAAGTTGCAAACAAAGTGGGTGTTTACCAAAATCAAATTGTCAAGTGTTAACGTTCACCAATATTCAAATTCAAACAAAACCAAATCAACATTACTAATAATCAAAATCATTGAATCAAAAATACCAAAACAAAATTATAATCAAAATCATGTGATTAAAAGTGGTATATCAACAATGATTCGGCAAAATCAAAATAGAAAAGGAAAGTTTAAAATGCTCTTTCTAAATCTAATTCTTTATAAATAATATATAATATATTAAATATACGGGGACAGGACGGGTTGGGGATCACATTTTTCGGCCTCGTCTCCAATTTCTAACTTTTTGAAATCCCCGCCCCCTCCCAGATCTCAGTTTTGCAGGGAATCCCCGACCTTGGTCAAGGCAGGTCTCATTCTCATGCTTACCCCAAACCCTTCCCCTCACACTGTTTCCCTTCTATCGATATCGTCGTCCCACCACTACCACTTTATGTGGCATATATGAAGTAGCAAAAAGTGCTTACGATATCGAGGATGATGATAACGTGGATGAAGAACCATTCTTTCAAATCAACGTGAGGGTAACTCTTACAATGTCCACATGATTAAATGAGGACCTCGATTTCGTTCGTATTGTCACATAGGAAGTAAACGTAGTCGATACTTATGACGGCAACAATGGACCTGTTAATGAAGATCACGAGGAAGAAGCATAATTTGAAAACACGGATGATGATTTAGATAATGAAAATGACCTTATTTTATTTGACCCTTCTTATGATGAGTAGTTTGTCTTTTATATGTTTATTTCACAATTTGTATAATTGAGATTTGACATTCTCCATTTTTTAAGTATAAAATATAATTTCTATTTTTTAGGTGATGGCATGTCGTGGAGAGGAAACTCCAATGGAGGTAGGGGCAATAGTAGTTTCGACGGGTGTGGTAATTAGTGCACTGATGACTTCGAGGAGTTTCTAGATGAGACCTCGACCATCGGACTCGAGGATCAGGACCAACAGGTGGATATCCAACATTCGAGTGGTTGGGGGTCGAGGAGAGGACCCAACCATTCCACGCTGACGCCTCGTCATCCAAGTCAGCGACCAGAGCTCTTATTGGGAAGCGGCAGGTAAGTAGATATGGTATAAGGCGTATATTACATACTATTAATGTCTTTTTTAGTTAGATGGGTTTCTAAATCCCCATGTTGTCCGGGAGGTCAGTTTGATATTGAGATCTTCGTTTCGTGGTCTGTAGACTAGCTAGAAGGATATCCCTTAGGAGGACCGCGATTACATATTCGAACGGTTTTGGGTTTGTACATGAATGATTGCATAGGAATTGTACATATCAGATTAATATTTTTATCTTAATACAAATCTTGTGTGTGTAAGGTAAGTTTCAGTGGGACCCGACGCAGGATGTAGAGGTTTATGATGTATGGACCGTACCATGAACAATAGGTACGGGGATTGAATGAGGGATGAGCGTGCATGGGCAGCAAGACGGGTTGACTTGGATGGGGTGACGTGGGATGGTGAGGATTCACACTCTTTAGGGGACACCACCCTCCTTGGATCCTAGAGCTGTATTGGCTCACAATGATTGATTAGGTTTAAATTTATGAGAAGTTGTGTATTATATTTGTTTTATACCAACTTATGTACTACGTTTTCAACAGCTGATTGTAACACCACAAATTTTGTACAAACGGTTGGTGAACGACCGGGGAAAACGACCAATGAATGGCAGGGAAAACGGTCGAGGAACGAACGGAAAAATGGTTTGTAAACAGTCGGGAAACGATCAAGGAACGACTGGGAAAATGGTTTGTGAAAGGCCGGGAAAACGATAGGGTTAACGGTCGAGGAAAAGTCGGGAGAACGGTCTAGGAACGGTCGAAAAACGGTTGGTATGGTTGAGGCAACAATGCACGACAACAATGCCCAATGTCATAGTCGCAGAGCAATATCGCAGACAATGTACCATGTTCGGTACATCCCGGGTGACAATGCCATTGGCATTGTCGCATGGCATAGTCGCGAGTGTGCTCCAGGCATAAAATCTAATTTTCGGGTTGTTCTTTATTTGGTCATAACTTTTCTCATTTCTAACCCTATTGAGGCGATTTTTGAGGCTATGGATTCGTATTTCGAACCTTTTAAAGGTGGGAACAAGAAGGATGAAGGTTTACTTGAAGATTTGGGTCCCTAGAAATCGAAAGGTAAACCTATAATCAACCCTTTCTTAACCTAGGATTTGGTTCTTTTCACCTCAATCCTCATTTCTTCTCTTGGGTTTGTTTGTATATGTTTTGGGAGTAAAGGAGATGTTCTTGAGAATGTTTACACCATAAATATATAAGTTAGCATGGAGATCTAAAGTCTTCATCTTTTGAGGCTAGAGACGGAGTTTGGAACCTAGGTCTAACCTAACATAGCAAGGTGAGTTCAAGTTGCTTTGTGAAAACTATGTACATGCCAAAATGTGTATTTTGAAGTAATAATGTGTTTTACTTGATATATATCAAATGTATTGAGTATTTGACGAGGTTTTCGTATCCGGTAAATTTGGGTTGATAAATCTTGTAAAATGCCTATATTTGGGTTTTTGAATGTTTTGATGATTAAATCTCAATAATGTGTTCTTTTGGTGATTTATTATACAAATGGAGTTTATTTGATGATTAATGCATTTTTTATGTATTTGGTTTTATAAACCATTTGAAAAATGCACGTTATTGTGTTATAAGGCATCTTGGAAATATAAGAATATGATTTCATGTGGAAAATGGTTTCTCTCAACCAATGATGAGTTTTTAAGTTAATTATATCTTTGAGATATGTATTTGCATAAACGACGGTTAAATGTGTTTTATTGTTTTGATGACCTTTATTTGATGGTCAATTAGTTTTGAGCTTTTGGCTTGGTTTTGACTTGAAAGAGTTTTGGGGACATTAGTCCGGTTTATTTTTCTCTATGATGGGATTTTGAAGTTGTATGCATTTGAGGCATATTTATTTGTAAATTATATGTTTTGAGGATGTTGGACATCTTTTGGAGTCATATAATTTAGACTGTGATGCATTGGATCCATAGGCATGTGAGTCAGTGTTATATAGATGGTCGAATGGGTATTGCGGGGTTGGACTCTGGGACTCATGTTTCGTGACCTTAAACTTTTCAAGTAGATACTAGGAGGGTTGAGTCTGGAAGTGCTACCTTGGAGGTAGGTACTAGACCTCCGTTGCTTGAGGTAAATACTTGGAGGTAGTCCTTAAGTGTGTCGGGTCTTGAGGTGAAGTTCGTGGGAATAGACACTAAGGTCAACCGACTCTTGAGGTGAAACTTGTTAAGGAGTCGTAGGGACACTTGCACTTTAAGTCATGAAGTGTTATGCGATTAATATTGTACGAGTTACATACTTATGTGTTATATTCACTCTCAATGGATACGGGTCTCCCCCGTTGTTGTTAAACATTATTTTTGGATATTATAATATCTATGCTTTAATATTATTTGATTTTTGGCAAGTAACCTCATTTTATGACTTTCACTTATTGGATTCCCTCCATATATTAAGGTTTTGAATAAAAGATTTATTCTCATGTTTTGGTATTTGTATTTTAACCCTATGGTATTTCGTGTAAGTATTGAGTTTGGTTCCATAATTATCGGTGTTTCTATTCAAGTATTTTATCACGAAAATGGGTTTTTGGGAAATATATCACTTTCTATTCTAATTACTTTGCATATTGAGAATTGTGATTTAAGTAACATTCTTTTTACTTTTCCGTTTTATATAATTGATAAAACTCTTGAACTAACCTTTTTTATTTATCGGCATGTGCATCAGGTCCTTGTCGAGGGAATGGTACTAGCGACACTACGAAGAGTTGAGTGCTAGTTAGATGCACGAGAATGTTGTATCTTTTGGGTGATGCCTACCGCACATTTGGAGATAACAAATGTTAATGGGTTTAGTAACACTCAATCTTTATTTAGTCTTTATATAAGACTTGGTTTATTATTTGTTGAGGTTTAATCTAGAATTCTATTTGAGGTAATTCAAGTGGTGATTTGTAGAATGTATTTTATCCTTTATCTGATGTATCTTTGAAAATTTTAAACTAGTTGCTCTTTCCAAATTTGAGGGTCTTACATGTGGGATATCGATCGTTGGAGATCTCAGTCTAGGGCTGGTAGGGCCAATCGAACGACCCAGTTTGAGGGGTGTCATCCAAACACCCCAGAGGATCTATTAGTGTTTCATAATGTAACGCCCATATTTTCGCTCAGAACTTGCCTATATATATTTATATGTATATCAGTGTGTAGACGTGTGGGTAATCTCTTAACTTTCAAAACCATGACTAGCACCTTGAAACAGAGAGTTGCGCAGGTTCCAAGCCGCGGCCCAAGCTGCGTAACTCACTGGAGTGCAAGCCCTTAGGGCACACGCGTGACTTATGGCGCGACCTCCTAGCCGCGAGGCTACCTGCAGGTCCCCAAAACCCTTCCTTTCCCGATTTTGAATCACAAAAACATTTCCATTCGTTTTCAACCGTGATTTTTAGGGTTCTTAGGCGATTTTCTTCCTCTTTTCACCTTAGATCATTTATTGAAAGCCTTGGTTGGTTACACAACATTCATTACACTTCAACCTACCTTGAGGACCATTTATTGGAGTGGCTTCATCAAGAATCAAGATCAAACTACTCACATCCAACTTTCTAGGGTTTATACTTTTCTAGGTTTTTGGCCAAAACCTAGATTGTGAGTTCCTAAACTTTGTTAAAACTAGATACACATCCTATCTTGCTATTTATTATCGTCATTCGTCTTTATTGAGCTATTTATTCATAAAACTTTGTTTCTTGTAGGTTTTATTATGTGTAAGTCCAAGTCCTCATAATCTATGTGGGTGGGTTACCCTAAATTGGTATTGGGACTCTTTGACCTTAAATAGGTGGGAAATATACTTGTATGGGTTAACTTTGATCAATGGTCCATATGGGTGGCTCTACCTAATCTTGGGAAAATAGATTATTTGGTAGGTACATGACAATAGTTTCTTGTTATTGTTTGAGAAGTTTATGTACCATAATATTGGGGCGATTTATCACTCAAGTCCCCATGAGGTGGGATATTGACTACATTGGTAATAATACATTCATGCTAGTCTTGTTATAAACTATATACAATGTTTGAGTCGTATGGTCTAACATTGTACCCATGGTTGGTACTGTAATTGATTCATGTGCATTATGTGCCTTGAGACCTACTAATGACATTGTTGGACGAACCAAGTTAGTAGACACTAGGAGGATATAGTCTTGGGTGCCACCGTTAAGGTATGTACCTAGATCTCCGTCATTCGGGGTAATGCCATGGTTGTAGTCCTCGGGTGTGCCGGGCCTTTCGGATGTCACTCATGGTAGTTGGCATCAAGGTATATCGACTCTTTGGGTGGAACTTGATTGGTGCTATGGGTCTCCCCCATTGACTCCACAAATGAGAAATTCTTTGTTAACTGCTGATAAGTATTATGCTATAGATTGGAATATTATTGCTTGTACAACTCACTAGGCTTTTTGGCCTAACACTTGTTTGGTGTCGATGTGTATCTCAGGTCCTAGCGGTGCCGGTGATAAGAAGGCCTAGCCGGTTTAGAGTGAGCTTGGGGAAAACTTTTGGGACACCATTTCTTTTGAAGACGTCATTTTGGGGAATTCGGATAACACTCGAATTGTAATCTTATTTCGAATGAATTATATTATTAGGTTGTTATTTTCCCATTATTAAAATTTGTAACTTGTACTTAAAAACAGGTGAATATTCTTTCCCCATTTTTGGGAGACTCGATTGCTTTGACAAATTTATATACCATATTTCCATTTTCTGGAAATTTTGTTATCCCTATTTTTAGGGTGTTACACATAACATCGACACCGAATGGTAACTCTACAGTTTTTTTTGAATATATAATCATATTTTCTTGTCTACTAACAACTTCACTTAATTGTCTATTGTAGAGAGAGACATAGGGCCACGAGCCGACTTCTTCTGAGGTGTTTAAGAGGATCCACTACTCGAACCGGAATGTGACTGAGGGTTTGTCCGGTCTGCTTACTGATCCTCCAATCTTTATTTACCCCAAAACGGCTAGAGCGGTGGTAAGTTTTCAAAAATAATTACTTTGTTAGGTTCATTGGTAAGTTTAAACTAATACATTTTAATAAACGTAGTAATGCTATTAGTTTGGGCTACCACTGTTTCAGGCTAAGTAGATAGGTTGGTTGACATTTTGACTACCATTGGTAATTAGAATATTATAATTGTTAAAAACAGACATTAGATATGTTCGATTTACAGTTGTTATGTTGCTGAAATGTCTACAAATATAAGCTTACTCATTTTTGTTTTGGTAAAACCATAGGAGCGGTATGCGTAACTCAAGGATAACGCGCAGGTTAGTGTAGATCCCGTCACCATACCTTCTGATGACCCACTTCTGTTGGAGCAGAGTTTCGGAGGACGGAGTAAGAGCCATTTTTTTGGGTTCGGGACCTCCCATGATCCCCATTATGCTATGTCTGGTGATTGCAGCACCGATAGCAGCACCGAGAGATCATACCTCATTGGATCGTTCATGGATGCATATTTCTTATATTATTTTGTATCATGTCATTACTTTTCATTGCCAACAAATTATTGATTTTTGTCAAATATTGAATATTTATTAGTATCGGGTCAAGCTGGAGGCCAAATGGAAGAGGAAAGCAGAACTGGAGACACGACAAGCCGATTATGTTGAAAATTAGTTCAGTAGGTCTCATTATCGGCTCAGTTTACTGCTTTTATGCAGCATTATGGTGGACCCCCTCCCCCCCCCCCCCCCTAGTTAGATTACCAACAGGGCATTTGATGTGTAACAACAATACCTTTGATAATTATATGAATTTGTTACTTTTAAATTTATGGGCATGTTTTGATTTGGTATTTTTGAATTTATAGGAAGGTTTTGTATACAATACATAGGAAGTATTGTATTTTTATTTATTTAAAAAAATTAAAAACAATCACTGATGGATATCCGTCGGTGATGGTAACTACCGTTGTCGGTGGTCCGTCTGTGTCACTCTACTGCTAATCTGTCGATGATTAGTTTGTCGCTAATTCGTTGGTGTTTTGCATATGCTAATCCGTCAGTGAATGAGCCATCAGTGATCCATCAGTGTTACTAACCATCGGTAATCTGCTAGTGATTTAGAGTCGTCGATGATAAATTCCGTCGGTGATCAGTCAGTAATTTCCATCGGTGAATGTCGGTGATAGCTTTAACCACGAACGTTTGTCCGACGGATTATCACCGACGGAAATCATCATTTCCACTAGATTATCGACGATTTCTTCCATTATTGAAAGCCTCCAGAATTAAGTGACACCATCCTCGCCATTGACAACGATCTCACTCCCATCAATCCCATTCATAGCGTCGTGTCATGGGATGTACCAATGTGAGAATCCGAACAGGGCCCCCAAAATTTTTTGGGGTCCCAAACTTTGGGGCCAAATTTCTTAGGTTTTAGCCTTTACTCAATTATATATGTATTTTAATTTTTGGTCAATGTTTTAGCCCAATCTCTACGCTCATCTACCTCTTATTTTAGCCCACTTGAGCAAATATAATGTTTTAGCAATTTAGCCTAATGTCACAATTCCTCCCCTCTTCTACCAGATTTTTTGATTCCCGATTACAATTGCAAATATTATATCCCTTCTTCTTGGGTATCTAGTTAGAAGATTGAACTCTCCTACCGGCTAGTCTCGTTCAACTTTATTTTCCTGATGGCTAATTTTATGATTGAAGCACCAAGCACAACCATATTTAATAATCTTCCACTTTCTTGTTCTTCGTTTCTCTCTTTTTTATTAGGTGAGCAGTCTCACATGAAATTTCTTTGACTTCGTTAATCATGATGTTGATTGTAGTTGTTCAAAACATTATAGCCCTTTGGAGACACACACAAAAGTTGAGAGTTATCGGAGAATAACAGCTCAAGCCAACCATATCTGTAACACCCTAAAAATAGGATAACAAAAATCCGAAAAAATGGACATGCGGTATATAAAATTGCCAAAGCAAGAGCCTCCCAACAATTGGGACAATACACAAACCTGTTTAAATACCGTCATAATTAAACGGACAATAAATAACAACTAACTAATCTAATTTCCATTACTAGAAAAGAGATTACAATTAAGGGTGTCATTTATTGACCCAAAGGTTCTCCTACCAAAAGTAATTCCAAAAGCAATATTCCCAAATCTCTCACTCAAGCACTATGCCAGCTTAGAACCGATGCCGCTAAAACCTGAGATATACATCAAACCAAACAAGTGTTAGGCCAAACGGGCCTAGTGAGTTGTACAAAAGCATGGCATGACATTCGATAAACATGAAATAGCATAATTAACGACTCGGTCCACATGGCCATACTGGAATCAATGGGGGAGATCCATCACACCAATGAGTTTTACCTCAAGTCAATGCACCTTGGGTGTTGTTCTTCCGACAACACCTAAAGGCCCGGCACACCGTCCCGGTGGTGGGGGCATTAGGCACATACCGTCCCGGTGGCACCTAAGGCTACATCCTCCTGGCACATACTCACGGTTCCTCCAACATACATATATATATATATATATATATATATATATATATTTTTTTTTTCCATTTCCGCACATATCTAGTATCACAAGATATATACACATATTAACCATCCTTATACATATCTCGCATCAGCAAGAAACATATATAAGGACTTGCATGACTTCAATCCCATGTTGGGCCCAAAACACCCAAGCATGTAGGTTTAATCAACAATCTTCACATAATCTATGATATTAACCATCATAAACAATAATAACGATGTTAACAACACAATGACTTCACATATATCTCAACAGTCAACCCCCCCCCCCCCCCCCCCCAAATACTCATGAAAATAGCATTTAGGTGAAACTTATCAGGTGATCAGATTTGTGCATACATAACAAGTAGTACAAGTAGACACTTAAGATGTGTATCCCATTTAAAGATTTTGGTAAAGAAAACTCACCTTGCTAGATTTAGACTAAATCTAGATTTTACCCACTTAGAACTGGAGGAACTTGATTCTTCAAACCAAATCTTCCAAAACCTAGATTCACAAGGTTTCAACCATAAATATACATATTCTACCATAAACAATCATTTCCCAAACCATATACATGGATACCTCAACTACTACCGAAACCCTAACTTCCATAACCGAAGAGAATAGAAGATTACCTTAACCCAAACTTGAATTCACCAACCAAAACACTTCTAGTTCACCCAAATGATCACAAACCTTCAATCTATGAAAGGGAGAATAAGGGGTGGATGAAACCCTAGAATATTTTGGGGAAGAAGATGAATAGGGAGAGATGAGAAACTTACCACCACAAAATGCTCTAGTATACTTCAATAGACTTCCAATCTCTTGCTAGATCCTTGAAAAACTCTCAAAAACGAAACCGTAGCACTTTGAATCACCCAAATCGGAGCTAGGATGAAGGAGATATGAAGGAATGAAGTTTGGGGCTGAAAATCGCGATTTAAGCTCGATCCAGTGGATTTCGCGACTTGTGCCGCGACCTTAAGTCGCGGCATAAGTCGCCCGCTTCCCTGGTTTTCTTCTCGATACTGTTTTGGCCGTAACTTATTCGTTATAGCTCCGTTTTTGCTCCGGAAAGAACCGTTGGACTCGTAATTGAATCCTTCATCCATCTAGACTATAAAATCAAGGATTCAAGTCCAAAATCAAAAATATTATTTTTCCTTAATATATCGATTTCGGTATTAACTTGAAATGATACCCTTCGGAAATCGGGGTGTTACAATACTCCCAACCTTAAAAGATATTTCGTCCTCGAAATCTAGCACCAACCAATCACCCAATATCGCCCTTGGCGAGGTCAAATGATTCCCTATCCAATAGGAATACCTTCACTAAACCTTACCTCATATATGAACCCGATTACATCCCGGTTGAGGTTGTCGCCGCGTTCCTTATAACGAACCATCGTCAACTCAACCTCAATTTTCCATATAACTCACCCAAAGCGGGATAAACGTTAAGTTTTGGCTTAATCACATTCTTAACCTTAAATCTTAGTTGCCTCCCAACCTTATATTGCTCATATTACCTCAATAGTAATTTACGACCTTATTCAGTCATTCCCACCAAGAATCCTCCAAAGCAAACCTTTCCCTTAGATACATCTAAACACGACGCATCAAGGTCTCATTGGTAATCGATTTGTACTTAAAGTCTACCTCGACATCCTCACCAAAAGTCTCAAATAAACATTACCACCAAACTCCCACCATGCACTCAAGCATCTAATTCCGAATCAGCGAAAGTTCTGGCAATTATCAAAATACCAATGATTGATTTTTAATTATCAACATCTAATTTCCTTAAGTTTACCGCTCGTCCTGCAGACGCACTAGATCTAACAGAAGTACACTGAAGCACACCAATAGATATTGTCCTCAAAATAGAGTGTCGACACCTATCCTCAGAATGACCATTTTGCAACCATGGGTATACTACCAAATATTTCCTTCCCGATTAGTAATGTCGATTCAAAGTTGACACCTACTCTTGGAAGTAGTCACCCAAATCCAACATCCTTACCAGTCAACCATAACATCATCATTATTCACAAATACCCATCAATATAGTACACTACCGACACATAGCATGCTGTCGTACCAAAATCCCACAATTCCAAAATTAACCATACCCAAACAGCAGAACACGATTTTAATCCGTAGGTTTAACGAAGCATAATGATCGTTACTTAACTAACTGGAAGAAAACACACGTATAACGCCTCAAACTCCGAGGACTCTTTTAATCCTTAATATCGACTTATAACACGATGGGGATTACACCTATAGCCCAATGAGTTCAAGGTTTTTCACACTACTATGCCAATTTGAAATTTATAAAACTCTCAAATGCATAAATTTTATAACAATTAAACGTGAGGTAAAAATACACTATTGTGCATTCGATTGGTTTCAAAATTGATCACCAATGCCACACATATAAAACCATTTTCAAAACTCATTTGATCAGTACTTACGTAAATAAAACGGTAACGAAAGATGCGTAACAAAATTTTCAAACGGACTACCAGGGTTTTAGTATGCATCAATTTATGCTATGCGTATGAAAATAACTTTCCGTCCTATAACATGTGCAATAAAATTTGTACAACTCCCAAAAGAGGATTTCACAACTTAAACTTTAAAATCTTTTACTTTAACACAAAATGTTGGAAGATAAAATTTCCAACAAGACCCAAATACGTCCGATCATTTCCCAAATGTAGCAACACAATAGGAACGTAAATAAATAAAAAAAAAAATATTTTTTTATTCACGTTTCAAATTTTGGTCCGCACCTATAAAACGTACTTACCCAAAATTGTAATTACAATGACGTGCAAACCGGAAATTCATTTCATGCATTGCGGAAAACTCCTATCAGTAAAATCAATAACTGAAATATGTTCTGGGCAAAAGTTCTAACCGAAATACCATCAATCTTTTATACAATTACTCACACCAACAGTATAATTTATGTAATGAATGAGAAATAGTTTTACGTACTAAAACAGTGTAATACAAGACGTTTCGTACAAAACTACAGAAGGAAAATTCACAAAATCGAACCTCAAAATTTCTGCAATTAACAATGAAATGACCTGAAATAAAACTTCCCCAAAATTTAGTAAAGACACATGCATGCGATTTGAGCAATTATAAGAGTAGTTTAGTTTAATTCCAAACTGTATAAATAAAATGTTTGCAAAACCCAAGACAACATACTCATAATATCGAACTCTTAAAGTTTTCTCTCTTTCAGTCACAATGCGGCACGAAATAAGATTTCACAACAAAATTTGCATGCGACCGTTTATTTCACAAAGCTAGAAGATTGATATGCGTATGCACCTGGTTAAAACATGAAATAATTTACGTCGTTTTCGAGTTCAAAGCCAAATATAAACATGCTCTCATCGTTCTAAAACATTGGCTGAAATACCCTGACGGAAATTTCCAATAAAATATGCATACATGGTATGTGCAACTGAACTGCTCCCACTAAACCCAAAGGGAAATAATACCACTGTTTTTAAACCGGACTAATGTGTCCAAGACTCCATTTAGTTAAAACCGAGCCAACGGCCCAACAGTTTACGTAAATACCCAATGAAAGTCAATATAAATATCGAAACACGTTTGACTAACTATTATGCAAACATGACTAAAAGTATAATTAACTAAAATCTCATCGCTGGTTGAGACAAACCATTTTCCCCAAATGAACTCATACTCTTATGTTTTCCAAATGAACTCTTTCTCTTCATGTTGCCAAAATGACTCGTAGTTCAATGATATGTATTTTCCAACGGTTTATAAAATCGTATGCACAAAATGGACAATTATATAAAATGACTTCCATTTATATACTACATCGTAAAAGAAATATATCAAAATGATTTATTTATCAAAATGCCCAAAAATCACAAAGATGTGTGTTACATAAGTTTATAAAGTCAAATATAACCAATTAACCCAAAACTCAACACATATTGGGGGCCAAAGATTTTTCCAAAGGGTTTATGAATGCAAACATTCCAAAATGCTTATGACATGAAATAGACTTCGTTTGTACAAAAACCACCAAAGATGCATAAGTCATAAAAATAGAGTTTAATTGTACAAAACCACCAAAAACACGTAAATCATGCTATTTAGTTGTTGAACTATTCAAAATCCAATCTGAGCTTTTTAGGAGGTTAAAACAACCCGAGTTTACCAACTATGAAAATTTATCAAAATATTCATACATTGACAAATACCAAGTAAAACATACTTTTACTTCACAATACATATTTTGGCATGTACACCGTTTTCACAATTCAACTTGAACTCACGCTCCTCGATTTCTATAGTTGCACTATCGTCATCTAGATGTTCAACGTTTTAAGGTAAAGACCACAAACTTCATAGGTTCACCTCACAAATTCTCCTTGAATACATCGATTAAAAAATCTATGGTTCTAATCCAACCAATTAATCTGACGCGAAACCGTCCCCTTAATGCAATCACCATACTTACCGTCACTCCAAGTAACGAATAATAAAATCATCAACTTTTTCTAATGGTTACCCATTCAGAAACTTTCTTACTACCCCAACGGTCGACATACCAAGGCAGTTCATACAAGCACGAGGATGAATAAGGAGGAGATTAACAAAATTGAACACGAAGGAAACGTACTACTACGTCTACAAAATATCATAACATTAGTAAACCAAGCACAAAAGAATGTACTACTACATTACCAATTGTCACAGTAACGACACTTCAAACACCATCACGTATAAATATCCTCATAATAACATTAGCTAGGTGAGATTATGAACATATAATACATAAAGGTTCCCGTTACCATCGCCACAACGCTTGATAACCATAGTTTCCGTCGACTCTAAGACTAACCCATCTTAGAAACTCTACCCATCTCACAATCATTGCCTAACATACTCAGTCTAAGTCTAGACATCTTACATTCATGCCTAGTTCACTTAAACTAGAGCTCTGATACCAACTTGTAACACCCTAAAAATAGGGATAACAAAAATCCGAAACGGACATGCGGTATATAAAATTGCCAAAGCAAGAGCCTCCCAACAATGGGGACAATACACAAACCTGTTTAAATACCGTCGTAATTAAACGGACAATAAATAACAACTAACTAATCTAATTTCCATTACTAGAAAAGAGATTACAAATAAGGGTGTCATTTATTGACCCAAATGTTCTCCTACCAAAAGTAATTCCAAAAGCAATATTCCCAAATCTCTCACTCAAGCACTATGCCAGCTTAGAACCGATGCCGCTAAAACCTGAGATACACATCAAACCAAACAAGTGTTAGGCCAAACAGGCCTAGTGAGTTGTACAAAAGCATGGCATGACATTCGATAAACATGAAATAGCATAATTAACGACTCGGTCCACATGGCCATACTGGAATCAATGGGGGAGATCCATCACACCAATGAGTTTTACCTCAAGTCAATGCACCTTGGGTGTTGTTCTTCCGACAACACCTAAAGGCCCGGCACACCGTCCCGGTGGCGGGGGCATTAGGCACATACCGTCCCGGTGGCACCTAAGGCTACATCCTCCTGGCACATACTCACGGTTCCTCCAATATACATATATATATATATATTCCATTTCCGCACATATCTAGTATTACAAGATATATACACATATTAACCATCCTTATACATATCTCGCATCAGCAAGAAACATATATAAGGACTTGCATGACTTCAATCCCATGTTGGGCCCAAAACACCCAAGCATGTAGGTTTAATCAACAATCTTCACATAATCTATGATATTAACCATCATAACCAATAATAACGATGTTAACAACACAATGAATCCACATATATCTCAACAGTCAACCCCCCCCCCCCCCCCCAAATACTCATGAAAATAGCATTTAGGTCAAACTTATCAGGTGATCAGATTTGTGCATACATAACAAGTAGTACAAGTAGACACTTAAGATGTGTATCCCATTTAAAGATTTTGGTAAAGAAAACTCACCTTGCTAGATTTAGACTAAATCTAGATTTTACCCACTTAGAACTGGAGGAACTTGATTCTTCAAACCAAATCTTCTAAAACCTAGATTCACAAGGTTCCAACCATAAATATACATATTCTACCATAAACAATCATTTCCCAAACCATATACATGGATACCTCAACTACTACCGAAACCCTAACTTCCATAACCGAAGAGAATAGAATATTACCTTAACCCAAGCTTGAATTCACCAACCAAAACACTTCTATTTCACCAAAATGATCACAAACCTTCAATCTATGAAAGGGAGAATAAGGGGTGGATGAAACCCTAGAATATTTTGGGGAAGAAGATGAATAGGGAGAGATGAGAAGCTTACCACCACAAAATGCTCTAGTATACTTCAATAGACTTCCAATCTCTTGCTATATCCTTGAAAAGCTCTCAAAAACGAAATCGTAGCACTTTGAATCACCTAAATCAGAGCTAGGATGAAGGAGATATGAAGGAATGAAGTTTGGGGCTGAAAATCGCGATTTAAGCTCGATCCAGTGGATTTCGCGACTTGTGCCGCGACCTTAAGTCGCGGCATAAGTCGCCCGTTTCCCTGGTTTTCTTCTCGATACTGTTTTGGCCGTAACTTATTCGTTATAGCTCCGTTTTTGCTCCGGAAAGAACCGTTGGACTCGTAATTGAATCATTCATCCATCTAGACTATAAAATCAAGGATTCAAGTCCAAAATCAAAAATCTTATTTTTCCTTAATATATCAGTTTCGGTATTAACTTGAAATGATACCCTTCGGAAATCGGGGTGTTACAATATCAGATATTGTCCTTTTTGTCCACACCTGGACTCACGGTTTCAAAACGCATTTGATAGATGAGGTATTCAGTCCCTTATAAAACAACTTTAGTTCCCTTCCCCAACCGATGTGGGATCTTACAATTAACCCCCTGGGAGCCTAGCGTCCTCCTGGCAAGCCAGTCCAGTTATGAACTCTGATATCATTTGTAACATCCCAGGTCAACCGTACCAACTATTGTCTGCTTTGTCCACACCTGGACCCACAATTTTAAAATGCATCTGATTGGGGAGGTATTCAGTCTTTTATAACATAACCTTAGTTTCCTTCCCTAACTGTTGTGGGATCTTACAAATTTGGCCCTAGAATCTAGCTAGCATTTTTTTTAGAACTTGAGGTAAAACATTTAGTAAACTTTTATTGCTAATCTTTCAATTTAATGTGTTATTGGACAAAGTTGATTACTTTACGTAGATTCACATTTTGTTATTTTACAATTTGTTTTATTTATTACTTATCCATTCGATATAGTTTTGATATAAGTGTAATATGGCCTCCAAAAAGATTGGAACGACCCAAGGGCAATTCCTTCCATCTTCGCTCACGCCTCCCTCCAGTCGATCCCCTTCCTCCAAAATTTGGTGGTATGCTTCTCGATGGTGGTGGTCGAAGTTGCAAGTATGGAGGGAGGGGAAGGGGTCAGGGTGAGGAAGAAGGAAAGAAATGAAAGTGAATTGGTATTCTTCTTGATGGTCGCTGGGGAAATGGGGGAGGGGGTTCGTGGGAAACCAGAAAATGGAGGGAGTTTGCCGATGAAGACGAATATCATGCATGTGTTGTGTGTTAAAAAATAGGTAAAATAACCAAAATACTCCTCCTTTAACTAAAGATAGCAGAAAAACCTAATATCTGTTAATGTGAGGGAGGAAAACCAAACGATTTTCCAAACATCAAAGACAACTACGAATTAAATAAAAATTACGACCAATTTTCATTAAACTTAATAGTTTTGGGACCAAAACCAAAATTTACTCTAAAATTATTATTTCTAACAATACTTAATTTTTATATTGTTATTTTGAATGTTGGTAGAATAATTGCTCATCTTCTTTTAGTATGAAAAAAATAAATGTCTACATTTTTATTTATATTTATGTACAAAATAAATGTTAATTTTGAAAATAAATAATTAAATTTTGAAATTAACCCTTAATCAATGTGTAAATATTTAAAAGTTGATAGGTTAAATAATTAATTAAAGATGAAGTTGTAATTTGGTTCATTAACAAGTGTATCAACTACAATTACATGTTAATTTTATTGTGAACATTAATTTTTGGATGGAGAGAGTAAAACTTTTAGTCCTCTTAATTGTTGAAACTTTTACAACAAAATGTGGAGTTTAAATGTTTAATCATACCTGCCTACCCTATTCTAGACACGATCACACGAATGGTCGTGTGAGAAAAAGAGTTAAAGTGAGAAGGTAAGAAGGGATCTGGACCATTGATCACTTTTAATCTCACTCTCACCCCATGAATCGCGTTTGATACGGGAATTGATCTTGTGCATCTCATCCTAATGTCCATCCAATGGTGGATATCCCTTCTTAACCTTCTCACCATAACCTTCATTCTCACTGGAACCCAACCCCCATATTCTAAGACACTGTTATTTACAAAAATTGTGGATTTTTTTATGATGGTTGTTATCTATGTTTTGAAGAGTAGCAACAAAGGCTTGTGAGATCAGCTCAACCGACAACAAGGCTTGAGCCTTTGGGGATCCTGCTCAAAAGTTAAGGTCATCAAGGATTTTTCTACTTGTTCTTCGGGATTCCTAGATTTAGTTAAGATACATATAAATTGACCCGGACATCTAACTTAAAAAAAAAGAAAAAAAAAACCTTTTTTTCACTTTTAATAATGGTGGTCAAAGCTCCATGCTTGTCTCATGGGGGTTGCTTGAAGAAAATGGTGCATCAACATCAAGGTGTTCACCAAAACCCATTTCAGCAGACCATCTTTCGTGGAATCCTGGAAACTCCAACAAAATTAAAAAACAAATAATTTTGAAATTTATAGTGTAGAAGAATAAATAAAATAGAAACCATATATTGCATAGTTTTTTATTGATTGTAAGTTTTTTTTTTAAATAAGAACGGCTTAAGTAAATAATTATAAAAAAAATCAAATTTAATATATTCTCGATACGTCTATTGTTATATCATTTCTATAGCACACTCATTATTCAATATATAGTTATTTAATTTAGCATATTTTCAAAAGTTATAAACGCATAAGTACGTACCACTATGTCGTATAACGATCCTAAAAACTCCGGTTCTTTAACTGGTTCAAGATCTAATTAGCACTAGGAGTGTTCATCGATTGAAATTCAATGGATTTAGGTGAATCCGATCTGATCCAATCATCTATTGCTCGTTAGAAAAGTGGGCTTGGACAACCATTTTAGAAAATATGGGCGGGCTTGGGCGGGACCGTTCAAGTTAACGGGCGGACTCGGGCTATGAAAAAAGAAATTTGGACAGGCCTGCCCGGCCCGTTATACAATTTAGTGATGGCCAAAAATCGGGCTCGGGCCGAGCCGAGCTGGGCCAAAACGGGCTTCGGGCCGCTACAGTGAAAGCAAAAATCGGGCCCAAACGGGCTTCGGGCCGGGCCGGGTTTCACCCGAAAAGGGGTGGCCCGGTTAGTGTTGGGGTAAACTGGTTTACCAAAAACCGGGCCGAGCCGGGCCCAAAACCGGGCCAAGATCGGGCTACCTTTTTTTTATTTTTTAATAATTTTCTTTATATAATAATTAATTACTAAACTTTAAAAAATAAAAATTGGATTGGATCATTAAAATACACTTTAAAAATACGTTTTATTTATAATAAATCTCTAAAATACACTTTAAAAATACATTTTATTTATAATTTTAAGTTATAAACTTACAATACATAAATTCTAAGAACCCGAAGGTCCCGCTCCCGAACTCCCACCCTCACCCCATCCCCACGGATTGTAATTGTATGGATTGTATGAATTATAGTATGGATTATACTCTGGATTGTAGTCTTCAAGAGTTCCGTACTTTTCCAGTCGATCAACAGCCGTATTATCATCAAGGCGGTCGATGTCTGGTTCTTCTTCTTCATCGTCGTAACGTGAGACGCCACCGGCACTACTAGCATCGTCCTCGGTTACGGTTCCCGGTGTACTTAGTCCTTCGTCGACTTCGTTTTCGGCTAAGTTTAATTCTACATCGTCTATATCCGCCTCCAGGCTTGTTTCATGTTGAATTCTTTGTTGGCCATCCAAGTAATCCTTCAAACATATGCAGCACTTTACCGACTCCGGGGTTAATCTTGACCGACGCTCCGATATGATCCTGCCACTAAGAGAAAAAACAGACTCCGAAGCTACGGTACTAGCTTGGATTGTTAGTATATCAAGGGCAATAGATGCCAAAACCGGGTATTGAGGTTGTTTACCTTTCCACCATTCTAATAAATCTAGTGATTCAACATCGCTGACGGTTGTGGAGGATGCCGCTATAAAATTCGTATGTATGTACATATTGAATTCACTCAAATTATCTCCATCAAATCTAGATTTTTTACTAGATTCATTTAAAACCGAGTTCATTAAATTTGCCATTAAGTCGGACCGGTTTCGCCCACGAGAACTAGAACTAGAACCCGGTGAAAATATTTGAGTTGTAGGGGTTTGTTGGCTTCCTCCCCCATAATTAATTATATAAATATCAAAGAATTGATGAAAATCATTATTAAATTGTAGTATGCGGTTCCTTGAAAAAGAAGAATTTGTAGCCGTATCCAAACCAAACGCTACACATATTGATTGTATTAAAACTTCGACACCCGTAACATTTAAATACGGATTTAATGCCGCGGCACAAAGAAAACTGAAGGGGATCTCTTTAAAATATTTTAACAATTTTGCTTTCATTGGTGCTACCACGTTTTGAAAGTTGAAATGGTCTTCGTATTGAGAAATTTTACTTGCCAAAATATATATTTGATTTAAAAGTAAAGGGCTTGTTGGATAATAAATACCGGATAACAAAGTTGTTGCAGTTTTGAAATCGCCCAAAATATCATGTAAGCCTTCAAGCATTTGCCAATCATATTCAGATATCTTGTTATCCGGGTATTGAATGTTATAAAATGCGTGAATATATGGTTTTTGTCTTAATAAATTATCCATCATTTTGTAAGTCGAATTCCATCGAACCGCCATATCGTGTGCCGGTCCCAAAGCTTTAAAACCGACATCTTTGCAATATTTTATATATGCTTGTTGCATGCTTTTACCTTTTGTGAAAATCCGGCGTAACATAAGCCTAAACTTAGTTAAAGAATGTTTACATACTACTAAGCCGTCTTGAACGGCTAGATTTATTATGTGTGCGCAACAACGTGTGTGAAATAATTTTCCATTTAAAATAGGGGCTAAAGTCAACTTTAATTTCTCAACACATAACGTATTATTACTAGCATTATCAAACGAAATACTAATAACCTTATTAGTTAAATTATAATATTCAATATTTCTCATAATTATATTAAATTGACGCTCACCCGAATGTGGCGAACCAAAGTGCTCAAACGTGATTACATGTTTGCATAATTGCCACAATTGCGGCACAATCCAATGTGCCGTTATGCATATATAAGATTGTGGCAATCCGAATGGTGCGCTCCATATATCACACGTTAAAGAAATGTTGTTGGATAATGATAAAAACGTTTGTCGCGTATCTTTTTTGGCTATTTTCCAAAGTTTTATAGCATCACGTCTAAGATTTTGACGACTTACCGAACCCACGTAGCGTGGTTGGAGCGAGAGTTTGATCATGTTCGTAATGTGAGGATTGTCGAAATGTCTGAACGACAACCCCACTTGAATGACACATTTCATTTGCATTTCTCGGGCCAACGCGTCATCATACGACCATACTTGACCGGAATTGTCAAGTATGGGTTGACTTGGATCGTCACCCGATTTCAACTTCTTGCACGAAGACTCGTAGTGGCGCTTTAACGTGGTATTTGCGGCCGCCGCAAGGAGATCTCCACACCGTTTGCATTTTGCTTTTTTTGTACCGTCGGGGAGCATCACCAAGTTGAAATGGTTCCAAATTGGTGCTTTTCGTCCATGATCGGCAATAACTTGGTAATTTTGTTCGGCCATTTTGAGAGTAGAGACTTGATAGTAGAGACTAGAGAGTAGAGAACTAGAGATATTAGACTAGAACTTGCGATAAACGAATATCACGAGAGCCGATAAATGAGAATTGTATGCGTTTTTTGCGTTTTGTAAGTTGGTGTCACTATCCATAACCAACACAAGTATTTATATGGGTTTGGAGGGGTAAAAAACACCAAAAAAAGGGTCAAAAAAATGCATACCAACGATTATAAACGGCTATAATTTTGAAATGTTAAAATCGGGCCGGGCCGGGCCGCCGAAAACTCCAAAAACCCAAACTGGTCTAGGTTTTCGGGCTCAAAACCGGTTTTCCACCGGGCCGGGCTTTCAGTCGGGTCGGGCTCGGTTAATCGATCGGGCCGGGTCGGGCTAGGCCCATTTGGCCATCACTAATACAATTATAACCAATTATTTTTTTATATAATTAATATTATATTAAAAAAAGTTCAGAAGTGATTTTTGGTTAGACTCCCTCTACTATGTACCAACCACCGTCTAAATATATAATATATGTGATATGTCATATAATACGTTTATATCTTGATCTTGAAATATTAGGTGGTTAATATTTTGTTATTGAGGAATCCGAACTTCGAAGGGTGATAATCTTTGGAGAGGAAAAGTCCATACTCCATATTTTGTGAAAAAAAAATTTCTTACGTTGTATACATTAGTATATTTACGCTTTTTTAGTTGGAAAAAATTATGTATTTTGGATAATTTTAAACAACTTACCATTTTATATAAGTTTTTTTAAATGTAAATTTTCAGGCCTGTTAGCCCGTTGGCAAGCCCGGCCCGTTAATAGGACGGGTACGGGCAAGTTCTCAAGCCCATAAAAACGGGCTTGGGTTTACTAAATTAGGCCCGTTAGACAGGAAATATATGTTCGGCCTGGCCCGTGGCCCGCCCAAGCTCGCAAATGATCACCTCTATTCAATATATAGTTATTTAATTTAGCATATTTTCAAAAGTTTTAAATGCATAAGTACCACTACGCCGTATAACGATCCTAAAAACTCCGGTTCTTTAACTGATTCAAGATCTAATTAGCACTAGGGGTGTTCATCGATTGAAATCCAATGGATTTAGGTGAATCCGAACTGATCCAATCATCTATTGGATGTAAGATTTTGTGATCCGATCCAATCCAATCCAATTAACATTGGACATCCGATCCTATCAAATCCAATGTATGATTGGGTCAGATCGGTTCCATCCATTGGATATTACTATTGGTTATCCAATGGATCAAATTGGTTTCATCCAATACTTTGAGTCAATTCTCGACCAATTAATCTACCATTTCAACCAATTATTCATATATTTACTTATTTATTAAAATAACACTATATATATATATCTCAACTAGAAAACAATATCGTAAGATGTCAATAATTATATATAACTATTAATTGGATGGTAGTTGGATGATAATTGGATGGGTAATTGGATCGGTTCGGTTTTATTGGATTCTGGAAAGCCATCTAAGAATCGACCGATCCAAATTAGATGTTAACATTTTTGATCCGATCCAATCCAATTACAATTGGATATCCGAGATTATGGTCGGTCGGTTGTAATTGAATTTGTCTGTTGTAATTAGATGGTTGATTTTCTGCAAACCCCTAATTAGCACAACATGATCATATAATTTGGTTTTATTTTTTTCTTATGGAAACATAATTAGGATCAACCCTAATTTTGAATCAAGGTGTTAAGCACCACACTCTAACCCTGAAACTGGTTACTATTTCGTTTAAAAAAAACTAATTACTTTATTTATCTTTAATTCTTTTTTATAAAGTGAATTACATAAATGGTCCCACGTGAATACCTGGATTTCACTTTTAGTCCCTCCAGTTCTGAAAGTACATTGGTGGACCCTAAAATTGAGTTTTGGAGCTCAAATTCGTCCCTGTCGCTAACGCCGTTAAAGCATGCTCTGTTAAATGGGTCATGTACCCCTCACGTGAGGGGAATTTTGGTCTTTTTACCTATCTTCTTCTCCACCTTCTTCCTCAACAAGAACACCATCTATAGCCACCACCTTCCACCATCACCACCGCCACCATTCATCACCTCCAATCACAATCATATATATATATATATATATATATATATATATATAGATATATAGATATAGATATATAGATATATATATATATAGATGAAGGATCATGTGAGAAGTTAAACATTTTGCGAGAAGACGAGAAGTGTGATATCATATATGATTACACGACCTGTAGGTGTGTTTAATCATATATGATTAAACATCTATGTATTGCCAATATAACATGTATTTAATCATATATGATTAAGCTTGTGTATCATATATGATTAAACACTTCTCGCCTTCTCGCAAAATGTTTAACTTCTCGTTTGAACTTGCCCCTATATATATATATATACATACATATAGGGAGATGTTCATTTGAGAAATGGTAAATGTATGAGAAATAGAGAAGTAATCTTAGCCATTCATCTGGTCAACATTTGCGGATTTGACCGCGAAACACCGGATAATTCCTTGCATGGTTTATAGAAGGTAGAGGGATAGTTGCGGATGAGTTCATATATGAACCTATATGATTCACATATGAACTATACGTTCATATATGAATCAGTTAATTAGTTCATATATGAATCACAAAAGTTCATATATGAATCTGTTAATTAGTTCAACTGATTCATATATGAACTTACAGTTAATTAGTTTATATGTGAATTAGTTAATTAGTTCATATATGAATCACAAAGGTTCATATATGAATCAGTTAAAAGAGTTTAGATGTGAATTACACTGATTCATATATGAACATATAGTTCATATGTGAATTATACACGTTCATATATGAACAGAACCCGTGTATTTTGTAAAAATTACGAAAGTGTCTTTCTATTTTTGGAATAGCCGCAACTTTTGACCAGTCAAAGTCGCAACTTTTGACCAGTCAAAGCCGCAATATTTGACCAGTCAAATTCGATCTTGACCATATGAATGGCTAGGATTACTTCTCTATTTCTCATATATTTACCATTTCTCAAATGAACCTAAGTATATATATATATATATATATATATATATATATATATATATATCAAATGTGAAAAACAAAATCGACAACATAAAAACCATTTGAAGATGAACATAAACAAGAAAAATCCAGCTGAACAGACTCCCAATTCATACAAATCTGATTCATACAAACACAAAAACCAAGAAGTCTAAATCTAAATATTAATCTCAATACAAAATGAGAAAAAGCTCTAAATCAAAACCTCAGATTTCTATATATGTATATATGAATCTAGATTTTTACAAACCAAACCAAACCAAACCAAACCAAACCTGAATCTAGGTTGAATCTGAATCTACGTCTTCGTGTTCCAAATGTGGGTTAATTTATGAATCTATGTTGTGTCTTCCAAACACAACCATCGATCTTCGTCTACTGTGAAAAAAAAAGGGGAAATAGTGCCAACGATTTCAGACACAGACCCTTCGATTTTCAGACACATAGCTCTTCGACTTTCAAACGGTGCCATCGATCTTCTTCCAAACACAGACCCCTTCGAATTTCAGACTTTAATCTACTAGAAAAGCGGTGCAACTGTTGGTGGGGACGGTTTCAAGATCTGGAGGTTTGGGTGTTCAAAGAGGCGTTGGGGGACGGTGTCAAGATCTGGAGCCGCTTTCACAGGAGCTACGATTGGGAGGGGGTTCAAGGAGGAAACCGATCCACAGGGATGAACACAAAGATGAGGCAATTTCAATTAAATAAAAAGATAATGGAACCCTAAATTTAATGAAACCCATATTCAACAAAATTAGTTCCCCACATACGAAGAAGAACGGAGCCATCCTTGTTGTGCTCCTCTCGTTTTTTTGCTTCTAAAACTGTTGGTTGGACTATAACTCCGGTGACCGATGCTGTAGGAGGAGGTGTGGAGTAAGAGGGACAACATCAGTGTGGCTGTTGAAGCGATGGTGAGGTAGGGACCATTTGATCGAGAAGGGGATGAATGGTGATGAATTTGGTGGTGATGTTGAGCTGCTGTAAGATTATTGTAAGAACGGTGATGGATTTGGTGGTGGTGTTAAGCTGATGAAGGGGAAATGTTCTTGATCCTTTGGAAGATTCAAAAAGGAGGGTTTTTTTTTGTTTTTTTTTGTTTTAGTATTGTTTTTATTTTTTTATTTATTTTATAATATAAATTATTAAAACTTTTTATTTTTTGAAAGAAAAATTGTAAAAGGAGGTAAAAAGACCAAAATGCCCCTCACGTGAGGGGCACATGACCCACTTAACGGAGCATGCCTTAACGGCGTTAGCGACAGGGACGAATTTGGGCTCCAAAACTCGATTTTAGGGACCACCAATGTACTTTCAAAACTGGAGGGACGAAAAGTAAAATTCAAACATTCACGAGGGACCATTTATGTAATTCACTCTTTTTTATATATACTAATTACTTTATTTATCTTTAATTCTTTTTTATATATTTGCTTATAGTAAGAACTTTTCAAAGTATTAAACTTGTTACTATTACTTATTAGTCTAAAATGTATACCGAATATTATTGAAATAATGTCCAAACAAATTTAATAGATAGTTATCAGGCCGGTCCTAATATTTTGGATTTGGAGGCCTTGTGCAAATATTTAATTATGGCCTTATAATTTTCTTTTGATTATATTACATTTTAAATATTTATTACTAAATTCTTAAAGTCTGGAACCATAAAATAATTATAAAAAAGATTTAAACAAAAATAAAACTGTCATCGACATCGTTAAATTAATACTCATAAACCTCCAATGATTAATTTGTTGATAAGAATAAAATTTTAATGAATAACAAAATTAAAAGTAATCACATACTAAGTACAACGTATAGTATAATGTATAAGACAAATAATTTAATAAATTAGTAGTAAACATAAGTTGTCTTCATTCTTCAGTAATAAATTGGTACTACAAAATATACATTTTTTGAAAAAAGAAACACTATTGATAATTATAAATTGCTCTTTTTTTTACTTTTAGAATAACCTGATTCAAAATTTCTAGATCCTATTTTATACTCTACATAACATCAATCAATAATTATTGATAATTACTAAAAAAACACATATCACCAAATTTTTATTGATTTATTGTTATTAAAAGAACATTAATATTAAAAGTAATAAAAAAGAAGTTCCAAACAATATATAGAAAATGATCAAGCCAAAATTTCACTAACAATTCAAACAACAAAGTTATATAAAAAAAAGTATATTAAAATAAGAAAAAACATTTGAAACCTATACTCAGTGGATTGGAATAAATAAATCATTAAAAAAAATTAAGGATGTGGACATTAAAAAAATTGTAAACAAAAGAAGTTTAATTAAATTAAAGATGTTTTTTTTTAAATAAAAAGAAAGTTGAAAAAAACTGCAGTAAAAGAGATTTGAACATGGGTCGTTGTGTAACAAGGTAAGCACTTGCCAGTTTTTCCAGAAAGATATTTCTATTAATTTACGGATCTGTTTTATTATATTATAAGTACACAATTATCTAAAAAAGTTGAAATAAAATCCGAAGCCCTCGACGATGAAGACCCCATATGGTGACACCACCAACACATTCTCAGAGCCAACCCTGATAGTTATCAAACATTAAACCAAAATGTTAAATGTTACTAAAAGGGCTAAAATACTAAAAGTTATCCAAAAAATATTTTTTAAATAAAAATAATGAAGATTAACCCCAAGTTTAACAATTTATGATTAAAAAAGCAAAACCAACGAACCAAAATTGATTGAAGGAACCGGTTAGACCCGATCCTCATATATTTGTATAAGAGTTGCACAAGTTCATGAATAAATGATTGGGCCATCAAAACAATACATTTGGGATTTGTTCATTAAAATGGGTTATTAACCCATTTTGGATGCCATTTGGAATGGCTAAATACCGTTTCCGGGTTGATCCAGACAAGCTCAAATCGGTCTCGGTTCAAGGGTAGCCACTTTGTAACCGGGTTTTCTGGTCCTGGTTCAGGTCCCAATCCCAAAAATAATGACTAATCCTAGGCCTAAAGCTTGGTCCTAATCGTGAACTCACTTTTAAGAATATATATATATATATATATATATATATATTTATATATATATGGAGGAAGGATCATGCGAAAAGTTAAACATTTTGCGAGAAGGCGAAAAGTGTGATATCATATATGATTACACGGCCTGTAGATGTGCTTAATCATATATGATTAAACGTGTATGTATTGCCAATATAACATGTGTTTAATCATATATGATTAAGCTTGTGTATCATATATGATTAAACACTTCTCGCCTTCTCATAAAATGTTTAGCTATATATATATATATATAGAGAGAGAGAGAGGGAGGGAGGGAGGGGAAAAGTTCAAATTAAAATTCAATTTTCATTGTGCACGTGAGGACGAATCTCAGTCACTCCATCTCAATTGATCCAACAACTCATATTAAATAGAGTTTTTAATTTTAAGATGATTAGGGATAAAAATGGAAGTTAATTTAAACTCACGCCTACCATATTCGACATTTTATTTTCTTTTTTAATTAAAAACTTTTACCCGCTTAAAGTTTAAAATAAATTATCTTAAAAATTACTAATATTTTCATCAAACAAATTATATAAAAAAGCGAGATTTTCATGCTCTTCGATATGACATCCATCTCAAATATAGTTTTTTTGTTGTTTTAACCGTTTTTTTACGTGAAATGCTATATATGTGTTATATTCATTATGAATATTTATGTACATTCAAGTCTGTACAACACCTCGACACCGTAAGTCCGTAACTCGACATCACATTTTTCAACAATTTCTTCAATGTCGTAAGGCATCGCGTTCTTCATCACCGTAACCCAACACCCATTCTTCAATGTTTGCGGTTTGAAAATTCTCAACCCAACCCAATCAAAAGTGTAACCCAACCCAAACCGTGCGGGTTGGGTTGGGTTGGTCGGGTTAGTCAGGATGAAACTTTAATACACCTTTTATAATCTAACTAAGTGATTTCGTTTAAAAACACTAAAATCAAAATGGAAATATAAAAATAAGACTAAGAAGATAAGAGAAGAGTAAAAGAAGAGCATCTATTGCCTCTAAATTCTATCGATGTTGAAGATTTTTGAAGACTTGAAGGTTAGATTTATACGATTTTAATCGACGTGGTCTCGGAGACAGATCCAAACTACGACTAAAATAGGAAGACTTGAGATTTTGATAGAAAGAAGAGCCGCTAAAAGTCTAAAACTATAAATAAATAAAAAAACGTACAAGTTTTGGTCGGGTTGATGGGTTGGTCGGGTTACTTTAGGCCCAACCCGTTTCCAACCCAATAGATGCGGTTTTGGCAAAATTTGTATCGATTATGTATCGGGTTACCTCGGTTTGAGTTTTTTTACGTTTTCTCGGGTTGGGTTGACCGGGTTGGTCAGGTTGGTCGGAAATTTGAGCACCCCTAGCAGCGCTAGAACCGGGACTAAACCCGGAAAGAACCAGGATCGGTATTAAACCTGGTAGGGACTAGGATTGGTATAAAACCCGGTAGTGGATCGAGATCGATGTCAAACCCGGGAGGAGCCGGGGACTACATCAACCCGGTGGGGACGATGTCAAACCCGGGAGGAGCCGGGGACTGGGTTCAAACACAATAAGGTCGTATGGATCGGTACTGGGACCCGGCAAGACCGTGAGCACCAGGAAATCAACCCGGTAAGGGCCGAAGCCGGGAGTTGGGCTTGTCGGGCCAGAAATTCGGAAGCTAAGGGGAGGGGTCTTTGATTGGATCTTGTAGCCGTGATTAGAATTAGTCGGTGACGTAATTTCAATCTTAAATTCAAATTGTAGGAACTCGGTCTTTCTGGAGTGAGTTCTGTGTGTGCCGAGATTATGTCCATCAAGTGAGTTCCCTTAAAACCTTTTTCTTCAAGTATGGGTAATTGAACTTTAAAGATTCCGTTTTTCTTTGCATCGATATGTTTAAAAGCATGCTCTGGTAATGTTGTGATAAAAGACTTCCTTTTTCTCACGATCGTTAAATTATTCTTTTGATCTGCGATTGGTTACAGAAATGTGTATCGTTGGTTGTGAGGCAACCACGTGACGTTTTGGGTAGGCCATGTGCCTTGAATTTATTTATCGTGCACACGGTGACGGCATCTACTGGGGGCCTCGGTGTGGACATCACGCGAAGTGATGGGAAACGAATTCAGTATGTTGATTACTTGTGTGAAATTGCTTATGGTTTTATTGAACTGTTGTGATTAATTTTACTCATTAATGCAGTTGCGAGATTAAATTTTATAAATTGTCCTAACTGCCCTCGGTAGGGAATTCACTAGACCTTTCGGTCTAATCCTCGTTTTCAAAATTAAAACCCCTTTTCAGGTAAGGGAACCGTTGGTGCTTCTTCCAAAGGAAAGGAGAAATGTTGAAAGCTAGGAATCACAGTTTGTTGGTCTAGAGTTCGGTTATAGATGATGTTTGAAATAGACGTCTCGGTTGTGATAGGACAAAACTCAATTTCAATTTACGATGATCTCATTTCTTTTGCGTTGTATTGGGACATGTTTTGGGATTTATCTTTATATATGTCATGCTTGTTTTTGGGATGTTACAACCGAGGAAGAGGGAAGGTTGGGGAATCGTCGGGAAGGCAAGATTCACCAAGAAAGTAAGAGTCGCCAGAAAACATGAGTTGCCGGAAAGCATGAGTCCTCCTCTTCTCAGTTTGTATTATCTATGTTTAATATATATATACATACATATATATATATATATATATTAATAAGTTGTTTTAATGGCAGTTCCGTCTATCATTTTATTGTAAAAGACATGAGTGGCCTGTTCCCGAAGGCACCTCTCTCTTTCAAGAGGATTAGCGACATGTCAAACCCTCCTGGTAAAGTTCTTCGCATTGCATCGAATTAAAGTACTCTGCTAGACCGACACTGACACTAAGAGACGGAAGCTAGGAAGTAATAATACTAACCCAATTATGACACTCATGGATAAAGAATCTTAATAAATGCAAAGAAGAAGCATCTTTTATCCAATAGCGAAGACCTTGAACCAAGATTTCCAGTTCGCCTATTAAAGCGCTACGTGAGTTGGGTTCAAAACGTCGTGTGACAATTCGGATTCTTGAATACCATTATGGTAGAATATTCATGTGATATTTTCTCAAATTTTGTGCATGTGACACATGTTCCTTCTATTTCTCCATTCAACGATGTAAAATCTCCCAATGTGATAAAAGAATCAATCAAAAAGGACCCCCCTAATTCCAATTAGGAATTATTCGATTGATTGTTCTGAGGTTATCGACAAAAAATATTTGACTAAGCCACTTCGATTCTTTTTGTCCAAGTTGCTTTCTTTTTTGGAAAGGGAGTATGTGCGAGTTGTTTATTTGAATAAATGGCATTGACCTTTGAAAGGATTTCTTAGGGTTTGATTGGAGGCTTGGTTAGTAGATCTAGAGGGATATGAACAATGGTTGTTGGAGTTTCAGAGATAAGTGGGTTGGTAGTGGCTGGAAGAATGGAGGAGGGAGCGGTTTCGGCTGTTTGAATGACTAGTTCTTTGTTGATCAACCTTTTGTAAAGCTCCTCATAAGTTATTGGTGTGTCCCTTGCTTGGACAATACTCACAACAGATTAGAAGTGGTTGTCAAGACCATTGATGATCTTGTCGGTGACATCTTCATGTGGAACGATGGTGCCTAACATGGCTAGTTCATCGGTGATACTCTTGATTTGTGCTTATATTCAGAGATACGGGTGGAATCTTTGGTGAGATGTTTGAGTTTAAATTTGAGTTGCTTGATATGTCCCTGAGAGGGGAGAGTGTAACGCCCGAAAAATTAAGGTAAGTATTCACTACTCGTAATTTAAATATTGTACTAAATGCTTAAACGTGGAATCCTTTAGCATGTAGAAATCATCTTTGAAGTTAGATTATACTAAACTTTGCTTGGAATGCCTAGCCATGTGACCAATGGCGAATCGGATCAAGAATTTCAGGCCTCGGGGGTACGGTGTGACAGTGCCACGCGACAATGCGCATGGGCACAGTCGTTGACCTTGTACCGCGACCTAGGTGTGTGGCGCGACAGTGACACCGCGATAGTGACACGGGCACAATCGCCGGTCACTATCGCCTGGAGTGTACCGTGGCTAAGGGGGAGCTCGCGATTGTGACACCAAAAATCCATTAAGATGATTTATTTCTCACTTCTTCTTAGAACCAAAAATCAGATACGTTTTTAGAAGCTAGGGTGGGCGATTTTCTTCTATACACTTCTCCTCCTCATTCAATTCTAGGGTTTTGTAGGTGGATTTCATTAAGTAAAGTTAGTTGGGTGGTTGAAGAACATTCATTGTGTTTGCTAGCAAAGTTCCAAGCTTCAAGAGTTTAAGCTTTCATCCACTTCATTTTTCTAGGGTTTTATACAAAACCTAGATAGTGAGTTTTCTATCAACTATTTTAAAATGAGATACATATCTTAACACGTTAGTTGTTATTGTTTCATGCTTTTGTACATATCTTGATCACCTGATAAGTTTGACCCATTTTCCTACTTTGTTATTTAAGGGAGTTTTGGCTAATATTCTTTATGTGGGTTTTGATTAAGTTATTGTTGGCAAGACTTTGGCCATGGTTATGTGTTAACATGGGATTGATGGATATTGTTGATGACCTCACATATTTTAGGGTTTTGGACCTAAAATGGGATTGGAACTACTTGGGGACTTATACATGTATTTTGCTTGATGTGAATTATGTATAATGTTGGATGTTATATATATATATATATATATTGGATGAACCATGAGTAAGCACTAGGAGGATGAAGTCTTAGGGTGCCACCATGACGGTATGCACCTAGACCTCCGCCATTTGGAGTAATGCCTGAGAGGTAGTCTTCAAATGTGCCAGGCCTTCGGGATGTTGCTCATGTGAGTGAACATCAAGGTACATTGACTTGAGGTGAAGCTCATTGGTATGATGGGTCTCCCCCATTGATTCATTTATGACTCTTGTTGCCTATAATTATTTGTATGATTTTGCCATGTTATTGTTCAACTCACTATCCTCGTTTGGCCTAACACGTGAATGGTTTGATGTGTATCTCAGGTTCTAGCGGGCGACCGCCAAGAAGGCTTAGTAGACCTTAGATGTGAGTTTGGGAGCATTTTGGGACGCCAACTAGAGAAGACAATTTTTTTGGATTTTAGATGACAACTTGATGTAATCTCCTTTCTAGTTAGAAATTAGATTAAAGGGTTGTTATCCCTCATTGCATACTTATTAAAAACTTGTAATTAATAGGTGTGTATTGTTCCCTTTTTGGGAAAGCTCGTGCTTTGGCATTATTTTTATATACCACTTTTCCAACTCCGAAAATTTTTGTTTGTCCCAATTTTTGGGGTGTTACAGAGAGAGTAGGTGTTTGCTAAAATGTCTCACGCCTATTTGGAAGTGGAGGCATGAGAGATGAGTGGACCGAGGGTACAGGAGAGGGTTCCAACTAATGCATTAGACAAGAGTTTTTCTTGTTGAAGCCAAGTATTGTGGGTTGGATTATTGGTGGTTTTACTTGCCGCATCGGTGGGAGCAGGATGAGGTTTGGTGCTTTTGCCATCAATAAAATGGTGAAGGTTATAACCAACCAGAAGGGCTTCAAGTTGGGCTTTCCAAAGTAGGTAGTTTGAGGCAATAAGTTTGATGACGGAACTGACATTGATCATGATGAGAGGTTTGGTCAGTTCATTATGATTGGGAATGGTACTGTTGGATTCCGTCAACATTGTGAAGGAAGGTGAAAGTCTTGGTTTGAGTTAGGAGCACAGGGTGAACGCACTGAAAAGAAAAATTAGTACATGATTGAGTTAGTTGTTGGTGGGGAAGTATGTGTTGGAGAGAAAAAAATTGAGGAAAATTAGGCCAAGAACGATAGCTCTAATACCATAAGAAGATATGGTAATGAAAAGCTTATCTCATTGTAACAACCCAAAACTCACGGAATAAAGCATAATCAACATTAATATAAATCAACGTCAAAAAATGGCCCCAAAGCAACAATTTAAACCAAGGTTTGCGAAAAAAGAAACCTATAACACAACTGAGAATACAAGAAAACAATATAACTAAAGTGGAAGTCTCCTAAATCCAGCTCCTGCTCACACTTTCTCCTTTCCCTTACCCGAACTTTCTACTTCATGCCTGCCTGAAAATGTTTTTAGTTTTTTAAAGGGCGAGGGTTAGACCAAAGGTTTAGTGAGTCCCCTCTAACTACAGAGTCATGGTAAAGCAACATAGAAAAGATTTATAATAAAATAAACCAATTCAGTTTTATAAACACTTTCACACTTTCAACATACGTTCTGGCTTACACTACCGCCACCCGAGGGTGACAGGGTGTCTGGGTCACATTGCCTTATTTGGGACACACCCACAATGGCATGAACGGGACACCCCCCGGTATGAGCACATGCAGGACACACCCCCGACTTAGGCCATAACACACTAGTAACAATGTATGCATACAATTCAACCAAATCAATACAATAAAACATTTCTCGCATTTAACAAATCTCGCATGCAAAATAATATGGAATCAACATCTTTAAAGTTTTTAGTTAGAAAAACTCACCCGAATCTCCCGCGAAAAACTCTCGACTAGCGCCTTAACCTTAAGAACAAGCCCCTATCAATAAATTAAACGATTCGATAAAACGATTGGACTCAGAATACACGCCAAGTAACACCCTTAACAAAGGTTGGGTTCGGCCGTGCCCCCCCCCCTCCCGGCTCGGCTAACACGCCTCCCGGTCCCCCCGACTGTCGTCTCCTGGGTCTCCCCCTGTCCTCCCTCCTGTCTCTTGTGACTTCTCCCTACCTAGGTCTCCCCCGGTACCTATCGACTCCCGGGGTCACCCGTCTCCTAGGTTCCCCCGGTACCCCGACTCCCGGGCCACCCGCCTCCTGGGTTCCCCTAGTACTCCCCCGGGTTTCGCTAGTCGACTCCCGATTAAGCTCTTCCCAACACTGGGCAATTAAGGATTTAATGCGAACCCAAAATCTCGATTTAATAGCAGATCCCCCCCCTTAATCAAAATGTTTTGACTACCAATAAATGAAGGATTAAAACAACAAATCATTCTTAACCAAACCCATCACCGACTATCTCCATTAAAACGATTTTCAACAAACATAAGAGGATTCTCATCCACTTTTTACTTAAGAACCGAACTAATAAAATAATCAATCAATAACAAAGACAAAAGATGAAGAATGGAGGTTACCTTGATTGATTGATGTAGAACTCCCTCTCAATCCAACAGTTTCCTTTGATTTATCCTTCAATCCACAATCTCTTACACACACTAAGAAAACCCTTTTGCTTCCAATATCCTCCAGGAGTCAAAATGATAAATCAGCTTATGTATTAGGGTTTTAACGCTCTTTATTCAGTTTATCAACTAGCCCCTCATACTTTAAGTTTTCACAAGACTCACCCACACTCCAATTTTTATGACTTTGTCCACGATTATTACAATACATCCCCCTCAAAAGAATTTCGTCCCGGAATTCCGTCGGCGAACAAATTCAGGTACTGGGACTTCATGTCCGCTTCCACCTCTCATGTCGCCTCTTTCCCTTTATGATATTGCCACTGCACCTTCACTAAACGGATCTCCTTTGACCTTAACTTTTTCACTTTACGGTCCAAGATGGCCATCGGTTCCTCCACGTAACCTAGCTTCTCTTCCACTCGAATGTCATCCAACAGTACTACCACATCAGATTCGGCCAAACACTTCTTAAAATTCGACACATGAAAAGTAGGGTGGATTTCTTGCAAACCCTCAGGTAAATCTAGCTTGTAGGCCACCTCACAAACTCGCCCCGTTATAGCAAAAGGACCTACATATCTGGGTCTCAACTTTCCTTTCTTTCCAAAACAAACCACACCCTTCCAAGGTGAGACCTTTAACACAACCATGTCTCCCACCTTGAATTTGATTAGTTTCCTTCGCTTATTTGCATAAGTCTTCTGACGGTCTTGTGCTATCTTCAACCTCTCTCTTATCTGTTTTACCTTATCGGCAGTCACTTGCACAATTTCCGGACCTGCCATTTTCCTTTCCCCCACCTCGTTCCAACACAATAGTGTTCAACATCTGCGCCCGTATAAAGCTTCAAACGGTGCTTCTTGGATGCTAGCATGATAACTGTTGTTGTAGGAGGATTCTATCAACGACATATGAACTTCCCACGAGCCTTTGAAATCAATTGCACATGCTCGAAACATGTCTTCCAACGTTTGGATGGTCCTCTCACTTTGACCATCCGTTGAGTTGTGATCCCAACTCTTTTTGGAGACTCCTCCAAAAAGATGACGTGAACCGGCGATCCCGATCTGATACTATAGATGACGGAACCCCGTGCCTAGATACAATTTCATCTTTATACAACTTAGCCAACTTCTCCAAGGGGTACGTCTCCTTAATCGGTAAGAAGTAAGCTGATTTTGTGAGTCAATCCACTATCACCCAAATGGCGTCATGCCCCTTAGGTGATCGCGGAAGTCCTGTGAAGAAATCCATCGCGATTTCATCCCACTTCCACACCGGTATTTCCAACGATTGAAGTTCCCCATACGGTCGTTGATGCTCAGCTTTAACCTTCAAGCAAGTCAGGCATCACTCGACGAAGTAAGCGATGCCTTTCTTCAATCCTGACCACCAATAACACTGCTTCAGGTCTCGATACATCTTATTGGTTCCCAGGTGAATTGAATAGCGAAACTTGTGAGCTTCTTCCATCACCCTCTTCCGAAGGTCACCCGACTTAGGAATCCATACTCGATTTCCCAAGCATCTCACTCCACAGCTATCAATAGATAACAAATCTATAAGTCCGACAATTCTCTCGCCTTTCCTATTCTCTTCCATAAGTGCCTTGTAACACTCAAAAAATTTTGACGAATAAAAGTTCAAAAATTCGGCAATAAGACGTCTAAAATACGTAGGACCAAAATACCCTGTAAATATTAAATTTCAAAAGAGTAAATTCCAATATTCGAGACAACAAAAACCCATAACAAGAGGGTTAGTTTGAACTAAAGAGTTTTGCAACAAAAATGGGACATCAATATTACAACTACTTAATCTAGAATTGATTCGAGTCTAGATTAAAATGGGTGTTATGGTTTCACTATATACTCTCTTCACAAAAAATCCCCAAAAGACCGGCACTGCAAGAACTCCTACATGCCCGGTTGCCAAGCCGACATCCTAAATTCCTCCACGAGTAAGACCTGTGAGGGAACAACAACCACAACAAGTGTTAGGGCGAAGCCTAGTGAGATTTTATAAATAATTAAATTCATAAATAGTAATGACATATTAATTAAACAAGCCTTGGGTTGTTGAACTCCATCTCCTCACTATTACTGTTTCCACCGCAACTTTAATCCCGTACCTGAATGCCAACATACAAGAGATAACCCTTGAAATACGGGGGAGACCCGCTTCCATCGGGGTGACATTTACACAGAAGTGGAGTCACCCATGATGTTAATGGATTACACCTCATGACCCTGATCTTAGTTCCCATGCCATAACGACATCACAACCTCAGACCATATTTACTGCCTTTATTGACTACTCCGTCGAGTTACACCTCAAGGTCTTACGGGCCATTATTGCCTATCCATATCTAGACGAGTTACACCTCAAGAGTCCATGACCCCTTATTGCCTACTCGCTAGTAAACCACAATGATTATTACAAGGTCCAAATAATATACAACTACCTCCTCGTGCACAAGGAGTAGCGTTCACATTCTTATCAGGTGATTAATATTTGGTAGGCATTTATACTTAACTATATTCCCCTCTTCCATATGCAGATAACAGTTCATATTTATTTCTTAAGATACCACATTCCTCATAAACTCATACTTGTAGACACGAAGGTTTATTTTACCCATGCCATATTTTCTTAAAGCTATCAGCAGTTAGACAAAAATCGCACAATCGAGGGTTTTCTCATAAACTCATTATACAATCATGAAATCAAGGATTCATAACATTTAGTTGACATAGAAGGGATTAATAAAGTCTTCTAAACATGCTCACCCTTTTTGGGTTTATAAAGTTCAGAACCCAACTAGTTAGGTCACAAATTCCAAACGAATAACACATGGGTACAATATAAGTTAATCACAAGAAACAATTGAGTACTAGAGCATTTAAGGAGGAATAACTCACCAACTAGGGTTTGTGGAGCAAAACCCTAGAAAATGGAGTAGTTGAGGGAGGCTTGGTTCTTTAAGCTTGAACTTAGAGGAGAAGGGTGTAAATGATGCGAGTCGAGCTCGAGTATCATTATACTCGACTGGACTCGTTAGTATATCGAGTCGAGCCTATTCGAGTCGACTGTTGACCGAGTAGATCTCGAGTAGCTCGCGAGTTGTCTCGTTTCATTTACACCCCTACATAGGCTCAAGCCCTTAGGCTCAAGCCATTTAACAAAGGCAAAAGATGTAAAACAAAGGATGAGAATGGTCTACATATAATGGGGTTCAAAGCATTGAGTTCTATATCCCGCCAATGTGGGATGGATTAGACACACTATCAAGAGTTTACCCATGTCTTTTACACCATCATTTTCCAAAAAAAAAAATCAAAAAACTTGAGTTATTATTATTATTATTATTATTATCAATTAAATTAAAATAATATTACTAATTATTATTATTATTTTGCTTATCGAGTATCTCACGAGCTTATCGAGTCGAGTATCAGGTCGCTCGACTCGACTCATTAGTATATCGAGTCGAGCTCGAGTTCGAGTCGAGCCTATTCGAGTCGAGTATTGACCGAGTCGATCTCTAGTAGCTCGCGAGTTGTCTCATCTCATTTACACCCCTAAGAGGAGTCTCTACACTTTACATTCAATAGCCAACAACCAACAAGTTAGGGTTTATAACTAGGTCATTTAATGAGGAGAGAAAAGAGAAGAATGGGTGGGGAAATCGCTTACCTGAAGAGAGAAGTCTGAAAATGGAACAATGGACAAAGTGTTTGGATTATTGGGTTTGGTCGTCTTATAATACAGATTTCACCCACACGCGGGCGACATTGACCCCGCGACTATGCCCTGGGCAATGTCGCCGGGCATGTCGCACCCGTGCCTCACTCTTCTGGATATTTCGACCAAACCCCAGAACCCTACCCCCTCACGGAGACTTTGCCCCAGAGACTATTCCCTGGGCATTGTCGCACGCACCCTTGGTGCCGCTGTCTGCTCAACCCTAACAATCCATAATCCAACCCTCGACTATCCTTGGTTCTCCTAAGTTGTTAAAGTCCCTTGGTGCGTTTTCTCAAGATCCAAAAATGTTAGCCCAAGGTGTAATTGTCTTACAAACGACTATTATAAACATTTTAGAGATTAAATAAAATTTTAAACACATATTCCTTCACAATAATCACGTAACTCACGTATACTCACAGTATGAATATTATTGTTGCTACTTTGAGATTCCATGTACACAAGAGCTTATAGACAAATAAAGGTTCCTTAAGTTAAAGATCAAGATGTTAGGGAATTCGACAAGGAATCAAAGAAGGAAGTACTCGGATAATTTTCGGGGTGCTACATACCTCCTCTTGAAATTTCTTAACTTCATCCAATAATTTGGAGGTTGCTTCGACTCGAAAGGCCACCACCTTAGTGGTGTCTACCCGCTCCTTCCGACTCAAGGCGTCGGCTACCACATTGTCTTTACCCGAATGGTAAAGAATCCCATAGTCGTAGTCGCTTAACAACTCCATCCATCTTCTCTGCCTCATATTCAGCTCCTTCTGTTTGAACAGATGTTGAAGGCTCTTGTGGGTAGTGTAAATCTGACATTTAACCCCGTATAGGTAGTGCCTCCAAATCTTCAGGGCAAAAACCATTGCCGCCAACTCCAAGTTGTGTGTCTGATAATTCTTCTCATACTCTTTCAACTATCGATAAGCATAAGCGATCACCTTTCCTTCTTGCATCAATACACAACCTAAACCCAACTTAGAAGCATCTATAGATCATGAATCCTTTAGATCTGATGGGCAAGGATAAAATGGGTGCACTACTCAGACTTTCTTTCAACTTACCAATTGCACCCTCTTAGGCTTCGGTCCACAAAAACTTAACATTTTTTTTTGTTAAGGCAGTTAACGGCATGGCTATCCGAGAGAAGTCCTACATGAACTTCCGGTAGTAGCCCACCAACCCAAGGAAACTTCTTACTTCCGATGGCAATTTCGGCACTTCCCAAATTTTGATAGCCTCGATCTTAGCTGGGTCAACTTTGATAGAAGCCTCAGACAAAATGTGTCTTAAGAACTGCACTTCCCTTAGCCAGAATTCACACTTCGAGAATTTGGCATATAACTTATCGCGCTTTAGCAAATCCAACATCGATCGCATGTGTATCTCGTGCTCACTCCTGGACCAAGAATAGATTAGTATGTCATCAATGAAGACGATCACACACTTGTCCAAGAGTGGACTGCATACCCTATTCATCAGATCCATAAATACAGTGGGCGTGTTAGTCAACCCGAAAGGAATGACTAAGAATTTATAAAGCCCGTACCTCGTACGAAAAGTCGTCTTGGGTACGTCCTCCACCCTTACCTTCAACTGATGATAACCTGATCTCAAGTCTATATTTAAAAAGTAACTCGCTCCATGTAGCTGATCGAAGAGGTCATCAATCCTTGGAAGCACATATTTGTTCTTGATCGTCACCTTATTGAGCTAGCGGTAGTCTATGCACATTCGCATAGACCCGTCCTTCTTTTTAACGAACAACACAAGCTCTCCCTATGGTGAAGTAGTGGGACGAATGAACCCCTTGTCGAGCAGCTCTTGCAGTTGGGTCATCATCTCCTTCATCTCGGTCGGTGTTAAACGGTAGGGTGTTCTTACGATTGGCGCTGCTCCAGGCATCAAGTCGATTCTGAACTCTACTTGCCTATTTGGGGGCAAAGTGGTCAAATCCTCCGGAAACACCTCCGGGTATTCACTCACCATTGGTACCAACTCTAGACCCCTCTTCTTCTTCTTCTTCTTAGCATCTAGCAGATATGCTAAAAATCCCAAACACCCCTTCACTAAGCACCGCCTAGCCTTGATCATCGAGATCAATCACGATTTTCTATCCTGACGATCACCATAAATTACCACCTCCTTCTTATCAGGCAAAGCTATACGAATCAACTTCTTATTACATGTTATGCTAGCATCATTGGATGCCAACCAGTTCATTCCCACAATAACGTCAAATTCCCCCATACCCATCGGGTACAGACCTAGGGGGAATAAATGACCATCAATGTCGATCCTACACCCCTCATAAATCTCCCCCACCAAGACTAGACTATCATCAGCTACCTCTACCTCAAACCCATGGCTTAACTTCTTGGGTTTCACATGCAAATTATGAGCAAAGTTCGGTGACACAAACGAGCGGTTTGAGCCCAAATCAAACAACACTTTAGCAAAAGTCGAGTTTATAGGGAAAGTACCTGTCACCACATCAGGCGTCTCCACCGCCTCCTCCACTGTCATGTGGAATGCCCTTGCCCTTGCTCGGGTCGGTTCCACCTTCTTCTCACCCTTTTTTCCTCCAAAATTCCCAAATGTTCCCTTCTTCAGCTGATGGCACTCAGTTTTGATGTGGTCGGGAGAACCACACTGGTAGCACGATCTCGACCCTTGACAATCCCTATCCATATGCCCTGCCTTTCCGAATTTGAAACAACCATCTTTGTCTATCATACACTCGCCTCTATGCATCCAGTTACACTTCGCGCATGGCTTGTCTCCAAACTTCGGCGTCACCCGCTGCTCGGGTCTCACATTCTTAATCTTCTTAGGGTCACGAGTTGGACCTTCCCATTTTCTCTTTTCGCCACTCCTTTCAGTCAGCTGACGAACTTTATCTTTTTCAGTCATCTCAACCGCGTTAACGGCAGCCGGAAAGGTAGTAGGTTCTCGAGCAGCCGTCAACTCTCGGATGTTACTTCTCAACCCAAAAAGGTACCTCTCTATACGCCGTTCCTCATTCGATACATAGATATCAGCAAAACGGGCTTTTCCAAGGAATTTGGCCGTATACTCTCGGACTGTTATTTCTCCTTGCTCTAAACTCAAATATTTTTCTTCTAGCTTCTTGACGACCGCTATGGGGCACAATTGTGCTTTGAACTTGGCAACAAAGGTCTCCCATGCCATGCCCCTTGCCACCTTCGAACCTTTCCCTCCAGCCTTAGCTTCCCACCAGAACACTGCATTGTCTCTCAGCATGGACAATGCAAACACAACCTTGTCTTCCTCAGCACACTTACAGGTGTCGAAGACCAGATCCATCTCCCCAATCCACTTGATCACCAAAACCGGATCGCATTCCCCTTTTAAGGAAGGGGGTTGCACGAAGAAAACGATTTGTAGCTGCATCTTTTTTCCGTTACCGACGTGGTCGCCACAAAAGGATTCAATTGGGAGTGACTACCCACCGCAGTTATCGGCGGGTCAGACATCTCAGTCACTTCTCTCTCTTCACTCCTTTCCTTATTCTCAGATGATGTCCTCATCTGGTGTGCCAACAAAACTTGTAAGGTTTCCTGGAGCTTTCCCATACAAAGGCTTGCGTCCAACCCTCACCTCGGCTCCTTGAACGACCTCTTCCCCTCACGGTAGTCGAACTCTTCTGAATAGAGGGTTCTTGCTCCGCTACAACCTCCACACTTTTTGCTCGATGGCCACTCCACACCGTCTTTCGCCCCAGAGCTCCTGCTTCGGGCCCTTCCAGTTGGGTGGCAGCCTTCCGGGATCCTCTCCCTCGCCCCCTACCACGACTACGACCCCTTCCCCGAGCGGCTCCTTGTCTAAGAGGAGCTGTCAGCCCATCCACCACTACTTCATTCATCGGTATTGCTTCAGCAACCAGCACAGATCTGCTCCTCGTTACACGATCAAACATACTCGCTGAAAGGACACAAACACACAACATTCAATCCAATAGGTCCAACGTAATAAGGCAAATTAAGCACACACATGTACCTGTAACAATTTAATCCAAGGTTTGCGGAAAAAAAAAACAACCTATTACACAACTGAGAATACAAGGAAACAATATAACTAAAGTGGAAGTCTTCTAAATCCAGCTCCAGCTCACACTTTCTCCTTTCCCTTACCCGAGCTTTCTACTTTACGCCTACCTGAAAAGGTTTTTAGTTTTTGAAAGAGCGAGGGTTAGACCGAAGGTCTAGTGAGTCCCCTCTAACTACAGAGTCATGGTAAAGCAACATAGAAAAGATTTATAATAAAATAAACCAATTCAGTATTATAAACACTTTCACACTTTCAACATACGTTCTAGCTTACACTACCGCCACCCGATGGTGACAGTGTGTCTGGCTCACACTGCCTTATTTGGGACACCTCCCCCCCCCCCAATGGCATGAACGAGACACCCCCCGGTATGAGCACATGCGAAACACACCCCACGACTTAGGCCATAACACACTAGCAACAATGTATGCATACATTTCAACCAAATAAATACAATAAAACATTTCTCGCATTTAACAAATCTCACATGCAAAATAATATGGCATCAACATCTTTAAAGTTTTAGTTAGAAAAAACTCATCTGAATCTCCCACGAAAAACTCTCCACTAGCGTCTTAACCTTAAGAATGAGCGTCTATCAATAAATTAAACGATTTGATAAGACGATTGGACTCAGAATACAAGCCAAGCAACACCCTTAACAAAGGTTGGGTTCGGCCGTGGGGCCTCCCCCCCTCCCAACTCGGCTAACACGCCTCCCGGCTTCTACCGGGGTCACCCGGCTCCTGGGTCTCCCCTGGTCCTCCCTCCCGTCTCCCGGGACTTCTCCCTACCCGGGTCTCCCCCGGTACCTATCGACTACCGGGGTCACCCGCCTCCCGGGTTCCCACGGTACCCCGAGACTTCCGGGCCACCTGCCTCCCGGGTTCCCCCAGTACTCCCCCGGTTTTCGTTAGCCGACTCCCGGTTAAGCTCTTCCCAACACTGGTGATTAAGGATTTAATGTGAACCCAAAATCTCGATTCAATAGCAGATCCCCCCCCCCCTTTAAATTAAAATGTTTTGACTACGAATAAATGAAGGATTAAAACAACAAATCATTCTTAACCAAACCCATGACCAACTATCTCCATTAAAACGATTTTCAACAAACATAAGAGGAATCTCATCCACTTTTTACTTAAGAACCCAACTAATGAATAATCAATCAATAGCAAAGACAAAAGAAGAAGAATGGAGGTTACCTTGATTGATTGATGTAGAACTCCTCTCAATCAAACAGTTTTCTTTGATTTCTCCTTCAATCCACAATCTCTTACACACACTAAGAAAACCCTCTTGCTTCCAATAGCCTCCAGGAGTGAAAATGATAAAGCGGCTTAGGTATTAGGGTTTTAACGCTCTTTATTCAATTTATGAACTAGCCCCTCATACTTTAAGTTTTCACAAGACTCACCCACACTCCAATTTTTATGACTTTGGCCACGGTTATTACACTCATTCTTGAGTAGCCATGGTTTAAATAGATGTATAGGGAGAATTACAATGACTTAAAGAAGGGAAAATATTACTAATAAACAATTGTCTAATCTAACACCTCAAATCAAGGTAGGTGAATATATATATAGGGGTTAAATCTAGTGAGGACCCAATAAAGATTGAGAACCTCAAGGACTAATGTAGTCCATGGATTAGTATAAATCAAGGGTCAATGAAAAACAAAGCATATTTGTAATTAAACCAAAAAATAAGGGCACTTTTGTCAATTTACAAGGACATTGGATGGGTATTTTGGATATTACTTTACTAAATCAAATAAAAGTGGATGGGTATTTTGGATATTACTTTACTAAATCAAATAAAAGTTATCTCTCCCCCAATTTACTGATACTCGTCATCGTCAAAACCCAGAACCAGAATCCAAGGTATTTCTTCATCTCCAACACTTGTTTTTCTCTTTCTTCTCCTTCGTTCTCAAGTATGTTCTGATCAGATCTAAGCAGATTTCTTTTGTGAGTTTTTGATTTCTTGTGTGTTGAAGCTCGAAGGTCTCATAGATTCAACAATGGTGGCAGAGCTTTGGTTAATGAGGATAGGGAGTCAAATGAGTTAGAATCTCACAATTCTCGATTTCGGACGATTGTTAGGGTTTTTACTCAAGTTCACCTTCCCTGGCTTATCATAGTCAAGAGATAACGAAAGGTCATCCAGATCATGGTCAAACGAAGAGGAAGAAAGAGATGGACTTATGACACAGACATTGATTCTTTATTTGCATCCTTGATTAACGAAAGGTTAATAGACGCATCACTTGTAGATTTAGAGCCCTGATGAAGAAATTGTCTGATAGACCTGCTTGCTTCGGTACCGTTGTGTTTGTTTCTATCATGTTTAACAATGTTATTCGTGCTGTAAATCTCCCCGAGACTGGGAAACTCTTTCCAACTCTCTAATACAACATTTGTTTCACATAGTGAATATATGTGTTTCATAAGATGAATATATGTGTTTCATATGGTAAATTGATGTGTTTCATATGATGAATTCGTGTATTTCATCAGGTGAATCTGTGGGTTTCATTTGGTGAATATGTATGTTTCATTGATCTTTGAATATCAAAGTGTTTTTCCGCAACTTCTTTAATATTGTTTCTGAGTTTCATTATTCTTGTTAAGAATCAGATCCTGACAAGTGGTATCAGAGCCTAGTATTCTCAGAAACCTTCATTCATCATGGACAACACAGTTGAATCAAACAGTACTCTTGTTTCAAAGGTTCCCATGCTCAAACCTAATGAGTTTGACATGTGGAAAATTAGGATCAAGCAGTACATCCTCCTTACAGACTTTTCTATGTGGGACATTGTTGAGAATGGTCCCTCTGCTGAAGGTAAAATTGGACAAGATGGAAGAAGACCACCTCCAAAAACTGATGCTGAGAAGAAAGTGAGACAATTGGAGATGAAAGCCTTAAGCACCCTGCTTTTGGCCATTCCTAATGAGTATCAACATCAGTTTCACCACTACACTGATGCTCAGATTCTATGGAATGCTTTAGAGAAGAGATTTGCTGGCACCAAGAGCACTAAGAGGAATCAAAGGGATATTCTCAAGCAGCAATATGAGAATTTTACATCTTCAAAGAATGAGTCTATGACTCAAACTTTTGATAGATTCAATAAGTTAATTGGTGAGTTGGCTACTGTTGGAGTCCAGATGGAACAAGATGATGTCAACCGAAAGTTCCTCAGATCTCTTGGAGATGAATGGACCATGTACACTGTTTCATTCAGACAGAATGACAAATTGGAAGAAAAGGAACTGGATGATCTGTACAATGATCTGAGAGTGTTTGAATCTGAGGTGGAAGCAAAGAAGAAGCCTACTGGATATGTTCATAATGTTGCACTCCTATCAGCATCAACTGATTCTACTGCTAACCCTGAATCAGTTAATGCTGCCAGTGAAGTAAATCAAGAAAAAAGCAATGAATATGTTTTTGAAGCCTTTATTTCCAGTCATGGTAACTCCTCTTTAATCAATGATGACTTGGAACATGTTAAAGCACATATTTATTGGATTCAAGATCATAATTATCTGAAGATGGAAATCTGAAGTTAAAGTTGATAAAGTCGTCTCAACAAATAGTCTAGGGTCCTTTTGTAATAAATAGTCAAAATATGTTTTCGTATTTTTTTTATTAGTTAGTTTTAATTTTTAGTTAACTTAGTTTGTTTTTGGGCCAAGCATTGTAAAGCCCATTACCAAGCCTTCAAAGCCCATTAGGATAATCAAGCCTAAGTATAAATTGTTTTAGTTTAATGGTAATTAGGTTAGAGGAACTAATTAGAGAATTAATTGTTGGAGAGGAGGCTGTTGGTGTGGGTGGTGCGCCGTGAACAGAGAAACAGACAGAGAGATAGATCGATTTCAATCCTGTAACCTGTTGAATCTATTGCTTAATCAATATCAGGTTTGCATTATTGTGTTAATTATTGATTTACTTGATTGAATGATTGCATATTGGTACACACAATTGGTATCAGAGCAGGACAGATTGAATTGAAAATTTTTGTTTTCGGTTCTGCTTTTTCTGTCAAAAGATTCATAATTTTTATTGTGTGATTGTTCTTTCAAGTTATTAGTGGTTGGATTGTGTTTGTTTTACCTATTATAGTGATTGGGTATTGGTTGATTTGATTATTGCATCGATTTTGATTATCAATTTGGTGATTTTGGCAATTCTGGGTTCGTTCTTGTGAAGTCACTGTTTCATAAATCAAGATTCATTGTTAATGGTTTTTAATGAAATTAATTGATAGCAATCTATTCTAGTTGTTTATTTGATCGTTTTGGCAAAGTTTGGTTGTTTAATTCGTGATATCAAGTGATTTATGGCTTGATTTTGGTTTCTGGGTCGATACAGTTTCAAGAACATATCGGTCTTTGTAAGTATCGGTCTTTGTGTTTTTCCGGTCGAAGACCTCTATCGGTCTTTGATTTCTTCCGGTCGAACATCTTTTATCGGTCTATTGCATTTGACCGATACACTCACATTTCACCCCGGTCTAAGCACATTATCGGTCAAACTATATCGGTCCTTTCACTTCCGGTCGAACACTTTTTTATCGGTCTATTGCATTCGACCGGTACTCTCACAGTCCACCCGGTCGAAGATTATATCGGTCGAACATATCGGTCTTGTTTAGTGTCGGTCGAACATCCATCCGGTCTTGCATTCTATCGGTCAAAGTTATATCGGTCCTTAGCATTCGACCGGAACTCACAAAGCATCTATATCGGTCAAATCACACGACCGGACTTTACAAGTTCCCGGTCGAACTCTATATCGGTCAAATCACTCGACCGGACTTTACAAGTTCCCGGTCGAACTCTATATCGGTCAAATCACACGACCGGACTTTACAAGTTCCCGGTCGAACTCTATATCGGTCAAATCACTCGACCGGAGTTTACAAGTTCCCGATCGAACATAATATCGGTCCTTTCACTTACCGGTCTTCACATCTACCCGGTCGAAGCACATCCCCAGTCAGCATATCGGTCGATTTTTGCAAACTGTAATAGGGCATCTAAATGTCAAAAAAATTTCTCTAGGGGCGCTGCCCCCATACCCCCGCAAGGGCGTTGCCCCTTGACCCCACCCGCTAACCGGATAGCGAGACTCCCGTGCTAAGTCTGCGAAGGGGGACAAAGTTCTGTTCGTGATCAGATTTTTCTGAATTTCATTCTAAGATTTTCAGTATTGTTTGATTTTATCTGGACTAACGGTCATTTTTCAAGTTCTTATCTTATATCTACCTGAATGAATTCTAGTGAAATTCCTTCAATCAGTACGGATGAGAATCCACCAGTACTTTTTAGAGGAGAGTACGATCAATGGAAGGACAGATTCTTGGACTTCATCGACAGAAATGACTTGGCTGACTACATCAGATTATCTCTAAAGGAAGGAATCATGAAACCACCTACCAAGGTTCTCACAGTAGCTGGAGAGAACGGAGAAAATGAAAAGAGAGAATTTCGATTACCTCTTGATAAGTACTCAGATGAGCAGAAAAGAAGACATCAAGCTGACTGTTTAGCCAAATCTTTTATATTGCAAGGAATTTCCAAGGAAATGTCAAAGGAGATTTCCATCAAGCTAGAATGCAAAAAGGCTACAGGAAAGCTGTTATGGGAACATATTGAGAAGATTATGACAGGACCAAAGATGTCTTCAAGAGTAAAGTTTCTGGAATTTGAGAACTTTGAACTAAAAGAAAAGATTTCTGCTTTGGAAGCTCAAATCCAGAAACTAGATTCTGTTGAGAATAATGAGAAAGTTAATGATTTGGATAGTGCAAATGCTGATCTTCAAAAGAAGATATCTGATCTGGAGAAAAAGATGGCCAAAGAAAGATCTGAGTTTGAGATTGAAAAGAAAGCATTTGTAAAGAAATTCTCAGATTTTTCGAGAAAATGTGCAGAAGAAAAGAAAGCAGTTAAGATGAAGTGTATCAAGCTCTCTCAGAAACTTTCTGAGTTTGAGAAAGTAATAATCTTGGAAAGAGAAAAGTTTGTAAAGGAGAAGAAGGAGATTGAACAGAAGAATGTGGGATTCTTCAAGTAAATTTTCGGCCAGAGAAACAATGCTGAGAAGGGCTTTGAAGAAGAGAGAAGCATATTTGAGGCTGAGATCAAAAAGCTTACTGAGAAGCTATCTGAACTATCTGCAAATGCATTAAAAGAACAGAAAACGAAGTCTGAATTCATAAAGAAGATTGACCTGCTTGTTAAAGAAAGAGACAACTTTGCTTCGACGATTAAAGTGCTTGAAAAGTCTGTATCAAGTTCAAATCAGAAATATGTCTCTTCACAAAGGTCAGTTAAATCTTTTGATCAGATTCGTAAAACTAATCTTTTCTATGATAGCAATATAGATGGTTCAGGTACACATCAAAGAAGAAGGAGATACAAAGAAGAGGAACTTGTCTGGAAGAAGAAACCAGTTGAAGATGAGCTGAAAGGTAATAAATCATGTGTGCATACACCCAAAGCCAAAAAGAACAATGCTCATAAAGGTAAACCTGAACATATCTACACGAGAGATCAATTAATCAGGTTGTCAGGTAAGCAATTCTATTGTTCTTACTGTCGTACACATGATCTTGTTCATAAAACAAGTGATCATTTCTGGTATGGTTCTTACTCTGTTATTCCCACAAGAACTGCAATTAACAAACATGGACCCAAATACCAGTGGGTACCAAAGAAAAAGGATGAATTTGTGTTGCAGGCACCAACTGTCAAGGGGGAGTAAGAGAACTAAGGCTTCTAAGTAAATCAGCTTAGGACCCATACTTCAACGAAGTTTGACTTCTAAACACAACAGTTTAGGACTCGTACTTCAGTGATCAAAAGACCTTACTCCTGTGCTGATAAGAGATTGTACTCCAATACTCCAATGAGGAAATCAACCATCAAAGGGGGAGTGCATACTTTTCTGAAATTTTATGCATCTGTCAGATATGATATTGAGGGGGAGTCAATGATTATATTTTTCACTTATAATTTTTCTGATGCATAATTTCAGGGGGAGTAAAGGTGATGACTTCTAATTACTTCTGATCAGAACTCGTACACTAAGTGTTTTACTGCTTTATGTCATTTCAATTTTTGTGAATAAAGTTACTTTGACTAGACCTTAAGACTTTTGTAGGTTGAGAGATGCTTCAAAGATCATATCTTTATGACTTTAAGCTTGACTTCGTGAGATGTAAGACTGTACTCGAAAGGTATAATTTCTTTTCTTCATCTCATTCATGGTTGAAAAAAGGACAACTTTCAATCATAAGAAAACATGTTCTTAAATGTTCAAACCACTTCCCAATTCTCAAACAGATTTCTTGAATTGGAAGTGTGATTTTAAAAGTTTTCTGATTCATCTTTGAGCTGTAACTGATAAAGTTAACCTACCTGAGCATCATATGCTTCATAGGAAAACATGGGATCAGTGTGCTAGGACTTCATTGAACTTCTATGGATTCACGTTAACCAGTGTTTCCTACCCAAGAAGTTAATCCTTTAGTGATTGAATGTGAGGAGTCAACAGAAATGAGTGTGGGATGTGTGATGAGAGAATATGTCAAAAGAGAGTTCGGTTAGCTGTGAGCTTAAAGATTAAAAGAAAGAGGGTGAGAGATCAGAGTAAAAGAATATCAAACTCTGCACCAACTACTTTCTGAGTCGGGCAGCCACATTTCTAATGTTTCACAATTCTTGGTGAACATTATTGAAACAGGCAACTAGCCCATGCCAACTTTTGACATTACCCCACCAGTTACTCATTTTCTTCTCAATAAGAAAATGTTTCATTTTCAAAGGGGACGCAACACATATGCTATCTAATTTTCATTTGGAGAATCTAGATATTGAAAAGAAGGAAGTCTGCCCCACCTTCACACTTCATTCATGCACATTGAGTCCGTGTTTAACTAACTCTTGTCTCAGTGGTTTACACTTTTTGAGCCTTATAAGCAAACATCATATGCTTTATTTTATTCTATCACTTGCACGAACACACAAAGAATTTGTTTCTTTGTCATAACGTTCATAGAAATTGCCTTTGTGGTTTTTCGATGATTGAATGGAAGCCCTGGGGGAGTGAACATCATAAAAGCTACTTTATATTGTGTATTCGTTACACACAGTGACTTTGTGTTACTGACGGGCAATTTTAACTGATTCATTTGTTGATTCAGGTGTTACACTTCATTTTCTAATTTGTCTAGATTTGCAAAGATCTGGATGAACATCTTAATGAATTGACGGATAATCAGTGGTTATGTTTGCAAGCTCAATGGTGGAAGAAATTTCTTGAAGACATGTTTTGATGAACTCTTTGCTCTTTTCATCAAAAAGGGGGAGAAGCGTTAATCAAGAAATGGAAGATAGTCTGAAGATATGCTGAAATGAAGAAGAAATTTTCTTTGAAGATGATTTGCTGAAGCATTCCAAGCTGAATCTGGAGATAATTTCTTTCCAAAAGATATTCTCATCGATTGGGGAGATTGCTATATTCTGAAGACAAAGAGGAAGATTACATTTTCTGAGCTTAAAGAATGATCTTGATCCAAAGGGGGAGATTGTTAAAGCACATATTTATTGGATTCAAGATCATAATTATCTGAAGATGGAAATCTGAAGTTAAAGCTGATAAAGTCGTCTCAACAAATAGTCTAGGGTCCTTTTGTAATAAATAGTCAAAGTATGTTTTCGTATTTTTTTTTTATTAGTTAGTTTTAATTTTTAGTTAACTTAGTTTGTTTTTGGGCCAAGCATTGTAAAGCCCATTACCAAGCCTTCAAAGCCCATTAGGCTAATCAAGCCTAAGTATAAATTGTTTTAGTTTAATGGTAATTAGGTTAGAGGAATTAATTAGAGAATTAATTGTTGGAGAGGAGGCTGTTGGTGTGGGTGGTGCGCCGTGAACAGAGAAACAGACAGAGAGATAGATCGATTTCAATCCTGTAACCTGTTGAATCTATTGCTTAATCAATATCAGGTTTGCATTATTGTGTTAATTATTGATTTACTTGATTGAATGATTGCATATTGGGACACACAGAACAGCTTCATCCTAATGATCTTGAAGAGATGGATATTAAATGGCAGATGGCCATGCTTTCTATGAGGGTGAAGAAGTTCATTAAGAGGACTGGGAGGAACAACTTCTCCCAAAGAAGAGAAGATGGAGCAGGCTTTGATAAGTCAATGGTGGAGTGCTACAAGTGTCATATGAAGGGACACTTTGCCATAGAATGCAGAAGTGGAGTGTCTCACAACAACCACCAACAAGCTCAGACTGGAAGCTTCAACCAGAACAGAAACTCTGCTCAAGCCCTTGTTTCTCAACAAGGAATGGGGTTTGACTGGAGTGATCAAGCAGAAGAGGCCATTCAAAATCAAGCTCTCATGGCAGAGGTATCAGATCTCCCAACTGAGGTACTTTCTAATCTCTGTTCTCAAACTTGTATAGACACTGTTAAAAGGTACAGGGATCACAACCAGAGTATGAGTGATGACCTTAAGAGGTTAGAAAAGGATAGAAAAGACTATGTGAAAATTGTTGAGAGGTTTGAGGAACAAATTAAAGGTTTCCAAGCCAATGAACTTCAACACACATATGATACAAATTACTGGAAGTGGGAGAAAAACGATCTAGAAATCCAACTGACAAAGTCTAGGGAGGAGAATGAAAATTTGAGAGGAGAGCTAGCCAAGGTTAAGCTAGATGTGGAAAAGTTTTCATATGCTTCTAAAGCCATGGATTCAATTCTAAAGGTCCAAATCCATGATAAGCTTAAACCAGGAATTGGGTACAATACCACACCACCACCATACAACAACAACTACATCCCTCCTAAATCAGACTTGCTAGAGACCAAGGATAGGAAGGACTTGCATGGGGGAGCCACTAAGATAGATCCTTTAGATGAAGTAGTTGTTAAGGACAAGACTGAGAAAGAAGCTGGTAAGAGTAAGGATAATATTGTGAGTGGTGAGATTCCCTTAGAAAATAACATTCTTACCAATGAGGGTGGTGGAAGGGATTGGGTCAAATCTGATGGCGTAGAGAAGACTGAGGGAAAGTCTAAAAATGTCCATTACAAGCAGACTACAGTTGTGAATCCTGTTCTTTGCAAATAGTGTGCAGGTAATAAGTCTGAGCCCCTAAAGCATGATAAAATGAGGGGCAATCAAAGAAATTGGAATAATCAGTGGGCTCAGAAACAAGGAGTTGATCTGAGTAGAATCATCAGACCAAAACCTTGTTTCATATGTGGCAAAATGAACCATCTTGCCAAGCACTGTTATTTTAATCCTATTAACCAAAGGATAAATTTTCAAAGATCTGTGCAAAAACCCTTTGGTTATAGAAAGGTTGAAAGGAATCATGTGGCTAAGAAACCTGTTAAATCTAAAAGCCACATGAAGAAAAAGACTGTAAAAGAGAGTGTTAAGATGTGGGTTCCCAAAATCACTAAAACTGTTACTACTGCTACCACAAATAGTACTGCTGACAAAGATAGTGCTGCCAGAAGCAGTACTGCTGCTATCAATGTTAGTGCTGCTGAGAGTATTAGTAGTTCAAAAACTAACATTGTTAGTACTTCTTCAAATGGTAATACTGCTAACTTTGTTAGTGCTTCTAACAAGGTTAGTACTGCTAAACCTGTTAGTGCTGCTAACTCTGTTAGTACTTCTAAAATTAGTACTGCTTCTAGTGTATGTGCTTCTAGACCAATCATCTTGAGAAAGTACTCCAGTAAAGAGTATTCTACCTTTAAAAATCTCATCAAAAAGGAGTGTAAGTACTTTGATGAGAAAGGGAGGCCCAAGACCACTTTGGCTTGGGTTCCCAGTCAATACTAATTGATTTATCTTATGTGCAGGGCAACCAACAGCTCAAGGGAAAGAGCATTTGGCATGTTGATAGTGGTTGCTCTAGGCACATGACAGGGAACATGGCTTGCCTCAAGAATTTCAAGAAAATTGATGGAGGGCATGTTGCTTTGGTAATACTCCGGATGGAGGTAAGATTAGTGGTAAGGGAGATGTAACAAAAGGTAAGATGACCTTTGAAGATGTTTACTATGTTAAGCAGTTAAGGTACAACCTGTTAAGTGTATCACAGGTTTGTGACAAAAAGCATAGCATATTATTCACTGATTCAGAATGCATTATCCTTGCTCCTGGATTCAAGGTAGTTGATGAAAAGATGATACTACTAAGAACTCCTAGAAAGGATAACGTCTATTGTTTGGATATGGAGAATGTTTCAAATGATTCATCCCTAAACTGTCTTGTTTCAAAAGCCTCTTTGGATGAATCATCACTTTGGCACAGAAGGATGTGTCACATGAACTTTAAAACAATGAATAAACTTGTTAAAAACAACCTTGTAAGAGGTCTGCCTTCAAAAGTCTTTTCATGTGATGATCATTGTGTTGCTTGCCTCAAAGGCAAACAACACAAAACTTCTCATAAGTTCAAAAAGTTGAACACAATTTCTTCTTCTCTTCAGTTGTTGCATATGGATCTGTTTGGTCCTACAAATGTCATGAGTATAGGTAAGAAATCATACTGCTTGGTTATAGTTGATGATTACTCTAGATTTACTTGGGTGTATTTTCTAAGGACTAAGGATGAGACAAGTGGACTGATCAAATCCTTTATTCTAAGAATTGAAAACCAAACAAATCAAAAGGTAAAAGTCATTAGGTCAGATAATGGTACTGAGTTTAAAAATCTTGACCTAAACACCTTTTGTGAGGAAAAAGGAATTGAGAGGCAATATAGTGCTCCTAGGACTCCACAACAAAATGGTGTTGCTGAGAGAAGGAATAGGACACTGATTGAGGCTGCTAGATCTCTGTTAGCTGATTCAAAACTTCCAATTACTTTCTGGGCTGAAGCAGTTAATACTGCTTGCTATGTCCAAAACAGAGTTCAAGTAGTCAAGCCTAAAAACAAGACACCATATGAGCTTTTAAATAAAAGAAACCCATTTATTGGTTTTTTCAAACCTTTTGGATGTCCTTGTACCATTCTCAATACCAAAACTCACTTAGGAAAATTTGATAGCAAAGCAGATGATGGTTTTCTTGTTGGTTACTCATCTCAGAGTAAGGCCTACAGAGTGTTTAATTCTTCTTCTAGAATAATTGAGGAAAGTGACAATGTCAAATGCAATGAGAACTCACCAAATCCTATTGGTTCAGGTCCTCAGTGGTTATTTGACATTGATTCACTAACTAATTCTTTGGGTTTCAGTAGTGATGATCATGCAGGATCAGGAAGTAGAGGATCAGGGAATGATCAAATACAAGATATTATTCCTCAGTCTGTGATCTTTCCCATACCTACAATGGACCCTGTTGAAATCTGTGAAAAGGAGACTGTTAATGAACCAATTCAGAGTGAAGAAGAAAGAAGAGATGAGGAGAATCCAGAGCATGAAGAGCCAGAAGTAGCTGATGAGATCCCCTCAGCTGACTTAAATGACTCCAATTTAGATGAGGGAATTAATGAAGAACCTAGTCATCAGACAAGAACTCATAAAAATCATCCTCCTGAGCTGGTTATAGGAGACATCACTTCTCCTATGATGACTAGGAATCAAAGCAGACTTCAAGATTTGCAGGATCAGCAACATACAGTACTCTATTGCTTTCTATCTCAGATTGAGCCTAAGAAGGCTTATGATGGAATGAAAGATTCAAGTTGGATATAAGCCATGCAAGAAGAGTTGCTACAGTTTAAATTGCAAGATGTTTGGGACTTGGTGGACCTTCCAAAAGGTCATAGAGCAATTGGCACCAAGTGGATTTTCATAAATAAAAAGGATGAGAGAGGAATAGTAATCAGGAACAAAGCAAGGCTAGTGGCACAAGGGTACACTCAGGAAGAAGGCATAGACTATGAGGAAGTTTTTGCTCCAGTTGCACGGGTAGAGGCAATTAGGCTGTTTCTAGCCTATGCCTCATATATGAAGTTCAAGGTATATCAGATGGATGTGAAGAATGCCTTTCTATATGGACCAATTGATGAAGAAGTATATGTCTGTCAGCCCCATGGATTTGAGAATCCATCATATCCTGACAGAGTATACAAACTTAAGAAAGCACTCTATGGTCTACATCAAGCCCCAAGAGCATGGTATGATACTATGTCTACCTATCTCTTGGAAAATGGGTTTGAAAGGGGAATCATTGACAAGACCCTTTTCATTAAAAGAAGTAAGAAGGACACCCTACTTGTTCAGATCTATGTGGATGACATCATATTTGGATCCACAAAAGATCAGATGTGTAGAGACTTTGAAGAGTTGATGCACAAGAGCTTCAAAATGAGTTCAATGGGTGAACTCACTTTCTTCCTTGGGCTTCAAGTGAAACAGCAGAAAGATGGGATTTTCATAAGTCAATCAAAATATGTGAAAGACATCCTAGATAAGTATGGTTTATCAGACTCAAAGCCAGCAAGCACACCAATGGAAACACACAAACAGATCACTGCTGATCTCGAGGGGGAGGATGTTAATGTCCATCTTTATAGATCAATGATTGGATCTCTCATGTATCTCACAGCCTCAAGACCAGATATCATGTTTCCAGTGTGTGTGTGCCAGATTCCAAGTCAAGCCAAAGCAGTCACATCTTCAAGTTGTTAAGAGGATTTTCAGATACTTAAGAGAGCAACCTAGATTAGGTCTTTGGTATCCCCATGAATCTACTTTTGACTTAATTGCATATTCAGACAGTGACTTGGCTGGTGCTAATATGGATAGAAAGTCTACTTCAGGAGGATGTCAGCTTTTGGGTGCAAGACTAGTATCTTGGCAGTGTAAGAAGCAAACCACAGTGTCCTTATCAACAACAGAAGCTGAGTACATTGTTGCTGCAAGTTGCTGCTCTCAGGTTCTATGGATTCAGAATCAAATCCTGGACTATGGGGTAACCTTTCTTTACACTCCAATCTTCATTGACAATAGCAGTGCTATTAGCATTGTTAACAATCCAGTCAAGCACTCCAAAACAAAGCACATTGAAATCAGGTATCACTTTATTAGAGACTGCAATGAAAAGAAGCTTATTCAAGTTACTAAAGTTCATACTGATAACCAGTTTGCTGGTCTGTTCACTAAAGCTTTTGATGTGGGTATATTCACTTTCTTGGTCACAAGTGTGGGCATGATCAACTCTGAATGAGCTCATGTTTAAAAAGTGTTTGCATACCTGTTATTTGTTTATTTTTTTTGGTACTACTAATCATCTTTCTCAGGAAGTTTTTGTCCTCAAGGCTCAGAAATGGCAAAGATTGTGGTTAGCAGGATAATCAATCAAAGTCTGGGACTGGATCCAAATTTGGGCAATTGAGCTGAAGTGTTGAAAGCATCATGAAGACCACATCTGAAGAACTTGACTTCTCTTCTCTAAAAGTCAAGTTAGGGGAGATTGTTGGGAACTGAAGATTTGTTTAAGTATGGTTACTGCTGCCAGTATAACAAGGTTACTACTGCTGAGTCAAATTAATACTGCTTGAAGAAATTAATACTGCTAAGCATAGTTAGTACTGCTGAATATTAATACTGCTCAGAGTGTTAATGTTGCTATGACTTAATACTGCTTATGTGATATTCAAGATACGCGCAGATCAAGGTTTGAAGATAATCATGGAAGGTTGAAGATAATTATGGAAGAATATACTGAAGATCTTTTATGTTTTGTAATTATCTTTTATTTTCAGTATATGTATAGATTTATTTAGAATAGTTTGAAACATATACAAGAATTCTGAGTTTTTGGTTTAGAGAGAGAATTAACCTCAAGGTTTACAACCCTAGTTCTAGAGAAGTAGAATTCGTCTTGGTGAGCATGTTCATCAAGATTGAGGTTTTGTGTGAAAGCTTGTAACTTTAATTATTCAATAAAGTTTACAAGTTGTGATTTATACTTTACTGTTACATTGATCTTTGAATATTAAAGTGTTTTTCCGCAACTTCTTTAATATTGTTTCTGAGTTTCATTATTCTTGTTAAGAATCAGATCCTGACAAAAAGACTAGTCAAATACCCGCGCGATGCAGCGGAATGTAAACAAGTTTTCCTGAAAAATGCCATTCATGTATACAATTGTCATAGACAATGAAACAAACCATTGGATAAAGATTACCAAAACAATAATATGCTCGAAAGTCTAAATACACTATTAGTAAAATTATACATAGATTAGTGTTACATGAATTAGAACTTAAAGGAAAGACCTAGAAAATATCTCTCTATACCCCATCCATATAATCCCTTTAAAATGGCTTACAGGCATTGTAACCAAGTGGTCCAAATCGTCCCCACTTCTAGAAAACGTAACTTTATACTTTGACGATCCACTGTTGTGCCAAACTTGGGAAATGAAAATAAAGCTAACAGCCAAAATTATTCCCATATAGTCATCCCTCTAGTAAAGCAAATAGCTGGACTGAAATAGAAGGATCCCAAAACTGGATTTGAAACTGGATTTAAACCAAACATTAACAGAAAGATCTTTATGAACAGGTCTAAAACTGAGGTTAGTATAGCACCAAGACAGAGGCTGCTGATCATGGGACCCTTTATACACCTTGGGTTCGTTTTGATCGGATTCTGAAGATTTGGAGTGGGGTTCGTCGTAGACCCTCATTTTGTTGAATGACCGCAGAACATCTATTATCTCTGTTTCTTTCCCACCTGTGATCACATCACATCACATCGGCGGAGTTAAAGTAACATATATATATATATATATAGTGTTTGGTTCATTTGAGAAATGGTAAATATATGAGAAATAGAGAAGTAATCCTAGCCATTCATATGGTCAAGATCGGATTTGACTAGTCAAATATTGCGGCTTTGACCGGTCAAAAGTTGCGGCTTTGGCCGGTCAAAAGTTGCGGCTTTAACTGGTCAAAAGTTGCAGCTATCCCAAAAATAGAAGGACAATTTCGTAAATTTTACAAAACACACGGGCTGTGTTCATATATGAACATGTATAATTCACATATGAACTATATGTTCATATATGAACCAATGCAATTCACAACTGAACTCTTTTAACTGATTCATATATGAACCTTTGTGATTCATATATGAATCAGTTGAACTAACTAACATATTCATATATGAACCTTTGTGATTCATATATGAATTTGTATGAATCACAAAGATTCATATATGAATCAGTTGAACTAATTAACATATTCATATATGAATCTTTGTGATTCATACAGATTCATATATGAACTCATCTCGTGTATTTACGAAATTATCCCTCTACCTTCTATTGACCACACAAGGAATTATCCGGTGCTTCGCGGTCAAAGCCGCAAATGTTGACCAGATGAATGGCTAAGATTACTACTCTATTTCTCAATTGCAAAGTGGAATTTTTATATGAGCAAACTTTTATATGAGCAACAAAACAAGATCAATTGCAAAGTGGAATTTTCTAACTACCAATTGTCTTGGTTGTCCACCATCACGTTGCTGCAATTTGGAATCTCCTCACCCTTGTCCAGCTTCAAAAGGACTTGGTCCACTGCTTTGATTCAAACGCAAATGGATAACTCTAATAAAATAAAATTTCATAATGTGAAACTTTCGCATTCTACATTTCTTCAACATGCTTAAAGTAACACTACTTTATTTTAACAAATTGAAGTCGTAAACAAACAAGCTTTCCAAATTCAACAAATGAGTACATTATCTAACTTGTACAAACCAAAGTAAAAACAAAATTCCTAATCGATCAAGCCACTACTAAATCATATCCTATTGACTTGAATAAACCACAAACAGTTAATGCAACATTTCATTATTCTATCCAAATTTTATGTTTGAGCAAATAAAAGGGTCTCAATTAAGAGTTGTACTTCAGAATGCACAACCACCGTGGGCATTCATTCCTATGCTGGGGCCGGGAAGTTAGCTTGCTTTTTAATGAAAATCCAAAGACAGTCATTGCTAACAACAGTTGCAGGGACTTGGTAGCCCACAGCAAAACTCGACGGCTAAGAACAACCCAAAAGTAATTCAACTTTTACATGGTGGAGATCGATCCGCAATAGAAAATTAAGAATTTACGAATACTTATGACAATCATATAGAAAAAATAGTTTTTTCTTAGGATGTTACCATGGCATGTTTCTACCATCCAAGATCACTACTTGGGGACATACCAAGTTAACACCTTTCTATCCATGAGAATCCCATCACATCGTGCTAAGAAAAAGTAATTTTAAGCAAACAAGCGTTGTCAATGTCCTCCAGAAACTAATGTTCCCACTGCTCTATATTTCTTTTTTAATTTTGTCGGACATTTTTCGCCTTTTTTTCCAATCCTAACCGGAGATTCCACCCTCCACAAGCGTTTCACCCAAAATAAATTAATCCAAAACTTACTTAAAATCTATTCATCTATAGTTTGAAAACAAAGGAGTGCAAAGATATGTCCATTAATATCATCTATTTATCTCATTAACATCTAGTAAGTACAAAAAATTGAAATGAGTTTATTTACTCAATAAGTCACTCGAGATCAAAGCATACACATACCAGGGTTCTCTTTCTCCTGCCATGAAACCTCATCATCACATATAACCGATCTCAACAACCTCAATCACACTATAGATTTTAGCAAGCTCTTTATCTGCGGTCATTCATGTATATCTATCTCCTCTGAACTTGCTCAACCACCCTTCTTCATTAACATAAAAGAGAGTAACACAATCAGAGATACCAATGTGTTCCAATTATATAAGGTTCTCGATCCTAGATGAAACCATTTTCAGCTTTGGACAAGTGTATTCCCTTGGAATTTGTAAATGTATCAATTTGTCGATATCATATGCAAGGGCAGGACCTATTAAGCCCCAAGCATGGTCATGTGCACCCGCTCAACTTATTTACGCAAGCAGAATTTTTTGGGGTATGAAATGTGCACCCGCTAAACTTTGAAGGGTACTCCGAGATATTAGAAAATACAAGAAACATCAACCAAAAAACTGAAAAAAAATCGTTTGAAATCAACTGAAATAGTCTCTCGAAATCAACCAAAACCAGGAAAAGTTCTTTGAAATCAACTAAAAACCTGAAAAAGCCCCTTGAATCAACCAAAAACTTAGAAAATCCTTCGAAATAGTGGAATTCGGCTAAAACACCCTAAAGGTCCACCAGAATAGATGGGAGTTCTTATAGACCACAGTTGATGATGCTTAGGCTCTTGAGTTTTTTCTCTTGGCAAATGCTTGATGGCAGTTTGGTCATATCATTATAGTGTACATAAGTAAAGTTTAAGTATCTCCTATGAACATTTTTAGTAAACATTAACTTGAAGACTTGTGATTTTTATTGAAATTTATTGAGTTCTTACCTGTGTAAACATAAACATTTCGTGCATGACATGGCTGATCGATATATATTCCTTTTGTTATTCTTTTGGTACCCCATTTTCTTTCCTGCACATAACCATCCAGATTAATATGCTCTAAAGACTCCTGATATGAGTATAAAAGGTCATCAAACACCATAAAGAGAAGATAAGAGATATCACCTCAACGACATACATACAAACATAAATAGGTATGGAAAAGAAAACCAGGTAAACAATAACAACAATCATCACGATTAGGAAGTGTGGCAGATAAGACATCACAAGGAGCGCTTAGAACAGCAAGTCATGGCCTTGGTAACAAACAGATTATGAGGAACTTGGTCCAGAGAATATATGTATATTAGTATATATATATATATATATATATATGTTTATAAATTTACGACCAATGTGCAGGCAGGTGGAAAGAAAAAAATTGTAACACTTGTTAGCATGAGAAAATTAGATAAATTGTTGCTTTAGTTTAGGTATTAGCTAAAAGAAAAGAGTTTATACTCTTTAAATCTAACAACAAACAAGTGCTGGAACACAATATTACAGATCCTCCTAGTAGTAATTAAATTAATATCTTAACTCACTGCAATAATACATATATGCCCGTGAAGACAATCCGGGTTTCACGAAATGTGTCTTTAAAGACTTGTTGGAATATTAAGTTTGACACCTAATTATACGCTTATCATGTGCTGAACCAAATACCACTATAGCGGTTCCACCTTCACAAAAGAACTCATTGCCATAATTCATACCTATGTTACCTTAGCTTATTCAAGTAGAAACTGGTTGTTGTCTGTTTTTATACATTGAGCACCACAACACCCATGTAGTTCTGGGGAAAGTAGAAGATAAACATAATGAAATATTAAACCAACAGTAAATATTATATCGTTCAACAACCATGCAGTGTCAATTAAGCAAAACTAAATTCAAGAATTTTTTAGGTCCAGTATTAAAACAATATTGATCAAGCACACTTTCAATTATATAAATTAAGAAGAAAATAAAACAAAGATTACAAATATAATAAATTCACCATAAACATAAATGTACATAAAATGTTTGATGAAATAAATAGTGGATGAAATTGTGAAGTTACCTCCTAGGGCATGTTAGGCTGTTGAGTTCTTGATGGGGTAAAGTTTAGCATTTGCAGATGCATTCCTCCTTTCTGAAATTAATTGTACTGATGAAATTTGTCATCACCGGCATAAAAAAACTTATGAGAAGTACAACGAAAACTTTGAAATGGGGCCCAACATGGGGATTAAATTCATAATGGCTCCAAGCAAACATGAAACATCAATGATCATTGATTGATTCATTGGTAGATCATCATCATCATCGAACCAAATTTGGAACATTAAGTGTTACCCATATGAAGATGATGTTAAAAACTGAAATTCAACAATGCAAATTCGGTCAAATGCTAACTTTGTTGTGATGATTGAGCAAAAAGGGGTACCTTAAAAAGGTAACATCTAAAGAACTGAATGCACAAGTATAAGTATATGCATATATACTTGCATATATAGCATTTTAAAGGGGAGGAAGCTAAAACATTTGACTCCAAAATGAAAGAAAACCAAATACCTTGGGTTGCTTTATCTTTTGATCCAGCATAAGTGCATAACTCTTGTGTCACTTGAAAAGAATGCACAAACAAAATTAGTAGGGATAATATAATACATGACATTCCTCTAGCCTCTCAGTTTCATAAACCACAATTTCACCGATATATATATATATATATCGTTTATATTTGTTTGAATTTTTAACAATAAGTACTATTCCCTTCTCTGTTTGGTGCCACAGTTTCATTGGGTTAGACGTTAAAAATAAAAATATGGAAACAAGCAACAAACCTCTTGCATCCGGTCACTACAAAATTTTCGACTTTTTCCGAAGGCCAAATCCGCCGGAAATTTGCATTTTCGGCGGATTTGGCCGGCCGAAAACCGGGGCGCCGCAAACTCAATTTTCCGGCGGACTTTTCGGCGGATCAAAAATTTTCGGCGGATTTTTCCGCCGGAAATCCGCCGGAACTTTTTTTCAATAATTAACCTGAAATAATTATTTATCTAATTAAACAAATTTAGTCCGGTGAATTTTCGGCGGATTTCCGACGGAAAAATCCGCCAAAAAGTTTATTTAAATTATTTTAAAAAAATTATTTAAGAAAAAATTATTTAATAAATTATTTTATTTATTTTCCGACGGATTTTCCGCCGGAAATCCGTCGGAATTTTTGGTGATTTTTAAAAAAAAATTAAAATTAAATCACCACATTCCAGCAGATTTGACCGCCGGAAACGACCGCCGGGAAAAAAAATCTGGCAGAATTTCATTCAAACTTTCCAATACATATACATATTGAAAACTACTGTTAATTTTAAAGTAATAAGTAGATAAAAAAATAATAATTGAAAACTACTATTAATTTTATTCAAACTTTCCAATACAAATACATATTTAAATATACAAATACAAATTTATACACATTTATATATTGGCAAGCAATAGACTGTTGATGGAAGCTTCAAATTCTCCCTTTCTTCACTTTATTTCCTTTCTTGCCATTGAAATTGATGGTACAACTTTTGTCCAAGCACAACAGCTTCTGGAGATTTTGTACATAACAAGACCAAAGTATTGGCAACCATAAGTTGCACCCAGTAAGCACAAATAATTAAATGAAGATACAATTATTAGAAAACTTCAATGATATCCTATCATTAATAAGGATTCCCCCAAAGGTTCATCTAAAATGCATCAAAGGAGATCATACCGATTTTAGAAATATGAATGCATACCGATTTATTTATCTTCTTTTTAATGTTTAAAAATATGAATGCATACCGATTTTAGAAAAGGAGGCCGATGGTCGATTTGGAGAGGCAGAGAGGACTAAACAATTACCAATGGACTAAACAATGATTAGAACTAAATAGAAGCTCCAAAACCACAAACCGGCAGATCGAAGCTCTAAAATCCTTAGATTCGGTATTAGCTCCCATCAGATCTCAACTACCGAACCATCATATTTACCTATGAATTAAAATTGGTTGATCTAAATTTTTAAACAACATTACAACAACAATTATCTCTTGGATGCTACCCACTTGGCCTATAAGGTCAAAATACATCTCTATTTGGAACCCATTAGCCACATTATTATCAACATCAATAATAGGAAAGCAAAGAAAATAGTTCAATCACATATGCCTTATCGTTAACTGAACAGAAACACCACATCGATTGAAGAACCACAGAGCAAAATCGAACCCAAATCAATCGAACCCAAAATCAGAGAAGAAACCTTAAAGTGTGAGAAATCTAACCTGAGAGTATGAACCAAAGAAACCCTTGAGAGCTGATTTGAAGAACCATAAAATCGATGAATCCACCAAGCACAAAAACTATGAGCAATGTAAAGGTCCCTAACTGAGTTTTAACAGATTCATTTTTCGATCAATAGTAGGCCATAAACCAAATAAGAACCAGATCCTTGAACATTGGATACAACGCACGATATAAATGAGAAATAAAGCAGAAATAAATAAAAAAGAGTACATAAACCCTCAATAGAAAACTGTAGAAACTTACGTGTATCTGTTGCCAGCAGATTTGATATCGAGTACTTGGACAACGATTTCTGGATGAACCGCCGAAGAATCTGGAGTAGGATTCGACATTATCATCGATATCGCTTCTGGGCTCACCGATTTAGCCATCTCTTCTTGCTCTGAAGAATTAAACAACCAACAAATCAATTGAGGTTCATGTTGCCTGTCGTCGTATCCCATTTCTTGTGGATGCCAATGGACTGAGTTTACTTGATTACCTTCCATCAACTGCATGCAAATCAATTAATTAACCATCGCTTTAGTACTGCCATTTCACTTAAACATTTATAAGTTAATTATTAATCACATACATAACATACCCTTTGCTTCAAGGTTTTATTTGCTTCGTTTAATGCATGCTCCTGCAAAACCATTAATCTTGAACAATAGCAACACAAGAAGAAGAAAAAATAGAAATTGGATTTATCTGTAAGTATATGTGAAGCCTAGCAGATGAGAGGGCTAAACAAGAAACACTAACCATCGGTTGTTTAGGGTCATACATAATACATTCTTGTAAATCAACACCAATAAATATGTACACAAATCCACAATCAACATATGTTAAAACACAGCAATCCACAGATGCTTTCTTCATTGAGGAATAATATCAAACACTTGGTGTGCATAACAAAAAAAATAAAAAAAATTGAGATTTGTATTTTTAAATTTCAAATAAATAATTTTTTAGATAATAAATCTTTTTTATTTAATTTGTTTTTTTATCTAAAATAAATAACTTTAGTTAATAAATGTTCTTTTGTTAAAAAAAAAAAAAAGATAATAAATGTAGTATTCAATATATAAGGTCGGGTTCCGATGAGAAATTGAGTTAACGGTGAAAAACATGAGAATTGGTTATCAACCGTTTGATGAGAAATGGAGGCACATTAGGATAAGATGTACCAGATCAATTCCATTCTAAGTTCCAATTAAACATTTAAAACCCAATATAACCCTTTAAAGTCCGATAGATCAGTTAAGGCCCAATGAAACCCTTTAAAGCCCGAAATATCAGTTAAGGCCCAATAAAAACCTTTAAAGGCCAATAGAACCGATTAAAGTTCGGTAGAATCAATTAAACCCCAATATATGCATGTGGTGTGTATTGGGCTCGATAAGACCACTAAGACCCGATATAGACTATCAATAACCACTAAGGCCCACTATAGCCTACTAAGAACCATTAAAGCCTAGTAAGAACCAATATAGACCAACAAAACCTTTCATGACTTGTTAAGGCCCAATAACACCAATGGTGATTTAATATGTGTTTGTATGTAGATATGTATTGCATCTATGCATGTGATGTGTACTGGGATCAATAAGGCCACTAAGGCCCACTATAGCCTACTAAGAACCATTAAAGCCTAGTAAGAACCAATATAGAACAACAAAACCTTTCATGACTTATTAAGGCCTAATAACACCAATGGTGACTTAATATGTGTTTGTATGCAGATATGTATTGCATATATGCATGTGATGTGTATTGTGATCAATAAGGCCACTAAGGCCCACTATAGCCAACTAAGAACCATTAAAGCTTAGTAAGAACCAATATATACCAACAAAACCTTTCATGACTTATTGAGGCCCAATAACACTAATGGTGACTTAATACGTGTTTGTCTGCAAATATAATATGTACTACATATGCATGTGATGTGTATTGGGATCAAATGGATCCTTTAAAGTCTAATGGATCCATATGGATCCGTTAAAAGCCCAACCGATCCATTAAGGCCCAAATTAATCCATATGTGTATGTTAAAGCCCAAATGCATCCGTTAAAGCCCCAACTGCATCAGTTAAAGCCCAACCGTATCCATTAAAGACCAACTGGATCCGTTAAAACTCAACCGTATATGTTAAAGGCCAACTGGATCCGTTGAAGCCCAACTAGGAACGTTAAAGCCCAACCGGATCCGTTAAAGCCTACTGGATACGTTAAAGCCAACTCGATCCATTAAAGCTCAACCGGATCCATTAAAGCCCAACGAGGTACTTTTATAACACCCTAAGAATCAAAGTAAATTAAAACCTGGAATTATGGCAACATGACACTTGTATTGATATAAACCTCCCATAAAGGGGATTAGTCCTTAAGACTTTACCAAAACCTGTACAGATATAGAATTCATCAACAAACTAATCTAGACACATCTATCTAGATTTCATCAGATGTCCATCCATAATTCACCAAAAGAATGGGACTTAATAATTGCCCAGTTACAATACTAGTCATCTCAAGAAGCCTCGAGACCAATCCCGTCTCTCAAAACCCTGGCAACCCACCGCTAAGGGAAACCTATTATACACATCATTTGAGAAAAAGTGTTAGGCTTTAAGCCTAGTGAGAACATACAGTTTATACAAAATCAGAGATATAAACATCAGTATAATAAGGAAATATTTTCATAAAGGTTTTTATTTATAAAAGATAACATTTCGCCACAACCGGGCCTTTTCGGTCAAAAACTCATCATATGATGACAAAAGAACCATTTTACCAAGGTTTGTGGTGTAACACAAAGTAGACCACAAATCCGAGTTATGAGCTAAACAATCGGAATCCGAGGATACGAACACATAAGTCCGTGCTACAACGTGAGATCTAGCCCCAAGCAAAACCAATGTATACTCCTTCATTAGGATCACTATGAACCATGGCTAGTATCCGGCCTCACATAACCGTACCAAGTTGCCCCCGAGGATCATATGCATCCATAGCTACAATGGGGAATGTGACATCCCAAAATAAGTCGTTAACGGCCAGAACCTCACAACTTAATGCACATGTAGTTCTTATTTGTTAACGGCCAGAGCCTCACAATTTAATGCACATGTAGCTCTATATTTTCTTTACTTGGTAAACACCAAATAATATCAGTCGACTCAAAACCTATGGATCCGCTAGTAATGGTACAGACTCGTCACAACAACTTATGTGACCAACCATAAATAAACATATGGTATAAACACATTTTGTAAACAAAATGTCATTTCCAGTTCAACTTCTGGTAAGAATGAAAATCATTAAAACGAGTCCTTAAACATTATTTTCACAAATCCACATAATGTACAAGTAAAACATCATTTTACTTCAATAAGATAAGATCCATCATTTTAGTCAAAACTGATCGGGAACCCCGAGAATCACCAAAAACTTCATTTATATCAAAATGTATAGAACATGAAATCATACCGTAGAAATACTTCGGATTTCGCAAATAAGAGTTTTGACATGTATAAAGTTTGTAAAATGGTAGTAGGAACTCACCAGTAGGTTTTAGAATAAAACCCGGAAAACCAGATAACGATCACGACGAAGAGGTGAAGCTTAAAACACCGACCCCTTGCTAGAAACAGCGAAAACTAGCTACCAACGAAGCCTTGAAGATCAAAAGAAGAAAAAGAGAGAAAAGAAGAGAGAGAGAGAACTGAGATTGAGATATTTAAGAAAATATCTCTAACTCTAGATATGTAAGCAAAACTCAAAAAGCAACCTGACAGTCGTGCGCCCTCAAAGAAGGAAATGCGCACGACCCGTGCGCAAGCATATTGCCTCGGCCCTGGATCATACGCACGACCCGTGCGTTTTCTCTGAAGGAGGGCGCACGACCCGTGCGTCCTGTAGACAGCCACATAAACCTCTTTTTCCTCAATACAACTTCGCAAAACCAAACGAAATTCGGGGTGTTACAATACTCCCAACCTTAGAACGATTTCGTCCTCGAAATCTAATCTTCTCAATGGAACACAGATCGCAGAGAATATCGTCTCAAACCTAAATACCAGAATCATTAACGAGATCTTAATACCGACACCCGAAATAGCTACCCTTCTTGGGCATATTTCACTCCTAACCGAGTGAACACTCAACTCTCTAAAGTAACCTTTACTCCCAAGGTTACGGTTTCCTCCCAACCTTAGGTGACAAATACTACCTCCAGGAAATTAGCGACCTCAACTTCCCATCTACCAGTTCTTTCGAACTGCACGGTTCCGAACTCAAAGCTAACGGTCGACGCTAATCTTCCCAAAACTCTCAGATTTCACTGATCCATTCCTAATATCGATAAAGATATTCTTACAAGGCGCACCAATGCGTCTTTCCGGCAATCGGTTAACACAGATTCTGTTATCGCTCAACTCCGATCTGACCCCAAATCTGGAAATAGCCCTTATTCGAATTTCTTAATACTTCCATAAATACTTCGTCTACAACCACATTATAAAGATTAACTTCTAAACATACCACCAATCTATACATTCGGACTTATAAAGTACCCGAATTATTCAGAAGAATCATCGTAGCTTCCTTTACCAATAGGAATGATCAATTCCTGCACCTAGAGAAAAAAGTTAAATAGAAAGACGACAAAAAATATAAAAACTCCAAAACCCATTTCAAAAATCCAAACAAACACATGAACTTGAAATACACCCGCCTACCACTTCTTTGAATAGACTTCATCTATTCCAAACAAAAAGCAAACAAACCAAACCAATTCTAAAAACAAATTAAAAAACCAAAAGGGAGCAAAACTATAGAGAAACAAACCCTAACTGAAAGAGAAAACTGAAGGTTTCTAAAAACAAAGAAACCCAAATCAAGGGTGGAATCGTACCTGATACAAAAAAAAACCCAAATCAATGGTGAAAACCTGAGTCGACAAATAGAATCGATTCGAAGAAACAAAGAAAACGAATTGAGAGAAGAGACAAGCTCTTACCTTTGTGCAAACAGAAAACGATTTGAAGAAACAAAGGGCGTAGTCTTTGGAAAATCAAAAGCCACTTCGGGTCTAGAAAGAGGCAAATCCTTGCAAACTACAAAATTAATTTGTGTAAAAAACAAACCAAAGTAACCCTAACTACTGGAATCGATTTTGATTTGAAGAGAAGAAAAGCAATCGATTCAGTAGCTATTGATAGAAAGCAAACAAAAACACACAGTAAGAACCCTAACCTTGAATCTCCACTTGAAATTGCCCAAAAAATGAATCGTTGTAGTGGTTTAAGAATACTGACCTGACCTGGGAGAAATTGAAGTAGATGATTAGCAGGTTGAAGAGCGCCTCTGTAAAATTCCAAGTGAGAGTTCGCAGAATATATGAAGCCATAGGAGGTAGAAGATGGCCGGAGAAGAGGCGATATGAGGGGGGAGAGGGAGACGTGGGAGACTGGGTTGTACAAGAAACGGTCTTGTACAAGAAACCGCTCTTGTACAAGAAACCGTATTAGACTTTTCATTATATAGTATAGATAATAATAATAATATGTCAAAAGGGTAAATGTGTCTTTTTCTTTTGTGTTTCAAATTTGGTAACAAAGATGAAATATGGTAATAAATTAATTAATTTATTAATCTATACTATATTATAAAGATGACATAAAAAACTCTTAAAAACAAGTCTTAAAGCTTAATGTACTGCTATTTAATGCTAATTACTTAAAAAACAACCATAAAAGTTGTATATACTACATTTAATGTTATTCATTAATTTTCAATCATTATCTCTAACCATTTTAAATTCTCTAAAATCATTTCCCACTTTAACTCCCCTAAAATAACTCTCAGCATATTTTAGATATAAAAAATCTAAAATATAATTAAAAAATCTTACAGAATATTTTATAAAAAAATTATATTATTAAACCAAAATATATTACATTATATTATTAAGTCTAAATTAAACAAATTTATATAAAAAAATCATTATCACTCTCTCACAACCATCCAAAATCGTAATGTAAATCGACAAAAAACAGAAAATAAAATTAAACATTAAAATCGTGATGTATCTAGCTGCATTGCACGAGTACACTTATAGTAAAAGATAATAACAATATATCAAAACTACCTTTTTATTACCTGTCATCAATATGTAGTATGTAAAAACTCAATTAAGTTTCATTACCATTATTGTTTCATTACCTTTTCATTATGTTTCACTGTATCAAATATGTTTCACTATATCAAATATGTTTCATCAGGTTTCACTATATTAATATTTTGTTTCACTATATCGGGTTTCACTATATTAATATTTTGTTTCATTACCTTTCCATTATGTTTCACTATATCAACTCTGTTTCATCAGGTTTTACTATATTAATATTTTGTTTCACTATATCAAATCCATTATGTTTCACTATATTAATATTTTGTGCCTGGAGGTAATTTCATATGAATACTTGAAAAATTAAATATTTATTTTTTATATTAATATTTTAATCAATCAATGATTAATCAGAATAAAAAATAGAGGATCCGTATGATTAAAATTTGTTTTCCTAAATTAAATACCTCATTTTTACATTAATAAATGACTAACATTACAGTATATAAAATAAATTAAAAATAAATAATTATTAATATAATAATAATAACAATTACCATATATATTATGAAATTATGTAAAAGACTAAAATAACATTATCAATTAAAAAAAAAAGAAATTCAATGATTGGTTGATTTCGGTTTCCAAAGTTTCCAATGTAATAATGGTTTCCAATTGATCCTTCCCTATATATATATATATATATATATATATATATATATATATATATATAACTAGTAAATAATGGAGATGGAGTAAATCAGGGGATATGAATTATCCTTTTTGATTCTTATCATCGTCAACGCAACATGTTTGTGTCATATGTGATATTAGATCTTCTCAAGCAAATGATCGTCTTCTCGTTTCATCTTCTCTCTCTCCCTATATATATATATACATATATATATATATATAGTCCAATAAAAGTTTTAATGATTTTTTTTTTTTTTGAAAGAATGATTTCTTGTTAAATAATCCCAACCTTTGTTTCTGTCAAATCTTACAACCATAATTACTTATTTAATTGTTGTCTTTGCATGTGTTTTTAGTATATTTATTTATTTGTCAATAACAATTACAATATGTTCATAACATAATTTTTTATTCACAAACTTTCAGTTGTATAACAATAAACATATATCTTAAATTTTTTAAGTGACTGGTCATTTTTTTTTATTAAATAGTATCAAATCGAACATGTTTTATATTATATAGTTTTTATACAAAAAGAAAAAAGATTGTAGTTTTATGGTACAACACAACCACCACATCAAGTGAAACACATGCAAACACTTGAGAGGTAATTATCAAGGCCAGGTAGCATTTGGTTTGACTTAATTTAATCAACATCAACATCAATATTTTTTTTTCCTTAACAAGTTTAATAAAATAGAGTTTTTTTTTTTTTTAATTCCTAAGTAATAGTTACTTAGAAAAGATAGAAAATGTTGAATTAAATAAGTCATTGTGTATTTATGTTTATATTTAATTATATTATTTTAGACATAACTTAATAAAGATGAATAAACAATTTTTTAAACTATATTTAACAAAACTAACTAATAATAAACAATTTTTTAAACTATATTTAACAAAACTAACTAATAGTTTGTTGATGTTTGAACTTTGAAGCTAATATATATTATATTATAAAAACGGTATAAAAAACTCTTAATTACAACATTTTAAACACAAGTTACAACTAATTAAAACCAATTACTTAATTTACAATTTCTTAATGCTTTGGTACAACCTTTCCAAGCACAGTATCTCACATAATCATCTATTTGTGGAATGAATACTCATTTATTAATATAACTATTTGTTTTTTTGGTGGAGGATTTTATAAAATGGATTTTACATTAGCATAATCTATTTTAAATGTAGATTTTACATTTAAATCTATATTAATGAGATGTAATATAAAAATCTTTTTTCTTCCGTATTTTTTTATATTACATCTCATAATGATTTTTTCATATTTTATTTTATAAAATCTTTTTACATAATGAGATGTAATATAAACTCTTTTTTCTTTCGTATTTTTTTTGCTAATATAAAATATATTTTATTTTATAAAATCTACACGTATTTTATATTAGCATAATATAAAATCTACACGTATTTTTTTTGATAATATAAAATCTACACATATTTTTTTTCACGAGTATTAAAAGAAGAAAAAAGAAGGTTGATATGAATAAAAAATAACGAGTACACTAATAAATTATCGTATTCTTTAAAATAAAAATATTCCGCAATACTTTCCAAATTAACCAAGTGTAAAGAAAATAAAATAGAAACGATTAGATATAAAAATATTCTTCCATATTTTTAATATATTTACATTTAAATGTAAAATCGAAAATGAAAATAAAAGATTTTAAAATATTCTCTACATTCACTATAAATATATATAGCTTCTCTATGTATCATCCGAGTACAAGAAGAAGTCGAACGGTCGGGTGTCAATGGCGGAACCTGCAACTGAATAAAAGGTATTCCACTATATTTTTGTTTTTTGAAAAACTACTTTTTTATATTTTATGTTATTTACTGAGGATTTATTTATATTTTTCAAAACCCACAATCATATTTTTCGAAGTAGGGGAATAAGATATATATATATATATATATATATACATATCTATATTTTTATCGACTAATACTATGAGGTCTTGAAGTCAATAGTCAGATAAATTTTCAAGTGGTACTGAGTGAATTTGAACTATACCAGTTGAGTTGCCGGTTACAAAAGATAGAAATCATTTATTTTCTTTGTCATATTTGATGTGGGTTGAATGTTGTTAATTAATCTACATATTTATACGTTCAAAGTGATTGTCAAGTGTTGTCGAGGAGGTTTCAGAAAAATTGCAAAATCTGTAAAAACGTATGTTCATATTTATAATTATTTCAATAATAGTGATATGTTGTGAGATATGTCGTTTGAGTTTTAAATAATATAATACAAAACTATTACCAATATTATTGTACAAACTCATAACAACAAACGATTAAGAATATATACAAGTTAACCACTTATAAAAATACATTCGTTTTTCATATTGTATTTCATTAACTGTTAACAGAGAAATTACGTTTTATTTTAACTCGGTTCAATATTCCAACAAAAAATTTATCCTCCCGTGCAATGCACGGGCCCAACACTAGTTGTTAAATGAAAAGCTAATTATTAAACATGAGCCGATAAGCTGTATTGGTTTCTTTTTTGCCTTTTTTTTAGGGACCAAACTTGATATTGAGTGGCAACCACAAGAACCAAAAATGTAATTTAATTACTCATTTTTAAATAATAAGGGAAGTTTATGAGTTTAAATCTTACATTTTCTATAAATAATTTGTCTAATATTGGTAGCAATACTTATATTCCATTTGAAATACTGTTTTAAGTTCCTTTGATTCAATTATACAACAAAAATTAGCAGATTTTAACAGCAAATTTTAACATTTTCAGTTCTATAATCCATATTATATCATAAAACATTTAAGACAAGGTCTTAAAAACCATTTTTTATGCAACAAGTAATATTATTGATGCATATTACTTAAAATTTCAAGATTACAATGAGTACAAACCTTTTAAAGTTGTATGTTTAAATTAATATATAACTAACTGATAAAAATAATAAAAACCAAGATAAACATATCATTTTAAATATAAAGAATCTAAAATATAATTAGGATAATCATTGACTTATAACAAAATAAAAAACATTACATTATTAAATCTAAAATAAGTTACATTGTTATTAAATCTAAATTAAATTATAATAATAAATTGAATTAAACAAATTATACAAAAAATGAGAACTATTAAATTGTTAATTTGATAATAATATCGATATACTTTTTTTTAAAATTTTATGGAGCCTTTCAAATTTATATTTTATTCAAATATAAAAACATTATCGTTTCTCAAAACAAAATAAAACCTACAAACTATATTATAAAATTGATAAAAACAAAAAATAAAAGAAAATGTTAAAATCAATATGTATCGCGTTGCATTGCAAATATATACTTCTAGTAAATCGTTAAATTGATTGGTTTTATATTGTAAGATGATGTTTTTTTTTTTGAAAATTATCTCTTACCTACCACTTATGTCTTCGGTGTAAAAAGATTGATGTTTTCAAATTATTTGTTTTTTTTTAATAATAAAAAGTTAAAACCTCTTGCAGCTAAATAAATTCCACACTTCTTACCCTATAGAAAACACATGTAAACACCTCACTTTGATTTCAAATGGACACAGCAAAATTTGAAAAATAAGAAAACATATTTTTATGTTTATGGTTACAGTTTAGAAAAGATAAATATATCTTTTTATTATTTGACTTCATGATATTAAACAAGATTTTATAATATTAAATTTGAGTCCATTGTTATGCTTAATTAATGAGATTAAAATGTATTAAAAATGGACTATGATCTATATATTTTAATTACAATAATTTGCTAGTTTATCATTTAGATATAATTTTCGTTACGATGATGATTAAGCAGGTAAAATTATTTAAAAAAATGTTGAAATAGATGAGTAATGTTGGGTTTTTTTTTTTAATTGAAATTAAGTGTTGTAGTTACAATAGATTTCTAAATATTATTTTACGTATTTGTGAGTAAAATAGAATTCTTTTTATATAACGACATATGATTTTTGGAGGGATAAAATAGACAATTACACGTAAACGTTCAGACAATTTTCAGCTTATAAAAACAAACAATCTTATTAATTTAGGTTTCAGACTTCAATACCACCTCCTATCAATAAAAGTGAAATAAGACTTTAGACTTGATTACCTCTTAGAAAAGAAACAACATATATATAAATATATATATATATATAGAGAGAGAGAGAGGTTATTATGCAACTCATTTATATGGTGCAACTCATTCAACCATTTATCTATCACTCATTTTATTTTTAGTTTTTTTCTTTTTTCTTAATTACAAAAGTGAAAATAAAATTAGTGATGGATAAAGGGGTTGGATGAGTTCCACCGTATAAAGGAGTTGTATTTGAACGTCTCTCTCTCTCTCTATATATATATATATATATTTATATATATAGGGGGCCTTTCATGGGAGACCCTAGTATTTTGTGGTAACCATTAGATCCAATCTCATCCATCCATTTAATTAATCAATGGTCTAAAATAACTAATATAAATAATAATTAAAAAACGGATTTAATGCAACTAAATTAGGAAAAAGGGGTAAAATTGTCAAAAAAACATTATAAATCAGTGTGATCTAATTTAGGCGTGTTCCGATAATTTTGGGTGTGATAGCGCTTATCGGATTTAATGCAACTAAATTAGGAAAAATGGGTGTGATACACTGTGATCATCTTGCAAAACCTTATATCCTTCATGATAGAATGATGGGATTATTGTTGCTAATTCTGTAGGTGGTGATACACTGTGATCAATGTCTCATGGTACATATGTCTCATGGTACATATGAGATTCAGATGTTAGATTATCAGATATATGCCAAATCATAATGTAACACATACATCACAATGTAACACATATATGCCAAATCACAATGTAACACATACATCAGATATATGCCAAATCACGTGGCACATGAGATTCAAATGATGTTATATTATCACAATGTAACACAATGTCACATGGTCCATATGGATATTATCCCAAAATCAATTTGTTGAGATAATAAAGGAAACTGTTATAGGATAAGTGTGTCATCGTCTAAAGGATATGACGATAGAGATAGAGATAGAGATAAATATATCAGAGTTAGATTATAACTGAAATATCTTCTAACTATCTACTTGTAACTCCTCCCTATTTAAAGGGCTTATGATTAATGAGAATATAAACTTCTTCTCTCTGTCTTATTGTTATTCTCTCCATATTGTTGTTCCATTTGTTTTTCCCTTTAACACGTTCTCAGCACGTAAAGCTTAAAGCTGTTTTTCATCGTCTCTAAACGATTGGTGCACGTTGTCGTTGAACGGTTTGTCACAAAATTGCATCGCTACTGCGTTATCTTTTGCTCATTGCCACGCATGTCAAAAAAAAAATCTAGTAAGTTTTCTATCAATTTCTTCATAAGTGAATATTATGAATCATGTTTATTTTTTTTTTCTTAAGTTTTCTGTAGAATACTTCCGTTATTTTCGTGATTGATATTAATTGAATTAAAAAAATCGAATTCATGATTATTTATTTATTTTTATTAAAATAATTAAATAAATGAAAATTATATTGACGTAAAAAAAACCTATATTAAAAGATAATTATTGGAATTTATATGTGATTTTAATATGATTATGATCTAATTATCTAAATTATTAGGATAATTGAATGATTTTGTTTTTATTTTTTTTAATTATCAAAAGGAATTAAATAAATAATTTTTAAGTATCCACAAGGGATAAGTATTATTATTTTATTTAACTAAAACAAAACTTAATTTGTTTTTTTTTCCCCATTATTTTACGTTTTTGTTTAATAAATATTTATTATATTAACTTTTATTTAAGTTTAATATACTTTATCTATGCGAGCCAATCTTGACTTATTTTCTGACATGTTTACTTAATTTTATTTAATTTGACCTATTAAATATATATTCTTTTAGACTAGTCCAAATAATGAATTAGACTATTAATTATTTTAATATTTGTTTCATTTTATTTATTTTAATTGTGTTAGTATAACTTTTATTGTTTTAAAATATTGTTATGATTTATTAATGTTTATCAAATTAGATTAAAATATTCATATATTTAAATGATTATCCATTTAGTTACAATATTATATATTTATTTACTATTTGTTTGTGTTAATATTCAAATGTTTATCCTAATTAATAATTGTTAGTATAATTCAGATGTTTATCTTAGTTATGAGTTCCTACTCATTAACTTCAATCTTATAAATTATCTTTGAAATTTATAATTTCAACCCCCATAACTTCTGTTATTTTGCCAAAAGGTTCAAAAATAACATGAAAATGTTAAATTCAAACATTTATCTTGATTGAGAGTTCCTACTCATAATTTTAAACTATATAATTAATTTTTGAAAGTTACACTTCCAAGCTCATATATTTTGATATTTACCAAAAGCTACAAAAAAAATTACTATTAAGATATTAAAATATTAAAATTGGTTTCATATGTCAAACTCATATTTAATTTTGGCCTCATGCCAAAAGCCCTATAATCATCAATGTTATCAAAAATTAAATAAATCGCAAAATATTGATTGGATTTTGTCAAACGGGTGTAAATAACCCTATGGTTTGTAGGGATTTAAGAAATCCATGTGATTCCCCTACTACCTGAAAATCCAATAGATTGAATGATTTTTTTTTTACAAATTGAAATATTGATGAAGTATTATCAATAAAATTAAAGCATACAAAAATCCAATATTGTTATGATAATGAAATTTCATAACCAAAATCCATTTCCTTATCAAAAAGAAAATCATATATTATTATTTATATATGTAAATGGTTGAAACAACTCATCCCAAAATCAACGTCATAAACTCAAAAAAATATGAGTATCATAAATGAGTACATAAACCTCCTTTTGAAAAGGTACAAGAAAATACATAAAGTCCATTAACTCCCCAATGACTCTAAAATCAACCTCTTGAAAAGGTACAAACAAATACCCTCATGTTTTGAGACAACATATAAATCCTAAGTTTCATAGGATACCTTTACTAGAAACCCCCAAAGAAATGTGGGATGTTCCGAAAGGGATAATCGGGAGTACTTATGAATATGTACTTCCCGAACTAATCGTACAGTGGAATGAAACTCACTTACTCGATTACAAAAAGGTAACTGATTTCAACAAAGAAATGTTATATCCAAAACGCGTCTCAATCTCTGTGGCAAGGAGCTCACAGAAGATGACATGATTCCTAATATCATTTCCACATTTCATATATAAGTAATGAACCAATATAAGTTGGAATGTAACATTTAGACAAACTCATCAACCTACTGCAAGTGGTTGAGAGACACAACAAGGTTCTTTCGAATAACACCACATATGTCGGGATAAAGAAAATTCCTGATATCAATAATGAAAGTGTTAGAAGTGGAAACAACTCCAAATGATTGTGAGTTAAAAACCATTTCACACATATGACATTTCTGCACCATGTGGACGAGACCCTAGAAAGGGTCAGGGTATTGGTAAGAGTCAGGAAGGTTTTTTCAACACCTGGAGTAGGATACAACTACTACCTAGGTGATAATGGACAATCAAATAAGATATGCACTAAAAAGTGCTTCTATAAAAAAGGGAACACGTTGAAAATGAAATATAACATATTTGTTTTAATATTTAATATTGATTATGCATATGTTTCTTTGAAATTAATTTTCAGTACCAAAAATTAATTTCTTTGCTAAAGTAAAATCGAATATGTAACCATTATAGATGTAAAGAAATACATCAAAACAAATACAAAAATAAATTCAATATTCTCCGTTCCGTGTAGGAATGTATCGAGGAGAATTGATTTTTTTTGACCTATCACACCCTTGAAAAAAAGATAGACTAATACTTGTTTTATAATACATCCAACCAAATTACTTAGACGATGGATTGTCACTCTCTTGTTGGTACAAAATTAATAGGAACATTGTAAAGATATTCATATCAAATGGAAATTAGCATATATACATAAGTTCTAATGAATATATGAAAGTAAACATATATCATGGAAACTAATGTGTCAAACTAGTAGATTATTGGGTCATCGGAACATAATTTGTCACCAATAAAGAACTTTTGGGGGCAATAACACATATATGTTTTGGCATTACCATGCGGGACACCGTGGTTATGACATAATGATCCGTGTATTGCAAAATACACATAGACACATTCTCTTTCGAGTGAAAGGCAGAATGAGGAAAATTGCAACTGTTGATTTTTGTAGCATAAGAAACAACATTGCTATATGCCCTCTCGAATACCTAAAACTTTTGTATATAACCTACTCCTTAGCCAAGACAGGATTGAGACCATCCTAAAGCTAAGGACATAATACAAAAATATTCCATTGTTACAACAAATACAAGGTGATATTTATGGACATAAACATCCAGAATGCGGGCCATTAAAGTACTTTATGGTTCTGGTTTCGACACGATGAACGCATGTCGTATTATTGTCCACATGAAATACTGCACTCCTAGCACTAACTATACATTTAAGGTCTCACCACCCTGATTATTTCATCAAGTCTACATGACTTTGAATGCTGGAGAATTTACATCATAAGGATTTGATGTTAATTGCATATGTATTAGGATCAATGTAAAGTTTCCTATACCCCATGTGTATATATAAAATGGTCTCATAGAAGTTGTTATCAAAAGAATATGATGACATCTAGGGTATTAGTAATGCACACCAATTTACCCACACCTACCTGGGGTTATGCAATTATTATATGCAGTTTTTTTCGTTTTTAGACCCACTACTTGCTCATGCGTACCAGTTGGTAACTGGATATAAGCCTGATACTTTACATTTACGCATGTTTGATTATATGTGCCAATTGTGCCCCCACACGCATCAAAATGGGTCCTTAAAGACGATTTGGTATATGTTGGATATGAATCCCCAACAATTATCCGCTAATTATAATATTTGACTAGTGATCTCTTTACCGCTAGATTTGCGGGTTGTCACTTTCATGAGACAGTCTTCCCGTCGTTAGGAGGAGATAGGAAAAAGGATTTTCCATGGGAACGACAGGAAGTGTCATTGAATATTCCCACTCTGTCTCATTTCGATCCCCAAAACTTCACAACGGAAATGGGGGACAAGATCACATATACGAGCTGATACATTTAATATTCCAAAAGTGACAATATCACATATACGAGCTACAAATATACTTGCAAGGTTAAAAAGTCCCCAACAGGGGCACAACGTCATTGGAAAGTGCGTTGCAATCATACATAGTGGAGGTGTGGTTGAGGTCGTAGCTCCCAAACGGAAATGGGGGAAGCTACTTGGTTCGATAGATACTCATCTAAAGGAAGAGAAGAGTAAGGCACAACTATTTGTCATAAATACATAAACCTCTCATGAGATTGTCTCTGATTAAACTATGTCTATGAATCATCACTGGAGGACGCTCCGAAGTTAATATTGATTCTAGAGATGAATATTAATCTCAAATGAACTATGAGAGCACATATGAGTCGATGGACAAATCATATATAATTATTGATGATATATTTCCATATATTATTGTTTATGAGGTGATAGAGCACATTGACATCGAACCATGCTCAGTTGGAAAATATCAACAAAGAGCAAACTAGCCTAAATAAGCAATCCAGGAGAATCATATTATTTGACAAATGAACAGGTATTTGGTTTGGTAGTGCTAACCCACCAAGTGTAAAGCCTGTAAGACATAGATAAATCATTTGTCCTAAAGCGTAATGAGAATAATTAAGTCATAATGTATGAGACTCTCCTTTGGCGCAAGGTTTCTCACAACGCCCTGGATTGACCACGAGGAGACTTACTCTCTCATGATGGATGTTATGACATTCGTATAATTTACTAGCCTAGTAGTTTCCGAAAGACTGGAAATGCAACTCATGAATGTGGTTACCACATATCTCTATGGGGATCTAGATTTAGAGATATATAAAAGTGCTTGATGATATTACATTACCAAAATCAAGCAACTCTAAACCACGAAATGCGTTTGCAATAAATTGAAACGCCCACTTTATAGATTAAAACAATATAAGTGGATGTGATATACCCGCCTAATGGAATACTTGATTGGGAAAGGATATATAAGAACGATGAAATGTTCTCTTGCTTATTTATTATGGAAAACAAGTTTCAGATTTTCAAAGTAGTTATATATGTCAATGTTATGAACATAATAGGCACTCTTGATGAAATGAGAAGAACCACAAGCTACTTGAAATCTGATTTTGAGAGGAAAGATCTTGGGGAAAACTTGGTTTTGTCTAGATATTTGAGCTAGGACACCGAGTTTGTGAAATATTAATTCACCGATCGCATATGTCCAGAAAATAATCAGACAATTTAATATGGACAAAGCGCATCCGGTTAGCACTCCCATGATCGGTCGAAGTGTCGGATATAAGGAAAGATCCATTTCGTCTAAAGGATGATGACGAAAGATGCTGGGAGCTGGAATTCCCTATCTAAGTACAATATGTGCATTATCGTACTTAACATAATACACTTGACCATATATTGTATTTTTCAGTGAACTTGTTAGCTAGATTTAGCTCAGCGCCAACGCAAAATCATTGGAATGATATTAAATTAATCTTTTGGAACCATTGACATGGTTTATACTTTCCCTATAGAAAGAAAAATGTGATTGATAATGGAACTTCAATACCTACTTAGAATGTAAGCAGCAAAAGTACTAGCTAGCTCTTATAGAAAAACACCAAATAATGTCTTGGTATGTGTTTGCTAATATTAGGTATCTGTCTGACCCATACAAATGATGTTCCCAAACTGAATAAAGAATTACCACAAGGAACATGTAGAAAGTAAATGGAAATGTTTTCCAAATTCCCTTGGTTAATCCACGAATCAGGGGGAGTAGTAGACAAAAGGGGGAGTCTACTATATTTGTGATATTGGTATGTTGTGCTCTTTCCTTCAACCAAGGTTTTATTTTTCCCATTGGGTTTTGTTCCTTGGTGTAAGGTTTTAGTGAGGCAACTATTTATAAACCATCATGTTTTCCTAACTCTCATGATTAAAGTACGAATCTAAAATAAAACTAGACTGAAGGAAAAGTCTATGTATTGCAAAGGAAACTGGTGCGTTGTACTCTTTCCTTCGTCATATTTTTATTTTTTCCCACTAGGTTTTATTTTGGTGTAAGGTTTTAACGAGGCAACAACTGTGCACCACCACTCCTTTAACTCGGCATAAGGGGGAGTATTGTAGGATAAGTGTGCCATCGTCTAAAGGATATGACGATAGAGATAGAGATAGAGATAAATATATCAGAGTTAGATTAGAACTGAAATATCTTATAACTATCTACTTGTAACTCCTCCCTATTTAAAGGGCTTATGATTAATGAGAATATAGACTTCTTCTCTCTGTCTTATTGTTATTCTCTCCATATTGTTGTTCCATTTGTTTTTCCCTTCAACAGAAACATAATATTTGATTGATGAGACTTTGATTTTTTTTTTTGGAAAGGGTGTAACACCCGTAAATTCCTGTCTGTGAAAGCCAACCCTTTGAGAACTCTTGTTTCTTATCGTAGGATTTCATCCCCTATATCTTACCTATTTAAGCCTTATCGCGTCATGAGTGGTCTGTGCGGAAAATGGGAAGAAAATAGCCTCGGTACACTCTGGGCGATAGTGCCCTGGGCACAATCGCCGGGCATAATCGCCAGCGGGGGTGTGCCCGCGGTACGTTTTGGGCGATAGTGCCCTGGCACAATCGCCGGGCACAATCGCGGCCGGCCCCAGGGTCTTTTAAGAGTCGCGATTCTCAACCATTTCCCTCACTCTCACTTCTATCTTCTTCCCTTTTCTCTCCCAAACACCAAAACCGAACCCTAACCTATTTTGGGGGGTTTTCCTCCTCAAACCACATGTTTCTTCACCATCTAACTAGTTGGAACCTTGAACCACAAAACCTCCATCTTTATCTTCCTCGTCAAGTGCAACGGTCGGGAGCTTGGGTTGAAGTGTTGGATTGGGTGTTCTCGGAAGCCTCTTTGCCTTCAAGGGTAAGTTTTCTTATAATAAGGTTATGAATGCTCCATTGGTGGTTTCTTAAGGTTTGATATCTCCAATCTTGGATTTGTTGGTTTTAGAGAAATTAGGGTTTTGATCTTGTTTGGGATCTTGGTATTTTATGATTGGAGAATGTTTCCTTGTGGTTGGGTATGGTTACTTATGGTTATTTTTGGGTTGGAATGTTGGATCTAGGTTTTGGAAGTTTTCGGCTTGAGGATCCAAGCGGCCTTCAAAAGAGCTCGTTGGGGTAAAATCTAGATTTAACCTAAATCTAGCAAGGTGAGTTCAAGTTGATTTGTGAAAACGTTGTACATGCCAAAACGTCTATTTTAAAGTGTTTATGTGTTCTACATGAAATTATCAAATGTTAATTATCAAATGTTGGGTTAATTGCTAGTCTTTGATTATTTGACGTATTTAATCTTTACAAACTTTGTATAATACCCACATTTGGGATTTTTGGGCATTTTGATAAATGTGTCACAAATGAATGTGTTTTGAGGTCTCATTGCATAAATAAATTCTTGGTCAAAGAAATACACTTTTAAATGGTTGTCGGGTCTTATGCATCATTCATGAAATGGAATGTTTTGTAAAGTATTAATTGCACATTTATGCGGGGTACTTGAAAGAATGTTTATAGTCTCATTTTATGATTTTCATTCTTATCAGCAGTTAAAGTTAGAAAATGCATATTTTGTGTTATGAGACATTTGGAAAATTATAAGGATATAAGTTCATTTGGAAAATGGGTTGTCTCAATTAATGTTAAGTTTTGAACTAATCTTACTTTTAGTCGCGGTGTTTACATATCCGTTGGTCGAGTGCGTTTTATTGTAAGTTATTTCATTTACCGATTGGTCAATGGGTTGCTAAGCCTGCGGCTTGGTGTTTTTATTTGATTTGGGGCCTTTGGACAATTGTCCAGTTTTGGTAGCTCGACTTTGAGCCTTGTTGGCTCTATTGGATGAAGCACGTTAGGTATCGGGTGCGATGTAAGTCCTTCGTGCTGCACGTTAAGGTACCGGGTGCGGTATAAGTCCTTCGTGCTCAAGTATTACGATATTAGATGAGGGGCTCGACATAGGAACCCGACGGGATTGAACTCGAGTTTCCGTGGGTGTACGTTTAAAGCTACTGAGCCTGACATCTCTTGCGTGTACTTTTGTTTATATGACTAGTCATAACAACATAAAATGGGCTTACTTTGTGGACCGTCACATTTTATGGAATCGGGAATCCCCCGTCACCGAAAGGTGTTGCTTTTGGGTATTGAGTTTTATTATCCAAGTTTTCGGTGACGTTTTGTATATTTGGGTTTTACCCTTGATTTATGGGTTGAGTATTATGCCCCACCCGTGTTTTGGGTGTTTTGAAATATAAGGTTTAACCGTACCTTCTTAAATGGAGAGTCCAATTTATATTTACGCTTTGAGTGAGTTTTGGGTTAAAGCTAATTTATGAAGGGGCGGTTTACATTGGTATCATCATTTTGTAGTAGTTTGATTTGGAAAATGTCCAAATCGGTGTTCTCCGTCTAAAATGCATATTATTGGAAAACGAGTCGTTTGCATATTCAAAGCATACCTTTTGAAAGATTATGAATTAAACTGCATTATCTATTTTCACAAACATCTTTATATATGTTGAAAACTCTTGAGCTCACTAGGCGTTAAGCCTAACCTTTTTATTTGTCGGCATGTGCATCAGGTTCCAGTTGGGTTTTCGTTCTAGCAGCCATGAAGAGTTGAGCCTTAGCTTTGTTCAAATGTAAGTAGTTGGTGAAGTCTTCCGCAATTTTGGAGATAGTGACTATTATGGGGTTTTAGTAGCACCCGTTATTATCATAGACTTTTGTATAGAATGAATGTTTGTATTGAGGTTAAATCTTAATTTGTGAGTGTAGATAATTCCTCTATTGCTGTATTTAGAAAATTTTAAATAAATTGTTATTTCCAGATTTGAGGGTGTTACAAAGGGTATCCTAGGCCTATGGCCCAGACTAATCTCTGGCAATTAGGGCCTTTGGCCCAGCTGCTAAAGCGTGCAGCCATGAGTTTATCCTCAGTGGCCACAAGTGCTGCGAGTGGGGCTCGAACCTGGGTTGAGCGCTATGAAATCCCCAAGCCTTTACCACCACACCACAACCCTTGTGGTTGACTTTGATTTTTTCAGTTACAAAAAAATGTTATATTAATTAATTTATCAAATTACTAATATATCCTCCCCTATTAATTAATTAAAAAAATAAATAAATTAAAATGATTGGATGAGATTGGATCTCATAGTTACCACAATCTAATAGAGTCTCATTTGATTAGGCCCATATATGTATATATATATATATATATATATATATATATATATATATATATATATATAGACAGAGGTTCAAGAGAAAACCTCAAATAAATAAAAAACTAAAAAACACCTTATCAACCGTTAGATTAGATGATCTGATGGATGTAATTAAATGGGCGGTTACAACAATATTTTTTGAATTAAAAAACTCTAGCCCCTATTTTTTATTCGAAAAAAGAGAAAAAATAAACAAAATTCGAGCGAAATAAATTACACCAAAAAAACAATTATATTTTTCTCGTTAATTTGACATCCATATTGATATACCTTTTCATCCATTTTTTCGTGGTTTTTCGGTTTTCTATTTATTTAGGGTTTTCCTCTGAACCTGACCCTAGGGTCAGGTTCACGTGAGACCAAGCTGTTTCCGTGAGATCGCGTGAGACCAAGCCTTAAAACATGAAACTTCACACCGAAACACTGTGAAGGTAAAAAACATTCGAACCTTCATAATGTAATCACACTATGAAGGTAAAAAAAAACCTAAACCAAGTTAAAAAAAATCAAACCTTCACAGATAAAAGACTGTGAAGGTATATCCGAACCTTCACAGTGAAGACGTTGTGAAGGTAAAAAAAACGAACATTCACAGCGAAAAACACCGTGAACGTAACATTTACGGTGTTTTCCCTATGAAAAGTTCGATTTTTTTTACATTCACAGTTTTTTGGTGTGAAGTTTCATACTTTAAAGCTTGGTCTCATCGGTCTCACGGAAACTGTTTGGTCTCACGCGAACTTAAGTTTATATATATATATATAGAGAGAGAGAGAGAGAGGCACCTTCAAATACAAACTTTTTAATGGTGCAAACCATGCAACCCACTTATCTACCACATATTTTGTTTTTACCTTTTTAATAAAAAAATGGGAAAATAAAATATGTGGTAGATAAGTGGGTTGCATGGTTTACACCATTAAAAAGTTTGCATTTAAACACCCCTCTCTCTCTCTCTCTCTATATATATATATATAGGGGGCCATTCAAGGGAGAACTCAGTTATCTGTGGTAACCGTGAGATCCAATCTTAACCACAAATCAGATAATAAATTAGGAAATCAATAATTTTGGTAATTTTAATTACAAATTTTAATCAAAGGTATTTTTGAGATCTCCTCTCTCTTCTCTCCAACAAATATTATTCCGGCGAATACATGATACCTACTGTGATACACTTTATAAACATCAAAAATACGTGATGCACACTGTGATACACTGTGTAAAGATCGAAAATACATGATAGCACACTATAATACCCTTTTGTAAATATCAAAAATACGTGATATCACACCATGATACACTTTGTAAGGATCGAAAAAACATCGAAAATAAGTGATGCACACTGTGATACACTTTGTAAAGATCGAAAATACATGATAGTACACTATGATATCCTTTTGTAAACATAAAAAATACGTGATAGCATAATGTGATACCCTTTTGTAAAAGGAAATAAAAAAATTTAGGAATTAAGTTATATTTTAGGAATTAAACAAATTTACTAAAATATCATTTTCTATTTATTTAAAATTAATATTAATTATTCTAAATGTGTGGCACATATTGGATCTCACGGTTATTACAAATTACCTAGTTCTCATTTGATTATGCCCCTATATATATATAGGTCATTGTCATCATCTTTTTTTTTTTGAAAAAAACGACTTCATTACTTAGTGGTTGAAATTACAAAAGGAGGTTGCAAGATCGATCATAAAACTAGGAAAGTTAAATAAAGTAGAATGACAAGGAAAGTCACGAGCTTTTCTAGCAACGACGTGAGCGGCCCCGTTGGTATGTCTCCTCGAGAAACTAACCGAGAACGAGTCATTTTGGTTAAGAAGGGATCGGCACCGAGAGATGGTCTCTCTAAATTCCGAAAGATCCTCAAGATTAGAGGAGATAACATCAACAACAAGTTTTGCGTCCGATTCAAAGATCACCCGCTGCAGATCGAGGTCGAGGGCCCACTTGATCGCATTCGCAAGGGCCATGGCTTCACATTCCTTGACCAAAGGAATGCCGTTGATGAAAGTCGACCGACAAGCAATAAACGAGTCACAATCGTTACGAATGACTGCACCGAAGCCCGTCTGATGGATGTCGCTGAAGATAGCCGCGTCGGTATTGCATTTAAGGAAACCCGCCGGTGGCAAATGCCACAAATCGCATTTATCGTGAAGAGCATAAATTCTTGACTGGTTGCGCAGGTCGTTAGCCGAAAGCCAATCATCGAGGGCATTAGATGCCTGCTTCGTCACTCTAGCCGTCATCTTGACCGCGTTGTTTTGCCATGCATCATTCTGAATGTTCCAAATGCTTCAAAGCAACATTAACAACTTATTACCGAGGGTAGTGTCGACCTCATCAAGGATGGTAAAAAGGAAGGTTATGAAGTCGTCGGACCGGGTCGTCATCGAATCAATGAGATTCCAAAGATTGGCATCATCCCACACTTTTTTGGCAATCGGGCAATCGATGAAAATGTGCCAATTGTTTTCCGGGTTGACGTCGCACAGAACACAAAGACACGAAGAGTTAATCCCCCGTTTTTGAAGATTAACACGGTGCGGGAGGACGTCTTTACCCAATCTCCAAATGAAGTTTCTCACCTTATACAGTATGTTGGCCCTCCAAATTTTAGCCCAATTGTCATTACTACGGTCGTGGGTATTTGTTTGCAAACTACCCATCAAGAATCGGTACCCACTTTTGACTGTGTAAACACCGTTAGAATTCCAATGCCAAATCAATCTATCCGGGCCATTTCTTACACTAGGGAGATTGAGAATTTCCAAACGGTCGTGCGAACAAAAGTCGCGGGAGATACGGTTAAGGTTCCACTCACGAGAGTTTGAAGCAAAAAGATGACAAACCCGAAGGTTGAGTTCATTGGGGTTGGGCAAGGTTTCCACCCGAAAGTTGAAATCGTCACGGAGCCAAGGATCTTTCCACACAGAGATAGAATCTCCGAAGCCTACTTTCCATCTATAACCTTCCTTTAAAACAGCCTGGGAATTCCAGATACTTCGCCAAATGAAGTTTGGGTTGTGACCCAAATTTGCTTCAAAAAAGTCCACCTTTGGGTAGTATTTTGCTTTGAACACCATACTCACCAAAGTATCCGGATTAGAAAGGAGTCTCCAACCTTGTTTCCCCAATAATGCTAAATTAAAGGCCGTGAAATCCCGGAAACCAAGACCCCCGGAATTTTGAGGAATACATAATTTATCCCAAGCAAGCCAGTTAATAGACCGAACACCATCTCTTTTAGAACTCCACCAAAAGGTGTTAAGTAACCCATTTTTAATTTAATCATCTTAAAAATCATATTGGTTTGTTTTAATTTAATCATTTAGTCCTCATTTTTTTTAAAGAATGGTAATGTTTAAAAACTATAGACAATTAATAGATTTTTGAGACTTTTTTCACTTTATTCCAACTATGTACCTTAGATATACATAAATGTCTAATATAATTTTTTTTTCTATTTTACATTATCTTATAACTTATTAACTAGTTTTTATTACTAATAATTACTTTTTTCACCTATAGTTAATCTCTCAACCATTTGTGTACTATAAATAATTTTTTTTGTCATTGTTTGTCCAAAATTCCTTTGCATCCCTTATCGTCAATTTTAAAGTTTAAACATTTAATTAGAGTATAAGAAATTAAATTTCAATATTTAATTCATAAATATATTTATTAATGTAAAAAAAAGAAAAAAGAAAACAACGGAAATATTTTTTGAGCCACAAAAGAATACATACCCTTTTTGCCTAAAGTAGTAATACGCACATCCCAACAACAAGTACAATAAATGATGCACAATGTACAATAAATAATGCACATTGTACCACAACCAATACTTTAAACTTCGCCTTCACAAAAGCCGATTTTACTTTGCCAACGGCTCGTCTCTCTCAAAAACCACAAAAAACAATACTCTCTTTTCCAAAGCAAAAATTATCAAAATCCAGAGTAAGTGCAACTTAAATTGCGTTGAGTACAATTTGTTATAACAAGCTTGCTTTGGATTTAGATGTTTACACTCTGGGAAACTAATTTTGAAAAGTCAGCGAGTATAAACGCATAATCTCATCATGATGACGTCATCAAATAACAAAAGTCAATCCTAGAGAGTCAACTCCCGCCGGCAGCGGTGGTGGTTGTGGTAGCTACGGTGTTTGATAACCACCGAAAAGGCGGCGTTGTCTTTGACGTCGCACCGTGATCGGAGAATCTGTCTCCGGTGGCCGGACCGACGAGCTCGTCCAACCCATCAAAAATATCTTCGTCAATGACGACGCCGGAGACATCGAAGTTGTTATCGTCGTCGGTGTAATCTCTCTCGTTTTCGTCCATCTTTTCCGTCGCCGGAGATAAACTGGCTGTCGGAGAAACAGGCGGCGACGACGTAGGTTTGTTTCTGTCGTCTTCGTCGGTGGGTAATTTGTTGCGGGAGCTGCCGGCTAAAGAGTTCCGGTGAGTCGGCACCGGGTGGCTGTGTTCGCCGGTGTACGTGATGATCAGCATACCCGGGTCGGATCTATTCCGCTCCACATGTTTTCGGGCCAAACAACCCTTTGAAGTGCTACATTTATAATATCCCCTGTTTATGATTAAAAAAAATTCAGTAATTAAATGAAGAAAAAAAATACAATAATTATGAAATGATTCACCATTTATAATCATTTTATTTATGTGGTTTTAACTTAAGACACCAGTATAAAAATTATATTTCAATAATGTATATATTTATAATCATTATGTTTATCTTTAAAATGTAACCAAAATATTGTAAGTTTTGTAAATAATAATGGGTTTTGTTGAAGAAAATTGCATTTTTCAAATCTAAAATAAAATAATTTATTACAAATATTTATTCACAATTTTTATTATTAAATATTTTTTTTAAAGCGAGAGAAAGAGGTAAAAAAAAAATACAAACCTTGGGTATGGAGATCCTTTGATAGGTTTTTGACCATATTTTCTCCAAGACCACAAATCAGAAGATGATCCTTCTGCTGGCACTTGGGAAACCTTTTTAATCTGATTTTTCCTGTCAAAATTAATTAAAAAACAAACAAAATCAAGAACAATAAACAAAATCAATTTTACATTTATTATGAAATAAATATTTCTTGTTATTTTCCTGACAAGTATTTTTGGGAAATTACATGAATCATTAATAATTCAGTTTTCTGCATGTGGGTATCTCCCAAATTTCATTATTCTACATCAACATAGCCTCTAAAAAGGAAAATAAAAAGGTATATAATTTTCAAAAAAATATATTTAAAAAAAAATCAATCTTGAAAATCAATTTGCTTCAAGGGTATTTCATAAATGAAAAATCTAACAAAAACCCACAAATTAATCGGGATGATATTGATAGACGATGGATAAAAATACAATCTTTTTACCTTTTCTTGAACTTTGTTGTACTCTGTGTATGAGAAGTTGTACATCTAGAGATGCCTAAAGATTGTTGCTTTCCCTGAAATTGTTTCCGTTGGTGGTGGTGGTGGTACGGTGGATCTTGAAGTCCACCAAGAACAGAAAGGGGTGAGATTGGCAAACTTTGAGGAGATGGAGGGGGTTTCTGTAAATTGATGGGGTTGTAAAGATCATTCAAGAACTGTTCTATACTGTTATCACTTCTTTGTTGAAATAGATCTGGGAAAAAACCCATGACATTTTCTCCATAAAAATTCGAGTTTTGTTGACTATAAGCATCTACAGGCCAAGTTGTAGTGGTGGTGGTGGTAGTGGCGGAGGAGGAGGAGGAGGAGACGGCGGAGCAACAGCCTCTGACCACCGCCTGAAGATCCCAATCAGCGTCCATGTAGGGAGGAGAATGGAAACAAAAGAAGGCGCTGACTTTTGATAGAGAGAGAAACGATGGTGCATATAAAACATGATATATTGGGTGTGAAATGGAAAAGTGTTATATTTAAATATATAGTATAATTTATTAATTCAGAATCTTACTTTTTCCAAAGGATGTATTTTGTTTTTTTATGATTTCTTTTTGTCTTTTTTAAATATAGACTAGAAGTGTACTCGCGCAATACCGCTAGATACATCACGATTTTATGTTTCATTTTATTTTCTATTTTTTGTCGATTTACATTACGATTTTGGTTGGTTGTGAGAGAGCGATAATGATTTTTTTATATAACTTTGTTTAATTTAGACTTAATAATATAATGTAATTTATTTTGGTTTAATAATATTTTTTTTTATAAAATATTCTGTTAGATTTTTTTAATTATATTTTATATTTTTATATTTAAAATTTGATTTTTATTTTATATTTAATTATGCTGATCGTTATTTTAGAGGAGTTAAAGTGGGAAATGATTTTAAAAGAGTTAAAATGGTAAGAGATAATGATTGAAAATTAATAAATAACATTAGATGTAGTACATACAGCTTTAATTGTTGTTTTTTAAGTAATTAACATTAAATAGCGGTACATTAAGTTTTAAGACTTGTTTTTAAGAGTTTTTATGTCATCTTTATAATATAGTATAGATATAGATAAGAGCAAATTACAGATTTCGTCCCTTTGGTTATATAGGAATTATAGGTTGGGTCCTCCAAACGAAATAATGACATCTATAATCACTGTGGTTTCACTTTTGTTAAACCATATAAATGTTAAACACCTCAAACAAATCTCAATCGTCTCTACAGATTAACAAATCAATATCAACGATGTGGATTAAATCGGTTCCAAAATTTCCCCTCAACTTTATCTGCAACTAATTTGATAACCGTCTAAAAAATTTAAAATACACAAAATCAAGGGGCTAAGATTGGTTTGTAAATTGTGTAATATTTACATGGTTTGTATTTGATTGTCATCTATATATATATAGTTATACAGAGAAAATTATTGTAAGCCTCCTCCATCTCCGTCCCTTCACTGTCATCCATCTCCTCTGTTCCGGCACCTTTTCTTTTTATTGTTCCTTCATAGTTTTATATTAATTAATCAAGAGTAAAAAAATAAATTCAATCATGATAAAGAAAATGAAGTGATGGCACAATGTAATACCAAAAAGAAAATGTTTCAGAAAGAGCATGTGTAATACAAGAGTATATTAGTTAATTAAGAGTATTAATGTAAAAGAGATTTTTTATTTTCTTAAAAGAAAATTAATGAAAATGAGTCAAAAGACTAAAAATATCTCTGATTTAACAGAGATTTTGTAAGATATATTTAATATAAAAAATAAAATTTTCTTATTATTTTAAATAAAAATGTAAAAAGACAAAAAAAATCTTAACTTAATGGAGTAATCGTTAGTAGAGTTATGGCAAGTGACCCGATCCATAATAAAAGTGAAACAATGATAACTATAGATGTAATTATTTTATTTGGGGGATCCAATACATAATTTCTATATAACCATAGGGACGAAATTTGGAATTTACTCTATTGGTAATTAATAATTCGTATAATTTAATATTTTTTAAACGGATTATATAATAATATTTTAATATTATGAAAGAACAAAAAGCGTGTGAATGGGAGAGAGTGGCAGCTGGCCTTCACAAGGATTCTGGACGAATTAAGGTTTGGATTTCTTTTGCTTTAATTTATCTTTCACTTAAATAACATTCTGGTCCAGAACTTTAATACTTGTTGCAAATTACCAGGGCCGTCCCAATCTTTTTGGAGGCCCTGTTACACTTGTATCAAAAATTCGAGTCGATTGGACCACAAAACAAATAACAAATAGAAGTTAAATAGAAAAGTTCATATTAAATTGAAAGTCTTACGAGTTAATGAAAATAATCATTGAGTAGCTAAAACCAAATCATTAGGCATCTCTGATTTTAAGCTCTTGGGAATTTCAATCGACAACCGATTGAATCAAGAATAGATATGGGAAGAAGACGATTAAAGGGAAGAAGATTGAAGCGGTATCCGATTGTTTCTGATTTGAAGATTATTGTCTAACCCTATAACTCAGGCCCAAAACTGTGAAATTTGGGCCCCAAATTTTTTGGAGGTCCTGTTCTGAATCCCATATTTAACATGCCAAGGGACGGGCCTGCAAATTACCACGATATTTTGCATTTTCTTTCAAGTTGACACACAATGTTTACAAAGCCTTACATTGATCTCGCATGGTTTTTATTAACAGAAGTTCTATTTTTTTATAGTAATAATCAAATCAGTCGAGGGTCTCAATGGAAACACATGATCTACTCCTTAGAGGTAGAGGTCAGATATGCATACATCTCAACATCTTTTAGATTTTACTTTTGTGAGATTACTGGATTAGTTTGATTTACTTATAATAAAATCAAATGCAAATTGCAATGTATGACATTTAATACAATTTTATAAAAACCACCAAATCATGGTTGATGATGGCATGTATCTTCACAACATGCGCATTACACTTCTATTATTCATTTATGAACATCATGTTCAACGCATTTTGAAAAACAAACTAATGAATGCAATTAAGCCAACAGGAAGCAAAAAATATTATTTTATACACATGAGCGTTGAAGGAGAGATTAATTTATGTAACTATTAACAAATTTTCATACAGTTTTAAACAAAAATAAGAAAAAGACAACATTTTGCATAGTTATAACATAGACATTTATATTCAGACATAAAATTTGGATTTACCTTTAATAAGGAATTGCATTAGTTTTTAATTTTCAGTTTACAATAAAATTCTACATCAGGTTACATTGTACAGGTACAAAACTTATATATATATATATACACACATATGTATATGTATATTTATGTTGTGTGTGTGTGTGTGTGTGTTGAAATAAGAGAAAAGTTTTGATATGGTTCCATTAATTGATAACTTGAGAATAAGGTGTCGTTTGTTTTTTAAGAGGTCTAAAGTCTGAAGTCTTATTGTAGTTATGATTAATAAGAGGTGGTGTGTAAAAAGGTCTGAACGATTCAGACTTAAGAGTCATTAAAAGATTTTTTTTTAAAAACAAACAACCCCTAAGGTGGCGTTTGTTTTTTAAGAGGTGTTGAAGTCTGATTTCATTTCTGGTTTTTTTAGAGGTGCTGCTGAAGTCTGAAATCTGAATCAATAAGACTGTTTGTTTTTTGTAGACTGACAAACGCCTGAATATGTATAATTGTCTATTTTATTCCTCAAAAATTTAACTTAAATACGTCAATTGAAGTGAGCATAGATGATCGAATGACGAAACGAAAAAAATAAATAAAAGAAGGATGTTGATAGATTTGCGAGACTGTGGAGTTATAATCATATCTCACACACCGAAGCCTCGATTTAAATGATTCAAGATGTTATGGAAATATAACATACATATCTACAATCTCCGTGTTTTGCGTTTTTTGCAAATTTGGGTTGCATCTAGGCTAAAACCGACGTTAAAATCGAAAGAATGGTGTTGGACGGAAATAAGAGGAGATTTAAGAGATAGGGTTACCACCTTTTACTTTTTTTTTTTTTTTTTTTTTGTCGAAACCAAATTAAAAGATAAGACACTCTGAAAATAATAAAAAAAAAACAAACGGTTTGAATTATAAAACGTCTCACCAAATTAGATATAAGTGATGACTAGAGATTAAAATGAAAAAACAAACAAGGCCTAACAATACACAAAATAAGGGTGTATATACAAAGGGCAAGCTAATAAGAGGAAATACTAAATTACTCCTACCGACTAATTATAATAAATAAAATAATATATGCTAACTATATACATATATATACATAACTGATTATATCAATCCATATCAAGATCCACAAAATATTTTATTCTTCATAGACGAAAAACATATTAAATATTTTTACTAGTAATTCAACAGGACTACCAGAATAAGAAAATGTAAAGAGTTTTAAAACTCATGCTAAAATGGAAAATTTTGGTTTTTTCTTTGCTATTCCTCTCCAACAGCTTTGCTATATGGTTTGTTAAAATAGAGAAAGATCAAAAAATCTCTAAATATAGAGAATTCTCTATAATCTCTAAATTGGAGAGAGAAAATATTATTTTATTCAATCCAACCAATAAGATTCAATTTTTAACATTTTATTTTAAGTTTTTTTTTAAAAAGTATATTGGGATGATAAATTATGGAATATTATAATAATATAAATAGTGATTGATTTTCTAAAATAGAGAAGCTGTTGGAGTTAAAAGAAAATGTTTTTAGAGATTTTGACTTTTCATTCTTTATTTTAGAAAAAATTTAGCAATGTTGTTGGAGATGCTCTAAACATCATATAGCAAACTGCAATTTTATTTTTAAAAACGTCTTGGGGCTTGAGTTTGTTTTTCTTTTTACAATTGTATGGGTGATTAACTTTGAAAATGTCAAAAGGGTATTTAATAAAGAAAATAAATAAAAATGAAAAAGTCAAAACGGTCCCTCGTTACTTTCACTATCGTGAGCGATGAGTATTTTTTAAAGTTTGGGACTTGCCGACAAAAATATAAAAAATAAGACAAAACGGGCACCTCGTCTTTAAAGCGTATGTTGTACTGTATCTTTTAAGCGCGTGACGTGTGATTATAATTTTGATTTGTTTTTTTTAAGAGAATCTTTAACACCTTCTTTACTTTTTTATTTTCTATTATAAATATAGATTTAATTTTTTTTACATAGTTATATATTTTAAAAATTATAATATTAATTATATTATTAAAATATTCATATTCTAATAAATTTTAAATAAATATCAGCATTAATTATGGATTTGTTTCTTATATTTAGGAGGTTTTTCATTAAATTGGTTCATAAACTTCAGTTATTACAGATAAGGACTGATTGTTTCCACATTTGTAACAATTTGGTCTCTCATCCTCAACGGTTGTTATCTTCTCCGGTTAACTGTATTAAAATGAGGGACAAATGTCATTTTATGCCTTTATATATTTTAACAATTTTCTAAAAAAATTCATTTTCTTTTTTGTTTTTTTAATCGTCTCATCTCTATCCCTCTTTCTTTCTCTCTATCCACGACATGAACTCACCCTCGATGTAACCCCTCTCCTTCCGACGTCAACTCAACGCACCTCCGATGAACACCACCATCGCCATTCACCACTCCTTCTCCCTCCAACAAACACTACCAACCTAAACGTCGTCTGTTGAACCCCCTCCCCCTTCTCCATCTCCTTCCTCCTCCTCATCTTCGTCTTTATATGAAACCCAAATTAAATACAAACACACATGAGTTCAATATGTGTAAAACCTTAAAAATTGGGATAGACAAAAACTTCCCTAAAACGGAAATTGTAGTATATAATTGCCCAAGCACGAGCCTCCCAAAAGTCAGGAAATATACACCTGTTAATTACAACTTTGTAAAGTAATGGATATAACAACCTAATAATCCAATTTCTCTATTAAACAAGATTACAATCCGGATGTCATCCAATCAACCAAAAGTATCGTTTTTCTATAGCAAAGGTGTCTCAAAAGTGGTTTCCCCCAAGCTCACATAATCCCGACTGGACTTTCTTAGAGACCGCACAACAAGAACCTGAGATACACGTTGATACCAAACAAGTGTTAGGCCAAAAAGCCTAATGAGTTAGAACAAATAATCATGAACGGCTAATTATATATAATAAACATTTACACTATCATGCAACCCAACATTTGGAGTCAATGGGGGAGACCCATAACACCAATGAATTTTCACCCAAATAGACGATATACCTTAGTGCCAACTGTAATTCCCAATACAAGTGTTTAATCGAAAGCAATTAAGAACAATAATCATAAACCATCAAACCTGGTCATAGGATTAAACTTGAATTCCATAGAGTGTTTTACAAAGGTTTAAGCGCATAAGAAATTAGAATATACACTCTTAGGGTTAAACCCTAAAACACTTAAGCTTATTTACCCTTTAGGGTATTTACACAAACAACCCTTAAACTTGAATACATTAATAAAATAAGACCTAACAATCTCCCCCTTGTATTCAAGTTTCAGAAGGTGGAATATAGCGTCTTCGAAGTCCAAATTTGCATTCAAATCTTCTAATCATATTCCTCTCCCACATATTGTCTTCAACCAATTCATAAACCTTCAGAACCAACTCTCTTACTTTGTCTGTTATCGTCTTTTTAGGAGCATTCAGATCAATTTTCAACTTCTTGTCCAACTGAAAATGAATTACACTGAGTGTCCCATCCGAGTAAGCAGCAAGCTCTTTCATTCTCACAAACCTCTTTTCACGCATTTTGAATCACTATTCCCAACTAAGGTTGCTCAAGAATCACAAAGAGTGGGAAGCTCTCAACGTGTGGCAATGATTGATCAGGTTTCAACAGATTAACCTTCCTTTGGTTGCTTTCCAACCAGAGTTGCAGAGCAGAGACGTATGACAATCTGACTCTACCTCTCATGTACCTGATTACCGAAGCTAAAATAATATGAACATCTAGCGGTCGGGTGGTCAATGTAATAACCGAGACTTTAAGCCTTAATAATAGAATGGTTAGTGGGATTTTGTTGAAAACCCAAAGTTCAAGGGCTAAGTTGTAAATGTTGAAAAAGGGGTTAAAACCCTAATACCCCTATTCCCCTAATCATTTTCTCAAAGTTGGTGGCTAAGAGAAATCAGGGAGGAAAATTTGGTAACATTCAAGATTGGGAAAAATCAAGGAGGGGCGTGGGGATAGCATAGAAGAATTTTCTTGTCAATTTCTCATCAAGGTAATCATCTTTCTTATCTCTTTCTATGGATTTTGATGAGTTTTGTTGTTGAATGTTGTTGGGGAGGAAGAAATATAATTTTTTTGATTTCAATGAGTTTGGGTGTTCTCCTTTGGGATTTTTTGGTGTTTTATTTGATTAAGGAATGTTTGTCATTGCCTAACCAAGTTAGGGTCTTGGAATCGACCAAAAAACGAGCAAATTCCTCGATTTGGGGGTTTGGTTTGTTGCCTTTTGCAAAATCCCAGGAATCGCCTTTGTGAGGCCGAACCCCGGGTGGAAAATGGAAAGCACAGGATGCCAAGGACCCGGGAGACGAGGAGGACGAAACCCGAGTGAAAAGGGGAAAGTCGGGAGGCCAAGGACCCGGGAGACGGGGAGGCCGAAACTCGGGTGGAAAGGGGAAAGCCTGGGGAGGCCTGGACCCGGGAGCCAAACCTGGGGAGGCCAGGTGAGGCTTGACCCGGGAGTCGGAAACCGAACCCGGGGAGGCCGGGTGAGGCTTGGTCCGGGAGACGGGATCCGAACCCGGGGAGGCCGGGTGAGGCATGGCCCGGGAAACGGTAGTCCAACCCGGGAATGACCTCGGGAAACGGGGGACTTGGGAGGTGGGGGAGACCCAGTGGGAAATGTCTCAAGGGAATTTGGGTGTTTGATCTCCGGGACTCAGTCCAGACTCTGTGGAGTCATTTGTCGAGTTGTCCGTTTAAGCCGAGCGTCTTTTATGGTGTTGTCTATTGACCGATAATTTATATCCTTTGAATTCTATATCATAGGTATTTGTTTTAAGAATCGGGAGCACTAGTGCAAGAAAGTAAGCGAGGAAAACATGTGAGCTTTTCTAACCAAAAATGTTATTGATGTTTATGTTACTTCGCGTAAGAAGTTTATTAAAATGCTTGTTTTATCTTATTGCGATGGATGTTCTATATGTATGCATACTTTGTCAGTGGCAAGTTATGGCCTAAGTCGGGGGGGGGGGGGGGTCCCACCTGTGCTTATACCGGGGGGGGGGGTGTCCCGTTCTATGCCATTGGGGGTGTGTCCCAGATAAAGGCAGTATGAGCCAGACACGTTGTCATTTATGCGTGACTTCAGTGTGTGACGTCAACGTGTATTGTTTGTGTGATGACCGGTAAAGCTGAATTTGTTTATAAATACTTTCATATATCTTTTCATATGTTGTCGTGACTTGGATACCCGCTTTTAGAAGGAACTCACTAGACCTTTCGGTCTAACCCTCGTTTTTAAAAACTAAAAACCTTTTCAGGAAGACGTGAGGTAGAAGGCTCAGGTAAGGGAAAGGAGAAGCTTTGAGCAGGAAGTCGTGGATTAGAAGGATGATACCATAGCTTTCCAGTTTTAGTTTGTCTTTCCTTTTATCATTATCAGTTGTGTAATAGGTTGTTCCACAAACCTTGAATGTTTGAATTGTTGTTTTAGGGTCGTTTTGGCAAGGATATTATTATTATGTCGTTTACGTTTTATTCTCTGAGTTGGGTTGTTGTAGTTGGTATCAGAGCCAAGGTTTAAGGGATTTAGGTGACCAGATGGGCCTAGACTTAAACCGTGGGTGTAGAAACACAACTGAGATATAGGAAAGCCTTAGGGAGACCTCAACAGGGACATGATTAATAGGGTAGTGAGGGCTGTCATGTAAGGTAAATTTGGAATTACACCTGGCAAGTGTAATTATGAATTTACAGGTACATGTATGTGCTTATTTTGCCTTATTATGTTGGAACTGTTGGTTGAGCTTCACTCTTGTCTAACATGGCAGTAAGTAAGATGTCTGAACGAGTGTTGAGAAGTGGCTCTATGCCTATTGCTAAGACCATGCCCGAGAATGAGGTACTGGTGGATGGACCAACGGACCCTCCAAGACAGGAAGATGCTCGGGGAAGAGGTCGAGGTCGTTGGAGGGGGCGAGGAAGGGCACCCCGAAGGGCTATTACTCAAGTGGATGAACCTGAAAAGGAAAGTCAAGGATGAAAGTCGATACACGGTGGACGTCGGGCGAGGAGTGTGGAGATCCCGGCGAAGCAAGAACTTTCTCAACAGGAGAGTTCGACTACTATAAGGGGAAGAGGGTAGTCTAACCATGCGAGCGATTGTGCCCTATGGCACTCTCGCCGACACTTCCGCCGAGATTGGATCGAGAGGTGGGGGAGGGTCGCGATTATGACCAACGATTGTGCCTAAAGGCACTCTCGCTGTCACTTTTGCCAAAGTTGTACCACGGGGTCCCTACCCGAGGTGATTGTGACACTGCGATTGTGACCAAGGGCACTCTCGTGGTCACTCTTGCTCAGATCTCCCCGAAACCCGAAATTTCCAACGACTTCCCAAAAAGATTACATGCATGGATTAGTGGTTTGACAAATGACTTTTAACAATTAATTATTATCAAACGACAAGCCTAAGCAACTTAAAACTTATCAAGAATTGTCTTACCTTTAAAATTACGGGTGTTACAATATGCAAACACAAACGTGGGTTATATATGCCCCATAAAAAAACCCAGATTTTGTTTCTTCTCTCTTTGTAGAGTTTTTTTTTTCTTGTTTTGTTTGTGGGTTTTTAAGAGTGGTTGTGTGTGTGTTTGTGTGTTTAACAATGGATATGTGTTGTGTGTGTGCAGGGACGAATATGGGATTTGGGTTGGGGGAACATCAATATTATATATATATATATATATATATATATTGTTGGTCTCAACCATCGGATTTGTGTATAATACTCATAACATCCAACCAAACACTTAGAATTATTCTTGTTTACCTTGTTTCATAATGTACATATCCGATGAACTTAACTCATCGGATATTACCTTATTTGATATCATCCGATCCCATTGTCTTAGGTTTCAGATATATGATTTTATCGGATATTACCTCACAAAGTTAGACATCATCAAAGCTCCCATCCGAAGAATTCTTCTATCAGCCAAAGGGTTCCAGTTTTACCAACTCATTGTCTATCTGATATAACAACTTCATAATGTCTATAGCTGGTAAATCCAATAAATAGCTTATATATCGGATATAGAAGAAGATAGGAATTTTATTTTATAAAAGTCTTATAACTATTTGTATTGATCCAAAAGCAAAAAAACCTTCAACAAAATCGAAGACTAGTTGTAGTGAGGTCAAGATCGTCACCAAAGTGGATTGGTTTATCATCTAGCCGAAAAAGATCAATACAAGATAAAGTCACATAGTAGTATGAAAAATACTACTATTGGCAAGCCGAATATTGGAAGTACAAACTTGGTCAGCAAGTTTTACTCATCAACTATTTTACCTACCTCTTGGTATGAGAACATGTACAACATGTCAACCTAAACAAAGTACAAAAGTACCATTTTATTGGTACCTTGTTTGCTTTACTGTTCCCTCGGCATGCTTGATAGGTGTTAATAAATTAACCATATTACAATTGTTTTATTAGTATTTTACCTTTGTTTTATTTGCCCAAAGTCTATTTTTAGTATAGTTTAGTCAAATTTATAGCTTTTATCATGTTTTTATGTTTTGTTATGCATTTCCATTGTTTTGATGCTAATTTGAACATTTTTTGCAGATTTCAAAATTTTTGGCAGTATTGTAGGATTGCTGCAGGACTGGGAGTATGGTGCTGTAGGACTAGCTGATGATTGTTGCAGTCGTATTTCTTGCTTAGGCCGGGCTTGGAAGCCCACATTTTGAAGACTTTATGGTCAAGAAAGGGCTTACGTCATCATAGTACTCTTTTGGCTTGTTAGATATTTCTCTAAACATTATAAATATGCACCTTATGTAACCTTAGGAAATCATCAAACCTTTGGGTTTTAATTATTCTCTAGTTTATTTTGTAATCCTAAGCTTAAATATTTTGGGTTTGCTTGTCCTTCAAGAACTAAAATATTCTAAGTTTAAGGTTGGTGTATTTTGCAAATATTAATTCAAGTATTTCGTATTTCGAGTTCATCTTTCATACTCTTGTTCTTCATTTTCCAAGCTACATTTTCTTTAGAAATCAATTTGTGAAATTTAATATTCGAGATTTTGCAAGGGATTCTCACCAATCTTTTTTGCTCCTTGATTCTTAAATTACACAAGTTATAATTTCCAAGTTTCTAGATCTCAAAATTTTCAAGTGTGTTCAAAGCAAGAATTTTTACAATCTCAAAATTATTTCACTTTTTGGTAAATAAATTGTTTGAAATTAATTTTTAACTTTACTTTGGATTTTCATCCCTTGTAAGTTAAGTTTCTTTTCAAGTACAAAAGTTTCATTCAAAGTACAAAAGTTGTTTTCTAAGTACCAAAGTTTTGTTATTTCAAAAAAAAAAAGTATCGAAGTTTTCAAGTGTTGATTTATGTGACATAATTTGAGAGACAAGTTTCATAACTTGGCACTCAAGTTACCCAGCCCTACATTCTTTTTCCAAGTATTTTTTAGTTTACTTTTAAATTCCCTTTTCTATTTCTGTACTTTCCATTCTGCAATTAACTTTACTGTTATTTACTTTTTCTGCAATTTATTTTTCTGTCTTTACTTTTCTGCACTTTAATTTACCGTCATTTACAATTTTGTACTTTAATTTATGTAATTTACTTTTCTATCATTTACTTTCCAGCAATTTACATTATTGTCTTTTACATTTCCGTTATTTACATTCCAACAATTTTTACTTTCAATACTTTACTTTCATGTTATTTACATTTCCCGTTTTTACTTCATTCAAAAGAAGAAACCAAACAATGATGGGCTAATAGCCTGAGCTTGAGGTGTAAGACAGAGTTAAGACCGAAATCGATGTGAAAATAAAAAAGGTGGATCTATTATAGCAATGTTTTTCTGACTATTTATTTCAGGTGGTTACTGTTTCATTGAAGATCATATTTAATTAATTGACAACTAATTTTTATATGTGAAAATGGATTAACTTTCAGAGTTAAGGCAAATAAGAAAACCTGATTTAATATGAGAATGCTATAAATAGCTATAGTACCTGACAAGTGCTATAATCCTACGATGTAGGGAGGTAACACTGTGTCGCGCTAGGATTCACGAGGTCTAACATAAGTGATATCGTATCGATAGCTGGGCCGGTGTGTACTCTTGGGAGGCCGTCTGAACCGCTAGTTGAATAATGTGACAGTACTATAGGACTGTCCAGCTTGCTATATTATCTTTTTATCTAAACACCTGTTTTTAATCTTAACAAAGCTTTGCACCCTTTGCTTCCTCTTTTACGACTGATTTTCTAGTTGATAACTCAAACAAACCAACATAAAGATTTATTCGAATTCGCCATCTGAAATCAATTTTTAAATACTGGACTTTTGAAAGACTTTCACAAACATTCTCTGTAGGATCGATATCTTGTACTTTTACCATTATTACTTGTTCCGAGACGATAGTAGTTCAAGGTGTATACTTGCGCCAAGTTCTATTTTAAGTGAATCTCTGAGGTTGCATAAACCACACAACAATACTAAAGGTTGAAGTAATTAAAAATGGAGTCTACATCAAACTCAAAGGTTGAAATGAAGAGTACTAGGATGCATGGATCAACCCAATCAAAAGAAGACACACATTAAAGTTGGACAGTGAATATTTAATGCAATGGTGGCTATAAAAGGTCATCCTTGTCTTTCAATGCTACTCACCCGTTTTGAAAGAACATCCTTGTGAGTGTTTCTAATAAAGTAAATCCGACGTCATTCTCTGAAGAACTTCCTTAGTTCTTCGGATTTGGAAGAGAAACTTCTCCCCCCTCCTTCTCTTTCAGTGTAGCAAATTTGTCACAGTCAGATTGTTTAGGATCACATGTCTTACCATTCTAGCTTCCACAACAAATATGTAGTTCTTGTTTTTATACAAAATATAGAAGAAAGAATTAAAAAGTGAAAAATTGTTATGTAAGACACCCTAAAAATAGAGGTAAATTTAAACCTGGATAATGATGTAAATATGACATCTATATAAATAGAATCACCCAAAAGGAGAAATAATAACAGTGTTTCAAGCTAATTTATGGTTGTTTAAAGATCATATCATGCATTATGTTAGGTATCAAGGAAAATCAATTCTTGCTTCAAAAGGGACGTTTCTTTTGATGAATAAATGGAAATATTACTTTGTCAATTTCTGAAAATCTTATTTTTAGGTTAGCTCTTCCAAAGTAGTATCTCACTGATGGCTTCCCCCCCCCCCCCTCGCGGAAGGAGGCCTTCTTCGCCTTCCACCTAAGTTGTGCAGGAAAGGCCCAAAGCGAAATGAATGAAAATGATAAATAACAACCTATTAATCTAAACTACATTAGACTCAAATTATACACGGTTGTCATTATTATCTCCCAAAAGATTCTATCAAAAGTATGTATGCCAATCCGATCAAAAGCCGTCTTATCCCAAAAATGTCATCTAGCGGCATCCACTCTCCGCTCAAGACTTCGGAGCCCCACCGCTAAGAAAACCTGATATACACGTAATTTAAGAAAAAATGTTACACTTTACGCCTTAGTGAGAACAAACATTTATAGTTAAATAAAGTATAAAAGAACAATAAGCGATCTCCAAGTTATAATGTAAAGTTCATTTCTACATAAATCACATAGGAACCATACGGTTCAAAATTCATCTTGCGATGACGAGGGAGACCCAATTTTTATAAATGTTTTTATAAATAATTTTGGACAATAATTACAACGTCACCTATCTTCATGATTATAAGAAGACTACCAACTTCAAAAAGTCATCTACCAAACAAATAAATCGATTGATTAGGTAGATTATTTGCAAATTGTAATGTTAAAATTACATAATATAATACTGTTTTATCATTATTATTAAAGGAATCTGACTAAAGGAGAAATAATATCTTAGAAGATCAAAACATGTCTAGCCCAGTGGTAAGGTAACATCCTTGGGGGGGTCAGTGGATGGTATCCCTGACTATCCAGGTTCGAACCCCGTGGAGAGTATGTGGCGATATCCAGATCATGGGCCTGCCACTTAGTGGTACCCTTAATTGGGTCGGGCCGTGGTCGACGGGGATTATTCGGGTGACACCCTTAAGTGGGATCCCGGATACCCCAGGAAGGTGTGTGTGCGTTAACTTGTCGTTCAAAAAAAAAAGAAGGGGAAAATCATCAAATGATTTACACTATTTAAAAACGTTATACGGAAAAAAATTGTTGAACCAAAGAATAAATCAGGTAAGTTTTGAAAAAGTGTTTTGTTAAAAAATAAAAAAAGAATGTTGTCGTGCATTCTAATATGACTTGGGGGTTGTTTACCAAATTTTCCATTAAGTCCTGTATGGATAAATGTGTCTGTCTGGATAAATTTGTCTGTCTAGATAAATTGATGTTGTTGTTTACTTTTTTACCTGAATTAACAGTCTGAATAACATAAATGACCAATTTACCCCTGTATGAATTTTAAGTTGTTTTATAAATTGTTGTTTATTTTTTAAACCATATATTCATAAATTCATTGATATAATCCAAAAATCAAACAAAAATTCATTAAGTATTTAAACTTTCAAGTTCAAACACAATGTAACCAAGTTCAAACAAAAAGTAGCAAGTATGAAACAAGTATGAAATCGACATTGTAGAAATCATGGTTACAAAAATCTACATTGCAAAAATGTCGAGCAGCTATGGAGAAGAAACAAGTATGGAACAAAAATCGACTGAAAAAACAAGTAAGGAACAACAATCGACAGGAGAAAACAAGTATGGAACAACAATCGACTTAAGAAATAAGTATGAAACAACAATCGACTGAAGAAACAAGTATGGAACAACAATCGACTTAAGAAATAAGTATGAAACAACAATCGACTGAAGAAACAAGTATGGAACAACAATCGAGTGTGGAGAAGAAACAAGTATCGAACAATCAGTAAAATCATTACCTTTGGAGAAATCGACCAAAGGAAATTATTGTCTATGGTTGAAATCGAACCAACAGTGAATTGAAATAGTCCAATCGAACCAGCAATGAACTCGAAGTAGTAAAATCGAACGAGCGGTGAAGGTGAAATCGAAACCGAACAAGCAGTGAAGGTGAAATCGAGCAGCAAGGTTTTTATTGCGTGATTATTGAGTAGGAGGGTAGACATGTCTTTATTTTTAAAGGATAGAAATGTCAAAGATGTGTCTTAATGGGGACAACACATCTTTCCCCTACTTAGTGAATAAGCCAGAAATGTCTGCGCGAATAAGCCAGTTTTGTCATTAAGCCCCAAGTAAACACTCCAAACGTCTGCACGAATAAGCCAATTTTATCATTAAGCTCATTAAGCCCCAAGTAAACACCCCCTTGTTCTTAGGTTTATGTGTCTTGCATCATGTAACATAAAAATCAATTAGATAACTTTTGTTTTGGTGGGTAATAACTCATTTTTAAAAGGGAAGTTGACTTAAATAGCCAAATCAATCAATCAATTTCACTTTTTAGCTATATTTCTCCTTATTTTGCACAACTAGCTTTAGGTCCGCAATCCGCAACGGACCTGGGACAATTTTCGGGTCCCTAGCAACCCTAATGACACCCTTGAATACACAAGGCAGGTCCGCATCTGACAGGTCCGCAATTGCGTACCTACCGCATCTGTATAGATTCTCTTTAGGGTTTCTGGGGAGCCGACACGTGTCGGGTATTGAGGATCTAGCCTGACCCGACCCATTGCAGATCTAGAAGATTTTTATGGCTTTCTTTGTCTTCTAGCTGTCAGATTACGGATTGCGACCCGACCCATTACGGACCTGAGGCTAAATGTGTAAAAAAAGAGAGATTTGGCTGAGAGGTGAAATTGATTTGTTGATTAGGCTATTTGAGTCAATTTCCCTTTTTAAAATGACTTGACTTGTTGGATTATTTGTAAGACCACCTCGTTTGTTGAGTCATTATTTATTGGTTTTTGTCGAGTTAAATTAATGTATGAGATATTTAACATCTATCAAATGAGATAATAACATATATGTACATGATTCCAGGTGAAGCAAAAAATCGAGATACAGGACTAACTCTACAGTCTACATTCTATCTTGTCAGGATCTGATTCTTAACAAGAATAAACACTCATAAACAATATTAAAGGAGTTTGCGGAATAACACTTTAATATTCAGAATATCAATGAAACAGTGAATATGAATCACAACTTGTAAACTTTATTGAATGATTTAAAGCTACAAGATTTCACACACAACCTCAATATTGATGAACAGGCTCACCAATACGAATTCTACTTATCTAGAATTAGGATTATAAACCTTGAGGTTAATTATCTCTATGAAAAACAAAAACTCAGAATCAAAAATTAATTTTCAAACTATTCTGACTAAGTCTATATATATACTAAAGATAAAAGATAATTACAAAATATAAAAGATCCTCAGTATAATCTTCCATAGTTATCTCCAAGCTTTCCATGAATATCTTCAATCAATACAGCTGTCTTCATTGCCATACGAAGTCTTCATCTCATAAGCAGTACTAACCATGTTCAGAAGCATTAACCATGTTCAGCAGTATTAATGAAGTTGGCAGTAGTAACCCTTAGCAGTACTAACTACTAGCAGTACTAACTATGCTCAGCAGTAGTAATTTCATCAAGCAATATTAATCTTGTTTAGCAGTATTAATCTGTTTCAGAAGTACTAACCATGTTGTGCTAGCAGCATTAACCATACTTGTGCAAATTCTGAATTCCCAACAATCTCCCCCTAACTTGACTTTTGAGAAGAGAAGTCAAGTTCTTCATTTATGGTCTTCAAGATGCTTTCAACACTACAGCTTAGTTGCCCAAATTCGGATCCAGACCCAGACTTTGATTAATTGTTCTTCTTACCACAATTCTGGCCATTTCTGATTCCTTTGCACATACTAGCTTAGCTTTCAACATCCCATTCAGCTTCTCCTTGCTATGATCATACACTTTGTCCACTAGGTAGTACTCATGATAACAGTTATCAATTGTGATCATGTATACACCATAGTTTTCAAAGAGTATCCACTTATCAATCTTCTTAAACCCATACTCATGATGTAGATCCTTGATTTTGTAAACCACCTTTTCTGGTTCAAACATCATACAAAGATATTCCATTGCAATCTTGAGTAGACTTTCTTCAGTTCCTTTCAAAACATGTTCATAAAGCTTTATTCCCACTTTATGCATCTCTTCAAGATCAGCTCTGGAGCAACTTCTGATTACTTTCCCCCAAGTTGAATATACTTCAAATACATCACCAACTCTTTTAAGCCTGAAGTAATCCTTTCTGTTGTCTCTCAGAATGTCCCAAAAGATGACTTCTGGTGCTTTCACAGAAATGGGAACAGCCTGAACTGGTTCTATTATAGTCAGATAAAGACCCACTTGCTCATCAGATTGCTTATTGGACTGCTTTGGGTTCTGCACAGATTATGCTGAAGGTGTAACTGAAGGTTCTGTCTCTATTTCAGCTTCTTCAATCCTTGGCTTCTTGGACTGTTTCTTGGAAGCTATGGTCTTTACTCTCTTTGCAGATTTCATTTCCATACCATCATTCTCTTCTTTAGTGTCTTCAGCCTTTTATTTGGTAGGAGTGACTTCCTCAGGGAATGGTTGTTGAATGTTTAGATCATGTCTCTCCTTCATCCTTCTTTCAGCCTCTTCCCTTTGTGAGGAGTCCCCTTGAAGCTTAGCCATTTCCTTTTTATAAAGCTCCTCAACTTGACTGTATGCCATATTAGTAAACATCTCTCCTTTGACACCAATTGAACCTTTCAGGAAATTTATCATTTTTCTTCTTTCATGATTGGCCAAAAAGGTCTTGGAAGGTTGTCTTTTCTGCTTTTTAACTGGCATTCTTTTGACTGGTATTTTCTTGACTTCAGCTGCAGTTTTTATGCTCTTTTGATATTCTTCATTGAGCTTTCTGGCCATCTCCAGTGCAAGCTCTCTGTCCTTCTCTGATTGGAGTTGTTCCTCCTTTTCCATCTCAGCTTGGAGTTGTTTTGTTACTTCTTCATCTAACTCCACTTGGTTCTTCTTCTTTGAAGTTTGTTCAGATTCAACCATCTTAGCTTTACCCTTTGCATCCTTCAAACCTGCCTCACTTCTTTCTTTTCTCTTCTTTTCAAGGCCTCCTTCATTGATGACCACTCCCTTGGCCTTTTGAGTAGCCTTAGGAGTGTCATTCTTTGCTTTTACCAAAGTTTCTGCTATTTCCAATTCTTCAACCACTCCCTGGGACCTTTGGATGATTGTTCACCCAAAGTTGCCATGGGGAAGGTCTTATTGATGTTACCACTGGCCTCCTCTGTGCTAGCAGGAGTAGTGGCAGCCTTCGCACCCATATGCTCATTCATCTCCTCAGTGAGCACCTCCTTGGGGTTGGGAGACACCCCTGTGGTTTCCCTATAGATATTCTCTAATGGATAATTCTCCATTAGAGGGCTTAAAGGCTCTGTGGGTGAAGATACAAGAAGGGAAGGAGCCTTCTTTACCTTTTTCCTGATGTAGGTATTGGTGATTGGAGAAGTTGGTTTTTGAATAAGGGGCCGTGGGATTGATATGGTGATTGAAGGTTGGGATTGGCTTTCAGTGGGATGGTCTAATGAGGACCTTGACCCTGAAGCCATACCTTCTGGATTGTGGGACACCACCATCATTGTAGAGAACAATGGGGTGTCAACTCCTTCCGAGTCCAATGGAGATCTCTTCATATTTGAAAAGACCTTACCTTTGGGGATTTTAGGTACATATACCTCATCAAATTGAGGCATATCCGTCAATTCATTGGTTATAACTGCCTGTACAAATCTTGGGTACATATAAAAACTCTATTTGTTTCCCAAGTTTGATACAAGGTCATTGAAAATCATTTTAGAAAAATTGTACTTTCTGGCAGTGGCCAAGCAAACCAAAGCATAAGAAATGGTACTACTGAACTCACTCCAGCCAGTAGTCTTTTTGGAAATACAATGCATAAGGGTATGAACAAGAAAACGCCATTGGGTATAAAATTTAGCTTTTGAGAATTTGAAAACACCCAATTGGCCTCCATACCCCATGCTTGACAGATTGGAGAACAAGTCATCATTAGGAATAGAGGTAATACCTGCAGCATCGTCTAGTCGTAGACAGATGCGAATCACCTCTTCAGAAACTGACAAGGGTTTGTCACACACCCTTGTCTTGATAACTTGCACACCATTTTCAGTAACAATGGTGGCATTTGCCCAGAATTGTCTCTGATGCTCTATGTAGATTGTTGGAGACACTGTAAGAGCAAACGCAATATGGCTTGTCTTGAGAAAACCGACTATCTGGTGAAATCCATTATCCTGCTTCGGCTTTTGTAGCATTGCAATCTCATTATGTTCATCAATGAACGCCATAGTTGCCATCGAGCTTGAGTATTCTGGACCGAAACACTTGGTGCTTGAGAGAAAAGGGTTAGAGAGCAGATGAATAGTAATCAAAGAGTCGTTATGAACTTTTAGGCGGGCAAAGGGGTATTTATACAATTCGGGACATAAGTAGTATTAACTCATAGCAGTATTAACTAACTAGCAGTATTAACTAAGAGCAGTATTAACCACTAGCAGTATTAACGAACTAGCAGTATTAATTGAGAGCAATATTAACCACTAGCAGTATTAACGAACTAGCAGTATTAACTGAGAGCAGTATTAACCACTAGCAGTATTAACTGAGAGCAGTATTAACCACTAGAAGTATTAACTAACTCTGGCAGCATTAACTACACTTACACTATTGAAGCTTGATTTGGTCTGAACAAGTCAATTTACTTCCTGAGAAAGATGATTAGTAACAACCAAAAACAACCAAATAATAGCTATACAATCACTTTTTAAATATGAGCTCATTCAGAGTTGATCATGCCCACACTTGTGACCAAGAAGGTGAATCTACCCACATCAAAAGCTTTAGTGAATAGATCAGCAAACTGGTTGTCAGTATGAACTTTAGCAACTTGAATAAGCTTCTTTTCATTACAATCTCTAATAAAGTGATACCTGATCTCAATGTGCTTTGTTTTGGAGTGCTTGACTGGATTGTTAACAATGCTTATAGCACTGCTATTGTCAATGAAGATTGGAGTGTGAAGAAAGGTTACCCCATAGTCCAGCATCTGATTCTGAATCCATAGAACCTGAGAGCAACAACTTGCAACAGCAATGTACTCAGCTTCTGTTGTAGATAAGGACACTGTGGTTTGCTTCTTACACTGCCAAGATACTAGTCTTGCACCCAAAAGCTGACATCCACCTGAAGTAGACTTTCTATCCATATTAGCACCACCCAAGTCACTGTCTGAATATGCAATCAAGTCAAAGTTGGATTCATAAGGATACCAAAGACCTAATCTAGGTTGCCCTCTTAAGTATCTGAAAATCCTCTTAACAGCTTGAAGATGTGATTTCTTTGGCTTGACTTGGAATCTGGCACACAGACACACTGGAAACATGATGTCTGGTCTTGAGGCTGTGAGATACATGAGAGATCCAATCATTGATCTATATAGATGTACATCAACATCCTCCCCCTCAAGATCAGCAGTGATCTGTTTATGAGTCTCCATAGGTGTGCTTGCTGGCTTTGAGTCTGTTAAACCATATTTATCCAGGATGTCTTTCACATACTTTGATTGACTTATAAAGATCCCATCTTTATGCTGTTTCACTTGAAGTCCAAGGAAGAAGGTAAGTTCACCCATTGAACTCATTTTAAAGCTCTTGTGCATCAACTTTTCAAAGTCTCTACACATCTGATCTTGTGTGGATCCAAAGATGATGTCATCCACATAGATCTGAACAAGTAGGATGTCCTTCTTACTCCTTTTAATGAAGAGGGTCTTGTCGATCATTCCCCTTTCAAACCCATTTTCTAAGAGATAGGTAGACATAGTATCATACCATGCTCTTGGGGCTTGATGTAGACCATAAAGTGCTTTCTTCAGTTTGTATACTCTGTCAGAATATGATGGATTTTCAAATCCAGGGGGCTAACAGACATATACTTCTTCATCAATTGTACCATATAGAAAGGCACTATTCACATCCATTTGATATACCTTGAACTTCATGTATGAGGCATAGGCTAGAAATAGCCTAATTGCCTCTACTCTTGCAACAGAGGCAAACACTTCTTCATAATCTATGCCTTCTTCCTGAGTGTACCCTTGTGCCACAAGCCTTGCTTTGTTCCTGATCACAATTCCTCTCTCATCCTTTTTATTCCTGAAAATCCATTTGGTGCCAATAGCTCTATGACCTTTTGGAAGGTCTACCAAGTCCCAAACTTCTTGCAATTTGAACTGCAGTAACTCTTCTTGCATAGCTTCTATCCAACTGGAGTCTTTCATTGCATCAAAAAACTTCTTAGGCTCAATCTGAGATAGAAAGCAAGAGAGTACTGTGTGTTGCTGATCCTGCAGCTCTTGAAGTCTGCTTTGATTCCTTGTTATCATAGGAGAAGAGATGTCTCCTATAACCAGCTCTGTAGGATGGTTCTTTTGAGTTCTAGTCTGATGACTAGGTTCTTCATTGATTCCCACTTCTAAATTGGACTCATTTAAGTCAGCTGAGGTGATCTCATCAGCTGCTTCTGGCTCTTCCTGCACTTGATTCTCCTCATCTCTTCTTTCTTCTTCACTCTGAATTGGTTCAGTCATAGTCTCTTTTTCACAGAAATCAACAGGTTCCATTGTAGATATGGGAAAGATCACAGACTGAGGAATAATGTCTTGTACTTGTACATCCCCTAATCCTCCACTTTCTGAACCTGCATGATCATCACTACTGAAACCCAAAGAGTTAGTTAGTGAATCAATGTCAAACAACCACTGAGGACCTGAACCAATAGGATTTGGTGTGTTCTCATTGCATTTGACATTGTTACTTTCCTCAATTATTCTAGAAGAAGAATTAAATACTCTGTAAGCCTTACTTTGAGATGAGTAACCAACAAGAAAACCATCATATGCCTTGCTATCAAACTTACCTAAGTGAGTTTTGGTATTGATAATGGTACAAGGACACCCAAAAGGTTTGAAAAATCCAATAAATGGTTTTCTTTTATTTAAAAGCTCATATGGTGTCTTGTTTTTAGGCTTGACTACTAGAACTCTGTTCTGGACATAACAAGCAGTATTAACTGCTTCAGCCCAGAAGGTAATTGGAAGTTTTGAATCAGCTAACAGAGATCTAGCAGCCTCAATCAGTGTCCTATTCCTTCTCTCAGCAACACCATTTTGTTGTGGAGTCCTAGGAGCACTGTATTGCCTCTCAATTCCTTTTTCCTCACAAAAGGTGTTTATGTCATGATTTTTAAATTCAGTACCATTGTCTGACCTAATGACTTTTACCTTTTGATTTGTTTGGTTTTCAATTCTTAGAATAAAGGATTTGATCAGTCCACTTGTCTCATCCTTAGTCCTTAGAAAAAATACCCAAGTAAATCTAGAGTAATCATCAACAATAACTAAGCAGTATGATTTCTTGCCTATACTCATAACATTTGTAGGACCAAACAGATCCATATGCAACAACTGAAGAGAATTAGAAATAGTGTTAAACTCTTTGGACTTATGAGAAGTTTTGTGTTGTTTGCCTTTGAGACAGGCTACACAATGATCATCACATGAAAAGACTTTTGAAGGTAAACCTCTTACAAGGTTGTTTTTAACAAGTTTATTCATTGTTTTAAAGTTCATGTGACACATCCTTCTGTGCCAAAGTGATGATTCATCCAAAGATGCTTTTGAAACAAGACAGTTTAGGGATGAATCAGTTGAAACATTTTCCATATCTAAGCAATAGACATTATCCTTTATGTGAATTCTTAGTAGTATCATCTTTTCATCAACTACCTTGAATCCAGGAGCAAGGATAATGCATTCAGAATCTGTAAATAATATACTATGTTTTTTGTCACAAACCTGTGATACACTTAACAGGTTGTACCTTAATTGCTCAACATAGAATACATCTTCAAAGGTCATTGTACCTTTGGTTACATCACCCTTACCACTGATCTTACCTCCATCTGGAGTATTACCAAAAGCAACATGCCTACCATCAATTTTCTTGAAATTCTTGAGGCAAGACATGTTCCCTGTCATGTGCCTAGAGCAACCACTATCAACATGCCAGATGTTCTTACCCTTAAGCTGTTGATTGCCCTGCACATAAGATAGATCAATTAGTATTGATTGGGAACCCAAGCCAAAGTGCTCTTGGGTCTCCCTTTCTCATCAAAGTATTTACATTCCTTTTTGATGAGATTTTTAAACTTAGAGCACTCTTTACTAGAGTACTTTGTCAAGATGATTGGCTTAGCAGCACAAACACTAGAAGCAGTACTAACCTTAGAAGTACTAACAGAGTTAGCAGCACTAACAGATTTAGCAGTACTAACCTTGTTAGTAGTACTAACAGAGTTAGCAGTATTAACATTAGAAGAAGTACTAACAATGTTAGTTTTAGCAGTACTAACATTGGTAGCAGTAGTATTGCTTCTAGCAGCACTATCATTGTCAGCAGTACTATTTGTGGTAGCAGTACTAACAGTTTTAGTGCTTTTAGGAATCCACATCTTGACACTCTCCTCAACAGTCTTTTTCTTCATGTGGCTTTAGTTTTAACAGATTTCTTAGCCACATGGTTCCTTTCATTCTTCCTATAACCAAAGGGTTTTTGTACAGATCTTTGAAAACTCATCCTTTGGTTTATAGGATTGAAATAACAGTATTTTGCAATATGATTGATCTTTCCACAAATAAAACAAGGTTTTGGTCTATTGATTTTACTCAGATCAACCCCTTGTTTTTGTGCCCACTGATTATTCCAGTTTCTTTGATTACCCCTCCTTTTATCATGTTTTAGGGGCTCAGATTTAGTACAAGCACACTGTTTGCAAGGAACAGGATTCACAATTGTGGTCTGCTTGTAATGGACCTTACTAGACTTTCCCTCAGTCTTCTCTATGTCCTTAGATTTTACCCAAATCTTTCCACAACCCTCATTGGTAATAATATGATTCTCTAGAGGAATCTTACCACTCACATTGTTCTCCTTACTCTTACCAACCTCTTTCTCAGTCTTGTCCTCAACAACTACCTCATCTAAGGGATCTATCTCAGTGGCTCCCTCAGGCAAGTCCTTCCTATCTTTGGTTTCTAGCAAGTCTGATGTAGGAGGGATGTAGTTGTTGTTGTATGGTGGTGGTGTGGTATTGTACCCAATTCCTCTTCTCAGCTTGTCATGAATCTGAGTTTGTAGTAAAGAGTCCATTGCTTTAGAAGCATTGGAAAACTTTTCTACATCTAGCTTAACTTTGGCTAGCTCCCCTGTCAACTTTTCACTCTCCTCTTTAGACTTTGTCAGTTGGAGTTCTAGATCCTTTTTCTCCCACTTCCAGTAGTTTGTGTCATATGAGTGTTGAAGTTCATTGGCTTGGAAACCTTTAATTTGTTCCTCAAACCTCTCAACAATTCTCACATAGTCTTTTATATCTTTTGCTAACCTCTTAAGGTCATCACTCATATTCTGGTTGTGATCCCTGTACCTTTTAACAGTGTCTATGCAAGTTTTAGAACAGAGATTAGAACTTACCTCAGTTGGGAGATCAGATATCTCTGCCATGAGAGCTTGATTTTGAATAGCCTCTTCTGCTTGATCACTCCAGTCAAACCCCATTCCTTGTTGAGAAACAAGGGCTTGAGCAGAGTTTCTGTTCTGGTTGAAGCTACCAGTCTGAGCTTGTTGGTGGTTATTGTGAGACACTCCACTTCTGCATTCCCTGGCAAAGTGTCCCTTCATATGACATTTATAGCATTCTACCTTTGACTTGTCAAAACCTGCTCCATCTTCTCTTCTTTGGGAGAAGTTATTCCTCCTAGTCCTCTTGATGAACTTCTTTACCCTCATGGAAAGCATGGCCATCTGCCATTTAATATCCATCTCTTCAAGATCATCAGGATGAAGTTGTTCCAAGTCATCATTGATTAAAGAAGAGTTTCCATGGCTGGACAGAAAGGCTTCAAAAACAGATTCAGTGCCTTTTTCTTGATTTGATCCATTAGGAGCATTAACTGATTCAGGGTTAGCAGTAGAATCAATTGATGCTGATAGGAGTGCAACATTATGAACATATCCATAAGGCTTCTTCTTTGCCTCCACCTCAACTTCAAATACTCTAAGGTCATTGTACATATCATCAAGTTCTTTTTCTTCCAGTTGTTCATTCTGTCTGAATGAAACAGTATACATGGTCCATTCATCTCCTAGAGACCTTAAAAACTTTCTGTTTACATCATCTTGATCAATCTGTACTCCCATAGTAGCTAGTTCACCAATCAACTTGTTAAACCTGTCAAAAGTTTGAGTCATGGACTCATTCTTAGTTGACATAAAGTTTTCATACAATTGCTTCAGTATTGCCTTCTGATTTCTCTTGGTACTTTTGGTACCAAATAATCTTTTCTCTAGAGCATTCCAAAGCATCTGTGCATCAGTGCAATTGCAGAATTGGTGTTGATATTCATTGGGAATAGCCAAGAGCAGTGTGCTCAAGGCTTTCATCTCTGTCTGCCTTACCTTATTTTCTGCATCTGTCTTTGGTGGAGTTCTTTTTCCATCTGCACCAATTTTTCCTTCATCAGATGGGTCATTCTCAATGATGTCCCACATAGAGTAATATGTGAGGAGAATGTATTGCTTGATCCTTATCTTCCACATGTCATACTCATTAGATCTGAGCATTGGAACCTTTGAGACAAGAGTACTGTTTGATTCAACTGTGTTTTCCATGATGAATGAAGGTTTCTGAGAATACTTGCTCTGATACCACTTGTCAGGATCTGATTCTTAACAAGAATAAACACTCAGAAACAATATTAAAGGAGTTTGCGGAATAACACTTTAATATTCAGAATATCAATGAAACAGTGAATATGAATCACAACTTGTAAACTTTATTGAATGATTTAAAGCTACAAGATTTCACACACAACCTCAATATTGATGAACAGGCTCACCAATACGAATTCTACTTATCTAGAATTAGGATTATAAACCTTGAGGTTAATTATCTCTATGAAAAACAAAAACTCAGAATCAAAAATTAATTTTCAAACTATTCTGACTAAGTCTATATATATACTAAAGATAAAAGATAATTACAAAATATAAAAGATCCTCAGTATAATCTTCCATAGTTATCTCCAAGCTTTCCATGAATATCTTCAATCAATACAGCTGTCTTCATTGCCATACGAAGTCTTCATCTCATAAGCAGTACTAACCATGTTCAGCAGTATTAATGAAGTTGGCAGTAGTAACCCTTAGCAGTACTAACTACTAGTAGTACTAACTATGCTCAGCAGTAGTAATTTCATTAAGCAGTATTAATCTTGTTTAGCAGTATTAATCTGTTTCAGAAGTACTAACCATGTTGTGCTAGCAGCATTAACCATACTTGTGCAAATTCTGAATTCCCAACATATCTTCTAAAACCAAAGAAACATTTCATCAGACAAATTATGACGTTTACACCACCTATTACATGCAAGCTCTTAAAATCATAGTTATTTGGCAATTGTTCGAATTTCTTTTGTCCAAAATAGCAATTTCATCATCCATCGTTTCGTAACGTTAACAAAAAGTTGCTTGATAGGTCATGGCACATGACCAGGGGTGGACCTATAGAAGAGGGAAGCGGGGTCTCGTGTACCCCTTCAATCCGAAATTGTAAGTAATTTTTTTTCGGTACGAAAAGTGCACTGGCTAAAGTTTTTGGGGGTGCTCCAAAATTTTGGAGAAATCAAAGGGTTAAAGGTGCATCAATAGAAATATAGTATATCATTTTATGTCTTTGAAGTAGGGGTGCTCAGAAAACCAATCAACCCGACCAACCCAACCTGAAAAAACAAAAAAAAAATCAACCTGAGGTAACCCGTCATGTAATCGATACAAAATTAGGGCAAACCAAATCTATTGGGTCGAAATTGAGTTAGGCCCAAAGTAAACCGACCAACCCGATAAAAGTTTTAGCGACTTCTTTAAAATTATTTGTATATTTCTTTAATATACATAGTTTACCAAAAACGACGCGACAACAACGAACAATGAAACTCATAAAATGATATTATTATAAAGTTATATGTAATATCAAAGAGGTGCTAGCCTAGTGGTAAGGCCCTGGGGGATAGTGCATGGTATGCCTATTTACCAGGGTTCGAATCCTGGGGATGCACTTCGGCGATACCCAGACCTTGGGTCGGCCTTCGAGTCGGTTCGGGTCCAGGTTAACGGGCATACCAGTTTATGGGTATGCGGGTTCGGTCTTGACCGGACTTAGTCGTACCTGGGCGGGTTCAGTCGATTTGGCTGGGCCGGGTCGCCGCGGATTAGTCGGTGCTGCCCAATTGGATGTCCGGATACCGCGGGTGCGTGTGTGTGGGCATAGCCCAAGTTGCCGTACAAAAAAAAAGTTATATGTAATACTTAAATATTCAATGACCTCGTATATTCTCTTGTATTTCAAAGGAAAATTTCTTTTATTTTTATGTTCCTAATGTTGATTTTACTTTGTTTAAACACAACCCGACCAATCCAACCAAACGGTCCAAACGGACCAACTCAAACGGGTTGGGTTGAATATTTCCGAACCACCAACATTAAGTTGGGTTATTAAACATCTTCAACTCGATCAACCTAACCCATAAGCACCCCTATTTTGAAGGAATGCAGAGGGACCAAAACTATAAACTAAATTTCTTTTTAAAAAAATGGCTTGAAACAGGGCCTGCTTCTGCCCAGCACAGGTCTGCAAAACTAACTCAAACCTTTGTATTGATTTTCTAATGTTCTAATTCTGTATTTTACATATCCACTTTGTCCAAAAAAAAAAAATTAAAAATAGTTGAACTTTACAATTTTTTCCTTAACCACAAATAGAATCTTGTTTTAATCCGTAATACAATTTTTTTTTTGATGATTTTTCTCTTTATTGTTCAATAACTATGATATTTGGCACCTTTGGCTCGACTGTCTATAATCTATGGGGTCCAAGCAAATTAAGGGGTTGTTTGGCAGTTGTTGAATGGTTTAGTGCAATATGATTAAGTAGTCATAATGATTAAGAGAACTCTTATGATATAGTGCGAAATGAAATACGGTTTGTTTGCTAATTGTTCACAATGAAATCAGGGGTCTGAATGTTTAAGGCAGGGTCAAGATACAAAATCATTCAGACGGTTTTGAAACACATACCTTTTCTTTGTCAAACAAAATAACGATTCAGAAGATGTCGTTTAATGAAACGGCAAACAAACAACCCCTAAGTAACCTTCTAGCCAATGGGCTTGGCACTTAAAAAGTTGATAGCTTCTGTGAGATTTGAACTTGAGATCTCTTTAAACCAAGGTCGTAACTTCCATACCATGCCTCCATGTCATATGTTTTTAACAAACTCTCCATGAATAAGATTTAACATACAAAGTTTGTGACACAACTGTAGCTAGGCTTGCGGAAAGATTGACAAACGTCTAAATTAACCCTTTTGATAACGAAATTACGAGTGTAAAACCGGAGAAAACTAGAGAATTCTCTTTAGAAGATAACTTTTATTGTTTGATAACTTGATAAAACAATGAAAACGATATTTATAACCTAAACTAGGAAAAGATAATTACAAAATTTAAATAAATCTTAAAGAAAATTAAAAATAAAATAAAGATAATAATCAATATAATATAATATAATATGGAATGGCATCGTGGGTCGTCAATGGATGTATAGGTGCATGCAAGCCGGATGGAAGGAAATTAAACGGTGCCTTGCGCGGATCTCTTGCGGCTCAAGTCGCATGGTGTTGGGTTAAGTCCCGACACTTACAAGGTATATTGTTGCATATAATGCCGTTTAAATGAACTAGAATCTTATTCGAGAAGGCAAGTGAAAATGTTAATTTTTACCGGTAAACATTTACCGGGTAAACATTTGGGTAAACGGCCCATACTATGTGTTTCTTGTGTCCATGAAATTGCAATACTTCCCTTTGTGGGACTTCCAATGAATATGTCAACATTTTCTTTTTAACTAGCTTTTCATGTTAAATTAGTCATTTACCCATTGTCTTTTTAAAAATAATAAATGATGGTAATGATTTGGGTTTCTGCATGATTCATCTAATTTTTCTTCATCGAATGACGTATTAAATATCTTAGAAACAGTAGGAGGGGATTATTAATTTTTGATTGTTTGGTTTTTCCTTTGATGTTTAATTTTTTTGGAAGGGTGTAAATAGGCTATGCCTAGACTACTTCCGACAAATTATTGACCGTAAGAAATCAGTCTTGATAAACTCAGTGACCACAATTGTTGTGCACGCCTGAATTCGAACCCTGAGCAGATGAGATATTCCACCACATCCCTCAATGCCTTAACCACTACGCCACATGTGGTTTCCTTTGATGTTTCTTTACTTGGCAACTGCATATATAATCATTGACCTAATGCCTTTTTTTTTTTTGTAAAGCTTCTTGCATATTACTTCATGATTCTTGCTATGAGTTTTTACCTTCTTGATTCTTTCATGTGTGCTAATTATATGGGATTGAGAAGTAAAACTCATGGACGTTGATTCTTTCATGTGTGTTAATTTAGTAATGGACGATAATGTACGTGTAAGGTGGACAAACCAGTATAGAAGAAACTTGTATAGAAGAAGTCAATAAATTGGGTTGGAATGGGATGAGTCTTTGGAAAGAAACTTGGTCTAAGTTAGCAATAAAACTTGATGAAGTGTGTCTAGGGCTGTAAACGAACCGAACGTTCAGTAAACCGTTCGACGGGAAGTTCGTTTATTTAATAAATGAACAAACATGAACAAATTTTTTTGTTCGTTTAGTTAAATGAACAAACATGAACAATGGTCGTTCGTTCATTTACGTTCATGAACGTTCGTTCATTTATGTACGTTAATATTCGTTCATTTATGTTCGTTTACATTTGTTTACGTTCGTTTATGTTTGTTTATATATATAAATATAAATATATATTATATGACATTAATATGTAAAATCGTTAATTAAATTAATTTTTTAGAATTCCTTTTTATACCTTAAGTTTACTCGCTTTTTCATTTTATTATGTTATTTTTTTACGAACGAAATGATGGGTAACGGTGGTTGTTTTTTGTTCATTTGTGTTCGTTCGTTTATGTTCATTTATATTCGTTCGTTCGTTTAACTCTTAATGAACGAACATAAACGAACACGAACAAACATATTTTCTTAACGAAATAACATGAACACAAAAAATTTTGTTCGTTTACCGTTCATGTTCGTTCGTTTGTTCGGTTAAGTTAAACAAACGAACACGAACAAACCTCCGTTCATGTTCGTTCGGTTCGTTTATAGCACTGAATGTGTCACATGAAGCTCATACAAAACAATTAACAAACCAATTCGATTATTTAAAAGTACTCAGGATGAGTGTAGTTAAGACATAAAACATGGAATATTTATCATCTGGAAACGAATATGTTCAACCTTTCCAATTAGAACAGGAAGATTTTTACAAGGTTAGTTTTTAATCGACTTACATTTTTTCGATAGTAATTACATTAGTAACAAGTATTATATATAATATATTTTTCAGTAAATTATTAATTTCATCCCTGTGGTTTGATGTTGATTATGATGGTGGTTTTGAACCTTATAATTCATGAATTCCCTGTGGTTTCACTTTTGTTTTGTTAAAAGGCTTCGTTAAGTTAGAGGTGTTTCGTCCATTTGTCCATTTTTTAAATAGGTTATTTAGTGTAAAACTTTAGATACTTTTTGTACAAGTGTATCGAGCTAATATTAATAAAACAAAAATTTGATTTTGACCGTACCCCGTCTCCGGCCACTCTATTCACTCTGGTAATTTTCTCCGACACCTTATATCAGAACACACCAAATTAACCCAAATCCTATCCCTTATCACAGAAACTCAACCCAAATGAACCCAAATAGTGGGATTAACAAAAAATCACTACACAAACGATTTAAAGGAACAAAATCAGACTCAAACTCAAGAATATATAATCTATATCTATATCTATATCTATATCTATATAAAGCAGAATCACAACCTGTTGACGTGGCATGCTCTCATCGCAGTATTCACTTTTTTCTACTTCCTTGATTTATTCCTTTTTTTTCCCTGATAATTTAACAACATTTAACCCTAAAAATCCTCCATCTCCTTTTATTTCTTTCATCTTCTTGAAACGCTCTCCTCTCTCTATCTCCATATACATTTCTCACAGAGCAAAATAGGATGAAGCCTTTCACATTCACAACCGGTGAAGGATGTGATTTGGATGTTTGTATTATTAATTAGAGAAGTGATTTTGGTGAAAGAGGCTTACATAACAGGTTTGATTTTTTGATGTAATCATATGATTCTCCATTACAGTGGTTTTTCTAATTACTTGTAGTCTATTTGTTGGCTCCAACTCCAGCATTCTGTATCGTCTCTTTCGTACCATGTGTGCGTGATTTTAGCCTGGAAATTAGGTTGGGGTCTCCAATCGAAATCCTCATCACCCAACATCCACACCCTGTATTCCAATTCCCCCCCCCCCCCCCCCCCCCCCTTCGGTTCCACCAAAAGGCTAAAACAATAGGCGATCCTCTTGATTTTAGCAACGGATGAGTGTTCTTGGATGCATCTTCAGGTTTATGGTTTATTGGTTGAGAGAGAGTAGGGAATTTGTGTTTTTTAGGGGAATATATTGTACCACATGCAGTCTTTTAATGCTATATTATCCTGTAAATTATGACTACAACTTAATTTCTTTTTCTCCAGTTATGATATCCTTCCCGTGGAGCTTTCCACCATTAGAGATGAAATCAGGTATCAAGTCTTTATAAGTATTTATGCATGGAGGTTTTGAGCTAATAACCATGTTCAACAATAAGCATGTCTTATTTCAAGGTGCAGATGCTTTGAATAACCATTTACTAATGAAAGTTTAATATGGTTTGGTCCATGGGGAGTGAAGAGCACATACTTGACAAACTAAAGGTCTCCTCTTTCTCGACTTTCCTTTGAAGTTCCTTTAGTCCACTCTTTTTAACTTCAATTAATGATACATTTTTGGATAAATGCTCTTGCTAATTTGAATTCCAATTGTCTTTGTTCTAATTTTCATGCTACTTTCTTCATTTTTTTTAGTAACAATTTGTTAGTGACTTGGCTCAAGTGACTACAAAGCTACAATAATCGTAGTCACATGGTGCCACATGGCCTTCCCCCTACTGAAGGATCCCTATGCTCAATGGAGAAAATGATTTTGGACAAGATTTATAGGTTTCAATGTGTTTTTAGTATCAGTGTTGAAGGTGTTGTACATTGATATTGTCTGTTGGATAACACAAGTAAGCTCAAAGATCGTTTTTATTTTCATTTATAAGACTTAAATTGTTGATATACGTGGTTCTTGAATTAGTTTTTATAAATATCTCTAAGGAATAGAATGATTATTTTTGTTTCTAAACACACAACAATTAATGGATTTTCTTTCTTTTACATTTTATAGAATCATCTGCTGTCAGTAGCGATGTTTTAGCAAAAATCACATAATTGAGATTATTTGACTGGTAAGCCTTAGTTTCCTGTTCCGGACAGTTAAGTGATGTTGACTCAATTAGGCTCAGAATACCTTAAGATGTTTTGGAGTTGCAAGTTTAATGTTGACACTTATAGTTATGTTATCCTAAAAGGATACAAACTTCCATGTGAAAAATGATAACCCTGCTGCTGCCGTTGGAGTTTCAAATTTTTTTGCAGACAAAAAAATTGTACCCTTTTTTCTTGGGATTGACAATATATTGCTACACGTCTCTCTTTCTATGCATCTATATAAAGTAGAATCCTAAACAGATGACATGCCATTCTTTTAATTTTTTCAACAGTTTTGGGTTTAAACTCCAAACCTTCATATCCTCAATCTCCTCTTTAGGGTTTAACTCCAGACCCTTCATCTCCTCTCTTTCCAGGATTCTCTACGGGCAAACCATACATGGAGAAGCGGCCTGAAATCTCGAAAAAACATCACTAAAGAAGCTTTATTTATCCTCCAATCGATACCGAAATGTTGTATCGCTTTTTTTTGCAGACCCTTAGACCCTTCATCTCTTATCTTTTAGGATTTATAGAACTTCCATCAATCAATGGAACCGCCCAAACCATTGCCTCCAAAACCGTATGCCGACATTTCTCACTAGCTGCTCAACATAGATTGCGAATTTGAAGTTATCATGCTTTGGTGTATCACCTTTATCAATAGCCATATGTTCTTCTCATTTTTCTTTCACAATTTTGGTTTGCATTGTGTTTTCAATTACGTTAACATATGTTGTTTTGCCTTTGACTAACTGGATGCTTGATTTGAGTAGGGTAGTGTAACATCCTAAAAACTGAGGTCAATTTGAATTTTAAAAATTCGGCTATATAACGTCCGTAAATGGAAGAAACCAATCTACCCAAAGGGGAGATCCAATGACCTGTAAGATATCAGTGCAACAATCTAAACCCAAAGTATGTCAACCCAAAACGGGGACCAAGTATGGTTTATACAACCCAATAACAAATGAAGAATACAATTCAACAACCTAGTAATCTAACTTGCATAAGCAAGATTAATGTCGGGTGTCGCTATTCTTCCAAAAGGTATGATCTCTATATACTTCAAGTACCGGTCACTCATTCTTCAAAAAGACCACTCTCGACCCCAAGGTCGTCCGCTCAATCCCGACGTGTCCCACCGCTAGAGTGACCTGCCATACATGACAACCAAACAAGTGTTAGGCTAGAGCCTAGTGAGGATATATAAGCGGAAAATAATTTAGACAATAAACCCGATTGAAGTCATGTAGCCGATCTAGCCGTGAGCTAAGTAAAAAAAAATCCAATAAACCATTAGCATTTAGAATATACGAACAACAGTTTAAAACCACGTAGCGAGCATCAACTACTCCAAGTCTTTAGCTCGAACACATTAAGTCAACCACTACGGATCTATTTTGAGAGTTCCCAAAACAGGGCAACTCGAGCATAATGGGATTACACCATACTGTCCATGGGACGCTGCCCGACCGTATAGGCCCACACCCTACTTACCATGGAGCCCGATGCCTATCCCGTGCCAAGGGTAACCAAACGTCCGGACAAGACATTGGGTTACCATGCCTATGGATCCATTGCACTAAACCAATTACCAAACAAGCTATTACAACCATGTATAATCATGCATATAATTCATGCGACCAAAACTCAAAACATAGGAGCCATTACCATGGCTCATCTTATAACGGTTAAGAAACACTTCATAAACACAATCCCCAACATGGATATTATAATAATCTTGTTCCAAAAGTCATTGATCTAAAATATAGTTCAATACACAAAACATTCCCAAACCCTAGCTTTCTTTTCATATGATACCGATACCCCAAATGGTAATTATTAGTTAACAAATGATTTGTTAAACATGAACACCGTTAATTTCTTTAACACACTATTCCAATAACCTCATTTAGTCAAATAATCATGATACCTTCTAAATATTTAGTTAGGTCAAAACCCAACAAAACCCAAATGTGATTAAAACATATAGATGAGTTTATAAATACATAACCCTAATATTTAATATAAAGGAATGGTTAAGGAAGACTTACCTTGTAAGGGTTATACCCAACCCTAGAAAATGGATGAACTTAGCAGAAGAGGATAATCACGAGAAGCCTTAAACCCCTACATCCTTGAGGCCAAGCTACCAAAACCTAAATGAAATCATAAATAATCATTAATGCTCAAGTCTAGTAGCATTCAATGAAGAGGGAAGAGAAACCCTACTTTTCACCAAGAAAAATCACCCCCAAGACAGCTCCCAAAGTCAGATAATGAGTCTTAGGTCGTGAAAATGAGTTTTAATGGGTCTGCAACCCGACCGCGACTATGCCTCGCGAGAGTGACAATGTCACTCTTGCGTGTCACTCTTGCGTGTCACTCTCGCCCGAGAAAAGTGACCCACGGTACACATTCGGCGATTGTGCCCCGCGAGAGTGACACTGTCACAATCGCGAGGGCACTCTCACGCCCCTACCCTCGACTCTCGGTACAACATTGGCGATTGTGCCCCGCGAGAGTGACGCTGTCACAATCGCGAGGGCACTCTCTCGTGGCCCGTACTGAAGTCCAAAAGTGACCGTTTTCAACCCGAACACTCCCACCTTCAACGCTATACTATATATTGGGGTAAAATGCCACATTAGAGACGTACCGAAAACACGGGTGTTACAATCTTCCCCAACTTGGAGAATATTTCGTCCTCGAAATCTCGTCTAGGGAAGTAGGTGAGGGTACCTCCGCTTCAAATCCTCCTCCGCCTCCCAAGTCACGTTAGCACCCCGATGGTGCTTCCATTGAACTTTCACCATCGTGACTTCCTTGTGACGAAGCTTCTTCGTCTTCTTCTCCAATATTGCTTCCGGCTCTTCTATGCAACGATTTCCTTCATCAACTCTAATCTCGGAGAGTGGAATGACACTCTCCTCTTCCGCTAGACATTTACGGAGATAACACACATGAAAGGTGTTATGGATTCCACTCATCTCCGGAGGAAGTTCCAACTGGTAAGCTTGAAATCCTACCCGTTTAAGCACAGTAAAGGGCCCAAGGAAACGAAGACTCAACTTTCCACGTTTCCCAAAACGTATAATCCCCTTCCAAGGAGACACCTTTAACATAACACGATCTCCCACTTGGAATTTTATCGGTCGCCGTTTCTTATCAGCCTAACTTTTCTGTCGGTCTTGGGCCGCTCTTAAGCGTTCCCGTATCTCTTTCACCTTGTCCGCCGTTTCTTGCACAATTTCAGGCCCAACAAATTGCTTCTCCCCCGCCTCTAGCCAACATACGGGGGTTCGGCACTTGCGATCGTATAGATCTTCAAACGGTGCCATACCAATGCTTGAATGGTAGCTATTGTTGTACGCGAACTCCACCAAAGGCAGGTGCGAGTCCCAACTACCTCCAAAGTCAATTACACAAGATCTCAACATATCTTCTAGCGTCTGGATTGTCCTCTCGCTTTGACCGTCGGTTTGAGGATGGTAGGTCGTGCTCAACTTCACCCGCGTGCCCAATTCTTTTTGCAACCCATCCCAAAAGTGCGACGTGAACCGACTGTCTCGATCCGAGACAATAGATAACAGTACGCCGTGACGGGATATCACTTCGTCGATGTATAACTTTACAAGCTTGTCCATAGGTAGAGTCTCCCGCATGGCCAAGAAATGAGCACTCTTGGTCAAACGGTCCACTATCACCCAAATGGTGTCGTGACCACGCAAAGTTTTTGGCAATTTTGTCACGAAGTCCATCGTGATGTGCTCCCACTTCCATTTCGGAATTTCCAAGGATTGTAAACTTCCATACGGTCGTTGGTGCTCGACCTTTACTTGTAAACAAGTCACGCATCGCTCCACGTAGCGCGCCACATCAAGTTTCATGACCGGCCACCCGTAGTGTAACTTTAAGTCCCGATACATCTTCGTGCTTCCCGGATGAATGGAATACTTCGATTTGTGGGCGTCCTCGAGAAGAAGTTCTTGGTTGCCCCTGATCTTAGGCACCCATACTCGCCCATTGAAAATCTTTACCCCTCGACTATCCTCCGTCAAGAGTAGATGTTGCTTTGTCATGACCTCCTCCTTGAGATTTTCCTCTAGCAAAGCTTCCAATTGCAACACTTTAATCCGGTCGATGAGTGTTGATGTCAACTCGATCCGCGTGAAAGTAGCTTCAGAATTTCCTCCATAATCCTTTCGACTAAGAGCATCGGCGACAACGTTTGCCTTACCCGGGTGGTAAAGCAACTCGCAGTCATAATCTTTTAATAATCCCAACCATCTCCGTTGCCTCATGTTTAATTCCTTTTGGTCGAAAATGTGCCTCAGACTTTTGTGATCCGTAAAAAGGGTACATTTAGTGCCATAGAGGTAGTGCCGCCACAACTTTAAAGCAAACACCACCGCCGCTAATTCCAGGTCGTGCGTTGGGTAGTTGACTTCATGGACCTTAAGTTGTCGTGACGCGTAAGCAATCACTTTACTCCTTTGCATTGGAACACAACCCAATCCCATTTTTGACGCATCACTGTAAACCACGAAATCTTCTGTTCCTTCGGGTAGAGAGAGAATGGGAGCTTCCCAAAGTTTCTTCTGCAGAGTTCGGAATGCCTTCTCCTGCTTCTCGGTCCAAACAAATTTCACATTTTTACGAGTTAAGGCCGTCAATGCTGAAGCTATCTTAGAAAAATCTTGGATGAATCTTCGGTAGTATCCCGCCAGTCTAGGAAACTTCGGATTTCGGACGGACTTTTGGGCGGTTCCCAATTCATCATGGCCTCAATTTTAGCGGGATCCACCTTCACTACTTCCCTTGTAACCACGTGCCCCAAAAACTGCACCTCTCGAAGCCAGAATTCGCACTTTGAAAATTTTGCATAAAGTTTTTCTCGTCTTAAAACCTCTAACACCTCCCGAAGGTGTTGCTCATGACTCTTCTCGTCTTTGGAATAAACCAAGATGTCATCAATGAACAAAATTACCGATTTGTCGAGAAATGGTCGGCACACACGGTTCATCAAATCCATGAATATAGCCGGCGCGTTGTACATGACAGTGACCTAGAATCTTAATTACCCGGTAAGAGCGATGGCACGGACCGAGAGTCATACCCGATAAATGAGGGTGACGTACGACTCTTACCTTATTAATGCTTACCGGATAAATTATTGCATATGATGTCGTTTCGATTGGCTAGATTCTTACCCGGTAAATTAAATAGTAGTGTAGACTCTCACTGGGTAAACGGTCTCACCCTATCTGATACTGATGGTTCTAACGCTAAATGTCAGATGAAAATTTGTCAGCCTCTTGCTAAGAGGTCGTTCATGGTTCAAATTTACAACATACAAATTCAACAAAAAGTTGTAATAAAGCAGGTAAGTCCTCAAATTTTTGCTCCTCCCACCAGGTATTAGCGGTATTTAATCAAGTATTGTATATATTGATAAGTATCACTTACTCTTTGATTGTGAGCTCTATAAATGCACACATCTGTAGCACCTTATTTGTATTAAATCATAGCTGCCACTAATTGATTGTGGTGATGATTTACTTCCTAAGACTATCGATCAAAACAGAGGATGTATTTCCATTTGATATTTAGAACTTACAATCAAGGGGTGGAAGTTAAGGGTACACAAGGCAACTAACCCTCTCTCCAACTCCATATTTCTATTAACATATCAGAGCAATTGAAAAAGACTTGAAACAACATAATGGTTGTTTGGAACCTTTTGTGATCTCCTTTCGCCACTTATTTGGAATTTATTTTATCTCAATTTAGGGACTTATGGTTTCTACGTCATGCCAATTTCCTTCCGCATATATCTATCTACAAGTGTGTTCAGATTGATTTTAACCACCAACGAGGATGCATTTTAACTTTTTTTTTCTAACTATTATATTCATGTCGTTTTAGATACAAGGGTTGTTATAGTGTATCAGAGTTAGGTTCGTTAAATACATAACTCTACTGTGCTTTTCTAAAGTTAGGGCTATATATATTTATCCTGCTATTTGTGGTTAAACTCGACATAGAACCTCCATGTGCTTGCGCTTTGATTGGAACATATTAAATTTGGCTGAAATACATAAATCCACACCATCACTGGTCAATTCTCATGCATAGATGCACTACTAACAAAGTATTTTATTCAGACATCACTGTATCAATTCTAGCTCATGGTATTACAATGTTCATAGTTTTTAGACAAAAGCAAGAGAAACTAAGGGTGTTCGCGGTGCGGTTTAGGGCAAAAACTTTCAACTAAGTACAAGATATGTTTATGAAGAGCTTCAACAACAAACCTCCAAATGTCAATGCTTGATTTACAATATTTTTCTGAATTTCACAAAATATATTTTGTTGGTTTAATTACTTTTAAATTCGACCAACATTTATTTCTACTGCTACATAATAGATAAGTTCAAATATAATAAATTCATAAATTAATTTTTTTTGTCATATTTACATATATAACATTTGTATACACCGCGCAACGCGCGGTGTATTTACCTAAAATAATACGTAACAGAAAAGTTAATTTTACTAAAATAACATGTAACAGAAAAGTTATGTAAATGAAAAACCTAAATCTAAATAATAACCCCTAAATCATACATCAAGAATCCATACATAGATCTGGACCATTAAAAACTTTGAACAAATAAGGATTTCATACAACAAAGACCTAAATCCTTGGTTTTCAAAACCCATTTAATGCATCAAAAACCCTCTATACTTGGAATCACCATTGCCATCGAAAAAGAACTGAAACATCACCATCTTGCTCAAACCTGGTGGGAGTGTGTCTAAAAAATTTAATGGGAGATGAGTGACGAAGATGAAGATGAAGATGAAGACGAGACACAAAGACAGTGACAGTGGTGGTGAAGTAGTTGGGGAATACGAAGGGTGATGGGGGCTGGGTTTCACGTCGGAGAAGGGCGTTGGAGGTTGGTTCATTGGAAAGTGGAGCGTCACTGTTTTTTATGGTTGGGGTGGGGTGGGGGAATGAAGTGCCTATGGTGGTGGTTGTTATTTCTTTTTAAGGGGGAGGGTCTTGGCAAACGTCGACGATGGTTTGAGATTGGGGAGGGGAATGGGTTAATATATATTTTATTAGAAAACAAAAGGAAATTGTAAAAGACGAAAATACCCTTGAGTTAACGGAGTTGTTTAATGGAAGTTAGCTTTAGGGACCTCCATCGTAACGAAAGTAAAACCACAATACCCTATCCATGAATTTTATTTTATGGTGTTGGAACACCATCGTTATCAACATCAAACTACAGGGACAAAATTTGTAATTTACTCTATTTTTTCCCCTTTGCTATTTCTACTGGTGCTCGTGTTTATGCCCCTACCTCAACCTATTAGAGGCGTGTGGTTTCATATCATTTACTTCTCACTTCCAACCTATTCAACTTGATGATGATAATGATGATGATGATGATAAAAGGCACACATTTGTAGAAGGTTCTCAATAACCAAATGTCGATAGACCAAGTGTAAGTTCGTCTAGACCAAAGAAGAAGAAGAGTAAACCCTCAATCAACTTAAATGCATTGGCTGAAAAATGTTTGGTGCAATCGACTCACTTGCTTCACAACCAAGCGTAAACCAGGAGTCTTTTATTGATCGGTTAAACACATTTAGGGGTTGTTCGACAGTTGTTGAATAGTTTGTTGCAAAATGATTAAGTGGTCAGAATGATTAAGAGACTCTTATGATATAGTGGAAAATAAGATATGGTTGTTTGGTATTTGTTCATAATGAAATTAGGGCGTTGAATGGTTAAGGGAGACCCAAGTTACAAAATCATTCAGAGGGTTTTAGAACCATGAAGAGTCACACTTTTTTTTGGCGAAACAAGATTCACCTCTTAGCGATTCAGAGGTTGCCTCTTAGCAGAACTATTACACTTGTGAAAAAACTAAAGCACATATCTTCATAGTACTTCTAGAACCAAACTCCCAACTGGAACCTGATGCACATGCCGAAAAATAAAAAAGGTTAGGCTTAACGCCTAGTTAGCTCAAGAGTTTTCAACATATATAAATTAATCGTTTAAAAAGGAAGAATGCAATTAAAATCATAATCTTTCAAAATGATATGCTTCACTTATGAAAATGACTCGTTTACCAATAACTATGCATTTTAAACGAAAGAGACACTGAGTTAAACGTTACCCAAACCAAACTGTTTTAAAGGTGAAGATCCCAATATAAAACGTTCTTTCGTAAATTTATGTTCAACCCAAAACTTGCTCAAAAGGAAAATAGATTGAGGACTTCAAATTTTATAAAACGTGGGTAAAATGTTATATCTCGAAATACCCAACACGGGTGGATCATGACACACCACTCATAAAACCATAGATGAAAACCCATATAAATATCGCCGTGGACACGGATATTAGACCCAAAACTCACACAACCATAAAATGGGACGAAATCAAATACCGAAACGTGGAGATGACGTATTTCATTTAAACCTTAATATACGTGGGGGAACCCAATATTAAGGCCATCATTACCGTCGACCACACAACCAATGATAATAAAGTATGACGTTAATATTTAAAATGCTAACGGACGACAACGGGGGAGACCCGTTTCTATCTTGGGTGACGAGAACACGTAAATGGGGTCACCCGTGATGTTACTGGATTTCACCATGTATCCCGGACCTAGTTCCCATGTCATGCCAGGCATCACAATCCTCAGCCCGTTTATGCCTCTGGCCATACTCTGTCGAGTTCCACCCCAAGGACTTACGGACACGGATGCCTATCCAGTCTAGACGAGTTTCAACTCAGCAGCATCGCGCCACCTATTGCCTACTCGCTAGCGAACCCAAGTGGTCAATAATTGTAACCAAAATCTCAGGCCCTACAAAACAGACAGACTTACGTGCCTATGGATCCATTACAACACTGTCTAACATTACATGACTCCAATTGAAAGACCAAAGCTCCCAAAACATGTAACTCTCAAACGACACGAAATATGCGCAAAACCCCACAACGGTTATTAATCCGGACAAATGTCCTCAAGACTCAATTTAGTCAAAACCGAGCCAAAGGCCCAACAACTTACATAAATCTCCAACGAAAGCATTTTTAAACATTAAAGCACGTTTAACCGACGGTGATGTAGACACCACGACCAAAAGTATAATTAACCCAAAACTTTTCATTGGTTGAAACAGAACGTTCTCCAAATGAACTTGTTCTCTTCATGTTGCCAAAATGACTCATAGTACAATGATATGCATTTTCTAACGGTTTATAAAATTGTATGCACCAAATGGACAATTATATAAAATGACCTTCATTTATAAATTATATCATCAAAGAAAACATATCAAAATGATTTATTTATCAAATGCCCAAAAATCACAAAGATGAGTGTTACATAAGTTTGTAAAGTTAAATATATCCAAGTAACCAAAAACTTATCAGCAGTTAACAATTTAATGTAAAACAAAAACACTTTAAAATAAACATTTTGGCATGTACACCGTTTTTACAAATCAACTTGGACTCACCTCGCCAGATTTAGGCTAAATCTAGATTTTACCCAACTTGAGCTTCCTTGAAGAAATTTGAATCCGCAAGCAAAATTTTTCTCAAGAACCTAGATCCACAAATTTTTAACCGTAAATAACCATATTCAATCATTTAGAATAGTCCCCCAAACATATTACATCAAAATCTCCATTTTGGTCAAAACCCTAATTTTGACCCAAATCTTTCAAAATCTTACAAACCAAAATTGAAGGAATAGACTACTAGGATATAATCCATGAAGCATTTATATCTCTTAATAAAGTTTAGAAATGGAGAGGATAAGCTTACCACTTAGGTTTTGGGCAAAAACCCCAAAACTTAGAAATCTTCAAGAAATGAGGAGGAACACTTGGTCTAGCATTTGAGGTTGGGGTTGCAAGCTTGATGATGATGGAACACCTTAGAATCCATGGAAATGGCCTTAAAATGGGTTAGGGTTGGTATTTGAAGGGAGAAAAACGAGAGAGAATGCGAGGGTTTTTGGTAGGTGAAAGTGAGAAATGAGAAATGATTGGAAAAAAGGCATTAAATCCTCCTGCAGCCCGTCGGCGAGAGTGACATGGCGAGAGTGACATGTGTCACTCTCGCCGGGCACTCTCGCGGAGAGTGTACCGCGGCCATAAGGCCCTCCGCGAGAGTGACACGCGATTGTGACACATGTCACTTTCACTTTCACTTTCGCCCAGACTCCCCGAAGCCCGAAAATCCGATTTTTTTCGACACTAAGGCCCTAGACACTCTTTAGAACTTTTAATAGTGTTTTCCTAACATGAATCCCACCAAACACAAGGTAAAAAAAACGTCCAGGTGACCTTTACCCACCGAAAATTACGGGTGTTACAATCCTCCCAACCTTAAAAGAGATTTTGTTCTCGAAATCTATATTTTCGTTTAACGTTACCCTCATAATAGCTTGTCTCTGTTTACGAGCAGTTGCCTCTAATCCACTTGTCAGAACAATCATGATAACTTTATGCTGATACTCCCGACAAATGTCCCCTCGAGCACATTGCACTTATATCCGAATGAACGTTAACTTACTAGAGTAACCCCTAACCACAAGGCTACGGTCGTCTCCCAACCTTAGGTGACATGTACTACACCCAAGGCAACTTGTGACCTCGACTTCTCATTGAATCCGCATTCCCATAATTAACACCAACCCAAAGAATTCCCAAAATTCCTTAAAATTCACCCTTGATACTGGTAAGGCCTTCCTTCCAAGGGTGTACCACTACGCTTTACGAGGGGTTGGTTAATTTAGATTAGGCTATTACACAACTCCGACCTATTCTCAAACCTTAAACATTCCGTCCATAAGAACCTTACCACATCAAGAAAATCATACGCATCAATACTTGATTACCAATAATCTAACTTCCTTTAAGTTCCACCACCGCGATGCTAACATTTCTCATGATCCAACGGGGAAACGTCCAAACATTCCAAAGATTCTTTAACCTCAAAATAACAAGTCGACACCTAAAATCAAGATGGTCATACTGAAAATGTAGGTACATCGACAAACATTTCATTCTAGATTTGCATTGCCAAATTACAGTTAACACCTAACATGACACTAAAATTCCTAATCTTACATCTCTAACAAATGAACCACAACATTCCATTTAATCCTGAAGACTTGCCCCGATGGCACATCCCCCAACACATGCATGATGTCGAACGATCAACCCAACAACCCATATCCAACCATAAGCAATTAACCACACAAAGCCTTAACCCGAAGATTTATCGAAGCAGAAAGATCACCTCTTAATTAACTGGGAGAAAGCATAAATCTAATACCTCAATTATTCATGCATTAAAGAAAAGGAAAGGATTGTTGAAAAAAAAGAAAAAAAGAAGAAGGGGGGATCTCTTCCTTCTTTTTAGTGGGTTGTTGAAGAGGAGATTAAAAGGGAGGCACACGATCGAAAGAAAGGGGGGAGAAAAAGAGAGGTCTTGGGGGGTTATTCACATGGACGATTCAAGGGTTCTTGGGGGAGCTCTCATTCTCCTCCTCCTTTATCAGTTAAAACAAGTAGCGACAAGAACGACAAAGCTTTTGAAGACCTCAATCTACACATACGAAAGCATAACATCGAGAGATCAAAAGGGGGTTGTTGAAGGCTGGATTAGGGTTGATTTCGGAGCTGCTAAAGGCATAAACAGGGGCTATTTTTCAGCAGAAAAATCATCGTTTTTGGGGCTGTTTTGACAGCAGCAAAAGTGTGGATTTCAGGATTCGATTACGGTCGTTTGGCAGTAACAAAAGCATCAAGAATAGAGGATGTTGTTGCTGCGTTTTTGAGCAATCTTGGGCTGTTTTAAACGGTAACAATATGTGTTCTTTTTATTCAATATCTTATAGTTAACTCTCTTGAAATCTAATTAGGCATAACGTAGTTGTTGCTTTTGATTTTTGTTGATTTGTTTGATTTTCTTGGTATTGTTGGCTTTGAGAGCATTGAATTAAGTTTTGATAAATTGTTAGTGTTCATGGAATCGATTGATCATTGGGATTGGATTTTGCAAAAGCAATAATTGAATTGATCATGGTTTTGATTTTCTTTAGTCAATGAAGTTTTAGTTTATGATTTCTTGTTTTGCCCACCAAGTGTTTGAAGAAAGTCCTAGGTGGGTTGGTGTTTCTATTGAATCGTTAGTAGCTAAACGGGGTTATTACGATGTTTGTTTATTGGATAAAGTTCTCGGTTTATAAGTCTCTATTAGTCTAGTTGATGCTTAATATAAAGTTTCAATTTTCATTAGTGTAGTAGTTTAACTCTCAACTTCCATGATTTTAAAAGTAGTGTATTTGTGCCAAGTAGATTTGTTTTTACTAAGTTTTGAGCTTAATTGGGTAGCTAATCTTTGTGACGCACGTTCATTCGGTTTTAATACAAATAGTTAATTTAACCACCGACTCCCTGAGAAGAACGATACCCGACTTACCCTTTTACTGGATTAAGTTAGGTTTATAAATTTAAACTTTGTTGTGCGTTTAACGACGCGTGCATCATGCAGTGTTGAAACGTAGGTTCCAACACTCAACACAAACAATTCATAAACGTTTTCATGAAGTGTTGGATAAAATGACCGAGTTTGCTAAAGAGATTATAGTTCCTATATTATTTAATCCAAATCCAAACATCCCTAGAAATAACAGAAAGTTACGACGACTATTTAAGGTAAATAATAAGACAATAATAGTTGTATGATTTTTCTTACTAAACTTATTTTGATTACTAGCTTTGATGTAGGGAGCGATTTGTGCCCTTGATGGAACTGTAATACAATGCTATCTTCGTTATTGAAGAACAACATTTATATAGAGGAAGATGAAAGAGTGAATGTTATCAAAACGTTTTGATAATTTGTGACTTCAACATGGTTTTACCATTTGTTGTTGCCGGATGGGAAGGGGTTGCACATGATTCTAGAGAGTTGTCAGAAGCTATAACATATGTAGATATTGGATTTCTGTAACACCCTAAAAATATGGGTACATTTAAACCTGAATAAATTGCAAATTAGGACATCTTAAATAAAGGAAAATCACCCAAAAAGTGGAAATAGTAATAGCGTTTACACCTTCTATAAATGGATATTAAAATCGACAACATACTAATCTAAACAATTTATATCTAGCTTATAACGGTTGTCAACTCAATCCCCCAAAATGTATATTCCTTTTTGTACGCCAATAATTTAAAAGTATATCTCCAAAAGACACTGCTAACGGCCAACACTCGTCCCTCAAGGATTGGGAACCCCGCCACTAACGGAACCTGTTATACATGACATTTAAGAAGAAGTGTTAGACTTTACGCCTAGTTAGTACAAACATTTCATAAATGTAACTTGGAAATGAAGGAACTATAGATAAATAGATTTTCATTAACTTGGAATGGTAAAGCTTGACAAATAATCATATAAGGGCCTTGCGAGACCCGATTTTCCAAGGATCATGACGGAACACAAAAGTAAGTCATTTTCCGAGTTGTGAGCTCAATATTGGGAATCATGGCCACGAACAACGCGGACTAGTACATAGATGTGGGGGAGGCATCCGAGGATCCCAATCATGTTCATTCACTAGAATTACATTTACGGTCCATAGCTAGTATCTGGTCCCACATAACCGTACCAAGTTGTCTCCAAGGACCCAATGTCTCAACTAGTTACATATGGAAAGAACAAACCCGGAACAAGCAAACTCCTATTCGTATGGATCCATTAATAATAGTCTAGGGCTTGTCACAATTACATTTGTGACTAAACTATAGTTACACATATAGTGTCTCAATTTTAATTCCATAAGATGCAAATCTTTGAAATAACCAATACCACATGGAAATAAGTCAATATAAAGGTTCAACCATAACCATTGTATCTTCCATATAAATTGCTCATAAAATAGGTTTTCCCAAAAGTGATGCATTTCCAAAGGTCGTTGATGACGTGAGAAATCATCTACATATTCCTTTATTCAAATACCCATTTTGCTAATTAAATCTTCAAATGAAGTGAAAGCCATAAGATGGTCAAAATGTGTTCATCCAAGTATTTAATCACCAACATGGAAGTTTACTCATATTTAACAACTCATAACATAAAACTCTTCAATGCATATCAAAATGGTAAAACGTCTAAAATCTCCAAAATCCCAAAGTTAGGTCAAAACTCTTTAAACAAGAAAATATAAACAAGGAGATGTTTAAGAGTTCAAAACATAATGTTTTGTCATGTATAAGGTTTAAAAAGGCAGAATGAACTCACCTTGGCTTTGAACACAACTACTCTCAAGTAAACCCTAGAAATGGAGCACAATAAATTCTCTTGACACAACCTTAGCAAGCTATCCTTTAGAAGCTAGTAAACCCAAAAATCAACCATAAATGATATAGGTTACCAAGGATTAAAGTAGATGAGGAGGAAATAAATGTTGGGGGGTAGACTCACCTTGAATGTAGGAGAAAATCGCACCTAAAAAATATGAAAATAGACTAATGAGGTTGAGAAAATTTAATACCCGTTGGGCCCCGTGATAGTGACATTGTTACTATCGTAGGACATAATCGCCCACGATGTACCGAGAGTTTGACCTTGGATGCGATAGTGATAGGGGGAGAGTGCCCTTGTCACACTCCCCGTCACACTCGCTCAGAGTGTACCGATAGCTCACCAAACTCAGCGACTATGACACACAATTGTGTCAAGGGGCACTGTCGGGTCAACAATCGCTCAACACGTACCGAGACTCCAAAATTTCAACTTTGGGTACGAAACGTTCTAGGTTCGATAGGTAGCAACTATTGACGACTCACTCGCTCAATTGAGTTAATAATCAAATCTTGATTAGGGAGAAGGATAACAGATTAGTTCGAACTTACACAATTTTCCGGGTGTTACAATTTCCTTTTCCCTCTCTAGGTATATCTACAGTTTAGAGGTAATATATTTACTAATTCATAATTTTATCTATTTTATTTTCTTAGATAAATATTATCTTTATGATGCTGAGTATATAAATACTCGAGGATTTAAGGCACCGTATCGTTACATTAGATATTGGCTTGGAGATTTTCGTCGTAGACATGCAATGAACAAATATGAAAAGTTTAATCATTCACATGCAAAACTTAAAAATGTCATTGAACGTGCTTATGGTGTCTTGAAAGCACATTTTCCCATTTTGGAGATAATGCTCACTTAAGGTTCAAAGAGACATTATTCCATGTTTTGCGGTTCATAACTTCATACAGAAGAAGGGTTTAAGTGATGAGTTATTTTCTGAATATGATCAAACGAATGCACAAGGGGACGATGGCGATGATGAGGCTGAAGAGGTTCAATCGAATGGGAGTACCGCTGACCAAACATATATGACTAGTTTAAGAGAAGAAATTGCGGCACAATTAATGCAAAATGAAGATTGATTTAGTTGTTATGAGAGTTTGTTCATATTCTCAATTGTGTTTGGATTGATTGATGTATTTTAGTTTGATTTTTGAGTGAATAATAAGGATGATATATTTTGGTTAAAATGAGTTACTAATTTTATAAATTCAACATTATAATATTTTGCGGGGTAAAATAGATCATTACACACATTTAGACATTTATCTGCTTAAAAAACAATCAATCTTATTAATTTTACTTTCAGACTTTAGTATCACCAATTATCTATACTATATTATAAAAACGACATAAAAATCTCTTAATTACAATATCTTATGCACAAAATACAACTTGCTAAAGCCAATTACTTAATTTACAACTTTATAATGCTTTGGTACAAGTTACAAATTCGTTCTTTGGTACGACTTTTATGCTTCCAAACCCTAACCCTATCATCATTGCGATTGCTCTCGATCGACCCTTCTCTCAATCGGCGTTGCTCTCGACGTCGACCACCGTTCTAGGGTTCTGCTTTCTCTCAATCAATTCTGGAATTGGTGTTCAAGTCGTATAAGGTTAGAATTCTACTTCTCACCTTCGATTTTGGTTTCAGTGGTCTTGAAAATGGGTATGATTTTAATGGTGGTGCAGGTTAAGATTATTGAAGTAAGTATCTTCATTTTATTTTGAATAATTTTGTGTTTATGTAGATTACTACAGGGATGATAAGAGTTCTCTACTTCTCACCTTTGATTTTTTTTTCGATTTTGGTTTCGGTGGTCTTGAACCACCTGTTCTTAATAGCCTTCCTTGTGGGTTTCCTTCCTTACGAATCAAGCAATTCTCTTTTAGCAACAATTTTGCAAATCTAATCTTGAACATAGTGTTGATATATTTCTTGTTGGCCACAGGGACAGGAAAATGAGTATGATTTTAAAGGTGGTGCAGGTTCAACATCTGAAAGAATGCAAGGAGTAAACCAAAGTAGAGTACATAAAGCAGAACATGAATTTTCTGACAGTGAAAATGATCCAAAAGATTTGATTCAAGGACTTCTGGAAAATTATTGAAGTAAGTATCTTCATTTCATTTTGAATAATTTTGTGTTTATGTAGATTACTACAGGGATGAGAAAAGTTCCTTGCAAAAGTTAATAAATGACAATCATTTATGTTCCCCTAAAGCATATACTGATTATGTTGGAATAATACATGCGAGCATAATAGGCAAAGATGTGTGAAAGACCTAGAAGGATTGGGCTAGCCTACCATGCTGTATTATTAATTATGGTAGTCTTGTTAATATTTAATTTAGAAATGCAGAAAACTCAAGATTGCACAGCCCTATGGTCTAAAATTAGAGTAAAATTGCCACTTTTCACCATTTATTTTGAAGAGGAATAGTGTAATTATATTAAGAGAGAATCTGTAATAGCTCACGTGTTTTTCAAGATTTGGTCATGTCTGTTGTCTACCCACAATCTGTTTTTCAGATTCTGATTGAGATCATATTGAATTTAGAATCCAAGTTTTTTTTGTTCTGGGATTTTGTTAATATTTGAAGAAATTGTATTTTCTTGTCTTAATTTTAAAGTGAAATTTTTGGTCAATTCAAGATTTTGATCATGTGTGTTGTTTAGATCCCATCAAGATTTTGATCATGGGTGTTGTTTAGATCCCATTTGAAACCATTTTGCACAAAAGAAAAGGAATACTTCAATTTGTTCATTTTTTGGAATTTCTGATATGCAGCACCATGCAAAGAAGAAAAGGTGCTACGTGTGCAACCAACCTACGCTTGGGATATTCAACACTGCTCATGAAATACGAAAGCGGATGGCCACGAAAGGAAAATAGCGAGCATGTATGTTTCAACCCTTCTTTGTTTCGTTGATACAGATTACGTATTTCACTATGTCTGCTTTGCAACATAAGTTCACTTTCGAAATTAATCTTTACTTATCTCATGGAATTTCACTTTTCAGCCGTTGTTCTTGGTTTTAGATTGACACTACACATGTAGGCCGTAGTTTTTGTCTATATTTTTTAGGGATATTACATTGCATATCTGGTCAAATTAAACCTCAAAAACTGCAATATCATTTAAATGTGGCAACAACTTACAGTTCTCGAGTCATTTTCTTATTTTTTGGTTTATAAAACCAATTGGAAGATATACACAGGGTTTCTATTTTTAACGAGTAAATGAGTTTCGTAACTATTGTGCATGTGCATTCATTGCAAACAAGCCATTGTACTTGCTAAAATGCAAAAAAAAAATTGAACAAATTGAAGTATGTGACTGACCGATTTTGAACATTGTACTTGTGGTTTCTTTGCAAACCAACAATTCGAAACGTTTTAAAATTCCTCTCTGCCATGTTTTAATTCGTATATCTGAACTATGTAGTATATAAGGTCTTTACGCAAGGAAAAACTTTCAGGAGAACTTAAAAGGTGATTATTGTAACAACTTGTTTGATTGTGCAGTGGTTGTGCAATGCTGATAAATCTTGTCACGAGCCACGGTTGAGATTGAAGTACCTATTCTGAGTTCAATCTTACATGTAATACTGTTTATTACTCGATTCATGGATTTCATGTTATGTTTTCTATCACACTATTTTGATTTTACAGTTTCTAGGTTCCTGAATGCGTTACGAAAACAGGACTAAGTTTTATATTCGATGGGGAGTGAGGTGGAAGTTGGAATAGATCAGCCGAGAAACTGCTGGGTACAACGGTTTCTTTACTTTTTGCACCTGCATTTACAAAATTTATATTTCCATGGTCTTCATGAGAACAACCACTATACTCTTCGAGAGGTAGGTTCAGGTCGGCCTACATCTCATCCCTCCCTCCCAAAACCTACCTCTATGTTGGAATTAGTATATACTGGGTCTGTTTGGTTTGTTTATCTGGAACCGCTTCTTGATAAAGAGTGCGGTCTTTTATTTTTTTGTTACTCAATAATGTTATGCATGACACCCAGGGGACAAGTCGACCTGCTCATTACCATGTTCTGCTCATTACCATGTTCTGTGGGACGAGAACAGTTTCACCGCGGATGGAATTCAATCATTGACAAACAACCTCTGTTATACCTACGCAAGGTGTACACGTTTAGTATCTGTTGGTACATTCTTCTTAACTATAAACCATAAGCTCTATCTGTGTATGCCATCTGGCCATGTCCACCAATCAACCACGTGGTCACTTTATTGAAGAGGAAGAATATTATAAAAGAGAGAAATTAAATAAAGTAACAATGTATCAGAAGTTGATTGGTGGGACAAGAATGGAAAATGGAGTTTGGAGACAAGGTTAAGGAGTTGGATTGCTGAAATGACTATGTTGATTCCACCAGCATACTATGCCCATTTAGCTGCTTTTCGGGCAATGTTTTATGTCGAACCAGAACTTCAGGAAAATGGTAGCCCTGTTGGTCAAGGAACAAAGGGAAGTCGCGAGTCTGGTGGTGTAAGACCGTTGCCTGCCCTCAAGGACAATGTTAAAAGAGTAATGTTTTATTGTTAAGAAATATTCTGTTTTACAAGGCACATAATTTATGTTAGGATAGCTTGGTGTAAGAAAAAGGGGTATGAAAGAAAGGCATCATCAGTTGTATTATATGGATGGATGGTTGATGCTTTTTGAACACCTTATTGTCGTACTATGATGATTCTGGTCAAGATTAAAGAATCCTTGATCGTTGCTAAAACAAACTATCCTTTTTCCTGTCAATTATAACTCGTTCGTTATAGGACACAACTAACAAGAGTTAAATGATACTCTCCTTCCCGAGTGTCCAAAATGGAGATTAGATGAAACTCTCTTTCGAAGTGTCTCTGTCCAAAATATAGATGGGTAAACGGGTTCTTGCTGCTGGTCCCTTGACTGGTAATGTGGTATAAGTCTGGACTGGCTTCTAGGTAAAAATCCTAGACTGGTTGTACGGTCCCTTAACCGGTTTCTTTTTTATTTTTATTTTTTTTATAACTAACTTTATATTTAAGACCAAGTTTAATCTTCTAATTCTTTATATTTACTTTTAGTGTTTAGATCAGATAGTCTTCCTGTTCCATCAGTCTGATCAGTACATAGAGACGGAGAAACGGACTAAAATCGTCGATAATAGAGGTGCAGTGGTTACTCCAACCAACATATGTCCCCTGTTTCACCTTCGCTCTCTTCTACATGTTTCTATTTGAAATAAAAATCAATAGCAACAATCTTTAGCAAGTCTTTTCAGGTTTTTTGAGTGATGAGGATTGTCTCGGGCAGTCAAATTTTATGTCTAATATTTTGAAGATGTGAGGGATAATATTCAATTCAGCAAAAAAGACACTTGCTGTGTTTATTATTAAAGTTTTAGAATTAGAGTAACAAAGCTGTTATGAGCTAATACGAACGTGGGATTCCAGCGGGTGTGGTTTTTGGGTTATGAAGATGATATTAGTTGGGTTTAAAATTTGATAAATATACACGCATGGAAAGAATGTAAAGGGTCCATTTCACATGTGGTACATTACAACTGATGTTATGTTCCAATCTCATATTCATTCTGTCTAGATAACATAGCATTAAGGCTCGTCTTGGCTCCCATTTACTTTATGACGATACAATTTTTTTTGACATCGTTGAAGCTAATTTGCCATCTGAACCTTGTATCTTATATATTGACACAATATTCGTGTTTATGACTGACGGTTCAGGCGGGTGGCTAACCTGTACTTTCTTGCAATCTCATGTTTATTGCTTACATCTGTCAGGTATGCTTTTTCAAGAAAAAGGACCCCGTTATAGAAGCATGCTCATTGCCTTGTCAGTGTGATTAACCCAACTTTACATGATTTATTCTCCTTTCCTGGACCAACACATTACAAATTGCAGCTTTGTTTGGGTCAAATTGGTATAAATTTGTGGTGTCCATTTCAGCTGATGAATAGTTAAAAGAACATAATTTCAGTTTCTTGTTAGGTTTGTAAGTTCTGTATCATTGTACCTTGCCGAATGAACCCTTTAAAAAGTTCTTGACATTGATTAATTCCACTATTTTTGTGTATTTGGCTTAACTCATGGCTTGGTTTAGTAGCTAGATGTTCACTTGATACACAAAGTGAAATGAAGGTAATGGGGTATAACATATGAAGCCATATCAGAAGTTGCAAGATTGCAAAGACTTGAGTGGTCAGAACAATTGGATTTCATTCTTCACTAATTATACCATTTTTATTCATTATGCAAAGAGCTCTTGTGGAATGTTAAGGCTTTATATATATATATATATATATATATATATATATATATATATATATATATATGGGAATAATCAAATGAGAACCACAAAAAGGTTGAGAACTGTGAGAACTGGTAATCATGTGTTGTTTCATATTGTGAAAATTCAGTGGTGTTTCACAATTTGATTATTTTTAATGTGTATTTTTAATTCAGTGGTGTTTCACAACATTGTACTTTTACATGCATTTTTTCACAATGTAAAACAACACATCATTAGTGGTTCTCACGGTTCTCAATCTTTTTATGGTTCTCATTTGATTATGCTCATATATATATATATATATATATATATATATATATAACCTTAACGTTCCTCTTAACATATCATTCTTCTTACAAAAAGTGTGCTATCTCAGTGGTGTTTTTTGTCATATCAATATTATTTAGTATTGGTGCTTCATAGCTTGTCACAACATGTTGGGCCTCTAGGCCTCAGCTTTGAGGATAAATGTTAAATTGTAATCAAGTGGTGGATAACATAGTTTTGTAATTGTAGTAAGAACATTTTACAATTTAGTTTCTGAAATATTCTTTCTACCTTCAGTGATGCTTATGTTATGTTTCCATAAGTATTTAAGTGAACATCTTGTGCAGTCCTGTTAGTCCAATTACAACATAGTTTTTAAGTGATGCTTATGTTATGTTTTCATAAGTATTTGTTACAACTTATTGATGCAACATATAAGCCTAATTTTATACTTCACATTGCTCTGTGCTCATTTATATTCTGGATCCTAGACTTGTTTGAATTGGTATACTTATGGAAGTTTGTTTTGATAGTTATTAGCATTGACCCTGACATAGTTCTTTTCTTATGCAGTCCTGTTAGTCCAATTACAAATGTAATCCCACTAAGCATTGTACTTTTTGTCTCTCTTATCAAGGAGGCATTTGAAGATTGGGTGAGTATTATTTCATTTTCTTCAACTTCGCAATATTATCTTTAGACCTTGGCTGCTTATAAATGTGTGCTTTTGATTTCAGGATTTGTTTTATAACCCATTATCAACTATTTCTTACGTATCTTTTACAAATGTTTGTTATAGTTGTTTGCTTAAAGCGTTTATGTTTCTCTCTCCCTCACAAAAGCCTAATTAAAACAGAAACGCCTTCAAAATAACACGACAATAAATAATTCTCCTGTTGACTTGCTGCAAGACAAACGGTGGAAATCTGTACCTGGAGATGTCGAAAGTTGGGGATATTATTAGAGTAAGTATGCTACAATTTTTTTTTCCTTTTTTTGAGCATCTTTGTAGGATTTTTGTATGCTTCATCATATTACAGGATAAATTGAGCGTTAGTTAGTGCCTTCGAAATTTTCGTCATGCCCATAGATTGTAAGGCTGCAGTAGTAAGCATCATTCATATCAAAGCTATATATAGTTATGTGATTCAACCATCACACATGAACCAACATATGTTGAGGACATCACCATGGACCGTAATGTGGACAATATTTGTCCTGAAAATAGCCCTTTTTCAAAGCACCTTCTTAAGCATGGTTTTAGATCGTAAGGACTTTAAACATATATTTCGTATTTTTTTTAATGTTTTAGTTTATTACATCCCTTTTCTTTAAATTTGTTCTCTATCACTCTTACCAAACACCAGGATAATCTCAAATTGTTTAAAACTGACAATAAGTCTTAATTGTAGGTGATGTTCTATACAGTTGGTGCTGCGCAGGTTGTGAATAAGAGTGAGAAGCCTATTTCCCTTCAATTCCCTTTTAAGCCTCAATTAATAGGAAGACATTTGATTAAAAGCGATGAACGGTTGAGATCCACTTCTCCCCCTCTTATCACGTTAATCTGTATTCAAACTATCTTCTTTTTTACAAAGGGTATGCATTTATCTGTATTCAAACTAATTAATTACTATTACAAATATTGTATAATATGTTTCTATTAAAATAATTATACTTTTTTTGCAAGACATGCTTACAGATTAACAGTTCATGTACCTTATTATATTTAGAATTTATCGATGTGCATTATTACATATGATTGTAATTTATGTTTTCTTTTGTCATTGATGTCAATTCTTGTAACGAGTACTGAATATATGGGTTTGGAAACTCGACAATTTTGAGACTTTTTTCTTAGATATCTTGTCAATATACTATATTTTTTATTTTAGTAAATGATTTGCAATCAAACCATAACAAACTATAAAAATAAATTTGATAGGGACGGAGAATAATACAAAACAAGAAACATGAGTGAGGGATGAGCTATTTTTTTCATAATTGTGATTCACCCGTGCTGCATCGCACGGGTACACAACTAGTTATACAAAAGTGAAATAAAACTTCAAACTTTAGCACTTCTTAAAAACAAACACCATCCTAATATAGTAATAAGTGAAATCTTTCTTACCTATCCATGTTGGATTTCAATAACCAGCCCACAAGAGGTGGCTAAAAAACGAGGCTCATAAAGTCTTTAAGCGATTCTAACTAGCTGACATGGTCTTTGTTAGTCCTTTCACAATTGGTTTAAGCTTGTTCATGGCCCATAACTTGTCCCTCTAGGAAAAAAACCTAGCAAATTTGTTACTCTAATTAAATATTTATTTTCTCGTATGTTATTTTAAAAATACCTTGTTTACTATAATTTAATATTTTAGAGTAAATTTTGGTTTTGATTCTTGAACTTTGTCATTTTTAATGAAACTGGTCTTTAATCTTTATTTATTAAAAAGTTGTCCCTGTCAAATACAAAATTGGGTTTTGGTCCCTCCCACTTAGGGGGTGTTAGTTTCTTCGGTTAACTCTAATAAAAAAGGGTCATTTTGGTATTTTCTTAATTTTATTAAAAGATTAAGAAATATATGTTTCAAGACCAAAACCAAAAGTTATACGATATTTCATTTGTTAATTATTAAAATATGAGAAATCGAGCTTAATGAACATTAACGATTGCTTGATTTTGAGGTTTGAGAGTGTTCTAATTTGTGTGTACAAGTCATAAACTCAAAAACCTATTTATATTTAAAGAAAAATGGTCCCAAAATAATAATAAATGTTCATTGGACCGAGCCTCCTAGCCTTGCTATCTGGTCAAACTTAAAAAAAAATGGAACTGATAACTACTGGTCGTACGTTTGATAATCGGAAGCGAACCTCTTGTAACCGGTCCCAATGGTTGCCTTTAAGCCCACTTGCCCGCATCCACGCCATCTCTATCAACATCTTATCATAGTCATATGCATATTGTTCTCATGCCCCTTGAAATTCTTTACAAACGTCTAATCAATGGATAACATACCGTTGTTTATCTCCCTAATATGGAATTCTAAGAATTAGTTTCAACCGTTGATACCTTTTACTATTTTCATGTCCCCCTATAGCCTATATTTCTTTATTGGCCGTCTAATCAAGAAAATAACCTGTTTGTTTGTCTTTCCGACATGAAATTCTAAAGCATTATCTCGATAACTTGTACTATTTTGAATCTCTCCTTTGTTTTGAGTCATTATCAAACTTCGTCATCTTTGACCAGGAGTCTTTAGTTCTTATTATTGATGTGCCTCCTGACTCCCTTGATTTTCCATTCTCTAACCATAACCAATTAATGTCGAATTTCGAACCAGAATATAAAATTCTATAATAAACGTTTTGTTTGAAAGTTTGAAATTACCCATTTTCCATTGTTGGAAGTTAGGAAGTAGAACACAACTTTGAACCACTTGTGGAAAATTTCCTATATTTACTTTAAAAATTTGTTCTTATGTTTGAAATGTCTCTCTCTAGCCAAAATAGAATAAAATTTGGTTTAATTTTCATCAAAATTATTTAGAAAAACCATCTTCACGTAGTTTCATATATTCAAACTAAATCGAAACATAAAAAACCTGCAACAGAAACCAAACAACCATGATCAATCATTTTTGGTTTGGCTCAATTTTGTATTGTGAGTGAAATCATATCTTTTTATTATATCTCGCATGTATACTTGTTTGATGTAAGGATGTAAACTTTTTATTATAAACCGGAAATGAATAATTAATGTAATTTTTTTCTTAAAAATATAAATTGCACTCATATGTACATAAATGGCTAAAGATATTAAATTGTTTTTGTTAATGAGGTAAATGGTGAGATGAGCTTTCCAAAACTCATGCACATATTTTAACTCTTAATTAATACATGAATGATTTGTAGATGTTGAACTATTGAAATATAAAAACTTTGCCTAACTGTTTTATAAGATTATATTTAAATTAAAAAAACATGAGATGTATTTTTAGTGGTATTCTTATATGTATGGAAATTTTAAACTTTCTTTCTATTATAACTAAATTTAGTAAGCAAATACTTGTAATATACTCCCTCGGTCCTAAAATAAGTGTTTGCATTATTATTTTTGTTTATCGCAAAATAAGTGTCTATTTTCAAAAGTAATTATCAACTTTCTCATTCTATCCTAATTATGAGACGGCGTAAATTTCTCACTATAATTAAAGGTAAAATCATTCTTTTGTTAAATAAAAGGTATAATAATTATAAATTTCTAAAATTGTATGTCTTATTCATTATTAAGATTTGTTTTGGGATGATGGAGTAATATTTATAAATTATATCCCTTTAAGATAATGGTTTATTGATTTGTCCAATTATATTTGTAATAAAAGAGCTAAATCATATTACATTTCGATTTAATTCATTATTTTTTTTATATTTATTATAGTTTCTTGGGCTGTAAATAAAGTCAAACCACAATATATATCCGACCTTGTTCTTCATTAGTGTTGGATCAGACAGTCAAATATCTAGAATTAGTCAAAAGTACGAAAGATAAAAAAAAATCAAAAGTAAAATTATTTTAAAGCAAAAAACGTGTCTCTCAGCGTCAAACGGTCAAACCACAATATATCCGACTTAAAAAAAAATCTGTCTTGATAAACATTTATCGAGTAAACGTTTAGAGCATTTTCATCTGTTTCCCCAAAATTTCTTCAAAATGTAAAACTAAAAGTCAAAATCTCTAAAAAATTTACAACCATCTCCAACAGCTTCCCTATTTTAGAGATAAATAATTGATTATATTATTAAAATATTCTATATATTTAATAAAATATTATTTCTATCACATAAACAATTCATTTCAAAGTTTCTCATTGGTGGAATGTAATAAAATATAAATTTTCTCTTGGTAATCATTTTTGAGGATATCTCCAAATTTGAAGAAAAATGTATTCTTTCCTACTTTCTCCATTTTGGGAAAGCTGTTGGAGCTCATTTTACACCCAAAATCTTCATTTTCTCCAAAATGGAGAAGCTGTTGGAGATGCTCTTAGTAAATGATCCCTTAAATTTATTTATGGATATATTTTTAATTACGTTGGAATCAAAATTTTCTATTAAGTAATAAGAACCAGACATTCTTTTTTGACATTTTTTAGGTAACCGCGAGTTTCTGGGTCAGTTAACGCACATCGACTAATCCCCCAGACGACCATGAATGTTCTGGAGTCATCACACGGTAACCCTCCATGGCCACAAGGGCCTTGGCAACTCATGGATTTGAACATGGGGTAGATGTGATTTTCCACTACATCCCCCTAAGGCTTAACCAGTGCGCCACAACCCAAGTGGTTTGGCCTTATAAACTTAAGTTCTACAAGGTATTCTATTCGGATGCTTACACATTTTAGGCATCCTATAAAGCCAATTTTGTTATAGTGTTTAAAACACTTTTGAAACTAAACGTATTATTAACCCTTTTACATGACACTACTTGAAAAGTGATTAGCTGTCTTATAAAACAAGTGTCCTATAAAAAGACACACTCATAGGACATTTCTCAAAAGTGTGCTATCAAATAGCTAATATGCACTTTGTTTCAAAATTTGCCAAAAAGCTTGGTAAGAGTTTCAAAAATTGACGTATAAACTTATTATTACAACACTCTTAAATAGGACACATAAATATTTGGTTCTATAAACTTAATTTCAATCGTAAAAAACAAACTATTAGGATACTTAAACACTTTTGGTGTTCTATAAACCCTATTTTATTATAGTAATTAAGTTTTGTTTGTGAATTTGTTTCGCAAGGATAAAAACTTGTTATGTTTTTCGATTTTGTCAACAATTTATCATAAAGTTTTTGTATAAAACATAATTTGAGCAAAGTCGTTCCATCCATTTGCATACTAAGCTACACGTTCAAGGACAATATAAAGCGTAATTGTTAAGTTTCGTTTGACAAACTAGCTGATAAGTTAACTGATGAATTAATCAGGTTTCGCAAAACTAGTTGATAAAATAATTGAAAAATACAAATTGACCAAAAAGAAGATATTAAAGATTAATCAATTTAAACATTTCATAGAATATTTAAAACAAATCATTAATCAATATAGTATTTTAATTAGTACAAACTAAATGGTAAAAAGAATTAGATAATTCATATGTTAATTAATAAAATTTCAATTTAATTATATATATCTATATATAGGCGAAGGATTGAGTGAGAAGTTAAGTTAACGGTGAGAAGTGGATCTGAACTGGTTGATCTCTTTTAATCTCAAACCCTCCCATGAATTGCGCCTTAGAAGGGATTGATCTGGTGCATCTTATCTCGATGCATCTCATCCTAATGTGTGTCCATTTCTCATCCGACTGTTGATAACCACTTCTCATGCTTCTCACAATTAACTAAACTCTCACCGAAACCTAACCCCTATATATATATATATATAGAGTCGGGTTCAAACGAGAACAATAATTATTTAAAAGAATACGAGAACTAACAAAATCATTAGTGATTTTACATTAACGCGCAAAAATACAATTTTTGCGCGTTAATGTAAAATCACTAATGATTTTGTTAGTTCTCTTATTCTTTTAAATAGTTACTGTTCTCGTTTGATGCTCCCTATAATATATATATATATATATATATATATATATATAGCCTTAGGTTAATTTGAGAAATGGTAAATATATGAGAAATAGAGAAGTAATCTTAGGCTTCATATGGTCAAGATCGGATTTGACTAGTCAAATATTACGGCTTTGACTGGTCAAAAGTTGCGGCTATTCCAAAAATAGAAGGACACTTTCGTAATTTTTACAAAATACACAGACTGTGTTCATATATGAACATGTATAATTCACATATGAACTATATGTTCATATATGAATCAGTGTAATTCACATCTGAGCTCTTTTAACTAATTCATATATGAACCTTTGTGATTCATATATGAGCTAATTAACCGATTCACATATGAATTAATTAACTGTAAGTTCATATATGAATCAGTTGAACTAATTAACAGATTCGTATATTAATTTTTGTGATTCGTATATGAACTAATTAACTGATTCATATATGAACGTATAGTTCATATGTGAATCATATAGGTTCATATATGAACTCATCCTGCGTATTTTACGAAACTACCCCTCTACCTTCTATAGACTATGCAAGAAATTATCCGGTGCTTCGTGATCAAAGCCGCAAATGTTGACCAGATGAATGGCTAAGATTACTTCTCTATTTCTCATACATTTATCATTTCTCAAATGAACCTCTCCCTATATATATATATATATATATATATATATATATATATATATATATATATATATATAGACTTGGGATCACGTGAGACCGACCTGTTTTCGTGAGACCGGTGAGACCAAGAATTTACACTTGAACCTTCACAACAAACGCCGTGAAGGTAAAAACCTTCACAACAAAACACTGTGAAGGTTCGGACTTTTTTACCTTCACAGTGTTTTGCTGTGAAGTTTCAAGTATAAATTTTTGGTCTCACCGGTCTTACGAAAACATGTTGGTCTCACGTGAACCCAACCATATATATATATTAAAAGTGGCGGACCTACCCTCAACTAATGGGGAAAGGCCCCTCTAAATGTGTAAAAACCATGCAAGAGTTATTGAAAATAATACATTTTTTTTGTGTTTTTGGTTATTCCTCTCTTTGGGCCCCCCACCAATTTTATCCCGCTTCCCAACCCCAAAACAAAACCAACAGACCATTCCTTGTAACCAAAGATTTAACCGTCCATTTATTTATTAGTTACTTTAAATTTAGAGTAAACTACAAATTTGGTCCCTGAGGTTTACCAAAAAATACGAAAGTGGTCCCTGAATTTCAATAAGTGTAGATTTCATCCCTGAGGTTTCGATTTTGCTATGAAAGTAGTCCCTCATGGCGTTAGCTCCGTTAAAGGGTCCGTTAAGTCAGGGGTGATTTCGTCCTTTTACATGCTTCTTGAATCTTCATCTTCAACACGAAGAACACGATGAATGTTCATCTTCTACTTCAAGAACACCAACAATTTAAAACCCAAATCAAACTCAAAAACCAAAAATTTTAATCAAACCTTTAGAAACCTAAATCAAAAATCAAAAGGAAAGAGAGAGAGAGAGAGAGATATACAGATCTGAGAGAGAGAGATCGAGAGAGAGATACAGATCTAAGAGAGAGAGAGAGATACAGATCTAAGAGAGAGAGATCGAGAGAGATACAAATATGAGAGAGAGAGATCTGGGAGAGAGAGTCAGATCTGAGATAGAGATAGAGATAGATAGAGAGAGAGAAACAGAGAGACATCGAGATTCAGGGACGAAAACTGTTAAACCCCTCTTCGGCGTGGTCGTTTTTTCCGGCGAGGTTGTCTTCTCCGGCGAGCCTATGGTCTGGTCTTCTCTCTCTTCTCTTCTCTCTCTGTGTATCTCGATCTCTGTATCTCGATCTCTTTATATCTCAATCTATATATATCTCTCTCTTCTCTTCCAAAGATAATCTCGATCTCTCGAGTTTGGAAATAGTTGGTTTTCTTGAGTTTGGAGTTTGGAAATGGGTTTAATATAAAACCCACAAAAAACCAGACCTGATCTGTAGAAAGAGTTGGTGTTCTTGAGTTTAGAAATGGGTTTAATTTTGGATACTGGTTTGATTTACATTTTTGGTTTTTGAGTTTGATTTGAATTTTAAATTGTTGGTTTTCTTGAAGTAGAAGATGAACATTCATCGTGTTCTTCGTGTTGAAGATGAAGATTCAAGAAGCATGTAAAAGGACGAAATTACCCCTGACTTAACGGACGCTTTAACAAAGCTAACGCCACGAGGGACTACTTTCATAGCAAAATCGAAACCTCAGGGATGAAATCTGCACTTATTGAAGTTCAGGGACCACTTTCGTATTTTTTGGTAAACCTTAGGGACCAAATTTGTAGTTTACTCTTAAATTTATGATTTCTTTTATATATATATCAATCTTGTTAGATTATGTAGAAATATTATATATATAAAGGGATTTTTTTACTATATTTATTATAAATTGGTTGTGTGTAATGTTATTTTACTATAAATTGGTTTTTTGGTTTCTTCATTATGGTCTTCTAGTGCATTATGAATCACTCAAAATTTGCATTAATGTGTAATGTGTTTACTTTTGTTGGTCTAACATATATAAAATAATAGTATAACGTGTTATTCAGTTTAACTGAGGGAGTAAAATATATAAAATAACAATATAACGTACGTGTTAGTCAGTTTAACTGAGTCCGAAACAGTAAAAGATAACCTAAAACCGAACTGAATTAGCTATCCTTATGTGTTAATCAAACCGTCTTGGTTCGTTTAAGTTATTTCGTTTCAGATTTTTTTTATACCCTTATGTGTGCCCCTAGTAGCCTAAGTTTCTGGATCCGCCACTATATATATATATATAATATTATAAAATCTTGAATTTTTATAACCAAATATGAATAAAATATTAAATTATATGATAGTTTTATTAATTTATAAAACAAAAGAAATATAGCTTTGATTTTATGTAATTTACAAAAGATATTTTTAAAATTGTTATATTTATTTTTGACAACTAAATATATTGACAATAATAAATGTAATAATAATAATATAAAAGTAATTGATAAGATTCATAATAACCGTAATTAATTAATAATTTTTATTAATAAATAATTTGAACTTAAAATTAAGAGTAAATTACAGATTTGGTCCCCATAATATGTAGATTTTTATGGAATTAGTCCTTAGACTTGGTTTATTAATATAGATTACCTGATGGGATGAACTTTTTAAATGAATTTGGTCCCTGAGGCGAACGACCATCCATTATCATCGTTTAATTACTAGAACATTTTAGTCTTTTCGACATTTTCCTTCATTTTATTCTTATATCCTTTTTTAATTTTCCCTGTTTTTTAGTTTCCATGTTCATCTTTTTCTTCCACATAATCAAACTGTAACACCCAGATTTTCGGTATGTTTACTCAAGCTCCATATTTATATTTTAACCTTAGAATAACCCTTGGTTATTTTGAGTTGGTTAATGTTTTAGGTGAGAAATAAGTTAATTAAATTTTCTGGAACTTTCACGGCCGGGGCAAAATCTTCACGTCCGGGGAGTGGCCCTTCACGCCTAGGGCGAAATCTTCACGCCCAGAAAGTTTGGGCAGAAAATTGGTTCTGATCAATGTACCCATCAACTCATTTAAAAATGTTTTTTTGCCCTAAAACCTCATTTCTTCTTATTTTCCTTCTCTTTCTTCTTCTTCCCTTTTCTCCCACCATTGAAATCATTTGGTAGAGCTCTTGGATCATATTTGCAAGGAACTTTGGAGCATTCATGAGGAAATCAAAACTTCAAGATCATCTATAACACCCCGAAATCGTTGGCCGGAGAGAAGGCGAAAAGTACCAACAGTGCCCCGCGCGCCCCTCTACTCGAGTTGAGTCGCGCCACGAACCGGGTGAGGCTCTGTTTCCTCGCGACTCTAGTGGTTCGCGTGACTCTCCGTGCGGGTCAGGTCGCACCACCACTCGCGCGCACGCACTGTGCGCCGATAAAAAGGGAAATTCGGCCTCCAAACTCCATTTCTCTCAAAAACCTCAAATCTTCTCCCCCTTTTTTTCCCAAACCGACCCAACCCCTAATTCGAACCTTAGCTCATATTTGGGGGTTTTCCTCCTAAAACTAAGTGTTTCTTCTTCATCTAGCAAGTTGGAAGCTAGAACAATCATCCCTCCATCTTCATCTTCTCCGCCAAGCTTCTTAGGGTTTCACCCAACCCTTTTTACCTATTTTGAAGATGGGAGGTTTGTGGCTCATTTTGGTGAATTGGAGGCATTTTGGTTCGTGGATTCAAGCTATGGTTAAGGTAATCTTTTATTTTATTCATCTATAGAAATTAGGGTTTTTGTGTAGTTGAGATCTTCATGTAAAATGTTGGGGGACGATTCTATACGATTGAATATCTATACTTATGGTTGGAAAATTTATGGATCTAGGTTTTGGAGGTTTTGGCTTTGAGGATTCAAGTTTTTTCAAGGAAGCTCTAAGTGGGGTAAAATCTAGATTTAGCCTAAATCTAGCAAGGTGAGTTCAAGTTGATTTGTGAAAACGTTATACATGCCAAAATGTTCATTTTAAAGTGTTTATGTGTTTTACATGAAATTATCATTTGTTGAGTTATTTGGTGGGTTTTGATCATTTGAAGTATTTGGCTTTATAAACCTTGTAATGTAACACCCGTAATTTTTGGTAGGTAAAGGTCACAGGACGTTTTTGAAACTTGTGAACGGTGGAATTGTGTTGGAATTCTGTTGGGCGACAGTGCCCGCGACTGTGATATGTGTCACTATCGCGAGGCAAGGTCGCGGATGGCATACCCCTCTCGGTACAAGCGGGGCGACAGAGCCCGCGATTGTGACACCGGGCAATGTCGCGGGGCACTGTCGTGGTCGGCCCCAGGGTCTTTTAAAAGTTGCGATTTTCCATCCTTTTCCTCATTTTCACTTCACCCTCCCCATTTCTTTCTCTCCCAAACCGGATCCCATTCTATTTGTTCGAACCCTAGTCATTACTATGGCTATTTACTTTGATTTTGAAGTATTCCATCATCATTTAGCAAGGAAATGAAGGCAAGACTAAGAGTTCTCCATCCTACCCTCACCTCCAAGGAATATGAGAGCTTTCTAGGTTTTCATCAAAACCTAAGTGGTAAGTTTATCCTCTCCATTTCTAAACCTTATTATGAGATATAAATGCTTCATTGGTGATATCCTAGTGTTTTATTACTCCAATTTCGGTTTGGATGATTTTGGAGAGATTAGGTCAAAATTAGGGTTCTGACCAAAATGGGGATTTTGATGTAAAATGTTTGGGGATCGATTCTTATTGGTTGAATGAGTATATTCATGGTTGGAAACTTTCGAATATAGGTTTTGGAAGGTTTTGCTTGTGGATTCAAGTTCTTCAAGGAAGCTCAAGTTGGGGTAAAATCTAGATTTAGCCTAAATCTAGCAAGGTGAGTTCAAGTTGATTTGTGAAAACGTTGTACATGCCAAAATGTTCATTTTAAAGTGTTATTATGTTTTGCATGAAATTATCACTTGTTGGAATATTTGGTGAGTTGATTATTTGAAGTATTTGACCTTATAAACATTGCAAAACACCCACATTTAGGATTTTTGGGTATCTCGATAAATAAGTCATTTTAAAGTGTTTAGACGATTTATTGCATTAATGGAAATTGTTTGGTGAAAATACACTTTTAGTGTTTGTTTGGGTATAAGGGTTGATTTTTGTGTCATGGGACGTTTTGAAAGAATCAAGGGTATAAAACCATTTGGAAAACCATTTGTCTCAATCTAAACTGTATTGGAGTCTACTAACGTATTTTGGAGTGTGTTTGCATGACGTAAGTCGATTGCGTTATTTCTTTGGGAGATTGTTAATCAGTGGTCAAAAAGGGTTTTGAGCATTTTAGCTCGGTGTTGACTTTAAAGGGTCTTAAGGGACAATTATCAGGTTTTAATGGCTAAATGTAGAGTTCAGTTATGGTTTACATACTAATGCACCGTGTTGCATATTGGTGTTGATTACATGCTCGAGTGCGTTGGTCATTTCAGTATAGGCATGTAATGTTAGACTGTGTTGCATTGGATCCATATGCACGTAAGTTAGTCTATTTTGGATGGTCAATTGGGTATTACGGGTTTGAACTCCGGTACCCATGTTTTACGATCGAAAACTTTACAAGTAGGCACTGGAGGGTTGAGTCTGAAAGTGCTACCTGGGAGGTAGGCACTAGGATCTCCGCCGCTTGAAGTAATGCCTTAAGGTGTAACTTGTTAAGTGTCGGGCCTTCGGGATGGAGTTCTTTGTAATGTTCATCAAGGTCAGCCGTCTCTTAAGGTGTAACTTGTTAAGAAGTCGTAGGGACACATGGGCTTTTATGTCGTGAGGTATCACACGAATAACGTTGCAAGAGTGGTATACTTTTGTGTTCCTCCACTCGCAATGGATACGGGTCTCCCCCGTCGTCGACCAACTGTCTCTTATATGTTGACGTCTTACTTTATTATCATTGGTCTTATGTGGTCGACAGTGAATGGGGACCTTAATATTGGACCTTCCTTCACATATATTAAGGTTTGAATGAAGTATGTCATCCTCATGTTTTGATATTTGGTTTCCTTTCGCTTATGGTCACGTGAGTATTGGGCCTAGTGTCCATGTTTTCGGACATATTGTATAGGTGGATTTTGACAATGATTTATGGATTGGGTATTTTGCCCCACCTGTGCTTGGGTGTTTTGGGGTGTAACATTTTATCTACGTTTCTTAAATGGGAGTCAATTCATATTATTTATTCGAGTAAGTTTGAGTTGCATCATTTTATAAAGAATGTTAGTAATAAGGTGTCCATCTTTGAAAATGCGTGCTATTGGAAAGAGTCGTATCCATGTTTTAAAGTACATTATTTGAAAGATCATCATTTTAAATGAAGTTCATTCTTTTGAAGATATATTTACTCATGTAAAACTCTTGAACTCACTAGGCGTTAGCCTAACCTTTTTATTTGTCGGCATGTGCAACAGGTTCTGGTTGGGAATAGTTCTAGTATCTCAGTAAAGAGAGGAGTGCCATTTGTGCGCCCGAAGAGTGAGTAGTTTGATGAAGTCTTCCGCATTAGGTTAAGGAGAGCAGCTTGTATTTGGGTTAAGTGACACCCGACTTCAAATTAGTTTGTATATATTATTGGAGTTTATAATTGTCAAGGTTAATTATAGATTTCGTAGTTGAGGCATATAGAGTTTTGGATCGTAAGAGGAAGTTTCATCCCTTATTTGATGTTATGTGTAAAAATTTTAATTAGTTGCTCTTACCAAATTCGAGGGTGTTACATGTAAAACACCCATATTTGGGATTTTAGGCATTTTGATAAATAAGTCATAAATAAAAGTGTTTTGATGCATAAATGGAAACTATTTGGTAAAGAGACACTTTTAGTGTCTGTTTGGGGGAAGGCTTGATTTGGTGTTATGGGGCATATTGAAAGAACAAAGAGTATGAATCCATTTGGAAAACCATTTGTCCCAATCTAAACTGTATTGGAGTCTATTCAAGTATTTTGGAGCATGTGTTTGCATGACGTGGGTCGAGTGCGTTTATTAGTTGGGAATCCTTAATCGTTGGTCAAAAAGACTTTGAGCACTTTAGCTCGGTGTTGACTTAAAAGAGTATTGGGAACAATTGTCCAGTTTTAATGGCTCAATGTAGAGGCCGATTATGATTTACATACTAATGCATCGTGTTGCATATTGAGGTTGATTACATGCTCGAGTGCGTTGGTCATTTCTGTGTAGTCATGTAATGTTAGACTGTGTTTCATTGGATCCATAGCCACGTAGGTCAGTCTGTTTTGTTGGTCAATTGGGTATTTCGGGGTTGGACTCTGGGACCCATGTTTTACGACCGTGAACTTTTCAAGTAGGCACTAGGAGGGTTGAGTCTATAAGTGCTACCAGGGAGGTAGGTACTAGGACCTCTGCCGCTTGAAGTAATGCCTTAGAGGTAGTCTTTACGCATGCCGGGCCTTCAGGGTGGAGTTCATTGTAATGTTCTCCAAGGTCAACTGTCTCTTGAGATGAAACTTGTTAAGAAGTCGTAGGGATACTTGGGCTTTTATGTCGTGAAGTTTCATACGATTAACGTTGCAAGGGTGGCATACTTTTGTGTTCCTCCACTCTCAACGGATATGGGTCTCCCCCGTCATCGGCCAACAGTTTTTTAAATGTTAACGCCTTACTTTATTATCGTTGGATTTGTGTGGTCGACTCTAAATGATGACCTTAATATTGGGTTTCCCCCATGTATATTAAGGTTTCAATGAAATACGTCTTTCCCATGTTTTGATATTTGGTTTCCTTCCATTTTATGGTTGGGTGAGTATTGGGCCTAGTGTCCATGTTTTCGGTGACGTATCGTATATATGTGGGTTATTAACCATGATTTATGGGTTGAGTATTTTGCCCCACTTGTGCTTGGGTGTTTTGGGATACAATGTTTTATCCACGTTTCTAAAATTGGAAGCCAATCCCTAATCTCGTTTCGAGTGAGTTTGGGGTTGCATCATTTTATAAAGAATGCTTTGTAATGAGGTGTCCATCTTTGAAAATGCATGATATTGGAAAAGAGTCTTCTCCAAGTTTAAAGTAAATCATTTGAAAGATTATGATCTTAATTTAAGCTCATTCCTTTTAAAGATATATTTATTCATGTAAAACCTTTGAACTCACTAGGCGTTAGCCTAACCTTTTATTTGTCGACATGTGCAACAGGTCTCTGTTGGGGATAGTTCTAGTGACACTGTGAAGAGAGAAGTTCTAGTTGTATGCTCGTAAAGTGAGTAGCTTGGTGAAGTCTTCCGCGTTGGTTTGTGAAGAGCAACTTGTATTGGGGTTAAGTAACACCTGACTTCGGTTTAGTCCTTTTATCTTATTGGAGTTTATATTTGTTGAGGTTAATTATATAATTTTAACTTGAGGTATATTGAGTTTTGATTTGTAGGAGGAAGTTTTGTCCCTCACTTGATGTTATATCGAAATTTTAAATTAGTTGCTCTTACCAAATTTGAGGGTGTTACAAGTTGGTATCAGAGCTTAAGTTTGAGAGAATTAGGTGTTGATTTGGAACGCCTAGACTCAACCTGGACAGTGTTATGATGAACCTATGAGTTACATGTGTATACTTGAACTATTGGGATGTGACGACCGTTGGGTTAGTGAAGAGGTTTCTAAGTGGGTAACCGTTATCAGAAGTTGACGACTTTAACATTCGTCACTTGGGGTGACAGTAAGCATGAGAATTGTATTAAGTGAACCATTTTGAGTCGGGATGATTGATTGGATTAGAACCATAGACTTGTGGAACCGACATTATTCGAAGAGAAGTTGTAAGATGAACCTATGAAATCATTGATTATTGACTTAAGATGTTTGAGCATCTGGATGACGATAGTGTGACTAAGAAATTGAGGAGCGTGGTTTCAAGGTGTTGAGTGCCGAAGAACTTCACGCACATAATTTATTTCTAAAATAAATTACATCAATTATTTCTCATGTTTTCAAATCGCCATGTGGATTAAATGACAAATCTTGGAGCAATGTTTTAGCACACACAAGGTTTTAAACCATGATTTCGAGCATGCACAAAATCATTTTATGGCATGAGGCTGCAAACTTTGTTGAAGATTTTCTTTATTTTCATTGTTGTCCAACACTAGTTCGGATTTTACGATGTGCGTATTTTGATGTTGTTTAGGGTCTTGGACAAGTAACTGCAGTTAATGACTTTAACATTGGATCTCCTCCACATATGTTAAGGTTTTGGACGAAGAGTTATCTGACATGTTGTCAATTTTGAAATTTGGATTTCAGTTTTATGAATAGGTACATGCATGAATAGTTGAGGTAGTAGATTTATGTATTCTCCCAGATATTTAAGTGGTGGTCTTTTTGTTTCGGTAAATCTTCGGGTTAAATCATTGTGTGGTTCTTTGCTTATTGTTGGATATGAATTGATGGGTTAATTGTTCGACATCATGTATGTGTTGGAGGTGTGCCATCCGGGTGAGTATTCAAGAATAAATGAAATATTGTGGTTCGTTTGTTAGAGATGTAAGATTGGAATTTTAGTGTCATGTTAGGTGTCAACTTTAATTCGACGATGCAAATCTGGAATGAAATATTTAAGGTACACCCACGTTTGCAGTATAGTCATTTTGATGATAGGTGCTGACACTCAATTTTGAGGACAATAACCGTTGTGGTGCTTTAGTGCACTTTCGATGGATCCTGTGTGTTTGCAATTTAAGTGGTAACCTTAAGGAGATTAGATGTTGGTATTTGGGGAATCGATCATTGGTATTTCAGTAATTGATAAGGCTTTCGCTGAGTTGACAATCGATGAATGAATGCATTATGGGAGTTGTGTAACCATGGAGTTTGGGGTAATCGACTATCTGTAGAGTGTGATGGTACGTTTCTGGAGGAAACATCGGACCAAAGTTAAGATCCAGGTAAGATTTGGGAGTCCTTACAGATGTTGTGTGCTGGGGCAGTTTGGGGAAGACAGGTTGTTGCGTGGTGATTCAGACCAAACTAGTGTTAGGGACTTCGTCAGGAAAAAGGACGATAAATCTTTGGTGGTGTTGGGTATTGGAGGAATTTGGTGAGAATGCCGAGGTAAACATTAAATACAAATCGATTATTGAGGAAACCATGATGTGTCGTAATTAGAAGTATTTAAAGAATAAAGTTTGTTTTGGGGTGTCCTTGGTGGAAGTATTTAGTTAAGGTCGTAAGCCACTCTTGAGGTGATATGTACAACCTAAGGTTGGGAGGCAACCGAGATCTTAATGATAGGAAGATGGTTTGATAAGGACTCGATGTTCATCCTGTCATCGGTGAGATATGTCGAACCTTGGGATTGAATTGTGACGACTCGTTATGATAAGTACAGTAACAATCTTAACTGGAACGAAATCGGTTTCGTATATAAGGCAAGACACCGTGGAAATATCCCTTTCGGATAGAGAACCGATTGATCTAGATAAAGGTGACGTTGGGTGTTTGGTCGAGGCCAAATTTCGAGGACGAAATCTCTTTTAAGGTTGGGAGGATTGTAACACCCCGAAATCGTTGGTCGAAGAGAAGGCGAAAAGCACCAACAATGCCCCACGCGACCCTTCGAGCGAGTTGAGCCGCGCCACGAACCGTGTGAGGCTCAGTTTCCTCACGACCCAGTGGTCCGCGCGGGTTAGGTCGTACCCCCACTCGCGTGCGCGCACTGTGCGCTGATAAAAAGGGAAATTTGGTAAACAGGCACTTTTAGTGTCTGTTTGGGGGAAAGGCTTGATTTGGTGTTATGGGGCATATTGAAAAAACAAAGTGTATGAATCCATTTGGAAAACCATTTGTCCCAATCTAAATTGTATTGGAGTCTATTCAAGTATTTTGGAGCATGTATTTGCATGGCGTGGGTCATGTGCGTTTATTAGTTGGGGATCGTTAATCGTTGATCAAAAGGATTTTAAGCACTTTAGCTCGGTGTCGACTTAAAAGAGTCTTGGGGACAATTTTTCGGTTTTAATGGCTCATTGTAGAGGCCGGTTATGATTTACATACTAATGCATCGTGTTGCATATTGAGGTTGATTACATGCTCGAGTGCGTTGGTCATTCCTGTGTACTCATGTAATGTTAGACTGTGTTTCATTGGATCCATAGCCATGTAAGTCAGTCTGTTTTGATGGTCAATTGGGTATTTCGGGGTTGGACTCTGGGACCCATGTTTTACGGCCGTGAACTTTTCAAGTAGGCACTAGGAGGGTTGAGTCTGGAAGTGCAACCTGGGAGGTATGCACTAGGACCTCCGCCGCTTGAAGTAATGCCTTAGATGTAGTCTTTACGCGTGTCGGGCCTTCGGGGTGGAGTTCATTGTAATGTTCACCAAGGTCAACTGTCTCTTGAGGTGAAACATGTTAAGAAGTCGCAGGGACACTTGGGCTTTTATGTCGTGAGGTGTCATACGATTAACGTTGGAAGGGTGACATATTTTTGTGTTCCTCCACTCTCAACAGATACGGGTTTCCCCCATCGTCGGCCAACAATTTTTTAAATGTTAACGCCTTACTTTATAATCATTAGATTTGTGTGGTCGACTGTAAATGATGACCTTAATATTGGGTTTCCCCCGCGTATATTAAGGTTTGAATGAAATACGTCTTTCCCATGTTTTGATATTTGGTTTCCTTCCATTTTATGGTCGGGTGAGTATTGGGCTTAGTGTCTATGTTTTCGGTGACGTATCGTATATGTGTGGGTTATTAACCATGATTTATGGGTTGAGTATTTTGCCCCACTTGTGCTTGGGTGTTTGGGGATACAATGTTTTATCCACGTTTCTAAAATTGGAAGCCAATCCCTAATCTCGTTTCGAGTGAGTTTGGGGTTGCATCATTTTATAAATAATGCTTTGTAATGAGGTGTCCATCTTTGAAAATGCATGATATTGGAAAAAAGTCTTCTCCAAGTTTAAAGTAAATCATTTGAAAGATTATGATCTTAATTTAAGCTCATTCCTTTTAAAGATATATTTATTTATGTAAAACCTTTGAACTCACTAGGCGTTAGCCTAATCTTTTATTTGTCGACATGTGCAACAGGTCTCTGTTGGGGATAGTTCTAGTGACACTGTGAAGTGAGAAGTGCTAGTTGTATGCTCGTAAAATGAGTAGCTTGGTGAAGTCTTCCGTGTTGGTTTATGAAGAGCAACTTGTATTGGGGTTAAGTAGCACCCGACTTCGGTTTAGTCCTTGTTTCTTATTGAAGTTTATATTTGTTGAGGTTAATTATAGAATTTTAGCTTGAGATATATTGAGTTTTGTTTTGTAGGAGGAAGTTTTGTCCCTCACTTGATGTTATATCGAAATTTTAAATTAGTTTCTCTTACCAAATTTGAGGGTGTTACATCATCTTCATCATCTCCACCTCTTTTCCTCCATTGTTTACTTGCTTTAAGGTTTTTCTCAAAAAAACTATTTGGCCAATTTTCTAGAAGATTAAAGAGTCTTGGAGCTTAAGATTTAAGTTTGTGAGTTGGGGTTCAAGATCTTCATCTTCCTCACCAAGCTTTCCACCATTATTGACCTAGTTTTTGGGGCTTATTCTTGAAAACGAATTGTAAGTCAATCTTAACCTTCTAAACCTTTATTCTTGTTAAAATATTTCATTTTAACCTACTAGAACATCCCTTTTGATGTATCTTCCATATTTTAAAGTGTTAGCCAAATTTTGGGTATTTTGGGCGGTTTAAGGAATTGACAAAGATTTGTATGGATTTGATTTTGGGAGTTACTCTTTGCGTATTTTAGGTTTGTTTATGATCTAGATAAAGTTTCTAGTGATGAATGTTGGTAGAAGCTCAAGATTGGGGTAAAACCTAATTTTAACCTAAATTTAGCAAGGTAAGTTCAAGTTGCTTTATGAAAACTATGTACATGCTAAAAATGTGTATTTTTATGTATTGAAATTTTTTTCTTACTATTTATCAAATGTATTGAGTATTTGTTGAAGTTTACATACTTGGTGTTTTTGGGTTAATAACTTAATATATCTTTAAAATGCATAAATTGGGATCTTATGAATATTTTGTTAAATAAATCATAAGTGTGGGTTCTTTTGATGATTTATTTAATAAGTAGAGATTATTTAGTATAACGTATTTCTAGTGTTTTTGGTTTGGGAAAAACGTATAATTTTTCACCATGAGATATTTTAGAAATTTAATGGGGTTTTTAATTGGAAAATGATATGTCCCAACCAATTATGTGTTTTTAAGTTAATCATGCCTTTGGAGCATGTATTTGAATAAACGCCGGTTAAATGCGTTCTATAGTGTTGATCCAAAGTCTCTCAGTAATTTGATAACGACCGTCTTCTATACTTAGTGAAAATTACGTTTTAATATGTATTAGTGTTTCACCATCAGCGATAAGACTGAGTCTGTTCAGTTATCGCTGATAGTCTTTCTTGTAAGCATTTCTATGTATTAGTGTTTCACTATCAACGATTAGACTGAGTCTGTTTAGTTATCGCTGATAGTTGCTGATGTAAACATTTAACGTAATCCCTGAAGACAAGTTTCGCGCCAACAGATGTTCATAGCTGAATCGAAGACGAAGCTGCTGAACAAAGAGAAGTCTACTAGTGACCTGATGCGGATATCAGTGAAGCAAAGACGACTCTACTCATACGCGAAGAAACCTGAGGAAAAGCTTCAGCGATAGCTGAACCTTCTTATATCTCTGAAGGAAGAGATATTCAGCAATCGATGATCACTTAGCTTATGCCTCAAGTCTCTTTTGTATTTCCCTGCACAACCAGTACGATGTATCAGAACGGACATACCTCTGCCACAATTCGTACAACAACTCTGTCAACTATACTGTTCATGATACGACCGAAAGCATGTCTCCCAAAGTCAGACTCTCTCAGCCAATCAATGAAGGACACGTGTAAAGTTCTCTGCCATGCATTTAATGCATAAGATATAAGTAGAAAGATTACCTCTTCATTTGAAGAGTGTGCTCTCCTCTAGCCTTCATCTTTCTATCTTATAGAAACCTTTGTTTTCTATATTCTCCAATCCCCATTCTCTATATTCTTGTGCAACCATCTTAGTGTTTTTTTAAGTTTGTTTAGATTGAGTTCTACTTAATCTTATTCCGCAACAGACTTGTAAATTGTGTTTGATTTATCAATAAACAATTTATTAAACTTTAAATACTGTGTTTGTATTCAACCCCCCCTTCTACAAACTTCTTAAGCACCTCCGGGACCAACAAGTGGTATCAGAGCAGACTGTTTAATCTGATAAACAAGATCTTGCTTTATTCTCTTCCTTGTTATTCTAAAATGGCACTTAACACAAACACAAACTACTATGATAATGGTTCAATTTCTAAACCTCCTCGATTTAGCAGAGATAACTTCTCTCTCTGGAAGAATCGAATGATGCTATTTCTTGAAGGTGCAGATCCTACTATACCTGAGTACGTAGCAAACGGACCCTATGAACCTGTCCAAATCATAGCTGCCGTTCCAGCTACTGCCACCATTCCTTTTATTCCTGAACGCTATATTGCTAAGGAAATCAGAGAATGGAGTGATGAAGACAAAAAGAAGGTTGGTATCGATGCAAGGGCGAAGACCATTATCTCTATGGCTCTGCCTGATGAAGTTTTCCATTCCATCATGCATCTTAAAACTTCTAAAGAAATGTGGGAAACCATATGTGTTCAATATGAAGGCACCACTGAAATCCAAGAGACTTGAAAGATTAACTTGGTAAGACAATATGAAAGTTTCATCGCTGGTAAGAATGAATCTCTCTCTGTTGTTCATCAGCGGTTTAACTGCCTAATCATTGATCTAAGAACTGTTGGTAGGACCTATTCTAATTCTGAGGACCTAACAAAATTCTTGGAATGTCTTCCTGAATGCTGGGACAGTTATTCAATATGTCTCAAGCTGACAAAAGACTTAAATTCTCTTTCTCTCAGAACCTTGTATGGAATATTGCTCAACTATGAGCAATCAAACCTTTTGAAGAAGAATCTTATAAAATATTCTAAAGACTCCAAAAGCACTCCTGTTGCTTTAGTCTCTTCAGAGATAATTCCATCTCAGCGATCTACTCTCACCATCACTGAGTTAGATTCAGAATCTGAGGATCTATCAGACACTGATCTTTCAGAGTTTGATGAGTCCTTAGCACTCTTGACAAACTATTTTAAGAGATTTGCAAGAAAGAGCAATTTCCGAAGAAATAAGCCTCTCTCCCTCACTGACAAGCCAAAATCAACCCCTGTTGATAAGGCTACTGCTACTTGCTTTAACTGCGAAAAGATTGGACACTTTGCAAGTGAGTGCAGGTCAAAGAAAGTCTTCAAACCTTCTACCTCTATAAGATCCAGCGATGACAAATACCTTAAGCTGAAAGAGAAATATCAAAAGCTGAAAAGCTACAAGCGAAAAGGTAAAGGTCTCATTGCTGAAGAACATGACTGGGCTGAATCAGAAGAATCAAGTTCTGATGAAGAAGAAGTCGCTAATCTCTGCCTCATGGCTGAGATTAAAGAAGAAGTGGAAGAACTAACTGAAACTTCTATGAGCTATATATCATCTCAGGTATCTATCTCTACTAATACCTCTCTACCTGAATCAGAGAGAAGTCGCGCAGTTGATGTGCTGACGATTGATCTTTACAATGCTCTAAACGGAAAATCTCTAGCTGAAAGCAAAAACAATGATTTAACTGAACAGCTGGAAAAATGCCATGGAAAGATCAGAGAACTGACTCTTTTAGAGGAAAGTTTGAAAGATCAAGTTGTTGTAAATAAAATCATCAGCATAGAACGCGAACAAGCCATCACTGCTCTAAAAGCAGAAAAGGCTACTGTTGAAAAATGGTGTAATTCCTCAACAAAGATCACTGAGATAATAAACGCTCAAACTCTTGGTGGTGATAAAACCGGTCTTGGTTTTTGGAAACCACAGGATGATCATAAAGAAGACAGTTACATGCTTAAGTTTGGAACGTTTGTCTCTTCTATCTCAGACACTTCTTATAATCAGTTCTATCCTTCATCATCTTCTAATTCTATCCCTGAGGAAAAATCCAAAGGCTCTAAGTCTGCGGATAAAGGAAAATCCATTCTCCATCCTCGGAAGGCTACCAAGAAAGCAAAGCTAAAAGTTCCTTCTAAACCTTCAGCGAATCAATCGTCTAGCTCCGTGATAGAAATCTTTGATCTCTGTCCTCCAAAGCTAAAGATTGATCTTATGCTTAAGAGATCTGAAAAAATAAAAATTCCTCCCAGATCTCATGAGAAAAGCATTCTTGGAGTTGGACCCGCTCATCTTAAATTCTCAAAACCTTCTACTTCTGGTCCTAAAACCACATTCAAATATAGAAAATGCTATCACTGTGGATTTACTGACCATATTGCGAGCAAATGTCCAACTGCCACTAAAGGTGATAAATCAGCTAAAGTGAAGATGAATGCCTCCAAGGCTGAGAAGGTCACCAAAGCTGAAAAATCTACCAAGGTGAAGAATACCACTAAGGTTAAGAACTTAACCAAAGTGAAGATTACCACTGAAGCTGAATCTTCATCTGCTGTGAAGATTGCTGAACCTTCCATCTCCACTAACCCTAAAGGACCCATTGAAAAGTGGGTACCAAACAAAGCTTAATCTTCCTTATGTTTGCAGGGATCAAAGGGCATCTGGTATCTCGATAGTGGATGTTCTCGTCATATGACAGGACAAAAAGACCTGCTCACTGAATACAAGGAAGAGAAAGGTCCCTCTGTGACCTTCGGTGGAAATGGAAAAGGATATACCCGAGGGTTTGGTGTCCTCAGCAATGGGACAACTACCTTCAGAAAAGTCGCTTATGTAGATGGACTGAAGCACAATCTTCTGAGCATCAGTCTGCTATGTGACAAAGACTATGAAGTTCGCTTTTCCAAGAAAGCATGTTCAGTGGTGAATTTGAAAGGAAAACTTGTTCTCAGTGGGTATCGTAGAGAAAATGTCTATGTAATAGATATGGACTCTACTACCACTGAAAACGTATGTTTTCTCTCTAAAGCCTCTTCTGATGTCAACTGGCTATGGCACAAAAGGCTCTCTCATCTAAATTTCAAAACCCTGAATTCTCTCTCTTCTAAGGAACTGGTTTCTGGTCTTCCTCAACACTCATATGCTAAAGAATCTCTCTGCTCAACATGTGAAAAAGGAAAACAGACAAAATCTAGTTTCAAGTCTAAACAAGTTTCCTCAGTGACAAGTCCTCTTCAACTCTTGCATATGGATTTGTTTGGCCCTGTCAACATCCAATCAATAGCTGTAAAGAAATATACTCTTGTCATTGTAGATGAATGCTCTCGCTACACCTGGGTTATCTTTCTTCCCTGCAAAAGTGATACTCCAGAATAACTAATATCTTTTGTTAAAAAGATGGAAGTGCTGAATAATCTCACTGTTCATTCAATAAGAAGTGATCATAGAACTGAGTTCAAAAACAGTTCTCTGAACAATTTCTTTGAGAACAAGGGAATTTCTCACAACTTCTCTTCAGTAAGAACACCTCAGCAAAACGGAGTCGCTGAAAGAAGAAACAGAACGATCATTGAAGCTGCTAGATCAATGCTCAACGATTCTCACCTCCCTACTCAATTTTGGGCTGAAGCTGTAAACACTGCATGTTTTACTCAAAACAAATCGATGATAGTTAAGCGATTTGGAAAGAAAACTTATGAACTTTTTCATGGAAGAAAGCCTTTTATCAGATTTCTTCATATCTTTGGTTGTCAGTGCTTTATTTTAAACAACAAAGATCAGCTTGGAAAGTTTGACCCAAAAGCTGATGATGGAATATTTCTAGGATATTCCTCCATCTCCAAAGCCTACAGAGTTTTCAACAAGAGAAGACAATATGTGGAAGAAACAATTCATGTCACTTTTGATGAAACTCACTCAGAGAACTCTAAACCAATCGCTGACAATGAAGAGTTAAATGCTTGGATGTTTTCTCATTACAGAGAAACATAACCTTTCTTCTCAAACCATCAGCATTCAGATCCTCCAGCAGCTGATGATGATCCAAACATCATACCTCCTAACGCTGAATCCAACACATGGATCTCAGCAGAGCCTCTAAACACCTTACTTCCATCAGATCCATCTTCGTCTGAACACCTCTCAGAAAACAATGGTTTGTCTGACACTCAACAATTAATCGCTGATGAACCTCAAGCTTCTTCATCAAATTTGAGGGTGTTACATCATCTTCATCATCTCCACCTCTTTTCCTCCATTGTTTACTTGCTTTAAGTTTTTTCTCAAAAAAACTATTTGGCTAATTTTCTAGAAGATTAAAGAGTCTTGGAGCTTAAGATTTAAGTTTGTGAGTTAGGGTTCAAGATCTTCATCTTCCTCACCAAGCTTTCCACCATTATTGACCTAGTTTTTGGGGCTTATTCTTGAAAACGAATTGTAAGTCAATCTTAATCTTCTAAACCTTTATTCTTGTTAAAATATTTCATTTTAACCTACTAGAACATCCCTTTTGATGTATCTTCCATATTTTAAAGTTTTAGCCAAATTTTGGGTATTTTGGGCGGTTTAAGGATTTGACAAAGATTTGTATGGATTTGATTTTGGGAGTTACTCTTGGTGTATTTTAGGTTTGTTTATGATCTAGATAAAGTTTCTAGTGATGAATGTTTGTAGAAGCTCAAGATTGGGGTAAAACCTAATTTTAGCCTAAATTTAGCAAGGTAAGTTCAAGTTGCTTTGTGAAAACTATGTACTTGCTAAAAATGTGTATTTTTATGTATTGAAATGTTTTTCTTACTATTTATCAAATGTATTGAGTATTTGTTGAAGTTTACATACTTGGTGTTTTTGGGTTAATAACGTAATATATCTTTAAAATGCATAAATTGGGATCTTTGAATATTTTGTTAAATAAATCATATGTGTGGGTTCTTTTGATGATTTATTTAATAAGTAGAGATTATTTAGTATAACGTATTTCTAGTGGTTTTGGTTTGGGAAAAACGTATAATTTTGCACCATGAGATATTTTAGAAATTTAATGGGGTTTTTAATTGGAAAATGATATGTCCCAACCAATTATGTGTTTTTAAGTTAATCATGCCTTTGGAGCATGTATTTGCATAAACGCCGGTTAAATGCGTTCTATTGTGTTGATCCAAACTCTCTCAGTGATTTGATAAACGACCCTCTTCTATACGTAGTGAAAATTACGTTTTAATATGTATTAGTGTTTCACCATCAGCGATAAGACTGAGTCTGTTCAGTTATCGCTGATAGTCTTTCTTGTAAGCATTTCTATGTATTAGTGTTTCACTATCAGCGATTAGACTGGTCTGTTTAGTTATCGCTGATAGTTGCTGATGTAAACATTTAACGTAATCCCTGAAGACAAGTTTCGCGTCAACAGATGTTCATAGCTGAATCGAAGACGAAGCTGCTGAACAAAGACAAGTCTACTAGTGACCTAATGCGGATATCAGTGAAGCAAAGACGACTCTACTCATACGCGAAGAAACCTGAGGAAAAGCTTCAGCGATAGCTGAACCTTCTTATATCTCTGAAGGAAGAGATATTCAGCAATCGATGATCACTTAGCTTATGCCTCAAGTCTCTTTTGTCTTTCCCTGCACAACCAGTACGATGTGTCAGAACGAACATACCTCTGCCACAATTCGTACAACAACTCTGTCAACTACACTGTTCATGATACGGCCGAAAGCATGTCTCCCAAAGTCAGACTCTCTCAGCCAATCAATGAAGGACATGTGTAAAGTTCCCTGCCATGCATTTAATGCATATGGTATAAATAGAAAGATTACCTCTTCATTTGAAGAGTGTGCTCTCCTCTAGCCTTCATCTTTCTATCTTATAGAAACCTTTGTTTTCTATATTCTCCAATCCCCATTCTCTATATTTTTGTGCAACCATCTTAGTGTTTTCTTAACTTTGTTTAGATTGAGTTCTACTTAATCTTATTCCGCAACAGACTTGTAAATTGTGTTTGATTTATCAATAAACAATTTATTAAACTTTAAATACTGTGTTTGGATTCAACCCCCCTTCTACAAACTTGTTATGCACCTCCGGGACCAAATTGGAAATTTGAATCAGCGCCTACCTTATTTGACCTTTTATTTTATTTTTAATTAAAAAAAATTTACCCCCTTAAACTTTAAAATAAATTATCTTAAAAATTACTAATATTTTAATCAAACAAATTACATCAAAAAAACGAAAATTTCGTGCTCTTCGATATGACATTCATCTCGATATAATTTTTTTTTCGTTTTAACCGTGTTTAACGTGAAATTCTATATACGTGTTATATTTATTATGAATATGCATGCACGTTCTCGGGTGTCCACATTCAGTTTGAATAACAAAAGTGAATGTTCATTCACTATTTTTGATGAATAATACACAAATCCATGATTCATGTATTATTTATCATGAATCATGTATTATTCACCCTGAATGTTGTATTATTCATCATGAATGATACATTATTTATGATGAATAATACATGAATGACCCGTGAAGATGTAGACACATGGCGCACTCTCTTTTGTTTCCCAATTCACAACTGAAATTTGGTTTAATTCATTATGAATATGTATGCGCGTCCACGGACGTCCCACATTCAGTATGAATAAAAATATGAACGTTCATTCATTATTCATGATGAATAATATATTATTCAGGATGAATTACATAACATTCATAATGAATAATACATAAATTCATGAATCGTGAATTATTCACCCTAAATGTTGTATTATTCATCCTGAATGATACATTACTCATTATGAATAATACATGAATGACTTGTGAAGATGTGGAGACTTGACGCGCTCTCTTTTGTTCCCCGGTTCACAACAAAATTACTCGATAGGTTCTCGATTCGTCTTGATGGGTGTTGGGTTATGGTGCTGAAGAAACGCGGTGCCTTACGACGTTGAAGAAAGTGTTGAAGAAGATGATGTCGAGTTACATACTTACGTTGTCGAGGTGTTGTACAAACTTGAACGTACATAAATATTCATAATGAATATAACACATAAATAACATTTTACGTAAAAAATGGTTAAAACGGCAAAAAAACTATATCGAGATGGATGTCATATCGAAGAGTACAAAATTCTCGTTTTTTTGATATAATTTGTTTGATTAAAATATTAGTAATTTTTAGGATAATTTATTTTAAACTTTAATTGGGTAAAAATTTGTAATTAAAAAAGAAAATAAAAAGTCAAATATGGTAGGTGTGACTTTAAATTATCTTTCATTTTTACCCCTAGGCATCTTAAAATTAAAAACTCTATTTAATATGAGTTGTTGGATCAAAAGAGATGGAATGACTGAAATTTGTCCTCACGTGCACAATGAAAGATGAGTTTTCATTTGAACTTTCCTCTCTCTCTCTCTCTCTCTCTCTATATATATATATATATATATATATATATTTTAAAAACTTATCCATCGGCAACCACCTTTTAATTTTTTTTTAAATTGCCAATCGGCTAGAAAAAAAATTCAATTCCCTTTATGTTTTTTTTTGAAAAACCATCGATTAGCAGAAAAATTAGATTTTTTTTATTTGTTTTTCCTTTTTTTTAAAACTTGTCGGCTACAAAAAAATTGTGTTTTTTAAACTTAAACTCATCATTAAAATCGGGGAGTCAATTTTTATTTTTATTTTTATTTTAAAACTTCTAAAAACAACAACATGCTTAATTCTGCGATGACAGTTTCACAAAAAGCCAGCTAGCTGAGGAACGATAGATATAAGGTGCAACTTTACATCACCTTTGGAGATATGATCTCTGATGGAGTGATATCTTATACATAGCCACGAAGAGTAGAATCTTCAGTAGTTGTTTCACATAGATATCTTCAGGAATAAATCTACATACATTATTTCTCTCAAAATGAGAGAGTTCTTCTTGCATGTCGGTTATTCCATGTGAAATCGACCAGAGCTTCTTCAATTTCTTTTGGTTCAAGGATGGATAGGAAATTCACATAGAGACAAATATTTCCTACCCCTCTTCAAGTTTGAACTCCAGCTTGTTGATCACCAATTGATTTGGTCAATAGGATGATCTTTTGTCCACTTAGTAACTGGTGGAAGAGGAGGAGGAAATAAAGGTTGTAGAGGAGAGTTTAATTAGAGATCTTCAGGAGAGAGGGATGGAAGATCGACATGAGTGATGAGATCGGCAGGAAAGGATGAAGTGATATGATGAGAAATGGGATCGACTGGTGTGAAATGGAATGATGGAGAAAGATTCAGGTTGAGTGAAATGGGGAGGAATAGGATAGGAGGGATCTTGATCTTCAGAGATGACTATGTGAAGATCAGGGATTGGAGATGAGAAGATAGGTAAGAATGATAGAGGAAGATTTAGATTGAACAATATTTGGAAGAATAGGGTCAGAGGGATTTTGATCTTCATGAATGATTATTTGAAGATTGGGGATTGAAGATGAGAATATATGTAGGTCACCATTTTGATGATATGTGTCTGAGGAGAAAGGAATATATGGATTTGAGTTAGATGAAGGATTTTGAGAATCTTCACCAACACATGATGAAATCCACCAATCATCATCACATGAAGAGATGATGACTTAAGATCATCAAACTTCACATGGGTAGATTCATTCATACATTTTCTCCGAAGATTGTAGACTCGGTTGGCTTTTGAAGAGAGAGAATATCCAACGAAGATTCCTTCATAAGATTTGTTAATGCTCAAACACCTGCAATCACAGAGAAATCATTTCTTTGGTACCCATTTTGAAGTGGGTCCTTTTGGGTTAGAAGAAGATGGAGAATCCTTGGAAGGATTTTTGTCAATTCTTTCCGCAAAGACAATCCTTAGCAAGATGGAAGGTGTCACCACAGTTATAACATTTTATATATATAAAAACTTTTTTGGAGATTTGATCAACTTCCTTGTGATGACTCGTCACATTGACTTTTATGGCTTTTGAAGAGAGAGAAGGATCAAGAGGTCTTGGACCCAATATACCTTTGTCATAGTTGGCCAAAGGAGTAGAAGAGGGTAACTTGGGTTTTAACTTTTTCAACATCACAGATCTGGGAATAGGAAGAGAGGACTATTTCTCAGAATCTTTCTTGGGAAATTTTCTTTTGGAAGGAAGATCGGTAGCCAATTTTCCTTTTTCAAAGGAAGATAATTTATTTGAAGAAGGCTGAGATTCTCTAATTGGAATCTTAGAGGGTTTGGGTTTAGAAGAGGAACCCTCATTAATTGTCAAGGATATCATTGACTCAAGAATTGGTTTGGGAGGGTCATTTGAGCTTTGGGCTTCCTCACTTTCATGAGATGAACCAATGCTTTTGGCTTTAATGAACATCCTAAACTTATAGATTTTCAGAGAGATCAAAAGTGTCAGAGTTCTCTTTAGAAGACTCATAAAATGAAGGAAGAGAGAAAGGAGTCTGGGTATCAGAAGGAGAATCAAGGTCAGATTTTCCAAAGCCTAGTCCAGACTTGTCATCACAAAACATTTGATCTTGAAAAATATTTTCTAAATTTTTGGAGGAACATGTCCACCTTTTCACAATTTCTTGCTCTTTTTTAAACCTTTTAAGAAGTTTATTTTTCTCTTTGGCAAGAGTGAAATTTATGGTTTTCAAATCTTAAAGCTAAACCTTAATTTTGTTAAAATGTTTTAGCTGAGAAAGACAAATTTGCAGTTGAGAAGAGAGAGATTTTATCTGAGCATTTGCCTTTTTCTTTGCATCTTTGGCTTCATAGAAGTCAATAGTCAAAGAGTCAAAGACCTCAATCTTTTCAGCATCGGGGAAAGACAAAAAGGGATGTACCTGAGTAGATGAGGTGGAGGTAACCTTCTCCTTCTTCAAGTATGGAAAATTAGGGTTTTTGGTAATAAGATGAAATGTTCATGTAAATATTTGGGGAACAATTCTAAAGGGATGTTTATGATTATTTATGGTTGGAAATGTGTGGATCTAGGTTTTGGAAAGGATGGTGCTTGTGGATTCAAGTTTCTTCAAGGAAGCTCTAAGTGGAGTAAAATCTAGATTTCGTCTAAATCTAACAAGGTGAGTTCAAGTTGATTTGTGAAAACGTTGTACATGCCAAAATATCTATTTTAAAAGCATTTATGTGTTTTACATGGAATTATCAACTGTTGAGTTAATTTGGTAACTTTTGATTATTTGAAGTGTTTAACTTATTAAACTTTGTAAAACAACACAATTGGGATTTTTGGGCATTTCGATAAATGTGTCATAAATGAATGGGTTTTGATGATTTATTGCATAAATAGATATTTGGTCAAAAAACGCACTTTTAAGTGTTTGTCGGGTTTTATGCATCATTCATGAAAAAGGATGTTTTGAAAAGTACGAAGGTGTGAGTCATTTGGTTTTGGGTCGATCCCGACTTTGGGAACACTTTAAAAATGATAATCCTTTTTGGGTTTTGGGTCGAAGGCCAATTGCGATTTGAGAAACAAAGTTTTGGGAAAGATGTATTTTGGTTTATGTAACCCTATTGGCTCAGGTATTTTAGCCAAACGTTCATTATGCCTTATGCCTTTTGGGGCTTGGTTTACACTCAATTGAGTCTTTGGAACAATTGTTCAGTTTTGGTAGCTCGTTAAGGAGCCTTGGGCGTATGGTGTACTTAGTTGCATCTTATTTGGAAGTTACATGTTTTGAATGCGTTAGTTCATTCTTTTGAGTCATGTAATGTTTTAGACTGTAATGCATTGGATCCATAGGAATATGAGACAATTAGTTGGTTTTGTGGGGACTTTATCCCTGTTTTGGGACTGGATGTTGTTTATGGCTAGCGGGGGCTCGAGGTACAGATCGTGGGTGGTTGAACTCAATAACCGCGTAACCTTTGTTGATGAGCTTGAGGTAGATATCGTGGGTGGTTGAACTCGATGCCCGTTTGTAATCCAGTCTGGTTACTCATCGTGGAATTTAGTGTCCGCGTTTGAAGTCTAGTGAGTGGTCCCCAAGTCATGTTTTTATGTAAGCTTGCGGTGGTAGCTTGGTTTGGGAGCCGTATACGGAGCTAAGTCTTGCGGTGGTGCTCTTGGAGAGCCGGATACGGGGACTTGTGACTTTGTGGTGAGACTCATTTAGAGGTCGAGTAGACACTAGGGTCATTTGGGTATCTTGCGGTCATAGCTCAGTTGGGAGCCGGATATGGGGATCCATGGCCTATGTGAAGCTCTAGAACATTGATAAGTGGCTTAACTTTGTGTGCCCGTCACTTTCGATGGAATTCGGGTATCCCCCGTCACTGAAAGGTGTTGTTTTTGGGTATTGAGTTTTATTATCCAAGTTTTCGATGGCGTTTTGTATAATTGGGTTTTATCCTTGATTTATGGGTTGAGTATTATGCCCCACCCGTGTTTTGGGTGTTTCGGGATATAAAGTTTTAACCGTATTTTCATAAATGGAGAGTTCGATTCAATTCACGTTTTGAGTGAGTTTTGGGTTGAAATTAATTTACGAAAGAACGTTTTATATTGGGATCTTATCGTTGAAGTAGTTTGGATTTGAAAACGTTTATATTGGCGTTTCTTTGCCCAAATTGCATATCATTGGAAAACGAGTCGTTTTCATATTCAAAGCATATCGTTTTGAAAGATTCTGATTTAAACTACATTACCCCTTTTCAACGAAATCTTTATTCATGTGGAAACTCTTGAACTCACTAGGCGTTAGCCTAACCTTTTTATTTGTCGGCATGTGCAACAAGTTCCGGTTGGGTGTAGCTCTAGTGACACTGTGCAGAGAGGAGTGCTAGTTGTGTGCTCAAGAGGTGGATACCTTAGTGAAGTCTTCCGCACTTGTTTCGGGAAGAGCAACTTATAGTTGGGCTTAAGTAACATCGACTTTGGTCTGGTCCTTGTATAAGACTGGAGTTTATATTTGTTAAGGTTAAATAAAAAGTTTTATTTTGAAGATTTAACTTTTTCTTGACGTAATATCAAATTTTTAATTAGTTGCTCTTACCAAATTTGAGGGTGTTACATGACATCACAGTGGTATCACAATAAGTATCACAACATGTACATTGGGTATCATATTTGGTATCATATTGCTATCACAATGGGTACCACGATATCCCCTTTTAACAGTGTCTATTTTTTAGGTATCACATTTGGTATCATAATGAGGTATCATATTTGCTATCACAATGTATTTCCTTGTTTTACGAAATGTATCACAAAGTATCAGGTGGTGTTGCTTTACTAAGTGTATCACACTATGTTTTTTTCTTTATTTTCGTTATTTTGTTAAGGGTATCACAGCATGCCTGTGTTTGCCGGAAAAAAATTCGCTAAAAAGAAGTTTGTTGGAGAGAGGAGAGAGGAGGCAGGAGAGAGGATATTTTTAAAATACCTAAGTTGCCCTTTAATTAAAATTTAAATCATAATTACCAAAATTAATAATTTCCTAATTTATTGTCTGATTTGTGGTTGAGATTGGATCTCATAGTTATCACAAATAACTCAGTTCTCTCTTCAATGACCCCCTATATATATATATATAAATGGTCAAGTTCAGGGTAAATCCGCAAAAGAAATGAAAATTGAGGAACACCCTGATAACCGATCATCTGGACAATATGCACATGTGCATACAAGTAACTTTTAACATGCACATGTCCATAAAAACCAAAAAACTGTAACACCCATGATTTTGGTACGTCCCTGTTGAGTGCTTCTCCAATTAGATTAGTCCCTAATCTGACCATTTTCCTTATTATCTAAATTGTATTGGGATCGGGAGTTCTTCGGGTAAAAAACGGGTGAAAACGAGCTTGGGTACACTCGGGGAGATTGTGCCCGCGATTGTGACAGAGGTCACTCTCGCGAGGCACAACCGTGGAGAATATACCATGAAGGGGGAAGAGGGGGCGACAGTGCCTAGCGATTGTGACATGTGTCACTCTCGCAGGGCAAGGTCATAGAGAATGTACCGTAAGGTACCAAGCTCGGGCGTTAGTGCCAAACAAGAGTGACCATGTCATAATCGCGAGGCACAATCGCGGTCAGGGGTCAGACCCATTTTATGCCCTCAAACCGACTTTTTCTTCATTTTCTACATTGTGGAGCTTCTTGGGTGCGATTTTGGAAGGATCAAGAAGTAGGGTTTCCTCTCTTTTCATTCATTGCTATCAAATGAATGATTCTTATGTATTTATTGGGTTTGGTTTAGGTTGGTGATAGTAATCAAGTGTTGGGATACTTGGTGTTTCAAGCTTCTACCATTTTCTCTTTCAAAGTTTCACCTAGGGTTTGTTTACAACTTTACAAGGTGAGTTTTCCTACCCTTTGTTCTTTCATAAATACTAGTGTTTATGTGTTACCACTCTCATCCATGTCTCCTAACCATATATTGGGTTTTGTTGTATTTTGACCTAAACATGAGTTTTGGAAATAATAGTGTTTTATGGCCTAAACAAGAATGTTGGAGAAATGTGTTTTAAAATAAGATTAATGGTCTTCTATGCTCATCTACTTATTTGATAACCACCTCTTGTTTCATGGGATTTTGGTAAAACCCAAAGTGAAAATTAGGGTTTTTGCAAGATTCAAGTGTTAAGCTAATTAATGATAATCTGGACTTTTGAAATGGGATTTAAGGTATTATTGTTGATGGGTTTGTATTGTTAAGTTCTCTACAATGATGGGGGTCAAGATTTCATGTTGGTAACCATTTATATAAATATGATTTGGTTCTTAAGCCCTACATGCATGATTTGTAATGAATGTGTTGAAACATTTTGGTATTTGGTCTTAGTGCAATTGATCTATAGGCACGGTGTTCCTATGTCCCGTTTTGGACATTAGGTTCATCACTTTGGCACGGAATAGGCATCGGGTCACCATGATAAATAAGGTATGGACCTATACGGTCGGACAGCGTCCCATGTGCAGTAAGATGTAATTCCCTTGTGCTTGAGTTCCCGTTTTGGAACTCTCAAGAATAGACCTAGAGGAGTTGACTTGATGTTTTCGAGCAATAGACTTAGAGGAGCTGAGCCCACTATGTGGTTGGTGTTATTTGTACCATATTTTAATCACTAATGGTTTATTTGGTTGTTTTGATTTAGCTCACAGCTAGATTCGTCGTACGAATTCAAATGGGTTTTGTCATTTTCGTTTCAATTAAATTATTCTCACTAGGCTTTAGCCTAACGCTTGTTCTTTGGTTGTCGTATGTGGCAGGTCATTCTAACGGTGGGGCTCGTCAGGACTGAGTGGACGACCTTGGGTTGTGAGTGGTCTTTTTGAAGATATAGTGACCAATACCGTGATTTTAAAGAATACACATTTTGGAATGATAGAGACACCCGACCTTAATCTTTCTCAACTAAGTTAGATTATTAGGTTGTCGAAATTATATTCTTCATTTGATTTGAGTTGTAAATGTCTTACATTATTCCCCGTTTTGGGATGATACTCTTGGGCTTAAATTGTTATGTCCCAAGTTATTCAGGTTATTTGATTCCCTGCTTTAGGGTGGACAGATTTCCTCTATTTTTAGACGTTATATTACCGAAATTCCGAATTTTATTTCTCTCTGAATTTTAGGATGTTACAAAAACAGTTTAAATTATTTGTATGCACTTGTGGATAGGGGTGAGCAAGAAGTCCCAAATCCCGATACCGAACCGGTACCGTACCGATCCTGGACCGTCCCATGTATTTCGGTACGGTAATCGGTTCCATGTTTTTCCTATAATCGGTAATCGGTTCAGTACTGATGGGGTACTAGTACCGAAATATCATTAGTATTACCGGTACCGGTACCGAACCGGTACCGTACCGTTCTTATCGGTACGATATTCGGTATCGAGTTTTCCACATTTTCGGTATCGGGAATTTTCGGTACGGTACCGGTTCGGTACGGTACTGGTCCCATGCTCACCCCTACTTGTGGATACCATCCAGATGAACAATTACCATAGTGTTTCTCAAATTTTCACCTTTTTGGGGTTCCCCTTAAACGTCCCTCCCTCTCACTCTCTCTCTCTCTGTGTATATATAGGGTTTGGATCCGGTGAAAAGTTGAGGTTAACGTGAGAAGTGGTTATCAACCGTTGTAGGAGAAATGAATGCACATTACGATGAGATGCACCAGATCAACGGTTCAGATCTACTTCTCATGTTTCTCATGTTAACCTCAACTTATAACATGATTCTTCGCCTATACATACACACAGATATATATATATATATATATATATATATATATATATATATATATATATATAGAGAGAGAGAGAGAGAGAGAGAGAGAGAGTTGGGTTCATACGAGAACATTATCTATTTAAGAAAACAAGAAAATGGCCGAGTACATACAAAATCATATATGTTTCACGTACAAAATCATATATGATTCACGCGACTTTGCCACAACTTAAGTCGCGGGCAAAGTCGCCATCTTCCATTTTTTTTGCCGTTAATGCCAAATCATATATGATTTCGTACATGATTTGCTATTATTTTTTTGTTTTTTCTTAAATAGTTAGCGTTCTCGTTTGAACCTTCCTACACACTTATATATTTATATATGTATATATTAGGAACAAAATCAAATCACATCCAAATTAAGTAAATATTTAAGGAATAAAGTCATTACCATTCAAATCTTTTCATAAATTACATATTTAATTTATTAATAAAGTCAAAGTACCATCCAAATATTTTTATAAATTACATATTCAATGAATAAAATCAAAAGAATAGATTTGTATCCTTTTTGTCGCGACACTTTTTACCAAATTTCTATCTTGCAAATTTGAACACCTCTTGAGATCCAATTCTTAATTTTTAGGGACGTATTTCAATTTTTTGCATCTTAAGTTATCTAAAATTTCATGTTTTATAAATCTTCTGAATGTCATGTCTGTTCTTCCGAAGTCTGAACATTTTCTTATATCAGGCAACAAAGTTTTATACGAACCTCATATGTCAGGTGAATTATAAATGAGAAATCATGTGAATAAAAGTAATGTGTTACCTAAATAGTTTTATCAGTATTTTTATTATTTATTTTACATTAATTTATAATTTTTTGTCGTCATTTTTTTTTTCATCAAACCATCATGGATTAAACATAAAAAGAACCGAACTAAAATTAAATATGCTTTTACTTAATTATTTAATACATTTGAGCATGACTTTACCATTTATATACGAAGGCATTCAAAAATTTTTAAGTATTATATTTTATTTAATATTTTTAATCAACTGATGAAATGGTACTTTTGAATCATTCAGAACATTTATTTAGGATTGTCTCACAACTCTTGTAAGTTGATACAATTGTTTTTAAAGAATGTGTAATTGTTTCTACATGTGAAGGCCTCCAACTCAACTTGTTTTGTAATTAAAAGATTATAGTTGACTTTAGAGCCATTTAATATTAATTGACATATACAATAAATATCATGTTGTACTGGATGTTTTTTTTTGAATGACAAGTTAACGCACACACACGTTCCAGCGGTATCGGACCTCCATTACGGGTAATCCCACTAATCCGTGGCGACCCGGCCCAACCTTTGGCTGAACCCGACCGGCAGGGTAGAGGGTCCCATAGACTGGACCCACCCGAACCGGTCCCAGACCCGACCCCGAAGGATCAGACCCAGAGTCTGGATATCTCAGAAAAGTGTCGCTCATGGGAATCGAACCCGGGTAGTGTGGCTTTCACCCCACACCCCCCAGGATGTTACCTATCCAACTGAGCTAACCCCTTTGATATGTTGTACTGGATGTTTGAATTGAAGCATGTTTTTATGATTGTTCAGATAAATTAATTGATCTTTTTCCATATATTCATACATTTAAAAGTGTGTATAATCATAAATTGCAAACTTTCCATTTCACAAATAAGAGTTGTCGTGACGAATATCTTTAAAGTTTTCACACTTTTAAGTGGGGGAAACCTGTTATAATGTTTAATTATATATTGGATGCTACATGTGACTTGGACCAACTTGGTCATAACTCATACTTGGACCAACTTGGTCATAACACATCACTTGCCCCTACTCCTCTTCCATCCTATAAATACTCCTTCATCTCCAACCATTTTCTTCATCCCTTTCTTGAGCTTTCTCTAGATAACCACCAAATACTCTCCCTAATATATTCTTGAGGTTGAGAGTGTTCTTGATATTCGATGGTATTCGTGAAAGTTTCGTTAGGTGATCGTGGATCTCAAGATCCTTGTACAAGCACTTTGTAACACTACTACAGAAATGACTTTATTACATGCTTATTTTTATACGGTTTAAAAAAAACCGTGTAAAAAGGTTAAAAAAGCTCTTGCACTTTCTTACACGGTGAACTTTTACACGGTTAAAGGTCATTTACAACCGTGTAAAACAACCTTTTTTGTAGTAGTGTAATCTTCTTGGTTGGTAATAATATTCTTGCTCTCTCTCTTTGGTGGATGTACACTATCACACCGATAGTGGAACCACGTTAAATCACGGTGTTATTGGTTTTGAACTTGCTATAATTATAGATAATAACGTTTTTGTTACTATCTATATTTCGTGGGTTTATTTTTCCTACGTTAAAAAAAATTAGTGTGCAACATCTAGATTATTGTTATCCGCATTCGTTGTTGGGTTAATTGTGCACTTGGATTCTACCCGTTTGGGACCTTAGAAATCACTCGCTAGCTTTTGCATTCGTGAGGCACAATTTTTACCTAACAATTGGTATCAGAGCTTCGGATCTAGATTTGGGTTTGTGTAGAAAATATACATAAACCAGTTTGCACATTTTTTCTCTCTATGGCTGACGTAGAAAACCCATTTGGTATCGGTTCCTCAAACCAGTCCCAAAAACCGTACCAAGAAGGTACATTTAATTTGTCCGGGGTTGGGCTTTGTATACAGACTTAGAATGGGGACGGTGACTTTGGTAAATGGCAGTTCACAACATCTGTTGCACTTAGGAAAAATGGAGTACATCCTGTAGTATTTGCTAAAGACGAGTTAGACCCTAACATGTCAGAACTTAAGGCTAAAGAAATGGAAGCATGGTCATTTACTACTTTGCAGATGGCTATGAGAGAAAATGTTATATCTGAGATTGTGTCTGAAAAGACAGTTGCAGGTATTTGGAGCAAGCTTGAGAATTTATATCTCAAGAAAACTTTGACCAACAAATTGTTACTGATGTGGTCGTGTCTCTTCTTCAAAATGAAGGAAGACACAACCATTAAATCTCACATGACCGAATTTGAAGATATCATTATGAAGTTGAAGGCAACGGATGCGCTTCTTGCTAAAGATGAAGAAGCACTTGCTATGATCCTGTTGTATTCATTTCCCGAGAAATATTCCCAATTCACTAACAACTTTATTTATGGAAGATAAACTCTTTCTTTGTCTGATGTGAAAACAGGAATGATTTCTGAAGATCAAAGAATTCAGATGAGGATCGGTAACAATCCCAGGGAGAACAATTGCAGTCAAGGCCTATTTGCTGACAGAGGCCGAGACTATCAACAGTCTTCAAGAGGAAGAAACCGTGGGCGCTCTCAGTCCCGTCGGCATGACTCTCATGGGAAATCAAAGACACATGGCAACTGTAACTATTGCCCAAGCCAGGTCATCGGGTGAAAGATTGTCCGAGTCTTAAAAACAAAGACAAAGACAACGCCGAATCATCAACCGTTGCAGCCGAAGAGGAGCAAAATGAATTCTCTGCCACAGTTACACCACCGTAAGGTGACAGCGATGGGTGTTAGATACCGGGGCATCTTGCCACATGACACCATTCCGGGACTATTTCTCTACCTTCGAAAAAGTTGAAGGTAACAATATTTTTATAGGAAACAGTACTTCGTGTGTTACTAAGGGTATCAGTACTGTACAGATCAAGATGTTCGATGGGTGTATTCGGACATTGAATAATGTCAAGTTTGTTCCATCCATGACTCGTTCCTTGATCTCTGTTGGACAACTGTCCAAACTGGGTTACAAGATTCGGATTAACGATGGGAGTTTGTGCATCTCCCGAGGGAGTATTATCGTAATGAAAGGCGAACAGGCGAAAAATAATCTTTTCCACTTGATTGGCGAAACTATTTCTCCTGAATCGTGTGTGGCCGAAATCTCAAATAATCTCGAAGTTGCTCGCTTATGGCATCTTCGTTTGGGCCACACATCCGAGAAGAATTTGGAGATTTTGCGCAAGCGAACTCATTAAAGTCGCCGTACTTGTTAGCTTGAAGTTTTGTTCGGGATGTGACAAAGGAAAGCAGACGCGTGTTTCTTTTGGTGTTGGAAAACACAACACTAAAGGAATCCTAGATTATATTCATACAGACGTCTGGGGACCATCTAGTACTCCATCCCTCAGTGGAGGTAAATACTTTGTTTCGGTTATTGATGATTTCTCACATAAGCTTTGGGTGTATGTGTTGAAGTTAAAGTCAGATGTCTTTGATACGTTCAAGACTTGGTTGGCACGAGTAGAGGTCGAGACTGGCAAGAAGTTGAAAGTGCTGAGATCTGATAACGGTGGAGAATTTACAAGTGGTATGTCAGGATCGAATTCTCAACAAGAATTATAAATACTCAGAAACAATATCAAAAAAGTTTGCGGAATAACACTTTGATATTTAATGAAACAGTAAACAAACAGTAAATCTGATGAACAACTTGTAAACTTGTATTGAATGCTTTAAATCACAAGATTACACACACAACCTCAATCTTGAAGAATAGACTCTTTCAAGACGAATTCTACTTCTCTAGAATTAGGAACTATGCCTTGAGGTTGATTCTCTCTCTAACAAAAACTCAGAATTAATCTATATTTAAAACTACTCTATCAATTCTATACATATACTGAACAAAAGATAATTACAATTAATAAAATATCTTCAGAATATCTTCCATGAATATCTTCAATCTATCCAGCTGTCATTCTTTTAATCCTAATCTTCATCTCATAAGCAACACTAATCACCTTGGAAGTATTAACTCAAACTTGGCAGCATTAACTACTAAGCAGCACTAACCTCTAGCAGTACTAACTAGCTAAGCAGTACTAACTTTGTTCAAGCAGCACTAACTTTAACTAGCAACATTAATTCTACTAGAAGCAGTAATACCTAGCAGTATTAAACTTGAATTCCTCTGGCAGTAGTAATTCTGTACTAGCAGTATTAAACACTTAAACTTTTCTTCAGTTCCCAACAATCTCCCCCTAACTTGACTTTTAGAAAGAGAAGTCAAGTTCTTCAGATCTGATCTTCAAGATGCTTTCAACACCTCATAATCAGTTTCCCAAATTTGGATCTAGGCCCAGACTTTGATTGATAGTTCTTCTCACCACTATTCTGGCCATTTCTGAATCCTTTGTGCATACTAGCTTGACTTTTAACATCCCTACTAGCTTCTCCTTGCTATGCTCATAGATTTTGTCCACCAGGTAATATTCATGATAACATTTGTCAATGGTAATCATGTATACACCACAGTTTTCAAATAACATCCAGTGAGTAATCTTCTTAAATCCACACTCATGATGAAGATCTTTAATTCTGTGAACCACCTTCTCTGGATCAAACATCATACATAAATATTCCATTGCCACCTTGAGAAGATTTTCTTCATTACCTTTCAACACAGGCTCATAGAGTTTCATCCCCACTTTATACATTTCTTCTATGTCTGCTCTTGAACAACCTCTGATAACTCTCCCCCAGGTTGAAAATGCTTCAAATGAACCATCAGCTCTTTTGATTCTGAAAAAGTCCTTTCCATTATCTCTTAGAATGTCCCAAAAGATGATCTCAGGAGCTTTCATGGAGATTGGAACAGCCTTAATGGGTTCTACTATAGTCATGTAAACATTCATATTCTCATCAGTTTGTTTATTTGACTGTTCTGGATTATGCACTGGTTCTGCTGCAGTTTCTTCTTTTTCCTCCACTCTTGGCCTTTTAGACTGCTTTTTAGAAGCAATTGTCTTCACCCTCTTTCCAGATTTGGCTTCTACATCAACATTCTTATGTTCTTTCTTCATCTCTTCAGCTTTGTCCTTTGAGGGTGTGGTCTCCTCAGGGAATGGTTGTTGAATATTGAGGTCATGCCTCTCCTTCATTCTTCTCTCAGCCTCTTCCCTTTGAGTTGAATCACCTTGAAGCTTTGCCATTTCTTTCTTGTATAACTCTTCAACCTGATTGTATGCCATGTTTGTGAACATCTCCCCCTTGACTCCAATTGCACCTTTCAGGAAATTTATCATTTTTCTTCTTTCCTGATTGGCCAAAAAGGTCTTGGATGATTGTCTTTTCTGCTTTTGAATTGGCATCTTTTTGACTTGAAGTTTCTTGGCCTGAGCTGCTTCTTTGATACTTTTCTGATACTCTGCATTTAGCTTTCTGGCCATGATCTTTGCAAGTTCTCTATCTGTCTCAGTTTGCAGCTGTTCCTCCTTTTCCATTTGATCTTGAAGCTGCTTTGCTATTTCCTCATCTAATTCAATCTGAGTCTTTTTCTTTGCAGACAGATCAACTTCAACCATTTTTTCCTTTCCTTTTCCCTTTGTATCCTTCAAAATTGCCTTTTCTTTTCCCTTCTTTGAGATCCCTTCTTCATTGATGACTACTCCCTTGGCCTTTTGAATAGCCTTAGGAGTATCATTCTTGTCTTTAACTAAAGTTTCTGCAATCTCCATTTCCTCTACAGAGAGCCCTGTTTCTGCTTCTTTTGCCTCAGCAACATTAACTGTTTCTGCTGTTTCAGCAGCATTAACAGTTTCTGCTTCTTGGACAAAATCTGTTTCTGCTTCTATTCCATGCTCTGTCTCCCCCTCAACTTCAACTCTCTTTTCAGAAAACCTTTCTTTCTCTGTTTCTCCCTCTTGCTTCTCCCCCTTGTTGAAAGGATCTTGAACATTGGATCTCTTCTTGAGTACAAATTGTTTTCTCCTCTTCTTTTGTATCAGCCTAGTCACCATTTTCTTTAACTTGGCTATCTGTACTTGTTGTGACAGGATTACCAGCTTCATTTCATCCATCTCTTTGCCCTGTTTAAGAACATCCATGTTGATGTTTCCTTTGGTTTCCATTAATTCATCATAGTTATATCTGTCCTCACCTTCTCCAGGAGTGTTACCCCCTTTTGAATGATCATTGGATCTTTTATTAGTGGAAGCCTTCTGCCTAGCAGAAGCTCTATCCACCCCCTTGGTTTCTTGGCACCGGGGTCCTTTGGTTGATTTCTCACCCAAAGTTGCCATGGGGAAGGTCTTAGAGATGTTACCACTGTCCTTCTCTTTGCTAGCAGAAGTAGTGTCAACCTTCTCACCCATATGCTCTTCCATCTCCTTAGAGAGCACCTCCTGAGGGTTGGGAGACACCCTATTGGTTTCCCTTTGGATATTCTCTAAAGGAGAATTCTCCCTTAGAGGGCTTAAAGGCTGAGTGGGTGAAGGTACAAGAAGGGAAGGAGCCTTCTTTACCTGTTTCCTTTTGTAAGTTTGGGTAATAGGATAAGTGGGCTTATGAAGTAGGGACTGTGGGATAGATATAGAGTGGGAAGGTTGGGTTTGGCTAGCAGTGGGAATGTCTAATGAGGGCCTTGACCCTGCTGCCATACCTTCTTGTGGTTGGGACACCACCATCATTGTTGAGAACAATGGGGTGTCAACTCCTTCCGAGTCCCTAGCAGATCTTCTCATGTTTGAGAAAACCTTGCCTTTAGGGGATTTAGGTACATATATCCCATCAAAGTGAGGTATGTCCGTCAACTCATTAGTAATAACTGCCTGAACAAACCTGGGATACATGAAGAAACTCTTCTTGTTGTCCAGATTTGAGACAAGATCATTGACTGCTAAAAGTTGTATTTTCTAGCAGTGGATAAACATACCAATGCATAGGCAATTAGACTGCTAAATTGGCTCCAGCCAGTTGTTTTCTTAGAAATACAATGCATCAAGATATGAACAAAGAACCTCCATTGGGGTGAAAACTTAGCTTTGAAAAACTTGAAAATCCCCAATGGGCCTTCATACCCCATTCTGGTGAGGTTTGAAAACAAATCCTCATTTGGGATAGAAGAAATACCTGAAGCATCGTCTAGACGTAGACAGATGCGAATAATCTCCTCAGTAACTGTCAAGGGTTTGTCACAAACCCTTGTTTTGATGCATGTCACTCCATTTTCAGAGCTGGTAGTGGCATTGGCCCAGAATTGCCTCTGATGCTCTATGTAAATGGTAGGGGACACTGTGAGAGCATGAGTAATATGACTTGTCCTCAAAAAGTCAACTATCTGGTAAAAACCTTCGGCTTGTTTTGGCTTTTGGAGCATGGCTATCTCGTTGTGTTCATCAATAAACGCCATTGAAGCCATTGAACTTGAGTGTTCTTGCCTGAAAACTTGGTACTTGAGAGAAAAAGGTTAGAGCGCAAGTGAACAGTATGCAAAGAGTCGTTATGAACTTTTTAGGAGGGCAAAGGGTATTTATAGTATTCGGATTAAAAGCAGTATTAACCTTAAAAATAGTGAAAGCAGTATTAACAGTGAGCAGTATTAACCACTAGCAGTATTAACTGAGAGCAGTATTAACCACTAGCAGTATTAACTAACTAGCAGTATTAACTGAGAGCAGTATTCACTTCTAGCAGTATTAACTGAGAGCAGTATTAACCACTAGCAGTATTAACTAACTAGCAGTATTAACTGAGAGCAGTATTAACTACTAGCAGTATTAACTGTGCACTGGCAGTATTAATACTGTACTGGCAGTACTAATACTGTACTGGCAGTATTAACCATACTTACACTTTTAAGCTTGTGAAAAACTGAGTACTGCTATACATTTCCTGAGAAAGAAAGTTAGTAACACCAAGAATAAACTATATACAGGTAGTGAACCACTTTTAGGAAGGGGCTTATTCAGAGTTGATCATTCCCACACTTGTTACCAAGAAAGTGAATCTACCCACATCAAAGGCTTTGGTGAATAGATCAGCAAACTGGTTATCAGTATGAACTTTTACAACTTGAATAAGTTTCTTTTCATTGCAGTCTCTTATAAAGTGATACCTGATCTCAATGTGCTTTGTCTTTGAGTGCTTGACAGGATTGTTAACAATGCTAATAGCACTGCTATTATCAATAAAGATTGGAGTGTGTAGAAAGGTTACCCCATAGTCCAGCATTTGATTCTGAATCCATAAGACTTGAGAACAGCAACTTGCAGCTGCTATGTACTCTGCTTCTGTTGTAGATGTGGACACTATGGTTTGTTTCTTGCACTGCCATGAAACTAGTCTTGCACCCAGAAACTGGCATCCTCCAGAAGTAGATTTTCTGTCCAAGTTTGCTCCACCTAGGTCACTGTCTGAGTATGCAAGTAGGTCAAATGATGAGTCATGAGGATACCAAAGTCCCAATCTAGGTTGCCCTTTGAGATATCTGAATATCCTCTTAACAGCTTGATAGTGTGATTGCTTTGGCCTAACTTGGAATCTTGTACATACACAGACTGGAAACATTATATCTGGCCTAGAGGCTGTAAGGTACATGAGAGAGCCAATCATGGATCTATAGTGATGCACATCCATATCCTCTCCCTCAAGATCTGCTGTTATCTGCTTGTGTGTCTCCATAGGTGTGCTGACAGGCTTTGAATATGAGAATCCAAACTTGGTTAGAATGTCCTGCACATACTTGGACTCACTGATAAAAATACCATCTGTCTTCTGTTGGACTTGGAGTCCAAGGAAAAAGGTAAGTTCCCCCATGGAACTCATTTTGAATCTTTGATGCCTTAGTTCCTCAAACTCCCTGCACATACTTTCTCTTGTGGATCCAAAGATGATATCATCCACATAGATTTGGACCAGCAAGATGTCCTTCTTCTTTCTCTTGATGAATAGAGTCTTATCAATGACTCCTTTTCAAAGACATTTTCCAAAAGATAGGATGACAGAGTGTCATACCATGCCCTTGGTGCTTGATGCAGTCCATAAAGTGCTTTCTTCAGTTTGTATACTCTGTCTGGATAGCTTGGGTTTTCAAACCCTGGTGGTTGACAGACATATACTTCTTCTTCAATTGAGCCATATAGAAATGCACTTTTTACATCCATTTGGTAGACTTTGAACTTCATATAAGAAGCATAGGCCAGGAACAATCTGATTGCTTCTATCCTAGCCACTAGAGCAAATACTTCTTCATAATCTATTCCTTCTTCTTGTGTATACCCTTGTGCCACCAACCTTGCTTTGTTCTTTATTACTATCCCTCTTTCATCTCTCTTATTCCTGAAGACCCATTTTGTGCCTATAGCTCTTTGACTTTTAGGAAGGTCTACTAGATCCCAAACATCTTGCAGCTTGAATTGTAGCAGCTCTTCTTGCATAGCTTCTATCCAGCTGGACTCTTTCATAGCATCATGAGCCTTCTTAGGCTCAAGTTGGGATAGAAAACAAGAAAACACTGTATGCTGTTGATCTTGCATATCTTGCAGCCTGCTTTGATGTCTAGTCATCATAGGAGAAGAGATATCCCCTATTACCAGCTGAGGAGGATGATTCTTTTGTGTTCTTGATTGATGACTAGGTTTTTCATTGAGTTCCACCTCTAGATTGGAATCATTCAACTCAACTGAGGTGATTTCAGCAGCTACTTCAGGTTCTTTATTTGCTTGAGTCTCCTCATCTCTCCTTTCTTCTTCACTCTGATTTGATTCAGTAGATGGCTCCTTTTCACAGTCTTCAACAGGATTCACTTTAGGTATGGGAAAAATCACAGACTGAGATATACTTTCTTTAACTTGTGTAGTCCCTGATCCTCCACTTCCTGAACCTGCATCATTATCACTACTGAAACCAAAAGAGTTAGTTAGTGAATCAATGTCAAACAGCCACTGAGGACCAGATCCAATAGGATTTGGTGTGTTCTCATTGCATTTGACATTGTCACTTTCTTCAATTATTCTAGAAGAATAATTAAAAACTCTGTAGGCCTTACTCTGAGATGAGTAACCAACAAGAAATCCATCATCTGCCTTGCTATCAAACTTACCTAAGTGAGATTTGGTATTGAGAATTGTACAAGGACACCCAAAAGGTTTGAAAAATCCAATAAAGGGTTTTCTTTTATTTAAAAGCTCATATGGGGTCTTGTTCTTTGGTTTGACTACTAGTACTCTGTTTTGGACATAACAGGCAGTATTAACTGCTTCAGCCCAAAAAGTAATTGGCAATTTAGAATCAGTCAACATAGATCTAGCAGCCTCTATTAGTGTCCTATTCCTTCTCTCAGCAACTCCATTTTGTTGTGGAGTCCTAGGAGCACTATATTGTCTCTCAATTCCTTTTTCTTCACAAAAGGTGTTTAGGTCAATATTTTTAAATTCAGTTCCATTATCAGACCTAATGACTTTTACTTTTTGATTAGTCTGGTTTTCAATTCTTAGAATAAATGATTTGATCAGTCCACTTGTCTCATCCTTAGTCCTTAGAAAATATACCCAAGTAAATCTAGAGTAATCATCAACAATAACTAAGCAGTATGATTTCTTCCCTATGCTCATAACATTTGTAGGGCCAAACAGATCCATATGTAATAACTGGAGGCAAGAAGAAATTGAATTTAACTCTTTGGTCTTATGAGAAGTTTTGTGTTGTTTGCCTTTAAGACAAGCAACACAATGATCATCACATGAAAAGACTTTTGATGGTAAACCTCTTACAAGATTGTTTTTAACAAGTTTGTTCATTGTCTTGAAATTCATGTGACACATCCTTCTGTGCCAAAGAGAGGATTCATCCACAGAAGCTTTTGAAACAAGACAGTTCAGGGATGAATCACTTGAAACATTGTCCATATCTAGACAATACACATTGTCCTTTCTTGGAGTTCTAAGCAGTATCATGCTTTCATCAACTACCTTGAACCCTGGAGCAAGGATCATACATTATGTATTAGTAAATAATATACTATGTTGTTTGTCACAAACCTGTGATACACTTAACAGGTTGTACTTTAGCTGATCAACATAGTAGACATCCTCAAATGTCATCTTACCTTTTGTGACATTACCTTTTCCACTTATTTTTCCACCTGTGAGATTGTCTCCAAATGCAACATGTCCTCCATTGATAGGCTTGAAATCCTGAAGGCATGACATGTTGCCTGTCATGTGCCTAGAACAACCACTATCCACATGCCATATGCTCTTCCCCTTGAGCTGTTGGTTGCCCTGCACATATGATAAATCAGTTAGTATGGATTAGGAACCCAAGCCAAAGTGGTCTTGGGTACCCCTTTCTCATCAAAATATTTACATTCTTTCTTGACAAGATTTTTAAATTTTGACTCCTCATTACTGGAGTACTTTGTTACAATAATGGGTTTGGATGCATATTTGCTAGAAGCAGTACTGTTTTTAGAAGACCTAACTGCATTAGCAGCACTTGCATGCTTTGCAGTACTAACCTTGTTAGAAGTATTAACTGTTTTAGCAGTAGTAACTGTGTTAGCAGTAGTAACCTTTGAAGAAGTACTAACAGTGTTAGAAGCATTAAAATTCTCAGCAGTACTAACACTGTTAGCAGCAATATTGCTATTAGCAGCACTATCCCTGTTAGCAGCACTAACATTTTTAGTGCTTCTAGGCACCCACATTTTAATACTTTCTTTTAAAAACTTTTTCTGCATGTGGCCTTTGGTTTCAATAGATTTCTTAGCCACATGTTTCTTTCCAGCCTTCCTATAACCAACAGGTTTTTGCACAAATCTTTGAAAGTTCATCCTTTGGTTAATAGGATTAAAGAAACAGTACTTAGCCAAATGATTTAGCTTGCCACATATGAAACAAGGTTTTGGTCTGATTATCTTACTCAGATCAACTCCTTGTTTCTGAGCCCATTGATTATTCCAGTTTCTTTGATTACCTCTCTTTGTACCAGAATTTGGGCTCTCAGATTTATTGCAAGCACACTGTTTACAAGGGCTAGGGTTCACAACCGTTGTCTGTTTGTAATGGACCTTGTTAGCCTTTCCTTTGGTCTTCTCTATCTCTTTAGACTTGACCCAGATTTTTCCACATCCCTCATTGGTGATAATGTTGTTTTCTAAGGGTATCTCTTTACTCACAACATTATTTCTATTCTCACTTGCTTCTTTCTCAGTCAAATCCTTAACCACCACCTCATCCAAAGGATCTATCTCAAAAGCTTTCTCAGACAAGTCCTTTTTCTCTTTGGTCTCTAACAGATCTGATGTAGAAGAGATATAGTTGTTGTTGTAAGGAGGGGGTGTGTTGTTGTATCCAACACCAGACTTCATCTTATCATGAATCTGAGCCTTTAGAAGAGAATCCATTGCTTTTGAAGCATATGAAAACTTTTCTATATCAAGCTTAACCATATCTAATTCTTCTTTCAACCTATCATTCTCTTCTTTGGACTTAGACAGTTTGGTCTCTAACTCCTTCTTTTCCCACTTCCAGTAGTTTGTGTCATAAGAGTGTTGAAGTTCATTGGCTTGAAAGCCTTTGATTTGTTCTTCAAACCTCTCCACTATTAACACATAATCTCTTCTGTCCTTTTCTAATCTTTTGAGGTCATCACACATGTTTTGGTTGTGATCCCTGTACCTTTTGACAGTGTCTATGCAAGATTTAGTGCAAAGATTAGAAATTACCTCAAAAGGGAGATCAGACACTTATGCCATAAGAGCTTGGTTCTGAATGGCTTCCTCAGCCTGGTCACTCCAGTCAAATCCCATTCCTTGTTGAGAAACAAGGGCTTGAGCAGAGTTCTTGTTTTGATTGAAACCACCATTCTGGGCTTGTTGGTGGTTGTTGTTTGGCACACCACTTCTGCACTCTTTAGCAAAGTGTCCCTTCATGTGGCACTTGTAACATTCCACCTTTGTTTTGTCAAAACCAGCTCCATCTTCTCTTCTTTGAGAGAAGTTGTTCCTCCCAGTTCTTTTAATAAACTTCTTTACCCTCATAGATAACATGGCCATCTGCCATTTAATGTCCATCTCCTCCAGATCATCAGGGTGAAGTTGTTCCAGATCATCATTAATCAAAGAGTTGTTGTTGTGACTGGACAAAAAGGCTTCAAAGATAGTTTCAGTGCCTTTTTCTGAATTCACTCCACTGGCAGCACTAACTGCTTCAGGGTTGGCAACAGTATCAGTAGATGCTGATAGAAGTGCAGCATTGTGAATGTACCCAGTGGGCTTTTTCTTGGCTTCTACCTCAGTTTCAAAAACTCTTAGATCATTATACAGATCATCAAGTTCCTTCTCTTCCAGATTGTCACTCTGTCTATATGAGACAGTGTACATAGTCCATTCATCTCCAAGAGATCTGAGGAACTTCCTGTTGATATCATCTTGCTCCATCTTCACTCCAACAGTAGCCAGTTCACCAATAAGCTTGTTGAACCTGTCAAAAGTTTGAGTCATAGACTCATTCTTTGAAGAAGTGAAGTTCTCATACTGCTGCTTCAGAACATCCCTTTGATTTCTTTTGATGCTTTTAGTTCCAGCAAATCTTTTCTCTAGAGCATTCCAGAGAATCTAAGCATCAGTGCAGTTGCAAAATTGATGCTGATATTCATTGTGGATGGCCAAGAGCAGAGTGCTTAAGGCCTTCATCTCTGTCTGTCTGATCTTCCTCTCACCATCTGTCTTTGGTGGAGGTCTTTTCCCATCTGGTCCAATCTTTCCTGCTTCAGAGGGTCCATTCTCAATGATGTCCCACATTGAGTAGTCTGTGAGAAGAATGTATTGCCTGATTATGATCTTCCACATGTTAAACTCACTGGGTTTGAGCATTGGGACCTTAGAAACAAGAGTACTGTTTGATTCTGCAAAGTTTTCCATAATGAATGAATAGATGTTTCTGAGAGAACAGGCACTGATACCACTTGTCAGGATCGAATTCTCAACAAGAATTATAAATACTCAGAAACAATATCAAAGAAGTTTGCGGAATAACACTTTGATATTTAATGAAACAGTAAACAAACAGTAAATCTGATGAACAACTTGTAAACTTGTATTGAATGCTTTAAATCACAAGATTACACACACAACCTCAATCTTGAAGAACAGACTCTTTCAAGACGAATTCTACTTCTCTAGAATTAGGAACTATGCCTTGAGGTTGATTCTCTCTCTAACAAAAACTCAGAATTAATCTATATTTAAAACTACTCTATCAATTCTATACATATACTGAACAAAAGATAATTACAATTAATAAAATATCTTCAGAATATCTTCCATGAATATCTTCAATCTATCCAGCTGTCATTCTTTTAATCCTAATCTTCATCTCATAAGCAGCACTAATCACCTTGGAAGTATTAACTCAAACTTGGCAGCATTAACTACTAAGCATCACTAACCTCTAGCAGTACTAACTAGCTAAGCAGTACTAACTTTGTTCAAGCAGCACTAACTTTAACTAGCAGCATTAATTCTACTAGAAGCAGTAATACCTAGCAGTATTAAACTTGAATTCCTCTGGCAGTAGTAATTATGTACTAGCAGTATTAAACACTTAAACTTTTCTTCAGTTCCCAACATGGTAACTTCAAAGATTTTTGTTTTTGTAAAGCCATCCACCGTTACTACACCACACCTGGCGACCCTCAATCAAATGGGGTTGCCGAGCGGATGAATAGGACTTTGCTTGACAATGTCCGATGTATGTTGTCGACATCGAGATTCCCCAAATCTTTCTAGGCCGAAGCACTTTACACTGCAATGCACATTATTAATAAGTTACCTTGTTCGGCCATCGGGGGAAAGATTCCAGAAGAGGTTTGGAGAGGTAAAAGAAACATTTGTCTGAAATACATACGTGTATTTGGTTGTCCTGTTTATTTTCATGTTTCAGGCCAAAACAAGTTGAATCCTAAAGCCGCCAAAGGATTCTTGCTCGGCTATACAGATGGTATCAAGGGTTACCGAATATGGAACCCCTTGACTCGTAAAGTGATTCATTCTCGACATGTCACATTTAATGAATCAGTCCTGTTGAAGTCACAAGATCTTCAGTCCTCTCAAGATCCGGAAGTCGTTACTACTGTTGCATCTACTCCCGATGATATGGAGACAGTAGACAGTCCTTATATTCCTGGTTCATCCATTCTTGATATTAGCTCAGAATCACCCGTTAATGTTGAAGAAGTCATTCAGCCAGTGACTTCTACTAGTGATTCTGAAGAAGAGATTCTGAATGATGATGGAGACGATGGTGATACAATCCCAGTTATTGCGCCTATCAGCCATAGTTAAAGAACTATTCGTCCTCCTAACAGGTATGGAGATTGGGATTTCGCTAACATGAGTTTTACAGATCAGCTGGAGTTTGCTTTGCATTTAGGGCAAGATGAGCCTCTCGATATAAAAGAGGTGTTGGTCTCGACCTACAGTTCTAAATGGCTTGGAGCCATGCAAGAAGAGATGGAAGCTCTCTCGAAGAACAACACTTGGGACTTATGTCCATTGCCGAATGGCAGCCGTGCTATTGGTTGCAAGTGGGTTTTCAATGTTAAAGGTGACAATCGTTACAAGGCTCGTCTCATTGCTAAAGGCTTTGCACAACGGAAAGGTATCGAGTATGACGATATTTTTGCTCCTGTTGTACGTCATACATCTATTCGTGTTCTTTTGGAAATCGTGACTATTCACGATTTGGATCTAGAACAGTTAGATGTGAAGACTGCCTTCCTACACGGAGACTTGGAGGAAACTATCTATATGAAGCAACCTAATGGTTTCGTTTCCGAAAGCAAACCAAAATATGTATGTAAACTCAAGAAGTCCCTTTATGGACTTAAACAATCGCCTCGTCAGTGGTATAAGAAGTTTGATTTGTTTATGCTTAATCTGGGATTTCAACATAGTGAAAAAGACGTTTGTGTCTATCATAGACAAAGCAGTGGCTTTTTCACTTACTTACTTCTTTATGTAGATGACATGCTTATAGCCTGCAGAGACCGGTCAGAGATCGAACTTCTGAAAGATAAGTTGAAGTCAGAATTTGAAATGAAGGATCTTGGTGCGGCACAGAAGATTTTAGGCATGGAAATCGTACGGGACAGAAAGTCCCGAACACTTAGATTGACACAACGGGCGTATATCCAAAAGATATTGAAGCGGTTTAATCTTGATGGTGCCAAGACGTCTAGCATTCCGCTACTGAAGCACATCAAGATTACAAGTGAAGATTGTCCGAAGGATGACAAGGGAAATGCCGAAATGTCAAAAGTTTCATATGCTAGTGCGGTCGGGAGTCTCATGTACGCCATGGTGTGTACTCGTCCCGATCTTGCATATTGTGTCGGAGTGGTGAGTCGGTTTCTCGCGAATCCGTGTCGATCACATTGGGCAACCGTTAAAACAGTATTCCGATATTTGAAGGGAACCGAGACACATGGTCTTATAATTGGTTTGCACAATGACTGTGAAATTGTTGGATTTTGTGATTCTGACTATGCCGGTGATCGAGTTGGATGGAGATCCACATCCGGTTTTGTATTTACCTTAGGTGGAATAGCCGTGAGTTGGAGATCACGTTTACAGTTCATTGTTGCATTGTCAACCACGGAAGCTGAACTTGTTGCGACGGTTGAGTCTGCAAAGGAAGCGGTCCATTTGAAAGAATTAATGAATGGCTTAGGCTTCGAGCAACCTTCCGTGCACATTTTTTGTGATAATTAAAGTGCCATCCATTTGGCAACTAATTTGGCTTTCAGCTCCTGGACAAAGCACATAAATGTGCGTGATGCATATCTCGTGAGATTACATGAAGCGGAGATTGTCTATTTGAAGAAAGTCCTGACAGATGACAATGTCGCTGATATGTTCACTAAGTCGCTACCGCCAACTAATTTTGAGCATTGCTCAAACTTGATCCAGCTCCATTTGTGTTAGTGCCGTTGGATACTTTGCTAGAGAGAGAGAAGATATTACCACAGGTGACAAAATGACATCTTTGAAGGAATTACTTTGTTAAGTGCTTAGAGCTTTGCTTATGCTCTACCTTGTTTTGTATATTATGCAATTGAGGTCATCCCTTTCTTGAGCTTTCTCTAGATAACCACCAAATACTCTCCCTAATATATTCTTGAGGTTGAGAGTGTTCTTGATATTCGGTGGTATTCGTGAAAGTTTCGTTAGGTGATCGTGGATCTCAAGATCCTTGTACAAGCACTTTGTAATCTCCTTGGTTGGTAATAATATTCTTGCTCTCTCTCTTTGGTGGATGTACATTATCACACCGATAATGGAACCACGTAAAATCACGGTGTTATTTGTTTTGAACTTACTATAATTATAGATAATAACGTTTTTGTTACTATCTATATTTTGTGGGTTTATTTTTCCTACGTTAAAAAAAATTATTGTGCAACATCTAGATTATTGTTATCCGCATTCGTTGTTGGGTTAATTGTGCACTTGGATTCTACCCGTTTGGGATCTTAGAAATCATTCGCTAGCTTTTGCATTTGTGAGGCACAATTTTTACCTAACAAAATCGACTAAATCTTCAATTCAAAAGTGTAGAAAAATTGGGGATGTTCATTCTTGTGTGGTAGTGAACTTAAGACAATTCAACGGAGATTACTTTTGATATCATCCGAATAACTTGTGATCGACTCGTCATATGATCATTGTTCAATGATAATGTTGTTAATTTATCATTTCTAAGTTTGTTGGATTTTTCTTCAATGTGTGTCGGTTTCTATTTAACGAAACAAAGATAGAAAATGAAATGGAAGGAACCTATAAAAAGTTTTGATGGTACCTTCAAGCCTAACAAGAAAGCCCTAAGTAGGGTATGAATTAAGGCTTTCTCATGCCAAAACCATCCATATGTTGCATCATGTTTTGAACAAATTCTATTAAGATGGTATATACTTTGTTTCGATTCATATTTTATAGGTCCTATTTCCAAAAGCTTTATTTGGTATATATGTTCAATTATTTTTATTTTTTCAAAAATGATTTTCGATTTACAAATTGTAATGTTCACAATTGTATTCATAAAGTTATAGTACATTCTCTTAATCATATCATAAACGTAATATATTTTATTAATTGCATCGAAGACAAGATGCATGATTCATTCCCCAAACTACAGCTTTAGGAATTGGGATTATAAATTACGAATCAAAATAAAAGATGCTCTAGGTTTTTGTCAATATTCTTTTGAACTTTCGAGTTAGGTTTTTGTCCCTTTTTATAAAATATAGGCACATCCACCTGATTCTTATCGTATACGAATGATTAATCTTTTTAATGTATTAACTTTGGCATACTTAAAAAAATAAATTGATTCAAAATGAAACTTAATTACTTTATTTTGAATCAAAGTAGGTTTTCTAAAATCCTTTTGTCATTAATTAGAGCTTATCTGTAATATTAATACTTGTTAGTTTAGTTTAAACTTAAACTATAATAAAGAAAATGAAGCATGCAGAGAATGAAAATGGAGGAATGTTTTTATGTATCTTATTATTGAGTATGAGGTAAAAGAAGATACAATTTATACAAATTCTAGGAGAGAAAAAAAACTAAAGATAGGCTATACAAAAGGGAAAGATACGATAATTAGAAAGCAAGAAATATGGGATTGATGAGATGATTGGCTCTCCATAAATAGATATGGTAAGGGAATCATGTCTTTCTTCACTCCCCCTCAAGTTGGTGCGTGGAGGTTACAAACGCCCAACTTGTCAACAAGGAACCGGAAACGGGCTGCCCCTAAGGCTTTTGTAAAAAGGTCAGCAACTTGATGGTCTGTGGAAAATTTGCATGGTAATATTTCGTTGGATTCAAAACGTTCCCGAACGAAGAAACAATCCATCTCAACATGTTTCGTTCTCTCGTGAAAAACAGGATTGTTTGGAATGTGACGGGCCGCTTGATTGTCACAAAAAAGCGATGTTGCGGTGGTTTGCGTTGCTTCGAGATCTTTGAGTAGCCATCGAAGCCATAAGATTTCACTCACCGTAGTTGCCATTGCTCGGTATTCTGCTTCTACGGATGAGCGAGAGACAACAGATTGTTTCTTTGTACGCCAAGAAATTGGAGCACCACCCAAGGTAATAAAATAACCGGTGCAGGAGCGCCTCGTCATAGGACATCCTAACCAGTCGGCATCACAATAGGCCTTGAGATCGAAATCTTTATATTCCGGGAGGAAGAGACCTTGGCCTGCTGTGGATTTAAGAAAACGGATAATTCTCATGGCTGCCTCCATGTGATTGCGTCGAGGAGCTGTAATAAATTGGCTAAGGTAATTAACTGCATATTGGATGTCCGGTCGAGTGACGGTTAGATAAAGAAGCCGACCAATCAACCGTCTATAGCGAAGAGGGTCAACATGGGGGCTCTCATCGTCCTTGCTTAATTTCAGGTTTTGTTCCATCCGGAACGCGCTCGGTCTACCGCCTTGGAGACCACTTTCCTCTAGAATATCAAGAGTATATTTCATTTGACTTAGAACTATACCTTTCGGAGAACGTGCAACTTCGACGCCAAGAAAATATTTTAAAGGCCCTAGGTCCTTTATGCTAAACAACCTGTCCAAGTGAGCCTTTACACTTGTGATTTTCCCATCATCATTTCCAACTAGAATTACGTCGTCGACATAAATTAATGCCGCAACATAAGTGCCATTTCTTTTGTGGATAAAAAGCGAGTGATCGGTCCGTGACTGCCTGAAACCAACACTAGTCAGTGCTTGAGTGAACTTATGATACCAGTTTCTTGAAGCTTGTCGTAGGCCATATAATGATTTCCGTAATTTGCATACTCGTGTTTCTCCATGTTTGGCAAAACCTTGTGGTATTTTCATGTACACGTCCTCCAAAACCTCGTATTGCCTAATTTTTCTTCGTTGCGATGGCAAGAAGACTCCTCATAGTGACAAGTTTAGCGACTGGCGCGAAAGTATCGTGAAAATCGATTCCCTCGATATGAGTGAACCCCTTTGCTACTAAACGTGCCTTGTAGCGCTCAATTTCTCCATTTGGTTTATATTTTATTTTATAAACCCATTTGGAGTCAACAACCTTCTTTCCCGATGGTAGCGGTTCGAGGGTCCATGTACCGTTTTGTTCCAATGCCTCAATATCCCTTTTCATAGCCTCACGCCAATTTTCATCCTTTACAACCTGATGGAAAAACTTGGGCTCATCACGCGAAGTGATGGCCGAAAGGAAAGCCTTATGAGATGGATAAAATTTATTGTACGAAACATAATGCGATAAATGATATACCTTCGAGGTTTTTGAATTGGGAGTTGACTGTGAATGGTCAATGGATTCGGGTACGTCCGTTTCATACGACTGATGATGTTTAGGTTGCTTCTTTGCTCATTCACTTCTCCTTGGGCCATTATTTTGCTGCTGAAAATCACTATTTTCGGTAGAATATGATGTTTCTTGGCCCTCTTCATGACTGATTTGAGTTTCCATATGCGTCTCTGTGGTGTTTAGCCCATTTACATGGGCACCGTCATTTGTAGGTCCCATTCCTGCAACGAAGATGGGTGTTGGACTGTCAGGTGTCCCAAATAACTCAAAATCATTTGTGGCCTATTCTTGTTGTCGGATGGAATTCAACCTTTCCGTTGAATTTTCGGGACTCAAATTTTTGAAGGGAAAAACATTTTCAACAAACTTGACATCACGAGACGTATATATTTGCTCACTTTCTAAGTAAAAAACTCGATATCCCTTTTGAGAGTGAGGATAGCCAATAAAAATACATCGTCTCCCCCTTACGTCAAACTTATCCCCTCCTTTTCGATTATCCTTAGCATAGGCCAAACACCCAAAAATGCGAAAATGTTCGTAAGTTAGCATTTTTCCAAACAAAATTTCATACGGAGTTTTATGCTTAAGTACTGGAGAAGGTAGACGATTTATAATGTAAGTGGTTGTTAGAACGCACTCTCCCCAAAAATTAATCGGTAGGCCTGCTTCAAAACGTAAGGCCCTAGCCACCTCCAAAATGTGTCTGTGCTTTCGCTCGACTACCCCATTTTGTTGGGGTGTGTCGGTGCAAGACGTTTCAAGCAAAATTCCTTTCTCGCTATAATAATCTATCATGCATCTAGACTGAAATTCAACACCATTATCTGTTCGAATTCTTTTAACGGTTTTTCCAAACTATTTATGCACCATGTTGCAAAAAGTAATTAAGAAATGACCGACTTCGGATTTATGCTTCATTAGAAATACCCACACACCTCTACTAAAACCATCAACCACTGATAAGAAATAATGTGCCCCAGTTGAGGACGGAGTACGATAACTACCCCAAATATCACAATGGATAAGTTCAAAACAAGACGTGGTGTGAATGCTACTATTAGGAAAAGGAAGTCTAGTCAACTTAGCCCTCAAACAAGAGTCACAATGTTCATCATTCTTTCCAAAAAACTTGAAATACGAAGATTTCAAACTCAAAGCGTGACCTAATCTCTTATGCCAAGTCTTTGAATCCATGGTTACCGACATGGCCGTAACTTCTTTATTCATCGGCTCCAAGCAATACAAACCATCACAATGTCTACCCATCCCAATCAGCATCCTCGAAGGTAAGTCCTGCATTGTACAATAATCCGGAAAAAAAGTGAGAACACAATTTAAATCTCTCGTAAGGCGACTAACAGACAACAAATTGCATTCAAATTTTGGAATATTTAAAACTCCATTTAGCTTCAAACCATTGGGTAAGACGGTGTCACCAATACTCACGACGGGGACCTTTTCTCCATTCGGAAGTTTTACGGGTGTGTCGGTCCCAATTTCCGCTTGGTTAACGAGTATCCCACCGTCGCAAGTTATGTGTTCTGTGGCTCCAGAATCGATTATCTAAGACTTTAGGTTGTCTATCTTACCAGCCATGTTAACGGTGGGAAAATTTTCCTCGTTTGTGGTCTGTGAACTTTCCCCACGCATCTTAAAATAGTCCCGACACACTGAGAACTGTTCAGAATCAACGCCTGGAACTGGAGAATTAGCAGCAGCCAAGTGAGCCTCTTTGGTGGTGTTTTTCTGCTTCTTCCAAGATTATTCCTTCTTGCCCACATCACGGTATCCCTTTTCACCTGGCTTGGGGTAACCCTTGAGCTCATAACATTCATCGATCGTGTGGTAAAGTTTTCCGCAATGCGCACATTTCTTGGCTTCCCTTTGAATGTCCTTGCGTTCTTGACGACGCAAAGTCTGGAAGGCTGTTGCATCAACTTGTGTTCGACCGACAGAGGTGATTTGCTTCTGCCTTTCATCCTCCGAAACGATGTGGAAAGCGGCTCCAAGAGAAACCATTGGCCTCGTGCTTAGGATTTGGGTCTTCACCGTTCCAAAGCTCTCGTCTAATCCCATAAGGAATTCGTATAAGCGCTCTTTATCCCTCATCTCGGTCAATTGTTTACCCATGTTACAAGTACAATTGTTGCACTTGCATTTGGGAATTGGAGAGGTGGTCTGAAATTCGTCCCATAAGCCTTTTAGCTTTGTGTAATAGGCTGATACCGATAACTTCCCTTGTCGCGTGAGAGTTATTTCACGCTTCAACTCAAATGCCCTTGGTGCACTTGCACTACCAAATCGCTCCTTCAAGTCTTCCCAGATCTCTTGAGCGGTCTTGGCATGTTTTACGCTAGTGCGTATTTCTTTGTCCATGGAAATATGGAGCCAACCCCTTATCATGGCATTGCACCGTTTCCATAGGTACCATTCTGACGAGCCCTCGGCTGGAGAAGGAATCGACCCATTGATAAAACCAAATTTATTCTTTGCGTAGAGGGCGTTACTCATTTCGTCCGCCCAATCCGCATAGTTACCCTCGTGAAGAAGTTCGCTAGTGAAGACAATATTCGGATTATCAGATCCGGAAATGAAGTATGGTGACATTACGTCAACCACGGTTGATGCCGACTTTTATTTCAACTCTTCGTCTTTCTTAGTCATGATGAGAGTTGACAGAAAACGGGATTAAAAGGATATGAATGGTTTATTGTACGGAAGTTGGTTGATCGTTTTCCCGCTCTGATACCATAAAGAAAATGAAGCATGCAGAGAAAGAAAATGGAGGAATGTTTTTATGTATCTTATTATTGAGTATGAGGTAAAAGAAGATACAATTTATACAAATTCTAGGAGTGAAAAAAAGCTAAAGATAGGCTATACAAAAGGGAAAGATACGATAATTAGAAAGCAAGAAATATGAGATTGATGAGATGATTGACTCTCCATAAATAGATATGGTAAGGGAATCATGTCTTTCTTCATATAATATTGGATTACAATATTAAAATGTTTTAACTTTTAATTGATCAAAAAATATTTTTGATTAACTTAAAATATAAAAATATTCTAATAAGAAAAGAAAGTCAATAAATGAGTCACTAAATTGAAGAGTCAAAACGAACCCTTAATGTAATATGTTTATTAGATATTGACAATTAATGAGCATTCCATGAAGTTTCTTTCATTATATATTTCTTATCCATAAAATATTAACCCCTTAATTTTAACTCATTTAAGTTTGTAAAATATTTATCAAAATGATTAGTTATGAGTATTTTACATTTCTAATTTTTGTAATTCATGCGCTCAATAATAATAATAAAATAGTTACTATTATTATTGATGCTCCTAATTTCGATTCGTTAGATTCATTAATTTTAATTATTAAAATTATATTTTAAATATAAAAATTATTACTCAAATATTTTTCGTATTAAACATCAGAATTAAGTGACCAGCCTGCAAGCAGCCGGTATGCCTACACTTGTATGTTCCAACAATCTCCATGACAATTCTAAGTCTTAAATTACAACCTCAGGAAGCATCCTCCCTCCTTCCCTTATAATTAGAATTTTTTTTTTTGACTTTTCAATAGTAATTATAGACAAGATATAGTGTTGCATGCACAACAATGTTTATGCTTAATTAAACTACTTGTAGCAATGTGTGTCAGCGTGTGTGTGTGTATAAATATGTACATATGGTAAGGTTTAGTTTTTAATTAGCATAACTTTTGAATTGTTGATAGATTTGTTCGAAAAAATGGTTACCCTCGTAACAAAGTACAACATTTTATTTTTTAAAGTTAGATTCTGTTTGTTCATTTGTGCTATTAATTGTTGCAAAGAGCTTACCATATATATCGATTTAAGTTCTCACAAGTCACAATACAATTTGAATATTCTATGACCTATCAAACATGCTGTTGATATACATACATATATATATATATATATATATATATATCATGTGTAATTAATTAATTTTTACTACCCAAATTGTTATGGTTATTGCTTGCAAAAAATTGATATGATGCTTGTCAAATGTTTTAATATAAATATGGTCATTTTCTTAGAAATATATTGATGTTCAATTTTAGTCGGAAATCTAAAATAGAACTCAACAAAGACATTAATATATATAACATGTACAAGTTTTTATTAATCGAAATCAATGCATGAATATTTTGTAATAATTATTACAAGATAAAAATGTATATTATTAGATAAAAATGTAAAATTGAAGTACAAACAAAAACAGTAACACAATTATTTTTAAACAATGTAAAGTATATTATTTGCAGACACAGTTTTAATGTGACAGATTAAAAAGAATATTTTAATAAAGAAAACATGGAATGGAATAGTGTATTCACTTTAATTTCCTTATTTGCTTTATACGTGGTTTGCTCATTTCGAAAGTTGAATCTCTCGTCTCTTTTTCAACCTCTATATATGCATGCCTGCCTATATATACCACCATCTCCTATTCTTTCTTCTTCATTGCCTTGTGAGAAACCCCTGAGTGTCTTGAAAAATTCCCACAAGGAATTGAACACTCGATCGATATCTTGAAGATAAATACACACACAAACACACACAGTATGGTGATCTCGAAAGAAAAGCAAACCCTTTTGTCAAAGATTGCAACAAGTGATCAACATGGAGAGAATTCACCTTACTTTGATGGATGGAAGGCTTATGATCAAGATCCATTTCATCCTACTGAAAACCCTGATGGTGTTATTCAAATGGGCTTGGCAGAAAACCAGGTTAGTTAATTATGATTAATAGTTCTTTCATTTGGTTATTATTTATTTTGCATGCATGCATGCATACGTGAAAAAAAGTTATATGAAAATATATGATATATACCCGTTAGAAAAGTTAGAAAACAATTCATTTAATTTATTTTGCAGCTTTCGCACGATTTAATTGAGAAATGGATTATGGAGAACCCCGAATCGTCAATTTGCACCAATGAAGGACTTCATCTATTTAAAGATATTGCAAATTTTCAAGATTATCATGGCATGCCTGAGTTTCGAAAGGTAATAAACTACCAAATACGTGGACGATGACTCGTCAAAAATTATTACATTATATTTTTAATGATCATGTTCGAATCATAAAAGAAAATAAGTGACCCCGCCTGTTAATGTTTATATTTTAAATTCACATAAATGTCAAATTTATCCATTTTCTAAGCTATTGTATAGATTTACGGGCGACCTATGTTGCGAGCCAAGTCATCCTTGCATTGACTGTGTTCCGTAATCTCATGTGATTTGGTTTTTTTCGTGTTTTCTCAAATTGACTTTCTTTTCGTTTGTCCTCTCCCCCCCCCTCTCTCTCTCTCTCTCTCTATATATATATATATATAGGGTCCGTTTCATTTACAAACCGTGTAATTCTAACAAACTATATAAACCATTATATTAGAAAAAATAGAGATATTTAATTATGGATAATTATCATGATTCACTAATTATGATTGAGATATATATTAAAGATGATATAACGTTCATTCATTATAAACATAACTTTACATTAGAAAACAAAATAAAATCATATATTTATAGAGTAGATGAACGAGTCAGAATGGTTTGTATAGCTCAGATTTGTTTGTATATTTTGTTAGAATTGAATGGTTTGTAAATGAAACGTCCCTTATATATATATATATATGAACCTTAAATATGATTATATTTTGAGGCCATATATACAAGGACAGATTGATATATTTAAATTGTTCACCAACTGAAAAAAAATATTAACTAATTTCAAAATTAAAACACTTTTTATATATGTTTTCAGGCAATAGCAACATTTATGGGGAAAGCCAGGGGAAGCAGAGTTACATTTGATCCTGATCGCATAGTGATGGGTGGTGGAGCCACCGGAGCTAGTGAGTCTTTAATGTTTTGCTTGGCAGATCCTGGTGACGGATTTCTAGTTCCGACTCCATATTATCCTGCGTACGTATATTTTAAAGTTTATTAATTTTTATTTTCAGTTTAAGATACCTCATTCAACATAGTAAATATTAATTATACTATACGGTCTAAATTTAATTTTCTCGATCTTTATTCTTTTTTTTTAAATTGAATTGTGCAATAAAATTTATGGAGCACTATAGTAATTCATGTTACTGTAGTACTTAATAATTTTTCAGAAAACTTCCATAGAACACCTTATGCAATTTGTTATGATATTGATCTATAAATCTGAAAAATATTAAAAAGTTTTATATGAAATAAGAAATTTAGTCGACAATCATCAAATAATGATTTAAAACTTAATTACAAGCAGGTGTTATAAAACAATATCTATTTAAAAGGCATGTTAATTAATGTAAAATCATATATGATTTTGTTGGTACTCGTATTTTTTAAATATGTATTGTTCTCATTAACCCGACTCTAAAGATGTATTCAGGTATATGCATGTACACATCAAAATTTATCATTCAAATCACGTGCAAGAATTTGGACCAAACATTGCTAATTAATTCCAAACATCAATTTAGATTACCATTTTGGATGAGACCAACAAGTCAGTCTTAGCAAGTTGCCAAATGATTTGGTTAACCTTAAGTTTAAGACTTCCAAATGAACACATTTCTACAAAATGAGTCAAATAAGAGGAAATTTAGAAAAGAAATCAAAGTTCCATATTGACAAAATAACTGAAAGAGGAAAACATGTACAAGAAGGAAAGACCAAAAGCTCCTTGTCAATTCTTTGACTTTTCTATTTTTTATATGCTTCTTGCTTCATATTGATCATACTTTTACGCAAAATGTTCAAAGCTAACATTATTATTTGTTTATAGTCACAATTAATTAGCGATTATTGATCTTTGCAATTATATGGTGCTGTTTTTAAAAAATGTTTTAAGCTTTTCTAATTAAATTGAGTTTTTCTTTCCAGATTTGATAGAGACCTAAGATGGAGAACTGGAATGCAACTAGTTCCAGTAGTATGTACGAGTTCAAATAATTTCAAGATCACCAAACAAGCACTTGAGACTGCTTATAAGAATGCAATTGAATCCAACATAAAAATCAAAGGATTGATCATTGCGAATCCTTCAAATCCTCTTGGCACAACCATGGATAAAGAAACTCTAAAAACCCTAATGAGATTCATCAATGACAAAGACATTCATCTAGTCTGCGATGAAATTTACGCAGCCACCGTCTTCAACACACCCGACTTCATCTCTATCTCCGAAATCTTGCAAGAAATGGAGCAAGATCCAACGAACCAGATAAATCCCGAGTTGGTTCACATTATTTATAGCTTGTCGAAAGACATGGGGCTCCCAGGGTTTCGTGTTGGCATTCTATATTCTTATAACGACGGTGTTGTGAGTTCCGCGAGAAAGATGTCGAGTTTTGGACTAATCTCCACACAAACTCAACATTTTCTAGCTTCAATCCTTTCAGATGAAGTGTTTGTCGAGAGCTTCTTAAGCGAAAATTCGAGGAGGTTAGCTAAGAGGCATAAGGTTTTCACTCAAGGGCTTGAAGAAGATGGCATTACTTGTTTAGCAAGTAACGCGGCGCTCTATGTTTGGATGGATTTACGAAGCCTTCTAAAGAAGCCTACATTTGATGAGGAAATGAAGCTATGGAGATTGATAATCAACGATGTTAAACTGAATGTTTCCCCTGGTTCTTCATTCCGTTGTGAACAACCAGGGTGGTTTAGGGTTTGCTTTGCAAATATAGATGAACAAACGGTCCAGATTGCGCTAAACAGGATTCACATATTTGTTAAGAAGGGTAAAGAGAATGAGGCGATGGCTACAAAGAAGAAGAGAAACAAACCATGGTCAAAGGATCTTCGACTTACTTTTTCATCACGATTGTACGACGAAACTATGATGATGTCTCCTCGTATCATGTCTCCCCATTCTCCATTTGCTCTATCACCATTGGTTCAAGCAAGAAATTAAATAACTAGAACCGATGGATGGATAAAATTATTGCCAACAGACTAAGGTGGTGTTTGTTTTTTTTAAGTGATCTGAAGTATTATTATTTCATTTCTGATAATTATAAGAGGTGACGTTGAAGTCTGAAATCTGAATCAATAAGACTATTTGTTTTTGTAACGTTTGAAACTTGTCTGAAATCTTAATCCGAATCAATAAAATTGTTTGGTTTGTGATAACAATTAATCAAAAAAATGTCACCACTTCTAATTTCAGATTTATTTAAGAGTTAAAAGGTCCGAAATCTGGAAAAAAAAAACAAACGATCTGAATGTAAAAATATCTAACCAATTTAGATATAAGAGGTATTAAGAAAGTTTAAAAAAACAAATAACCCCCAAGTAATCTCTCTTTTATTGAACTTTTTATATGTACCCATTTTCCAAGAAGCTAGCATAGTGTACAACCTTTGAATCATTAATGCAAGTTTTTCTGTGTGTTGTCATATACACCTCAGTTTATATGTATAGGTTATAAGTTTTATGTAATCATTTTATTGTAATGATATTGACCTTATTACTAATTATTATTATATTAATCTCTTTCATCTATCTTTATTAATTTTTCTTTAATATATTACTATGAGTGTATAATAATTGTATAATTATTATTAGTATAATATATATATATATATATATTAATAAAAATAAATGAATTTTTGTAATTCTTTTTAATTTTTTGTATATGTATTTTTCTTTTAGAAAAACATATTAATTTAATCTTAAATTTTGATACAAAGAAACAAAATATATAAAAAGAATAACTATAAATGAAAATAAAAAATATTTAACATAATAAATCTAGTTTCATAATAAAATCTTGTTCCAAAACATATATAACATGATTGGTAAATATAAAAATTAATTTTTAACAACTAATCCGCTATATTTACAAAAGTTTTTTGAGTTGGTTTGAGTTTCTAATAGAATTCTAGACGTAACATATATATGGTTTGCCATCCAAAAAGACAACGAAGTAAGTATTTCATCGATTCCATAGAAAACTCTAGAGTATGTCGCATATGAACTCATTAACTCGTCTAATAATTCATGACGAACATAGGGCCATTGGTCTTTGCCATACCCGAGACAAACAACTATTGATCGGAAACTACAATTCTCATCACCCCTTACATCTTGTATATTCGTGATGTATGGATGAAAGATTTCTGGAATTTGCTTCAACAATAAACTATGTCCCTCCGGCAGTATCTCGTTTAAGTCAATCTGGTGTTAACATTGGCTTATTGGTTCCTCGTTCAAGTCCAAGAAGGATGAGCTATGCCTAGGTGGTTCCTCGTTCAAGTCCATGAAGGATGAGCTATGCCTAGGTCGTTCCTCGTTCAAGTCCATGAAGGATGAACTATGCCTAGGTAGTTCCTCGTTCAAGTCCATGAAGAATGAACTATGTCTAGGCAGTTCTTGATTCAAGTCCGAACAACTGTATCTGTGAGGAACTTGAGTTTGATGATGAACACGCTTCACTTTTGGGCGTCCACGAGTGTTTTTCTTGACTAACGGTTCACCGATCAAGATTTTTTATGGATCCATTATCCCCTTCAAGGCCTCAACTTTCTTAAAAAACTGGATTTGCCATGATCCGGTTGATTGTTGAATATTTCTTTAAACCTTTGCATATCATGATCACAATTAAGATCATCATATTCCACAGATATAGAAGGCGACAAATCAAACTTTTTCCAAAAAGCATCAACCAAATCTAATGGAATGAGCATATCTGTAGTAAAAAAAATAGAATATCATTAATAAGTAATAATGGCATGAATATCAATTTCAATTAAATGTAGATATATATAAATATCAATTCAATCTTGTAGATTAAACATACATGCACTGACGTATATCGCAAGTTCGTGCGCACACGGTAACCCAAAACATGTAAGCAATTGACAACCACAGTTCTCCGAAGTTAAGAACATTCCCTTTGATCGATGAAGCTCTTCTAAAATTTTATCCATAGGTTTTCAAAAATAGGTTTTGTTGTTATTAATTTTGTTGTTAGAAAAGGGGATTTTTTTTTGATTTTGTAATTAATAAAATGGTTTGTGTTGTTAATTTTATTATTGAAAAATAGGTTCGTGTTGTTATTTTGTTCTTAAAAAGTGGGGTTGTGTTGATTTTGTTCTTTAATTATTTTTTTATATTTGAATCTTTGTATTTTTTTGATTTGAGATATGCTTTATGGGTTTGTTTTTGTTCATCGCAATCCGAGAAAAAATTGGAGTGTGATGAAGACTGTTAATGTGAGAGACCTAAAGGAGCCTCATCTAACGGTGTTAGTGGGAGGGGCCAACGTGGGCTAAAAAAAAGATTTATGTAAAAATAAAATAAAATATTTAAATAAATAACAAGATTGAAAATTACCTTTTGTGTGTTTCGGAGGGATGATAGTGGTTTGAGGTGCGACGGTGACCGGAAAAAACACCTTTTGTGTGTTCGGAGTGTTAACGGTGGCCGGAGGAATGGCGGTAGCTTGAAGTGCGACGGTGACCGGAGGGATGACAGTGTGTGTTTTTGATAGTCTGTTTATTTTTGTATGATATATAATATACATTAAATTGGTTTTATAATTAAAAACAATATTGGTTTTGATGATTAAAAACAATATTTTTTTTTGAAAAGCAAGGATTTTATACCCAACACCACAAAATAGGAACCAAGTCACAACAATCAAGGACACCCAAGTGCAACAGGTTTGCTAGATGCAAACCCACCAAGACACCATAACTACAACGATAAACAAACAAACAGACTCCTACCAAGAGCATCCACCACATCACAATGCATTAGCCCAACATAACCAGCAATAACCAGTAAGAATTAACTACCTCAACAAATCAACACACGACCAAGACAACAGGAACAAAACCGATCGCCCAGCAACATCAAAGTCGTTCTTCCCGCTGTCTGAACCGCCACGACTTAACCGCAAGACTTACGCCCCAAAGACGCCAACGTACGTTCCTGCAGCTGTTTCGGAATCAAACAACTCTACTCAACGTTTGTGTTACATTCGATCAACGTGGTCCAGTCTGTATATCGCCGCTCGAAGTCGCAACATTGGAACTCCTGGCAACGTCGTACACCTTAACGCGACCACCTGTAGATGACATCAACTCTCTGCTGATCCCCCTACACTTCTCGGGTCTGTTAACCACAGTTCCAGTCGATCCTTTTCTTCCGAAATCTCCTTGATACCCATTCAAAACTTTTCCGTTGAAACTCAAAAAATAGGTCGTCCAACTTCCTTGAGCTTTGATCAAAGACAATACGGTTACGGTGTGACCACAATAGATATATAAACGCCCAGATCTCTTCCAACCATAGTTTTGGGTTCGATCCGTCTGAAACTAGACCATCACATAATGATTGTTGTTTACGTGTGAAATTGTAAGGACCCGATGGTATTGAAACTCTTCGGGACCTTTCCAGAGAGGAAAACAAGTCATAGAGCCTCCATTGGTTAAAAGGTGAAGGATCACACCAAACCTGTTGGCTATCAATATACATGTCTCAGGCATAGTCATCCAGTGTTGCTCTGGTGCTGGTGATTCCCGAAAAGACAACGAAGTAAGTATTTCATCGATTCCATAGAAAACTCTAGAGTATGTCGCATATGAACTTATTAACTCGTCTAATAATTCATGACGAACATAGGGCCATTGGTCTTCGCCATACCCGAGACGGTATGGCAGTATTTTGGCAGTAGCTAATTGAAATTATGAACGTACAATACATAAAGATTCTCATTACCACTTTCATAATTCTCAACAAAGTAGTTTTCATTGACTCTAAGCCTGTCCCATCTTAGAGGTTCTACCCAATTCTCACACTTTATTGCCTAAAAGCCTCAGCTTAAGTCTAGGCATCGAGATTTCGTACCTAGTTCACTTAAACTAGAGCTCTGATACCGACTTGTAACACCCTAAAATTTACGAATTAAAAATTCGAAATTTTGGCAATAAGACGTCTAAAATACGGAGGTCCAAAACACCCTGTAAATATAAATTTATAACAAGGACAAAACCCAAAGTTTCATGACAACTAAAATATAACACCCTAAAATTTAGAGAAATAAAAATTCGAAAATTTTGCAATATGACGGCTATAAACTGGGTAAACCTGGGTATACAAAACCTGTCATAACAATCCCAAAGTATCATCCCAAGAAACGGGGAATAAAGTTGTAGCCTTTACAATTAATCGAATGAAGAATATTACTTAACAACCTAATAATCTAACTTAATATAAGAAAGATTAATATCGGGTGTTGCTATTCTTCCAAAAATGTGTCCACTATCAAAATGCACCGGTCAATACATCTCCCAAAAAGACCGCTATTGACCCCAAGGCATCTACTCAATCCCGACGACTCCCACTGGTAGCCTGACCTGTTATACATGTCATTTTAAGAAAAAGTGTTAGGCTAAAGCCTAGTGAGATCAAACATTTGCAGTTATAATAATCGAGTGTAAATGAAGACAAAAGAATTGCATTTGTGATAATAGTAATAAAGTTCTTTAATATACCAAATACCTTTTGGGTTAACGGAGGAGACCCGCTTACTAACACAAGTGATGGAACACAAAAGTAAGCCACTTGACAAGTCAGCAAAGCCAATACACAAATGAAGTACACGTAAGGGATGTCAGGCTCAGTGACTTTAAACTTACACCCAAGGAAAGTCAACTTCAACCGCGAAAGGTCCTTACGTTGAAATCCTCATCCAATATCGTAATACTTAGCACGTAGGACTTATAACCCAATCCGATGCCTAAACGTGCCTCAACGTGGAAGACTAACGTCCCAACGTCGGACCAATATTATAACAATTATGGGGCCATGACTCCCAAATGCAAGCAATTAAGCCACATAATGCCCGTAAGGCCAAAAAAAAAATCCGACATTTGATAATATGCATAAGATGATATGAGAAGTGGTTTTCACAAGGCAATCCCCATTGTTTACCAAAAGCTCAATAATCTATAGTAAGTGCCCTTACTTGCCTCATTTCCAAAACTTGCTAAATACCAATTTACAAACTTATCAGCAGTTAACTACAAGTTCATCATTTCCAAATCCATAATTTTACATGATTGAAGCCATCCATTTAACTACATTTACCAAGTATAAATAAGCTAATAGAACATCATCAAGGCTTATGAACCTCCATTTCATACTATTATCATAAACCTTAGAAATCTCCAAAAATTAGATTTAATACAAAGTTTCCACAACAAGTATATATAAGGAGATGATTAGGTGTTTAAAATCCACATTTTGACAGGTATAAAGTTTTATAAAAGTGTATGAACTCACCTTGGTAGTTTTCCAAAAGAAAACCAAACCTTAGAATGAAGAAGGTGAAGACTTGAGATTAACTAAACTTGAACATTTCCATTTAAGCTTCACAATACCTAGAATTGGATTCATAAATGATCAAAGATGGTGGTATATGGAAGCATTAATGATGGAGGGAAGCTAGGAGGATGAACTTACCCAAAACTCAACAAAGAATTCGGCTGAGAAGTCTCCCAAATCAGATAATGACCTAATTTTTGCGACTTAAACTTTTTATACCCAACACACTGGCGGCGATAGTGACATGGAGAGAATGACGTTTGTCACTCTTGTGAACATAGTCGCGCGGATCCCCCGAGCCCGCGGTACAAACGGGGCGATAGTGCCACCGCGATTGTGACCAGGGCACTATCACCTGGCACAATCGCGCGAGACGTACCGAGAGTCTCAAGCCCCCGACGATTGTGCCTTCGCGATAGTGACACCCTGTCACTATCGCGAGCATTGTCGCGAGAAGATTCACCAGATTCCAAAATTTGACATTTTTAGCCCACGATGCTTAAATCAGTAAGACTTGATATTTAATAATAAATCCCAACACACGATAAGTCACAAAGTGAACATAATGCTAACGGGATTCCTAGAATTCGGGGTATTACAATCCTCCCCACCTTGAAAGTGATTTCGTCCCCGAAATCCGACTAACTAATTAAATGAGGGTATCTATGCCTCATGTCTTCTTCCGCCTCCCAAGTCACATTTGTGCTGTAGTGGTGCTTCCATTGAACCTTTACCATTGCCACCTCTTTATGTCGGATCTTCTTGATCACTCTTTCCAGAATGGCTTTGGGCTCTTCAACGCAACGGTTATCGTCCACTCGAATCTCGGACAAAGGTATAATGTTTTCTTCTTCCGCTAAGCACTTTCATAGGTAGCACACATGGAACATAGGGTGAATCTCGTCCATCTCCGGTGGTAAGTCTAACTTGTAAGCTTGGAGCCCAACACGTTCAAGAATAGTAAACGGTCCAAGGAAACGGGGACTTAGTTTCCCACGCTTCCCAAACCGGATCAAGCCTTTCCAAGAAGACACCTTTAACATCACACGATCCCCCACTTAAAACTCTACCGGTCTCCTCTTCTTGTCAGCATAACTCTTTTGATGGTCTCGCGCCGCTTTCAACCGCTCTTGGATTGATTTGACCTTGTCGGCCGTTTCTTGCACAATTTCCGGGCCGACAAATTGTTTTTCTCCCGCCTCTAGCCAACACACAGGAGTCCTACACTTTCGCCCGTACAACGCCTCAAATGGCGCCATCCCGAGGCTAGAGTGATAATTATTGTTGTACGCAAACTCTACCAAAGGTAGATGAGTATCCCAACTGTCTCCATAATCGATCACACAAGACCTAAGCATGTCCTCTAGAGTTTGAATCGTCCTTTCTCTTTGTCCATCCGTCTGTGGGTGGTATGTCGTGCTCAAATTCACCTGCGTGCCCAATTCTTGATGTAAGGCTCCCCAAAATCTTGACGTAAACCGACTATCACGATCGGAGACTATTGACAAGGGTATACCATGTCTAGAGACTACTTCATCTATATAAATCTTTGCCAACTTATCCATTGGCAAAGTTTCCCGCATCGCTAGAAAATGGGCACTCTTCGTCAATCGGTCGACAATAACCCAAATGATGTCGTTCCATCTCAAGGTCTTCGGTATTTTGGTCACGAAGTCTATGGTAATCTTGTCCCATTTCCATTCGGGTATTTCATGCGATTGAAGACTCCCATAAGGCCGTTGATGCTCGACTTTCACTTGCAAACAGGTCACGCACCGTTCCACGTAATGAGCCACATCCAACTTCATAATCGGCCACCAATAATGTAGTTTCAAATCTTGGTACTTCCCGGGTGGATAGAATATTTGGACTTATGCGCGTCCTCTAAAAGTAGCTCTCGACTTCCACCAAACTTTGGCACCCAAACTCGCCCAATGAAGCATTTTATCCCTCGGATATCTTCGGTTAAAAGTAACCGTTGTTTGGTCATCACTTCATCTTTGAGATTCTATTCTTTCAAGGCTTCGGTTTGTGAAGCTTTAATCCTCTCCAACAGACTTGACACTAATTCAATCCTTGTAAGCTTGGCTTGAAGTCTCCCACTATATTCCTTCCGACTCAAGGCATAACCACCACATTTGCCTTACCCGGGTGGTAGAGTAGCTCACAGTCGTAGTCCTTGAGGAGTTCCAACCATCTCCTTTGTCTCATGTTGAGTTCCTTCTAATCAAAGACATACTTCAAGCTCTTGTGATCCGTGTACAAGGTATATTTTGTGCCGTAGAGATAATGTTGCCATAAGTTTAATACGAACACTACCGCCACTAACTCCAAGTCGTGAGTGGGGTAGTTCTTCTCGTGAACCTTCAATTGTTTGGATGCGTAAGCGATCACCTTTCCTCTTTGCATGAGTACACATCCAATTCCCATTTTGGACGCATCACTAAAGACCACAAAATCCTCCGATCCCTTCAGCAAGAATAAGATCGGAGCCTCGCATAACTTCCTTTGCAATGTCCTATATGCTTTCTGCTCTTCGATCCACACAAACTTTACATTCTTCTTGGTCAACATCGTCAACGAAGAAGCAATCTTGGAGAAGTCTTGTATGAACCTTCGGTAATACCCCACCAAGCCTAGGAAGCTTCGGATCTCGGATGGGCTTTTGGGAGGTTCCCAATTCATCATAGCTTCAATCTTTGCCGGATCCACCTTCACTCCTTCTTTAGTGACTACGTGCCCCAAGAACTGAAATTCCTTCAACCAAAACTCGCACTTGGAAAACTTTGCATAAAGTTTCTCCTTCCTCAAGATATCCAAAACGTCCCGAAGGTGACGCGCATGATCGGCTTCGTCCCTTGACTAAATGAGAATGTCATCAATAAACACGATGACTGACTTGTCTAGGAAGGGTCGGCACACGCGGTTCATTAAGTCCATAAACACCGCTGGGGCGTTTGTCAAGCCGAAAGGCATCACTAAGAACTCGTAGTGACCATAACGCGTCCTAAAAGCGGTTTTTGGTATTTCCTCCTCTTTGACTTTCACTTGATGATAGCCCGAACGTAGATCAATCTTAGAAAAACAACCCGCTCCTTGAAGTTGGTCAAACAAGTCATCGATTCTAGGGAGTGGATATTTATTCCTCACAGTCACCTTATTCATATCCCTATAATCGATGTACATCCGCATGGTTCAATCTTTCTTCTTCACAAATAAGACCGATGCTCCCCAAGGCGAGGAACTCAGTCTCACGAATCCCTTCTCCAAAAGGTCTTGCAACTGGCCCATCATTTCCTTCATCTCTGATGGGGCCAAGCGGTATGGAGCTCTGGATATCGGAGTCGCTCCCGTTGTTAGATCAATCTTGAACTCTACTTGACGGTCGGGTGGTAAACCAGGCAAGTCGTCCGGGAATACATCGGGGAACTCCCTTACCACCTCGACATCTTCTAGTTTCTTCTTCTCGAGTTTGGCATCTATAACATATGCCAAAAAGGATGAGCATTCTTTCGATAAGCACTTTCGTGCCTTCTCCATGCTAATGATTGCAACTTCGCCCTTCCGCCTCTCACCGTACACGGTCACCGACTCACCATCCGGAATCAGAATTCCGATTAACTTCTTCGCACACAGGATTTCGGCGTGGTTACTCGACAACCAATCCATACCGATAACAACATCAAATCCTACGATGACCATTGGCATGAGGTCAATCGGAAATTCTCTTCCTTCGATTTCGAGCTTGCAATTTCTTAGAACGTCCCGAACCACTACTTGATCACCATCCACAAGTTCTAACACTAACGCATCCTCTAAACTAGTAGTGAACATGGATAGTTTTGGGCAAAACGAACTTGACACAAATGAAAAGCTAGATCCCGAGTCAAATAATACACGTGTAGGTACAGAGTTTAGGAGAAACGTACCCGACACTACATCCGTCGAAGCTTTCGCCTCATCGGTGGTCATCTGGAATGCTCTGACTGTGGCTTTCGGAGTATCCACCTTTTTTCCTCCGCTAAAGTTCGCCTTTGCCTTCGGACAATCACTTCTGATATGACCAGACTCTTTGCAACCGAAACAGATTTGTCCTTTGATCGGACAGTCACGGAAATTATGGTCGGGCTTGCCACACTTAAAACACGGTTCAGACCCCGAATTACAAGGACCGATGTGCTTGCTTCGGCACCTTGAGCACCATGGCACGTCCCGTCTAGGACCGGTTCCCCTTTGATTGTGGTTGAATGATTTTGACCTCTTAGAGGGTATAGAACTCCCCTCCCATTTTCTTTTCTCGGTTCCTCCACTTCTTTCGACCCTGCTCGGTTCGTAAGAGTCCTCCACTAACTTTGCTTCCTCGATTGCCGCTCGGAGAGTAGCAACCTTGTATACTCGTACCAGGTTCCTCATCCCCGATGGTAGGACTTTAGTGTAGGCCTTGATTTTCTCCTCATCAGTCGGGACCAAGTGTCCCACCAAGACCAGGTTATCCATGAATAGACGGTTGTACTCTTTCACAGACAGATCACCCTTCCTTAAATTTTGGAATTCTTCCTTGATCCGATCCATCGACCACTCATTACAGTACTCCTCTAGAAGTTTCTCCTTGAACGTTGCCCAAGATAGTTTATCCAGAACAGTCACTTCAACAGAGGTGGAGTACACGTCCCACCAAGTGAGGGCCTAACCCCTCAACATACGGGAACCAAAGATCACCTTCTGATCCTCCCCACATTCACTTGAGCGAAAAGCCTGCTCCATTTCCCTGATCCAACTCACACATGCTGTCGGGTCATCCGAGCCTTTGAACTCCGGTGGTCGGCACCCGAGAAATGCCTTGAAAGTACAAGTCCTTGTTGTTTGTCTTGCGATCAGGGTTGTAGTTTCATTAATGGGAATTGCGGGTCCCGTACCCCCGGATCCCTCCACTATAATGTTTTCCGCTACCGCTTCATGCCTGCGGTGGGTAGCATCTCGGTCTTCCAATAATTTCAGGAACACTTCTTGTTGTTGAGCCATTGCTGCATTCATAGCTTGCATCATTCGTTCCATCATCCTTGTCTCCGGAGTCACCTCTTCCATAATCGGATGAGTTGCAGCTAACTTACGTTGGGGTACGTGTTCTGGTCCTCCGCCCAACACGTTTATAAAAGGTGGGGTGATGTGTGTTTTAAATTTATAAACCGCAAGCGTACGGGAAGTGTAGCATACGGGTCGATCAAAGGGAGGCGATGGACTAAACACAGACTCGTTCTTAGATTATGACCTAGCTACGTGAATTCATCAATATTTGGATTTTTTTTAAAAACTAATAAAATAAACAAACAAAAGAAGGAAGCAAAACAAACTAACGGACATTGGGTAATGTCAACTTCAGATTTTCGTAATGGTGGGAATTCGTTATGCAAAATTACTTCAACCCTCTTTCGAGGTGGAAAAGCTTTTCTAACCCAAGACTCATATTTACTTTCGCAATATGTGTACGTTGGGAAGAAACCTTATGATTTAGAACAAATATTTTTCCCAATCAACATCCCCAAGTATTTATCATGTTAGGACCGTTGTCATTGATCAATTTAATCTAAGTAAAAGACCGAACTTTCGTTCGTATCTAAAACTAATCGAATTTAACTAAAGACGTTTTATAAAAATCGGTTAATCAAACATTAGCTTTCGTTATATGAAAAATCAACCAATTAAAACTCAAAAGTTTATTATAAAAATAATTTATCAATACCACAACGTCTATCCAAAGTGACTATTACCCAAATGAACGATAACTAAACTACGAAATAAAACGCAAACATAAATCTAACGAAAACAATAAAATTAATCTACGAAAACTATAAAGATCGATCCAAGGAGTGTCACTCTCCAAGAATCGTTTTTAGCCTACGAAAACGGTAAATAAAATTAAGAGCGGTGCAAAAAATTAAAAAGGGAGAAGTAAAAATAGGGAGAGAAATCCAAACATATAAATAAAAAAAATGGAGAAACGAAGCGTTACAGCGGTGTTGAATGTTGATGAGGATCTGTGACATTCCATCTTCATATTCGATCCGCCGAAACGTCGCATCTTCAAATCTTCAAAGGACTCAACGAACGAAGAAATCACAAATCTCAAAACCTAAATCTAAACTAAAACAACTTAAAAAATCAAACCAAACTAAAACTAAAATAAAATAAAACAAAGTAAAAAAAAAAAAAAAAAGAAACCGCCATGCGTCGTAGGGAAGAAGAGAGAAAGAGAGTTTTAAAACCTAAAACACAAAATTCTATAAATAAAGAAACATTTCCACAATCAGCCCCTCAACTTTGCAGCTCTTTCGAAAACGTCCCTCTTGATTTCTTTTCTTTTAAAAGCTCATTTGTTGAATTATTTTCTTTCGACTTTGGTCCAACTTTTAGCATTCTTCTTGGATTTGCCCACCAAATAAAGATTGATCAAAAACTTTAAATCCATCGTCATCCATTTCACGTTTTCAATGTGAATTACCTGTTAAAACCCGAGAAAACCATAAAAATGCCAATGTAATATCCCCAATCGATTATTAAACGAAAATTAACTAAAAATATAATAAAATCTACATGCAAACAATTAAACTAAATGCAAAATGCAATTATAAACTACTATGATGAATGCATAAAATGTACTTAACAAAATACCCACAAGTTAAACCTTTCTTGTCCCCAAGAAAGATATTAGAATTTATTACGGAATGGGTGAAAAGAAGAAAAAGAAAAACAAACAACGATCTCCACAAAAAAATCGAGCAAGTTAATACACGAGCTCACTAGGCACAATCTAATGTTAGGCTTCCTATGTACAAATGAAACTTGTTACCACGGGTTCAGATTGAAAATAGTAGTAGAAACACATATTTCACCGAAATGTCATACTGACACAACACCAAACAAAACATATCACAAAAAATCGCACCTAATAGAATTTTACAAACATTACCGTAGCCGCTAAGGGAGGGGAAATATGATCTACATGGATGGAAACTCACGGTTTCGCTCAAATCACTCTAGTGTGTTTAGGATGTGTATACGCTCAATGCCTACACAATCGAGAAATATGAAATGCACTTTTGACGCGTTTGAAACAATTCTCAAGTCTAAAATTTTTCATAAAAATTGCATAAGATGAGGACTTTCGGGTAAGGATAAGGGTTAAGGTAGGGATTTGGTTATTGGGGTTTGAAATTTTTTTTTTTTTTTATGCACATAAGTTCCTTTCTACAATTTCCAATGGATTTTAACTTATTCCTTGCAAAACTAACTATATAAATGCATTTTTTTTAAATTTTATCTTTTTTCTTGTCTTTTTTTTTTCTTTTACGAACCCACAAGCTATGCTTGTCTATGGAGTTCTACCAATCCACAAGCTATGCTTGTGTATACTACTCAAACTAAAATTGCTTCAATCCATTATTAATTTTTTTGAGAGGAGAACTATATGTGCATTTTTTTTTGGTGGTTTAGGTGTGTTTGGTGGTAAAAAAGGGGTGAGTGTTTAAGCTCAAATTTGGGTGCAAAAGGATTTTTTTTTGGTATATATGGATGGTATTAAGAAAAAGATGGCCTATATGCAACCCAACTAATGCAAAGTGATCAAGGTGTATTTCAGTGCAAAGTGATCAAATCCTATTGTTTGCCAAGTGGTGGCAACCCAACTAATGCAAGAATCATGCAACTGAAGTACTACTCGAATGAAGCAACAAGTCAACATACACATAATGTTAAAAGAACGAATTTACCGGGTGTTGAACCGAAGACTTTACTGCTTTTTGATGCTTTGAAACTCCTAGAAGTAGTTGATCACCTGAAAAAACATGATTCATAAACAAAGGGGGATTTGGCGGTTGTCAGTGCTGCCACGGTGGGGAGATGACGGATGCCAAATTTAGATAGTCGGAGGAGGAAATGAAAAAGAGAAGACACTTTGCACGGTGAGATTAGAACTATAGGGGAAAAGAAATGACGAGAAAAAGAAAAGGAAAAGAAAGAAAGGGAAAAAAATTACATAAATAAAAACTTTTTTTTAAATAAAGAAAAAAAACGAAGAATAAATAATCTTAAAAAAAAAAAAAACTTTTATTTTTTTTTGAAATAAAATAAAGTAAAAAAAAATCAAACATATAAATAAATAAAAACTTTTTTTAGATAAAATAAAGTAAAAAAAATAATATAAATAAAAATTAATCAACATTTTTTTTGTATTTTCTTCACGTCAGTGACCAACTCGTCACGCCAGCGACGACGGGCAGAAAGTTGGGGTTCTTTATACCAACTCCTTTCACGCTAGTGAAGGGGTACTTCACGCCAGTGACGAGAGGCAGAAAATTAGGAGACTTGAAATCTGAACCAAGAATTAAACAAGAGGAAAAATGACTCGTTTATCGTCGTAAGCTTGACGAAGAATTAAACGATTAGGGAGAAGAGAGTGCACAAATCGGCAAAAGTCAAATGATTGACTTAAATGGTCACCAATTCATACGGGTCATGTAAACACATAAAAGTCATACTGGATAACCAGTGTGTTTTCATTATAAAGCTAGTTACGCAACCCATAGCCGAGAATTAAATAAGGGTAAAGAAAGAAGGATCGATAATGTTCGGCTTGACATAAAAAAAATACCGAATCCGAGTAAATTAAAAAAAACACGTGAGACGCATTAAAACAAGATTGAATTAGCATCACACATCATCTCTAATGGTGATAACTATCTCTATCATAAAAAAAACATGTCTCAACGGTCCATCACCCAACACTATTAAGCATGATTAATTGAACTCCGCAAAAAGAGGTGGATTAACGGATAAAAAAATCAACCACGCAGCCTAGTGTATAGGGACGAAAAAAAAATGAGAAAATAGAAATAGGATAAAGACGTAGACTAGTAAGTCCAAAACAAAGTCCATGTTAGCCTGATTGCCTCCCCGACAACGGCGCCAAAAACTTGATGTGTGTTTTAAATTTATAAACCGCAAGCGTACGAGAAGTGTAGCATACGGGTCGATTACAGGGAGGCGATGGACTAAACACAGACTCGTTCTTAGACTATGACCTAGCTACGTGAATTCATCAATATTTGGATTTTTTTAAAAACTAATAAAATAAACAAACAAAAGAAGGAAGAAAAACAAACTAACGGACATTGGGTAATGTCAACTTCAGATTTTCGTAATGGTGGGAATTCGTTATGCAAAATTACTTCAACCCTCTTTCGAGGTGGAAAAGCTTTTCTAACCCAAGACTCATATTTACTTTCGCAATATGTGTACGTTGGGAAGAAACCTTATGATTTAGCAAGGTTCTAAATGGCGTGAGGCGTGGCGTGGCGACGAGGCCAAGCCTTAAGCCTTAGGAGCCACGGCGAAACCATGACGTTTTCAAGGCATGACTTATGACATCAAATTTCTAATTCATATATAATATTATATATAAAAACATATGTTTTGTAGTGTTATTCAATTAGTCAATAGTAACAAACAAGTTAAATTAGGTTATATATTAAAAACTTGCAAATAAAACATTAAAAACATAAAGAAAAATCAAATATCTCATTATGATAACTGCGCATTAGACCATGGCGTGCCATGAGCTTAACGTGGCGTGACACACAAGCCTTGGTGCCATGGCGCGTCATGGCGGCTGTGTGGCGAGTTTTTTAGAACAGTGTGATTTAGAACAAATATTTTTCCCAATCAACGTCCCCAACTATTTATCATGTTAGGACCGTTGTCATTGATCAATTTAATCTAAGTAAAAGACCGAACTTTCGTTCGTATCTAAAACTAATCGAATTTAACTAAAGACGTTTTATAAAAATCGGTTAATCAAGCATTAGCTTTCGTTGTATGAAAAATCAACCAATTAAAACTCAAAAGTTTATTATAAAAATAATTGATCAATACCACAACGTCTATCCAAAGTGACGATTACCCAAATGAACGATAACTAAACTACGAAATAAAACACAAACATAAATCTAACGAAAGCAATAAAATTAATCTACGAAAACTATAAAGATCGATTCAAGGAGTGCCACTCTCCAAAAATCGTTTTTAGCCTACGAAAGCGGTAAATAAAATTAAGAGCGGTGCAAGAAATTAAAAAGGGAGAAATAAAAATAGGGAGAGAAATCCAAACATATAAATAAAAAAAATGGAGAAACGAAGTGTTACAACGGTGTTGAATGTTGATGAGGATCTGTCACATTCCATCTTCATATTCGATCTGCCGAAACGTCGCATCTTCAAATCTTCAAATCTTCAAATGACTCAACGAACGAAGAAATCACAAATCTCAAAACCTAAATCTAAACTAAAACAATTTTAAAAATCAAACCAAAGTAAAACTAAAACTAAAACTAAAACTAAACTAAAACTAAAATAAAAATAAATTAAAATAAAACAAAGTAAAAAAAAGAAAAAAAGAGACGGCCATGCGCCGTGGGGAAGAAGAGAGATAGAGAGTTTTAAAACCTAAAACACAAAATTCTATAAATAAAGAAACATTTACACAATCAACCCCTCAACTTTGCAGCTCTTTCGAAAACGCCCCTCTTGATTTCTTTTCTTTTAAAAGCTCATTTGTTGAATTATTTTCTTTCGACTTTGGTCCAACTTTTAGCATTCTTCTTGGATTTGCCCACCAAATAAAGATTGATCAAAAACTTTAAATCCATCGTCATCCATTTCACGCTTTCAATGTGAATTACCTGTCAAAACCCGAGAAAACCACTAAAATGCCAATGTAATATCCCCAATCGATTATTAAACGAAAATTAACTAAAAATATAATAAAATCTACATGCAAACAATTAAACTAAATGCAAAATGCAATTATAAACTACTATGATGAATGCATAAAATGCACTTAACATGGGGGCAAGTCAACATTGGTCACTCTAGGCTGATCAGCTGTAGACGCCACCGTATCCTGCCCTTCCGGCCGATTACGAGTATTTAGCATTGGCTGCCACACAATGTGAGAGTGAGAATATAGGTGAGATAAAGATTATACGAATTATAACCAAGGAAACATATTACTATATGCGTTAATCATCATAACAATGGAAAACAAGCATAATCACGTAAAACATCCTCATAATAACGTTAGGTAAGCGAAATTATGAACATGCGATACATAAAAAATTTCATCACCATTACCATAATTCTCAACATATGTAATTTCCATCAACTCTAAGACCATCCTATCTTAGGAACTCTACCCAATCTCACTCAATCATAACTTAAATTCACAGCTTAAGTCTAGGTATCTTACAACCATACCTAGTTCACTTAAACTAATGTTCTGATACCAACTTATAACACCCTAAAATTTAGAGAAATAAAAATTCGAAAATTTTGCAATATGACGGCTATAAATTGGGTAAACCTGGGTATACAAAACCTGCCATAACAATCCCAAAGTATCATCCCAAGAAACGGGGAATAAAGTTGTAGCCTTTACAATTAATCGAAGGAAGAATATTACTTAACAACCTAATAATCTAACTTAATACGAGAAAGATTAATATCGAGTGTTGCTATTCTTCCAAAAATGTGTCCACTATCAAAATACACCGGTTAATACATCTCCTAAAAAGACCGCTCTTGACCCCAAGGCATCTACTCAATCCCGACGACTCCCACTGGTAGCTTGACCTATTATACATGTCATTTTAAGAAAAAGTGTTAGACTAAAGCCTAGTGAGATCAAACATTTGCAGTTATAATAACCGAATGTAAATGAAGACAAAAGAATTGCATTTGTGACAATAGTAATAAAGTTCTTTAATATACCAAATACCTCTTGGGTTAACGGGGGAGACCCGCTTACTAACACAAGTGACGGAACACAAAAGTAAGCCACTTGACAAGTCAGTAAAGCCTATACACAAAATAAAGTACACGCAAGGGATGTCAGGTTCAGTGGCTTTAAACTTACACTCACGGAAAGTCAACTTCAACCGCGAAAGGTCCTTACGTTGAAATCCTCATCCAATATCGTAATACTTAGCACGTAGGACTTATAACCCAATCCGATGCCTAAACTTGCCTCAACGTGGAAGACTAACGTCCCAACGTCGGACCAATATTATAACAATTATGGGGTCATGACTCCCAAATGCAAGCAATTAAGCCACATAATGCCCGTAAGGCCAAAAGCGAAATCCGACATTTGATAAAATGCATAAGATGATATGAGAGGTGGTTTTCATAAGGCAATCCTTATTGTTTACCAAATGCTCAATAATTGATAGTAAGTGCCACATTTTGACATGTATAAAGTTTTATAAAAGTGTATGAACTCACCTTGGTAGTTTTCCAAAAGAAAACCAAACCCTAGATCGAAGAAGGTGAAGACTTGAGATTAACTAAACTTGAACACTTCTACTTAAGCTTCACAATACCTAGAATGGATTCATAAATGATCAAAGATGATGGTAGATGGAAGCATTAATGATGGAGGGTAGCTAGGAGGATGAACTTACCCAAAACTCAACAAAGAATTCGGCTGAGAAGTCTCCCAAATCAGATAATGCCCTAATTTTCGCGACTTAAATTTTTTATACCCAACACACTGGAGGCGAGAGTGACATTTGTCACTCTCGCGGGCATAGTCGCGCGGATCCCCCGAGCCAGCGGTACAAACGGGGGGATAGTGCCACCGCGATTGTGAACAGGGCACTCTCACCTGGCACAATCACGCGAGACGTACCGAGAGTCTCAAGCCCCCGGCTATTGTGCCTTCGCGATAGTGACACCTTGTCACTATCGCGGGCACTGTCGCGAGAAGATTCACCAGATTCCAAAATTTGACATTTTTAGCCCATGATGCTTAAATCAGTAAGACTTGATATTTAATAATAAATCCCAACACACGGTAAGTCACAAAGTGAACATAATGCTAACGGGATTCCCAAAATTTGGGGTGTTACATAAAACCCAATGAAGTCGGGATAGTTTGCACTATAAGTAGTTGCAAGAATAAGAGATGTCACAAAACAACAACCTACTTAATCTAGAATGAATTATGACTAGATTAAATTTGGGTGTAGCTAATCCACCAAAATATCTCTTCACACAAATCCCCAAAAGACCGATACTCCACGATCTCCTACATGCCCGGTTGACAGGCCCGCCAACTTAGCTTCCACCACGGGTGGGATCTGTGAGAAGACAACAACCACAACAAGTGTTAAGACGAAGCCTAGTCATATCTCATAAATTATATATTTCACAAATCAAGAATATCATAATACGATAATATAAGGCTTGTGTTACCGAACTCCATCGTCTCATAATATTATTTCCACCGCAACCATGTTCCCAAACCTGAACATAAACATACAAGAAATAACCCTTGAAAATACGGGGGAGACCCGCTTCCATCGGGGTGACATGTACACGGGAGTGGGTCACCCATGATGTTAATGGATTACACCTTATGTCCCGGTCCTAGTTCCCATGTCATCACGACATCACAACCTCAAACCATAATCATTGTCTTTATTGCCTACTCCGTCGAGTTACACCTCAAGGTCTTACGGGACATTATTGTCTATCCATATCTAGACGAGTTACACCTCAAGGGCCCACGACCCCCTATTTCCTACTCGCTAGTAAACCATAATGACCCACAACAATAGGTCCAAATAAACAAATATCCATATCCTCGTGCACAAGGAATAGATTTCACTTTCTTATCAGGTGATCACACACTAGTTAAGTATATACAAATTATATATGCACCTATACATACTTCACTTGTCAACATATAGACTCCATAATCATCATACAAGTTTCATAAATGTTAGGTTAACATAATGCCCCACAATAACAAACCACTTCCATGTTTCACATAGATCATCAACCCGGTTATCAGGTATCATTAAGGTAAAAGTTTATATTTCTCATGAACATTCTCAAGAAACCCTAGCGGACTAGTCAAACCCATAAATTAGGGTCTCTTCATATTTTACCCACATAAATGCATAGATTAAGACAAGAGTGAGTTAGATAAGCATGTAAAGTACAAATAATAGAGTTTATAAAAGAAACTCACATTCTAGGGTTTGTAAAGTGAAAACCCTAAAAGGATGGTGGATTGGAGATCCTTGATTATCTTTCTTGAAGCTTTAATAACCCACACTTGCAATAACTTGAGTCCAACAACCCCCTTTTAGAGCACTTCAAGCTAGGTTTTCTTGGTAGCAATTAATGAGAGTGGATGGAAGAGAGAAAGAAGAGAAATCGCCCAAATGGTGAGGGTTATCGATCTGGAATCTGAAATGTGGAGAAGTGATATAATTTTGGTCCAAAAATCGACTTTAAACAAAAGCCTCTTGTCCCCCATATGAGACAATGACCGGACAACTTTGCATAGGGCATTGTCGCCGGGCAATGTCGCCTGCGGTCCTCGTGTCTCAGGAAAAATGGCTGAAAACTCAGAGCTTACACCCCCTTATGCGACATTGACCCTGCGACTTTGCCCAGGGCATTGTCGCCGGGCAATGTCGCCCCTGGCCTCCCACACGCTGATTGATCGGGGTAAAGAGTCGACAATTCCAAGTTCAAGGAGTCTATGGATTCTATAGGTTCATGTGCTCATAAGAACATCATGCTCAAACCCAACTCATCACTTTAGCCAACCTATATAATTATATATATATATATACACACATAGCTACATATATTTGCACATACACGTGAACACTTAGTTAGAGTAAATAGAACACATGCGGCGGAAAAGTCTAAAAAATCACATAATAACAAGACGAAGGGGCGAGTCAACGGTATGTGTAACACCCCAATTTTCGAAGGGTGTCATTTCAAGTTAATACCGAAAGCGATATATTAAGGAAAAATAAGATATTTTATTTTGGGTTTGAATCCTTGATTTTATAGTTTAGATGGATGAAGGACTCAATTACGAGTCCAACGGTTCTTTCCGGAGGGAAAACGGAGCTATAACGAAGAAGTTACGGTCGGATCAGTGTTTAGGACTTTCGGTACATTTCGCGCGACCCTGCCTCGCGATTGTGACAGGGCACTGTCGCGACGGAGTTGCAGTGCATAAATCGGGTTTTTCTTCATTTGGTCATAACTTCCTCATCGTAGCTTCGATTTGGGCGATTCAAGTTGCTACGGTTTCGTTTTTGAGAGATTTTCAAGGTTATGGCAAGATATTGGAAGTCTATTGAAGTATACTAGAGTATTTTGTGGTGGTAAGCTTCTCATCTCTCCCTATTCATCTTCTTCCCCAAAATATTCTAGGGTTTCATCCACCCCTTGTTCTCCCTTTCATAGATTGAAGGTTTGTGATCATTTTGGTGAACTAGAAGTGTTTTGGTTGGTGAATTCAAGCTTGGGCTAAGGTAATCTTCTATTCTCTTCGGTTATGGAAGTTAGGGTTTCGGTATTAGTTGAGGTATCCATGTATATGGTTTGGGAAATGATTGTTTATGGTAGAATATGTATATTTATGGTTAGAACCTTGTGGATCTAGGTTTTGGAAGATTTGATTTGAAGAATCAAGATCTTCAAGGAAAGTTCTAAGTGGGTAAAATCTAGATTTAGTCTAAATCTAGCAAGGTGAGTTTACTAAACTTTTGTTAAAACTGGATACACATCATATTTGCTTATTTGTTGTTATTATCACATAATTGCTCAAAATGTTCATCCTTGCGGGTTCAAGTATTTGATGGTATTTTCATGAGATTATGTGAGAAATATGCTTTATAAGTATCATCCCATGAATTATTCTATTTTGTGTAATTATTTGGGATTTCTTTATGAAAATAGTTGGAAGATGTATATATATGGGTGATTTGCCATGATTATTGTTATATGTATCATTATTTGGGATTTGTCTCATAGATACAAAATGTGGGTACCTTGATATGTTAAATGCATACATATATGGGCATTATGATGATTCTAGTTGGGACACCATTTTGGTGATATGTTTATATGTATTATGAGCATGATTTACATTGGGTCTTTTGTTAGACAATCACAAGGATAAGGTGGTAATATTATACCTATAGTTGGTATTGAATTATGTGGATTGAAATATATCTAAAGGACCCCTTATAAAAGTTATGTGGACGAACCAAGTCAGTACACTAGGAGGATATAGTCTTGGGCGCCACTGTGATGGTATGTGCCTAGACCTCCGCCACTCGGGGAATTTTCTGAGCGATAGTCTTCGGGTGGGCCGGGCCTTTGGGGTGTTCCTTGTTAAGGGCATCAAGGTATATCGACTCTTGGGTGGGACTTGATTGGTGCTATGGGTCTCCCCTATTGACTCCACATTGTTGAACTCTGGTTAACTGCTGATAAGAATTGTAACTGTTCATGCATGCTTATTATTGTTCAACTCACTAGGCTTTTTGGCCTAACACTTGCTTGGTGTCGATGTGTATCTCAGGTTTTAGCGGCATCGGTCCTAAGCTGGCGTAGTGCTTGGGTGAGAGATTTGGGAATATCGCTTTTGGACTTACTATTGGTAGAGAATCCTTTGGGTCTATAAATGACACCCTTGATTGTAATCTCTTTTCTGGTTATAGAAATTAGATTAGTTGGTTGTTATTTATTATCCGTTTAATTACGATTGTATTTAAACAGGTTTGTGTATTTTCCCCATTTTTGGGAGGCTCTTGCTTTGGCAATTTTAAATACCGCATGTCCGTTTTTCGGATTTTTGTTATCCCTATTTTTAGGGCGTTACAAGTTGGTATCAGAGCTCTAGTTTAAGTGAACTAGGCATGAACGTAAGATGTCTAGACTTAGACTGAGTATGTTAAGCAATGATAGTGAGATGGGTAGAATTTCTAAGATGGGTTAGTCTTAGAGTCGACGGAAACTATGGTTATCAAGCGTTGTGGCGATGGTAACGAGAACCTTTATGTATTATATGTTCATAATCTCACCTAGCTAATGTTATTATGAGGATATTTATACGTGATGGTACTTGAAATACCGTTACTGTGACAATTGGTAAGGTAGTAGTAAGTTCTCTTGTGCTTGGTTTTCTAACGTTATGATATTTGGTAGACGTAGTAGTACGTTTCCTTCGTGTTCAATTATGTTAATCTCCTTCTTATTTATCATCGTGCTTGTACGAACTGCCTTGGTGTGTCGACCGTTGGAGTAGTAAGAAAGTTTCTGAATGGGTAACTATTAGAAAAAATGATGATTTTATTATTCGTTACTTAGAGTAACGGTAAGTATGGTGATCGCATTAACTGAACAGTTTCGAATCGGATTATTTGGTTGGATTAGAACCATAGAATTTTTGAATCGATGTATTCGAGGGGAATTTGTGAGGTGAACCTATGAAGTTTGTGATCTTTGCCTAAAGACGTTGAACATCTGGTTGACGATAGTGTAACTATAGAAGTCGAGGAGCGTGAGTTCAAGTTGATTTGTTAAAACGGTGTACATGCCAAAATGGTTATTTTAAAGTATTTTACGTGAGATGGTTAACTACTGATAAGTTCTAAATATTTTGAAGTAAAAATGTATTTTACTTGGTATTTGTCAAAGTGTGAGTATTTTAATGAGTTTTCATATTTGATATACTTGGCTTATTTTAGTTCCATAAAATACTCATATTTGGAATTTGGACATCTTGATAAGTAATAGCATGATTATAACATTTTGGGATTTTGTACAAATAGAGTCCATTTCATGACTTATGCATCTTGGTAATTTTTGGTACAAATAAAGTCTATTACATGTTACATGAATTTTGGCGTATTTGCATTCATAAACCCTTTTAAAATTCTTTGGTCCCATTATGTATTGAGTTTTGGGGTTAATCTCGTCTTTGAAGTTTCTGTCTTCGTAAACGTTGTTTAAAGACATTTCATTATTTGGGAGACCGATAATTGTGGTCAAATGGATTTTGAGCATTTTAGCTCTCGGTGTCGACTTAAAGAGTATTGAGGACATTTGTCCGGTTTTAATGGCTCGATTTAGAATCCAATTTATGATGTACATCTTAATGCATTTCATTGCATATTTATAATCATTACAGGCTCGAGTGCTTTTGTCATTCATGTGTAGTCGCATATTTTTAGACTGTGTTGCATTGGATCCATAGGCACATGAGTCAGTCTTAATTGATGGTCAATTGGGTGGTACGGGGTTGGACCCCGGGACTCATATTTTATGACCAAACTTGACAAGTAGGCACTAGGAGGAGGTAGTCTAGGGCAACACCATGTGGGTGGGTGCCTAGATCTCCGCCGTAGGGGAATTTCCTCAGTTGTAGTCCCCGGACGTGTCGGGCCTTTCGGGTGTCCTTTGTGGCATTAAGGTATCTCGTCTCTTGGGTGAAACTTGTCAAGGATTCGTAGGGACACTTGGACTTTTATATCGCTAGGTGTCATACGATGAATGTTGTAGGAGTAGCATACTTCGTGCTCTTCCACTCTCAACGGATACGGGTATTCCCCGTTGTCGGCCGCTATAATTTGGATATTTAATTGTCCATTTGATGAATATAAATTTTATAAACCGTTGGAAAATGCATATCATTGAACTATGAGTCATTTTGGCAACGTGAAGAGAAAGAGTTCATTTGGAAAACATTTTGTTTTAACCAATGAGAAGTTTTGGTTATTTTGGAAATGTTTAGTTTTATGAACATATCGAGACATCCATTTCGGAATCTTTGGGTATTCTGGTAAATAAATCATGTTGAGATGTTTCTTTGATGATTTTACATATATAATTGGAGTTCATTTGACGTAAGGGTCATTTGGTGTATTTAATTTTATGAATCTTTTCAGAAATGCATATTATTGTGTACACAATTCAAGAGACAGTTGTGTACACCTTTCTTATGTCATTGTTTTAAGAGAAAATATATAATACTTAGTGGCCTTTCAAGTGTAATCTACAAAGGCAAAGAACTGATCTTCATGTTTGTTTGAATGTATATCGAGTTGCAAATTCTAATTCAATATCATATACTTATGCTTTGTCAGAACAAGGTACAGTGTTGTCCTTCCAGAGAAACTACAGACATGAAAGTGGAATGGTTTGGTTTACGACTTCAAAGGAATTTTGTTGACAAGAGTGTGAGATCTACCGAAATTGGAACTTTGTAGCATGAATTTGTATGGTTTTTAATGAATTTGGATGAATGTATGGATTGATTGAACATTAGGTTTTGTTCTGAAAAATCTGTAGTCTTTGTATAGATATGAAATTTTATTGTTTTACGATTTTGTTGTTGTTTTTATAGATCAATTTTATTTCTTATTATATTTTAATATTATTATATATACAGATATAGGGTTGAAATATAGACAAAAAAAATAATATAATATACCCTTTAAAAAAGGATTTGATTTTATTAAAAGGGTAACTAAAAGATAGTTTTTGAGAATGTTTTGGTTATGTGTAACTAAAGATAACCTTTAGACAATGATTGTAAAAGTGTAACTAAAGGACAGTTTTAAAGAAGGTTTTCTAAGAGTGTCACTAAAACTTACACCTTTAGATAAGTTTTTCTAAATACCTTATCTAAAAGTATCTTTTAGTGACGCTTATTAACCATCTCAAATAATAGAAAAGCGTCTCTAATAAATACTTTTAGAGAAACTTTTTGAAAAAAGTTATCCACCCTTTAGAGAGCTATGAAAGCGTATCTAAAGTCCCAAAAAAGGGTCTCTAAAAGTTAATCTAAATCTACCATTTGAAATCCCTTCAAAAAACCTTTTGCTACCCTTATATAAAGAAGTTTTTTGACGGAATTGAAAAGCTTCTCTAAACCCTTTAGAGAAGCTTTTTACACTTTCAAATACAAAACAAAACCTTCTCTGAAGGTCACCACCGACTTCTTCACCACTTTTCTCTCCCGATCACACCATCCACTCTTTCCCCCATCAGATTTTCTATTTCAGAGAATTCAATGATAAATTATATCATTAAAATTTTACAAAATTTTATCATCCTAATACATTTAAAAAAACATTAGGTATAAACTAATAATAATTCAATCTCACCCGTAAAAAAATCATTTCTCTCTTATCACATCAAGTTTAAAGAATTCTTTTGTTTTTATCCATTTTAGATAACAATATAGAGAATTTGTTGAAGAAAAATAAAGAGTATAATCTTTTTAGGTAATCTGTTGAAGTTGTTCTAAATTTTAAAATCTAAATCTAGCTTTTAAAGTAATTTTAAAAACCAAAGGTGTTTGTAGTGCACCCCAAGCTAAACCCATATACCACATTGCATATATATGCACAATGATAGTTTTGCAAACTGCATCACATTTTGCAGTATCACAAAGTGCGGCTTGGTTTAATTTTTAGAGTTGTACCCAATGCTACCGCATCATAATCAATACATTAAAAAGATGGAATCCATAAAATTAATGGGTATTGTATAAGAGTTGTAATTCATATAATAAAAAATTACAATAAACAGTTGCACATAATAAAAAAGTCATATAACAAAAAGTAATCCAACACAAAATATAGTATACTCGTCATTAGGGTTTAAACTTGAAATAAGAAGCGATTAGAGAAGTAATCTTAAATCGAGAGCGCATAAGGTTTGGTGGCCATATGTTGTGTTTCACGATTTGTGATTGTAAATGATTAAATGTGTGCATAGAATGGTTATATAATAAATAAAACACTAACTATATTAAAAGAGTTCTAAACTGTATGTTTTAATGCGAAGCTACGTAAATTATACGGGTTGTACGTACGATGCTTTAAACACCTTGGAACCATCTATATCCCTTTCATAGTCTCGAATCATCCGTTTCGTAGACGTTATTAATTTCTTAAGAATCTCGAACAACAGAATTTTCTAAAGCGTCACACGGACCTCTCTCACAAGGTACAACTAACTATCCTCTACCACTTTCTTTACTATATATCTCCTTTGGAAAAGTACAACAATTCACTTGACGGTCGATTACAAAAGTTATGGTGTACCAACAATCTATCATGCACCTGATACCAAATTATTTACGAATTCTTCCTACGAGTACGAGTGGAAAACATTCCCTTGCTTCCTCTATGCAGACCCGACACCCGACTCGTCTCAAGAAAACTTTCCTTAAGGCAATCACTAATACTTCTATAACCTCAATTACCAATATTCTTCATTTTGCACTGCCTCCATAGAGTACTCCTAAGCTAAAATGTACAATATCGATCGGTCACCAATCTCCGGAACTTATCTTTTAAAATCCTAACATTGTCTAATATTAATTCTAGCTATGACCACACGGCCTAACTTCTAATGCCCCTTACCGGAATTACTAAGTCTCCTCAGCATGCTAATAAAATCGGTTTCTAGCATTAAGTCCTAGCAATCGCTGTACACCGATCATTAACCGACCTGGTGACTCACGACACCAAAGATGACTCATACACGACCAACAGTGCTATCACTGAGGAACTTAGATAATGGGGAACGTACCTGACATTACCGTCGTGTCACCCTTGCCTTGACAGGCTCTGACTGTTGCCTGACTTTTCATCGATTCCTGCACGTGGACAATCCTTATTAATGTGGCTTGGTTCCTTGCACTCAAAGCAGATGGTACCCTTGATGGATTAATCTCGGTGGGAGTGGCCCAACATTCCACATTTGAGACATGTCATAGGGTTGGGATTACACCTACCTGCATGTTTGCCTCGGCATACCTGACACCATTTTGACTTCCTGCGACAGTCGACTCTTTTTCCATAGTCATGGTCATAGTGTTCTTGGGGTAGGCTCAGTTGGTCGTCCCTTTTCCTCTTCTCTTTAACCTCCGTCTCTTCTTCCTTACTACGAGTATAAACCTCTTCCATAAATTGCGATTCTTCTATTGCTTTTTGGAGGGTGGAGGCTATAGAGTTCCGGACCATCGTCTTCATATTGGTCGGAAATCCTTTGAGATATGCCTTGACTCTCTCCTTTTCACTCAGGACGACATGTCCCACTAAGTCCAGTTTCTCCATGAAGAGGCTAGACCATTCTCTTACCGACATGTTTCCCTTCTTGAGGGCTTGGAGTTCATTTTCTATCGGTCAATTGCCCTTTCGTTGCAATATTCATCCAACGCTTTATTTTTTAAAGTATCCCAGGTTAGTGATGAGTTGATAGCAGTTCCAAGAGTGGACTTGGTGACATTCCACCAAGTAAGAGCTCGACCCTTCACCATGTGGGAGGCGAATTTCACCTTCTTCCCCTCCTCACACTCGTTAGCGTAAAATGCTTGTTCTATCTCTTAGATCCAATTATTGCACTCCACCGGGTTGTCAATTTCTAAAAACTTTGGCGGCTTGTTGCACAAGAAGTTATTGTATGAGTAGGTTCTCCCACCATGTCTCATATTGGCAGTAACAAAATCCTCCATCCAGATCACATTTCCGGTGCCACAGAAACCCACCATGCCATGCCTGATAACAGTTCCTTGTTTCCGAGCATTGACATCTCTATCCGCTAACAATTTCATTATCCTCACTTCTTGTCGCTCCATAGGCAAATTCATCAATTGTATTATGCTAGTCAAAAGTCCAGACTAAGGATCTCCCTCTTGAACGTTTGGATTCGTGAGATTCAAACTCACTCTATGCGCGTGCTCCGGTCCTGCTATTTACGATGGTGGTAAAGGTGGATGTGTTACGTGATTGGCTCCCACAGCTTGACTTGAAGTCGTCATACTTGCCTCATATCCGTCCCCTTGTGCCTGTAGTCCACTCCACATGTATATCTCAGTCTGACACACACACACACACACGAGAATGAGGATAAGAATTCACACAAATTACTATTATAACAACGAGGACGTTCTATTACACACATCAAATATCGCAATAATGATAGGGCCAAACACAATCACGTAGCAATATTCATAATAACAGTAGCTAGGTGAGATTATGAACATATTATACATAAGAATTCTCGTCACCATAGTCACGACTCTTAATTAGTGCACTTCCGTCATCCATTGCAACCTTCTTCTATCTTAAAAAAAATACACATATCAAACCAACCATAACTTAAAGTCTCAGCTTAAGTCTAGGCACCTTAATTTCACACATAGTTCACTTAAATTAGAGTTCTGATACCAACTTGTAACACCCCTAAAGTTTGAAAATAGCAGACAAATAAAAACTTCCAAAATCCTTTAAATACATAACTTGAGATTTCAAATATCTAAAGTTTGCAAAGGAAGGAATACTAAAACATGTATCAAAGTTCTAACAAAACTATCTAATCCTTCAAATGAAGATAGAATAAGTCGAGTGTTACTAAAACCCCACATTCCGCTAACTTCCCAAAAACGGATGACGCCTCTAAAGGCATCCTACCGGAACTTCCACCAAGCTTCAAACACTGCTCAGATACATCTAAGACCTAATATACGTATCGATAGAAAAAAAGTGTTAGGCTTAACGCCTAGTGAGTTAAAGCAGATTTCATCATATAAACAATAAACGTTTAAAACGAATATTTTACTCTAAACACAACCTTCCCAGAAATCATTAGTTATAAAAAGGCTTTATTTACAAATCATGTTGCTTCCAATATCAAACAACCATTTTAAATAGATGTCCAACATCCAAATTTCCCAAAACGTATACACATGGCACTTCACTAAAATACTATTTGTATAAATAAAGTTATACATTTCAAACATCGAAAGTATAGGTAAGGGAATATCCGTAAATAACACCTTTTAGTGATGGGGGAGACCCGGTTCCATCGAATGTGGCGGGAACACAAAGTTAAGTGTAACACCCGTAATTTTCGGTCAGTAAAAGTCACCCGGATGTTTTTGGAACATGGAAATGGTGGGATTTATATTGGGAAAGCATTACTTAAAGTCCCTGAGAGTGCCGAGGGTCTTGGTGTTGAAAAAGTCGAGTTTCGGAGCTTGGTACGGGCCCGACTACAATGCCCAACGACTATGATAGTGTCATAATCGCACCTGGCATTGTCGCAGCGAAAAACATAATCTGGGGGAGGGTTGGCGACATTGCCAGGAAACATTTCCCAGGGCAATGTCGCTGGTCAATGTCGCACCAGGGGTGCAGAGTGCTATTAAGTCAGGATTTCAGCCTTCTTTCTCATTTCTCACATCCAAACTTCTACTTTTCTCTCCCAAATCGTTCCTCCTTCTTCCCCCTCAAACCCTAACTGATTTTGGGGCCATTTCTTGAGTTCTTAATGTGTTCCATCATCAAGTAGTAGAGTGGAAACTATGACCAAGAGTTCACCATCATCATCTTCAGCCTCAAGCTCCATTTTAAGAGTTTTCAAGGTTTTCACCCAAAACCTAAGTGGTAAGTTTATCCTCTCCATTTCTAAATCTTATTATAAGATATAAATGTTTCATTGATGATATCTTAGTATTTTATTCCTCCAATTTCGGTTTGGAAGATTTTGGAGAATTTAGGTCAAAAATTAGGGTTTTGGCCAAATTAAATGGAGATTTTGATGTAAAATGTTTGGGGATCGATTCTAAATAGTTGATTAAGTATATTTATGGTTGAATATTATTATTTATAGGTGGAAATTGTGGATCTAGGTTTTGGAAGGATTTTGCTTGTGGATTCGGAGTTCTTCAAGTAAGCTCAAGTTGGGGTAAAATCTAGATTTAGCCTAAATCTAGCAAGGTGGGTTCAAGTTGATTTGTGAAAAACAGTGTACATGCCAGAATGTCAAATTTTAAATGTTTATGTGTTTTACATGAAATTATCAACTGTTGAGTTATTTGATAAGTTTTGATTTTCTGAAGTGTTCAACTTTATAAACTTGTAAAACACCCATTTTTAGGATTTTTGGTATTTTTGGGTATTTTGATAAATGTATCAAAATGAAAAGGTTCAATGACTTATTTGCATAAATAGTGAATATTTGGTAAAAATGCATTTTTATGGTTGTTGGTATTTCGCGTACTTTGTGTTGTGGAATGTTTTAAAATTACCAACGTGTGAGTCAGTGACGTTTGGTCATTTCCAACCCTACGAACGTTTCATAAGTTGTCAACCTTTTTGGTTTTGGGGGAAAAGATGTAACTCAAGTATTTTATTGAGTAAACCTTTAATATTGATATTTTAATGACTTATTATACGAGTGTAAATCCCTTGAATAATTACAATTTTAATGTGTGTCATGGGACGTTTTGGAAAGAGTCAATGGGATTATAAACTTGTTTGGGAAATGATGTATCTCAATCTAAAGTATGTTGGAGTTTATTCATGTAGTTGAAGCATGTGTTTACATAAACGTTGGTCGTTGCATTTTATTGCATTTTGTGGACTTTAACATATGGTCATTTGATTCTGGGCTTAAAGCTCGGTTTTCGTTGGTGTTAGGTCTTGAGGACATTTGTCCGACTTTAATAACTTAAAGTGGAGCTTTGGGTGAGAGTTGCATTTATTGCGCTTTACTTTGGAGAATACATGTTTGAGTGTGTGTGTCATTCATTTGGAGTCCTGTATCTTAGACTGTAATGCATTGGATTCATAGGCATGTAAGTCAGTCATATTTAATGGTGAGGACTCTTGGGATTCTCACCTTGGGAATTATGCAGTGTTGGCATTATTATGGTCTCGGTTGTTTGGTGAAGAGGAACCTTTATGGGTTGTACTTCGGGACCATGGGTATTGTGATTTGATGTTCTAATTCATGTGCACGAGGGTTAGACATCATCAGTTATCAAGTAAGGAGCTGAGGCTCCTATCTTGAATGCTAGGGAGTAGGCACTAGGGGTCGAATGAGTACCCTGAGGATGAAACTCCACTAGAGACCGAACAGGCAATATGATCGTGTATCCTTGAGGTGTAGCTCGACAAGGCAGACAATGGGGGATACGGTGTTTTTGGGGCTGGAAATAAAGTCCGGCTGGAGGTGAAGCTCGACAGAGCAGGCAATATAGTCACGATCTGAGGTGTAGTTCGACAACATGGCTATGTGGCTTAACTTTGTGTTCCGCCACGTACAATGGAATCGAGTATCCCCCGTCACCGGAAGGTGTTATCTGGGTATTAAATTGTATTATTTTATTATCCATGTTTTCGGTGACGTTTGGCATATATTGATTTGTTTACTCAAGATTTATGGGTTGAGTATTATTCCCCGCCCATGTTTGGGGTGTTTCGGGAAGTAAAGTTTATTTCGTATTTTTATAAATTGTGAGTTTATTTACTATTCACGTTTTGGGTGAGGTTGGGGTTGAAATTGTTTTACGAAATAATGTTTATGTTGGGTTGCTTGTTTTAAAGGTGTGTGTTATTGGAAAATGAGTCGTGTAATATTTAAAGTAAATCATTTTGAAAGATAATGATTTAAACTGAATTATTTCCTCTAACAAATATATTTGTTTCATGTTGAAAACTCTTGAACTCACTAGGCGTTAGCCTAACCTTTTTATTTGTCGACATGTGCATCAGGTTTGGTTGAGGATTGTTGCTAGCTACTTCGTGGTGAGATGAGTGTTAGTCCCGCACGAGAGAGAGTAGCTCGGTGAAGCCTTCCACAGTTTTGGAGATAGCAAATGTTATTGGATTTTAGTTACACCCGCCTTTGATTAGTCTTTATACAAGACTTGACCTATTATTTGTTGAAGTTAAATCTATAATTCCAATTGAGGTGATGATTAGTAGAATAGATTTTATTCTTATTGATGTATAATTGAAAATTTTAATTTAGTTGCTCTTTCCAAATTTGGGGGTGTTACAAGTTGGTATCAGAGCTTAAGTTTGAGAGAATTAGGTATTGATTTTGGATGCCTAGACTCAAACTAGCGTACTTTTAAGCGATTTAAAGTGAAATTGCGCCATTAGGTACCTTAAGATATGATATTTTGGGGTTGATTGAGTCGCTAGGAACGGGAAACTTGTCGAGGATAGCAAGGATGATCATGTACGGTACGTTCATAATGGCACCTGGTCGGTGTCATGGTGAATCTACATGTTACATATGTATACTTGAACTGCCTTGGTATGATGACCGTTGGGGTAGTGAGAAAGTTTTCTAAGAGAATAGCCGATAGAAGGGTTGATGTTTACACTAGTACAAAAATGGTTATTTGTGATGGTTAAAAACCGTCACTGTAGGTATACAGTAACGGTTTTCATAAACATTAAAAACGTTACCTATTCTGCCGTCACTTTTGATATACTTTTGGTTACGTTTAGAAAACGTTACCAAATCATATTAAAACCCGTTACCACCGACTAAAACTGTCACCTTAGATGTGTAAAAAAAGAAATTTTTTTCCTAAAACCGTCACTATAGCATGACATATGGTGACATTTATTTTTCAAAACCGTAAACATAAAATGACATACGATGACTTTTCTTTTTAAAAATTGTCACCATAGAATGACATACAGTGAGGTTTATTTTTCAAAACGTCACTATAGCATGAGATAAGGTAACATTTATTTTTTTTAAACTCTCATTATAAATTGACATCTTGTGACGTTTATTTTTAAACCGTCACCGTAGCATTACATATGGTGACGTTTATATTTTAAAACTCTCACCATAGTATGACATACGATGACGTTTGTTTTTCAAAATTGTCATTGTAACATGACATGCAGTGACGTTTATATTTCAAAACTGTCACCGCAACATGACATACGATGTAACACCCTCGAAAATGAACAGAGCAACTAAATTAAAACTTCCAAATTATACAACAAAAAGGATATAATCTATTTTACAAAAATCAGCTGAGACACCTCAAACGAATATTGGATTTAACTTTAACAACTAAAAGGTCAAGTCTCGCATAAAGACCAATTCAAGGTCGGGTGTTACAAAAACCCCAAGGAAAACAGTTGCTCTTATCAACGACTAATGCGGAAGACTTCGTCAAGCTACTCACCCTTGCACAAACTCTTAGCACTCAACACTTCACCAAAACGCTAGAACCTCTTCCCCCATCCGGAACCTGATGCACATGCCGACAAATAAAAATGTTAGGCTAACGCCTAGTGAGTTCAAGAGTTTACAACATGAAATAAACATATTTGTTAAAGGGAAAGAAAGTAGTTTAAATCACAGACCTTCCGAAAGATTTACTTTAAATATCAAACGACACCATTTTCCAAAAGTACATCTTTAGAACAAAGAACCCAATATGAACCTTTCTCTCGTAAAAATCACTTTAATCCCAAACACAACCAAAACGTGAATAGTAAGCAAAGCTCTTAATTTATAAAAATATGAAATAAAACTTTACTTCTCGAAATCCTTCAAACGTGGACGGGGCATAAAACACAACCCATAAATCTTGAGTAAACAATTCCCCATAAGTAAAACGTCACCGAAAACATGGATAATAAAATGACACAAATAAAATACCCAAATAGCACCTTCCGGTGACGGGGGATACCCGATTCCATCGTACGTGGCAGAACACAAAGTTAAACCACATAACTATGTTGTCGAACTACACCTCAGATCGTGACCGTATTGCCTGCTCTGTCGAGCTACACCTCCAGTCATGACTATATTTCAAGTCTCCACCACACCGTATCCATTATTGCCTGCTCTGCCGAGCTACACCTCAAGGATACGCGATCTTATTGCCTGTTCGGTCTCTAGGGAGTTTCATCCTCAGGGTGCCCACTTGACCCTTAGTGCCTACTCCCTATCAGTCAAGATAGGAACCTCAGCTACGTACTTGATAACACATGATGTCTAACCCTCGTGCACAAGAATTAGAACATCAAACTCCAAACCCAAGGTCCCGGAGTACAACCCATAAAGGTTCCTCTCCGCAAAACAACCGGGACAACACCAATGCCAACACGACATTATTTCCCAAGGTGAGAATCCCAAGAGTCCTCACCGATACATACAACTGACTTACGTGCCTATGGATCCAATGCAGCACTATCTAAAATACATGACTCCAAATGAAAGACTCACGCACCCAAAACATATATTCTCCAAAATAAAATGCAATAAATGCAACTCACACCCCAAAGCTCCACTTAGGTTATAAAATCGGACAAAAGTCCCCCAGACCCGACAAAGCCGAAAACCGAGCTAAAGGCCCAACAATTTACGTAAATCCCCAATGAAAGCCAGTATAGACATCGAAACTCGTTTGACCGACGATTATGCAAACACCTTAACCAAAAAGGGCGATTAACCCAAAACTTCTCACTGGTTGAAACAAAATGTTTTCCAAATGGGCTCATCCCTTCATGTTTCCAAAATGACTCTTAACGCAAATGATATGCATTTTCCCATGGTTTATAAAATCGTATGCACCAAATGGACAGTTATATAAAATGACTTCCATTTATATACTGTATCATCAAGGAAACATATCAAAATAATTTATTTATCAACATTTCCAAAAAATCCCAAAGATATGGGTTATATAAGTTTATAAAGCTAAACATTTCCAAAAAGCCAAACTTATCGGCAGTTAACAATTTAGTGTAAAACACAAACACTTTAAAATAAACATTTTGGCATGTACATCGTTTTCATAAATCAACTTGAACTCACCTTGCTAGGTTAAGTTAAACCTAGGTTTCAATTCCCCAACCATTGGCCTCCAAATGCATAGATTCCACCCAAAGCTTTCCGAAGACATCCAATCCAACTCTTCAACTCAAACTTCCAAAACCTAGATCCAAACATTTTCAACCATAAATAATCACATTCAAGTGTTTAGAACCATTTCCCAAACACCTTATATCAAAATCTCCCCTTTGGCCAAAAACCCTAATTTGACCTAACTTTTCCCAAAATCTTCCAAACCGAAATTTAGAGAAATCAAACACTAGGAAACCATAAATGGAGCATTTATAACTTATTTCATGGTTTAGAAATGGAAGGGATACGCTTACCATTTGTCAGCACCACTAACACAACTCTTGCACTGACACCTCCACCAACCGCCCCTCTTGGGCACATTATACTCACAGCCGAGCGAATACTTAACTCTCCAAAGTAACTTTTACCAACAAGATTATGGTCGTCTCCTAATCTTAGATGACAATTACCACCTCCAGGTAGTTCGCGACCCCAACTTTCCACCGATCGATTTTCTTCGGATCTACACGGTTCCGAATCCAACATCAAAGATCGCAACCAAACTTCTAAAATCCTTAGATTTCAACTGGTTCATTCCTAATATCTATAAAAACATCCTTCCAAGGCGCACCAATACGTCCTTCATGTAACCGGTTACACAGATTCGGCTGTCACTCAACTCCGACTCAACACCAATCTCACGACGTTCCTAAAGTAACATCCTTATCACCACAGGAATGCTTGGGTACCTCGATACTCAATCCTCAATACCCAAACTCCTTTCAAAATCCATTACCGAAAGGTCACTATTTTCCATAATCCAACCGGGTTACATCCATCCATTCCAAGATCCATTAACCTCAAGAAAACAAGTCGACGCCTAGGACTAAATGGTGACCTCGAAAATGTGGACATCTCGCCCAAAATCCCATTCCAGACGGGTTGTCGCACTAAGGTTGACGCCTAATCCGAGAGCTAAAATTTCAAATCTTGCAACTCTAGCAGACAGATCACCAAAATTTCCTTTAATCGCGGAACCCGCTAAGACGGTACACCGACCACATAAGCCATGGTGTCACACCGACGAGCAAAACACCAAAACGAAACCCAATCTAATCGCAGGTAATCACCTAAGACTTCATCCCGCATGATTACCGAGGTATGAAATTACTTCCTTAGTTAACTGGGAAGACTTAAATCTACTATTTCCATTAGTACAAACGCGCGCAGATTCACAAACCGAAACCTCAAACATTCAAGAATGACCGCAAGTCGGATCATCCGACGCTTCAATTCTCAAGGACTCCTCTAGTCCCTTAATTGCAACTCCTTTCCACGACAGGGGGTTAAATCTATAGGCCTAATGAATTCAAGGTTTTTCGAATATTATGCCAATTTAAACTTTTATAAACTTTCAAATACACAAGCTTCTTAACGGTTAAACGTGCGGCAAAAAATACACTACCGTTCATTCGACAGGTTTCAAAATTGATCATTAACACAGCGCATATGAAATCATTTCCAAAAATTCATTTGTTCAATACTTACGTTAATAAAGACAGTCATAAAACATGCGCAATAATTTACACTATATGTGAAAATAGGTTCCTGCATTACACACGTGCAATAAATGTTTGTGCAACTCCAAAAGAGAAATTTTGCAATTTTAACTTTAAAATTTCTGCCTTTTTAACCAAAAGACGTTGCGACATAAAGATATCAACAACTCTATATGCGACGGGTTTTTTTTCCAAAGCTCAAAAGAATGATGGGAATGCAAATAAGACTTCAAATCGAGTTTAGGCTTTAAGCCAAAAATAAACACACTTGGCCCAACAGAAAATTTCAACGACAAGAATGTCGCCAATTCGATAAATGCATTGCGGAAATTTCTAACAGTAAAAGTTGATGATTGAATTACGATCAGAACAAAAGTCCTGCTTGAAATAACGAAGATCTTTTACAAGTTTGCTCACACCGACGTTATAATTAAGTCCAAATGCAAATAGTATGCAACGAATGACATTTGTATAAAATCCAACATTTAACGCACACAATGATGCATATGCACATGTTCTCAAAATTATTTTACGCAACGCAAAATGACGTAAGATGAGACACCCTAAACCCAACTGAATTCTTGCAAAAGTCAATAATGCTAAAATTATGCAGTGACAAATTTTCATTTCTCAACAAGAATGTAAGACGACAATATGGCTAAAACATTAAGCCTTTAAGAATTTCCTCTTTTAATACAATGAAAGGTAAAATGACACATTTAACAAAATTCACATGGGACATGGCGCCAAATAACTCGCAAGTTATCATGGAGCAAAAATTAAAACTCACGCAAAAAGGACGCCACAAAACAACACTCTATGAAATTTAGCAAACTAGCACAACTAAAAATTCTCAAGAAATTCCGACTCAAAATATGGGAATAACCTTTCCTTTAAAACCATTGACATATGTGGAGGAGATCCAATGCCTAGGTTAAAATCTCATAGTTACTTGTCCAGTACCCCAAATGACATTAAAACATGGATATTACAATACCCGAAAATAGCGTTAAATACGAGACGTAAATAAAGAGATTTTTGATAACAATTTGCAACTATGTGCAACAAAACAATTTCATGCATGCTTAAGCTCACAGTTCAAAATCTGATGAATGCTACATGCTTTACCAAAACCTTATAATGCAAAACACTTTATGTTTTACGAACATAAGAAACAATTTATGCAAATTTATTTCAGAAATAAATTTAGTGCATGGAATTGATCGGCACTTGGCATCATAATTATAGCATTGTCATCTTGGAGTGATGGTTAAGCACGATGAATACACTAAGTTGACCTTTTTGGGTCGGAGTTATTGGTCGAATTAGGACCATAGGCTTGTTGAATTAGCTTTATTTCAAGAAGAAATTATAAGTTAATCAAATTAGTGTGATTATTGCTTTAAGATGTTTGAGCATCCAGATGACGATAGTGTGACTAGGAAATTGAGAAGCGTGGTTCTATGATGTTGAGTGCCGACCAAAATTCATGCACGAAATTTATTTCTGAAATAAGTTTGCACCAATTACTTTTCATGTTTCCCGAATCATAAAGTGAAATATATTATGAGATTTGGAAAAATGTTTAACACGCACCAGATTTTAAACCGTGAGTTTAAACATGCATGAAATTGTTTTACTGCACGTGGTTGCAAATTTTTATTGAAACTATCTTCATCCCAGTTTCTTGTCGAACGCTATTTTAGGATGTTGTAATATCCGTGTTTATTGATATTTGGGGTAATGGGCAAGTAACTGTGAAATTTCAACCTTGACATTGGATCTCCTCTACGTATGTTATGGTTTTAAAGGAAAAGTTATTCCCATGTTCTTGCGTCTGGGTTTTCTTGGGAATTTTAGTCTACACGAGTTGTGTTGAGTTTTATAGAGTATTATTTTTTCGATGTTCTCGACGTGTGAGTGAACTTTGAAATGCATAAGTTTCAATTATGTTGCGTGTAAGTTTACGAGTTTATTAAGCGTCGTGTCTCATGCAAGTTTTGTTGAAAAGTGTCGCTTTGTTTTACATTGAGATAAAAAGGGAAGTTCTTAGAATTTTGACATTTTAGACATATCTTCGTCTTGTGGTTTTTATGTTGGGAAACGAAGATTTTGACACCGCTTCCTTTAGCGTCATTGAGTTTTATGAAAATTTAGTTGGGTCTTATGGGTTTTTGTTTTACGACATTTTGCGTCGCATAAATGGATCTTGAAACACGTAAATTTAATTATTGTGTGCATTAACCTTTAGGTTGTTGATTAACATTATTGTCTCACATGGGTTTGGTACGTGTCATTTCACAACCACACGAGGCGTCTTGAGTCTTCATATTGCATATTTGCGCTTTTGGGTTTCTATACAAGGGTATTCTGTGTTGAACTTTTGTTTTGAACATTCTTCGGTTGCTGATTTTAATATTATAAATGTCACGCAATGCACTAAATGGGTTATCGGTATACATGTCGTTGTAGTCACTATTTTCGGACAAGATCATTTTACATGTACGGCCTAAAGTTTGAAAATTGATGTAATTTATTTTACATTTGACCAATCGCATGCATATTTTGTCTTGCTAAGTTTTGAGAAACGAACTCAGGATGCGGGTCTTGTTGGGAACTTTATTCTGCGTCATTATATGATTAAATGAGAAACTTTTGAAACCTGATTACGTGAATTCCATTTCTGGAGTTTTGCACAAACGCCTTGTTATATACTATTTTAGTAAGTAAAATTATTCTCATTCGTGGCGTATTTTGATGCATGGCAGGACCGTGGTGATCCATTTGAAAGGTTTATTATGTGTCCTTGTTTATGGTCATTATAGTGTGAGTAATGATCAAATGTTTCTCTTTTGAAATGATTTTATATGTGTGGCGGTTGTGACCACTCTTCACACCTACCGAGTAAACGGTAGTGGATTTTCATACGTACGATTAATTGTTATAAAGCTTTTGCGTTTAAAAGTTTATGAAATTCCAAATTGGCATATTAAACTGAAAACGTTGAACTCATTAGGGCTATAGATTTAAACTACTGTCGTGAAAGGACTTGTGATAAGGGACTAGAGACGCCCTTGGGAATCGAAAATTCGAATGACCGGAATGGTTTGCAGAATTGTATTGTGGGAAATTCAACCTCTTGAGGTCGGACTAGGTATGATTGTTTAAGGTAGTAGATATATATCATTATTCCGGCTAGGCAAGTGGTGACTTTTCCCTCTTGGTAAATTTTGGTTTGAAACCCTGTGAGATTATTCGCACATGGATAGATTTAACTTGATGGTTTCTTGTTCGCTTGATACCATGATAGATGCGAGTGGTGTATCACCTAACTGACCCTTTAGGAATATAGGAAATATTGTTGTTCGCTTGTTAGAGATGTAAGAGTGGAACTTTAGTGCCATATTAAGTGTTAACTTTAAATTCGACAATACAAATCCAGAATGGAAAATTTGGTGGTACACCCACAATTGCAGTATAGTCGTTTTGAGGATAGGTGTCGACATTCGATTTTGAAGACAATGACCGTTGGAGTGCTTCAGGATAATCCCGATGAATCCCGTGTGTTGCAATTCAAGTGGTAACTTAAGGATGTGAGATGTTGGAAATTAAGTACCAGTGATTAAAATTTTCTTGATTTGGTAAAAGGTATATCGACTAGATGATTGATGTTTATGTTCAGTTTCGGAGTCGCGAGATCACCGGACTTGAAATGACCGACCCTCGGAAAGCGTACTGGTGCGTCCTTCGTGGTGAGATGAGTGTTAGTCCCGCACGAGAGAGAGTAGCTCGGTGAAGCCTTCTGCACTTTTGGAAATAACAATTGTTATTGGATTTTAGTAACACTCGCCTTTGATTAGTCTTTATACAAGACTTGACCTATTATTTGTTGAAGTTAAATCTAGAATTCTAATTGAGTGATGATTGGTATAATAGATTTTATCCTTATTGATGTATAATTGAAAATTTTAATTTAGTTGCTCTTTCCAAATTTGGGGGTATTACATTAAGCCACTTATCAACGTTCTCAAGATTCACTTCAGGCCATGGATCCCCGTATACGGCTCCTTTGAGCACCACTGCAAGATACAGATTAACCCTAGTGTCTATTCCACCTCCAGATGAGTCACACACAAAAGTCACAAGTCCCCGTATCCGGATCGCATGAGCACCACCGCAAGACTTAGCTCCGTATATGGATCTCATGAACACCACCGTAAGCTTAGAAACCATGACTTGGTGACCACTCACTAGACTGGAGCGTTGACATCGAAACTCCAAGTTTAAAATAAACCGACTCCTATGCCTATGGATCTAATGCATTACAGTCTAGATCATTATATGACTCAATTGAATGACTAACACACCCAAACATGTAATTATTCAACACTTATGCAATAATTTCATTTTACGTATCAAGCTCCACATTGAGCCATTAAAACCAGACAAAGTCCCAAAACTCATTTGAGTATAAATCAAGCCGAAATACAAACTTTCCAACATTTAACAAATGCAGGGTACCCATAACACGATTAGGTACTTATTCAATACTTTATCAATGTATAATGGTCAAAGGCCCAAAACTGTATGGTTCATATTTTCAAAATATTCATAAGGTTTAAGAACGGCCATTTTCAAGAATTTACACTTTTAAGATCGAAATAGATTAAAGTACCAACATCAAACTCATGAGTTGGGTAGAATTCCCAATATAGACCATGACTCTAAAAATTGTCAATACTTGCCTCAACTTACACAACAATACCTATAAAAACCATATTTACTCCAAATTGCACTTATTGGAAGTTAAATCGATATTTTATCCAAAATCTCCAATAGCCGAGAAATCTCAATTTTGTTAACTAAATCCCCCTTTTTGGTGTCTCAAACACCCAACATAACATTGGAAATAATTTGCAAAGGTTTAATAACTCGAATATGTGCAAGTGTCCAAATATTCACAATGCCCATCAAATATTTAAGTGAACTTATGGAAATATGTTCAAAACCCAAAATATTTATATTTTGACATGTATATGGTTTTGTAAAGCAACTAGAACTCACCTTACTAGATTTAGGCTAAATCTAGATTTTTACCCCTAAAACTTGAGCTTCTTGGATGAAGATTTGAAACTCTCTAGATCTTAGCTCCAAACTCTCTATAAAGATCCTTGACCATAAATGTTTCAAAGTTACACCAATTTCTAACAAAATGGAAGGGAAAAAGAAAATAACAAAACCCTAGCTTTTAGGTAAATATATGAGGATATTACTTTAACCACAACTCTTGAAATCCACCAATAATATACCTCTAGGGCTACAAGTTTGGACCCCAAGCTACAAAACACCAAAGAATGAAAAGTGGTTTGGGGAGGGTTTGATGAAACCCTAAAAGATGAGGATGAGATGATGTGCTCCAAACCCTTTCATCCAAACCCTAACTTGGTGAGAAAGAACCTCCTTAAAATTTAAGGATTGAGACGTCAAATGCTTAAAAACCCTAAATAAACTGAGAATGTTCGTTTTGAGAGAAAGATGAGATGAATTGGTGAAGTAACAAATGAGAAAAGAACTAAAAAGCTCGTTTTATGCTCTCATACACCATAGGATATTGTGCCAAGCAAAAGTGACATGGTCACTATCGCGAGGCACTCTCGCTGGTTTCATACAGTGAGCTCCCCGCTCCTCGCAATTGTGCCAAGTAAAGTGACCAATATCACAATCGCGAGGCACTCTCGCCGAATGTGTACCGAGAGGCTTTGGCCCTCAGAGACTATGACACGGGCGATAGTGACCATATCACTATCGCGGGGCATTATCGCCCAACCCGTACCGAAGTCCAAAAGTCGACTTTTCTCACCCGAAACGTTTCCGACACTTTTAGAGATCCAAAGTAAGTCCTTCTGTATGCAAAATTTATACTTATAAACCCCTACGTTGACCTGGGGCCACTTTTACTTACTAAAAGTTATAGGTGTTACAATAGTAGAGGTCAATTAAGTTGTTTCATGTGAGATAGCAAGTCATAGATTTTAGTTTTCTTACCATTTTTTTCACATTCAATAAAATAAACTTCCATGAACACATGCTTAATTTAATCATTTGTGCTACCCATTAAGCATTTTCATCATTTTACCAATTTTCGTTTTTCCTTACTATTTAAGTCTTCTTTTTTATTTAATCTTCATAATGAAGATGCATCTAGGTGGTGCTAGGGTTCAACAAAGAAGCAGATTCAGATCTATTAGAGTGTTCTAGATTAGATTGGTGCTAGGGGTGAAGATGCATTTGGATGGTCCAGCTGATACATATTATGAGTATCATCTTCAGACCACAACGACATTGTTGAATGGTGACCTGTTGAATGAACCATGAAGAGTGGATATTTTTGGGAAGACATTGTCACCATCGATTGTGTTCTATTTTGGCGCTGAGTGTTGAACGAACCATAGAGAATGGTGATGTTAGAGTAGAAGAAAAGGGCCAACGAACCAAAAATATGATGTTGTTACCTTTTGTTGTTCCGGAGAAAGGGTTTTTGACAAAGAATTGTTGAACGCACCACCCTCACTGGCCGACCTTGACCCCTGTAATTTTGAAGTACTAAATGTTTGCCTCGATTTGGTACCGCTTTTGTGGCCCACACTGAAACAATGCTTTACCCCTGATGCCCAGTCAACTGTTGCGCCTCAATGCATTTCGGGGTGGGACGTGGCAAAGAAGAGAAGAGAAGAGAAAGAGAGGGAGAGAGGGAGAGAAAGAGAGAGAGAGAGGGAGAGGGAGAGAGAATGGGAGTGAGAGTGAGAAGAGAAGAGGATGTTATACATATGTGTCTATGTATACATATATATACATATATTGAGCTTCAAATGAGAACATAGTCAAAATAAGAAAGCATGAAAATGACCAAATCAAATGTGATTTTACACTAAAATCACATGTGATTATGGAACCTGATCAACGCAAGGGTGTGCAGGAGACTTGGCTCGCAACTTAAGTCGCGGCCGAAGTCGCGCAGAATCACATGTGATTTATTTTGCACTTGATTATAATATAAAACCACATCTCATTTGACTGTTCTCGTGTTTTCTTATTCGATCATCGTTCTAATTTGAACCCAACAATATATATATATATATATATATATATGCACACATAAATACATATATGGACAGGTTCAAATGAGACTATAAAACATTTTCAGGATTTGGAAACCACATATTTTATTTATTATTCATCATAGATATCTATCACAACATTTCTCATGAACAATGCATGAAATAGGTCATTACCCAGTTTTCAAAATATTTATGGTTTACATTTGAACCCGTTTATATATATATATATATATATATATATATGTTATTCCTAATTATCAAGAAATTTCTCAAACAAACAAGATTTATCAAACAAAGTCTAGAGAGAGAGAGTAGAGAGAGAAAGTAGATCTTGAATCTTCAAGTCATATATCTCACGTATCTGATTTTACAATGAAGTTCTTGAGAGAGCACCATCGAATAAAAACCAATCACATTCATCACTCAAATTGTCTCATGTGATCACCATCTCAACCCCCACACTGAAATTGTCTCACCGTCCCATTATAGAATAAAAATCTCTCCACATTTGCAACCTCAACAGTAGCAGCGCCGTCCACGTGGCTTTGTTGCGGCGGCGATGGATTCAAAATCACAAATCAATTGATCCATATGATTCTGAGAAATTGTGATATGAATCTGGTGCAGAATTCGAAATCACAAATCAAAACTCGAAATCACATGTAAACAGAGTTTGACATTTTTGAACCACAGATTGATCCAAACTGAATCAATTCCTGAAAATTAAAACATGAAATTTCACAAAAATGATCGATTAATCAACTAGAATACATTTTCAATATCAATTTCAGATTAGAAACCACAAAACATAACAATTTGATTCAAAACAGAAAGAAACCAAAATAAAAACTGTCGTGTTCTTGAGTTCTTGAAAATTTCCAGATTTGATCCAAAAATTTCAGAATGCAATCCAAATTGATGATCTTAAACCTTCTGAATTGATTTGGTAAGGCTCTGATACCAATTGTGAATTACAAATCCCAAATTAACAAGCAATTCTCAATACAAACAAGATTTAGCAATGAAATCTGGAGAGAGAGTAGAGAGAGAAAGTAGATCTTGATTCCATTAGTCACAAGTCTGAAATATTTACAATACGTGCTTCTGGATTATTACAAAACAAAAGCTATTTAAACCCACTAAACTATCAAAAGCTTAACCACTAAGGAAACTAAAACAAGACAAACTTTCACTTTTACAATATTGACTTTGACAATGTTGACTTCTAACTTTGACTTTCCTAATTAAATCTTGGATACAATATTTGGACTTAACAATTGTTAATCATTAAATCCCAAATTAACAAGCAATTCTCAATACAAACAAGATTTAGCAATGAAATCTAGAAAGAGAGGGAGTAGAGAGAGAAAGTAGATCTTGATTCCATTAGTCACAAGTTTGAAATATTTACAATACGTGCTTCTGGATTCCTACAACACTTACAAAGCAAACCAATATATACAAACTAACTACACAAGACTTAACCACTAAGGAATGCTAAACATGCTTTGACTATTCTATTACAAAGACTATGTTGACTTTTATATCTTTGACTTTCCTATTAAATCTTGGATACAATATTTAGACTTAACAATCTCCCCCTTTGTATTCAAGATTTAATAAAAACTTGATACTGATCTTCAGCTCTTGATTCTTCGGCATATATCTCTTTATTGGAAAGTCTTTTGAACGTTGTAGCTTTGTAAGTCAACATGCCTTGAAAGTGAATCTTGAAACCTTGATTTGAAAAACATTGACAACTTTGAAACTTCATCAAAACTGTATCTTCATATCTTTGATCTCTGGACTGTCTTCAGAAAAACTCTTACTCAGATCATCTTGAATTATCTTTAAACAAACTTTCTTCAGAAACTTTTGACTTTGAATCAGCGAAAGCATTTTTCACTTTGACAAATCTTCATATCTTTGAAATTCATAGCATTGAAATTGATCTTTGTAAAATTCTTCCCCTTTTTGATGATTACGAGCATCCTGATCATCAAAACATCTTCAATTTCGACACAGTCTTTGATCACCCCCTTTGTATTCAAATAAAAATCTCCCCTTTCAATGATAATTTGACTGTTGCCGCCCTGTGATCTGAATAACTGAATCATGAACTGTATATACCCGAATCTTTTCAAATTCAGATATAATGAACGTGGTAACCCTGATTCAACAAATGAAACAGTTAGGAATGCCTGTCAGTAACACAAAGTTACTATGTACAACGAATGTACAACTGAAGGAACTGGTTTGATGATGACTCCCCAGGACTTCCATTCACTCATTGAAAAACACAAGGTTTATCTATGAATGTTCTGACAAAAAAAAAAATTATGTGTGCTCGTGCTTGTGTATGAAAGAATTTAGCACAATGATTGTGTTTCATAAGGCTCAAATTGTGTAAACTATTGAGACAACAACAGATAATACACGGACTCAATGTGCATGAAAGAGGTGCGAAGGTGGGGCAACTTTCCTTCTTTTCAATATCTAAATCTTCCAAGTGAAGATTAGATAGCATATATGTTGCGTCCCCAAAGAAAATGAAACATTTTTTTGTTAAGAAAGAAATGAGTGGTTGGTGGGGTTAATGCAAGAGTTGACATGGGCTCACTGCCTGTTTCAATGATGGTCACCAACGAATGTGAACCAATCAGAAGATGTGGCTGCCCGACTCAGAATGTAATTGGTGCAGAGTTCTGATATTCTTTTAACTCTGTTCTCACACCCTCTTTCTTTTTATCATTAAAGCTCACTTCTAACCAAACTCTCATTTCCATTTTTCCGCTCCACACAATGAGAAAAACTCAACCGGATGAGTTATCTCCCCCACTCTTTGATTTTGACCCCTCAATCACTCAAGGATAACTTCCGGGGTAGGAAACACTGGTTACGTGAATCCATGGAAGTTCTGTTTAAGCTCACACACGAATCCCATGTAAGTCCTAATAAGCATGGTTGCTCGACAATTTAACTGAAGAGTTAAGCACAAAGTGATAACAGTGTCAGAATGTATGCTCATTTAAAAATATGAATGAAATTTGAGCATTTGAACTTTGAAGATTTCTCAAAACAAGGATATTGAATGAAAGAAATGAAATCAAGAGAATTGTTTTGAGAATCTGACAATGAATCAATTAGATCAAATGAAAAGGTTAGGGTATCAAAGAATTGGAAATTTGTTTATATGAACAAATATAAACAATTTATCAATGAATGCACAAATATGAAAAAGATGAATGATGCTCAACAACTTTCAAAGCAAACGGGGGTATTACCATCGAAAAATTGGTTCGTTCAGAGACATGGTAATAACAAATTCAAATAAAATACTGAACCGGTGTGTATGAATACTTGACAGTATATGGACAAGATAATACACAAGTATTGATCTTTAGAAACACATGGTTAGTTAAACAATAAAGCTCAAAAATGAAAAACATTTAAAATCACACTTCTTAATTCATGAAATCTTTTAAGAATCAGAAGTGGTTTGAACATTTAAGAAACTGTTTTTCATGCTTGAAAGTTGTTCTTCTTTCAAACAATCAGAGATCTAGGACAGAAGATATTTACCTTTTCAGCTCCCCCTCAAATCATGATATAATGATTTAGATCTTATAATCTCCCCCTGGATATTAGCATAATATCCTTCTTTGATCATTGAAAAACGGGTCCTGATCTGTCATGTGATCAGAAGCCACTTTATTCACATCATTTATTCAAAAATAAAATGACAGAAAGCAGTAAAACATTTTTATGGTATGAGTTCTGATCTGAAATAATCAGAAGTCATCACCTTTACTCCCCTTTAAATTAGGCATCTGAAATATGTCAGTTAAAACAGGATAGAGATCAGACACTCCCTTTTGAATTGTAGACCATCATATCATTAAAATCTATCAGTGAAAAAGTACAGGATAGAGATCAGATCAATTCTCTTGGGATGTAGACCATCATATCCATCAGATGCAAAAACAGGAGTAAGGTCTTTTGATCGCTGAGGTCCGAGTCCTAAACTGTTGTGTTTAGAAGTCAAACTCCTTTGAAGTACGGATCCTAAGCTGTGTACTTAGAAGCCATAATCTTGACATTGAAGTCCGGGTTTTGAACTGTTGTGTTCAAAAGCCATAATCTTGAATTTGAGGTGCGGGTCTTGAAATGTGTTATTCAAGAGCCATTGTTCTCTTACTCCCCCTTGACTTGAGGTGCCCGCAACACAGAATCAGTTTTCGGCTTTGGTACCCACTGGTATTTGGGTCCAGAAAAGTTAGTTGCAGTTCGTGTGGGGGTAACTGAGTAAGAACCATACCAAAAATGATCACTGGTCTTATGGATATGATCATGTGTACAGCAGTAAGAACAATAAAATTTATTACCTGAAAACCTGAATAATTGATCTCTTGAGTATATAAGATCAGGTTTACCTTTATGCTTTTTGTTCTTCTTTGCTTTGTGAACATGTACACATGATGTCTTCCCTTTCAGCTCATTTGACATCTCATCTTTAACTGGTTTCTTCATCCAGACCAATTTCTCTTTCTTGTAAATATTTCTCCTCGGATATGCATCTGAACCATCTAAATAACCATCATAGAAAATGTTAGTTCGACGAATCTGATCAAAAGATTTCACTGGCCTTTGAGAATAGACAGATTTCTGATGTGATCTTGAGATAGACTTCTCAAGCTCTTTGATCTTTGAAGTATAGTTGTCTCTTTCTTTCACAAGCTGGTCAATCTTCTTTGAGAACTCAGACTTCGTCTTCTGCTCTTTCAGTGCAGTATAGCAGATAGTTCAGATAATTTTTGAAGTCAGCTTTTTTCTCTGAATCATTTCTCTGGCCGGATAATTCCTTAAAGAATCCCACATTCTTTTGTTCTATGACCTTCTTTTCTTTATCAAACTTTTCTCTTTCCAGAATGAGTACTTTCTCAAAATCAGAAATTTGTTGAGAAAGTTTTATGCATTTAAGATCCACTGACTTTTTTTCTTCAAAACACTTTTTAGAGAAATCTGAGAACTTCTTTGAAAAGTTTTTCTTTTCATTTTCAAAATTAGTTTTATTTTCAGCAAGCTGTTTTTCCAAATCAGATAAATTCTTTCTAAGCTCAGCGTTCTCATATTTCAATCTCTTTATCTTCTCATCATTTAACCCAGAAGATCTTTTCAGAAGATCTTCATTGAGAGTCTTTAAAGCACTGATTTCTGCTTTCAATGATATGATTTCAGCAAAATACTCTTTTGACTTTTGAGAATGGAAGTCAACAGCATGCCCCAGATTAGCTTTCTCTAATTCCAGCTTTCTATTTTTCTCTTCAAGATCTGCAAAAAATCCCATTTTGAATGAGTAGCTTGATATTAATGATCGTTCCCAAACTGTATATCAGAAAATCAAAAAATCAGATTAAATTGAAATCTTTCGCAAAATATTAAAATTTGAACAACATTTGATATTGCGCAAAGATAGGTTCTCGCAACACGCTGAATACACAAAGTAGGTTTGCGTGACCCGTGGAAGACGCAAAGTATGGTTTGCGTAAGGCACAAGTGGCGCAAACTTGGTTTGCGTGAGCCACTGAAAACGCAAAGTGGGATTTGCGTGACCCACTGAAGACGCAAAGTGTGATTTGCGTGAGTTCCTTGTAGCGCAAAGTTAGCTTTTCGCAATCCTCGTATTGCGCAAAGTAGTTTTTCGAGAGACGATAGAGACGATGCTTTGCGTGAGCTGCCAGATACGCAAACGTAGCTTTGTGTGATGAGTGCAAGACGCAAAGTAAGCTTTGCGTTAGATGAAGGATACGCAAACTAAACTTTGTGTTATAAGTGCAATACGCAAACTGAATTTGCCTTGAAGCTCGGATAATCTCACGCAAACCATATGAACTTGCGCAAACCGTGGATCTTGGATTTTTCTAACTCAAATCGATCCAAATCTGCGAATATGAACTCAAGAATTTATCAGAATCATCGACAAACAATACTAAGCACAAATTTACAATCAATTTTCGATTAAAAACAACAAATTACATATTCTCGATGAAGAACAGTGTTCGAACAAGTTTTCAAGAAAACTTCAAAAAATCAAAAATTGAAATCGATTTTGTTCAAATTCCAAGATGTAATCCAAACAAGAATCAATCACCAACATAAATCGAACTCAATGATTCCATTTTCTTGCACTAAAACCGATTTTATACAAAAAATTCGGATGAAACAGTGAAGAACACGAGTTTGTAAAAAAAAAATTCAGAAAACCAAAATTTCGAACTCAAAAACAAGATTTCAATCTAATCCTTTGATCAAATCATTTCTGAAAAGTTTGGTTCAACTCTGATACCAATTATTAATCATTAAATCCCAAATTAACAAACAATTCTCAATACAAACAAGATTTAGCAATGAAATCTAGAGAGAGAGCGTAGAGAGAGAAAGTAGATCTTGATTCCATTAGTCACAAGTCTGAAATATTTACAATACGTGCTTAACCACTCTCTCTACTCTCTCTCTCTAGATTTCATTAGTCACAAGTCTGAAATATTTACAATACGTGCTTCTGGATTATTACAAAACAAAAGCTATTTAAACCCACTAAACTATCAAAAGCTTAACCACTAAGGAAACTAAAACAAGACAAACTTTGATTTTTACAATATTGACTTTGACAATGTTGACTTCTAACTTTGACTTTCCTAATTAAATCTTGTATACAATATTTGAACTTAACAATATAATATTTTTAGTTTTTGATATAAAATGAAAGAGAAAATGTAGAAAGACCAAAATGCTAATGAGGTAGAGGAAATTTTTAACGAAGTTACTGAGCAGGCTAGATCAAAAACAAAATACAAAGCATAATGACCACCTGTATAATAAATGAAGTTCATGAACAAATGTTGTAGTTTCAAACATATCACATGGATCAAAACTATAATTCACTCCAAGTATTACCATAATGTCATTCTAATTAATAAAAAAGGCTCAAATTCGTAAAATAGTATAAATTAAAGTTTATAACAAAATGATTAAAACTTATCCAAAAAAAAAATGTATTACTTGAATTTTGTGAACTAAATAAATTCAATGGATCTATGAACTACTATAAAGTTAGCGAATTCAATGAACCAATTAATCAATACCATGGTTTATGTAAAACAACATAAATGGTTGGATGTAAATCTCTAGCGATATCATCACAAAATCTTCATCCAATTCAATGGATGTAAATCTTTGTTTTTTTCCCTCTCTTTTAACACCTTTTTACCAACCACATGCCTTGCAAAGTTGGTAATTTCATTGTTGGACTTTATATACTATAATCCTTCTATAAGTGGTTATGTTATAAAAAGGATATATTAATTATTGTATTAAATGGAATCAATTATATTTTTGTTTTTATTTTAAATTTTTTTATTTAGGGTTTCATTTTTCAAAACTTATTATTTTAATTTGTAACAAATTGAAATAAAATTAAATTAGTTTTCTTTCTTATTTTTGAAACATAGGTTTTGTCATGAGCTTTTTTTAAATGAAAAGATTAGAAAATTGGTTCCTAAAATGAAATTATGATAAATAGGTTCCAAAAATAAAAGTGTTAAAACTATGGTTCCTTAATATTAAGATTTTGATATGAAAGCAAAGTTGTTGTCATTTGGTACATTTTTCTGATATAAACATATTATAAGAATATGCATTGCTATTGTAACCTTTTTACATCATAAAAAAAATGTTTATCATCCATTATTACATGGAAGTTCGTCCATGTCTAAGAGCATATACAGTGTACGACTTTTTCACCATGGTTTTTAATGGTTTTTTTCTTACATATTATTGTCACATCAACAACTTAAAAACCTTTATATACCTCCAATATGTGAAAAACCTCACTCAAGCCTTTTCATTACTTTTTTAAACTATTTAGGATCCCACAATTTTAACTTTATATCATTTTTATTCTTATTTATAAAAATAAATATATTAAAATTCATACAAGTACATAAAAGTATGTACAATAAAATTAATAAAAATTAGGTTATTAAGAAATATATAAAAGTTGTATAAAAAGTATGTAAAATAAAAATTAAAAAATGTTAAACTTAAAAATATATATAACCGGAAATAAAAATTGGGTCATTAAGAAATCTGTTAGAAATTGTATAAATATGTCAAATTTGAGATATTATTTTAAAAATATAATTACTTTCATTATGTATTTATTTATATTATTTATTTAATAATTATATTTAAATAGGATTACTTTAAATATATTAATAAATAAAACTGATTAAATACGAAACTTTTATAAAATTCTATAAATTGATTAAATACGAAAACCTACGAAAAAGCATGTCGTGCAGTTACGACCCATGACGAAAAACCTCACAAAAAACCTCTCTTGAAAAACCTCTCCACTATGTGAAAAACCTCAAAAGAAGGTTTTTGTTTTTTGAAAAATCTCCCAAAAACCTTCTAACGAGCACATTGTGGATGCTCTAAAACAAACAATTTTCAATATATTCCATTTAAAAATAAGGTTTTAATAGGATATGATGTATATACACTTTTCTTCTACACCTAAAAATATAATATTATTTCTATGAAAACCTCCTGTTGTAAAAAAGTTCTAAAACAACTAGAGAGAAGCATAAAGTTTTAAAGATTTCAAAAAGCCTGAAACAATGGTAACGAAATAATTGAGGGAAAGATATGTTAAGATAAGTTTGGACAGTAAAAATAAATTTGAAAGTAAAAAATTTCAAACAATTTAAAACAAATTTCATGTCAAGTATCGCATATTCTATCATAGGACATTGCTAATCTAACTACCACCTACGCCTGACCCCATCAAATATGGAAATTTGACTCCTGAGTGTGATCACCGTGAAAAAGTAAGAAGGAAATGTTTGTATGTGAACCATTGAAAAATTACAAAAAAAAAGAAAAAAAATTTGAAAATGCATGGGAACTAAGGTTACAAATTATTCATATGGATTCACATATTTATCTTCAAATTTATTTTTTTAATGATTCACGTATTAAACTTTCCTTAACCTTTCATTCGTACATTCTCATTATATTTAGTCTTCTTATTTGAATCTTTCAATAAATATATATACATAGGGGACCTTTCAAAGGAGAACTGAGTTATTTGTGATAACTGTGAGATCCAATCTCAACAACAAATCATATGATAAATTTGGAAATTAATAAATTTGGTAATTTGGTAATTTTGATTTAAAATTTTAATTAAAGGGTATTTTAGGTATTTAAAAAAATCTTCTCTCTCCTCTCTCTTCTCTCCGACGTCTGGTGAACGTTATTCCGGTGAAATACACTATGGTACACATTGTGATACAAAATACAATATGATAATCACCGTGATACAAAATAAACTGTGATACTCATTGTGATAAAAATATACTATGATATCCACCATGATAGAAAATGCAATACATAAAGACCCAGTTGTGATATAAAATACAATGTGATACCCAAAATAAATACAAGACCTAATGTGATACCCACTATGATACCACTGTGATACCCATTATGATACCTCTGTGATACCCAAAAGAAATTTGTTTTTGACAGATGAAGGAACTTGAATCGAAGAAATTGTATAATACATACACCACCGTTGATACCACTGTGATAAAATTGTGATACCAACTATGATACCCAAAATACCTAAGCACCCCCTTTCTCTGTTTCATAGATACATACATGCATACATACTCAGACCCTAAAATTATATGTATAGAGAGAGAAACAGAGGCTTTTAGAGAGTGATACATACACCTCTTTTGCAACGAAGAACAAGATCATTAATGGAATCTTGACTAAGATGAAATTACATATCGAGTCTTCCTCCGATCTCCATCGGTTAGATGCGTGGCTGAGTCGTCCACCTTGGACCCCGAGTTTGTTGAGAACGTTTGGAACCCGGCGGTGGCGGTGATGCCGTTGAGATCTTGTTTGTCGGAGAAGTATACAGAGCTGCTTCCGTCGTACAAATGGGTTAATGACGACGAGTCTTGGGTTTCCGTTTATGAGACGTCGGTGTAACGGAAAGATTTTATAGAGTGTTTGGTGGTGGGGGTGGGGGTGTCGCCGCTGAGAAAGTCTTCCATTTTGGGAGCTTGTTGTTGGTTCATATGGGAATTAAGTGGTGGCTGGGAATTTTAGGTTTGAAATTGGAAATTTGAGATGCAATCGGCGACCGAAAATTTTAGGGTTTTATTTATGGTTTGTCATAAAATATAAATTACCGATTTACCCTTTATTTTATTTTAGTAATTAACATTAATTATCTAAAATGATTGGTTGTGGTTGGATCTCACGGTTACCACAAAATAGTCAGTTCTCATTTGATTACGCCCCTATATACATATATGTATATATGTATTTAGGGAATAGTTCAAACAAGAGTACCATTTTACGAGGACGCGAAAACATCTGAAATAGACAACCATTCTATTTGAGAAATTGGTGATACACACACTATGGACATGAGCGATGTGACACCCCAAAAATGGGGTAAATAAATATTTGTGAAAATGGAGGATAATTTATGATAAATGAAAATTGATTAATTTTTCATTGGGCCAAAAATGGAATAAGAGAAAGTGTGAGGGCAATAGTTGAAAAGTACTTCAAGTGAGAAGTCAGAGACTATAATGTAACTATCCAAAGGTAGAGGGGTTTGTTTTGCCAATTTGGAAAACCTTTGAATTTCTAAGCAATTAAAACGTCATTTAATGGAGTTTTTAATGACATTCAATTATGAACCGTATTAATGGAGGGGACTTTGGCTATCCAATACAGACCGTTTTGCTTTGGAAATTCGAGTATACATGCGTTTGAGTCTGAGGAACAAAAGCCTTTGGACTAATCGAGTTTTAAACGAGAGATGAACAAGAAATCGGGGATTAAAGCGAAGCTAGGGTTTCGATGTTTGGCGACGATTTGAGTTTAGCGGTTAGATGTTGACTTTAATCGACCTACACGAACACGTGAGTTTTCATGAGACTTTTATTGGGATGCATGCTTACGTATAAATTATTTGAGCATGAGAATTATTTATGATATATATGTTGTGCATAATATTATTTTTACGTGCATATTTATGGGTTTTGATACGTGTATGTAATCTTATTATGTGGGTCGCATACTATCTAGGCATGGCAACGGGGCGGGAATGGGACAAGTTAATACACTGATTCACCAGATGACGCACATAGATTCAACAAATTCACCTTATGTGCTTCATAAGGTGAATCGAACACCATACCACCATGTTCCTACAAGCACCACCATACACAAATTCATACCCAAACACAATCGAATCCCAAGATCATCAATACAAACAAAGTATACAAAAATACAAACTAAACCAACCACAAATTTTGTAATAACCCAAATCCATGTTTGGTTTTTATAATGAAAGTCTAGGGGTCTATAGTGTAATTTTCCTATATTTTAGGGTTTATTTGTTAAATTAAAGGAAAATGAGGCAAATACCTTCTTCCACCCCTCATTTAGGACGCCGCCTCCTGGAAAAGAAAAAAAAAGAGAAAAGAAGTGTAGAATTTAAGTTTCTATGGAGAAGATGCTTTGGTGGTAAGGACTTGAAGGTTAATGTAACACCCGTAATTTCGGGTTGTCGTACGTTACGTACCTTGAGTTCGTTTGTACGTTCAATAAACTACGTTAGTATCTCGTTGTTTGGAATTGTTACTTTGATTTGGCCAAGCTTTATGCGTCGAAAAATCGGATTAGTTCGGGCCGAAGTCGCGCCCAGGGGAGCTGGGGCGACTATGCCCAGAGGGCATAGTCGCGTGTCAATGTCGTTGGAGTGGGGAGAGTTTCTGGACAAAGTCAGTGGGCAGGGTCTCGGCGGAAACAATGCCCCGCGACTATGACCAGGGCATTGTCGCCCGGTCATAGTCGCCGACGGGGTCCTGTGGTATAAAAATCAGATTTCGGGATTTTCTGATTGTTTGTGTTTTGGGAGCAGATTTGGGGAGCTTCTCTTCTGCGATTTTGGTAAGTTCCAAACCCTATTTTTCCATCTCTTCATTTATTGAACTTCAACAAACATTAATGAGGAGTTAATGTTTGGTTAGGGTGAACTTTTGGTAGACCTATTTTGTATCATCATCTCAAGTCTTCAACTCTCCAACTATCCTATCTAGGGTGTGGTTTCTTTCAAGAAATCACCAAGGTGAGTGTACTATGGACTCTTCTACTCATGTGTAGGTTTAACTATGTGTTTATAACTATATGCCACACTTACTTACCCCTTGTTTTGATAAAGGTGAAGTTTAACCTAAAACCCATTTGGGGATGATGTCACAAAAGATGAAGTATTATAAGGGATGTTTGTTATTAACACGTATTATGAGTTGATTTAAAGCTAAAGATTTATATATATATATATATATATATATATACATTGGTCACATTGGCGACTTAATATTGGACTAAAGACCCAGGTTGGGTTGAGGACATGAATGGACTAAAGACCCGGTTTGGGTTGAGGTCATGAATGGACTAAAGACCCGGTTTAGGTTTAGGTCACAAATGGACTAAAGACCCGGTTTGGGTTGAGGTCACAAATGGACTAAAGATCTAGTTTGGGTTGATGCTATCAAGTTAGACGGCTTGGAAGAAATTGTAAATGTGTGTTGACGAATTTATATTGTGATTTCCTGATTTTTGGCAGGTGAAGTAATTCGGCTATGATCTATAGAAACACAAATGTTCATATGTCGTAATTGCACTTCGTTATTTGTATTATGATTTTATGGTCTCAATAGGCTCTAGCCTAACACTTGTTTCTTTGGTTGTCTTGTATGACAGGGCACCTAGTGGCGGGAACCTTCGGGAATGAGTGATTGATTGCTTGGTCGAGAGCGGTCCATTTTGGGAGATCTAGAGACCGGTATATACGATTGATAGTGACCAATTTTGGAAGAATAGCGACACCCGACCGTAATCTAATAGAGTTATTTAGATTATTAGGTTGTCTTATTTATATTCTTCATTCATTCGGGTTTTGTAATCACTATACTATATTCCCCGTTTCGGGATGACACTATGGGAATGTTTTGGCAGGTTAATGTTTAAATCAGGTTTACTCAATTTACAACTGTCATATTGCCGAATTTTCGAGTTTTAAATTACCCTATTTTTTTAGAGTGTTACAGTTAAGGAAGATTTGGCGTAAAAACTCTTAATCCAAGGTGAGATTCTTGCTCCTTTTATGGTTTTCCTTCTCCTCTAGAACCTATTTCTAGGTTAAGCTCTTGGTTTGTTTTAATCCATGTGAATATGAAAAGGTCCATAAAAGGTGTGTTTATGTTTGTTTCTCAATGGAGCAATGAGGTTTTGACTTCATCATTCTATTTTGGAAAAACAATGGAGAAATCTCACCATGAACCTTAATGGATTTTCAATTAGGAAATATCTTTTCATGGAGGGGGGCTCGATTTTGATGTAGATTGGGTTAAAATAACCAAGTGTTTTAGCTTTACTATTTGAAAAGAGTTTAGGGATTTAATCGTACATTTATAGACCTCTAAAGCACGATTGGTGAGCTTATCGTGAAAAAATGGATAAAAATTGAGTTTGGGGATAGTAGGTTGGACAGTAGTCGTGGCTTGAGGCCACGTGACTCCTCGCGGGATACAGAAACAGTAAAGGGCGCGACTTAAGGTCGTGGGCTAGTCGTGTGGGTCTTCCTTTTCGCGTGACTTTTGGGTCTCGAATGGGTTTTTGTGGGACGTTATTAGGGTATTATTGCAAGTATTTGGAGGATAAGCAAAGCGGTTTTAGTGGGTTTTAATACTGTATGATATTCGATTAATTCAGGTGTTTGGCCGGAAAACCCTTTCTGTGATCTAGGCTTGGACTACAGGTGAGTTTTCCTACCTTTCTACTTTTATAAATGAACATTTATTATGCAAATGGTTTCGACGATATGTCTATCTTATGTTTGAAATTACATGATTTGGAATATGATCATTATTAAAGTGTGCATTTCATGTGGGGTGGGGCATGTGATGGCTTGAATCGGGGGGGGGGGGGGTGTCCCGTTGTTGCTCATACCGGGGGGGGGGGGGTGTCCCGTTAATGCCTAAATGGGGGGGGTGTCCCATTTAAAGACAGTATGAGTCGAACACGTTGTCACAGGTGTGTGTGACTTAAGTGTGTACCATCTACATGCGTTGTGTGTGTGTGCATGGTGGTTTTAAAGGTGTGATTCATTTATAATTGTTTACAACTTATTTTGGATGGTATTTTGTGGCGTGTTATTGATACTTGAGGGAACTCACTACACCTCCGGTCTAACCCTCACTTTTATAAAATTGAAAACCCTTTTCAGGTGAGCATTCTAGTGAGAGCTCTAGCGAAGGAAAGGGCAAGATGTGGTCATGGAACCTAGAAGATAGAACGAAGCTTTTTAGTCTTTGGTTTATAACTTTCTAGACATAGTTATTTTAAAATTCTCAGTTGTGAAGGTGTTTACCCGTAGAAAACTATTGGAATGTATTTGGTTATGACTTGTTGATATCGGGGCTATTTTGGCATTAATTCATATTTTGATTGATTTAAGTTTTGGGTTGTTACAAATTTCATAAAAACTAAATCAAGTCAAGAACAACCAGAAATCATAACTCAAAATCGAAAAACAATCTAAGAAAGTCCCAACTCTAACTCAAGAACGATAAAAAAAACCTAGCTCACCATGTTTGATTTATTGGGTCGATTCTGGGTTTGATGAACACCTCCATCTCAGATCAAATTTACGGGTTCGATTTCTTGGTTTGATTATGGGTTCGAAGAACACTTCAATCCCAGATCCGATTTATGGGTTCGATTTCTTGCTTCAAATTTGGCTTCAAAGAACACCTTCATCCTAGATCTCTGTGTGTCCCTGTGATTAACGATTCATTCAAGTAAACAAATAAACACTACTATAATGCAAACCTGGTATTGATTAATCAAACGATTACAAGTGTTCTTGACAAGAAATCGATTTCTCTGTCTGCTTCTATCTCTCTCACGCAGCTCTCTATTTCTCTCTTGAACGACCACACCCACACTTAATCAACTCCTAACCTAATTAACACAAAACTATTCTAATTTATACTAAGGCCTTATTAGCCTAATAGGCTTGTCTTGGCTTGGGCCCAACAACTAAAACAACTAATAACTTAATTTAAAAGACTAAAAATGTAAATACGAAAAACAAACTTTGACTATTATTACAAAGGACCCTAGACTATTTATTGAGACGACTTTATCATCTTTGACTTCAGTTTTCCATCTTCAGATAATGATGATCTTGAATCCAATAAAACTGTTTTTTAACAATCTCCCCTTTTGGATCAAGATCATTACTAAAAAGATTTAGCAATTCCATCCTTCTCTTTAAGCTCAGAAGATGCAATCTCCCTCTTTGTCTTCAGAAAGTAGCAATCTTTCCAAACAATAAAATCTCTTGAAAAGAAATTATCTCCAGTTTCAACTCGGAATGCTTCAGCAAATCATCTTCAAAGAAAATTTCTTCAATTCAGCATATCTTCAGAAATTCTTTCAATCTATCAAAAACTTGTGTTCTCTCCATTTCTTGGTTGACGCTTCTCCCCCTTTTTGATGAAAAGAGCAAAGAGTTCATCAAAACTTTTCTTCAAGAAATGTCTTCCACCACTTGCAAACAGAACCACTGACTATCCGTCAATTCATAAAGATGTGCATCCAGATCTTTGCAAATCCAGACAAAATAGAAAGGTAACACCTGAATCAACAAATGAATCAGTTAAAAATGTCTGTCAGTAACACGAAGTCACTGTGTGTAACGAATACACATTATAAAGGAGCTTTTATGATGTTCACTCCCCCAGGGCTTCCATTCAATCATCGAAAAACCACAAAGGTAATTTCTATGAACGTTATGACAAAGAAACAAATTCTTTGTGTGTTCGTGCAAGTGATAGAATAAATTAAGCATATGATGATTGCTTATAAGGCTCAAAATGTGTAAACCACTGAGACAACAGGTAGTTAAACACAGACTCAATGTGCATTAGTGAAGTGTGAAGGTGGGGAAAACTTCATTCTTTTCAATATCCAGATTTTCCAAATGAAAATCAGATAGCATGTGTGCTGCGTCCCCTTTGAAAATGAAACATTTTCTTGTTGAGAAGAAAATGAGTGGTAGGTGGGGTAATGTTAAGAGTTGGCATGGGCTAGTTTCCTGTTTCAATAACGTTCACCAAAGAATTGTGAAACATTAGAAATGTGGCTGCCCGGCTCAGAAAGTAGTTGGTGCAGAGTTTAATATTCTTTTACTCTGTTCTCTCACCCTCTTTCTTTGTATCATTAAGCTCACAACTAACCAAACTCTCTTTTACATTTTCTCTCCTCACACATCCCACACTCATTTCATGAAACTCCTCACACTCAATCACTAAGGATTTACTTCTTGGGTAGGAGACACTGGTTAACGTGAATCCATAGAAGTTCAATTAAGTCCTTGCACACTGATCCCATGTTTTCCTACGAAGCATATGTTTCTCAGATGATTAACTTGATCAGTTAAAGCTCAATGATGAATCAGAAAACATTTAAAATCACACTTCCAATTCAAGAAATCTGGTTGAGGATCGGGAAGTGGTTTGAACATTTAAGAACATGTTTTCTTATGATTGAAAGTTGTCCTTCTTTCAACCATAAATGAGATGAAGATAAGGAATTATACCTTTTGAGTACAGTCTTACATCTCACGAAGTCAAGCTTAAAGTCATAAAGATATGATCTTTGAAGCATCTCTCAATCTACAAAAGTCTAAAAGTCTAGTCAAAGTAACTTTATTCACTGAAGTTGAAATGACATAAAGCAGTAAAACAATTAATGTACGAGTTCTGATCAGAAATATCAGAAGTCACCGCCTTTACTCCCCCTGAAATTAGGCATCAGAAAAATTATCAGTGTAAAATATATGCATTAACTCCCCCTCAAACGTTAATCATCATATCTGTCAGATGCATAAAATTTCAGAAAAGTATGTACTCCCCCTTGATGGATGATTTCCTCATTGGAGTATTGGAGTACAATTTCTTGTCAGCACAGAAGTAACGTCTTTTGATCATTGAAGTACGAGTCCTAAACTGTTGTGTTTAGAAGTCAATCTTCGTTGAAGTACGGGTCCTAAGCTGATTTGCTTAGAAGCCTCGGTTCTCTTATTCCTCCTTCACAGTAGGTGCCTGCAACACAGATTCAACTTTTTTCTTTGGTACCCACTGGTATTTGGGTCCATCTTTGTTAGTTGCAGTTATTCCCATAACCATACCAGAAATGATCACTTGTTTTATGAACAAGATCATGTGAACGACAGTAAGAACAATAGAATTGCTTACCTGACAACCTGATTAATTGATCTCTCATGTAGATATGTTCAGGTTTACCTTTATACACATTGTTCTTCTCAGCATTATGGTTATGTGCACATGACTTCTTTCCTTTCTCGTCTTTCTTCTCATTTTCAACTGGTTTCTTCTTCTAGACCAGTTCTTCTTCTTCGTATCTTCTTCTTCTTCTTCTTCTGAATGTATCTGAACCATCTATATTTCTATCATAGAAAAGGTTATTACTACGAATCTGATCAAATGATTTAACTGACTTTTTTGATGAAACATTTTTCTGATTTGAACTTGATGCAGACTTTTCAAGCACTTTAATCGTCGAAGCAAAGTTGTCTCTTTCTTGAACAAGCAGGTCAATCTTCTTCGTGAACTCAGACTTCGCTTTTTGATCTTTCAAGGCACTTTCAGATAATTCAGATAGCTTGACAGTCAGCTTTCTAATCTCAGATTCAAAGAAGTTTCTCTCTTCTTCAAATCCCTTCTCAGCATTATTTCTCTGGCCGGATATTTCTTTAAAGAATCCAGCGTTCTTCTGTTCAATGGTCTTCTTGTCTTTGGCAAACTTTTCCCTTTCCAGAATAATTACTTTCTCAAATTCAGAAGTCTTTTGAGAAAGCTTTAAACATTTCAGCTCAACCGCCTTCTTTTCGTCTGCACATTTGCTTGAAAAATCTGAAAACTTCTTTACAAATGCTTTCTTTTCAATCTCAAAAACAGATCTCTCTTTGGCCATCTTTTTCTCCAGATCAGATATCTTCTTTTGAAGATCAACATTTGCACTCTCCAAATCATTAACTTTCTCATTATTCTCAACATAATCTAGTTTCTGGATTTGAGCTTCCAAGGCATAAATCTTTTCTTTTAGTTCAGAGTTCTCAAATTCCAGAAACTTTACTCTTAAAGACAACTTTGGTCCTGTCATAATCTTCTTAATATGTTCCCATAACAGCTTTCCTGTAGCCTTTTTGCAATCTAACTTGATGGAAATCTCCTTTGAAGTTTCCTTGGAAATTCCTTGTAATATAAAAGATTTGGCTAAACAGTCAGCTTGATGTCTTTTTCTTTGCTCGTTTGAGTACATATCAAGTGGTAAAGGAAGCTCTTTTTCTTCGCTTTCTCCATTATCCTTTATAAGATTAAAAACTTTCCTTGGAGCTGTCATACTTTATTCCCTTAGAGATATTCTAATCAGATCCCTTAATGCATGTTTATCAATGAAATCTATGAACTGATTTTTCCATGCATCATACTCTCCTTTGAAAAGTACCGGTGGCTTTTCATCAGTACTGATTGAAGGAGTTTCACTAGAATTCATTCTGATAGATATAAGATAAGAACTTGAAAAATGACCGTTAGTCCAGATAAAATCAAACAATACTGAAAATCTTAGAATGAAATTCAGATAGTTTTGATCAAGAACAGAATTTTGTCCCCCTCCGCAGACTTAGCACGGGGGTGATGTTCTCGTGAGCAGTGGGTCACGCAAACTACGGTTTGCGTGAGACTTGGGTGGCGCAAACACTGTTGACGACCGGAAACTTTTCGACCGGTATGTTGCAAGACCGGTATGTTGCAAGACCGGTAGCCTGATTGGACCGATAAAGTTTCGACCGATAGTATGCTTGAAGCTTCGACCGGTATTGGCTTAGACCGGTAGACTTCCTTAGACCGGTATTCAATTAGACCGATAAGTTGTCTTTGACCGATATTAGTTTGGACCGATAGAGGTCTTCGACCGGAATTGGTCTTCGACTGGTAAGACTATGAGTTATCCGGGCGACCAGTAAAGAGAATTGACCGATAGAAAGGATCGACCGATAAAATAGACCGATAGAATGCGGTCGACCGGTATTGGCTTGGACCGATAAAAACTTATGAATTCCGGGCGACAGATATATTTTTGATGTTATCGACCCAGAAACCAAAATCAACCCAGAAAACACTCGATTTCTCTAATTAAACTACCAAACTTTGCTAAAACGATCAATTAACCAACTAGATCAGATTCCAATCAATTAATTTCAATAAAAACCACTTAAAGAGAGATTTGATTTCTGAAGCAGTGTCGACTCGTGAACGAACCCAGAACAACAAAAATCATCAAATTGATAATCGAAATCGATTCGATACTCAAAACAATCAATACCCAGTCAAGATAATATGCTAAACAAACACAATCCAAACAATAACAACTTGAATGAACAATCACACAATAAAAATTTTGAATCTTTGACAGAAAAACATAACCGAAAACAAAAATTTTCAATTCAATCTGTCCTGCTCTGATACCAATTGTGTGTCCCTGTGATTAACGATTCAATCAAGTAAACAAATAAACACTACTATAATGCAAACCTGGTATTGATTAATCAAACGATTACAAGTGTTCTTGACAAGAAATCGATCTCTCTGTTTGCTTCTATCTCTCTCACGCAGCTATCTATTTCTCTCTTGAACGGCCACACCCACACTTAATCAACTCCTAACCTAATTAACACAAAACTATTCTAATTTATACTAAGGCCTTATTAGCCTAATGGGTTGGCTTGGCTTGGGCCCAACAACTAAAACAACTAATAACTTAATTTAAAAGACTAAAAATGTAAATATGAAAAACAAACTTTGACTATTATTACAAAGGACCCTAGACTATTTATTGAGATGACTTTATCAGCTTTGACTTCAGTTTTCCATCTTCAGATAATGATGATCTTGAATCCAATAAAACTGTGCTTTAACAATCTCGTTTTTTGGGTTCGATGCATAAGAGGGAGGAGGAGGAGGAGGAGTGGGTGACGTCGAGGAGGAGGAGGAACCATCTTGGGCGACGCTGAGGGGGAGGAGGAGGAGGAGGTGTCATGGGCTACGCTGAGAAGGAAGATGAGTCGGTGGTAGGAGGTGATAGTGAGGCAGGGAAACAATGGTTGAATATTTGATTGAGATGAACAATGATGAAGTCTAAATGAAACGTAATGAATGAGAAGATTAATCTGATATTAATATCAATTATACCCATGAAAGCTCCTTACAAATTGTCAATAATACCCTTACTTTTTGCTTTTATCCTGTAATAAGGGATTATATTATTGATTTTCTTGTGAATACAATGAAAGAGTACAAGGTTATATATAGGCAAGAAAGCTAGAAAAAGAAGGAAACCCTAAGGACCCATGAGCTAATTGGGCCTAAGTAAAGAATTACATATTTTACATTCTAACACTCCCCCTCAAGCTGGAGCATAGATATTAATCATGCCCAGCTTGTTACAGATAGAAGAGATCCACGAACCAGGTAAAGCTTTGGTAAAGACATCGGCAAGTTGACTTCCTGTTCGAACAAAGGGAGTTGAGATGGTTCCATCTTCTAGCTTTTCACGAGTGAAATGGCAATCCACTTCAATATGTTTTGTTCTCTCATGAAACACGGGATTATTTGCAATGTGGATAGCCGCCTCATTATCACAATATAGATTCATTGGTTTAGATTGAGCAAACCCAAGTTCACCTAGCAGATTACGCAACCATATCAACTCACAAGTGGTTTGGGCCATAGCCCTGTATTCAGATTCAGCGCTTGACCGGGAAATGACATTTTGTTTCTTGCTTTTCCACGAGACTAGATTTCCTCCAACTAACACACAATAGCCTGTCGTAGACCGCCTATTCGTAAAATCTCCATTATAGTCAGCATTTGTAAACCCTTCTATGACATGATGACCGTGATTTTGATAAAGAATGCCAAGACCAGGGGCACCCTTTAGGTACTTCAGTATATGTCTAACGGCCTCCCAATGTGGAGTTCTTGGAGATGACATAAACTGACTTACAACACTTACCGGAAACGCGATGTCAGGACGCGTAATCGTCAGGTTGTTTAGTTTTCCCACAATTCTTCTATACTTTTCTGGATCCTCAAGTAGATCTCCATCGTCTGCTTTCAATTTCATATTCGGAATCATTGGGGCCTCACACGGTTTTGTTTGAATCATCCCAGAATCATTCAATACATCCAAACAATATTTCCGTTGAGACAAACATATCCCTTTTCGAGTACGAGATACTTCAATTCCCAAGAAGTATTTTAAAGGACCTAGATCCTTTGTTTGAAACCGGGACGCAAGGAAATCTTTCAGCTTCTTGATCCCAATGTCATCACTCCCAGTAATCACAATGTCATCAACGTACACCACTAGTAGAATGCATCCAGAAGGGGATGAAGTAAAGAACACAAAATGATCATAAGAGCTCCTACGCAAGCCAAACTCAGTCACTACAACATTGAACCGTCTAAACCAAGCACGAAGGGATTGATTTAAACCATACAATGATTTACGCAATTTACAGACTCTGCCAGACTCCCCCTGAGCAACAAACCCAGGTGGTTGATCCATATAAACTTCCTCATGTAAATCACCATCCAGGAATGCATTTTTCACATCCAGTTGGTATAGGACCCAGTCATAAGTAGCGGCCAATGAAATAAACAAACAGATGGAGGGTACCTTAGCCACAGGAGAAAATGTCACGTAGTAGTCGACCCCATAAGTCTGAGCATATCCTTTAGCTACCAACCGGGCTTTCAGACAAGCCACTGATCCATCTGGATTAACTTTCACAGTGAATACCCATTTGCAGCCAATTGCCTTTTTACCTGCAGGTAACTCTACCAAATCCCATGTATTATTATGATCTAGAGCATTAATCTCTTCAATCATGGCATCCCCCCATCCAGAATGAGCCAAAGCTTCACCAACCGTTTTAGGAACAGAAAATGAATCAAGTGTAGAGATCAAAGAGCGAGAACGAGAAGAAAGTTTATCATAGCAAACAACAGAAGAAATAGGGTAAGTACATGAGCGCTTACCTTTCCGAAGGGCAATGGGAACATCAAGATCAGGATCCTGTGTATCGGATGGTGGTGGATCACTTGAAGCAGGAGGATCATCATTAGAAGAATCTGCAGACAATGACGAAGATGGTATAGGGTCAGGATCTAACGTAGGTCGTTGCCGTCTATTATACACATGAACTATCGGTGGTTTAATTAGTAGGCTCTTGATGATGTGTCGAGTCGGATAAAATAGGAGATTCGGGAACTGATACGGTATATACCAACAAATCATTGCTATCTCTTGGATTGCAAGGAGTGGATACAGGAAAGAAAGGTATATTCTCATGGAATGTAACAACTCGAGATACAATGTATCGATTAAGTGTGGGAGAAAAGCACTTATACCCTTTTTGAAGTCGAGAGTAACCAAGAAATACACATTTCAGAGATTTTGGACCCAACTTAGTTATGTGTGGTCGGGTATCACGGACAAAACAAGTACTACCAAAGATCTTTGGGTCGACAGGAAACAATGAATTTGTAGGAAACAGAACTGAGAAAGGACTTCTTCCATCCAAAACAACAGATGACATTCGGTTGATGAGAAAACAAGCAGTAGCAACATCATCAGCCCAAAAGAGTTTTGGAACAGTCATATGAAATAATAGAGCCCGAGCCACCTCAAAGAGATGACGATTCTTTCGTTCAGCAACCCCATTTTGGGCCGGTGTGTCAACACAGGAAGACTCATGAAGAATACCATTTTGAAGCATATATGACTGAAATGTTTGAGACAAATATTCTTTTAAATTATCGCTACGAAGAGTTTGAATGGAGACTTTAAATTGTGTTTTAATCTCAGTATAAAATGAACAAAAATGGGTAAACACCTCAGATCGATTTTTCATAAAGTAAAGCCAAGTCGTACGAGAGTAATCATCAACAAAAGTAACGAAATACTTAAATCCAAGTTTTGAAGTGACCGGACATGGTCCCCAAACATCATAATGGACTAACTCAAATGGAGAAGAGGCCCGCTTATTATAGACTTTAGGACTTAAATGAATACGTTGATGTTTGGCATACTGACAAGACTCACACTGTAGAGAAGATAAAGAAGAAAACTCAGGACACAACTTCTTCAAATTTTGTAAAGAAGGATGACCTAATCGACAATGAACTTCAAGCGGAGACGATGAGTTGGAACAAGCCAAAGCGCAAGGTATTTGTTTTTCAAATATGTATAGGCCGTCAGTTTCCCGCCCTTTACCAATAATCCTCTTCGTCGACAGATCCTGAAGGACACAAAAATCAGGAAAGAATGTGACACAACAATTTAAAGCACAGGTAATTTTGCTGACTGATAACAAATTGAATGAGAAATTGGGTAGGCTCAGTACAGAAGATAACGAAACAGATGGGGTAAGATCAATGGTGCCAGAACCAAGGACAGGTGTGGTAGACCCATCAGCAATTGTGACATGTGATCACTAGTACAAAAATGGCTTTTTGTGACGGTTTTGAGAAAACAGGTTTGTAACGGTTTGGTAAAAAACCGTTACGGAAAGTCGCAAAAAAATTTGAGAATTCTTTTAGTAACGGTTTTACAAAATAAACGTTAGCATTACCAACAACTTAGAAAAAAAAAACGTTTTAGACAAAAACATTACTAAAGGGTCCTCTATGGTAACAATTTATGACGGTTTCGAAAAACCGTTTCTTTATGTTGTGACGGTTTTTAAAAACCGTTGCCATAGAGCACCCTTTAGTAACGGTTTTTGTCTAAACCGTTGCTTTATGTTGTAATGGTTTTAAAAAACCGTTACCAAAACAAAATTATGTATAGCAACGTTTATTTGAAAATCGTTTCCAAAATTCATCAAGTTCAATGGCAACGTTTTGCAGAATTCTCGTCACCAAAAGTTAGGTTTTGGCCATGGCTTTTGAAAAAATTTCGTCATCATATGTCATGCTATGGTAACGGTATTAAAATATTTACGTCACCATATCTCAAGCTACATTGATGGTTTTGAATAATTTACGTCACCATATATCATTCTATGGTGACAATTTTGATTGTGTCACCGTATGTCATTCTATGGTAACGATTTTGAAAATAAATGTCATTGTATGTCATGTTACAGTGATAGTTTTGTATAATAAACGTCACCATATGGCATGTTACGTTGATAGTTTTGTACAATAAACGTCACCACATATCATTCTATAGTAATAGTTTGAATAATAAACATCAACATACGTCGTGCTACGATGACGGTTTTGTATAATAAATGTTACCATATGTCATGTTATGTTGGCGATTTTGAATACAATAAGGTCCAATGAGCATAATGGAATGTTGACCATTTTGGATAATAAATGTCATCATATGTCATGTCATATATGGTGATTGTTATGAAACATAAAAGTTATAGTACATCATGCTACGGTGACGGTTTTGAAATATAGACGTTGTCATATGTCATACTATGATGACGGTTCCATAAAATAAACGTCACCGTGTGTCAACTTTCATTGACTGTTTCGAAAAATTTATGTTACCATATGTCATGTTACAGTGATAATTTTGAAAAATAAACGACATCATACGTCGTCTACAATAATGGTTTCGAAAAATAAATGTTACTGTACGTCATTCTAGGGTGACGGTTTTGAAAAATAAATGTCATTGTACATCAGGTCACGGTATCGGTAATGTTTGAAATAAAATCAACAAAGATCAAAAAACACAGTTGATGTGCTAACAACCTTGAAGAACTAACCACAAGGGTGTGGCATGGTGGTAAGAGCCTGGGGACTTCATAACGGTTGCCCGGGTTCGAGTCTCACACGCAACATTTGTGTCAAATATTGGCACAGGTGTCATCCTTGTGGCCACTGGATGAATGACCGCGGGCCAAACGCCTGTTTTCCGGAGATTAGTCTGGGCCCAAAGTGGTCTGGGATACTCCTTCCAAAAAAAAAACCTCGAAGAACTACACCACAACCTCCATTATTGTAATCATGAACTTTCTGGCGATTCCAACAAAAGATTTTCTATTTTTGAGATTATAACATTAATTATATAATAAGAATAGAGAAAATTACAATTTTGATCAATCCTCCTCTTCAAATATTCTTTCTTAACATAATTCTTATAAAAAATTTCATGCGTTTAATTTATTTTTGTTGGATAATTTATTTTCTATTAAAAGTGAAATTTGATAAAAACCAAAATACAAATTATTTTATTATAATTTTGGTCGACGAAATGTAAACAAATTATTAATTAATTAAAATTTTGTCATTTTATTAAATAAGTTATTTTTAAATCAAATGACGCTTATTTATTAAATATATAATATAATAATTATGTTTTAAATAAATGGTATAGTAATAAAAGTGTAAATTGCAATTTTGGTCCTTGTGGTTTGTGGTTTGTAAAAAGACCAATATGCCCTCGTGTGCAAGTCACATGAGTGGTTTTAACGGAGGCAACCTAATGGTGTAACTCCTCAGGGACCAAAACCGAGCACTTTTGTATACCACAAGGTTTTTCTTGTAATAAAAATTTTGTAGGGACCAAAAGTGGCAAAAACAACAAACCACAGGGACCAAAATTACAATTTCCTCTAAAAATTATAATAAAATATAGAGTAAATTACATTTTTAGTTCTTATGGATTTATTGGGCTTTAAAGGGTTTCATTGGACCTTAATGAATCTATCGGCCTTTAAGGGGTTCTATTGGGCTTTAAAGAGTTTCATTAGACCTTAATGGATCTATCAGGGTTTAAAGGATTCTATCGAGCTTTAAAGGGTTCTATTGGGCTTTAAAGGGTTTTATTGGGCCTTAATGGATTCTATCGGGCTTTAAAAGGTTACATTGGGCTTTAAAAGGTTACATTATGGCCTTAATGAATCTATCGGGTTTTAAGGGATTATATCGGGCTTTAAAGGGTTCTATTGGGCTTTAAAGGGTTTCATTGGGTCATAATGGATTTATTGGGCTTTAAAGGGTTTCATTGGACCTTAATGAATCTATCGGCCTTTAAGGGGTTCTATTGGGCTTTAAAGAGTTTTATTAGACCTTAATGGATCTATCAGGGTTTAAAGGATTCTATCGAGCTTTAAAGTGTTCTATTGGGCTTTAAAGGGTTTTATTGGGCCTTAATGGATTCTATCGGGCTTTAAAAGGTTACATTGGGCTTTAAAAGGTTACATTGGGCTTTAAAGGGTTTCATTGGACCTTAATGAATCTATCGGCCTTTAAGGGGTTCTATTGGGCTTTAAAGAGTTTCATTAGACCTTAATGGATCTATCAGGGTTTAAAGGATTCTATCGAGCTTTAAAGGGTTCTATTGAGCTTTAAAGGGTTTTATTGGGCCTTAATCGATTCTATCGGGCTTTAAAAGGTTACATTGGGCTTTAAAGGGTTTCATTTGGCTTTAATGAATCTATCGGGTTTTAAGGGATTATATCGGGCTTTAAAGGGTTTCATTGCGTCTTAATGGATCTATCGGGATTTAAATGGTTCTACTGGGCTTTAAATGGTTTAATTGGGCCTTAATGGATCTATCATACTTTAAGGGATTCTACCGGGGTTTAAAGGCTTTTATTGGGCTTCAAATGGTTTCATTGTGCCTTAATGGATCTATCGGGCTTTAAAGTGTTTCGTTGGGCCTTAATGGATCTATTTGACTTTAATTAATTATACTGAACTAATTATCAAAGCACAAGATACATATTGCTACTGCACATACGTCTAACACCCACCAATTTGGTATGTGCAGGGCCTTCTTTTCGAGCATTAAAAGGTTAGATTGGGCTTTAAAGGGTTTCATTGGGCCTTAATGGACTATCAAGTTTTAAGGGATTCTATCGGGCTTTAAAGGGTTTTATTGGGCTTTAAAGGGTTCTATTGGGTTTTAAAGGGTTTCATTGGGCCTTAAGGGGTTATGTCGGACATTAAAAGGTTATATTGGGCTCTAAAAGGTTATATTGGGCCTTAATGGACTATCGGGTTTTAAGGGATTCTATCAGGCTTTGAAGGGTTCTATTGGGGCTTTAAAGCATTTTATTGGGCCTTAATGGATCCATCGGGTTTTAAGGGGTTCTAATAGGCTTTAAAGGGTTCTAATCTATACTATATTATAAAAGAGACATAAAAATTATTGATAATGTATTTTAATAAAAATAAAAAGGTAGTTTATTTCATAGTGTTTATCGTGTATTTAATATGTTTATTTGCAGTTAGTTATACAAACAAAAACATGGGACTTTAATAAGTTATAATTATGTTTCATTAACTTATAATTTTGAATAAGTTATAAAACAGGTGAATTTTTCATTTCCCCCAAAAATTTTATTATATCATTAATTAATTTCAATTTCCCCCCAAATTATTTCACAATTCCCTCCACCTTTTTACTCTAAATCTCTTTGACTGTTCATTTGACACAAAGAACCTCCAAGGTCTGATCTTCTTGTAAAATCGATTTAGGGCTTCTTCCATCGCTACCTTCCAGATTTAGGTGACACTACATATTCTATCGCAGCCTTCTTGTAAAATCGATTTAAGTGACACATCTCCATCGATTTAGGGCTTCTTCGTGGTTTAGACTAAGAAGACAAATTCCAGAGTTCACCACTGCCATCGTCGGTATCGGCCTTCCTCACCAAGTCACCACCGCCACCGACGACGACCACTCCACCACCACCAGTCCACCACGGTCCACGAGGCACGAACCACCACCACCAGGCACCAGTCGACGGTCGACCACAACGGCACCACCACCAGGCGACCACCTCCACCAATCGACCACTTTGGGTATTCTTGAGTCTTGACTCCATTACTGCAGGTAATCATTTTTCTTGAGTATTTAGCTACTTTAGTCTTGACTCCAGAACTCCATTTGATATTTCAATTTTGGTATTTAGCTTCTGTGGTCTTGACTCCAGATTTCCAGATTTCAGTTTTAGCTTCTCTTAGTGGTTTGTAACTTGGTATTTAGCTACTGTGGTCCTCATTTCAAAACCATTACACTTGTATTAAGTTTAAGAAAAACCATTGTAGCTGCAGAAATCCTGGAAAAAGCACTATACTTTGAAAACTTCAATTTTAAATTGTTGTACTTGTTTTAAATCTTGAAAACCCGTTCTATTTCTGCAGAAATCTTGATTTATGTTTGTTTCTTCAAATAAAAAAAATGTATTTCTGTTATAAGAATTGTGGTGCATCGTACGACAGTAAGTATAAGAACCTTGCCTCATTTTTTTGAATCAAATGAGTTGGCAATAAGAGATCTTGGTTTTTGGTTTTTGGATTATAATAGATTATAAATCATATGAATTAAAGAATTTGTGAAGTAGATTTGATTTTTGGATGGAGATTTACAAGATTTTGACTTGTTATTGTTTTTTACTGTATGCACATAACCTGTTTGATGATATGCTTGATTTTATAAGCTTCTTGTTTTCAAATGGGTACCCAGAAATCATTCAAATAAAAGTTTCAGGTTTTGAATTGGTGATTTAGAGGTCTAGTATATAGTATCTTGTTTAATTGACCAATGTTTATTTGAAAAGATTTGAACAAATAATCAATGAAGAAAATTTTATTTGAAAGACTCATAATTGATCAATGTTTATTTGAAAAGATTTGAACAAATAATCAATGAAGAAAAAATCGAACGTAATTAGCACATACCCCCATGTCGGCTTTGGTGTTAAAGATGGATCCAATGGAGTGAAATGGTGCTACGTGTGCAGCTTCAACCTCTGCACTAGACATTGTTGGGCATGTATTATTACAAGGAAACATGAAAGGATTATTATATTAAGAGTATTTCTTTATGCATGGAACACTGGGGAAATATCATTATTCATTAAAGCCTCTTCTTTTAAAACATAAAGAAAGGGTGATATAGCATACAACGAAATGAATTAATTCACAAATGAATAGTGGTGAATGAGAGTTGCCAAATTGTTGTGTTTTTGGTTACTTGTACCAATCAGGCGTTGAGCCTACTTGGAGGTTTTAAGCAGAAATTATATCATGTGCTACCTCTGTTTTATAACATGTACATTAGGCGATTCTTGTGCTCCTCCTTCTCTTTCTTTCTAATATCTATTCATTCTAAACTCCCAAAACTCATTGGCTTCTAGGATCTGCTTCCAATCATCTCAAGACTTTCTATAATAACCACCACCACTGCCGCCGCGACCCCCACCACCTGCTGCCCCTCTTATCAAAATGAAGGTAAATGATGTGTTTTTCTGTGCATAATATACTACATATGGTTTCTTATGAAGTTAAATTTTGTGATATGTCTATGGCTGAAGTTCTTCAATTGGATGCAAAGTAAATTTAGTGGCAGACAAGGGCATAAAAACTCGAATACAGCCACCTCCGCTACTCGTATGTACCCTTCCTATTTCTGTCTGTTTACGTTTTATTATATGATGGAATTGTTTGAAGGATGCTTGATTCAGTTCTTTCCTTATCTAGGCTCTTGGCTATTCCATATGTAGGGAGATAAAATACACATTTATCTCTCTTTTAAGGAGAAACAGACAGACCAATAAGATGGTCACTTTTGTTTGTTGTTATTGAGGTCTTAAGTTTATTTATCAAAGGAAAAGTAATGTGATGGATAACCATCATGTAAAATACTCCTTAGATTCTTTTGTGAAATATGAGTTCCCGCTAGAAAGAAATGTTTCATTTGTTAATATATATATATATATATATATATACATTTACCATTTCTCAAATGAACGTAAGGCTATATATATATATATATATATGTATATATATAGTAACATCCCAACTTAGGAGGCATAATAAAGATCTTGCACATACGTACCCACTTAGATTTCTCTTTCCTACCCACGTGGGATCAAATTCCATGACAAAATTCCAACAACTTGTGCTTCATGAAATTCTCATATTTTATAATTCCCCTGCTTTATTGTTCATATCATCATACCATCATCTTCTACATCATTACATTTTTAAACTAGAACTTCATGCCTTAAAGCAAGCTAATTAAATGGTTGTGTATGTTTTGTTTGCCTGTGTATAATGCACTTTGTCTATAACTATCAGATTCTCTTGTATGTCGGTATTCATATGCTCTAAAATGTTTTTAATCTCACTCAGTCAGGTTATGACACATTTCGTGGAGGATTCTGGAACTATTTCAGTATGGGTGAGTCCAAACAATTGACTTTCTTATTCCACATCATATGATAACATGTGGAACTATTTCAAATGTTGAATTCAAGTTGGATACGCTTAAAGAGGAGGTACGACAATAAAGAGAAGCGAGATTCAAAATGGAGGAGGACGTGAGACAAGACAGAGAAGCAAGGAAAACATTGGAGGAGATATTGGAACAGTTTGAAGCCTTGGTGAGGAAGTTTGGAAGTTCCTCCGCTCCCCCTCCCCCTCCCCCTGCCGTTTAGTTTGTTTTGTATTGGGATAACTAAAGTTGAATTTAGTTTATGGATTTATGATACAGTAATGTTTTGTAATGGTTTTGTATTAGGATAACTAAAGTTGAATTTAGTTTATGGATTTATGATACAGTAGTGTTTTGTAATGGTTTTTGCACAGGTGTTATTGGCCTTTATGAACAGGTTTTTATAAAAGAATTATGCATTTTTAATTATTTTTTTAAATTAAAATAACAATTACCGACGGATTACCGACGGAAAAACCGTCGGTAATGTTTAAATAATATAATCTAATATTTAAAAAAATTAATTTTAATTTAGTTTATATAAATTTACCGACGGTTTGGCCGTCGGAAATTTCTGTTTTTTTTTGTAGTGTACGGTGATAGTTTTAACAAATAAACGTCACCATATGAACTTTTACAGTGATGGTTTTGGAAAATAAACGTCATCATGTCATGAAAAGTTGACGATTTTAAAAATAAAAACGTCACCATATGTCATGCTATAGTGACATTTTTGATAAATAAATGTCATCGTATGTCATGCTACAATGACAGTTTTGATAAATAAATGTCACTGTATATCATGCTTAAGTGACGACTTTAACTAATAAACGTCGTTGTATATTATTCTACGGTGACGATTTTGAAAAATAAACGCCACCGTATGTTATGTTATAGTTATGGTTTTGAATAATAAACGTCACCGTATGTCATATTATAGTGATGATTTTGAAAAATAAAGCTCACCATATGTCATGCTATGGTGATGGTTTTGAAAATTAAACGTCAATGTTTGTCATGCTACCGTGACAACTTTAACAATTAAAGGTTATTGTATGTCATCTTACAGTGACGATTTTGACTTATAAATGTCACTCTATGTCATGCTATGGTAACGGTTTTGACAAAGAAATATCACTATATATCATGCTATTATGAGTGTTTTGAAAATATAACGTCACTATATGGCATGCTACGGTGACGGTTTGAGGAAAAACATTATTTTTTTATAAACCTAAAGTGACGGTTTTTTAAGTTATTGTAACGTTTTTTATGTGATTTCGTAACGTTTTTTAAACGTAACCAAAAGTGTATCAAAAGTGACGGCAAGTAAGGTGACGATTTTTATGTCCACGAAAACCGTTACCGTATATCTATGGTGACGGTTTTTAACCATCACTAAAGACCTTTTTTGTACTAGTGGGTGGAGACGTGTGTTTATTGAAATTAGAGAAGATAGTGGGATTACCTGTCATGTAATCTGAAGCACCTGAATCAATGACCCATTTGGAGGCAGATGATAAAAGCCATGTACTAGAGTTACCTGTCCCAGCAAACGTAGCGGTCGAAGCAGTGGAATTCTCAGTCCCTAAAAGTCGAGCATATTCTTCCGCGGGTATAGTAACTGTACTACCAAATGGTTTGTCTTCTCCGGTCATCTTCCAATGAATCACAAACCAGAAAATCGAAGTTGGGCAAAGAATGCCCTCACAGGGTGCCAGAAAACCGATGAACAAAAAACGAAAATGAACAGCGCACTCACAAGGTGCCACAAGACGAACAGGGATGAAATAAAACCGGAAAAATCTTCGAACAAAAAAAAGTACTAAAAACTTCGGGAGTACTGTTCACGCGAAATACTATTCACACCGGAGCACTATTCATGTCGAAACACTGTTCACACCAGAACACTATTCACACCGGAGCACTGTTCACGCTGAAACATGGTAGAAAGTGGGACGACTGCTATTAGGGTTTTGGGAGCGGCGACTATTAGGGTTTTAGAAGCGGCGGCTTTGATACCATGTAATCAGGGATAATATTATTGATTTTCTTGTGAATACAATGAAAGAGTACAAGGTTATATATAGGCAAGAAAGCTAGAAAAAGAAAGAAACCCTAAAAACCCTAAGGACCCACGAGCTAATTGGGCCTAAGTAAAGAATTACATATTTTACATTCTAACATATCCCTAATGGGCTTTTCTTTAATGACCCTTGATTTATTTTAATCAATGGATTAGATTAGTCTTCGAGTCTTTAACTTTTTTTTGTTCTCACTAGATTTATCCCATATATATATATATATATATATAGAGAGAGAGAGAGAGAGAGAGGCCCATTCATTTGCTAACCGTAACATTGGTGCTAACCGTGCTAACTAATCTCAACCGTAGATTAATAAGATCAATGGTCCATAATTAATTAATTTTTTATTAAAATAAAATATTAAAAACGGTTGAAAAAAATACAATGCATGTATGCACAGGGGTATTTCGGTCAAAATATAATTACTTTTAATTTGGGAATATACACCTACCAAATTAAATTAATATATTTAATATCAGGATAACTAACAAATTAAAAAACTCCTTTAAATATGGAAATAGATTAAATGAGGCGATACATTTAATATCATGATAACTACCAAATTAAAAAACTGCTTTAAATATGGAAATATGTTTGCTAAAATATTACATGCATATGTGCACTGTAATTGAAAATGCATATGTGCACATTTGGTGAAATTCATACATGCATATGTGCACTGTAATTGAAAATGCATATGTGCACATTTGGGGAAATTCATACATGCACCATAATCATACATGTATATATGCACAACTATCGGATATGGATATGGACATATTTCCCAAATGCATATATGCATAGTTCTGTCTATTACCAAATTAATAAGATGCAAATCAAAATAAAATTTTAAATTAATATATTTAATATCAGGATAACTATCAAATTAAAAAGTTTCTTTAATATCATGATAACTATCAAATTAAAATACATTAGACGATATATTTAATATCAGGATAACTACCAAATTAAAAAAAACTCCTTTAAATATGGAAACAGATTAAATGGGGCGATTTTTAGCAAATTCCCATATTATCCTTTCATATTTAATAGCATTAATGGCATAACAAAACCTCTAAAAAGCTTATGATTGGTCGAAATTTGGTTAACACGGTTAGCACCAATGTCACGGTTAGCAAATGAAGGGGACCCTATATATATATATATATATATATATATATATATATATAGGGTGCGTTTCTTTTGCAAACCAAACAATTTGTACAAACTATGCAAACCAATCTTAGTCATTCATCAAGTCTAATGAATATATGATTTTATTATGTTTCCTAATTTAAAATCATGATTATAATGAATAAACTTAACTTTTTCCATATATATCACAATCATTATTAATGAATCATAATCATTATCCATAAATATATCTATTGTTTTCTAATATAGTGGTTTGCATAGTTTATACAAATTGTTTGGGTTGCAAAAGAAATGCACCCTATATATATATATATATATATATATATATATATATATATATATATATATATATATATATAGGGTCCCCTTCATTTGCTAACCGTGACATTGGTGCTAACCGTGTTAACCTAATATATATATATATATAGGGGAGGGATCAATTGGAAACCAATATTATATTGAAAACTTTGGAAACCGAAATCAACCAATCATTGAATTTTTTTTTAATTGATAAGGTTATTTTAGTCTTTTACATAATTTCATAATATAAATGGTAATTGTTATTATTATTATATTAATAATTATTTGTTTTTAATTTATTTCATATATGGTAATGTTAGTCATTTATTAATGTAAAAATGAGATATTTAATTTAGGAAAACAAATTTTAATCATACGGATCCTCTATTTTTGATTCTGATGAATCATTGATTGATTAAAATATTAATATAAAATTAAAATATTTAATTTTTCAAGTATTCATATGAAATTACCTCCAGACACAAAATATTAATATAGTGAAACATAATGGATTTGATATAGTGAAACAAAATATTAATATAGTGAAACCTGGTGAAACATATTTGATATAGTGAAACATATTTTATATATTTGATATGGTGAAACATATTTGATATGGTGAAACATAATGGAAAGGTAATGAAACAAAATATTAATATAGTGAAACCCGATATAGTGAAACAAAATATTAATATAGTGAAATCTGATGAAACAGATTTGATATAGTGAAACATAATTAAAAGGTAATGAAACAATAATGGTAATGACTTAATTGGGTTTTTTACATACTACATATTGATGAACATGTAATAAAAAGGTAGTCTTGATATATTGTTATTATCTTCTATTAATAAATTAATTAATTTATTACCATATTTCATCTTTATTGTCAAATTTGAAACATAAAAGAAAAAGACACATTTACCCTTTTGACATATTATTATTATCTTTTATTAATAAATTAATTAATTTATTACCATATATAATTCAAATGAATCTTAACCATTGATTAAAAAGATCAATGGTTGAAATTTGGTTTCCAAAGTTTCTAATAAAATTTGGTTTCTAATTGAAACCACACCTATATATATATATATTCGATATTTGGACTAGTGTGGTATTAAAATCCTAACACAAGGTTTAAATTATCATATATATAATTTAAGAAATTTTAATTAATACCTAAATATAAAATACCCTTTAATAAGATAAACTTAGACCCACAATTAGGTAAATATGAAAATGAATTTAGATTTCAAAATAAAAAATATTGCATCTTTTAAAACAAAAACAATTATCCTATGATTATAATTAATTAACATAACAGATTAAACATGAAAATATATGTATTTTTTGCATGGTACATTTTGAATATAATAAACATGCCTATGCGGCTAAATCCTTTGTCAATGACGTTATTAGCATTTTTAATTTGTTTTAAAAAACCCATTTTCGTTGACTGACACTATTAGAAAACAGGCATTAACCGATGGATATTAGCCACGACCAAAATTCGTCGCTAACTTCAGAAGGATCGTCAACGGATTCAAAATTTATCAATTAAAAAAATTTAAAAACTAAAAATAAATTATCCGTCGGTAATTACCGACGGATATTTTAAATTTAATTTTTAAATTTGAGAGTTTTAAAAAAATTAAAATTAAAATATATGTCGGTAATCCGTTGGGTACCGACGGATATTTTAATTTTAAGTTTATTTTTTAAATTTGAAAGTTTTTAAAAACTAAAAATTTAAAAGAATCATCAATAATCTGTCGGTAATTATCAACGAATATTTAATTTTAAATTTGAGAGCTTTTAGAGAATTAAAAAATTAAAATTAAAATATAATTACCGACTTAATTTTAATTTTTTTAAGTTGGGAGTTCTAAGCATTTAAAAATTAAAAAAATAAGATATTATTTAATTTTAAGTTTTTTATATATAATATCATTTAATTATAGTTTTAAATTCATTATTTTATTTCTTTAGGAATTATTTAGGTATAAACACATGTATCATTCATATGGTTTAGTATGAACGAATGTATTTCAATTTGACTTAGGTATTGTTTGGGAAAAAAAAACTAGCTTATATTTTTTTGGTACATGTTTGGATGACCAAAATCTAGCTTATAAGCTAGCTAGCTTATTAAAAAACTAATGTATAAATGTCTGCATCTTGTATACATATAGTGGATTAATGGATTTTATAGAGTTCATTAACAATAGTGAGACCATTACGATCCATAAGGCCCAAGCAAGAGCCTTTGAAGCCCATTAAGGCCCAATCAAGTTAGTCAAGAGCAACCGAAACTCATAAACACCCGATATAATTAAGTAAGAGTCATTGAAGCACATGAAGATCCAACGAGGTCAATTAACAGTGGTTGAGTTAAATACGACCCATCAAGACCCATTATTGTTCATTAAGAGTCGTTAAAATCCATCAAAGTCCCATCAACTATAGTTCATTAGTCTAAATGTGTGATTCACATATGAACTATATGTTCATATGTGGAATCTGTTAGTTACTTCATATGATTCACATATGGACCTATGAATCTATAGGTTCATATGTGAATCAGTTGATTAGTTCTTATGTAAATCACAATGGTTCATATGTGAATTACATAGGTTCATATATGAACTCGTTTGCCGCTTCTTTGTAAAAGTTACGAAACTACCCCTCTACTTTTGCGTAGCGTAAATTTTGACTAATCAAAACCACAATTATTGACCAGTCAAATCCGATCTTGACCGTATGAAGGGCTATGATTACTTATCCACTTCTCATTTAAACCTATGGCTATATATATATATATATATATAGTGAGAGAGAGAGAGAGAGAGAGAGGGAGGGAGGATCATACGAGAAGTAAACTAATTTGCGAGAAGGCGAGAAGCAATATCGGTCACATAAATAGAAAAATAAAAATTAATTTTAAAAAATAGGATAATTACAATTTTAAATTGGATAAATTTTTAGAAATCACATAATATCTTTTAGATCTATTTATTTTTAATTTTAATTTATTCATAATTTTTTATCATTTTTTTTTTCAAAATACACTTTTGCTAAATAAAATTCACAATTTTCATCAATTTCACATGTGAAATCTACAATTTTCATATAAATCGATTGTTTCCTAATAAAAAAACGTTGATGAATTCTAATCATTTTCCATAAATATTCAAATTATAATAGATGAATGTTAATTATTTTCATATGTCTTAATTTGATTTATTTGTATCATTTGTAACCTTTCAATAATTTGTATTTGATTTGGGGAATTTAATTAAAATGCCCTAACTTGAAAAATCAGTACCCAAAGTGTCCCAAATCTTGTCATTTTTACCAAAATACCTCATATATCCGTGTTTTTGGTCGCGTTTTTATAAAAAAAACGCGGGCTTGCACTATTTGGGTCCCCGTGTTGGTAGAAACGCAGGTATGGTCTGCGTGTAGCGTGAAAATACAAGGGGTTGGTCCACGTTTTGTTGATTTCACGCGGACATGCAATTCAATACGCGGACATATGCAATGAATTGTTGATTTATATTATATATTTACAGTTTAATTATACCCCTATAATTATTTAGTTAGTTTATTTTATACCTTTTACTTTTCTATTATTCATTTTATACTTTTATCATATTAACACATATAATCGTATATTAACTAAAATACGTTAAAAAATACGTTTTAATTTTAACAAGTTATACCATTATAATCGTCTCTTCGATACCTTCGAAATGAGCCCAATATTGAATATTTTTGGATTTAATTATTTGATTATATCATATATATTAAAAATACGTTTTTATATATCATAAAATTATTTTAGTTAATATACAATTATATGTGTTAATATGATGAAAGTGTAAAATAAAAAATAGAATAGTATAAAGTATAAAGTAAACTAACTAAATAATTATAGGTGTATAAAATTTTAATATATATGATATATAATAAAATAATTAAATCCAAAAATATTCAATATTGGGCTCATTTCGAAGGTATCGTAGAGACGATTATAATGGTATAACTTGTTAAAATTAAAACGTATTTTTTAACGTATTTTAGTTAATATACGATTATATGTGTTAATATGATAAAAGTATAAAATGAATAATAGAAAAGTAAAAGGTATAAAATAAATTAACTAAATAATTATAGGGGTATAATTAAACTGTAAATATATAATATAAATCAACAATTATATGTCCGCGTATTGAATTGCATGTCCGCGTGAAATCAACAAAACGAGGACTAACCCCTTGTATTTTCACACTACACGCGGACCAACCCCGCGTTTCGACCAAAACGGGGACCCAAATAGTGAACCCCTCGTTTTTTCAAAAACGAGAACTAAAAACGCGGACATATTGGGTATTTTGGTAAAAATGACAAGATTTGTGACACTTTGGGTACTGATTTTTCAAATTAGGGCATTTTAATTAATTAAATTCCCTTTGATTTATCCTCTATATCTTTAAGTTAACAACTTTATAAATTTGGTTACTGAACTAATATTACAACAATTTAGAGGACATTTTGATATCCCAGATTCCCAATTGTTTATCAGAAATACAATGAATATTATATATAAGTTTTCATTTTATTATTATTTTAATGAATTAAAGAAGAGACTTGTCAAAATAGTTTATTATTTTGAAATCATAACATCACTTTATTGTTCATATTGTGATCATCTTGACTTGTTTTATTATTATAAAAATTAAAGTTGCTTTTATACAGTCATTTAATAAGTGTTTGGGATTGATTATTAAAACTGCTTATTTACTTATTGCGTTTTTAATCAGTAAATTAGTTGTTTTGAGTGTTTGGATTGGAAAAAAATAAAAAAAAGGCTTACGATTTTTCCACCCTGCTAATAAGCAATTTTTGATAAGTCATTCTCAACTGACTTATTTGAAACTCTTTATTAACTTATTTAACCAAATTATATATTTGTCCCTTCTTTCTATAAGTTAATAAGCACTTTATAAATAAACATAAGTTAATAAACACTTTTACAAATAAGCATAAGTTATTTTAAATAAGTAATCACAAACACCCCATAATTTGTATATACATAATATAGTGGACACTTCAAATTGTTTTATATTGAAAAATTAAATATAACGTTTACTTTTGTTTCATACTATTATGCAATTTTCTTATATTTTATTTTATATTTATTATGCGCCATTAAAACATGTTTTTATCATTTTTTATAATGGTTCATATTGACACATTATTATGCGCGCAATTTTATAAAATATAAGTATTTTGCTTTTTATTGTGGTGAAAATATTTTAAAGTTTGTATTGAGCACATATTAATTTAAAGTGTGTATGCTTAAGGCGTAGGGATATGATGGGAATTGGGCATGGATAAGGTGACTTTCGTCATCGTGTTTTCATCCCCGATTTTTCTATCTCGTATGTCTCTATCTCTTCAAGTATTCATCGTGTTTTCATCCCCCATTTTTCTATCTCGTACGTCTCTATCTCTTCAAGTATTCATCGTGTTTTCTTTCTATAAGTTAATAAGCACTTTACAAATAAACATAAGTTAATAAGCACTTTTACAAATAAACATAAGTTATTTTAAATAAGGTGACTTTCGTCATCGTGTTTTCATCCCCGATTTTTCTATCTCGTACGCCTCTATCTCTTCAAGCATTCGTCCCCATCTCCTTCAAGTATGAGGGATCAAATCCCCTCGGCTTTAATTTGAAATATGGATTCATCTTAGGTCTATCTCCGAAAAAACACATTTATTTTAGCTTCTTATAAACACATTTTTCATATACTTAATTGAATTGAAAATCCTTTGATAACATCCAAACTTCAATAAACTTCAATCATGAGTATTGAACATCTTTACAATCACTCAAACCATTAGATCTAAAAACCAACTTATACTAAATGTATGATAATTAAACTACTAGTTTATTCCATACCAATCTAGTATAAAACATTAATTTGGATGTTACATACAATTGATTAACAAACATTTTATACATAGTTCTTGCACACACAACTCCATATCACGTTAATAACAATTCACAATAGAAATCTCATTTGCAAACCTCCAAACTATTATCCTTCATATGAGGCATTTAATTGGTAACATATCTAAATTAAGTCCTTGCTTGAACCAACGGTGATTGAGCAAATGGCGAATGTGGAGACATAATACGAGGTGACATCAACGTGTTTTCATCATATAATCGTGATGAAAAACTAAGTCGAAGATTCTTTTGAAATGGTTTGCGTCTCTTATTCTTCCTTGTCGCCACCTCGTTCCCTTTCTCCTTCCCAACAAATGCATGAATTCGATCAAGTGCAATCTCAACTGTTTGATCGTCCATATTGGCAAAGCAAACCCTAAACCACCCCGGTTCCACGCAATGGAATGAAGAACCAGGGGAGACATTGAGTTTAACATCTTTGATAATTAATCTCCATAGCACCATTTCTTCATCAAAAGTAGGCTCCTTTAGAAGCCTACGTAAATCCATCCAGACAAAGAGCCCTGCGTTACTTGGTAAGCAAGTAATATTTTCTTCTTCAAGCCCTTGAGTGAAAACCTTGTGTCTCTTAGCTAATTTCCTTGAATTTTCACTTAGAAAACTCATAACAAACTTTTCGTCCGAAAGGATTGAAGCTAGAAAATATTGAGTTTGTGAGGAGATCAACCCAAAACTCGACATTTTTCTTGCCGAACTCACAACAGCATCGTTATACGAATACAGGATGCCAACACGAAACCCAGGGAGTCCCATGTCCTTTGACAAACTATATATAATGTGAACTAGCTCAGGGTTTATCAGGTTCATTGGGTCATGCTCCATTTCTTGCAAGACTTCAGAGATTGAGACGAAATCGGGTGTGTTAAAGATTGTACCTGCATAAATTTCATCACAGACAAGATGAATGTTCTTGTCATTGATGAATCTCATGAGGGTTTTTAGAGTTTCTCTATCCATAGTTGTGCCAAGAGGATTTGAAGGATTTGCAATGATCAACCCCTTGACTTTTATGTTGGATCTAATTGCATCTTCATAAGCAGACTCAAGTGCTTCTTGAGTGATCTTGAAATCATTTGAACTCTTACATATTATTGGAACTAGTTGCACCCCAGTTCTCCATCTTAGGTCTCTGTCAAATCTGAAAAAGGAACCCAAAGATTATTTTTAACAAAATCATTTATATATATATATATATATATATACACACACTTTATAACGATGAAGAGCATCTAAAAAGAATTGTTGAGTTGATGCAATATATATATATATATATACAGGTGTGTATGTATAATGTATGTATGTCAAATCATATATAATATATATAGTATGAAATCAGGTTGACCCCCTAAAAGTCCAAAAGTATGATTCAATTTGAGAATATTTGGAACAGTCAAAGAATTGCTTTTGACTTGTTTTTTAGGTTTGATTTATATTTGGTGAAACAGGGGACTTTGACATGTGATTTCCCTAATTAATTAATCAGTTGACTATTTAGTTTGTTTTATAATTCTTAAAAAAAAGAGGTTGACCAAGTCAATTCGCAGATAGGTAAGGTCGACTGGTTGGTCTAATCTCAAATGGTAACCTAAATTGACATCTCTCACCTCCCTTAATTAATAAGATTTTGATTGAAGTAGCAATGTTCTATCCGCATGACATGGATTGTTATTATCATGATGTCTACGTATCTAAACCTCATTTACGTAAAATATATATATATATATATATATATATATATAGGATGCGTTTCTTTTGCAAACCAAACAATTTGTACAAACTATGCAAATCAATCTTAGCCGTTCATTAAGTCTAATGAATATATGATTTTATTATGTTTCCTAATTTAAAATAATGATTATAATGAATAAACTTAACATTTCCTAATTTAAAAATCATGATTATAATGAATAAACTTAACATTTTCTAATTTAAAATCATGATTATAATGAATAAACTTAACATTTTCCATATATATCACAATTATTATTAATGAATCATAATCATTATCTATAAATATATCTATTGTTTTCTAATATAGTGGTTTGCATAGTTTGTACAAATTGCTTGGTTTGCAAAAAAACGCACCCTATATATATATATATTATTTGATATCCATTTTTATATATTTTTCATTATTTTTTCATAGTTTTATGGTTTTTTTGTAAGGTTCTCCCTTAATTTATATATATATATATATATATATATATATATATAATTTGATATTCATTTTTAATATATTTTTTTATTCATTTTTTCGTAGTTTTATGGGTTTTTTTAAGCTTCTTCCTTAATCTTTTTCTAATATATGATGTAAGTCAATTATATATATATATATATATATATATATATATATACCATAATAAATTGAAGAGCTATTTAAACTCTCCGAAAATGATTTTGTTTTAATATGACTGGATATAGTAATATAATAATTATGGTTTTTGCAAAAGGAAGATTTTACTCATACCAAAAACTTAATGCATCATGAATCATCATATCGTTAGAAAAGCGTAAATAAGATAGCCTAAATTAATTTTTTCATCGTATATAATACATTACAACAATGTTAGGTTTATAGGACGTGCGTCTAAAATGTTTAAATAAGCATTCTAATACCCTATATGGCTTATAATTTTATAAGAGCAAATAAAAAAAACGTCCTATCTAAAGTTTTATGATGGGTACTTTGGGGCGTTGTAACATTTTTTAGGACATTTTTAAAATAAACTGTCGTATTAGTTTTTTTATAAATAAACTATTTGAAACAATATCTTATAAACATAGGTGTCCTATAAAAAGATGACTTTATATAACATTTCTTAAAATTGTCATATAAAATAGCTAATATGACACCTTATTTTAAAAACATTCTAATTTTTTTCTTAAAACGACTAAAAGTGTCCTATAACAGTTTTCGATAAGATCATTTTATAGTTTGGTGCTATAAAATAAAGTCTTTTACAGTATATAAAAAACTTAAAAAGTTTTAAACTTTCTTTAAACCTAACTTTTTTGTATCTAAAATCGATTATATCATGAATTAGTTAACCAATATGTGTGATTGTACATTATATGCTTATATTAAAGTTCAACACTAGATAAATCATAAAACACCAATAAAGATGAAGAGAATCAAATTAACTAATTAAGCATATCTTAAAATGAATATTAAAATTGAGGGGTATATACTTACGCAGGATAATATGGAGTGGGAACAAGAAATCCATCACCAGGATCTGCCAAGCAAAAGATTAACGATTCGCTAGCTCCGGTGGCTCCGCCGCCCATCACTATGCGTTCGGGATCAAACGTAACCCTATTTCCTCTTGCTTTTCCCATAAAGTTTGCTATTGCCTGAAAAAACAAACAAGTTTCATAAGTTTTGACTTTTGAGGCAATTATATATATTATATATATGTTTATTACATTAACAATCCTTTCACATCTTTTCACACAGTTTATCTTTATGCATTTCATAATTAATTACCTTCCGGAACTCGTATAAGCCATGATAGTCTTGAAAATTTGCAATATCTTTAAATTGGTCGACTCCATCAATAGTACAAATTGATGATTTTGGGTTCTTTGCAATCCATTTCTCGATTAAATCGAGCGATAGCTGCAAGAACAAACAACTCAATTTAATTTTAACTTCAAATAAGGCATTCTGAAATCTGAATCTATTTTCTTTTTTTCATGCACATGCATGAAAAATAAATACAAAAAAAAAAAAAAAAACTAATATACCTGGTTCTCTGCCAAGCCCATTTGGATAACACCATTAGGGTTTTGAGTAGGATGAAATGGATCTTGATCATAAGCTTTCCATCCATCAAAGTAAGGTGAATTCTCTCCATGTTGATCACTTGTTGCAATCTTTGACAAAAGAGTTTGCTTTTCTCTCAAGATCACCATACTGTCTCTGTGTTTATGTGTGTTTATCTTCAAGATATCGAGCGTTTTTTGTGGAAATATTTCAAGAAACTCAGTGGGTTTTCTCACAAGACAATGAAGAAAGTATAGGAGATCATAGAGGTATTTATAGATAGGAACGTGTGCATTAGTTTTTGTCTGTTACGTGTGTTTTATTGTTGCCGGATCATATAGTGAGAGAAAGAAAGATATTCAACTTTTCAAATGGAGTCAATCCTAATTGCTTCATTGCTTGCGTTGCGTGAGCCAACCACGTATGAAGCAATTTGGCAATTAATTAAAATTAGTACACAAATCTTTCTTTTCCTTTTTTAATTTAAAATACATCCCCATCCATACCTTTTAATTTTGTTACAAATAAAAAAATATATTTTTTGGTGGAGTTATGAATATAATTAACTTATTTACTAATTGGTAATTTTGATTCATAAGACTCACATTTTAGATAAGATTTGGATTTACAAACTACCATTATTTTAATTTGTTATTACTCTAAGAAATTTAAAACATTAATTTTGATTAATTAATAATCCAACTTTATTCTCTGCAACCAAATTCTAACAATCTTTATATTTACAAATAAATTACTAATCAAAATCGATACTGAAATAAAGAATTCAAAAATGAATGTTCATAATCACAAGTTGAACTAAATTTTCAAAGATTAATGCTTATATAACCTTGTAGTTATAATTAATGAACATTCGGTAATAGAATAATAAATGACGTAGATTTTCATAAAATAAAAGAATTTATGGAACATTCAAAAGGTGTTGGTTCGTAAAAGAGTGGGAAGTGTGAAGGATGGTTCGTGGAGTTGTACTTTAAGACTTAGAATTGTCTTTGGTGTACAAGTGTTCGCATGTGGGCTGCTCTGCTTCGGCTAGCTGGTCCTTGATGCCTTACTGGTTAGGTATGTTTCCTTTTAGTGCCTCCATAGATGCATAGACCACATTACACGTATAAGTCAACGAAAACTCTATTTAATTTTCATTTAGAGTATATAAAATTGATTATATTGTTTGTTTTTTATTTGTTTATATTAAAAGAATAAATGGTTTAAAAATTACCAGCCAAACCAAAAAGAGAAAAGTTCAAATATATATTTCCATATGATAAAGAGGATTAATGGTATCAAATTTAGAACAAGGCATCAAGAATAACAAAAAAGAACGAAATATTCTCTTAATTTCTATGTTCATTTACATGCATGCACACAAAGATTTGATCCATTTGATGAATCTATGTCTAGCATTCTTTGATTTGTGTTTTGGTTTAATTAGTCAAGATTTTTCGATTAACTTTCTCTTTAATGGAGGACTAATCATGATCAGTTATATGAATTAAACTTACTCAATAATTTGCCCTTTTTTACAAGTTTCCCAACTAGAAAAGCTTGGTGCCAAAGAGAATGGAAAATGAAGTGAATATGAAACCTGATAGCTCCTTTAAACCTCGTCGGTAGTGAACAGGTGAATCGATTAATAAAATATTAAATCAAAAACCCCTTAAAATGTCTATAATTCTTCATTCCTCATGATTTTCCAACCAGAAAGATCAAAGATGATGTGGTAGATACAAAGCATGTTAGTGTCATCAAACATTTTGGTGTAATTGTGATTTACTAGAGATCGATTAAGACGATAAGGTAAACATACGTAAGTTAGAAGGTGCGGAGTGCACACTTACAAATATTACATTTATTATCTTAAGAGGGGTTAAAGTTCTAAAGGACTTATAAATTTATTTAAGTCGTGTTTTAGAAATTATAAAGGCTATCGCTGAAAATCTAAAAGCTATCGCTGAAAGTCTGATAGCTGTCGCTGATAGGTGATAGTTGGTCGCTGATAGCTTATAGAATTCGGTTGTAACTACTTTTTAATCTTATCTATTTATGGTTATAACCGTTGTATAACCGCCTAACCGCCAATAACCGTCGATCTCTTATTTAAACATTTAATGTGAGAATCTGGGGATATACAAATATATCTCTTTTCACAGCCTTTGAAAAAGAGAGAAATCTTAAGAATTATCCCAATACAAAATTCGTGAAGTCAATGCTTATAGGGTCGAATTGTTGTATTTGGAAAGTGCTTTCCAACACGATTCTTAAGTTTATCCGGTCTCGATACCATCTCTAAGTTACACATTTCCTAACATTCAAATACAACAAATTTCTGATAATTAACGATGGCGAATCGAGAGGAGTCCGTTCGCGATATGACTTCGAAATTTGGCAAACTAGAGAAATTTCAAGGAAACGACTTTCGTCGGTGGCAAAAGAAGATGCACTTCCTTCTCACCACTTTGAAGGTCGTGTATGTTCTTAGCACCCCGATGCCCGAGATTCTTGAAGACTCAACTTTGGAGGCGGTCCGACGTAGAAACAAATGGGAGAACGATGACTACATATGTCGTGGGCATATTCTTAACGGTATGTCTGATGCTTTATTTGATGTTTACCAGAATGTAGAAACATCCAAAGAATTATGGGATGTTTTGGAATCGAAATACATGGCCGAGGATGCTTCGAGTAAGAAGTTCCTCGTAAGTAATTTTAACAATTACAAGATGATCGATTCCAGGCCCGTTATGGAGAAATACAACGAATTGCTCCGGATCCTTGGTCAATTTACTCAACACCATATGAATATGGATGAATCCATATCGGTTTCGAGTATAATTGACAAGTTACCACCATCATGGAAAGATTTCAAACACACACTTAAACACTAAAAGGAAGAACTTTCTTTGGTGCAACTTGGCAGCCACTTACGTATTGAGGAATCATTACATGTACAAGAAAGTGGTAAGACCAAGGATAAGGATGTCCCAAGTTCATCCAATGTCAACATGGTTGAGGAGCGTAAGAACACGACCAAAAGGAAGTTCGACAAAGGTAAAAAGCGGATGTTCGACAACCCCAAACACGGACACAACAAAAAGTCGAAAATGACCTGTTGGATTTGTGGTCGAACCGGACATTTCAAACGAGATTGTCGAGTTGGTAAACGAAACAAAAATGGAGCGAGTACAAGTGGGGCGGGACAAGGGTCGAACGACCAACCCCCAAATCAAGGTCAAAATTCGATCTTTTCTTATAATTCAAGTGAGAATTATGTATCACTAATTTCCTATGCATTTTATGTACAGGATGATGATATCGCATGGTGGATAGACTTGGGTACGTGTGCAAGGATAAAAAATGGTTCAAGAAGTTCGAACCGGTGGAAGATGGATCGGTCTTGCATATGGGCAACGAGTCTAGTGCTCCAATCTTGGGTCGTGGTCGTGTGGATCTTACTTTTAGCTCTGGGAATTTATTAACTTTTAATAATGTTTTATTTGTACCGAAAATCCGGAAGAATATAGTCTCCGGTAGTATGTTGAACAAGTTGGGTTACAAACAAGTATTCGAAAGCGATAAGTATACCTTATCGCGACGTGGTGTGTTTGTTGGATTTGGATATTTGAATTCTGGTATGTTTATGTTGAATCTAATTAATAAATTTGCTTCTGATAATTCTGTGTGTTTGGTTGAGAATGAAAATTCATTTTTGTGGCATGCCAGACTTGGACATGTGCATTATAAAAGAATGCATGAAATGTCCAAGGATGGCATGATTCCTTCCTTTGATTTAAATATTGAAAAGTGTAAGATTTGCATGCTCTCAAAAATCACACGCCAACCTTTTCCTAAAATTAAAAGATCATCTATGGTTTTGGATTTAATCCATAGTGATTTGTGTGATTTGCATGCGACTCCTTCACTTGGAAATAAAAAGTATTTTGCTACATTTATAAATGACGCTTCGAGATTTTGTTACGTTTTTCTACTTCATTCGAAATATGAAGTTTTAGAAAAATTTAAAATTTATAAAACCGAAGTGGAATTGCAGCAAAATATTTTAATTAAAAAGTTAAGAACCGATAGAGGCGGTGAATATTTCGATCATCTATTTTTTCAGTCTGTTGGAATTATTCACGAGACCACAGCACCGTACACACCTCAACAAAACGGTGTTGTGGAACGGAAAAATCGAGTTTTGAAAGAAATGGTTAACTCGATGTTATCCTACTCCGGTCTTAGTGACGGATTTTGGGGTGAAGCCATGTTGACGACTTGTTACGTTTTAAACCGGGTACCAAACAAAAGGAGTAAGATGACTCCTTATGAACTTTGGTTCAAGAAGAAACCAAACTTGAATTATTTATGAGTTTGGGGATGTCGAGCCGTGGTAAGATTACCGGATCCCAAAAGGAAGACATTGGGGGAAAGAGGAATCGATTGTATATTTATCGGATATGCCGACCATTCTAAGGCATATCGGTTATATGTCATTGAACCCAACGATTTTGTTTCGGTTAATATCGTAATAGAATCGAGAGATGCCATATTCGATGAGAATCGATTTACTTCGATACCGAGTCCAAAAGACATGATTCCAAGTACGAGTGGAATCAAAGATAGTGGAAAAGAAAAGGAAATTCCTTTGGAATTTCTCAAGCTTCGAAAAAGTAAACGAGGAAGGATTGAGAAATCTTTTGGTCCCGACTTTCAACTGTACTTAGTTGAAGGTTCACGAGATGAAATTGGATCTCAATATGCTTATTGTTATAACATAGAGGAAGATCCAAGAACCTATGATGAGGCTATGAAGTCTCAAGATGTTGCCTTTTGAAAGGAGGCAATAAATGATGAGATGGAGTCTATCATGGGTAATAACACGTGGGTGTTGGCCGACTTACCACCGGGTTGCAAACCATTAGGTTGCAAATGAATTTTCAAGAAGAAAATGAAAGTTGATGGTTTTATCGATAAGCTTAAAGCTCGGTTGGTAATACAAGGTTTTCGGCAAAAAGAAGGCATCGATTATTTTGATACCTACACACCGGTTGCTCGAATCTCCACTATTCGATTATTAATAGCATTGGCGGCTATTAATAACTTGGTAATTCACCAAATGGATGTCAAGACGACATTCCTTAACGGTGATTTAAAGGAGGAGGTTTACATGAAGCAACTGGAAGGCTTTGTGATGCCAGGGAATGAACATAAAGTGTGTAAATTAATTAAATCACTTTATGGTTTGAAACAAGCCCCAAAACAGTGGCATCAAAAGTTTGATGAAGTTGTTTTGTCTTATGGTTTTCGTTTAAATCAATCGGACAAGTGTCTGTATAGCAAATTTGACGATTCCGGTAGAGGCGTCATAATTTGTTTATATGTAGACGACATGTTAATCTTTGGCACGGACCAAAGACAAGTCGACTTGACAAAAGAATTTTTGTCATCCCAATTCTCGATGAAGGATTTGGGGGAGGCCGAAGTGATCCTTGGAATAAGGATTAAACGGGAGAACAAAGGTTTGGCCATAACACAATCTCACTATGTAGAGAAAGTGTTAAAGAAGTTTAACATGTTGAATTGTTCCCCCGTAAGTACTCCGTTGGATCCAAGTGAGAAGCTTATGCCCAACGAGGGTGAAACGGTTTCACAATTAGAATACTCTAAAGCAATCGGGTGCTTGATGTATGCAATGACAAGTACACGCCCGGATATTGCCTACGTCGTTGGTAGGTTGAGTCGGTTTACTAGTAGACCGAGTGCTCATCATTGGCAAGCGGTAAGAAGATTATTCAAGTACTTGAAGGGAACCATGAATTATGGTATCACTTATATCGGGTTTCCTTCGGTAATCGAAGGCTACACGGATGCGAGTTGGATATCCAATGTAGAGGATCATTCTTCTACTAGTGGATGGGCATTTTTGCTCGGGGGAGGTGTCGTTTCTAGGGCCTCAAAGAAACAAACTTGCATCACAAATTCCACCATGGAATCTAAATTTGTGGCCTTGGCGGCCGGCGGTAAAGAGGCGGAGTGGCTAAGGAATTTAATATACGAGATTCCTTTGTGGCAGAAACCGATATCACCGATTTGTATTCATTGTGATAGTGCTGCAACTTTGGCTAAGGCATATAGCCAAGTATATAATGGAAAGTCAAAGCACTTGGGAGTAAGACATAGCATGGTTAGAGAATTAATCATGCATGGGGTGATATCCGTAGAATTCGTTAGAACTCATAATAATTTAGCTGACCATTTAACAAAGGGGTTGGCTAGGGACTTAGTGCACAAGTCCGTGATCGGGATTGGTTTAAAGTCCATATAAATATTTATTAATAAGATACCCAATTCCCCTTTAATACAACGTTAAAGGTTGAATTCAATGTGGAAGGCTTATTAATAAAATTGAAGCACATTATAATATCATCCCAAGGTATGTGCTTAGACCTGCAAGTGCTGTAAGGTTGAAAAAATATTTCTTAATGATTCTTTTGAAAAATTGCATATGCAGGTGCAAGACATAAAAGAATCACCTAAGTGGACGTGAAGTGTGGCCGCTTCAAGAAAGTTTTCGACTTGGCTTTCTATATGTTCATGAATGGATAAGGACACAAGGCCTCTACAAATGTGTCAAGTGTGTTATCTAGATTTGTACGAACATATGTGTATATTATCTTCATGTATTCAAATGGGTTGATGGGTTCAATTCTTAGAACACCCCGATTCTCGAATATTTGGAATGTGTAATATACTAAAATGAAAATTCAATCTTCGTGACATTCTCATTTATGCATTTGTTTGAATTTTACATATTTATGATTGAATAGTGAATCAAAGGATTACACTAAAATGAGGGAGGAATGTTGGTGATTTTAGTGTCATCAAACATTTTGGTGTAATTGTGATTTACTTGAGATCGATTAAGACGATAAGGTAAACATATGTAAGTTAGAAGGTGTGGAGTGCACACTTACAAATGTTACCTTTATTATCTTAAGAGGGGTTGAAGTTCTAAAGGACTTATAAATTTATTTAAGTCGTGTTTTAGAAATTATAAAGGCTATCGCTGAAAATCTAAAAGCTATCGCTGAAAGTCTGATAGCTGTCGCTGATAGGTGATAGCTGGTCGCTGATAGCTTATAGAATTCGGTTGTAACTACTTTTTAATCTTATCCATTTATGGTTATAACCGTTGTATAACCGTCAATAACCGTCGACCTCTTATTTAAACATGTAATGTGAAAATTTGGGGATATACGAATATATCTCTTTTCACAGCCTTTGAAAAAGAGAGAAATCTTAAGAATTATCCCAATACAAAATTCGTGAACTCAAGGCTTATAGGGTCGAATTATTGTATTTGGAAAGTGCTTTCCAACACGATTCTTAAGTTTATCCGGTCTTGATGCCATCTCTAAGTTACACATTTCCTAACATCATGCAGGTAAATTGCCATATCTTTACATACTCATGAATCTTTGAGGACCATAGTGTTATAAAACTAGAGTAATTGAAAGAAAAGATGCAGAAAACAATGATTAGAACGTGAAATTAAAGGTCACTATTCTTAGGATATTATTAGCCCCCATTATCAAGGTTGTTTAAGTTATGGCTAATACACCACCAGGAAAAATCTAATAAAAAAATATGTTTAACAACCAAACATGTCCTCGAAGAACATTACTGCAGAATTTCATGAAGAGAAAGAGAGAGGATTCAAATCTTAAACCATGGAAAGATGACACACACACACACACATATATATATATATAGGTGAGTTCAAGCGACTTAAGTCACATGAAACCCGCATTACACACTGTCGTCAGGTACTAAAAATCCGATTTCCTGGAAATCGCAAACACGCTAGTGCTAGTGCTATATTTTGACGGTTAAATGTATGTGTAAAATCTACCCAATAAGGCCAATTTCTCCTTAGTTCATTTGATCTCTTAAACAACTCTACAAGTTGTTTAAGGATTATATACTAAGAAAGAGTTTATCACTCTTCCATTGTGGGACAAGTAATAAGCCTTAGATGTATACATATATATAGCTCACCAAATCAAGTAAACTTCAACTATTATTTCTATGTAGGACAACTCTCACTATGAAGACTATATATATATATAACATATAGTACGATGTCTACCTTATATAACATGTATAAACTATAACGTTAAAGCTATTTCATAAAAGCATGAATCAAGTGATACGAATATATGTGCCACCCTAGTTTTCATTTAGAAAAACTACTCCTTACAAATGATTAAGAACGTTGAATGTAGTTGCGCAAATCGTCTCTTTTCTCACGAATTATGAATGATCAACTAAGTTGAATTATCTCATCATATTGTAGTAAGAGGACAATTTGGTAATTTAGCTTCAGGATTGTTAAGTTATTTTAGATGGTTGTTAGTTTGTTAATTTGTTGTGGTAGATAGTCTTCTTGATTATATATATATATATATATATATATATATATATATATATATAGGGAGAGGTTCATTTGAGAAATGGTAAATATATGAGAAATAGAGAAGTAATCTTAATCATTCATCTGGTCAACATTAATTCCTTGTGTGGTCTATAGAAGGTAGAGAGGTAATTTCGTAAAATACACGGGATGAGTTCATATATGAATCTGTATGAATCACAAAGATTCATATATGAATCTGTTAATTAGTTCAACTGATTCATATATGAATCTTTGTGATTCATACAGATTCATAGATGAATCTTTGTGATTTATACAGATTCATATATGAATCACAAAGGTTCATATATGAATCTGTTAGTTAGTTCAACTGATTCATATATGAATCACAAAGGTTCATATATGAATCAGTTAAAAAAGTTCAGTTGTGAATTGCACTGGTTCATATATGAACATATAGTTCATATGTGAATTATACATGTTCATATATGAACACGGCCCGTGTGTTTTGTAAAATTTACGAAATTGTCCTTCTATTTTTGGGATAGCCGCAACTTTTGACCAGTTAAAACCGCAACTTTTGACCGGTCAAAGCCGCAATATTTGACTAGTCAAATCCGATCTTGACCATATGAATGGCTAGGATTACTTCTCTATTTCTCATATATTTACCATTTCTCAAATGAACCAAGCACTATATATATATATATATATATATTGTTTGTACCTTTTATCAAGTAAGAAGTTCAAGAGCTATCTCTATCTCTAATTCCTTATCATGGTATCGGAGCGTCTTCTATGCACTTCGAACTCTGGTTTTGATTTTTGAGTCAATCTAACCGTTTTCAATTCCCACACAGATTCAATGATTGTTCTTGATTGAATCTAATTTCTTTTTCTTGTTCCTTGATTTTATCTCTACAAGGACAAATCATCTTTTGGCATATTTGATCGTCCGAATCTAATGTCTAGTTCATCAAACATCTTTGTGTTCATCCTCACAGATTTCTATAGTCAATGATATAATGCATCTGTATTACATGCGTTATTCAGTTAGTCTAGAGATTATTCTAGTTTCTTAAATGTTAATCGGTGATAACTACATTCTTGGAGCCATGTGTCAGGATCTAATTCTTAACAAGAATAATGAACCCAGAAACAAAATTAAAGGAGTTGCGGAATAACACTTTAATATTCAACTATCAATGTAACAGTGAATCAGAAATCACAACTTGTAAACTTTATTGAATGATTAAAGTTACAAGTTTTCACACAAAACCTCAATCTTGATGAACAGGCTCACCAAGACGAATTCTACTTCTCTAGAACTAGGATTATAAACCTTGAGGTTAATTCTCTCTCTAAAAACTTATCAATCAAAAGTTAATTCTATCAAAGACTTCTATACTATTTATACAAGACATATTACAAGATAATTATCAAAATACAATTGATCTTCAGTCCATAATTATCTCCTTTACTTTAGAAAATCTTCTATACAGCTGTCTTCATTCCCTACTGAGTCTTCATCTCATAAGCAGCACTAACCTTCTTCAGAAGTATTAACCATGTTCAGCAGCATTAAACTCCTCAATAGTATTAATCATGTTGGCAGTAGTAATCCCTTAGCAGTACTAACTACTAGCAGTACTAACTCTCCAAGCAGTACTAACTATTGAAATACCAGCACTAACTTTTCAAGCAATATTAAAATCTACTAGCAGTAGTAATCATGATATACTAGCAGCATTAACCATACTTGAACAAATCTTAAATTCCCAACAATCTCCCCCTAACTTGACTTTTAGGAAGAGAAGTCAAGTTCTTCAGATATGGTCTTCAAGATGCTTTCAAAACTTCAGCTTAGTTGCCCAAATTTGGATCCAGTCCCAGACTTTGATTGATTGTCCTTCTTATCACAACTCTGGCCATTTCAGATCCTTTTGCATACACTAGCTTGGCTTTCAGCATTCCTTTCAGCTTCTCCTTGCTATGATCATACACTTTGTCCACTAGAAAATACTCATGATAACAGTTATCTACTGTGATCATGTAGACACCACAGTTTTCAAAGAGCATCCACTATTCAATCCTTTTGAACCCATACTCATGATGCAAATCCTTGATTCTGTACACCATCTTTTCTGGTTCAAACATCATACACAAGTATTCCATAGCAACTTTTAGTAGACTTTCTTCATTTCCTTTCATAACAGGCTCATATAGCTTTATTCCCACCTTATGCATTTTTTCTAAGTCAGCCCTGGAGCAACTTCTGATCACTTTGCCCCAAGTAGTGTATACTTCAAATATGTCACCAATTCTTTTGAGTCTGAAGTAATTCTTTCCATTGTCCCTCAGAATATCCCAAAAGATGATTTCTGGTGCCTTCACAGAAATGGGAACAACCTGTACTGGTTCTATTAAAATCATGTAAAGACCAACATGCTCATCAGCTTGATTTGGTTGTTGTGCACTTTGACTTGTTTGCTCTGAATGATCTGCAACAAATGGTCCTGCCTCCTTTTCTGCTTCTTCAATCCTTGGCTTTTTGGACTGTTTCTTGGAAGCTATGGTCTTTACTCTCTTTGCAGATTTAGCTTCTACATCAACTTGCTCTTCCTTCTTTTCTTCCTTTTTCCTTTGAAGGAGTGGTTTCCTCAGGGAAGGGTTGTTGGATGTTGAGATCATGCCTCTCTTTCATCCTTCTTTCAGCTTCTTCCCTTTGAGAGGAGTCCCCTTGAAGCTTTGCCATTTCCCTTTTATAAAGCTCCTCAACTTTGTTGTATGCCATGTTAGCAAACATCTCTCCTTTTACACCAATTGAGCTTCTCAGAAAGTTTATCATTTTTCTCCTTTCTTGATTGGCCAAATAGGTCTTAGAGGGTTGTCTTTTCGGAGTCTTTACATGCATTCTGTGCTTGGATGCTTTCACTGATCTTTTCTTGGCCTCAGCTGCAGTTTTCATGCTCTTTTGATACTCTTCATTGAGCTTTTTAGCCATATCCAGTGCAAGCTCTCTCTCTTTTTCTGATTGAAGTTGTTCCTCCTTTTCCATCTCAGCTTGAAGCTGTTTTGCCACTTCTTCATCTATCTCTATCTGTTTCTGCTGCTTTAAAGGTTGCTCAATTTCAACCATCTTAGCCTTTCCTTTCTTCTTCAATTCTGCCTCACTGATTTCTTTGCTTTTCTGCTCAAGACCTCCTTCTTTAATGACCACTCCCTTGGCCTTTTGAGTAGCCTTGGGAGTGTCTGTTTTGGCTTTTAGAAGGGTTTCTGCTATTTCTATTTCTTCAACAGATAGCCATGTTACTGTTGCTTGCTTTTCTGTTACTGTTGCTTTACTAGTTTCTGCTTCTTTGTTTTCTGTTTCCCTATTCTGCTCCCCCTCAAATTGAGCTTCCATGCCACTAGGATTGAGTTTCTCCTTTTCATCCTGTTTCTCCCCCTTTTTGAAAGCATCTCCCCTCTTCTTCAAGATAAACTGTTTTTTCTTCTTTTTCTGCACCAACCTCTTCACCATTTTCTTCAGTTTGGTAATCTGCACTTGTTGAGACAGAATTACCAATTTCATTTCCTCTATATCTGCTCCCTGTTTGATGACATCTAGATTAATGTTGCCCATTGTATCCATCAATTCTTGGTAGTTATATCTATCCTCACCTTCTCCAGGAGTGTTACCCCCTTTTGAAGGATCATTGGAACATTTAGTAGTGGAAGTCTTCTGCCTAGCAGAAGCACCCTCCACCCCCTTGGTTTCTTGGCACCTGGGACCTTTGGATGATTGCTCATCTAAAGTTGCCATGGGGAAGGTCTTATGGATGTTACCATTGTCCTCCTCTGTGCTAGCAGGAGTAGTGGCAGCCTTCTCACCCATATGCTCATGCATCTCCTCAGTGAGCACCTCCTTGGAATTGGGAGACACCCCTGTGGTTTCCCTATAGATATTCTCTAATGGAGAATTCTCCATTAGAGGGCTTAAAGGCTTTGTAGGTGAAGGTACAAGAAGGGAAGGAGCCTTCTTTACCTTTTTCCTTATGTAAGTATGGGTGATTGGAGAAGTTGGTTTTTGAAGAAGGGACTGAGGGATTGATATAGTGATTGAAGGTTGGGATTGGCTCTCAGTGGGATGGTCTAGTGAGGGCCTTGACCCTGATGCCATACCTTCTTGATTGTGGGACACCACCATCATTGTAGAGAACAATGGGGTGTCAACTCCTTCCGAGTCCATGGAAGATCTCTTCATATTTGAAAAGACCTTGCCCTTGGGGATTTTAGGTACATATACCTCATCAAATTGAGGCATATCCGTCAATTCAGTGGTTATAACTGCCTGGACAAATCTTGGGTACATATAGAAACTCTTTTTACTTCCCAAGTTTGACACAAGGTCATTGAAAATCATTTTTGAAAAATTATACTTTCTAGTAGTGGCCAAGCAGACCAAAGCATAAGCAATGGTACTACTGAACTCACTCCATCCAGTAGTCTTTCTAGAAATACAATGCATAAGGGTATGGACAAAGAAACGCCATTGGGGAGAAAATTTAGCTTTGGGGAACTTGAAAACACCCAATGGGCCTCCATACCCCATTCTAGTGAGAGTGGAAAACATATCATCATTAGAGATAGATGTGATACCTGAGGCATCGTCTAGTCGTAGACTGATGCGAATTACCTCTTCAGAAACTGTCAAGGGTTTGTCACACACCCTTGTCTTGATAATCTGCACACCATTTTCAGTAATAGCGGTGGCATTAGCCCAAAATTGCTTCTGGTGCTCGATGCAGATTGGGGGTGACACTGTAAGAGCATGAGAGATATGGCTTGACTTGAGAAAATCGACTATCTGATGGAATCCAGCAGCTTGCTTAGGCTTTTGAAGCATCACGATCTCATTGTGTTCATCAATAAACGCCATTGATGCCATCGAGCTTGAGGTTTCTTTACTGAAACACACTGGTTGCTTGAGAGAAAAAGGTTAGAGAGAAGATGAACAGTATTCAAATAGTCGTTATGAGCTCTTAGGCGGGCAAAAAGGGTATTTATATGATTCGGGAAAGAAGCAGTATTACCCATCTAACAGTATTAACTAACTAGCAGTATTAACTGAGAGCAGTATTAACCACTAGCAGTATTAACTAACTAGCAGTATTAACTGAGAGCAGTATTAACCACTAGCAGTATTAACGAACTAGCAGTATTAACTGAGAGCAGTATTAACCACTACCAGTATTAACGAACTAGCAGTATTAACTGAGAGCAATATTAACCACTAACAGTATTAACTATACTTACACTATTGAAGCTTGTGATAGTCTGAGGAAGGCAATACACTTCCTGAGAAAGATGATTAGTAGCACCAAAAATAACTAAATAACAGGTATACAATCACTTTTTAAACATGAGTTCATTCAGAGTTGATCATGCCCACACTTGTGACCAAGAAAGTGAATCTACCCACATCAAAAGCTTTAGTGAATAGATCAGCAAACTGGTTATCAGTATGAACTTTAGCAACTTGAATAAGCTTCTTTTTATTGCAGTCTCTAATAAAGTGATACCTGATTTCAATGTGCTTTGTTTTGGAGTGCTTGACTGGATTGTTCACAATGCTAATAGCACTGCTATTGTCAATGAATATTGTAGTGTGAAGAAAGGTTACCCCATAGTCCAGCATTTGATTCTGAATCCATAGAACCTGAGAGTAGCAACTTGCAGCAACAATGTACTCAGCTTCTGTTGTGGATAAGGACACTGTGGTTTGCTTCTTGCACTGCCAAGATACTAGTCTTGCACCCAAAAATTGACATCCTCCTGAAGTAGACTTTCTATCCATATTAGCACCACTCAAGTCACTGTCTGAATATGCAATCAAGTCAAAAGAAGATTCATAAGGATACCAAAGACCTAATCTAGGTTGCCCTCTTAAGTATCTGAAAATCCTCTTAACAGCTTGAAGATGTGACTGCTTTGGCTTGACTTGGAATCTGGCACACACACACACACTGGGAACATGGTATCTGGTCTTGAGGCTGTGAGATACATGAGAGATCCAATCATTGATCTATAAAGATTGACATCAACATCCTCCCCCTCAAGATCAGCAGTGATCTGTTTGTGTGTTTCCATAGGTGTGCTTGCTGGCTTTGAGTCTGATAAACCATATTTGTCCAGGATGTCTTTCACATACTTTGATTGACTTATGAAGATCCCATCTTTCTGCTGTTTCACTTGAAACCCAAGGAAGAAAGTAAGTTCACCCATTGAACTCATTTTGAAGCTCTTGTGCATCAACTCTTCAAAGTCTCTACACATCTGATCTTTTGTGGATCCAAAGATGATGTCATCCATATAGATCTGAACAAGTAGGATGTCCTTCTTACTTCTTCTAATGAAAAGGGTTTTGTCAATTATTCCCCTTTCAAACCCATTTTCCAAGAGATAGGTAGACAGAGTATCATACCATGCTCTTGGGGCTTGATGTAGACCATAGAGTGCTTTCTTAAGTTTGTACACTCTGTCAGGATATGATGGATTTTCAAATCCAGGGGGCTGACAGACATATACTTCTTCATCAATTGTTCCATATAGAAAGGCACTCTTCACATCCATTTGATATACCTTGAACTGCATGAATGAAGCATAGGCTAGAAACAGCCTAATTGCCTCTACCCTTACAACTGGAGCAAAAACTTCCTCATAGTCTATGCCTTCTTCCTGATTGTACCCTTGTGCCACTAGCCTTGCTTTGTTCCTGATTACTATTCCTCTCTCATCCTTTTTATTTCTGAAAATCCACTTGGTGCCAATAGCTCTATGACCTTTTGGAAGGTCCACCAAGTCCCAAACATCTTGCAATTTGAACTGTAGTAACTCTTCTTGCATGGCTTCTATCCAACTTGAATCTTTCAATGCATCATAAGCCTTCTTAGGCTCAATCTGAGATAGAAAGCAAGAGAGTACTGTATTCTGCTGATCCTACATGTCTTGAAGTCTGCTTTGTTTCCTAGTCATCATAGGAGAAGAGATGTCTCCTATTACCAGCTCAGGAGGATGATTCTTCTGAGTTCTTGTCTGAAGACTAGGTTCTTCATTAATTCCCACATCTAAATTGGAATCATTTAAGTCAACTGAGGAGATCTCATCAGCTACTTTTGGCTCTTCATGCTCTGGATTCTCCTCATCTCTTCTTTCTTCTTCACTCTGAATTTGTTCAGTAACAGTCTCCTTTTCACAGATTTCAACAGGTTCCATTGTAGGAAATGGAAAGATCACAGACTGAGGAATAATATGTTCTACTTGTTCTTCCCCTGATCCTCTACTTCCTGATCCTGCATGATCATCACTACTGAAACCCAAAGAGTTAGTTAGTGAATCAATGTCAAATAGCCATTGAGGACCTGAATCAATAGGATTTGGTGTGTTCTCATTGCATTTGACATTGTCACTTTCCTCAATTATTTTAGAAGAAGAATTAAACACTCTGTAGGCCTTACTCTGAGATGAGTAACCAACAAGAAAACCATCATCTGCTTTGCTATCAAACTTTCCTAAGTAAGTTTTGGTATTGAGAATGGTACAAGGACACCCAAAAGGTTTGAAAAATCCAATAAATGGATCTTTTATTTAAAAGCTCATATGGTGTCTTGGTTTTAGGCTTGACTACTAGAACTCTGTTTTGGACATAGCAAGCAGTATTAACTACTTCAGCCCAGAAAGTAATTGGAAGTTTTGAATCAACTAACAGAGATCTAGCAGCTTCAATCAGTGTCCTATTCCTTCTCTCAGCAACACCATTTTGTTCTGGAGTCCTAGGAGCACTGTATTGCCTCTCAATTCCTTTTTCCTCACAAAAGGTGTTTAGGTCAAGATTTTTAAATTCAGTACCATTATCTGACCTAATGACTTTTACCTTTTGATTTGTTTGGTTTTCAATTCTTAGAATAAAGGATTTGATCAGTCCACTTGTCTCATCCTTAGTCCTTAGAAAATATACCCAAGTAAATATAGAGTAATCATCAACAATAACTAAGCAGTATGATTTCTTACCTATACTCATGACATTTGTTGGACCAAACAGATCCATATGCAACAACAGAAGAGAAGAAGAAATTGTGTTCACTTCTTTGGACTTATGAGAAGTTTTGTGTTGTTTGCCTTTGAGACAAGCAACACAATGATCATCACATGAAAAGACTTTTGAAGGAAAACCTCTTACAAGGTTGTTTTTAACAAGTTTATTCATTGTTTTAAAGTTCATGTGACACATCCTTCTGTGCCAAAGTGATGATTCATCCAAAGATGCTTTTGAAACAAGACAGTTTAGGGATGAATCAGTTGAAACATTTTCCATATCCAAACAATAGACATTATCCTTTCTAGGAGTTCTTAGTAGTATCATCTTTTCATTAACTACCTTGAATCCAGGAGCAAGGATAATGCATTCTGAATCAGTGAATAATATACTATGCTTTTTGTCACAAACCTGTGATACACTTAACAGGTTGTACCTTAACTGCTCAACATAGAAAACATCCTCAAAGGTCATCTTACCTTTTGTTACATCACCCTTACCACTAATCTTACCTCCATCTGGAGTATTACCAAAGGCAACATGTCCTCCATCAATTTTCTTGAAATTCTTGAGGCAAGCCATGTTCCCTGTCATGTGCCTAGAGCAACCACTGTCAACATGCCAGATGCTCTTTCCCTTGAGCTGCTGATTGCCCTGCACATAAGATAAATCAATTAGTATTGATTGGGAACCCAAGCCAAAGTGGTCTTGGGCCTCCCTTTCTCATCAAAGTATTTACATTTCTTTTTGATGAGATTTTTAAAATCAGAGCACTCTTTACTGGAGTACTTTGTCAAGATGATTGGTCTAGAATCACAAACACTAGAAGCAGTACTAATTTTAGAAGTACTAACAGAGTTAGCAGCACTAACAGGTTTAGCAGTACTAACCTTGTTAGAAGCACTAACAGAGTTAGCAGTATTAACATTTGAAGAAGTACTAACAATGTTAGTTTTAGAGGTACTAATACTCTCAGCAGTACTAACATTGATAGCAGTAGTATTGCTTCTGGCGGCACTATATTTGTCAGCAGCACTATTTGTGGTAGCAGTACTAACAGTTTTAGTGCTTTTGGAAACCCACATCTTGACACTCTCTTTCACCGTCTTTTTCTTCATATGGCTTTTAGATTTAACATGTTTCTTAGCCACATGGTTCCTTTCATTCTTCCTATAACCACAGGGTTTTTGCATAGAGCTTTGAAAATTTATCCTTTGGTTAGTTGGATTAAAATAACAGTGCTTGGAAAGATGATTCAATTTGCCACATATGAAACAAGGTTTTGGTCTGATGATTCTACTCAGATCAACTCCTTGTTTCTGAGCCCACTGATTATTCCAATTTCTTTGATTTCCCCTCCTTTTATCCTGTTTTAGGGGCTCAGATTTATTACATGCACACTGTTTGCAAGGAACAGGATTCATAACTGTAGTCTGCTTGTAATGTACCTTTTTGGACTTTCCCTCAGTCTTCTCTACACCATTGGATTTGACCCAATCCCTTCCACCACCCTCATTGGTAAGAATGTTATTTTCTAAGGGAATCTCACCACTCACAGTGTTATCCTTACTCTTACCAGCTTCTTTCTCAGTCTTGTCCTCAACAACTACTTCATCTAAAGGATCTATCTTAGTGGCTCCTTCATGCAAGTCCTTCCTATCCTTGGTCTCTAGTAAGTCTGATTTAGGAGGGATGTAGTTGTTGTTGTATGGTGGTGGTGTGGTATTGTATCCAATTCCTGGTTTAAGCTTATCATGGATTTGGACCTTTAGCATAGAATCCATGGCTTTAGAAGCATATGAAAACTTTTCCACATCTAGATTAACCTTGTCTAGTTCTCCTCTCAACTTTTCATTCTCCTCCTTGGACTTTGTCAGTTGGATTTCTAGATCATTCTTCTCCCACTTCCAGTAATTTGTATCATATGTGTGTTGAAGTTCATTGGCTTGGAAACCTTTGATTTGTTCCTCAAACCTCTCAACAATTCTCACATAGTCTTTTCTATCCTTTTCTAACCTCTTAAGGTCATCACTCATATTCTGGTTGTGATCCCTGTACCTTTTAACAGTGTCTATGCAAGTTTGAGAACAGAGATTAGATGTACCTCAGTTGGGAGATCAGATACCTCTGCCATGAGAGCTTGATGTTGAATGGCCTCTTCTGCTTGATCACTCCAGTCAAACCCCATTCCTTGTTGAGAAACAAGAGCTTGAGCAGAGTTTCTGTTCTGGTTGAAGCTTCCAGTCTGAGCTTGTTGGTGGTTGTTTTGAGACATGCCACTTCTGCATTCCCTAGAAAAGTGTCCCTTCATGTGACACTTGTAGCACTCCACCTTTGACTTATCAAAGCCTGCTCCATCTTCTCTTCTTTGGGAGAAGTTGTTCCTCCCAGTCCTCTTAATGAACTTCTTCACCCTCATAGAAAGCATGGTCATCTGCCATTTAATATCCATCTCTTCAAGATCATCAGGATGAAGTTGTTTCAAGTCATCATTGATTAAATAAGAGTTACCATGGCTAGAAAGAAAGGCTTCAAAAACAGATTCATTGCCTTTTTCTTGATTTACTCCACTGGCAGCATTAACTGATTCAGGGTTAGCAGTAGAATCAATTGATGCTGATAGGAGTGAATTATTATGCACATATCCAGTAGGCTTCTTCTTTGCTTCCACCTCAGATTCAAACACTCTCAGATCATTATACAGATCATCCAGTTCCTTTTCTTCCAACATGTCAGTCTGTCTGAATGAGATAGTGTACATGGTCCATTCATCTCCAAGAGATCTGAGAAACTTGCGGTTGACATCATCTTGTTCCATATGAACTCCAACAGTAGCCAACTCACCAATTAGCTTATTGAATCTGTCAAAAGTTTGAGTCATAGACTCATTCTTTGAAGATGTAAAATTCTCATATTACTGCTTGAGAATATCCCTTTGATTCCTCTTAGTGCTCTTGGTGCCAGCAAATCTCTTCTCTAAAGCATTCCATAGAATCTGAGCATCTGTGCAGTGTTGAAACTGATGTTGATACTCATTAGGAATGGCCAAAAACCAGGGTTCTTAAGGCTTTCATCTCCAACTGTCTGACTTTCTTCTCACCATCAGTTATTGGAGGTGGTCTTCTGCCATCTTGTCCAATTTTACCTTCAGCAGAGGGACCATTATCAACAATGTCCCACATGGAACAGTCTGTAAGGAGGATGTACTGCTTGATCCGAATTTTCCACATGTCAAACTCATTAGGTTTGAGCATGGGAACCTTTGAGACAAAAGTACTGTTTGATTCACCTGTGTTGTCCATGATGAATGAAGGTTTCTGAGAATACTTGGCTCTGATACCACTTGTCAGGATCTAATTCTTAACAAGAATAATGAACTCAGAAACAATATTAAAGGAGTTGCGGAATAACACTTTAATATTCAACTATCAATGTAACAGTGAATCAGAAATCACAACTTGTAAACTTTATTGAATGATTAAAGTTACAAGTTTTCACACAAAACCTCAATCTTGATAAACAGGCTCACCAAGATGAATTCTACTTCTCTAGAACTAGGATTATAAACCTTGAGGTTAATTCTCTCTCTAAAAACTTATCAATCAAAAGTTAATTCTATCAAAGACTTCTATACTATTTATACAAGACATATTACAAGATAATTATCAAAATACAATTGAACTTCAGTCCATAATTATCTCCTTTACTTTAGCAAATCTTCTATACAGCTGTCTTCATTCCATACTGAGTCTTCATCTCATAAGCAACACTAACCTTCTTCAGAAGTATTAACCATGTTCAGCAGCATTAAACTCCTCAGCAGTATTAATCATGTTGGAAATAGTAATCCCTTAGCAGTACTAACTACTAGCAGTACTAACTCTCCAAGCAGTACTAACTATTGAAATAGCAGCACTAACTTTTCAAGCAGTATTAAAATCTACTAGCAGTAGTAATCATGATATACTAGCAGAATTAACCATACTTGAACAAATCTTAAATTCCCAACACCATGCTATGATGATCGCCTTATCAATGATGAACAAAATATGCTTTATCAATGGATCTCTTGTAAAACCAAATGGATCTAATCAAAATCTTCTCAATGCTTTGAATAGGAATAATAGTATTGTCATTTCCTAGGCCTAGTGGCACCGCCATTTTGCCATTAGCCCTACGCCTAGAAAGCCTCAGTTACAGATTGAACTTACCTATAAGAGGAGGTTTGATTCCATTAATGCAAATTGGATTCATGGAACAATAGAATGATTTATTAGGCAGGGAACATGAGGAACAGTTCCTTACTACCGTTCAAGTGAGGCATCAACCATAGATTGCTAAACTTTCGAGATGCTTCCTTGCAAAAGCCAACGGAGTTGACGAGCAGTCCACAAAGCTGCATCCCTACTCACCTGGTCCATGCACATCATCTTCCTTTAATTGGGCACACACCTTGTCAGTAAGATATGAAGTTGTTCACTCTGCTTTCCCTAGTTCAGATAGATTCCCAAGCTAGGTTGTAGCCATGATCAAATTTGATCAACCATTGACAAGTAATCCTAATGTGGGTCGATTGGTCGAGGAGATGCTGAAATAGTACTTCAAGATCCATTCCGGTTGCTTTGTTTGGAATTGAGAGAATATCCTATTGAATTTGACTTTAGTCCTATATATATATATATATATATATATATATATATATATATATATATATATATATCTAGTGTCCTACTTTCTAAATCAAACCAAATTCATTCTCGAAGGAAATAGTCAAAAAGTTTCATGTTCGATGAATTAGCATTCAAGATCTAGAATGATTTGAAAGATCGATATGAAGAAAGCAATGGACCAAGGATTTTTCAAACCAAGTGATAACACCAATTTTTGGTGTTATTTTCATATCACTTTCCAAGTAATTTTGTTTATTTCCAAGCAAATAAAACCGAATTTTTATAGTTTAAAACAAGTGTTTCAGGATTTATGTGACGTTATGAAAAAGCCAAGAATGTGTACGAGAAGTAAGGGTTTCCGAACGAAAAGTCGTTTACAAAAGTTCTCAAGATTCAAGTGTGAAAGATGGCCATTTGATCGAGTGGGTTAAATTTTAAAGAGAAATTATTTTTCCCCAAAACAGTGGCTGAAGCGACTTTGATGCTAGTTGCTGAAGCTGAACTCACTTAAAAGTCACCTGAAGCTAAAATCAAAGCTAGTTGTAAGTTAGTTGACTTAACTGCAACTCACTAGCTTTGACAGTGTTGGACGTTTTTAAAGCCTTTTTCACCTAGGGTTTGAGGGAGATATCATTCTATCACATAGAGGACGACAAGGGGACGACTTGGGGTGATTTTGGCAAGGGAGAAACACCGTTTTGAAGCAAGGAAATGATTTGGGAAGAAATTTCTACTCCGATTTCTTGCAATTCTTCGTTGGTATTACACAATAAAAGGGAGTTTTACAATCTTTGGTTTCGAGAGAACTTTTCTTAGATCTATGAACTCTTCTATTGTTTTGTTTGTTAATACCCCCAACATAAACTAATCTTTAGATGTTGGGGGTTGGTTTGACTTTGGTTTAAGCTTATGAACATGTGACTTGAGATTCTTATCGGTTTTTTCCTAATTAATGAAGCATATGATTTGGGTTTTAATGCTTTTGTGAGTCTGGTCAACTTTCATCTGCTTTGTTCATTATAAATTAAGTTCGAGAGAATTAATTGTTAACAAGAACTAGAATTATATGCCTAAGGTGAGAAATTGGATAGAGATATACCAAGTAAACCTTAGTATTGTTATAATCTAGAATTTAATGTGTTTTGAGCTCCTGTGTTAAGATCGATAGATGAGCTTGTATTTTCAAAATAAAATCCGTTGTTGCTTGAGAAAGAACAACAGTGATTTTAAAGATTGGATATTTATTAAATGGATTAACTGGTAGGTGTTTTGAGAACATTGTTCATTAGTGAAAACCATAGGATTTCCAACCCTCAACTATTTTCTCCATAGAAAGTTTTTCTAAGTAGTTTATTGTCTCATTTTTAGTTTGTTTAATTAGTTGTTGATAATTTAATTCCAATCTTTCACCTTTTGGATCGTTCAGTTAATAGTGAATACGTACAGTAATTGTGATACTCAGTTCCTAGTTCCCTTGGTTTGATACTCGTACTTCCAAGTACATATTACTTGATTCGACCCGTACCTTACGGTTAGATTAGGGGGGTGTAAACCCGCCTATCATCAAGCGAGATATAGCAAGTTTAGGCCAACAACAGGACAATGTGTCCACCTATTTCACAAAAATGAAGTCATTATGGGATGAATTAGAGCAATTTCGTCCAAGATGTTATTATGGAAAATGTGAATGTGGAGGAGTAAAGAATATCGAATATCATTTCAAGATTGAACAAGAGCTAAATTTTCTTATGGGACTTCATGATTCTTTCTCGCAGATGAGAAGTCAAATTTTTATTCGATCCATTACCTCCTATTAATCGAGTTTTAGACAGCAAGTTGCTAATGCTTCTAGCTACAGGTTGTGGCGTTCAATACAAACACTAGATACAAGAAACCTACAATTAAATCCAGTAATGTTTTTGGCCTGAATATATTATACAATTCTAACAGTTCTGCTAAGAATTTTGGCAGAGATTGTGTTTTTTTTCACACATTGCAAGATCCAAGGTCATATAGTTGAGCGATGCTATAAACTTTATGGATATCCAGATATAAGCATAAACAACAACGTGTAAATAATGTGACAGAAGAATAAAATAATCTAGGAGGTGATGGACTCGATAATGTAGTCAATGGACATTCTTCTTCACAGTGTCAACAATTGATGGTTGCAGTATGAAGAAAAACGGCTTCGATGAACAATGTGGATGTTAATCAAACAGTTAATAATGGAATTCAAGGTATTGTTTGTCCTTTTCTACCAATGGTAGTAAATCACACGTTTAGATTCTTGATTCTAGTGCATCCAAACATATTTGTTGTGAAGTCAATATGTTTAAAAAACACCAAGAAGGTAGCTAGATTTACATTAGTGTTATCAAATGGTCAAAGAGTTCATATTGAAATGATCGGAGATGTTCAACTTTGTGATGTTATAGTGTTAAGGAACATTTTGTTTATTCCACTTTTTCAATTGAATCTGGTATCAGTTAGTGCCTTAACTACAAATAAGGACTTAATTGTTGAGTTTATTGATGAATTGGCTACAATTCAGGAGGTGAAAGAGAAGAGGATGGGTTAACAAGGTGGACGGTCTGTACATAATGGTTATTAGTAGAAATTCTGAAGCAGCAGTTCAATAAGTTTATTTGGAAACATGGCACAATCTCTTCAGGCATCCTTCAAATAAAAGATTGTTAGCCATTTGGACTTCTTTTAATGTAAAAGATGTTCCTAAAAATAATTTTTGTTCTACATTCCCTTGGCTAAACAGAAACATATACCTTTTGCCAATCTTAACAATCGTTGTAATTAAGTATTTGATTTGATTCATATGACATTTGGGGACCTTTTCATGTTCATGGACATCATGGGCATCAGTTTTCTTACTTTGTTGGATCAATTAGAAGTGTGAGTGACTGCAATCATTATTCAGGTGCTTTGGTTGTGATCTAGAATTTTGAGTGCTTATAATCATCCAGCTGATTCGTGAAGAAAGGAGTTCTGAGTTTATTCGTTCAATGTTCTGGAAAGCAGTTAGAAAATGAGCGTCTTTCATCAGTTGTTGAACAAATACTTCTTCTAACCCTTGCCTAGTAGTGTTTGCTACCAGTTGCTTACTCCTATGAACATATCAGATCAAGTAACTCGCGGTTAAAGAAAGATTTGATGTTATAAACTGAAGATGCACTTTGGTTGTCACGTCAGAATTCACGAATTTCTTTCTTATGGTTATAACGAATGTGTTGAATTTACAAGAGATAAAAGATGTCTTTTTGATCATAGCAGGTTCACATGGATGAATCTACTCAAGCGAAAATCTAATGCAATTACAATTGTGCCTCAGTTGTTTGCAATGATTCAAACTCAATTTGGCAAAACTATTAAAATGTTCAAAAGTGACAATGCGAAGGAACTTGAATTTGGTGAATTTTTCAAAGGGAGAGGCGTGATTCATCAGAGATCATGTGTAGCTCTCCCACATCAAAATTCAGTTGTCGAAAGAAAGCATCAACATCTTCTTAATGTTACACATTCCATGATGTTTCAATCAAAGATACTACTCAAGTTTTGGTCAGAATGTGTTCTAGCAGCAACATATGTCATCAATAGAACACCATCTGGGTTAGTTAAAGATAAAGCTTCATATGAATTAGTTTATGGAAAGATTCCAAATTATTCTTTCTTAAGAACATTTGGGTGCTTGGCATTTGCATCAACTTTCTTACAATCTAGACACAAGTTCAGTGTTTGTGATAAACCTTGTGTATTCGTGGGATACACGGTTGGAATGAAGGCTTATCCTCTCTTTGATTTAGTGGCAAATCAATTTTTTGCATCTAGGGATGTGATCTTTCATGAGGATATATTTTCTTTTCATAACCCTCGATCTGTACATGTTAATGATGACATATTTTCAAGCATTGTTCTTCCCTCTATCAATGGATGAAAATCATGATGATGCATATTCTTCAATCATGTCCAGGAGTGAAGATGAGCTTCCTGAAACACAAGAGTTTGATATTCATGGAGAACCTAATATCGAACTGTTACAAGATGAATATGATGATCCACACATGTTTGAGTAACTCCATCTTATTTGAAGGATATCCATTACGTTGCTATTCTTGATAAAATCAAGACGAGATATCCTTTACAAGATCAGAATGGTTATCAAAAGTTGTCTTCTCAACACCGAGTATTTGTTACTGCAATTTCAGCCAATCTTGAGCCTAAGACATTCCCACAGACACCAAAATCTTCAGAATAATGTAAAGTTATGCAAGACGAAATTCAAGCAATGGAAGATAACAAAAAGTATGTTGTTTAGTTACCAAAAGGAAAGAACGCGGTTGGTTGTAGATGGGTTTATAAGATAAAACTTGGTTCAGATGGGAAGATTGAAAGGCACAAGACCAGGCTAGTGGCAAAAAGATTTCATCAACAAGAAGATGTCGATTTATTGATACATTTTCCCCTGTTACCAATATGATAACTATGAAAACCATATCATCCATAGTTGCTACTGAAGGTTGGGATTTATTACAGCTTGATGTCAATAATGCTTTCGTGAATGGAGACTTACATGAACAAGTGTACATGGAACTTCCTTTTGGTTATAAGGTTGGCTGGGATTCTATTGAACCAAATGTTACTAGCTTGCAAACTTAATAAATCCATTTACGAAATTATCAAACAGGCCTCAAGGCAATGGAATGTGAAGTCACTAATTTCATGCTAAAAAGAAGGTTTTGAACAGTTTCGCATATTACACATTGTTTTTCAAAGGAAGTGGAATGGATTTTATTGCCTTGTTGGTGTATGTGGTTGACATTATAACAGGAGCTTCGAGTTCATTGTTGCAGGGTTTTAGAAATCGTTTGAGTTCTATTTCTAAAGTCAAAGATTTTGGATTTTTAAAGTATTTTTTAGACTTGAATGGCAATTTCAAAAAACAGGGATCTTTGTTTCTCTAAGACACTACACTGTGCAATTATTGAAAGATGTTGGTTTACTTGCAACCAAGCCTTCCAATACACCAATAGATCCTAATGTTTTGCTAAGTGATTAAGATAGGGATACCCTTTAAGACACTTCATAATACAGAAGATTAATTGGCAAACATATCTACCTCACAGTAACTAGGTCAGATGTGTCTTTTGAAGTTCATAAGTTATCTCAGTTTGTTTCAAATCCAAGGAATCCTCATTTAAAGGTTGTAGTCACTTGCTACGTTATCTAAAACAAAATTTGGGCCAGTTTTTTTTTTTTTGTCAACTCTTCCTACTAGATTTACGCATATTGTGATTCAGATCAGGCAAAGTGTATCGATTCTAGGCAATCAGTAATCGAAAACTGTGTATTTTTGGGAGATTTATTAATTTAATGGAAATCAAGGAAGCAACCTATAGTGTCTAGATCATCCACTGAAGCTAAGGATGGACCATGGCAACCACAACCTGTGAAATAGTATGAGTCAAACAACTTCTAAATGACTTTTGTGTGTCTCACAAACAATTTGTTTTGTTGTTTTCTGATAAAAATATGCTTTCCAACTTGCCTTGAATCATACCTATCACGAACGAACTAAACACATAGACATTGACTGCTTTCATAAGGGATAAGGTCAATGATAAAACCATCTATTTGATGTTCATACAGTCAGATTTCCAATTAGCTGACATGTTCACAAAGCCTTTGCCTAGTTCCAAATTGGTTCCTATGATGAATAAGATGGCTTTAACGAATTTCCATTTTCCAAGCTCATATCTTGAGATGGGGGGGGGGGGGGGTTTACTATAGTAAGATGGTTTTAACGAATTTCTATTGTTTAGTTTTTTAGATGGTTGTTAGTTTGTTAATATATTGTAAAAGACAGTGTTATATATATAGGGTCCCCTTCTTTTGTTAACCACGACATTGATGTTAACCATGTTAACCAATTTTCAACCAATCAGAATCATCCTAGAGTTTATGTCATGCGTTCAATCCTATTAATTCTCAAAGGGTAATATGGGCATTTCATAATTCACGCCTATTTAATGTATTTCCATATTTCAAGGAGTTATTAATATGGTAGTTATCTAAATATTAAATATAATATTTTAAAATTAAAATTGGATGTGCATCTTCTTTTTTCAGAAGTTATATGTTTCCTTATTTTAAGCAGATTTCAACTTTCTAACTGCAAATTTTTTTATATTCATCAAATGGGGAATTTTTTTATTGATTTTGGAACCGTGCAAACTTCTATATGTGCATATGTCCAAGCCTCACAATTATCAAGTCTTACACATATACAAGTCTGCTCATATATACTCACAGTGCAAAATTTGTGTGCATATATGTATGTCTAGATGTCAGTGTGTATCTCAACCAATGCAGAATAGATCAGCTGATATGCACATATGCACATATACAACATGTACATATTCACAATACTCAATGTGCACATATGCATATTAGATACCAGTGTGCAGATATGCATATGCTGAATGTGCACATATGCATATACTCAATATGCACATATGCATATTAGATACTAGTGTGCACATATGCATATAATATTTCAGCAAACATATGAATATATGCACTGTATGCAAGTGTGCACATATGCACTATCAAATAGATCATTAGTTCATTGCATGTTAATGACATGAATTCCATGAATAAGCACAAAGGTGTTCATCTTTTGTTGATTAGCAGCATCTGGGTTTGCTAATCTGAATCGATTTTTTGTTTTCTTGGATCTCATCAGTGGATGCCCTCCATCATCGTCTTCACACTGGATGCCGCCATGGATGAAGTGAGTAGAACAATTTCTTGAAATCGATTTATTCAGATCGAAAACAACAGATTTCTTAAAATTGTTTTCTCCAAATCAATTCTTCAGATCGAAACAACAAATTTCTTCAGATCGAAAACAAGGATTTCTTGAAATCGTTTTCTCCAAATCGATTCTTCAGATCAGAAAAACCAAATTTCTTCAAACTGATTCTTCATATCTGAGGTGATGGATTATGGAGATGGACGATGGTCCAAGATTGGTGATGGGTTATGGAGATGGATGATGATGAAAAGTGAAAACTCATCTTGGGTTATGGAGATGGATGATGAAAAGTGAAAACTCATCTTCACCGAAATGTTCCGTGTTTTAATTAGGGAAGAAATCCCTAATTAAATGGGTTTTTTATTTGGTAGGTGCGTGTTCCCCAAAATAAAGGGATTGTATTTTTATTATAATAATCCTGTGCATATATGCAATGTATTCTTATCAACCGTTTTGAATATTTTATTTTAATTAAAAATCAGTTAATTATGGGCCATTGATCTCATCAATCTACGGTTGAGATTCGTTAACACGGTTAACACCAATGTCATGGTTAACAAATGAATGGGTCTATCTCTCTCTCTCTCTCTCTATATATATATATATATATATATATATATATATATATTGGTGTTTGTACCTTTTATATATCAAATAAGAAATTGAAGAGTTTTCTCTCTCAAATTCCGTATTACATCAACAGTGTATGTTTGCACACATGTATATAAGTTTAGTTGAAATTATAATGAATAATCAAAGATTATGTTTTTAATTGAACGATTATATTTACAAATTATGTTTAAGATGGTGTTTATGGTTAATATAACTGTTTTTTACAGCAAGAAACCATAACTATATTACCACACAAAAGGGGTTAGCGAGAGGCTATAAATACATAGACAAAAAAGAAGAGTCCAAAGGACTCTTAACCCAAACTTTGATCGATGCTTTATCCAACTAAACGCAAAAAGTTGCACCAAGTTGACCACCTCCGCCCTTATCAACGCCTTGTTGTTAAACATAATACTTTATCTACTCTTCCTAATAACCCAGAAAAACGCAATAACCACTACCTTGAGAACCGATCTTAAGTTTTTCTGAAGCCCCAAGGAGTTCGTCGTGTAACAACCCAAAATCCAACAACAGGCAAAAGAGCATAATATAGGATAACTCGCCAAATATTGGCCTCAAAGTACATCTCAACTCACAAGGTTTGCGGAAAAAACCTATTACACAACTGAGAATGAGAAAAAGGAAAACAAGCTAAAACCATAAACTATGGCATTATCCTTCTAGTCTACGCCACCTGCTCAAAGCTTTTCTTTCCCTTTACCCGAACCTTCTACATCACGCCTCCTTGAAAAGGTTTTAGTTTTTGAAAGAGCGAGGGTTATAACGAATGGTCTAGTGAGTTCCCTCTAACAACGGGTTTCCAAACCATAACAACATATAAAAATATTTATAAACAGTTACAACCAGTTCAGTTTTATTAGAACATCAAAATCACGCTTCCGGCACACACTGAAGTCATGCAAATGTGACAACGTGTCTGGCTCATACTGCCTTACTCTGGGACACACCCCCAATGGCATAAACGGGACACACTCCCCGGTATGAGCACATGCGGGACACCCTCCCGACTTATGCCATAACTTGCCACTCACAATGTATACATACATTTAACACATTCGTTACAATAAAATACAAATTCAATTAATAACTTCACATGCGGAAATAACATAAATATCAGTAGTGTTTTTGGTTAGAAAAACTCACTTGAAGCTCCTTCTTTATCACCTTTACTAATTCTTTAAATCCTTAAGTCGAGAACCTACGATTAAAAGAAATAGGGTGATAAGTCACATGGACAACCCACACCAAAGCTCTCAAATTCCTAAACGGAGCATTTCCACTCAAACTCCCAATTCTGCTCGACTCCTGGATACAAAACCATCCCACCCAGAAACAACATGGTCCCCCTTTAAAAACCCGCCTCCCAGTGCCTCTACCCGGGCTCCCGACTCCCGGGCCCCGCCCGGGTCTCCCGCCTCCCGGGTCGCTTCCCCTCCCAAGTTTCCCAACTCCCGGAATCAACCCCGTGTTTCTACACAGGCGGACTCCCCAGTTCCTTCACCCGGGACCCCGCCTCCCGGGACTCCCTTCCCAGGTCCTCACCACGTGTCGATCTCCCTGGCTTCCCCCTACCCGGGACCTGTCTCCCGGGATTTCCCTTCCTAGGTTCGGTCGCCACCCAGACTCCCCGAGTGTCGTAGGGTTTCCATCTCCTGGGTTCCCGGCTCCTGCTCAATACGACTTGGGTTAAGGGTTGGCGACGCAAAACCTCCCCTCCCCACAACTTAACAAATAACGAAAATACAATTGGGATTTAAGAACAATGAAGTTTAATAATCCCATCCCTTCCCCAACTAGGATAATCAACAAGAAAGCTCCCAAACATTTGCCATTTCCCAGAGATTAAGCATAATGATTCCCAAATCCAATAACCTACCCAATCTTACTAATCCAAAGAGATTAATCAACAATCATGAATAGAAGATAGGTTTAGGAATTACCTTGACAAATATTGGTGAAGGGTTTCTTTCAATCCAACGATTTCTTTCTCTTCTCCAATTTCTCACGCTCAAAACACAGATTGATGATAGCCTCCAAATGATAAAAACAAAGTTTGGGAGAATGGGGCATTAGGAACCCTTTACTCCAAAATTACAACTTACTCCCTAATCTTTAGCGTTTTCTCCAAACTCCCACTAATCAACTTTATTAACACAACTTAAAGTTTCTATTATTACACGTCGTGTCCCACCAAATATGTAAAATGGCAACAACCTCCCGAGCAGAAAAGCAATCGGCAAAAATGTGTTGAACAAATTCCTCTTTAGATTTACACATCGGACACAAGCCTGAGGCAACTTCGACCCCTCTTTTGAACAGATTATCACGCATGGAGAGTTTTTTCATCCGGGACCTCCAGTAGAGAATGTTCGCCTTGCCTGCCACACAACGATTCCAGCATGTCTCATTCTCCCCATGATCAAGACTCAATTCATTGATCAGTGCTCGTAAGGAAGCCACCGAGAATTTCCCTCTGTCTTCCAAGAACCACCTCCATTGGTTAGTATTTTTGACCTTACCAAACATATTACTAAAGGGAATCCCCAAAGCGTCGAGGTATTTATCCATGCTGGAAATTACACCCAAACTCCCTAAATTTTCTTCGTATGCAACCCTTCCTTTAGGCCTCTAGAGATATCGTACATCCCAGCTATGATGCTTCTCCAGAATGCTCCTTCTTTCACCCGAAAATGCCACCACCACTTACCAATCATGGTGAGATTAAAGGCCTTGAGGCTACCAATACCGAACCCATCGTTACTCCTACTGTTTAGAACCGTTTTCCATGCAACCTATCTGATTTTGGAATTCTCTGAATTACCGCCCCCCCCCCCCCCCCAAAAAAAAAAAAATTGGTCTGAAATTACCTTCAAGAGCTAATATGTCAAAGGTGAGCCTCCCAAGGATGGGTTTGCACATGCAAAGCCTACCGCCAATGGAAAGATTCGTAGCCTTCCAATTTGAAAGACGAGCATGAAATTTCTCTATAATTGGTCCCCAATTACTCACCTTTGACATATTAGCTCCCACCGGCATCCCAAGGTAATTGAAGGGAATAGCCCATATTTGGCATGCAACCATCTTTCCAGTCTACTAACCTCTTCGTTTCTAACTCTCACCCCCATCACTTTGCTTTTTTTGCAAGATTAACATTTAGTCCCGTGCACAAGTGAAAGCATCTCAAAATGCGGGCAAGATTGAGAGCATTACGACGAGACCAATCCCCCATAAAGATAACATCATACGCATATTAAAGAATTGAAAGATTATCTCGAGACTTGTCCAACTTTACCCCGTGATACATCCCCTTCGCAATAGCTTTCTACATTTCCACGTTAAGCCCTTCCGCGGCAAGAATAAAAAGAAATGTATCTAGCGATCCCCTTGCCTAACACCCTTTTCCATTTGGGAATTCTGTAGACGAGGAGCCATTGACCAATAATGATACCCTTTCCATGGAAATACAACCATTAATCCTTGCCCTCCATTTCGAACCGAAAGCCATTTGCTCGAGTATATCATTCAGAAAATTCCAATTCAAGGAGTCGAAAGCTTTCTCGAAGTCTTTTTGCTAAATCTTTCGAGATGATTTTGCTAACACACCCTATAAGGTTTATAGGGCGGTACTCAACTAGAGACAACGGATCTTTCACCTTAGGGATGAGCGACATAAAAGAAGTGTTGCTACCCGGGTTAATGATTGTCGTAGACTCAAAGAACTTAACCGCTTGAAAAATTCCCTGCCAACAACGTCCCATAATTTTTTGATGAATGCAAAAGAGAAACTATCTGGGCCCGGGGCCTGGTCTTTACCACAACTTCACACCGCAACCTTCACCTCCTCGAAGCTAAAGGGAACTTCCAAACTCTTACTTTGATCTAAGGATAACCTTTTAAACATGTCTCTCCGGAACCGAGGCCTATTTGGAATAATTTCAGCATAGTTATCTTTAAAAAATTCATACACCTCTTCTTGATTCTTTACTGGATCTGAATTCCATATATAATTGTACCATTGCATGCAAATTATAGAAAGAGAATGTATATTCATATTCATTGGGGAGAGACGGGGCTTTCCCATCGTGTTTACCATCCATAAACCCAACATACTCAGACATCCTGAATTTGGATGGAACTTAGATGTATGCCTACATGATCAACATTATCTACAATATACAATTATTTTTCTAACTCCTAATTATCTAAGTAATTCGCTTTTAAATTCTAGAAAACGGTTCATAAACTTTGATACCGGTTAGTTTGGTCTTTTGTAGTGTTGCTATCAATTTATTAATTATGGTTGATTATAATTTCAGCAACAATGGCACTGAATTATAAACATTCGTATATATCTAGATACATTCGTTCAACGATAAACTGGAATTTTTATTCATAGATGAATACCATTAATTTATTTATAAAGATGGCAATGAAGCAAATATTTTTGTAACTTTAATAATAGTTACACGCAAAAATGATGTGATTCTCATGAGGGAAGAAAGCCATTATAATTTTGGACGGAGATGATACAATAAACCTAACGGGGACATGCATGTTTTGTTGGAGGCAATTACACAAATATCTTACCCAAAATTTCGCTCATTTTTTCTGTTTCTAGTATATCGTAAACACGGTATATGTCGGTACATTAAAATGAAGTTAATCATTGGCATATAATAATGTTGATGTTAACGCGACCGGAATATTTGAAAATAAACACCTAACTTGAAATTGAAGTCACAAGGATCATTAATAAACCAGAAAATGATAGATAACGAGAAGCTAGAATGTACCCTAATTCGGGTTGGTTGTATGCACCAAAACCGACCTTTCCTTTTATAGCTTCCTCCCATTTCACTTTAAATTCTATCTTTTATTTCTTTAAACACATGTCATTCACACTCACAAAAGAAAATTTCGGCTACAAGAGAATTATAAATGGAAACTTAGAAAGAGTGACTTAATTAACGATGGAGATAACCAATCAACAATCATTGTGTTCGATCTTGTTAGTACACAGATATGTATTTCAATAATACATATAAAATAAAATAATCGAAATAACTTAATATAATCAACAAATGATTAGAGAAATTTAAATACAGGGAATCGACTGAAAATTAAAATCGAATAAACCGTAACGAGGCTGAGGCTCGTGTTGAACACGATTCCCTTAAACAGATTTGTCGTCTGTTCCCAGGGTACAACAGCGTGAGCAGTGTGAACTGCCGGATATTACCACTTTGCCTGGAAAAACGCTGATGAAGAAAACGTAAGCAGAGAGAATTAGAGAGATATGTGTGTTCTTTCAGGTATTCGTGGTGTATTAGAATGAACCGAACTCTTCAATTTATACTTGAAAGTAGAAACCGACAATTTATTATGAATTAATTTGTAATTAAACAATTTGTAATTACAATTAATCATATTAATCTTACACATCAATGAGTATCAATTTGGGAGTTACTGAAAAACGAAACAGTGGATTTCACGACTTACCATGCGGGTAAGGTCGCGTCACTACCCGCGGAACTTACTGTTTTCCGTCCACAAACAGTGGATATCGCGACTTACGGCGTGGGTAAACCCGCGACCTAACTCGCGAACTGCACTGGATCAAAACAAAAATTTCGCAAAACCCAAGTTGTGCGAACACAAGATTTCGGAGCGGCATTCGTGTCCGCAGGTCACGCCCATGCACAAGTTCGCCGAATTTAGCGTACGAAAACCTCAATCGGCACCCCCCCCTGCGCGCGGGTAGGTGATGGAGTAAAACCAAACAAAGGACTTGAAAGTCCCTCTCACATTTTTTGTTATAAACCACACAATTTTGGTTCCTCCTTCCTATGTGGGACACGTTTCCATACACACTTGGTTTTGCCAATTTTCATCCTAAACACTCAACTTTGAGCATCGATATCTCATTCACACATATTCCGTTTTGGACACACAATATATTGTTTCGAAGTTCTCATATAGAAGAACACAAACCCACGAAGAGTTAGATATATACAATACATATACATGTATTTAATTGTGTCCAAAGTTAGTAAAAAATCACATTTTTACTAAAAATTTTCCAACAATCCCCCACATGAATGGAGATCGATCTTTGCATACGAAAATTTTCCTACGAAATTTCCAATGGTCGAATCTTGCATAGGATAGGTAGGTGTTATCCTTTGAACCTTCCCTTGTGAAACACACTTAGCCTCCTAGTTGTCAGTAGACTCGATGTCCTTGAACTGAACTGCCATTTATGTAGGCGACAATACATTTCACACAAAATTCTTCCTAACAAGGTCATATCCTCATAGTCGTGTTCGTTATGGTCATGAACACTAGCCTGGTTCAGCGAGAGCTGACAGGAATTGAGCCCCCACAATTCCCTTCGAAGCGACCCCACTTCTCTCTCACATAGGTGATTTTCAATAATCATTAAAATCCATAGGCTAAGCCTCAATATCACTGATTCCATAATTGGAATTGGAAGTCTATGAACTCCCCCACAATGACCTCCTCTATTCATACAACTAGGTTGTCCTTTTGAACCCAGATCTTGGGATCTCCAGTCTTCTGGGTAAGGTTTCCTTTGCATGAATTACTCATTTAAGGGCTTTAGTCCCATTCCTCTCGACGACTTGTACACCAAATCTCTACTTAGGCCTTTCGTAAGCGGATCCGCAATGTTATCCTTTGACTTCACATAGTCAATTGTGATAACTCCAGTAGAGAGTAATTGTCGAATCGTATTATGTCTACATCTAATATGTCTAGATTTCCCATTATACATTGTACTTTGAGCTCTACCAATCGCCGATTGGCTATCACAATGTATACATATGGTCGTTACCGGCTTAGGCCATTTGGGAATATCTTCCATGAACTGACGTAGCCATTCTGCCTCTTCACCACATTTATCCAAGGCAATAAATTCAGATTCCATCGTGGATCTGGCTATAACAGTTTGCTTGGATGATTTCCAAGATATAGCCGCACCTCCAAGTGTAAACACATATCCACTTGTCGATCTGGAATCCTTAATATCAGATATCCAATTTGCATCACTGTAACCTTCGATTACCATTGGATATTTTCCATAATGCAGTCCATATTCACGTGTGTATCTTAGATATCTTAACAATCTAGTAATACTCTTCCAGTGTTCTAAACTGGGATTACTAGTATACCTACTTAGCCTGCTCACTGCATATGCTAAGTCAGGTCTAATACAACTCATAAGATACATCAGACTGCCAATTATTCTTGAGTATTATACTTGTTCAACACCTTCCCCTCTATTCTTAGATAGATGTTGACTAGTATCAATTGGAGTTCTAGCTATACTAGTATCTCCTTCATTGAATTTCTCAAGAATCTTGTCCACATAGTGTGTTTGATTTAACACCATACCATTTTGGGTTCTTGTGATTTTTATCCTAAGAATCACATCCGCTAAACCCAAATCTTTCATGTCAAATTTAGATTTCAACATATCCTTTGTGGACTTTATCATTTTGTCATCGCTGCCAATGATAAGCATATCATCAACATATAAACACAAGATGACATATCCATGAGTGGTGTCTTTCATGTAAACACATTTATCACACTCATTTATCTTAAAACCACTTTCTAACATGGCTTGATCAAACTTTTGATGCCATTGCTTTGGAGCTTGCTTTAGGCCATACAAGGATTTAATAAGTTTACAAATCTTGTTCTCTTGTCCTGGGGCAACAAATCCCTCGGGCTGCTCCATATAGATTTCTTCTTCTAAATCTCCATTTAGAAAAGCATTTTTTACATCCATTTGGTGAATTTGCAGATTTCTAATTGCTGCAATCCCTAACACCAATCTAATGGATGTTATTCTTGTCACCGGCGAATAAGTATCAAAATAATCTAGACCTTCTTTTTGTCTATATCCTTTGATAACTAATCTCGCCTTGTATTTATCAATACTGCCATCAGCTTTCATCTTTCTTTTAAAGATCCAACGGTAACCTAGTGGCTTACAACCCGGTGGTAGGTCCACTAGTTCCCATGTATGGTTTTGTAAGATATATTCTATCTCACTATTGATGGCTTCTTTCCATTGAGGTCCCTCCGAAGATGTGACCGCCTCACGATAGGTTTTAGGTTCACTTTCCACCACGTAGGTGAGAAAATCGGGACCAAACGATTTTTCAACCCGAGCTCGTTTACTTCTTCTAGGTTCCACATCTTCTTCATCAAATAGAATTTGTTCATCATCTTGAACAATTTCTTTACCTTTAGAAGATGACGCTTGAACTTCCTTGTTCAAACAAGGAAACACGTCTTCAAAGAATGAAGCATTTCTTGACTCCATAATTGTATTCTTGTGTATCTCGGGATTTTTAGATTCATACACAAGAAACCGATAAGCACTACTATTTTGTGCATATCCAATGAATACACAATCCACTTTTTTAGGTCCTAACTTTTGTACCTTAGGAGGAGATACAACCACTTTAGCTAGGCACCCTCACACTCGTAAGTACTTGTAAGATGGTTTTCTACCCATCCAAAGTTCATACGGGGTCTCATCTTTTTTCTTGCGGGGTATCTTATTTAAAAGATAATTAGCCGACAAAATAGCTTCCCCCCACATGTTCTGATTTAGTCCAGAACTGATCAACATGGCATTCACCATTTCCTTCAAGGTGCGATTCTTTCTTTCAGTCATACCGTTTTGCTGAGGTGAGTAGGGTGTTGTGAATTCATGTCAAATTCCATTGTTAGAACAAAATTCAGCAAACGGTGAAACATATTCACCTCCCCTATCACTTCTAACCACCTTGATTTTCTTGTTAAGTTGATTCTCAACTTCATTTTTATACAAGACAAACTTGTCTGTTGCTTCATCTTTACTCTTAAGTAAATACACGTAGCAATATTTCGTACTATCATCGATAAACGCGATGAAATATTTGTTCCCACCTCTAGTAGGAATTGATTTTAAATCACACACATTAGTGTGAATTAAATCAAGGGGTTCGGTTTTCCTTTCAATCGATTTGAAAGACGTTCTAGTAAGTTTGGATTCAACACATGTGGGGCACTTGTGATTTGAGTCAACATCAAATTTTGGTATGCAGTTTAATTTAATTAAACGTCGAATGGAATTATAATTTACATGTCCTAAACGTCCATGCCAAACATTTGGAGATTCAAGCAAATAAACAGAACTTGAAATAGTTTTATTCATTTCATTGAAAACTATTGTATTTAACTTGAACATACCATTCAAAGCATTTCCATTACCCACATGCATACCACTTTTGGACAAAACAAATTCGTCCGACTCAAACACTAGTTTGAAACCAAACTTGTTTAACAACCAACCCGAAACTAGGTTCTTTCGAAGTTCCGGGACGTACAAAACATCCTTAAGCTTAAGCTCTTTCCCGGAAGTCATCTTCAAAATGACGTCTCCAATACCCTTGACATCGGCGGTGGCGGCATTTCCCATATAGAGCTTTTGCCCAACATCAACATCCTTAAAAATGTTGAAGTTTCTCTTGTCATGACACACATGACGGGTCGCTCCTGTATCAATCCACCATTCTCTAGAGTTTGCACCAAACGTATTCAACTCTGAGACCATGGCCGTGGGATCCGTGATCATTCCCACCACATTCTCGTTCACCATCGTGGAAAACAAATTTCCCGTTAGTACACAGGAGTTAATCTGTTTAAAAAACAGAAAACCAAAATATCGAGACAAACCCGATACGTAAAAAAAATTATGTTTAAGATTGTTAGTACACAGATATGTATTTCAATAATACATATAAAATAAAATAATCGAAATAACTTAATATAATCAACAAATGATTAGAGAAATTTAAATACAGGAAATCGACTGAAAATTAAAATCGAATAAACCGTAACGAGACTGAGGCTCGTGTTGAACACGATTCCCTTAAACAGATTTGTCGTCTGTTCCCAGGGTACAACAGCGTGAGCAGTGTGAACTGCCGGATATTACCACTTTGCCTGGAAAAACGCTGATGAAGAAAACGTAAGCAGAGAGAATTAGAGAGATATGTGTGTTCTTTCAGGTATTCGTGGTGTATTAGAATGAACCGAACTCTTCAATTTATACTCGAAAGTAGAAACCGACAATTTATTATGAATTAATTTGTAATTAAACAATTTTTAATTACAATTAATCATATTAATCTTACACATCAATGAGTATCAATTTGGGAGTTACTGAAAAACGAAACAGTGGATTTCGCGACTTACCACGCGGGTAAGGTCGCGTCACTACCCGCGGAACTTACTGTTTTCCGTCCACAAACAGTGGATATCGCGACTTACGGCGTGGGTAAACCCGCGAACTGCACTGGATCAAAACAAAATTTTCGCAAAAACCAAGCTCTGTGCGAGCACAAGATATCGTGTCCGCAGGTCGCACCCATGCACAAGTTCGCCAAATTTAGCCTACAAAAACCTCAATCAGCACCCCCCCCCTACACGCAGGTAGGTGATGAAGTAAAACCAAACAAAGGACTTGAAAGTCCCTCTCACATTTTTTGTTATAAACCACACAATTTTGGTTCTTCCTTCCTATGTGGGACAAGTTCCCACACACACTTGGTTTTGCCAATTTTCATCTCAAACACTCAACTTTGAGCATCGATATCTCATTCACACATATTCCGTTTTGGACACACAATATATCGTTTCGAAGCTCTCATATAGAAGAACACAAACCCACGAAGAGTTAGATATATACAATACATATACATGTATTTAATTGTGTCCAAAGTTAGTAAAAAATCACATTTTTACTAAAAAATTTCCAACAAATCTCTCATCATTGTCCTTTTCTTTTCTATTTCCATGTGTTCATCTCAATTGATCGGTCTTTTTACTAGAAAACAATTTTTGTTTTGAAACGTAGATGTCACACTTGTTAAGTTTGAATTTTTTTGCTACAATATAATGACGGAAAATATGATTACATGTATGTGTGTGTTTTATAGCAAACATACATACAATGTGATCAAAATTTTACGATTTTAGATAGAGAGCGATAGATTATTGATTTTCTGAAATTGTCGTCAATTAATGAATATAAAGAAATTGAACATTAGATTTACATCTTTCTAAAACTATTATTCTTATTCGTTCTTAATGGATCTCAAAGAATCATCTTTTCTTTCACAATCTCACTGATACTCATTTGTATTATTGTCTAACATACCTTTTAATTTTCTCTATCAGTCATCTCTCATAATTGACTCTCAATTTCTTCCTCTAACATGAGTTATTTTTTCGTATCAGAATAGCACATATTTTTGTTTGAACTAAAAAAACTTCTTGCCTTTTGAAAATTACCAACAATAATAGATAAGGTTGTAAACAAACCGAACGTTCAACGAACCGTTCGTGAACCGTTCGATGGAAGTTCGTTTATTTAATAAATGAACGAATATGAACACATTTTTTTCGTTTAGTTAAATGAACGAACATGAACAATGGTCCCGTTTGTTCATTTACGTTCGTGAACGTTCGTTCATTTATGTTCGTTCATATATGTTTGTTTACGTTCGTTTATGTTTGTTTATATAAATATATATATATATATATATATTATGACATTAATGTGTAAAAGCATTAATTAAATTAACGTTTTAAAATTCCTTTTTTATACCTCCTAAGTTTACTCAGTTTTTTATTTTGTTATGTTATTTTTTACGAATGAAATAATGAGTAACGGTGGTTATTTTTTTATTCATTTGTGTTTGTTCGTTTAAGTTCATTTATGTTCGTTTAGCTCTTAATGAACGAACATAAACTAACACGAACAAACATATTTTCTTAACGAACGAACATGAGCACAAAAAAATTCGTCCGTTTATCGTTCGTGTTCGTTCGTTCAGTTAATTTACAGCCCTAATAATAGATGATCATAGTCGTATCTACATTTTAGGTGTAGGTGAATCTTAATTACTCTCCTCTCCTCTCCATTATAAACAATAATTAGATTTCCTTCCTTCATGAATTATTAGTATTTCTTATATTCAATTTTTTTAATAATATAAAATGTCATAACCATACATACCTTAAATATATGTAGGCATGGAAATGGGGCGGGGATGGGGCGGGGACCTCAATCCCCATCCCCGTCCCCAATCCCTCATCTTCATCCCCGTCCCCATCCCCATCCCCACCGGGGAATATGATCACATCCCCATCCCCATCCCCAACGGGGAACGGGGATCCCCATCGGGGAACGGGGATCCCCATCGGGGAAACGGGGATTTTCTTTTCCGTTTATGTAAGCTATTTAGATCAAATATATGAGACACCGCACATATTTAAACATCACATATTTCCAATAAACCTAAAATCGAAAGAAATTTAATTTAGTATAAAAAAATCACAACATCATATAATAATTAATAACTTAAAACCAAAAGAAATTCAACCGAATTCGGAAAAAAAAAAAACTTAACTTCACACGTTCCAAAAGATATCGAGTAATTGTATTTTGATTGACATCCAAAATACATACTAACATCCAAAAAATAACAATTTTGTATTATAAACCTAATTAGGAAATAGGAAATTATGAATTACCGATTTAGTTTAAATAAATAATATATATTAAATATTAATTAAAATATATAACGGGGACGGGGCGGGGAGTGCGATACCCGTCCCCGTCCCCATCCCCGCTTTGAGACAAACGGGGATCCCCGTCCCCATCCCCGGTTTAGCGGGGAATCCCCATCCCCGATCGGGGCGGGTGGACCGGGTTCCCCGACGGGTCGGGGCCCATTTCCATGCCTAAATATATGAGATCTTAAATAAATTTATTACTTTATGAAAGAAAATTTAGTTTCATAAGAATCGGAAACTTACAAATTTAAATTAAATTCTCATTTAAGATTGTATACTTAAGTGTCTCAAGATTTTAAAATCACTACCAATATAGAAACTTTTTTGCATGCACGTCAAGAAACAAAATAATATACATAATAAACAACCTAGCTATACAATTGTCATTATCGTGACTTCTAATTAATTGTATATATCGTAAATTCTAACGAGAAAAAAAATTAAGTGTTTTAATTAGTAATTGTTAATTAGGTGAAATTTATTTTCCCTGCTATTATTATTAATCTTATTCGTAGATGTTATCTTTGTATTTGTGTTGTTTTTCTCGTCGATCTTTAATTTTCTTAAAAGAAAATATCATTTTAATTTAATTACCTTTAATTTTTTTTATGTAAAGTAGTCAACACCAACAATAAGTACCCAAATTTGAAAGATATGAGGTTGGTAAAAAGTGTGAATAAAATCCTTTCTATTCCTTTATTTAATAGTATTTAATATTTAATTTATAAAAAGATTTGGACTGTGATTTGTTATAAGATTGTAAATGCTTGTTAATTTATATGCAAGATTTGTGTTATTTGATCAATTTAACATATGTGTACTTGTTAAAATAACGATATGATAATGTTCATTATAAATAAATATCTTAGAAAATATCAATTTTTGTTTAAAAAATATAACTCGTGCAAAATGTGTGATCAAAACGTTACAATTTAAAAAAAATTCTGTTAGAAAGGTTCCAAAAATCACATAGATTTTATGTATTTACTTATTAGCATAAATATAAGTACGTCATACATCGATTTCACCATGGTCGGTCCTGGGATTTTTGGTGTCCTAGGTGAAAACAATTAGAAGTGCCTTCAATTTATAAGAAAACTAAATCTTTTTGTTTGCAAGTTGTAACAATGTTGAAATAATGTTACCGGGCAACAAATCCACTTACAATGTATACTTCACTATGGATTTAAACAGGGTTTAAAAGAGTTATTTTGTAACAAATTCATACAATTTGTTAAAAGCTAAAGCATACATGAGTGGTAGAAGCAAAAAAAAAAGATAATTTACCAATTTTTTGCATTAAAATATTTGATGAAACTATACACAGAACAATAATAATAAGTTTTCAAGTACGATCATATGGTTTTTCAAAACAAAATTCCTTACAAAATAATTATTGTTAAATGTGATTAGTTTTATTTAGTCTCTTATTTTATCTCAGAAAAATATTTGTTGTAATAAAATAAGGCGATAAGAAAAAAAAAATTCTAAAATAAGATGAATCAGGAAGGAAGGAAAAAATTAATCAAAAACACAAACACGCCATTGCGGATCCAGGATTTTTTTTTCTAGTAGAGGCACTAACCTCATGTACAACTATGATATACAATATATTGCCCAATCCTTAAGTTGATACACTTCGGCTTGGGTTGCCTTGGACTGTGGCCCTAGTATCCTTTCAATTTTTAACTTGTTTTTTTTTAATATTTAGGCATTGTTTGGCAAAAATAAGGTAGCTTATTTTCTAGGTACATGTTTGGATGGATAAAAGCTAGCTTTTTGATAAGTTACTTGGATTATTCCAATTATACCCTCATTAATATTCATTATTATATATTAACTATTAATTATTAAAATTTATTATTATTAATTAATATTATCTGAAAATTATAACATAAATTTTGATTATACATTGATATTAATTTTTAATTATTTAGAATTATTAATGATCAAATTTTTTTAATATTGATCAATATATTTTTTTATTATTTTTGTAATTATATCAAAAAACTTTTAATATTGAACAATATATTTTAGTTATCTATTATTATTATTTTTTCAATATTATATATAACGGTTATTTAAAATATAAGTTAATGTAGATTATTTTTAAATTTGGTTTAAAGTTCAAAATTTATAATAATAAATTTTAAAATATTTTAATTAACATATTATATTATTTACTACCTTATTTGAATTAATTTGTTTTAATTATATTATTAAATATGTAATTGATTATTTTTTCTATATGTTCTTATTTGGTAATTTTAAATGCTCATAAGCTAGTTTTTACCAAACGTGATTTTTCCATCAGCTAGTTTATCAGTCACCAGCTAGCTTATCAGCTAGTTTACCAAACATAACCTTAATATTATATCTTTTCAAATTTTCAAATGTAATTTAATAAATAAAAAAAAAAAACATTATGCTACGAATATGAGTCTATCTACCTTCCAACATAAAGAATATATTAAATTGACTTTTTGTGTTAATGTCGACTAAAATTAGCATTCAAGTGATGTACGTTTCTTGGAGATCAAGAAAACTTTTGCATGACTTTATAATAGATTCGCATGCCTTTAGTTTTTCCAATGTTGTCAGGGTGTACACTTAAAGTCTTTTGTTGACTACGATAAATAAATATGTAAATATAGATGAAATATCGTATGAGAAATTGAGTTGACGTGAGAATCGTAAGAAGTGGATTTGAACCCTTCATCACTTATAATCTCAACCCACCTATGAATCACGCTTCATAAAGGAATTGATCTAGTGTATCTCGATGTATCTTATCTCGGTGCATCTCATCCAATGTGTATCTAACGGTTGATAATCACTTCTCACACTTCTTATATTAACTTAATTTCTCACCGGAACCCAACCCTGTAAATATAAAGCATTATTATAACAAAATTGGATTTATACGACGTCAAAATTTTCTAAGTGTTCTAATATACCGTTTTATAAGACTTAATTTATAGAATTAAAAAATAAAGCGTCCTATTTAAAGGCGTTGTGATAAGTTTATAGAATACTTTTTGGATGTCGTAATAAGTTTTTTAGAACATTTTTATATAAAAAAAAAACATTATATTAGTTATTTTATAGGACAACATTTGAAAAAGTGTTATAAAAACAAGTTTATTATAAAAATATGGGTTTATAGTATATTTCTCAAAAGTATGTTATAAAATAGATAATGCGACGTTTTGTATTTAAAGTGTCCTAAAATTTGTTAAGATTTCCAAAAGTTTCCTATAAACTTATTACAACGTCGTTAGATAGAATGACTTTATCTTTTGCTCCTATAATTTATGTCTTATAAAATTGTCAATTAGGGTTTTAAAACTGTTAGCGTCCTAAGAACCCATTTTTGCTGTAGCGCACTTAATTAATTAGTGGTTAAAAAAAACTCCAATTTTAATAATGTATCATTTATAGAGAAAAAAAAGTATACGTATAGATCATTAATGTATTGAGAATTATGGTTTGTAAAAAAAAATTCCCTTTTTAGAGATTTTGGACAATTTTTATTCAAACAAATTCTCAAAAACTTTTTCCACAATTGTGAAAGTAGGAAAGTAATGTGAAACTATTCAAATTTGGAAACTTAGAAAAAATAATTACCTATGTAAGAGAAATATTTTTTTATTATATTCTATCAATATTTTTTTTAAATTAAAAATGTTTAGAAAAACAAAAAATAAAATTAAACATTAAAATCTTGATGTATCTCACTGCATTGCGTAAGTACGTTTCTAGTAATAATTAATAAATGTATAAAATATTTTAATAATATAATCAATATTGTAATATTGAAAATTAAAAATTTGTTAGAGTTAAATATAATTTTTCAATTGTCAATTTTAACTTTTTTTTATATAGTCCTTGCTTTAAACAATATTTGGTCAATATACATATAATCCCATTAAATAACAGAATTTACTGGTTGTAATTTTCATATTTTTCATTAAAACATAATATTAAGTTATAGTAAATCATAAAATACAATAATAAAATGTGATTGAAAACGAAATGAAAATTAAATTATATAAATGAAATTGCACCTTGTTATAAAACATGACCAAATTAATAATTATTTCTTGACCAGCCTAATCAAACAAATAATAAAATAAATTACTTTTTTGCAAACGCCATACAAACCGAAGTATATATTATTTAAAAGATAAACATCGATCATAAAGAAATCATCAAAATCTTGAAAAGTAAATATTTTTAAAGAAATGGAAAATCTGTGAATAAATTAAAAGAACGCTCCTGTTAAAGTCAATTACCAATAAAGAACAAATCATTCAAAGTCAACTATCAATTATAAAAAACAACCCTTTTTAAGTCAACTGATTATAAGAGCATGTGTACGTGCGTGTTAATTTGTTTTTATCTAATTACACTGTTAATTTGGTTTTGAATATGAAGATGCATGTCAAATAATTAAGTTTAAAAGTTCTAACATCATAAAGGTAAGGAGTGCGTTTGAATTTAAATTTATCCTTCAAAATAAATTGAGTTAAGGCAGAGCAATCATATGGTATAGTAGGGTTTCAAAGGGTCAACGACTCAATTCCATTTGCTTGTAGATCTTACAGGGTTCAAGTCTTATCAAATTTAAATAACATATATTTTTTTGTAGTATATAAATATTATATATATGACAAAAATGGTTGGGTTCCGATGAGAAGTTGAGTTAATGGTGAAAAGTGGTTATCGATTGTTGGATGAGAAATGGACACACATTAGGATGAAATGCACCGAGATGCACTAGATCAATTTCTTTCTAAGCCGCAAATCATGGGAAGACTTGTGATTAAAAGAGATTAACGGTTCAGATTCACTTCTCACATTTTTCACCGTTAACTCAACTTCTCACACGATCATTCGTCATGACAAAAAATAGAGTAAATTTAGTAAGCTTTTAGAGAAAACAAAAGGAATTGTTGAACCTCTAAAAGCATCTCCAACCCAACCACTAAAAAAAGAACACTAAAAATGATGGGTCTCTTAAACTCTAACCACACACTAAAAAACACTAAAATCATATTTAATATAATAATAATAAAATATTAGTATTTAATGTATTAAACTATTAATTTATATATATATATATATATATATATAATTATAAAAGTTGAATAGAATATTATTTTTTGATTTTAGATGCCTACTTTATTAGTTTCTAAATATAGAGGTCACATTTATTAACCTCCATTTTTTTGTGTTTTAGTGTTAGGTTAAAAAGGAAAACAACTCTATTTTTGTGTTTTTGTTGTTTTTAGTGTTAGATTAAAGATGGTTTAAGAGCATCTCCAACCCAACCATTCAAAAAAGTACACTAAAACCTGATGGGTCCCTTGAACACACAAAAAAACTCAATTTCAACCACACACTAAAAAACAATACTGAAATTATATTTAATATTATTATAAAAGTTGAATAAAATAGTAATATTTGATTTCCGTGGTCTACTTTATTAGACTCCAAATATAAAAGATCTACTTTATTAGCCTCCATATTTTTTAGTGTTTTAGTGTTAGGTTAGAGATAAAATATCATCATTTTTGTGTTTATAATGATTAATTTATATTTTTTTATCAATTTTAACTTATGTTTCATAGATTTATTAAATGAAAATAAAATGGTTAAGAAAGAATAACAAAAATAATAAATAAAATAATAACAAAAATATAAATGTATACAAAAGCCCGGGCTTAATTGTTCAAGCACCTGGGTTCTAATAAAAACTTGTGACTGGAAAATAACCTATGTCCCACAATAAAGGTTCTTAGAAAAACTCCAAGAGGAACCTAACAGGAACCTCCATTGTTGATGCTCTTAGATTTATTTACCTAAACTCAACCGACCGACTATAACTCATAGCGAATATTTGTTTGTCACTTTCAAGAGATTTAAAATGTGATGAATGAAGGAATAAAAATATTTCTTTGTCATGTTTAAGTATGTTTATGCATTTATTTAAACTAAAATACATGTGAATTCATGTTAGCATGTTTATTTGAAAAAAAATATGAATTTATTAGCCATATATCATGAATAATTAATTGTCTTATGGTCAAACCTTTATGTGGAAAACCGAAAGATGCTTGTATGCTCAATGTTTCACGGAAATATGATAATATTGACCAATGTGTTATTTAAGTAAATGAAACATTGTCAACATGTTTTCAAGTTGAACTAAAAATCGGGCAAAGCGTCACTAGGATGGGGTTGCAACGTGGTGAAAGTATTATTTGGATAATAGTAGACCTGGCAAAAACTGACACGACACGTTAACCCGACACGAACTCGACACGAAATAAACGGGTTTGGGTAATACTTTTCAACCCGTTTAAGTAAACGGGTTGACACGACACGACACGAAAATTAAATGGGTAAGGTTAGGGTCAAAAATTTCAACTCAAAAATGACCCGAATAACCCGTTTATATATATATATATGAATTTTATAAGTTTTCTTTTTAATGCTTTGGGTTTTAATGTTTTAGATTTGGTTATAACTCATAAGTTTGAACTATAAAATTTGGATTTCTAATGCTTTCATTTGAATTTTGGATTTGTACTTTTTTTGTGAATTTTCGATTAATTTTTAGTTTTATAAGTGTTAAACGGGTTAAACGGGTCGTGTCGGGTTAGGCGGGTCGGGTTAGGGTTGAGATTTTCTGACCCGTTTATTAAACGGGTCGGGTTAGGGTTAGGCATTTTCAACCCGTTTAACTTTGAACCCGACACGACACGACACGTTTGACAGGTCTAGATAATAGTCGAAATACTGTTTAATTCCAACTTATAAACTATCTTGATTAAAGTGTTGTATATTACGCAAAATATAAATTTTATGGTTACTTCACACAATTTTTGTAAACATGTCATTACCATGGCAGTTAAAAAGCGAAAATGATGCAAAAATGGTAAATGTATAGTGGGCGTGTTTAGGATATTTCGTGATGGATGCTCGACAATGGAAGGAGGTCCACTATCATAAGGGGAGCCGACAACATGTTTCTCGTCACTTGGGGAATCATGTTGGAGCACGGTTCATAGGGTCTAAGGAAGCTTAATTGTAAAGTATTTCCACTACTGTATTCGTTTCTAACTTTCCCACGCACTTTACCACACGAGAACTTTGGAATATGTGCTCTAAGTTTGGTACAGTGGTCGATGTATTTATTGCCAAGAGGAAGACCAAATCCGGGAGAATGTTTGGTTTTGTACGGTATCGTAAAGTCGACGACATACATGTTGTGATCAACAAGCTTTGTTCTACATGGATTGGGAAATTACGTTTAATGGCCAATATAGCTCGTTTTGATCGCAACGGTAAACCCTCTGAGGGGTGGGACCAAGGTCGTGATTCGGTTAAGGTGCACCCTAGACCAGTTGGAAATAGGAAATGTGGCACTTATGCGGACGTTGTCAAAGGAGCTCCCAAGGATTCATCATACGAAGATAAAGACGATTCGGTTGCCATTGTTCTTGACATGGATGGACTGGTTGAAAATAACTATCCATTAGCACTTGTTGGGTGTGTTGCTGAGTTCAAAACTCTTCCTAATGTCCATACTCTTTGCAAAAATGAAGGCTTTTTGAACGTAAAGATCTAATACATTAGAGGTCTATGGGTCCTTCTCGATTTCGATAATATTGGTTCCTGTGATAAGTTTTTTGCGCATACAGGAGTTAATTCTTGGTTTCAAATGCTTGATGTAACACCCGTAATTTCGGGTGATCTTATGTATTTTATTTTTGGTTGGTCATTGGTTAACTTATGTCAATGGATTTTGGTCGGATTGATCTCGAGATCTGGTTGAACGTCTGGCCGACAAAAGGATCGTTTCGGGTCGAAATCGCGCGAGTAGAGCACTGGGCGACTATGCCCGGCGACTATGCCACAGGGCATAGTCGCAGGTGTCATAGTCGCGGTTGGGAGGAGGCTCACTGGCCAACAAACAGAAGGGGGCTAGTGTTAGGCGACAATGACCAGCGACTATTCCCCTGGCATAGTCACCGTGTCAAAGTCGAACACGACCTCCAGTGGGTTAAAACCCATTTCAGCGATCTTAGTCTCATTTGTATATGATTTTGGAAAAGCTAGGTCACATTTCTCTCTAGAGAAGAGCTGGTAAGTCCTTCCTCTACCCTCCTCTTGCCATTAATGGTTTCTACCAACCTCAAGTCTTAATCATTTATGATATTTTAGGGTTTCTTGATCATTTATTGGCCAAATATTGCCTCTCCTTCAAGCTTCCTCTCATCCTTTCAGTAGTCTCTTGATTTTAGGGTTTTAGCTACAAACCCTACAAGGTGAGTTCTTCCACTTTATAAAACTTTATACATGTCAAAATGTGGGTTTTAAACACCTAATCATCTCCTTTTTCATATATTTGATTTGTGAAAACTTTGTATCAAATCTATTTTTGGAGATTTTTAGGGTTTATGATGATGGTATGGATTGGAGGTTAATAAGCCTTGATAAGGTTTCTAGTAGCATATTTATACTTGGGTGATGTATTTAAATGGATGGATTTGATCATATAAAATTACGGATTTGGGGAAATGAACTTATAGTTAACTACTGATAAGTTTGTATATTGAGTATTGAGCATATTTTGGAATTGAGGCATGTAAAGGTTATTTATGTGTCAACTATTTATCTTTGGTAAATAATGTGAATACCTTTGTGAAAACCACTCATATTATCTTATGCATATTATCAAATGTCGGTTTACGCTTTTGGCCTTACGGGCATTATGTGGCTTAATCGCTTGCATTTGGGAGTCATGACCCCATGATTGTTATAATATTGATCCGACGGTGGGACGTTAGTTTCCACGTTGAGGCACGTTTAGGCATCGGATTGGGTTATAAGTCCTACGTGCTAAGTATTACGATATTGAATGAGGATCTCAACGTAAGGACCTTTCGCGGTTGAAGTTGACTTTCCGTGGGTGTAAGTTTAAAGCCACTAAGCCTGACATCCCTTGCATGTACTTTATTTGTGAATTGGCTTTACTGAATTGTCAAGTGGCTTACTTTTGTGTTCCATCACTTGTGTTAGTAAGCGGGTCTCCCCCGTTAACCCAAGAGGTATTTGCTATATTAAAGAACTTTATTATCATTGTCACAAATTCAATTATTTTGTCTTCATTTACATTCGTTTATTCTAACTGCAAATGTTTGATCTCACTATGCTTTAGCCTAACCCTTTTTTCTTAAATCGACATGTATAACAGGTCAGGCTACCGGTGGGAGTCGTCGGGATTGAGTAGATGACCTTGGGGTCAAGAGCGGTCTTTTTTGGGAGATGTATTGACCGGTGCTTTGGTAGTGGGCATATTTTTGGAAGAATAGTAACACCCGATATTAAATTTTCTTGTATTAAGTTAGATTATTAGGTTGTTAAGTATTATTCTTCATTCGATTCTTTTTGTAAAAGCTATAACTTTATTCCCCATTTCGCGGGATGATACTTTGGGTTTATTATGTCAGGCTATATATACCCAGGTTTACCCAGTTTATAGTCGTCCTATTGCGTAATTTTCGAAATTTTTATTTCTCCAAAATTTAGAGTGTTACACTCGAAAAATGGTCCAATAACTTCAAGGTGGAGGATAGGCTAGCTTGGGTTGATGTGGAGGGTCTTCCGTTGAAAGCGTGGAATTCTAAATCATTCTCGAAAATAGCTAGTAAGTGGGGACAAATTGTCTTTTCGGATGATTCGGATGGTAACAATCTTTAGAGTACCCGCCTTTGTATTCAAACCTCTTGGACCTCGTTAATCTATGAAACGGTAAAAGTGGTCGTGAGAGGATGTGTTTTCCACGTTTGAGTGAAAGAGATTTGTGGGTGGACTCCAGATTTTCTCGTAGAGGAAAGTGACTCAGAGGTGGAGGAAGATGATGAAAGGGGTAAGGTGTCGGATGAGGGTTCGGAGAATAAGGATGAAGAAATACCAGATTCCTTCCCTAAAGATGGTTCACATAATGTAGATGAAGACAATTCAAAGAATGCCTATGTGGATTTAGGGGACGAAAGTGATGACCCGTTTAGTCTAAACAAGCTACTTATGGAAGACATGAAAATTCTAGAGATTCATACCAAGGATGGTGGGATCCCAGATAACACCCCTCACTTTCCACCTAGTTTTACCCCTAACGAGGGTGGAGGTTTTGATGAGAGTCAGCGGGACATACTTGACTTCAAGGAAGATGCGACAACTATCTGTGGTGGTATTGATGCCTCGGTAGAGGCGGATTATCTTGACTCAGCGCCTTCAGGATCGGTTGAGGCGAAGGGGGGGGGACCAAATGCCTCATTGGGTCGTGAAAAATTTAAGTTTCCTTCCGTCTCCCAAAGTTCTCATCATTCTGGGGGTTCGTTTACTTCTTCAAAATCTATTCGGGAAGGCTATTCTATGCTTGAGGAGTTATCTGCTACTATTGGTCTGGGGCGGGCATTGGGATTCTCCATGAAAGGTTGCGAAACTGATCTTAAAACTATTATCAACAATGCAGGAGGTAAGAAGATGTCAATATGAATGTACTTTCTCTGAATGTTCAAGGGTTAGGGGTGTGGAGAAGAATAAATGGGTAAAAAAGCTATGTGTTTGTCATGGGGTAAACTTCTTGTCTCTCCAGGAGACGAAAATGACTAGGCTTGATTTATTTGTGGTGAAATTCCTTTGGGGTAATTCTTTTTTTAACTTTGCTTCTAGTTCGGCTAGGGGTAGATCCAGTGGCATTTTATGCATTTGGGACAACACTTTATTTAAAAAGTATCGAGTTTTTTCTTCAGAGTATTTTGTGGCTATAGAAGGAATGTGGGTGCCTAATAGACTATCTTTGTTGGTTATTTCGGTGTACGCGCCTCAAGAAACGGTTCTTAAAATCAACCTATGGTCTGTGCTTTTGGGTATGATTAGTAGATGGCATGGGGAGGTCATTGTGATGGGTGATTTTAATGAGGTATGCGCCTCTTATGAAAGATTAGGTTCGACTTTTCAGGCTAACTCCGCAGACAGATTCAATGCCTTCATTCGTGACGCCAACCTTCATGACCTTCCTCTTGGAGGGTATTCGTTCATGTGGACAAATAAATGGGCTTCTAAAATGAGTAAGCTTGACCGGTTCCTCTTGTCCGATGGCCTTTTTGATATAATGCCCAACATTTTGGGTCTGGTGCTTGATCGTAAGCTTTCTGACCATAGGCCTATTCTTTTCAGGGAGTTATCCTTTGATTATGGGCCTACGTCGTTCCGTCTTTTTCATTCTTGGTTCGATATGCCCGAATTCGACCAAATTGTGAAAAAATCTTGGTATGATGATAGTGTTTGTGATTCTAATGGTATGATTGCTTTTAAAAAGAAGCTTCAATTATTAAAGAAAAATCTTCGCATGTGGATTAATGATAAAAGAAAGAGTGATATGGAGGTTAAAATTGGCTTAAAAACATGTATTAGGGACTTTGACGCTCGGATTGATTCGGTTAATGCTTCTAGATTGGATATGGAATCTCGTATCCAATTTATGAAGACTTTGGGTGACTTGGAAAGGGTAGAAAATTTGGATGTGGTGCAAAAAGCTAAAATTCGTTGGGGAATTGAAGGAGATGAGAATTCCAAGTTTTTCCATGGAATTCTTAATAAGAAAAGACGTCAACTAGACATTTGTGGAGTCATTTTTTTGGTAATCGTGGGTTTCCGGGCCAGCTTACGCGCACCGACTAATCCCCGGGCGACCACGAATGGCCTGGAGTCATCGCAGGTGAACCTCCATGGCCACAAGAGCTTTGGCAACGCCTGGATTTGAACCGAGCCATTTGTGGAGTCATGATTGATGAAGATTGGGTTATGGAGCCAAACAAGGTCAAAGATGAGTTTTATTCCCATTTTAAAGACCGGTTCAACACTTGTGGGGGAGGAGTTCACTCAAATCTAGAGGTGGAGTTTCCGAACGTTTTGTCTTCGGATCAAGCTTCCTTTCTTGAGGAGCCTTTTGCACGAGATGAAATTAAAAAATCCGTTTGGGATTGTGTAGCGGATAAATCCCCGGGACCAGATGATTTTACTTTCCATTTTTTCAAGAAATTTTGGCATCTCATTGAAAATGACGTGATGAAATTGGTGGGCGATTTCTTTGAGTCCAGTCGATTCCCGAAAGGATGTAACCCTTCTTTCATTGCTCTCATTCCGAAAGTCCATGACGCTAAATTTGTTAAAGACTATAGGCCGATTAGTCTTATAGGTTGCCAATATAAAATAATTGGTAAACTTCTTGCTAATCGGCTTAGTATGGTTATTGGGGATATCGTTAGTAGCGAGCAATCTGCTTTCATAAAAGGGAGCCAGATCCTTGATGGTCCTTTAATTTTGAATGAAGTTATGGATTGGTATAGAAAAATCCGGTCTAAGCTTCTAATTCTTAAAGTTGATTTTGAGAAAGCTTACGATTGTTTAAGGTGGGATTACCTGGATTTAATTCTAGCGAAAAGGGATTTGGCATAGTTTGGCGTGGGTGGATTCGTGGATCCCTTGAGGACTCGATGGGGTCGGTTCTCGTTAATGGCTCTCCGACTAAGGAATTTTGCATTCGTCGTGGATTAAGGCAAGGAGATCCTCTCTCCCCTTTCCTTTTCATCTTAGCCATGGAAGGATTACATGCCATTATTCAAGATGCGGTTTCGAAAAATCTCTTCATGGGTGTTGTTATTGGTAAAGAACGGTACCCTCTTTCCCGCCTATTCTATGTGGATGATACGATTTTTCTAGGTGAATGGTCCTTATCGAATGCTATGAATATTATTCGTATTCTTAGGTGTTTTTTCCTTATCTCGGGTCTCAAAATTAATCTTCAGAAAAGTAAACTTTTTGGTGTGGGGGTGGATTCACAAGAAATTGAGTGTTTGGCCTCTTGTGTTGGGTGTGGTGGATTGAAGCTTCCATTTTCGTATTTAGGTTTAACCGTTTGGGGTAATATGACCAAAAAGGAGGGTTGGAAGACGGTGTTCAATAAATTATTGGCCAAACTTTCCAATTGGAAAGTTAAAACTCTTTCGGTTGGTGGTCGGGTTACCCTTTTAAAGTCCGCTTTGGGGAGCATTCCTACTTACTTCATGTCTATTTACAAAATCCCAAGATTGGTTGAGCAAGGCTTGGAATCTTTCCGAAATAGATTCTTCATTGGTGGTGATGTGGAGGAAAAGAAAATGTCTTGGGTCAAGTGGAAAAAAAGTTATGGCTAGTCTCAAATTCGGAGGACTCGGTATTGGTAGCATTATGGCGTTTAATCGTGCTTTGCTTTTCAAGTGGATTTGGCAGTTTTGGTTGGAGGTTGAGGCACTTTGGGTTAAAATTATTAAATCTATCTATGGCGAGAAAGGTCTAATTGGTTCGAATGTGCCTAGGCAATTTTCGAACTCAACATGGGTCTTTATTATAAAATCGGTCAACTCCCTAAAGGACAAAAACATTGATCTTTTCTCTTTCTGTCAGAAAAAGGTGGGTGATGGTGCTTTGACCGCTTTTTGGGATGATGTTTGGCTTGGGGATTCTCCTTTTAAAATTCAATTTCCTAGAGTTTACGCTTTAGAATTGGATAAATCGGCGAATGTCAAGTCTCGTTTGGAGTTAGGGCGTTGGGATGTGTGTCTTCGAAGGCCACCGAGAGTTGGGGTTGAGGCTATCCAATTTAGTGATATACAACAAATTTTGTCTACCTTTGTGCCCTCCAGTCAAAAGGATAGATGGGTGTGGTTGTTAGAAGGGTCGGGTGATTTTTCAGTGGCTTCAGCTAGGCGTTTAATTGATTCTAGTCATTTGGAGGTGGACTCTCATCCTACTAGATGGAATAGACTTGTTCCCATCAAAGTTAATGTGTTCGCGTGGCAGTTGCGTCTCAATCAGCTCCCTACTCGGACAAATTTGGATAAAAAAAAGGTATCGATGTTTCGTCTCTTTTATGTCCTAATTGTGATATAGGAGTGGAGAACTGCAATCATTTTTTCTTTTCATGTCGTGTCGCTAAAGACTTGTGGGCTCTTATCGGTCGCTGGTGGCGTATGGATATTCCGAATCTCCAAACTTATTTAGATTTGATCTCTTGGATCGACTCAATTCAGTTGAAGAGGGAGGTGTTTTTATGTTTTGAGGTCGTTACGCTTACCACTTTATGGTCTATATGGGTGTTTCGGAATGGTATTCTCTTTAGCAACCCGAAGCCAAGGAAGGTTATGCTTTTTGAGAACATTTTAACCCGTGCTTACTTTTGGGTAAATCATAGAAGTAGCAATTTGTCTATTAATTGGGTTTGTTGGCTTATTAATCATTCCCTTGCCATTACTTCGATGTAATTGTTTCTTTTCTAGCTTCTTGCTAGTTTTATATAATTCCACCGTTCAAAAAAAGAATTTAAAGACGTTACTATTCGAGAGGAAAGAATTGTCCTTATTATATATGATATGCACATCTGTGACTCTCCAATGTTTTATCTTACAATTATGACATCAAAAGTATTTTTTTCATAACTCGAAGATTTTACGTCGATGAAGTTAAATACAACACCCAAGAATGAGTAAAATAAATGATTTATGATTATATTTGAAAGATGAAGTTCGTGGGCTAGTTTAGTGAAGGTAGAGGACTAGATTGGAAATGAGAATGAACACATTCAAAACTAAGGTATCGTTTGTTTTTTAAGAGGTTTATAGTCTGAAATCTTATTTTAGTTATGATTAATAAGATGTGGTGTGTAAAAAAGTCTGAACGATTCAGACTTAAGAGCCATTAAGAAGTTTTTTTTTTAAAACAAACAACCCCTAAGTGTGTGAAGTGAGGAAACAAGACAAAAGCAATTGGATAATTGACTCAAATCAAAATCAGAATTAAGAAAGCCATTGTCATTTACTTCCTCTATCAAAAGATAAGTGAAATTAAATGTCGAGTTGTTGGCAAAAAGAAAAAAGGAATAAAATAAAGTCCATGGACAATCAAGTATTCATCGAACAATTCAAGGTAAGAATTTAATACCAAGCTTATGTTCTAGTGCATGATCAGTAGCCTATCACATTACAAAAGTGTTTAGTATTAATATGACATGAAATCAAAGAGGTCCCGAGGCAATGAATTTGATGAAACTAGAGTTTCAATGTTCTTGAAGTGTTCAATGAGCCATGAAATGGTAATGCGTGCTAATAATGAACCAATACAAAAAATGTTGGAAAATTTTAGTAAAAATATGGTTTTTTACTAACTTTGGACACATTTAAATACATGTATATGTATAGTATATATCGAACTCTTAGTGGGTTTGTGTTCTCCTGTATGAGAGCTTCGAAACGATATATTATGTGTCCAAAACGGAATATGTGTGAATGAGATATCGATGCTCAAAGTTGGGTGTTTGGAATGAATTTGGTGGAAACCAAGTGGGTATGTGATTGTGTCCCACATAGGAACGAGGAGTAAACAATTTGTGGTTTATAACCATGAATGTAGGAAGGGCTTACAAGCTTTTTGATTGGTTTTTCGTAAGCTAAAATCGGCGAACTTGTGCGTGGGCGCGACCTGCGGATAGGGGTGTAAATGAGATGAGACAACTCGCGAGCTACTCGAGGTCGACTCGGTCAAAACTCGGTCAACACTCGACTCGAACTCGAGCTCGACTCGACATACTAATGAGTCGAGTCGAGCGACCTGATACTCGACTCGATAAGCTCGTGAGATACTCGAACATTAATGTTCGTTTACGTTCGTTTACTTATAATAGTAATCTAAAGAACATATATTAAATAAATAAACATTAAAATAATAATATAATTATTATATATATATATATATTTTTTATTATAATTATAATTATTATTAAAGAATTACTAGCATTTTATTTTAAAAAAGGATAATAACACCTATATGGCTTGTGGGTACCATTATTTAAATAAGGAATGTCCTCCTTTTGCTTAAAAACTCATCCCACATTGGTGGGACAATCCATTCAAGGCTTTTGCATTCAACTATAAATATGACTCATCCCCTTCCTTTCCCTTGCCAATCCATAGCCTTTGTGGCATAGTCTTTCTATTGTGCCTAGTGGCTTAAGCCCTTTGGCTTGAAGCAAGGCAAAAAAAAATGTTGGTACCTATGGAAGTGGTTGCAACTAGTTTGTTATGTTTGTTTACAATTTTAATCAAACAAACATAAACAAATAAGAACACACTGAATTTTTAAATGATTGAATACGAACACTAGTTCGAGTTTGAGTGAGCTTGAAACGAGTTCGAGCTTGAGCGAGCTTGAAACGAGTTCGAGCTTGAGCGAGCTTGAAACGAGTTCGAGTTCGAGCTTGGAAATTGGTTATCGAGTCGAGTTCGAGCTTGGATTTTCAATACTCGCGAGCTTTCGAGTTGAGTTCGAGCTTGAGAATTTTTTTCGAGTTCGAGTTAAGTTTACTGATACTCGAGCTCGACTCGCATCATTTACACCCCTGCCTGCGGACACGAATGCCGCTCCGAAATCTTGTGCTCGCGCAGTGTGGAATGTGAACCAGAACAGTGTCCTGCGCCGAGCACTGGAATGTTTTCGAAACAGTGGCCTGCGCGAGTTGAGCTTTGTTTCAGTTTATTTCCGTAACTCCCGAATCAAATATATTGAATACGAAAATTAATATTTTAATTACCAATTAATTAAAATATTAAGTGTGGCGGTTTCGATTTTCAATATAAAATGGAGGGACTGGTTGCATTCCAAAGACATACCGAAAACTAATATCTCTCTGAAAGCTTCTGCATACACAGATTTTCGGCGACTTTTCAGGCAAGTGGTCATCTCCGACAGTGTTTCTGCTCACGCTGTTGTATCCTGGGAACAGACGGCGAATCTGTTTAAGGGAATCGTGTCACACACGAGCCTCAACTTCATTTAGTTCGTTTATGTTAATCCAACGGTTAAGATGTGGGTTGCATAGGTTGTAAGATTTACATGGGTTGTAAATTAAACTACCCCTATATATATATATATATATATATATATATATATATATATATATACGGGAGAGATCAAATGGAAACCACTCTAATTTTTCAGATCGTGGAAACCGTCGATTTCATTGGTTAAGTAAATGAAATTGGTTCATGAAATTGTTTAATTTGATAAAATTGTGTCATATAATTCTTTTGTTAATGAAATTGTTTCATATATTTGTGAGTTTTATGTTAAAATGAACTATTTAACTGATTCACATATGAATTATTTAACTTATTCACATATGAACTATTTAACTAATCAGATTGGTTCATATGTGAATCACAAAGGTTCATATATACACAAATAGTTCATCACCTATTTGTAAAAGTTACGAAACTTTCCCTCTATTTTTCGCATAGTCGTAAATTTTGAGTAGTTAAAGCCACAAATCTTGACAACGAGTTGGTAGCCTAGCGGGAGGAGGCTTGGGGCTAGTGGATGGTATCCATTGGTCTCAAGTTCGAATCTTGTGAAGCTCACTCAATGTCATCAGGCTTTGGGCTTCATCCTTCGGGGTGGGGTTCGGGGCTAGTTGTGGAGGTCCTCTGGGCTGCAACTAGTTGGGCCGACCTTAGGGTTGGTCAGGCCGCCGAGGATTAGTTGGGTTGCCTCGAATGAGAGCCCGGATACCTCGGGAACGTGTGTGTGAGTTATCGTGTCGTTCAAAAAAAAACCGCAAATCTTGACCACTGAAAATCATAATTTATATATATATATATATATATATATATACTAGGCATATACCCGCGCGATGCAGCGGAATGTAAGTAAATAACGAACAATTAATGTTACTTCCTTATAGACATGTCATCAACAATCCAACCATGACCTATGAATCACAATTTATAAAACCCTAAACCCTAAACCCTAAACCCATAAATATATTCAATAATTAGTTTATATTACAATTATTGACAGAAAAAGTTATAATGATATAATTTATAATAAAAATGAAACGTATTTTACGATTATGTATTTTTAATGTGTTAACGGTGGAAAAAAATAAAACGTATGGATAGAAAACAAATTAGTTCGTAGATATTCATGATATTTAATAGTACGGTTAAATTAAAAAATATTCAATATTAGACTCGTTTTGAAGAAATTGACGAGACGATTATAATAGTATAATTTGTAGAAAAAGAAACGTATTTTTTCATTGCATTTTTGTTCATATACGATTATTTGTGTTAATATGATAATGGTGTAAAATGAAAAATGAAAAAATAAGGGATATAAAATGAATTAAATAAGTAATTGTAAGGGTGACAAATGTAATATTACAAGGGTGATAAGTGTTATTGTATAAAAGCTTAGGGTGATAAGTGTTATTGTACAAAAGTTTGTACAATAACTGTATTAGTTTTTTTATATAGTAGTAGAGATTTAATTCGTAAATATTCATGATATTTAATAGTACGGTTAAATTTAAAAATATTCAATATTGGACTTGTTTTGAAGGTATTGACGAGACGATTATAATGGTATAATTTGTAAAAAAAGAAACGTATTTTTTCATTGCATTTTTATTTATATACGATTATTTGTGTTAAAATAATAAAGGTGTAAAATGAAAAAACAAGGGATAGAAAGTAAATTAAATAATTAATTGTAAGAGTGATAAATGTAACATTTAACTTTCCAAAAACCGTTTTCCAATAACTACTTTTTTCAATAATCGTTTAAGAATTTTAATTAATATATATATATATATATATATATATATATATATATATATAAAAGAAATGTTCAAATGAGAAGGGCTAAAAAACTCGATTTTTGTACCACCAATGTATTTTTAGCTTTCGAAGAACGAAACGTGAAAAACATCTATTTACGAGGGACCATTTATGTAATTCACTCTCGAAAATAAATGAAGTCTCGTTATTTCCAACATAAAATATTAACTGATAAATTACCGAGGATATAACGAAAAAATGTTTACCCAAAATATTTATAACTTATTAGAAAGTGAATTTTAGATTTATCCAAAATTACTCATATATACCCAAAATATCTTGGCCTTTTTATCATTTGGGCTTTTGGATAATGAACCCCGATATTTTGGGCCTTCTTGTCATTTTTAAATATCTTTTCTATTTTGAGTAAATTACGTTTCTAGTCCTTGTGGTTTTGAAATTATGATTTTCATCCCTGTAATTTATAATTCATTACATTTTTTGTCCTTAAGATTTATATTTTATTGTTTTTTTCATCCATATAGTTTACAATTCATTTCTATTTTAGTTCTTCATGCTTAAAAATAGTGTTTTGAGCTCAGGAACGAAATTTGAAATGGAATACAAACCATAGGTATGAAAACCAAAATATTGAAACCATAGGGACAAAATCTGCAATTTTTAACAAACCATAGAGACTAAAAACATAATTTACTTTAAAATTTATAATAATTTTAACATACATAGGAAACTATAAATTGTAAAAGAATTTTGGACGAATTCTTTATTCATAGATTTTTATTTGTCTATGATCAACGTTTTCATATCAGTTATAATACGAAATCTCATTTTTTACAATATGTTGTTATCGATAAACAATATGAATTTTAAAAAGAAAAGACCCCGTATTTTGATATTTTTCATTTTTCGACTTCCATATCCATGATGCTTCACATGTGAAATATGAATCACATGAAATTCAAATTTTAGCTTTTCTTTTAATCACATTTTCCATTGTGGTGTCTTTATAGTGATTTCATCATTTTTAACTACAAGACAACCCTCGTTCTTTTTCTACCCTTTTATACACAAATGCTACCACCATCAACCAACAAAGCAATAAAGAAATGAGCCTAGACCTCCTATTCGCTCGTGCATGGCTTTACTGACTACTGTTCCTCTCCTTTGTCATCGTCACCTGCTTGTGCGTATCCTCCTTTGTTGTCGCTTGCATCCATCTCTTCTCCATCACAACTCGCATAGTCGCATGTTGCACCTTTGCTCTGTCGATCCTCACTGTTTTGCGCTTCTGTACTATCAATCTCATCAATTTAAACTTCAACGTGTCTAATTCCCAAATTCTGAAGGGCTAGTGTGAAGAACCCTAATTAACTCCTTATACTATCTCTCCCCGTCTATCGTTAACAATTTAACATGGGATGGATTTAGTTAGGATTTTCCCGTTATACCTCATTCTCCTCTTCTTTTATGTCTGCGTCTTCCATGCTACCAACCATTTCTCTGCTTCTAACTGATTTGTGTGATTTTGAGAAGTAACACGTGTGTTTAATTTTCTTGATTTTGGTATTGGCATGTTCCGTTTTTCAACGCTTCGTTGATTTGTGTGTTGAATTTCTAAAAGGGCTTGCAACATTGGCGATATGTGCAAGCTGCTTTTCTGGTAGAGGAATGAGATAACTGAATACACAACGCCAATAGATTAATGTTTATTGTAAGGTACAAGATAACTAGATACACAAGGCAAATAATTTGACGACTTGGATGCATTTTTCAATTTCTTGGGTTTAGGATGGGGATTCGTTTACGTTTAATCTTTATCTAATCTTTTATTGTGTATTGTGTGATTCAAGGATGGTAGTTGCAAGTCAGGTTTTTTTTGACATTTCGCAATAAAAGCTTAGAGCATCTCCAATAGATCATCCAAATAAAAATTACAGCTACTCCATTTTGAATATTATAATATTAATTATATTATTAAAATATTAAATACAACTCATAAAATGTTATTTATCTCTTCTAAACATTTATTTTCATCTTTCTCATTGGTGAAAAAGAATAAAAAAAAACTATTTCTCTTTCCTAAGTAATCATTTTTGGAGATCTCCAAATTTGGAGAATTTCATTCTCCCTTCTACTTTCTCCATTTTGAATAACATTTGAAGAATCGTTTGAACCAAAAATCCCCAAAATCTTTCTTTTAAATAATTTGTTGGAGATGCTCTTATATCTTGATTTTGTTTATGTCCCACCGGGTTCAAATGGAGCATTTTGTTGGTGTTTCTTTCTAAATGAAAATGACATTTTTTTTTGTTAATGAGAATGGTAAATGGTTGATATTTTTGCTATTCAGACTCTCTTTTCGATACATAAAATAAATGACGATTGATATTTATGAAAGCAGTAGATTTTTATTTAAACATTATTTAATAAGAAAGAAAAAACAAACTACCCCTCCCTCTAATTACTTTTTTGACCATGTTATATAAAGAGTTTATTTTTTAAATTGCAATTTATAAGTATTTGTTTATTGTCCGAAGAACATGATGATATCTCCTTTAGGTTATCTCTTGACAACATGTTTAAATTTTGGTAATTTAGCATCAAATTCAGTTAATATAATTGTATGATGTATAATGAAAATATTAATGATATTACACACACATATATATATAGAGAGAGAGAGGCGAAAAATCATGTGAGAAGTTGAGTTAACAGTGAGAAGCGTGAGAAGTAGATCTGAACCGATGATCTCTTTTAATCTCAAGTCCTCCCATGAATTGCGGCTTAGAATAAAATTGATCTCGTGCAACTCAGTATCTCGGTACATCTCATCCTAATGTGCGTCCATTTCTCATACAACGTTAATAATCGTTTCTCACCATTAACTCAACTTCTCACTGGAACCAACCCTATATATATAGGGTTAGGTTCAGGTTCAGGTTCAGGGGCAAACGCTAAATAAATGATAAAACCAGAAAACCATGAAAAAACGGATGAAAAAGTATATGCATATGCATGTCAAACTAACGACAAAAATATAATTGTTTTTTTGGTGTAATTTGTTTCATTCGAATTTCAACCATATTTCATAATTTTTTCGATTTAAAAAATAGGGGGTGGAAGATTTTTTAATCTAAAATAAAGTTGTAATCATTTCTTTAATCACATATATTGGATCAATTAATGATAGAATGTTTTTCAGTTTTTTTTTATTTAAAGTTTTCCCGTAAACCTCTATTATATATATAAATATATATGAGAAATGTTTAGTGTATAAGAAATAAAGAAGTAATCCTATACATTCATACGATCAAGATTGGATTTGATTGTTCCAAAATTGTAGCTTTAACTGGTCAAAATTGGGTTTTGACTGGTCAAAATTTGCGGCTATTCCAGAAATAGAATGACAGTTTCGTAACTTTTACAAATACGTGAGACGAGTTCATATGTGAACATGTGTGATTCACATATGAACTATATGTTCATATGTGAACTCGTGTAATTCATATATGAACTCTTTTTTAACTGGTTCACATTTGAGCCTTTGTGATTCATATATGAACTAATTAACTGTAGGTTCATATGTGAATCAGTTGAACTAATTAACAGATTCACATATGAACTTTTATGATTCACATATGAACTAATTAAATGATTCTCATATGAACTAATTAACCGGTTCACATATGAACGTACAGGGGGGAAACACAAGCTTTCCAACCGCAGAGGCCGGACCGAGGGATGGAACTAAAGAAGGGCCACCGGTGGCACGTGCCACCGTATTATCTCTCCGCCAAAGGTTAAAACTTTTATGTTTATGAAAGGTGCAACCCTATCGTTTTAAAAGGTACGACCGTATGATATTCAAAAGTTGAAGAAGGTGCAACCGTATCTTGTAATCAACTAAAAACCCAAAAAGAACTCTTGAAATCAACCCAAAAACCCGAAATAAGTCCCTCGAAATCGATAAAAAAAACCCTTAAAAATCCCTCGAAATGATGGAATTATGCTAAAAATGTAATAACCGTCATTCTTGTAATAAATAGAAGTTTGGGTGAGAGGTTGCTAAAGATTTAAAGTTTGAGGGTCAGTTTGTAAATTAGAAAATAAGGGGTTAAACCCTAATACCCTATTTTCCCAATTTCATTGTGGAGGCGGCTTAGAAACCGAAGAAAGAAGTGGGAGAGAAGACGTTTTAGAGAAATTGAAGAAAAAAGGGGATTTGGAGGAGATTCTTGCCAATGTTCTCCAAGGTAAGCCTTAAACCTTATTTTGTCAAGTTTTATTTGAGGTTGGAAGTTTAGTTTAATCTTTAATGGAGTTCTAATGGGGGATTTCCTACCCTATTTAGAAGATGCTACACTTCTGATGTTTTGTTCATCAAAAGGGTTTTACCTTGCTCCATTTTAGAGCTAAACCAAATCGATGGGTTCAATTTTGTGAGGGAATCGATCATTGTTGGATGTGTGTTTCGTGCGCCTAAACCACCGACGAAGATCTTCGATCGACGTCGCAACTGGTCTGGGCCGAGTTGGGAACCTCGGAAGTCGGGGGGACTAGGGTTGGAAACACCCGGGGAGACCGGGTGTAACAACTCCTCCCACATTGGTAGAAAATTGGATTTGGGAGCTCTTTATAAGCTCCAAGTTATGGGCTACCAATAACTTCCACCATGGTTTTAAGTTGGACTCGAAGTTATTGGGTCAGCCTGTTGCTTTGGGCTTTGGGGTGTTACAAATGGTATCAGAGCCGCTCCTTGTACCATCGGGATGGTGGGGCAAACCTCATCGGGTATGATGAGTCCTCGAGAGGGGGTTTTTGTAACATCTTAGGCGAATCCCACATCGCCGATTACAAGGAGGAAGATTCTGGACATGCCTGACGAGGACGTCAGGAGCTTAAGTGGGAGAGTTTGTAACAACTCGTCCCACATTGGTAGAAAATTGGATTTGGGAGCTCTTTATAAGCTCCAAGTTATGGACTACCAATAACTTCCACCATGGTTTTAAGTTGGACTCGAAGTTATTGGGTCAGCCTGTTGCTTTGGGCTTTGGGGTGTTACACCGGGTGAGGAGGGAACTGGGATAGGGCCCCTGGTGAGTGGAGGACCCGGAGAGGCCGGGTAGAGGGAGTCCAGGGAGGGACGCCCCGGGAGGCGGGGTCCCGGGAAGAGTAGGGTGCAGCAGGGCCGAGAGTCGGCTGGAAAGGGAGATGAGCTGGGAGTCAGTTGGAAAAGGGGAGGTCCGGGAGTCGACTAGAAGGGAAAGGCCGGGAGATGGTTGCATGAGAGGCTCGGGAGTCGGGTGGCTTAGGAGCGGGCAATTGAGAGAGAGACCCGGGAAAGGAGGTCGAGCCGGAAGGGGGAGGCCCTTGGGACGAACCCAATCGGGTGAGGGTACTGAGTGTATTGGGGTTTGGTTATCTTATCTTTGTTTACTGTTGGTAGGATCCTTTGTTTAAAGTTAAGAATTAATAGAGGGAGTCTTGCTGAAGCATTAGGTGAGCTTTTCTAACCCAATCGTTATTAATGATTACGTGGTATGTTATATATATGCAAGATTTTGAATAATGGGAGTTATGTTTTATCATTTAATGCGAGTTATGTTTTATCATTTAATGCGAACTATGTTTTTATCGTTCATTGATATGCGAAAAAGTATGCATACATTGTAGATGGCGAGTATGGCCTAAGTTGGGGGGGGGGTCCCGTCTGCGCTCATACCGGGAGGTGTTTCCCGTTTATGCAAATAGGGGGTGTGTCCCATAATAAGGCAGTATGAGCCAGACACATTGTCACCTTTGTGTGACTTCAGTGTGTGCCGAAAGCGTGATTTGCGGGCGTGATGTTTTATTAAAACTGAACTGGTTTATAATTGTTTATAAATCTTTTATATGATGTTGTGACTTGAGAACTGTTATTAGTGGGAACTCAGTAGACCTATCGGTCTAATCCTCGCACTTTCAAAACTAAAAACCTTTTCAGGAGGTCAAGAAGTAAAAGGATCCGGTAAGGGGAACGATAAGATGTGATTCAGGGCTTATAATAGAAGATTGCTAATTTTAGTCCTCCGGTCTTAGTCGTCCTTATAAATTCTCAGTTATGTAATAGGCGATCTTCCGCAAACCTTGTTATTTAAATTGTAGATTTGGGAACATTTTGGCATGTATCTATTTAAGAAATTGTTTATGCTTATTTTTGAAATTTTAGGTTGTTACAATTGATATCAGAGCCATAGTTTAAGGGATTTAGGTGATCGGATAGGTTAAACTTAAACTGTGGAGTAGAGGGACACAACTGAGAATTTAGAAAGCCTTTTAGGAAGATCTTGATCGTCGAGAGTCGTGTCAACGGTAGTGAGGTCCCTCATGTAAGGTAAATTCAGAATTGCATCTGGCCAATGCCATTATGAATTTACAGGTGCATGGGCATGCTTGACTACTATCGCGAGATGATCGATGGGGGGTAAGATATATCATTGGAATGATAACATCGATTTTGATATTAATGTTAACACCTTCTAAGGCGAGTATTGTTCAGGTTATAGATAATTCGAAGTGAGGAAGAACTTCTTGGGTCCAAAAAGGGAAGAATACCCGATTGGAGGCGAGCTCTTCGCTTCAGGCGAGTCTCCGTGATGGTAGGTTGTTGTGTTAGTCAATGAGAATCAGGAGGGTGTCAACTCAAAAGTTATTATTTCGTAATGAGCATTTTGGATATGTAGTTATGAAAGAGCGGCAAGGGTGGTTGAGGGATGATAACAGTGTTGATTAATATTATGGGGTCAGAAAAAGATGAGTAAGGGGCTATGATTGGTTAGCCTATTTTGTATCCACGTGAAGATGCAAGTCTTGCAAGTTTGTATTCGTGAAGGTATCAATATAGTTGGACATACAAGGATGTTGGGAAGCGTTGGTGCCGAAGGTTGTGGTAATTGTGAGGATCTTAACTGGTTGGTCGAAAGTAGGGAGTCTGTGATAAACTGTGGTGAGTGCAAACAGTTGACCTTGTTAGAGTGAATAGCCTTCAATGTAAAGTGAGTCTCATGCATTGCGTTTTGAACAAATTGGCGGAGTCCTTCATGTCAAATATTTTAGCGTGTGTGTGCCTTGCGAGGTATTCGTTTTGAAAACGTGACGACACGTGTAAACGTGTGTTTGTATTAAAAAGACAAGTTTATTGCGTTGGGTGATAAATTTTCAATGGTGGGAGAATTATTTTACTTTTTTTTTATAAATGAGTTAACTTTTGTTGAGGAAATCATAACAATATTTGATCGCATGGTTTTATAAATGAGAGTCGACTAACTCGCTCAGTGTATGTAATTTTGTCGTATTCCTATAATTGCATGAGTAAATTCCTTGAAAGTATTTTCTTTCTAATTTGTGCCAACGTGATTTTGGTCGGATAAGGTTTAATTCATTGAGAGAATTTTGTGCGAATGATCTTTGAAATCGTTGAGATTGGCTATTCAAATATAGCGGTGTTGTGTTGCATGCATTCAGGCTTGCGTTGTACGGTGGCACCTGTTAAATTTTCAATCATGTCAGAAGTTTTAAATTATTGGTATTATTATGCATGAAGGCTATAAACTCTCTAGGTTGTGGGAGATGTTACAATTAAGGACGAGAGAAGGTTTTAAGAGTGGATGTGTGGCGCTCGAACCATTGACGATCTATTCATGACCATGGTATTCCCAATAAAGAAGGAAGGTGAATGATGGAAGTCTCGATCTTTGACATTAGGAAGGTCCGTTTTATGGTAGTTTACCCTTTGGTTCGGTAACTGGAGAGGTGGTTATCGGTGGGTGGAAGTCGAAGTCGTTTAGAAGTTTCTAAAGGTAACTCGTTAATAAATAAAAATTTGTGGCATTCTGAAGAAATGGCATCGGCAGGAGCCAAGGTTTGAGGCAGCCTTATGGTTAGATTTGGTGTCAAGTAGGCCTGGTGCCTTTATTCTTTGAGGACTGTGGAGCTCCAAATGGTTACGGTATGCAGGAAGGAGTAACTGTGGTGTGGGTGGATGAGACCGTTCGGGGGGAGATGTGTACCGAGTTTGGTGCTTTACCACCTTGTGTGGGCGTTATGTAAACAGATGATTTTCGATAGATTAGATGTTTTCTTTGGGTTCCGATATTTTGATTAGGAATGAAGTACTTAGCACAACTGAAGTGGTTGAGCTTCGAGCACTTTGGTCGGGGAAGTAGTACGATTAATCTTACAGGCTACCTGTAATTGTTTCTGGTAGGTCGCGATGAACTGACCAAGAACGAAAGTATGTTGAGTGATTTAGTCGATCACGATTTGTGGGGTATTCAGTTTCGAAGAAGACAAAGTTATGAAATGCTCTTAAACTCGAATATTGGGGTTATGATCAGTATCTGGTATGCGTACAAGGTGGTAGCGGAGATTTTAACGGCATTGTCGTGATGTGGTAGGGTGATGGATGTTTGGATGAGTTGGTGTTATTTTATGCCAAAGTGGTTGTTCAAGTCGCTATTGTGGTAAGGAGCTTCTTTGGGGATATGTAGTAGACTTGTGTTGTCGTAATGGGTTCGAGTGATGGTTGGTGGCAACTTCATAGAGGAACCTTGGGTTCCTGGGTCGGGAAGAGTTGTTGGGTGAGTCCATCTTATTTTAGTAAATCTTTGTTGGGAATGTCGAACTATTTAATTCATGTTATGTGTAAAATCCGTGAGAATGTTTAAATATTCTTTGAGCGTGATGGAACCCTAGCAGATAGGGCAACCTCGTTTGGAGAGTGAGAATTGTGTGATGCCTTTGAGCATCGGATAATGCTTTAGAAGAGTTTGGTTGAATATCTCGCGTAAGGTTGTGGATAACCGCTTGGCTAAGCATAGTAATGTAAATGTGTTCCGACACATTGGATTTGTTGGAAGAGTGGGTAATCGGAGAGTAAGAAGTTTGGCAAGAAGTTTGGCAAGTGACGCAGAAATGGGAAGTTTTGTTTTCAAAATTGTTGTTAGTGAGTTTATGAACCCTAGTGAGGGTGTGAGAAGGGACATAAGGTGAATGCCATGATTCTGGTGTTTTGAAATCTAAATCGAGCGGTTGGTCCCATGATTGCACCAACTAGCGAGCCTATCACTAGAAGTATGTTGTTGTTTTCGAGAAGGGAGTGGAAGGGGTGGTTGGATGTAGTACTCGAAGTGAGTCAGACTTAGTATTGCGTGGAAAAGGTTCCAAGTGAGTTTGTCTCCCAGTGTTAAATTATTTGGGATAGTTTGGCGTGAGTATGGTCACTCCATGTATGAGCAGATGGAGCCTTGGATTTAATGTGAATGTGGTCGGACGGTTGGAGGATGCGATGAGAAGTTAAAGTATGTGTCAATATATTGCGGTCAGTTGGATCTAGTGGACTATGAAAGTAATGTTTTGGGGAAGTTTTCTTGTGATTATGCAAGAAGCTAGGAGAATAATGTTAGGGCAACGTAGGTATATTGTGTATGAGTTGTGCAACACCGATGAGTCGTGATCAGTGTGATTTGAGAAAGAAATTGCTTTTGCACTAGTCAGATGTGGTGTTAAGGAAAGTTACTTTTGCCGTGGCAGGACATTTGATGAAGAAATTCATATCAGTGGGTTCATGGTGATGTCTCAGGTTGACTTCGTGATAAGTTGGCGATTTGAGGGGTTATTACCTTAGTCAGTGATACACGTTGTTGTGGCGCTAACTCCGGTAAAGTTCGTTCTTTTAAATAAGTAAAGTTGTATGTGAGAACCTTACTAGACGCGTTTTCAAAACCGTGAGTCCAAGTGTGTGGACAAAGCGGACAATATCTGGTACGGTTGGCCTGGGATGTTACATATGGTATGTTCAGATGGTCCAGCTTTGGTTTTGGACAGATTGTTTCGAGCAATGGGGTGAAGCTAAGTTGATATGATTGGAAGAAGCAAGGCTGGTGAATCTCAAGTTGAGAGGGCGCAACTTGATGCGGAAGTTGTCCCCATAGAATGAAGTGGTGCATTCGAGAGAAATCTAGTGTTAGATATGTTTTGGGGTTCGTTGGAATTATGGAAAAAAGTTGAAGAGGTGGTGTATGATATAGAAGTGTTCAGCGAGAATTTTGGGAAATTGTATTTGGGTTTCACGCCACTGTATGAGAGCACTTGTTGGAAGAAGGAGGGACGATACCTTAAAAAGGTATGCGAGCAAATGAGAAGTTAACCTTCATCGTAGGGTTGAAGGAATTCGTTGACCGTAAGGCTAAGAATGTAAGGGTCAAGGGGATTTGCCTTGTGAAGATTCGAAGGCGAGGCCTTAGGGGGCGAGAAGCAACTTGGGAGGTAGAAGCGGACTTGAGGTCCTTATACCCCAGTTTGTTCAGCAATGGAATTCCGGGGACGGAATTCTTTTGAGCGGGAGATATTGTAATAACCGTCATTCTTGTAATGAATAGAAGTTTGGGTGAGAGGTTGCTAAATAATTAAAGTTTGAGGGTCAGTTTGTAAATTAGAAAATAAGGGGTTAAACCCTAATACCCTATTTTCCCAATCTCATTGTGGAGGCGGCTTAGAAACCAGAGAAAGAAGTGGGAGAGAAGGCGTTTTAGAGAAATTGAAGAAGAAAGGGGATTTGGAGGAGATTCTTACCAATGTTCCCAAGGTAAGCCTTAAACCTTCTTTTGTCAAGTTTTATTTGAGGTTGGAAGTTTAGTTTAATCTTTAATGGAGTTCTAATGAGGGATTTCCTACCCTATTTATCTAACGTTTACCGAGTAAGTATTTTTCAGGCATCATTTATCTTATCAGGTGAGAATAGCAAGGACTAAGAATCTTACTCGGTAAGAGGAATAACAATAACCAAGAATCTTAACCGGTAAGTGAGGGAAAAGACACTTACCCAATCAACGCTTATGGGTGAGCATCGGAATCGAGTACCTGCCTTTGGAATCGGAACCGCTCCGGAATTGTCGGTTCCGAAACCGGAACCGATGTAATTGGTTTTGCTTCCTAAAATACAGTACCGATTGAGATTGGTCCCGATTCTCATTTTTTTTGGAACCGTTAACTGTTGGGTACCCGTCGAGACCGATTCCGGGACAGGGTACCCGGTCCTGCTGGGTACCTAGAACCAGAACCAACGGGTACCCGCTATTTTTTTAATAAAAAATATTTTATAGGTTTATTATATTTAATAAACTATAAATTGAAATTATTAATTTGCATTCTAGCGTTGCACACATACCGTTTCCGCCGCTTCCTTCACTCGACTTCTCCAATTATTTATGTAATTATTAGTTTTTAGTTTTTATTAGATTAGTTTTCACCGTTTGTGGTATTTATTTCTTTACATTGAGACTTTGTAATAGACTAATAATTACCTTTTTATAGCATGAAATGATATAATTAAAAAAAATAGACACAGAGTACCCGGTATTGGAATCGGAACCGGCGGTTCCGGGACCGGTTCCCAAATATAAACACGGTTCCTTCATTCCGGGAAACCGCCGGGACTAGTTACGGGACCCGCCATTGCTCACCTTTACTTACCAACAACCGATTTGATAACTCGATGCTTATATATATATATATATATATATATATTGTTTTTGAGTTTAAATTTGTTATACTTTTGGATAGTGTATATATTATATTTTTTAAAAATGAATATCCGTAATATTGAAACATAATGAATATCCGATAAGTTGCTCTTTTCCCCTTTAAACACCACTTTATTCCTATGCGACCATATTAAGTAAAGAAACGCCCATTTCACCCCGACCCATTTCCAAACCCAGCTATCTCCTTTCCATTCATCTATTTCCGAGACTAAAGCTTTTTTTGTCTACTTCCAACCGAAACAGCCTCTGAAAATCTATTTGGAGTATTCTATTTCCAGTCCATTTATCCGTCCAAAATCTCGTATTCGATCTGTACCCTAGCTTCTTTCCAAACGAACCTGTGAAATCCATGCCCGTGTTATCCATTTCTGCCCCAACTCGTACGATGTTCCTCCAAGTTGTGCCTACACTACTGAATCCAAGGGGATGTCCGACTTCCAATGATCTATCCTATTCATCGATGCTCCTATTGGAAGCCTGAGGTATGTGAACGGTAGTAAACCCCATCCGTACCCCATACTTCTTGCCCATGCTTGTATCTCTTCATCCAAAGAAGACCACATCATCCACATATTTGAGATGTAAAATTGTTACATCGTCCCTTCCCACTTTAATACCTTCATAAAGCCCCTTTTCCACCGCTTCCTCCGTTAGCACATTTAAACTTTCGGCCACCACGAGAAAGAGAAATTGGGCTAAAGGACCCCCTTGACTCAACCCTTTTACCCATCTTGAATTCTTTATTAGGAGTCCCCTTTATTAGGACCGACATTGTTGCGGAGTTTAAACGAGCCTTGATCCACTTGCACCATTTATTTCCAAAGCCCATTATTTATGAACTTTCCAATAGGAACGAAAATCTTTTTCGAGATTCCTGTAACTTTTCTTTGCTTCAAATCTTTGAAACCTCTGTTAGCTTGTCTCTAAATATATAATCTGACCGATTTGATGACATTTCTATATTCCATGCATCTATTTTTAGCTTACGAAAATCTCAATCAGCATCCCTCCCTGCGCGCGGGTAGGAGTTGGAGTAAAACCAATCAAAGGAGCTTGTAAGCCCCTCCCACATTCATGGTTATAAACCACAAAATGTTTACTACTCCTTCCTATGTGGGACATGTTCCCACACCCATTTGATTTTTGTCAATTTCATCTCAAACACTCAACTTTGAGCATCGATATCTCATTCACACATATTCCGTTTTGGACACATAATATATCGTTTCGAAGCTCTCATATAAGAAAACACAAACCCACTAAGTGTTCGATATATACAATACATATATATGTATTTAAATGTGTCCAAAGTTAGTAAAAAACCATATTTTTACTAAAATTTTCCAACATTTTCAATTTATTCTTCAAAATGAAATAAATTCCCATGGCTAAAAACCATAAATCCATTTACATTAAAGATTAAAACAAACCAACACGCAACACTTTTTAGTAAAGCAACCCTAACAAAATGTAGCAATTTTTATTAAAAAAAAATTAATCCAAATTTACTTTTCTATCCATTATAAATCATTCTTAAATAATTTTAATTTTAATATCAGTTAGCATAAATTTTTTACATTCTTACTGAAATAATTTGAAATGTTTGATAAAGACACAAATATATAAATTAAATTATATGTTAATTTAGATATTATATATTTTTAAAGAAAGCGACGACATTTTATATAATATTATCTCTTATCAGCTTGGTCCATGGCTACATTTTTCATGCCCTCCGAATTTAGCTAACGTTATTATAAGCATAATTAAATATTTTGGATTATGACACAAGTTAAAGAAAACAATTTAATATTTTATTTATTTATAATTTTTGTTGGTATATTAGTCATCGCCATGACTAGATGAGCTAATATGCCAATTTCCAATAAATATAATATCAATTTTTTTTTAATTATTAATCAATATTTTTTGTTTATAATTTTTTGGTTTTTCATTTATTAAAGATATTTAAAATAACTTTAAATATATTCATCAAAAACCTAGCTATTCAATTCCAACCGACCAAGTTGACGAAGTCGAGTCCATTGTCGCCTCCTTCGAGACAATTTTTCTTTTAAAGATTAACGTGTCTTATAGTATAATAAGATAGTACCTAACGAAATCAAACACAACTTCATTTAGGAATGGTTATATCATTCAATAATTGTCATTGAATCAACATCTGATTAGAAGGTTTTCACCTCTAAAGCTTTAATTATTGAACACATCCTACTCCAAATGGCTTAAACATTCCTAACGTTTACTTAACAAATAATGATTTTGTATCTTGCTTTTCTGAATTGTTTGATAAATTATCTAAAAATATATTGGAAAAAAATAATAAAACTATAATTTTAAAATATTTAATATCTTAAAAGAAATTGGTCATATGGTCGGCAAGAAGGTGGTCCACGTTAAATTAAATACTTGGGCCGTACATATTTTTTTTCTTGCCTTCCAATCCACCATTTACTTATGCCCAAAAAAGTAACTTTAAACAATCAAATGACGCGCGGGTCAAAATTTTGTAACTTTAATATATTATACATATCTAAGGTTGGGTTTCAGTGAGAATGAAAGTTATGATAAGAAGAGATTTTCATCTTTGAATCAATCTTAATCGAAGATCAACACTTGACCAATTCCCCTCTAAAACACAATTCATTAGTTGTTTTGAGATTAAAAGTGATTAAGGGTCCAAATCCCTTCTTACATTTCTCACCTTAACTCTTATTCTCACATGATCTTTCGTCTATCTATCTGTCTATATAAAAAAAGAGGGGGAATTACAAACTATACAAATCAATCTTAACATCCATTTAGCCTAATGAATATCTGAACCCGTACCCTATAACACTCCTTCCTCTGAACCTATCAGAGGTGCGACCTGTGGAGTGGGGTCGGGGATGGAGGGCGCATTCACTGCCCACCATCCGTAGTTGGCTCAAAAAAGAAAGGATTCAATTAATTACAAGTCTTTCTTGTATCGTAAACATGATCGTTTCTATGAGTAGATTAGAGAGACTGGCCGGGAGTTACCGACGCCAACAAATGTGTTAAGGAAGTTAAAAAAAATGCAATCATAAAAATATATATCATAAACAATTGCTACATAAACTTCTAAATGCAGACATGTTCAACATGCATATCATAAAAATACCTAACCTTTTTGCTTACAGCTTATATATAAAACTAGTTTATATAATAATCGTTGATGTTTATTTTAATACCATTCCCTAATCATTAATTAATTTAATATAAAGTACAATGACGATTTGTACATAAGAATATTTGTCTTGTAAGCATACGACACATGCCTTTTAGTATTAAACTACAAGTAAAACAACTCACTCTTGTTAATTATATTCTCACATGGACTTGTATAAAACAGCAATTATTCCCCTAGTTGAATTTAGTGACGTAAGCAGAACTTTATAAATAAATTAAATATAATTTTTTTGTAAAAATAGTTTTCCCAAAACCATGTTTAAGATCATAGAAGAATTTTGTCTGACTATATATTATCGTGCTTCTAGCAATTTATTAAGGGTGTGTTTGGTGCAGAGAATGGAATTGCAGAGAAAGAGAATTGGTCTAGGAAAATAGGAATTGACTCTCCTGTTTGATAGCACAGAGAATTCAGCAGAGAAATGTAACAGGGAATCATTTCTCTTGTTTGAGAGCACAGAGATTTCAACAGAGAATTATACCAACCTATCATTTGCATCCATAAATTAATAACTAATGCATAAATTAATAATTAAAATTCATAATTTAATAATTAAAATGCATAAATTAATAATTAAAATCCATTAATTAAATCAAAAAATAGTTCAACATCATTCCAACCAAAGTCATACCAAAACATAATTACTTCAACATAGTGAAACAAAAAAAAAGTAGTTCAAGTACTTCAACCATAAACCGACCCCGTTTGGGCCGGAACCCGTCAACCATAAACCATAAACCGACCCCGTTTTGGGATCATGTTTTTTTATGTTCACGAGGCATCACGCAAAGTTTCGTCCAAAACCGACCCCGTTTGGGTCGGAACCCGTCAAAACCCGAGCCCGGACCGGGCCTCAGGAAAATCCCAACCCCAAAACGAGAATTTTTTTTCGGATCATGTTTTTTTATGATCACGGGGCATCACACAAAGTTTCGTCTCAAACCGACCCCGTTTGCCCGGGTTCCCGTCAAAACCCGAGCCCGGGCCGGGCCCCAGGAAAATCCCGACCCCAAAACGAGATATTTTTTTTCTTGGGATCATGTTTTTTTATGTTCACGAGGCATCACGCAAAGTTTCGTCCCAAACCGACCCCATTTGCCCGGGTTCCCATCAAAACCCGAGCCCGGGCCGGGACCCGAGAAAATCCCGACCCCAAAACGAGAATTTTTTTTTGGGATCATTTTTTTTATGTTCACGAGGCATCATGCAAAATTTCGTCCAAAACCGACCCCGTTTAACCCGGAACCCGTCAAAACCCGAGCCCGGGCCGGGCCCTGGGAAAATCTCGACCCCAAAACGAGAATTTTTTTTCGGATCATGTTTTTTTATGATCACGAGGCATCACGCAAAGTTTCGTACAAAACCGACCCCGTTTAGCCCGGAACCCGTCAAAACCCGAGCCCGGGCCGGGCCCCGGGAAAATCTCGACCCCAAAACGAGAATTTTTTTTTGGGATCATGTTTTTTTATGATCACGAGGCATCACGCAAAATTTCGTCCAAAACCGACTCCGTTTGAGCCGGAACCCGTCAAAACCCGAGCCCGGGCCGGGCCTTGGGAAAATCCCGACCCAAAAACGAGAATTTTTTTTGGGATCATGTTTTTTTATGTTCACGAGGCATCACGCAAAGTTTCGTCCAAAACCGACCCCGTTTGGACCGGAACCCGTCAAAACCCGAGCCCGGGCCGGGCCCCGAGAAAATTTTGACCCCAAAACGAGAATTTTTTTTTCGGATCATGTTTTTTGATGTTCACGAGGCATCACACAAAATTTCGTTCAAAACCGACCCCGTTTGGTTGGGTTACCGTGGAACTCTCCGTGTCTTTTTTTTCAATTCCCAAAGAATCCAATTTTTCAATTCTCACTTTTTCTTTTCATTTTGTGGGGAAATAAAAGTAAAGAAATGGAAATCATTTATTTCTCAGGTTTTCTTTTCTCTGACTTACCAAACAAGGGAATTAGGGTCCATTTCCATTTATCTGCCTTCAAATCTCTGTACCAAACACACCCTAAGCATGGTGTTATTTGAGCTAATGAACATCTAATGGTGTTATTTGAACTCATGATATAACAAATCACGACTCTTGTTTCTAATTCTGTTTAGTTGTTAGTATTTAAGAAAAACGATGTGTATTTGTGGGGTCTCTAAAACTTAAGAAAGTCGTATTGAACAAATATAAATTTGATGGAGCAGAATTCTACAAACAATATATAGCATAAATTACATATTTGGTCCCTGTGGTTTATACTTTCTACCCATACTGGTCCTAAAATTAAAATAAGTACTTGAATGGGACTCCTAGTTTGCATTTTCGCAAGCTTTTGGTCCCTCTCACTAACTTCCGTTAATATTTTTGTTAGGCCAGTTAAATCTAGGGGCATTTGGGCCTTTTTCACCTTTTTTTGTCTTTGTCATACTAAAAAATCATATTCTTTTTAGTTTAATATTATAATCTATAAATACAACAGGGTTTTAGCAACGACTTTTGTACTCGCTAAAAGTCAATTTATTGTTAAAAAACAATTTATAGAGACGACATGTCGTCGCAATAGCCTCTTGCTGAAACATCTTGTCGCTATAGGCCCGTCGTTGAAACTTAGTTTTCTGGTAGTATATATATATATATATATATATATATAGGGTTAGGTTCACGTCAGACCAACCTGTTTTCGTGAGACCGGTGAGACCAGAAAATAACACTAAAACTTCACAACGATTCATTGTGAAGGAACGAAAAAACAGCATACCTTCACAACAAAAACATTGTGAAGGTTTACCTTTATAATACCTTCACAGTCTTTTGTTGTGAAGGTTTAGTGTTATTTTTGTGGTCTCATGGGTCTCACAGAAATAGTTTGGTCTCACATGATTTCAAGTCTCTCTCTCTCTCTCTCTCTATATATATATATATATATAGGGGTAGGTTCAAACGAGAAGATAAACATTTTGCGAGAATGCGAGAAGTGTTTAATCATATATGATACACAAGCTTAATCATATATGATTAAACACATGTTATATTGGCAATACATAGACGTTTAATCATACATGATTAAACATACCTACAAGCCGTGTAATCATATATGATTAAACACTTCTCGCCTTCTCGCAAAATGTTTAACTTCTCGCATGATCCTCCCTATATATATATATATAGGGACCTAATCATATGAGATTGGATCTCATAGTTACCACAAAATACTAGGATGTCCCTTGAAATACCCTATATATATATATATGGGTGAGTTATTATGCAACCTTTTACATGGTGCAACCCATTTTATCCACCACACATTTTACTTTTACTTTTTTATTAATTACATAAAATATGTGGTGGATAGAGGGGTTGCATAGGGTTGCACCAAGTAAATGGGTTGTATTTGAACCACACCCTATAGGGGTGGGTTCAAATGAAAACTCATCTTTTATTGTGCACATGAGGACAAATCTTAACCATTTATCAAAACTTAAAAAACTAATTAATGGTTAATACATAATAAGGTTAATTGATAAGTGATTAAGAACAAAATTGTAATTTTGAATCAACGTCTACCTTCTTTGACTTTTTATTTGTATTTTTAATTAAAAAAATTTACCCCTTAAACTTTAAAATAATTTATCTTAAAAATTACTAATATTTGAATCAAACAAATTACATCAAAAAAACAAGAATTTCGTGCTCTTCGATATGACATCGATCTCGATATAGTTTTTTTTCGTTTTAACCGTTTTTACGTGAAATTCTATATACGTGTTATATTCATTATGAATATGCATGCACGTCTTCAGGTGTCCATATTCAGTATGAATAACAAAGATGAACGTTCATTCACTATTCATGATGAATAATACCGTATGCAGGATGAATAATACAATATTCAGGATTTTTTTCGTTGTAACCGTTTTTTACGTGAAATTCTATATATGTGTTATATTCATTATGAATATGCATGCACGTCCTCGGGTGTCCACATTCAGTATGAATAACAAAGGTGGACGTTCATTCACTATTCATGATGAATAATACAATATTCAGGATGAATAATACAATATTGAGGATGAATAATACACGAATCCATGATTCATGTATTATTTATCATGAATCGTGTATTATTCATCATGAATGATACATTATTCATGATGAATAATATATGAAAGACCCGTGAATGTGTAGACACATGACACACTCTCCTTTGTTTCCCAATTCACAACTGAAATTTGATTTAATTCATTATGAATATGTATGCGCATCCCCGGATGTCCCACATTCAGTATGAATAACAAATGTGAACGTTCATTCATTATTCATGATGAATAATATATTATTCAGGATGAATTACATAACATTCACGACGAATAATACACGAATTCATGAATCGTGAATTATTCACCCTGAATGTTGTATTATATATATATATATATATTTATTTATTTATCTAATTATTTTTTGAAAATCATAAACTATAGTTTGTTGAAATATTTTCTAAATTTTAAACTTGTTATCGATTTCATCAATCTTTCAATCGATTGTATTCATCCTAAAAAACGATTGAATTTATATATAACTTTTGCATTATATAATACCCGAACCCAACTGACATCAATCTGAAACCCGACCAACTAAAACTCGAAACAACCTAAAATCCGAAACTTAAAATTTGGGTTTTGATTTCCATATCCAAAATCCAATCGTGATAAATTAGTTTTATGTTTTGATAATCCATTGCACTATGTATTAGTGATGTAAATTAGTTTTATGTGATGTAATCTATGATTTTTCATCAGGGGTAAATTCGTCATTTAACCAGTCTAGTCCTGTTATGTCCAGTTCTGTCATGTTTTGCCAAACGCTGGACAGTTGTCCTGTTTTGTTCCGTCTTGTCCTGTTCCATCTTGTCCTGAATTGTCCTGTCTGCGTACCAAACGCACCCTTAGTGTATACTCTCTATCATTCAAGATAGGTCTCAACTCCCTACTTGATAACCCAAAATGTTTAACGCTCATGCATAAGAGTTAGAGCATCAAAACTACAAAACCCACGGTTCCGGAGTCCAACCCATAAAGGTTCATCTCCATAACACCGGGACGACAACAATGCCAACTCAGATAGTTTTCTCCAAAGGGAGAACATCAAGACTCCTCACTATTCAATATGACTGACTCATATACCTATGGATCCAATGCATTACAGTCTAAAACATTACACAACTCCAAATGAATGGCTAGCGCACTCAAAACATGTAATTCTCAACAGACTGCAATAAATGCAAATCAAACCCAAAACTCCATAATAAGCTATTAAACTGGACACATGTCCCCGAGACTCGTTTGAGCCAAAACTTAAGCCAAAAGACCCCACGCTCATATGACTACTCAATAACATTCAACAAATGTCAAAATATGCATTTACTCAAAGTTTATGCAACAAGTGCTCAAAATATGATTTAAATCAAAATCCCCCATTATAGGGATAACTCGTCTCAAAAGGAGGAGCAACCAATTTATATTACCAAAATTATATCATAAATGTATTGACATCGTATCAAATTATCAAAATCACACCCTTTATGATTTATTTTTATAAAATGTCTCAATGTCTCAAATCCAAACATCTATTAATGTTATATAAAATTAATTATGTAAAAATGCAATATCTTCATAAAATAAACCACATTTGATAAATCTCAAAGAAAACACTTTAAGACTCCAAAATAGACATTTTTTGCATGTACAAATGTTTTTACAAAGCAACTTGAACTCACCTTGCTAATTTAAGGTAAGGGGGTGTTTACTTGTGGCTTAATGAGCTTAATGACAAAAATGGCTTATTCGCACAGACGTTTGGGATTGTTTATTTGTGGCTTAATGGGTTATTCACACAGACAAAAGTGGCTTATTCGCTAAGTAGAAAAGAAGTTGTTGTCCCCATTAAGACAAACAAATGACTCCCCTACCCCTAATTGAAAAACCAAGACTCCTTCAACATTGAAAATTATACGCCTCCCCAAATTTGTCGGCTTTGCTATGCTCTATCATCGGAAAACCTGTGTTTCATCTTGGCCTCCCTCTGGCGATTGTCGCCATCTCCGGCGACTGTCGATTTTTGTATACACATGCATCCATTGATTTCTCCCTTCTTTAAGCGACTATCTTATCGACGGGATTCGTGATGCTATTACGGTGATATCCAGATTTTTTTCTTGCGCTGCTGTTATATTTGGATCTTACTTAAAGCAAAAAATCGGTTGAAAGGCTATGAGTTTTCCAATGGATTTTGATCGATTCAAAGGGAGAAGGTTGATACGTGTTGCAATAGGATGTAGAATAAATGAATTGAAATAGAAAGGTTGATATGTGTTGCAATAGGGAGAAGGTTGATACGTGCTCTTCTGATTTGCATAAATTGATGGAATAGGATGCAACATAATTGAATTGAAAGATCAAAATGGGATTTTGTTCATTGGGATAAAGAGGTATAGCAAATTCAAATTGAAGTTTTTTTCTTCTTCATTTTTTGGGGTATACATGGCTTAAAAAATAAACATCAATTTATAAAACAACTTATAATTAATATTCAAGGGTAAATTGGTCATTTTTGTTATTCAGACTGTTTATTCAGATAAAAAAATAAACAACAACATCAATTTATCTGGACAAACAAATTTATCCATACAGGATTTAATGAAAAATTTGGTAAACAACCCCTAAATCTAGATTTTACCCCAATATTGAGTTTTCTTGAATAAACTTAAATCCCCAAGCAATCCTTTCAAATCCTAGATCCACAAGCTCCCAAAACACAAACAAATAAACCCAATGTGTTTAGAATCATTCTTCAAACACTTATTATCAAAATCACCATTTTGACCAAAACCCTAATTTTGATCTAATTTTCCCAAAATCATCTAAACCGAAATTTGAGAAATAAAACACTAGGAAGTCATAAATAGAACATTTATAACTTGTATAAAGATTTAGAAAATAGGATGACGAACTCACCACTTAGGTTTTAAGCAAAACTCCTAATACCTAGAAATCTCAAGAAATGAAGATGAACACTTGAATCTCTTAGGGACTGGTTCATATATGAACATATAATTCATATGTGAATCATACAGGTTCATATATGAACCCATTCCGCGTATTTTACGAAACTATTCATCTATCTTCTACAGACCACACAAGGAATTATCCGGTGTTTCACGGTTAAAGCCGCAAATGTTGACCAGATAAAGGGCTAGGATCATTTATTTGTTTCTCATATTTTTAGCATTTCTCAAATGAACCTAATCCTATATATATATATATATATATATATATATATAATAGTTGTGTCATTTTTAATTGGAAATTAAAGAAAAAAAGACCACAATACCGTTAATTTAACGAATATTTTTAACGGTGTTGGTGGGTAGGGATCAAAACTAAGCACTTTTGCATACCACAAGAGTTTTTTTGCAATAAAAATTTTGTAGGGATCAAAATCGAGAAAAACAACAAATCACAAGGACCAAATTTGCAATTTACTCTAATTATTAATTATTATTGAATATAAATAAATGTTAGAGTAAACTACACTTTTGGTCCCTGTGGTTTTCCGAAAGTAACATCTTTCGTCCCTACAGTTTCAAAAATACAGTTTCGCCATCGTGGTATGCAAAAACGACCGGATTTGGTCCCTCCCGTTAACGGCCATTAAATAATCTCGTTAGATGAGGGGTATTTTAGTCTTTTTCTACTTTTAATCACATTTTTTTTACAAAATTAATAAATATGGTAATTAGAGGGACTATAAATGTAATTTGTTCTTTTTATTGTACTATATTATATTACATATATATATATACACACATCGACATGTGAGATGTGACTTCCCACCCTTCAAAACGCCGGCCAAAATGTCAAAATGTTGCCGGCAGCCACAACGTCGACAACCTATAACTCTGACACCCACAAATCTCTTCCCCTTCCGGCTATGAAACCTCCCCCACGATTGTAACTCCGACACCCTCGTTCACCTGTTTGGGTTGCTGCCACCGCCATCCGCCTGTTGGGTTGCTGCCACCGCCATCCGCCAAGTTGGGTTGCTGCCACCACCTATACCGTCAATCTGCATTAACGAAGCACAAAGATCTATCCTCTCCGTCATCCCAGCAAACCCTCCCCCCATTCTCCCCACCTCCACATCGATCGGTCTCTTTGAAGTTACATATCTAAAGTTATAGATCTGTAAATCGATCTCTTTGCAGCCTCCCTCCACATCGATCTCTCTGTCTCAATCGATCATTGCTTGAAGTTATATATCTGATGTGTAAATCGATCTCAAAGGCAAGGAAATATCTATCTGATAATCATCCTCGTCATCTTCTTTAGTTTTTTTTTGTCTTTTTTGTTTTGATTTAGGGTTTTGAGTCAAAATACCTAGTTGTGTACAATAATTAGATGATAGTGAATTCGATTTGTAGTTGTTCATCTCGATTATATTTGTGTTTACCATATTGAAATCTGCAATAAAGTACAATGGGGTTTTGATTTAGATGTGTTTTTTTTAAATTGGTGTTTGGATTTGGCCGGAGAAGATGGCCGGTGGTTTCGCCGGAGAAGATGATCGGTGGTTTCGTGGAGAAGATGATCGGAGAAGGTATCAACGTTTTATGGAATAAGTTTGTGATATATGTATACGTATTGTATTAATTAAAATTTTATTTTTTAAGAAAAATGACAGAAAATGCAAAAAGTCTAAAATACCCCTCATCTAACCATTTTTTTAACGGCTGTTAGAGGCAAGGACCAAATCCGGTCGTTTTTGCATACCACGATGGCGAAACTGTATTTTTGAAACTGTAGGGACGAAAGATGTTACTTTCGGAAAACCACAGGGACCAAAAGTGTAGTTTACTCTAAATATTAACTATTAATTAAAAATAAATATTAATTATTCACAAATTTAATTTATAGTAAATAAAATTAATTAAAAATTATTAATTAATTTTAATTATATAATAGATATTAATAATATTATTAATTATTTATAAATGTATTAACTATATCAATTATTTTTTTAATTATTATTCAATATATTTAAATATCAAAAAGTAAATATAAAAATTTGAAAAATGTTTATGTAAGTTACATAAAAATTAAAGTTATACTTGTTTTATTTCATAGATAATTAATATATGCTACTTTTATTATTATTTATTTATATATATTTTAAATATTAATTAATTAGGATATGTGAGGTTGACCAACTTTATTGTTACTAGTGTTGGACCCGTGCATTACACGGGAGGATAAATTTTTTGTTGGAATATTGAACCGAGTTAAAATGAAACGTAATTTCTCTGTTAACAGTTAATGAAATACAATGTGAAAAACGAATGTATTTTCATAAGTGGTTAACTTGCATATATTCTTAATCGTTTGTTGTTATGAGTTTGTGCAATAATATTGGTAATAGTTTTGTATTATATTATTTAAAACTCAAACGACATGTCTCACAACATATCACTATTATTGAAATAAATATAAATATGAACATACGTTTTAACAGATTTTGCAATTTTTCTGAAACCTCCTCGACAACACTTGACAATCACTTTGAACGTATAAATCTGTAGATTAATTAACAACATTCAACCCATATCAAATATGACAAAGAAAATAAATGATTTCTATCTTTTGTAACCGGTAACTCAACTGGTATAGTTCAAATTCACTCAGTACCACTTGAAAATTTATCTGACTATTGACTTCAAGAACTCATAGTATTAGTCGATAAAAATAAAGATATGTATATATATCTTATTCCCCTATTTCGAAAAATATAAACAAATCCTCATTAAATAAAATAAAATATAAAAAAATAGTTTTTCAAAGAAACAAAAATATAGTGGAATACCTTTTGTTCAGTTGCAGGTTCCGCCATTGACACCCGACCGTTCGTCTTCTTCTTGTACTCGGATGCTACATAGAGAAACTATATATATTTATAGTGAATGTAGAGAATATTTTAAAATCTTTTATTTTTATTTTCGATTTTACATTTAAATGTAAATATATTAAAAATATAGGAGAATATTTTTATATCTACATCGTTTCTATTTTATTTTCTTTACACTTGGTTAATTTGGAAAGTATTGTGGAATATTTTTATTTTAAAAAATACGATAATTTATTAGTGTATCTCGTTATTTTTTATTTTTAATTCATATCAATCTTCTTTTTTCTTCTTTTAATGCTCGTGAAAAAAAAATACGTGTAGATTTTATATTAGCAAAAAAAATACGTGTAAATTTTATAAAATAAAATAGATTTTATATTAGCAAAAAAAATACGGAAGAAAAAAGAGTTTATATTATATCTCATTATGTAAAAAGATTTTATAAAATAAAATATGGAAAAAGATTTTATAAAATAAAATATGGAAAAATCATTATGAGATGTAATATAAAAAAATACGAAAGAAAAAAGATTTTATATTACATCTCATTAATATAGATTTAAATGTAAAATCTACATTTAAAATAAATTATGCTAATATAAAATCTATTTTATAAAATCCTCCACCAAAAAAACAAATATTTATATTAATAAATGAGTATCCATTCCACAAATAGATGATTATGTGAGATATTGTGCTTGGAAAGGTTATACCAAATTATTAAGAAATTATAAATTAAGTAATTGGCTTTAATTAGTTGTACATTGTGCTTAAAATGTTGTAATTAAGAGTTTTTTATGTCGTTTTTATAATATAATATAGATTCATACTATATGTAATAGTTATTTGAAAACATAGATTAATATAGATTTTTTCTAAAATTTGTTTTAAAAATTCATATTTTATAATCTATATAATAATAATTACTAAATTATTTCAATTAATATATTATATTATTATTATTATTTTACTTATTTGTTTGCATTAATTAACATTTATATTATTAAAAATTTATTTTAATTATATTATAAAATATTTATAATTAACTATTTTTTCAAGATAATCTTTTTGGTTGTTACATACTTATAAACTAGTTTTTGTCAAACATAATTTGTTCATCAGCTAGCTAATATTTTATCAGCCATTAACTAGTTTATCAGTTAGTTTGCCAAATATATCTTAAGTATTTCACTTTGTATGTTTAACATACAAATGTTTTCTAATGTAATTCGATGTTAGAGCATCTCCTACAATTTTTCTATAATTTCTCTAAAATAGAGAATCAAAAATGAAAAATCTCTAAAAAGAATTATATTCATCTCCAACAGATTTGTTATTTTAGAAAATTTAAAACAACTTATATTATTATAATATTCTCTAATTTATCATTCCAATACACTTTAAAAGAAATCTTAATATAAAATTATAAAAATTAAATCTCATTGGTGGGATGAAATAAAATAATATTTATGTCTCCTATTTAGAGAATTATAGAGACCTATCTATATTTAGATATTTTTTCATGATTCTCTATTATAGCAAACAAAATAATAATTCTATTGAAGAATAATATAAAACAAAAACCCATTTTTATTTTATTTTAACAATGCTATTGGAGATGATCTTATGCATTATGCTAAAGCCATCATAGCCTATGAGAAATAGGTCGTGACATAAGATGTTATAGAAAAAAGCACAAAATATAATAAGACAACAAGGATGATAATTAGAGTTTAAACATATTTATTTACATTTTTACATTATACATTATTAAAAAATACAGACAAAATTTCATATATATTATGTTTCCTAGACAGCATAATTGAAATCTTAATAAACCATACCCTTCTTTTTATACAAAAGAAAAAGTAGAAAGCTTTTTTGCTTTCTAATCGTTTCTTGCCTTAACTTTTGCATCAAGATAATGCATATTCACGACTACCCAAAAAATTAAGAGAATCCCTCACCATAATAACGAATCCCAAGCAATATACAACTCTGAGTGCATGATGTATAAAGCACTTCCGCTTTAGATTTGAAAAATGTTGCTCAGGATAGTTATCAACAAATAATGCATGCATTTGGATTCTCCTCTATGCTGTGGTGATGTGGTTGGTAGTTGTAATAGGTGTTAATCGGAGGAGGGTAATATGGTCTATACGGCATAAGCATTCCGATCGGGGGCTGTAGCTGTAGCTGTGGTTGTGGATGTGGTGGTGCACGTTTCTTTTCTTCCTCCTTACCCTCTTCTTTCTTCTTCGACTCTTCTTTTGGAGCTTCCTCTTTCTTGGCCCCCTCTTCTTTCTTCGGTTCTTCCTTCTTTTTCTCCTTTCCTTCCTCTTTTTTTGGTTCTTCCTTCTTCGGCTCCTCTTTCTTCTCTGGCTCTTTTGCCGGCCCAACTAATATTATATCTGTAGTCCAGAACTTTCGAAGCTTGCTAACAACAGTAATTGGATCAACGGATCCAACAACAGTCAACTTCCCTTCTTTCATGTTCATGGTGATTGAATCAATCCCTACACATGCATGCATGATGTTCTGTTTAATTTTATTTTTCTATCAAGAACGAAAATAAAGGTCTTTCTTACATAAAAGAAATTTTCATAAATTCATGCTTAAGGTTTCCATTTTGGTTACTTCTGTTCTTGTCTAAATATAATTTACTTTCGAAATCGAGATAATCATTTAAAATCTCAAATCGCGAAGCAACGACAATGACATCCACTCTTTTGTTTTATATGTATTAACACATGCAGAAAGTCATTTTATGCGATCAGTGTAAACCTTGAAAAATGTCTCTTCAATTTTTGGAAATGATTAATGAAATTGTACTTATGTAAGGAAAAATACAATTGAAATAAGACATAATTCTCACATCATGAAAATAAGACCTTAAACTATGAAAATGTCTAATTTACCCTTTGGCTCACCCACCTCACCAAACAAATTTCACTCACCCATTAAGGTAGGGGCCAAAAGAGAATGCCAAATAGGATCATTGGGCCACATCATTCTTGTTGAAAATTAACAAATTACAATCTCATAATATTTTTATTTTAATATTGGTATAAAAAATATAATATTTTTAGGTGATGTTTTAAAACAATATATGCTTATGTTTATTAACAATCATTATAAAATATTATAAGTAATGTATAATTTTTTTAATACATAATATTCTTCCATTTTGTATTGTCTTGTTTCAATTATTTCCATTATTCAAATCAATTATTTTTTTCATAAATAATTAAAAATTAAATTTGACAAATAGTTTACGAAAATCTCTGGATACCATATAATGATCGTTAATAGGTATATTTGACCAAAAAAAAATCTTTAAAAAATAATAAAACATTGTATTTTTTACCATTTAAAATGAAATAAGTTGTAGTTTATTTTTAATTACAAGAAAGTAGGGAGAGGTTAATTTAGGAACATTAAATATTTTGAGAACTCGAAACCATATCTATTTTTTTGTAGTATTCATAATGAATAACCTTAATTAAATAATGATGAATATTATTCATTTGAATATTTGTCACGACATTAATCATGAATCCTACATAAAATATATAGTTCTCGAATTCTCAAAATATTTAAAGTTTCTACTTAGACCTCCAATCAAGTATTTAACAAAAAAAAAATATTTTTTTTCTCTTACCTTGCTTTTTTGGAAATTCATGTTTCAATAGTAGTGGTACTATTGGTACTGCATAAATTACAACTGTTTGTTGTTGGGAATGCGACGTAAGATCAAGAAATGACAAGTCCATGTGGAGTAAAGGGAAAAGGAATTCAACTAAATCATGGGAATTTTATTTTTTATTATTAAATTCATCATAAAGCAAAAATCGACTTGTCTTTAAGAACATATGGTTTTTGATCTTCAATAGTCGAATTGATTGTTTCTTTAACAAAAATTTGAGCAAAAGGTCATGTCGACATGTAACCGCATGTGAGAAGGTATTTCAGACTAAGCGGCTAAAAGATAACTGAGGGGTTCAAACCTATCTCATGCAAGATTCAAAGTTGTGTATTTGAGAAGGTTTTTTTAACAAAATTTGATGTTGTTTGGAGAGAATTACTTGAAACCCTCTTCGATTTATGAACAAAATATGATTAAAACAACAAAATTAGACCAACAAACTCAAAGAATCATTGTAAATTTTGATTATGGTTACCTGAGAGAGCAGATACAGTCTTCAAAGCTTTTCTCTTGTCTCTATCATCATGCAAATCCAATTTTAGAATGAACTTCTGAAATTAAAATTCAGAATATGAGTCAAAGATATAAAATTATAAGATGGTTTTACAAAGATCTTCTCAGAAATCAAGAAAATGATCCCAAAAGTTTAAAAAAAAAACAGAGGAAACAAAAAAGATGTTTACATAATGTTCTGAAAACAGATCTGGGAATTCCATTTAGAATTCGAAATGAAAACACATTAAGAACCTAGCCTTGAATTCAAAAACAAAAACAGATGGATGAATTTTCTGAAGGATCTTGGAAACATAATAAACAAAAAGATGTTTCCAAAGTTTTCAGAAAACAGATTTGGGTTCCATTTTATAACCAGAAATCAAAAACCCCATCAAGAATCTTGATCTTGAAAAAGAAAAGCAAAAACATATCAATTCTAAGTTAATGGAAACAAAAAGATTAATTGTTAAAAGAAAGTTGTTTTCAAAAAGCATATTCGAGATTCCAGTTTATAACTAGAAATCATTAAACTTTCTAAAGAATTATGGAAACAGAAAGTGGAATGAAAACATGATCAAACAAACATAAATAATCAAATTAGGAATCGAACCTTCATGTGGGTGTTTTGAATTGGGATTAGAGTCCAGACTCCAGAGAAAAGGAAAAGGGTAAGTTGAGAGAGAGAGAAGAAAGTGGAAATGAAAATGAAAATAAACAATGGTTATGTTGAAAAAGGAAGAAGATTTATGGACAGAAGAATGAAAAGATCCAATCAAAACAAGAATATGCAGAGTAGGAGAGAGAAAAGAAAACCATTTCTGAAATAGTTCACTTGTGTGTGTGTTTTTTTTAAATAGAAAATATGAAAGTTATTGAATTAAAAAATAATTTAGAATGTTTGTAGTTATATGTATATATATTTATATCAAATCATATATTAAAAGTGTAAAAAGTAAAATTTGATATTAATACATGTAAACAGAAAATTAGTAGATAGTTGTATCATTGAATGTATGTTCGATTCGTTTACAACCCTAACTGTTATTTTCTGTTTTCATTTTTCATCTTGTTAGTCGTTTTATGTTCTATCACTATGTAGGTAAATGATCGTGTGAGAAGTTGAGTTAACGGTGAGAAATGGATCTGAACCGTTGATCTCTTTTAATCTCAAGTCCTCCCATGAATTGCGCTTAGAAGGAATTGATCTGGTGCATCTCGGTGCACCTTATCTCCATGCATCTCATCCTAATATGCGTCTATTTCTCATCCAACGGTTGATAACCACTTCTCACCGTTAACTCAACTTCTCACCGGAACCCAACCCTCACTATGTAACATCCCTAAAAATAGAGGTAAATTTAAAACTGAAATTAGCGGGTAATGACGACTACAAAAAGTGAATCACCCAAGAAGGTGAATTGTAAAAACGTTTACAACAAAGAATGAATATGATACATTACAACCTACTAATCTAAGCTACATTAAGCCTAGATTACAGATGGGTGTCACCATCAACTTCCAAAAGAATCTCCCAAAATATAATATACGCCAAGTAATCCAAGTCGTCTAACACAAAAGAATCGCTAGCGGCATTCAACTCTCCACTCAAGACCCTGGAGCCTCGTCACTAAGAGAACATTTTATACATGTCATTTAAGAAAACAAGTGTTAGACTTTACGCCTGAGAACAAACAATTTATATAAACCAGTTAAACTTGAATTCGGTTAATAAACATTTGATAGATGCAATAAATGATTTCACTTTTCTAATTTACCACGTACGACCCATGAGGTTTAAAAAGCATCTTGCGATGACGGGGGAGACCCGATTTCCGAGGATGGTAGCAGAACACAAAAGTAGGTTACCTTCCAAGTTATGAGCTCAATACTAGGATCAAGGTCACGAGCTCATCAAATCGTACTCAGATGTGGGGGAGGGCCCCAATGATCCTAACCATACTCATTCACTAGGATAATTTACGGTCAATGGCTAGTATCCGGTCCCACATAACCGTACCAAGTTGCCTTCCGAGGACCCAATGTCTCAACTAGTTACAAACATGAATTATTTCAAAATCAAGCCGACTCTATGCCTATGGATCAAATGGTAATAGTCTACGGCTTGTCACAATTACATTTGTGACAAAACTATAATCATATATATAGTTTCCATGATCACACTTACCAAATAAGGTTTCTTGTATATATAGCATCTTCCAAACCCAAAATCCATGTATTACCAAATAAATTAACCATTTCTTACTACCATCATAGTATGGTTTCAAATCAATTTTCTAGAGTTTGGAAGGCTAGGGAGAGCCTTGGTTGGACATAAACATCCAAACCATTTTACCCCAAATCCTTACCTTTGTCAATAATCTATTTCAACAAGAGAATTCCATAAGTATATTTAAAGAAACATTTCTCAAAGTTTCAACCACCAATATGTATACAAAACCCCATTATACCAACCATAACATAAAACTCTTCACTTTGTGGAAAAAGGTAAAAACCCTAAAACTTCCAAAATACTAAAGTTAGGTCAAAATTTATCAAACAAGTAAAAATAGCTAGGAGAAGATTAGGAGTTCAAAATATGTAAGTTTTACATGTATAAAGTTTTTAAAAGGTTAAATGACCTCACCTCTAGGTTTAAGATATAAACCTAGAAAATCCTAGGAGTAGGAGGATGATTATTTGTTCTTGAGGGTGGAGGAACCTTCACAGAGATAACACTTATGACCACCTAACAATTGTCATAAATGCATAAGAGATGGGTAGCTTGAAGAATTAAATGAAAAGGATGATTTGGGGAGGAAACCTATAAGTTCTTGGGAGAAAAACGACTTCAAAGTTACCCAAAAATCAGATAATTAACAACTAAATCGTTGCTGACCTTTTTATACTCCAGGCCCCCGCCGGTGACACTGACTTGGAGACTATGTCATTGCCATAGTCGCGGGGCATAGTCACCCACTCACCCCACTCCTCGGTACCTCCTCTGCGAGTTTGTCCAAGCGACAGTGACCCTGGCATTATCGTCAGACACTATCATTGCGTATGTACCGAGCCCTACCTTAAGCTTGCGACTTTGACCTCAGTGATAGTGACATATGTCACACTCGCCGAGCATTGTTGCCCCCAGGGTGTTTGAGCCCGAAAACTTCCTTTTTCGACCCTGAATGCTACTGCCACGCGTAGGATTTAAAACTAACCGCTATAAATTCAACAAATACCACTCAGGGGTCAAATCCACTCAGGTAAAATATATGAAGTGTCATGCAAATAATCCTTACCGAAATTGGGTTTATAAGACCCCACCAATTTTTAAGCGTCCTAACAGACTGTTTTACAGGACTTAATTTGTAGGACCAAAAAAATAAACCGTCTTATCTAAATCCGTTGTAACAAGTTTATAAGACGCTTTTGGGCGTCTTAACATGATTTTTAGGACCTTTTAATACAAAGTGTCGCATTAGCTATTTTATTGGACACTTTCTATTTTTAGGACCTAAATATAAACCTTAATTTTATTAAGGTGATTTTCATTAAATAATACGGTAACAATACAAGACTTAAATAGGAAAAACGTTTACAAACTAATCCCTCAATTATGAGTTTTTTCCAAACTTGGTTTAATATGCCCCTACAAGCTAAGGGAGAGACACGACCTGAAGCTTGGACCAAAGAAACAGGAACCATGGTGTTGATAACGGCTTGGTGAAGACATCGGAAACCTGATCATCAGTGGAAATAAATTGAACACGTAGCTCCCCTCTATAGTGACTTTTTCCCGAACAAAATGAAAATCAATCTCGATGTGTTTTGTACGAGCGTGAAACACTGGATTGGCAGAAAGGTAGGTTGCACCAAGGTTGTCACACCATAATGTTGGAAAGGCGTGCATACAAACCCCAGCTTACCGAGAAGGGCTTGAAGCCAGGTAAGTTCAGTCGCAGTGTCCGCCATGGCTTTATACTCGGACTTAATAGAGGACCGGGAGACGGTCTGTTGCTTTCTGGAGCACCAAGATATGGGGTTCTAGCCAAGGAATATAGCAAAGTCGCATGTAGACCTCCGATCATCAAGACACCCTACCAAATTAGCATCGAAGAAGCAATAACTTTAGAGTCAGAAAAAACATGAAGTGCCAACTAAGAGTTACGCCGAATGAGAAGCTCGAGAGAGCTTATACCCCGAAGATAGAGAAGGATGCGTTTGACTGGCACCCAATGGTGGTCCCTTGGAGCGTGCATAAACTGACAGACCTAGTTGACGACATAAGCAATATCGGGGCAAGAGAGAGTAGCATATTGCAAGGCACCAACAATTTGACGATACTTTGTTGAGTCACCAAATAACGTACCTAACCCCTGGTTCGGTTGCACCGCTGATGACATAGGGGAAGAAGCTGGTTTGGCATCGGATAAGCCTGCTCGATGCAGGAGATCGAGAATATATTGTTGTTGGGACAGGATGATGTTGGAACCACTCGAGATAACCTCAAGCCCAAGGAAATGATGTAACCTGCCCAAGTATTTTAAAGTAAACTCAGACCCAAGAGTGGAGAAAAACCGATCAATATGGGTCTGTCACGATAATTTCATCAACGTACACAAGGACATAAAGAACAATGAGCCCTCGAAATAAATAAATAAGGACGAGTTGGTCTTGGAACCGGTAAATCTAAAAGTAACCAAAGCACGTGAGAGCCTATGGAACCAATCACGGGGAACCTGTTTTAGGCCATACAGAGAGCACTTGAGTCGACACACATGATTTGGACATGTGAGATTAACAAACCTCGGCGGTTGAGACATGTAAATAGTCTCATTAAGGTGCACATATAGAAATGCATTTTGAACATCGAGCCGACGTAAAGATCAACCTTGAGAGACAACAAGAGAGAGAACTATCCATATAGTGGTAAAATTGACCACAAGACTAAATGTCTCTTCACAATCAATACTCGGTTGCCGATGAAAACCTTTGGCAATGAGGGAAACTTTGTGCTGCTCAATGGTTCCGTCAACCTTCCTTTTAAGCTTATAATCCCATTTTCACCCAACAACATTGTAAGCATCAGAAAAAAGGGACAAGACTCCAACTGTCATTCCGAACCAATGTTGAGTACTCCTCAATCATAGCCCTGCGCCACTCAACATATTTATTAGCAACAGTAAAGGAGGTAGGCTTAGTGTCTGATGAGACGGAGTGAGTTACATGAGATGTAAAGGGGTCAAAAGGGACAAGAGGTTTGGGATAGGGATAGAGAGATATAGGATAGGTATGTGTAGCGAGAGGGGGTTGGGGACGGGGATGGGGATGAGGCAGGGTCAGATATGGGGTTGGGAGATATCGGGGAGGTAGGGGGTCGGTAGGAATATAAGTTGTTGGTGAATAGAGATAAATTCACCAAGAGGAGTTTGTAGAGGAGAGGGTGTGTCCTCAACACGATGTGAGGCCATCGTATCAGTGGGCAAGATGGGAGGGGGAGGGTGGTCAACTGGTTGGGTCGTGGATGGGGAAGGACTGGGATTAGAAGGAGGTTTTAGGTGTGGAGACAGGTAGAAATGGGAACATGGATTCATCAAAACGGATGGCGGGTGACATAAATCCGATTGGTTCAGAAGTCAACGCATCGATAGCCATGATGGGTCGGGCTATAACCTAAGAAAACACATGGGATGAAGTGGAAGTCTAGTTTATGAGCTTTATATGGACGAGGGCAAGGAAAACATTGACAACCAAACACCTTAAGAAATAGATAGTCTGGTTGTTTGTGAAAATTGTGTTCATATGGGGAGATAGACTGAGAGACACGAGATGACAAACGATTTATCAAAAAAGTTGTGGTGTCGAAAGCAAAATGCCAAAATCGATGGGGAACATTTCCTTGTGCCAATTGAGTCTGGTTTCAACAATATGTCAATTTCACCATTCGACAAAACCATTTTGTTTGTGAGTATGTGGACATGACACGTGATGGACAATGCCTATAGTAGAGAAAAAAGTATTGAGATGTCGACATTCACCCCCCCTAAATCGGTTTGAACGGTTTTGAGTTTGCAAGTGAATTGGCGTGAAACCGTGGTAACAAATTGTTTAAACAACTCAAAGGCATCAGATTTACGAGCCATATGATATAGCCACAAAGAACAAAATAACGATGGCCATTAACTTAGAGGACTTGCCTAATTGACAAGCCAAAGATAAAGTATGTAAGGTTTCATTAGACACGGGAAGCAAGAAAAGACTCAACATGGACTTAAGTAATCATCGATGAGGACGACCCAAGCGTTGATGCCATATGACAGACAAGTCACGCTCAGCAAAGAAGACAACACGTGCAATGGACTGGAGTTGTGGGATGGTAAGAGAGTAAAGACCATTGCTACTCGGGCATGTCAGTATAGCAGTGCGAGTATTCCGATCCTTCATAACAAAGAAACTTGAATGAAATTCAAAGAATACATCATTATTTGTCCAAAATTTTTATACAGAAAGAAGATTTTTAGAGATGGAAGGAACACGCAAGATATCAAAAAGGCGAAATGTTTTGTGTGGTGTGTAAATATCGGACGAGCCGACATGTAAGATAGGAAGGCCTTTACCATTACCAACATGAAGAGCGTCAGGACCATGATATGCTTTTGAGAAGTCCAGACTAGAGAAATAGGGAGTCACGTGACTGTTAGCCCTTGTATCCGGATATCAACTTGGTGGCATAGATGAGGATGCTTGTGACTGGTTGGTGCTAAAGTGAGCATTTGACTAGGCATTAGTATTGCTCATGTGATTTAGACACCAGACAGGAATATGTTGAATCCCACATTATTGACAATGCCTCTATACGGTATTTTGTCTCGATGCCCAGCTAAAATCAGGTCCACGTGACCAACCTCCACGGGCGTTGTTTCGGTTATTGTTCCTACCATGACCCCCATAGCCTCCTACACGATACCCATTATTTGATGATTGGCGATTGCCAAAGAAGGATTGTGGTGGTGTACCTGTGGGGATGAGGCTTAAGCCATGAGATTAGGCTTGATCCGCGAGTTGCACTTAGGTCAGCGAGTTGGCTATGTTGTGGCCGAGAGATCGGCTAGGTACCATAGGTTGACCCATCTGCACATTCTACGCCTGGGCAATATTTGGTGTTCCAGATTTGAACCGACCATGGACAAACTCATGGTCTGCAAGAAGAGCTTGTAGATCATCAACATGGATATCCGTCCCATAGGCAGTGAGATTCGTGGTCAAATTGTTGAACTCGTTGCGACTGGACATACCTGCAAAAATCATGAGAACTAAATTTTTTGGACGGACAGGCTCAACAATTGAGGCTAAGGAATCGGCATATCCTTTTTCACATTGAAGGTAGGGAGTGACAAATTCATCATTATCGATCTATAGTTTGAGGAGATTGGTTTTCAGCGTAAATTCCCGAGAAAGAGATGTTGGCTCAAAGGTACGTAGCAATGCATCCCAAATCTTGGGGATGTTTGTTTGCCATAGAGGACACCATACGCTTGTTCAGAGATTGACAAGAGTAACACCATCTTTACATGGGCATCGTTCTCTTTCCACATTGCATATGCGGTGTTTTCCACCGTTTTGTTGTCGGTCGTTGTAAGAGAGGAGGGACATGGAATCAATCCATTGAGGGAATCAATCCATTGAGGTATTCAACTAGTTTGTTTGTCGAAAAGAAGGGTTCCACCATGGTTTCCAGAATTGGTAGTTTTTTCGATTGAGAAAAAAGGCCCATCGAGGGCGGATTGAGCAAAAAAAAATTGCCTTGTTGAAGGCAGTGACTGATGGCGCCATGATTTCAAACCGAGGAGATATGATTGTGGTTGACGGAGGGAGTTTGGTTGTCGAAACTAGAGTTGGCGACAAGGATTAAGGTTAGGGTCGACTGCTTATGGCTCAGATACCATGTATAACCTTAACTTGATTAAGGTGATTTTTATTACATAATACGGTAACAAAACATGGCTTAAATAGGAAACACATTTACAAACTAATCCCTCAATTATGAGGTTTTTCCAAACTTGGTTTAATACTAAAAACTTGTTACGACACCAATTAAGTTGTATAAACTTATTTCAACGCTTTTAGATTTGGCATTTTATTTCTTTGGTCCTATAATTGAAGTCTTATGAAGCGGTCTTATTAAGACGTTCAAATTTTTTGGCATCCTATAAACTCAATTTTGTTATAATGTATGATAAATACTTAAATAGAGTTTTGTATCCAAGATGTATGCGTTTAGATTGATACCATTTGCTTGATTTAAACCCTAACTTCCATTGTATTAGCATTGCAATTGATTGTAATAAGTATTATCTGAACTGAACTCATAGGGTTAAATTGATCATCATGACACACACTTAAATTAGACAAAACCTTCATCTTTTGAGAAATTGGCATGGAACATTAGAAGACAAGACGTGATAGCACAAACATGGTTAGCATAAAAGACTTCGATAGTTTGTTAGATATTCAACTAATACTTTATCTTAATTTACGAAATGTAGAAACTTACCACAAACACGTTAATAGGTGTACAATAGTCTCAATTTTAACTCTAGCAACACATTGGTCGTAGTTGAATTACTTTAGCAGACACTTGCAAGATTTTTATTTTGCACGGTTAATTTTTTCCGAACAGATGAATGGAATCTCATTTGCTATGTTAATCCGCAAGTATGTATGTCTTAGTGATGATACACATAATTGTTGATAGCATGCATCTTATAATCTGACAAAGTTGAAGGCATTAAAGGCAAAGATCTGATATGATAATATGTCATGACCTAAACCAGAAATGGACAAGAATTTTTTTCAAGTGGTGGCATCATTTGACCACAAGAAACAAATATATTAATATTTTTCACAAAATTAATATTGAATTGGTGGTTAATTCATTGTTTTTTATATTTGAAGTCTTGTGTTCAACTTTTTTATTGTAATTTTTTTTTAGAGAAAAACATAATAAATCTTAAACTTAAAAGGTAGAAACTAAGAAAATGACAGTGACGGGACTCAAACTCGGGTCTGGGGTGGAACAAAAGCCTTGCAAACCAACTTTACCGAGGAAAACTTGTGTCTTTATTGTAGTTTCAAAAATATATACAGTGACGCACAACAAATTGATATGGTGACACTTTTCACGACCCTATAATATTTTGCACTATGACAAAGGAACAAAGGCATGCTTTACACTAGGTCAAAGCATGACCTAAACTACATATTGTATTTGTATGTAGTGACAAATGTGGTTGCCTTTAGTTGTGTAATTGACGTTTCATGCGTTATTTTTCTTATATTGTTTTAAGTATTCTATATTGATGAGATTGATGGTCGTATGTTTTAAGTTATGATGTCATTACGACATTATTGAAAAATGGGTACAAATTTGGTTTCATTTCCTTTGTTTTTATTTTTCCTCTCTGATCTATATTGTTTCTACCTGATAAACATCCGTAAAATTTATGAAGTTATATACAATCATCAGAGCATTTGGAAAAAAGAAAATTTAATCCCTAAAATATAGTGTGATATTTTCTAAGGTTAAAATAATGTATCCACATATATATATGTCCATCATCATGATGCTAATATATAATTTTCATTTTACCTTTTTATCACTATTTATTATATCAAAACTTTATTTATAATAATCAACACTCTTATTTATATATTATCTTAGATTTTTAATAGTTGCAAGAAAGAGGGGTGGTTGGACATGCTCATCCTATTGAATTTCAACTTAATTTATATTTATATATTTTAATCATCCACCTTTTGATATTAGTTTCTAATTAAAGTATCCAAATTATTTTTTCAAATAACACCTTATGGTTCTATCTTTTTTTTTATGAATTTTAATGTAATGGGTGGTTTTAGTTCATAGGTCTATTTCCTCTTGCATCACCACCATTGTCTATTTGTGGTTGGTGGCACCTATAATTATTGTACATTAAATAAATTCATGACCACAAAATATGTCCACAAATCTAATCTAGCGTGCCAAATTAATTATGTATAATTAAGCATTATACCTTCAACCAGGGTTGGTCTTACAATTTTGGATGCCCTAGCTAGCTATTATGAGATATTCATCATGAATAATAGATATGATCAATGTTTTACACCATTCATGATAAATATCTCGTGAATGTCTGAGACATCTAACACACTCCCGTTTGTCCCCCAGTTCGCTACTGAACCTACCTTTATACCCTATTGGCATTCGGTGGTAGCTTAGTTGGCAAAATGGTAGAATGACCTTGCCAAATACAAAATAGGCCCCAAGCCTCAACCGCTGAATGAGTCAAAGAATACTCCACATATTAATGCCATTAAAATATGTTTTATGTACGACCGGTTGAAATTACTTGTAATCAACTTTTCTTTGTCCATATGTTAAAACATGTGCACTTACAAATTAGAATGCATAATATATAAATATATGTTACATATTACCACTTATATTTTTTATATCATCTTTAATTACCGCCACCATGGCTCCACCACCACCACCACCACCAAACAAAGAAAGTTTTCTGTTACGAGCATATTTAGTTTGACTCTTAGGTTGTCGGTGATAGACGTGGGCCATCCAATTGTTGAAAATAATTCCTAGTTATAGATAATACGAATATTTATTATTGTTATAAAAAAATTATTAATGCATATATTATCATTACAATTTTATATTTAAAAGTAAAAATAAAACCAAGAGACAGTTTTAATCGTAGAAACTCGCATAATATATCTACTCTTGGGCGTAGATTTGCTTCGGATTTGATCGACGGTTGAGTTATTGATTTTTCTAAGTTAGTTTTAAAGTTTGTCTCAACACAAACTGTATGATATTTAAGTTGGTATACAAATAAATAAATTAAGGGGTATATTTGTCATTAATTTCAGTGTTGCCCAATGATTTCTTGAGTGGATTTGACAAAAAAAAAAAAAAAAAAAGTAATTGACATGTTGCTAAGTTTGTTGCCTATAGAAAAAATGTTCTTTCGTACCCCGACTTAACTTCACATGTACTCGTGAATTGAAAAGGGTTGTGGAAAAAATGATTTATAATTGGTAATTCTCGAACAAACCATCTTATCACAAAACAAAAGTATCATGTGAGAGACAAATTAGATACGTTATGTATGTACGTTAATAGTTGCATTAAGAGCTTGGTTCCCATAAAAAAACTCAATATCCAAACAAATTGTAACTCATACAGTACTGCATCTATCAAACTTGAAGTTTATAATCAAGTAACTATGGTGGAAACAGTTTTAGAAGGTTTTATCCCAATAAAGTACAAGTCCATTTGAAGCAATTATATAAAAGTATTCATGGTACATTTTGTAATACTCTATAAAAATAATGTATTTTATTCATACCTTTTTTCTATAAAAATATGCATATAAATAAGGAAGTAAAAGTAAAAAAAAAACTAATAAATAATAACCTCATAAAAATATAATTATTGCATGATTAGTCATTTTTGTGTTGAACCACAAATTATTTTATTATACATTTTGATTTATTAAAAATCAATTTAAAATTTTAGTTTTAAAATTACATATGAAATCAATTTTAAGTTAAATTGAAATATGTATTTTCAACAACTAAGTCGGCGTGGCTCTTCTAGCCGCCACTACCGCCGCCGTACAATGTAGAAATTGATCGCCGTCGTTTTCTTACTTCCCCTCTCAATTTTGTCAAAATTGAGTTTCTTGACTTATGCTTAGAACAATATTAATGATATATTATCGAGTAATATGATCTTTTATTTTAAATGTATGATTGGATTTGTAATTATATTTTTAAATATTCATTAATATTTGAGAATTATGTGTTAATTGAGGTTTAAATAAAAATACTAAATATTATAAAAAAATAAGAAAATAAAGTTAAGAGAATGTTCATATGTGAGTCATCTAAAAAAATCTATTAAAGGATGTATATGAACCAATATAACAAGTTTATAACTTCGGTTTACATATGATTTTTTGGTTTTTCGGTTCACATATGAATCCATTCTCAAATAGATTTTTTGGTATTTTTTTTCAATATTTGATATATTTAGTCTTTTTATTTGAACCGAATTTTTGTATGCTATTATTTATGTTTTAACAATTGTTTGAATATGTTATTTAATTGTTCAACCATATAATTATGTGTGTATACGGCTCAATTATGAAATTGGTGATTTAAGACCAAACCAGTTTTTCCAATTCTACAATATAGTATAAAATGAGCACCAATAAATAATGGATTTGGTTCTTTTATGGGTTGTGATTTTTTTTTCTTTGGTTTTAATCCTTACAATTCATTTTTTTTATATTTGTCATTACGGTATGCATTTTTGTTCGATTTTATTCTCTCTCATTGACAACCATCAACTTTCATCGATTAAGTAGCATCACACGAGGATAATATGGTAATGGCACCCTATACTTTGCTAATGCACCCTTATAAATGATTTTCTCCTCGCACACATCAACATGAAAACTTGTTTTTTACATTTCTAATACATGAATTGACCTGATTTTGACATTAATAAGGGTGTTATTAGCATTGCCCTTTTTTCAATAGTAATGTGATGTGACAAATGACATGATATCTCCTTAATATCGTGTACAAGTCATTGCAAAATAAATATTGTTGATTTTATAGATACATATTTTAAACGTTTAATTGATCTTAATGTATGAGAATCATGTACAATTTTAATGTTAACATCATCAAATGATCAAATCTAATTGATGAAAATAAATGTTATGCCAACCATCGTTCATAGAGATGCATAATCAAGAAAACTTATTCATCATAAATAGTTGAATTTGAATTAAAAGTTATCAAAATACAAGGTGTGATGCATATGCGATAGATCTAATAAAAAATAAAACAAAGATGAAACATTTTTTAAAGCATCGTTTGGTAAAAATAAGTTAGCTTATTTTTTGTGTAAATGTTTGAATTGACAAAAACTAGCTTATAAGTTAGCTTATTGATAAACTAATAAAATAGCTTATAAGAAACTTTTTGTGACTTTTTTCAATTATACTCTTGTTAATATTACTTATTACCTATTAATTGTAAATAAATTTTAAAAAAATAATAATTACTAATATTAATTAATATTAATTGAAAACTATTAGTTAAATTTTAATTATACACTGATGTTAATTTTTAATTATTTAGAATTATTATTAATCATATTAATTGTTTTATATTATTAATTTTTTAATATTAGTCCATATATTTTAATTATCAATTACTATTATTTTTTAAATTATTATTCAATTCTTTATTTTTATTTTTATTCATATTATATTTAATGGTTATTTAAATTCATAAATTATTGTAGATTTTTTTCTAAAATTTATTTTTAAAAAATCAAAATTTATAGTATATATATATAATAATAATAAATTTTAAATTCTTCTAATGAACATATTATTATTATTTTCTTTGTTATCTGGTTTGTGTTAATTAACATATTATATTACTATAAATTTGTTTTAATTGTATTATGAAATATTATAATTGATTATTTTTTCAAGATATCATTTTTGATTATTTTATATGTTTATCAGTTAGTTTTTATCAAACGTAACTTATATACACTACTAGAAAATTGCTTATCACCGACCAACAATTTTTGACGAACCTCATCCGTCGGTAATTACCGACGGAACACCGACGGAAAAATAATATTTGTGACGGATAGACCATCCGTCGGTGATCCGTCGGTAAATATATATTTCCAACGGATCACCGACGGATATAAAATTATTTTATTTTATTTTTTTAATATTTAAATCCGTCGGAAATCCGTCGGTAAATTTAATAATTTAATAAATAATAATTTTTTTTTCTGATGTCCGTCGGTGATCCGTCGGAAATTACCGACGACGTTTAGAATTCCATCGGTAATCCGTCAGTAATAACGTGTGTGTATGTATGTATGTATGTACATCATGTATGTATGTATGTATGTATATATGTATGTATGTACGTATGTGATCATGTATGTAATATGTATGTATGTACATGTACATATGTGATCATGTATGTATGTATGTACATCGTGTATAGTATATATGTATGTTTGTACGTATGTGATCATGTATGTATGTATATGATATGTAGTATGTATGTCTATAGATCATGTCTATGTCATGTGTGTATGTATGTATATATGTCTATGTATATGTCTATATATGTATGTATGTATGTCTATAGATGTATTGTATACATATGTATTGCTTGTATGTATATGTAGTGTATGTCTATAGATGTATTGTATACATATGTATTGCTTGTATGTATATAGCACATATACGTCTATATCATGCATGTTTATGTATGTGTGTATGTATGTCTATAGATGTATTGTATACATATATATTGCTTGTATGTATGTCTGTAGATGTATTGTATACATATGTATTGCTTGTATGTATATAACACATATATGTCTATATCATGCATGTCTATGTATGTGTGTACGTATATGTGTATGTATGTCTATAAATGTATTGTATACATATGTATTGCTTGTATGTATATTACACATAGGTCTATATCATGTCTATATATGTATGTGTGTATATATATATATGTATGTCTATATATATGTGTATAGTATGTATAAATATGTCATATATATGCCGCATATGTATGTATATATGTCTATAGGTGTATTATATACATATCTATTGCTTGTATGTATATGTATATGTCGTATGCATATAAATGTCTGAATTAATGTCATGTACATGTTTCCGTTAACGGGAAAAGATAACGGTCGTTAACTGTTTTCGTTAAGTCTAGTTAGTTCAGGGGTATATATATATGTATGAATGTATGTGTATAGATGTATGTGTGTGTGTATAACACGTTTGGTCCCTGATCTAACTGGAATTAACGGGAAAAGATAACGGTCGTTAATTGTTTCCGTTAAGTCCAGTTACATCAGGGGTATTTTAGTCAGTTTAAATATAATTTGATAAATTAATTAATAATTTATTTAATAAATTTAATATTAAATAATATATGGGAATTTATTTAATAATTTATTAATTAAAAAGTAATTTATTTAATAAAAAATAAAATCCGTCAGAAATCCGTCGGTAAACTGTAGGATAACTACCATCGGATTAGGAGGGATGAGTACCCGGACTTACCTGCCGGCATTGTACCTCCCAATGACGCCGAGTTGTGGGAGCGTAGTGTCGGAGGACGGCGTAAGGGTCGTATTTTTGGATGGGGGACCAGTCAGGATCCCTATTATGCTATGACCGGTGATTCAGGTGTCAGTTCGAGAAGGAGCACGAACGACCGTCGCGATGAGGAGGTATGTTTGTCAAATGTTGTTTAACATTGTCAATCATATGTTTGTTAAATGTTGTCTAACATTGTTCTATATATGTTTGTCAAATGTTGAATTTCAGTTGAATGAGCTGAGATAGAGGGTAGAGAGAGAGAGGAAGCAGAGAGGATCCAGATGCTGGAGCGACTATAGAGAGAGAGGAAACAGAGAGGATCCGGATGCAGGAGCGAATAGAGAGAGATGAAGTAGAGAGGAGGCAGATATAGGAGTGAATAGATCAGTTTGATGCGTTCATGAGGAAGTTTCAAGATCACCCATTTCCCCCTCCGTAGGATTACATTTTTGTACTACGTTTATGTATTTATAGATATTAAATTAAGGTTTTGTACAATTTAAAACTTAGTATTAATTAAAATTTGGCAGGTTTTGTACAGGTTAAAAACTGGAATTTTTTAATTTTTAATTATTTAAAAAAATTACCGACGAATTACCAACGGATAATCCGTCGGTAAATGATTTTTAATTCAATTTTTATTTATTAAATATCCGTAGGAAATCCGTCCCTAAATCCATCGGAAATGATCCGTCGGTGAAAATCCGTCAGTAATCCGTCGGAAATTAACACGCTGTCGGTGATCCGTCGGAAAAATAAGCCGTCGGTGATCCGTCGGTAAAATCCGTCGGTGATCCGTCGGTAATCTGAACGCCGACCACTGCTATACCGACGACCATTTACCGACGGATCACCGACGGATTTCACTTTTACCGACGGATCACCGACGAATTTGTCCGTCGGTGATAAGCATCTGTTTTGTAGTGTATACATCAACTAGTTTATGAGCTAATTTGCCAAACATAGCCTAAATGAAAGTCAAAACTGAAAGATAATTTGAGCACTTAACTCCGATGCGTAGGGGCTCAGCTTTTATTGTACCCAATTTACTTGATAACCATTTCTCACGCTTCTCACCGTTAACTCAACTTCTCACCGGAACCCAACCTTATATATATATATATATATATATATAGAGAGAGAGAGAGAGAGGGGGGGGGGGAGACGAAAGATTGTGTGAGAATAGAAGTTAAAGTGAGAAGCGCAAGAAGGGATCTTGATCCTTGGTCACTTTCAATTTGACCCCCACCCTATGAATTACGCTTGATACTGGAATTGATCTGATGCATCTTGCTACATCTTGCTACATCTCATACATGTTGATCTTCAATTTAGATTGATCTAAGGGTGGAGATTCATTCTTGCCCTTCTTACTGTAACTTCCATTCTCACCAGAACTCAACCCATATATATATATATATATATATATATATATATGGGTGAGTTCAAAAGAGAACGCTAACTATTTAAGAAAACACGAGGATGAACGATCATGTAGAAGATCATATATGATTCACGTACAAAATCATATATGATTCACACGACTTTGCCCCACGACTTAAGTTGTGGCCAAAGTCCCCCTCGTCCAATTTTTGCCCTTAATGTAAAATCATATATGATTTTCCGTTTTCTTATTTTCTTAAATAGTTAGAGTTCTCGTTGGAACCTTCCTTTCTCTCTCTCTCTCTCTCTCTCTATATATATATATATATATATATATATATATATATATATATATATATATAGGTGGAATCATTTGCAAACCTATCTATTTGTACAAACTATACAAAACTAAACAATAAATCAGAGATTTCCATTTTTTTCGATTTTTTTAGTTTTAAGGATTAATTCGTCATTTTGATGTTTAACAATTGTAATAACCTTAAACCTATAAATCTGAAATTTGTAGAAGTTCGAGGGGGTAAATGCAATTTCTTTGAATTTCAGGGACCTATTGTTAAATACGAGGTTAAGGAGGGGATACCCTTCTAAACATCCTCATTTGGTAAAAACTTATTTGGAGAGAAATCATAAGAGGCATTGGAGGCTTGAAGGATTAGAGGTTCTTGGTGCAACATTGGAGAAAAGCAAGAAAGGGGATCATCTTCTCTAAGGTATCTACATCTCCTCTAAACCTATGACTCCATTAATGGAGGTTTGGATTGAAAATTTGGGTTTCCCATTTCTACAAGTTGTTGAGTTTGAGGTAGTAGTAATACTTGATTTGATTTGGTTTTGCTAGTCTTTTATTTGATTTCATTGAGATTAATCACCATTTCAATGGTAGCTTCAAAAAGGTCAAGGGTTTATGTTTGTGGCTTTAATCTTGAGATTAAGAGGTGGATTTTGATGGATTAAATATGATTTTGATGTTAGCATATTGGATTAAACAGTTTAAAACATTTATTCTATTGATTTTAGGTCTTAGAAACCAATTTGGGAAGGTTTGGGTGCAAGAGGTTTTGGAGGATTTTGCTGAAGCATTCATGCAGGCTAGGAGTCAACTCCAGCGACTTGCGCGGGATCTCACGCGACCTCTACGCCGCGGGGAAAGCCGCCCAAGTCGCTGTTGATGCGACTTCTTCGGTTTTGCTTCGTTTCTCGTATGGGTCTAGGATTGAGGCGTCGATTGGGGGTTTGTCTTAGAGATTATTAAGGATAGCTTTGGAATGTTATTATATGGTTTAACATCATTCTTATGTCATCCAATTCAGGTGTTCAGTTTGATCATAATTGAATTCTAAGGCATTTAGTGCTTTTTATCGAAGCTCAGGTGAGTTCCCTTGGACCTTTTTCATGATTGACAAATGTTTGATACATGTTTTTAATCATTGATTATGGTTTTAACATGTTAGCATGGATTTCAATCATAAATGCGTTGAAAGTGTAACACCTTAAAAACCAGAGTGAATTTAAAAAAAATGCGGAAACTGGACAATTAAACATCATCACTTGGTATAAACCTCCCGAAAAGGGGAATGTACTTAACCTTTACAAAATCTGTATACATATATGAAATTCAACAAGAAACTAATCTAAACATAAACTATCTAGATTACATCGGTTGTTAATCCAATATCACTAAAAGAATGGGACTTAAACAATTGCCCAACATCAAATACTAGTTATCTCAAAAAACCCCGAGACCAAGTTCGTCACTCAAACCCTTGGCAACCCACCGCTAACGGGAACCTGTTATACATATCATTTGAGAAAAAGTGTTAGGCTTAAATCCTAGTGAGAACATACAGTTTATAATTGCAAGAAATATAAACAAATGCATCATACGGAAATCTTTCCAATAAGGTTTAGTTTTCAATTGAACCTTTTGCCCCAACCGGGCTTTTTCGATGTAAACTCAACATGTGATGACAAAAGATAACCAATTTTACCAAGGATTGCAGCGTAACACAAAGTAGGCCACAATTCCGAGTTATGAGTCGAATCACTTGGAATCCATGGCCACGAACTACAAAGGTCCGTACTACGATGTGAGGGAGGGCCCCCGAGGAAACCAATTCAAAACTCGTTCACTAGGACTCCTCTATGACCCATGGCTAGTAACCGGTCTCATATAACCGTACCAAATGGCCCCCGAGGATCATAGTCATCCAAAGCTACAAATAAGGGAAAACATGATCCATGGCTAGTAACCGGTCTTGCATAACCGTACCAAATGACCCCCGAGGATCATATACATCCATTCTTACAAAGAGGGGAAAAGACATCCCGAATATAAGTCGACTCAATACCTAGGGATCCACTAGTAATGGTACAGACTTGTCACAATAACATATGTGACCAACCATAGATAGTCATATGGTATAAAAACACTTTATAAACAAAATGCTTTCCTTCAAGTTTAACTGCTGGTAAGAATGAAAATCATAAAATGAGTTTATATACATTCTTTCAAATAATCCACATAAATGTGCAAGTAAAACCTCATTTTACTTCAAATAAGATGGAACCCATCACTTTAGTCGAAAATGATCGGGAACCCTAAAATCTCCCAAAAACTCAAGTTATATCAAAATGTAGTAAACTTAGATCCAAAACCGTGGAGATATATAGGAGTTCAAAATGTAACCTTTGACATGTATAAAGTTTAGAAAAAGGTAGTAGGAACTCATCAAATAGGATTTAGACGAAAACTCGAAAAACCAGATATCGACCACCGAGAGAAGACGAAGCTTTCTATACCGAACCCTTGCTAGATGCACTTAATACTAGCAATAAATGGTAGCTTGAAGCTACCTAAACAAACAAATGAAGAAAGAGAGAGAGAGAAAAGAGATTTGAGATTGAGAGATATAACCAAATGAGATATTTTCCCAGAAATATCTATTTAACCCACTGAGGCCACCGCGCGGGTTATGGCGCGGGCTAAGTCGCACCATGACTCGCGCCGCCCTTTGGAACTCGCAACCAATCAGCGCACCGCACGGGTTATGGCGCGAGTACACTCGCGTCGTGACTCGCGCCACTCACTGGAAATCCCCGAAACAAGAAGTGCACCGCGCGGGTTATGGCGTGGTCTAAGTCGTGCCGTGACTCGCGCTGGCCACTGCCTTTGCTTCTTCTTCCAAACTGGTCAAACGACACTCGGGGTGTTACAATCCTCCCCAACCTGGAGATGATTTCGTCCCCGAAATCCCAACTATCCAAAAAGGTGAGGATATCTTCGCTTCATATCCTCCTCAGCTTCCTACGTCACATTGGCTCCCCGATGATGCTTCCACTGCACCTTGACCATAGTGACCTCTTTGTGACGCAACTTCTTAGACTTTCTCTCTAAGATAGCATCAGGCTCTTCTACACAATGGTTACCCTCGTCCACTCTTAACTCTGAGTGGGGAATGACGCTTTCTTCCTCCGCCAAACACTTCCGAAGGTAACATATGTGGAACGTGTTGTGGATTCTGCTCAACTCCGGCGGCAGTTCCAATTGGTAGGCTTGCAAACCCACCCGCTTAAGCACTTTGAAAGGTCCAAGGAAACGGGGACTCAGCTTCCCACGTTTTTCGAACCTGATAATGCCCTTCCATGGTGACACCTTAAGCAACACACGGTCGCCCACTTGAAACTCCATCGGTCGCCTCTTCTTATCGGCATAGCTCTTCTGACGATCCTGAGCTGCTTTCAATATTTCACGAATGCTTTTGACCTTATAGGCCGTCTCTTGCACGATCTCAGGTCCGGCGAATTGCTTCTCTCCCGCGTCAAGCCAACACACGGGAGTTCAGCACTTCCGCCCGTACAATGCCTCAAACGGTGCCATTCCAATACTCGAGTGGTAGCTATTGTTGTAAGCAAACTCCACCAAAGGTAGGTGAGAGTCCCAACTACCCCCGAAATCGATGACACAAGACCTCAACATGTCTTCCAGCGTTTGGATCGTTCTCTCGCTTTGCCCGTCGGTTTGTGGATGGTAAGTCGTACTCAACTTAACTCGCGTACCAAGATCTTTCTGAAATCCATCCCAAAAGTTCGAAGTGAACCGACTGTCGCGATCCGACACGATCGATAAGGGTATTCCATGCCTCAAGACCACTTCATCAATGTAAAGCTTTGCTAACTTATCCATCGGTAAAGTCTCGCGCATAGCCAAGAAGTGAGCGCTCTTCGTCAATCTATCGACTATTACCCAGATGGTATCGTGACCTCGAAGAGTTTTAGGCAACTTCGTCACGAAGTCCATGGTAATATGTTCCCACTTCCACTCGGGAATCTCTAAGAATTGAAGACTCCCATACGGTCGTTGATGTTCGGCCTTAACTTGCGATCACGTCACACAACGCTCCACGTAGCGTGCCACATCAAGCTTCATTACTGGCCACCAATAATGCAACTTCAAGTCCCTGTACATTTTTGTACTTCCCGGATGAATGGAATACTTGGACTTGTGAGCATCCTCAAGCAACAGATCACGGTTTCCCCCAACTTTGGGCACCCACACACGACCGCTAAACAGTTTTACCCCACGACTATCTTCCGTTAAGAGCAAACGCTGCTTCGTCATGAATTCCTCCTTGAGATTTTCTTCCAACAAAGCTTCAACCTACGATGTCTTGATCCTTTCAACAAGACTAGACACTAACTCGATTCTCGAATGGGTAGCCCGAATACTTCCGCTATAGTCCTTCCGACTTAACGCATCGGCTACAACGTTAGCCTTACTGGGATGGTAAAGCAATTCACAATCGTAATCCTTGAGCAACTCGAGCCACCACCTTTGCCTCATGTTCAACTCCTTTTGATCAAAGACGTACTTCAAACTCTTATGATCAGTATAGAGCGTACATTTTGTGCCATAGAGGTAATGTCGCCAAAGCTTCAAGGCGAACACCACTGCTGCTAACTCCAAATCGTGGGTAGGATAGTTCTTCTTATGTATCTTAAGTTGCCTCGAGGCATAAGCGATTACCTTGCCTCTTTGCATCAACACACATCCTAATCCCATCTTCGAAGCGTCGTTATAGACCACGAAGTCTTCTGACCCTTCGGGCAACGACAATATTGGAGCTTCGCACAACTTCCTTTGTAGAATTCGGAACGCCTTCTCTTGCGTTTCGGTCCAATTGAATTTCACATTCTTTCGAGTTAAAACTGTCAAGGAAGAAGCGATCTTCGAAAAGTCTTGAATAAATCTCCGGTAGTACCCCGCCAGACCCAAGAAACTGCGGATCTCGGACGGACTCTTGGGAGGCTCCCAATTCATCATAGCTTCAATCTTGGAGGGATCCACTTTCACTCCTTCTCGAGTGACAACGTGACCCAAGAATTGCACTTCTTCAAGCCAAAAGTCACATTTGGAAAACTTGGCGTACAATCTTTCTTTTCTCAACACATCGAGAACTTCGCGTAGGTGTTGCTCGTGCTCTAACTCGCTCTTAGAGTACACGAGTATATCATCAATGAATACGATGACCGACTTGTCGAGGAATGGTCGACACACTCTATTCATCAAATCCATAAATACTGCTGGTGCGTTCGTTAGGCCAAAAGGCATCACAAGAAACTCATAATGGCCGTAACGCGTTCTGAAGGTTGTCTTCGGAACGTCTTCTTCTCTTACCTTCACTTGGTGGTAACCTGAACGTAAGTCGATCTTGGAAAAACACCACGCTCCTTGGAGTTGATCGAACAAGTCATCAATTCTTGGAAGCGGATACTTGTTCTTCACTGTAGCTTTGTTCAACTCACGATAATCGATGCACATTCTCATTGTGCCATCCTTCTTCTTGACAAACAAGACCGGAGCTCCCCACGACGATGAGCTCGGTCTTACGAAACCCTTCTCCAAAAGCTCTTGGAGTTGTGCCATCATCTCCTGCATCTTCGCTGGCGCTAACCGGTTAGGGGCTCTAGCAACAGGAGCTGCTCCCGGTACGAGATCAATCCGAAACTCCACTTGACGATCGAGTGGTAACCTGGGCAAGTCGTCCGGAAAGACGTCTAGAAACTCACGCACAATCTTCACATCTTCAAGCTTTAACTTCTCTAGCTTGGCGTCGATCACGTAGGCTAGGAAAGACGAGCATCCTTTCACCAAACACTTGCGTGCTTTAGTCATGGTGATTATTGCCACCTCACCCTTCCTCTTCTCACCATAGATCACAATAACTTCGCCAATGGGATTGGGAAGTCGAATTAATTTCTTGGAACATACGAACTCGACATGATTGTTCGCTAACCAATCCATGCCAACCACAACATCAAAACCCCCGATTAACATCGGCAACAAATTGATAGGGAAATCTCTCCCTTCGATTAAGAGAGTACACTTCTTCAGAACATCTCTGATCAGAACTTGACTACCATCTGCTAACTCAACCACTAACGCATCCTCAAGACTAGTAGTGGGCATAGCAATCTTTTGACGGAACAACTCAGATATAAAATAGAAACTGGCACCCATATCAAATAAAACACGCGCAGGTACGGAGTTTAGAAGAAATGTACCCGATACCACATCAGCTGATTCCTTGGCCTCATCGGCCGTCATCTGAAATGCTCGACCCGGAACCCTAGATGGATTCTCTTTCTTCACTGGCACGCTACCCGACATGAGCTTCGGGCAATCTCTCCTCATGTGCCCCGGTGTCTTGCACTCAAAACAGACAATCCCTCTGATAGGGCACTCCTTGGCGACGTGATCAACTTTCCCACACTTGAAACAAGATTGGGAAGTGGTGTTACAGTTACCGTGGTGCTTGGTTCTGCACTTCTGGCACCACCTAGCTTCTTGATAACTGCTGAAACTTCGGTTTCCGACAGAAGGTCGGGTTCTCTTGGGAGGTACTGAACTGCTCTCCCATTTCCTCTTTTCAACAACTGCCACAGCCTTCTCCGGTTTACCTCTCGCGTAAACCTCTTCCATAAACTGTGCCTCTTCAATAGTCTCACGAAGGTTGGAAGCCTTCAAATTTCGGACCATAGTCATCATGTCTGACGGTAGACCCTTCAGATAGGCCTTAATCTTCTCCTTCTCAGTTGAGGCCACATGCCCCACTAACCCCAACTTTTCCATGAATTGATGGGTATACTCTCTCACCGTCAAATTCCCTTTCTCCAGCGCTCATAACTCTGCCTCGATCCGATCCACAGCCCTCTCGTTGCCGTATTCTTCCAACAATTTTACCTTGAATTCTCCCCAAGTCAGTTGGGCCAAGACAGTAGGAGAGAGGGTGGACTGGATAACATTCCACCACGTCAGCGCCGTATCCCTGAGCAGTTGAGTACCGAATCTTACCCTCTGGTCATTACCACACTCGGATGAACCGAAGGCCTGTTCGACCGCTCAGATCCACTTAAAACACGCCACCGGGTCTTCGGAACCAGAGAACTCTGGTGGTCCGCAACCCAGAAAAGACTTGTAGGAACAACTCTTCCCACTTTTCGGAGCACTTACAACCCTTTGCTCTTCAGATCTGATCCTGTTCCCGGTGCCCCAGAGCCAACCAACATATTCTCCTCCACTGCCTCATGCCTCCTGAGGCTCGTATACCGGTCCTCCAACATTTTCTGAAAAACCTATTGCTGTTTCTCCATGGCCGATGTCACCATTTACATGACGCTGGCCATCATATCAGCTTGAGGGTTTGCCACATGAACAACGGGGCTGGTGGATGCCAAATCTACTCTTGGCCCCAGCTCTACTTCCCTAGTAAATATCGGTGGCATGCCCGGAGGAACGACTGCTGACATTCTAACCACAGAATTCAGCTCACGCGAACTAACATCGCGAAGATCTCCGCCACCCGACGGACGACCGCGTGTGTTCACCATACCTAAGTAATGGTTGCCACACAAGCACGAAAAGAATGAGAGACAGATCAAAAGAATAACACAAGGAATGTACTACTACATCACCAATTGTCATAGTAACGGAACTTCAAGCACAATCACGTATAAATATTCTCATAATAACATTAGCTAAGTGAGATTATGAATATACAATACATAAAGGTTCTTAATACCGTCGCCACAACGTTCGATAACTATAATTTCCGTCGACTCTAAGACCAACCCATCTTAGAAGTTCTACCTAAACTCACGAATCCACGCTTAACATACTCAGTCTAAGTCTAGACATCTTACATTCATGCCTAGATCACTTAAACTAGAGCTCTGATACCAGCTTGTAACACCCTAAAAACCAGAGTGAATTTAAAAAAAATGCGGAAACTGGACAATTAAACATCATCACTTGGTATAAACCTCCCGAAAAGGGGAATGTACTTAACCTTTACAAAATCTGTATACGGATATGGAATTCAACAACAAACTAATCTAAACATAAACTATCTAGATTACATCGGTTGTTAATCCAATATCACTAAAATAATGGGACTTAAACAATTGCCCAACATCAAATACTAGTTATCTCAAAATCCCCGAGACCAAGCTCATCACTCAAGCCCTTGGCAACCCACCGCTAACGGGAACCTGTTATACATATAATTTGAGAAAAAGTGTTAGGCTTGAAGCCTATTGAGAACATACAGTTTATAATTGCAAGAAATATAAACAAATGCATCATGCGGAAATCTTTCCAATAAGGTTTAGTTTTCAATTGAACCTTTTGCCCCAACCGGGCTTTTTCGATGTAAACTCAACATGTGATGACAAAAGATAACCAATTTTACCAAGGATTGCAGCGTAACACAAAGTAGGCCACAATTCCGAGTTATGAGTCGAATCACTTGGAATCCATGGCCACGAACTACAAAGGTCCGTACTACGATGTGAGGGAGGGCCCCCGAGGAAACCAATTCAAAACTCGTTCACTAGGACTCCTCTATGACCCATGGCTAGTAACCGGTCTCATATAACCGTACCAAATGGCCTCCGAGGATCATAGTCATCCAAAGCTACAAATAAGGGAAAACATGATCCATGGCTAGTAACCGGTCTTGCATAACCGTACCAAATGGCCCCCGAGGATCATATACATCCATTCTTACAAAGAGGGGAAAAGACATCCCGAATATAAGTCGACTCAATACCTAGGGATCCACTAGTAATGGTACAGACTTGTCACAATAACATATGTGACCAACCATAGATAGTCATATGGTATAAAAACACTTTATAAACAAAATGCTTTCCTTCAAGTTTAACTTCTGGTAAGAATGAAAATCATAAAATGAGTTTATATACATTCTTTCAAATAATCCACATAAATGTGCAAGTAAAACCTCATTTTACTTCAAATAAGATGGAACCCATCACTTTAGTCGAAAATGATCGGGAACCCTAAAATCTCCCAAAAACTCAAGTTATATCAAAATGTAGTAAACTTAGATCCAAAACCGTGGAGATATATAGGAGTTCAAAATGTAACCTTTGACATGTATAAAGTTTAGAAAAAGGTAGTAGGAACTCACCAAATAGATTTTAGACGAAAACCCGAAAAACCAGATATCGACCACCGAGAGAAGACGAAGCTTTCTATACCGAACCCTTGCTAGATGCACTTAATACTAGCAATAAATGGTAGTTTGAAGCTACCCAAACAAACAAATGAAGGAAGAGAGAGAGAGAGAAAAGAGATTTGAGATTGAGAGATATAACCAAATGAGATATTTTCCCAGAAATATCTATTTAACCCACTGAGGCCACTGCGCGGGTTATGGCGCGGGCTAAGTCGCGCCATGACTCGCGCCGCCCTCTGGAACTCGCAACCAATCAGCGCACCGCGCGGGTTATAGCGCGGGTACACTCGCGCCGTGACTCGCGCCGCTCACTGGAAATTCCCCAAACAAGCAGTGCACCGCGCAGGTTATGGCGCGGTCTAATTCGTGCCGTGACTCGCGCCGGCCACTGTCTTTGCTTCTTCTTCTAAACTGGTCAAACGAAACTCGGGGTGTTACAGAAAGTACTTTTACATGAAACGATATTAAAGCTGAGAGGACGCACCCATTCCCGAATCCACTTTAATTAAAGCCTTTTCGAAGGCGCGAAAGTTCGCATTTTATCTTTTCTTCAAGCTTTCGCTTGTATTTTCATAGAGTAAGTTTAGTAATCACTCTCTAGTAAAGGCACTCGATTAGCTGGCAAAAGCGCAAACTATTAAGGAAGGGCTACCGTTATATACATACGCAATTAATAAAGGATGCCGAATCATCCACCGAATCCTATGTTTCATTTAGTCTGTAATCTTGTAAAAGAGGGTTTCAACTAGACTACGGGTTGTTATTCTAGTAGACATAACCCGATACCATATTTGTAACACCACGGTTACGTAAAAAACACTTACCGAACACCCGTTAAATTAATTTAGTTTCAAAAATCTCAAATTACGGGATAACAATATACAACCCAAAATACATAATTTAAGGCTTAATAATTACAAAACAAACCATAACATAACCATCGGGGAGACATATCTACCCGGAATGTTCTAACTATATACAATCCCAAAAGTTTGATGTATAAATACCTAAACCAAAAGTAAGTTTCACGCTTCAGTCCCTACCGATCAACCGACCTTGTTCTTACCTTTGTCGACTTGCCCTGAAAAGTTAATAACCACTAAAAGGTAAGCTATAAAGCTTAGTGAATTCATGTGGAAATATGTGGTTACAATGTAGTATAAAAGCGTATATACTAGGAAACGAAGAAGGCTCGAAAACAAGTTTACATAACAACAATGAAACAACTTACTTATACCATATGAAATCATATACATAAAACGCACTTTCAATGAGGGAATCACAAAGAAAACATCAATGAATTCAACATTATTTTTAGAGATCATGTAAGTTCAATGCCAATTAACTTTTACACAAACATAAGACTTGACACCAAATCCGTCCTTCATCTCCCGGATTGTGCCAAAGTCCTATACTCACCCCCTGACTCCCACTGGGCAGTGAGTACGGCAGCCCCTCCGATTGTCTCACCGGACTCCATGGAATATCGACAATCGGCGCCCAAAACGCATCACAAGATCAATACAAGCAATTTGACAATTCAAGAGGATATCCAGGCTCTAGCATAATTTATGGATGAACAATAAAGCACATAAACATGTATAACCACAAAGTGATGCATATGTCCACATAAACTCACGGTGTTGTTCATTGAATTCGGTTAACCAAACCGAAAGGTCGAATCCCAACTTCTGTTCAATGGTTGGAAAACACTTCCAAGACCTTCAATTATGCTTAAATTACACCTGAAGTTCATATATAGAGTCCCATTAGCAATGCACAATAATAACACAAATTTAACCCTTTTTAATTCAAGCATTCTACTTTGTTTTTACTACACAACACCTACTTGTAGACCTGTTTTGCCCATCTTAAACTCAAAATCATCAAATTACTTATAAATATGGATTGTACCTCTTTATCCTACCTTTTCAGAGCCTGTTTATACAGATTTTTAGGATTTTTATACAATTTTCTATGAATTTTATAACACAACAACACAAAGCTGTCAATAATCAGCTTTACAACACATAATACATGACAGTTTTTACCCACCTTAAAGTTGGGATTAGATTTCGATGTCTGAATACAAAACAACAAAGACAATCCTAGCTTTCTAATGCCTCTGACCTCATAATTTTCTGATTTTTCTATGATTTTATATGATTTTTCTAAAACAGTGCTGTAACATGATTTCAATCTAAAAAAAATCACACTTTTGTGCAATTAAGTATCCAATTCCATTCCAATACCAACCCAATTCAGATGTTAACTTAAACTTATCATTATCAAAGTAAAACCAACAAGAAACCATGGTTCATTCATCCATTTCTACCAATTTCATCAAAATCCAACTTTGTATAACAAAGAGTTAACTTGTTCTTTGTGAAAATTCACTTTCCTTTCCATCTTCTTGCAAATCAATCAACATAAAACCTTAATCTTACAAAATTATCCACTAATCAGAAACATGCAAACCCTAATCTCCTTAATTAACACTACTTATAATGATTAAACTTAGTATTAGGAGTATACCTTCACTAATCTTCATATATACTTCAAGATTTCATCACTTTGAGCTTTGATTCTTCAAAGATTGGATGTATTTGAGCTTAAGTGTGTGAGAATTGCACCATAACTGTGTGTGGATGTTCTTGAACTGAAAATGGCATAAAATGGGCCTAAAATTCGTTTTTTCTAAGTTGAATCCGAGTTGGGTCGGGTTTGACCCGCATGGGTACCCATTTTGACCACTTAACACTAAAAATGACATAACTTTTCGCTCGGAACTCCGTTTTCGATGAGATTTTCGCCTACGCGTTCATAACGAGATAATGAACAACTTCCAACAAAAATATTTCTGAAAAGATCTACCAATAAAAGCAGTTTTACATATTTGCGGACGTTATGCTTTCATTTGAAATTTCGTCGTTTTTTTGATTTTTAGCTCGGAATCCCGTAAAAGTTTCCCGACACTTCCAACAACTCCCAATAGGTCCAAAACTTAGTTCCAAAGCTTAAAATCCCATCTAACACCTCCCGCTTGAGTGTTGTGCACATAGTTTACCGAAATAGCAACGTATTTTGTAAAACTTGCATAAAATGCAATCTACGCGACTTTTTCGACATCTGACACTTATAGCACTTCATATTAACTTAATCAAAGATGTTCCAACTTTTACATCACCATTTAGATCATTCGTTCAAGTTTTGGGTAGATATTTCCCATTTAGGCACTCTAGTGACCTACCCGATTTCCATTTAAGCAATGCACTTTGTATTTTGAACCCTCTCATCATCTAATTATGTCATTTGTGAGGTGTTAGCACCAATATTACCTCCTACATATCAATCAAACTATGGGCTCTACTTATAGCTCACTATAACACTTAACATTTTAGCAAATTCTCTTTTTACATAAATAACACATAAAACATGTTTTAACATATAATACATATTTAGAAGGGTGGATGTTACAAATACCTCCTCCTTTTGAAGATTCCGTCCTCGGAATCATCATTGCTCGAACAGAGTTGGGTACTTCGCCATCATTTCTGCTTTATTCTCCCAAGTCCAATTTGGCCCACGGTGATGCTTCCACTTAACCAACACTAGTTCCACAACCTTGTTGCGCAGATTGACTGATGGAGGAGAACCCCCGAAGTAAACATAAATGAAGGGGCATACCCCACCCCAGGCAACCAAACAAAGAACTCAGTGTAAATCCACTCACCTCAATTCAAGATGAGAAGCAATTCTCCATTGGTAGCAAATGGTTATCCATTAAGCGAAGTTTCTTTGTAGCAGAGGTTATTAAATCGGTAGGGGGTGGGCGTATTTCTTCTTATCTGTTCTTTTATTTTTCTTATGTATTGATTTGTTTATTAAGTTATTACTTTTTTAATCTTTAATTTTTTTTAATTTAATCTTTAATTTTTTAATTTTAATTTACTAACCAATCCATTTCATGAATAAAATGTGACCAATTATCCGACCAAAAAAACTACTTGTTACAAATAGCGATCACCTAGCAGGCCTTTTATTTGGTAGGTAACATCGCCAAAGCGTATCATCAGATTTGACTACGAAGGAAGGAACTCGACAGAAGATCGGTCTGCAAGAAAGGCCTACTTATCCACGGGTTCACAGATATATTTTTTAGAAAGATTCCCCATTGGTAATTAAAAAATAGAAAGAATCAAAATCTAAACTAAATACTAAATAAAGGCCACGTATAGCTTTAGTTTATGCTGTAGCATCGGTTATTGCTCTGGTTACGAATGACCCAATCTATCTATGGCAACCACCCCTACTTTTAGTAGATGGAGATGCGCACCTAGGAAAGCGCGGAATAGACTAGCCAAAAGACCTAAAATCTAAAAAATCGAAAAGATCTAACTACTATATGGAAGTAGTAAAGCATATTTCTAATCCTAGGATTCCGAAAGAGCGAAGAAAAAGGGGATGTTTTGTTAATAGGAACAAGAACGTGTTTATAGCCGTAGCGATATAAACAAGAATACTCATCCGAGCCGCAGGAACGTGTACATAAGGAATACGAGAATTTCCACCTTGTTGAAGGTCTAGTGGTGCTACCCGAAGACTTAAATGAATAGCCATCGCTGTTAAGAACAACCGAGATCCAATGAAAATTTTCGAAATACTAAGCATATATCGTCTATATGATCTATAGCATGAACTGACGAATTTAATTTGTGTGGGGATTGCAAAGTGGGATTAGGGACCATGGAATTACATAAATTCCTTGGGAGATATATATACATATGCCATGAATCTGTTTCATACGAACATAGTCATGGCATCGACTGGGGGCCATGGGGATCTACTAGGGCCCCGAGAGTGGACATCACGGGGAAGTGATGGGTGACTATGAACATTGTGCAAATGCCCGTGTATGTGTTGGTGTTATCATGTAACATCCTAAAAAATAGGAGCTAATTTAAACCTGAAATATTTGCGGAATAAAATAGAACTATCATAAACAATTCACCCAAAAGGGGAAACAATTGTGTGGCGTTTACATCATAAGTGACCAAGAGAAATAAAACTCAACAACCTACTAATCTAGACCAACTAAATCTAAATTATAAACGGGTGTTGCTATCGCTCTTCCAAAAGTATACTATTGCTATGCCAAAATGAACACCTTTATACTCCAAAAAATGATACTTTCTCTTCAAGGCTTTCCGCTCAAACCCGAGGAGTCCCACCAATAGAATGACCTGTTATACATGTCATTTTAAGAAAAAGTGTTAGGCGAAAGCCTAGTGAGAACAAACAGTTATATGGGAGAAAACAATAATTTATAATTGTCATAAGTGCGGATAAGTAAATTAAATAATTAGGAATGAAACATCACTCTATACAAACACCTCTTCGGTTGACGGGGGAGTCTCGCTTACCAACATAACTAACGGAACACAAAAGTAAGCCACTTAACATGTTAGTAAAACTAAATCACATAAAATACACGTATTGAATGTTGATCTCGACTACTTAAAGTTTACACTCATGGAATGTCAACTTCAACCATTCTAGGTCCTTACGTTGAGTTATCCTCACCCAATGAAGTGTATTAGCACGTAGGACTTATACCATATTGTCGATGCCTAACCGTGTCTCAATGTGGAAAACTAGCGTTCTATCATCGAACATAATGACTCTAGTGCTTATGGATCCATTACACTCAATACCAACCAAACAACAATTCCAAGTAGCCAAATACCATTAAATTTCTACTATCAATTTCCCATCATGATTCTTAAAACAACCAATATGCCACCAATGGTGTAACCAAGTTTCCAAATAGGTTCTCATAAAGTTCCTTAGTTCCCAAAATGTCCATTTGAATATCATTCCCACATAGTAACCCAATTTCCACAAGTTCATACTCAAAATATTCCCAACATTTCAAAACCCTAGTTTTGACCCAAAGTACTTAAACTTGAAATTTGAGGAAAGCATGTTCTATAAGTGTGTAAACCACAACAACCCAAAATAATAATTATTCCACTTTGCGAACATATTCATCCAAGTAAACCCTAAAATCTCCCAAAATTAGGTTTGATGAAAACTCATCTAAAATCTCCCAAAATTAGGTTTGTAACGCCTGGAAATATTCCTTGTAAGTAACCTCGGGTAAGACCGACCCGATCCCCTTGCATCTATGTTAGGTATTCCTATTATCTAGTTAGATTAATCTCCTAAGATCCTCGATGTGATTTCTAACCCATTTAACGCGAAAAACACAAAAAAATACAACAGCTAGGGTTTTTGGGCGACAATGACCCGCGACTGTGATACGAGCACTGTCGCCTGTTATAGTCGCCTGGAGTGTCCAGAGGGGTGTTAAGCCCCTGCGACAATGCCTCTGGGCAATGTCGCCCGTGTGGTCGAGTCTGCTAATTTAAGCGTGATCTGATGCTCATTATTGGGGAATTCATTTAAAAAACGGGAGGGGGTTCTCAAGGGGCGATTTTTGAGCAATCAAACACCCATCTCATTTATTTCTAGGTTTTTGGTTGGTAAGCTCATTTATTGTTCATCAAAGCATCATCCAAGACCATTTATTGAAGTATTATCATCAAGATCTCCACTTGCAACCAAGTCTTCCACAACTCACATCTAGGGTTTTCTATTTTCTAGGTTTTAACCAAAACCTTGATTGTGAGTTTCTTAAACCTTGTTAAAACTAGATACACATTATAGTATGTTATTTATTGCCATTTACTTGTCTTTACATGATCTATATTGTATTAACTATGTGGTACTCCCCTATGATTGATTTTGGGAACTTTGTTCTACAAAAAGGGGTTCTCTTATGTGAATCTTTGGAACCCTTGGCCACCATAATGGTGGAATAACCCTTGCATTGAATACTATGAGATAATGTCTTATATGAAGGATTTGACCTAATTTCACATAAATGGGTTATTGAATATCTAAGTATTGGTAGACTATTACTTGTTTACAAATTTAACTGAACATGTGAATATGTTGGAAAGGAGGAAAACTCATGAATGTCGTTTATGAGAACCATATATGAAGTGTGTGACTGGAATTCTAAATATTGTACCCATGGTTGGTATTGTGAACATTTCTTGAGAACTATGTGCCTTATGGCCTATTATCATTATTGTTGGACGAACCAAGTCTGTTGGGTCTGAAATGTGCTAAGGATGGATACTACTGCTAAGTCTTGTTGGTTACTACTGTTGAAGACTTTAGTACTGCTGGAATTAAATATTACTACTGCTGAATAATTTACTACTGCTACTTGAAGACATTACTACTGCTTGAAAAATTAGTACTGCTAGTAGTTAGTACTGCTTGAAAGATTAGTTCTGCTAGTAGTTAGTACTGCTTGAAGATTACTACTGCTAGTCCTAGTTAGTACTGCTTGAAGAGTTAATACTACAAGATGGAAGTTACTACTGCAAGCATGGTTAGTACTGCTATGGATATGAAGATTAATGTTGCTTATGATGATAAAGACGGATAGATTGCTGAAAGCGAAAGTCAAGGAGATTGAAGATAATTATGGACTGGATGTTGAAGATCAATATTATTTTTGTAATTATCTTGTAATCTGTTTTTGTATATATAGTCTAGAAGGCTTAGAGTTTAGAATACAGAAAAAGCAATTTAGCATACGTAATTTTCGTTCTAGAGAGAATTAGCCTCAAGATTCTTAGAAATCCTTTCTTTAGAGAAGTATTGAACGTCTGTTGAGCTTGTTCAACAGATTGAGGCTTTAGTTGCAATCATTAAGTTAATTCAATATAACTTGTGATTTACATTCAGATACTTTTTCATTGATTTACTGTTAAAGTGTTATTCCGCGACTTCTTTAACATAGTTTCTGAGTGTTTATTAAATTTTTGTTTCGAATTTCGATCCGGACAAGTGGTATCAGAGCAGAGAAACTCAGAAATCTAAAATCATCATGGACGGATCAAGCGATAGTGTTCTGGTTTCAAAGATCCCCATGCTCAAACCCAATGAGTTTGACATGTGGAAAATCAGGATCAGGCAGTACATTCTTCTTACAGACTACTCAATGTGGGATATCATTGAGAATGGTCCCTCAAGTGAAGGAGGGATCAGAGCAGATGGCAAAAGACCTCCACCAAAGACTGATGGAGAAAAAAAAATCAGGCAGACTGAGATGAAAGTTTGAGCACTCTGCTCTTGGCAATTCCTAATGAATACCAACATCAGTTTTGCAACTGTGCTGATGCCAAGATTCTGTGGAATGCTTTGGAGAAGAGATTTTCAGGCACTAAAAGCACCAAGAGAAATCAGAAAGCAATTCTCAAGCAACAATACGAAAACTTTATGTCTACAAAGAATGAGTCAATGACTCAAACTTTTGATAGATTCAATAAGTTGATTGGAGAATTGGCCACTGTTGGTGTCAAGATGGACCAGGATGATGTCAACAGAAAGTTTTTAAGATCTCTTGGTGAAGAATGGGTAATATACACTGTATCCTTCAGACAGAATGATAATCTGGAGGATAAGGAGCTTGATGATCTCTACAATGATCTACGGGTGTTTGAAGCAGAAGTTGAATCTAAAAAAAGGCCATCTGGATACTCTCACAATGCTGCCCTCCTATCATCTACTACTGATTCTACTACTAATATAGAATCAGTTAGTGCTGCGTATGGTTCAAAACAAGATGGTCTCAATGATTCTGTTTTGGAAGCCTTCCTTGCTAGCCATGCCAAAACTTCTCTTATTAATGATGATCTGGAGCAGATCAATGTTGATGATCTTGAAGAGATGGACATCAAGTGACAAATGGAAATGCTCACCATGAGAATCAAAAGATTCATTAAAAGGACTGGAAGAAACAATTTTGCCATGAAAAGAGAAGATGGTGCTGGATTTGACAAATCCAAGGTGGAATGCTACAAGTGTCACAAGCTGGGGCACTTTGCAAAGGAATGCAAAGGAGGAATGTCTCAACAGCATGGAAACAACAAGAATTCATCTCAAGCACTTGTCTCACAAGATGGAATGGGATTTGACTAGAGTGACCAAGCAGATGAGGCAATCTAGAATCAAGCATTGATGGCTGAGATCTCAGAGTCTACAAGCACAACAATCCCCACAGAGGTAAAATCTAAACTTTGCTCTCAAGCCTGTCTTGAAACTGTTAAAAGTACAGGGATCACAATCAGAGCATGTGTGATGACCTTAAAAGATTGTAGAAACATAGGAGAGAGTCCAGTTTGATCATTGTGAATTTTGAAGAACAAATCAAGTCTTACCAAGCCAATGAACTTCAACATTCATATGATCACAACTATTGGAAGTGGGAGAAAAAGGAATTAGAGATTAAGCTAGAGAAAGCTAGAGAAGAATGTGAGAAAATAAGGAGTGAATTTGAGAAAGCTAAACTAGATATTGAGAAATTTTCCAATGCCTCTAAAGCAATGGACTCTTTGCTCAAAACTTAAGTACATGACAAACTAAAAAGAGGTTTAGGTTACAACAACACCCCTCCACCTTATAATAACAATTATATTCCACCCACCTCAGACCTCTTAGAAAGACAAGAGAAAAAGGACTTACCTGCAGGAGCTACTGAAGTAGATCCACTAGACAGTGTATTGGTAGAGGTAGATTCTGAAGAAGAGAATACTGAGGGTGTGAATAAGGAAGATAAGAAAGACATTCCCTTGGAAAATCATATTCTTACAAATGAAAGGGGGGGGGGTAAACCATTTGTTAAGAGTGAGAAAGCTGAGACCTCTAGGAAAGGGAAGGAAAAGGTACAGGGAGATCACTATATGCAAACTACTGTTGTAAATCCCTGTACTTGTCAACAGATCAAGCCCCATAAACATGATAAAATAAGGGGAAATCAGAGAAACAGAAATAACCAGTGGGCTCAAAAACAAGGAATTGATCTAAGAAAAATCAATAGACCAAAGCCTTGTTTTATTTGTGGCAAATTGAATCATTTAGCCAAACACTGCTATTTCAATCCTATTAACCAGAGAATTACTTTTCAAAGACAAACACAAAATTCTGTTGGTTATAGGAAGCATTCAAGGAACCACATGGCTAATAATGTGAGAACAGTACCAATGAAAACTGGGACTGCAAAATCTCATATTCAGAATAAGTTTGCTAAAGAAAAAGAAAATACTCCAAGCAAAGCAAGGAGTAACTCAAAGAATAAGAAAGCAACCAACTTTGTCAAAATTTGGGTTCCAAAATGCACTAAATCTGTTAGTACTGCTACTTCAAATAGTACTGCTGACATAAATAGTGCTGCCAATATAAATACTACTGCTGACCAAGTTAGTACTGCTAATAAAGTTAGTACTGCTAACAAAGTTAGTACTGCTGACCAAGTTGGTGCTTCTTCTAGTGTTAATCCTGTTAAGCCTATAATTCTGACAAAGTATTCCAACCATGAGATTCCAAATACTGATAATCTCATCAAGACTAAGCTCACTGATTATGAATATGTTGATGAGAAAGGGCAACCCAAGACCACTTTGGCTTGGGTTCCCTCTAAAAACTAATTGTTTTATTCTATGTGCAGGGAAACCAACAGCTCAGGAGGAAGTGCATTTGGCATGTAGACAGTGGTTGCTCTAGGCACATGACAGGTAACATGGACTACCTTCAAAACTTCAAAAGGTTTGATGGAGGACGTGTTGCTTTTGGTGACAATCCAGCAGGAGGTAAAATAAGTGGTAAGGGAATGGTATCAAAAGGTAAGATGACGTTTGAAGATGTCTACTATGTTGAGCAATTGAAATACAACCTGTTAAGTGTATCACAGGTTTGTGACAAGAAACATAGTATATTATTTAGTGATTCTGAATGTATTATCCTTGCTCCAGGATTCAAGGTAGTTGATGAAAATATGATACTACTAAGAACTCCCAGAAAGGATAATGTTTATTGTTTGGACTTAGAAAGTGTTTCAGCTGATTCATCACTAAACTGTTTGTTTTCAAAAGCTTCTTTAAATGAATCATCTCTTTGGCACAGAAGGATGTGTCACATGAATTTCAAAACCATGAACTTACTTGTGAAAAACAACCTTGTGAGAGGTTTGCCTCAAAAAGTGTTTTCATGTGATGATCATTGTGTTGCATGTCTTAAAGGCAAACAACACAAAAATTCTCATAAGTCCAAAGATATAAACACAATCTCATCACCTCTTTAGTTATTGCATATGGATCTTTTTGGTCCTACAAATGTGATGAGCATTGGAAAGAAATCCTATTGCTTAGTCATTGTTGATGACTTCTCTAGATTCACTTGGGCATATTTTATGAGGACTAAGGATGAGACAAGTGGACTGATCAAATCCTTTGTTCTTAAAATTGAAAACCAAACAAATCTTAGAGTTAAAGTCATCAGATCTGATAATGGAACTGAGTTTAAAAACAGTGACTTAAACAACTTTTTTGAGACTAAAGGTATTGAGAGACAATACAGTGCTCCTAGAACTCCTCAACAAAATGGTGTTGCTGAGAGGAGAAATAGGACATTGATTGAGGCTGCTAGATCTTTGTTGGCAGATTCAAAGCTTCCCATTACTTTTTGGGCAAAAGCAATTATGTCAGGATATGATTCTTAACAAGAATAATGAAACTCAGAAACAATATTAAAGAAGTTGCGGAAAAACACTTTAATATTCAAACTATCAATGTAACAGTAAAATAGAAATCACAACTTGTAAACTTTATTGAATGATTAAAGTTACAAGCTTTCAAACAAAACCTCAATCTTGATGAACAGGCTCACCAAGACGAATTCTACTTCTCTAGAATTAGGATTGTAAACCTTGAGGTTAATTCTCTCTCTGAAAACAAAAACTCAGAATGAATTCGTATCTATAATTCTATCAGAATGTACTATTTAAGCTATAACATCTAAACTATATTTACAGAATAGATTACAAGATAATTATTAAAATAAACTTGATCTTCAATATCAATCCCATAACTATCTTCAGTTTGTCTTTATCTCCAAGGCATCTTTATCTTTAAAGCAACACTAATAATCTTCAGAAGTATTAATCATCACCAACAGCATTAATCCTTTGAGCAATATTAATCTTCAGCAATACTAACTACTAGCAGTACTAACTCTCCAAGCAGTACTAACTATTCAAGTAGCAGCACTAACTCTTTAAGCAGTCTTAATTCTACTAGCAGTAGTAATCTTGAAAGCCTGGCAGTAGTAATCACTTAGACAAATCTTCAGTTCCCAACAAGTTAATACTGCATGTTATGTCCAAAATAGGGTTCTAGTAGTCAAATCTCAAGGCAAGACACCTTATGAACTTTTTAACAAGAAGAAACCTTTTATTGGATTTTTCAAACCTTTTGGGTGTCCTGGCACAATTCTCAACACCAAATCTCACTTAGGCAAGTTTGAAAGCAAAGCTGAGGATGGATTTCTTGTTGGATATTCATCTCAGAGTAAGGCATATAGAGTATTCAACAGCACATCCAGGATTATTGAGGAAAGCGACAATGTCAAATGCAATGAGAACACACCAAATCAGATTGGTACAGGTCCTGATTGGCTGTTTGACATTGATTCACTAACTAACTCTTTGGGTTTTAGTCATGAGCATATTGCAGGAACAGGTTCAGAAAAGGTACAAGACCAAAGACAAGAGTTTGTGCTGTTCCCTACACCCACAGTTGATCCTGTTGAATTCTGTTAACCAGAAAAGAAAGATGATTTAGAAACAAAGGATTCTGAACCAGAACAGACTGCCAATGAAAAAGGTGATGAAGAGGATATAGGTGAAAAGAAGGATGCTAATCCTTCAGGATCAGGAACCACAGGTCCTGATATGCCCAGTTTGTCAGAGGATGATACAGATGAAGAAAATGATTCAGTATTTGGTGGTAACACTCCTGAAAAGAATGACTCTAATCTAGATGCCACTATTAATGAGGAGGCTGCCCATCAAACAAGAACTCAGAAGAACCATCCTCCTCAGTTAGTGATTGGTGACATCAATTCCCCCATGATCATAAGGCATCAAAGTAAGTTAGGAGGATTGAAAGACTTACATTCAGGGTTATTGTCATGTTTTCTATCTTAGATTGAGCTAAAGAAGGCTTATGATGCAATGAAAGACCCAAGCTGGATAGAAGCTATGCAAGAGGAGCTGCTGCAGTTTGTGCTGCAAAATGTATGGGATCTGGTTGACCTTCCCAAAGGACACAGGGCAATTGGAACAAAATGGATATTCAGGAATAAGAAAGATGAGAGAAGGATAGTCATAAAGAATAAGGCCAGACTTGTGGCACAGGGGTACACACAAGAAGAGGGAATAGACTATGAAGAGGTATTTGCACCAGTAGCCAGAATTGAGGCAATTAGGCTGTTTCTAGCCTATGCTTCTTTCATGAAGTTCAGAGTATTTCAGATGGATGTTAAAAGTGAATTTCTATATGGTAAAATTGATGAAGAAGTGTATGTTTGTCAGCCTCCAGGGTTTGAGAATCCTGACCCTCCTGACAAAGTATACAAATTAAAGAAGGCACTCTATAGGCTACATCAAGCACCAAGAGCATGGTATGACACTCTGTCTACCTATCTCTTGGAAAATGGTTTTTGAAAGGGGCATATACTCCACTTCTTTCATACAGAGTCCAGTTGTTGATGGTTTTGAAAACACTTCTGATAACAAGCTGAACTTCCTCTAGCTTGAATAACATACACAAATATTCCATCACAAGTTTTGTAACTGGTATCCCTGGAGCTTTCAGCTTGTCAGCATATAGTTTCATCCCCACCTCAAACATTTCCTCTAAGTCAGATCTGGAGCATACTCTTACTATCTTGGTCAAAGTAGGATACACTTCAAACTTTTCATCCTTCCTTTTCATCCTGATATATTCCTTACCATCTACTTCCATGGTATCCCAGTGAATAATCTCAGGAGGCTTGACACCAACTGGTTCAGCAGTTATAGGCTCAGGCACTTTCTCCATCACCACCATGTACATATTTATATCATAAGTACTTGATGGTTCTTCCTGAGATTGAGCTCTCTTTTCTTCAGACTTAGGTGCCCCTTCTTCTTCAGCTACCTTTTGTTCAGCTACTTCCTCAGCCACTCTAGGTTTCTTAACAAGTTTTCTTCTTGCCATCATTTTAGTTCTTTTCAAAGTTTTCAAACTTTCACCTAGAGTAGCTTCCTTTTTTGGAGTTTCTTGATCATCAGGAAAAGGTTTTTCTATTAGAAAGTCATTACTCTCTTTCATCCTCTTTTCCATTTCAACTCTGGCTTTGTCATTCCCTTGAAGCTTAGTCATCTCTGCATCATACAACCCTTTGATCTGTTCAAATGACATCTTTGAGAACATCTCCTTTTTGACTCCCACAACACCTTTGAGGAAAGTGATCATCTTATTTCTCTCTTGAGTGCCAAGGTATGTCTTTGAAGGTTGCCTCTTCTTTGCAGCCATTTTGATCATCACAGGCTTTTTTAGGGTTGCAGCTTTCTTCTGTGCTATCTCTATTGCCAAGCTCTGTTGATATACTTCATTAAGCTTTGCAGCTAGAGCTTTTGCCATCTCCCTATCTTTCTTAACTTGAACGGTTTCTGCTTGCTCAAGTTCAGCTTGAATCTTCTTAGCCAAAGCTTCATCTGACTCAATCAGCTTTTGCTTTTTAAGTGGTTGGTCAGATTCCACTATCTTGGCTTTGCCTTTATCCTTGCTTGCTATCTTCTCAACACTTGCTTTCTTGATCACCTCACCCTTCTCTTTGATGACAATTCCTTTGGCCTTTGAAGTGACCTTGGGAGTATCATGTTTAGCTTTGATTAGGGCTTCAACTATCTCAATCTCTTCCAGATTTCTGCTAATGAGGTCAGATAATACCTCTTGAACAATTTCTGCAGCTTCATTTGTTTCAGCAACATTAACTGTTTCTGTTGCTTTCTCTGTTACTGCTGCTTCTTCAAACACAAACCCTGTTTCTGTTTGTACATTAAACTCCCCCTCAACTCCATGTATCTCCCTCTCCAGGTTGATCTCAGCTTCTGACTCCCCCTTTTTGGGAGCATCATCCACTGGGTTTCTTCTTCTGAGCACAAACCTTTGTTTCTTCTTCTTTTGAACCACCTTCTGAACCAACTTCTTTAAGCTGCTAATCTCTTCTTGTTGGTTGATGATGACTTTCTTGAGCTCATTTACAACCTGCTTCTGAGAATCCAGTTCAGTTTCCATTTTGGACATGGCAGAAATCAATTCATGATAGTTATATCTATCCTCACCTTCTCCAGGAGTGTTAACCCCTTTTGATGGATCATTGGAACATTGAGTAGTGGAGGTCTTCTGCCTAGCAGAAGCACCATCCACCCTCTTGGTTTCTTGGCACCTGGGACCTTTGGATGATTGCTCACCCAAAGTTGCCATGGGGAAGGTCTTAGTGATGTTACCACTGTCCTCCTCTGCGCTAGCAGGAGTAGTGGCAGCCTTCTCACCCACATGCTCATACATCTCCTCAGTTAGCACCTCCTTGGGGTTGGGAGACACCCCAGTGGTTTCCCTATAGATATTCTCTAATGGAGAATGCTCCATTAGAGGGCTTTGAGGTTCTGGGTTTATAGGAGGTAAAGTAATTTAGCATACGTAATTTTTGTTCTAGAGAGAATTAGCCTCAAGATTCTTAGAAATCCTTTCGTTAGAGAAGTATTGAACGTCTGTTGAGCTTGTTCAACAGATTGAGGCTTTGTTTGTAATCATTAAGTTAATTCAATATAACTTGTGATTTACATTCATATATTGTTTCATTGATTTACTGTTAAAGTGTTATTCCGCGACTTCTTTAACATAGTTTCTGAGTGTTTATTAAATTCTTGTTTGAAATTCGATCGTTCATCATTATAGATCCATGATTGGCTCCCTCATGTATCTCACAGCTTCAAGACTAGATATTATGTTTGCAGTATGTGTGTGTGCAAGATTTTAAGTGAAGCCTAAGCAATCTCACTTTCAAGTTGTCAAAAGGATCTTCAGATATCTCAAAGGACAACCTAGGTTGGGTCTGTGGTATCCTCATGACTCACCATTTGATCTGATTGCTTATTCAGATAGTGACTTGGGTGGTGCAAACTTGGATAGAAAGTATATAGCTGCTGCAAGCTATATAGCAAACCACTGTGTCCACCTCTACCACAAAAGCAGAGTATATAGCTGCTGCAAGCTGTTGCTCACAAGTGCCTTGGATTCAGAATCAAATGTTGGACTATAGTGTTACCTTTCTTCACACTCCCATCTTCATTGATAACAACAGTGCTATCAGCATTGTTCATAATCCAGTGAAGCACTCAAAAACTAAGCATATAGAAATAAGGTACCATTTTATCAGATATTGCAATGAAAAGAAGTTAATTCAGGTTTTGAAAGTACATACTAGTAACCAATTTGCTGATCTATTCACAAAAGCTTTTGATGTAGGTAGATTCACATTCTTGGTCACAAGTGTAGGCATAATAAACACTGAATGAGCATCTTTTTATTTTCTTCATGTACCAATTCTGTATGACTTCTTTAATGTTTCATCTCTAATATTTCATTTTGTATGGTGCTACTAACCCTTTGTGCTTAAGTATTTCAGAATGACAGGCCAAACTATAGTTAAGTATAGTTACTACTGCTAGGTGGTTTATACTGCCAATGCAAAGTTATTACTGCTTGTCTTATTTCTACTACCAAAAAGTGTTAATACTGCTAGTCTGTGTTAATACTGCCAGTCTGAGTTAATACTGCTAGTCTGAGTTAATACTGCTAGTCCGTGTTACTACTGCTAGTCTGTGTTTAATACTGCTAGTCTGTGTTAATATTGCTGGTAAGTGTTACTACTGCGAGTAAGTGTTAATACCACATGTATGTGTTTCTACTGCTACTCATTACTACTGCTTAAATGGGTTAATACTGCGGGTAGGGATTAATGCTGCTAAGGCACTTAGTAATGCTCTTAACTGAATCCCTTACCCTATAAATACCCTTTTTGACCGCCAAAACCCAAACGGACCTTTGAATTTCTATTGATTGTTCATCCTCTCTTCCTCTGTAACATTCTTGCTTCTTAGTGCATAAACCCTAGTGTTGATTCAAACACAAGAACGATGGCAGGACTGGAGTTTGTTGACGATCACAATGAGCTTGCGATGCTACAAAAACCCAAGCAATCTGAGGGTTTTCATGCGATTGTGGATTTCCTAAAATCCTCACACACCGCCTATGCGTTAACTGTCAATCCCACTATCTATGTGGAACATCAAAAATAGTTATGGGCCAATGCTTCAATTCAAACTGTCGATGGCAATTAGGTCATCCAATCAAGGGTATGTGATAAACTTATCACAATCACTGAAGCCTGTATTCGCACTTATCTATGACTAGATGATGCCTAAGGTATTACCTCTTTGTCCAAGGAAGATCTCTTCCAAGCAATTAGTCGAATGGGGTATGAAGGTCCCACTGAGGTGTATAAGTTCTTTAAAAGAAAATTTTCACCTCAATGGCGATTTTTTGTTCATACTCTTAAGCATTGTATTTCACGCAAAACAACTGGATGGAGTGAGTTCAGCAGTACAAAAGCTTATGCTCTTGTCTGCTTATCTACCTCCAGAAAGTTTAATTTCTCACAAATGATTCAAAATGATTTAATGTCAAACCTGGATACCAAAACCAAACGCTTTTATATGTATCCAAGGTTTGTACAAGAAGCACTGAACAATGAATTGACGGATTTACCCTCTTTTCAAGAGGTGTATGTACCAAAATCTCCCAAAGGGAAGGTGTTTTCCAACATGAGAAGGCCTAGTAAGGACTTCTCTGGAACAAACACACCATTGTTCTCTACAATGATGGTTGTGTCTCATTCCAATGGTGAGGCATCAGGGTCACAACTCACATCTGACCACCCAACTGATGACCTACCTACACCATTCATTTCAATTGATACTCCTCAGATCCTTATAGTGAAGCCAAAATCCCCCATCACTCAAACATATATACGAAAAAAGGTACAGAAGGTTCCTTCCCTTCTTGTATCTTCACCCCCAAAGCCTACAAGCCCTCTGATGGAGCATTCTCCATTAGAGAATATCGAAAGGGAAACCACAGGGGTGTCTCCCAACCCCATGAAGGTGCTCTCTAAGGAGAAGGATGAGCATGTGGGCAGCAAGGCTCACACTACTGATTCTGCACAAGGTGTGGATCGGGACAGTGTGAACATAGCTAAGACCTTCCCCACGACAACTTTAGGTGAGCAATCATCTAAAGGTCCCAGGTGCCAAGAAACCACGGGGGTAGAGGGTGCTTCTGCTAGGCAGAAGGCCTCTACTAAAAGATCCAAGGATCCTTCAAGGGTGATAAAAACACCTAAAGGAGGTGAGGACAGATATACTTATGATGAATTGATGGAAACCATTGCAAATGTCAACTTGGATGTAATAAATCAGGGATTGGAGATAAAGAAGCTGCAAAAGGTGATCACTTCCCAACAAGTGCAAATAGCCAAACTGAAGAAGATGGTAATCAGGTTGATTTACAAAAAGAAGCAAAAACAGTTTGTATTGAAGAAAAGGGGAAGTGTACATGATGCTTCCAAAAAGGGGGTGAGTCAAGCTGAAGTTGAAAAGCAAAGCCCAGTTGGTATGGAATCTCAGTTTGAGGGGGAGATGAGTAGTGAAGCAGAAAAGAAGCTAGCAGCAGAAACAGTGAATGAAGCAGAAACTGAACAAGCAGCAGAAACAGCAAAAGCAGTAGAAACTGAGAAAGAAGTAGAGACTACAGCAGCAGCAGAAATAGAAAAACCAGCAGCAGAAACTGAACTGACAGTAGAAGAACTAGAAATTGCAGAGACTTTGGTGAAGGCAAAGAATGACACTCCCAAGGCTACTCAAAAGGCTAAGGGAGTGGTCATCAAAGAAGGAGGTATAGAGAAGAAAAGGAAAGAGATAAGCAGGACAGAGGCCAAGATGAAAGGCAAAGAGAAGATGGTAGAGTCTGTGAAAGAATCAAAGAAGCAAAAGCAAATAGAACTGGATGAAGAATTGGCCAAGAAGATGCAAGAAGAGCTTGAAAATGAGAATGAGTTTCAAACTTCCAAAGACAGAGATATAGCATTAGATTTGGCTAAAAGACTCAATGAAGAATATCAGAAAAGCTTGAAACTGGCTGCAAAGAAAGTGGCAATGAAAGAAACAAGACAAAGGAAGTCTTCAAAGACCTTTCTAGCTTCACAAGAAATAAGAAAGATGATAGACTTTCTGAAAGGATCTGTTGGGATTCCTGAAGGAATGTTTACAAAAATGGCTTGGAGCAGAATTGAAGACTTGTACAGAAAGGAGATGGCTAAACTACAAGAAGATTTCATTCAGAGGGTTGAGGTTGAGAGGAAAATGAAAGAAAGACATGATTTGAATATTCAAAAACCTTTTCCTGAGAGTGAAGAAAGCACTCCTACAAAAGAAAAGGCAGAAGTAAAGAAAGAAGAAACATTAGCTCAGCAAATTGGAGCTGTAAAAAGAAAGAAGTCTATTGCTACAAAGCCAAAGGGAAAAAGGCCTAGAACAGAGGAAGGTGAGAAGGAGGAGGAAAGTGAAAGAACAAAAGAGGAACCATCAGAACCTACTGTTGCATCTTCAGCAGAGCATGAGCAGAATCAAGAGCCAACAACTCAACAATCAGAACAACAAAGACAACCTGAGGAAAAGTTTGAGTTATACATGACAGTAACAGATGAAGAACCAGTGAAAGCTGACCCTATCTCATTGAATGCCCCAAAAATCATTCATTGGGATACTCTTGTGGATAAAAGAACAGAATATATCAGAATCAAGAGAATGGGTGACAAGTTTGAGGTTTATTCTACTTGGGGAAAGATCATAAGAAGTTGCACCAGGATTGATTTGGAGGAGATGTATAAAGTTGGTCTAAACTTATATAGTGACTTGCTGAAAGGAGCTGGGATGAGTCTAATAAGGATGGTTATGGAGTTTTTATGCATGATGTTTGATCCAGATAGAGTGAAGTATCTTATCAAAGACTTGCATCATGAAAATGGTTTTAAAAGAATTGATCATTGGATGCTCTTTGAAAGATGTGGAGTCTATGTCATAACAATTGATAAAAGCTATCATGAATACTACTTGGTGGATAAGGTGTATGACTATAGCAAAGCAAAGCTGCAAGGGATGCTGAGAGATAAATTGGTCTGTGCTAAGGGTTCAGAAATGGCCAGAATTATGATCAGAAGAACAATAAATCAAAGTCTAGGTTTGGATCCTAATCTTGGAAATTGAGCTGGAGTTTTGAAAGCATCATGAAGACCATATTTTGAAGAACTTAACTTCTCAATTTGAAAAGTTAAGTTTGTGGGAGATTGTTGGGTCTGAAATGTGCTAAGGATGGATACTACTGCTAAGTCTTGTTGGTTACTACTGTTGAAGACTTTAGTACTGCTGGAATTAAAGATTACTACTGCTGAAGAATTTACTACTGCTACTTGAAGACATTACTACTGCTTGAAAGATTAGTACTGCTAGTAGTTAGTACTGCTTGAAGATTACTAGTGCTAGTCCTAGTTAGTACTGCTTGAAGAGTTAATACTGCAAGATAAAAGTTACTACTGCAAGCATGGTTAGTACTGCTATGGATATGAAGATTAATGCTGCTTATGATGATAAAGACGGATTGATTGCTGAAAGCGAAAGTCAAGGAGATTAAAGATAATTATGGACTGGATGCTGAAGATCAATATTATTTTTGTAATTATCTTGTAATCTGTTTTTGTATATATAGTCTAGAAGGCTTAGAGTTTAGAATACAGAAAAAGTAATTTAGCATACGTAATTTTTGTTCTAGAGAGAATTAGCCTCAAGATTCTTAGAAATCCTTTCTTTAGAGAAGTATTGAACGTCTGTTGAGCTTGTTCAACAGATTGAGGCTTTGGTTGTAATCATTAAGTTAATTCAATATAACTTGTGATTTATATTCAGATACTGTTTCATTGATTTACTGTTAAAGTGTTATTCCGCGACTTCTTTAACATAGTTTTTGAGTGTTTATTAAATTCTTGTTTCGAATTTCGATCCTGACAAAGTCAGTAGACACTAGGAGGATATAGTCTTGGGTGCCACCATGATGGTATGCACCTAGACCTCCGTCATTCGAGGTAATGCCTTGGTTGTAGTCCTCAGATGTGTCGGGCCTTTCGGATGTCACTCATGGTTGTTGGCATCAAGGTGTATCGACTCTTTGGGTGGAACTTGATTGGTGCTATGGGTCTCCCTCATTGACTCCACGTACGGAAATTTCCCCAATTATTATCATGTAATTATATGCATATGTTCCTCTTAAATGAATGGTTTTGCATGTTCAAACTCACTAGGATTTTTGTCCTTAAACTTGTTTGGTGTCGATGTGTATCTCAGGTTCTAGTGGCGCCGCTTCTAAGCAGGTTTAGGTTGAGTTTGGTGAGAGCTTGGGGAAGGTGCATTTGGGCGCACTTTTTGAGAAGTCACCCATTGGGTCTATAGGCGACACCCTTTTTTGTAATCTCCTTTCTATTGTAGAAATTAGATTAGTTGGTTGTTGTTTATTGCCGTTAAATTAAAAACTGTAATTAAATAGGTTTTATTTATTCCCCATTTTTGGGAGGCTATTGCTATGGCAATTTCTATATACCTCATGTCCGTTTTTCTGGAATTTTATTATCCTTATTTTTAGGGTGTTACAAGTTGGTATAAGAGCTTTAGTTTAAGTGAACTAGGTATTGACTTAGCATATCTAGACTTAATCTTTAAGCGTTAACAATAAGTTGTCCACCTTGGGGTAAAAGTCTTAGGTGGGGAGAGCGTTAGGATCTACGAAATTACATTGATTAAGAGTTGTGATGACGGTAACAACATATCTTTGTGTATAACGCAATCATAATATCACGTAGATAATGCTATTATGAATGCGCAATTACATGAGCATGCTTGAATTGCTATTATTATGATAATTGGTAAATGTATTAGTACGTACCATGAGTTTAACTAGCTTAGTCTATTCTCAACCTCTTTCTCGTACATGTGTGGCAGATGACTATGGTAAACACTCGGAGTAGATTACCAAACCCGCAAGAGGGTCTCGTGGAAGATGAATCTACCGCCGACCAACCTCTCGTGGTCGTGACCTCAATGGGGCCTTCCATACCCACTGTCTTGGGCGGAGGACCCGAAATCATTCCGCAAGTGGACCTTGCTTCTGTCAACCTGATCATCGAGGAGGTGACCCTCGATACGAGAATCAAAGACAGTATGATGCAGGCCATGAACTCGGCCATGGCACAACAACAAGAGTTCTTCATGAAACTTTTGGAAGACCGCGACGCTAGTCACCGATGGCCCGAAATGGTGGCGGAGATTGTTGTGGTTGGGTCGGGAGGTGGGCCAAAAGTCGCGGGCACGAAAGAGTATGTTGCCGTTCGAGAGAAGCGGAAGGAGATAGGTTGCACATATAAAGCTTTTCGGGGGTGCAGGCCACCTGAATTTGCAGGCACCGCTAATCTTGTCAGCTACATATATTGGATCAGAGAAATGAAATGGAATTCCCAGGCTAGTGAATGCAACGAGTCTCAAAGAGTAAAGTTTGCTTCTCATCTACTCAAGGGTGAGGCCCTGACCTGGTGGAATCTCACCCGATCATCTCTCACTCCCGAAGTGTTGGCCAAACTCTTGTGGCCAACATTTAAGAAGAAGATCCTCAACAAGTATTGTAGTGAGATGGCCTTGGATAAAATCGAGCTCGAGTTCCGTAATCTAAGAAAAGGTAGCATATCCATTTTCGACTACTCGAAGCAATTTCTGGAGAAACTGAGTTTGGTGGAACATCTGGCTCCCGATGAGAAGACAAAGATCAAGGCTTATTTGTTGGGGTTACCGACCGAGATGAATACGGCGGTAAGAAACGCCAAAGTATCGACAATTGAGTAGGTAATTGAAGAGTAGTTCCTTGTGGAGGACGACATTGCATAAGGAAGGGAAGAGAAGGGTCAAGTTGCGGAGAAACGAAAGTGGGAAGGGCCATCGGGGCCCGTTCGTCAGTCTAAACCATTTGTGGGTGGAAGATTCGAAGACAACTCTGAGAGTCAAGGTGGTGCCATAAATGCAAGGTTAAGCATTTTGGCCCATGTAATCCAAGACCTCACTCGGGACCCGTCGAGTGTGCCAAGTGCAGAAAGAAGGGTAATGCCATCCGGGATTGCCCCATCCGGGGGCCGGTGTGTTTTGAATGTCGAGAACCGGGTCACATGAAGAAAGATTTCCCGAAGTTAGTGGGTGGCGGCCGTGGAAATTCTTTTGAATCGACGGAAAGAGTGGAGCAACCTCCGAGAGCACCGAGCCGAGCATTTCGGATGACCACCGAGGAGGCGAAGGAGACCGACGATGTCGTTTCAGGTACGTTCCTAGTAAACTCCTTGCCCGCTCGTGTGTTGTTTGATTCGGGTGCTACTTACTCCTTTGTGTCGGACATGTTCTGTAAGCAATTCGTCACTCCTAGTGATATTCTTCCCGATGCTTTAGTAGTAGAGGTGGCTAATGGAGACCAAGTGATCATTCGTGAGCATTTTGTTAATTGTACCTTAGAGATCGATGGGAACTCCTTTGTAGTAGATTTATTACCTATGGATATAGGTGGTTTCGATGTAGTGATAGGCATGGATTGGTTGTCAAGATATAAGGCCGACATTCTTTGTTCTAAAAAGATAATCCAAGTACCTTTGCTGGGAAATGGTGTAGTCACCATCTATGGAAAGAAAGGAAATAGATGCAATCCTATCATCTTGTCAGGATCGAATTCTCAACAAGAAATAAATTCTCCGAAACAATATCAAAGAAGTTTGCGGAATAACACTTTGATATTCAATGAAATAGTAAATCAACACAGTAAATATAAAGAACAAACTGTAAACTTGTATTGAATGCTTTGAAGTTACAAGATTACACACTCAACCTCAATATTGATGAACAGGCTCACCAATACGAATTCTACTTCTCTAGAATTAGGATCTATGCCTTGAGGTTGATTTTCTCTCTAGAACTAAAACTTAGAATGAATGAATTAATCTCTCTACTTCACTATCTTAACTATACAATATATATACTGAAGATAAAAGCTAATTACAATTAATAAAATATCTTCAGAATATCTTCCATCATTATCTCTAAGCCTTCCATGAATATCTTTATTCTTTCCAGCTGTCATCCTTTTCATTCGGATCTTCAAGTCATAAGCAGCACTAACTATGCTCAGCAGCATTAATTTCTTCTAGCAGCATTAACTACCAAGCAGCACTAACTTTGACTAGCAGTATTAATTCCACTAGCAGTAGTAACACTCAGCAGTATTAACCTTTAAGTCTTCTAGCAGTAGTAACTTTGAACTAGCAGCATTAACCATACTTGATGAATTCTTCAGTTCCCAACAATCTCCCCCTAACTTGACTTTTAGGAAGAGAAGTCAAGTTCTTCAAATTTTCTTCAAGATGCTCCCAAAACTCTATCATGGCCTAAATTCCAGTGTTTGCATCCAATCCCAAACTCTGATTAATTGTTCTTTGAATCAAGTATTTAGCCATTTCTGAATCTGGAACACATCTTAACTTTTTCTTCAGCATGGCATGAAGCTTCAATCTGCTATGATTGTACACTCTATCCACTAGGAAGTATTCAGTGTGATTTAAATCCAAAGTCACTGTATATACTCCACTAATTTCATATAGAGTCCAACTGTTGACTGACTTGAATACATTCTTGATCACATGCTCTACTTCTTCAGGTTTGAACATCATACACAGATACTCCATTACCAGTTTTGTAATTGAAATCTCTGGAGCCTTCAGTATATCTGCATACAACTTCATTCCTATCTCAAACATCTCTTCAAGATCTGACCTAGAGCATGTTCTTACAATCTTTGCCCAAGTATTGAACACCTCATACTTTTCATCCTTCCTTTTTAGCCTTATGTATTCCTTTCCATCCACTGTCAATGTATCCCAGAGAATGACCTCAGGAGGCTTAACTCCTACAGGTTCTGCTGAAATTGGTTCAGGCACTTTGTCCATCACTACCATATACAAATTTACATCATCTGTGTTTGATGGCTCTTTCTGTTTAGATGACTCAGGTGCCCCTTCTTCTTCAGCAACCTTCTTAGCTTCTCCTTCAGCTATTCTAGGCTTCTTGATTGACTTTCTCCTAGCCATCATCTTTGTTCTCTTTAAAGTCCTTAGACTTTCTCCCAAAGTAGCTTCTTTCTTTGATGGTGTTTCCTGCTCATCTGGAAAGGGCTTTTGTATCAGAAGATCATTACTTTCTTTCATCCTCTTCTCCATCTCCACCCTTGCAGTTTCATTCCCCTGCAGCTTTAACATCTCTGAATCATACAGCTCTTTAATCTTCTCAAAAGACATTTTGGAGAACATCTCCTTTTTGACTCCTACAGCACCTTTGAGAAATATAATCATCTTGTTTCTCTCTTGGGTACCTAGGAATGTCTTTGAGGGTTTTCTCTTCTTTGTAGCTGCTTTTACTACCACTGATTTCTTCATAGTTGCAGCTTTCTTCTGTGCAATTTCAGTTGCCAGACTCAGTTGATAAGCTTCATTCAGTTCAGCAGCTAGAGCTTTTGCCATCTCCCTGTCCTTTTCCATCTGAACTCTTTCTTCCTCTTCAATGTCATCTTGCATCTTTCTAGCTAAGGCTTCATCTGATTCAACCAACCTTTGCTTTTTGATTGGTTGATCAGATTCCACCATCTTTGCTTTTCCTTTGTCTTTGTTCATTGTCTTCTTACTGTTATCTTTCTTGTTCTTTGATGATTACTCCTTTGGTCTTTGAAGTAACCTTGGAAGTATCATTCTTGGCTTTAAGTAAGGTTTCTGCAATCTCAAGATCTGTTAATATTTCTTTCACTGTTTCTGCTGCTTTATTTATGTCAGTAGTAGTAACCGTTTCTGCTGCTTCTTGTGTTTCTATTGGCACTGAATCTCTTTCTGCTTCTGCTTCCTGCTCCCCCTCAACATCAAACTTCTCTCCATCAAGCTCCCCCTCTCTTGTGGCTTCTTCCATGTTGATCTCCCCCTTTTTGGGAGCATCATTCTCAGTTTTCCTTCTCCTTAGTTGGAATTGCTTTCTCTTCTTCTTCTGTACCAGACTGATCACCAACTTCTTCAACTTAGCAATCTGTACTTGTTGTGACAGAATGACCAGCTTCATTTCTTCAATTTCTTTGCCTTGTTTGAGAACATCTTGATTGATGTTCCCCATTGTTTCCATCAATTCATAGTAAGTATATCTGTCCTCACCCTCTCCAGAAGTGTTACCCTCTTTTGAAGGATCATTGGATCTTTTTATAGTGGAAGTCTTCTGCCTAGCAGAAGCACTATCCACCCCCTTGGTTTCTTGGCACCAGGGACCTTTGAATGATTGCTCATTCAAAGTTGCCATGGGTGAGGTCTTATTTATGGTACCACTGTCCTTCTCTGTGCTAGCAGAAGTAGTGGCAGCCTCAGTACCCATATGCTCTACCTCCTCCTCAGAGAGCACCTCCTTTGGGTTGGGAGACACCCTTGTGGATTCCCTTTGGATATTCTCTACTGGAGAATGCTCCAATAGAGGGCTTAAAGGCTGAGTGGGTGATGGTACAAGAAGGGAAGGAGCCTTCTTTACCTGTTTTCTTTGATAAGTTTGGGTGATAGGTGAAGTTGGTTTGTCAAGAAGAGACTGAGGAATTGATGTAGAGATGGAAGGTTGGGATTGGCTAGCAGTGGGTTGGTCTAATGGGGGCCTTGACCCTGCTACCATACCTTCATTGGTTTGGGACACCACCATCATTGAAGAGAACAATGGGGTGTCAACTCCTTCCGAGTCCCCAGCAGATCTTCTCATATTTGAGAAAACCTTGCCTTTGGGGGGTTTAGGTACATATACCCCAACAGGTTGAGGTATATCCGTCAATTCATGAGTAATAACTTCTTGGACAAACCTGGGGTACATAAAGAAGCTCTTTTTGTTTCCCATGTTTGAGACAAGATCACTGAAAATCATTTTAGAAAAGTTATACTTTCTGGCAGTGGCCAAGCCCACCAAAGCATAAGCAATGGTGCTGCTGAACTCACTCCATCCAGTAGTCTTTTTGGAGATACAGTGCATAAGAGTATGGACAAAGAAACGCCATTGGGGTGAAAATTTGGCTTTTGAGAATTTGAATACACCCAATGGGCCTCCATACCCCATTCTTGTAAGATTGGAGAACAGTTCATCGTTTGGGATAGAAGTTATACCAGAGGCATCGTCTAGACGTAGACTGATGCGAATAACCTCTTCAGTAACTGTTAGTGATTGTTCACAGATTCTTGTCTTGATCATTTGCACATCATTCTCAGCAACAATGGTGGCATTAGCCCAGAACTGTCTTTGATGCTCGATATAGATTGTAGGAGATACAGTAAGAGCATGAGCAATACGGCTTGACTTGAGAAAATCCACAATCTGATGAAATCCTGCAGCTTGCTTTGGCTTTTGTAGCATCGCGATCTCATTGTGCTCGTCGATGAATGCCATGGATGCCATTGATCTTAGTGAACAACGTGCCTGAAAGCTTCGAACTTGAGAGAGAAAGGGTTTAGAGCGCAAGTGAATAGTATGCAGAGAGTCGTTATAAGCTTTTAGGCGGGCAAAGAGTATTTATAGTATTCGGAACATAAGCAGTATTAACCTAGAGCAGTATTAACTACTAGCAGTATTAACTACTAGCAGTATTAACTGAAAGCAGTATTAACTACTAGCAGTATTAACTACTAGCAGTATTAACTACTAGCAGTATTAACTGAAAGCAGTATTAACTACTAGCAGTATTAACTACTAGCAGTATTAACTGAAAGCAGTATTAACTACTAGCAGTATTAACTGAAAGCAGTATTAACTGAAAGCAGTATTAACCACTAGCAGTATTAACTGAAAGTAGTATTAACCACTAGCAGTATTAACGAACTAGCAGTATTAACTACTAGCAGTATTAACTAACTAGCAGTATTAACTGACTTACTCCTTTAAACTTGCTAAACACTGAGTACTGCTATGCATATCCTGAAAAAGAAGATTAGTAACACCAAGAATAAATAATATACAGGTATAGAACCACTTTTTGAGAAGGGGATTATTCAGAGTTGATCATTCCCACACTTGTTACCAAGAAAGTGAATCTACCCACATCAAAAGCTTTAGTGAATAGATCAGCAAACTGATTATCAGTGTGAACTTTTACAACTTGAATAAGTTTCTTTTCATTACAGTCTCTTATGAAGTGATACCTGATCTCAATGTGCTTTGTCTTTGAGTGCTTGACTGGATTATTCACAATGCTAATAGCACTGCTGTTGTCAATAAAAATTGGAGTGTGTAGAAAGGTTACCCCATAATCCAACATTTGATTCTGAATCCATAAGACTTGAGAACAGCAACTTGCGGCTGCTATGTACTCTGCCTCTGTTGTAGATGTGGATACTGTGGTTTGTTTCTTGCACTGCCATGAGACTAGTCTTGCACCCAAAAACTGACATCCTCCAGAAGTAGATTTTCTGTCCAAGTTTGCTCCACCTAGATCACTATCTGAGTATGCAAGTAGGTCAAAGGATGAGTCATGAGGATACCAAAGTCCCAATCTGGGTTGCCCTTTGAGATATCTGAATATCCTCTTAACAGCTTGATAGTGAGATTGCTTTGGCCTAACTTGGAATCTTGCACATACACAGACTGGAAACATTATATCTGGCCTTGATGCTGTGAGATACATGAGAGAGCCAATCATGGATCTATAATGATGCACATCCATATCCTCCCCCTCAAGATCTGCTGTTATCTGCTTGTGTGTTTCCATAGGTGTGCTGGCAGGTTTTGATTATGAGAAACCAAACTTGGTTAGAATGTCTTGCACATACTTGGATTGACAGATGAAGATGCCATCTGACTTCTGTTGAACTTGGAGTCCAAGGAAGAAAGTAAGTTTCCCCATGGAACTCATTTTGAACCTTTGATGCATTAGATCCTCAAACTCCTTGCACATGTTGTCTCTTGTAGATCCAAAGATAATGTCATCAACATAGATTTGGACCAGCAAGATATCCTTCTTCTTTCTCTTGATAAATAGAGTCTTATCAATGACTCCTCTTTCAAAGTCATTTTCCAAGAGATAGGATGACAGAGTGTCATACCATGCTCTTGGAGCTTGGTGTAGTCCATAAAGTGCTTTCTTCAATTTGTATACCCTGTCTGGATAGCTTGGGTTTTCAAACCCTGGTGGTTGACAGACATATACCTCTTCTTCAATTGAGCCATAGAGAAAAGCACTTTTTACATCCATTTGATAGACTTTGAAGTTCATGTAAGAAGCATAGGCTAGGAATAGTCTGATTGCTTCTATCCTAGCCACAGGTGCAAAAACTTCTTCATAATCTATACCCTCTTCTTGAGTATATCCTTGAGCCACCAGCCTTGCTTTGTTCCTTATGACAATACCTCTTTCATCTCTCTTGTTTCTGAAAATCTACTTTATGCCAATTGCTCTGTGACCTTTAGGAAGATCTATTAAATCCCATACATCTTGTAGCTTGAACTGTAACAGTTCTTCTTGCATTGCTTCTATCCAGCTAGATTCTTTCATAGCATCATGTGCCTTTTTAGGCTCAAGCTGGGATAGAAAACAAGAAAGCACTGTATGCTGTTGATCTTGCATTTCTTGAAGTCTACTTTGATGTCTAGTCATCATAGGAGAAGAGATATCTCCTATTACCAGCTGTGGAGGATGATTCTTTTGAACTCTGGTGTTATGACTAGGTTCTTCATTCATTCCAACCTCTAGATTAGAGTCATGCAACTCAACTGAAGTGTTTTCAGATGCCACTTCTGATTCTTTGTTTTCTTGAGTCTCTTCATCTCTAGTTTCTTCTTCACTCTGACTTGGTCCAGTAGATGATTCCTTTTCACAGTCTTCAACAGAATTCACTGTGGGTATGGGAAATATCACAGATTTAGATATACTTTCTGAGACTTGTGTAGTCCCTGATCCTCCACTTCCTGTTCCTGTATAATCATCACTACTGAAACCAAAAGAATTAGTTAGTGAGTCAATGTCAAATAACCACTGAGGACCAGACCCAATTGGATTTGGTGTATTCTCATTGCATTTGACATTGTCACTTTCTTCAATTATTCTGGAAGAAGAGTTAAAAACTCTGTAGGCCTTACTCTGAGATGAATATCCAACAAGAAATCCATCATCTGCTTTGTTATCAAACTTACCTAAGTGAGATTTGGTATTGAGAATTGTACAAGGACACCCAAAAGGTTTGAAGAAACCAATGAAAGGTTTTCTTTTATTTAAAAGCTCATATGGGGTCTTGTTCTTTTGCTTGACCACTAGAACTCTGTTTTGGACATAACAAGCAGTATTAACTGCTTCAGCCCAGAAGGTAATTGGCAATTTTGAATCAGCCAACAGAGATCTAGCAGCCTCTATTAGTGTCCTATTTCTCCTTTCAGCAACACCATTCTGTTGAGGAGTCCTAGGAGCACTATATTGCCTCTCAATACCTTTCTCTTCACAAAAGGTGTTTAGATCATGATTTTTAAACTCAGTTCCATTATCTGATCTAATGACTTTTACTCTTTGATTAGTTTGGTTTTCAATTCTTAGAATAAAGGATTTGATAAGTCCACTTGTCTCATCCTTAGTCCTTAGAAAATATACCCAAGTAAATCTGGAGTAATCATCAACAATAACCAAGCAGTAAGATTTCTTGCCTATACTCATA